>CM068368.1:203429478-208229478 GCA_034769895.1 Magicicada septendecula | reverse complement strand
AATATTACAGCTGAACACTCCAGCGCTTCCTCGGACGTCCCACACATCTCCGTCCCCTCGGCTTGTAGTTCCATAGTTGTTTGGGGATGTGGCAGTCATCCATTCGGCGAAGATGTTCCCACCAATTCAGCCGATACTGGGCGATCCTGTCGAGTATACTCATAATATTCAGTTCCTGGCGTATATATCTGTTTCTTCTATGATCATGGAGAATACCTATACCCTGCCACGTGCCTGAGAAATCTCATTTCAGCCGCTTGGATGTGACTGGCCTGGCCTTTCGTTAAAGTCCAATTCTCAGACCCATAAAGAAGTGTGGGAAGAGCCATCACCTTGTAGAATTTTAGGCGTGTTCCTTTATGTACGAGCATCTTTTTAATGTATTTCATGAACATTATTTCTCATTGAATTTGGTTTAAAAAATATTGCTTTAGTAAACGAGAACATAACACCCTAAAATGCAGTTAGAAACTTGTCACATAGTCAAGTCTTGTATTTTTCAAAGTGATAAACTTGAAACTGTACATCAAACTGTTTAAAACTAAATCTCTGTTTAAAAATTTTTTAACGCCAGAGCCCATAAAATGGGAGAAACTTTTTGATAAATTTTTATTGGCAAAAATCTATGTGGGGTATCAAAGTAAAGAGAATTTTTACCAAAATTTATGGATAGATGTAAGAAGTAGGAAAGAAAGTAATATTATTTTGTTGGGGACCAAAATCTTAATTGTGCGTGCACTTGTATATAATCTAAATGATTTTTGTTCTTAATACAGTTTAAGGGATTACTTTAAAAAACCATAAACATGAATTTAATGACTACCAAACTTACTATTTATAGAATTATTAGTCACCTGTTTGTATAATTTGATTGTAGTCATTAAAATTATTAGAAGAAATGCCACCAGCAAACAACGCATCATTATTGTAAAACGCATTACTGAACACAGAATACCGTAGTTCAGAACAGTTCATTGTCATAAACTACCTTATTATGATTATAGTAAGGTATACCTGATTATAAGTAATTGAAAATTGCATAAGTTTGTGACACAATTTTACCATTCTATGTCTTATAATTTTGTCAACTCCACAGAACTGAGCACAATTCGGGAAGAGAAGAAGCGACGCCTGACAGTAGGAGTAGAGAAAACGTTTCGGAAAATTTGTTAAATTATAAAATATCTGAGCTGTATTCATATACAGGATGGTCCACGGGAACGTGACGAATTTTAAGGCGACATAGGTTGACAACCCTGGCATGCAAGCAGGAATCGGATAACTGTGGCCTTGCATACCTGACGCTAGTGGTGGGCGTTTTTGTTGTTTTTGGAAAACGAACTGTTCGTTTAAACAAAATCAAATGTTTTTAAAAACAGTTGGAAAAAAACGGGTTGAATTAATGAACTGTTGCTATTTACATTTACTGATTTTACCATTATATTGGTAAAACATTTTGTTTTGAGCATTTCAGTTAATTGTTCATTTTAGTATTTTTCTTAAATGGATGGTTATGTAACTTAAACAGTGGCAGTAAATCATTATTTCCCTTATTTACAAGTATCTTAAAAGGCATTTTTTGTTTTAAATTGTTTCATCAAAACTCATGGGGAATATCTGAATAATATTTTATAGTAATTGAAATAAAACTGAATATAGGCTAATTCTGCGCTAAACAGAACGAGGACAGCACAGTAATCGAACGCAAGTCAACGAACGTTGCAGTAAAAACGAACAGTTTACTCGTAACAGTTTATCAAACGTTGTAATGGAAACGGACAATCTACTTGTAACAGTTGAACAAACGTTGCAATGAAAACGAACAGTTTACTCCTAACAGTTCAATAAAAAGAGTTTACGCCAAACAGCTCAACGAAAGTTCCAATTAAAACGAACGGTTTACTCAAAACATAGAACAGTTGTCAATGCCACGGAAAAGAAAAGTTCGTTCGTTTTTTTTTCAGAAAACTGTTTTTTCAAACAGTTGTGCGTTTTTGTTCCCAGCACTGCGACACCATTTCAGTTACAGTGGAGCAGTGGACTGCTACATACTGGGTGTTTGTGGTGGGAACTTATTTTTAAAATAGTGATTCGATTGTGATTACGCAACGATTATTCCGCCATCACTTTAATGTTCCACGTTATGATGCTGTGCCTAGTCGAAATACTATAAAGTTGTTGATAATAAGCGCTGTCTGGTGTGGTGTGGCTAATTTTGGGATCGTAGGCCCTTATTCATTTGAAGAGGAAGGACGAACGATGGCAGTCACGTCTACTCGATACACAGTGATATTACAGGAATTCCTTGCTCCTGAACTGTATCGTCGTGGGATCGACTTGAACGCTGTGTGGTTCCAGTAGGATGGAGCAATAGCCCACACTGTCAGAGCATCCTTGTCGGTAGTTTGAGAGATGTTGTCAGACCAGGTGATTATCGGAGGAGGAGGTGTTGCATGGCCGGCACGACCTCCAGATCTGTCAATGTATGAACATTTTCTCTGGGGATACCTGAAGTCTAGAGTATTTCTTAATAAACCTAACGATATTAATGAACTCAAGGCCTCTTATACAGCAACAAATCGCAGTCATACCAAACAACATGGTGCAAGCAGCAATGCGTAATCTACGGGACAGACTGCAGCGTGCTTACAAAATGATGGAGGACATTTGAGAGATGTCTTATTTAAAAACTGAATTTACACTTGCAAATGACATAAAATTTGCTGTAATTACATAATAAATGCCATGCTAGACAAAAGCACTTGAGATGTGGGTTTGGCGAGCAATGGAAAAAGTAAGGTGGGTTGATAAAGTAAGGAATGATGAAGTTTTAAGAAGAATAGGGGAAGAGAGAAGAATCCTGAAAGTAACAGAAAATAGGAAAAGGAATTGGTTAGGTCATTGTTTAAGAAGAGACTGCTTGCTTACAACTGACATGGAGTGTGTCATAGAAGGAGAAAAAAGAAAAGGGCGTAGAAGAATGAAGTTAATAGATAGCATTAAAATCAGAGAGTGTTATGAAGAAACGAAAAGACTGGCATGCGATAGGACAGCTTGGAAAGCTTATACCATTTGAAGACCTGGCTTAGGGCAGAACACCAAATAATAAAAACAAAACAGAAGTAAATAAAGTATATTTTATATTACTTATTTCATTTTTAAAAACGTCAAATTCCCGTGGTCCACCCTCTATAAACAAAAGTACGTAATAGTATTTAGTACTTATAGAAAATTTAATAGTACTTACCAATTGGTTTGAAACTTATGCTCATATGTAATGTATTTCTATGTTAACAGACGCCACGGCCGTGACACCATCGAGGCCATACCAGGATACCCAGGTATGTGTATGCAGCATAAACATAAAGATTTCTTATTTATTCACATATACGAGTATATGGTATTGTGTCGCTCTTCCCTGCCCGCTGTGTAACTGAGTAAACATTGTACACACTCTGTCGTTTTTTTAACCATAGTCCCTCAAAAATTATTTTGCTTTCGATAATCTATGTTTGTTTTTTATCCAGAAGTTTGTTGAAAATATATTAGTGTTTCTATGAAACAATCTTTTTTAACTTACATGTGCTTACTTGATTTGTTTTCTCTTATCCTTCTTGTTAAAAATATGGTTTATATCACAAACATGATCTTTGCTTGTTTTCTGCTAGTCTAATTTTTTTTTAGTAAGGCATGTTAGTTTGCTAGTTTTCTTATTTTATATTCTATATCATCATCATCTTCAAGGATTAAACCAAGGATGGTTTGTTCCGGTCTCAAATAGGCAAAGTCTGGAGCTGGTCACTCCAGCGCTTCCACGGACGTCCCACACCTCTCGTCCCCTCGGCTTATAGTACCATAGTTGTTTGGGAATGTGGCAGTCATCCATTCGGCAAAGCTGTTCCCACCAATTCAGCCGTTACTGGGTGATTCTGTCGAGTATACTCATAATATTCAGTTCCTCCGGTATACATGTGTTTCTTCTATGATCATGGAGAGTATACCCTGTCACGTGCCTGAGAAATATCATTTTAGCCGCTTGGATGCGACTGGGCTGGCCTTTTGTTAAAGTCCAATTCTCAGACCCACAAAGAAGTGTGGGAAGGGCTATCACATTGTAAAATGTTAGGCGTGTGCCTTTACTTGCTGACTTAAGTAAAGTCAGGGACCTAATGATCCCCCACATAGGGTTGAACTTATGCAACTTATTCACAGCGTCGTTGCTTGCATTATAAGACACACTGTAGCCCAGGTATTCAAAATTGCTAACTTATATATTCTATATCTGAAAGAAATTGCAATCGTTCTTTGGACGAGTGACTAATACATTTATTAGTATGCCTAATTACATTAAACAATTTTTTTATTGTTCTCTTCATAAACTTGAAGTACCTAGAATTTAAATAAAATTTGTTTGTTTAGTAGGTGTTATACATAATAACTTTCAACACGTTCTTTAATGTCATTAAATTCACTAAAGGTTTATATAAAATAACCTTCTTTACAAAATAAAATATTAGCTTATCCTGTATACTTACAAGAAGTAATATGAACGTGAATTACATTGAAATTAGAGCATAGGTAAGGTGCTGCATGTTTCGCCTTCAAAGATCCGCCGGCCTTCTCTTCCTGGGTCTACCCACACACCTGTGTCCTATAGGTTTGTATTTCCAAACTTGTTTGGCAGTCTTGAATCTGAAATTTTTCTAAGTGTTCTTTCCACCATTGTTTATAAGCTTTTAGTCTTCCATTCAGGTTAAAAATTTGTAATTCTTCTCTTATTGCCTCATTCCTTATACGGTCAAGTTTAAAACACCTTTTAACTCCTCTTATGAACACCATTTTCAAGACCTGTATTTTACTGTCTTGCTGCTTGGTCATTGTCCATAATCACACGCATAGGACACTCATAACTTTACAGAACTGTAATTTTGTATCTCAGCGTAACTTGTTCTAAAAGTACGGTTGATTTTCAAACTGATCATCTGGAACTTACCCAACTTAACATCAATATCATAATTCTTATCATACCCAGATATGATATTGGGTATGACATATTGTGATATGATTATCATATCCCAGATAATTAGATTGGCTCACCTGTTCCACAATTTGATGAATAATCATTATTTTTGTTTTTATTGGTTGCTTGCCTCGAAATGCCATTACGTTTGTTTTATAGTGGAATATTTCATATTGTATTGTTTGCAAATCTGATGAAGCTTAAAAACAGATTTTTGCAAATCAGATTCTGTATTTTGAAGCCCAAGCAAGCCGTCAGCAAACAACACCACATTCAAATATCTGTCTGGTGATAACTTAATACTAGGGTTCACTAATGTTTCCATTATCTTTCTGAATATTTAAATCTTATTGTTCTGCGTATTTGTATATTGTGATAGAATAAATTAGCATATAGTTTATTGTACTTCCGTTTCCCTAATTTCTTTTAATATTTTGAAATTCTCTATGTCTGCTAAATTATTTTCAATAGTTGAAAAACAATTGTACCTAACGTGACTAGGATCCTGGGGCCGAAGTTCATACTTGTTCGTGACGTCCACTAAACAATTAATCCACTTCGTTCTTGCGTTCCCTCTTCATGTATTTAATCAGTTTTTTGTCAAATCAGTCAGTGATATTGTAATCTATCTTATACTTTAACCTTATCTTATCTTATTTCTCTTAACCATGTCTTATAATCCCCCCCACACACAAACACACATACTCAAAGACTTAGGCCGGCCGCACACTGAAGCGACATTTTGTTTCACGACAGAACCGTTTTGGCGCATCGTTTCGCTAAGTGTCGCAGACGACTCTATTACCATTAGGCTCCGTAAAGCCCGCACACTGGTTGCGACACTGTCTAGAGGCGTCGCGAGACCCCTCGCGACCAAAGACGAAGCTCCTTCAATTTATGTCTCGCAACAAAACAGCTTGTGATATTTTGATCTGCGCATGCGCTGGATTCTAACCATACGATATCTGTATTACACATAACTAGTCCATGCCTTCTATTTTCATATCTGTCACGAACCCACGAACCACACACTTTCACAAGTCAAAAACTGCTGAAGAGAAATTGTTTTGGAGTAAGGCAATGGCATAAGCCCCTCTCCACCTTTTCGACGCTTTTCAACACGAAACGTCGAAACGGTTCTGTCGCGAAACAAAATGTCGCTCCAGTGTGCGGCCGGCCTTACGCAGCAAACGGACATAGAGGGGGGGAGACAGTAAGGACAGACGGTTAAATAAACCTAAACAATTACATCCCACAAAATTGTCGTTATAGTTTCTTTTATACACTTCCAGATACCGCAGGTACACTAGGTACTTTGCTTGCTGAAGCGTCAAAGAAGGCTGTCTCTCCATGTCTTCGAAACTTCTCTGTCCTATATTTTAGCTATTTTTTAAAGTAATTAAGCCTTCATTTGTATTCATTACACATAAATATTATACAAATTTTTTAATATTTGAACCAATACGTCTAATTTAAATGTTTTTTTTTTTTATTTCTTCTTTTTCAGATACGGACCGAGATACGCTATGACGGGTACAAGACCCTTGTACGTAAACTGTATATAACTCATAACATTTTTTACATAGTTTTAGTCGGAATCTAAAATATAGTAGCGTTTAATATGTTTAAAGTTGTTAGTAACTGGTTATATATGGAACTAACCATAATGTTGATACGTATACTGCTCGCTGTATGGCCAGTAACGGTTAATATGAACCGTTTCTTCATATCTGCTCAAAATGTTGTTACTCTTTGTATTTTTAACAATATTGTTATAACTAACTGCATTTTTATACTTGACATCATAAGTAGGTCTGAATCTGGGTTAAAGGAAGCCTTTCAAGAACTGGAGTTGTCCGCTAAGGCTATGGGCTTGGGTATAAACCAACGCAAATCTAAGTATATGGTTGCAGGTGCCAACACTCGCGCCCTGTCCCTGCGCATTAACGATTAAGAATTTGAAAAAGTTCATGGTTTTTCATATCTCGGGTCATATGTGGACTCTGGAAATGACTCCTCTAGAGACATTGAAAAACGAATGTTATCTGCTAATAGGTGTTACTACGGACTAGTGAAACATTTTAAATCAAAATTAATAAGTAAAGAGACAAAAGCCACGCTCTACAAGACCTTGATCTGACCAGTTCTGATGTATGGCTCGGACTGCTGGGTGCTAACAAAAACTATATGAGCAGAAACTAGCCGTGTTTGAGAGGAAGGTACTGAGGAGAATCTATGGCCCTGTGAAGGAAAACGGGATTTGGAGGCGACTGGATAATCGAGAGTTGTACGAAAGGTTTAAAGATCTTCCGATCGTGCAGTTCATACAAATTAATAGATTCCGTTGGGCCGGAGATGTGCAGAGAATGGCGGAGGATAGAATCCAAAAAAAAATCATGAATTATATGCCGATGGGAAGGAGAAGGAAGGGAAGACCGCGAACAAGATGGCTGGACCAGGTTGGTAAGGAGGCAGTGAGGCTGGGTGCAGCAAACTGGTGGATATTGGCCGGGAGTAGAGACTAGTGGGGACGATTTTTTTTAGAGACCAGAGCCCGGACTGGGCTGTAGCGCCGAGGATGTATGCATGTATGTATGTAACTGCATTTTTAGAAAAAATCAATGCATTTTAAACAGAATGAAACGGAGATCTTACTTAATTTTAACTCTGACTTAGAATTAGCGTGTGAATAAGTATAAGTGCAGGATATTATTTCAGAGAATCTCATTAATCGTAACACAAATATAAAAATATATAAGACACTTATCGGACCGGTTGTTACTTATGGATGCGAGACACGGACGCTGATAAAAAAGGAACAAAAACACTAAGAAAGTTTGAAAGCACGATCCTAAGACGTGTTTGTGCCATTCGACATATTAAAGAGGATGTCGAATGGAGAATCAGAAATAACCAGCAGATAGATGATCTATTGAATCATGAGGACATTGTAAGAATCAGAAAGGGTCAAGGAATACAATGTGTAGGTCACCTAGAACGGATGGATGATCAGCGTATGCTAAAGAAAAATCTGATGGCGCACGTCTATAGAAGCATTAAAAGAGGCCGACTTAGGATAAGATGGTTGGATGCTGTGCAAGAAGATCTCAGGAGGTTGTGAGGGGTTACGCTGAGATGGCAATGGACAGGAGGTTTTCAGAAGACTGATTTTGGAAGCCAGGGCTCACGTTGGGTTGTAGTGCTGAAGAAGATGTAAAATTGTCTAGCAAGTTAAATAATGATAAGTACAGACGATGGTAAAACTGTGTTGACTGCAGGATCTTACTTCTTGACAGCACTGATCTTGAGAGAAGAACTACATTATTTTCTTGCAGCAGAACGTGAAATCCTTCCGGTCATGTGGTTTTAATTTTGTTTTAGCCACTTTTATCGTTACAGGTGTCAACGAGCCCTTCTTTTTTTCCTTTGTCCGTCGCTCACTGTTATAACATCAATCGTTTTAATAGTTTTTTTTTTATTTATAAAGTAAAAATGACAGATTTCAAGAAGTTTGTCATGTGTCAGAGTTGTTAATTTTGAAAAATCCAGACCACTGTTTGTCGGGAGTGAGATTTCAAATTAACGGTTGCTGGTTATTGTTTCTCTGGGAATAATCTGCTCAGCCAACTTATTAAAATCAAATTTTAAAAACGGATCTGTACAAAACATTTACATACAGTTTTGCTGGTATCTGTCGTCAAATACTTTTATTTCTTCGTTAGATTCAAGTCGGCAAATATAAATAATAATTAAACAAAAATGAAAAGAGACTGACTTTCTGAATGTGTATAGTAAATATTTAAGGTGACAAACATTAGTTCCACGTTGTCAGTTGATAAAGAAATTATTCATACCGGACTAAATACGTTACTCAATTTTGTAAAGAGGGAAACAGTAAACAAAATGCTTTTGTATTTCTTAAGTTACAAAGAAGGTGACAGTGAAGTCTGATATGTCAGCTTCCAAAATACCGTTACAAAATTATTATTATTACTGGTATCACAGTAATGTAAGATGTATTAAGTGACTTTTCTGTTACATTAGCTTAAAAATCTTCATTATAAAAATAATTTCCATTCGATTATTATGCTTTGTTCAGTTCCATTCCTTTAACTTTCATTTAGCGATTCACAGCACCCATTTAATAATTAAGTTCCATTACTGAGTTATAAGAATTCCACATTATTAATGGTCTAAAAATATTGTGGCTATCAAATCCGTCTTAGTTTACTTAGTTGGCATTATTAAAGTTCTACTGTACCGATAATAAGTCTTGTGTTCTGCTAGCAGTAGATACGTTACTACAATAATTTATTAAATGTGCATTATTAACATAACCCAAGGCAATGAACCGTTTCTACCATCCAAAAACAGTTCTTTAGAGTTTATTAAATACTTTTATGTCTCCAGTTAAGTAAAATTATAACAAATGATATTTTAATACGGTTGATTGTCCCACAGATCGTCTAGAACTTACCCAACTGAACATCAATATCATAATTCCCATTACAGCCAATATGATTTCCTAGATAATTAAAGTGGCTCACCTGTTCTAGAATTCGATTTCTAATCAATATTTTCTTGTTATTGGCTCCTTGCCTCGAAATGCTATAACATTTATTTATATAGGGGAGTTTTACATATAAAATTAATAGTGGAGGTTTTAATAGATACAAAATTAAAGTTCTACAGAGTTATGGCAAAGTCTCTGCCATTCTATGGGTGTGAATTATGGACAACAACTAAGAAATATGACAGTAAAATACGGGCCTCGGTAATGGCGTTCTTAATATGTGTTCTAAACTGGACCGTATAAGGTATAAGAGAGTGGGTACTAGTTTTTACCTTGAATGAAAAATTAAAATATTACAAACAACGGTGGAAAGAAGAACACTTGGAAAGAATGTCAGATTCCAGATTGGCCAAAAAAGTCTAGTAATACAAACCTATATAGGACACAGGTGTATAGATAAACCCAGAAAAAGATGGCTGGAGGTATTTTGAAGGCGGAACAGGCAGCATCTTGCTTATGCCGTGTTGTGAAGATCATGACGACGATGATGATATTATAATTTTCTTTTTATCATGAGTAACTACGAGACTCAATGAAAATTCCAATTACCTTTGGGAAACTCCCTTCAAGATAGATTGCAAACGATAGGTTTCTTTTACAAGCGTATATACATAGAAGGTAAATCTATATTGGGTATAATTGTTTGTGCTTAAACGCGTAGAGTTTTGGACGCCTGTAGTAAACTTCTAAAGTACTGTTTCTACAAACACAAACGGGACATTTGAAGTTAAACAGTTCTACTAACATCTGCATGTTACGTGTTGTAATTGTTAAGTGTATGTAGAAAAAGTAAAATATTCCTGTTTATTTTTCAGTTCTGCACGGATGTGTGGCGCATCCATTACACATTGCAGGGCGACCGTGTAGTGAGGGAGTTCCGGCACGAGAAAACATATCTAACCGCTGTATGCACAGCTGACGTAAGTTCACAACGCAGTACAAAACATGTTAAACAATTTACGTAGACGTGATAGCCTTTTATTTTTGAACAGGACAGAGCAGTTTATATCACAGTTTATACAAAATTTTTATCCATGTCCTTCAACCTTGGGTTTTATACTGTTTCCGTTCTTAGCTTAATCCTGATGTAAAGAAACAGGCGTGGCACATCTTAAACGCTACTTGCTGCTTGAATTAGAGGCGTGTCACTCTGACAGAAGGAATACAGACAGGGTGCATACAATGTTCATTCTGTATAAACTCAAGTAAATTGTCATAATTTATCGTGAACAAAGTAATATTTGTGTGACTGTGTCAGAGCGACAATGGCATATTTTGTAAGGCGGAGTGAATAAGAATGGCTTTCTTTTACTGTTTGAATATCGCAAGAAAAAAATAAAGTAGGCCTATACTTAAGGCAAAAATAGAAGCTCTGATAATTGCCAGTGTAATGTCTATTGTCGGCTGCTGTCAAGGCATGCTGCAGTAATTCAATGCCTTTCATGTCTGTGTCGGAACTTGAATCATCACTTGAGTCAGCAGTGTGAATGATAAGATTGACCACAATGGCATCTGTAATTTGGCCCAATTCCCTTATCTTCTTCCTTGAGTACGTGCTCGACACAACGACTCCAATTGTCCGTCGTTATTTCATTTACCGTCTTTTCTATCAGTTGTTTATATCATGTAGCTTATTTGTTGTGTTGTGACGGTGAGCATATCCTTTCAACTGGCTTCATATTTATTCAATGGGATTCAGAATACAGTGATAAGGAGGAAGTTTTAAAACGGCGTGCCCCGATTTTTCGTCAATATCATTTGCTAAAAACTTTTTAAATTTATGTTCACTTTGCTAGCAGCGATAAAGTTCTACTGTGTATTCATAAAGATGATTGAACGTAATCAAACACTTGTCGCAGTAATGACAATTGTCACATGACTATATAGACATTCTGCACATATGCGTAACAGATTACTGTGTGAACAATGTCAGCGCTCCTGACCAATAGCGTTTCAGATGAGCAACGTCGATTTGTTTACATGAGGATTAAGCTAAGAACGGAAACAGTATAGAATGATAAAAAAATCGCCTAATACACCTAAACAACAATTTACTCAATTAGCAGTGAAATTTAAACTGTCCATCAAATAGGGCTAACATTTTAGACAATTGTCATTAAAACGTGCGTACCAACATTACATAAAAATAGTGTTTTTAATCGGACACTTGTAGCGGTTGAAAGTGCAAAATTCCACGAATAACTTTTTGATCAAACCTCGCATGTGTGAGCGTGTTCATGCGCGTCTGTGTGTGTGTCTGTACTCGCGCGCACATGCTCACTTTTAAAACAAATAATTACTTTGTTTTTGATTATGCGAGTATTACGATTTGTATGTTTTAATTGGTTTTGGTCATTATCGTTAAAAGTAAAGTCCCAATTATAAATATAAATTTCGTTTTTAATAAATGTACTAAATGTAAATGAGAAACTTCATCTTCTTCTTCTCTTCAAAGATTGGGTTATATAAACCTGTTCCGGCACCCATATCATACTCGGAAGACCAACGTTTCTTCTATTTGATAGTTCAGTGCCGCTTTCGGCAATCGATAGCTGTCATCCTTTGCAGATTGCAGATTGTCTTCTGTAAATTGAAATACTGTAATTTCATTTATATCCTTTACTTCAAATTCTGCTCTGATATCCTCATTCCTTATTCTATCTTGCAATGTACTTGCATAATTTAAAGTATTTCGAAGAAACTGCATTTTAGCATTTTGAATCTTGCCGCTTTCCTTTTTTATCATGACCTACGCCTAACTCGCATAAATCAAAGTGGGTATTGCAATTGTCTTATAAAATTTAATCCTTGTGCTGTATATTATTTTATTTCTAAGATTTCTATGAATCGTATCACAAATATTTCTAAACTTATTTAACTTCTCTTTTATATTATATTCAAATTCATAGCTTACTGGACAGCCGAGATATTTAAAACGGCTCCCTTGTTCGAAACTGGTTTTGTTTATAACTATCTTAGTCCTCAATAAATATTTGCCATTTCTTGTAATTGAAATATAGCTCTTTGTAAATCTTCCTCATTTTCTTGATTAAGATCTATGTCATCAGCATATAGCAGTGAAACCCATACAAATTGATTTGTAAGCTGTGATTCCTGAAGTCACTCTAGATTTCCATGCTCTCAACATGTCGTCAATATATATATTAAACAAGGTTGGAGAAACATAGCCTCCCTGCCTAACTTCCTTATTTATTGAAATGCCACCATTCAGATCCAGGATTACAGATGTACTGTTGTAAAGTATACTAACTGAATTTATTAATTGCCGTGGATATCCTCTTCTATCCATAATGTTCCATAAATTTTGGCGGTATACATTATCAAATACTTTTTCCAGATCAACAAAAGCGATTTGTGTTACCTAATATGAAATATTTCCTAATTAAAAATTGTATAGGCTTACTCCTCGAGAAAGTATTAATTAATTTTTTAATTTAGCTTATAAACGGAAGAGACTAATTTATCTGTGTGTGTGGTCGCAAGCGAGTATACTTTATATCACTATTTAAACTTAAAATCTGTATTTGCGAAGTTAATATTTTATACACGAATTGTTTATCAAAATTCACTGACTGGCATAATCAGTAGGATATTTATGTTTAGAATCTTTAAATAAAACTAACGTATATTTATTAAAGTACTCCCATTTAAAATGTCTAATAAATTTAAATTTTGTATAAACCTATTGACATATGTTATTTCATGAGTTTTCATATGTGTTATTTTGCATAGTTTTAATGTTTAATTAATTGCTTTTTCAGCTGTTTCCGGAGTGTCCGAAAGAAGCTGGGGTCGTGGTCGGATACATCCGGTAAAGAGCTACAGGCACCCGCCTAACGTCTGGTAAGGAGCTACAAAACTAGGGGGAGCCCGCCTAACACCTTAGGGCTCCGAAGGCGGGTGGGCCCCTGCCGATGTGGCCCCACCTTGCCGCGGTGGCAGGGCTTATGGTAAGAAGAAGAAGACCAACGAAGAGGGCCACATCGATTTCCCCAATGTAAACAACCACCCCACCCGCATTATAGTTTGCTCGGCGTATTATTCTGAACCTCATCGTTTACCGCACGGAACAGTAGAAATGTGCGTCTGAACTGAGGAAACTGTTTTCAGAGTAAGAAGACCTGTACATGGCTATATGTTTGCAGCATCTGTGAGATTAGTGCCACAATTAATGTACTGAAAAATACTAGAAGCTAATACAGTATTCAAGCCACGTCATTTTTTGAAGATTTCTCGTCAGAAAAGTCAACACTGAAAAATTTATCTGAAGAAGATTTGTAAGAAGATGTGTGCAGTGAGCAGGGGACTGTGAAATTTGTAGCCACAATGACGACTGTATTGACCGTTTTCTGATTGTACCAAATAAAAAATATACTCAACAATTTTGAAACCATATGTTCTTATTATGTTAGTTTATAGGTCAATAAGACCTAATTAGTTTTTTGTACACAATTAGTTTATTATCAGATTATCTGAAATCTGAATTCGGCTAATATAAAACACTCACTAATGCAATGCTAAAGCTATGCGGTATTTCGAAATTTAAAGGACGACTTCTGCTGTACAACATAATGAAAATGACATTTAAAAAGTGTCAACTAATTACATCAGATTCATCATAATTTATTGTTAAACCTTGTCTACCCAATGTTCGGCGAAAATCTCCCCAGACATCAAAGGCGTCCTTCATTAGATGGTAAACCGGGGGGGGGGGGTCTGGGGATATAGAATACTCCCAGAAGAGCGGGGGCCCCATGTATCCTCTTCCGTGGAAATTTTGAAAAATGTACCTTCAAAAATGCCGTTTTAATGCCATTCCAGGTCTGTAAAAGTAATTGAGAACCCCAACATTTTATAAAAAATTTTGGTAATTTTTTTTGATTTGCCTGGTCCACTGTTACAATTTTATAGTCAAATGGAGTTTTATTATAAAATAATAAACAGTGAAATTATAAGGATTTGGAATGCTATTAAAAATACAGAAAAACACAGATTTGAAATTGAACATTTCATTTTATTGAATATAAGTCTACTATTGTGTTATAGTTTTATAATAACATTCGTCTGTTTCCAGGAATTAGTACTTTAACTCTTGAGTAACATTATTATAGTTTATATTATGCCTAGTTCTTGCCAATGACAGGAAGCATGAAAAATTCTAAACGATCTTGGTCATGGTAGTTCTAAGTTTTGATTTCACAGTACTCAACTTGGAAACTTATCTCGCGTGAAACATTTGTTACTGATATCGTAGAAAAGAGTTTGCGTGTGCTGTATGGAACTCGAAAAATGCATTGAAACGGTTTTCTATGTGGTTTGTGTCAAGAATCAAAAAGATTAATTGGAGGGAGAGAAAATAACTGTAACAGAAAATAAAATGACAAAGGAATATTTTATTAAAACTGTTAAAAAGAGGAAAGCAAGTTGGATTAGCCACATCGTGATGAAGGAAATCACAATAACATTTAAAGGAAACAGGAGTTAACAGTAGAAGGAAAGGCTGAGGGACGTCAGGAAACGAAAAGATGATACGGTGTACTGTTGGATTTCATGGGGAGAAGAAACTGCAGAGACTTTAAATCCGTAGTGAATAAACGGAGAGAGCAGTTGAGTGTGTTGTGGCCAGTGGCGGATTACCAATTGGGCCCGACGGGCCCGGGCCCAATTGGTAATCCGCCACTTGCCGCAGGCTTAAGGGGGCCGCAGGGCCAATTTGTTTTCTAATGAGAAAAACTGTAAGTCAAACAGGCAGTTTACTACCACCAATAATTAATTAACAGTGCAAGGCAGTGACTAATATCAGGTTGATAGTCCTAGAAGTTACTAGATCAGGATATGTCCCTGGGTAGACAGCTCGTCATATCAGTCAGTCGACGGTCGACACTGGCGCTTCGTCGCGTCTGTCGTGGCGGTGACGAGTCACACTCTTCCCTTCCTCTTATAACTTACAGCCAGTTGATCGGCGGCGGAACAGTAAACAACAATGCACCTGTCAGTTTTGAGGTTATTTTAAGTTGGAAACGTCTGAATACGTCGTAAAAGCTCTGTAGATGATACACTTTGTGTTAACTGTTTTTATTATTTAGTGGAGTCATTTGAAAGCCATTTATTTATGTTCAGATGTTTGTATTGTTTAGCCTGGTTTTTTTTCTGTGTGTCAGTGTGTGTGCGTTGTTTTGTCTGAACATCTTCATGTCTTCATTGAAAATGAGTCAGAATTTGCACACTACAAGTGGAGCTTATAAACACAAGTTGAAAAAAGCTAAAGACGCTCACTCAAAATTATTACACAAAACTGCTAAGTTGGACAAGTTTTTGAAAGCATCAACAGTTTCACAAATTACTGGTTCAAATTCTACCGATTCTGATAAGTTTACAGATCCTGCCGCAACTAATTTAACAATAGATTCGGATTCTGATCAAAAACAAAATCACAATTATTGTGAAGTAAATAATGAACTTGTAAATGCAGAAGTTCTGCATTTAACATAGGTCTGCAACAACGCCCATGTTGTAGCAAAGTAAATATTAACTTTAATAGTGTAAATACTGTTTTATATGAAAGTGGTGAAGTTAATGATCCGAAAGTAGCAGATACTGTTCTCGACATTCAATGCTTAGATTCAGATAATTCAAAAGTTAACTGTAACGTGCAAAAAGAAATTGTTAAATTTGATTTAATGGACCCAAAGGTTTGGGAACCATTGACGAACGAGCTTAAAGATCATATCATTAAAAATCTTCCAGAACACTTGTCAAAAATAACTGATTGTGAATGTGATTTTTCAAAATCTAGGCGTATTTATCCTAATAAGACAAGGTATGCTAACAAGAGTATGTTGTTTACGCGTTTTGCAAAATGGACAGTTGGAGAAAAGAGAATGGCTGATGTATTCTAATTCAAAGGGATCTTTTTATTGTGTTCCGTGCAAACTTTTCCATTCAGACAAGACTGGAAATTCTTTTATTCATGGCTTTAAGACTGAAAACATATTTCCAGATTGTCACAAAATGAGAGGAGTTCTGAGCATAGAATTAACACACAATCCTACTTCATCAGAGACAATTTACTCGGTAAGATTGACTCTGCTCTTCATCAACAGTACTTAAAAGAAGTGGACTATTGGCAGAAAGTTTTGATTCGTGTGTTATATGTTATTAAATTTCTTGGTGCTCGCGGGCTAGCCTTTCGAGTCTCAGAAAAGCATGAAGTTTTTGGATCTCGGACAAATGGCAATTTTCTAGGAATTATAGAATTGCTAGCCGAATACGATGATTTTTTAAATGTTCACATTCAAAATTATGGCAATCCTGGTCAAGGAAAGGTAGGTTATCTCTCAAAGACTATCTGTAATGAGTTTATAGAAATAATGTACAATAAAATAGTTTCAACAATTGTTGAGGAGCTAAAATCAAGCAAATACTATTCCATTACTGTAGATTCAACACCTGATATTTCTCATCATGACCAACTCACTTTGATTGTTCGATATATCTTAAATAATGGCTGCCCAACGGAAAGATTTATTAAATTTATCAGAATGGAAAACCGCACGGGTGCTCAAATGGAAGAATTAATTTTGAACACACTTTTATTACTAAATACTTCGATAAACGATATGAGATGCTAGTCATATGATAATGCATCGAATATGTCGGGGCAGTATGAAGGACATCAATCCCGAATTAAGAGTCACAATCCTCTGGCAGAATTCATTCCTTGTTCGGCCCACTTCTTAAGTCTGGTAGGGACCCACGCAGCTAATTGCTGCCTTCAAGCAACCAAGCTTTTTATGTTCATACAAGAACTCTTGTGTTTTTTAGCGCGTCAACTGCAAGGTGGACTTTACTTGAAAACATAATAAAAGACAGTGAAATCAAGAAAAAACTGTTGCCTAAAAGGCTAAATACGACCAAGTGGTCAGCTAAATGGCATGCTTCAAGGGCTTTACTCCTTCATTATTGGGAGTTTCATAAAGCACTTCAAGTCATCTTTGAAAACCCCCAAGAAAAACGAGAAAACAGAGCTACAGCTGAGGGATTATATGCAGTATTTATTAGGATAGAAACAGCAATATTACTTGTTATACGGAATGATGTTCTTGAACGCTTTAATGCTGCAAGTAAACATTGCAAAGCACTAACACTGACTTAGGAGTCATTTGCAATATTTACAAATCTCTCAAAGATTATGTGCAGGGCTTACGAGAACGATTCAATTATTATGAGATGAAAGGTATGAAACTGTGTAAGTCGGAGACTGCTGACTATGTTTTAGATTTCAAGAGGGGAAGAAAGAAAAACAATTTTCTAATGATGAGAACAATGATGAAGATACCTCCAAAATGGACTTGGATGACGTGGATGGCAGACAAGACATGATTATTAATACATTATATGTTATAATCGACAGAATTTTCAGTAAACTAGAAAACAGTCCAAGAATTTACTTCAATCATAACAAAGTTTTTGGATTCATTTATTAATTGCTTACCTTGAAAGATGACGAAATTCGGGAAAAATCTTTTCTCTTAGTTCAGAAACATCCTACAGACCTGTCTTCAGAAATTATTGAAGAATTTGTACATTTTAAGGCGTTTGTTGAGGCTCTCGACTTAAATGTAAAGCCCCATCATCTTCCTGCTAAGTTCTTAAGATTTATACGAGAAAAGCGGTTGACAACTCTTTTCCCTAACGTTGAAACATCGTTGAGAATTTTGTTGTGCATGTTGACCACAAATGCATCTGGTGAACGGTCCTTTAGCATTCTAAAAAGAGTTAAAAACTACCTGCGTAATTCATCTGCTGACTTAAGATTGTCAAGTTTAACAAGTTTTGTGGCAAATGCTGAACTGCTCAACGAAATTGATTTCAATGACATTATAAAAGATTTTTCTGCAATGAAAGCTCGCAAAGTTGATTTGTAGATTGTTATTAAATAGATTGTGTTCATTCAGTTTATAAAACTTCAGAAGGTTACTAATTTAATATTTTTGTTTGTTTATATTTATATTAACTTTTGCCATGTGTTTTTGATTTTCTATGTGATCGTTTATATATGAATGAAATTTAGTTGTGTTTTGTTTTATTGGGAAATAAATATTCTTAAAAAATAGCGGTTATCTTTCTGTCCCAAAAATTGCTGTAAAAATGTTTTTTTTAAGTTGTAAAAATGCCTCAAAGCAAATGTTAACGAATAATGATTATCTAGGATTAGGATATTAGCCCATAGAAGATTTAAATCTTATCACAGATATCTCCATTTCCTTGAATGAGGCCTGTTTTGTAATGGTTGTAGTTTATAATTTATGGTGAGTGGGTGGTGGGGCGGGGAAGGGGGCCGCTGAGAAAATAGGGCTCAGGGGCTCAAGAGTTGCAAATCCCCCGCTGGTTGTGGCATAACCACCAGTGATGCTGACGGTCCTTGTAACGCGGTATTTCTGGGTCGCATTCTCTAAGCTGTTCACAGCGGAGTAGGGTACAGGCGTAGAACTACTGAGAGGGAAATAGGGAATTCGAAACGTAATTTGGTAAAGGTTGGTTGAAAAGGATGTTGAAAGAAAATTGTAAATTTATCTCCAATCTCCTTACCAACCTTTAAAACATGCATACCCCTATAACGAGTTATATATTCAGTTGTCCCGCTGTTCCTACATCACATTTCCTGTTTTGCATTGGGCGTCGTTACCTCTGTGTTACCCCTGTCTACCTTTCACGTGACCCTGTCATCTGGTATTAGCACGCTCTGCCCATTACATGGTCAACACTTTTCATTATTATATGGCCTGAGAGTTTGGGTTCTTTGTGTAGGTCGAAGCTCGTACATTATTATGCTGTACACTCTAAATTCCTGTTTGCTTACATGTCCGGCTAACCTCCTTACTTACGCAGAATGCCATAACATACTAAAGTGGAGACCTTGCAGCTTTTGGATCTCACTGTTCAGTTTAATCAGTACCTTCAATTGTAGCCTTAGAAGATAAAATTTAATTTATGAACTGTGTGTTATAATTTATCTTTATCGTCTCGGACAATCCGGGAAAACATAAATATAATATATAATTTTGATTAGCTTGACAATAAATTTGACTAGTATATAACTTCTCTAAACAATACTAAAGTAATTGCTTTCGTAAATTTACTATTTTCAAAGCAATTCATCATCTTCACATCACTGTGCTGCCTGTCCCACCTTCAAACATCCTCCACCCATCTCTTCCTGTGTCAACACACACACACGCGCGCGCGCAGCTTTTACCTGTATCTTTTTCTTCAGCACTATAACCGCACTTCCAACACCAATCTTCTCCAAAGTCTTCTGTCCATCTGTCTATTGCCACCTCAGTGTAATCGATCTCATCCATACTTCTGAGATCTCGTAACACATCATCCTAACATCTTATCCTAAGTCGGCCCCTCATTCTGCTTTTACACACTTTTACTTACTTTTGCGCCCTCAGGATTTTCTTTGGCATATGCTGATCATCCATCAGCTCTAGGTGACCTAACCATTGTATTCGTTGAGCCTATATGAATCTTACAATTTCCTCATGATTAAATAGCTCATCTATCTCCTGGCTATTTCTTATTCTAGATTCGTCATCTTCTTTAACGGTGCCATAAACACGTCGTATGATCTTTCTTTCAAACCTTCTTAGTGTTTCTTGTTCCTTTTACACACCAGTGCCATAATAGGTTTAAATTTCCAGACCTCTTTGGTCATTCTTGGATCTAACATTCTTTCTAAGTGTTCTGTCTATCTTTGTTTACAATCTCGCAATCTTTCATTCAAGTTGAATACTTGTAATTCTTCTCTTATGACTTAATTACTTATACAACAAAGTTTTGAGCAGATTTTAACACTTCTTAAGGACACCATTTCCGAGGCCTCTATTGTACCATAATTCACACGCATAGTACAGTACAGGGACCGCCATAACTTTGAAAACTTTAATTTTGTAAATATAATTAATTCAGTATCGACTCGGAAATCAAAGTTTTTTATGGGTAAGTTTTACCTTATAGCCTGAACCGGTTTTCGCTTTTAAAAAGCTTCTTCAGAAGCTGCCGTTGGGAGCACTGTCCGTCTTGTTCTTGGCAACGGTATCGACTTTTGAAAGATCGATGTTGTGTGTGTGGGGAGTGATATGTTCGAATAATATAACATAAAAACGATATGCTAATCGAACAGATACGATTTAAAAGCGATAACCGGTTCAGGCTATAAGGTAAAACCTTTACGTTTTTACCCATAAAAAACTTTTTGTTCCAAGTCGGTAGTGAATTAATTATATTTAGTTAAGTAACGCACATTTCATGGACAACGAAATCCGAGAATTTAATTTTGTATCTCGGCGTACCTGGTATTTAAAAATACGATTGACTGTCACACAGATCCTCTGGGACATCAATATCATAACTCTTATCAAAGCCAGTATCACTTTTCAAATAGGTAAAGTAGCTCACTTGTTGTACAATTTGTTTAGTAACTAATATTTTTGCTCTTATTGGGACCTTGCCTGGAAATGCCATTATCTTTGTTTTTATATTGCAGATTTTCATATCATATTGTTTACAAATCTGATGAAGCTTAAAAACTAATTTTTGTGAAGCAGATTCTGTATTCTGAATTACAAGCAAGTCGTCAACAAACAACGGCACGTTCAAGTGTCTGCCTTACGATATCTTAAGGGTTCACTAGGTGTTTCCACAGCACCCTTGTCTAACACCTTGATTGACAGATATTTGTTGAGATATCCTACAATTATTTTGAATATCTATTCTTGTTACGATAGTTCTGAATAGAGCTTGTGTGATATTTGCCACAACAAATTTCTATGTACTCTGTCAAAGGCCTTATCAAAGCCACAAAATAATTACTACTGTTATAAACACATATGTTTCGGAACAAACGTGTTACTTTCAATAATTAGGCTGAGATGTTATCTATGATTTGATGTCGAAGTAAGTATACGTTTAGCATAATTAAGATTAGTTTACAGCACTACACAAATACCTTTTGTAGAAAAAACTTTGTGATAAATATCTCGTGGGCTCAATATATTACCATTTAACAAATCCACTAAGAGGCACAAACAATGAAAGGTAACTAATGGCAACAATTAAATGTATAAAAATTGCTTATATGGAACATTTATTTGCGTGGTAGGAAAAACAAGATGTTGCAAAATTTTGAAAGTCACAATTATGGGACAAGGCAGTAGAGAGAGAAGACGAGCAACCTGTCTCGACGACATCAAAGAACAGACTCAAACAAACCTGTTTTACTGTGTCAAGCACTTTGTCGTGTCAAGGATCAAGGATATTTCGTCATGCGTCCGTAGGCGCAAGACAAACAGAAAAAAAAGAAGGAAAACATTTACATTCTTTTTAAATTCTACAAATGAGTTGCCTGTACCGACATTTGTTGATACATCAGAAATAAACAGTATCAATAAAGGTATCTTTTCAGAACTCAGTCAATATACAGAAATAAACTTTCTTCAGGATGTAAAGCTAACATCCAAAGTGTGGTCATCAGGAGGTCCCCTGAAATATTTGAGCTAGTAATTACTGTGTTGCCCAAAACTGTTTCAGGTAAACATGTCCTGCATAGAATGCGCCAATCGTAGACTGATTAGATCTGACTATTTTTTCCGTTTTTTTGTTTTTTTTCCAAAACGGTTTTTTATTCACATCCCAAAGACCACGTAACACATAATCGAGCTTTGTAAGCTGGAACAACTAAATTAATTGCATTCTTGAATGGAAAAAAGAAAAAGACCAAAGAAAAATAATTAATTTTTAATGTTACGGTACGTTAAAAAACCTTTTTGAAACTATACCATTAAGTTCCTTAAATTAATAAGCTATTTAACATACGGCTAAATGAGTGTCATTATTTATCAAAAATAAGTACTTTACTCTTGTCACAACAAAAAATGTTTCAGGTAAACTACCCTTTCCCCCACACCGTTCTTCATCAAAAACGAAAGGCCTTGAGTCCTCTACAACTTAGGCACATATGTAAAAAATTATTTGATTCTGTTTGAATTTACGGCATTTACCGTTCGTCATGAAAAAAGTTCTCTTGTTACAACATAAAATGTTGCAGGTAAACTACCCCTTTTCCTTAACCGATCTTCACCAAAATCAACAAGCCTTGAGATCTCTACAATGTAGGGAAGTATGCAAAACATTATTTGATTATGTTTGAATTTACGGCAGTTATCGTTCGTCATATAAAAAATTACCCTTGTTATCACATAAAATGTTGCCGGTAAACTACACCTTTCTCTTAACTGATCTTCCCCAAAATCAATAGGTCTTCAGTCCTCTACAATTCAGGGATGTATGCAAAACATTATTTTATTCTCTTTGAATTTACGGTAGTTATCGTTCGTCGTAGAAAATATCGGTACGGAGAATCATACATGACTTCCATGTTCTAAGATTTATATTTAAAATCATTTATGAAATGAAATGTTTCCATAGAAACTACTTTTTTCTACTTACTGCTTCAGCCTTAACCACAGCACTGTGGTCACTAACGTATACCACCTCACGTTATCGCACTCGATTTTCACTGGTGATGGAAGTCGATGGCACTGCCGAAACGTCTGGTTATGCAGAAAACTTTGGTCTACGGCCAAACAGGACGGGAAGGAATTTTAACAACAAACTACTTCTTTGTTGCCGATAACGTAATATATATATACAAAATTATCCCCTCCCCTTCAACTCTAATTTTCATTTATAGAAAATTACACCCACCTCGTTCAATTAGCCTCTTCATTTATAGATATTTCATCTACGTTTCTACAGTGGATTATTAAGATCTTCTTATCAGGATACTTTATTTTTCAAAATTAAGTACTTTACTCGTGTTACAACAAAAAATGTTTCAGGTAAACTACCCTTTCCCCCACACCGATCTTCACCAAAATCAATAGACCTTGAGTACTCTACAACTCAGGCACATATGTAGAAAATTATTTGATTCTGTTTGAATTTACGGCAGTTATCGTTCGTCATGAAGAACTTTCTCTTGTTACAACATAAAATGTTGATGGTAAACTACCCCTTTTCCTAAACCGATCTTCACCAAGATCAACAGGCCTTGAGATCTCTACAATGTAGGGAAGTATTCAAAACATTATTTGATTATGTTTGAATTTACGGCAGTTATCGTTCGTCATAGAAAAAATTACTCTTGTTATCACATAAAACGTTGCTGGTAAACTACATCCTTCTCTTAACTGATGTTCACCAAAATCCATAAGTCTTGATTCCTCTACAATTCAAGGATGCATGCAAAACATTATTTGATTCTGTTTGAGTGTGAGGCAGTTATCGTTCGTCATAGAAACAATTACTCTTGTTAAAACATTAAAAGTGGCAGGTAAACTACCCCTTTCCCTTAACCGATCTTCACCATAATCAATAGGCCTTGAGTCCTCTACAATTCAGGCACATACACTATAACTAACAGTCGTTAAATTATGAAACACAATGATCCATATATGTAACTCAGTAATTGAAAGCATCAACACATTCGAAAGGAAGAATTAATAATAAATCAAGGAGGCAATCACAGACGCTAACAGGTGTCAAGATGGATTCGTGGAGGAGTTGTTGCAAAATTCGATGAATACAGACGTTAAAAAAGAAATGAGAATACAGGTCAAGAGAACCATGGCGAGAAGAGATGGATAAAGCAATGGCAAGCAGAGAGAGGTCAATAAACTCAATGAAATACAAGTATCTCTGAAGAGTAGAAGAGTAAGTAGCGATAGAAACATCCACTTGCGCCAGCTGTAGAAAGGCATAGTAATAGACTTTCACGTTTAGTAACGCTCAGAACGTACATACAGGTATACTGGTATACTGACATATTTTGTATTACGTCCAGAGTCTATCTCGAGTTGAAAGATGAATGGGTATATTTTATTGTACTGAACGTAAACAATAAAATACGTGTTATTTACGTAACATGTAACATGTATGTAAACAATACATATGTGTTTGCATATGTATTATGCGGTAAGGAAAAACCATGGTTTTTGAATATATTTTGACGTTAATCGATGAGAGGCATTAAATAAACCCTCGACGATTTACTTACGTAAATAAGGTTTATACAAATTTTACACAACAATTTTATGAACCTTGAACGCTTGAAAACGTCTAAATCAAACCAAGTTGATGATGTTGCTTCCTACAATCTGAAAGCTTTTGATTATTTTTAAATTTATGTAAGCTAAGGCTTATTAGAAATTATTATGTGAGGTAAAAAATAAAAGAGTCTATGATTTACTCTCGTTAATATAGTCCATACAAATTAAATGCAACGATTTTCAAACCCTTAAACACATACCAGTTTTTAAAGAAAAGAAAATTATAAATAATAGTAAATTTTTAATATTTTTCATTTTAAATATACGTTAAGTAAATCTAAATAAAATATTATGTACTTCTATATTAAGTTAGCTTACTTAACTTGATAAGATTAATACGTTGTTGTTTTTTGTTTTTTTTTTGCATGTACATATCTTTTTGTATAAACAAATCACAATATCAACGTCGACAATGAGAGAAACGTATCGTTTAGGACATTACTTTACAAAGGTTTAAATAAAACTTTCCCAACATATGCACATAATTTCCATTAAAATATGATTAATTATACAATAATACAACATACTTATTAACTAGTAGGTAATGAAAGTTTAGTATTCACTTGAGAATTTAATTTCCTTAACCTTGTCAGAATTTATTAATTATATCACTGCTATGTAATATTGACTTGGTATGTCAATCGCTTATTAACATCGATGGTATGGTATGGTATGGTATGTAATCTTATTGCTATGTAACATCGAATTGGATATTTAAGTGTCTACTTTTATAATAATTCTTTGGAATTTTGTCTAATTTATGATTCACATTCAGTGATATTGTACTCAAAGCAAAGTTACTTTTTATATCTACCACACACGCTTTTTTTTAATGCTTTAATGTTTGGTTTGCCTAGCATATGCTATAATGTGGTATAACCAGAAGTTGTTAATGAAAACAACATTTACCAATTATTAATAATTTTATACATTTTTTAATAGGAAGTATGTAATTTAGTGTTTGACTTATGAATATCCAAATCATTATATAGATTCCTTGTCATTAAATCAAACGTATAAAACCTTTTCAAGTACCTCAGTAATAGGGAAAATTATGAGTACGTATTAGAACATTCCTTTTATTTAGACATACCACCTTATATATTTAAAATATACACGCCGTTAAATATTAAAGATGCAATATAAACTCTCACAAATACTAAAAGTTAAAGGCACGTCCACAATATACTATATGTAGTCATCACATATATTGCAATGTAACATAACATTAAACGAAATATGGCATGTCATACTGCGCACATGGAAACGTATAAAATGTTATGTTTTAGACGATAGTGGTTTGTATAATATTATATAAAGATGCACGATTGTAATGCGGTACCGAACACAGCACTGCGTCTGCATGCAGTGTTAACATAACGCTGTCGGTAAAGGTGAACAAGTTCTAGAATGAATATGTGTGCTGTAAACTAACTGTCAAATCCTGATTCTTCTAGGATACGTGGGAAGATTAGACCTTCCGTGTAAATATTAACTGTGATCCACTTCTATTATTAATAATTTTTTAAAGGCCATCTACTGTGTTGTTTCTTTTACGGAAAAGCAAGCACTGTGTGAACACACCGTATTAACTATAACATACTCTTAGAAGCCTATACGAAAACACCGTCAATTACGTAAGTGTAAGAAACGAGGCATGAAAAACTTTCACCAGCAAAATAGGTTTAAGGCAGGGGTGTATTTTAAGCCCCCTGCTATTCAACCTGGTGTTGGATGATGTTGTCAAAAAATGTAAAGTAAGTATGAGTAAATATAGAATAGGATACTGGAATATGAAGATAATTACAATAACAGAATTATGCTACGCAGAGAATTTAATAATTATAGGAGAAACAATTACGGAATAACATAAATGTATTTAATGAAGAACTTAGAAAGAAAAACATTAAGATTAATATATAGAAGACTAAAACTATGATAATAGGAAATTCAGAAGAGAAACACAGTATAGAACTTGATGGAAAATATTTAGAACAAGTAAAAAGTTATAAATATCTGGGAGTAGTGATTAACAGCAAAGGGAATTTAGAGGAAGAAATAAATGAAAGAGTAGCGAAAACAGGAAGATTATTCAATAGTATTAAATCAAGTTTCCTGGGTACAAAAGAAATACCCACTAGGATAAAAACAGAAATAGTCAGAAAAATCATGAAGCCAGTATTAACTTACGGAAGTGAAACATGAAAAACAAATGAGAGAATGAAAAGCAAGCTAACTAGTATTGAAATGAGGTTTCTTCGAAAAATAGAAGGGAAGACAAAAAAAGATAGAATTCAAAATGAAATATTTAGGAAAAATTATATATTGTTCATGTAGCAATAACAGTAGAACAAGCACAACGTATATGCCTGGGACATGTAATGAGGATGGGGGAGGAAAGACTGGTAAAGCAAGTGTTTGAATCCAGAGAAACAGGTAAAAGAAAGAGAGGACGACCGAGAAAGCCTGGAAGGATGAAGCCCGCAGAGCTGCAGAAAGAAGAGGAGTAAAATGGGAGAAAATAAAGGTGCTCGCAGGAGATAGAAAGAAATGGAGGGATATATGGAAAAAGACGACGTCAGAGAACTCAACTCCAAAGCTTTACACCGAAAGGTAGAAAAGCTAAGAATGAAGTAAGTAAGTAAAGTAAGTAAGTATACTCTTAGCACTAAAAATTGTAACAATTATTCATCACGGAGCTACTTTATATACCGGTAGCTCTACACGAATTGCTGAATATTAAACTTTTGAATCTACTATAGTCTAATTTTATAATAACGTTTAGTAAAGCAAGACGTTATGCGGGAATAAGTTCAGTTCGGATGCAGACAGGGTTGAGAAAAATGAAACTTAGTTTTTATACTGCGATAATACAATGGAAAACACATTTAGAGAAGACGAATTTGGGTGGCTGTGCTATTTTTACAACTAAGCAAGGTTTTCGGTATAATAAATAGGGCCGACACTTGGAAGGACAAAGCTTCAACTGAAATATGTAAAAATTCTAAAGAATACTTCAGCGCAGCCATGGCAGAAACACACACCATTGAGCTAGTCAAGAAGTTTCTAGAACGAGACGTTTCTCGCATTACGTAATACTGTCTCGCATGTCAAGCGTCACGTACGCATTACAACTGCGGGAATCGCCGAGAAAACAGTAGAAAAGAGTTCTCCAATGTACCAGAACGTTCTTTAATGGCGTAACCCTTTTTCCGCATTACGTAACACTATATAACCCGTATATAATAATATATACTCATATATAATATAAATCGAATGTCTCCGTATAATATGTCTATATTATTATATAATGTATAGTATAAAATCAATAATATTATTTACATATACATAAATATGTGTATTTCTGTAAATTTTAATTTATTTAATTTTGAAAACTTTGAACGAAGTGTGGAATTCATTTTAAAATCTAATTTCACAACAAAATTTTATTGGCGATTTCAAACGCAAAATGTTAACATAATATAGAACTTTAACTATTTTGCACAGTGTCCATAGGCTAAATAACGCTCCGTCACAGGAATCTATATAATTTTCTTCGGAATGGACTATTTTTAACTACCATTAAAGGTTATAACGGCTGTTATCTTAATAGCCGTTTTACTAACACCCCTTTTATCCGGTTAAATAAACCGGGTTATTTTAACCCCTTATGCTAATGAAGTCGAGTGTTTTATATATTGCCGATGTTACTTCTACGTACATATAGGCCTACTTTTGCTTCTGCCGGTATACTATATTACATACACATTTTATTTTGAATATATAGACGATAAATTGACAACAGCATACATCAAGGGGACACCAGGTCATATTTTTAGGTCATACGTGCATTTGTTCGTATGAGAAATTTGAATTAGTGTCTTTAGGTGCCCACACTACGGCGGAATTCATGTGCTTCAATTTGCTCACCGTTGATGGGACTGCAGGTGTAAGGGACTCGGCAAGAAGGCGGTAGAGTTCGAATGCTTGTTCAGTCTGCAGTGTAGGCAATTCATTTTTTGATATTTCTGGTGCACTAAATCGTTCCGCCGCAATTTAAATATTTTTTTTATTAGTTCAAATCTTTACAGATGTGCCAATTAGTGAAGGCCTGCCCGTTTTTCTTATCCGTTTATTAACCATTTTCTCGTATTTAAAAATGTCTGCAAGCAAGCATATATTTGGTTGCAAAATTCAACAAAAAGGGTGGCCAACCTCATGTTTGTGCATAACATACAGATATTTTTAAATATTCGTACTTTTCTTTCCTTTTTTTCTTTTAAATCTGATTTCACTACGTTGTTAAAACGAGTAGACGGATCTAATTCTATTTGGTACAAATACTTCCAGACTCGTATTCATGAAGGCAAAGTTTTAAAAAATGCTTACAAAATATTTTGACAGAAGATGAAAAAAATTAGTACCTTTTTCCTGGTATCGTTTATTTAATTTATTCTCAAGATGAAATGTTACCTTTCTTGTTTAGTGGCATTGTTACAATTTAGGTATCTACTAATTTATCTCTTATGTTTTCACACTTACCTTTTCTGTTACCACAATAGGCCTATAGATACCAAAAAACCAGTTGTTTCAATTCTAATTTTTACTTCCATATTCCTTAAGGAATGGAAATATGGTGATGGCAAAAAAAATCGTGTTCGAGATTATTGCAGATTCTGATTCTGCTACACTCAAAACATGAAAAAAAGTCGTTTTCCGAAAAGTGTCTGTGTGTGTGTGTGTGTGTGTGTGTGTGTGTGTGTGTGTGTGTGTGTGTGTGTGTGTGTGTGTGTGTGTGTGTGTGTGTGTGTGTGTGTGTGTGTGTGTGTGTGTGTGTGTGTGTGTGTGTGTGTGTGTGTGTGTGTGTGTGTGTGTGTGTGTGTGTAGATTTTTTTTTTGGCAAACGATAACTGCCGCAAATTCAAACAGAATCAAATAATTTTTTGCATACAGCCCTGATATGTAGATTACTCACGACCTATTGTTTTTGGTGAAGATCGGTTGAGGGAAAGGGGTAGTTTACCTGCAACGGTTTTTTTTTATCAAGGGAAATTTTTTTTTTGGCAAACGATAACAGCCGCAAATTCAAACAGAATCAAATAATGTTTCGCATACAGCCTGGATTGTAGAGTTCTCAAGACCTATTGTTTTTTGTGAAGATCGGTTAAGGGAGAGGGGTAGTTTACCTGTAACGTTTTATGTTTTAACAAGGGTATTTCCTATGGCAAACGATAACAGCCGCAAATTCAAACAGAATCAAAAGATTATTTGCATACAGCCCTAGATTGTAGAGTTCTCAAGACCTATTGTTTTTGGTGAAGATCGGTTAAGGGAAAGGGGTAGTTTACCAACAACGTTATTTTAACAAGGGTACTTTTTTTGGCAAACGATAGCCGCAAATTCAAACAGAATCAAATAATTTTCTGCATACAGCCCTGATTTGTAGAGTACTCAAGACCTATTGTTTTTGGTAAAGATCGGTTGAGGGGAAGGGGTAGTTTACCTGCAACATTTTTTATCAAGCGTATTTTCTATGGCAAACGATAACAGCCGCAAATTCAAACAGAATCAAATACTTTTTTGCATACGTCCCTGAATTGTAGAAGTCTCAAGGACCTCCGATTTTGGTGAAGATCGGTTAACGGGAAGGGGTAGTTTACCAGCAACCTTTTACGTTTTAACAAGAGTAAAGTACTTGAAAATTTATTTAAACTTTTTTAAACAATGGTAATTGTTAAAACTAAAATAATTTTGTTGCCAGGCAATAAAAATAAATTTTTTCATTTTAATGTAATATAATATTTTTCATTTAATACGGCAATAAAAATGCAGGTAAGACACACACACACACACACACACACACACACAATTCACGTTATTTCTGGCCTCACTCATATTTATTTAACAAGAGTAAAGTACTTGAAAATTTATTTAAACTTTTTTAAACAATTTACTCCGCAAATATTTTCTTACGTTTGCACGCTTTTTAAATGGAAAGTGCCGAAACCCACACCAACATAACGCGTGCAAGCCGAAAAAATGGACATCAATTTGCTTACTGGCGAAGCTAGTAGTTAATGAATGGGTAGGCAAAAATCTTATCTTAAATTTTTTTTAAGGAATCACTAAAAGGACGGTGGGTCAAATCGGACGCTGAGGTAGAGTTTGCTGTAACCGAATGGTTCCACAAACAGCCGTAAGAATTTTACTAGCAGGGAATCTACAGGTTAGCGCAACAGTGGAACTCATGTCTTAATGTTATTGGAGACTTTTTTTAAAATCGTTGAATAAAAAATGCTTTACAGCTCTATACGTGTGTCTATTGAACAATCCTTGTATTAGTCATACACAATAATACAACTGATTGAACTTCAAATTTTTAAACTTGATTAGTTTCTATATATATGTTTAATGTTACAAATAATTCAAATAACAATCTTGATCATCTGTTAGTTCAGCGGAATAACAGTGACACTTTTAATAACCGCATAAAATAAACACTTAGAAACAACACAGGCGCTTTAACTTAACTGTTTGGACCACAGAAGTGAGGCATGCCTCAACGCTCTATGTGTACAGCGCGGGACAATCCCCCCTCCCTACACTTCCCTATCACACCACTACATTGCTTACATACGATGTATACAAAAAACGCTGAGGCAAGTTCAGGTTGCCTCATTCGCTTTAAACGAACTATGCCGAATCTCACCTGTCACCAACTAGCGGTCGCTCAATAAAGCACGTTTCGGTTTAATAAATTTGACAGTCGCAGTAACAATGTATAATCTTTACGTTATGTAGTTCATACGTATTTATAATTTTTATTCTACAGAATTTTTTAGGGTAGGCATTGCCTCAATTGCCTCCATGTAACTTCGCCACTGATATATATATGTACAACGTTATCGGCAACAAAGAAGTAGTTTTTGTTAAAATTCCTTCCCGGGATATTTGGCCGTAGTCCAATGTTTTCTACAAAACCAGACATTTCGGCAATGCCATCGACTTCCATTATCAGTGAAAATCGAGTGCGATAACGTGAGGTGGTATACGTTAGTGACCACAGCCACAGTACTGTGGTTAAGGCTGAAGCAGTAAGTAGAAAGAAGTAGTTTCTATGGTAATATTTCATTTCGAAAACGATTTTAAATATAAATCTTACAATATGGAAGTCATGTATGGTTCTCCATACCGATATTTTACTTCCATATTCCTTAAGGAATGGAAGGAAGTATGGTGATGGCAAAAAAAATCGTGTTCGAGATTATTGCAGATTGATTCTACTACGCTCAAAACATGAAAAAAAGTCGTTTTCCGAAAAGTGTCTGTGTGTGTGTGTGTGTCTGTCTGTGTGTGTGTGTGTGTGTGTGTGTGTGTGTGTGTGTGTGTGTGTGTGTGTGTGTGTGTGTGTGTGTGTGTGTGTGTGTGTGTGTGTGTGTGTGTGTGTGTGTGTGTGTGTGTGTGTGTGTGTGTGTGTGTGTGTGTGTGTGTGTGTAGATTTTTTTCTATGGCAAACGGTAATGCCGCAAATTCAAATAGAATCAAATAATTTTTTGCATGCAGTCCTGATTTGTAGAGTACTCACGACCTACTGTTTTTGGTGAAGATCGGTTAAGGGAAAGGGGTAGTTTACCGGCAACGGTTTTTTTTTAACAAGGGAAATTTTTTTTTTTTTTGGCAAACGATAACAGCCGCAAATTCAAACAGAATCAAATAATGTTTCGCATACAGCCCTGAATTGTAGAGTTCTCAAGATCTATTGTTTTTAGTGAAGATCGGTTAAGGGAAAGGGGTAGTTTACCGGTAACGTTTTATGTTTTAACAAGGGTATTTCCTATGGCAAACGATAACAGCCGCAAATTCAAACAGAATCCAAAGGTTATTTGCATACAGCCCTAAATTGTAGAGTTCTCAAGACTTCTTGTTTTTGGTAAAGATCGCTTAAGGGAAAGGGGTAGTTTACCTACAACGTTTTTTTAACAAGGGTATTTTATATGGCAAACGATAACAGCCGCAAATTCAAACAGAATCAAATAATTTTCTGCATACCGCCCTGACTTGTAGAGTACTCAAGGCCTATTGTTTTTGGTGAAGATCGGTTGAGCGGAAGGGGTAGTTTACCAGCAACGTTTTTTTATCAAGCGTATTTTCTATGGCAAACGTTAACAGCCGCAAATTCAAACAGAATCAAATATTTTTTTGCATACATCAGTGAATTGTAGAAGTCTCAAGGACCTCCGATTTTGGTGAAGATCGGTTAAGGGGAAGGGTTAGTTTACCTGCAACCTTTTACGTTTTAACAAGAGTAAAGTACTTGAAAATTTATTTAAACTTTTTGAAACAATGGTAATTGTTGAAAATAAAATAATTTTGTTGCCAGGTAACAAAAATAAAGTCATTTTGATTATAAAATATAAATATTTACAACAAGAAAAGAATTTTCAGTTTTCAAAATTTAAATATATTTTTATAAAACAATGGGTTCTTCATTGAGGTGGGGACCATGTCACTCACTCCATCTCAAGCCTCTCCCATTTTGCAGAAAAAGAGGACCCTGTCAAGGCTGATACTTTGACGACAGTGACAGGGCTTTCCACCAAATTCATCAGAGTGACAGGTAGGCCCAACTCTGATTGGCTCCTCAGATTTCCCCAGCGTTAGTAAGTTCTATGAAAATATTTTATTTCAAAAATGATTTTAAATATAAATCTTAGATATGTTTTATAAATCTCATGTTTTATGTTTCAACATGGGTAATTTTTTATATGACGAACCATAACTGCCGTAAATTCAAACAGAATCAAATAATGTTTTACATATGTGCCTGAGCTATAGAGAACTCACTGTCTGTTGATTTTGGTGAAGATCGGTTACGGGGAAAGGGCAGTTTACCTGAAACATTTTTTGTTGTAACATGAGTAAGGTACTTAATTTTGATAAAGTATCCTGATAAGATCTTAATAATCCACTGTAGAAACGTAGATGAAATGTCTATAAATGAAGAGGCTAGTTGAACGGGATGGGGGTAATTTTCTATAAATCAAAATTATAGTTGAAGGGGGAGGGGATAATTTTTGGCAACAAAGAAGTATTTTTTTGTTAAAATTCCTTCCCTGGCTGTTTGGCTGAAAATGATTTTAAATATAAATCTTAGAATATGGAAGTCATGTATGGTTCTCCGTACCGATATTTTTTAGTTTTCTTTAAGAAAATCTGAAATCCTTCTGACATAACCTCAGAAACCCACTCAGAAGGAGATTTTGGTTGCATCCCTTGTGTGTAGTGATATGTTTTCTGAGTTTGTAAGCTTGTGGACTCTCTGCGCTTTTCATAAACCGAAACCTCACAACTCGGGCGATCCTGTCTTGGCAGTTTGGGAAACTCAAAATGTAGTTAGCGATTTTGTGGTCCGACGTTTATTTTGCTGACTGGCTAAACAAAAGCATGTATTATAGTAATCAATCCTTTTCACTAATTCATAACAGCGTTGATAGAAAGAGTAATTTTTATCAATCAACTACTACAATTTTTCAAATCAGTATTAAATGTGGCTACTGTCTAATAATAATAAAACTTTATCAGTTCGGCAATTAAAGAAATAATGTATTAATATGGAATATAGAAATATGTCCGCGATTAAATTTTTTTGCCGTAGTGATTGTAATTCGATGTCTCATCATTCTGACTTTCACGAATTCCAAAAATTACTGGAAAATCGTATGACAAATATATATCCTACTTTTCTACAGTTCTTTTTTGTAGAGATTCGTTTACGACAAGACAGAATTTTTTTTTTTAATTATGATAATTACATGTTTAATTAAAACGTACTTTTACGTTCATATCAACGTTTAATTACCTACTTTTGAATGTAACACGTTGTGACTTATTCCACAAAGTTTGACAAACATCCAACGACAGTTTAATTTAAAACATTTTTAAAAATACTTCAAAGGAAAATCTGTCTTTAATTTTACCTACCCTTGTGTGCGCTTTTTAAAAGGAATGTGAGCGAAACATTTTCAATATTCTCACTGAACAGGAAAACATCATTTTTGAGTTTCTTTGATCTACGATTTCAGAGAGTTATCTAAAAAGAAGAAAAGAGGACAAAATATTTGTATTCTTTCACGTCATGTGTAGCCCTACAGATGTTGTCACCGCACATGGGTAAAATGTGATCCGTCTAAAGGTGTCTTTGTAATTAGCTAAACACAAAGTATTGCTTTTAGTAATATGTTGTGTATTAGTTACCAGTTTCTCACGTAGACATACCAGTTTATAATATAAATATTCTCACTTAGTACTATGACACAACCACATAGTCTTGCACTCTCTTACCTTGAATTTAATAATATTTGTGTTTCTTACTTACAGTATTATAATCACACTAATTGTAATTTTTAATATTAAAATTTCCTTTTGTCATTAAAAAATTAGAGTCACTAAAATCTATCAAGTTTTGTAAAAAATTATATGCGAACAACGTTGTACATATTCAGAGAACATAAAAAGTAGAGATTTCAAAGGTATCCATAAAAATTTAAACTCTACAAAATTTATGTGCCAGTTTAAATAAATATTTTTATTGCTCCTTAACCGACAGGTAAAATACGAATCTCTGAATTACAAACAAAAACTATGTACGGATATATTTATATTTTTGCCATATTTTTGTATGTTTTTATAAACATTTTACTTTGTATATGTTGTTTTCTTCATTATAAATATCTCTCATTCTTTCACTTATTAAACCAAGGATTGGTATGCAGTGTGCATTTACTTTTAGTAATGCATAATATTTCCTGAATACGGTATTGATATGCAAAATAAATGGTTCACCAATTGTGCAATAAATTAAAGAGTTTTCCAATTTATTCTATGACCATTAATAAACTAAATTTAACCATTAATGTAACCATTTGTTTGATAGACACCTTTGAATGTATATGCTTTAAAAACATAAAGGACTGTTCAACATTATACCGTATTTTTGATTTTATTTAATTGTAAAATAACGGAATGTTTAAAAACACAGTAACTTGTATGGAAATTATTGAAATAACTTTTTTATTGTTTGCATAGCGTGGGATAGTAGCCTACTCGACAAATCCTAATTGATGGAACGCCCTAATTTGTAGACACGTTAAAAGATTTCGCCTTTATTTTTATTATATGCAAGCCATCATGATTGTACGATATTGGTTGGATGTCATTACTAATACAACTATTGCTACTCTTACTACTACTACTACAACAACCACTATCACTATTACTACTGCTACTACTACTACTACTACTACTACCACTACTACTACTACTACTACTACTACTAATACTACTACTACTACTACTACTACTACTACAATTTTTGCTACTGCGCTGCTGCTTTTGATGCTGCTGTTTCTGCTACTGCTGCAAACCCAATCCATCTCTGCACGTTCGAACCGAAATATAAGCCTCAAATATATTTCTCTGATAAAGGTGTATATCTGGCTGGTTGACAGATACATAGACTAATTCTACAAACTTAAGGGTATGTTATACTGTTACGGCATCACGAACAATCTACGTGTTTGTCGAACGTTCCAGAGAGATCCAGAGTGTACGCGTGTGGTGTACGTGCTTGTATATGCATCTACGAGAAACTTCTCGATGCCGCCAGCCGTGCGGACTATGTGAAGGCCGCAGTTAATTACGTAGGTCATACGCACGCTACGACGCAATTAGGAATCGTCTAGATATTCGACTGGCTATAAATAACGGTACTCAAACGACGTTTAGTTTAGTATGTGGCGAATTTTTGACTGTGCGGTTCGAGAGTATTAGTGCGATATATTTACAGAGCGGTTCGAGTTATTACTGTGTACGTTCAAGTAGTTATTAGTGACGTGTTGCGTTTTATATTCGGACGTTATAATTGTAATACAATTGAGTTTAAATATTAATGGACATTTTATTGCGTGTGAACAATTTTCATTTGATTTGTTGTAGACATTGTGTTGTTAATTACGAACTGTTTTACTGTAACAATTAAAGGTGTGATTAGTGACTTGATTGGTGTCTTGTACTTATTTTGTTTCCACTGTACCTACGACGATCGAGTAGACCGTCGTAACAGTGGTGTCAGAAGTGGGATAAAACGGTTAACAGTGGAAACAGTGGACACTTTGTACAAGACGAGTGTGATTCGTAATTAATCGTTAAGCATGGATCCCAGTCAGATAACGGAAACTTTACAAACACTGCTGCGGCAGACACAGGAAGAAGCAGAGAAACGACAGGATGAGAAAGCGGAAGAAGCAGAAAAACGACAGGATGAAAAACGCAGGCAGGAGGCAGAGGAACGTAAGCAGGAGGCAGAGGAATGTAAACGTGAAGCAGGTGACATCAAAGCGTTAATTCATTAACAAAAGCAGATGCAAGAACATACTACCGCAGAATTGAGTCTCCTACGTGATGACGTAGGTGAATTACGAGGTGAGCTCAACAATCAGATTACCAGAATATCTGACGTAGAAGAATCCATGTCAAATAAAATAGCTAAAGTAGAAAAATCTGTCTTGACTGTGGAAGAAGTTATGTCAACAAAAATATCTGCAGTAGAAAACTCAATGGCAAATATAAGAGAACAAATGAAAATTGAAGTTGAACAGTGCATGAAGATTCAACCAAAACAAATTTCTGAACAGACTGTACCAGTGATAAAGACAGAAAAAGACACAGAAAATAAGTTAATAGAGAAAGTCACTTTGCCTGCAGTAGGGACAGTTCATGTCAAAGCTCCAGCCTTTGACGGAAGCAGTCACTGGGCAACGTACCTCCGCCAATTTGAAGCTGCTGCATGCGCAAATAATTGGACAGAGAAAGACAAGGCTGTTTCACTCGTTCTCTCATTAAAAGGACCCGCGGCAGAACTACTACAGAAAGTGCCACCTGACAGCCAAAACACCTATGCCGAGTTGATAAAAGCTCTGGAATTACGGTGTGGTGATAAACATTTGCGAGATGTGTACTGCACACAGTTGAGAGCAAGGCGACAGCATTCCGGGGAGAGTCTTCAAGAGTTTGAAGCAAGTATCGACAGACTAATTAGACTGGCCTATCCTGAAGCGCCAGAAGATTTTCGAACCCGTTTTGCGATGCAGACATTTACTGCCGGTGTCCGAGATAACGAACTACAGCAAGTGTTACGAATGGCAAGACACCAGAACAATGCGGACGCCCTGGTACATGCTTTGCAATTTGAGGCCGCCAAATCAGCGTCTGGTTGGACAAGTCATAAAGTGCGTGCGCTAAAAGATCACGACGGCACAGACGATGAGGAAGAAGAACAAGGAACAGAGACTCGATGGTCGGCGCCACAGAATAAAATAAGAAAGGATGGAAGACCGAAGTGTTATCGATGTGGGGAGCATGGACATCTACAGCGAGATTGTCGGGTTAGAATTCAGCAGCAGGGAAACGAGCAATAGTCGGTACAACGGGGCGTGTGCTGACTAACTGGAGGAACGAAGCCCCTAGAGAATACGCAATTTCTACACTTCAGAAAAACAGCGGGAGCTTGGTAGTTACCGGATTTGTTCAAGGAAGGCCAACCTCGATTACAGTTGACACGGGCGCAACAGTTTCTATTGTGCGCCCCGACGTTGTGAAAGATCTCAAGCCAATCTGGTGCTCTTGCAGCTTGCGAACAGCTACTGGACGGGCTGTAAAAGTGTATGGAAAAGTGCAGATACACCTACGCCTCGGTCGACTTGAGTTTAATCATCAAGTACTTGTTGCAGACATTGTGGATGAAGCAATTCTGGGTGTAGACGTTATGAACGCATACGGATTTATAGTCGACTTCAAGAACAATGTCTTGAGAGTCGGAGGCGAAGAGGTAATGGTATCAACAATGACGACAGCAGAAAAATCGATGGACGTCATAAACCAAGAGGCCGTAACTCTTCCGCCAAACTCCGAAAAGATCATCATGGTTAGAACCGATGTAGATACTATGGGCAACCAGTGCTCTATATCGAACCCCAGGTAGTCAGCACACCGGGCATACTAATTGCCAAAAGTTTAGTAAAACCTGACGAAACCGGAAATGTACCTATTAGAGTGGCGAATACTTTGAATCAAGCTATCACTTTACAAAGCAATACGCTCCTAGGCAAATTGACTCCTGTGGCCTGGGTAGATGGAATAACGCAACGAAGATCCAGTTCTTCGGATACTTCCAAATTACCACAGGAACTGCAAGAATTATTGAACAGATCTGCTAACGACCTCTCAAGTGGTGAGGTAAAAGAACTCGGACAGTTTTTACACGAATTCAAAGATAGTTTTACAGTTAGAGGACAGTCAATGGGAAGAAACTCTCTTGTGCAACATCGCATCAATGCCGGGGAAACAACACCGATACGTCAACCTCCTCGAAGGCCTCTATTATCTAAACAAGAGGAGATGTCTCGGTTAGTACAGGACATGTTCACAGAGGGAGTAATCGAACCTTCGTCAAGTGCTTGGTCTTCCCCTGTAGTGCTGGTAGCGAAGAAGGATGGTGGATTGCGTTTCTGCGTAGACTACCGGAGGTTAAATGACGTTACAAAGAAAGACTGCTATCCATTACCTGGCATTGACGATACACTCGACACGTTGTCCGGAGCACAGTGGTTTTCAAAATTGGACCTGAAGAGTGGATATTGGCAAGTGGGTCTTCAACAAGAAGACAAGGAAAAGACCGCTTTTTCGACACCAAGTGGCTTATTCCAATTTAACTTCATGCCATTTGGACTCTGTAATGCACCGGCAACATTTGAGAGATTGATGGACCTGATACTCCGAGGCCTGACGTGGAAAACGTGCCTTGTTTACTTAGACGATGTCATAGTGATCGGGAAGACTTTCGAAGATCATTTGGAAAACGTTAAGGAAGTTCTAACTAGAATTTACGGTGCACAACTGAAGCTGAGCCCGAAGAAGTGTTCTCTATTCCAGAAGGAAGTACAGTATTTGGGCCATCTGGTTTCGGCAGCGGGTGTTAGCATGGATCCTAATAAAGTAGACACGGTAAGGGACTGGCCAGTACCGAAGAATAAACACGAAGTTCGGAGTTTCCTGGGGTTATGCTCATATTACCGACGTTTTGTGAAAGGCTTCGCTACTATTGCTAAACCCCTACATGAGCTAACGAAAAATAAACGAAACTTCCAATGGTCGAGAGAGTGTGACCAAGCATTTAGAACTATGAAGATTGCATTATGTTCGCAGCCAATTCTCGCTTTTCCAGCTTCCGAAGGGAAGTACATCGTAGACACAGACGCAAGCAATACTTGTCTAGGAGCAGTTTTGTCTCAAGTGCAGAACGGTGAAAAACGAATAATAGCGTATTACAGCAAGACGCTTTCTAAACCAGAAAGAAATTATTGTGTTACAAGAAGAGAGTTGTTGGCAATTGTCAGAGCTTTGGAGCACTTCCATAAATACCTCTATGGGAGAGAGTTTTCACTACGTACCGACGATGCTGCACTTGCATGGCTCTTGAGATTTAAAAATCCGGAAGGACAGTTGGCAAAGTGGCTCGAACGTCTGCAAGAGTACAACTTCAAGGTACAACATCGGGGGGGGGGGCGCCTGAACGGTAATGCAGATGGCTTATCACGAAGACCGTGCCCGGAAATCTGCCGACATTGCCACAGAAAGGAAGAACAAAAATCAAGCGAACATGTTCAAGCCATCACTGTAGATTTCCTCTATGACGGCTGGACAACGCAAGACTGTCGACAAGAACAGATGACTGATGAAGACATTGGACCGATCTTGACAGCAAAAGAGGAAGGTCGCCGCCCGGATTGGCAAGATATCTGCCATGGTTCCGAAGTGCTGAAGGGCTACTGGCCACAATGGGAATCTCTCACCTTAGAAAACGGATTGCTGAAAAGGGCTTGGGAAAGTGCAGATGGACGAGACGTGGTCATACAGTTGATAGTTCCCCGAAGTAAAATGCAGTCTGTTTTGAAGGAGATGCATGATGGAACATCTGGAGGCCATCTTGGCGTTAACAAAACCGTTGACAAAATACGGAAGCGATTCTATTGGCTTCATCTTCGCCACGACGTATAGGAATGGGTTCGGACGTGTGAAATATGTGCTGCAAGCAAGGGCCTACAAACCAGAAGCAGGGGAAAATGAGACTGTATAACGTTGGACTACATTTCGAGAGAATTGCCATAGATATTGCTGGGCCATTTCCAGTTACTGACGATAGAAACCAGTACATCATGGTTGTATGTGACTACTTTACTAAGTGGGTGGAAGCCTACGCAATTCCAAGTCAGGAGGTTACCACTGTGGCGAAGCAGTTAGTTCACAACTTCTGTTGCCGTTATGGAGCCCCTTTGGAAATCCATACGGATCAAGGGAGAAATTTCTAATCAAGAGTGTTTAAAGAATTATGCCGTCTACTCGGAATTCGCAAGACCAGGACAACGCCTCTGCATCCTCAGTCGGACGGGATGGTTGAGAGATTCAACAGGACACTTGAGCAGCAACTTTCCAAAGTTGTTGACGAGAACCAAACAGACTGGGACCAACGTATACCACTATTTCTTATGGTGTATAGGTCATCAGTACACGAAATAACCGGCATGACTCCAGCAAAATTGGTGTTTGGGCGGGAGATTTGCCTTCCTGGGGACTTGATGTTTGGATCACCTGATACTCAGTCCCAAGAGCCAAAGAACTATTCCTCGCAATTAGAAAACCAACTGCGAGAAATGAATCGCTTGGTAAGAGGACGGCTGAAGATTGCCAGTGATAAAGTGAAAACTCGGTATGAAATTCGCAGCAATATTGTGGGTTTCCAAGGAGGAGATCAGGTCTGGTTGTTCAATCCAAAGCGCCGTCGTGGTCGCTCACCTAAGCTTCAGTCTAACTGGGAAGGACCCTACACTGTGAAAAAAAGAATTAACGATGTTGTTTATCGGATTCAACAGGAAGGACAGCGAAAGTTCAAGGTCGTCCACCTAGATCGCCTGGCTAAGTACAACTTTAGAGACGGTTTGCCAGTTCGGGACGAACAGGCTTAAGGAAGATAAGGTGTTACGGCATCACGAACAATCTACGTGTTTGTTGAACGTTCCAGAGAGATCCAGAGTGTACGCGTGTGGTGTACGTGCTTGTATATGCATCTACGAGAAATTTCTCGATGCCGCCAGCCGTGCGGACTATGTCAATACCGCAGTTAATTACGTAGTTCATACGCACGCTACGACGCAATTAGGAATCATCTAGATATTCGACTGGCTATAAATACCGGTACTCAAACGACGTTCAGTTTAGTATGAGGCGAATTTTTGACTGTGCGGTTCGAGAGTATTAGTGCGATATATTTACAGAGCGGTTCGAGTAATTACTGTGTACGTTAAAGTAGTTATTAGTGAAGTGTTGCGTTTTATATTCGGACGGTATAATTGTAATACAATTGAGTTTTAATATTAGTGGACATTTTATTGCGTGTGAACAATTTTCATTTGATTTGTTGTAGACACTGTGTTGTTAATTACGAACTGTTTTACTGTAACAATTAAAGGTGTGATTAGTGACTTGATTGGTGTCTTGTACTTATTTTGTTTCCATTGTACCTACGACGATCGAGTAGGCCGTCGTAACAATACAATTAATGGAAATAAAGTCACTGGTGCCTGACAAAACTTAAGCATTTATAACAATAAATCATTGGCATAACCTACGTAATGCATTATTGATAATCGAAAAATACATAATATTTTATTTTACGTAAAAATGACTTCTTAAATACAGAATAGTTTCTCCAACTTCCACAAAGTAACACACAAAATACGTAGAAATTGTGTAATATATGTTTGTCTGTTATTTCGTTTGAAATACCTGTAAATGTTTAAGAGACACATCAAACCACAATATGAAAGGACATCAGATTTAAAACTAAGGTTTCCTGTGTTCTTATTGAAACAAACATGTACAAGCTGACCAAAATTGTGAATTCCCATGTACGTAAATACAAAGTGGTATCATGTCTTCAGCGTTTTAAACACGCCTGCTTTCACATTTTCTGTTCCATTGAGCTTGAGGTATGCTTCAATAAACCTATATATTTGTTCGAAGCTCCCCTCATTTTATTACATCGCTGCTATATTTTCTTTGCGTTATTTGAATGGAGAAAGCAGGAATTGAAATACATATTCCTTATAACGCACGAGTCGCCATGGAAATGCTTATATTATAAATATTTAATATTGCGTACGCTCCTATCTAACCTAATAAATGATATTCTACCCTATACAATTCGCTACAGTTTATTTTATATCTTTTTTGATTACTTTAAAATATGGTGTTATTTTGTAATTTAAAATAATATTTCAATGTGATAAATGTACTGTATATTTTTGTTTTCTTTCCTTTCTTATAATTATTTTTTGTAACTAGTACAACACTGCCCTAACATTCATCATTCTGTTTTCCTACATGATGTATTAGACACAGGATGTTTTTATAAATTAAATGTAGCCAATATGTATAAATTAATTTTTTTACATTTTTAAGTTATTATTTGCTAAGAATCTGTATATTAAGTTCTAAAAAGAAAAAAAAAGAATAATTTTGTTTACAACAATTTTAGATACAGAAACATCAATGAAAAGATAAATGTTTAAAACAAATACTTTCCTACTTTCTATGTCTCCAATACCGCAAATTATGTATTACATTCTTTCTAATTTTATAGGATTATAATTTTTAGACAAAAAAATACGACTTGAAGCATTAAATTTTAATAGAAAGATGGTAACATTTCTTAATTGTACTATTTATAAGTGTACTGTAACTGTATGTTGTTACATATATTCAGATATTTATTTTAGTTTTCCATTGCCTAAACATTTCTGCCAATACTACTCTTGTAGTATTTCAGCATAAGAAGACAATAGTATATTTGGTAGTGCAAAATCATTTTTATTACTATTTACTAAGTATTAATACTTTTCCTTTTTGTTTATTACTTTAGTAACATTTGTATATTAAAGTATGCTTTACATATTAAAGTATTCAGAAATGATGGTCTAATTGTTGAATGACCAACATAAAATTTTGCAATCGGTACACTAAAGTCGGAATAATCTCTAAGTTACCAGCTCTGAAAGATAGATACCTCACTATTTTTACTGTCTCTAAAATATTCTTCCGAGACTTAATATAAAATTGTGTAAAAACCATATTGAAAAGAAATCTAGTTTGTTTTGTTACTGGGCAGAGATAACAAATCACTTTCTGTGCGGATGATTAGATGATTACACTAAATTATTCGAAAGCACATACATAATATTACTTTAATTCAAATTTATTTAATCTATAAAAAATTAGAAACATTATTTCGTGTAAGCTCTAAAACACAAAATATGAATTAAAGGGGTAAAACATGTTATAGAAAAATAAATAAATATAAGATAAAACTGTACATTGATCATTATAAATCAATTTGGTTTTTGTTTTGTTTATAAACAAACTCTGTTATCATGGTTTGGAAATGAAAATCATTGGAAATGTTAGCTCGTTGAGTAAAATTGTTGATATTACTATCAAATTCTATTAAATTAAATATCAGCAGTATTATAACCTTATCTGCTTAACATCACGCTATGTTTTAGGAAATAGGGAAATAGAGAATGCAAATTTAGGAATTAAATAATGTAATTAACATGACAAAAGAATAACTGACGATGACAATTATACCCAGAAGAGACGATCAAATGACAAAAAATGTAAATAGGTATTAGTAAACAATTATAATGTACAAATATTAAACTTAGTATGTAAGAAATAAGACATTGAGATTAAAACTACGAGGTCTGCGAACCTCAAACAGTTATTTTGTATAAGTGAACTACAGACTGTGAATAATATAAAATTACAAATATAATAATATTGAACAATAATTATAAAAGTCAGGTAGTGTAATAGTGTAAAAAGGTGAGAACAACAGTGATAGGCTTTAAGAAGTAAAAACAGTGTATAGTGTAAGTGAATAAACATATTTACAATATGAACATTGCATGAAACTTGTAATTTATATGAAACAACAAGGTAACTCATATAGTAAGATTAAACCAAGGGTAAATAATTAAAACATAAAGAATCTTCCGTTACACTATTATAATGTAATAGCGACGAAGATAAAATAAGATTCTACGGAATAATATTAGTTGTAAATTGTGAAACCGAACCTGTCACCCATAAATATATCATTGCCAAGACCTTAACTGAATAAATTAGTGTTTTAGAAAAAAGGAAGGTATATTTTTTTAGAAAAATATTGAAACCAGCCAGAACATGTCAATTTTACTGCTTGATTTTATACAAAGTAAAGGCGGATACAAGGCGAAATGATACAGAAAAACTACGGAAATAACTAGAAGAATGATGTTTTAATCAATGGTACAAGAAACTGGAAGTCCAGGAACGAAGGATCAAGAAATAAACTCGTAAAGAAAACTCCCAGATTGGTGAGATCTCTCCAATAATCCACCAAGATATTTGAAAACGTTTTAACATTTAAAGATCGAGTCACAGCGATATACGATCACAAAAGCTATAAAAATTTTATAATAATGAATTCTAATTGTACACAAATAATTATTAGTATTAAGAGTTTCTTTTCAATTGTTCATTTGTCTTTTGTATGATCCAAAGAACCCACCGCTACACAACATACATCAACAAAACCTAATTACCATATTTATAAAACATCTTTATAAAGATTATGTTTTATTATATGTTTACGACTGATGTACTATACTTTGATATGACTTATGCATGAACCCTGTGATTGGGATTTTACATGCTCTACAACAGAAATGAGTTTCAAAAAGAGTAAATAAAAATAATTGAATTTTAAACAATAACGAATAAGGAGTTTGGGTATTTATTTTAGCATAAAGACTTTACTTATAATGTTGATAACGCCTATTTCTTTATAGTGCGACTGGAAACAACCGTTGATTTACAATTGAATAATTGCTGTAAAATGTTGTAGCATGACAGAAAATCCACTTTATTATAATTCCAAAAATAAGAAAGTATAAAATAAAAACAAACTGGCATAAAGAATAATTACTATAATAATTAATCAAGAACAACAGTAAACTGAAATTCCAGATCCAAAGAAATCAAGTTCATTAAAAACAAACATACAATCTATAATAAATAATAGGAAGATAATGATTATAGTTCAACTTATAGAGTAGATATGCCCAGGTAGAATAGGAGCAGGTAAGGAAAACCCATGGATAAACAAACCCACCGAATAAAGCAATAACTATAGAAAAAACAGTACCACATTTAAAAATAAAACCCCAAAAAGATAACATAAGAAAAGACAATACAATAAAATAAAAACAATGTAAATTAAGTGTAAGTAAAAATATTAGATATATATGATTAAAGGTGTACAAGTGTAATTTATTTTGATTGTGAAAATTGACTAATAATAATCCCATTTAAGTGATGTTCCTTATTCCCCAAGACTAGATAAAATTACTAGAAATAAGATTAGGGAATACAGTGAATAGTGAGGGGAACCAAGGTAAATCCCTAAATCAAAACAAAAACAGCAATAGACTGAATAATTGTTAACTTTAAAAAAACTGTTTAAATAAAAACAGATTTGTTTTGTTGTGAAGTTGATTGAACCTATAGCATTGAATGCTTGAGATTAAATTTATTTTTCAGATAATATCTTTATTATGTTTTAATAATGTCAATTCATCACAAACAATGTTGTAATTAAGTAAGGGCAATTTAGTTGTTAGAATTTTATTAGAATTGTACATTAGAAAGGATAATAGCAAGCTGAAATAATTGTAAACTTGGTGATAGGACTAACATAAAAATATGTGTCAAATTGTAAACATCACCAACATTATAAATTAATAGTAAATAAGTTAATGAAACTAAATAAATGAATGAAAATTGTTGAATGTAAATCACTAACCATTTATAATAAATGTAACAAGACTTTGTGAAAGTAATTAAGGAAGGTATAGGATATTCTTAGAAAAAATGCAAGTGTAATAAACACTGGAGTCTAAAGAAAAGCCTAAATTGAAGGTAGTGTTCAAATTAGCTAAGTAAATCATCAAATTACTAAGAATTAAAGAAACCAAATCATAATAATTCAATCAATGATCTTGTTTAATGATAATTGGAATCTAACATTCACTGTAAAACATTTAATTTGTAAGGAAGTAAAGCAGTTAAAGCCTACAACTAAAAATACTGTAAATATGACTCTTGAGTTAAAAAATACTATAAAATATATCGTGTATGGTATTAAATTATGCAGAATTAAATAAGGAATTTGATTATGTAATTAGCATTTAATAAGAATAGATAATAATCAAAATGTAATTTATAATATAAGGTAAAATTCAATTCTTTTGTACAAAATCAAACTTGAGACTTAAGTACCAGCTGACTGAAACAATGTAAATTTACTAATAAATCAGCCAGGACCTCTTGTATGATGAATAAAAAAACTAGGGTTGATTGTTAAACGTCAAGGAGAACACATCAGAACGATATAGCTAAAAAAGATAAAACATTTTTTGACAAGAATTAAGCTTCAGAAAGATAATTTAAAATATGAGTGGTTTATACAAAAGTTAAATAAAAGAAACGAAACCATTACTTTTATGAAGATTGGCAATTATAAACCAGATATCGGAACAGTCCAGGCACTAATCGGAAAATTTCTAATGTGAATATCATTACGACATTCTGGACGAACTATTTGAACGAATACACTATTAACCAACACCTATTACCGAACCAAAATATCGGTATGGAGAACCATACATGACTTCCATATTCTAAGATTTATATTTAAAATCATTTTCAGCCAAACAGCCAGGGAAGGAATTTTAACAAAAAAATACTTCTTTGTTGCCAAAAATTATCCCCTCCCCCTTCAACTATAATTTTGATTTATAGAAAATTACCCCCATCCCGTTCAACTAGCCTCTTCATTTATAGACATTTCATCTACGTTTCTACAGTGGATTATTAAGATCTTATCAGGATACTTTATCAAAATTAAGTACCTTACTCATGTTACAACAAAAAATGTTTCAGGTAAACTGCCCTTTCCCCGTAACCGATCTTCACCAAAATCAACAGACAGTGAGTTCTCTATAGCTCAGGCACATATGTAAAACATTATTTGATTCTGTTTGAATTTACGGCAGTTATGGTTCGTCATATAAAAAATTACCCATGTTAAAACATAAAACATGAGATTTATAAAACATATCTAAGATTTATATTTAAAATCATTTTTGAAATAAAATATTTTCATAGAACCTACTAACGCTGGGGAAATCTGAGGAGCCAATCAGAGTTGGGCCTACCTGTCACTCTGCTGAATTTGGTGGGAAGCCCTGTCACTGTCGTCAAAGTATCAGCCTTGACAGGGTCCTCTTTTTCTGCAAAATGGGAGAGGCTTGAGATGGAGTGAGTGACATGGTCCCCACCTCAATGAAGAACCCATTGTTTTATAAAAATATATTTAAATTTTGAAAACTGAAAATTCTTTTCTTGTTGTAAATATTTATATTTTATAATCAAAATGACTTTATTTTTGTTACCTGGCAACAAAATTATTTTATTTTCAACAATTACCATTGTTTCAAAAAGTTTAAATAAATTTTCAAGTACTTTACTCTTGTTAAAACGTAAAAGGTTGCAGGTAAACTACCCCTTCCCCTTAACCGATCTTCACCAAAATCGGAGGTCCTTGAGACTTCTACAATTCACTGATGTATGCAAAAAAATATTTGATTCTGTTTGAATTTGCGGCTGTTAACGTTTGCCATAGAAAATACGCTTGATAAAAAACGTTGCTGGTAAACTACCCCTTCCCCTCAACCCATCTTCACCAAAAACAACAGGTCTTGCGTACTCTACAAATCAGGGCGGTATGCAGAAAATTATTTGATTCTGTTTGAAGTTGCGGCTGTTATCGTTTGCCATATAAAATACCCTTGTTAATAAAACGTTGTAGGTAAACTACCCCTTTCCCTTAACCGATCTTCACCAAAAACAATAGGTCTTGAGAACTCTACAATTTAGGGCTGTATGCAAATAATCTTTTGATTCTGTTTGAATTTGCGGCTGTTATCGTTTGCCATAGGAAATACCCTTGTTAAAACATAAAACGTTACAGGTAAACTACCCCTTTCCCTTAACCGATCTTCACCAAACACAATAGGTCTTGAGAACTCTACAATTCAGGGCTGTATGCGAAACATTATTTGATTCTGTTTGAATTTACGGCTGTTATCGTTTGCCAAATAAAAAAATTTCCCTTGATAAAAAAAAACCGTTGCAGGTAAACTACCCCTTCCCCTAACCGATCTTCACCAAAAACAATAGGTCGTGAGTACTCTACAAATCAGGGCTGTATGCAAAACATTATTTGATTCTATTTGAATTTACGGCAGTTATCGTTTGCCATAGAAAAAAAATCTACAGACACACAGACACACACACACACACACACACACACACACACACACACACACACACACACACACACGCACCGGAAAACGACTTTTTTCATGTTTTGAGCGTAGTAGAATCAGAATCTGCAATAATCTCGAACACGATTTTTTTTGTCATCACCATACTTCCATTCCTTAAGGAATATGGAAGTAAAAACGGATCACTAATACGGAATAATCACACTACAACGAAAAAAATTAATAACTACTGCTCTGATGAGGAACAATTAAAGAATAAACATTGATTTAGAGGAAATTCGTCGGGAAGATCTTGATGTAAATACGCAGCAAGAAGGTGGCCATCTTTGATAAAATCATTTGCCATCCGACTTCAATCAGCTGTGATGACGTCAGTCCATGCATAGCCTGTGGTTCGAACAATTCAATTTTTACTAAAATTTTCATAATAAATATTATTTCTATTTTATTAATTAAAAACTTTTAGTTGTAAATATTGTACTTTTCAGCATTGCCCTTTTCTGACTTTTGATAACAGTTAAAAGAACCTATTAATTTGAAAATGTTATTAATTTAAATAAAAGAAACCAAACCCACCTGAGATAAGAGTTTTCGAGCTGTGAATCAGTAGTTCGGCTCAAAGTCGATTAATCGCCACGAGATAAATAAATTCATTTAAATATTCAATTTTTGAGTTTTATTTCTTTAAAAAATATATATTTAAAAGAATTTCAGATATTATTGAAACCTGGACATCAAGGAGGAAGAGAGTAACATCGAAAAGGAGTAAAATCACCAAATATAACTAATCGATTATTCAATATTCATAATCTATTTAACGCGTTAAACAAATTATTCATAAACAACCAAAAGAAATAAAATAAGGAAGGAATTAATATAACAACGAGGAGTAATATAATAAATAATAAACTAATAAATAATTAATACATAATAAAAAATAAAATAAAATAAAGAAAAAAAAAATTTTTTCAATACATTAAATTTAAACAATATTATCATTTTTCAAATTTATTTTTGTAACATAAAAAACCATATCGTTACAATGTATTTAAAATCATTTCTATCCTACGGTAATTTGTACAATAATAGTTTAAAATCAAGCTAAATCCCTCAGCTTGTTATAACACGTTGTAAGGAAAGGAGATATTTTTCTTACTTGTAATGACTACCTGTAGGCACTGGCTCAAATGTCTTCAGCTACTATGTGAATTGCATACATGTGGAATACATTATCTGTAGTCCTTTTGCTGGCTTTGTCATATTAAGAGCAGCATATGTAATTGTAAGATTCTCTTGCCTCACTTTATCCATTCACAAAAAATTCACTGCATTGTCAAAAATAACGCTATAGAGGACTTATTTATTCTTTTATGATAACCCATAAAATGTATTGTACTGTTTAGTTTAGTATATGCCAGTGAAATGAGTTTTTTGAGGCGGGCAGCTGGAAAAACAAGGATAAAACAAAATAGGAATATGACAATCAGAAACCTTTGCAAGGAGGGATTAATTATCGAGATAGTACAAAGAATGGCACTATAATATTAGTCATTTTATGAGGATTAACAAAAGGAAACCAAAAAGGCCGAGGCAAATAAAGAGAAAAAGATTGATTTTATAATTTCAAAATTGTACAATTTTACAATTTTAAAATAGATTCGAATTGGTTGATCATATAGTGAAGTTGGCTAATAGAAGGTAGAAGATATTGTTAGAACTCGAGCACCTCATTTATGAGAAAAAGGGGTTTATGAGGTGACTGACGTTACCAACACTTCACGGCAGAAGGGAATAAAAAAGAAGGCGCAGAAGAAAAGGCACTCAATATTCGCCTTATCCTAGATTTAATTAATTATTTTTAATATTATTATTAAAACTACTACCGCCCGGTAAAATGAAATCGTAGACTATTAAAATATTCCCTAATGTATGATATCATACAAGTTTTGGCTAAAATTATTACTAACCGTAAAAACAATTAAAATATGCATTTACATGGGTTTTCAGAAGTTGTGGTATAAATCTGACAATTATTAATTAAATACTGGACAAAACAGTATTACAAGAACGTTTATCACAATGCTCCCTACTGGCGTTGATAAGCAATTACATTTTTATTCGCTTCAGGTAGATTTTGGCAATGTAATATCTCTTTTTAGGTCTGCTATACTAGCAAGGAGAAGCTCTACTTTCTTAGTGGCTTGTTCAGATATGAAGGTTTTTATTAAAACGTGTTTTAGAAGCGTCAGTGGTGGTAAATCCGCTCTGTAGTAACAAGATACAATATGCGCCTTTTTCCTAACGTCTTGATCTGGGTCTTGTTATGTATGCCGGTTCAACTTTTGTTTAGACTTATTAACTTGATAAAACTCTTGTATTTGTCTAAACGACATAAAAAACAGAACTACGTATATAAGAAAAACGTGATAAATAATAAGATAAAAACTAAATGTATTTGTTATTTGTTTAGCAAGAGTTTATTATTAATTTATTATTTCGTTACAACAATAGGATCAGATTGTTGGTAATAATATGTTAGACTCCCTTACGTCTATTATGAAATTGATAATTGTCTTACTGCTGTACAGACTTTTTACAACATGATCATATTTAAGTATGATTATTATTTGATTGTAAATATCATTTTATTTACCTTGCCATCTTCATTAAATTTAAATATGCATTAAGTTAATTGAAAATAAAACATAAAATTTTTTATAAAACACTGAGTTAAAACTGCGTATGAATTTCGTCATTGCAGTACACGTCACTACATTACAGCGCCCCGTTTCTAACTGCAATCCGAAACATTAAACAAAAAAAAAGTTCATAAAATTCAAAGCACTGGAGGACATCAAAGACAAGGTCATCGCAAACTAGATTTTTTCTATTCTGATCAGTCGTAAGTGTATACAACTCTTCTACACAACTCTAGTGCCTCACACACACTACTGTAATCAAACACACAGCTGACAACTAAAGACGTAACGTCATTTGCCTTCCAATTATACATAGTTTTTACAGATACTTGACCTTCCCAGATACACACGCTAAACACATGTTCACCACACTTATATTCTTTGTTTAGTTTAGTTGTTCCTTCTCTTTGAGAATAGCTTAATAAGCTGAAACAGCTGTGAGAGTTAAATGAAAACTGTGAAACGTACCAAGTGTATATATACATATATATATTTTTTTTTTTTTTTAATAAATCTTTGTATTAATAAATTTTACCAAGTGCCCAACGATTCATCAATCAATATCGTGATTACTTAGTGTTTTTTCGAGATATGTATCTAAAACACTGTAGCCCACTAAAAACTGAATTTATAAAATATACAGAAATGTCCATAGGATAAAAAATAAAAAGATGATCAAATAAACAAATTAGCATGTTCTACAGTTATAATTGAAGAGAAATTGTGTACAGCGCGCTACACATTGACTTTTTCTGTAGTCGATAGTAAGGTTTGTGACGCTGTCCAGATAGTCACCAACAGAGGAATGTAACATATGAGGCGCAATATAACAAAACTGTAATAATATTATTTCTGATTCAGTGGAAAGTAAAAACGGGAAATTTAAAACTTGGGGTTACGTTTTACACTGTTGGATACGTTTTTTCGAATGCGTTCTCCAATTATTCTACAAATTACCAATAAAGACTTGGTAAATTCGCAAACATTGTGAAAACGTTGTCGCAAAAAGTAAAACCAGAATACATAAATGATTCGGGAGAGTGATGTAGGTTAAGTGAGTATAAACCCAAACCAGGATTCGGGAGTTCAAACGGTGGAAACATGGCCAGACATTTTCAAACATCCACAGCTATCAGCTGAATCCGCTGATATCGGATTGAATTTAGAGTTGATCAGAAAACATGGATACAATAATGACAGTTGTATTTAGTGGCATCTATACGTATTCAATCTAAATACATACAATTGAAAAAATCCTATCTATTAAATCACTGTAAAAATCAGATTGGAAAACGCTCCTTTAAAGAATTTAAGAAATTAAAGATTTATAATTAAATAAAGAAAGTTTAAAGAAATCAGTGGTAGAGATACAACAAAATAATAATAACAAAGCTTTACATAATACTATATTGATCAAAGTATGAAATAATACAAATGAATACTAACTATGAAAAAGAACACACACCACGAAACACAAGCACAATGTGTACAAACACTTGTACACCAACAAGATCAACGAAACACTGCACAGAGACGCAACGGGCCCAACTCGTTTGTGAAAGTAGGCGGCAGACACTGCCTACACACAAACCGGTAAGGCTACCCAATTCCTAAAGTGCTTTACGAACGGAACGAAGCCAGATGTTCGGAATTTCGCTGCTAACCTGATTAATGCAATTATTATTTATGACAATAAAAGCAGCTTCTTGAATCTTCGTTTGAATTTTTTTTTCTTAACATTCATTTTTTCTTTCTGCTACAAACTTTATGTTGTTCATCCTACACATGCTCCAGCCAACCTTGATCGAAAAGTGTTACCTCACTGAACATTCACTCTGTGCTCATTCACACGGACCTGCAACGGTCGAGAAAATACGCCCATGTACTCACAACCATACTCACACGGGATACTATAATGAATACTTTTCTTATCGATCACAGGGTCCGGAAGATTTTTAATAATTTTTCTAACGTATGGTGGGATGAAAAGCAGCGCGTAACCCAAACTCAGTGCGCATCCAATCTATCTTCCTAATATTTGCAAACGTAAGGAATGACTATACTGAATCTTAACTCCGCCTCCTGCTTATTAGAGTTCTTAATGTCACTAAGACAACTTTTAATTAATTTTGTTTTGAATAACCACTATCTAAATATTTTCAGCATCTAAATTGGTTTCATAGGAACAAAAGCTAGTGGCTCCAGCATGTGAAGAATGGAAAACAGAGCTCATTACATAGTCAGCGTGATTAGCAAAAACCTATTTATATCTTGCTCGGTGTGAGTTGATTTCCTGAATACTGACGTGTCAGTATTTCTGTCCTCACGACTAACCAATATATCAAAGAATGGTATTTTCTATGGTTTTCTATTTCCACTATAATTTAATGGATTATTCTTCCTTATTTAGCTGCTACAAAAATACTTGCAAACAACAAACGTATCATCAACATTCCTCAGCCATAATTTAGGTTTGTTGACATATTTATTATTTGTTTTCAAACAATTTCAATTTTTAGCCAATACAGAGGACAGTGATGAACCTATCGGTAAGCCGTCCTTCTTAATTTTGTATCAATCTTTATACCGAATATACAGAGACCTAATGCAAACGTAAATTTTATGACGTTTCTAAAATTACTAGGTAATGCGAGCTCAGAGAATTACTTTTTAAGAAGTTGTCACGAAAGATAGGTCTGATATAATTTTACGATAGTTTTCCATAAATTTCATAAAAAGTTATATAGTTGTCTTCTGTTTGTTTCTATTGTCTGTTTCTATGGAGATTTCTTCCATAATTTACATTAAATTTTGGTTGTTCCCAAACGTGAGCTAGGAACCTCTTATATTCCTCGTACTTACATACATATATAATTAGTTTACTTTTATTTATATTTATTCATGTGTGCATGCTTGTATACAGCATTATAAGGTAATATGTCTTTTGTATCAAAATACTTTTATCTTTTTGTTTGGCTCCCGCGTACCTGCACGTAATAATGACAAAACACCAAGTCGATAGTCTGCATACATTACATGTATCATCATTTTATTCGGAGTACCTGGTACCTGGTACATGGTACATGCCATTTTTTATGGCGAAGTATATTTCAAACACTTAAGGAATAATCAATTCATAATAAAACAAAAACGATGATTATATACAACATTTTTAAAACTTCTTAGAATTTAATCTACGCAAATCAGCGTGACTGTATTGGAACATCTGTAAGTTGCTTTCTTATTAGGAGACTTATTGTAGATAGGGTTCCAGGCTTCACAGCAACGTTTTAATTTTGATGTAGCAGTTAAAATACTAGCATTAATACAATTGCATACCTCTAATATCCAACATCTAGTTAACAGACCGGTTAGCTTTCGGTTAGCTCCGATAACATTTTAGAATATAAAATAAGCCTGTGTACACACGTAGTAATAACTGAAAAATTAAAAGTCATAGATATGTTCAAAATTGACCTTTCCATGTTATAAAATTTGTTTAAAATAATTATGATTGGTGGGATATTTTATTTTCCGTTCAAACCCAAGACTGCAAACATGATACTGCGAGCTCGGTTTAATCAAAACGTTCACGCAATTTGTGTTTATTTAAGACATTGTGACTTTGTGCATTTATATTTATGCCGCCTTCATGAAAGTAATCTTTGTCACATATGATACAATTAGACCTAGGATTTTTCTATTTTTCAACATATTTCTAGAAAGCACTTTTTGAAATAGGCTATCTTTAGGTTTTTTAAACAATTTTTTCTGTAAGTTGTCTTTGGTCGCCATAATATATTGTCTTTTCATGTGTTCTGGTTGTTATAAAGAACAAATATGTATGGAGATATCTAGCGAATAATGATACGTATCATTACTATTATTGGTTCTCAAATGTTTTTAAAACAAAACTTAACATGTGTGAATTATGTTGGTGAGATTGTTAAAATTATTCTTCCATAAATCTTGCTATTTTCTACGGATAGCATTATACGCGTGACGTATTATGCCACAAAAGTATTCTCTAGTAACCATAACAACTAGCGATACAATTCATAGTATTCTATACCACAATCGTTGTAACACTTTACTGTCTTTCTATACCTTTACTATAATTCAGAACTATCTTTCAAGCTTTTGTATCCCTTATAAATTTCCATGCAAACCAAAACTCCCAAAAGCTTTCTTTAAGATTTTCTCATGTCAAATCCTTTATGTTTCTCTTTATCCAAAAAGAATTCACTCTCGAAGAGTAAAATGTTGCAAACCAAAGGTACATAAAAACCTTATTTACTCAAAGAGCTATCAGAACTAAAGAATACATCTATAGTGCTTACAAAATTAGACAGTATTGTCACATACTTATTTACCTACTTCACAAGAATCAGTTTTTGTTTGGATATTCCTACCGCAAGCAAATTAAGCAATTGACTTTCGTAGCGCGAGGGAACATTTTGATCAAACCTCGTAGACAAATTCTTTTGTATTCACAGTTAAGAGAGGTAGAAAACTTGTTCATTGTAAATCTGTTCTGTGGTATTTGATATTTAACAAGTTGTCTTACCTGTACGAATATTTTAATGAAATTCCCGTGTTTAGAAAAGAACATAACTTATGAATGTAGACTAGGCTAATGTATATAGACCCTAATACTATAATTTGCAATTCCTAGTACAGAACACGACACGAAATACAATTTTAATACATTCACTACTGCTCATCCTTAAATTAATACTGTTGAATTCACATAGACACACTATTCGTTCTTAATATTATTTACCATATGTATTCACTTCTGAGAAACCGTTATTACTGTGTTTTGTTTTTATCGATATTGTTAGTTTTAAGGGTTGCAAGAGCTATATAAACCTAACACACTGAATCAAACATATTGCTGAGAGTGTACTGAGTGCGGCTACGTAACAAATATACATTAGCATTGCCCATTTTTATGTAGATCAGTTAAAAAGGAATACAACAGGAAAGTCAAGTAAATTGCTACGTATATGAGAGTACAAACACACGCGAACACACAAGCACCTATTTATGTTCAAACATCCGCAGTATACATGTGTATAGTTGAGTAACTTGCACAGTGCAGGACCGTAAGTAATCTTATGTTGAGTTTTATACAGCAGGTCGTTAGTTGTGCAGTTCTGTACTTGTGTATACAGTGCGCTTAGGTTCCTAGTTAGGTCCGTATACCTTACATCATGTTGTAACAACACGTCTGTGGTGTAAACGTAAAGTTAAATACAGCAACGCTACTTGCAGCTGTCTTGTAAATGTGTGGAACTTCCAGCGTGGCCTAGATTCTAAATGACGTCCGTGGTGGTACGTAAGAAGGAAAGTACTTCTGCATAAACGTGTCAACAGCAGCATTATTAGAAGACAAATTTACACAAATGAATTGTGACGATTTCATTAATAAAAAATATGTTAATTAATTAAGTTGATAATATATAAGCGGAGATATTTTAAATTCTTAATAAAATCTCACATTGTAAACTAAATCTTATGGCAATCATTTAATAATAATAATATTTAATATACGTCTAATAATAAAATTAAAAGGGAATGGAATTGTACAGAAAGGGTAAAGCTTATAAATTTATCCTGCATAAACAGGCGCTGACCAGAATTATCTTGTTTTCTGACCCCTAAATAAACTAAGTATTATTGTAAATTTGTTATTATTTAAATAATTAAATAAGACTATTGTTACGTACTTTGATAACTTCTGTAACTAAGAATATCTCTTTTTATTTATTTAATCAAACCGTAGTCCTTTAATTAAAATTAGAAACACGGAACTACTTTTATGTTGCCTAGTAATTGTCTTGAGATTACTACTCTCCCCCTTAACTATTTTCTGCCACTTGGAATGGAGCGCTCACGCCGTAAGCAGCGTAAAGCGTTGTTTCGCTACGTGTATATAAAAAATGTGAAAAGCTTGATTCAATGACTATTTAAATAAGTAAATTTGTGTGGTGATGACATCTCTCTATATTATAAAATAACGGACTATGTAATTTATACAGTATTACAACCAAGAAGGTGATAGTCAACTAATCTATAATCATGTGAAGTGTATAACAGTGAAACAAACTTTCTATCTATGTATTCTAACTACAAGAATCACTAAGAATAACTACAGTCGCCTGAGATGAATGTACCACACCAGGAATGATTTCACATACTTCTAGAACTTCACCGTCACAGTATGATAAGGTAACGACTGAACTTCAAGAAACATCAGGAGGACCGAAGGACTAATTCTGCAGCAACTTCAGGAAACACACAGGTGACATGGAGGCTTGTCTTCCATGGTTAAGAGTTACAAAATTATAACCCCCAAAAGACAATTTAAATTATCATATTAAAGACTTTTAAAACTTATGTTTTAAATGTAATAACATTAAAGACTTTAGAAAACTGACATTATAGTAACATGTAGTCTAAAATCTAATAACACTAGTTATAGAAAAAAGGTAAAGTTTAAACTAAAAGTTTTGTTGTTTTAGAAGATTAATAAAAAACCATTCTTCAAATGGTTAGAGTTTCAATATTGTACATGGCAAGGTGACCATTATTCATTTAATATATTTAGTCCCGGATCCGTGGAATTAATTAAAAAGGATGTACATCATATTTTGAGGCCCCTTTGTAAAGGAGTAATTTATATATTTAATCATATAGTAAACTATATTGTCTGAGAACTTTCAATAGAGAACTTAATCACCAAATGTAATAAAGAGATGTCATCTGAGTACCGAGTAAACTGAGTGCATAAATCAACAGTCTCCCCTTCCTAATATCCTGCTATATAAATTGTTTTAATTGTTGTGATTATTTTCAGTGCTTCACAACGAAGGCAGCCTGTATAATTGGCACATCCAATTATTACTGGTTCCCTAAGTTATAACTCAAGAGAAGAGGTTATAGAATACTCAAACACATGCGCACGCGCAAGCACAAACACAACACACACAAACAATATGCACACACAAAATTATATTTAAATTTTTTGTCAGTAATGATAAACAAGAAACAATATAGACCTAGGCCTATATAAGGTAACAATGTGAACTCCATTTGGAATTTTGTGTGTGTGTGTGTGTGTGTGTGTGTGTGTGTGTGTGGGTGTGTGTGTGTGTGTGCGCGCGCGCGCGCGCCTATGTTTCTGTAAAATGAATTTATTCTTTGTGTAAACATTAATTTTATAAAATCAAAAGTACGTACAATGTAAGTAATTACTGCTTGCCTACAATATCACGCCAAATATTATATTAATTAATATTCCAGTTCTTAATTTCCTATGACGTACTTACGTATGGATAGTATACAAAGAAGAGCTGTATACGTTTGCTGTCACTCTTTTGCCTTACGATAGTCAAACAAATTTAGGTGTCACGTCGTTTTTCATTGAAGTGAATAGTTACATGTCATAACGACATTACAAATATTAGACTTAAAATTCCCTGTTATTTATAGAAAAAATGTACCTACAATTAATATAAACACTACAGTATTTCATAAGCATAAAAAATAATATACAAAATTGTGATTTTTGAAGGTAGCTAAATTATTAATATATAATAGTAAATACGTACAGAGTACTGTACGATCGCCGCTATACTCGTATTGCCGATTCTTTTGGTTCCTTACGTTTTGGAAATCGATATTTTTACAACACTAATGTTTACGTACCAGAATACGTACAACACAGAACACTCATTGACTGGTACTTTGGCTGTGAGATATTATCGTACTACTCGTGCGCCAGTAGATTAGATTTGCCGCCGCTGTTGGGTGTAAAACGTAATTATGGAAAGCGCTTGGCGACTAACTAACTCTTTAAGTCATACAGTTTCTAGTAAACTGTGTTCGCCTCCCCCAAGTTTAGAAAGTATACATTCACAATTGTTACAATTACCTCGTGGTAATTGTAATTTTTTTAATGAATTCTAAAAATTTCAATGTTCAATGTGTATACATTAACAACAATTGTAGCACATTTTGTTTGCGAAATATGACCGTTATTTTAATAAACGATACAAAATATATATACTTAACAGGAAGAATATAATTTTGATAATCTAAACCACTATCTCGTAAGACGTGTGGAACAAAATATTATTAAATTTCAACAACACCCAGTTTAGCGTTACTAACTTAATTTTTTCTTAACCTTTGTCTTTAATTTTAATGCTCGTGGACTATCTTATATAGCCTACCTTTATATATGACATATTCTTATATGCTTGTCGGTTAATTTTATTTTGTCTAACCTTGGTCTTCTGCACATTCCTGTCACGTTGATCTGCTGCATTACTTCTACGGTATCATTGTTGTGATGTCCTAATAGAATTGTTCCGATTAACTTGGTGACCTTATCAGTTGACGTATTGCAAAGAAAGAGGTTATATTTATTTTTGCGAGATCAATTACCTCGACAATGACAACCTGAATATAAAGTTAAAGACCTTATCTTCCGACGTCGTATAGTGATAGAGAAAAAGTAGAGTGAAATGTGATTAGTGGTGATAAAAAGTAGAGTACGGTACTAATGGTTTAAATGGCAAATGATTTAGGAATGGGCAAAAGCGTACCTGCCAATTGATATACTTAAGATTTCCTTTATGTATCTGTAGAATGTGCACAGAACACCCAATATACATTATACGTTATAACTTAATTTACATTTCATATATACATTAATGGGTTTCGTTTTTAAGTTTGTTCTATGAATTCTTTAAAAAAAAAGTTAAATAATTTATATATTAATTTGAATTTTCTATATAACGCACTTCATAAATCACGATTATTTTGTAATGTTTATAATGAAAACAATTGTAGGAAAAAGTGTGCATGAACCAAAATGTCTTACAGTTTATGCAAGCATTATGAAGAGTAGGGAGGTAAGCAAAATCTTGTCTGTTCAAAATTATGCTTATAATAATTTTATATTGTAAACCAGTACGTCAGCAACAAACGTAACACTAAAATAGTATATATAGGTAAGAAACAGAGCTGAATATGTATAGAGGACACGTACCAGACAGCCAAATTTAACACTGTTATACGACTTCAGTTAGCTACTCATTGTACATAGGAATAATGAACACCGTCTACTGGTAGGCGACTAGATAATTTTAGTTTTGAATTGGGATAAACTTTCTGTCGTCGTTAGCAGCCAGGTCAGAGCGTGGTCACTGCTAATTCTACACAGCAACGATAGTAAAAATGACGTATCGTCTCACAAAAGATCCAACATTTTGTTACGTGACTGGAAGAATTTCCCTTTCTACTTCTTTGTCCACGCTGGAGTTTGCTTAGAGATTTATCTTGTCGTACTCCGCTAAAAGTTGGGATTTAACATTTGTGGAGTTTAACATTATTAAACTTGCTACTTATTGTTTAAAAAATATATAACTTAATCCATCGACGTGTACTTTAGATTTTGTCAATCCTGATCAACAAAATCGCGAATTATCGCACATTTTTACTTATAAAAAATTAAAAATTCAAGTGGATTACAATCGTAATATTAGATTAAGCAAATTAAACAGACTTTTTTAATATTATAATTGTATTTACTTCAATATAACGACATTGTATATAACACTCACTTCAAAACCTCAAAATATACATAATTTACAGGAAGGATGTAGTTTTGATGGACTAAAAATGTTGTCATAATAATTACAAATTGCAACATTTATTTTAATTTTTACTAACACTTTATAGGGTTATAAATTAAATGGGCTTTGTTATAAAGTCCGGTAACCGGGCACTTCATGAAATCACGGCGCGTTCTTTACTCTCCAGGACGATGCAGCCAGTAGAAATGAGTACCAACTGGCCAGCTAGTGGTGTGGGCTGGCCTACAGCTCACATACGGCCAACTGTTATACTACTTTATTTTTTGTACAAGAAGGTGCCGTCATTATGCAGTGATAAGCTAACAACCTTTATCCACACTTCAGTGCTCATATATTAACTTTAGTCTTTTTGTTCTGATACACATAATCATGTTACTCGTAAACTGTACTTATTTATTGGAGTGTTAAGCAGACATTGTTCTAGTGCTCTTGAATATATGGCAATTGAAAGTAATATTTTTGTGTTGTTTTCGGAGAAAGGTGTGGTGAAAACACGAGAATAGGGCTTGGGAACCAGTGTGTGTGAGTGGTTGGTTAATTAGTGACCTATTGCAGGTAAAATAATGATTATTTGGTGGTCCTAAGGTAGGACTAGGGTATAATATTGTGAACTAGTTAGCAGTTAAATAGACATATTTAAACTAAGTGTAGAACACTACACTGACTACTACTCAAACAGACTACTCAAACTTTTTTGAACACATTCATACTACATTTTTAGAATAGCGTAGGATAGGAAGGTAATATTTAAAGACAGAAATTAACAAATTATTAGTATAGTATTGTGGTACAGAAAACAGCTGATTGAAAAGTCGCCATATTGGTTGGCTTTCAATACCGTAATTGACCTTTGGTAGTAAGTTTGCACAGGAACAGAGCAGACAGTTGATGAGGTTAGAGTACCTTTAGTTTGGCGCCTTTCCCACCCATAAGAGAAATTTACCTTTCAGCAGGGAAATTGGACTTAGAATATTTGCATCAGTGCATCAGTGCTGTATAGGACTTAGTTACTTTTTCTGTTGAGAACTTTAGAAATTTTTGGTTTGTTAATACAATAAGGTGTAAATAGGACTTAGTCATTTTTCATAGTTATGCATAAAGTGTAGCACTTCAGAGGCAATCCGATTCGGATTAATTGTAAATTTTTGGTTAATTTTATTTTTGGACTTGAGACCGTTGAGAGCTTAGAGAGATTTTCTTTGGATTTTTTGTGTATACAAGTACTAATTAAATAGGAATACGTGTTGTAAGACAATTTATTAAATTTTTGAGCTCTATAGAGCGCTTTAAAATTAGTGTGTGTCGGACTGTGACTTTATTATAAAGTTGAATTAGTCTAAATAAGCTTATGCATGGTATTAGGGTCATTGCTTTAGTACCTACAATAATATGGAAAACAGTCTCAATACACCATAAGGAACGCCGAACCCCTTCGTGAAGAGCTCGCGGGTGCAAAGGACTCCTCCGGGGAGGACACAGAGAGGGGTGGGGCAAACAACTGCCCAGAAGATGCCTGCAGGCAAGAGCTCTGCAGATGAACAGAGGGTGCCGGACACGAGCAACGAGGGGGAGATGTGGCGATACTGTCGCTCTCTTCTCAACAGCATAAAGACTGCCACGGACAGGCAGAAAAACAACTCAATGGAGGTGAAATCTGGCCTGTCCAAACTACGGGAGGCGTTGGAAGTCCTCGAGTTCCTGCGAGCACTAAAGCAGGTGAAGGGAGCAGACCGTGCCACACAGACAGAGGAGGGCCAACAAAGTTGGGCCTCGGCTTCTGCGGGAGGTGGCAGTAAGCGAACTGCCACCAACCCCCTTCCACAGAGGACCACAGATAAGAAGAAGGTAAAAGAAGACACACCCACTGTATGGCAGACGGTGGAGTCCAGGAGATCGGTCCGCGAAGCGAAAAGACGGCTACAGAAGAAGGAGCTCGGGAAGAAGAGCAAGGCCCCGGCGACCACAGAGAGGAGGAGGACGCGTCCACCAAAGGCTCGACCCGAGGCTTTGCACATCAAGCCTGCAGAGGGGAAGACATTTGCGGAGGTCGTGACACAGATCAGGAGAGATGCCAACCCGGAGACGACGGGAACTGAAATCAAGTCCGTCCGCCGCACTCGCTCCGGGGATGTTCTCCTGGAGTAGGAATCTAAGACCACCAATAAGGAGGGCTTCTGTGAGGCGTTGCGTGTAGTGTTGGGCGAGTCTGCTTCTGTCCGCAGCCTGGAACCCAGGACAACTATTGAGATAAGGGAACTTGACTGCCTCACAACAGAAGAGGAGATCCGTAATGCCGTCAAACGCGATGCAGATGACCTGGCTGGGGACATGAGAGTGACGCTGACGAAGGCAAACACCCGGGAGCAGAAGATGGTGATTGTGGAGCTGGGGGAGCGAGGAGCTGCTAAACTCCTCGAAACTGGCCGCATAAAGATCGGATATGTGTATGGCAGAGTGCGCCGAAGGGCCCTGGTGATTCGCTGTTACGCCTGCTTTGGTTTTGGCCATCGTCAGGCGGACTGCAAAAGGCCCGACAGAAAGAAGGCAGGTATATGCATACAGTGTGGCTGTGCAGGCGAGCTGAAAAAAGTCTGCCAAGCAGAGCCGAGGTGTTTCCTCTGCGAGGAGCGTGGTTTGGATTCCGATGCTCTGAATCATGTTCCCGGGTCGGGTATCTGTGCGGTCTTTCGACAGGCGCTTGGAAAGGCCCAGAGCAGGCTTGGCCGATGAAGATTCTCTAGTGAAACCTGCATAGGAGCAGGACGGCGGACGCCTTCCTAGAGCAGCTGGTCGTGGGTGCCAATCTTCTGATCATCAGCGAGCAGCACCACGATAGAGAGGAATCGGGATGGTATGCTGACTTACTCGGGACGGCTGCAATTTGGATTCCCGACCCGACCGTGCCGCTCCCTTCAAGCCATGGTGCCGGAAGTGGTTTCGTGTGGTTGAAATGCGAGGACATCACTTATGTGAGCTGCTACCTCACCCCTAACGAGACCATCCACGAATTTCGTGAGAAAGTGGACAAATTAGAAGACACGGTCCGTGAGATGGAAGGACACTGCGTGGTCGCTGAAGACTTCAACGCCAAAGCGGTGGAGTTGGAAATGCCTGTGACGTGCGCCAGGGGACGGTACATGTTAGAGATGGCAGCAAGTGTCGGGTTTGCGGTGGTCAATGTGGGCGGTATCTCAACTTTTAGAAGACCTGGTTACGTCGAAACAATCCCGGACATCACTTTGGTATCCGACGCATTGGCACACAGCGTCATGAACTGGGAGGTGTTGGAAGATTATACTGGTAGTGATCACCAGTATATCACTTTCACCCTGCGGAGAGTTCACCATTCGCCCATAGCTGAATCCAGCCGAACACCTGGCTGGAACGTGTCCAAACTGGACGAGGACTTGTTGCAGGATGTCATCGAGATCGGAAAGGAGGCGGTGATGAACAACTTGGGTCCGACAGAGGAAGTCGTCGGTACGACAATGCGCCTAATACGGAACGCCTGCGATGTGTCTATGACCAGGAGAGCGATACGCCGCGGGGGTAAGACGGTGGCGTACTGGTGGACAGAAAAGATTGCTGACCTCAGGAGACGTTGATTGCGCTCGCGTCGCATGGCGACCAGAAACAGACGGAGAAACGCGATTGCAGCAGCCGAAGCGCAAGACGAATATCGGCTCGCTAGAAAAAGACTGAAGGAGGCCTTCAACAGAAGCAAGCGAGACTCAAGTGGGAGCTCTCAGGAGTGATCTAGATTCTGATACTTGGGGTCTGGGGTACAGGCTTGTAATGAGCAGGCTTGGAGCCCGGCCTCGTAGCCCAAGATGGACGAAAATCAGAGGCGTTTCATCGTGGACGGTCTATTTCCTCGTCACCCGCTGAGGGATAGAGAGGAATATCCAGCCCCATTGGAAGACGTCCCGATTTTTAGTGAGGACGAGCTATCACTAGCTGCTAGCACCCTGCGCAACACGAAGGTACCAGGGCCAGATGGTATACCTGCGTAAGTGCGAGGGTGGTCGCTAGATCCTGCCCCCAGGTGCTACTTAATATGTACAACCGCTGCCTCAAGGACGGAGTCTTCCTGAATAGGTGGAAGATCCAGAGACTAGTCTTAGTCAGAAAAGGGAAGGGCGACCCGAATTCCCCGTCGGCATACAGACCTCTTTGTATGCTGGACACGGCGGGGAAACTACTGGAACGTCTACTCAGGCTTCGCCTAGTAGCGGCTATTCGGGATGCGGGAGATCTGTCAGCGAGGCAGTACGGGTTCAGAACGGCCAGATCCACCATTGGAGCCATACAGGAGGTCTTGAATGCCGTCCAGGTGGCCCAGTGGGGTAATCACTTCTCCAGAAGGACGGTGCTGCTCGCTACACTGGACGTACGCAACGCTTTTAATTCGGCCAGATGGACAGACTTGCTAGCGGCTTTGGAGGACGTCTTTCAAGCGCCGGACTACCTGCTCCGGCTAATACGAAGTTACCTGAGGGACAGGGAGCTCCGGTGCGACACAGCAGATGGGCCACGCATCAGAGAAATAACAGGAGGCGTAGCTCAGGGCTCTATCTTGGGCCCCGACCTGTGGAATGCCTTCTATGATGGAATCCTCCGGATGGAGATACCAGATGATACCTTTCTGGTAGCATATGCTGATGACGTGGCTGCCGTGATCACCGCGAGAGACGCAGAGGAGGCGCAGCGCATGCTGAACCAGGTCATGCGCAGGGTCCCCCACCTGGATGGAAGGACACGGTGTGAGCCTTGCGCCGGAGAAGACAGAGATTGCGCTGCTCACTCGACGACGTATACCCATAATCACACAGTTCGTGGTGGGGGAAAAGGCGATAACTTCAACGCCAGCGGTGAAGAATCTAGGGGTGCATCTGGATACTAAACTTTCCTACTGGGAGCAAATTCGATGTTCTTCGGAGAAAGTCGCTAAGATCGTTGCTGGCGCTTAGCAGGCTAATGGCAAATGTCGAAAGTCCAGCTGTGGGAAGTCGGCGACTGCTGATTTTGGTGACCAACTCGATTCTCCTCTACGAATGCGAGGTCTGGGCCGACGCACTGAAGCAAGAAAAATACCGCAAGCAGATGGCCGCGGTACAACGAAGAGGAACACTTCGAATTGCAAGCTCCTACAGAACGGTGTCGGAACCAGCAGTGTTGGTCGTCGCTGGAGTAATGCCAATAGATCTGATGGCTGAGGACAGGAGGAGGGTCTACAAGACCAAGGAAGACTTGGGGTTGGTAGAAGCAAGAACAGTGGCCAGGGCACACTCCATGCGGAGCTGGCAACTACGATGGGAGCAGGAGAGTCGAGCTAGGTGGACGGCGAGGTTGATTGGAAACCTCCCTGAATGGGTGGACAGAACGCACGGCGAGGTAGAAAGGGCATGGTTATTTCTGTGCATACCTGCGAAGGATGGGCAAGATGGAGGATTCGTCGTGCGTGTATGCCGACTCAGACTCTGATGACGCTCATCAAACTTTTTTTCGAGTATCAACGGTGGGTGCTGGAGAGGCGAGGATTGGAATCGGAGATTGGCCCCATGACGCCTGATAACATCATAGGCGTCATGCTCAACAGCAAAGAGAACTGGGACATGGTTGTGACCTTCGTGAGGATGGTCCTACGGCAGAAGAAGCCGGAACTGGACCCCCTCACAGGGCGATGATATAGATAAAGCTGTAGGAACCTAGTAGGCGCAATACGAGGTGCCACCCTGAAGCCATACGAATAGTTGTTCCAGGGGGGGTTGGTTCCCTGCCTGTAAAGTGGAGGTTTTTTGGTGGATGCGAGTCCCAAACACCGTGAGACCATTCGGGTGTCTCCTGATGGTGCATAATGGATTTTTCCTCCCCCGAAAAAAAACTGTACTTATATATGCTACTATATTACATACACGTAGCGATTTCTGAAATACTGAACAATAGAACAGGAATATTTAAAAACTAAAGTGAATTTAATTTGTGTATTGAATTGTAATTTGTAGAAGTATCATATGATTGTAGAATAAACGTCGTTTTACAGCTACTGTAACATTAAAAGTAACAACACAATAAAGTTTCTAAATGCAGAGGTAAAAAAGTTTTAGGCCTATATAGCCCATTCGATTATTATCATAGGCCACACGGCGTTATTCTTTCTGTAATATCATGATCTATACAAACACCATGCTGTTTAAAACAAGATTAAAACATTCAGTATCCATAATCAAACAGGAATATATTTTTACTCACAGTAATAGTAATTTGGCTTTAAGTACAAAAACTTTTAAACAACGTGAAACAGTAGATTCTTAGATATACAAAAAATATGTGTGCGTGCGTGTGACAGATCAAGGAATAATAACAGTAATAGCGCGGTCACTGCTTACATAAGTACTGTATCCTAATAAACTACTCGCGAATAAGGAAATTAGAAATGTATGCATAATAAACAAATCATCAGACCGTCTCTTACCAATAGATTATTGCCACTATAGAGAATAGTGGTATACTAACTTAGAAAAGATACAAATTTTTAAAAGATACAAATTTAAGTTGCAATATAAACTTTAAACATACAAATTTAATTTTTAACGCATTACGTACAAAGTTATTTAAGCTGTTTGAGCGCAAGTTTCATTTGGTAGGTCGATTTATCTACAGTTTTTTAAGATATAAATTTTTAAATCAACTCAACAACATTGTATGACATATTTTAGTATATTTAGTGACTATATTTTAGAAATATGTATGCGACTATTAAGTGTATTGTGCGTTACTAATTCATATAACGTTGTCTATTTTTTAATTCTCTTTATCAACTTACAATTTTATATATATCCTACCAGTATTATCCTTTCTTTAAATCAGATCTTCGTCAGTTATTGAATCGGAATATTTTATATAGTGGTGTGCAACAGTGATAATTCTGCTTGTGATTTTAACCACTAACAGAACTTTCTTCATTAATCTGCTATTAAGATGTGCAATCGACGACAGGTAATGGACAACAACAATGAGGTAATAAACTTCAACAATAAGGTAAGTAAAGTTTTTAAATATCTTGAGTTGAAAGTTAAATTGAAGAGGGTTTTAAGTAAAATATGGTTTAATAAACAATGTCTGGAGAATAATCTCATCCCAAAATACGCGCAAGTTAAAATTAAAAATAAGAACAGAGTAGCCAGAAAAGTAAAAGAACAAAGCAAGAAAATGTGGATAAAACTAGAAATAAGGTCACTTTACGGCTTAATCAATAGATATAATAGGGAATTATATGACAGACATACAGAATTGTTAAGAATATACGCGTATGTAGAGTTGGAAGAAATATTGTATAACTTTGGTTTGGGGTACGTAGAAAAGAAATTGGAAAATAAAAATAAAAAAATGGTAGATAAGTTAAATAAATTAATAAGGAAAAACGAAGTAAAAAAGGAACACCTCTCTAAGAATAACTATGGAAAAAGAGTAATAAACCTTACAGAGGTAATTTTCAATACAGAAGAAAAAGAAATGTTAGCAAAAGGCTTAAAATACGCGCCGCCACCAGAATTAAATCAACAAAAAACGATTATGGAATGCGAAAGCATAATACAAAAACTAGGAAATGAAAATGATAGAAAAAGAATAAGGTGGGAAGTAGGGAATGTAGTAGATAAAATATTTAAGAAAAATTTGTATAATTTAAAAAATGAACAAAAAATCAAATCAACTGTAACTAAACTAAAGAATAAAATAAAAAAGAATGATATTATAGTTACGAAGGCAGACAAAGGAAATACAATGGTACTACTGAGAAAGGACGAATACATAAAGAAAATAAAAGAATTTAAAAGGGAAGGACCATATGAAGAAATAAAGTATGATTATACAAGTAAGTACGAGTCAAGGATAAAACAAATGATGAAACAGATAACATTTATAGAAAAAAATAAGAAAAAGTATTTATTGGAAAGTAATCCAACAGCACCAACTTTTAAAAGTCAGGTTAAGATACATAAAGAAGGAAAACCAATTAGTCCGATTGTTTCTTTTATTAATGCACCTATTTATAAATTATCAAAGGAAATTAGCAGAGTACTGAAAGAGAAATATGAATTTGGGACAAAATACAACATATAGAATAATGTAAAATTGATAGAAAAATTAGGAAATATTAGAATTAATGAAAATACAAAATTGTTATCACTGGATCTTAAGGACATGTTTACCAATATCACAGTAAATAAAGTTATTAAGTTAATAAACGATAATAATATAGGAGAATACAGGTATAAAAAGCAATTGATTAAAGTAATTAAAGAATGTGTAAATCAGAACTATTTTAGGTATAATAACAAGTTTTATATACAGAAAAAAGGATTACCTATGAGGTCTTCATTATCCTCTGTTCTTGTAGAAGTATATATGAATGATTTTGAAAAGCAATTAATAACTTCCACTAAGTATAACGACAATATAAAATTATGGACTAGATACGTTGACGATGTATTAGTAATTTGGGAAGGAAGGATAGAAGAAGTGCATGAGTTTATAAATGAGGTAAATAATAATGATAAAAACTTACAATTTAAAGAAGAGATAGGAGGTAAGAAAATAAATTACTTAGATTTAAACATAGAAATTAAAGATAATGAGAAACTACAGTTTGGGATATTTAGGAAAGAATCGTATTCTGATATAATTATACCAAGAGAGTCCTACCACCCATATAGATATAAAATGGCGGCAATCAATTCATTTTATTATAGAGCTCAGAAGTGTTTAAAAGAGACCGAATCAAAAGATAGGGAGTTAAAAACGATAAAGGGAATTGAAAGGAATAATAATTATAACACGAACATAGTGGACAAAGTTATGAAAACGGTTAACATAAAAAAAGCTAAAATAGAACCAGAACAAAAGAACTATGCAGGCTCATTGACATACATAGGTTCACATACTAGAAAAATTATAAAATGTTTTAATAAATACGGAGTAGATATAGCTATTAAAAAATGTGAAACGGTATTTGATAAGATAAGGAATAAAAATATAGAAAAAATCCCAGTTTTCCAGAAAGCGGAATTTATAAATTAAAATATAAAGACTGCAACAAAGTGTATCTAAGGGAGACAGGACGAAAATTCGTATGCAGGTTGTCTGACCACAAACGTGGAGAAGGTAATACAACAACAAATTCGTTATATGCAAGACATTTGATAGAAGACAACCATAAGTTTGTTAATCCTTTGGAAGACTACGAAATTGTAAAAGTAGTAAATAACACAGTTGAAAGGAAACTTAGGGAGGAGCTAGAAATATTGAAAGAAAGAGAAAAAGGGTTAGACAATTTAATTAATAATAAAATTAAATTTGATAATGAAGAAATATTTTATAACATAATTAAGAAGTAAATGATAGAGGACAGATAGATAAGATTAAGAATTAAATTGCAGAGGACTAATTGGATATTTTTAAATAAGGGTGTGTGATTGGCCCAGATGTGGGGGAGAAAGACGGTAGGTTTAAAAGGAATGCACACACACACACACACACAACACTGAAACACAAGGAATTTGCTAGAAAAAAATGTAACTGTCCAGATGGAGTGACATGGCTCAGAGGGGAGGAAGGGGCATTGAATTATAGCTTGTTGTGTGTGAGCAGGGTGTGGTTGGGTGGGGGTGAAGGGTTTATTTTTAAGTTAATGGTTCATTTCCGTTCTGACGATGAGCTGTGAAGCTTGAAAGCGCTAATCGGAATATTTTTATATACTGGTGTGCAACAGTGATAATTCTGCTTGTGATTTTAACCACTAACACAACTTTCTTCATTAATTATTGAATATTCTTCGTATTGTTTAAATTAGCAGCCATCCTTACTATTTCTTTTATGAATTTGCTAACTGCTATAATTTTTTATTGTTCGACTAAGCTTTTCGTCATTACTGACATCTTCAGGTCTTAAACAACCTTCAGGTCGTTGTTTAAGACCTGAAGATGTCAGTAATGACGAAAAGCTTAGTCGAACAATAAAAAATTATAGCAGTTAGCAAATTCATAAAAGAAATAATTATTGAATAATTTCACTTATCTTAGTACGTTATTCTATCACATCATATATTTCAGGACTGTGATCAATTAGCGCGATATATAAATGTTTTAATTTCTGTGGCTGTAAACTTAATTTTCAAATTACGTTTTGCATAGCAGCTTATTTTAGATATAAACATTTTTTCACATCACATATTGGAGTATAGGATTAACCCATTAAGTGCCACATTTTTTATTTTGTTTATTTTTTCTTATATTTTGTGATAAAATGTTATAAATAGAACATACAAATTATATTATGTAAAAAAATACATAATGGGGGGAATTAAGTTTTTTTTGTAAAGTCCCAAATGGGGATCATGGCTGTTCTAGGGTAGAATTGATCACAACTCTTGGAAATTTCAATAAGAGTTTTATTTCATTTTATTTACGTATAAAGATTTTTAAACATAAATCATGTTCAAGAAAAAGAAATTAAGCATTATAAATCTCAATAACTTAGTTATTATAAGCTTATTGTTGTTTATTCCAAGTCTGGAAACAGGTAACATGAAGACGAATGTTGCAATTGAGACATTGTTTTCTAACGTTACATTTGCAAACACACTTCCTTTGTTTACCTCCTTCTGTTCTTACAAGGAAGTGTCCTACGTGGTCCAGCCTTACAGCTTCCAGCACACGGTTTGTAGCCTTCTTAGGGAAAAAGTTCTTCCTGCATTTTTTGGATCAGATATAGATGACTTAGCCAAATAAGCTCGAGCAATGGATCTTCTGAAATCAAGCAGAGGCATTTTCTCGTTTGTCATCGTGTATAGTATGTAGGGATTTACCAATGCCATGTTAACCAAATAGATAATAATTGGATAAGTTTGCCTCTGATTTTGATCCGGTACTTATTTATCATCCAGTCCATCTTGTCAACTCCACCCATACTTTTGTTATAAGTTGAAATGCAGTATGGCTGGTAAATTTTATTACACATTTCTTTTCGTTCTTTGACCAGCGAGATACTTTTTGCATTGGATGAAATCGTTCATTGTTGGACATGTTTTTTGCTGTGTTATTGTCTTTCCATATCACCGCAAATATTTTGTTTTGTCCATCAAAAGAGTAATCATAGGTAGCTCTTTCCTGCTACCCATCACTTTGTCATCCTTTACAGGACAGTTGTTCATTCTTCTTAGCTGTGATGTGCCTGTTGCACATATTCCCTTCTCTGTTAGACTCTTCATCAATTCATGGGTTGTAAAAAAGTTGTCAAAATAAAAAGCATGGTTTTGTGGGTTATCCACTAAAGACACTTTCCTCAAAAGAACTGAAGCTCCCAATGAGGTGGGTTGTGGCAGGATTCTCTCTTGCTTTCCCTCATACAGTTCAGTATGCAAACAGTACCCAGTTTCAGTGCAGCACAGAGCCCATTGTTTAAAACAAATCTTAATGGCTTCCCTATGATAAATTTTTTAAAAAATGATGTCCGTAGTATTGAACTATTGTTCGTCAACGCTCAGTTTTTTGCGAGAACGCACCAAACTTCATGAAATTACTATTTAGCATTTCATACAAGGGGCTACCTTGAAACATTTCACTGCTGTATTTTCAGGTACTCTCGAATTGTCATTGAAATGAATGTTGAGTTTGATTTCAAGATACCTATTTCTTGAAAAACATTTTCTGACACAATCAATCGATAGATCTTAATCCTAACTCCAATTCATTTTTTCTAGAGTAAGGGAGTGATGTCCTGTAAATAATAAAAATCGAAGAAAGTCTATCAAGCAATCAGAGGTGAAAACAAAATCATAACGATTGTTCTGTCTAGCACAATGCATGCTCTGTTCTACGATATCTTGCATTATGTTTTCATCAAATAATTTTTCAAAAACTTCGACAGGAGACTTTTTAACCAGCTCTTCTTTTATTTTTTCTCTATGCTCTACGATATACTCTCCTGAGGGCAATGTTACAATGAAATTAGGATCTTTTTTCTGCCAGTCAGTTTTTGCTTTAAGGATACTTCGCCTTTTACGGTTTTTATGGTTACTTTGGCCTTTTTTTGTGTCTCTCTGAACGTGCAATTGTTATTGATCTTATAACCTGTCTTGAATAACATGGTTTCCGTAAATATGATACATCTGAAGATTTTCTTTGTTTCTTTTGAGGTGTCATTGCATTTCTTTCACTAGAATCGTGGGTTGCATCTGTCTCAGTGAAATGAATCTCAAGTTTCCCTGATACATCTTTAGGCAGACAGTCATCGAAATCATTTTCATCAACATCTTCTAAATCACATACTTCTTCAACTGTATCGAGTGGCAACTGTACAATATCGATCTGCGATTCCGAATCAACAGAAAGAACGAATTCTGGGTCATTTATTATTGCTTCAATTTCAGCAAAGGTTAAAAACTGTTGGTCTGCTATCTCTGAAAAAACTGAATCAAACTAATAGAAAAAGGGAACTAGGTACTTTTACATGGGAAGTGAAAGGATATCTCCAAAAGGGTATCTGAGTTTTAAAGCTTCACATTCCGAAGCTAACCAAGGAGTACATGTGGAAAGCATGCATTTGTATTTTATAACCTATAAACTAAGTAACTTGTTGAATTGTTGAAATTAAATATTTAAATTTATTATTACCGAAGATAATAATTTTATAATAATGAAGTACGCACTTTTAGTCAACTTACCTGACAGTGATCACTTCGTTTTCAACGTAATAAATACAAAATTGTTGATAAATATTACTTCTGCACATAAAATCAAACACAAATATGTGGAGAACACTACAATGAGGTCAGCTATTCATTTTTATTCAGGATTGCCAAATTTAACTCTAAAAAATGAAATATCCCCATTTGGGGATCATGGTACTGAATGGGTCAGTATTCAGTACAAGTCTAACTGACATGACATTAGGGGACTGTCTTGAAGGCCTACATTTCTCGTCACCAAACGTTCGGCTGCCCTAAACCTGTACGTTTGCAACTCATAGGAGATTGCAAATCTTTTCCGGAAACATATAACATTTATGTGAAAAATGAATTTTATAGCTTGAACTAAAGTCAACTTTAACAATTACAAAATAATTTATTAACCCTCTTAATTAAACTAGAGTTAATTCCAATTAATATACAATGAATAGTATCAATATTATGCTCTACACTTTTTGACAGAAAGCAAAAATACAAAAAGAAATATTTAAAATTACATTATTTTGCATAAAAACTTTGAATATTCTATTCCATAAATTATAATTTCCAATTTTTACTTAATATTTAATTACTAATATTATGTTATTTCTGTTTCTAAAAAGTCTGTCTCGCCCGTCTTCCCTTCATACTTAATGCTATTCTTATTTTCTAGGATAAAATTTGCCAGGACGAGAATATGGCTTGTTTTTCTCTCGATGGAAACTCAAAGTTCTGAAATATTTTTCGTGGAGCATGTTCATATTACATTTACCCGATGATGATAAACATTTCCAATATGGAACAAATATTCTGTGCTACAGTTTTATTAAAGGCAGTCTAGCGTAAATTATGCTTTAAATGAATCACTAGGAAATGTGTACGAAGTTTTTTGTATACCCATTTTGTGAAAGGAGGCGGAAACCTGTGGTGATCGTATTTCGAAAAAAACACGGTAACAGAATTTTTTAAAAGTATTCAGCCAAACTTACTCTGTTAAATGCAAGGCTAAAAATTGTTTTGTTAGAATGCGTAATGCAGTTTTGTCATTGACCACCAAGTCATTCAGCCCTCCCCCAAATACATATCTCTTATCATAAGAAAGATCCTACCAACAGGTAGCCCCCCACCATAAACAATAATGGTTCGTGTTATTCTTGTCTTTTTCTAAGGGATTTTGAGAGGGATACACCATTTACAATGACTTCGAAGTTGTTTAAATTTTATTATGTATTTATACAAATATTCTTCCTTTGTGAAATATGTTCGCCTTATTTTTTTAATATACAAAAATTGTCATGTCTTCCATTTAGCGTTTATAAAAATATAACTTGTTTATTTTCTTGTGAATGCACTGCATTCCCTTATATGAGTGCAGTACGTAACCCATCAGATGATATCAACTTGCTAAATCAAATAAAAAGTGATTCTCCGCCCCACAACATCGTTACCGTTCGTTCCCCTTTCTGAGAATTAGATGCAATTAAAGTATATAATTTGACATCACCAAGGTCAGTTTAGTTCAATATTTTTATGAATGTTTTATTTTTATTCGGTACGAATACGATTCATTTATTTGGTGTTGGAATATAAAATAAACTCTAATTTTTATCTTCTCAATTATTGATAGAGTAAGAGAGTTGCTTCGTGGCATTATAATGATGTTCTTAAAAAGCGTACATTCCCATTTCTGTTCTCAATCCATTAAAAGAATGTATTATTCGAAGTTACCTTAAACAATTTGCGTGTTGTTTAATAACTTACCCTCTAACAAAACTCACCGCAGTGTTTAAAAGATTTAATTGAATTCAATATGTTCACAAATTGTAAGTATAGACCTATTTATATAAGAGGAAATATAAATAAAGTATATTTATATACAATTTAAATATAAAATAGTAAAACAGTGTTTAAATAAAAGGAACATGAGGATTTAGATGTTATCTACATGTAACTCAAAAAATTAAATTTTAAATATCATATGGAAACGTATACAGAAAATTAATAGATAAAATGACAAACAATGATTTATTACAAAGTCCATCAATTACTTCACTATCAACCACTGACTTACAGAAAGAATGTGTTTCATAGATGCGTTAACATTTAAAGAAAACACTTTATATTTTTTGGGTTTGTTGAATAATTTGGGCAACATAGGTAAGCACAGATTTCTACTTAATATTCTTGAAAAAGTAGCAGACAAGGAAGAATTAATGACTCTCAATTTTATAATAAGAGGTAACAAGCTTTACAATTTATTGACTCCACATGTCTACAATCATATTCAGCTTGAATCATGATTCAGCTTGTGGTCACGTGTGCTTTAGATTAAAAAATGTCTAAGATTTTACATGGAGACATTCTATACATGAGTTTCACAATATTGTATATATTATACATCTGAAAACATTTCTGAACGTTACCCATTTTACTTCCATGTTCCTTAAGGAAATGGAAGTATGGTGATGGCAAAAAAAATCGTGTTCGAGATTATTGCAGATCTGATTGTACTAGACTCAAAACACGAAAAAAGTCATTTTTCGAAAAGTGGCTGTGTGTGTGTCTGTGTGTCTGTAGATTTTATTTTATGGCAAACGATAACAGCCGCAAATTCAAACAGAATCAAATAATATTTTGCATACAGCCCTGATTTGTAGAGTACTCAAGACCTATTGTTTTTGGGGAAGATTGGTTAAGGAAAAGGGGTAGTTTACCAGCAACGGTTTTTTTAATAAGGGGTAATTTTTTTTTGTCAACGATAACAGCCGCAAATTCAAACAGAATCAAATAATGTTTTGCATACAGCCCTTAATTATACAGTTTTCAACACCTGCTGTTTTTGGTGAAGATCGGTTATGGGAAAAGGGTAGTTTACCAGCAACGTTTTATGTTTTAACAAGGGTTTCTTATATGGCAAACGATAAAGGCCGCAAATTCAAACAGAATCAAATAATGTTTTGCATACAGCCCTGAATTGTAGAGTTCTCAAGACCTGTTGTTTTTGGTAAAGATCTGTTGTGGAAAAGGGGTAGTTTACCAGCAACGTTTTATGTTTTAACAAAGGTATTTTTTATGGCAAACGATAACACCTTTAAATTCAAACAGAATCGAATGATTATTTCCATACAGCTCTGAATTGTAGAGTACTCAAGACCTACTGTTTTTGGTGAAGATCGGTTCAGGGAAAGGGGTAGTTTACCGGCAACGTTTTTTTATCAAGGGGAATTTTTACTTCCATGTTCCTTAAGGAAATGGAAGTATGGTGATGCCAAAAAAAATCGTGTTCGAGATTATTGCAGCTTCTGATTGCACAACACTCAAAACATGAAAAAAAGTCATTTTTCGAAAAGTGTCTGTGTGTGTGTGTGTGTGTGTCTGTCTGTCTGTCTCTCTCTCTCTCTCTCTCTCTCTCTCTCTCTCTCTCTCTCTCTCTCTCTCTCTCTCTCTCTCTCTCTCTCTCTCTCTCTGTGTGTGTGTGTGTGTGTGTGTGTGTGTGTGTGTGTGTGTGTGTGTGTGTGTGTGTGTGTGTGTGTGTGTGTGTGTGTGTGTGTGTGTGTGTGTGTGTGTGTGTGTGTGTGTGTGTGTGTGTGTGTGTGCGTCTGTAGATTTTTTTCTATGGCAAACGATAACAGCCGCAAATTCAAACAGAATCAAATAATTTTTTGCATGCAGCCCTGATTTGCAGAGTACTCGTGACCTATTGTTTTTGGTGAAGATCAGTTGAGGGAAAGGGGTAGTTTACCAGCAACGGTTTTTTTTTAGCAAGGGTAATTTTGTTTGTTTGTCAAACGATAACAGCCACAAATTCAAACAGAATCAAATAATGTTTTGCATACAGCCCTGTATTGTAGAGTTCTCAATACCTATTGGTGTTGGTGAAGATCGGTTAAGGGAAAGGGGTAGTTTACCTGCAACGTTTTATGTTTTAAAAGGGTATTTTCTATGACAAACGATAAGAGCCGCAAATTCAAACAGAATCAACTACGTTTTTGCATACAGCCCTGTTTTGTTGAGTACTAAAAACCTATTGTTTTTGGTGAAGATCGGTTAAGGAAAAGGGGTAGTTTACCGGACACGTTTATTGTTTTATCAAGGGTATTTTATATGGCAAACGATAACAGCCGCAAAGTCAAACAGAATCATATAATATTTTGCATACAGCCCTGAAATGTAGAGTTCTCAAGACTTGTTGGTTTTGGTGAAGATCGGTTAAGGGAAAGGGGTAGTTTACCAGCCACGTTTTATGTTTTAACAAGGGTATTTTTTCTATGACGAACAATAACTGCCGTAAATTCAAAGAGAATCAAATAAGTTTTTGCACACTTGCCTGATTTCTAGAGAACTCAAGGTTTGTTGATTTTGGTGAAGATCTTATGGGAAAGGGGTAGTTTACCGGCAACATTTTAAGTTGTAACAAGAGAAATGTTTCCATGACGAACGATAACTGCCGCACATTCAAACAGAATCAAATATTTTTTTGCATGCATCCCTTAAATTGTAGAGGACTGAAGGTCTATTGATTTTGGAGAAGATCGGTTAAGAGAAAGGGGTAGTTTACCAGAAACATTTTATGATTTAAAAGAGAAAAGTACTTAATTTTTATAAATAAAGTATCCTGATAAGAAGCTCATAATAATCCACTATAGAAACGTAGATGAAATATCTATAAATGAAGAGATTAGGTGAACGGGGTGGGGGTAATTTTCTATTATTAAAAATTATAGTTGAAGGTGGAGGGGAGAATATTTAATACGTTTACTACGTTACCGGCTACAAAGAAGTAGTTTTTTGTTAAAATTGCTTCCCGGGCTGTTTAGCCGTAGTCCATTGTTTTCTGTAAAACCAGACTTTTCGGCAGTGCCATCGACTGCCATCATCAGTGAAAATCGAGTGCGAAAACGTCAGGTGGTATACGTTAGTGACCGCAGTACCGTGGTTAAGGCTGAAGCAATAAGTAGAAAGAAGTAGTTTCTATGGCAATATTTAATTTCGAATATGATTTTAAATATAAATCTTAGAACATGGAAGTCATGTATGGTTCTCCATACCGATATTTTTCTATGGCAAACGATAACAGCTGCAAATTCAAACAGAATCAAATAATGTTTTGCATACAGCCCTGTATTGTAGAGGTCTCAAGACCTATTGGTGTTGGTGAAGATCGGTTAATGGAAATGGGTAGTTTACCAGCAACATTTATGTTTTAACAAGGCTAATTTTTTATATGACGAACGATAACTGCCGTAAATTAAAACAGATTCAACTACGTTTTTGCATACCTTTTTGAATTATAGAGAACTCAAGGTCTGTTGATTTTGTTGAAGATTGGTTAAAGGAAAAGGGGTAGCTTGCCAGCAAAATTTTATGTTTTAACAATGGTAATTTTTTATGACGGAAGATAACTGCAGTATATTCAAAAAGAATCAAATAATTTTTTGCATACCTTCCTGATTTGTAGAGAACTCAAGGCCTGTTGATTCTGGTAAAGATCGGTTAAGGGAAAGGGGTAGTTTACCTGCAACATTTTATGTTGTAACAAGAGAAATGTTTTCATGACGAACGATAACTGCCGCACATTCAAACAGAATCAAATATTTTTTTGCATGCATCCCTGCATTGTAGAGGACTGGAGATCTATTGATTTTGGTGAAGATCGGTTAAGAGAAAGGGGTAGTTTACCAGCAACATTTTATGTTTTAACAAGAGTAAAGTACTTAATTTTGATAAATAAAGTATCCTGATAAGAAGCTCATAATAATCCACTGTTGAAACGTAGATGAAATATCTATAAATGAAGAGGTTAGGTGAACGGGGTGGGAGTAATTTTCTATTACTGAAAATTATAGTTGAAGGTGGAGGGGAGAATATTTTATATGTGTACTACGTTATCGGTAACAAAGAAGTAGTTCTTTGTTAAAATTCCTTCCCGGGCTGTTTAGCCGTAGTCCAATGTTTTCTGCAAAACCAGACTTTTCAATTATACAGAACTCAAGGTCTGTTGATTTTGTTGAAGATCGGTTGAGGAAAAGGGGTAGTTTACCTGCAACGTTGTATATTTTAATAACGGTATTTTCTATGGCAAACGATAAGAGTCGCAAATTCAAACAGAATCAAATAATGTTTTGCATACAGCCCTGACTTGTAGAGTTCTCAAGACCTTTTGGTTTTGGTGAAGATCGGATAAGGGAATAGGGTAGTTTACCAGCAACATTTTATGTTTTAACAGTGGTAATTTTTTTTGAAGAACGATAACTGCCGTAAATTCAAACAGAATCATTTACTCTTTTGCACACCTTTTTGAATTATAAACAACTCAAGGTTTGATGCTTTTGTTGAAGATCGGTAAGGGAAAGGGGTAGTTTACCAGCAACGTTTTATATTTTAAAAAGGGTAATTTTTTTATGACGAAAGATAACTGCCGTAAATTCAAAGAGAATCAAATAAATTTTGCATACATTCCTGAATTGCAGAGAACGCAAGGGCTGTTGATTTTGGTGAAGATCGGTTAAGGGAAAGGGGTAGTTTACCTGCAACATTTGATTTATATATGTAATACATTATCGGCAACAAAGAAGTAATTTGTTGTTAAAATTCCTTCCCATCCTGTTTGGCCGTAGACCAATGTTTTCTGCAAAACCAGACGTTTTGGCAGTGCCATCAACTTCCATCATCAGTGAAAATCGAGTGCGATAACGTGAGGTGGTATACGTTAGTGACCAAAGTACTGTGGTTAAGGTTGAATCAGTAGATAAAATAAGTAGTTTCTATGAAAATATTTCATTTTGAAAATGATTTTAAATATAAATCTTAGAACATTGAAGTCACATATAGTTCCCCATACCGATATTTTTCTAAGGCAAACGATAACACCCGTAAATTCAGACAGAATGAAATAATGTTTTGCATACAGCCCTGAATTGTAGTGTTCTCAAGGCCTCTTGGTTTTGGTGAAGATCGGTTAAGGGAAAGGGGTAGTTTACCAGCAACGTTTAATATTTTAACAAAGGTATTTTCTATGGCAAATGTTAAGAGCCGCAAATTCAAACAGAATCAAATAATTTTTTGAATACAGCCCTGAATTGTTGTGTTCTCAAGACCTGTTGTTTTTGGTGAAGATCGGTTAAGGGAAAGGGGTAGTTTACCGGCAACATTTTATGTTGTAACAAGAGAAATTTTTCATGATGAACGATAACTGCGTAAATTCAAACAGAATCAAATAATTTTTTTATATATGTGCCTGAGTTGTAGAAGACTCAAGGCCTATTGATTTTGGTGAAGATCGGTTACGGGGAAAGGGCAGTTTACGAGAAACATTTTTTTGTTGTAACAAGGGTAAAGTACTTAATTTTGATAAATAAAGTATCCTGATAAGAAGATCTTAATAATCCACTGTAGAAACATAGATGAAATATCTATAAATGAAGAGGCTAGTTGAACGGTGTGGGGGTAATTTTCGATAAATGAAAATTATATTTGAAGGGGGAGGGGATAATTTTTATGTGTACTACGTTATCGGCAACAAAGTAGTAGTTTGTTGTTAAAATTTCTTCCCGGGCTGTTTGGCCGTAGTCCAATGTTTTCTGCAAAACCAGACGTTTCTGCAGTGCCGTCGACTCCCATCATCAGTGAAAATCGAGTGCGAAAACGTGTGGTGGTATACGTTAGTGACCACAATACTGTGGTTAAGGCTGAAGCAATAAGTGGTAATAAGTAGTTTCTATGGAAACATTTCATTTCGTAAATGATTTTAAATATAAATCTTAGAACATGGATGTCATGTATGGTTCTCCATAACGATATTTTCCTTGTCTTTGGGTACCGATATCCTCAAATGGCAAATACATCAAACTAATCAACTAATCAAACACATCCTTATAAAGTATAACAACTAAATATTACCAATACAAGGTATTGGAACAATATACAGTGTTTGATAATGCAGGATGTAACTTGCTAACATAACAAACGTACAATGCGTAAGGAAAAAGGTGATAAAACGCTAGAAGCAAGTGGAGGAGTAACAAAATAGACAAAAATTTTTAACAATTCATGCGGAAACAGTTGTCAACTAACAATTCTAACAAGTGGCTCCCCAATTTATAACTTAAAATATCTTATATTCTGTTAACAACTGTTGGTGTTAGCCAGCTATATTCGGCAGTTTAAGAGTAGATAATAGAGAAACTCTAGTTTGATGAAGACTGACTTACTGCATCGATGTAAGGGAAAACATCCTAAAAAAAATAATTGCGGAATGTCATTATAAAGGAAACAAAAACAGAAAAAACGATACGTACTTAAAAATAAAGCAAGCATATTTCAAAAAATGAAGAATATTTTGATAAATACATAATAAAATTTATAGAAGACTTCCAAAAAACCATTTTCAAAGGTAAACACTGTATTTATAAGGGAATGCGGAGACGTCTTCAGAGACAAAATAATGATGGTGGACAGATTAATATATGTTTTTTAGTTCACAACATCTTAGAAATGACCCTATACAGTTTTGATCAATCAACAACCAACGATCAGCTACTTAAGGTCTAGAAGCCGAAGACGAGTCTGAAATAAGGGTGAAATTACTTACTGTGTTCTGCAATTTGCTTTGACAAATTCTAACTTCAATCTTGTCATTATCTTCAGTATTCATTAATAAGTAAAACCCTCGTTAACAAAAAAATTATTGAAATTAAAATGACTTGTTTTATATTATATTACTTTAAAAATTGTTTCTTAAACTTCATCCGGTTATTCTACGACTGATTTACAGAGTCAGTCAGATTGCACATCAATAGTAGTAACACAGGAAAATGGTAGTGATCACATTTTAATAAAGTCCTGACATTTCATAAGCCAGTGCACATAATGTTTAAATATACTAAAGGCAATTGTATTATATCAACGTGCAGCATGATAATTTGGGTCTTAAATGGTACTTAACAACGACAAGTCTACATCAAAATAGATTGTCTAAATAATCTTATTGTGTCGGTGTCCTTCATGAAGTTGATGTAACAAGTTGTCCATATTTAAATTCCTTTAAACACAGGTATGACTGGAAAGTAAAAATGTCGGATTGTCACTAATAGAAGCAAAATAAGTTATTGAGGGAAGTTTCTTTCTTTTATAAAATTAATTTTACCCACGTGTACATTCAACAGAAATATGTTTCGACGCTTTGTACGTTATTTTCACGCCTTAGTCAGCGTCTTCCTTTTCCTCTCATATATTTTGTATTCAACGATATTTTACAAAAGATTTCCTCTTGCTTTTCATGAGCACGGAATTTACAGAAGACTGGTCTTTAAACCCAACACTATGCCACAACGCTTTCATTCCGAGTCGGGACACATTTACTATCATCAAGTAAATGTAACGTTAAAATATTTATATGAAAGTGGTTTCAGCACTCCGCGTTCCTTATCAAGTGAAAGCAAGTTTTTAGTCAGACACAGGCAAACTTTGAAGCAAAGGCGATGTACGCATCAAATTTAAAAAAGGACTGTTAAGTTAATTTTCTTACAACAAAGTCGGATATATTTAAATCTTGATTCAAATTACACTTTTATCACTTATAATGTAAGCAAGAAAAACAGATTGTTCGTGGAATGCTTATAAATTTTATACAGTTTACTTCTACTATTGTAATACATAAGAATATTTTGAATAAATATATTATGATCAGAAAACACACACACAATCACACCACGCCCTCTCATACATATAGACACACACGAGTTTCTTTAAGTTACTTCATGCAATGACCAATTACTATTTGATGCTTTATGTGCTTTAGTGTAACGATGCTCTCTGTATTACTGACGAATTCTTTAAACAAGTAGTGACTCCTCAAAAAGCGTTTTGATTTTAAGATTTAATTAGCAAGGGAATTTAGTATTTATAATTGCTTCAACACTAGTTATTTCTTTAAATTTTTAATTAATTTACGTATTAAAATTCTAGTCTAAGTTTTCCTTGCTTAAGGTATGATTTTTGCTTTCACGATTCCAAAGTGGTTTGGGTTTTATGTAAGCCTACCAACATTGTTTTAAGTGAACATAAGGTTTTAGAATAGTTGAGGAGTGGCATTTTCAAGAAATAATGCATCTCTCAATTGTTTGATTCCTACAGTCCCTACTGTCGTCTGGTTATCACAACTTCTTCTGAGGTAATGTAATATGTAATGCTAAATATGAAATACACGAAAGTCCTTATTATAATTACTTGTTCAACTATTTCAACTATTCAGATACAATATTACCTTTTTTTGACAAATATAGTTATCTACAATGAGCAGTATTATAATTTTATACTGAGAATTATTTAACCTGTAAATGTAAAGCCTCCATACTTTACATTGAAAACTTGCGACCTACGAAGCCTTGACCCGTTGTCATGCCCGCCGCGTGTTCCAACCACAGACGTGAGTCCTGGAGCTACTTCTTAACTTAAAACGACTTGGCCAGTATATCACTGTATACAGAATGACATCAGAGTACAGTTTTCTATGTTTCTTGAAACGTACGTCAAGGTTCGTGAAAGGTTCCACTTTGGTCTTCATCAACATGAAATAAATATAATGAACCAGGAGAAAGAAAGGTTTTTCTTCCTTGATCAGATAATCATGTCTATATTACTTGTCATCTACATTTAGTATACGACTAGTATCCACATTTAAATAAAGTTAAAATAAATGTGTTCATAAATTGCTAGAGCTAGCTAGAAATGTACATAACAGAAGCAAACGTTGACCATAGTAGAAAACCATTACGCAAGCAGTAGGGTAACACATTCAGGTTATTGAATCTGATTTATTGTAAAGTACTTTATATGCGCAGTTTTGCGTGTCAAGTTGCAATGGGGTATGTAGGTTCATGTGAAGATATACCAGCATCATATTGTATTGTACAATATACTGCGACAGCATACAGTGCTAATGTAATATTAACAGTGGGGTGCAACTCACGTTTCGAGGAAACCTCAAACCAGCCTACAGGCCGTTTGTTACTTTTCTTTGGGACACTGACTGCAAGCACCTTCTTTATGCGATTCTTTGTGGTATAGACGTCTTTACGGTAAAACTATATATGAGTCATAACTAATTAGAAAACAATAAAATTGTAGTCTACGTCTGTTACATTTTTACTTAGTTGGCCAGCAGTTAATAAAACTTTGGTTTTAGTTTCCGTATGCAGTTAATAAAATTGTAGGCATGTTTCCGGCATATGAAGAAGAATTATTAATAGATGGAGTTGTATGTGACAGTAATAAAGAAAAGTTTTGATTTTACAGTGATTGAGGTATGTAAAGTACAACATAATTTGATGGGGAAATAATGCCTCGTCACAGGTATAGAAATTATCAGATATCGTAATGTAAGTTTAGCTAATTTTAAAATATACCCTCGTAGATAGCAAACTTTTTAACGGTGTATTGTTGTTACAAACTCAGAAAAAACCTCGTTATCTTTACTCTCTTATTGACACGACAATCTTTAATTTTATAAGTCTATGTTGATATTGTAACGTTCTTAGAAACGTGTATATTCTAAATGGTGATTATCACGAGTTGTTAATTGATGGTACTATTTATTTTAAGTAAACCTGTTAGTAATAGCATTTATTTTCTTTAAATTTTCTTATACAAATTCTTGAAAATAGAATTACATCATTACTTGTTCAACAACTTTATCACTTTAAGTTAAAGGTAAGCTTCAGTTTTATTTTAAACATGTTTTAATTATACAACATTCCATAGGAATTATAAGATATTAAAAATTCTTATACTTTTAAATAGTGCAACCCAATATATCCAGTTACTACCGTCTATTATGAATTACTTTTAGTAATAACTATGCGCATTTTATATCTATGTGCGCATGCGCATTTTATGTATATGTGCATGTGCGCACACACATATATATATATATGTGTGTGTGTGTGTGTGTGTGTGCGCGTGTGTATGTATACATATACACATAGTAACTTATAAATAATATTTTGCTTGCAAATAACCGCATCATCGTAAGAATCGTCACGTAGTGATATCTACAACTGTAGTCATTTTCCTCCTATCAAACATTAGATTGATATTAGATTGATATCTCAATCTACACCCCCCAGATAATGTCCTGTTTTTGTTTCTCCACTTCATCTTCCCAAGGAATTCAGACGTTTCCCTTGGCTTTCGACGATACTCATTCAATAATAAAATTTACGTAGATGTGAGACTCGTCGTAATGTTGTAAATTTCATCTGAATATGTTCCGATAACTGACTTAAGGCCAATTGTACAAAACTTATTATTATTTGTAGAGCAAGTGTTTAAAAAATCATCATAATTTTATTTACGACGATTAAAGTTATTCTGAAATACATATAACGATATAATTGAAGATAACTATTAAGTGAAAATTTTACCATCAAATGATAACTGTTATTGTAACGTATCACTGCATAGTTGGAAATGACGTAGGTCCGTTAAACATGTCTTAGGAACAGAATTCTGATATAATAACCTTTAGACAACGTTGAAATATGCTATCTATTGGGTCTGTAATTGCAACGATGTACGTTTATACGCGACGGACAAACTGAATTAAAGGTATAACGGAAATATAGGACTGACGGAGTAACTAAGTTACTCATATAATGGAAATCCATATGGAATTCAGTAATATTGTGTTCGTGTAGACTAGATAGTACAGCAGTGTGAATTGTGATTTACGTTGTTAAACTGAATTACGAAATTTTACACTGATAAGTGCTGACGTAGTCTGCTACGCAGAGGACTGCTACGTATCAGTACCATAAATTCAGAACTTCGACCGATTATTCACTGTATACTACTAATTGTGGGGAGCTCAGTTTTTATGAACTCTATACCTCTGTCAATATACTACCTAAATTTAAGCTTTACTGCGAATTCTTTGCTTTGCAACTGTTCTTCGATTTCTCTGTTATTCTACAACAGAGTGGAAATAAACAGTTTGTATATACACAAACATCAGATTCTTCATTTAAAATAGTGTTTATTACAATCTGCATTACTATGGTCAAATGAAATAAATTTTAATTTACAGAAAAGTTATTAGTACAAAATTTTATTTTCTATTGATTTTCTACTGTTGCTACCTTCTATTCCTTCCTTGATAAGACTAACTTCTGACGTGCTGAAACAGTTACCTTTACAGTATGTAGCACTGACCATTTAACACAGTACAAACAATGCACTGTACTCCAGTTTACAACATTATTGTTTACTGTTGCTGTTCGAGTATTATATTAGTGCCTTGTGACGAATGTAGAACTTAATACAGGGAACACGGCTGGGCCAGTTAAATCAACTAACTCAACTAACTCTTACTATCATCAAGCTGCTGGTGAAACCTGTATATGAAAATCGTAGTGTACAGGTACTCTGTTGAAATACTACTTTTATCTACGGTTTTAGCAATTAGCGTAAGTGCTAAATATTTTGTAATATACGTGAGTACTTCCTCTACGTCCTCACACTATTTCACTCTCTCTCTCTCTCTCTCTCTCTCTCTCTCTCTCTCTCTCTCTCTCATTGTGTCTGTCTGTCTACCTGTCCCTCTCTCTACCCCTATTTCTATATTATCGTTTCAATGAATGAACCTGTCGGAAAACTGAAGCAGTGTTTGCAATAAGTATTTACGCTTACACGCACACGCACACGCGCGAGCACGCAAGCAAACATGTGTGAAGGATAATGTTACATAGCCCTGAAATTTTAGTTAGAAAATCTAGATGTGGAAAGTTTGAGATGTGACTAAATTAATCGAATTTTCTCGACTAAGCAGCCTACGCTACTCTAGCATACAGCATCTCTGGACCTTTGGAATATCGCGTTTACCTTGGATAATATGTGACAAACGTCAGCAAACGCTATGTTGTTTATGTAGCGTTAACGTTACAATAATTCACACGGAACTAAGATAGCATTATAGGGGTAGCTGATAAGGGTATCTTTGGGATATTCGTGTAAAAATATAGATATATTGAATTTTGACTTCTTTAAAATCCTTCAGTGAGTTTAAGATTTATTGTATCTAACTAGTGTGCTTGCTAGTAGGTAGCTTACACATAAACCAAACCATGATTAACAATTTTAGTATTCTAGCGTTACTAAAGTGCGCTAATAAAATTTTCCATAATTTAGAAGCTGTTATGTTGCGGCCTCCTTTGAACGAGGTCACCGCTAACTGAGTCGGTTGCAGTAATGGAATGGCACACTTTAATACAAAAGACTGTTCATTGTGTTACTTGACAGAAACTTTCTTTGACATTACATCCTGTACTTTTTATCGTCTTCTGTTAGTAGCATAAAATAAAATGTTCACATTTCAACGTTAGTGCGAATTTTCTATTTAACCAATGGAATTATCCACTAGCGCAGTTTGTGCTTTCACAGAATTGCAGTGTGATGTAAATGCAACGAACAGGTATTTTTACTGCAATTCATAAGACAAAAGAGGTTAATAAACGTGTTCACAATAAATAGTTTTGCCGAAATAATTAGTTAGATTTCCCGCTTTTCATGATGTAGCTTAATTTAACATATTACTGCAAATGCAATGTATGCACTGTATTGAAAAACTGTAGGTGAAGAACTAGATTTACAGGAAATAAACAACGAACGATTATGTTCGAGCTATGTCAAGGACAAGGTTATGTGTAGCCTAATTAGTTGTACAAATGCTTATAAACAGACATGTCGCCACTATCCAATCGTTTATGCAAAAGCAATTCTTTTGAACGTTTTTACTGTACCATTCAATCAATATTTGTTAAAAACTACGACTTATTAAATTTTGCAATTAGGCTGTGCCATATAAGATTACGAAATATATTATACCTTGTTGTGTATGTACAGAAGAAGAATGGGTAATTAAGTATAAGTTAGATTAAAGTGGCTAAAATACCATATGTATACGGTATTGTATATAGCCCTAACGCAATGTCATCAACAGAAATTTCCAAGAGTATTACAGTTCAAAATGTACATAGTGTTATTGGACAGAATCGTATTTGATCAGTATTGAGCAGCAGCTGGATGAACAGGACAATAGTACAAATTAAATGCATCTACATTTAATAAACTTTTTCGTGTATACACTGGGAATACTCATTCGTTTCTATCGAGCGGTTTTCCCTCGTGTGGGCGCTGTTGATCACTAGCCCGAATCTTTTCCCAACCATGATGGTGAGTAAGTTATAACGCGTACATCTGATAACAATACTGAAATTCAGTTCTAATGTCAATAAGAATTAAGATAATACTGTTTTAATTTTGATAACATCATAAAGCAAAGAAACAAAGAACAACATTCCATATAGTAGTTTCTTCTTTGTCTTTAATAATGTCGTCATGATATAATAAAAGAGTATACACTTGTTATAATACCTCTGTACCTTTATGTAAATGTATTTTTAAAGATATTATAGGCTCCTTTGAAGATATTATTTTAAAATAGGCTCCTAAACAAATACAATGATTGTTATGCGTAACGTTAAAAGATTTAAATTTATTAGTTTATTTTATGTTTTACTCAAATTACAAACATTTATCAGAAGTCAGCAACACTGTAGTGTAAATGAATTTAATATTACTATATTCATATTGGCCTACGTTAGCATCTTTAACACAGTGGCACCAGTCGTTTCAGAAAATTTTATTTAACCAGGTGTACATAAATATTGTTTTCAAGAATTAAAAACAGTTTGACACTGACCGAATTGTCGCTCGGCACTTGGTAGAACATTTGACTAACACTCGAATTTAATAAATAAACACTTGGTAAGTTCTACAGATGATTTTATTTTCCTGACAATTATTTCATCAGTTACGGCAGCTTCAGAGGTTGGATTTGAACAGTCAGATTTGAAACGTATGTTAGTCGGGGGACGGTTGGAGGTAGTGTATTACCAAGGGTGAAGTTGAAAGTGGCAGGTAAGCGGTTTGACAAAGGTGTTCTATTCATGTTAAGAAAAAGTACTGTTACTGGCTAATTATGAAGCGTATACAATACACTTTAGCGTGAACACAAACTAGTGTAAGTCTAAACATAAAATATGTATAGGACAAAGTTGATTAAAGTAGACCTACCAAATAATAAGCTTTTGTGTTTGGTTGACAGTAAAACAATATGAAGTTCTCAGTATATTGTATAAACATCATAAGAATATACATAATATAACCAGTATACATAAAATAAAACAGACTTAAATTATTCACAGAATGAATCTTGTGACTGTTATTCATATAAAACAATGTATGAATATTACAAATGAGAAATATTTGTATCTACATGAAACTAATAGAAATATATATGTAAAGTATGTATAGTACAATTGTAAAATGTTTATAAATGACATATAGCTTTTGTATAATTTACATTAACTAACTACAAGTAATACAACCTGTTTTTCCAGGTTGACTTTTATTGACTTTTAAAGAATAAATTTCTGTTAGTAGTTATAATCGCAAACAAAAATTACGTCGTTGCACACCACTATATAAAAAATTCCCGATTAGCGCTTTTCAGTCTCTCAGTTCATCGTCAGATTGGAAATAGAAAAATTTATTGATTGTTACTAAGAACCGATTTATTTTATGTTATTTAAACCGCGACTACGAATAATGTAGATATTACTTTAACATGTGTTATTATTGAAAAAACAACTTCAAAATATGTTTTTTTATTAAAAATGAACTGATTTCTATGATAAAAACATTAAAACCAATAATAACATTAAAAAAATTGGCTTTTGATTTCCAAATAACACTTTATATTTACTATATTTACTTAAATGATATTTATTTACATGTTTCGGATGTTGGGTAAATCGATGGAAAGCTTTTTTTGGTGATTAAAACTTTCCCTTAGACTGCTTCTTTTATACTTCAGACGCTTTGTATAAAGTAAAAGACATGTACAAAAAGTTAATATGGACGCTTCAAGTAGATGTGATTTGTATGGCTTAAGGGAAAATATTCTTTTTAAGAATATTAAACTTAAATGTTGCGTTGGTATTGACATATTTCTCATATTTTCCCGTTTTGCAAGTGGCGTAGAAATTTATGATCACTAGCTTAAGCTGGAAATGGGAGAAATAATAAAGTAAGAAATGTGGTGAAACAAAAACATTTTGTAGTTATGAAGTACTGTAGCTGTTTATTGAAATATCGTTATAAGCCTGTAACGAAATAGGCATTTTGTCACTGTAACAGATTAAACAGGGCACGGGATTGTGAGGAGATTTTAGCCCTTTTTGTTCCCAGTTGCAGAACAAAAATATTCTCAGCGCTGCCGTGCTTTGGTATTAACAACGAAGTAAGGAACAAAGAGATGCACAGAACGTCACTACACGATAACTTAATCCGTTTAAGCTAACTGAACTATGTTTGAATTTGGAAAAGATTTATTTACGTCATCGAATGAATGTTTTAGACGAGACAAACTCAATTCGTTATAATGACGGGTATCCTTAAATTCAATTACACGAAACAGTTCAAGTATGTAGAAAGTACATTAGAACTTCTTAACTGATTGAATTCTCATGAACATTTAATAAGATTCTGATTACCTACAACATGAGGCAAAACAGTATATTCGTTTGTGTTAAGTCACTCAGCTAAGTACTTTTAGTTTCAGCTCTCTGAGCGGATTGCAGTTGTTAAAATCAGCAAACTGAAATTTGTTTAAATTTTTTCTGATATAAAACGATTTTATTTTCAATACGAAACCAAAACGGCTTACCTAGAATTTTACTGTCAACCCTCCTTTTCTGTATACAGCTTGCTTTCGTCGAAAATGTTTCATCACATCTGAAATATCAGCAATACGTGATCACATCAGCTATCGCTATCATAAAAACATAACTGTATATTTAGTCAACTTTAACATGGGTTTGACATCGAAAGAAACAATTTTTAAGGTTCGGGAAGGCTTCGTATTCACTCATAATGTATCGTGACGTTACAACGTTTCTCACATACTCCTAATGAATTTGCTGAATGTTACAAACTCCACCAATTAGCAACATGGTTGTATTAGCAGTTACTAAAAAGTTCGTTCTACGGTAAGCGTTGTCACGCCGCACAAAGACTGACAAAGACTGCACCGTCCGTCCAATTACGGAGACAACAAATGTGAATCAAGGACGGCTTTTTGAGCAGGTAACGAAGTAACCAAGCAACCAAGCAAATGTGTAACAGTAAAATTAAATACACTCTGGCAAATTTTAGATTGAATGGGTATACTGAAACTTTGAGAGGCCTGGTAAAGAGTTTAGGCCTACACTACAACAATTACCCACCATAGAAGTCCATGACGCGTATTCCATGTTGAGGCAGATTTTCGCCTATCACTACTGCCAAATGTTCATGCCAGAAGCTCTGTAGTCAAACTCAGCAAATTATGGAAGGTATATTTGACGCTCAATCTTAACAACAAACTCAAGTTAATGCAGAGTCTGATTTTTCGATAGCAACAGGTGCCACCCAGACATGGACTCTTAAAACAAGTGACTGAAAATTGACTCCTTTGAAATGGGGGCATATCGCAGGATGTTACCAATTTCCTATACAAAACATCGCAGCAACGCATCAATTTTAGAAAGCTACGCATAAGGACATACTTTCCTACAGAATTCATAGAAGTTAGATAAAATTCTTCTGTCACTTAATGCACCGAATACACTACAAATGATTTAGAAATGTTTATATTCTTAAAAAGATAATTAACAAGCGGGCGTGGGGACGGGGGCCTACACGTTTGTCTGATCATGTGGAGTCACTGACCGGTCTGGGCCTACATGAAGCTGTACATTTGGCTCAAGACGGAGAAACATGGAGGATCGCCAGTTTCAGCCAGGAAGTTTTAGATAATTATTATGGAGGATCGCCTTTGTTGCAGCAACATCATTATGGCACTACAACGTCACGATACATTTTGTATGGCAGTAACTGCATACATTTTAAATTGTATGTGTGTGTGTGTGTGTGTGTCTGCGCGTACTTTATACGAGACATTATAGAAGAGAATGAATTATTATATTTTGCGAATTAATACTATGTGTTATACGATCACCATATATAAGCCTATGTATGTTCCTGTGTTCGTGAACTATTCCTTTGGCAGGGGTGCCCACTCCCCTAAACTTGATGACTCACCCCCCCCTAAACCTGATGAATACCCCCCCCCCAAAGGAAAGGTATTTACAAGAAATTTTTCATGTAATAAGCGTTTTATTACAAATAAGGTAAAGCTAAAAATATTACGATATCAAAATAAATTTTCATTTGAAATTAAACAAATAAATTAATAAAAAAAGGAATAAAATATAAACAAAGTATATTGTAAAGCAGAAAAAGCGAAAAAAAATGGTTTGATGTCCTAATTTCTTTAACTTATATTCGCCACAGCAACTTTTTCCTCTGCGATGATGATAAAGAAAAGGCATCAATTATTTCTTCATTTGAAATTGACTCTAATAAGTTTTTCTCGGAAGCTATAACCATAAGATTCGAAAGCCATGCATCTCCCATTGCAGACCTAAGCCTGCTTTTTATTATTTTAAATCTGCTCATAGCTCTTTCAGCCGAACAGCTAGTTACGGCCAAAGATAGCAAAGTTGTACAAACAACTTTCAGGCTTTTAAAGCCCGAAAAATTGATCAAAGATCTATAAGGGTTCAAAAAACCGTTTGTAACCCAAAAACGCTTGATCTGTTCATTTTTTCTTCACTTTCAGTCTCATTGTCAACATCCATATTAGATGTTCCTCCACCATGATCCCCTTTCTGAGTTGTTTCTTTAGGTCTATCATTTTTATGAGGAATCAAATCATCAATTGATATACTTGTATGAGTGGCAAAATACAGTTCACTGAATGTTTTTAACTCTTCACTTACAATGCTGTTGTCCCAATCATAAAATTCACATAGGGTTTTTATATTTTCAGGGAAAATGTTATTTGCTATTTTTGCCAAAACTCCTGTATATGTAAAATAACTCATTTCTTTTACCATGTCTAAGCTATGGTCAGAAAATCTATCTTCAAGCTGAGCATAGAGTGAATCTAGCAACTGAAAATACAATTCAATTTTCAGTTTGTTGTTAATGTCGATAATAGGTTCATCTAAACCCAAATCATCAATAAACCTTTTCCTTTTTCTAACTCTTTTTGGAGCTGGATGTGGAACATCATAATTTTTTATGAACTCTTAAGCCTTAAACATTACATTAGACCATTTCTTATCATTTCGCAAGTTCCTAATCTGAGTTTTGACATTTTCTATTATGGCTTGTACACCACCATAGTCCAAAACCATACCTTGTAAGCTTATTGTGATTGGATGCATAACATTAAATGCAGTATGAGCCACATGGAGAGCGATGATGGTTTCATGATTGTTCAGGTTATTTAGAATCCCTTTTGCCAGCGTGTTGGTTTCACTGTCAAAATATTTAGGATTTTGTAACTCAAGCAAATCTTGCTTCACCTCATTGTAACATACCAGAATAAGTTTTACGGCTTCAGCTTTATTTTCCCATCTAGTGGTTTGTACCCTTTTTAATCTTCTTCTCTTTCCACTTTTCTCTTTCTCAGACATTTTATTGACCAGTACATCGTGTCTTTTGTGCCCAGAACTGAACAGGCGATAAAGCTCTTCGTGGACTGAAAACAGATCCTTTATTTCAGAACAAATATTTATAGACTGCACTATAACCAGTGAAAATCTGTGTGATGTACACCACACATAAGAAGCAGTATTAGACTCTTTCTGCATGAGAGTTTTTAGTCCAGCTAGAGCGCCTCTCATATTTGAAGCTCCATCCATACTTTGACCAATAATGTGCTTAGAATTGAGACCTATATCCTTTATTGTTTTCATTAACATCAATTTTAAGTTGACACCACTTGTATCTGCTCTAGTGAATGCTTTAATTAATCTTTCAATGGGCCTTATGCAATCTTCATTGTGTTCTACGTATCTAACAATCACAGTTGTTACTTCACGTTTGCTCACATCCTGTGTTGAATCCATTATCACAGAATATTTATTACTTTCATTAATTTTACAAAGGATTTTCTGTATAACGAGATTATTCATAACTGTGATCAAATCAAATATATTCCTGTAACTCAAAAGGTTTGATCCATGTTTCACTCCGGTTTGTCTTACTTTTTCAATTTTGTCATAATAAAGTCTAGCATCAGGATTGTGTTTAGCTATAAGCTTAAAAAGATTCAGTAGCTTTCCATCAAGAACTGTGTTTTTCCTAAATGCTATCATTTCTATAACTAAATATTTACAGCAGTCGATCACGACTGAAAGAACTTCTCTTTGATGCTGTATATTTTCATTGCGCATTTTTCATAAAGAGCTATTTACATGTTTCCCTGATAACCATTGCAGTCTAGCTATTTGGCAACCTAAATGGACTTTTGACGCTTCATGAAGTTCTATGTCTCGTAGAGCATTACCCATCCGCCATCCTTGATAACCTGTGCCTGAAGACCATATATAGTGTGTTGGTTTGGCAATGCAAAAAGTAAGCAGTGTAAGCAATAGGCTGAGTCATTTGACTTACTATATACAAGCCATGACCTTTCTTTTACTGTACCATCAGGAAGTTCATAGTTACACCATTTAAGTAAAAATTGTCTGCTATTGTGAGATGGAAATTGGAATGTTGACTCAAGTTTTTGATTTTCTAATTTAAGCGCAAGTTCAATATCTTCAGATTGTTTTTTCTTATTACTGTAAATTGAAGGATCAATATAATCTTAAAACGCTGATTGTTCATGCAAGGTTCACTGAAATTTCTTCATGTTGCTCTGTTGAGCTAGGAAAGGCTGCCGGTAGTTTCAAAGAGCCAGACGTTGAAGTTGAAGGAAGTAGTGTTGCTGATTCTATAGAATCTTTTGTAACAGACTGTGCTACAGCTACTCTGTAAATATTTTATTCTTTTACAAAAAGAATTACACATACTTTCGGTATACTTTAACAACTCATACATAAGAACACGTGTAAAAGTAGGTAAATTCGAATGTTTTTTCAAAATTTTTCCAAAAACCGACCCTAAAATTTCAAACAAATGTTTATTAAGGGGATGTCGAACTCAGTTTGAGGTTATGTTCATAAAAATTCAGGTGTGACTGAAATACTCAGCGGTGTAAAGTTTCAAGACATTTTGTGAGTTATTTATTAAAATTTTATTTTCCTGCCACAACTTTATAAAAAGTTTAAACCGCCTGATACAAAAAAAAATAAAGAAAAAATGCTATGCCTTATAAAAATATTATAGAAAGAAAAACCGACTAAGTTTATAGGCCTATGTAACTTTTGTAAACTCACCTGATCGATTCTTGGAATTTTTCACTTTCAGCTTGAAGGTTGTCGTTAATATAAGGTTTCCACTGATCTTCACCACTGCACTTGAATTCAGTAATTTTGTATTTTATATCTAACTTATTTTTAAGTTTATATGCATGTTTCTTTTTGCAGTGTTCTAGCCATATCGTGCCTGATTGTAGCATGGCACATTACAATCATCCAAGTACAGTTCACTTGTATTTGAACTGCTTTTGTTTTTTCGGCATATTGAAGTTTGTAATAACAATCAATCATGTATTTCAAATCACTAAGGTGGAATAAAAATAAACGCACCAAACTTATAAAAACTACGTATCTGATACGGCAACTGAACAGCTGATGGGAACAAAATTCTAATAGCTACCATGTGAAGCGCTACTATCGACTTTGCACAGAGCATAATATACATAACAAACGATTTATACGAATTTCTTACATATTTATTTATATATAATTTAATATAAATTAATACAGTTTAATATGAAATAATTCGGGCAATTTTTATATTCAATTGAATATGACGAATTGAACATAATTTAATTCAAAATATTTATCCCCGGGCTGTTATGCTTGTCAGCGATCGTGATTCGTCTTCTGAATATTTGAATTACTAAAAGTTTCTTACTTTCCCAAAGTTTTTTGTCAACCCCCCTCAAATTTCATTGACGCAGTTTGCGTTATGAGCCCCCCCCTGTGGGCACCCCTGCCTTTGGTTCCGTATGTTACGGAACTAGTTGGTCATTACAAATTATTAATCATTAGATACCTTAATATTTACAACATGAAACATACACTGCACTGTGCAGTAGCTGAGAAATGTTACTGTTCTACTCCTGTGTCAATAGATGAGCCTAGGTTCTTCTGCCGGTTGTAAAACTTAATTATGGAACAGCGGATCGCCACTTTAAATACATTAAGCTGACTCATTCTTTACGTTGTACAGCTTATGAAATAGTTTCCGAACTTATACAATACCAAACTCTTTCCGTTCTTAGTTCATTCCTGACTTAAACGAACAGGCGTGACACCTCTGAAAATCTATTTGCTAGTTTACAAATAGGGGCATGCCACACTGACAGAAGCGGTACACACAGGGTATACATAAAGTTTACACTTTGTAACTGGGAGTACCGTATAATTGGGAATTGTGATAATTTTTACATTACTGACCAAATAAACTATTAATAATAATACAAGTTGATGGCCTTTTAATTTATTATTTCAAACGCTGTAACAAAACGCAAATATATAACTTAAAAGGATACCTTCTTGGTAAAAGTTCCTGGTGTTAAACACGAAATAACAAAAGTTAAGATTGAAGCAATTAAACTCCTCGAGAGTAACAACCTGAATAAGAGACTGAAGTAACCCAAACTCTCTGAGCAGAATGAGTGATAGTGAAAAGCTGAGAATAATTCTAATGTTATAATGAAGCAAGGCGACCGAAACGTAAACATGGAAATGGATAAAGTTTACTTTTCAATCGATTTATTGTTTTTGGGTGTGTTTTTATACACAGATTTTCTTAAATATTTTAAAACATGAAAGAAATGTTAAAAGTTCTGGCTTAATTTAATTTCATACATTTTTAATATTTGTATTTTTGTCGTTTTTAAAGTAAATATTACAGAATTCATATCTTTTCGATTACTGTATATTAAACGGAACTTCATAAAACACGACCATTTTGGAATTGTTATAATATACTCGATTTTGTATAAGTTGTGGATTAACCAAATAGGTTGTACGGAAATATGTACGTGATAAGTAGATATGGATAAGTTAACTGAATGTATTGTTTGCTCACAAATATAGTGTTACGACGTTACAGAGCAATCTACGTGTTTATCGAATGTTCCAGAGGAATCCGGCTGAATGTTGTGGCGTACGTGATTTTAACATGGGCTCGTGATTGGTATTCTGGTTCCAGACCAGCTAAGGTCATATTTCGTAGGGCACATTTAGATGTACACGCACGGTAGCAGCGTTTTACGTGTTCCAACGCGTAAACTTCGGCTGCTGTAGTGCACATGCAACGCCTGATCCACACATGTTCCTATTTGTTCTCAGTAAACATCATGCAGATCAGATGACTTGGCAATGCAGGGGTCTTTAAAGCATAGTTAAAAACTTATGACGTTTAATATGTAGTGACTAAATATCGTGCTACAGCAAACAGCTCTAGTGCCATAACATACCTTGCTTATGGACTACGTCTAAAAGTTTTAGATTGTACTTTCTGGCTGAAGATTTGGCTGCTCATACATAATCTACCTTTGATAAGAACAGAGCTATATATAAGCTCTACCTCCTCCCTATTTGATATTGGAAATGCATCTAATTGAATTAAGTGCTGATTTACATCTAGTAGCCAAATCTTTGATATACCTTTTTTCATGTTAATTATCTGTCGAAAATAGGCCCAGAAAGTGAGCTTCTCTTTTATACTGTATCCCAACTCTGTTTATCGGAGTCGGATTTGGGCATCTTACTCGTTTGCGACACAGATGAACGCCGGCGCCGTTTGTCTTCGCTACTGAGAAACAAACATGTTTATCTCTAGCTTTGTCAGAGACATCCTTTACAGCGTTCAGGTAGGGTAATTACAATCGGCCCCTCACGAGCTAGAAAATGGAGTACCCCTCATGGAGTACTCTCTGTTAAGGCGCTCGCTTATTACTATAACCATCAACGGGATCTTCTTTCAAGTATTAACAAACACATCAGTTTGGAAATACTTGAACACTGATAATCTTTCGCTACTCTAATCAGCTAAGCTAGCGGCAAAAATTAAGCTAAAATTGCAAGGCGCTATGTACAAGTTGGTTGAAAATGCTTATGCATAGGCATTATTTTCTTAGCAACAAAGACGACTTCGTCCACTACGGAGGAAAGCAATGAAGGCATCCGGACCATGAACGTTGTTCGGGTGCACTTGATAGAAAATGCTAAAAGCATAGCTGTTTATTTCTCTTGTGTGTACAACAGGTACTTAGTAACGTGCTGCAACTATTTAAACCATTTATCCCTACCAGTTATTGTAATACACATAAAACACAAATCGTCAAAATAGATAATTAACATTATTATAATTTTTTAGTGTGTGCATATTCTACAATCTCATTTTTACTGATCTCATATTTCCCCTCTTTCGTATGCCCTTTAAGCTTACAAAGCCCCTTGTAATCTTTAACAGCCCGTTGTAAACAAAGGTTTGTGTAAAGATAAGTCAGAGGAGGAAAGAAAAATAATGCGACTTGGGTTTATTTGAGGTCCGCGTTGGTTTTTCTTGTCTGATTAACGTTTCAACTTGTTTGTATTTTTTAGGTTACATTGTTTGCTGCGTACGGAGTCATTTTTGTGCACTCAACTCCGCTTTGTGCACATAATGACAGTTAAAAATTTAAATTGGCAACAGTTGTTGATGAAACACGCTTGTGCAAGATTCATTATTCTTTGTAATGTAGCCTAATTTACGTAGAATATTATACGAGCCATCATTACTAGAAGAAAAACAAAGCAAAGCTTAAAATTTGTATGCGCATATTTTGGTAAACTTTGCTTTCAGGTGAGAAATATTGTTTGTTTGGCACCATGGAAATAAAATATAAAAAAAAGCAAAACGTTCGTTTGTTGTTCCATTTGGCTAATTCTGTGCGAACTTACATCAAAGCAAAGACACTAATGATGTTTTCTGTTCACTGAACGGTAGGATGTGATTGTGAAACATTTAGACGCTAGTACTTAGCTCCAAACGTATTTAAGGCATAATTAAATGCTGAATTACAGCAGCAGCTCAAAATTATCAGAATATGAGGCTGAGCGTTGTTAACGACAAGTTGTGTGCTCTGTTAATCCATGAAATGGTATTGCCCGAGGAAAAAAAAGGTATAATTGATACTAATACATTTCTAGAAACATAAAAATGAATAAGGAAAATGCAAATTTACAATCAGTTAACTAAATACAAAGCATACAGTTTGAAAAGTTGCCGAGTATTTCCGTTTAAGTAGAAGGGCGTGAATTAAGACACTTAGAGCTATAAATATTTACAGTTTGAGATTAGCGTTGACCGATTACTCGAAAAAGAAATGTTACAAAGAATAATTAAAAAAAAAACAATTAAGCACTTAAGTAATACAGTGTATGTAAAAAATTATTTGATTCTGTTTGAATTTACGCCAGTTATCGTTCTTCATGTAAAAGTTCTCTTGTTACAACATAAAATGTTGCAGGTAAACTACCCGTTTACCTGAAAGATCAAGAGATCTTGAGCTATCTACAATTGAGGAAGGTATGCACAAAATTATTTAATTCTGTTTAAATGTGCGACAGTTATCGTTCGTCATAGAAACAATTACTCTTGTTAAAACATAAAATATGGCAGGTAAACTACCCCTTTCCCTTAACCGATCTTCACTTAAATCAACAGACCTTCAGTCTTTTACAATTGAGGAACGTATGCAAAAAAATATTTGATTCTGCTTGAATGTGCGGCAGTTACCGTTCGTCATAGAAAAAATTACCGTTGTTAAAACATAAAATGTTGCAGGTAAACTACCACTTTTCCTTAACCGATCTTCACCAAAAACAAAAGGTCTTGAGTACTCTACAAATCAGGGCTGCATGCAAAATATTATTTGATTCTGTTTTAATTTGCGGCTGTTATCGTTTGCCATTAAAAAAACTACAGACAGACACACAGACAGATAGACACACAGACACTTTTCGAAAAATGACTTTTTTCATGTTTTGAGAGTAGTACAATCAGAATCTGCAATAATCTCGACCACGATTTTTTTGCCATCACCATATATACTCCATTTCCTTATGGAACAAGTTTCAGAGTGCTACCATAACCAAAACAGCACTACTTCGTTAGACACAAGTATATACCATCGAAATCGAAATCCTGTATCGGTCATACATAATTATGATTTCATCATGTGTACTTTTATCAAAATAATATTATCATTTTTATTTCAGTCTTTTAACCGACGAGTTAAAAACAAATAATTTTGAAAACTCGATTAGGCCTAATTAGGAACCGAAGTGGAATGTGTCAAATCGAGGACAAGATCGCGGTTTGGCCGAACTGTGCTCGGACATGACCTAAAATCGAGGACAGTTCGGGGCAAACGTGGACGTATGGTAGCCCTTCTTAATACGTTTATCCTTAGATATTTGATCTGCTGTACAGTGTCTTGGTTTCCTGACATCGTCTCAAGCCGTTGATGTCCATTTTTATTTTTTCACTTCCTTTTTTTTCCTATCATTTTGTTCAATTTTTATATAGTTTTTATTTATTGAAAATAGGCTTGCTACAGACGAAAAAATACATAGATATCTAAAACAAATGTTAATAATAGAAAACTATAAACAATTATAATTATTTCGTTTCCATGGTAACAATGTATATTGCGTGCAAAACCAATTTTTTATTTAGATTTCTATTGAAGGTAAGGAACGTAAAGACTGCCTTTGCGTAATTAACGTAACCTAATAGAATTAAAATGTTTTAAACTGGTTGTATAGTTGTGTAGTCATGTTATCTCTTTCATTATGTATTTTTTATCTTTAAAAAATATGGTTTAGTAATTATATAGACCTACTAAACTGACAATACAGTAATAACATATTTACGGCTTAGTCTGTTAGAAAAAGACACAAGACACAGATATAAGGGATACAAAGACACAAAACAATGTAGTAAGGAATGCCAGAAATATTTTGAAGTTTTTTTCCTTATTCCAACTTCAAAAACGTTAAACTTCATTAGTCTTTAGCGTCACTGTCGTAATACCGTTCATTATAAATTCTGAGCGACTTCACATCTTAGTACACTATCAATTTCTGATCCGCAGCAGCCACATAATTAAAACCATATTTTGTATATTTTTGGAAGAGAAAATAATGACCAAATTTCACTTTTAATAAAAATTGAACGTGATTATTAAATTCATCAGAATTTTTCTAAACCTTGTAATTAGTTAAACTAGGTTTGCGTCGTTTCATACTTTATATATTCATATGTTGTTCAATTATAATAAACTTAAATAGAATTATATATTTATGTATACAGTTACTACTTTAATACAAGTCTTGACACGGTTCATTCATGTGGTGACCTAATCAAACGGTTTTACGCCACTCGTGTTTCCTTATTTGTAAGAAATGTAGTATAACAAATGGATTTAATTCTTATTTTATTACTTTCTGAAATAAATTTTTTCACATTACCTTTTAAACTTATTTTAATTTAAAGCGAATTCATACATGAAATACTTTATATTTTTTTACATAATTAAAATAAAATAAATCTATAAACAATTGTATTTACCAGACTTAACATTTTCTCCACCATATTCATTGCAATCGACACCAGCATTATATTTCCAGTTATGTAAAGAAAATTAGTATTAACAGAAAAGGCAAAAAATTGTAAATGATTAGTTTGAATTAATAATTAAACAGTAATTTATTTTGTTCCAGACAACGCAAATATTTTTCTATTGTATTTAGAATAGTCAACCTATAATTTACTTTGTTAAATATGTTGACATACATGTGTATTACTATGTCAATAACATATTGGTTTTGTTTTATTTTCTTACAGTCTTATCAGTCTACAAAAATAAACTGAAAACAAATCGCAAGAAGAAACCATGGGTTTTTTTAGCACCCTCTGTACTTGTAAGTTACAATGATTTCTATAAAACGTTTTTTACAATACAGTTTTATGAGCTATAACATTACTAAATTACCATAAATTATTTTCTGATAAATTTTTAACAACTTAAGTACCATGTGCCAAGTACTCGAACTCATTGGACATGTGTGTGCGTGTGTGTGTATGTGTGTTGGCGAGCGCGTGTGCGTGTGTGCGTGTTTTTAATTGTGACTCTAAATAGTAGGCCTACTAATTTTTTTTGGCTGATACAGTTACATTTCCGCAGCTGTTTTACAATTATTATAAAGTAATAAGTTACTCCTGCCTAATATTTTGCCTAATGCACTGCATATTTGTATTGTACTAATTTTTCGTGCATTTCTAAGTACAGTCACAAATCTGTATAATTTGTTGGAGAATATTTCTGCAAAACACTATACTATTGACAATAACTGAAGTTTTAAATATGTTTATTAATGTTTTTTTTATAAAACAATAACTGTTGACCAGTGTACAGGTAAATTTTTTAATTATGATTAAATATTTGGAAAGCATTTTAGCATTTTCTTTTTTAACAGCTCTTACTTAATTACCATGAATACCATAATTTTTCATTCTTTTATTTGAACACTGGATATGTGTGTGAGTGTGTGTGTGTGTGTGTGTGTGTGTGTGTGTGTGTGTGTGTGTGTGTGTGTGTGTGTGTGTGTGTGTGTGTGTGTGTGTTTATAAATTAAATATTGCTCTGTCTTGGTTAAGCCTGCAAAGGTATTATTTACTGGTGTTACTGTCTTTTATTATTACACATTACATCAGCAATTTAATTGATTTTTTGTCAACATTTCTGTTCACACTTTTTCTTAACATATTTCTTATACTTGTTTACAGCAATTAGTATTTTTCTGGTGTTATAGCTTATCCTATAATACCTTGTGTATTTTCCTGTAACATCGCATCTTATTATTACGAAAAGCTCCGTGTATTTATTCCTTTACATTGCACATTGTGTGTCCTATGGTGGCTTGAGTGGAGCATTGAAATGTTTGTTTTATTCTTACGACCGTGCACGGATCGTCGTGTTTGAACAGTTGAAACAGAATAACTGAAACCATACGAAATCGTGGTTTATAACTTGCCAGGTTTTTGCAGACTTAGAATCAATTTCTTGATTTTCATACTTGCTGTTAAAAACAAGAATATAGAGAATAGGGGAACATACTCTGGGTAACCAGACACAAGTGTTATTTTCAATTATAGCAGTTTAGCGTGTTCACACAAGAAGAAGAGAACAAAGAACACAAGGAATAATTAAAAAATAAGACATTTGGTGATGATTTAACTATTAAAAATGTAGAGTAGAGAATGTGATAAGAGAACTGAATAATTGAAGTGCAAAGAAGACTAAATTGGAAGGCACAGTTAAAATGTATTACAAAGCACAATAACAAAGAGAATAAATTACCTAAAAATTTCAAATAGTCACAATGTAATAGAAATGATCATTTTTAGTATAATAAATAAAAGAATTGCACTTACAAATTATTAAATTTTACATATAATTTCAAACTTTCAATTTATATTTACATATAAATATATACGATATTTATATACTTACATCATACATAACCATGTTTATATTTAACAATAGGATCATTAAATAATTAGTATTTAAAATAATTAATTAGTATTTAAAATAATTGAGGTTAAATAACGTAAATCTACAGAGAGACTGGAAAGGATATTATAAAGAGAGTCGTATTGTAGATCCAACAAACAGAAGCAGAATCTTTTCCTGTAAGTATTTCTTGTCATGTGTCTTTTATTTACCATTGTAGGCCTAACCTCAAGAGAATATATACAAAAGTCTTATACGAGGGTAGTAATGTACGGATGCAAAACTTGGACATTAACCAGCTCAGAGAAGCAGCATCCGAGAATTTTTGAACGAAAAGTCTTGCGAAAAATCTTTGCATCTCTACAAACTGAAGGATTTGAATGAATCATGAACTGGAGCAACCGATTCAGGGTGCCGACATTGTCCGTTTTATTAAGAGTAGGAGACTTGAGTGGCTAGGCCACGTAAGGCGAATGGATGACAGAAGAATGGCTAAGAAAGTTACAGATTGGAGACCAGTAGGAAGAAGAATCAGAGATAGTTGGATGACGTGGAGGATGACTTGAGATCCATGAACGCAAATGGATAGAGACGGATGTCTAAGGAGAGGGCGGAATGGAAGAGAAGCCTGGGAAGACCCAAGAAGAGATGGTCCGACCAGTTTGGAGCCGGAACAGACTAAACAGTATAAGCCGTGACGAAGAAGATTAATGCGCACCCACGTTTTGGTGAAGAAAATCTGTGGATAAATGTGCATATTATACACGAGACAATACGGTATTTGCTCGACAGTGTGGAGCCAGTGCTAAAATTATGTTGCTGATGACTGTGGTAATATGCTCTGTTTATGCCCATGTTTTTATTATCTAAATTTAGTTGTCTGTATACAAATGCGTGTTTTGCAAGTACAATTCCCTTTTCACAGCTACGATATAATCTGTTGATTTATATGTATACCGCCTCAGATAGAAAGGCTGTTTTTGTCTGTGCTATTTAAGTGTACCTGGTGTATTTAAGTGTATGTAGTAAGTGTATCTGTGATAAAAGTGTATAAGTCTTACAAGCATGGCTACTATATTTTTACATCATTACTTAATTTAAATATAAACTAATTATAAGTCTTTACCTCAGTTTATAATCTCTAGCTCTGTTTATTATCACCATTCTGTCCCTCACACTCTCTGTCTCATATTTACGATACACAGGTCACCCAAGGATGAGATGGGTGTCGGATAAGTTTATATAACCTAGTTCTTGAAGCGAAAAAAATAAGAAGAAGAAAAAATGTATTTATTTGTAATATAAGCAAAATAACATAGAAGAACTCCGGATTACTCAAGACGACATTAAAGAATGCTTACCACTCAAAACACAATTAAAATTGCCCAAGATTTTCAGGAAAAATCCAAGATGACAGGTGGCATTCTGGACTGACGAAAAGAAGGATAGACATTGATCAATAATGGAGGAGATATGGGAGAGGGGAAGAGGGGGGAACCAATTGAACCAAACGTAGTCCACAGTAGCTGATGCGAAAGAAAGCAAAATAATACATCTTTATTGCAGCCAAATTCTATATTATTAAGTTCTATGAACGAAAAAGTGTTATTTATAAACATTGAACATTTATAATGTACACAGTAGAAATAATAAAGCAATATCAGTTTCGGATACCCAAAAGAGTGGGAACATTGCACAATCTTGCAGACTCTCCTTATATTTAAGATGTTTAAGACTTCACTGACAACAGTAATGAATCCATTTATGTGTTCTAACTGGTGGTAAAGAGAGGAGACTGAAGGAAAGTGGAAACTGTTTAAGGAAGAAATACAAGTTGTGACAGAAGATGTGGGTGGAAGAAGGAAGAAAGAAATACGATCCGAGTGGTTGGTGAAAGATAGGAATGAGGCAAGCATAAAAATGCTTCAGCGTAACACAAGACAAACTGTCGATGAATATAGAGAGAAACGCAAAAGGGTGCAGGCAAAATGTGGAAAAAAGAAGCGACTATTCGAAAAGAACAGACTAGAAGACATGAGAATCAGAAATGTGATAAGGAACTTTTATCTTAGAGCAAGAGAAGTTAAGAAGGGGTTTCACACCAGGCCAGTCTTTATGAAGGAAAGAGAGGAGGAACTGGTCGGCGACAAGGAAGAAATGTTAGAAATGTGGCTGAACTATTTCCGAGAACTTTTTAATGGAGAAGATGAGATTCAAGCGCATGAAGAAGTTGGGAGAAACGAGCATCAGAGCAGAACCATCCTAAGGACAGGCCAACTTTAAGAAAGTTCAAAGCTACCATCAGAAGAAGTACGACTAGTAATCGGAGCCCTAAAAACCAATAAAGCACCTAGAGAGGATCAGATAGAAGCAGAAATGCTAAAGTATGAGGGTGATATGCTTGTCAAACGATTGCATAGCATAAGTAAAAGGATCTGGATTGTGGGAAAGATGCCAAGAGGATGGAGATTAGGTGTAATATGCCCAGTGCACAAGAAGAACGATAAATAAGTGTGCGAGAATTATACTTACATTACACTTGTAAGTATTGTATACAAAGTGCTAGCAAAAATAATAGCTTGGGAATTAGAGCCACTTGCAGAGAACATTGTAGGGAAATACCAGTATAGTTTCAGGAAGAAGAGAGCCACCACTGACCAAGTCTTCCTGATACGACAAATATTGGAAAAGTGCCATGAATATTAAATTGAGCTGCATCATTTGTAGATTACAAACAAGCATATGGTAGCCTGAAAAGACGAAGTATAATAGAGATAATGGAACGATTTGGTATACCAGGGAAACTGGTAAGCCTGATAAAAACTGGAAGGAACACGGAGCAAGGTGCGAGTAGAATGAGATCTTACAAAAGAATTTGATGTTGAAAGGGGGCTTAGACAAGGAGATGTGGTCTATACAATTCTGTTTAACTTGGCTCTCGAAAAAGCGGTATAGAATAGAGGATAGAGGATCGAGACAATACATGATCTGCAGCATTTAGCAAATATGGATTTTTTCTCTCTTCCTCTTGAGCCTCCTTTTCTTTAGTTCCTCTACATGTAATATTTACTGAAAGCATAACATGTAATTTTACTAAATGATCTGACTTTTTTATTTTTAGAAATGTAATAAACTGTAGAAGTAAGTTATCGGTGATTTGTCAGCTATTGTTTCTGGATTCCAATAAAAAAAACTGATTAATGTTCTCTTACAAAAAAGTGTTTGTGTGAATTCATAAAACAATATTTTATTTATTAGCTAATATAAATTGGAAGGGAATTTTTAATATAAACTCTTCTAAGAATAGGCAATAATTTTTAACGATTTATACGTGTTTCAGACATATTTTGCTGTCGTGGGCCGAAGGAGAGGAAGGGTAAGTGTTTTTACAATTTTTAACATTACATTTTACGTTACGTAATATAAAAAATAAGCATAACTGTAGTATAATTTTACAATACTCGAAATAACACTCAATAATGTGTTTCAAAAATCACAGAATTTATTTATCTTGTACGTACTTAGTAAGAAGCCCTTATTGTACAGATATAGGTGAAAAAAAAACAAAAATAAACCTTGTACCCCTAACCTACATACAATATGATCATGATGGCCTTAGTAATTTATAGTAGTTCAAGAAGGTAATAAAAAGATCGTCCGACAATAACATTAACATCGGAATTTTTACACGAAACAAAACAACAACAAATCGAATTACGTCCAAACAGATGTTTGAAATGTATTACAGGAAAGAAGAAAATAAATCTATAATACAATATGAATAATGCTTACAGGGCGTAATTAATTGCGACCAGAATAGCAAAGGCGGATTAAGACAAGGTAATGAGGGGAAATCTGACATGAAAAAGAGACGTTCCTCACAACACTATTAGGAGAATGTCATTTTATTATTATCTGACATAATAGATTTAATTCTTTAAAACATTTAAATCCATGTCTAAAGATAAAAACAATGTGGATTACGTTAAGTTCCTCCGCCTTAAAATTTCTATCTGAATTGTTAAAACTCTGTAAATTTTGTTGTCAATTTCGTATTGACTCCTACATTGAAAATCGCTCAAGACTACTTACTTTGTTTTCTTAAGCATTGGCACTTATTTCTTCTGAATTAGAAAGAAATTAAAATACTAACTTCAGCAGCTGGTCACATTACGGTCAGTTTAATTTGGCAAAATCACATTAAATTTTAATCGTATAAAAGGAGAGTAGGAAAATATAATAATGTGTTAGTATTCGTTTTTGTCTGTACTGAAGAACAAACGGTTTCCAGTTTAGTTTAATCTTTGACAAGGCTTATTGTAAACTTATCGATATTAACAAAATATGTAGCCCTCTGCCTGGTGTAATATTAATACAGTCATCTCCCAATTATCCTGAGTAAACCTGATTGATTCGTAACCATGGAAAATCAGTAAACTTTTTCTAACAATCACAAAGGCCTACAGAAAAATTTAGATTATATTATTTAAAATAACAATATACTTGTTCAATAAGTATGTAATGCTTACTGTACTTCATTTATGATTAAATTATACGTTGTAGAATTACACTTATTATATACAGGAAACCGTTTAAACACTTAACTAGAATACTGGACTTGTATGAAAACGAATTATCGAAATTACAGTTAGCAGGCTTACAATATAATACAGTGTAGGCCTACTAAATTTTTGCAATGAGGATGATTTACAAAGTTTCAATTACAAGAAGTGACAAGAGAGTACTCGCTGACAATTTCAGTAAGAAAGACCAAAACCATGGTCTTTAAAGGTAAATATCCAGTGAGGACTAAGACAGTTATAAAAAAACAGCACTTTAGAACAAGTGAGCCGTTTCAAATATCTCGGCTCTGCAGTAAGCTCTTATATCTGAGTCGGCTCTTATATCTGAATATGATATAAGAGAGAAGAAAAACAAATTTAGGAATATTTGTAGTATGATTCATAGAAATATCAGAAATAAAACAAGACACAGCACAAGGATTAAATTGTATAAGTCAATTGCAATACCCACGTTGATTTATGCAAGTGAGGCGTGGGTATTGACAAAAAAGGAGAGTGGCAAGATTCAGAGTGCTGAAATGCAGTTCTTCGAAATACTTTAAATTATACATTGCAAGACAGAATAAGAAATGAAGATATCAGAGCAGAACTCAAAGGAAAGGACATAAATGAAATTATTACACTTTACAGAAGACAATGGTGGAATCAGAGGAAGGCAAAGGATGACAGAGGATCGATTGCCGAAAGCGGCACTGAACTATAAATCCATTGGTAGAAGAGACGTGGGTCGTCCGAGGATGAGATGGGTGGCGGAACAGGTTTATATAACCTAATCCTTGAAGAGGAGGAGAAGAAGAAGAAGACTAAATTTTGACATTGGTCACACTTTTTTTGAGTGGATGCACACAATTAATAAATATAACTTGCTCATAAGTTTATGAGCGCCCACACTTTTCATTTTAATTTTGCATGAGCAAATTTTAAACGTTTATGAGTTTAAAAGAACACACACACACCCGTTTGGCGGACACACTGCCTGCGCATTTGAATGCACATATTGTGCCTGCACCGCACCGTTAAATTGTTTTGTCAGTTAAAATACATGAGCGCGCGCGCGCGCGTGTGTGCGTGTGACGCGCAGGCGTGCGTGTCTATGTGCTCGAGCATACGTGTGGGTATGTGCGCGCGCGCGTGTGTGTGTGTGTGTGTGACCATAGGTTATTGTATTGTCATCCAAGACCAACGTCTGTGCAAAGTTTCAGAATTTTTTATCGACAATAAGTATCTGAAATAGAGCTTGTAAGATTTGATTACAGACAGACAGACAGTCAGACAGACGTGACAGTGAGTTAAAGAAAAGTGTGTAAAAAAAAAGTTAATTTGTCGGGTTTTGACTTGTCTTTCTCCTTCAACGTACTGTACTTGATTAAACTGTCAGTGTGAAAAATTCCGAATGCAACTAACCTCTCTTCTTCCAGACAGGTTTTACTAATAATCTAAAAGTATAACATTTCACTTTTTATTATTATTAGCGGGGGTCCTACAGTCTATGCCGCATCCCGCATTTATCCCTATCTTTCCAGTCTTCACTAGCTCGATCTCTCATGCTTTTCCTAATTCCTGTTCTCCATTGTGTTGTCAGTCTTCCTTCTCTTCTCCTGTTTTGCGGTGTGTAAGTCAACCCTTTCTTTGGCCATCGCTTCTCCTCCATCCTCATTACATGACCATACCATAGCAACTGTCTGGATTCTATTTTTTCTGTTGTTGTAAATATGCGCCCTGTTTTCCTTCTTATATCTTCGTTTCTAACATATTGCATTCTAGAAATATTACACGCCCTTCTTAAGAAGTCCATTTCCACAGTTTCTATCATATTTTTCTCTTTATCTGAAAGTTGCCAGCATTCGCAGCCATAAGTTAAAATGGGTTCCACAATAGTTGTGTAGATTGTCAGTTTAGTTTAAAGTTTCATTTTGTTCGACCAAAGTAACGAGTTTAGTAAACGAATAGCTTTTTTCCCTGTTGTGTCCTAATTTTGATGTCATTCTTTGTTGTTCCATTTTTTAAAATAATGCTTTTCAAATATTTCAACATTTCACTTTTAATTTGGTTTTATTCGGCACGTTCAATTCGCACAGACTATGCGCTCTCCCTTTTCATCATGTTCACCGGTCACCAGGACCTTTTTACAATGACCTACTCACCGGTCACCATGACCTGTATATCAGCGACCACTTTGAACACTACTAATATTATTTTGTTACATTTACTTTTATAGATCGTCCGGACAGTGCGCCGTGCCAGTCGGCACCAATACACATGCCGGCCAGGAAGCGGTTTAAAGTCTCTGGGAAAGGTAATTATAAAATTTATTAGCTTTTCAGAGTACTACTACACTCTCTTACATATATGTGAACAACTGTATATTGTATTGTGTAGAAAATAAAATATTTAAACTGTAAATTTTTTAACATACACGAACGCAGCATTACACTGCATTGATTTGACAACCTTTAAATGAGTTTCAGTTAATTTTGAGAAAAACGAGTTTAAATTTTAAGATTATTGATAACTTTTTAATGCACGAGCATCTCATCATCATAATTATCTTCAAGGTTTAACCCAAGAATGGTTTGTTCCGGTCTCAAATAGGCAATATTACAGCTGAACACTCCAGCGCTTCCTCGGACGTCCCACACATCTCCGTCCCCTCGGCTTGTAGTTCCATAGTTGTTTGGGGATGTGGCAGTCATCCATTCGGCGAAGATGTTCCCACCAATTCAGCCGATACTGGGCGATCCTGTCGAGTATACTCATAATATTCAGTTCCTGGCGTATATATCTGTTTCTTCTATGGTCATGGAGAGTACCTATACCCTGCCACGTGCCTGAGAAATCTCATTTCAGCCGCTTGGATGTGACTGGCCTGGCCTTTCGTTAAAGTCAAATTCTCAGACCCATAAAGAAGTGTGGGTAGAGCCATCACCTTGTAGAATTTTAGGCGTGTTCCTTTATGTACGAGCATCTTTTCAATGTATTTCATGAACATTATTTCTCATTGAATTTGGTTTAAAAAATATTGCTTTAGTAAACGAGAACATAACACCCTAAAATGCAGTTAGAAACTTGTCACATAGTCAAGTCTTGTATTTTTCAAAGTGATAAACTTCAAACTGTATATCAAACTCTTTAAAACTAAATCTCTGTTTAAAAATTTTTTAACGCCAGAGCCCATAAAATGGGAGAAACTTTTTGATGAATTTTTATTGGCAAAAATCTATGTGGGGTATCAAAGTAAAGAGAATTTTTACCAAAATCTGTGGATAGATGTAAGAAGTAGGAAAGAAAGTAATATTATTTTGTTGGGGACCAAAATCTTAACTGTGTGTGCACTTGTATATAATCTAAATGATTTTTGTTCTTAATACAGTTTAAGGGATTACTTTAAAAAACCATAAACATGAGTTTAATGACTACCAAACTTACTATTTATAAAATTATTAGTCACCTGTTTGTATAATTTGATTGTAGTCATTAAAATTATTAGAGGAAATGCCACCAGCAAACAACGCATCATTATTGTAAAACGCATTACTGAACACAGAATACCGTAGTTCAGAACAGTTCATTGTCATAAAATACCTTATTATGATTATAGTAAGGTATACCTGATTATAAGTAATTGAAAATTGCATAAGCTTGTGACACAATTTTACCATTCTATGTCTTATAATTTTGTTAACTCCACAGAACTGAGCACAATTTGGGAAGAGACGAAGCGACGCCTGACAGTAGGAGTAGAGAAAACGTTTCGGAAAATTTGTTAAATTATAAAATATCTGAGCTGTATTCATATACAGGGTGGTCCACGGGAACGTGACGAATTTTAAGGCGACATAGGTTGACAACCCTGGCATGCAAGCAGGAATCGGATAACTGTGGCCTTGCATACCTGACGCTAGTGGTGGGCGTTTTTGTTGTTTTTGGATCACGAACTGTTCGTTTAAACAAAATCAAATGTTTTTAAAAACAGCTGGAAAAAAACGGGTTGAATTAATGAACTGTTGCTATTTACATTTACTGATTTTACCATTATATTGGTAAAAAATTTTGTTTTGAGCATTTCAGATAATTGTTCATTTTAGTATTTTTCTTAAATGGATGGTTATGTAACTTAAACAGTGGCAGTAAATCATTATTTCCCTTATTTACAAGTATCTTAAAAGGCATTTTTTGTTTTAAATTGTTTCATCAAAACTCATGGGGAATATCTGAATAATATTTTATAGTAATTGAAATAAAACTGAATATAGGCTAATTCTGCGCTAAACAGAACGAGGACAGCAATAATCGAACGCAAGTCAACGAGCGTTGCAGTAAAAACGAACAGTTTACTCGTAACATTTTATCAAACGTTGTAATGAAAACGTTCCACGTTATGATGCTGTTCCTAGTCGAAATACTATAAAGTTGTTGATAATAAGCGCTGTCTGGTGTGGTGTGGCTAATTTTGGGATCGTAGGCCCTTATTCATTTGAAGAGGAAGGACGAACGATGGCAGTCACGTCTGCTCGATACACAGTGATATTACAGGAATTCCTTGCTTCTGAACTGTATCGTCGTGGGATCGACTTGAACGCTGTGTGGCTCCAGTAGGATGGAGCAATAGCCCACACTGTCAGAGCATCCTTGTCGGTAGTATGAGAGATGTTGCCAGACCAGGTGATTTTCGGAGGAGGATACGTTGCATGGCCGGCACGACCTCCAGATCTGTCAATGTATGAACATTTTCTCTGGGGATACCTGAAGTCTAGAGTATTTCTTAATAAACCTAACGATATTAATGAACTCAAAGCCTCTTATACAGCAACAAATCGCAGTCATACCAAACAACATGGTGCAAGCAGCGATGCGTAATCTACGGGACAGACTGCAGCGTGCTTACAAAATGATGGAGGACATTTGAGAGATGTCTTATTTAAAAACTGAATTTACACTTGCAAATGACATACAATTTGGTGTAATTACATAATAAATGCCATGCTAGACAAAAGCACTTGAGATGTGGGTTTGGCGAGCAATGGAAAAAGTAAGGTGGGTTGATAAAGTAAGGAATGATGAAGTTTTAAGAAGAATAGGGGAAGTGAGAAGAATCCTGAACGTAATAGAAAATAGGAAAAGGAATTGGTTAGGTCATTGTTTAAGAAGAGACTGCTTGCTTACAACTGACATGGAGTGTGTCATAGAAGGAGAAAAAAGAAAAGGGCGTAAAAGAACGAAGTTAACAGATAGCATTAAAATCAGAGAGTGTTATGAAGAAACGAAAAGACTGGCATGCGATAGGATAGCTTGGAAAGCTTATACCATTTGAAGACCTGGCTTAGGGCAGAACACCAAATAATAAAAACATAAAACAGAAGTAAATAAAGTATATTTTATATTACTTACTTCAATTTTAAAAACGTCAAATTCCCGTGGTCCACCCTCTATAAACAAAAGTACGTAGTAGTATTTAGTACTTATAGAAAATTTAATAGTACTTACCAATTGGTTTGAAACTTATGCTCATATGTAATGTATTTCTATGTTAACAGACGCCACGGCCGTGACACCATCCAGGCCATACCAGGATACCCAGGTATGTGCATGCAGCATAAACATAAAGATTTCTAATTTATTCACATATACGAGTATATGGTATTGTGTCGCTCTTCCCTGCCCGCTGTGTAACTGAGTAAACATTGTACACACTCTGTCGTTTTTTTAACCATAGTCCCTCAAAAATTATTTTGCTTTCGATAATCTATGTTTGTTTTTTATCCACAAGTTTGTTGAAAATATATTAGTGTTTCTATGAAACAATATTTTGTAACTTACACGTGCTTACTTGATTTGTTTTCTGTTATCCTTCTTGTTAAAAATATAGTTTGTATCACAAACATGATCTTTGCTTGTTTTCTGCTAGTCTAATTTTTTTTTAGTAAGGCATGTTAGTTTGCTAGTTTTCTTATTTTATATTCTATATCATCATTATCTTCTTCAAGGATTAAACCAAGGATGGTTTGTTCCGGTGTCAAATAGGCAAAGTCTGGAGCTGGTCACTCCAGCGCTTCCGCGGACGTCCCACACCTCTCGTCCCCTCGGCTTATAGTACCATAGTTGTTTGGGGATGTGGCAGTCATCCATTCGGAAAAGGTGTTCCCACCAATTCAGCCGATACTGGGTGATTCTGTCGAGTATACTCATAGTGTTCAGTTCCTCCGGTATATATGTGTTTCTTCTCTGATCATGGAGAGTATGCCCTGTCACGTGCCTGAGAAATGTCATTTTAGCCGCTTGGATGCGACTGGGCTGGCCTTTTTTTGAAGTCCAATTCTCAGACCCATAAAGAAGTGTGGTCACCTTGTAAAATGTTAGGCGAGTTCCTTTACTTGCTGACTTAAGTAAAGTCAGGGACCTAATGGTCCCGCACATAGGGTTGAACTTATGCAACTTATTCACAACGTCGTTGCTTGCATTATAAGACACACTGTAGCCCAGGTATTCAAAATTGCTAACTTATATATTCTATATCTGAAAGAAATTGCAATCGTTCTTTGGACGAGTGACTAATACATTTATTAGTATGCCTAATTACATTAAACAATTTTTGTATTGTTCTCTTCATAAACTTGAAGTACCTTGAATTTAAATAAAATTTGGTTGTTTAGTAGGTGTTATACATAATAACTTTCAACACGTTCTTTAATGTCATTAAATTCACTACAGGTTTATATAAAATAACCTTCTTTACAAAATGAAAATGTTAAGCTTATCCTGTATACTTACAAGAAGTAATATGAACGTGAATTACATTGAAATTAGAGCATAGGTAAGGTGCTGCATGTTTCGCCTTCAAAGATCCGCCAGCCTTCTCTTCCTGGGTCTACCCACACACCTGTGTCCTATAGGTTTGTATTTCCAAACTTGTTTGGCCAGTCTTGAATCTGAAATTTTTCTAAGTGTTCTTTCCACCATTGTTTATAAGTGAATGTTTTAGTGGATAGTTAGTGAGGATCGGTCAATAATACAACTTTAGTTATTTTGCGTCGACGTTTAACAATATTTATTGTCATCTTCAGGACCTGTGTATGAAATACAATAGAAATATCAAACATAACGAAACAATTAAATATTTGGGTGAACGTGTTGGTGATGTGAGTGTGTGCGTGTGTATGTATGTATCACTTTTTATGTGAAGAATTATGATAGTTTGTTTACATCTTCAAATTATCTTTAATTCTTCTCTTATTGCCTCATTCCTTATACGGTCAAGTTTAAAACACCTTTTAACTCCTCTTATGAACACCATTTTCAAGACCTGTATTTTACTGTCTTGTTGCTTGGTCATTGTCCATAATCACACGCATAGGACACTCATAACTTTACAGAACTGTAATTTTGTATCTCAGCGTAACTTGTTCTAAAAGTACGGTTGATTTTCAAACTGATCATCTGGAACTTACCCAACTTAACATCAATATCATAATTCTTATCATACCCAGATATGATATTGGGTATGACATATTGTGATATGATTATCATATCCCAGATAATTAAATTGGCTCACCTGTTCTAGAATTTGATCAATAATCATTATTTTTGTTTTTATTGGTTGCTTGCCTCGAAATGCCATTACGTTTGTTTTTATAGTGGAAATTTTCATATTGTATTGTTTGCAAATCTGATGAAGCTTAAAAACAGATTTTTGCAAATCAGATTCTGTATTTTGAAGCCCAAGCAAGCCGTCAGCAAACAACACCACATTCAAATATCTGTCTGGAGATAACTTAATACTAGGGTTCACTAATGTTTCCATTATCTTTCTGAATATTTAAATCTTATTGTTCTGCGTATTTGTATATTGTGATAGAATAAATTGGCATATAGTTTATTGTACCTCCGTTTCCCTAATTTCTTTTAATATTTTGAAATTCTCTATATCTTCTAAATTATTTTCAATAGTTGAAAAACAATTGTACCTAACGTGACTAGGATACTGGGGCCGAAGATCATACTTATTCGTGACGTCCACTAAACAATTAATCCACTTCGTTTTTGCGTCCCCTCTTCATGTATTTAATCATTTTTTGTCAAATCAGTCAGTGATATTGTAATCTATCTTATACTTTAACCTTATCTTATCTTATTTCTCTTAACCATGCCTTATAATCCCCCCCACACACAAACACACATACTCAAAGACTTAGGCCGGCCGCACACTGAAGCGACATTTTGTTTCACGACAGAACCGTTTTGGCGCATCGTTTCGCTAAGTGTCGCAGACGACTCTATTACCATTAGGCTCCGTAAAGCCCGCAAACTGGTTGCGACACTGTCTAGAGGCGTCGCGAGACCCCTCGCGACCAAAGACGAAGCTCCTTCAATTTATGTCTCGCAACAAAACAGCTTGTGACATTTTGATCTGCGCATGCGCTGGATTCTAACCATACGATATCTGTATTACACATATCTAGTCCATGCCTTCTATTTTCATATCTGTCACGAACCCACGAGCCACACACTTTCACAAGTCAAAAACTGCTGAAGAGAAATTGTTTTGGAGTAAGGCAATGGCATAAGCCCCTCTCCACCTTTTCGACGCTTTTCAACACGAAACGTCGAAACGGTTCTGTCGCGAAACAAAATGTCGCTCCAGTGTTCGGCCGGCCTTACGCAGCAAACGGACATAGAGGGGGGAGACAGTAAGGACAGACGGTTAAATAAATCTAAACAATTACATCCCACAAAATTGTCGTTATAGTTTCTTTTATACACTTCCAGATACCCCAGGTACACTAGGTACTTTGCTTGCTGAAGCGTCAAAGAAGGCTGTCTCTCCATGTCTTCGAAACTTCTCTGTCCTATATTTTAGCTATTTTTTAAAGTAATTAAGCCTTCATTTTTATTCATTACACATAAATGTTATACAAATTTTTTAATATTTGAACCAATACGTCTAATTTAAATGTTTTTTTTTATTCTTCTTTTTCAGATACGGACCGAGATACGCTATGACGGGTACAAGACCCTTGTACGTAAACTGTATACAACTCATAACATTTTTTACATAGTTTTAGTCGGAATCTAAAATATAGTAGCGCTTAATATGTTTAAAGTTGTTAGTAACTGGTTATATATGGAACTAACCAAAATATTGATACGTATACTGCTCGCTGTATGGCCAGTAACGGTTAATTGAACCGTTTCTTCATATCTGCTCAAAATGTTGTTGCGCTTTGTATTTTTAACAATATTGTTATAACTAACTGCATTTTTATACTTGACATCATAAGTAGGTCTGAATCTGGGTTAAAGGAAGCCTTTCAAGAACTGGAGTTGTCCGCTAAGGCTATGGGCTTGGGTATAAACCAACGCAAAGCTAAATATATGGTTGTAGGTGCCAACACTCGCGCCCTGTCCCTGCGCATTAATGATTAAGAATTTGAAAAAGTTCATGGTTTTTCATATCTCGGGTCATATGTGGACTCTGGAAATGACTCCTCTAGAGACATTGAAAAACGAATGTTATCTGCTAATAGGTGTTACTACGGACTAGTGAAACATTTTAAATCAAAATTAATAAGTAAAGAGACAAAAGCCACGCTCTACAAGACCTTGATCTGACCAGTTCTGATGTATGGCTCGGACTGCTGGGTGCTAACAAAAACTAGATGAGCAGAAACTAGCCGTGTTTGAGAGGAAGGTACTGAGGAGAATCTATGGCCCTGTGAAGGAAAACGTGATATGGAGGCGGCTGGATAATCGAGAGTTGTACGAAAGGTTTAAAGATCTTCCGATCGTGCAGTTCATACAAATTAATAGATTAGGTTGGGCCGGAGATGTGCAGAGAATGGCGGAGGATAGAATCCCAAAAAAAATCATGAATTATTTGCCGATGGGAAGGAGAAGGAAGGGAAGAGCGCGTACAAGATGGCTGGACCAGGTTGGTAAGGAGGCAGTGAGGCTGGGTGCAGCAAACTGGTGGATATTGGCCGGGAGTAGAGACTAGTGGGGACGATTTTTTTAGAGGCCAGGGCCCGGACTGGGCTGTAGCGCCGAGGATGTATGCATGTATGTATTTAACTGCATTTTTAGAAAAAATCAATGCATTTTAAACAGAATGAAACTGCGATTTTACTTAATTTTAACTCTGACTTAGAATTAGCGTGTGAATAAGTATAAGTGCAGGATATTATTTCTGAGAATCTCATTAATCGTAACACAAATATAAAAATATATAAGACACTTATCAGACCGGTTGTTACTTATGGATGCGAGACACGGACGCTGATAAAAAAGGAACAAGAAACACTAAGAAGGTTTGAAAGCAAGATTTTAAGACGTGTTTGTGCCATTCGACATATTAAAGAGGATGTCGAATGGAGAATCAGAAATAACCAGCAGATAGATGATCTATTGAATCATGAGGACATTGTAAGAATCAGAAAGGGTCAAGGAATACAATGTGTAGGTCACCTAGAACGGATGGATGATCAGCGTATGCTAAAGAAAAATCTGATGGCGCACGTCTATAGAAGCATTAAAAGAGGCCGACCTAGGATAAGATGGTTGGATGCTGTGCAAGAAGATCTCAGGAGGTTGTGAGGGGTTACGCTGAGATGGCAATGGACAGGAGGTTTTCAGAAGACTGATTTTGGAAGCCAGGGCTCACGTTGGGTTGTAGTGCTGAAGAAGATGTAAAATTGTCTAGCAAGTTAAATAATGATAAGTACAGACGATGGTAAAACTGTGTTGACTGCAGGATCTTACTTCTTGACAGCACTGATCTTGAGAGAAGAACTACATTATTTTCTTGCAGCAGAACGTGAAATCCTTCCGGTCATGTGGTTTTAATTTTGTTTTAGTCACGTTTATCGTTACAGGTGTCAACGAGCCCTTCTTTTTTTCCTTTGTCCGTCGCTCACTGTTATAACATTCAATCGTTTTAATAGTTTTTTTTTATTTATAAAGTAAAAGTGACAGATTTCAAGAAGTTTGTCATGTGTCAGAGTTGTTAATTTTGAAAAATCCAGACCACTGTTTGTCGGGAGTGAGATTTCAAATTAACGGTTGCTGGTTATTGTTTCTCTGGGAATGATCTGCTCAGCCAACTTATTAAAATCAAATTTTAAATATCGGTATGGAGAACCATACATGACTTCCATATTCTAAGATTTATATTTAAAATCATTTTCGAAATGAAATATTACCATAGAAACTACTTCTTTCTACTTACTGCTTCAGCCTTAACCACAGTACTGTGGTGCTGGACACTTTTCGGCTTGCACCACATGTTATGTTGGTATGGGTTCGGCACTTTCCATTTAAAAACCGTGCAAATGTAAGAAAATAAACATGAATGAGGCCAGAAATAACGCGAATTGTGTGTGTGTGTGTGTGTGTGTGTGTGTGTGTGTGTGTGTGTGTGTGTGTGTCTTCCCTGCTTTTTCATTGCGGTAGTCATAATAATAAAATGGAAACGTAAACAGTACATAACTGAGAGAAAAATACATAAATGAAAAAATTATAATTTTATTGCCTGGCAACAAAATTATTTTATTTTTAACAATTACCATTGTTTCAAAAAGTTTAAATAAATTTTTAAGTACTTTACTCTTGTTAAAACGTAAAAGTTTGCAGGTAAACTACCTCTTTCCCTTAACTGATCTTCACCAAAATCGAAAGTCCTTGAGACCTCTACAATTCAGGGACGTATGCAAAATATTATTTGATTCTGTTTGAATTTGCGGCTGTTATCGTTTGCCAAAAAAAAAAAAAATTTCCCTTGATAAAAAAAACCGTTGCTGGTAAACTACCCCTTTCCCTCAACCGATCTTCACCAAAAACAATAGGCCTTGAGTATTCTGCAAATCAGGGCTGTATGCAAAAAATTATTTGATTCTGTTTGAATTTGCGGCAGTTATCGTTTGCCATAGAAAAAAAATCTACAGACAGACACACACACAGACACTTTTCGGAAAACGACTTTTTTTCATGTTTTGAGTGTAGTAGAATCAGAATCTGCAATAATCTCGAACACGATTTTTTTTGCCATCACCATACTTCCATTCCTTAAGGACTATGGAAGTAAAAAACGGATCTGTACAAAACATTTACATACAGTTTTGCTGGTATCTGTCAACAAATGCTTTTATTTCTTCGTTAGATTCAAGTCGGCAAATATAAATAATAATTAAACAAAAATGAAAAGAGACTGACTTTCTGAATGTATATAGTAAATAGTTAAGGTGACAAACACTAGTTCCACGTTGTCAGTTGATAAAGAAATTATTCATACCGGACTAAATACGTGACTCAATTTTGTAAAGAGGGAAACAGTGAACAAAATGCGACTACTTTTGTATTTCTTAAGTTACAAAGAAAGTGACAGGCCTACAGTCTGATATGTCAGCTTCCAAAATACCGTTACAAAATTATTATTATTACTGGTATCACAGTAATGTAAGATGTATTAAGTGACTTTTCTGTTACATTAGCCTAAAAATCTTCATTATAAACATAATTTCCAGTTGATTATTATGCTTTGTTCAGTTCCATTCCTTTAAATTTAATTTAGCGATTCACAACACCCATTTAATAATTAAGTTACATTACTGAGTTACAAGAATTCCACATTATTAATGGTCTAAAAATATTGTGGCTATCAAATCCGTCTTAGTTTACTTAGTTGGCATTATTAAAGTTCTACTGTACCGATAATAAGTCTTGTGTTCTGCTAGCAGTAGATACGTTACTACAATAATTTATTAAATGTGCATTATTAACATAACCCAAGGCAATGAACCGTTTCTACCATCCAAAAACAGTTCTTTAGAGTTTATTAAATACTTTTATGTCTCCACTTAAGTAAAATTATAACAAATGATATTTTAATACGATTGATTGTCCCACAGATCGTCTAGAACTTACCCAACTGAACAACAATATCATAATTCCCATTACAGCCAATATGATTTCCCAGATAATTAAAGTGGCTCACCTGTTCTAGAATTCGATTTCTAATCAATATTTTTGTTGTTATTGGCTCCTTGCCTCGAAATGCTATAACATTTATTTATACAGGAGAGTTTTACATATAAAATTAATAGTGGAGGTTTTAATAGATACAAAATTAAAGTTCTACAGGGTTATGGCAAAGTCTCTGCCATTCTATGGGTGTGGATTATGGACAACAACTAAGAAATATGACAGTAAAATACGGGCCTCGGTAATGGCGTTCTTAATATGTGTTCTAAACTGGACCGTATAAGGTATAAGAGAGTAGGTACTAGTTTTTACCTTGAATGAAAAATTAAAATATTACAAACAACGGTGAAAAGAAGAACACTTGGAAAGAATGTCAGATTCCAGATTGGCCAAAAAAGTCTAGTAATACAAACCTATATAGGACACAGGTGTATAAATAAACCCAGAAAAAGATGGCTGGAGGTATTTTGAAGGCGGAACAGGCAGCATCTTGCTTATGTCGTGTTGGGAAGATCATGACGACGATGATGATATTATAATTTTCTTTTTGTCTTGAGTAACTACGAGACTCAATGAAAATTCCAATTTCCTTTGGGAAACTCCCTTCAAGATAGATTGCAAACGATAGGTTTCTTTTACAAGCGTATATGCATAGAAGGTAAATCTATATTGGGTATAATTGTTTGTGCTTAAACGCGTAGAGTTTTGGACGCCTGTAGTAAACTTCTAAAGTACTGTTTCTACAAACACAAACGGGACATTTGAAGTTAAACAGTTCTACTAACATCTGTATGTTACGTGTTATAATTGTTAAGTAAATGTAGAAAAAGTAAAATATTCCTGTTTATTTTTCAGTTCTGCACGGATGTGTGGCGCATCCATTACACATTGGAGGGCGACCGTGTAGTGAGGGAGTTCCGGCACGAGAAAACATATCTAACCGCTGTATGCACAGCTGACGTAAGTTCACAACGCAGTACAAAACATGTTAAACAATTTACGTAGACGTGATAGCCTTTTATTTTTGAACAGGACAGAGCAGTTTATATCACAGTTTATACAAAATTTTTGTCCATGTCCTTCAACCTTGGGTTTCATACTGTTTCCGTTCTTAGCTTAATCCTGATGTAAAGAAACAGGCGTGGCACATCTTAAACGTTACTTGCTGCTTGAATTAGAGGCTTGTCACTCTGACAGAAGGAATACAGACAGGGTGCATACAATGTTCATTCTGTATAAACTCAAGTAAATTGTCATAATTTATCCTGACCAAAGTAATATTTGTGTGACTGTGTCAGAGCGACAATGACATATTTTGTAAGACGGAGTGAATAAGAATGGCTTTCTTTTACTGTTTGAATATCGCAAGAAAAAAATAAAGTAGGCCTATACTTAAGGCAAAAATAGAAGCTCTGATAATTTCCAGTGTAATGACTATTGTCGGCTGCTGTCAAGGCATGCTGCAGTAATTTAATGCCTTTCATGTCTGTGTCGGAACTTGAATCATCACTTGAGTCAGCAGTGTGAATGATAAGATTGTCCACAATGGCATCTGTAATTTGGCCCAATTCCCTTATCTTCTTCCTTGAGTACGTGCTCGACACAACGACTCCAATTGTCCGTCGTTATTTCATTTACCGACTTCTCTATCAGTTGTTTATATCATGTAGCTTATTTTTTGTGTTGTGACGGGGAGCATAACCTTTCAACTGGCTTCATATTTATTCAATGGGATTCAGAATACAGTGATAAGGAGGAAGTTTTAAAACGGCGTGCCCCGATTTTTCGTCAATATCATTTGCTAAAAACTTTTTAAATTTATGTTCACTTTGCTAGCAGCGATAAAGTTCTACTGTGTATTCATAAAGATGATTAAACGTAATCAAACACTTGTCGCAGTAATGACAACTGTCACATGACTATATAGACATTCTGCACATGTGCGTAACAGATTACTGTGTGAACAATGTCAGCGCTCCTGACCAATAGCGTTTCAGATGAGCGACGTCGATTTGTTTACATGAGGATTAAACTAAGAATGGAAACAGTATAGAATGATACAAAAATCGCCTAATACACCTAAACAACAATTTACTCAATTAGTAGTGAAATTTAAACTGTCCATCAAATAGGGCTAACATTTTAGACAATTGTCATTAAAACGTGCGTACCAACATTACATAAAAATAGTGTTTTTAATCGGACACTTGTAGCGGTTGAAAGTGCAAAATTCCACGAATAACTTTTTGATTAAACCTCGCATGTGTGAGCGTGTTCATGCGCGTCTGTGTGTGTGTCTGTACTCGCGCGCACATGCTCACTTTTAAAACAAGTAATTACTTTGTTTTTGATTATGCGAGTATTACGATTTGTATGTTTTAATTGGTTTTGGTCATTATCGTTAAAAGTAAAGTCCCAATTATAAATATAAATTTCGTTTTTAATAAATGTACTAAATGTAAATGAGAATCTTCATTTTCTTCTTCTCTTCAAAGATTGGGTTATATAAACCTGTTCCGGCACCCATATCATACTCGGAAGACCAACGTTTCTTCTATTTGATAGTTCAGTGCCGCTTTCGGCAATCGATAGCTGTCATCCTTTGCAGATTGCAGATTGTCTTCTGCAAACTGAAATACTGTAATTTCATTTATATCCTTTACTTCAAATTATGCTCTGATATCCTCATTCCTTATTCTATCTTGCAATGTACTTGCATAATTTAAAGTATTTCGAAGAAACTGCATTTTAGAATTTTGAATCTTGCCTCTTTCCTTTTTTATCATGACCTACGCCTCACTCGCATAAATCAACGTGGGTATTGCAATTGTCTTATAAAATTTAATCCTTGTGCTGTATATTATTTTATTTCTAAGATTTCTATGAATCGTATCACAAATATTTCTAAACTTATTTAACTTCTCTTTTATATCATATTCAAATTCATAGCTTACTGGCCAGCCGAGATTTTTAAAACGGCTCCCTTGTTCGAAACTGGTTTTGTTTATAACTATCTTAGTCCTCAAGAATTATTTGCCATTTCTTGTAATTGAAATATAGCTCTTTGTAAATCTTCCTCATTTTCTTGATTAAGATCTATGTCATCAGCATATAGCAGTGAACCCATACAAATTGATTTGTAAGCTGTGATTACTCAAGTCACTCTAGATTTCCATGCTCCCAAAATGTCGTCAATGTATATATTTAACAAGGTTGGGGAAACATAGCATCCCTGCCTAACTTCCTTATTTATTGGAATGCCACCATTCAGATCCAGGATTACAGATGTACTGTTGTAAAGTATACTAACTGAATTTATTAATTGCTGTGGATATCCACTTCTATCCATAATGTTCCATAAATTTTGGCGGTATACATTATCAAATACTTTTTCCAGATCAACAAAAGCGATATGCGTTACCTAATATGAAATATTTCCTAATTAAAAATTGTATAGGCTTACTCCTCGAGAAAGTATTAATTAATTTTTTAATTTAGCTTATAAACGGAAGAGACTAATTTATCTGTGTGTGTGGTCGCAAGCGAGTATACTTTATATCACTATTTAAACTTAAAATCTGTATTTGCGAAGTTAATATTTTATACACGAATTGTTTATCAAAAGTCATTGACTGGTATAATCAGTAGGATATTTATGTTTAGAATCTTTAAATAAAACTAACGTATACTTATTAAAGTACTCCCATTTAAAGTGTCTTATAAATTTAAATTTTGTATAAACCTATTGTGATATGTTATTTCATGAGTTTTCATATGTGTTATTTTGGAAGTTTTAATGTTTAATTAATTGCTTTTTCAGCTGTTTCCGGAGTGTCCGAAAGAAGCCGGGGTCGTGGTCGGATACATCCGGTAAAGAGCTACAGGCACCCGCCTAACGTCTGGTAAGGAGCTACAAAACTAGGGGGAGCCCGCCTAACACCTTAGGGCTCCCGAAGGCGGGTGGGCCCCTGCCGATGTGGTCCCACCTTGCCGCGGTGGCAGGGCTTATGGTAAGAAGAAGAAGACCAACGAAGAGGGCCACATCGATTTCCCCAATGTCAACAACCACCCCACCCGCATTATAGTTTGCTCGGCGTATTATTCTGAACCTCATCGTTTACCGCACGGAACAGTAGAAATGTGCGTCAGAACTGAGGAAACAAGACAGGAGAAACTGTTTTCAGAGTAAGAAGACCTGTACAGGGCTATATGTTTGCAGCATCTGTGAGATTAGTGCCACAATTAATGTACTGAAAAATACCAGAAGCTAATACAGTATTCAAGCCACGTCATTTTTTGAAGATTTCTCGTCAGAAAAGTCAACACTGAAAAATTTATCTGAAGAAGATTTGTAAGAAGATGTGTGCAGTGAGCAGGGGACTGTGAAATTTGTAGCCACAATGACGACTGTATTGACCGTTTTCTGATTGTAACAAATAAAAATGATACTCAACAATTTTGAAACCATATGTTCTTATTATGTTAGTTTATAGGTCAATAAGACCTAATTAGTTTTTTGTACACAATTAGTTTATTATCAGATTATCTGAAATCTGAATTCGGCTAATATAAAACACTCACTAATGCAATGCTAAAGCTATGCGGTATTTCGAAATTTAAAGGACAACTTCTGCTGTACAACATAATGAAAATGACATTTAAAAAGTGTCAACTAATTACATCAGATTCATCATAATTTATTGTTAAACCTTGTCTACCCAATGTTCGGCGAAAATCTCCCCAGACATCAAAGGCGTCCTTCATTAGATAGTAAACCGGGGGGGGGGGTCTGGGGATATAGAATACTCCCAGAAGAGCGGGGGCCCCATGTATCCTCTTCCGTGGAAATTTTGATTAATATACCTTCAAAAATGCCGTTTTAATGCCATTCCAGGTCTGTAAAAGTAATTGAGAACCCCAACATTTTATAAAAAATTTTGGTAATTTTTTTTTGATTTGCCTGGTCCACTGTTACAATTTTATAGTAAAATGGAGTTGTATTATAAAATAATAAACAGTGAAATTATAAGGATTTGGAATGCTATTAAAAATACACAAAAACACAGATTTGAAATTGAACATTTCATTTTATTGAATATAAGTCTACGATTGTGTTATAGTTTTATAATAACATTCGTCTGTTTCCAGGAATTAGTACTTTAACTCTTGAGTAACATTATTATAGTTTATATTATGCCTAGTTCTTGCCAATGACAGGAAGCATGAAAAATTCTGAACGATCTTGATTCATGGTAGTTCTAAGTTTTGATTTCACAGTACTCAACTTGGAAACTTATCTCGCGTGAAACATTTGTTACTGATATCGTAGAAAAGAGTTTGCGTGTGCTTTATGGAACTCGGAAAATGCATTGAAACGGTTTTCTATGTGGTTTGTGTCAAGAATCAAAAAGATTAATTCGAGGGAGAGAAAATAACTGTAACAGAAAATAAAATGACAAAGGAATATTTTATTAAAACTGTTAAAAAGAGGAAAGCAAGTTAGATTAGCCACATCGTGATGAAGGAAATCACAATAACATTTAAAGGAAACAGGAGTTAACAGTAGAAGAAAAGGCTGAGGGACGTCAGGAAGCGAAAAGATGATACGGTGTACTGTTGGATTTCATGGGGAGAAGAAACTGCAGAGACTTTAAATCCGTAGTGAATAAACGGAGAGAGCAGTTGAGTGTGTTGTGGCCAGTGGCGGATTACCAATTGGGCCCGACGGGCCCGGGCCCAATTGGTAATCCGCCACTGGCCGCAGGCTTAAGGGGGCCGCAGGGCAAAATTGTTTTCTAATGAGAAAAACTGTAAGTCAAACAGGCAGTTTACTACCACCAATAATTAACTAACAGTGCAAGGCAGTGACTAATATCAGGTTGATAGTCCTAGAAGTTACTAGATCAGGATATGTCCCTGGGTAGACAGCTCGTCATATCAGTCCGTCGACGGTCGACACTGGCGCTTCGACGCGTCTGTCGTGGCGGTGACGAGTCACACTCTTCCCTTCCCCTTACAACTTACAGCCAGTTGATCGGCGGCGGAACAGTAAACAACAATGCACCTGTCAGTTTTGAGGTTATTTTAAGTTGGAAACGTCTGAATACGTCGTAAAAGCTCTGTAGATGATACACTTTGTGTTAACTGTTTTTATTATTTAGTGGAGTCATTTGAAAGCCATTTATTTATGTTCAGATGTTTGTATTGTTTAGCCTGTTTTTTTTTCTGTGTGTCAGTGTGTGTGCGTTGTTTTGTCTGAATATCTTCATGTCTTCATTGAAAATGAGTCAGAATTTGCACACTACAAGTGGAGCTTATAAACACAAGTTGAAAAAAGCTAAAGACGCTCACTCAAAATTATTGCACAAAACTGCTAAGTTGGACAAGTTTTTGAAAGCATCAACAGTTTCACAAAGTACTGGTTCAAATTCTACCGATTCTGATAAGTTTACAGATCCTGCCGCAACTAATTTAACAATAGATTCGGATTCTGATCAAAAACAAAATCCCAATTATTGTGAAGTAAATAATGAACTTGTAAATGCAGAAGATCTGCATTTAACATAGGTCTGCAACAACGCCCATGTTGTAGCAAAGTAAATATTAACTTTAATAGTGTAAATACTGTTTTATATGAAAGTGGTGAAGTTAATGATCCGAAAGTAGCAGATACTGTTCTCGACATTCAATGCTTAGATTCAGATAATTCAAAAGTTAACTGTAACGTGCAAAAAGAAATTGTTAAATTTGATTTAATGGACCCAAAGGTTTGGGAACCATTGACGAACGAGCTTAAAGATCATATCATTAAAAATCTTCCAGAACACTTGCCAAAAATAACTGATTGTGATTGTGATTTTTCAAAATCTAGGCGTATTTATCCTAATAAGACAAGGTATGCTAACAAGAGTATGTTGTTTACGCGTTTTGCAAAATGGACAGTTGGAGAAAAGAGAATCGCTGATGTATTCTAATTCAAAGGGATCTTTTTATTGTGTTCCGTGCAAACTTTTCCATTCAGACGAGACTGAAAATTCTTTTATTCATAGCTTTAAGACTGAAAACATATTTCCAGACTGTCACAAAATGAGAGGAGTTCTGAGCATAGAATTAACACACAATCCTACGTCATCAGAGGCAATTTACTCGGTAAGATTGACTCTGCTCTTCATCAACAGTACTTAAAAGAAGTAGACTATTGGCAGAAAGTTTTGATTCGTGTGTTATATGTTATTAAATTTCTTGGTGCTCGCGGGCTAGTCTTTCGAGGCTCAGAAAAGCATGAAGTTTTTGGATCTCGGACAAATGGCAATTTTCTAGGAATTATAGAATTGCTAGCCGAATACGATGATTTTTTAAAAGTTCACATTCAAAATTATGGCAATCCTGGTCAAGGAAAGGTAGGTTATCTCTCAAAGACTATCTGTAATGAGTTTATAGAAATAATGTACAATAAAATAGTTTCAACAATTGTTGATTAGTTAAAATCAAGCAAATACTATTCCATTACTGTAGATTCAACACCTGATATTTCTCATCATGACCAACTGACTTTGATTGTTCGATATATCTTAAATAATGGCTGCCCAACGGAAAGATTTATTAAATTTATCAGAATGGAAAACCGCACGGGTGCTCAAATGGAAGAATTAATTTTGAACACACTTTTATTACTAGATATTTCGATAAACGATATGAGAGGCTAGTCATATGATAATGCATCGAATATGTCGGGGCAATATGAAGCACTTCAATCCCGAATTAAGAGTCACAATCCTCTGGCAGAATTCATTCCTTGTTCGGCCCACTTCTTAAATTTGGTAGGGACCCACGCAGCTAATTGCTGCCTTCAAGCAACCAAGCTCAGGGGCTTAAGAGTTGCTAATCCCCCACTGGTTGTGGCATAACCACCAGTGATGCTGACGGTCCTTGTAACGCGGTATTTCTGGGTCGCATTCTCTAAGCTGTTCACAGCGGAGTAGGGTACAGGCGTAGAACTACTGAGAGGGAAATAGGGAATTCGAGACGTAATTTGGTAAAGGTTGGTTGAAAAGGATGTTGAAAGAAAATTGTAAATTTATCTCCAATCTCCTTACCAACCTTTAAAACATGCATACCCCTATAACGAGTTATATATTCAGTTGTCCCGCTGTTCCTACATCACATTTCCTGTCTTGCATTGGGCGTCGTTCCCTCTGTGTTACCCCTGTCTACCTTTTACGTGACCCTGTCATCTGGTATTAGCACGCTCTGCCCATTATATGGTCAACACTTTTCATTATTATATGGCCTGAGAGTTTGGGTTCTTTGTGTAGGTCGAGCTCGTACATTATTATGCTGTTCACTCTAAATTCCTGTTTGCTTACATGTCCGGCTAACCGCCTTACTTACGCAGAATGCCATAACATACTAAAGTGGAGACCTTGCAGCTTTTGGATCTCACTGTTCAGTTTAATCAGTACCTTCAATTGTAGCCTTAGAAGATAAAAATTAATTTATGAACTGTGTGTTATAATTTATCTTTATCGTCTCGGACAATCTGGGAAAACATAAATATAATATGTAATTTTGATTAGCTTGACAATAAATTTGACTAGTATATAACTTCTCTAAACAATACTAAAGTAATTGCTTTCGTAAATTTACTATTTTCAAAGCAATTCATCATCTTCACATCACTGTGCTGCCTGTTCCACCTTCAAACATCCTCCACCCATCTCTTCCTGTGTCAACACACACACGCGCGCGCGCAGCTTTTACCAGACCTCTTTGGTCATTCTTGGATCTAACATTCTTTCTAAGTGTTCTGTCTATCTTTGTTTACAATCTCGCAATGTTTCATTCAAGTTGAATACTTGTAATTCTTCTCTTATGACTTAATTACTTATACGACAAAGTTTTGAGCAGATTTTAACTCTTCTTAAGGACACCATTTCCGAGGCCTCTATTGTACCATAATTCACACGCATAGTACAGTACAGGGACCGCCATAACTTTGAAAACTTTAATTTTCTAAATATAATTAATTCACTATCGACTCGGAAATCAAAGTTTTTTATGGGTAAGTTTTACCTTATAGCCTTAACCGGTTTTCGCTTTTAAAAAGCTTCTTCAGAAGCTGCCGTTGGGAGCACTGTCCGTCTTGTTCTTGGCAACGGTATCGACTTTTGAAAGATCGATGTTGTGTGTGTGGGGAGTGGTATGTTCGAATAATATAACATAAAAACGATATCCTAATCGAACAGACACGATTTAAAAGCGAAAACCGGTTCAGGCTATAAGGTAAAACCTTTACGTTTTTACCCATAAAAAACTTTGTGTTCCGAGTCGGTAGTGAATTAATTATACAGTATTTAGTTAAGTAACGCACATTTCATGGACAACGAAATCCGAGAATTTAATTTTGTATCTCGGCGTACCTCGTATTTAAAAATACAATTGACTGTCACACAGATCCTCTGGGACATCAATATCATAACTCTTATCAAAGCCAGTATCACTTTTCAAATAGGTAAATTAGCTCACTTGTTGTACAATTTGTTTAGTAACTAATATTTTTGCTCTTATTGGGACCTTGCCTGGAAATGCCATTACCTTTGTTTTTGTATTGCAGATTTTTATATCATATTGTTTACAAATCTGATGAAGCTTAAAAACTAATTTTTGTGAAGCAGATTCTGTATTCTGAATTACAAGCAAGTCGTCAACAAACAACGGCACGTTCAAGTGTCTGCCTTACGATATCTGAAGGGTTCATTAGGTGTTTCCACAGCACCCTTGTCTAACACCTTGATTGACAGATATTTGTTGAGATATCCTACAATTATTTTGAATAGCTATTCTTGTTACGATAGTTCTGAATAGAGCTTGTGTGATATTTGCAACAACAAATTTCTATGTACTCTGTCAAAGGCCTTATCAAAGCCACAAAATAATTACTACTGTTATAAACACTTATGTTTCGGAACAAACGTGCTACTTTCAATAATTAGGCTGAGATGTTATCTATGATTTGATGTCGAAGTAAGTATACGTTTAGCATAATTACGATTAGTTTACAGCACTACACAAATACCTTTTGTAGAAAAAACTTTGCGATAAAAATCTCGTGGGCTCAATATATTACCATTTAACAAATCCACTAAGAGGCACAAAAGTGAAAATTATGGCACAAGGCAGTAGAGAGAGAAGACCTCACCTGTCTCGACGACATCAAAGAACAGACTCAAACAAACCTGTTTTACTGTGTCAAGCACTTTGTCGTGTCAAGGATCAAGGATATTTCGTCATGCGTCCGTAGGCGCAAGACAAACAGAAAAAAAGAAGGAAAACATTTACATTCTTTTTAAATTCTACAAATGAGTTGCCTGTACCGACATTTTTTGATACATCAGAAATAAGCAGTATTAAAAAAACGTATCTTTTCAGAACTCAGTCAATATACAGAAATAAACTTTCTTCAGGATGTAAAGCAAACATCCAAAGTGTGGTCATCAGGAGGTCCCCTGAAATATTTGAGCTAGTAATTACTGTGTTGCCCAAAACAGTTTCAGGTAAACATGTCCTGCATAGAATGCGCCAATCGTAGACTGATTAGATCTGACCATTTTTTCCGTTTTTTTTTTGTTTTTTTCCAAAACGGTTTTTTATTCACATCCCAAAGACCACGTAACACATGATCGAGCTTTGTAAGCTGGAACAACTAAATTCATTGCATTCTTGAATGGAAAAAAGAAAAAGACCAAAGAAAAAGAATTAATTTTTAATGTTACGGTACGTTAAAGAACCTTTTTGAAACTATACCATTAAGTTTCTTAAATTAATAAGCTATTTAACATACGGCTAAATGAGTGTCATTATTTTACAAAAATAAGTACTTTACTCTTGTCACAACAAAAAATGTTTCAGGTAAACTACCCTTTCCCCCACACCAATCATCATGAAAAACAAAAGGCCTTGAGTCCTCTACGACTTAGGCACATATGTAAAAAATTATTTGATTCTGTTTGAATTTACGGCAGGTATCGTTCGTCATTAAAAAAGTTCTCTTGTTACAACATAAAATGTTGCAGGTAAACTACCCCTTTTCTTTAACCGATCTTCACCAAAATCAACAGGCCTTGAGATCTCTACAATCTAGGGAAGTATGCAAAACATTATTTGATTATGTTTGAATTTACGGCAGTTATCGTTCGTCATATAAAAAATTACCCTTGTTATCACATAAAATGTTGCAGGTAAACTAGACCTTTCTCTTAACTGATCTTCCCCAAAATCAAAAGGTCTTGAGTCCTCTACAATTCAGGGATGTATGCAAAACATTATTTTATTCTCTTTAAATTTACGGTAGTTATCGTTCGTCGTAGAAAATATCGGTACGGAGAATCATACATGACTTCCATGTTCTAAGATTTATATTTAAAATCTTTTATGAAATGAAATGTTTCCATAGAAACTACTTTTTTCTACTTACTGCTTCAGCATTAACCACAGTACTGTGGTCACTAACGTATACCACCTCACGTTATCGCACTCGATTTTCACTGGTGATGGAAGTCGATGGCACTGCCGAAACGTCTGATTGTGCAGAAAACTTTGGTCTACGGCCAAACAGGACGGGAAGGAATTTTAACAACAAACTACTTCTTTGTTGCCGATAACGTAGTACATATATATAAAAATATCCCCTCCCCTTCAACTCTAATTTTCATTTATAGAAAATTACACCCACCTCGTTCAATTAGCCTCTTCATTTATAGATATTTCATCTACGTTTCTACAGTTGATTATTAAGATCTTCTTATCAGGATACTTTATTTTTCAAAATTAAGTACTTTACTCGTGTTACAACAAAAAATGTTTCAGGTAAACTACCCTTTACCCCACACCGATCTTCACCAAAATCAATAGGCCTTGAGTCCTCTACAACTCAGGCACATATGTAGAAAATTATTTGATTCTGTTTGAATTTACGGCAGTTATCGTTCGTCATGAAGAACTTTCTCTTGTTACAACATAAAATGTTGATGGTGTACTACCCCTTTTCGTAAACCGATCTTCACCAAGATCAACAGACCTTGAGATCTCTACAATGTAGGGAAGTATTCGAAACATTATTTGATTATGTTTGAATTTACGGCAGTTATCGTTCGTCATAGAAAAAATTACCCTCGTTATCACATACAAGGTTGCTGGTAAACTACATCTTTCTCTTAACTGATCTTCACCAAAATCAAAAAGTCTTGATTCCTCTACAATTCAAGGATGCATGCAAAACATTATTTGATTCTGTTTGAGTGTGAGGCAGTTATCGTTCGTCATAGAAACAATTACTCTTGTTAAAACATTAAAAGTGGCAGGTAAACTACCGCTTTCCCTTAACCGATCTTCACCATAATCAATAGGCCTTCAGTCCTCTACAATTACAAAACCCTTAAACACATACCAGTTTTTAAAGAAAAGAAAATTATAAATAATAGTAAATTGTTAATATTTTTCATTTTAAATATACGTTAAGTAAATCTAAACAAAATATTATGTACTTCTATATTAAGTTAGCTTACTTAACTTGATAAGATTAATACGTTGTTGTTTTTTGTTTTTTTTTTGCATGTACATATCTTTTTGTATAAACAAATCACAATATCAACGTCGTGAATGAGAGAAACGTATCGTTTAGGACATTACTTTACAAAGGTTTAAATAAAACTTTCCCAACATATGCATATAATTTCCATTAAAATATGATTAATTATACAATAATACAATATACTTATTAACTAGTAGGTAATGAAAGTTTAGTATTCACTTGAGAATTTAATTTCCTTTATCCTTGTCAGAATTTATTAATTATATCACTGCTATGTAATATTGACTTGGTATGTCAATCGCTTATTAACATCGATGGTATGGTATGGTATGGTATGTAATCTTATTGCTATGTAACATCGAATTGGATATTTAAGTGTCTACTTTTATAATAATTCTTTGGAATTTTGTCTAATTTATGATTCACATTCAGTGATATTGTACTCAAAGCAAAGTTACTTTTTATATCTACCCCACACGTTTTTTTTTAATGCTTTAATGTTTGGTTTGCCTAGCATATGCTATAATGTGCTATAACCAGAAGTTGTTAATGAAAACAACATTTACCAATTATTCATATTTTTATACATTTTTTAATAGGAAGTATGTAATTTAGTGTTTGACTTATGAATATCCAAATCATTATATAGATTCCTTGTCATTAAATCAACGTATAAAACCTTTTCAAGTACCTCAGTAATAGGGAAAATTATGAGTACGTATTAGAACATTCCTTTTATTTAGACATACCACCTTATATATTTAAAATATACACGCTGTTAAATATTAAAGATGCAATATAAACTCTCACAAATACTAAAAGTTAAAGGCACGTCCACAATATACTATATGTAGTCATCACATATATTGCAATGTAACATAACATTAAACGAAGTATGGCATGTCATACTACGCACATGGAAACGTATAAAATGTTATGTTTTAGACGATAGTGGTTTGTATAATATTATATAAAGATGCACGATTGTAATGCGGTACCGAACACAGCACTGCGTCTGCATGCAGTGTTAACATAACGCTGTCGGTAAAGGTGAACAAGTTCTAGAATGAATATGTGTCCTGTAAACTAACTGTCAAATCCTGATTCTTCTAGGATACGTGGGAAGATTAGACCTTCCGTGTAAATATTAACTGTGATCCACTTCTATTATTAATAATTTTTTAAAGGCTATCTACTGTGTTGTTTCTTGTACGGAAAAGCAAGAACTGTGTGAACACTATAACATACTCTTAGAAGCCTATACGAAAACACCGTCAATTACGTAAGAGTAAGAAACGAGGCATGAAAAACTTTCACCATCAAAATAGGTTTAAGGCAGGGGTGTATTTTAAGCCCCCTGCTATTCAACCTGGTGTTGGATGATGTTGTCAAAAAATGTAAAGAAAGTATGAGTAAGTATAGAATAGGATACTGGAATATGTAGATAATAACAATAACAGAATTATGCTACGCAGAGAATTTAATAATTATAGGAGAAACAGAGAAACAATTACGGAATAACATAAATGTATTTAATGAAGAACTTAGAAAGAAAAACATGAAGATTAATATACAGAAGACTAAAACTATGGTAATAGGAAATTCAGAAGAGAAACACAGAATAGAACTTGATGGAAAATATTTAGAACAAGTAAAAAGTTATAAATATCTGGGAGTAGTGATTAACAGCAAAGGGAATTTAGAGGAAGAAATAAATGAAAGAGTAGCGAAAACAGGAAGATTATTCAATAGTATTAAATCAAGTTTCCTGGGTAAAAAAGAAATACCCACTAGGATAAAAACAGAAATAGTCAGAAAAATCATGAAGCCAGTATTAACTTACGGAAGTGAAACATGAAAAACAAATGAGAGAATAAAAAGCAAGCTAACTAGTATCGAAATGAGGTTTCTTCGAAAAATAGAAGGGAAGACAAAAAAAGATAGAATTCAAAATGAAATATTTAGGAAAAATTATATATTGTTCATGTAGCAATAACAGTAGAACAATCACAACTTAGATGGCTGGGACATGTAATGAGGATGGGGGAGGAAAGACTGGTAAAGCAAGTGTTTGAATCCAGAGAAACAGGTAAAAGAAAGAGAGGACGACCGAGAAAGCCTGGAAGGATGAAGCCCGCAGAGCTGCAGAAAGAAGAGGAGTAAAATGGGAGAAAATAAAGGTGCTCGCAGGAGATAGAAAGAAATGGAGGGATATGTGGAAAAAGACGACGTCAGAGAACTCAACTCCAAAGCTTTACACCGAAAGGTAGAAAAGCTAAGAATGAAGTAAGTAAGTAAAGTAAGTAAGTATACTCTTAGCACTAAAAATTGTAACAATTATTCATCACGGAGCTACTTCATATACCGGTAGCTCTACACGAATTGCTGAATATTAAACTTTTGAATCTACTATAGTCTAATTTTATAATAACGTTTAGTAAAGCAAGACGTTATGCGGGAATAAGTTCAGTTCGGATGCAGAGAGGGTTGAGAAAAATAAAACTTAGTTTTTATACTGCGATAATACAATGGAAAACACATTTAGAGAAGACGAATTTGGGTGGCTGTGCTATTTTTACAACTAAGCAAGGTTTTCGGTATAATAAATAGGGCCGACACTTGGAAGGACAAAGCTTCAACTGAAATATAAAACATTCACTTGAGGTCTAAAGAAAAGTTAAGTGAAAATATTGAAAAATTATCTAAACATATGATGATATCTGATAACATCTAATTAAAAATGTTATTAGGTGTATACCAATGACCGAGTTAGGGGGTCATAAGTCGAATTAATTGAGTACGACTATTTCTAATTGCGGTACGCTATATCCGCCTTGCGAGTATAAAACCGCTTAGTGCAAACATTGCTAGTTGTCTGATCTTTCGAAATTGTTAACGTTTTCATTTTAGTTTTTGAGATTATGTCCTCTTAGCGAGCAGGAACGATAAGTATAGTATATTTGGCGCAAATAGAAGGCTGGTGATTCCGCTATTATATATGCGACAAAACTGTATATTTCAAATTGATATTATTGGAGTAAATAATCAGTTAGAATGGTGTAAACGTGTACTGCATTTAATCGTATTCATTTACGATTGAATAGATGCGTTTTCAAGGATGAGAAAGAAAGACAAGTTTTATTTCATAGTTAAGTTCCTACTGAATTAATCCACGAAAATTAAAATATTAGGCTAATGGTATAATACTCATTGCTTTAGAAAAATAATGGATTTAAGAGCATTTTGTGGCTAAGGATGATATTTACTTATAAAAAGCTGGGTAGATTAAATAAATTTACAAAACCCATCTATACAACCTTTTCTTGAAACAAAAATGGAAACCCCCGTGTGTATTTGGTGCCTAAATTATTCGCATTTACAATATGTGTAAAATAAATATATAAAAACGCGCGCGCTTGTACGTAATTGCTTATATTATTCTTGTTATTTGAATACATAATAAATAGCATTTTTTATTTTTATAAGCGAGAATAAATATATTTCAAATCCATTTAACGAATTGTTTATTGCCTACATTATATAGCCTATCTGTAATACACACAGTTTCAGTAATTTAAAACGTTGAAACATTCTAAAACAGTAAAAGTATATCCTTTTTTATAAAAATATGAAATATTATTTCTTATGTACACACATACACACACACATATATATAATGAAAAATGTATGTATATAATACTTATATTAATACAATATTTGCATTATAATACATTATTGATATTATAATATTGTTATGACGGTCTACTGATCGTCGTATGTTACAGTGGAAAAACAAAATACAAGACACCAATGAAGTCACTAAAAACCAGCTTTAATTATCACAAATAACAGGTTACAATTAACTCGAACAATAATTCCAGTTACATTTGTCCACACGCAAATAATAATGTCAAATATAAAGAATTCAGCGCTACAATCATTTTTCACTAATACACCACTTGCGACGCACTGTGTAAATCGCCCGGCATAACACTGAACTCTAAGTGGCAGGTATGGACTATTTATAGTCTGCAGGGTTCCATTATATGCGTCTTTAACAAAAACGTAAAAATTCTAAAGAATACTTCAGCGCAGCCATGGCAGAAACACACACCATTGAGCTAGTCAAGAAGTTTCTAGAACGAGACGTTTCGCATTACGTAATACTGTCTCGCATGTCAAGCGTCACGTACGCATTACAGCTGCGGGAATCAGCGAGAAAACAGTAGAAAAGAGTTCTCCAATGTACCAGAACGTTCTTTAATGGCGTAACCCTTTTTCCGCATTACGTAACACTATATAACCCGTATATAATAATATATACTCATATATAATATAAATCGAATGTCTCCGTATAATATGTCTATATTATTATATAATGTATAGTATAAAATCAATAATATTATTTACATATACATAAATATGTGTATTTCTGTAAATTTTAATTTATTTAATTTTGAAAACTTTGAACGAAGTGTGGAATTCATTTTAAAATCTGATTTCACAACAAAATTTTATTGGCGATTTCAAACGCAAAATGTTAACATAATATAGAACTTTAACTATTTTGCACAGTGTCCATAGGCTAAATAACGCTCCGTCACAGGAATCTATATAATTTTCTTCGGAATGGACTATTTTTAACTACCATTAAAGGTTATAACGGCTGCTATCTTAATAGCCGTTTTACTAACACCCCTTTTATCCGGTTAAATAAACCGGGTTATTTTAACCCCTTATGCTAATGAAGTCGAGTGTTTTATATATTGGCGATGTTACTTCTACGTACATATAGGCCTATTTTTGCTTCTGCCGGTATACTATATTACATACACATTTTATTTTGAATATATAGACGATAAATTGACAACAGCATACATCAAGGGGACACCAGGTCATATTTTTAGGTCATACGTGCATTGTTCGTATGAGAAATTTGAATTTGTGTCTTTAGGTGCCCACACTACGGCGGAATTCATGTGCTTCAATTTGCTCACCGTTGATGGGACTGCAGGTGTTAGGGACTCGGCAAGAAGGCGGTAGAGTTCGAATGCTTGTTCAGTCTGCAGTGTAGGCAACTAATTTTTTGACATTTCTGGTGCACTAAATCGTTCCACCGCAATTTAAATATTTTTTTTATTAGTTCAAATCTTTACAGATGTGCCTATTAGTGAAGGCCTGCTCGTTTTTCTGATCCGTTTATTAACCAATTTCTCGTATTTAAAAATGTCTGCAAGCAAGCATATATTTGGTTGCGAAATTCAACAAAAAGGGTGGCCAACCTCATGTTTGTGCATAACATACAGAAATTTTTAAATATTCATACTTTTATTTCCTTTTTTTCTTTTAAATCTGATTTCACTACGTTGTTAAAACGAGTAGACGGATCTAATTTTATTTGGTACAAATACTTCCAGACTCGTACTCATGAAGGCAAAGTTTTAAAAATGCTTACAAAATATTTTGACAGAAGATGAAAAAAATTAGTACCTTTTTCCTGGTATCGTTTATTTAATTTATTCTCAAGATGAAATGTTATCTTTCTTGTTTAGTGGCATTGTTACAATTTAGGTATCTACTAATTTATCTCTTATGTTTTCACACTTACCTTTTCTGTTACCACAATAGGCCTATAGATACCAAAAAACCAGTTGTTTCAATTCTAATTTTTAGTTTTCTTTAAAAAAATCTGAAATCCTTCTGATATAACCTCAGAAACCCACTCAGAAGGAGATTTTGGTTGCATCCCTTGTGTGTAGTGATATGTTTTCTGAGTTTGTAAGCTTGCGGACTCTGCGCTTTTCATAAACCGAAACCTCACAACTCGGGCGATCTTGTCTTGGCAGTTTGGGAATCTCAAAATGTCGTTAGCGATTTTGTGGTCCGACGTTTATTTTGCTGACTGGCTAAACAAAAGCATGTATTATAGTAATCAATCCTTTTCACTAATTCATAACAGCGTTGATAGAAAGAGTAATTTTTATCAATCAACTACTACAATTTTTCAAATCAGTATTAAATGTGGCTACTGTCTAATAATAATAAAACTTTATTAGTCGGCAATTAAAGAAATAATGTATTAATATGGAATATAGAAATATGTCCGCGATTAAATTTTTTGCCGTAGTGATTATAATTCGATGTCTCATCATTCTGACTTTCACGAATTCCAAAAATTACTGGAAAATCGTATGACAAATATATATCCTACTTTTCTACAGTTCTTTTTTGTAGAGATTCGTTTACGACAAGACAGAATTTTTTTTTAAATTATGATAATTACATGTTTAATTAAAACGTTCTTTTACGTTCATATCAACGTTTAATTACCTACTTTTGAATGTAACACGTTGTGACTTATTCCACAAAGTTTGACAAACATCCAACGACAGTTTAATTTAAAACATTTTTAAAAATACTTCAAAGGAAAATCTGTCTTTAATTTTACCTACCCTTGTGTGCGCTTTTTAAAAGGAATGTGAGCGAAACATTTTCAATATTCTCACTGAACAGGAAAACATCATTTTTGAGTTTCTTTGATCTACGATTTCAGAGAGTTATCTAAAAAGAAGAAAAGAGGACAAAATATTTGTATTCTTTCACGTCATGTGTAGCCCTACAGATGTTGTCACCGCACATGGGTAAAATGTGATCCGTCTAAAGGTGTCTTTGTAATTAGCTAAACACAAAGTATTGCTTTTAGTAATATGTTGTGTATTAGTTACCAGTTTCTCACGTAGACATACCAGTTTATAATATAAATATTCTCACTTAGTACTATGACACAACCACATAGTCTTGCACTCTCTTACCTTGAATTTAATAATATTTGTGTTTCTTACTTACAGTATTATAATCACACTAATTGTAATTTTTAATATTAAAATTTCCTTTTGTCATTAAAAAATTAGAGTCACTAAAATCTATCAAGTTTTGTAAAAAATTATATGCGAACAACGTTGTACATATTCAGAGAACATAAAAAGTAGAGATTTCAAAGGTATCCATAAAAACTTAAACTCTACAAAATTTATGTGCCAGTGTAACTAAATATTTTTATTGCTCCTTAACCGACAGGTAAAACACGAATCTTTGAATTACAAACAAAAACTATGTACGGATATATTTATATTTTTGCCATATTTTTGTATGTTTTTATAAATATTTTACTTTGTATATGTTGTTTTCTTCATTATAAATATCTCTCATTCTTTCACTTATTAAACCAAGGATTGGTATGCAGTGTGCATTTACTTTTAGTAATGCATGATATTTCCTGAATACGGTATTGATATGCAAAATAAATGGTTCACCAATTGTGCAATAAATTAAAGAGTTTTCCAATTTATTCTATGACCATTAATAAACTAAATTTAACCATTAATGTAACGATTTGTTTGATAGACACCTTTGAATGTATATGCTTTAAAAACATAAAGGACTGTTCAACATTATACCGTATTTTTGATTTTATTTAATTGTAAAATAACGGAATGTTTAAAAACACAGTAACTTGTATGGAAATTATTGAAATAACTTTTTTATTGTTTGCATAGCGTGGGATAGTAGCGTACTCGACAAATCCTAATTGATGGAACGCCCTAATTTGTAGACACGTTAAAAGATTTCGCCTTTATTTTTATTATATGCAAGCCATCATGATTGTACGATATTGGTTGGATGTCATTACTAATACAACTATTGCTACTCTTACTACTACTACTACTACAACAACCACTATCACTATTACTACTGCTACTACTACTACTACTACTACTACTACTACTACTACTACTACTACAATTTTTGCTACTGCGCTGCTGCTTTTGCTGCTGCTGCTTCTGCTGCTGCTGCTTCTGCTACTGCTGCAAACCCAATCCATCTCTGCACGTTCGAACCGAAATATAAGTCTCAAATATATTTCTCTGATAAAGGTGTATATCTGGCTGGTTGACAGATACATAGACTAATTCTACAAACTTAAGGGTATGTTATACTGTTACGGAATCACGAACAATCTACGTGTTTGTCGAACGTTCCAGAGAGATCCAGAGTGTACGCGTGTGGTGTACGTGCTTGTATATGCATCTACGAGAAACTTCTCGATGCCGCCAGCCGTGCGGACTATGTCAAGGCCGCAGTTAATTACGCAGTTCATACGCACGCTACGACGCAATTAGGAATCGTCTAGATATTCGACTGGCTATAAATACCGGTACTCAAACGACGTTCAGTTTAGTATGAGGCGAATTTTTGACTGTGCGGTTCGAGAGTATTACTGCGATATATTTACAGAGCGGTTCGAGTTATTACTGTGTACGTTCAAGTAGTTATTAGTGAAGTGTTGCGTTTTATATTCGGACGGTATAATTGTAATACAATTGAGTTTTAATATTAATGGACATTTTATTGCGTGTGAACAATTTTCATTTGATTTGTTGTAGACACTGTGTTGTTAATTACGAACTGTTTTACTGTAACAATTAAAGGTATGATTAGTGACTTGATTGGTGTCTTGTACTTATTTTGTTTCCACTGTACCTACGACGATCGAGTAGACCGTCGTAACAATGGTGTCAGAAGTGGGATAAAACGGTTAACAGTGGAAACGGTGGACACTTTGTACAAGACGAGTGTGATTCGTAATTAATCGGTAAGCATGGATCCCAGTTAGATAATGGAAACTTTACAAACACTGCTGCGGCGGACACAGGAAGAAGCAGAGAAACGACAGGACGAGAAAGCGGAAGAAGCGGAAAAACGACAGGATGAAAAACGCAGGCAGGAGGCAGAGGAACGTAAACGTGAAGCAGGTGACATCAAAGCGTTAATTCATTAACAAAAGCAGATGCAAGAACATACTACCGCAGAATTGGGTCTCCTACGTTGTGACGTAGGTGAATTACGAGGTGACCTCAACAATCAGATTACCAGAATATCTGACGTAGAAGAATCCATGTCAAATAAAATAGCTAAAGTAGAAAAATCTGTCTTGACTGTGGAAGAAGTTATAACAACAAAAATATCTGCAGTAGAAAACTCAATGGTAAATATAAGAGAACAAATTAAAATTGAAGTTGAACAGTGCATGAAGATTCAACCAAAACAAATTCTGAACAGACTGTACCAGTGATAAAGACAGAAAAAGACACAGAAAATAAGTTAATAGAGAAAGTCACTTTGCCTGCAGTAGGGACAGTTCATGTCAAAGCTCCAGCCTTTGGCGGAAGCAGTCACTGGGCAACGTACCTCCGCCAATTTGAAGCTGCTGCATGCGCAAATAATTGGACAGAGAAAGACAAGACTGTTTCACTCGTTCTCTCATTAAAAGGACCCGCGGCAGAACTACTACAGATAGTCCCACCTGACAGCCAAAACACCTATGCCGAGTTGATAAAAGCTCTGGAATTACGGAATGGTGATAAACATTTGCGAGATGTGTACTGCACACAGTTGAGAGCAAGGCGACAGCATTCCGGGGAGAGTCTTCAAGAGTTTGAAGCAAGTATCGACAGACTAATTAGACTGGCCTATCCTGAAGCGCCAGAAGATTTTCGAACGCGTTTTGCGATGCAGACATTTACTGCCGGTGTCCGAGATAATGAACTACAGCAAGTGTTACGAATGGCAAGACACCAGAACAATGCGGACGCCCTGGTACATGCTTTGCAATTTAAGGCCGCCAAATCAGCGTCTGGTTGGACAAGTCATAAAGTGCGTGCGCTAAAAGATCACGACGGCACAGACGATGAGGAAGAAGAACAAGGAACAGAGACTCGATGGTCGGCGCCACAGAATAAAATAAGAAAGGATGGAAGACCGAAGTGTTATCGATGTGGGAAGCCTGGACATCTACAGCGAGATTGTCGGGTTAGAATTCAGCAGCAGGGAAACGAGCAACAATCGGTACAACGGGGCGTGTTCTGACTAACTGGAGGAACGAAGCCCCTAGAGAATACGCAATTTCTACACTTCAGAAAAATAGCGGGAGCTTGGTAGTTACCGGATTTGTTCAAGGAAGGCCAACCTCGATTACAGTTGACACGGGCGCAACAGTTTCTATTGTGCGCCCCGACGTTGTGAAAGATCTCAAGCCAATCTGGTGCTCTTGCAGCTTGCGAACAGCTACTGGACGGGCTGTAAAAGTGTATGGAAAAGTGCAGATACACCTACGCCTCGGTCGACTTGAGTTTAATCATCAAGTACTTGTTGCAGACATTGTGGATGAAGCAATTCTTGGTGTGGACGTTATGAACGCATACGGATTTATAGTCGACTTCAAGAACAATGTCTTGATAGTCGGAGGCGAAGAGGTAATGGTATCAACAATGACGACAGCAGAAAAATCTATGGACGTCATAAACCAAGTGGCCGTAACTGTTCCGCCAAACTCCGAAAAGATCATCATGGTTAGAACCGATGTAGATACTATGGGCAACCAGTGCTCTATATCGAACCCCAGGTAGTCAGCACACCGGGCATACTAATTGCCAAAAGTTTAGTAAAACCTGACGAAACCGGAAATGTACCTATTAGAGTGGCGAATACTTTGAATCAAGCTATCACTTTACAAAGCAATACGCTCCTAGGCAAATTGACTCCTGTGGCCTGGGTAGCCGGAATAACGCAACGAAGATCCAGTTCTTCGGATACTCCCAAATTACCACAGGAACTGCAAGAATTATTGAACAGATCTGCTAACGACCTCTCAAGTGGTGAGGTAAAAGAACTCGGACAGTTTTTACACGAATTCAAAGATTGTTTTACAGTTAGAGGACAGTCACTGGGAAGAAACTCTCTTCTGCAACATCGCATCAATGCCGGGGAAACAACACCGATACGTCAACCTCCTCGAAGGCCTTCATTATCTAAACAAGAGGAAATGTCTCGGTTAGTACAGGACATGTTCACCGAGAGAGTAATCGAATCTTCGTCAAGTGCTTGGTCTTCCCCTGTAGTGCTGGTAGCAAAGAAGGATGGTGGATTGCGTTTCTGCGTAGACTACCGGAGGTTAAATGACGTTACAAAGAAAGACTGCTATCCATTACCTGGCATTGACGATACACTCGACACGTTGTCCGGAGCACAGTAGTTTTCAAAATTGGACCTGAAGAGTGGATATTGGCAAGTGGGTCTTCAACAAGAAGACAAGGAAAAGACCGCTTTCTCGACCCCAAGTGGCTTATTCCAATTTAACGTCATGCCATTTGGACTCTGTAATGCACCGGCAACATTAGAGAGATTGATGGACCTGATACTCCGAGGCCTGACGTGGAAAACTTGCCTTGTTTACTTAGACGATGTCATAGTGATCGGGAAGACTTTCGAAGATCATTTGGAAAACGTTAAGGAAGTTCTAACTAGAATTCACGGTGCACAACTGAAGCTGAGCCCGAAGAAGTGTTCTCTATTCCAGAAGGAAGTACAGTATTTGGGCCATCTGGTTTCGGCAGCGGGCGTTAGCATGGATCCTAATAAAGTAGACACGGTAAGAGACTGGCCAGTCCCGAAGAATAAACACGAAGTTCGGAGTTTCCTGGGGTTATGCTCATATTACCGACGTTTTGTGAAAGGCTTCGCTACTATTGCTAAACCCCTACATGAGGTAACGGAAAATAAACGAAACTTCCAATGGTCGAGAGAGTGTGACCAAGCATTTAGAACGTTGGCTGCATTATGTTCGCAGCCAATTCTCGCTTTTCCAGCTTCCGAAGGGAAGTACATCGTAGACACAGACGCAAGCAATACTTGTCTAGGAGCAGTTTTGTCTCAAGTGCAGAACGGTGAAGAACGAATAATAGCGTATTACAGCAAGACGACTTCTAAACCAGAAAGAAATTATTGTGTTACAAGAAGAGAGTTGTTGGCAATTGTCAGAGCTTTGGAGCACTTCCATAAATACCTCTATGGGAGAGAGTTTTCACTACGTACCGACCATGCTGCACTTGCATGGCTCTTGAGATTTAAAAATCCGGAAGGACAGTTGGCAAAGTGGCTCGAACGTCTGCAAGAGTACAACTTCAAGGTACAACATCGGGGGGGGGGGCGCCTGCACGGTAATGCAGATGGCTTATCACGAAGACCGTGCCCGGAAATCTGCCGATATTGCCACAGAAAGGAAGAACAAAACTCAAGCGAACATGTTCAACCCATCACTGTAGATTTCCTGGCTGACGCCTGGACAACGCAAGACTGTCGACAAGAAGAGATGACTGATGAAGACATTGGACCGATCTTGACAGCAAAAGGGGAAGGTCGCCGCCCGGATTGGCAAGATATCTGCCATGGTTCCGAAGTGCTGAAGGGCTACTGGGCACAATGGGAATCTCTCACCTTAGAAAACGGATTGCTGAAAAGGGCTTGGGAAAGTGCAGATGGACGAGACGTGGTCATACAGTTGATAGTTCCCCGACGTAAAATGCAGTCTGTTTTGAAGGAGATGCATGATGGAACATCTGGAGGCCATCTTGGCGTTAACAAAACCCTTGACAAAATACGGAAGCGATTCTATTGGCTTCATCTTCGCCACGACGTACAGGAATGGGTTCGGACGTGTGAAATATGTGCTGCAAGCAAGGGCCTACAAACCAGAAGCAGGGAAAAATGAGACAGTATAACGTTGGACTACCTTTCGAGAGAATTGCCATAGACATTGCTGGACCATTCCCAGTTACTGACGATGGAAACCAGTACATCATGGTTGTAGGTGACTACTTTACTAAGTGGGTGGAAGCCTACGCAATTCCAAATCAGGAGGTTACCACTGTGGCGAAGCAGTTAGTTCACAACTTCTGTTGCCGTTATGGAGCCCCTATGAAAATCCATACGGATCAAAGGAGAAATTTCGAATCAGGAGTGTTTAAAGAATTATGCCGTCTACTCGGAATTCGCAAGACCAGGACAACGCCTCTGCATCCTCAGTCGGACGGGATAGTTGAGAGATTCAACAGGACACTTGAGCAGCATCTTTCCAAAGTTGTTGACGAGAACCACACAGACTGGGACCAACGTATACCACTATTTCTTATGGTGTATAGGTCATCAGTACACGACACAACCGGTATCACTCCAGCAAAATTGGTGTTTGGGCGGGAGATTCGCCTTCCTGGGGACTTGATGTTTGGATCACGTGATACTCAGTCCCAAGAGCCAAAGAACTATTCCTCGCAATTAGAAAACCAACTGCGAGAAATGAATCGCTTGGTAAGAGGACGGCTGAAGATTGCCAGTGATAAAGTGAAAACTCGGTATGAAATTCGCAGCAATATTGTGGGTTTCCAAGGAGGAGATCAGGTCTGGTTGTTCAATCCAAAGCGCCGTCGTGGTCGCTCACCTAAGCTTCAGTCTAACTGGGAAGGACCCTACACTGTGAAAAAAAGAATTAACGATGTTGTTTATCGGATTCAACAGGAAGGACAGCGAAAGTTCAAGGTCGTCCACCTAGATCGCCTGGCTAAGTACAACTTTAGAGACGGTTTGCCAGTTCGGGACGAACAGGCTTAAGGAAGGAGAAGTGTTACGGCATCACGAACAATCTATGTGTTTGTCGAACGTTCCAGAGAGATCCAGAGTGTACGCGTGTGGTGTACGTGCTTGTATATGCATCTACGAGAAACTTCTCGATGCCGCCAGCCGTGCGGACTATGTCAATACCGCAGTTAATTACGTAGTTCATACGCACGCTACGACGCAATTACGAATCATCTAGATATTCGACTGGCTATAAATACCGGTACTCAAACGACGTTCAGTTTAGTATGAGGCGAATTTTTGACTGTGCGGTTCGAGAGTATTAGTGCGATATATTTACAGAGCGGTTCGAGTAATTACTGTGTACGTTAAAGTAGTTATTAGTGAAGTGTTGCGTTTTATATTCGGACGGTATAATTGTAATACAATTGAGTTTTAATATTAGTGGAGATTTTATTGCGTGTGAACAATTTTCATTTGATTTGTTGTAGACACTGTGTTGTTAATTACGAACTGTTTTACTGTAACAATTAAAGGTGTGATTAGTGACTTGATTGGTGTCTTGTACTTATTTTGTTTCCATTGTACCTACGACGATCGAGTAGGCCGTCGTAACAATACAATTAATGGAAATAAAGTCACTGGTTCCTGACAAATCTTAATCATTTATAACAATAAATCATTGCCATAACTACGTAATGCATTATTGATAATCGAAAAATACATAATATTTTATTTTACGTAAAAATGACTTCTTAAATACAGAATAGTTTCTCTAACTTCCACAAAGTAACACACAAAATACGTAGAAATTGTATAATATATGTTTGTCTGTTATTTCGTTTGAAATACCTGTAAATGTTTAAGAGACACATCAAACCACAATAATAAAGCACATCAGATTTAAAACTAAGGTTTCCTGTGTTCTTATTGAAACAAACATGTATAAGCTGACCAAAATTGTGAATTCCCATGTACGTAAATACAAAATGGTATCATGTCTTCAGCGTTTTTAAACACGCCTGCTTTCACATTTTCTGTTCCATTGAGCTTGAGGTATGCTTCAATAAACCTATATATTTGTTCGAAGCTCCCCTCATTTTATTACATCGCTGCTATATTTTCTTTGCGTTATTTGAATGGAGAAAGCAGGAATTGAAATACATATTCCTTATAACGCACGAGTCGCCATGGAAATGCTTATATTATAAATATTTAATATTGCGTACGCTCCTATCTAACCTAATAAATGATATTCTACCCTATACAATTCGCTACAGTTTATTTTATATATTTTATTACTTTAAAATATGGTGTTATTTTGTAATTTAAAATAATATTTCAATGTGATAAATGTACTGTATATTTTTGTTTTCTTTCCTTTCTTATAATTATTTTTTTGTAACTAGTACAACACTGCCCTTACATTCATCATTCTGTTTTTCTACATGATGTATTAGACACAGGATGTTTTTATAAATTAAATGTAACCAATATGTATAAATTAATTTTTTTACATTTTTAAGTTATTATTTGCTAAGAATCTGTATATTAAGTTCTAAAAAGAAAAAAAAGAATAATTTTGTTTACAACAATTTTAGATATAGAAATTTCAATGAAAAGATAAATGTTTAAAACAAATACTTTCCTACTTTCTATGTCTCCAATACCGCAAATTATGTATTACATTCTTTCTAATTTTATAGGATTATAGTTTTTAGACAAAAAAAATACGACTTGAAGCATTAAATTTTAATAGAAAGATGGTAACATTTCTTAATTGTACTATTTATAAGTGTACTGTAACTGTATGTTGTTACATATATTCAGATATTTATTTTAGTTTTCCATTGTCTAAACATTTCTGCCAATATTACTTTTGTAGTATTTCAGCATAAGAAGACAATAGTATATTTGGTAGTGCAAAATCATTTTTATTACTATTTACTAAGTATTAATACTTTTCCTTTATGTTTATTACTTTAGTAACATTTGTATATTAAAGTATGCTTTACATATTAAAGTATTCAGAAATGATGGTCTAATTGTTGAATGACCAACATAAAATTTTGCAATCGGTACACTAAAGTCGGAATAATCTCTAAGTTATCAGCTCTGAAAGATAGATACCTCACTATTTTTACTGTCTCTAAAATATTCTTCCGAGACTTAATATAAAATTGTGTAAAAACCATATTGAAAAGAAATCTAGTTTGTTTTGTTACTGGGCAGAGATAACAAATCACTTTCTGTGCGGATGATTAGATGATTACACTAAATTATTCAAAAGCACATACATAATATTACTTTAATTCGGATTTATTTAATCTATAAAAAATTAGAAACATTATTTCATGTAAGCTCTAAAACACAAAATATGAATTAAAGGGGTAAAACATGTTATAGAAAAATAAATAAATATAAGATAAAACTGTACATTGATCATTATAAATCAATTTGGTTTTTGTTTTGTTTATAAACAAACTCTGTTATCATGGTTTAGAAATCAAAATCTTTGGAAATGTCAGCTCGTTGAGTAAAATTGTTGATATTACTATCAAATTCTATTAAATTAAATATCAGTATTATTATAACCTTATCTGCTTAACATCAAGCTATGTTTTTCAAGCTCAATTTTACTCAAAATTTTTTAGATGCTTCACTTTGAGCATGCATCACACAACTGCCTACACACTGTTTCAAACCTAATAGTAGGGTATATAAGACAAAAAAGTCAGATTTTCTGAACATAGGTCACATATGTTATAAGGTAACAAGATTCCACCTCCAAAAAGAGACAATATATTATTTAAAGATAATTAATATTTTCAAAGAAGAAAAAGAAATCGAAACAAAAAGGGAAATATTCTAATAAATAAATCACTGGGAAATAGGGAAATAGAAATTGAAATTTAGGAATTAAATAATGTAATTAACATGACAAAAGAATAACTGACGATGACAATTATACCCAGAAGAGACGATCAAATGACAAAAAATGTAAATAGGTATTAGTAAACAATTATAATGTACAAATATTAAACTTAGTATGTAAGAAATAAGACATTGAGATTAAAACTACGAGGTCTGCGAACCTCAAACAGTTATTTTGTATAAGTGAACTACAGACTGTGAATAATATAAAATTACAAATATAATAATATTGAACAATAATTATAAAAGTCAGGTAGTGTAATAGTGTAAAAAGGTGAGAACAACAGTGATAGGCTTTAAGAAGTAAAAACAGTGTATAGTGTAAGTGAATAAACATATTTACAATATGAACATTGCATGAAACTTGTAATTTATATGAAACAACAAGGTAACTCATATAGTAAGATTAAACCAAGGGTAAATAATTAAAACATAAAGAATCTTCCGTTACACACTTATAATGTAATAGCGACGAAGACAAAATAAGATTCTACGGAATAATATTAGTTGTAAATTGTGAAACCGAACCTGTCACCCATTGCCAAGACCTTAACTGAATAAATTAGTGTTTTAGAAAAAAGGAAGGTATATTTTTTAAGAAAAATATTGAAACCAGCCAGAACATGTCAATTTTACTGCTTGATTTTATACAAATTAAAGGCGGATACAAGGCGAAATGATACAGAAAAACTACGGAAATAACTAGAAGAATGATGTTTTAATCAATGGTACAAGAAACTGGAAGTCCAGGAACGAAGGATCAAGAAATAAACTCGTAAAGAAAACTCCCAGATTGGTGAGATCTCTCCAATAATCCACCAAGATATTTGAAAACGTTTTAACATTTAAAGATCGAGTCACAGCGATATACGATCACAAAAGCTATAAAAATTTTATAATAATGAATTCTAATTGTACACAAATAATTATTAGTATTAAGAGTTTCTTTTCAATTGTTCATTTGTCTTTTGTATGATCCAAAGAACCCACCGCTGCACAACATACATCAACAACACCTAATTACCATATTTATAAAACATCTTTATAAAGATTATGTTTTATTATATGTTTACGACTGATGTACTATACTTTGATATGACTTATACATGAACCCTGAGATTGGGATTTTACATGTTCTACAACAGAAATGAGTTTCAAAAAGAGTAAATAAAAATAATTGAATTTTAAACAATAACGAATAAGGTGTTTGGGTATTTATTTTAGCATAAAAACTTTACTTATAATGTTGATAACGCCTATTTCTTTATAGTGCGACTGGAAACAACCGTTGATTTACAATTGAATAATTGCTGTAAAATGTTGTAGCATGACCGAGAATCCACTTTATTATAATTCCAAAAATAAGAAAGTATAAAATAAAAACAAACTGGCATAAAGAATAATTACTATAATAATTAATCAAGAACAACAGTAAACTGAAATTCTAGATCCAAAGAAATCAAGTTCATTAAAAACAAACATACAATCTATAATAAATAATAGGAAGATAATGATTATAGTTCAACTTATAGAGTAGATATGCCCAGGTAGAATAGGAGCAGGTAAGGAAAACCCATGGATAAACAAACCCACCGAATAAAGCAATAACTATAGAAAAAACAGTACCACATTATAAAAATAAAACCCCAAAAAGATAACATAAGATAAGTACTGTACAATACAATAAAATAAAAACAATGTAAATTAAGTGTAAGTAAAAATATTAGATGATTAAAGGTGTACAAGTGTAATTTATTTTGATTGTGAAAAGTGACTAATAATAATCCCATTTAAGTGATGTTCCGTATTCCCCAAGACTAGATAAAATTACTAGAAATAAGATTAGGGAATACAGTAAATAGTGAGGGGAACCAAGGTAAATCCCTAAATCAAAACAAAAACAGCAATAGACTGAATAATGTTAACTTTAAAAAACTGTTTAAATAAAAACAGATTTGTTTTGTTGTGAAGTTCATTGAACCCATAGCATTGAATGCTTGAGATTAAATTTATTTTTCAGATAATATCTTTATTAGGTTTTAATAATGTCAATTCATCACAAACAATGTTGCAAATTAAGTAAGGGCAATTTAGTTGTTAGAATTTTATTAGAATTGTAAGTCAGAAAGGGTAATAGCAAGCTAAAATAATTGTAAACTTGGTGATAGGACTAACATAAAAATATATGTCAAATTGTAAACATCACCAACATTATAAATTAATAGTAAATAAGTTATTGAAACTAAATAAATGAATGAAAATTTTTGAATGTAAATCACTAACCATTTATAATAAATGTAACAAGACTTTGTGAAAGTAATTAAGGAAGGTATAGGATATTCTTAGAAAAAATGCAAGTGTAATAAACACTGGAGTCTAAAGCAAAGCCTAAATTGAAGGTAGTGTTCAAATTAGCTAAGTAAATCATCAAATTACTAAGAATTAAAGAAACCAAATCATAATAATTCAATCAATGATCTTGTTTAATGATAATTGGAATCTAACATTCACTGTAAAACATTTAATTTGTAAGGAAGTAAAGCAGTTAAGGCCTACAACTAAAAATACTGTAAATATGACTGTTGAGTTAAAAAATACTATAAAATATATCGTGTATGGTATTAAATTATGCAGAATTAAATAAGGAATTTGATTATGTAATTAGCATTTAATAAGAATAGATAATAATCAAAATGTAATTTATAATATAAGGTAAAATTCAATTCTTTTGTACAAAATCAAACTTGAGACTTAAGTACCAGCTGACTGAAACAATGTAAATTTACTAATAAATCAGCCAGGACCTCTTGTATGATGAATAAAAAAACTAGGGTTGATTGTTAAACGTCAAGGAGAACACATCAGAACGATATAGCTAAAAAAGATAAAACATTTTTTGACAAGAATTAAGCTTCAGAAAGATAATTTAAAATATGAGTGGTTTATACAAAAGTTAAATAAAAGAAACGAAACCATTACTTTTATGAAGATTGGCAATTATAAACCAGATATCGGAACAGTCCAGGCACTAATCGGAAAATTTCTAATGTGAATATCATTACGACATTCTGGACGAACTATTTGAACGAATAAACTATTAACCAACACCTATTACCGAACCAAAAAACGGATCACTAATACGGAATAATCACACTACAACGAAGAAAATTAATAACTACTGCTCTGATGAGGAACAATTAAAGAATAAACATTGATTTAGAGGAAATTCGTCGGGAAGATCTTGATGTAAATACGCAGCAAGAAGGCGGCCATCTTTGATTAAATCATTTGCCATCCGACTTCAATCAGTGTGATGACGTCAGTCCATGCATAGCCTGTGGTTCGAACAATTCAATTTTTACTAACATTTTCATAATAAATATTATTTCTATTTTATTAATTAAGAACTTTTAGTTGTAAATATTGTACTTTTCAGCACTGCCCTTTTCTGACTTTTGATAACAGTTTAAAGAACCTATTAATTTTAAAATGTTATTAATTTAAATAAAAGAAACCAAACCGACCTGAGATAAGAGTTTTCGAGCTGTGAATCAGTATTTCGGCTCAAAGTCGATTAATCGCCACGAGATAAATAAATTCATTTAAATATTCAATTTTTGAGTTTTATTTCTTTAAAAAATATATATTTAAAAGAATTTCAGATATTATTGAAACCTGGACGTCAAGGAGGAAGAGAGTAACATCGAAAAGGAGTAAAATCATAACTAATAGATTATTCAATATTCATAATCTATTTAACGCGTTAAACAAATTATTCATAAACAACCAAAAGAAATAAAATAATGAAGGAATTAATATAACAACGAGGAGTAATATAATAAATAATAAACTAATAAATAATTAATACATAATAAAAAAATAAAATAAAATAAAGAAAAAATTGAGCGACAGAGGAAACTCCAGGCAAAGAAAAAGAAATAAAGTTGTAGCGTGATCCTAAGTGGTCAATTCGCTTATAAAAAAAAAAAGAAACAACAATTTTTTTCAATACATTAAATTTAAACAATATTATCATTTTTCATATTTATTTTTGTAACATAAAAAACCATATCGTTACAATGTATTTAAAACCGTTTCTATCCTACGGTAATTTGTACAATAATAGTTTAAAATCAAGCTAAATCCCTCAGCTTGTTATAACACGTTGTAAGGAAAGGAGATATTTTTCTTACTTGTAATGACTACCTGTAGGCACTGGCTCAAATGTCTTCAGCTACTCTGTGAATTGCATACATGTGGAATACATTATCTGTAGTCCTTTTGCTGGCTTTGTCATATTAAGAGCAGCATATGTAATTGTAAGATTCTCTTGCCTCACTTTATCCATTCACAAAAAATTCACTGCATTGTCAAAAATAATGCTACAGAGGACTTATTTATTCTTTGATGATAACCCATAAAATGTATTGTACTGTTTAGTTTACTATATGCCAGTGAAATGAGTTTTTTGAGGCGGGCAGCTGGAAAAACAAGGATAAAACAAAATAGGAATATGACCATCAGAAACCTTTGCAAGGAGGGATTAATTATCGAGATAGTACAAAGAATAGCACTATAATATTAGTCATTTAATGAGGATTAACGAAAGGAAACCAAAAAGACGAAACTCATCATGAAAGCGTTCCTAGGCGGAGGCAAATAAAGAGAAAAAGATTGATTTTATAATTTCAAAATTGTACAATTTTACAATTTTAAAATAGATTCGAATTGGTTGATCATATAGTGAAGTTGGCTAATAGAAGGTAGAAGATATTGTTAGAACTCGAGCACCTCATTTATGAGAAAAAGGAGTTTATGAGGTGACTGACGTTACCAACGCTTCACGGCAGAAGGGAATAAAAAAGAAGGCGCAGAAGAAAAGGCACTCAATATTCGCCTTATCCTAGATTTAATTAATTATTTTTAATATTATTATTAAAACTACTACCGCCCGGTAAAATGAAATCGTAGACTATTAAAATATTCCCTAAAATATGATATCATACAAGTTTTGGCTAAAATTATTACTAATCGTAAAAACAATTAAAATATGCATTTACATGGGTTTTCAGAAGTTGTGGTATAAATCTGAACATTATTAATTAAATACTGGACAAAACAGTATTACAAGAACGTTTATCACAATGCTCCCTACTGGCGTTGATAAGCAATTACATTTTTATTCGCTTCAGGTAGATTTTGGCAATCTAATATCTCTTTTTAGGTCTGCTATACTAGCAAGGAGAAGCTCTACTTTCTTAGTGGCTTGTTCAGATATGAAGGTTTTTATTAAAACGTGTTTTATAAACGTCAGTGGTGGTAAATCCGCTCTGTAGTAACAAGATACAATATGCGCCTTTTTCCTAACGTCTTGATCTGGGTCTTGTTATGTATGCCGGTTCAACTTTTGTTTAGACTTATTAACTTGATAAAACTCTTGTATTTGTCTAAACGACATAAAAAACAGAACTACGTATATAAGAAAAACGTGATAAATAATAAGATAAAAACTAAATGTATTTGTTATTTGTTTAGCAAGAGTTTATTATTAATTTATTATTTCGTTACAACAATAGGATCAGATTGTTGGTAATAATATGTTAGACTCCCTTACGTCTACTAAGAAATTGATAACTGTCTTACTGCTGTACAGACGTTTTACAACATGATCATATTTTAGTATGATTATTATTTGATTGTAAATTTCATTTTATTTACCTTGCCGTCTTCATTAAATTTAAATATGCATTAAGGTAATTGAAAATAAAACATAAAATTTTTTATAAAACACTGAGTTAAAACTGCGTATGAATTTCGTCATTGCAGTACACGTCACTACATTACAGCGCCCCTTTCCAACTGCAATCCGAAACATTAAACAAAAAAAAAGTTCATAAAATTCAAAGCACTGGAGGACATCAAAGACAAGGTCACAAGGTCATCGCAAACTAGATTTTTTCTACTCTGATCAGTCGTAAGTGTATACAACTCTTCTACACAACTCTAGCGCCTCACACACACTACTGTAATCAAACACACAGCTGACAACTAAAGACGTAACGTCATTTGCCTTCCAATTATACATAGTTTTTACAGATACTTGACCTTCCCAGATACACACGCTAAACACATGTTCATCACACTTACATTCTTTGTTTAGTTTAGTTGTTCCTTCTCTTTGAGAATAGCTTAATAAACTGAAACAGCTGTGAGAGTTAAATAAAAATTGTGAAACGTACCAAGTGTATATATATATATATATATATTGTAATATAATTTATTACAAATATAAAATAAAATACTAAATAAAGATATAAAGATAGAAATTCTGATGCTAATAAATGTTGTCTGAATCTCGGTGTTGAACTCGCCGATGATACAGCTCCACTTTGGATTCACCAATTGGTAATTATTCCTAATTACAAAGAATAAAGTAAATATAAATAATGTATTATAATAAAGTGTGATTTGTTGATAATAAAAAATTTTTGTAAGTTATGAAATGTTACTTATATATTTTTTTTTATTAATTAATTCAATTAATTAATAAATAATTAATTAATTGTATGTGTTTTATATACTTCCAATTAAATAGGTATGAATTTCTGGTTCGAAACTATTTGTTTCTATTAATAATTTAATTGTGTAGTTAGATCTGTTGATTCTCTCTGCTGACTTTGCTTTTCTTCTTCCTCTCAAATATTTATTTTATCACTGTTAATTATTTTTTTAGAAGAAAGATTAGCTAACATTCACTATACAAATAAATACAAACTCTTATAACTGAATAATTATGTTCATTTATTGACATTTAAAATTATGCGCCATTCTGGCTACGCGTGAACCAGGCATTGGCTAATATTTGCTCAAGTCGGTAGCGAACAAGGTTGACAAAATATATTTTTACAAGATTAATTAATTAGGATTCTTTTAGCGAGTCGAATGGTCAGAGAGGGCAAGGAACAAGATACAATTCTTACAGCTATTTTTAAAATATATTATTATGGCTGGAAAAACAATATTATTATGTAAATTGTCAATTATTAAAAGTAACATCGAACCATTCGTCGAAATGACGTCACTGGCTTCAAGCAGGCTGTGTCCTGGACTCGTTCGGAAATTAAGTATGGCCGCCGTAACCTCGATTTTCTCTGCTATGCACTGCTGATGCTGGTTGAGCTTCTCCCACCGAAATAAATGAGTATTCCCTTCTCTGCGAAGTTGTAGTTGTCCTGGAATATAGTGTAGAGTGTTCTCCCTTCTCCTGCGATGTCGTTTCGTGATGGTTTACTGGTGAAGTGTCCGGTGTTCAAATGTGTTGTATTCGTGTTCTGCTAGTATGGTTTAATATTCCTTCAAAATGGTCGTTGATTTCTTGTGCTCGTGTTAGATAGTGTTATTGCTGTTGTTCTGAATTAGTTAGGTGTTAATTCTTATCTGTTAGTGTTATTTTTATTTAGTTAACCTCTGTTACACTTTTCGAGGCTGCACTAACGGTTTTGCAGTAAATTTTACTTTTTCGGTCTTCTCTTAGTAATTTCTCAACTGTTCATTTTAACGATTAACAATAGACTAAACTCTGAAAGTCGTCGTTTTGGGGTAATTTATGAAATGTCTTTTTCCTCTTTCCATTGTTTATTTATAAAAGTACATGTCTCAGATTTGGTTCATCCTCTAAATATACGTAACAAGTTTTCCTATTTATTGCTGTAATTCAATTATTTCTTAATTTTACAAAAATCTAACTATTCAGCAATATTCTTAAATTAATTTTACATAATTGGATATATAGCTGGGTTTGTTTTAAGCTCATATAAGCCTAAAATTTACAATTTTTGATAATTATTGTAGGCCTCATATTTTGTACAAATTTAGTTTTTAAATGGTTTACAAGTGTTTTTCTGATAATATTTCCATGGAATAATATTAATCACTCCGTGATTATTTTTTGTTGTTCATAATTTTGTTGTTATAACACTTCAATATTGATTAATTTACTTTTTAGTCTGAGTTGATTACCATTATAGGCCTAGTATTATTTATTTCCAAAAAAAGTTAATTTTCTTTCCTTTGTCATTCCATTCGTTATTATTTGTATCTGTGCTAATTACATTTTCATATTTTTGTGTTGTATGGACTGAATTCTATTCCCTATATTATGTAGTTTGATTCTCTGATAGATAGTTTTGGTTTACATTACTGGTCTGTTTTTCTAGAGTGGTGTATTAGCTAATCTGCTTTGTACCTTTCATATGGTTTACAGTTGTAAATAAAATTATAACATACCTATTTCCTACTTGCCTCTCTGCCTTACAAACTTGAAAATTAGTTAACATGATTTTAAATACAACAAAACATCTTATTATCTACTATTTTTCATATATCACCTAATTTTAACAAAAACATCTTATATCTTTATTTTTGACTGTGTCATTTAATGATAACAAATTATCTTATGCCTATTATTTTTATATATCATTTAACTATAATAGAAACATCTTATTACTAACAATACCTTCAGTCATTAACTGTCCTTTGTTTTTATGTTCTTTTTGTAACAAATTTAATTATACTAAAACATCTTATATCTATTATCACCTTATATCTAACATATTATCTGATTAACAATAAACAACAAACATCTTATTATTAGTTATACCCTCAGTTATGAACTGTCCTCTGCTATTTATTGTCCTTCTCACAATTTACTTAACTGTAATTAAAAAAAACATTTTATAGGTAATATTCTTTCTTATATCTAATTTAGAAAACTCTTATCACTAATAATGTTGTCAGTCCTTTTAAATAATTTTTATTTCCTACACTATTTTTTATTATAGTGTGTCACTTGTTATTCTCTACACTCACTGTAGTCTCTAACCTTTATTGTATTTATTATGGTATTTCACCTTATATTTCCTACACTAATGGTAGTCTTTTGTTTTTACACTATGGTAGTTTTTGGTTTGTTTCTACACTGTTGGTAGTCTTTTGGTTGTTACATATAATACTTATATCTAGTTTACAACTCGGTTTTCATTGGATTGTATCTTGTAACTTGAGTTACTGGATCTAAATATACTGGTTTTAATTTAGTTCAATGGCATGTATTCCTTTATTAACATTTTTGGAATAGCTCTTCTTATTTCTAGGCTCTTTGTAGGAATCTTGACATATTTTGTCCTTTCTTCATTATTATATTAGTAAATTTCTTGTCTTGTGGGTTCTCTGCTTCTTGACCTTATAAATTTCCCTTATTAATATTGTTTTCACCTTTTTATCTCCTTTTTCTTTTCTTTCCTTTTTACTGCTTCCCCAATCTACTGGGTATACTGCTGGTTTATTGGGTTTTTACATAGTAAGTTATTTTTACCAATTGTTTTCTTTGTTATTGTTTATTCTTATTAACATTTTATTGACTTAACAGTTTCTTTAGTTTAATCTTTAACCAATTCATTCTTCTCACTCACTATGGACCTTTTCTTCTTTATTTATGTTGCATTAAGTTAAAATTTTAATGTGATAATTTTGTTATGCTACATATGCTCTCCTGTAAAAGTGATTAGTTCAGATCATACTCTTAGTATGGATGAAATAATTACTACTAATTCTTTTTATTTACCATATTTTCTTCGTGATTACATGTTTTCACTTTATATACCTTCTTTTTCCACCGTTGCTTCCTTTCAGATGATGTGTATCTCCTTCATTAGTTTCTTTCTTCATTAATAAGTAATCCTCGATCTTGTGTATAACATTATCATTTTATATCCTTTCTTATTTGGTGCTTCCTCACCAGTATGTTTACTCCCTAACACTCCCTAACATATTAATTGGAACAGTTCAGAGTGGCACTTTTGGCTTCAATCCCTGCTGTCCAATACTTCAATTAATTGAGTCCAGAGGTATTATCATCTCTGCTCAAAATATAAGACTGATGGCATTTTCTACATCCAGTCATATAAATAAATAATCAGTAAAAGTAGTCTCTTTCGACTAAAATAAACATCCTTAGATTCTTCACTTCATATTATTTTATACCAATTAATACTTTCATACACTTGACTGTTCTTCTCTATTAAAGCTTATTCCATATTATGTGGTTTAGGTATGTGGTATAATATACATTTCGTCGTTTCATCATTTTATCTTGTTTACATAGTAATTAGCATCTATATATATTTTTTCTACCATTTGGTATCCAATGAGTTATTTTATTGCTCATGGCATAACATTAATTAATTCTTTATCACTTATCACTATAACAGTGGTTATTACAACAATATTATCATTAATAGTACCAGGGTTTTTGGTTTCTGGTCTTAATATTTGGTCTCTACTTAGTTGGTCTTTCTTCATTGTTCCATCTTTAACAAATTATTTTCTTTGTGAGTTTAGTTAAGTTGTTTTGATTAAATCATATGACATTCTGGTTTCTTTTCTCTTTTTCATTTGAAATTCTGTATTATTTTTGTCTTAAATTGTCTCATTTACATAATTTATAATAGTGGTCATTGTTAGCATAGTCACTATTATCATACAAACTATAGTATGGTTTTTTATAGTTGTGATAGTTTATTGAGGTTTTTTTTTCTTTATTAACACTGGTTTTTATGAGGATTTGTTACATTCCTTCTTCTAACATTTTTAACATTTATTAATATATTGTTCTGGTAACATTAAATTATCCAATTGTTTAACATTGGTTGTTCTTTTTGTTTACTGGAACCTGTTCTTTTTGGTTTGGGTCTCTGGAGAGTTTGAGAGAGAGTTTTTACATTTGTACTCCATTTACCTTCAAATTCTTTTATGTAAGAGTTCACTCAAATTATGAGTGTGATTTGTTCTTACTCTTTTAGAATTTTGTATCTCTTTCTTACAAAATCTCTTTTCATATTTAAGAGTTATTTCTCATCATTCGTATGAGTTGTACTTACTATTTTTTAACTTTAGATATTTTTATTCAACTAAATTCTTTCTTATTCATAGTAGTTTTTCAAATATTTTGGTGTAAGTTGTACTTACTATTGTTTTGAATTTTGAAATTTTTTATTCATCAAAATTCTTTTTTATTCTATAATAATTATTTCGAATAGTTTGTCGAATAATTGGTGTAAGTTGTCCTTACTGTTTTTTAGAATTTTGAAATATTTTATTCATCAAAATTCTTTTTTATTCTATAATAATTATTTCGAATAGTTTGTCGAATAATTGGTGTAAGTTGTCCTTACTGTTTTTTAGAATTTTGAAATTTTTATCTCTCCTCTATATATTTTTTAATTGATAATTGATTATAAATTCCTTTTACTTTATTTGAAATGATATCCTTTAATACATACGTATTGTTATTATTGTTTTTAATAATTAGGTATGGGCCGGTATACAGCAGTAACAACTTTTTGGTAATGCCTTCCGAAGTACTGGGTAATTCCCTGTTTTTTAGTAGTACCTTTTCTCCGACTTCATAGCTTATTATTTTCTTAATCGCCTTTTGATACTTGTTCTTGCGCCTTTCCTGGTCTTCTGCTCATTTATTGTAGAATCTGATTCGATTGAACTTGTATTCTTCACTCATGGGGAATTCTATTATGTCTTGTATTTCTCTTGGAGGCGGTTTTTCATACATTGCCGTGTATGGCGTGGTACCTATAGCGGGGTGATATGCCAAATTAAGGAATTCTTCAGTAGCTAATAAATATTCTTGCCACTTCCTTTGTTGATTATAGCAATAAGTCCGTAATATTCTTCCGACTTCTCGCAGTACCCTCTCTGCTGGATTGCTGCTGGGGTGGTAGACAGATGTCTTGTATGTCTTAATGCCCAACGTATTTAGAGTGTTTCTCCACCTCCAACCCTTAAATTGCGTTCCATGGTCTGTGATTATGGATGCCGGGCTCCCTATCTCTGGAATGTAATGATTTGTTATTACTCCTAGAGTCTTCAAAGTGGTGGCTCTGTTCACAGGGTACAGTTTTGTGAATTTTGTGAAGTGATCCATCATGATAATAATGTATTTGTATCGATGGCGTCCGCCACTGCGGGGAAATGGACCACAGATGTCCAGAAAGACCTTTTCCAGTTTGGCTTGTGAGGTAATTGGTATCATCATACCCTCAATGTCTGCAATTATATATACTATTTCATTGTAATTATTATTAATGTTAATTTCGTTTTCTTCTAGCAAGTCCTTACGGATATCCTTCAAATAGTTATTGTATATTATTGTAAAATTTTTTCTTTCTTCCTTCAAATTTATTTCTTGGTCAAACCCAGCAGATTGGAGCAGTAAAGGGTTATTGGAGTTTATTACTGCCTCCGTTCGTTTAAATGTTCCGCATCATTACGGATTAGGCCGTTGGAAGCATCAACTTGGAGTCCTGAAACTGCTACGTTTGGTTCAGCACGATCGTCCTGTTGGGCTTCCGTTACAGGTAGTCTTCGTTGATTGTCCAGGCTGGAACTGCGTCTGGGCTCGTACTCTCTGTAACGATTACTTCCCTGACTTCCTTGAAAGGTCTCATACTCATAATATCAGCTCCTTCGTTGAGGCTGGTACCTCCTCTGTCCACTGCCTTCCGCTCTGATGTAGTTAATATGGGGTCGATATGTCCTGTAATTATTGTTATTACCTCCATTCGGGTAATTCCTGTTATAATTACTATGATAATTGTTATTAGAGGGGTTGGGGTTTCTCTGACCATTTGGAACATAATTACGGTTATTATTATAATAAACGTTGTTGTTTGGTGGACGGTTATTATTATTATTATTATTATTATTGTTGTTGCCCTCATTATTATTAATTCGAGGAACATGATTATTATTATTATTATTGTTATTAAATCTAGGTACATTATTGTTATTACGGGTGTTATGATTGTACTCGGCATTATTCCGATTTGCGGAATTATAATTATTGTTGTTGCCCACATTCTGCCGATTATTATTATTCGAATTATTGGTGTTACTTCTTGGTTCCGGCCTTTCATATCTCCTGCGACTTTGGCGGTAGTAATCCTCATGCTCATACATTTCTAAGAGCTCGGTCATTGCTTGTACAGTCTTTATTTGACTGTTTCTTCTAGCTCTTATTATATCTTCCTCATAATGGTATGAGAGCTTGCTGACCAAGCATTCTTCCGGTATTCTGGGCTCTAGATGTTTGGCCACGCACACCTTTCCCAAAAAGTACGCCGTTAGAGTCTGGTTTCTCATACTGGTTGTATTTTCCCTGACAGATCCCGTCTCTAGCGATATTTTGTGTCGATTCAGACCAATATTTGGCTTTGAATAGCCTTTTGAATTGTTGGTAGTCGGTCACTTCGTCTCTTATCGCCATCCACCAGTTATCTGCTATCCCCTTGAACGATTCGTCAAGTACTTCTTTATTCTCCCTCCAGCGATTGCCTCTGTGTTTGGTGAAGTACTCTTCGATTCTGGCTAGGAACTCCATCGGTTTGTTTTTATAAAACCTGAAGTTAATTCCTTCACGATTCTCGTTGTTAGGACAACTGGCAATGCTTGTCGGTCGACTATGGAACAGGTCTATATCTGTTTGATTCTGTCGCACCTGACTGTTGATACTGGTCACAGTAGCTTCAATGCCGTCACATTTTTCTGTGAATCGGTGCTGCACTCGCTCCCAGTCTTCACGTGTTTCTTTTAGTTTTTCCTCTAAAGTCTTCCTATTCGTTTCTTCAATGTTGTTAACCTTAGTGTTTATTTCTGTCTTGATACTCTGTACTTCTCGTTCGGTTTGACTCCATCTTTCGTCAGCTCTTGTAACCTTTTGTTCGATTACCGTTATTTCCTCTTCTACCTTCTTGTTGATTGTTTCATTGTTTTCAGTATCTTTTGCCCCAATTCTTCCTTCAATGCTTCCATCTTTCCATCTAATCGGTTCATATTCTCTTGGTTCGTCTCTCTTAAATCTTCTCTTAATTGTTTACTATTATTTTCCATCTTTTTATTGGTTTCTTCCAGTTTCTGGCTTATCTGGGTCAATTCCTCCTTCGATTGTTTATTGTCAGTTTTTATTTCCTCCATTTTCTCCTCAATCTTCTGAATATTTTCTTCCATTAATAATTTATTCTCGTTTTTTTATTTCGTCCATTTTCTCCTCCATCTTCTTACTATTTTCTTCCATTTTCTCCTCCATCTGCTTACTATTTTCTTCGATTTTCTTATTGGTATCTCCGATTTTATTACCCAACTCTTCCTTTGTCGTTTTAAATTCTCTGAGTAACATCTCCATCATTCTATCCAATTTTGTATCTTCCTTTGTGGTGGATTTCTCCGGCTGTTCCTCCTGTGGTGCAGGCTTGTTTGGTTCTGCTGGCGGTAACATCGACTCCACATCTTCCACTGGTGTCGCCTCTTTATCCTCCATATCTATCTCCTGTTCGGCCTCCACAGCCCTTTTTTTTTATGTAGCCCTCCTGTGCATCTCGCTTCTTCTTCCGACCTATTGACCGCTGCCGAGCTAAAATAGGAAACTGGACAATCGTCCTTATTTTATAACTCTATTAACTCCTATTTTAAGAGCTTTAGTTGGACGCCAATTTGTAATATATTTTTTATTACAAATATAAAAAATATAATTAGTAGATAGATTTTATAATTATTAAGTTGATTTTATAATAACTGAAATCCCACTAGTGATCTCGCCAATTGGTAATAAAACGTGCAAATAGAAGGTGATAATGATGCCCCACGTTGGGCGCCAATTTGTAATATAATTTATTACAAATATAAAATAAAATACTAAATAAAGATACAAAGATAGAAATTGTGATGCCAATAAATGTTGTCTGAATCTCGGTGTTGAACTCGCCGATGATACAGCTCCACTTTGGATTCACCAATTGGTAATTATTCCCAATTACAAAGAGTAAATTAAATATGAATAATGTATTATAATAAAGTGTGATTTGTTGATAATAAAAAATTTTTGTAAGTTATGAAATGTTACTTATATTTTTTTTGTTTAATTAATTAATTTAATTAATTAATTAATAATTAATTAATTGTATGTGTTTTATATACTTCCAATTAAATAGGTATGAATTTGTGGTTCGAAATTATTTGTTTCTATTAATAATTTAATTGTGTAGTTAGATCTGTTGATTCTCTCTGCTGACTTTGCTCTTCTTCTTCCTCTCAAATATTTATTTTATCACTGTAAATTATTTTTTTAGAAGAAAGATTAGCTAACATTCACTATACAAATAAATACAAACTCTTATAATTGAATAATTATGTTCATTTATTGACATTTAAAATTATGCGCCATTCTGGCTACGCGTGAACCAGGCATTTGCTCAAGTCGGTAACGAACAAGATTGACAAAATATATTTTTACAAGATTAATTAATTAGGATTCTTTTAGCGAGTCGAAATGGTCAGAGAGGGCAAGGAACAAGATACAATTCTTACAGCTATTTTTAAAATATATTATTATGGCTGGAAAAACAATATTATTATGTAAATTGTCAATTATTAAAAGTAACATCGAACCATTCGTCGAAATGACGTCACTGGCTTCAAGCAGGCTGTGTCCTGGACTCGTTCGGAAATTAAGTATGGCCGCCGTAACCTCGATTTTCTCTGCTATGCACTGCTGATGCTGGTTGAGCTTCTCCCACCGAAATAAATGAGTATTCCCTTCTCTGCGAAGTTGTAGTTGTCCTGGAATATAGTGTAGAGTGTTCTCCCTTCTCCTGCGATGTCGTTTCGTGATGGTTCACTGGTGAAGTGTCCGGTGTTCAAATGTGTTGTATTCGTGTTCTGCTAGTATGGTTTAATATTCCTTCAAAATGGTCGTTGATTTCTTGTGCTCGTGTTAGATAGTGTTATTGCTGTTGTTCTGAATTAGTTAGGTGTTAATTCTTATCTGTTAGTGTTATTTTTATTTAGTTAACCTCTGTTACACTTTTCGAGGCTGCACTAACGGTTTTGGACTAAATTTTACTTTTTCGGTCTTCTCTTAGTAATTTCTCAACTGTTCATTTTAACGATTAACAATAGACTAAACTCTGAAAGTCGTCGTTTTGGGGTAATTTATGAAATGTCTTTTTCCTCTTTCCATTGTTTATTTATAAAAGTACATGTCTCAGATTTGGTTCATCCTCTAAATATACATAACAAGTTTTCCTATTTATTGCTGTAATTCAATTATTTCTTAATTTTACAAAAATCTAACTATTCAGCAATATTCTTAAATTAATTTTACATAATTGGATATATAGCTGGGTTTGTTTTAAGTTCATATAAGCCTAAAATTTACAATTTTTGATAATTATTGTAGGCCTCATATTTTGTACATAAATTTAGTATTTAAATGGTTTACAAGTGTTTTTCTGATAATATTTCCATGGAATAATATTAATCACTCCGTGATTATTTTTTGTTGTTCATAATTTTGTTGTTATAACACTTCAATATTGATTAATTTACTTTTTAGTCTGAGTTGATTACCATTATAGGCCTAGTATTATTTATTTCCAAAAAAAGTTAATTTTCTTTCCTTTGTCATTCCATTCGTTATTATTTGTATCTGTGCTAATTACATTTTCATATTTTTGTGTTGCATGGACTGAATTCTATTCCCTATATTATGTAGTTTGATTCTCTGATAGATAGTTTTGGTTTACATTACTGGTCTGTTTTTCTAGAGTGGTGTATTAGCTAATCTGCTTTGTACCTTTCATATGGTTTACAGTTGTAAATAAAATTATAACATACCTATTTCCTACTTGCCTCTCTGCCTTACAAACTTGAAAATTAGTTAACATGATTTTAAATACAACAAAACATCTTATTATCTACTATTTTTCATATATCACCTAATTTTAACAAAAACATCTTATATCTATTATTTTTGACTGTGTCATTTAATGATAACAAATTATCTTATGCCTATTATTTTTATATATCATTTAACTATAATAGAAACATCTTATTACTAACAATACCTTCAGTCATTAACTGTCCTTTGTTTTTATGTTCTTTTTGTAACAAATTTAATTATACTAAAACATCTTATATCTATTATCACCTTATATCTAACATATTATCTGATTAACAATAACTAACAAACATCGTATTATTAGTTATACCCTCAATTATGAACTGTCCTCTGGTATTTATTGTCCTTCTCACAATTTACTTAACTGTAATTAAAAAAAAATTGTATGGGTAATATTCTTTCTTATATCTAATTTAGAAAACTCTTATCACTAATAATGTTGTCAGTCCTTTTAAATAATTTTTATTTCCTACACTATTTTTTATTATAGTGTGTCACTTGCTATTCTCTACACTCACTGTAGTCTCTAACCTTTATTGTATTTATTATGGTATTTCACCTTATATTTCCTACACTAATGGTAGTCTTTTGTTTTTACACTATGGTAGTTTTTGGTTTGTTTCTACACTGTTGGTAGTCTTTTGGTTGTTACATATAATACTTATATCTAGTTTACAACTCGGTTTTCATTGGATTGTATCTTGTAACTTGAGTTACTGGATCTAAATATATTGGTTTTAATTTAGTTCAATGGCATGTATTCCTTTATTAACATTTTTGGAATAGCTCTTCTTATTTCTAGGCTCTTTGTAGGAATCTTGACATATTTTGTCCTTTCTTCATTATTATATTAGTAAATTTCTTGTCTTGTGGGTTCTCTGCTTCTTGACCTTATAAATTTCCCTTACTAATATTGTTTTCACCTTTTTCTCTCCTTTTTCTTTTCTTTCCTTTTTACTGCTTCCCCAATCTACTGGGTATACTGCTGGTTTATTGGGTTTTTACATAGTAAGTTATTTTTACCAATTGTTTTCTTTGTTATTGTTTATTCTTATTAACATTTTATTGACTTAATGTACAGTTTCTTTAGTTTAATCTTTAACCAATTCATTCTTCTCACTCACTATGGACCTTTTCTTCTTTATTTATGTTGCATTAAGTTAAAATTTTAATGTGATAATTTTGTTATGCTACAATATATATATATATATTTTTTTTTAAATAAATCTTTGTATTAATAAGTTTTACCAAGGGCCCAACGAGTCATCAATCAATATCGTGACTACTTAGTGTTTTTTCGAGATATGTATCTAAAACACTGTAGCCCACTAAAAACTGAATTTATAAAATATACAGAAATGTCCATAAGATAAAAAATAAAAATATGATCAAATAAACAAATTAGCATGTTCTACAGTTATAATTGAAGAGAAATTGTGTACAGCGCGCTACACATTGACTTTTTCTGTAGTCGATAGTAAGGTTTGTGACGCTGTCCAGATAGTCACCAACAGAGGAATGTAACATATGAGGCGCAATATAACAAAACTTTAATAATATTATTTCTGATTCAGTGGAAAGTAAAAACGGGAAATTTAAAACTTGGGGTTACGTTTTACACTGTTGGATACGTTTTTTCGAATGCGTTCTCCAATTATTCTACAAATTACCAATAAAGACTTGGTAAATTCGCAAACATTGTGAAAACGTTGTCGCAAAAAGTAAAACCAGAATACATAGATGATTCGGGAGAGTGATGTAGGTTAAGTGAGGATAAACCCAAACCAGGATTCGGGAGTCCAAACGGTGGAAACATGGCCAGACATTTTCAAACATCCACAGCTATCAGCTGAATCCGCTGATATCGGATTGAATTTAGAGTTGATCAGAAAACATGGATACAATAATGACAGTTGTATTTAGTGGCATCTATACGTATTCAATCTAAATAAATAAAATTGAAAAAATCCTATCTATTAAATCACTGTAAAAATCAGATTGGAAAACGCTCCTTTAAAGAATTTAAGAAATTAAAGATTTATAATTAAATAAAGAAAGTTTAAAGAAATCAGTGGTAGAGATACAACAAAATAATAATAACAAAGCTTTACATAATACTGTATTAATCAAAGTATGAAATAATACAAATGAATACTAACTATGAAAAAGCACACACACCACGAAACACAAGCACAATGTGTACAAACACTTGTACACCAACAAGATCAACGAAACACTGCACAGAGACGCAACGGGCCCAACTCATTTGTGAAAGTAGGCGGCAGACACTGCCTACACACAAACCGGTAAGGCTACCCAATTCCTAAAGTGCTTTACGAACGGAACGAAGCCAGATGTTCGGAATTTCGCTGCTAACCTGATTAATGCAATTATTATTTATAACAATAAAAGCAGCTTCTTGAATCTTCGTTTGAATTTTTTTTCTTAACATTCATTTTTTATTTCTGCCATAAACTTTATGTTGTTCATCCTACACATGCTCCAGCCAACCTTGATCGAAAAGTGTTACCTCACTGAACATTCACTCTGTGCTCATTCACACGGACCTGCAACGGTCGAGAAAATACGCCCATGTACTCACAACCATACTCACACGGGATACTATAATGAATACTTTTCTTATCGATCACAGGGTCCGGAAGATTTTTAGTAATTTTTGTAATGTATGGTGGGATGAAAAGCAGCGCGTATCCCAAACTCAGTGCGCATCCAATCTATCTTCCTAATATTTGCAAACGTAAGGAATGACTATACTGAATCTTAACTCCGCCTCCTGCTTATTAGAGTTCTTAATGTCACTAAGACAACTTTTAATTAATTTTATTTTGAATAACCACTATCTAAATATTTTCAGCATCTAAATTGGTTTCATAGGAACAAAAGCTAGTGGCTCCAGCATGTGAAGAATGGAAAACAGAGCTCATTACATAGTCAGGGTGATTAGAAAAAACCTATTTATATCTTGCTCGGTTTGAGTTGATTTCCTGAATACTGACGTGTCAGTATTTCTGTCCTCACGACTAACCAATATATCAAAGAATGGTATTTTCTATGGTTTTCTATTTCCACTATAATTTAATGGATTATTCTTCCTTATTTAGCTGCTACAAAAATACTTGCAAACAACAAACGTATCATCAACATTCCTCAGCCATAATTTAGGTTTGTTGACATATTTATTACTTGTTTTCAAACATTTCAATTTTTAGCCAATACAGGGGACAGTGATGAACCTATCGGTAAGCCATCCTTCTTAATTTTGTATCAATCTTTATACCGAATATACAGAGACCTAATGCAAACGTAAACTTTATGACGTTTCTAAAATTACTAGGTAATGCGAGCTCAGAGAATTACTTTTTAAGAAGTTGTCACGAAAGATAGGTCTGATATAATTTTACGATAGTTTTCCATAAATTTCATAAAAAGTTATATAGTTGTCTTCTGTTTGTTTCTATTGTCTGTTTCTATGGAGATTTCTTCCATAATTTACATTAAATTTTGGTTGTTCCCAAACGTGAGCTAGGAACCTCTTATATTCCTCGTACTTACATACATATATAATTAGTTTACTTTTATTTATATTTATTCATGTGTGCATGCTTGTATACAGCATTATAAGGTAATATGTCTTTTGTATCAAAATACTTTTATCTTTTTGTTTGGCTCCCGCGTACCTGCACGTAATAATAACAAAACACCAAGTCGATAGTCTGCATACATTACATGTATCATCATTTTATTCGGAGTACCTGGTACCTGGTACATGGTACATGCCATTTTTTATGGCGAAGTATATTTCAAACGCTTAAGGAATAATCAATTCATAATAAAACAAAAACGATGATTATATACAACATTTTTAAAACTTCTTAGAATTTAATCTACGCAAATCAGCGTGACTGTATTGGAACATCTGTAAGTTGCTTTCTTATTAGGAGACTTATTGTAGATAGGGTTCCAGGCTTCACAGCAACGTTTTAATTTTGATGTAGCAGTTAAAATACTAGCATTAATACAATTGCATACCTCTAATATCCAACATCTAGTTAACAGACCGGTTAGCTTTCGGTTAGCTCCGATAACATTTTAGAATATAAAATAAGCCTGTGTACACAAGTAGTAATAACTGAAAAATTAAAAGTCATAGATATGTTCAAAATTGACCTTTCCATGTTATAAAATTTGTTTAAAATAATTATGATTGGCGGGATATTTTATTTTCCGTTCAAACCCAAGACTGCAAACATGATACTGCGAGCTCGGTTTAATCAAAACGTTCACGCAATTTGTGTTTATTTAAGACATTGTGACTTTGTGCATTTATATTTATGCCGCCTTCATGAAAGTAATCTTTATCACATATGATACAATTAGACCTAGGATTTTTCTATTTTTCAACATATTTCTAGAAAGCACTTTTTGAAATAGGCTATCTTTAGGTTTTTTAAACAATTTTTTCTGTAAGTTGTCTTTGGTCGCCATAATATATTGTCTTTTCATGTGTTCTGGTTGTTATAAAGAACAAATATGTATGGAGATATCTAGCGAATAATGATACGTATCATTACTATTATTGGTTCTCAAATTTTTTAAAACAAAACTTTTAACATGTGTGAATTATGTTGGTGAGATTGTTAAAATTATTCTTCCATAAATCTTGCTATTTTCTACGAATAGCATTATACGCGTGACGTATTATGCCACAAAAGTATTCTCTAGTAACCATAACAACTAGCGATACAATTCATAGTATTCTATACTACAATCGTAACACTTTACTGTCTTTCTATACCTTTACTATAATTCAGAACTATCTTTCAAGCTTTTGTATCCCTTATAAATTTCCATGCAAACCAAAACTCCCAAAAGCTTTCTTTAAGATTTTCTCATGTCAAATCCTTTATGTTTCTCTTTATCCAAAAAGAATTCACTCTCGAAGAGTAAAATGTTGCAAACCAAAGGTACATAAAAACCTTATTTACTCAAAGAGCTATCAGAACTAAAGAATACATCTATAGTGCTTACAAAATTAGACAGTATTGTCACATACTTATTTACCTACTTCACAAGAATCAGTTTTTGATTGGATATTCCTACCGCAAGCAAATTAAGCAATTGACTTTCGTAGCGCGAGGGAACATTTTGATCAAACCTCGTAGAAAAATTTTTTTGTATTCACAGTTAAGAGAGGTAGAAAACTTGTTCATTGTAAATCTATTCTGTGGTATTTGATATTTAACAAGTTGTCTTACCTGTACGAAAATTTTAATGAAATTCCCGTATTTAGAAAAGAACATAACTGATGAATGTAGACTAGGCTAATGTATATAGACCCTAATACTATAATTTGAAATTCCTAGTACAGAACACGACACGAAATACAATTTTAATACATTCACTACTGCTCATCCTTAAATTAATACTGTTGAATTCACATAGACACACTATTTGTACTTAATATTATTTACCATATGTATTCACTTCTGAGAAACCGTTATTACTGTGTTTTGTTGTTATCGATATTGTTAGTTTTAAGGGTTGCAAGAGCTATATAAACTTAACACACTGAATCAAACATATTGCTGAGAGTGTACTGAGTGCGGCTACGTAACAAATATACATTAGCATTGCCCATTTTTATGTAGATCAGTTAAAAAGGAATACAACAGGAAAGTCAAGTAAATTGCTACGTATATGAGGGTACAAACACACGCGAACACACAAGCACCTATTTATGTTCAAACATCCGCAGTATACATGTGTATAGTTGAGTAACTTGCACAGTGCAGGACCGTAAGTAATCTTATGTTGAGTTTTATACAGCAGGTCGTTAGTTGTGCAGTTCTGTACTTGTGTATACAGTGCGCTTAGGTTCCTAGTTAGGTCCGTATACGTTACATCATGTTGTAACAACACGTCTGTGGTGTAAACGTAAAGTTAAATACAGCAACGCTACTTGCAGCTGTCTTGTAAATGTGTGGAACTTCCAGCGTGGCCTAGATTTTAAATGACGTCCGTGGTGGTACGTAAGAAGGAAAGTACTACTGCATAAACGTGTCAACAGCAGCATTATTAGAAGACAAATTTACACAAATGAATACTCAAACACATGCGCACGCGCAAGCACAAACACAACACACACAAACAATATGCACACACAAAATTATATTTAAATTTTTTGTCAGTAATGATAAACAAGAAACAATATAGACCTAGGCCTATATAAGGTAACAATGTGAACTCCATTTGGAATTTTGTGTGCGCGTGTGTGTGTGTGTGTGTGTGCGCGCTCGCGCGCCTATGTTTCTGTAAAATTAATTTATTCTTTGTGTAAACAATAATTTTATAAAATCAAAAGTACGTATAATGTAAGTAATTACTGCTTGCCTACAATATCACGCCAAATATTATATTAATAATATTCCAGTTCTTAATTTCCTATGACGTACTTACGTATGGATAGTATACAAAGAAGAGCTGTATACGTTTGCTGTCACTCTTTTGCCTTACGATAGTCAAACAAATTTATGTGTCACGTCGTTTTTCATTGAAGTGAATAGTTACATGTCATAACACCATTACAAACATTAGACTTAAAATTCCCTGTTATTTATAGAAAAAATGTACCTACAGTTAATATAAACACTACAGTATTTCATAAGCATAAAAAATAATATACAAAATTGTGATTTTTGAAGGTAGCTAAATTATTAATATTTTAATAGTAAATACCTACAGAGTATTGTACGATCGCCGCTATACTCGTATTGCCGATTCTTTTGGTTCCTTACGTTTTGGAAATCGATATTTTTACAACACTAATGTTTACGTACCAGAATACGTACAACACAGAACACTCATTGACTGGTACTTTGGCTGTGAGATATTATCGTACTACTCGTGCGCCAGTAGATTAGATTTGCCGCCGCTGTTGGGTGTAAAACGTAATTATGGAAAGCGCTTGGCGACTAACTAACTCTTTAAGTCATACAGTTTCTAGTAAACTGTGTTCGCCTCCCCCAAGTTTATAAAGTATACATTCACAATTGTTACAATTACCTCGTGGTAATTGTAATTTTTTTAATGAATTCTAAAAATTTCAATGTTCAATGTGTATACATTAACAACAATTGTAGCCCATTTTGTTTGCGAAATATGACCGTTATTTTAATAAACGCTACAAAATATATATACTTAACAGGAAGAATATAATTTTGATAATCTAAAACCACTATCTCGTAAGACGTGTGGAACAAAATATTAGTAAATTTCAACAACACCCAGTTTAGCGTTACTAACTTAAATTTTTCTTAACCTTTGTCTTTAATTTTAATGCTCGTGGACTATCTTATATAGCCTACCTTTATATATGACATATTCTTATATGCTTGTCGGTTAATTTTATTTTCTCTAACCTTGGTCTTCTGCACATTCCTGTCACGTTGATCTGCTGCATTACTTCTACGGTATCATTGTTGTGATGTCCTAATAGAATTGTTCCGATTAACTTGGTGACCTTATCAGTTGACGTATTGCAAAGAAAGAGGTTATATTTATTTTTGCGAGATCAATTACCTCGACAATGACAACCTGAATATAAAGTTAAAGACCTTATCTTCCGACGTCGTATAGTGATAGAGAAAAAGTAGAGTGAAATGTGATTAGTGGTGATAAAAAGTAGAGTACGGTACTAATGGTTTAAATGGCAAATGATTTAGGAATGGGCAAAAGCGTACCTGCCAATTGATATATTTAAGATTTCCTTTATGTATCTGTAGAATGTGCACAGAACACCCAATATACATTATACGTTATAACTTAATTTACATTTCATATATACATTAATGGGTTTCGTTTTTAAGTTTGTTCTATGAATTCTTTAAAAAAAAACGTTAAATAATTTATATATTAATTTGAATTTTCTATATAACGCACTTCATAAATCACGATTATTTTGTAATGTTCATAATGAAAACAATTGTAGGAAAAAGTGTGCATGAACCAAAATGTCTTACAGTTTATGCAAGCATTATGAAGAGTAGGTAGGTAAGCAAAATCTTGTCTGTTCAAAATTATGCTTATAATAATTTTATATTGTAAACCAGTACGTCAGCAACAAACGTAACACTAAAATAGTATATATAGGTAAGAAACAGAGCTGAATATGTATAGAGGACACGTACCAGACAGCCAACTTTAACACTGTTATACGACTTCAGTTAGCTACTCATTGTACATAGGAATAATGAACACCGTCTACTGGGAGGCGACTAGATAATTTTAGTTTTGAATTGGGATAAACTTTCTGTCGTCGTTAGCAGCCAGGTCAGAGCGTGGTCACTGCTAATTCTACACAGCAACGATAGTAAAAATGACGTATCGTCTCAGAAAAGATCCAACATTTTGTTACGTGACTGGAAGAATTTCCCTTTCTACTTCTTTGTCCACGCTGGAGTTTGCTTAGAGATTTATCTTGTCGTACTCCGCTAAAAGTTGGGAATTAACATTTGTGGAGTTTAACATTATTAAACTTGCTACTTATTGTTTAAAAAATATATAACTTAATCCATCGACGTGTACTTTAGATTTTGTCAATCCTGATCAACAAAATCGCAAATTATCGCACATTTTTACTTATAAAAAATTAAAAATTCAAGTGGATTACAATCGTAATATTAGATTAAGCAAATTAAACAGACTTTTTTAATATTATAATTTTATTTACTTCAATATAACGACATTGTATAACACTCACTTCAAAACCTCAAAATATACATAATTTACAGGAAGGATGTAGTTTTGATGGACTAAAAATGTTGTCATAATAATTACAAATTGCAACATTTATTTTAATTTTTACTAACACTTTATAGGGTTATAAATTAAATGGGCTTTGTTATAAAGTCCGGTAACCGGGCACTTCATGAAATCACGGCGCGTTCTTTACTCTCCAGGACGATGCAGCCACTAGAAATGAGTACCAACTGGCCAGCTAGTGGTGTGGGCTGGCCTACAGCTCACATACGGCCAACTGTTATACTACTTTATTTTTTGTACAAGAAGGTGCCGTCATTATGCAGTGATAAGCTAACAACCTTTATCCACACTTCAGTGCTCATATATTAACTTTAGTCTTTTTGTTCTAATACACATAATCATGTTACTCGTAAACTGTACTTATTTATTGGAGTGTTAAGCAGACATTGTTCTAGTGCTCTTGAATATATGGCAATTGAAAGTAATATTTTTGTGTTGTTTTCGGAGAAAGGTGTGGTGAAAACACGAGAATAGGGCTTGGGAACCAGTGTGTGTGAGTGGTTGGTTAATTAGTGACCTATTATAGGTAAAATAATGATTATTTGGTGGTCCTAAGGTAGGACTAGGGTATAATATTGTGAACTAGTTAGCAGTTAAATAGACATATTTAAACTAAGTGTAGAACACTACACTGACTACTACTCAAACAGACTACTCAAACTTTTTTGAACACATTCAAACTACATTTTTAGAATAGCGTAGGATAGGAAGGTAATATTTAAAGACAGAAATTAACAAATTATTAGTATAGTATTTTATATAGTGGTACAGAAAACAGCTGATTGAAAAGTCGACATATTGGTTGGCTTTCAATACCGTAATTGACCTTTGGTAGTAAGTTTGCACAGGAACAGAGCAGACAGTTGATGAGGTTAGAGTACCTTTAGTTTGGCGCCTTTCCCACACATAAGAGAAATTTACCTTTCAGCAGGGAAATTGGACTTAGAATATTTGCATTAGAAATTTTTGGTTTGTTAATACAATAAGGTGTAAATAGGACTTAGTCATTTTTCATAGTTATGCATAAAGTGTAGCACTTCAGAGGCAATCCGATTCGGATTAATTGTAAATTTTTGGTGAATTTTATTTTTGGACTTGAGACCGTTGAGAGCTTAGAGAGATTTTCTTTGGATTTTTTGTGTATACAAGTACTAATTAAATAGGAATACGTGTTGTAAGACAATTTATTAAATTTTTGAGCTCTATAGAGCGCTTTAAAATTTGTGTGTGTCGGACTGTGACTTTATTATAAAGTTGAATTAGTCTAAATAAGCTTATGCATGGTATTAGGTTCATTGCTGTAGTACCTACAATAATATGGAAAACAGTCTCAATACACCATAAGGAACGCCGAACCCCTTCGTGAAGAGCTCGCGGGTGCAAAGGACTCCTCCGGGGAGCACACAAAGAGGGGTGGGGCAAACAACTGCCCAGAAGATGCCTGCAGGCAAGAGCTTTGCAGATGAACAGAGGGTGCCGGACACGAGCAACGAGGGGGAGATGTGGCGATACTGTCGCTCTCTTCTCAACAGCATAAAGACTGCCACGGACAGGCAGAAAAACAACTCAATGGAGGTGAAATCTGGCCTGTCCAAACTACGGGAGGCGTTGGAAGTCCTCGAGTTCCTGCGAGCACTAAAGCAGGTGAAGGGAGCAGACCGTGCCACACAGACGGAGGAGGGCCAACAAAGTTGGGCCTCGGCTTCTGCGGGAGGTGGCAGTAAGCGAACTGCCACCAACCCCCTTCCACAGAGGACCACAGATAAGAAGAAGGTAAAAGAAGACACACCCACTGTATGGCAGACGGTGGAGTCCAGGAGATCGGTCCGCGAAGCGAAAAGACGGCTACAGAAGAAGGAGCTCGGGAAGAAGAGCAAGGCCCCGGCGACCACAGAGAGGAGGAGGACGCGTCCACCAAAGGCTCGACCCGAGGCTTTGCACATCAAGCCTGCAGAGGGGAATACATTTGCGGAGGTCGTGACACAGATCAGGAGAGATGCCAACCCGGAGACGACGGGAACTGAAATCAAGTCCGTCCGCCGCACTCGCTCCGGGGATGTTCACCTGGAGTAGGAATCTACGACCACCAATAAGGAGGGCTTCTGTGAGGCGTTGCGTGTAGTGTTGGGCGAGTCTGCTTCTGTCCGCAGCCTGGAACCCAGGACCACTATTGAGATAAGGGAACTTGACTGCCTCACAACAGAAGAGGAGATCCGTAATGCCGTCAAACGCGATGCAGATGACCAGGCTGGGGACATGAGAGTGACGCTGACGAAGGCAAACACCCGGGAGCAGAAGATGGTGATTGTGGAGCTGGGGGAGCGAGGAGCTGCTAAACTCCTCGAAACTGGCCGCATAAATATCGGATATGTGTATGCCAGTGTGCGCCGAAGGGCCCTGGTGATTCGCTGTTACGCCTGCTTTGGTTTTGGCCATCGTCAGGCGGACTGCAAAAGGCCCGACAGAAAGAAGGCAGGTATATGCATACAGTGTGGCTGTGCAGGCGAGCTGAAAAAAGTCTGCCAAGCAGAGCCGAGGTGTTCCCTCTGCGAGGAGCGTGGTTTGGATTCCGATGCTCTGAATCATGTTCCCGGGTCGGGTATCTGTGCGGTCTTTCGACAGGCGCTTGGAAAGGCCCAGAGCAGGCTTGGCCGATGAAGATTCTCTAGTGAAACCTGCATAGGAGCAGGACGGCGGACGCCTTCCTAGAGCAGCTGAAGCTGGTCGTTGGTGCCAATCTTCTGATCATCAGCGAGCAGCACCACGATAGAGAGGAATCGGGATGGTATGCTGACTTACTCGGGACGGCTGCAATTTGGATTCCCGACCCGACCGTGCCGCTCCCTTCAAGCCATGGTGCCGGAAGTGGTTTCGTGTGGTTGAAATGCGAGGACATCACTTATGTGAGCTGCTACCTCACCCTAACGAGACCATCCACGAATTTCGTGAGAAAGTGGACAAATTAGAAGACACGGTTCGTGAGATGGAAGGACACTGCGTGGTCGCTGAAGACTTCAACGCCAAAGCGGTGGAGTTGGAAATGCCTGTGACGTGCGCCAGGGGACGGTACATGTTAGAGATGGCAGCAAGTGTCGGGCTTGCGGTGGTCAATGTGGGCAGTACGGGTTCAGAACGGCCAGATCCACCATTGGAGCCATACTGGAGATCTTGAATGCCGTCCAGGTGGCCCAGTGGGGTAATCACTTCTCCAGAAGGACGGTGCTGCTCGCTACACTGGACGTACGCAACGCTTTTAATTAGGCCAGATGGACAGACTTGCTAGCGGCTTTGGAGGACGTCTTTCAAGCGCCGGACTACCTGCTCCGGCTAATACGAAGTTACCTGAGGGACAGGGAGCTCCGGTGCGACACAGCAGATGGGCCACGCATCAGAGAAATAACAGGAGGCGTAGCTCAGGTCTCTATCTTGGGCCACGACCTGTGGAATACCTTCTATGATGGAATCCTCCGGATGGAGGTACCAGATGATACCTTTCTGGTAGCATATGCTGATGACGTGGCTGCCGTGATCACCGCGAGAGACGCAGAGGAGGCGCAGCGCATGCTGAACCAGGTCATGCGCAGGGTCCCCCACCTGGATGGAAGAACACGGTGTGAGCCTTGCAGCCGGAGAAGACAGAGATTGCGCTGCTCACTCGACGACGTATACCCATAATCACACAGTTCGTGGTGGGGGAAAAGGCGATAACTTCAACGCCAGCGGTGAAGTATCTAGGGGTGCACCTGGATACTAAACTTTCCTACTGGGAGCAAATTCGATGTTCTTCGGAGAAAGTCGCTAAGATCGTTGCTGGCGCTTAGCAGGCTAATGGCAAATGTCGGAAGTCCAGCTGTGGGAAGTCGGCGACTGCTGATTTCAGTGACCAACTCGATTCTCCTCTACGAATGCGAGGTCTGGGCCGACGCACTGAAGCAAGAAAAATACCGCAAGCAGATGGCCGCGGTACAACGAAGAGGAACACTTCGAATAGCAAGATCCTACAGAACGGTGTCGGAACCAGCAGTGTTGGTCGTCGCTGGAGTAATGCCAATAGATCTGATGGCTGAGGAGAGGAGGAGGGTCTACAAGACCAAGGAAGACTTGGGGTTTGTAGAAGCAAGAACAGTGGCCAGGGCACACTCTATGCGGAGCTGGCAACTACGATGGGAGCAGGAGAGTCGAGGTAGGTGGACGGCGAGGTTGATTGGAAACCTCCCTGAATGGGTGGACAGAACGCACGGCGAGGTAGACAGGGCATGGTTATTTCTGTGCATACCTGCGAAGGATGGGCAAGATGGAGGATTCGTCGTGCGTGTATGGCGACTCAGACTCTGATGACGCTCATCAAACTTTTTTTCGAGTATCAACGGTGGGTGCTGGAGAGGCGAGGATTGGAATCGGAGATTGGCCCCATGACGCCTGATAACATCATAGGCGTCATGCTCAACAGCAAAGAGAACTGGGACATGGTTGTGACCTTCGTGAGGATGGTCCTACGGCAGAAGAAGCCGGAACTGGACCCCCTCACAGGGCGATGATATAGATAAAGCTGTAGGAACCTAGTAGGCGCAATACGAGGTGCCACCCTGAAGCCATACGAATAGTTGTTCCAGGGGGGGGTGGTTCCCTGCCTGTAAAGTGGAGGTTTTTTGGTGGATGCGAGTCCCAAACACCGTGAGACCATTCGGGTGTCTCCTGATGGTGCATAATGGATTTTTCCTCCCCCGAAAAAAAACTGTACTTATATATGCTACTATATTACATACACGTAGCGATTTCTGAAATACTGAACAATAGAACAGGAATATTTAAAAACTAAAGTGAATTTAATTTGTGTATTGAATTGTAATTTGTAGAAGTATCATATGATTGTAGAATAAACGTCGTTTTACAGCTACTGTAACATTAAAAGTAACAACACAATAATGTTTCTAAATGCAGAGGTAAAAAAGTTTTAGGCCTATATAGCCCATTCGATTATTATCATAGGCCATACGGCGTCATTCTTTCTGTAATATTATGATCTAGACAAACACAATGCTGTTTAAAACAAGATTAGAACATTCAGTATCAATAATCAAACAGGAATATGTTTTTACTCACAGTAATAGTAATTTGACTTTAAGTACAAAAACTTTTAAACAACGTGAAACAGTAGATTCTTAGAGATACAAAAAATATGAGTGCGTGCGTGTGACAGATCAAGGAATAATAACAGTAATAGCGCGGTCACTGCTTAAATAAGTACTGTATCCTAATAAACTACTCGCGAATAAGGAAATTATAAATGTATGCATAATAAACAAATCATCAGACCGTCTCTTACCAATAGATTATTGCCACTATAGAGTGTAAAACATCCTACATCCAATAAGTTTACTCGATGTAAGTAGAACTATCTGTAGATGCTACAGACAGATTACTACATGAAACGTTACCAAAAAGATTTAGCTGACAAACTCAATTAAAATTTTAACTACCATATTTTCCTAACATCTTAGTTGGCTACTCATATTTTCACACACAGAGGTACATTATACATAGCATGTCTATAATAACTTAGAAAAGATAAAAATTTTTAAAAGATACAAATTTAAGTTGCAATATAAACTTTAAACATACAAATTTAATTTTTAACGCATTACGTACAAAGTTATTTAAGCTGTTTGAGCGCAAGTTTTATTTGGTAGGTCGATTTATCTACAGTTTTTTAAGATATAAATTTTTAAATCAACTCAACAACATTGTATGACATATTTTAGTATATTTAGTGACTATATTTTAGAAATATGTATGCGACTATTAAGTGTATTGTGCGTTACTAATTCATATAACGTTGTCTATTTTTTAATTTTCTTTATCAACTTACAATTTTATATATATCCTACCAGTATTATCCTTTCTTTAAATCAGATCTTCGTCAGTTATTGAATCGGAATATTTTATATAGTGGTGTGCAACAGTGATAATTCTGCTTGTGATTTTAACCACTAACAGAACTTTCTTCATTAATCTGCTATTAAGATGTGCAATCGACGACAGGTAATGACAACAGCAATGAGGTAATAAACGACAACAATAAGGTAAGTGAAGTTTTTAAATATCTTAAGTTGAAAGTTAAATTGAAGAGGGTTTTAAGTAAAATATGGTTTAATAAACAATGTCTGGAGAATAATCTCATCCCAAAATACGCGCAAGTTAAAATTAAAAATAAGAACAGAGTAGCCAGAAAAGTAAAAGAACAAAGCAAGAAAATGTGGATAAAACTAGAAATAAGGTCACTTTACGGCTTAATCAATAGATATAATAGGGAATTATATGACAGACATACAGAATTGTTAAGAATATACGCGTATGTAGAGTTGGAAGAAATATTGTATAATTTTGGTTTGGGGTACGTAGAAAAGAAATTGGAAAAAAAAAAAAGGTAGATAAGTTAAATAAATTAATAAGGAAAACCGAAGTAAAAAAGGAACACCTCTCTAAGAATAACTATGAAAAAAGAGTAATAAACCTTACAGAGGTAATTTTCAATACAGAAGAAAAAGAAATGTTAGCAAAAGGCTTAAAATACGCGCTGCCACCAGAATTAAATCAACAAAAAACGATTATTGAATGCGAAAGCATAATACAAAAACTAGGAAATGAAAATGATAGAAAAAGAATAAGGTGGGAAGTAGGGAATGTAGTAGATAAAATATTTAAGAAAAATTTGTATAATTTAAAAAATGAACAAAAAATCAAATCAACTGTAACTAAACTAAAGAATAAAATAAAAAAGAATGATATTATAGTTACGAAGGCAGACAAAGGAAATACAATGGTACTACTGAGAAAGGACGAATACATAAAGAAAACAGAAGAATTTAAAAGGGAATGACCATATGAAGAAATAAAGTATGATTATACAATTAAGTACCAGTCAAGGATAAAACAAATGATGAAACAGATAACATTTATAGAAAAAAATAAGAAAAAGTATTTATTGGAAAGTAATCCAACAGCACCAACTTTTAAAAGTCAGGTTAAGATACATAAAGAAGGAAAACAAATTAGACCGATTGTTTCTTTTATTAATGCACCTATTTATAAATTATCAAAGGAAATTAGCAGAGTACTGAAAGAGAAATATGAATTTGGGACAAAATACAACATAGAGAATAATGTAAAATTGATAGAAAAATTAGAAAATATTATCACTGGATCTTAAGGACATGTTTACCAATATCACAGTAAATAAAGTTATTAAGTTAATAAACGATAATAATATGGGAGAATACAGGTATAAAAAGCAACTGATTAAAGTAATTAAAGAATGTGTAAATCAGAACTATTTTAGGTATAATAACAAGTTTTATATACAGAAAAAAGGATTACCTATGAGGTCTTCATTATCCTCTGTTCTTGTAGAAGTATATATGAATGATTTTGAAAGGCAATTAATAACTTCCACTAAGTATAACGACAATATAAAATTATGGACTAGATACGTTGACGATGTATTAGTAATTTGGGAAGGAAGGATAGAAGAAGTGCGTGAGTTTATAAATGAGGTAAATAATAATGATAAAAACTTACAATTTAAAGAAGAGATAGGAGGTAAGAAAATAAATTACTTAGATTTAAACATAGAAATTAAAGATAATGAGAAACTACAGTTTCGGATATTTAGGAAGGAATCGTATTCTGATATAATTATACAAAGAGAGTCCTACCACCCATATAGATATAAAATGGCGGCAATCAATTCATTTTATTATAGAGCTCAGAAGTGTTTAAAAGAGACCGAATCAAAAGATACGGAGTTAAAAACGATAAAGGGAATTGTAAGGAATAATAATTATAACACCAACATAGTGGATAAAGTTATGAAAAGGGTTAACATACAAAAAGCTAAAATAGAACCAGAACAAAAGAACTATGCAGGCTCGTTGACATACATAGGTTCACATACTAGAAAAATTATAAAATGTTTTAATAAATACGGAGTATATATAGCTATTAAAAAATGTGAAACGGTATTTGATAAGATAAGGAATAAAAATATAGAAAAAATCCCAGTTTTACAGAAAGCGGAATTTATAAATTAAAATATAAAGACTGCAACAAAGTGTACCTAAGGAAGACAGGACGAAAATTCGTATGCAGGTTGTCTGACCACAAACGTGGAGAAGGTAATAGAACAACAAATTCGTTATATGCAAGACATTTCATAGAAGACAACCATAAGTTTGTTAATCCTTTGGAAGACTACGAAATTGTAAAAGTAGTAAATAACACAGTTGAAAGGAAACTTAAGGAGGAGCTAGAAATATTGAAAGAAAGAGAAAAAGGGTTAGACAATTTAATTAATAATAAAATTAAATTTGATAATGAAGAAATATTTTATAACATAATTAAGAAGTAAATGATAGAGGACAGATAGATAAGATTAAGAATTAAATTGCAGAGGACTAATTGGATATTTTTAAATAAGGGTGTGTGATTGGCCCAGATGTGGGGGAGAAAGACGGTAGGTTTAAAAGGAATGCACACACACACACACACAACACTGAAACACAAGGAATTTGCTAGAAAAAAATGTAACTGTCCAGATGGAGGGACATGGCTCAGAGGGGAGGAAGGGGCATTGAATTATAGCTTGTTGTGTGTGAGCAGGGTGTGGTGGGGTGGGGGTGAAGGGTTTATTTTTAAGTTAATGGTTCATTTCCGTTCTGACGATGAGCTGTGAAGCTTGAAAGCGCTAATCGGAATATTTTTATATACTGGTGTGCAACAGTGATAATTCTGATTGTGATTTTAACCACTAACACAACTTTCTTCATTAATTATTGAATAATTTCACTTATCTTAGTACGTTATTCTATCACATCATACATTTCAGGACTGTGATCAATTAGCGCGATATATAAATGTTTTAATTTCTGTGGCTGTAAACTTAATTTTCAAATTACGTTTTGCATAGCAGCTTATTTTAGATACAAAAAATTTTTTCACATCACATATTGGAGTATAGGATTAACCCATTAAGTGCCACATTTTTTATTTTGTTTATTTTTTCTTATATTTTGTGGTAAAATGTTATAAATAGAACATACAAATTATATTATGTAAAAAAATACATAATGGGGGGAATTAAGTTTTTTTTCAAAAGTCCCAAATGGGGATCATGGCTGTTCTAGCGTAGAATTGATCACAACTCTTGGAAATTTCAATAAGAGTTTTATTTCATTTTATTTACGTATAAAGATTTTTAAACATAAATCATGTTCAAGAAAAAGAAATTAAGCATTATCAATCTCAATAACTTAGTTATTATAAGCTTATTGTTGTATATTCCAAGTCTGGAAACAGGTAACATGAAGACCAATGTTGCAATTGAGACATTGTTTTATAACGTTACATTTGCAAACACATTTCCTTTGTTTACCTCCATCTGTTCTTACAAGGAAGTGTCCTACGTGGTCCAGCCTTACAGCTTCCAGCACACGGTTTGTAGCCTTCTTAGGGAAAAAGTCCTTCCTGCATTTTTTGGATCAGATATAGATGACTTAGCCAAATAAGCTCGAGCAATGGATCTTCTGAAATCAAGCAGAGGCACTTTCTCGTTTGTCATCGTGTATAGTATGTAGGGATTTACCAATGCCATGTTAACCAAATAGATAATAATTGGATAAGTTTGCATCTGATTTTGATCCGGTACTTATTTATCATCCAGTCCATCTTGTCAACTCCACCCATACTTTTGTTATAAGTTGAAATGCAGTATGGCTGGTAAATTTTATTACACATTTTTTTTCGTTCTTTTACCAGCGAGATACTTTTTGCATTGGATGAAATCGTTCATTGTTGGACATGTTTTTTACTGTGTTATTGTCTTTCCATATCACCGCAAATATTTTGTTTTGTCCATCAAAAGAGTAATTATAGGTAGCTCTTTCCTGCTTACCCATCACTTTGTCATCCTTTACAGGACAGTTGTTCATTCTTCTTAGCTGTGATGTGCCTGTTGCACATATTCCCTTCTCTGTTAGACTCTTCATCAATTCATGGGTTGTAAAAAAGTTGTCAAAATAAAAAGCATGGTTTTGTGGGTTATCCACTAAAGACACTTTCCTCAAAAGAACTGAAGCTCCCAATGAGGTGGGTTGTGGCAGGATTCTCTCTTGCTTTCCCTCATACAGTTCAGTATGCAAACAGTACCCAGTTTCAGTGCAGCACAGAGCCCATTGTTTAAAACAAATCTTAATGGCTTCCCTATGATAAATTTTTTTTAAAAATGATGTCCGTAGTATTGAACTATTGTTCGTCAACGCTCAGTTTTTTGCGAGAACGCACCAAACTTCATGAAATTACTATTTAGCATTTCATACAAGGGGCTATCTTGAAACATTTCACTGCTGTATTTTCAGGTACTTTCGTATTGTCATTGAAATGAATGTTGCGTTTGATTTCAAGATACCTATTTCTTGAAAAACATTTTCTGACACAATCAAACGATAGATCTTCATCCTTACTACAATACATTTTTTCTAGAGTAAGGGAGTGATGTCCTGTAAATAATAAACATCGAAGAAAGTTTATGAAGCAATCAGAGGTGAAAACAAAATCATGACGATTGTTCTGTCTAGCACAATGCATGCTCTGTTCTACGATATCTTGCATTACTTTTTCATCAAATAATTTTTCAAAAACTTCGACAGGAGTCTTTTTAACCAGCTCTTCTTTTATTTTTTCTCTATGCTCTACGATATACTCTCCTGAGGGCAATGTTACAATGAAATTAGGATCTTTTTTCTGCCAGTCAGTTTTTGCTTTAAGGATACTTGGCCTTTTACGGTTTTTAGGGTTACTTTGGCCTTTTTTTGTGTCTCTCTGAACGTGCAATTGTTATTGATCTTATAACCTGTCTTGAATAACATGGTTTCCGTAAATATGATACATATGAAGATTTTCTTTTTTTCTTTTGAGGTGTCATTGCATTTCTTTCACTAGAATCGTGGGTTGCATCTGTCTCAGTGAAATGAATCTCAGGTTTCCCTGATACATCTTTAGGCAGACAGTCATCGAAATCATTTTCATCAACATCTTCTAAATCACATACTTCTTCAACTGTATCGAGTGGCAACTGTACAATATCGATCTGCGATTCCGAATCAACAGAAAGAAGGAATTCTGGGTCATTTATTATTGCTTCAATTTCAGCAAAGGTTAGAAACTGTTGGTCTGCTATCTCTGAAAAAACTGAATCAAACTAATAGAAAAAGGGAACTAAGTGCTTTTACATGGGAAGTGAAAGGATATCTCCAAAAGGGTATCTGAGTTTTAAAGCTTCACATTCCGAACCTAACCAAGGAGTACATGTGGAAAGCATGCATTTGTATTTTATAACCTATAAACTAAGTAAATTGTTGAATTGTTGAAATTAAATATTTAAATTTATTATTACCGAAGATAATAATTTTATAATAATGAAGTACGCACTTTTAGTCAACTTACCTGACAGTGATCACTTCGTCTTCAACGTAATAAATACAAAATTGTTGATAAATATTACTTCTGCACATAAAATCAAACACAAATATGTGGAGAACACTACAATGAGGTCAGCTATTCATTTTTATTCAGGATTGCCAAATTTAACTCTAAAAAATGAAATATCCCCATTTGGGGATCATGGTACTGAATGGGTCAGTATTCAGTACACGTCTAACTGACATGACATTAGGGGACTGTCTTGAAGGCCTACATTTCTCGTCACCAAACGTTCGGCTGCCCTAAACCTGTACGTTTGCAACTCATAGGAGATTGCAAATCTTTTCCGGAAACATATAACATTTATGTGAAAAATGAATTTTATAGCTTGAACTAAAGTCAACTTTAACAATTGCAAAATATTTTATTAACCCTCTTAATTAAACTAGAGTTAATTCCAATTAATATACAATGAATAGTATCAATATTATGCTCTACACTTTTTGACAGAAAGCAAAAATACAAAAAGAAATATTTATAATTACATTATTTTGCATAAAAACTTTGAATATTCTATTCCATAAATTATAATTTCCAATTTTTACTTAATATTTAATTACTAATATTATGTTATTTCTGTTTCTAAAAAGTCTGTCTCGCCCGTCTTCCCTTCATACTTAATGCTATTCTTATTTTCTAGGATAAAATTTGCCAGGACGAGAATATGGCTTGTTTTTCTCTCGATGGAAACTCAAAGTTCTGAAATATTTTTCGTGGAGCATGTTCATATTACATTTACCCGATGATGATAAACATTTCCAATATGGAACAAATATTCTGTGCTATAGTTTTAGTAAAGGCAGTCTAGCATAAATTATGCTTTAAATGAATCACAAGGAAATGTGTACGAAGTTTTTTGTATACCCATTTTGTGAAAGGAGGCGGAAACCTGTGGTGATCGTATTTCGAAAAAAACACGGTAACAGAATTTTTTAAAAGTATTCAGCCAAACTTACTCTGTTAAATGCAAGGCTAAAAATTGTTTTGTTAGAATGCGTAATGCAGTTTTGTCATTGACCACCAAGTCATTCAGCCCTCCCCCAAATACATATCTCTTACCATAAGAAAGATCCTACCAACAGGTAGCCCCCCACCATAAACAATAATGGTTCGTGTTATTCTTGTCTTTTTCTAAGGGATTCTGAGAGGGATACACCATTTACAATGACTTCAAAGTTGTTTAAATTTTATTATGTATTTATACAAATATTCTTCCTTTGTGAAATATGTTCGCCTTATTTTTTTAATATACAAAAATTGTCATGTCTTCCATTTAGCGTTTATAAAAATATACCTTTTTTATTTTCTTGTGAATGCACTGCATTCCCTTATATGAGTGCAGTACGTAACCCATCAGATGACATCAACTTGCTAAATCAAATAAAAAGTGATTCTCCGCCCCACAACATCGTTACCGTTCGTTCCCCTTTTCTGAGAATTAGATGCAATTAAAGTATATAATTTTACATCACCAAGGTCAGTTTAGTTCAATATTTTTATGAATGTTCTATTTTTATTCGGTACGAATACGATTCATTTATTTGGTGTTGGAATATAAAATAAACTCTAATTTTTATCTTCTCAATTATTGATAGAGTAAGAGAGTTGCTTCGTGGCATTATAATGATGTTCTTAAAAAGCGTACATTCCCATTTCTGTTCTCAATCCATTAAAAGAATGTATTATTCGAAGTTACCTTAAACAATTTGCGTATTGTTTAATAACTTACCCTCTAACAAAACTCACCGCAGTGTTTAAATGTTCACAAATTGTAAGTATAGGCCTATTTATATAAGAGGAAATATAAATAAAGTATATTTATATACAATTTAAATATAAAATAGTAAAACAGTATTTAAATAATAGGAACATGAAGATTTAGATGTTATCTACATGTAACTCAAAAAATTAAATTTTAAATATCATATGGAAACGTATACAGAAAATTAATAGATAAAATGACAAACAATGATTTATTACAAAGTCCATCAATTACTTCACTATCAACCACTGACTTACAGAAAGAATGTGTTTCATAGATGCGTTAACATTTAAAGAAAACACTTTATATTTTTTGGGTTTGTTGAATAATTTGGGCAACATAGGTAAGCACAGATTTCTACTTAATATTCTTGAAAAAGTAGCAGACAAGGAAGAATTAATGACTCTCAATTTTATAATAAGAGGTAACAAGCTTTACAATTTATTGACTCCACATGTCTACAATCATATTCAGCTTGAATCATGATTCAGCTTGTGGTCACGTGTGCTTTAGATTAAAAAATGTCTAAGATTTTACATGGAGACATTCTATACATGAGTTTCACAATATTGTATATATTATACATCTGAAAATATTTCTGAACGTTACCCATTTTACTTCCATGTTCCTTAAGGAAATGGAAGTATGGTGATGGCAAAAAAAATCGTGTCCGAGATTATTGCAGATCTGATTGTACTAGACTCAAAACATGAAAAAAGTCATTTTTCGAAAAGTGGCTGTGTGTGTGTCTGTGTGTCTGTAGATTTTATTTTATGGCAAACGATAACAGCCGCATATTAAAACAGAATCAAATAATATTTTGCATACAGCCCTGATTTGTAGAGTACTCAAGACCTATTGTTTTTGGGGAAGGTCGGTTAAGGAAGAGGGGTAGTTTACCTGCAACGATTTTTTTTAATCAGGGGTATTTTTTTTTTTTTTGGCAAACGATAATAGCCGCAAATTAAAACAGAATCAAATAATGCTTTGCATACAGCCCTTAATTATAGAGTTTTCAACACCTGCTGTTTTTGGTGAAGATCGGTTATGGGAAAAGGGTAGTTTACCAGCAACGTTTTATGTTTTAACAAGGGTATTTTATATGGCAAACGATAACAGCCGCAAATTCAAACAGAATCAAATAATGTTTTGCATACAGCCCTGAATTGTAGAGTTCTCAAGACCTGTTGTTTTGGTAAAGATCTGTTGTGGAAAAGGGGTAGTTTACCAGCAACGTTTTATGTTTTAACAAAGGTATTTTTTGTGGCAAACGATAACACCTGTAAATTCAAACAGAATCGAATGATTATTTCCATACAGCTCTGAATTGTAGAGTACTCAAGGCCTACTGTTTTTGGAAAAGGTTAAAGGAAAAAGAAGGAAGGTCTGTTGATTTTGTTGAAGATCGGTTAAAGGAAAAGGGGTAGCTTGCCAGCAAAATTTTATGTTTTAACAAGGGTAATTTTTTATGACGGAATATAACTGCAGTATATTCAAAAAGAATCATATAATTTTTTGCATACCTTCCTGATTTGTAGAGAACTCAAGGCCTGTTGATTCTGGTAAAGATCGGTTAAGGGAAAGGGGTAGTTTACCTGCAACATTTTATGTTGTAACAAGAGAAATGTTTTCATGACGAACGATAACTGCCGCACATTCAAACAGAATCAAATATTTTTTTGCATGCATCCCTGCATTGTACAGGACTGAAGGTCTATTGATTTTGGTGAAGATCGGTTAAGAGAAAGGGGTAGTTTACAAGCAACATTTTATGTTTTAACAAGAGTAAAGTACTTAATTTTGATAAATAAAGTATCCTGATAAGAAGCTCATAATAATCCACTGTTGAAACGTTGATGAAATATCTATAAATGAAGAGGTTAGGTGAACGGGGTGGGAGTAATTTTCTATTACTGAAAATTATAGTTGAAGGTGGAGGGGAGAATATTTTATATGTGTACTACGTTATCGGTAACAAAGAAGTAGTTCTTTGTTAAAATTCCTTCCCGGTCTGTTTAGCCGTAGTCCAATGTTTTCTGCAAAACCAGACTTTTCAATTATACAGAACTCAAGGTCTGTTGATTTTGTTGAAGATCGGTTGAGGAAAAGGGGTAGTTTACCTGCAACGTTGTATATTTTAATAACGGTATTTTCTATGGCAAACGATAAGAGTCGCAAATTAAAACAGAATCAAATAATTTGTTGCATACAGCCCTGAATTGTAGAGTACTCAAGACCTATTGCTTTTGGTGAAGATCGGTTAAGGGAAAGGGGTAGTTTACCAGCAACATTTTTATTATCAAGTGTGATTTGTTTCTATGGCAAACGATAACAGCCGCAAATTCAAACAGAATCAAATAATGTTTTGCATACAGCCCTGACTTGTAGAGTTCTCAAGACCTTTTGGTTTTGGTGAAGATCGGATAAGGGAATAGGGTAGTTTACCAGCAACATTTTATGTTTTAACAGTGGTAATTTTGTTTGAAGAACGATAACTGCCATAAATTCAAACAGAATCATCTACTCTTTTGCACACCTTTTTGAATTATAAAGAACTCAAGGTTTGCTGCTTTTGTTGAAGATCGGTAAGAGAAAGGGGTAGTTTACCAGCAACGTTTTATATTTTAAAAAGGGTAATTTTTTATGACGAAAGATAACTGCCGTAAATTCAAAGAGAATCAAATAAATTTTGCATACATTCCTGAATTGCAGAGAACGCAAGGGCTGTTGATTTTGGTGAAGATCGGTTAAGGGAAAGGGGTAGTTTACCTGCAACATTTGATTTATATATGTAATACATTATCGGCAACAAAGAAGTAATTTGTTGTTAAAATTCCTTCCCATCCTGTTTGGCCGTAGACCAATGTTTTCTGCAAAACCAGACGTTTTGGCAGTGCCATCAACTTCCATCGTCAGTGAAAATCGAGCGCGATAACGTGAGGTGGTATACGTTAATGACCAAAGTACTGTGGTTAAGGCTGAATCAGTAGATAAAATAAGTAGTTTCTATGAAAATATTTCATTTCGAAAATGATTTTAAATATAAATCTTAGAACATTGAAGTCACATATAGTTCCCCATACCGATATTTTTCTAAGGCAAACGATAACAGCCGTAAATTCAGACAGAATGAAATAATGTTTTGCATACAGAACTGAATTGTAGAGTTCTCAAGGCCTCTTGGTTTTGGTGAAGATCGGTTAAGGGAAAGGGGTAGTTTACCTGCAACGTTTAATATTTTAACAAGGGTATTTTCTATGGCAAACGTTAAGAGCCGCAAATTCAAACAGAATCAAATAATTTTTGAATACAGCCCTGAATTGTTGTGTTCTCAAGACCTGTTGTTTTTGGTGAAGATCGGTTAAGGGAAAGGGGTAGTTTACCGGCAACATTTTATGTTTTAACAAGAGAAATTTTTCATGATGAACGATAACTGCCGTAAATTCAAACAGAATCAAATAAATTTTTATATATGTACCTGAGTTGTAGAAGACTCAAGGCCTATTGATTTTGGTGAAGATCGGTTACGGGGAAAGGGCAATTTACGAGAAACATTTTTTTGTTGTAACAAGGGTAAAGTACTTAATTTTGATAAATAAAGTATCCTGATAAGAAGATCTTAATAATCCACTGTAGAAACATAGATGAAATATCTATAAATGAAGAGGCTAGTTGAACAGTGTGGGGGTAATTTTCGATAAATGAAAATTATATTTGAAGGGGGAGGGGATAATTTTTATGTGTACTACGTTATCGGCAACAAAGTAGTAGTTTGTTGTTAAAATTTCTTCCCGGGCTGTTTGGCCGTAGTCCAATGTTTTCTGCAAAACCAGACGTTTCTGCAGTGCCGTCGACTGCCATCATCAGTGAAAATCGAGTGCGAAAACGTGTGGTGGTATACGTTAGTGACCACAATACTGTGGTTAAGGCTGAAGCAATAAGTGGTAATAAGTAGTTTCTATGGAAACATTTCATTTCGTAAATGATTTTAAATATAAATCTTAGAACATGGATGTCATGAATGGTTCTCCATAACGATATTTTCCTTGTCTTTGGGTACCGATATCCTCAAATGGCAAATACATCAAACTAATCAACTAATCAAACACATCCTTATAAAGTATAACAACTAAATATTACCAATACAAGGTATTGGAACAATATACAGTGTTTGATAATGCAGGATGTAACTTGCTAACATAACAAACGTACAATGCGTAAGGAAAAAGGTGATAAAACGCTAGAAGCAAGTGGAGGAGTTACAAAATAGACAAACATTTTTAACAATTCATGCGGAAACAGTTGTCAACTAACAATTCTAACAAGTGGCTCCCCAATTTATAACTTAAAATATCTTATATTCTGTTAACAACTGTTGGTGTTAGCCAGCTATATTCGGCAGCTTAAGAGTAGATAATAGAGAAACTCTAGTTTGATGAAGACTGACTTACTGCATCGATGTAAGGGAAAACATCCTAAAAAAAATAATTGCGGAATGTCTTTATAAAGGAAACAAAAACAGAAAAAACGATACGTACTTAAAAATAAAGCAAGCATATTTCAAAAAATGAAGAATATTTTGATAAATACAAAATAAAATTTATAGAAGACTTCCAAAAAACCATTTTCAAAGGTAAACACTGTATTTATAAGGGAATGCGGAGACGTCTTCAGAGACAAAATAATGATGGTGGACAGATTAATATATTATTTACTAAAACTTCCGGGCTGAAAGGCCGTGGTCGATTGCTTAAGATGCTGCTAAACGTTTCGGCCGCACCACTGGTGGCCATCTTCAGTAGCAAAAGAAAAATGTGTTCGAATGGATGATACGCCGAACACGTCTCCCAATGGACTGGGAACAAGCAACAGTGACATAAAGTTTATAGGAAGCCAACGCACACCGACAGATATCTGCACAAGACCTCCAATCATCATCCTAGGCAGAAGAGGGCGGTGCTGAAGACTCTGGTAGACTGGGCAAAAAGAATCTGTGAGCCCCAGTATCTCGAAGATGAGTTTCGGCATCTCGAGAAAGCACTGCAGTCCAACGGCTATTCTGCTGCGGAGGTTAGGAGAGCTGCCCGGCCGAGAAGATCTAGTAGGCCGGACCAGTCGGAGTTGCCCGAGGTTGTTGGCTCTGCTGTCTTGCCCTACATCCGTGGCGTGACTGATCGCATCGGCAGGTTGCTGAGTAAGCGGGGCGTCAGGACGATCTTTAAGCCAACCAAAAAGATCCAACAGTTCCTGCGACCGGTGAAAGACGCCAGGGATCCACTCTTGTCGTGCGGGGTGTACAGTATTCCTTGTACGTGTGGCCAGGTCTACATAGGCACCACGAAGCGTAGTGTCCGGACGCGCCTCTCTGAACATCGGAGATACTGCCGCCTGGGCCAGCCGGAGAAGTCCGCAGTTGCTGAACACGGTCTGTCCCACGACGATCACCGGGTGATGTTTGATGAAGCCCGCGTGTTGTCTTCTGTCCGGGGTTACTTCACTCGCCTGCATCTGGAGTCCATCCATATTCATAAGAATGCGTCCGTCGCTATGAACCGCCGAGGAGAAAGCATCTCCTTAAATAGTGTCTGGCATGGTCTATTTTCCATGGCCAATTAGAATTGAGTATGCCGAGCTGGCTTCTCATTGGTCCGCGCGATACACCTGAAGCGGACAAAATGTTATAAATAGAGGCATCGTAGCAGTAACTCACTGTTGCTTGTTCCCAGTCCATTGGGAGACGTGTTCGGGGTATCATCCATTCGAACACATTTTTCTTTTGCTACTGAAGATGGCCACCGGTGGTGCGGCCGAAACGTTTAGCAGCATCTTAAGCAATCGACCACGGCCTTTCAGCCCGGAAATTTTTAGTAAATAATCGTAATGACACCGGCCGTGAAAGCCTACGCACTAAGATTAATATATGTTTTTTAGTTCACAACATCTTAGAAATGACCCTATACAATTTTGATCAATCAACAACCAACGATCAGCTACTTAAGGTCTAGAAGCCGAGGACGAGTCTGAAATAAGGGTGAAATTACTTAATGTATTCTGCAATTTGCTTTGACAAATTCTAACTTCAAACTTGTCATTATCTTCAGTATTCATTAATAAGTAAAACCCTCGTTAACAAAAAAATTGTTGAAATTAAAATGACTTGTTTTATATTATATTACTTTAAAAATTGTTTCTTAAACTTCATCCGGTTATTCTACTACTGATTTACAGAGTCAGTCAGATTGCACATCAATAGTAGTAACACAGGAAAATGGTAGTGATCACATTTTAATAAAGTCCTGACATTTCATAAGCCAGTGCACATAATGTTTAAATATACTAAAGGCAATTGTATTATATCAACGTGCAGCAAGATAATTTGGGTCTTAAATGGTACTTAACAACGACAAGTCTACATCAAAGTAGATTGTCTAAATAATCTTATTGTGTCGGTGTCCTTCATGAAGTTGATGTAACAAGTTGTCCATATTTAAATTCCTTTAAACACAGGTATGACTGGAAAGTAAAAATGTCGGATTGTCACTAATAGAAGCAAAATAAGTTATTGAGGGAAGTTTCTTTCTTTTATAAAATTAATTTTACCCACGTGTACATTCAACAGAAATATGTTTCGACGCTTTGTACGTTATTTTCACGCCTTAGTCAGCGTCTTCCTTTTCCTCTCATATATTTTGTATTCAACGATATTTTACAAAAGATTTCCTCTTGCTTTTCATGAGCACGGAATTTACAGAAGACTGGTCTTTAAACCCAACACTATGCCACAACGCTTTCATTCCGAGTCGGGACACATTTACTATCATCAAGTAAATGTAACGTTAAAATATTTATATGAAAGTGGTTTCAGCACACCGCGTTTCTTATCAAGTGAAAGCAAGTTTTTAGTCAGACACAGGCAAACTTTGAAGCAAAGGCGATGTACGCATCAAATTTAAAAAAGGACTGTTAAGTTAATTTTCTTACAACAAAGTCGGATATATTTAAATCTTGATTCAAATTACACTTTTATCACTTATAATGTAAGCAAGAAAAACAGATTGTTCGTGGAATGCTTATAAATTTTATACAGTTTACTTCTACTATTGTAATACATAAGAATATTTTGAATAAATATATTATGGTCAGAAAACACACACACAATCACACCACGCCCTCTCATACATATAGACACAAACGAGTTTCTTTAAGTTACTTCATGCAATGAACAATTACTATTTGATGCTTTATGTGCTTTAGTGTAACGATGCTCTCTGTATTACTGACGAATTCTTTAAACAAGTAGTGACTCCTCAAAAAGCGTTTTGATTTTAAGATTTAATTAGCAAGGGAATTTAGTATTTATAATTGCATCAACACTAGTTATATTCTTTAAATTTTTAATTAATTTACGTATTAAATACTAGTCTAAGTTTTCCTCGCTTAAGGTATGATTTTTGCTTTCACGATTCCAAAGTGGTTTGGGTTTTATGTAAGCCTACCAACATTGTTTTAAGTGAACATAAGGTTTTAGAATAGTTGAGGAGTGGCATTTTCAAGAAATAATGCATCTCTCAATTGTTTGATTCCTACAGTCCCTACTGTCGTCTGGTTATCACAACTTCTTCTGAGGTAATGTAATATGTAATGCTAAATATGTAATACACGAAAGTCCTTATTATAATTACTTGTTCAACTATTTCAACTATTCAGATACAATATTACCTTTTTTTGACAATTATAGTTATCTACAATGAGCAGTATTATAATTTTATACTGAGAATTATTTAACCTGTAAATGTAAAGTCTCCATACTCTACATTGAAAACTTGCGACCTACGAAGCCTTGACCCGTTGTCATGCCCGCCGCGTGTTCCAACCACAGCCGTGAGTCCTGGAGCTACTTCTTAACTTAAAACGACTTTGCCAGTATATCACTGTATACAGAATGACATCAGAGTACAGTTTTCTATGTTTCTTGAAACGTACGTCAAGGTTCGTGAAAGGTTCCACTTTGGTCTTCATCAACATGAAATAAATATAATGAACCAGGAGAAAGAAAGGTTTTTCTTCCTTGATCAGATAATCATGTCTATATTACTTGTCATCTACATTTAGTATACGACTAGTATCCACATTTAAATAAAGTTAAAATAAATGTGTTCATAAATTGCTAGAGCTAGCTAGAAATGTACATAACAGAAGCAAACGTTGACCATAGTAGAAAACCATTACGCAAGCAGTAGGGTAACACATTCAGGTTATTGAATCTGATTTATTGCCTTTTGTAAAGTACTTTATATGCGCAGTTTTGCGTGTCAAGTTGCAATGGGGTATGTAGGTTCATGTGAAGATATACCAGCATCATATTGTATTGTACAATATACTGCGACAGCATACAGTGCTAATGTAATATTAACAGTGGGGTGCAACTCACGTTTCGAGGAAACCTCAAACCAGCCTACAGGCCGTTTGTTACTTTTCTTTGGGACACTGACTGCAAGCACCTTCTTTATGCGATTCTTTGTGGTATAGACGTCTTTACGGTAAAACTATATATGAGTCATAACTAATTAGAAAAAAAATAAAATTGTAGTCTACGTCTGTTACATTTTTACTTAGTTGGCCAGCAGTTAATAAAATTTTGGTTTTAGTTTCCGTATGCAGTTAACAAAATTGTAGGCATGTTTCCGGGTGAAGAAGAATTATTAATAGATGGAGTTGTATGTGACTGTAATAAAGAAAAGTTTTGATTTTACAGTGATTGAGGTATGTAAAGTACAACATTAATTTGATGGGGAAATAATGCCTCGTCACAGGTATAGAAATTATCAGATATCGTAATGTAAGTTTAGCTAATTTTAAAATATACCCTCGTAGATAGCAAACTTTTTAACGGTGTATTGTTGTTACAAACTCAGAAAAAACCTCGTTATCTTTACTCTCTTATTGACACGACAATCTTTAATTTTATAAGTCTATGTTGATATTGTAACGTTCTTAGAAACGTGTATATTCTAAATGGTGATTATCACGAGTTGTTAATTGATGGTACTATTTATTTTAAGTAAACCTGTTAGTAATAGCATTTATTTTCTTCCAATTTTCTTATACAAATTCTTGAAAGCAGAATTACATCATTACTTGTTCAACAACTTTATCACTTTAAGTTAAAGGTAAGCTTCAGTTTTATTTTAAACATGTTTTAATTATACAAAATTCCATAGGAATTATAAGATATTAAAAATTCTTATACTTTTAAATAGTGCAACCCAATATATCCAGTTACTACCGTCTATTATGAATTACTTTTAGTAATAACTATGCGCATTTTATATCTATGTGCGCATGCGCATTTTATGTATATGTGCACGTGCGCACACACACATATATATATGTGTGTGTGTGTGTGTGCGCGTGTGTATGTATAAATATACACATAGTAACTTATAAATAATATTTTGCTTGCAAATAACCGCATCATCGTAAGAATCGTCACGTAGTGATATCTACAACTGTAGTCATTTTCCTCCTATCAATCATTAGTTTTATTATTTTCACTTTTCTCGGTCTTCTCAATCTACACCCCCCAGATAATGTCCTGTTTTTGTTTCTCCACTTCATCTTCCCAAGGAATTCAGACGTTTCCCTTGGCTTTCGACGATACTCATTCAATAATAAAATTTACGTAGATGTGAGACTCGTCGTAATGTTGTAAATTTCATCTGAATATGTTCCGATAACTGACTTAAGGCCAATTGTACAAAACTTATTATTATTTGTAGAGCAAGTGTTTAAAAAATCATCATAATTTTATTTACGACGATTAAAGATTATTCTGAAATACATATAACGATATAATTGAAGATAACTATTAAGTGAAAATTTTACCATCAAATGATAACTGTTATTGTAACGTATCACTGCATAGTTGGAAATGACGTACGTCCGTTAAACATTTCTTAGGAACAGAATTCTGATATAATAACCTTTAGACAACGTTGAAATATGCTATCTCTTGGGTCTGTAATTGCAACGATGTACGTTTATACGCGACGGACAAACTGAATTAAAGGTATCACGGAAATGTAGGACTGACGGAGTAACTAAGTTACTCATATAATGGAAATCCATATGGAATTCAGTAATATTGTGTTCGTGTAGACTAGACAGTACAGCAGTGTGAATTGTGATTTACGTTGTTAAACTGAATTACGAAATTTTACACTAATAAGTGCTGACTTAGTCTGCTACGCAGAGGACTGCTACGTATCAGTACCATAAATTCAGAACTTCGACCGATTATTCACTGTATACTACTAATTGTGGGGAGCTCAGTTTTTATGAACTCTATATCTATGTCAATATACTACCTAAATTTAAGCTTTACTGCGAATTCTTTGCTTTGCAACTGTTCTTCGATTTCTCTGTTATTCTACAACAGAGTGGAAATAAACAATTTGTATATACACAAACATCAGATTCTTCATTTAAAATAGTGTCTATTACAATCTGCATTACTATGGTCAAATTAAATAAATTTTAATTTACAGAAAAGTTATTAGTACAAAATTTTATTTTCTATTGATTTTCTACTGTTGCTACCTTCTATTCCTTCCTTGATAAGACTAACTTCTGACGTGCTGAAACAGTTACCTTTACAGTATGTAGCACTGACCATTTAACACAGTACAAACAATGCACTGTACTCCAGTTTACAACATTATTGTTTACTGTTGCTGTTCGAGTATTATATTAGTGCCTTGTGACGAATGTAGAACTTAATACAGGGAACACGGCTGGGCCAGTTAAATCAACTAACTCAACTAACTCTTACTATCATCAAGCTGCTGGTGAAACCTGTATATAAAAATCGTAGTGTACTCAGTTGAAATATTATATCTTTTATCTACGGTTGTAGCAATTAGCGTAAGTGCTAAATATTTTGTAATATACGTGAGTACTTCCTCTACGTCCTCACACTATTTCACTCTCTCTCTCTCTCTCTCATTGTGTCTGTCTGTCTACCTGTCCCTCTCTCTCGCCCCTATTTCTATATTATCGTTTGAATGAACCTGTCGGAAACCTGAAGCAGTGTTTGCAATAAGTATTTACGCTTACACGCACACGCACACGCGCGAGCACGCAAGCAAACATGTGTAAAGAATAATGTTACATAGCCCTGAAATTTTAGTTAGAAAATCTAGATGTGGAAAGTTTGAGATGTGACTAAATTAATCGAATTTTCTCGAGTAAGCAGCATGCGCTACTCTACCATACAGCATCTCTGGACCTTTCGAAATATCGCATTTACCTTGGATAATATGTGACAAACGTCAGCAAACGCTATGTTGTTTATGTAGCGTTAACGTTACAATAATTCACACGGAACTAAAATAGCAGTATAGGGGAAGCTGATAAGGGTATCTTTGGTATATTCGTGTAAAAATACAGATATATTGAATTTTTACTTCTTTAAATCCTTCAGTGAGTTTAAGATTTAAGGTATCTAACTACTGTGCTTGCTAGTAGGTAGCTTACACATAAACCAAACCATGATTAACAATTTTAGTATTCTAGCGTTACTAAAGTGCGCTAATAAAATTTTCCATAATTTAGAAGCTGTTATGTTGCGGCCTCCTTTGAACGAGGTCACCGCTAACTGAGTCGGTTGCAGTAATGGAATGGCACACTTTAATACAAAAGACTGTTCATTGTGTTACTTGACAGAAACTTTCTTTGACATTACATCCTGTACTTTTTATCGTCTTCTGTTAGTAGCATAAAATAAAATGTTCACATTTCAACGTTAGTGCGAATTTTCTATTTAACCAATGGAATTATCCACTAGCGCAGTTTGTGCTTTCACAGAATTGCAGTGTGATGAAAATGCACCGAACAGGTATTTTTACTGCAATTCATAAGACAAAAGAGGTTAATAAACGTGTTCACAATAAATAGTTTTGCCGAAATAATTAGTTAGATTTCCCGCTTTTCATGATGTAGCTTAATTTAACATAATACTGCAAATGCAATGTATGCACTGTATTGAAAAACTGTAGGTGAAGAACTAGATTTACAGGAAATAAACAACGAACGATTATGTTCGAGCTATGTCAAGGACAAGGTTATGTGTAGCCTAATTAGTTGTACAAATGCTTATAAACAGACATGTCGCCACTATCCAATCGTTTATGCAAAAGCAATTCTTTTGAACGTTTTTACTGTACCATTCAATCAATATTTGTTAAAAACTACGACTTATTAAATTTTGCAATTAGGCTATGCCATATAAGATTACGAAATATATTATACCTTGTTGTGTATGTACAGAAGAAGAATGGGTAATTAAGTATAAGTTAGATTAAAGTGGCTAAAATACCATATGTATACGGTATTGTATATAGCCCTAACGCAATGTCATCAACAGAAATTTCCAAGAGTATTACAGTTCAAAATGTACATAGTGTTATTGGACAGAATCGTATTTGATCAGTATTGAGCAGCAGCTGGATGAACAGGACAATAGTACAAATTAAATGCATCTACATTTAATAAACTTTTTCGTGTATACACTGGGAATACTCATTCGTTTCTATCGAGCGGTTTTCCCTCGTGTGGGCGCTGTTGATCACTAGGACGAATCTTTTCCCAACCATGATGGTGAGTAAGTTATAACGCGTACATCTGATAACAATACTGAAATTGAGTTCTAATGTCAATAAGAATTAAGATAATACTGTTTTAATTTTGATAACATCAAAAAGAAAAGAAACAAAGAACAACATTCCATATAGTAGTTTCTTCTTTGTCTTTAATAATGTCGTCATGATATAATAAAAGAGTATACACTTGTTATAATACCTCTGTACCTTTATGTAAATGTATTTTTAAAGATATTATAGGCTCCTTTGAAGATATTATTTTAAAATAGGCTCCTAAACAAATACAATGATTGTTATGCGTAACGTTAAAAGATTTAAATTTATTAGTTTATTTTATGTTTTACTCAAATTACAAACATTTATCAGAATTCAGCAACACTGTAGTGTAAATGAATTTAATATTACTATATTCATATTGGCCTACGTTAGCATCTTTAACACAGTGGCACCAGTCGTTTCAGAAAATTTTATTTAACCAGGTGTACATAAATATTGTTTTCAAGAATTAAAAACAGTTTGACACTGACCGAATTGTCGCTCGGCACTTGGTAGAACATTTGACTAACACTCGAATTTAATAAATAAACACTTGGTAAGTTCTGCAGATGATTTTATTTTCCTGACAATTATTTCATCAGTTACGGCAGCTTCAGAGGTTGGATTTGAACTGTCAGATTTGAAATGTATGTTAGTCGGGGGACGGTTGGAGGTAGTGTATTACCAAGGGTGAAGTTGAAAGTGGCAGGTAAGCGGTTTGACAAAGGTGTTCTATTCTTGTTAAGAAAAAGTACTGTTACTGGCTAATTATGAAGCGTATACAATACACTTTAGCGTGAACACAAACTAGTGTAAGTCTAAACATAAAATATGTATAGGACAAAGTTGATTAAAATAGACCTACCAAATAATAAGCTTTTGTGTTTGGTTGACAGTAAAACAATATGAAGTTCTCAGTATATTGTATAAACATCTTAAAAATATACATAATATAACCAGTATACATAAAATAAAACAGACTTAAATTATTCACAGAATGAATCTTGAGACTGTTATTCATATAAAACAATGTATGAATATTACAAAGAGAAATATTTGTATCTACATAAAACTAATAGAAATATATATGTAAATGGATAGTACAATTGTAAAATGTTTATAAATGACATATAGCTTTTGTATAATTTACATTAACTAACTACAAGTAATACAACCTGTTTTTCCAGGTTGACTTTTATTGACTTTTAAAGAATAAATTTCTGTTAGTAGTTATAATCGCAAACAAAAATTACGTCGTTGCACACCACTAGCGCTATGTGCTAAATTCCCGATTAGCGCTTTTCAGTCTCTCAGTTCATCGTCAGATTGGAAATAGAAAAATTTATTTATTGTTACTAAGAACCGATTTATTTTATGTTATTTAAACCGCGACTACGAATAATGTAGATATTACTTTAACATGTGTTATTATTGAAAAAACAACTTCAAAATATTTTTTTTTATTAAAAATGAACTGATTTCTATGATAAAAACATTAAAACCAATAATAACATTAAAAAAATTGGCTTTTGATTTCCAAATAACACTTTATATTTACTATATTTACTTAAATGATATTTATTTACATGTTTCGGATGTTGGGTAAATCGATGGAAAGCTTTTTTTGGTGATTAAAACTTTCCCTTAGACTGCTTCTTTTATACTTCAGACGCTTTGTATAAAGTAAAAGACATGTACAAAAAGTTAATATGGACGCTTCAAGTAGATGTGATTTGTATGGCTTAAGGGAAAATATTCTTTTTAAGAATATTAAACTTAAATGTTGCGTTGGTAAGCGGTATTGACATATTTCTCCTATTTTCCCGTTTTGCAAGTGGCGTAGAAATTTATGATCACTAGCTTAAGCTGGAAATGGGAGAAATAATAAAGTAAGAAATGTGGTGAAACAAAAACATTTTGTAGTTATGAAGTACTGTAGCTGTTTATTGAAATATCGTTATAAGCCTGTAACGAAAGAGGCATTTTGTCACTGTAACAGATTAAACAGGGCACGGGATTGTGAGGAGATTTTAGCCCTTTTTGTTCCTAGTTGCAGAACAAAAATATTCTCAGCGCTGTCGTGCTTTGGTATTAACAACGAAGTAAGGAACAAAGAGATGCACAGAACGTCACTACACGATAACTTAATCCGTTTAAGCTAACTGAACTATGTTTGAATTTGGAAAAGATTTATTTACGTCATCGAATGAATGTTTTAGACGAGACAAACTCAATTCGTTATAATGACGGGTATCCTTAAATTCAATTACACGAAATAGTTCAAGTATGTAGAAAGTACATTAGAACTTCTTAACTGATTGAATTCTCATGAACATTTAATAAGATTCTGATTACCTACAACATGAGGCAAAACAGTATATTCGTTTGTGTTAAGTCACTCAGCTAAGTACTTTTAGTTTTTCAGCTCTCTGAGCGGATTGCAGTTGTTAAAATCAGCAAACTGAAATTTGTTTAAATTTTTTCTGATATAAAACGATTTTATTTTCAGTACGAAACCAAAACGGCTTACCTAGAATTTTACTGTCAACCCTCCTTTTCTGTATACAGCTTGCTTTCGTAGAAAATGTTTCATCACATCTGAAATATCAGCAATACGTGATCACATCAGCTATCGCTATCATAAAAACATAACTGTATATTTAGTCAACTTTAACATGGGTTTGACATCGAAAGAAACAATTTTTAAGGTTCGGGAAGGCTTCGTATTCACTCATAATGTATCGTGACGTTACAACGTTTCTTACATGCTCCTAATGAATTTGCTGAATGTTTCAAACTCCACCAATTAGAAACATGGTTGTATTAGCCGTTACTAAAAAGTTCGTTCTACGGTAAGCGTTTTCACGCCGCACAAAGACTGACAAAGACTGCACCGTCCGTCCAATTACGGAGACAACAAATGTGAATCAAGGACGGCTTTTTGAGCAGGTAACGAAGTAACCAAGCAACCAAGCAAATGTGTAACAGTAAAATTAAATACACTCTGGCAAATTTTAGATTGAATGGGTATACTGAAACTTTGAGAGGCCTGGTAAAGAGTTTAGGCCTACACTACAACAATTACCCACCATAGAAGTCCACGACGCGTATTCCATGTTTTGGCAGATTTTCGCCTATCACTACTGCCAAATGTTCATGCCAGAAGCTCTGTAGTCAAACTCAGCAAATTATGGAAGGTATATTTGACGCTCAATCTTAACAACAAACTCAAGTTAATGCAGAGTCTGATTTTTCGATAGCAACAGGTGCCACCCAGACATGGACTCTTAAATCAAGTGACTGAAAATTGACTCCTTTGAAATGGGGGCATATCGCAGGATGTTACCAATTTCCTATACAAAACATCGCAGCAACGCATCAATTTTAGAAAGCTACGCATAAGGAACATACTTTCCTACAGAATTCATAGAAGTTAGATAAAATTCTTCTGTCACTTAATGCACCAAATACACTACAAATGATTTAGAAATGCTTATATTCTTAAAAAGATAATTAACAAGCGGGCGTGGGGACGGGGGCCTACACGTTTGTCTGATCATGTGGAGTCACTGACCGGTCTGGGCCTACATGAAGCTGTACATTTGGCTCAAGACGGAGAAACATGGAGGATCGCCAGTTTCAGCCCGGAAGTTTTAGATAATTATTATGGAGGATCGCCTTTGTTGCAGCCAGCAACATCATTATGGCACTACAACGTCACGATACATTTTGTATGGCAGTAACTGCATACATTTTAAATTGTATATGTGTGTGTGTGTGTGTGTGTGTGTGTGTGTGTGTCTGCGCGTACTTTATACGAGACATTATAGAAGAGAGTGAATTATTATTTTTTGCGAATTAATACTATGTGTTATACGATCACCATATATAAGCCTATGTATGTTCCTGTGTTCGTGAACTATTCCTTTGGCAGGGGTGCCCACTCCCCTAAACTTGATGACTCACCCCCCTAAACCTGATGAATACCCCCCCCACCAAGGAAAGGTATTTACAAGAAAATTTTCATGCAATAAGCGTTTTATTACAAATAAGGTAAAGCTAAAAATAGTACAATATCAAAATAAATTTTCATTTGAAATTAAACAAATAAATTAATAAAAAAAGGAATAAAATATAAACAAAGTATATTGTAAAGCAGAAAAAGCGAAAAAAAATGGTTTGATGTCCTAATTTCTTTAACTTATATTCGGCACAGCAACTTTTTCCTCTGCGATGATGATGATAAAGAAAAGGCATCAATTATTTCTTCATTAGAAATTGACTCTAATAAGTCTTTCTCGGAAGCTATAACCATAAGATTCGAAAGCCATGCATCTCCCATTGCAGACCTAAGCCTGCTTTTTATTATTTTAACTCTGCTCATAGCTCTTTCAGCCGAACAGCTAGTTACAGCCAAAGATAGCAAAGTTGTATAAACAACTTTCAGGCTTTAAAAGCCCGAAAAATTGATCAAAGATCTATAAGGGTTCAAAAAAACGTTTGTAACCCAAAAACGCTTGATCTGTTCATTTTTTTCTTCACTTTCAGACTCATTGTCAACATCCATATTAGATGTTCCTCCACCATGATCCCCTTTCTGAGTTGTTTCTTTAGGTCTATCATTTTTATGAGGAATCAAATCATCAATTGATATACTTGTATGAGTGGCAAAATACAGTTCACTGAATGTTTTTAACTCTTCACTTACAATGCTGTTGTCCCAATCATAAAATTCACATAGGGTTTTTATATTTTCAGGGAAAATGTTATTTGCTATTTTTGCCAGAACTCCTGTATGTGTAAAATAACTCATTTCTTTTACCATGTCTAAGCTATGGTCAGAAAATCTATCTTCAAGCTAAGCATAGAGTGAATCTAGCAATTTAAAATACAATTCAATTTTCAGTTTGTTGTTAATGTCGATAATAGGTTCATCTAAACCCAATTCATCAATAAACCTTTTCCTTTTTCTAACTCTTTTTGGAGCTGGATGTGGAACATCATAATTTTTTATGAACTCTTCAGCCTTAAACATTACATTAGACCATTTCTTATCATTTCGCAAGTTCCTAATCTGAGTTTTGACATTTTTTATTATGGCTTGTACACCACCATAGTCCAAAACCATACCTTGTAAGCTTATTGTGATTGGACGCATAACATTAAATGCAGTATGAGCCACATGGAGAGCGATGATGGTTTCATGATTGTTCATGTTATTTAGAATCCCTTTTGCCAGCGTGTTGGTTTCACTGTCAAAATATTTAGGATTTTGTAACTCAAGCAAATCTTGCTTCACCTCATTGTAACATACCAGAATAAGTTTTACGGCTTCAGCTTTATTTTCCCATCTAGTGGTTTGTACCCTTTTTAATCTTCTTCTCTTTCCACTTTTCTCTTTCTCAGACATTTTATTGACCAGTACATCGTGTCTTTTGTGCCCAGAACTGAACAGGCGATAAAGCTCTTCGTGGACTGAAAACAGATCCTTTATTTCAGAACAAATATTTATAGACTGCACTATAACCAGTGAAAATCTGTGTGATGTATACCACACATAAGAAGCAGTATTAGACTCATTCTACATGAGAGTTTTTAGTCCAGCTAGAGCGCCTCTCATATTTGAAGCTCCATCCATACTTTGACCAATAATGTGCTTAGAATTGAGACCTATGTCCTTTATTGTTTTCATTAACATCAATTTTAAGTTGACACCACTTGTATCTGCTGTAGTGAATGCTTTAATTAATCTTTCAATGGGCCTTATGCAATCTTCATTGTGTTCTACGTATCTAACAATCACAGTTGTTACTTCACGTTTGCTCACATCCTGTGTTGAATCTATTATCACAGAATATTTATTACTTTCATTAATTTTACAAAGGATTTTCTGTATAACGAGATTATTCATAACTGTGATCAAATCAAATATATTCCTGTAACTCAAAAGGTTTGATCCAAGTTTCGCTCCGGTTTGTCTTACTTTTTCAATTTTGTCATAATAAAGTCTAGCATCAGGATTGTGTTTAGCTATAAGCTTAAAAAGATTCAGTAGCTTTCCATCAAGAACTGTGTTTTTCCTAAATGCTATCATTTCTATAACTAAATATTTACAGCAGTCGATCACGACTGAAAGAACTTCTCTTTGATGCTGTATATTTTCATTGCGCATTTTACATAAAGAGCTATTTACATGTTTTCCTGATAATCATTGCAGTCTAGCTATTTGGCAACCTAAATAGACTTTTGACGCTTCATGAAGTTCAATGTCTCGTAGAGCATTACCCATCCGCCATCCTTGATAACCTGTGCCTGAAGACCATATAGTGTGTTGGTTTGGCAATGCAAAAAGTAAGCAGTGTAAGCAATAGGCTGAGTCATTTGACTTACTATATACAAGCCATGACCTTTCTTTTACTGTACCATCAGGAAGTTCATAGTTACACCATTTAAGTAAAAATTTTATGCTATTGTGAGATGGAAATTGGAATGTTGACTCAAGTTTTTGATTTTCTAATTTAAGCGCAAGTTCAATATCTTCAGATTGTATTTTCTAATTACTGTAAATTGAAGGATCAATATAATCTTAAAACGCTGATTGTTCATGCAAGTTTCACTGAAATTTCTTCATGTTGCTCTGTTGAGCTAGGAAAGGCTGCCGGTAGTTTCAAAGAGCCAGACGTTGAAGTTGAAGGAAGTAGTGTTGCTGATTCTATAGAATCTTTTGTAACAGACTGTGCTACAGCTACTCTGTAAATATTTTATTCTTTTACAAAAAGAATTACACATACTTTCGGTATACTTTAACAACTCATACATAAGAACACGTGTAAAAGTAGGTAAATTCGAATGTTTTTTCAAAATTTTTCCAAAAACCGACCCTAAAATTTCAAACAAATGTTTATTAAGGGGATGTCGAACTCAGTTTGAGGTTATGTTCATAAAAATTCAGGTGTGACTGAAATACTCAGCGGTGTAAAGTTTCAAGACATTTTGTGAGTTATTTATTAAAACTTTATTTTCCTGCCACAACTTTATAAAAAGTTTAAACCGCCTGATACAAAAAAAATAATGAAAAAATGCTATGCCTTATAAAAATATTATAGAAAGAAAAACCGATTAAAGTTTATAGGCCTATGTAACTTTTGTAAACTCACCTGATCGACTCTTGGAATTTTTCACTTTCAGCTTGAATGTTGTCATTAATATAAGGTTTCCACTGATCTTCACCACTGCACTTGAATTCAGTAATTTTGTATTTTATATCTAACTTATTTTTAACTTTATATGCATGTTTCTTTTTGCAGTGTTCTAGCCATATCGTGCCTGATTGTAGCATGGCACATTACTTCTAAACACTTGTATTTGAACTGCTTTTGTTTTTTCGGCATATTCAAGTTTGTAATAACAATCAATCATGTATTTCAAATCACTAAGGTGGAATAAAAATAAACGCACCAAACTTATAAAAACTACGTATCTGATACGGCAACTGAACAGCTGATGGGAACAAAATTCTAATAGCTACCATGTGAAGCGCTACTATCGACTTTGCACAGAGCATAATATACATAACAAACGATTTATACGAATTTCTTACATATTTATTTATATATAATTTAATATAAATTAATACAGTTTAATATGAAAGAATTCGGGCAATTTTTATATTCAATTGAATATGACGAATTGAACATAATTTAATTCAAAATATTTATCCCCGGGCTGTTATGCTTGTCAGCGATCGTGATTCGTCTTCTGAATATTTGAATTACTAAAAGTTTCTTACTTTCCCAAAGTTTTTTGTCAACCCCCCCCCCAAATTTCAATGACGCAGTTTGCGTTATGAGCCCCCCCTGTGGGCACCCCTGCCTTTGGTTCCGTATGTTACGGAACTAGTTGGTCATTACAAATTATTAATCATTAGATACCTTAATATTTACAACATGAAACATACAATGCACTGTGCAGTAGCTGAGAAATGTTACTGTTCTACTCCTGTGTCAATAGATGAGCCTAGGTTCTTCTGCCGGTTGTAAAACTTAATTATGAACAGCGGATCGCCAGTTGAAATACATTAAGCTGACTCATTCTTTACGTTGTACAGCTTATGAAATAGTTTCCGAACTTATACAATACCAAACTCTTTCCGTTCTTAGTTCATTCCTGACTTAAACGAACAGGCGTGACACCTCTGAAAATCTATTTGCTAGTTTACAAATAGGGACGTGCCACACTGACAGAAGCGGTACACACAGGGTATACATAAAGTTTGCACTTTGTAACTGGGAGTACCGTATAATTGGGAATTGTGATAATTTTTACATTACTGACCAAATAAACTATTAATAATAATACAAGTTGATGGCCTTTTAATTTATTATTTCAAACACTGTAACAAAATGAAAAGTCCATGTATAATAGGTATAGTTTCTATAGCTTATGTTCTTCTTTAATTACATACTCAACACAATAACACCACTTCCCTGAAGTTATTTTATTTACTGCCTTCTCTATCAATTGTTGATATCAGGCTCATATGTTGTGTTGTGATGGGCAACATATCCTTACAGTATGTAAGGATTCAATAGGTTTGAAAATACAGTGAAAAGGAGGAAGTCCCAATTTCTCTCCATTATCGGCTATTACAAACTTTTAAAATCTGTGTTCATTTTGTTTTACTAACTCTAGAAGTTTCTTTTTTATGTAACTTTCTTCAGAATGTATATTTTTTAAGTTACGGGACAGTATCAGCTTTTTGTCAAGCACTATTAGGAATACATTCAATCACCACAAAAATCACAAATGGTAAACTCGACTCGTAATATTAACCATAAGGTAAACTAAACGCTGTGATAAAAACATTTTATCATAGGACAAACAGGGACAGGACAGATACACTGGAGAGATAGAAACCCAGATACTATTTAGGAAACTAAATGGTCCGACTATTCCACATAACACATTACTGTAAGGAGATTGTTAACGCCCTTGTTTAATAACGTTTCAAATGCGCCACGCGTTATTGTTTACATCAGGAATAAACTAAGATCGGAAAGAGTATAGATACCTCGTTATTGTAACTTTCAACGTAATCTAAAATTTCAGTATTCAATTTATATAAATTAGTAACCATGCTTTACAGAAATAATACTCATCTAAAATCACTATATAGTTTCGCTGATCTAAAACCACTGTCGTATGAATAAGAGACAAAAGAGTTTTTACATTTTCAGTAGCATTCAGTGTAAGGGTACTAAGCTAATTTATTTCTGACTTTTGACTTTCATAATTTTACTGCTTGTAAACAATCTTGTATTTATGGATAACAATATGTAGATAATTCTTTATTTTATAACCTGCTCTTTGATGTATCCTTTAGGTACGCTGTTGTATGTTGTCATTCTGTTGGCGACATTCCTGATGTTACTCCACCTCGGTACCGCATCAGTTGACATATCTCGAAGAATGGAAGCTATCATTGTTGTAACATTGTTACGGCGATCTAACTGATCGTTGTATGGTACAGTGGGAAACAAAATACAAGACACCAATTACGTCACTAATCACCAGATTTAATAATCACAATAAAACAGTTTGTAATCAACAAGATAGTCTCTTATAATAAATCAAATAAAAATTGTTCACACGCAATCAAAATGTCTACTAAGTATAGTACCGCACAATTATAAAACACATAATACTTCTCTTCGAAAAACACTCGATCTGCGCTAGCGAAGATCACTCACGTAACTGAACTGACAAGCCGGCTGCTATGGCTTTATGTAGGTCGCGCAGAGGTCCAGTACAGCTTTCCCTCCTTTCTCCACGCTGGCTTAATGCGTATCTCAAGTGTTCTTGAATATACTAGAACCTACTTAAGAGCAGCCTTGACTGAGCAACACCTGCCACAACGGACGGGGAAAAGAGTGGAGAAAGTTCTGGGTTGTTCGGTAGGGTTCTCGTAACAATATTTAGTTATCTTCAAATTTTATTATCTTTGTACGCAACTCGTAAACGGCTTAAGTGAAAATATTACAGTGTGTTATTAAGTATAAAAGTATTAATTGGATTTTGTTAAGAACGCAAATATATAACTTAAAAGGATACCTTCTTGGTAAAAGTTCCTGGTGTTAAACACGAAATAACAAAAGTTAAGATTGAAGCAATTAAACTCCTCGAGAGTAACAACCTGAATAAGAGACTGAAGTAACCCAAACTCTCTGAGCAGAATGAGTGATAGTGAAAAGCTGAGAATAATTCTAATGTTATAATGAAGCAAGGCGACCGAAACGTAAACATGGAAATGGATAAAGTTTACTTTTCAATCGATTTATTGTTTTTGGGTGTGTTTTTATACACAGATTTTCTTAAATATTTTAAAACAAGAAAGAAATGTTAAACGTTCTGGCTTAATTTAATTTCATACATTTTTAATATTTGTATTTTTGTCGTTTTTAAAGTAAATATTACAGAATTCATATCTTTTCGATTACTGTTTATTAAACGGAACTTCATAAAACACGACCATTTTGGAATTGTTATAATATACTCGATTTTGTATAAGTTGTGGATTAACCAAATAGGTTGTACGGAAATATGTACGTGATAAGTAGATATGGATAAGTTAACTGAATGTATTGTTTGCTCACAAATATAGTGTTACGACGTTACAGAGCAATCTACGTGTTTATCGAATGTTCCAGAGGAATCCGGCTGAATGTTGTGGCGTACGTGATTTTAACATGGGCTCGTGATTGGTATTCTGGTTCCAGACCAGCTAAGGTCATATTTCGTAGGGCACATTTAGATGTACACGCACGGTAGCAGCGTTTTACGTGTTCCAACGCGTAAACTTCAGCTGCTGTAGTGCACATGCAACGTCTGATCCACACATGTTCCTATTTGTTCTCAGTAAACATCATGCAGATCAGATGACTTGGCAAGGCACGGGTCTTTAAAGCATAATTAAAAACTTATGACGTTTAATATGTAGTGACTAAATATCGTGCTACAGCAAACAGCTCTAGTGCCATAACATACCTTGCTTATGGACTACGTCTAGGAGTTTCAGATTGTACTTTCTGGCTGAAGATTTGGCTGCTCATACATAATCTACCTTTGATAAGAACAGAGCTATGTATAAGCTCTACCTCCTCCCTATTTGATATGGGAAATGCATCTAATTGAATTAAGTGCTGATTTACATCTAGTAGCCAAATCTTTGATATACCTTTTTTCATGTTAATTATCTGTCGAAAATAGGCCCAGAAAGTGAGCTTCTCTTTTATACTGTATCCCAACTCTGTTTATCGGAGTCGGATTTGAGCATCTTACTCGTTTGCGACACAGATGAACGCCGGCGCCGCGCGCCGTTTGTCTTCGCTACTGAGAAACAAACATGTTTATCTCTAGCTTTGTCAGAGACGTCCTTTACAGCGTTCAGGTAGGGTAATTACAATCGCCCCCTCACGAGCTAGAAAATGGAGTACCCCTCATGGAGTACTTTCTGTTAAGGCGCTCGCTTTTTACTATAACCATCAACGGGATCTTCTTTCAAGTATTAACAAACACATCAGTTTGGAAATACTTGAACACTGATAATCTTTCGCTACTCTAATCAGCTAAGCTAGCGGCAAAAATTAAGCTAAAATTGCAAGGCGCTATGTACAAGTTGGTTGAAAATGCTTATGCATAGGCATTATTTTCTTAGCAACAAAGACGACTTCGTCCACTACGGAGGAAAGCAATGAAGGCATCTGGACCCGATATTCACCATGAACGTTGTTCGGGTGCACTTGATAGAAAATGCTAAAAGCATAGCTGTTTATTTCTCTTGTGTGTACAACAGGTACTTAGTAACGTGCTGCAACTATTTAAACCATTTATCCCTACCAGTTATTGTAATACACTTAAAACACAAATCGTCAAAATAGATATTTAACATTATTATAATTTTTTAGTGTGTGCATATTTTACAATCTCATTTTTACTGATCTCATATTTCCCCTCTTTCGTATGCCCTTTAAGCTTACAAAGCCCCTTGTAATCTTTAACAGCCCGTTGTAAACAAAGGTTTGTGTAATGATAAGTCAGAGGAGGAAAGAAAAATAATGCGACTTGGGTTTATTTGAGGTCCGCGTTGGTTTTTCTTGTCTGATTAACGTTTCAACTTGTTTGTATTTTTTAGGTTACATTGTTTGCTGCGTACGGAGTCATTTTTGTGCACTCAACTCCGCTTTGTGCACATAATGACAGTTAAAAATTTAAATTGGCAACAGTTGTTGATGAAACACGCTTGTGCAAGATTAATTATTCTTTGTAATGTAGCCTAATGTACGTAGAATATTATACGAGCCATCATTACTAGAAGAAAAACAAAGCAAAGCTTAAAATTTGTATGCGCATATTTTGGTAAACTTTGCTTTCAGGTGAGAAATATTGTTGGTTTGGCACCATGGAAATAAAATATAAAAAAAAGCAAAACGTTCGTTTGTTGTTCCATTTGGCTAATTCTGTGCGAACTTACATCAAAGCAAACACACTAATGATGTTTTCTGTTCACTGAACGGTAGGAAACGTGACGCTCTCATCGTTTCAAAGTCTATTCTGGTTCGGTAAAATTTATTTTTTCTTTGTGGGCAGCCCTGTTTTTAGTATTGTTCCAATAGTTGAAGCTGCTTTATCTTCACTTCTTTGTAGATCTTAAATGATGAAATTCTCTTGTGAGTTTTGAAACTTTATTCTTATAATAAATATAAAAACGTATATTCTTAATAAACTGACAATGTAAGATATTTACTTTTTTAATTTTAAAATTAAAACAAATACGTTTGCTTTCCGCCCACATACATTTCTAACACAGGAAACATAAGGAACAAGATACAAGTAAACATGAAATACTACAGTCACATTTTGCGTTGCGAGCTCACGCCACAGGTTATACAAGACTTAATATTTTGTAAACTATTAACTTGCTATTGTTTTTTTTTATATTACAATATAACAAAATGTAATTAAATAGAAATTTTGGTATTTGTATGAATATTACAAATGAATACACAACGAGACGGCTGTCGTGTTTTACAATCTATATTCATGATTGTGAAACATTTAGACGCTAGTACTTAGCTCCAAACGTATTTAAGGCATAATTAAATGCTGAATTACAGCAGCAGCTCAAAATTATCAGAATATGAGGCTGAGCGTTGTTAACGACAAGTTGTGTGCTCTGTTAATCCATGAAATGGTATTGCCCGAGGAAAAAAAAGGTATAATTGATACTAATACATTTCTAGAAAACATAAAAATGAATAAGGAAAATGCAAATTTACAATCAGTGAAGTAAATACAAAGCATACAGTTTAAAAAGGTGCCGAGTATTTCCGCTTAAGTAGAAGGGCGTGAATTAAGACACTTAGAGCTATAAATATTTACAGTTTGAGATTAGCGTTGACCGATTACTCGAAAAAGAAATATTACAAAGAATAATTAAAAAAAAAACAATTAAGCACTTAAGTAATACAGTGTATGTAAAAAATTATTTGATTTTGTTTGAATTTACGCCAGTTATCGTTCTTCATGTAAAAGTTCTCTTGTTACAACATAAAATGTTGCAGGTAAACTACCCGTTTACCTGAAAGATCAAGAGATCTTGAGCTATCTACAATTGAGGAAGGTATGTACAAAATTATTTAATTCTGTTTAAATGTGCGACAGTTATCGTTCGTCATAGAAACAATTACTCTTGTTAAAACATAAAATATGGCAGGTAAACTACCCCTTTCCCTTAACCGATCTTCACTTAAATCAACAGACCTTCAGTCTTTTACAATTGAGGAACGTATGCAAAAAAATATTTGATTCTGCTTGAATGTGCGGCAGTTACCGTTCGTCATAGAAAAAATTACCGTTGTTAAAACATAAAATGTTGCTGGTAAACTACCACTTTTCCTTAACCGATCTTCACCAAAAACAAAAGGTCTTGAGTACTCTACAAATCAGGGCTGTATGCAAAATATTATTTGATTCTGTTTGAATTTGCGGCTGTTATCGTTTGCCATTAAAAAAAACTACAGACAGACACACAGACAGATAGACACACAGACACTTTTCGAAAAATGACTTTTTTCATGTTTTGAGAGTAGTACAATCAGAATCTGCAATAATCTCGACCACGATTTTTTTGCCATCACCATACTTCCATTTCCTTATGGAACAAATTTCAGAGTACTACCATAACCAAAACAGCACTACTTCGTTAGACACAAGTATACACCATCGAAATCGAAATCCTGTATCGGTCATACATAATTATGATTTCATCATGTGTACTTTTATCAAAATAATATTATCATTTTTATTTCAGTCTTTTAACCGACGAGTTAAAAACAAATAATTTTGAAAACTCGATTAGGCCTAATTAGGAACCGAAGTGGAATGTGTCAAATCGAGGACAAGATCGCGGTTTGGCCGAACTGTGCTCGGACATGACCTAAAATCGAGGACAGTTCGGGGCAAACGTGGACGTATGGTAGCCCTTCTTAATACGTTTATCCTTAGATATTTGATCTGCTGTACAGCGTCTTGGTTTCCTGACATCGTCTCAAGCCGTTGATGTCCATTTTTATTTTTTCACTTTCTTTTTTTTCCTATCATTTTGTTAAATTTTCATATAGTTTTTATTTATTGAAAATAGGCTTACTACAGACGAAAAAATACATAGATCTCTAAAACAAATGTTAATAATAGAAAACTATAAACAATTATAATTATTTCGTTTCCATGGTAACAATGTATATTGCGTGCAAAACCAATTTTTTATTTAGATTTCTATTGAAGGTAAGGAACGTAAAGACTGCCTTTGCGTAATTAACGTAACCTAATAGAATTAAAATGTTTTAAACTGGTTGTATAGTTGTGTAGTCATGTTATCTCTTTCATTATGTATTTTTTATCTTTAAAAAATATGGTTTAGTAATTATATAGACCTACTAAACTGACAATACAGTAATAACATATTTACGGCTTAGTCTGTTAGAAAAAAGACACAAGACACAGATATAAGGGATATAAAGACACAAAACAATGTAGTAAGGAATGCCAGAAATATTTTGAAGTTTTTTTCCTTATTCCAACTTCAAAAACGTTAAACTTCATTAGTCTTTAGCGTCACTGTCGTAATACCGTTCATTATAAATTCTGAGCGACTTCACATCTTAGTACACTATCAATTTCTGATCCGCAGCAGCCACATAATTAAAACCATATTTTGTATATTTTTGGAAGAGAAAATAATGACCAAATTTCACTTTTAATAAAAATTGAACGTGATTATTAAATTCATCAGAATTTTTCTAAAACTTGTAATAAGTTAAACTAGGTTTGCGTCGTTTCATACTTTATATATTCATATGTTGTTCAATTATAATAAACTTAAATAGAAGTATATATTTATGTATACAGTTACTACTTTAATACAAGTCTTGACACGTGTGGTGACCTAATCAAACGGTTTTACGCCACTCGTGTTTCCTTATTTGTAAGAAATGTAGTATAACAAATGGATTTAATTCTTATTTTATTACTTTCTGAAATAAATTTTTTCACATTACCTTTTAAACTTATTTTAATTTAAAGCGAATTCATACATGAATACTTTATATTTTTTTACATAATTAAAATAAAATAAATCTATAAACAATTGTATTTACCAGACTTAACATTTTCTCCACCATATTCATTGCAATCGACACCAGCATTATATTTCCAGTTATGTAAAGAAAATTAGTATTAACAGAAAAGGCAAAAAATTGTAAATGATTAGTTTTGAATTAATAATTAAACAGTAATTTATTTTGTTCCAGACAACGCAAATATTTTTCTATTGTATTTAGAATAGTCAACCTATAATTTACTTTGTTAAATATGTTGACATACATGTGTATTCCTATGTCAATAACATATTGGTTTTGTTTTATTTTCTTACAGTCTTATCAGTCTACAAAAATAAACTGAAAACAAATCGCAAGAAGAAACCATGGGTTTTTTGAGCACTCTCTGTACTTGTAAGTTACAATGATTTCTATAAAACGTTTTTTACAATACAGTTTTATGAGCTATAACATTACTAAATTACCATAAATTATTTTCTGATAAATTTTTAACAACTTAAGTACCATGTGCCAAGTACTCGAACTCATTGGACATGTGTGTGCGTGTGTGTGTATGTGTGTTGGCGAGCGCGTGTGCGTGTGTGCGTGTTTTTAATTGTGACTCTAAATAGTAAGCCTACTAATTTTTTTTGGCTGATACAGTTATATTTCCGCAGCTGTTTTACAATTATTATAAAGTAATAAGTTACTCCTGCCTAATATTTTGCCTAATGCACTGCATTTAGTATTGTACTAATTTTTCGTGCATTTCTAAGTACATTCACAAATCTGTATAATTTGTTGGAGAATATTTCTGCAAAACACTATACTATTGACAATAACTGAAGTTTTAAATATGTTTATTAATGTTTTTTTTATAAAACAATAACTGTTGACCAGTGTACAGGTAAATTTTTTAATTATGATTAAATATTTGGAAAGCATTTTAGCATTTTCTTTTTTAACAGCTCTTACTTAATTACCATGAATACCATAATTTTTCATTCTTTTATTTGAACACTGGATATGTGTGTGAGTGTGTGTGTGTGTGTGTGTGTGTGTGTGTGTGTGTGTGTGTGTGTGTGTGTGTGTTTATAAATTAAATATTGCTCTGTCTTGGTTAAGCCTGCAAAGGTATTATTTACTGGTGTTACTGTCTTTTATTATTACACATTACATCAGCAATTTAATTGATTTTTTGTCAACATTTCTGTTCACACTTTTTCTTAACATATTTCTTATACTTGTTTACAGCAATTAGTATTTTTCTGGTGTTATAGCTTATCCTATAATACCTTGTGTATTTTCCTGTAACATCGCATCTTATTATTACGAAAAGCTCCGTGTATTTATTCCTTTACATTGCACATTGTGTGTCCTATGGTGGCTTGAGTGGAGCATTGAAATGTTTGTTTTATTCTTACGACCGTGCACGGATCGTCGTGTTTGAACAGTTGAAACAGAATAACTGAAATCATACGAAATAGTGGTTTATAACTTGACAGGTTTTTGCAGACTTAGAATCAATTTCTTGATTTTCATACTTGCTTTTAAAAACAAGAATATAGAGAATAGGGGAACATACTCTGGGTAACCAGACACAAGTGTTATTTTCAATTATGGCAGTTTAGCGTGTTCACACAAGAAGAATAGAACAAAGAACACAAGGAATAATTAAAAAATAAGACATTTGGTGATGATTTAACTATTAAAAATGTAGAGTAGAGAATGTGATAAGAGAACTGAATAATTGAAGTGCAAAGAAGACTAAATTGGAAGGCACAGTTAAAATGTATTACAAAGCACAATAACAAAGAGAATAAATTACCTAACAATTTCAAATAGTCACAATGTAATAGAAATGATCATTTTTAGTATAATAAATAAAAGAATTGCACTTACAAATTATTAAATTTTACATATAATTTCAAACTTTCAATTTATATTTACATATAAATATATACGATATTTATATACTTACATCATACATAACCATGTTTATATTTAACAATAGGATCATTAAATAATTAGTATTTAAAATAATTAATTAGTATTTAAAATAATTGAGGTTAAATAACGTAAATCTACAGAGAGACTGGAAAGGATATTGTAAAGAGAGTCGTATTGTAGATCCAACAAACAGAAGCAGAATCTTTTCCTGTAAGTATTTCTTGTCATGTGTCTTTTATTTACCATTGTAGGCCTAACCTCAAGAGAATATATACAAAAGTCTTATACGAGGGTAGTAATGTACGGATGCAAAACTTGGACATTAACCAGCTCAGAGAAGCAGCATCCGAGAATTTTTGAACGAAAAGTCTTGCGAAAAATCTTTGCATCTCTACAAAATGAAGGATTTGAATGAATCATGAACTGGACCAACCGATTCAGGGTGCCGACATTGTCCGTTTTATTAAGAGTAGGAGACTTGAGTGGCTAGGCCACGTAAGGCGAATGGATGACAGAAGAATGGCTAAGAAAGTTACAGATTGGAGACCAGTAAGAAGAAGAATCAGAGATAGTTGGATGACGTGGAGGATGACTTGAGATCCATCAACGCAAATGGATAGAGACGGATGTCTAAGGAGAGGGCGGAATGGAAGAGAAGCCTGTGAAGACCCAAGAAGAGATGGTCCGACCAGTTTGGAGCCGGAACAGACTAAACAGTATAAGCCGTGACGAAGAAGATTAATGCGCACCCACATTTTGGTGAAGAAAATCTGTGGATAAATGTGCGTATTATACACGAGACAATACGGTATTTGCTCGACAGTGTGGAGCCAGTGCTAAAATTATGATGCTGATGACTGTGTTAATATGGTCTATTTATGCCCATGTTTTTATTATCTAAATTTAGTTGTCTGTATACAAATGCGTGTTTTGCAAGTACAATTCCCTTTTCACAGCTACTATAATCTGTTGATTTATATGTGTACCGCCTCAGATAGAAAGGCTGTTTTGTCTGTGCTATTTAAGTGTACCTAGTGTATGTAGTAAGTGTATCTGTGATAAAAGTGTATAAGTCTTACAAGCATGGCTACTATATTTTTACATCATTACTTAATTTAAATATAAACTAATTATAAGTCTTTACCTCAGTTTATAATCTCTAGCTATGTTTTCACAATTCTGTCCCTCACACTCTCTGTCTCATATTTACGATACACAGGTCACCCAAGGATGAGATGGGTGTCGGATAAGTTTATATAACCTAGTCCTTGAAGTGAAAAAAAATAAGAAGAAGAAAAAATGTATTTATTTGTAATATAAGCAAAATAACATAGAAGAACTCCGGATTACTCAAGACGACATTAAAGAATGCTTACCACTCAAAACAAAATTAAAATTGCCCAAGATTGTCAGGCAAAATCCAAGATGACAGGTGGCTTCTGGACTGACGAAAAGAAGGATAGACATTGATCAATAATGGAGGAGATATGGGAGAGGGGAAGCAGAGGGTACCAATTGAACCAAACGTAGTCCACAGTAGCTCATGCGAAAGAAAGCAAAATAATACATCTTTATTGCAGCCAAATTCTATATTATTAAGTTCTATGAACGAAAAAGTGTTATTTATAAACACTGAACATTTGCAATGTACACAGTAGAAATAATAAAGCAATATCAGTTTCGGATACCCAAAAGAGTGGGAACATTGCACAATGTTGCAGTCTCTCCTTATATTTAAGATGTTTAAGACTTCACTGACAACAGTAATGAATCCATTTATGTGTTCTAACTGGTGGAAAAGAGAAGAGACTGAAGGAAAGTGGAAACTGTTTAAGGAAGAAATACAAGTTGTGACAGAATAAGTGGGTGGAAGAAGGAAGAAAGAAATACGATCCGAGTGGTTGGTGAAAGAGAGGAATGAGGCAAGCATAAAAATGCTTCAGCGTAACACAAGACAAACTGTCGATGAATATAGAGAGAAACGCAAAAGGGTGCAGGCAAAATGTGGAAAAAAGAAGCGGCTATTCGAAAAGAACAGACTAGAAGACATGAGAATCAGAAATGTGATAAGGAACTTTTATCTTTGAGCAAGAGAAGTTAAGAAGGGGTTTCACACCAGGCCAGTCTTTATGAAGGAAAGAGAGGAGGAACTGGTCGGCGACAAGGAAGGAATGTTAGAAATGTGGCTGAACTATTTCCGAGAACTTTTTAATGGAGAAGATGAGATTCAAGCGCATGAAGAAGTTGGGAGAAACGAGCATCAGAGCAGACCCATCCTAAGGACAGGCCAACTTTAAGAAAGTTCAAAGCTACCATCAGAAGAAGTACGACTAGTAATCGGAGCCCTAAAAACCAATAAAGCACCTGGAGAGGATCAGATAGAAGCAGAAATGCTAAATTATGAGGGTGATATGCTTGTCAAACGATTGCATAGCATAAGTAAAAGGATCTGGATTGTGGGAAAGATGCCAAGAGGATGGAGATTAGGTGTAATATGCCCAGTGCACAAGAAGAACGATAAATAAGTGTGCGAGAATTATACTTACATTACACTTGTAAGTATTGTATACAAAGTGCTAGCAAAAATATTAGCTTGGGAATTAGAGCCACTTGCAGAGAACATTGTAGGGAAATACCAGTATAGTTTCAGGAAGAAGAGAGCCACCACTGACCAAGTCTTCCTGAGACGACAAATATTGGAAAAGTGCCATGAATATTAAATTGAGCTGCATCATTTGTAGATTACAAACAAGCATATGGTAGCCTGAAAAGACGAAGTATAATAGAGATAATGGAACGATCTGGTATACCAGGGAAACTGGTAAGCCTGATAAAATCTGGAAGGAACAGGGAGCAAGGTGCGAGTAGAATGAGATCTTACAAAAGAATTTGATGTTGAAAGGGGGCTTAGACAAGGAGATGTGGTCTATACAATTCTGTTTAACTTGGCTCTCGAAAAAGCGGTATAGAATAGAGGATAGAGGATCGAGACAATACATGATCTGCAGCATTTAGCAAATATGGATTTTTCTCTCTTCCTCTTGAGCCTCCTTTTCTTTAGTTCCTCTACATGTAATATTTACTGATAGCATAACATGTAATTTTACTAAATGATCTGACTTTTTTATTTTTAGAAATGTAATAAACTGTAGAATTAAGTTATCGGTGATTTGTCAGCAATTGTTTCTGGATTCAAATAAAAAAAAACTGATTAATGTTCTCTTACAAAAAAGTGTTTGTGTGAATTCATAAAACAATATTTTATTTATTAGCTAATATAAATTGGAAGGGATTTTTTAATATAAACTCTTCTAAGAATAGGCAATAATTGTTAACGATTTATACGTGTTTCAGACATATTTTGCTGTCGTGGGCCGAAGGAGAGGAAGGGTAAGTGTTTTTACAATTTTTAACATTACATTTTACGTTACGTAATATAAAAAATAAACATAACTGTAGTATAATTTCACAATACTCAAAATAACACTCAATAATGTGTTTCAAAAATCACAGAATTTATTTATTTTGTACGTACTCAGTAAGAAGCCCTTATTGTACAGATATAGGTGAAAAAAAAACAAAAATAAACCTTGTACCCTTAACCTACATACAATATGATCATGATGGTCTTAGTAATTTATAGTAGTTCAAGAAGGTAATAAAAAGATCGTCTGACAATAACATTAACATCGGAATTTTTACACGAAACAAAACAACAACAACAAATCGAATTACGTCCAAACAGATGTTTGAAATGTATTACAGGAAAGAAGAAAATAAATCTATAATACAATATGAATAATGCTTACAGGGCGTAATTAATTGCGACCAGAATAGCAAAGGCGGATTAAGACAAGGTAATGAGGGGAAATCTGACATGAAAAAGAGACGTTCCTCACATCACTATTAGGAGAATGTCATTTTATTATTATCTGACATAATAGTTTTAATTCTTTAAAGCATTTAAATCCATGTTTAAAGATAAAACAATGTGGATAACGTTGCACAAGTTCCTCCGCCTTAAAATTTCTATCTGAATTGTTAAAACTCTGTAAATTTTTTTGTCAATTTCGTATTGACTCCTACATTGAAAATCGCTCAAGACTACTTACTTTGTTTTCTTAAGCATTGGCACTTATTTCTTCTGAATTAGAAAGAAATTAAAATACTAACTTCAGCAGCTGGTCACATTACGGTCAGTTTAATTTGGCAAAATCACATTAAATTTTAATCGTATAAAAGGAGAGTAGGAAAATATAATAATGTGTTTAGTATTCGTTTTTGTCTGTACTGAAGAACAAACGGTTTCCAGTTTAGTTTAATCTTTGACAAGGCTTATTGTAAACTTATCGATATTAACAAAATATGTAGCCCTCTGCCTGGTGTAATATTAAAACAGTCATCTCCCAATTATCCTGAGTAAACCTGATTGATTCGTAACCATGGAAAATCAGTAAACTTTTTCTAACGATCACAAAGGCCTACAGAAAAATTTAGATTATATTATTTAAAATAACAATATACTTGTTCAATAAGTATGTAATGCTTACTGTACTTCATTTATGATTAAATTATACGTTGTAGAATTACATTTATTATATACAGGACACCGTTTAAACACTTAACTAGAATACTGGACTTGTATGAAAACGAATTATCGAAATTACAGTTAGCAGGCTTACAATATAATACAGTGTAGGCCTACTAAATTTTTGCAATGAGGATGATTTACAAAGAGCTATGTTTCAATTACAAGAAGTGACAAGACAGTACTCGCTGACAATTTCAGTAAGAAAGACCAAAACCATGGTCTTTAAAGGTAAATATCCAGTGAGTTATAAAAAAACAGCACTTTAGAACAAGTGAGCCGTTTCAAATATCTCGGCTCTGCAGTACGCTCTTATATCTGAGTCGGCTCTTATATCTGAATATGATATAAGAGAGAAGAAAAACAAATTTAGGAATATTTGTAGTATGATTCATAGAAATCTCAGAAGTAAAACAAGACACAGCACAAGGATTAAATTGTATAAGTCAATTGCAATACCCACGTTGATTTATGCAAGTGAGGCGTGGGTATTGACAAAAAAGGAGAGTGGCAAGATTCAGAGTGCTGAAATGCAGTTCTTCGAAATACTTTAAATTATACATTGCAAGACAGAATAAGAAATGAAGATATCAGAGCAGAACTCAAAGGAAAGGACATAAATGAAATTATTACACTTTACAGAAGACAATGGTGGAATCAGAGGAAGGCAAAGGATGACAGAGGATCGATTGCCGAAAGCGGCACTGAACTATAAATCCATTGGTAGAAGAGACGTGGGTCGTCCGAGGATGAGATGGGTGGCGGAACAGGTTTATGTAACCTAATCCTTGAAGAGGAGGAGAAGAAGAAGAAGACTAAATTTTGACATTGGTCACACTTTTTTTGAGTGGATGCACACAATTAATAAATATAACTTGCTCATAAGTTTATGAGCGCCCACACTTTTCATTTTAATTTTGCATGAGCAAATTTTAAACGTTTATGAGTTTAAAAGAACACTCACACACACCCGTTTGGCGGACACACTGCCTGCGCATTTGAATGCACATATTGTGCCTGCACCGCACCGTTAAATTGTTTTGTCAGTTAAAATCCATGAGCGCGCGCGCGTGTGTGCGTGTGTACGCGCAGGCGTGCGTGTGTATAAGCGTGTGCGTGTGTATGTGCTCGAGCATACGTGTGGGTATGTGTATGTGCGCGCGCGCGCGCGTGTGTGTGTGTGTGTGACCATAGGTTATTGTATTGTCATCCAAGACCAACGTCTGTGCAAAGTTTCAGAATTTTTTATCGACAATAAGTATCTGAAATAGAGCTTGTAAGATTTGATTACAGACAGACAGACAGTCAGACAGACGTGACAGTGAGTTAAAGAAAAGTGTGTAAAAAAAAAGTTAATTTGTCGGGTTTTGACTTGTCTTTCTCCTTCAACGTACTGTACTTGATTAAACTGTCAGTGTGAAAAATTCCGGATGCAACTAACCTCTCTTCTTCCAGACAGGTTTTACTAATAATCTAAAAGTATAACATTTCACTTTTTATTATTATTAGCGGGGGTCCTACAGTCTATGCCGCATCCCGCATTTATCCCTACCTTTCCAGTCTTCACTAGCTCGATCTCTCATGCTTTTCCTAATTCCTGTTCTCCATTGTGTTGTCAGTCTTCCTTCTCTTCTCCTGTTTTGTGGTGTGTAAGTCAACCCTTTCTTTGGCCATCGCTTCTCCTCCATCCTCATTACATGACCATACCATAGCAACTGTCTGGATTCTATTTTTTCTGTTGTTGTAAATATGCGCCCTGTTTTCCTTCTTATATCTTCGTTTCTAACATATTGCATTCTAGAAATATTACACGCCCTTCTTAAGAAGTCCATTTCCACAGTTTCTATCATATTTTTCTCTTTATCTGAAAGTTGCCAGCATTCGCAGCCATAAGTTAAAATGGGTTCCACAATAGTTGTGTAGATTGTCAGTTTAGTTTAAAGTTTCATTTTGTTCGACCAAAGTAACGAGTTTAGTAAACGAATAGCTTTTTTCCCTGTTGTGTCCTAATTTTGATGTCATTCTTTGTTGTTCCATTTTTTAAAATAATGCTTTTCAAATATTTCAACATTTCACTTTTAATTTGGTTTTATTCGGCACGTTCAATTCGCACAGACTATGCGCTCTCCCTTTTCATCATGTTCACCGGTCACCAGGACCTTTTTACAATGACCAACTCACCGGTCACCATGACCTGTATATCAGCGACCACTTTGAACACTACTAATATTATTTTGTTACATTTACTTTTATAGATCGTCCGGACAGTGCGCCGTGCCAGTCGGCACCAATACACATGCCGGCCAGGAAGCGGTTTAAAGTCTCTGGGAAAGGTAATTATAAAATTTATTAGCTTTTCAGAGTACTACTACACTCTCTTACATATATGTGAACAACTATATATTGGATTGTGTAGAAAATAAACTATTTAAACTGTAAATTTTTTAACATACACGAACGCAGCATTACACTGCATTGATTTGACAACCTTTAAATGAGTTTCAGTTAATTTTGAGAAAAACGAGTTTAAATTTTAAGATTATTGATAACTTTTTAATGCACGAGCATCTCATCATCATAATCATCTTCAAGGTTTAACCCAAGAATGGTTTGTTCCGGTCTCAAATAGGCAATATTACAGCTGAACACTCCAGCGCTTCCTCGGACGTCCCACACATCACCGTCCCCTCGGCTTGTAGTTCCATAGTTGTTTGGGGATGTGGCAGTCATCCATTCGGCGAAGATGTTCCCACCAATTCAGCTGATACTGGGCGATCCTGTCGAGTATACTCATAATATTCAGTTCCTGGCGTATATATCTGTGTCGTCTATGATCATGGAGAGTACCTATACCCTGCTGCCACGTGCCTGAGAAATCTCATTTCAGCCGCTTGGATGTGACTGGCCTGGCCTTTCGTTAAAGTCCAATTCTCAGACCCATAAAGAAGTATGGGTAGAGCCATCACCTTGTAGAATTTTAGGCGTGTTCCTTTATGTACGAGCATCTTTTTAATGTATTTCATGAACATTATTTCTCATTGAATTTGGTTTAAAAAATATTGCTTTAGTAAACGAGAACATAACACCCTAAAATGCAGTTAGAAACTTGTCACATAGTCAAGTCTTGTATTTTTCAAAGTGATAAACTTCAAACTGTATATCAAACTCTTTAAAACTAAATCTCTGTTTAAAAATTTTTTAACGCCAGAGCCCATACAATGGGAGAAACTTTTTGATGAATTTTTATTGGCAAAAATCTATGTGGGGTATCAAAGTAAAGAGAATTTTTACCAAAATCTGTGGATAGATGTAAGAAGTAGGAAAGAAAGTAATATTATTTTGTTGGGGACCAAAATCTTAACTGTGTGTGCACTTGTATATAATCTAAATGATTTTTGTTCTTAATACAGTTTAAGGGATTACTTTAAAAAACCATAAACATGAGTTTAATGACTACCAAACTTACTATTTATAAAATTATTAGTCACCTGTTTGTATAATTTGATTGTAGTCATTAAAATTATTAGAAGAAATGCCACCAGCAAACAACGCATCATTATTGTAAAACGCATTACTGAACACAGAATACCGTAGTTCAGAACAGTTCATTGTCATAAACCACCTTATTATGATTATAGTAAGGTATACCTGATTATAAGTAATTGAAAATTGCATAAGTTTGTGACACAATTTTACCATTCTATGTCTTATAATTTTGTCAACTCCACAGAACTGGGCACAATTTGGGAAGAGACGAAGCGACGCCTGACAGTAGGATTAGAGAAAACGTTTCGGAAAATTTGTTAAATTATAAAATATCTGAGCTGTATTCATATACAGGGTGGTCCACGGGAACGTGACGAATTTTAAGGCGACATAGGTTGACAACCCTGGCATGCAAGCAGGAATCGGATAACTGTGGCCTTGCATACCTAGTAGCTAGTGGTGGGCGTTTTTGTTGTTTTTGGAAAACGAACTGTTCGTTTAAACAAAATCAAATGTTTTTAAAAACAGTTGGAAAAAAACGGGTTGAATTAATGAACTGTTGCTATTTACATTTACTGATTTTACCATTATATTGGTAAAACATTTTGTTTTGAGCATTTCAGATAACTGTTCATTTTAGTATTTTTCTTAAATTGATGGTTATGTAACTTAAACAGTGGCAGTAAATCATTATTTCCCTTATTTACAAGTATCTTAAAAGGCATTTTTTGTTTTAAATTGTTTCATCAAAACTCATGGGGAATATCTGAATAATATTTTATAGTAATTGAAATAAAACTGAATATAGGCTAATTCTGCGCTAAACAGAACGAGGACAGCACAATTATCGAACGCAAGTCAACGAAAGTTGCAGTAAAAACGAACAGTTTACTCGTAACATTTTATCAAACGTTGTAATGAAAACGGATAGTCTACTCGTAACAGTTGAACAAACGTTGCAATGAAAACGAACAGTTTACTCCTAACAGTTCAATAAAAAGAGTTTACGAAAACAGCTCAACGAAAGTTCCAATTAAAACGAACGGTTTACTCCAAACATAGAACAGTTGTCAATGCCACGGAAAAGAACAGTTCGTTCGTTTTTTTTCAGAAAACTGTTTTTTCAAACAGTTGTGCGTTTTTGTTCCCAGCACTGCGACACCATTTCAGTTACAGTGGAGCAGTGGACTGCTACATACTGTGTGTTTGTGGTGGGAACTTATTTTTAAAATAGTGATTCGATTGTGATTACGCAACGATTATTCCGCCATCACTTTAATGTTCCACGTTATGATGCTGTTCCTAGTCGAAATACTATAAAGTTGTTGATAATAAGCGCTGTCTGGTGTGGTGTGGCTAATTTTGGGATCGTAGGCCCTTATTCATTTGAAAAGGAAGGACGAACGATGGCAGTCACGTCTACTCGATACACAGTGATATTACAGGAATTCCTTGCTTCTGAACTGTATCGTCGTGGGATCGACTTGAACGCTGTGTGGCTCCAGTAGGATGGAGCAATAGCCCACACTGTCAGAGCATCCTTGTCGGTAGTATGAGAGATGTTGCCAGACCAGGTGATTTTCGGAGGAGGATACGTTGCATGGCCGGCACGACCTCCAGATCTGCCAATGTATGAATATTTTCTCTGGGGATACCTGAAGTCTAGAGTATTTCTTAATAAACCTAACGACATTAATGAACTCAAGGCCTCTTATACAGCAACAAATCGCAGTCATACCAAACAACATGGTGCAAGCAGCGATGCGTAATCTACGGGACAGACTGCAGCGTGCTTAAAAAAGGGGGGAGGACATTTGAGAGATGTCTTATTTAAAAACTGAATTTACACTTGCAAATGACATAAAATTTGCTGTAATTACATAATAAATGCCATGCTAGACAAAAGCACTTGAGATGTGGGTTTGGCGAGCAATGGAAAAAGTAAGGTGGGTTGATAAAGTAAGGAATGATGAAGTTTTAAGAAGAATAGGGGAAGACAGAAGAGTCCTGAAAGTAATAGAAAATAGGAAACGGAATTGGTTAGGTCATTGTTTAAGAAGAGACTGCTTGCTTACAACTGACATGGATTGTGTCATAGAAGGAGAAAAAAGAAAAGGGCGTACAAGAATGAAGTTAATAGATAGCATTAAAATCAGAGAGTGTATGAAGAAACGAAAAGACTGGCATGCGATAGGACAGCTTGGAAAGATTATACCATTTGAAGACCTGGCTTAGGGCAGAACACCAAATAATAAAAACAAAACAGAAGTAAATAAAGTATATTTTATATTACTTATTTCATTTTTAAAAACGTCAAATTCCCGTGGTCCACCCTCTTTAAACAAAAGTACGTAGTAGTATTTAGTACTTATAGAACATTTAATAGTACTTACCAATTGGTTTGAAACTTATGCTCATATGTAATGTATTTCTATGTTAACAGACGCCACGGCCGTGACACCATCCAGGCCATACCAGGACACCCAGGTATGTGCATGCAGCATAAACATAAAGATTTCTAATTTATTCACATATACGAGTATATGGTATTGTGTCGCTCTTCCCTGCCCGCTGTGTAACTGAGTAAACATTGTACACACTCTGTCGTTTTTTTAACCATACTCCCTCAAAAATTATTTTGCTTTCGATAATCTATGTTTGTTTTTTATCCACAAGTTTGTTGAAAATATATTAGTGTTTCTATGAAACAATCTTTTTTAACTTACATGTGCTTACTTGATTTGTTTTCTCTTATCCTTCTTGTTAAAAATATGGTTTATATCACAAACATGATCTTTGCTTGTTTTCTGCTAGTCTAATTTTTTTTAGTAAGGCATGTTAGTTTGCTAGTTTTCTTATTTTATATTCTATATCATCATCTTCAAGGATTAAACCAAGGATGGTTTGTTCCGGTCTCAAATAGGCAAAGTCTGGAGCTGGTCACTCCAGCGCTTCCGCGGACGTCCCACACCTCTCTACCCCTCGGCTTATAGTACCATAGTTGTTTGGGGATGTGGCAGTCATCCATTCGGCAAAGATGTTCCCACCAATTCAGCCGATACTGGGTGATCCTGTCGAGTATACTCATAATATTCAGTTCCTCCGGTATATCTGTGTTTCTTCTATGATCATGGAGAGTATACCCTGTCACGTGCCTGAGAAATATCATTTTAGCCGCTTGGATGCGACTGGGCTGGCCTTTTGTTAAAGTCCAATTCTCAGACCCATAAAGAAGTGTGGGAAGGGCTGTCACCTTGTAAAATGTTAGGCGTGTTCCTTTACTTGCTGACTTAAGTAAAGTCAGGGACCTAATGGTCCCGCACATAGGGTTGAACTTATGCAACGTATTCACAACGTCGTTGCTTGCATTATAAGACACACTGTAGCCCAGGTATTCAAAATTGCTAACTTATATATTCTATATCTGAAAGAAATTGCAATCGTTCTTTGGACGAGTGACTAATACATTTATTAGTATGCCTAATTACATTAAACAATTTTTTTTATTTTTCTCTTCATAAACTTGAAGTACCTTGAATTTAAATAAAATTTGGTTGTTTAGTAGTGTTATACATAACAACTTTCAACACGTCCTTTAATGTCATTAAATTCACTAAAGGTTTATATAAAATAACCTTCTTTACAAAATGAAAATATTAGCTTTTCCTGTATACTTACAAGAAGTAATATGAACGTGAATTACATTGAAATTAGAGCATAGGTAAGGTGCTGCATGTTTCGCCTTCAAAGATCCGCCAGCCTTCTCTTCCTGGGTCTACCCACACACCTGTGTCCTATAGGTTTGTATTTCCAAACTTGTTTGGCCAGTCTTGAATCTGAAATTTTTCTAAGTGTTCTTTCCACCATTGTTTATAAGCTTTTAGTCTTTCATTCAGGTTGAAAATTTGTAATTCTTCTCTTATTGCCTCATTCGTCATTGTCCATAATCACACGCATAGGACACTCATAACTTTACAGAACTGTAATTTTGTAGCCCAAGCAAGCCGTCAGCAAACAACACCACATTCAAATATCTGTCTGGTGATAACTTAATACTAGGGTTCACTAATGTTTCCATTATCTTTCTGAATATTTAAATCTTATTGTTCTGCGTATTTGTATAAATATTGTGATAGAATAAATTAGCATATAGTTTATTGTACTTCCGTTTCCCTAATTTCTTTTAATATTTTGAAATTCTCTATGTCTTCTAAATTATTTTTAATAGTTGAAAAATAATTGTACCTAACGTGACTAGGATCCTGGGGCCGAAGATCATACTTGTTCGTGACGTCCACTAAACAATTAATCCACTTCGTTTTTGCGTTCCCTCTTCATGTATTTAATCAGTTTTTTGTCAAATCAGTCAGTGATATTGTAATCTATCTTATACTTTAACCTTATCTTATCTTATTTCTCTTAACCATGTCTTATAATCCCCCCCACACACAAACACACATACTCGAAGACTTAGGCCGGCCGCACACTGAAGCGACATTTTGTTTCACGACAGAACCGTTTTGGCGCATCGTTTCGCTAAGTGTCGCAGACGGCTCTATTACCATTAGGCTCCGTAAAGCCCGCACACTGGTTGCGACACTGTCTAGAGGCGTCGCGAGACCCCTCGCGACCAAAGACGAAGCTCCTTCAATTTATGTCTCGCAACAAAACAGCTTGTGACATTTTGATCTGCGCATGCGCTGGATTCTAACCATACGATATCTGTATTACACATACCTAGTCCATGCCTTCTATTTTCATATCTGTCACGAACCCACGAACCACACACTTTCACAAGTCAAAAACTGCTGAAGAGAAATTGTTTTGGAGTAAGGCAATGGCATAAGCCCCTCTCCACATTTTCGACGCTTTTCAACACGAAACGTCGAAACGGTTCTGTCGCGAAACAAAATGTCGCTCCAGTGTGCGGCCGGCCTTACGCAGCAAACGGACATAGAGGGGGGGGGGACAGTAAGGACAGACGGTTAAATAAACCTAAATAATTACATCCCACAAAGTTGTCGTTATAGTTTCTTTTATACACTTCCAGATACCCCAGGTACACTAGGTACTTTGCTTGCTGAAGCGTCAAAGAAGGCTGTCTCTCCATGTCTTCGAAACTTCTCTGTCCTATATTTTAGCTATTTTTTAAAGTAATTAAGCCTTCATTTTTATTCATTACACATAAATGTTATACAAATTTTTTAATATTTGAACCAATACGTCTAATTTAAATGTTTTTTTTTATTTCTTCTTTTTCAGATACGGACCGAGATACGCTATGACGGGTACAAGACCCTTGTACGTAAACTGTATACAACTCATAACATTTTTTACATAGTTTTAGTCGGAATCTAAAATATAGTAGCGCTTAATATGTTTAAAGTTGTTAGTAACTGGTTATATATGGAACTAACCAAAATATTGATACGTATACTGCTCGCTGTATGGCCAGTAACGGTTAATATGAACCGTTTCTTCATATCTGCTCAAAATTTTGTTGCTCTTTGTATTTTTAACAATATTGTTATAACTAACTGGATTTTTATACTTGACATCATAAGTAGGTCTGAATCTGGGTTAAAGGAAGCCTTTCAAGAACTGGAGTTGTCCGCTAAGGCTATGGGCTTGGGTATAAACCAACGCAAAGCTAAATATATCGTTGTAAGTGCCAACACTCGCGCCCTGTCCCTGCGCATTAATGATTAAGAATTTGAAAAAGTTCATGGTTTTTCATATCTCCGGTCATATGTGGACTCTGGAAATGACTCCTCTAGAGACATTGAAAAACGAATGTTATCTGCTAATAGGTGTTACTACGGACAAGTGAAACATTTTAAATCAAAATTAATAAGTAAAGAGACAAAAGCCACGCTCTACATGACTTTGATCTGACCAGTTCTGATGTATGGCTCGGACTGCTGGGTGCTAACAAAAACTAGATGAGCAGAAACTAGCCGTGTTTGAGAGGAAGGTACTGAGGAAAATCTATGGCCCTGTGAAGGAAAACGGGATTTGGAGGCGACTGGATAATCGAGAGTTGTACGAAAGGTTTAAAGATCTTCCGATCGTGCAGTTCATACAAATTAATAGATTCCGTTGGGCCGGAGATGTGCAGAGAATGGCGGAGGATAGAATCCCAAAAACAATCATGAATTATTTGCCGATGGGAAGGAGAAGGAAGGGAAGACCGCGTACAAGATGGCTGGACCAGGTTGGTAAGGAGGCAGTGAGGCTGGGTGCAGCAAACTGGTGGATATTGGCCGGGAGTAGAGACTAGTGGGGACGATTTTTTTAGAGGCCAGGGCCTGGACTGGGCTGTAGCGCCGAGGATGTATGCATGTATGTATTTAACTGCATTTTTAGAAAAAATCAATGCATTTTAAACAGAATGAAACTGAGATCTTACTTAATTTTAACTCTGACTTAGAATTAGCGTGTGAATATGTGTGAATAAGTGCAGGATATTATTTCAGAGAATCTCATTAATCGTAACACAAATATAAAAATATATAAGACACTTATCGGACCGGTTGTTACTTATGGATGCGAAACACGGACGCTGATAAAAAAGGAACAAGAAACACTAAGAAGGTTTGAAAGCAAGATTTTAAGACGTGTTTGTGCCATTCGACATATTAAAGAGGATGTCGAATGGAGAATCAGAAATAACCAGCAGGTAGATGATCTATTGAATCATGAGGACATTGTAAGAATCAGAAAGGGTCAAGGAATACAATGTGTAGGTCACCTAGAACGGATGGATGATCAGCGTATGCTAAAGAAAAATCTGATGGCGCACGTCTATAGAAGCATTAAAAGAGGCCGACCTAGGATAAGATGGTTGGATGCTGTGCAAGAAGATCTCAGGAGGTTGTCAGGGGTTACGCTGAGATGGCAATGGACAGGAGGTTTTTCAGAAGACTGATTTTGGAAGCCAGGGCTCACGTTGGGTTGTAGTGCTAAAGATGATGTAAAATTGTCTAGCAAGTTAAATAATGATAAGTACAGACGATGGTAAAACTGTGTTGACTGCAGGATCTTACTTCTTGACAGCACTGATCTTGAGAGAAGAACTACATTATTTTCTTGCAGCAGAACGTGAAATCCTTCCGGTCATGTGGTTTTAATTTTGTTTTAGTCACGTTTATCGTTACAGGTGTCAACGAGCCCTTCTTTTTTTCCTTTGTCCGTCGCTCACTGTTATAACATTCAATCGTTTTAATAGTTTTTTTTTTATTTATAAAGTCAAAGTGACAGATTTCAAGTAGTTTGTCATGTGTCAGAGTTGTTAATTTTGAAAAATCCAGACCACTGTTTGTCGGGAGTGAGATTTCAAATTAACGGTTGCTGGTTATTGTTTCTCTGGGAATAATCTGCTCAGCCAACTTATTAAAATCAAATTTTAAAAACGGATCTGTACAAAACATTTACATACAGTTTTGCTGGTATCTGTCATCAAATACTTTTATTTCTTCGTTAGATTCAAGTCGGCAAATATAAATAATAATTAAACAAAAATGAAAAGAGACTGACTTTCTGAATGTGTATAGTAAATATTTAAGGTGACAAACATTAGTTCCACGTTGTCAGTTGATAAAGAAATTATTCATACCGGACTAAATACGTGACTCAATTTTGTAAAGAGGGAAACAGTAAACAAAATGCGACTACTTTTGTATTTCTTAAGTTACAAAGAAGGTGACAGTGAAGTCTGATATGTCAGCTTCCAAAATACCGTTACAAAATTATTATTATTACTGGTATCAGAGTAATGTAAGATGTATTAAGTGACTTTTCTGTTACATTAGCTTAAAAATCTTCATTATAAAAATAATTTCCATTCGATTATTATGCTTTGTTCAGTTCCATTCCTTTAACTTTCATTTAGCGATTCACAGCACCCATTTAATAATTAAGTTCCATTACTGAGTTATAAGAATTCCACATTATTAATGGTCTAAAAATATTGTGGCTATCAAATCCGTCTTAGTTTACTTAGTTGGCATTATTAAAGTTCTACTGTACCGATAATAAGTCTTGTGTTCTGCTAGCATTAGATACGTTACTACAATAATTTATTAAATGTGCATTATTAACATAACCCAAGGCAATGAACCGTTTCTACCATCCAAAAACAGTTCTTTAGAGTTTATTAAATACTTTTATGTCTCCAGTTAAGTAAAATTATAACAAATGATATTTTAATACGGTTGATTGTCCCACAGATCGTCTAGAACTTACCCAACTGAACATCAATATCATAATTCCCATTACAGCCAATATGATTTCCTAGATAATTAAAGTGGCTCACCTGTTCTAGAATTCGATTTCTAATCAATATTTTTCTTGTTATTGGCTCCTTGCCTCGAAATGCTATAACATTTATTTATATAGGGGAGTTTTACATATAAAATTAATAGTGGAGGTTTTAATAGATACAAAATTAAAGTTCTACAGAGTTATGGCAAAGTCTCTGCCATTCTATGGGTGTGGATTATGGACAACAACTAAGAAATATGACAGTAAAATACGGGCCTCGGTAATGGCGTTCTTAATATGTGTTCTAAACTGGACCGTATAAGGTATAAGAGAGTAGGTACTAGTTTTTACCTTGAATGAAAAATTAAAATATTACAAACCACGGTGAAAAGAAGAAAACTTGGAAAGAATGTCAGATTCCAGATTGGCCAAAAAAGTCTAGTAATACAAACCTATATAGGACACAGGTGTATAGATAAACCCAGAAAAAGATGGCTGCAGGTATTTTGAAGGCGGAACAGGCAGCATCTTGCTTATGCCGTGTTGTGAAGATCATGACGACGATGATGATATTATAATTTTCTTTTTATCATGAGTAACTACGAGACTCAATGAAAATTCCAATTACCTTTGGGAAACTCCCTTCAAGATAGATTGCAAACGATAGGTTTCTTTTACAAGCGTATATACATAGAAGGTAAATCTATATTGGGTATAATTGTTTGTGCTTAAACGCGTAGAGTTTTGGACGCCTGTAGTAAACTTCTAAAGTACTGTTTCTACAAACACAAACGGGACATTTGAAGTTAAACAGTTCTACTAACATCTGTATGTTACGTGTTGTAATTGTTAAGTGTATGTAGAAAAAGTAAAATACTCCTGTTTATTTTTCAGTTCTGCACGGATGTGTGGCGCATCCATTACACATTGGAGGGCGACCGTGTAGTGAGGGAGTTCCGGCACGAGAAAACATATCTAACCGCTGTATGCACAGCTGACGTAAGTTAACAACGCAGTACAAAACATGTTAAACAATTTACGTAGTCGTGATAGCCTTTTATTTTTGAACAGGACAGAGCAGTTTATATCACAGTTTATACAAAATTTTTATCCATGTCCTTCAACCTTGGGTTTTATACTGTTTCCGTTCTTAGCTTAATCCTGATGTAAAGAAACAGGCGTGGCACATCTTAAACGCTACTTGCTGCTTGAATTAGAGGCTTGTCACTCTGACAGAAGGAATACAGACAGGGTGCATACAATGTTCATTCTGTATAATCTCAAGTAAATTGTCATAATTTATCCTGACCAAAGTAATATTTGTGTGACTGTGTCAGAGCGACAATGACATATTTTGTAAGACGGAGTGAATAAGAATGGCTTTCTTTTACTGTTTGAATATCGCAAGAAAAAAAATAAAGTAGGCCTATACTTAAGGCAAAAATAGAGGCTCTGATAATTGCCAGTGTAATGTCTATTGTCGGATGCTGTCAAGGCATGCTGCAGTAATTCAATGCCTTTCATGTCTGTGTCGGAACTTGAATCATCACTTATATAAATTTCTATAAATCATCACTTATATCATTTATATAAATTCAAATTCACTTATATAAAATCATCACATCATATAAACTTCGTTTTTAATAAATGTACTAAATGTAAATGAGAAACTTCATCTTCTTCTTCTCTTCAAAGATTGGGTTATATAAACCTGTTCCGGCACCCATATCATACTCGGAAGACCAACTTCTATTTGATAGTTCAGTGCCGCTTTCGGCAATCGATAGCTGTCATCCTTTGCAGATTGCAGATTGTCTTCTGTAAATTGAAATACTGTAATTTCATTTATATCCTTTACTTCAAATTCTGCTCTGATATCCTCATTCCTTATTCTATCTTGCAATGTACTTGCATAATTTAAAGTATTTCGAAGAAACTGCATTTTAGCATTTTGAATCTTGCCGCTTTCCTTTTTTATCATGACCTACTCCTCACTCGCATAAATCAACGTGGGTATTGCAATTGTCTTATAAAATTTAATCCTTGTGCTGTATATTATTTTATTTCTAAGATTTCTATGAATCGTATCACAAATATTTCTAAACTTATTTAACTTCTCTTTTATATCATATTCAAATTCATAGCTTACTGGACAGCCGAGATATTTAAAACGGCTCCCTTGTTCGAAACTGGTTTTGTTTATAACTATCTTAGTCCTCAATAAATATTTGCCATTTCTTGTAATTGAAATATAGCTCTTTGTAAATCTTCCTCATTTTCTTGATTAAGATCTATGTCATCAGCATATAGCAATGAACCCATACAAATTGATTTGTAAGCTGTGATTCCTGAAGTTACTCTAGATTTCCATGCTCTCAACATGTCGTCAATGTATATATTAAACAAGGTTGAGGAAACATAGCATCCCTGCCAAACTTCCTTATTTATTGGAATGCCACCATTCAGATCCAGGATTACAGATGTACTGTTGTAAAGTATACTAACTGAATTTATTAATTGCTGTGGATATCCTCTTCTATCCATAATGTTCCATAAATTTTGGCGGTATACATTATCAAATACTTTTTCCAGATCAACAAAAGCGATATGCGTTACCTAATATGAAATATTTCCTAATTAAAAATTGTATAGGCTTACTCCTCGAGAAAGTATTAATTAATTTTTTAATTTAGCTTATAAACGGAAGAGACTAATTTTTCTGTGTGTGTGGTCGCAAGCGAGTATACTTTATATCAATATTTAAACTTAAAATCTGTATTTGCGAAGTTAATATTTTATACACGAATTGTTTATCAAAAGTCACTGACTGGCATAATCAGTAGGATATTTATGTTTAGAATCTTTAAATAAAACTAACTTATACTTATTAAAGTACTCCCATTTAAAATGTCTAATAAATTAAAATTTTGTATAAACCTATTGTCATATGTTATTTCATGAGTTTTCATATGTGTTATTTTGCATAGTTTTAATGTTTAATTAATTGCTTTTTCAGCTGTTTCCGGAGTGTCCGAAAGAAGCCGGGGTCGTGGTCGGATACATCCGGTAAAGAGCTACAGGCACCCGCCTAACGTCTGGTAAGGAGCTACAAAACTAGGGGGAGCCCGCCTAACACCTTAGGGCTCCGAAGGCGGGTGGGCCCCTGCCGATGTGGCCCCAACTTGCCGCGGTGGCAGGGCTTATGGTAAGAAGAAGAAGACCAACGAAGAGGGCCACATCGATTTCCCCAATGTCAACAACCCCCCCACCCGCATTATAGTTTGCTCGGCGTATTATTCTGAACCTCATCGTTTACCGCACGGAACAGTAGAAATGTGCGTCAGAACTGAGGAAACTGTTTTCAGAGTAAGAAGACCTGTACATGGCTATATGTTTGCAGCATCTGTGAGATTAGTGCCACAACTAATGTACTGAAAAATACCAGAAGCTAATACAGTATTCAAGCCACGTCATTTTTTGAAGATTTCTCGTCAGAAAAGTCAACACTGAAAAATTTATCTGAAGAAGATTTGTAAGAAGATGTGTGCAGTGAGCAGGGGACAGTGAAATTTGTAGCCACAATGACGACTGTATTGACCGTTTTCTGATTGTACCAAATAAAAAATATACTCAACAATTTTGAAACCATATGTTCTTATTATGTTAGTTTAGTCAATAAGACCTAATTAGTTTTTTGTACACAATTAGTTTATTATCAGATTATCTGAAATCTGAATTCGGCTAATATAAAACACTCACTAATGCAATGCTAAAGCTATGCGGTATTTCGAAATTTAAAGGACGACTTCTGCTGTACAACATAATGAAAATGACATTTAAAAAGTGTCAACTAATTACATCAGATTCATCATAATTTATTGTTAAACCTTGTCTACCCAATGTTCGGCGAAAATCTCCCCAGACATCAAAGGCGTCCTTCATTAGATGGTAAACCGGTGGGGGAGGTCTGGGGATATAGAATACTCCCAGAAGAGCGGGGGCCCCATGTATCTTCTTCCGTGGAAATTTTGAAAAATGTACCTTCAAAAATGCCGTTTTAATGCCATTCCAGGTCTGTAAAAGTAATTGAGAACCCCAACATTTTATAAAAAATTTTGGTAATTTTTTTTGATTTGCCTGGTCCACTGTTACAATTTTATAGTCAAATGGAGTTTTATTATAAAATAATAAACAGTGAAATTATAAGGATTTGGAATGCTATTAAAAATACAGAAAAACACAGATTTGAAATTGAACATTTCATTTTATTGAATATAAGTCTACGATTGTGTTATAGTTTTATAATAACATTCGTCTGTTTCCAGGAATTAGTACTTTAACTCTTGAGTAACATTATTATAGTTTATATTATGCCTAGTTCTTGCCAATGACAGGAAGCATGAAAAATTCTAAACGATCTTGAGTCATGGTAGTTCTAAGTTTTGATTTCACAGTACTCAACTTGGAAACTTATCTCGCGTGAAACAATTGTTACTGATATCGTAGAACAGAGTTTGCGTGTGCTTTATGGAACTCGGAAAATGCATTGAAACGGTTTTCTATGTGGTTTGTGTCAAGAATCAAAAAGATTAATTGGAGGGAGAGAAAATAACTGTAACAGAAAATAAAATGACAAAGGAATATTTTATTAAAACTGTTAAAAAGAGGAAAGCAAGTTGGATTAGCCACATCGTGATGAAGGAAATCACAATAACATTTAAAGGAAACAGGAGTTAACAGTAGAAGAAAAGGCTGAGGGACGTCAGGAAGCGAAAAGATGATACGGTGTACTGTTGGATTTCATGGGGAGAAGAAACTGCAGAGACTTTAAATCCGTAGTGAATAAACGGAGAGAGCAGTTGAGTGTGTTGTGGCCAGTGGCGGATTACCAATTGGGCCCGACGGGCCCGGGCCCAATTGGTAATCCGCCACTGGCAGCAGGCTTAAGGGGGCCGCAGGGCCAATTTGTTTTCTAATGAGAAAAACTGTAAGTCAAACTGGCAGTTTACTACCACCAATAATTAATTAACAGTGCAAGGCAGTGACTAATATCAGGTTGATAGTCCTAGAAGTTACTAGATCAGGATATGTCCCTGGGTAGACAGCTCGTCATATCAGTCAGTCGACGGTCGACACTGGCGCTTCGTCGCGTCTGTCGTGGCGGTGACGAGTCACACTCTTCCCTTCCCCTTATAACTTACAGCCAGTTGATCGGCGGCGGAACAGTAAACAACAATGCACCTGTCAGTTTTGAGGTTATTTTAAGTTGGAAACGTCTGAATACGTCGTAAAAGCTCTGTAGATGATACACTTTGTGTTAACTGTTTTTATTATTTAGTGGAGTCATTTGAAAGCCATTTATTTATGTTCAGATGTTTGTATTGTTTAGCCTGGTTTTTTTTCTGTGTGTCAATGTGTGTGCGTTGTTTCGTCTGAACATCTTCATGTCTTCATTGAAAATGAGTCAGAATTTGCACACTACAAGTGGAGCTTATAAACACAAGTTGAACAAAATTCAAGTACCGTCTGCCTAGTGGCAAAAGCTAAAGAGCATGATAATGTCTTTTGGCCGCCAGCTAAACGCAACATTTGCAGAAAGGAAACAATCAGTCAGTCAGTAACCATAATAATGTTGCGTTTAGCTGGCGGCCGAAAGACATTATCATGCTCTTTAGCTTTTGCCACTTGGCAGACGGTACTTGAATTTTTTTCGTTTTTGTTGCGATGGGGCCGCTGGTATTGAAGCTTCACCGCCGACAGCAACCGCTCGTTGCTGTTCCTTCTCGAGCTTCTTTCGTTCCCGATACTTTCTTGCTCGCTCGGCATTTTGTCGTTTCTTGATCTGAGCCTTCTCGTCGCTGCTATCCATTGTCGAACGCTGTTTTAATCAGTCGCCACGTTATGGTTACTATATACCAGCAGCAGTGTATTTCACCACAACACAAAACAAACCTTTATTTACAACAATCCCAATGACATTATGTATCTGTGTTATACTTCACATTTCTGCGGTGAGTAATTAAATATAAAGAACAGTAGATTTGCATTTACGATGACAAATATTTTAATGAATAGATCGTTAGCTGAATGACATACGAAGACAACCATTAACTAGAGACAATAACCCCAATAACCTATCTACAGCTATGCAGTGTTGTTCGCTTGTTAGGTCTTTAATCTGCGACGACGTTAGCATGTTAGCGGTCGCGGTTTTAGTTAACGATTCCCGGCTGGTAAATTGTGCTAACACTTGATTTTAAACTTTCAGGACGCTTTATAAATCTGGTTTAATTGTTTGCAGTGATATTAACACATTATATATATTGCGACGTATCAAAACAAACGTTTATTTACAACAATCCCAATGACGTCACGCAAGAATGACGTCATGCAGCGTGATGCGTTACAGTTTACAGCGTTACAGAAATTTTCAAATGATGGCCAGCCAAAAGACATTATCATGTCAAAAAGCTACAGACGCTCACTCAAAATTATTACACAAAACTGCTAAGTTGGACAAGTTTTTGAAAGCATCAACAGTTTCACAAAGTACTGGTTCAAATTCTACCGATTCTGATAAGTTTACAGATCCTGCCGCAACTAATTTAACAATAGATTCGGATTCTGATCAAAAACAAAATCCCAATTATTGTGAAGTAAATAATGAACTTGTAAATGCAGAAGATCTGCATTTAACATAGGTCTGCAACAACGCCCATGTTGTAGCAAAGTAAATATTAACTTTAATAGTGTAAATACTGTTTTATATGAAAGAGGTGAAGTTAATGATCCGAAAGTAGCAGATACTGTTCTCGACATTCAATGCTTAGATTCAGATAATTCAAAAGTTAACTGTAACGTGCAAAAAGAAATTGTCAAATTTGATTTAATGGACCCAAAGGTTTGGGAACCATTGACGAACGAGCTTAAAGATCATATCATTAAAAACGTTCCAGAACACTTGTCAAAAATAACTGATTGTGATTGTGATTTTTCAAAATCTAGGCGTATTTATCCTAATAAGACAAGGTATGCTAACAAGAGTATGTTGTTTACGCGTTTTGCAAAATGGACAGTTGAAGAAAAGAGAATGGCTGATGTATTCTAATTCAAAGGGATCTTTTTATTGTGTTTCGTGCAAACTTTTCCATTCAGACGAGACTGAAAATTCTTTTATTCATGGCTTTAAGACTGAAAACATATTTCCAGATTGTCACAAAATGAGAGGAGTTCTGAGCATAGAATTAACACACAATCCTACGTCATCAGAGGCAATTTACTCGGTAAGATTGACTCTGCTCTTCATCAACAGTACTTAAAAGAAGTAGACTATTGGCAGAAAGTTTTGATTCGTGTGTTATATGTTATTAAATTTCTTGGTGCTCGCGGGCTAGCCTTTCGAGGCTCAGAAAAGCATGAAGTTTTTGGATCTCGGACAAATGGCAATTTTCTAGGAATTATAGAATTGCTAGCCGAATACGATGATTTTTTAAAAGTTCACATTCAAAATTATGGCAATCCTGGTCAAGGAAAGGTAGGTTATCTCTCAAAGACTATCTGTAATGAGTTTATAGAAATAATGTACAATAAAATAGTTTCAACAATTGTTGAGAAGTTAAAATCAAGCAAATACTATTCCATTAATGTAGATTCAACACCTGATATTTCTCATCATGACCAACTGACTTTGATTGTTCGATATATCTTAAATAATGGCTGCCGAAGGAAAGATTTATTAAATTTATCAGAATGGAAAACCGCACGGGTGCTCAAATGGAAGAATTAATTTTGAACACACTTTTACTACTAGATATTTCGATAAACGATATGAGAGGCTAGTCATATGATAATGCATCGAATATGTCGGGGCAATATGAAACACTTCAATCCCGAATTAAGAGTCACAATCCTCTGGCAGAATTCATTCCTTGTTCGGCCCACTTCTTAAATTTGGTAGGGACCCACGCAGCTAATTGCTGCCTTCAAGCAACCAAGCTTTTTATGTTCATACAAGAACTCTTGTGTTTTTTAGCGCGTCAACTGCAAGGTGGACTTTACTTGAAAACATAATAAAAGACAGTGAAATCAAGAAAAAACTGTTGCCTAAAAGGCTAAATACGACCAGGTGGTCAGCTAAATGGCATGCTTCAAGGGCTTTACTCCTTCATTATTGGGAGTTTCATAAAGCACTTCAAGTCATCTTTGAAAACCCCCAAGAAAAACGAGAAAACAGAGCTACAGCTGAGGGATTATATGCAGTATTTATTAGGATAGAAACAGCAATATTACTTGTTATACGGAATGATGTTCTTGAACGCTTTAATGCTGCAAGTAAACATTGCAAAGCACTAACACTGACTTAGGAGTCATTTGCAATATTTACAAATCTCTCAAAGATTATGTGCAGGGCTTACGAGAACGATTCAATTATTATGAGATGAAAGGTATGAAACTGTGTAAGTCGGAGACTGCTGACTATGTTTTAGATTTCAAGAGGAGAAGAAAGAAAAACAATTTTCTGATGATGTGAACATTGATGAAGATACCTCCAAAATGGACTTGGATGACAGACAAGACATGATTATGAATACATTATATGTTATAATCGACAGAATTTTCAGTAAACTAGAAAACAGTTCAAGAATTTACTTCAATCATAACAAAGTTTTTGGATTCATTTATTAATTGCTTACCTTGAAAGATGACGAAATTCGGGAAAAATCTTTTCTCTTAGTTCAGAAATATCCTACAGGCCTGTCTTCAGAAATTATTGAAGAATTTGTACATTTTAAGGCGTTTGTTGAGGCTCTCGACTTAAATGTAAAGCCCCATCATCTTCCTGCTAAGTTTTTAAGATTTATACGAGAATAGCAATTGAAAACTCTTTTCCCTAACGTTGAAACATCGTTGAGAATTTTGTTGTGCATGTTGACCACAAATGCATCTGGTGAACGGTCCTTTAGCATTCTAAAAAGAGTTAAAAACTACCTGCGTAATTCATCTGCTGACTTAAGATTGTCAAGTTTAACAAGTTTTGTGGCAAATGCTGAACTGCTCAACGAAATTGATTTCAATGACATTATAAAAGATTTTTCTGCAATGAAAGCTCGCAAAGTTGATTTGTAGTTTGTTTATTAAATAGATTGTGTTCAGTCAGTTTATAAAACTTCAGAAGCTTACTAATTTAATATTTTTGTTTGTTTATATTTATATAAACTTTTGCCATGTGTTTTTGATTTTCTATGTGATCGTTTATATATGAATGAAATTTAGTTGTGTTTTGTTTTATTGGGAAATAAATATTCTTAAAAAATAGCGGTTATCTTTCTGTCCCAAAAATTGCTGTAAAAAAGTTTTTTTTTAAGTTGTAAAAATGCCTCAAAGCAAATGTTAACGAATAATGATTATCTAGGATTAGGGTGGATATTAGCCCATAGAAGATTTAAATCTTATCACAGATATCTCCATTTCCTTGAATGAGGTCTGTTTTGTAATGGTTGTAGTTTATAATTTATGGTGAGTAGAAGGAGGGGCGGGGAAGGGGGCCGCTGAGAAAATAGGGCTCAGGGGCTCAAGAGTTGCTAATCCCCCACTGGTTGTGGCATAACCACCAGTGATGCTGACGGTCCTTGTAACGCGGTATTTCTGGGTCGCATTCTCTAAGCTGTTCACAGCGGAGTAGGGTACAGGCGTAGAACTACTGAGAGGGAAATAGGGAATTCGAGACGTAATTTGGTAAAGGTTGGTTGAAAAGGATGTTGAAAGAAAATTGTAAATTTATCTCCAATCTCCTTACCAACCTTTAAAACATGCATACCCCTATAACGAGTTATATATTCAGTTGTCCCGCTGTTCCTACATCACATTTCCTGTTTTGCATTGGGCGTCGTTCCCTCTGTGTTACCCCTGCCTACCTTTCACGTGACCCTGTCATCTGGTATTAGCACGCTCTGCCCATTACATGGTCAACACTTTTCATTATTATATGGCCTGAGAGTTTGGGTTCTTTGTGTAGGTCGAAGTTCGTACATTATTATGCTGTACACTCTAAATTCCTGTTTGCTTACATGTCCGGCTAACCGCCTTACTTACGCAGAATGCCATAACATACTAAAGTGGAGACCTTGCAGCTTTTGGATCTCACTGTTCAGTTTAATCAGTACCTTCAATTGTAGCCTTAGAAGATAAAATTTAATTTATGAACTGTGTGTTATAATTTATCTTTATCGTCTCGGACAATCCGGGAAAACATAAATATAATATGTAATTTTGATTAGCTTGGCAATAAATTTGACTAGTATATAACTTCTCTAAACAATACTAAAGGAATTGCTTTCGTAAATTTACTATTTTCAAAGCAATTCATCATCTTCACATCACTGTGCTGCCTGTTCCACCTTCAAACATCCTCCACCCATCTCTTCATGTGTCAACACACACACGCGCGCGCGCAGCTTTTACCAGTATCCTTTTTCTTCAGCACTATAACCGCATTTCCAACACCAATCTTCTCCAAAGTCTTCTGTCCATCTGTCCATTGCCACCTCAGTGTAATCGATCTCATCCATACTTCTGAGATCTTGTAACACATCATCCTACCATCTTATCCTAAGTCGGCCCCTCATTCTGGTTTTACACACTTTTACTTACTTTTGCTCCCTCAGGATTTTCTTTGGCATATGCTGATCATCCATCAGCTCTAGGTGACCTAACCATTGTATTCGTTGAGCCTATATGAATCTTACAATTTCCTCATGATTAAATAGCTCTTCTATCTCCTGGCTATTTCTTATTCTAGATTCGTCATCTTCTTTAACGGTGCCATAAACACGTCGTATGATCTTTCTTTCAAACCTTCTTAGTGTTTCTTGTTCCTTTTACACACCAGTGCCATAATAGGTTTAAATTTCCAGACCTCTTTGGTCATTCTTGGATCTAACATTCTTTCTAAGTGTTCTGTCTATCTTTGTTTACAATCTCGCAATCATTCATTCAAGTTGAATACTTGTAATTCTTCTCTTATGACTTAATTACTTATACGACAAAGTTTTGAGCAGATTTTAAGGACACCATTCCTTAATGACACCATTTGTCTTCTTAAGGACACCATTTCGGAGGCCTCTATTGTACCATAATTCACACGCATAGTACAGTACAGGGACCGCCATAACTTTGAAAACTTTAATTTTGTATATATAATTAATTCACTATCGACTCGGAAATCAAAGTTTTTTATGGGTAAGTTTTACCTTATAGCCTAAACCGGTTTCCGCTTTTAAAAAGCTTCTTCAGAAGCTGCCGTTGGGAGCACTGTCCGTCTTGTTCTTGGCAACGGTATCGACTTTTGAAAGATCGATGTTGTGTGTGTGGGGAGTGATATGTTCGAATAATATAACATAAAAACGATATCCTAATCGAACAGATACGATTTAAAAGCGAAAACCGGTTCAGGCTATAAGGTAAACCTTTACGTTTTTACCCATAAAAAACTTTTTGTTCCGAGTCGGTAGTGAATTAATTATATTTAGTTAAGTAACGCACATTTCATGGACAACGAAATCCGAGAATTTAATTTTGTATCTCGGCGTACCTGGTATTTAAAAATACGAGTGACTGTCACACAGATCCTCTGGGACATCAATATCATAACTCTTATCAAAGCCAGTATCACTTTTCAAATAGGTAAAGTAGCTCACTTGTTGTACAATTTGTTTAGTAACTAATATTTTTGCTCTTATTGGGACCTTGCCTGGAAATGCCATTATCTTTGTTTTTGTATTGCAGATTTTCATATCATATTGTTTACAAATCTGATGAAGCTTAAAAACTAATTTTTGTGAAGCAGATTCTGTATTCTGAATTACAAGCAAGTCGTCAACAAACATTCAAGTGTCTGCCTTACGATATCTTAAGGGTTCACTAGGTGTTTCCACAGCACCCTTGTCTAACACCTTAAGTTCCTTAAATTAATAAGCTATTTAACATACGGCTAAATGAGTGTCATTATTTATCAAAAATAAGTACTTTACTCTTGTCACAACAAAAAATGTTTCAGGTAAACTACCCTTTTCCCCACACCGATCTTCATCAAAAACGAAAGGCCTTGAGTCCTCTACAACTTAGGCACATATGTAAAAAATTATTTGATTCTGTTTTTTTTACGGCAGTTATCGTTCGTCATGAAAAAAGTTCTCTTGTTACAACATAAAATGTTGTAGGTAAACTACCCCTTTTCCTTAACCGATCTTCACCAAAATCAACAGGCCTTGAGATCTCTACAATGTAGGGAAGCATGCAAAACATTATTTGATTATGTTTGAATTTACGGCAGTTATCGTTCGTCATATAAAAAATTACCCTTGTTATCACATAAAATGTTGCAGGTAAACTACACCTTTCTGTTAACTGATCTTCCCCAAATCAATAGGTCTTCAGCCCTCTACAATTCAGGGATGTATGCAAAACATTATTTTATTCTCTTTGAAGTTATCGTTATCGGTAGTTACCGTTCGTCGTAGAAAATATCGGTACGGAGAATCATACATGACTTCCATGTTCTAAGATTTATATTTAAAATCATTTATGAAATGAAATGTTTCCATAGAAACTACTTTTTTCTACTTACTGCTTCAGCCTTAACCACAGTACTGTGGTCACTAACGTATACCACCTCACGTTATCGCACTCGATTTTCACTGGTGATGGAAGTCGATGGCACTGCCGAAACGTCTGTTTATGCAGAAAACTTTGGTCTACGGCCAAACAGGACGGGAAGGAATTTTAACAACAAACTACTTCTTTGTTGCCGATAACGTAGTACATATATACAAAATTATCCCCTCCCCTTCAACTCTAATTTTCATTTATAGAAAATTACCCCCACCTCGTTCAACTAGCCTCTTCATTTATAGATATTTCATCTACGTTTCTACAGTGGATTATTAAGATCTTCTTATCAGGATACTTTATTTTTCAAAATTAAGTACTTTAATCGTGTTACAACAAAAAATGTTTCCGGTAAACTACCCTTTCCCCCACACCGATCTTCACCAAAATCAATAGACCTTGAGTCCTCTACAACTCAGGCACATATGTAGAAAATTATTTGATTCTGTTTGAATTTACGGCAGTTATCGTTCGTCATGAAAAACTTTCTCTTGTTACAACATAAAATGTTGATGGTAAACTACTCCTTTTCCTAAACCGATCTTCACCAAGATCAGCAAACCAAGATCTCTACAATGTAGGGAAGTATTCGAAACATTATTTGATTATGTTTGAATTTACGGCAGTTATCGTTCGTCATAGAAAAAATTACTCTTGTTATCACATAAAACGTTGCTGGTAAACTACATCTTTCTCTTAACTGATCTTCACCAAAATCAATAAGTCTTGATTCCTCTACAATTCAAGGATGCATGCAAAACATTATTTGATTCTGTTTGAGTGTGAGGCAGTTATCGTTCGTCATAGAAACAATTACTCTTGTTAAAACATTAAAAGTGGCAGGTAAACTACCCCTTTCCCTTAACCGATCTTCACCATAATCAATAGGCCTTGAGTCCTCTACAATTCAGGCACATACACTATAACTAACAGTCGTTAAATTATGAAACACAAAGATCCATATATGTAACTCAGTAATTGAAAGCATCAATACATTCGAAAGGAAGAATTAATAATAAATCAAGGAGGCAATCACAGACGCTAACAGGTGTCAAGATGGATTCGTGGAGGAGTTGTTGCAAAAGTCGATGAATACAGACGTTAAAAAAGAAATGGGAATACAGGTCAAGAGAATCATGGCGAGAAGAGATGGATAAAGCAATGGCAAGCAGAGAGAGGTCAATAAACTCAATGAAATACAAGTATCTCTGAAGAGTAGAAGAGTAAGTAGCGATAGAAACATCCACTTGCGCCAGCTGTAGAAAGGCATAGTAATAGACTTTCACGTTTAGTAACGCTCAGAACGTACATACATGTATACTGGTATACTGACATATTTTGTATTACGTCCAGAGTCTATCTCGAGTTGAAAGATGAATGGGTATATTTTATTGTACTGAACGTAAACAATAAAATATGTGTTATATGTACGTAACATGTAACATGTATGTAAACAATACATATGTGTTTGCATATGTATTATGCGGTAAGGAAAAACCATGGTTTCTGAATATATTTTGACGTTAATCGATGAGAGGCATTAAATAAACCCTCGACGATTTACTTACGTAAATAAGGTTTATACAAATTTTACACAACAATTTTATGAACCTTGAACGCTTGAAAACGTCTAAATCAAACCAAGTTGATGATGTTGCTTCCTACAACCTGAAAGCTTTTGATTATTTTTAAATTTATGTAAGCTAAGGCTTATTAGAAATTATTATGTGAGGTAAAAAATAAAAGAGTCTATGATTTACTCTCGTTAATATAGTCCATACAAATTAAATGCAACGATTTTCAAACCCTTAAACACATATCAGTTTTTAAAGAAAAGAAAATTATAAATAATAGTAAATTTTTAATATTTTTCATTTTAAATATACGTTAAGTATATCTAAAGAAAATATTATGTACTTCTATGTTAAGTTAGCTTACTTAACTTGATAAGATTAATACGTTGTTGTTTTTTGTTTTTTTTTTTTGCATGTACGTATCTTGTTGTATAAACAAATCACAATATCAACGTCGAGAATGAGAGAAACGTATCGTTTAGGACATTACTTTACAAAGGTTTAAATAAAATTTTTCCCAACATATGCACATAATTTCCATTAAAATATGATTAATTATACAATAATACAATATACTTATTAACTAGTAGGTAATGAAAGTTTAGTATTCACTTGAGAATTTAATTTCCTTTATACTTGTCAGAATTTATTAATTATATCACTGCTATGTAATATTGACTTGGTACATCAAACGCTTATTAACATCGATGGTATGGTATGGTATGGTATCTAATCTTATTGCTATGTAACATCGAATTGGATATTTAAGTGTTTACTTTTATAATAATTCTTTGGAATTTTGTCTAATTTATGATTCACATTCAGTGATATTGTACTCAAAGCAAAGTTACTTTTTATATCTACCACACACGCTTTTTTTTAATGCTTTAATGTTTGGTTTGGCTAGCATATTCTATAATGTGAAATAACCAGAAGTTGTTAATGAAAACAACATTTACCAATTATTCATATTTTTATACATTTTTTAATAGGAAGTATGTAATTTAGTGTTTGACTTATGAATATCCAAATCATTATATAGATTCCTTGTCATTAAATCAAACGTATAAAACCTTTTCAAGTACCTCAGTAATAGGGAAAATTATGAGTACCTATTAGAACATTCCTTTTATTTAGACATACCACCTTATACATTTAAAATATACACGCCGTTAAATATTAAAGATGCAATATAAACTCTCACAAATACTAAAAGTTAAAGGCACGTCCACAATATACTATATGTAGTCATCACATATATTGCAATGTAACATAACATAAAACGAAGTATGGCATGTCATACTGCGCACATGGAAACGTATAAAATGTTATGTTTTAGACGATAGTGGTTTGTATAATATTATATAAAGATGCACGATTGTAATGCGGTACCGAACACAGCACTGCGTCTGCATGCAGTGTTAACATAACGCTGTCGGTAAAGGTGAACAAGTTCTAGAATGAATATGTGTGCTGTAAACTAACTGTCAAATCCTGATTCTTCTAGGATACGTGGGAAGATTAGACCTTCCGTGTAAATATTAACTGTGATCCACTTCTATTATTAATAATTTTTTAAAGGCTATCTACTGTGTTGTTTCTTGTACGGAAAAGCAAGCACTGTGTGAACACACCGTATTAACTATAACATACTCTTAGAAGCCTATACGAAAACACCGTCAATTACGTAAGAGTAAGAAACGAGGCATGAAAAACTTTCACCAGCAAAATAGGTTTAAGGCAGTGGTGTATTTTAAGCCCCCTGCTATTCAACCTGGTGTTGGATGATGTTGTCAAAAAATGTAAAGAAAGTATGAGTAAATATAGAATAGGATACTGGAATATGAAGATAATAACAATAACAGAATTATGCTACGCAGAGAATTTAATAATTATAGGAGAAACAGAGAAACAATTACGGAATAACATTAATGTATTTAATGAAGAACTTAGAAAGAAAAACATTAAGATTAATATACAGAAGACTAAAACTATGGTAATAGGAAATTCAGAAGAGAAACACAGTACAGAACTTGATGGAAAATATTTAGAACAAGTAAAAAGTTATAAATATCTGGGAGTAGTGATTAACAGCAAAGGGAATTTAGAGGAAGAAATAAATGAAAGAGTAGCGAAAACAGGAAGATTATTCAATAGTATTAAATCAAGTTTCCTGGGTAAAAAAGAAATACCCACTAGGACAAAAACAGAAATAGTCAGAAAAATCATGAAGCCAGTATTAACTTACGGAATTGAAACATGAAAAACAAATGAGAGAATAAAAAGCAAGCTAACTAGTATTGAAATGAGGTTTCTTCGAAAAATAGAAGGGAAGACAAAAAAAGATAGAATTCAAAATGAAATATTTAGGAAAAATTATATATTGTTCATGTAGCAATAACAGTAGAACAAGCACAACTTATATGGCTGGGACATGTAATGAGGATGGGGGAGGAAAGACTGGTAAAGCAAGTGTTTGAATCCAGAGAAACAGGTAAAAGAAAGAGAGGACGACCGAGAAAGCCTGGAAGGATGAAGCCCGCAGAGCTGCAGAAAGAAGAGGAGTAAAATGGGAGAAAATAAAGGTGCTCGCAGGAGATAGAAAGAAATGGAGGGATATGTGGAAAAAGACGACGTCAGAGAACTCAACTCCAAAGCTTTACACCGAAAGGTAGAAAAGCTAAGAATGAAGTAAGTAAGTAAAGTAAGTAAGTATACTCTTAGCACTAAAAATTGTAACAATTATTCATCACGGAGCTACTTTATATACCGGTAGCTCTACACGAATTGCTGAATATTAAACTTTTGAATCTACTATAGTCTAATTTTATAATAACGTTTAGTAAAGCAAGACGTTATGCGGGAATAAGTTCAGTTCGAATGCAGACAGGGTTGAGAAAAATGAAACTTAGTTTTTATACTGCGATAATACAATGGAAAACACATTTAGAGAAGACGAAATTGGGTGGCTGTGCTATTTTTACAACTAAGCAAGGTTTTCGGTATAATAAATAGGGCCGACACTTGGAAGGACAAAGCTTCAACTGAAATATAAAACATTCACTTGAGGTCTAAAGAAAAGTTAAGTGAAAATATTGAAAAATTATCTAAACATATGATGATATCTGATAACATCTAATTAAAAATGTTATTAGGTGTATACCAATGACCGAGTTAGAGGGTCATAAGTCGAATTAATTGAGTACGACTATTTCTAATTGCGGTACGCTATATCCGCCTTGCGAGTATAAAACCGCTTAGTGCAAACATTGCTAGTTGTCTGATCTTTCGAAATTGTTAACGTTTTCATTTTAGTTTTTGAGATTATGTCCTCTTAGCGAGCAGGAACGATAAGTATAGTATATTTGGCGCAAATTGAAGGCTGGTGATTCCGCTATTATATGTGCGACAAAACTGTATTTTTCAATTTGATATTATTGGAGTAAATAATCAGTTAGAATGGTGTAATCGTGTACTGCATTTAATCGTATTCATTTACGATTGAATAGATGCGTTTTCAGGGATGAGAAAGAAAGACAAGTTTTATTTCATAGTTAAGTTCCTACTGAATTAATCCACGAAAATTAAAATATTAGGCTAATGGTATAATACTCATTGCTTTAGAAAAATAATGGATTTAAGAGCATTTTGTGGCTAAGGATGATATTTACTTATAAAAAGCTGGGTAGATTAAATAAATTTACAAAACCCATCTATACAACCTTTTCTTGAAACAAAAATGGAAACCCCCGTGTGTATTTGGTGCCTAAATTATTCGCATCTACAATATGTGTAAAATAAATATATAAAAACGCGCGCGCTTGTATGTAATTGCTTATATTATTCTTGTTATTTGAATACATAATAAAAAGCATTTTTTATTTTTATAAGCGAGAATAAATATATTTCAAATCCATTTAACGAATTATTTATTGCCTACATTATATAGCCTGTCTGTAATACATACAGTTACAGTAATTTAAAACGTTGAAACATTCTAAAACAGTAAAAGTATATCCTTTTTTATAAAAATATGAAATATTATTTCTTATGTACACACACACACACACACACACATATATATAATGAAAAATGTATGTATATAATACTTATATTAATACAATATTTGCATTATAATACATTATTGACATTATAATATTGTTATGACGGTCTACTGATCGTCGTATGTTATAGTGGAAAAACAAAATACAAGACACCAATGAAGTCACTAAAAACCAGCTTTAATTATCACAAATAACAGGTTACAATTAACTCGAACAATAATTTCAGTTACATTTGTCCACACGCAAATAATAATGTCAAATATAAAGAATTCAGCGCTACAATCATTTTTCACTAATACACCACTTGCGACGCACTGTGTAAATCGACCGACATAACACTGAACTCTAAGTGGCGGGTATGGACTATTTATAGGCTGCAGGGTTCCATAATATGCGTCTTTAACAAACACGTAAAAATTCTAAAGAATACTTCAGCGCAGCCATGGCAGAAACACACACCATTGAGCTAGTCAAGAAGTTTCTAGAACGAGACGTTTCGCATTACGTAATACTGTCTCGCATGTCAAGCGTCACGTACGCATTACAGCTGCGGGAATCGCCGAGAAAACAGTAGAAAAGAGTTCTCCAATGTACCACAACGTTCCTTAATGGCGTAACCCTTTTTCCGCATTACGTAACACTATATAACCCGTATATAATAATATATACTCATATATAATATAAATCGAATGTCTCCGTATAATATGTCTATATTATTATATAATGTAGCCTATAGTATAAAATCAATAATATTATTTACATATACATAAATATGTGTATTTCTGTAAATTTTAATTTATTTAATTTTGAAAACTTTGAACGAAGTGTGGAATTCATTTTAAAATCTAATTTCACAACAAAATTTTATTGGCGATTTCAAACGCAAAATGTTAACATAATATAGAACTTTAACTATTTTGCACAGTGTCCATAGGCTAAATAACGCTCCGTCACAGGAATCTATATAATTTTCTTCGGAATGGACTATTTTTAACTACCATTAAAGGTTATAACGGCTGTTATCTTAATAGCCGTTTTACTAACACCCCTTTTATCCGGTTAAATAAACCGGGTTATTTTAACCCCTTATGCTAATGAAGTCGAGTGTTTTATATATTGCCGATGTTACTTCTACGAATAGGCCTATTTTTGCTTCTGGCGGTATACTATATTACATACACATTTTATTTTGAATATATAGACGATAAATTGACAACAGCATACATCAAGGGGACACCAGGTCATATTTTTAGGTCATACGTGCATTTGTTCGTATGAGAAATTTGAATTTGTGTCTTTAGATGCCCACACTACGGCGGAATTCATGTGCTTCCATTTGCTCACCGTTGATGGGACTGCAGGTGTTAGGGACTCGGCAAGAAGGCGGTAGAGTTCGAATGCTTGTTCAGTCTGCAGTGTAGGCAACTCATTTTTTGATATTTCTGGTGCACTAAATCGTTCCGCCGCAATTTAAATATTTTTTTTATTAGTTCAAATCTTTACAGATGTGCCTATTAGTGAAGGCCTGCCCGTTTTTCTGATCCGTTTATTAACCATTTTCTCGTATTTAAAAATGTCTGCAAGCAAGCATATATTTGGTTGCGAAATTCAACAAAAAGGGTGGCCAACCTCATGTTTGTGCATAACATACAGATATTTTTAAATATTCATACTTTTCTTTCCTTTTTTTCTTTTAAATCTGATTTCACTACGTTGTTAAAACGAGTAGACGGATCTAATTCTATTTGGTACAAATACTTCCAGACTCGTACTCATGAAGGCAAAGTTTTAAAAAATGCTTACAAAATATTTTGACAGAAGATGAAAAAAATTAGTACCTTTTTCCTGGTATCGTTTATTTAATTTATTCTCAAGATGAAATGTTATCTTTCTTGTTTAGTGGCATTGTTACAATTTAGGTATCTACTAATTTATCTCTTATGTTTTCACACTTACTTTTTCTGTTACCACAATAGGCCTATAGATACCAAAAAACCAGTTGTTTCAATTCTAATTTTTAGTTTTCTTTAAAAAAATCTGAAAACCTTCTGACATAACCTCAGAAACCCACTCAGAAGGAGATTTTGGTTGCATCCCTTGTGTGTAGTGATATGTTTTCTGAGTTTGTAAGCTTGTGGACTCTCTGCGCTTTTCATAAACCGAAACCTCACAACTCGGGCGATCTTGTCTTGGCAGTTTGGGAATCTCAGAATGTCGTTAGCGATTTTGTGGTCCGACGTTTATTTTGCTGACTGGCTAAACAAAAGCATGTATTATAATAATCAATCCTTTTCACTAATTCATAACAGCGTTGATAGAAAGATTAATTTTTATCAATCAACTACTACAATTTTTCAAATCAGTATTAAATGTGGCTACTGTCTAATAATAAAACTTTATTAGTTCGGCAATTAAAGAAATAATGTATTAATATGGAATATAGAAATATGTCCGTGATTAAATTTTTTTGCCGTAGTGATTATAATTCGATGTCTCATCATTCTGACTTTCACGAATTCCAAAAATTACTGGAAAATCGTATGACAAATATATATCCTACTTTTCTACAGTTCTTTTTTGTAGAGATTCGTTTACGACAAGACAGAATTTTTTTAAATTATGATAATTACATGTTTAATTAAAACGTTCTTTTACGTTCATATCAACGTTTAATTACCTACTTTTGAATGTAACACGTTGTGACTTATTCCACAAAGTTTGACAAACATCCAACGACAGTTTAATTTAAAACATTTTTAAAAATACTTCAAAGGAAAATCTGTCTTTAATTTTACCTACCCTTGTGTGCGCTTTTTAAAAGGAATGTGAGCGAAACATTTTCAATATTCTCACTGAACAGGAAAACATCATTTTTGAGTTTCTTTGATCTACGATTTCAGAGAGTTATCTAAAAAGAAGAAAAGAGGACAAAATATTTGTATTCTTTCACGTCATGTGTAGCCCTACAGATGTTGTCACCGCACATGGGTAAAATGTGATCCGTCTAAAGGTGTCTTTGTAATTAGCTAAACACAAAGTATTGCTTTTAGTAATATGTTGTGTATTAGTTACCAGTTTCTCACGTAGACATACCAGTTTATAATATAAATTTTCTCACTTAGTACTATGACACAACCACATAGTCTTGCACTCTCTTACCTTGAATTTAATAATATTTGTGTTTCTTACTTACAGTATTATAATCACACTAATTGTAATTTTTAATATTAAAATTTCCTTTTGTCATTAAAAAATTAGAGTCACTAAAATCTATCAAGTTTTGTAAAAAATTATATGCGAACAACGTTGTACATATTCAGAGAACATAAAAAGTAGAGATTTCAAAGGTATCCATAAAAACTTAAACTCTACAAAATTTATGTGCCAGTGTAACTAAATATTTTTATTGCTCCTTAACCGACAGGTAAAACACGAATCTTTGAATTACACACAAAAACTATGTACGGATATATTTATATTTTTGCCATATTTTTGTATGTTTTTATAAACATTTTACTTTGTATATGTTGTTTTCTTCATTATAAATATCTCTCATTCTTTCACTTATTAAACCAAGGATTGGTATGCAGTGTGCATTTACTTTTAGTAATGAATGATATTTCCTGAATACGGTATTGATATGCAAAATAAATGGTTCACCAATTGTGCAATAAATTAAAGAGTTTTCCAATTTATTCTATGACCATTAATAAACTAAATTTAACCATTAATGTAACGATTTGTTTGATAGACACCTTTGAATGTATATGCTTTAAAAACATAAAGGACTGTTCAACATTATACCGTATTTTTGATTTTATTTAATTGTAAAATAACGGAATGTTTAAAAACACAGTAACTTGTATGGAAATTATTGAAATAACTTTTTTATTGTTTGCATAGCGTGGGATAGTAGCGTACTCGACAAATCCTAATTGATGGAACGCCCTAATTTGTAGACACGTTAAAAGATTTCGCCTTTATTTTTATTATATGCAAGCCATCATGATTGTACGATATTGGTTGGATGTCATTACTACTACAACTATTGCTACCCTTACTACTACTACTACAACAACCACTATCACTATTACTACTGCTACTACTACTACTACTACTACTACTACTACCACTACTACTACTACTACTACTACTACTACTACTACTACTACTACTACTACTACTACTACTACTACTACTACTACAATTTTTGCTACTGCGCTGCTGCTTTTGCTGCTGCTGCTTCTGCTACTGCTGCAAATCCAATCCATCTCTGCACGTTCGAACCGAAATATAAGTCTCAAATATATTTCTCTGATAAAGGTGTATATCTGGCTGGCTGACAGATACGTAGACTAATTCTACAAACTAAAGGGTATGTTATACTGTTACGGCATCACGAACAATCTACGTGTTTGTCGAACGTTCCAGAGAGATCCAGAGTGTACGCGTGTGGTGTACGTGCTTGTATATGCATCTACGAGAAACTTCTCGATGCCGCCAGCCGTGCGGACTATGTCAAGGCCGCAGTTAATTACGTAGTTCATACGCACGCTACGACGCATTTAGGAATCGTCTAGATATTCGACTGGCTATAAATACCGGTACTCAAACGACGTTCAGTTTAGTATGAGGCGAATTTTTGACTGTGCGGTTCGAGAGTATTAGTGCTATATATTTACAGAGCGGTTCGAGTTATTACTGTGTACGTTCAAGTAGTTATTAGTGAAGTGTTGCGTTTTATATTCGGACGGTATAATTGTAATACAATTGAGTTTTAATATTAATGGACATTTTATTGCGTGTGAACAATTTTCATTTGATTTGTTGTAGACACTGTGTTGTTAATTACGAACTGTTTTACTGTAACAATTAAAGGTGTGATTAGTGACTTGATTGGTGTCTTGTACTTATTTTGTTTCCACTGTACCTACGACGATCGAGTAGACCGTCGTAACAGTGGTGTCAGAAGTGGGATAAAACGGTTAACAGTGGAAACAGTGGACACTTTGTACAAGACGAGTGTGATTCGTAATTAATCGGTAAGCATGGATCCCAGTCAGATAATGGAAACTTTACAAACACTGCTGCGGCAGACACAGGAAGAAGCAGAGAAACGACAGGATGAGAAAGCGGAAGAAGCAGAAAAACGACAGGATAAAAAACGCAGGCAGGAGGCAGAGGAACGTAAGCAGGAGGCAGAGGAACGTAAACGTGAAGCAGGTGACATCAAAGCGTTAATTCATGAACAAAAGCAGATGCAAGAACATACTACCGCAGAATTGGGTCTCCTACGTGGTAACGTAGGTGAATTACGAGGTGAGCTCAACAATCAGATTACCAGAATATCTGACGTAGAAGAATCCATGTCAAATAAAATAGCTAAAGTAGAAAAATCTGTCTTGACTGTGAAAGAAGTTATGTCAACAGAAAAATCTGCAGTAGAAAACTCAATGGCAAATATAAGAGAACAAATTAAAATTGAAGTTGAACAGTGCATGAAGATTCAACCAAAACAAATTTCTGAACAGACTGTACCAGTGATGAAGACAGAAAAAGACACAGAAAATAAGTTAATAGAGAAAGTCACTTTGCCTGCAGTAGGGACAGTTCATGTCAAAGCTCCAGCCTTTGACGGAAGCAGTCACTGGGCAACGTACCTCCGCCAATTTGAAGCTGCTGCATGCGCAAATAATTGGACAGAGAAAGACAAGGCTGTTTCACTCTTTCTCTCATTAAAAGGACCCGCGGCAGAACTACTACAGAAAGTGCAACCTGACAGCCAAAACACCTATGCCGAGTTGATAAAAGCTCTGGAATTACGGTATGGTGATAAACATTTGCGAGATGTGTACCGCACACAGTTGAGAGCAAGGCGACAGCATTCCGGGGAGAGTCTTCAAGAGTTTGAAGCAAGTATCGACAGACTAATTAGACTGGCCTATCCTGAAGCGCCAGAAGATTTTCGAACGCGTTTTGCGATGCAGACATTTACTGCCGGTGTCCGAGATAACGAACTACAGCAAGTGTTACGAATGGCAAGACACCAGAACAATGCGGACGCCCTGGTACATGCTTTGCAATTTGAGGCCGCCAAATCAGCGTCTGGTTGGACAAGTCATAAAGTGCGTGCGCTAAAAGATCACGACGGCACAGACGATGAGGAAGAAAAACAAGGAACAGAGACTCGATGGTCGGCGCCACAGAATAAAATAAGAAAGGATGGAAGACCGAAGTGTTATCGATGTGGGAAGCCTGGACATCTACAGCGAGATAGTCGGGTTAGAATTCAGCAGCAGGGAAACGAGCAATAGCCGGTACAACGGGGCGTGTGCTGACTAACTGGAGGAACGAAGCCCCTAGAGAATACGCAATTTCTACACTTCAGAAAAATAGCGGGAGCTTGGTAGTTACCGGATTTGTTCAAGAAAGGCCAACCTCGATTACAGTTGACACGGGCGCAACAGTTTCTATTGTGCGCCCCGACGTTGTGAAAGATCTCAAGCCAATCTGGTGCTCTTGCAGCTTGCGAACAGCTACTGGACGGGCTGTAAAAGTGTATGGAAAAGTGCAGATACACCTACGCCTCGGTCGACTTGAGTTTAATCATCAAGTACTTGTTGCAGACATTGTGGATGAAGCAATTCTTGGTGTGTACGTTATGAACGCATACGGATTTATAGTCGACTTCAAGAACAATGTCTTGAGAGTCAGAGGCGAAGAGGTAATGGTATCAACAATGACGACAGCAGAAAAATCGATGGACGTCATAAACCAAGTGGCCGTAACTGTCCCGCCAAACTCCGAAAAGATCATCATGGTTAGAACCGATGTAGATACTATGGGCAACCAGTGCTCTATATCGAACCCCAGGTAGTCAGCACACCGGGCATACTAATTGCCAAAAGTTTAGTAAAACCTGACGAAACCGGAAATGTACCTATTAGAGTGGCGAATACTTCGAATCAAGCTATCACTTTACAAAGCAATACGCTCCTAGGCAAATTGACTCCTGTGGCCTGGGTAGCCGGAATAACGCAACGAAGATCCAGTTCTTCGGATACTTCCAAATTACCACAGGAACTGCAAGAATTATTGAACAGTTCTGCTAACGACCTCTCAAGTGGTGAGGTAAAAGAACTCGGACAGTTTTTACACGAATTCAAAGATAGTTTTACAGTTAGAGGACAGTCACTGGGAAGAAACTCTCTTGTGCAACATCGCATCAATGCCGGGGAAACAACACCGATACGTCAACCTCCTCGAAGGCCTTCATTATCTAAACAAGAGGAGATGTCTCGGTTAGTACAGGACATGTTCACAGAGGGAGTAATCGAACCTTCGTCAAGTGCTTGGTCTTCCCCTGTAGTGCTGGTAGCGAAGAAGGATGGTGGATTGCGTTTCTGCGTAGACTACCGGAGGTTAAATGACGTTACAAAGAAAGACTGCTATCCATTACCTGGCATTGACGATACACTTGACACGTTGTCCTGGGCACAGTGGTTTTCAAAATTGGACCTGAAGAGTGGCTATTGGCAAGTGGGTCTTCAACAAGAAGACAAGGAAAAGACCGCTTTTTCGACCCCAAGTGGCTTATTCCAATTTAACGTCATGCCATTTGGACTCTGTAATGCACCGGCAACATTTGAGAGATTGATGGACCTGATACTCCGAGGCCTGACGTGGAAAACGTGCCTTGTTTACTTAGACGATGTCATAGTGATCGGGAAGACTTTCGAAGATCATTTGGAAAACGTTAAGGAAGTTCTAACTAGAATTTACGGTGCACAACTGAAGCTGAGCCCGAAGAAGTGTTCTCTATTCCAGAAGGAAGTACAGTATTTGGGCCATCTGGTTTCGGCAGCGGGTGTTAGCATGGATCCTAATAAAGTAGACACGGTAAGAGACTGTCTAGTCCCGAAGAATAAACACGAAGTTCGGAGTTTCCTGGGGTTATGCTCATATTACCGACGTTTTGTGAAAGGCTTCGCTACTATTGCTAAACCCCTACATGAGCTAACGGAAAATAAACGAAACTTCCAATGGTCGAGAGAGTGTGACCAAGCATTTAGAACGTTGAAGATTGCATTATGTTCGCAGCCAATTCTCGCTTTTCCAGCTTCCGAAGGGAAGTACATCGTAGACACAGACGCAAGCAATACTTGTCTAGGAGCAGTTTTGTCTCAAGTGCAGAACGGTGAAGAACGAATAATAGCGTATTACAGCAAGGCGCTTTCTAAACCAGAAAGAAATTATTGTGTTGCAAGAAGAGAGTTGTTGGCAATTGTCAGAGCTTTGGAGCACTTCCATAAATACCTCTATGGGAGAGAGTTTTCACTGCGTACCGACCATGCTGCACTTGCATGGCTCTTGAGATTTAAAAATCCGGAAGGACAGTTGGCAAAGTGGCTCGAACGTCTGCAAGAGTACAACTTCAAGGTACAACATCGGCGGGGGCGCCTGCACGGTAATGCAGATGGCTTATCACGAAGACCGTGCCCGGAAATCTGCCGACATTGCCACAGAAAGGAAGAACAAATCTCAAGCGAACATGTTCAAGCCATCACTGTAGATTTCCTGGCTGACGGCTGGACAACGCAAGACTGTCGACAAGAACAGATGACTGATGAAGACATTGGACCGATCTTGACAGCAAAAGAGGAAGGTCGCCGCCCGGATTGGCAAGATATCTGTCATGGTTCCGAAGTGCTGAAGGGCTACTGGGCACAATGGGAATCTCTCACCTTAGAAAACGGATTGCTGAAAAGGGCTTGGGAAAGTGCAGATGGACGAGACGTGGTCATACAGTTGATAGTTCCCCGAAGTAAAATGCAGTCTGTTTTGAAGTAGATGCATGATGGAACATCTGGAGGCCATCTTGGCGTTAACAAAACCCTTGACAAAATACGGAAGCGATTCTATTGGCTTCATCTTCGCCACGACGTACAGGAATGGGTTCGGACGTGTGAAATATGTGCTGCAAGCAAGGGCCTACAAACCAGAAGCAGGGGAAAATGAGACAGTATAACGTTGGACTACCTTTCGAGAGAATTGCCATAGACATTGCTGGACAATTCCCAGTAACTGACGATGGAAACCAGTACATCATGGTTGTAGGTGACTACTTTACTAAGTGGGTGGAAGCCTACGCAATTCCAAATCAGGAGGTTACCACTGTGGCGAAGCAGTTAGTTCACAACTTCTGTTGCCATTATGGAGCCCCTATGGAAATCCATACGGATCAAGGGAGAAATTTCTAATCAGGAGTGTTTAAAGAATTATGCCGTCTACTCGGCATTCGCAAGACCAGGACAACGCCTCTGCATCCTCAGTCGGACGGGATGGTTGAGATATTCAACAGGACACTTGAGCAGCATCTTTCCAAAGTTGTTGACGAGAACCAAACAGACTGGGACCAACGTATACCACTATTTCTTGTGGTGTATAGGTCATCAGTACACGACACAACCGGCATGACTCCAGCAAAATTGGTGTTTGGGCGGGAGATTCGCCTTCCTGGGGACTTGATGTTTGGATTACCTGATACTCAGTCCCAAGAGCCAAAGAACTATTCCTCGCAATTAGAAAACCAACTGCGAGAAATGAATCGCTTGGTAAGAGGACGGCTGAAGATTGCCAGTGATAAAGTGAAACTCGGTATGAAATTCGCAGCAATAGTGTGGGTTTCCAAGGAGGAGATCAGGTCTGGTTGTTCAATCGAAAGCGCCGTCGTGGTCGTTCACCTAAGCTTCAGTCTAACTGGGAAGGACCCTACACTGTGAAAAAAAGAAATAACGATGTTGTTTCTCGGATTCAACAGGAAGGACAGCGAAAGTTCAAGGTCGTCCACCTAGATCGCCTGGCTAAGTACAACTTTAGAGACGGTTTGCCAGTTCGGGACGAACTTAAGGAAGTGTTACGGTATCACGAACAATCTACGTGTTTGTCGAACGTTCCAGAGAGATCCAGAGTGTACGCGTGTGGTGTACGTGCTTGTATATGCATCTACGAGAAATTTCTCGATGCCGTAAGCCGTGCGGACTATGTCAATACCGCAGTTAATTACGAAGTTCATACGCACGCTACGACGCAATTAGGAATCTAGATATTCGACTGGCTATAAATACCGGTACTCAAACGACGTTCAGTTTAGTATGAGGCGAATTTTTGACTGTGCGGTTCGAGAGTATTAGTGCGATATATTTACAGAGCGGTTCGAGTAATTACTGTGTACGTTAAAGTAGTTATTAGTGAAGTGTTGCGTTTTATATTCGGACGGTATAATTGTAATACAATTGAGTTTTAATATTAGTGGACATTTTATTGCGTGTGAACAATTTTCATTTGATTTGTTGTAGACACTGTGTTGTTAATTACGAACTGTTTACTGTAACAATTAAAGGTGCGATTAGTGACCTGATCGGTGTCTTGTACTTATTTTGTTTCCATTGTACCTATGACGATCGAGTAGGCCGTCGTAACAATACAATTAATGGAAATAAAGTCACTGGTGCCTGACAAAACTTAAGCATTTATAACAATAAATCATTGGCATAACCTATGTAATGCATTATTGATAATCGAAAAATACATAATATTTTATTTTACGTAAAAATGACTTCTTAAATACAGAATAGTTTCTCTAACTTCCACAAAGTAACACACAAAATACGTAGAAATTGTATAATATATGTTTGTCTGTTATTTCGTTTGAAATACCTGTAAATGTTTAAGAGACACATCAAACCACAATATGAAAGCACATCAGATTTAAAACTAAGGTTTCCTGTGTTCTTATTGAAACAAACTTGTATAAGCTGACCAAAATTGTGAATTCCCATGTACGTAAATACAAAATGGTATCATGTCTTCAGCGTTTTAAACACGCCTGCTTTCACATTTTCTGTTCCATTGAGCTTGAGGTATGCTTCAATAAACCGTTACATTTGTTCGAAGCTCCCCTCATTTTATTACATCGCTGCTATATTTTCTTTGCGTTATTTGAATGGAGAAAGCAGGAATTGAAATACATATTCCTTATAACGCACGAGTCGCCATGGAAATGCTTATATTATAAATATTTAATATCGCGTACGCTCCTATCTAACCTAATAAATGATATTCTACCCTATACAATTCGCTACAGTTTATTTTATATCTTTTATTACTTTAAAATATGGTGTTATATTGTAATTTAAAATAATATTTCAATGTGATAAATGTACTGTATATTTTTGTTTTCTTTCCTTTCTTATAATTATTTTTTGTAACTAGTACAACACTGCCCTAACATTCATCATTCTGTTTTTCTACATGATGTATTAGACACAGGATGTTTTTATAAATTAAATGTAACCATTATGTATAAATTAATTTTTTTACATTTTTAAGTTATTATTTGCTAAGAATCTGTATATTAAGTTCTAACAAGAAAAAAAAAGAATAATTTTGTTTAGAACAATTTTAGATATAGAAACATCAATGAAAAGATAAATGTTTAAAACAAATACTTTCCTACTTTCTATGTCTCCAATACCGCAAATTATGTATTACATTCTTTCTAATTTTATAGGATTATAGTTTTTGGACAAAAAAATACGACTTGAAGCATTAAATTTTAATAGAAAGATGGTAACATTTCTTAATTGTACTATTTAAAGTGTACTGTAACTGTATGTTGTTACATATATTCAGATATTTATTTTAATTTTCCATTGCCTAAACATTTCTGCCAATATTACTTTTGTAGTATTTCAGCATAAGAAGATAATAGTATATTTGGTAGTGCAAAATCATTTTTATTACTATTTACTAAGTATTAATACTTTTCCTTTTTGTTTATTACTTTAGTAACATTTGTATATTAAAGTATGCTTTACATATTAAAGTATTCAGAAATGATGGTCTAATTGTTGAATGACCAACATAAAATTTTGCAATCGGTACACTAAAGTCGGAATAATCTCTAAGTTATCAGCTCTGAAAGATAGATACCTCACTATTTTTACTGTCTCTAAAATATTCTTCCGAGACTTAATATAAAATTGTGTAAAAACCATATTGAAAAGAAATCTAGTTTGTTTTGTTACTGGGCAGAGATAACAAATCACTTTCTGTGCGGATGATTAGATGATTACACTAAATTATTCGAAAGCACATACATAATATTACTTTAATTCGGATTTATTTAATCTATAAAAAATTAGAAACATTATTTCATGTAAGCTCTAAAACACAAAATATGAATTAAAGGGGTAAAACATGTTATAGAAAAATAAATAAATATAAGATAAAACTGTACATTGATCATTATAAATCAATTTGGTTTTTGTTTTGTTTATAAACAAACTCTGTTATCATGGTTTAGAAATGAAAATCATTGGAAATGTTAGCTCGTTGAGTAAAATTGTTGATATTACTATCAAATTCTATTAAATTAAATATCAGCAGTATTATAACCTTTTCTGCTTAACATCACGCTATGTTTTTCAAGCTCAATTTTACTCAAAATTTGTTAGATGCTTCACTTTGAGCATGCATCACACAACTGCCTACACACTGTTTCAAACATAATAGTAGGCTATATAAGACAAAAAAGTCAGATTTTCTGAACATAGGTCACATATGTTATAAGGTAACAAGATTCCACCTCCGAAAAGAAACAATATATTATTTAAAAATAATTAATATTTTCAAGGAAGAAAAAGAAATCGAAACAAAAAGGGAAATATTCTAATAAATAAATCACTGGGAAATAGGGAAATAGAGAATGCAAATTTAGGAATTAAATAATGTAATTAACATGACAAAAGAATAACTGACGATGACAATTATACTCAGAAGAGACGATCAAATGACAAAAAATGTAAATAGGTATTAGTAAACAATTATAATGTACAAATATTAAACTTAGTATGTAAGAAATAAGACATTGAGATTAAAAGTACGAGGTCTGCGAACGTCAAACAGTTATTTTGTAAAAGTGAACTACAGACTGTGAATAATATAAAATTACAAATATAATAATACTGAACAATAATTATAAAAGTCAGGTAGTGTAATAGTGTAAAAAGGTGAGAACAACAGTGATAGGCTTTAAGAAGTAAAGACAGTGTATAGTGTAAGGGAATAAACATATTTACAATATGAATATTGCATGAAACTTGTAATTTATATGAAACAACAAGGTAACTCATATAGTAAGATTAAACCAAGGGTAAATAATTAAAACATAAAGAATCTTCCGTTACACACTTATAATGTAATAGCGACGAAGATAAAATAAGATTCTACGGAATAATATTAGTTGTAAATTGTGAAACCAAACCTGTCACCCATAAATATATCATTGCCAAGACCTTAACTGAATAAATTAGTGTTTTAGAAAAAAGGAAGGTATTGTTGGAAAATATTGAAACCATCCAGAACATGTCAATTTTACTGCTTGATTTTATACAAATTAAAGGCGGATACAAGGCGAAATGATACAGAAAAACTACGGAAATAACTAGAAGAATGATGTTTTAATCAATGGTACAAGAAACTGGAAGTCCAGGAACGAAGGGTCAAGAAATAAACTCGTAAAGAAAACTCCCAGTTTGGTGAGATCTCTCCAATAATCCACCAAGATATTTGAAAACGTTTTAACATTTAAAGATCGAGTCACATAGATATACGATCACAAAAGCTATAAAAATTTTATAATAATGAATTCTAATTATACACAAATAATTATTAGTATTAAGAGTTTCTTTTCAATTGTTCATTTGTCTTTTGTATGATCCAAAGAAGCCACCGCTACACAACATACATCAACAAAACCTAATTACCATATTTATAAAACATCTTTATAAAGATTATGTTTTATTATATTTTTACGACTGATGTACTATACTTTGATATGACTTATGCATGAACCCTGTGATTGGGATTTTACATGCTCTACAACAGAAATGAGTTTCAAAAAGAGTAAATAAAAATAATTGAATTTTAAACAATAACGAATAAGGAGTTTGGGTATTTATTTTAGCATAAAGACTTTACTTATAATGTTGATAACGCCTATTTCTTTATATTGCGACTGGAAACAACCGTTAATTTACAATTGAATAATTGCTGTAAAATGTTGTAGCATGACAGAAAATCCACTTTATTATAATTCCAAAAATAAGAAAGTATAAAATAAAAACAAACTGGCTTAAAGAATAATTACTATAATAATTAATCAAGAACAACAGTAAACTGAAATTCTAGATCCAAAGAAATCAAGTTCATTAAAAACAAACATACGATCTATAATAAATAATAGGAAGATAATGATTATAGTTCAACTTATAGAGTAGATATGCCCAGGTAGAATAGGAGCAGGTAAGGAAAACCCATGGATAAACAAACCCACCGAATAAAGCAATAACTATAGAAAAAACAGTACCACATTATAAAAATAAAACCCCAAAAAGATAACATAAGAAAAGTACAATACAATAAAATAAAAACAATGTAAATTACGTGTAAGTAAAAATATTAGATGATTAAAGGTGTACAAGTGTAATTTATTTTGACTGTGAAAAGTGACTAATAATAATCCCATTTAAGTGATGTTCCTTATTCCCCAAGACTAGATAAAATTACTAGAAATAAGATTAGGGAATACAGTGAATAGTGAGGGGAACCAAGGTAAATCCCTAAATCAAAACAAAAACAGCAATAGACTGAATAATGGTTAACTTTAAAAAACTGTTTAAATAAAAACAGATTTGTTTTGTTGTGAAGTTCATTGAACCCATAGCATTGAATGCTTGAGATTAAATTTATTTTTCAGATAATATCTTTATTATGTTTTAATAATGTCAATTCATCACAAACAATGTTGTAATTAAGTAAGGGCAATTTAGTTGTTAGAATTTTATTAGAATTGTACGTCAGAAAGGGTAATAGCAAGCTGAAATAATTGTAAACTTGGTGATAGGACTAACATAAAAATATGTGTCAAATTGTAAACACCACCAACATTATAAATTAATAGTAAATAAGTTAATGAAACTAAATAAATGAATGAAAATTGTTGAATGTATATCACTAACCATTTATAATAAATGTAACAAGACTTTGTGAAAGTAATTAAGGAAGGTATAGGATATTCTTAGAAAAAATGCAAGTGTAATAAACACTGGAGTCTAAAGAAAAGCCTAAATTGAAGGTAGTGTTCAAATTAGCTAAGTAAATCATCAAATTACTAAGAATTAAAGAAACCAAATCATAATAACTCAATCAATGACCTTGTTTAATGATAATTGGAATCTAACATATACTGTAAAACATTTAATTTGTAAGGAAGTAAAGCGGTTAAGGCCTACAACCAAAAATACTGTAAATATGACTGTTGAGTTAAAAAATACTATAAAATATATCATGTATGGTATTAAATTATGTAGAATTAAATAAGGAATTTGATTATGTAATTAGCATTTAATAAGAATAGATAATAATCAAAATGTAATTTATAATATAATGTAAAATTCAATTCTTTTGTATAAAATCAAACTTGAGTCTTAAGTACCAGCTGACTGAAACAATGTAAATTTACTAATAAATCAGCCAGGACCTCTTGTATGATGAAGAAAAAAACTAGGGTTGATTGTTAAACGTCAAGGAGAACACATCAGAACGACATAGCTAAAAAAGATAAAATATTTTTTGACAAGAATCAAGCTTCAGAAAGATAATTTAAAATATGAGTGGTTTATACAAAAGTTAAATAAAAGAAACGAAACCATTACTTTTATGAAGATTGGCAATTATAAACCAGATATCGGAACAGTCCAGGCACTAATCGGAAAATTTCTAATGTGAATATCATTACGACATTCTGGACGAACTATTTGAACGAATACACTATTAACCAACACCTATTACCGAACCAAAAAACGGATCACTAATACGGAATAATCACACTACAACGAAGAAAATTAATAACTACTGCTCTGATGAGGAACAATTAAAAAATAAACATTGATTTAGAGGAAATTCGTCGGGAAGATCTTGATGTAAATACGCAGCAAGAAGGCGGCCATCTTTGATGAAATCATTTGCCATCCGACTTCAATCAGCTGTGATGACGTCAGTCCATGCATAGCCTGTGGTTCGAACAATTCAATTTTTACTAACATTTTCATAATAAATATTATTTCTATTTTATTAATTAAGAACTTTTAGTTGTAAATATTGTACTTTTCAGCATTGCCCTTTTCTGACTTTTGATAACAGTTAAAAGAACCTATTAATTTGAAAATGTTATTAATTTAAATAAAAGAAACCAAACCGACCTGAGATAAGAGTTTTCGAGCTGTGAATCAGTATTTCGGCTGTCGATTAATCGCCACGAGATAAATAAATTCATTTAAATATTCAATTTTTGAGTTTTATTTATTTAAAAAATATATATTTAAAAGAATTTCAGATATTATTGAAACCTGGACGTCAAGGAGGAAGAGAGTAACATCGAAAAGGAGTAAAATCACCAAATATAACTAATCGATTATTCAATATTCATAATCTATTTAACGCGTTAAACAAATTATTCATAAACAACCAAAAGAAATAAAATAAGGAAGGAATTAATATAACAACGGGGAGTAATATAATAAATAATAAACTAATAAATAATTAATACATAATAAAAAAATAAAATAAAATAAAGAAAAAAAAATTTTTTCAATACATTAAATTTAAACTATATTATCATTTTTCATATTTATTTTTGTAACATAAAAAACCATATCGTTACAATGTATTTAAAATCGTTTCTATCCTACGGTAATTTGTACAATAATAGTTTAAAATCAAGCTAAATCCCTCAGCTTGTTATAACACGTTGTAAGGGAAGGAGATATTTTTCTTACTTGTAATGACTACCTGTAGGCACTGGCTCAAATGTCTTCAGCTACTCTGTGAATTGCATACATGTGGAATACATTATCTGTAGTCCTTTTGCTGGCTTTGTCATATTAAGAGCAGCATATGTAATTGTAAGATTCTCTTGCCTCACTTTATCCATTCACAAAAAATTCACTGCATTGTCAAAAATAATGCTATAGAGGACTTATTTATTCTTTGATGATAACCCATAAAATGTATTGTACTGTTTAGTTTAGTATATGCCAGTGAAATGAGTTTTTTGAGGCGGGCAGCAGGAAAAACAAGGATAAAACAAAATAGGAATATGACCATCAGAAACCTTTGCAAGGAGGGATTAATTATCCAGATAATACAAAGAATAGCACTATAATATTAGTCATTTAATGAGGATTAACGAAAGGAAACCAAAAAGACGAAACTCACATGAAAGCGTTCCTAGGCGGAGGCAAATAAAGACAAAAAAATTGATTTTATAATTTCAAAATTGTACAATTTTACAATTTTAAAATAGATTCGAATTGGTTGATCATATAGTGAATTTGGCTAATAGAAGGTAGAAGATATTGTTAGAACTCGAGCACCTCATTTATGAGAAAAAGGAGTTCATGAGGTGACTGACGTTACCAACGCTTCACGGCAGAAGGGAATAAAAAAGAAGGCGCAGAAGAAAAGGCACTCAATATTCGCCTTATCCTAGATTTAATTAATTATTTTTAATATTATTATTAAAACTACTACCGCCCGGTAAAATGAAATCGTAGACTATTAAAATATTCCCTAAAATATGATATCATACAAGTTTTGGCTAAAATTATTACTAATCGTAAAAACAATTAAAATATGCATTTACATGGGTTTTCAGAAGTTGTGGTATAAATCTGAACATTATTAATTAAATACTGGACAAAACAGTATTACAAGAACGTTTATCACAATGCTCCCTACTGGCGTTGATAAGCAATTACATTTTTATTCGCTTCAGGTAGATTTTGGCAATGTAATATCTCTTTTTAGGTCTGCTATACTAGCAAGGAGAAGCTCTACTTTCTTAGTGGCTTGTTCAGATATGAAGGTTTTTATTAAAACGTGTTTTATATGCGTCAGTGGTGGTAAACCCGCTCTGTAGTAACAAGATACAATATGCGCCTTTTTCCTAACGTCTTGATCTGGGTCTTGTTATGTATGCCGGTTCAACTTTTGTTTAGACTTATTAACTTGATAAAACTCTTGTATTTGTCAAAACGACATATTATTTCGTTACAATAATAGGATCAGATTGTTGGTAATAATATGTTTGACTCCCTTACGTCTACTAAGAAATTGATAATTGTCTTACTGCTGTACAGACGTTTTACAACATGATCATATTTATGTATGATTATTATTTGATTGTAAATTTCATTTTATTTACCTTGCCATCTTCATTAAATTTAAATATGCATTAAGGTAATTGAAAATAAAACATAAAATTTTTTATAAAACACTGAGTTAAAACTGCGTATGAATTTCGTCATTGCAGTACACGTCACTACATTACAGCGCCCCGTTTCTAACTGCAATCCGAAGCATTAAACTAAACAAAAGTTCATAAAATTCAAAGCACTGGAGGACATCAAAGACAAGGTCACAAGGTCATCGCAAACTAGATTTTTTCTCCTCTGATCAGTCGTAAGTGTATACAACTCTTCTACACAACTCTAGCGCCTCACACACACTACTGTAATCAAACACACAGCTGACTACTAAAGACGTAACGTCATTTTCCTTCCAATTATACATAGTTTTTACAGATACTTGACCTTCCCAGATACACACGCTAAACAAATGTTCACCACACTTACATTCTTTGTTTAGTTTAGTTGTTCCTTCTCTTCGAGAATAGCTTAATAAGCTGAAACAGCTGTTAGAGTTAAATAAAAACTGTGAAACGTACCAAGTGTGTGTATATATATATATATATATATATATATATTTTTTTTTTAATAAATCTTTGTATTAATAAATTTTACCAAGTGCCCAAAGAGTCATCAATCAATATCGTGACTACTTAGTATTTTTTCGGGATATGTATCTAAAACACTGTAGCCCACTAAAAACTGAATTTATAAAATATACAGAAATGTCCATAGGATAAAAAATAAAAAGATGATCAAATAAACAAATTAGCATGTTCTACAGTTATAATTGAAGAGAAATTGTGTACAGCGCGCTACACATTGTCGTTTTCTGTAGTCGATAGTAAGGTTTGTGACGCTGTCCAGATAGTCACCAACAGAGGAATGTAACATATGAGGCGCAATATAACAAAACTTTAATAATATTATTTCTGATTCAGTGGAAAGTAAAAACGGGAAATTTAAAACTTGGGGTTACGTTTTACACTGTTGGATACGTTTTTTCGAATGCGTTCTCCAATTATTCTACAACTTACCAATAAAGACTTTGTAAATTCGCAAACATTGTGAAAAACGTTGTCGCAAAAAGTAAAACCAGAATACATAGATGATTCGGGAGAGTGATGTAGGTTAAGTGAGGATAATCCCAAACCAGGATTCGGGAGTTCAAACGGTGGAAACATGGCCAGACATTTTCAAACACCCACAGCTATCAGCTGAATCCGCTGATATCGGATTGAATTTAGAGTTGATCAGAAAACATGGATACAATAATGACAGTTGTATTTAGTGGCATCTATACGTATTCAATCTAAATAAATAAAATTGAAAAAATCCTATCTATTAAATCACTGTAAAAAGTCAGATTGGGAAACGCTCCTTTAAAGAATTTAAGAAATTAAAGATTTATAATTAAATAAAGAAAGTTTAAAGAAATCAGTGGTAAAGATACAACAAAATAATAATAACAAAGCTTTACATAATACTGTATTAATCAAAATATGAAATAATACAAATGAATACTAACTCTGAAAAAGCACACACAACACGAAACACAAGCACATTGTGTACAAACATTTGTACACCAACAAGATCTTATATTCCTCTTACTTACATACATATATTATTAGTTTACTTTTATTTATATTTATTCATGTGTGCATGCTTGTATACAGCATTATAAGGTAATATGTCTATTGTATCAAAATACTTTTATCTTTTTGTTTGGCTCCCGCGTACCTGCACGTAATAATAACAAAACACCAAGTCGATAGTCTGCATACATTACATGTATCATCATTTTATTCGGAGTACCTGGTACCTGGTACATGGTACATGCCATTTTTTATGGCGAAGTATATTTCAAACACTTAAGGAATAATCAATTCATAATAAAACAAAAACGATGATTATATACAACATTTTTAAAACTTCTTAGAATTTAATCTACGCAAATCAGCGTGACTGTATTGGAACATCTGTAAGTTGCTTTCTTATTAGGAGACTTATTGTAGATAGGGTTCCAGGCTTCACAGCAACGTTTTAATTTTGATGTAGCAGTTAAAATACTAGCATTAATACAATTGCATACCTCTAATATCCAACATCTAGTTAACAGACCGGTTAGCTTTCGGTTAGCTCCGATAACATTTTAGAATATAAAATAAGCCTGTGTACACAAGTAGTAATAACTGAAAAATTAAAAGTCATAGATATGTTCAAAATTGACCTTTCCATGTTATAAAATTTGTTTAAAATAATTATGATTGGCGGGATATTTTATTTTCCGTTCAAACCCAAGACGGCAAACATGATACTGCGAGCGCGTTTTAATCAAAACGTTCACGCAATTTGTGTTTATTTAAGACATTGTGACTTTGTGCTTTTATATTTATGCCGCCTTCTTGAAAGTAATCTTTATCGCATATGATACAATTAGACCTAGGATTTTTCGATTTTTTAACATATTTCTAGAAAGCACTTTTTTAAATAGGCTATCCTTGGGTTTTTAAACAATTTTTTCTGTAAGTTGTCTTTGGTCGCCATATATTGTCTTTTCATATTTTCTCGTTGTTATAAAGAACAAATACGTATGGAGATATCTAGCGAATAATGATACCGTATCATTACTATTATTGGTTCTCAAATTTTTTTAAAACAAAATTTTTAACATGTGTGAATTATGTTGGTGAGATTGTTAAAATTATTCTTCCATAAATCTTGCTATTTTCTACGGATAGCATTATACGCGTGACGTATTATGCCACAAAATTATTCTCTAGTAACCATAACAACTAGCGATACAATTCATAGTATTCTATACCACAATCGTTGTAACACTTTACTGTCTTTCTATACCTTTATTATAATTCAGAACTATCTTTCAAGCTTTTGTATCCCTTATAAATTTCCATGCAAACCAAAACTCCCAAAAGCTTTCTTTAAGATTTTCTCATGTCAAATCCTTTATGTTTCTCTTTATCCAAAAGGAATTCACTCTCGAAGAGTAAAATGTTGCAAACCAAAGGTACATAAAAACCCTATTTACTCAAAGAGCTATCAGAACTAAAGAATACATCTATAGTGCTTACAAAATTAGACAGTATTGTCACATACTTATTTACCTACTTCACAAGAATCAGTTTTTGTTTGGATATTCCTACCGCAAGCAAATTAAGCAATTGACTTTCGTAGCGCGAGGGAACATTTTGATCAAACCTCGTAGACAAATTCTTTTGTATTCACAGTTAAGAGAGGTAGAAAACTTGTTAATTGTAAATCTATTCTGTGGTATTTGATATTTAACAAGTTGTCTTACCTGTACGAAAATTTTAATGAAATTCCCGTATTTAGAAAAGAACATAACTGATGAATGTAGACTAGGCTAATGTATATAGACCCTAATACTATAATTTGAAATTCCTAGTACAGAACACGACACGAAATACAATTTTAATACATTCACTACTGCTCATCCTTAAATTAATACTGTTGAATTCACATAGACACACTATTCGTACTTAATATTATTTACCATATGTATTCACTTCTGAGAAACCGTTATTACTGTGTTTTGTTCTTATCGATATTGTTAGTTTTAAGGGTTGCAAGAGCTATATAAACTTAACACACTGAATCAAACATATTGCTGAGAGTGTACTGAGTGCGGCTACGTAACAAAAATACATTAGCATTGCCCATTTTTATGTAGATCAGTTAAAAAGAATACAACAGGAAAGTCAAGTAAATTGCTACGTATATGAGAGTACAAACACACGCGAACACACAAGCACCTATTTATGTTCAAACATCCGCAGTATACATGTGTATAGTTGAGTAACTTGCACAGTGCAGGACCGTAAGTAATCTTATGTTGAGTTTTATACAGCAGGTCGTTAGTTGTGCAGTTCTGTACTTGTGTATACAGTGCGCTTAGGTTCCTAGTTAGGTCCGTATACCTTACATCATGTTGTAACAACACGTCTGTGGTGTAAACGTAAAGTTAAATACAGCAACGCTACTTGCAGCTGTCTTGTAAATGTGTGGAACTTCCAGCGTGGCCTAGATTCTAAATGACGTCCGTGGTGGTACGTAAGAAGGAAAATACTACTGCATAAACGTGTCAACAGCAGCATTATTAGAAGAAAAATTTACACAAATGAATACTCAAACACATGCGCGCGCGCAAGCACAAACACAACACACACAAACAATATGCAAACACAAAATTATATTTAAATTTTTTGTCAGTAATGATAAACAAGAAACAATATAGACCTAGGCCTATATAAGGTAACAATGTGAACTCCATTTGGAATTGTGTGTGTGTGTGTGTGTGTGTGTGTGTGTGCGCGCGCGCGCCTATGTTTCTGTAAAATGAATTTATTCTTTGTGTAAACAATAATTTTATAAAATCAAAAGTACGTATAATGTAAGTAATTACTGCTTGCCTACAATATCACGCCAAATATTATATTAATTAATATTCCAGTTCTTAATTTCCTATGACGTACTTACGTATGGATAGTATACAAAGAAGAGCTGTATACGTTTGCTGTCACTCTTTTGCCTTACGATAGTCAAGCAAATTTAGGTGTCACGTCGTTTTCCATTGAAGTGAATAGTTATATGTCATAACGACATTACAAACATTAGACTTAAAATTCCCTGTTATTTATAGAAAAAATGTACCTACAATTAATATAAACACTACAGTATTTTATAAGCATAAAAAATAATATACAAAATTGTGATTTTTGAAGGTAGCTAAATTATTAATATTTTATTAGTAAATACCTACAGAGTACTGTACGATCGCCGCTATACTCGTATTGCCGACTCTTTTGGTTCCTTACGTTTTGGAAATCGATATTTTTACAACACTAATGTTTGCGTACCAGAATACGTACAACACAGAACACTCATTGACTGGTACTTTGGCTGTGAGATATTATCGTACTAATCGTGCGCCAGTAGATTAGATTTGCCGCCGCTGTTGGGTGTAAAACGTAATTATGGAAAGCGCTTGGCGACTTACTAACACTTTAAGTCATACAATTTCTAGTAAACTGTGTTCGCCTTCCCCAAGTTTATAAAGTAACATTCACAATTGTAATTGGTAACATTCACAATTGTTACAATTACCTCGTGGTAATTGTAATTTTTTTAATGAATTCTAAAATTTCAATGTTCAATGTGTATACATTAACAACAATTGTAGCCCATTTTATTTGCGAAATATGACCGTTATTTTAATAAACGCTACAAAATATACATACTTAACAGGAATAATATTATTTGGTAATCTAAAACCACTCGTAGACGTGTGGAACAAACTATTATTAAATTTCAACAACACCCAGTTTAGCGTTACTAACTTAATTTTTTCTTAACGTTTGTCTTTAATTTTAATGCTCGTGGACTATCTTATATAGCCTACCTTTATATATGACATATTCTTATATGCTTGTCGGTTAATTTTATTTTGTCTAACCTTGGTCTTCTGCACATTCCTGTCACGTTGATCTGCTGCATTACTTCTACGGTATCATTGTTGTGATGTCCTAATAGAATTGTTCCGATTAACTTGGTGACCCTATCAGTTGACGTATTGCAAAGAAAGAGGTTATATTTTTTTTTGCGAGATCAATTACCTCGACAATGACAACCTGAATATAGTTAAAGACATTATCTTCCGACGTCGTATAGTGATAGAGAAAAAGTAGAGTGAAATGTGATTAGTGGTGATAAAAAGTAGAGTACGGTACTAATGGTTTAAATGGCAAATGATTTAGGAATGGGCAAAAGCGTACCTGCCAATTGATATATTTAAGATTTCCTTTATGTGTCTGTAGAATGTGCACAGAACACCCAATATACATTATACGTTATAACTTAATTTACATTTCATATATACATTAATGGGTTTCGTTTTTACGTTTGTTCTATGAATTCTTTAAAAAAAAGTTATATAATTGATATATTAATTTGAATTTTCTATATAACGCACTTCATAAATCACGATTATTTTGTAATGTTCATAATGAAAACAATTGTAGGAAAAAGTGTGCATGAACCAAAATGTCTTACAGTTTATGCAAGCATTATGAAGAGTAGGTAGGTAAGCAAAATCTTGTCTGTTCAAAATTATGCTTATAATAATTTTATATTGTAAACCAGTACGTCAGCAACAAACGTAACACGAGAATAGCATATATAGGTAAGAAACAGAGCTGAATATGTATAGAGGACACGTACCAGACAGCCAGCTTTAACACTGTTATACGACTTCAGTTAGGTACTCATTGTACATAGGAATAATGCACACCGTCTACTGGGAGGCGACTAGATAATTTTAGTTTTGAATTGGGTTAAACTTTCTGTCGTCGTTAGCAGCCAGGTCAGAGCGTGGTCACTGCTAATTCTACACAGCAACGATAGTAAAAATGACGTATCGTCTCACAAAAGATCCAACATTTTCTTACGTGACTGGAAGAATTTCCCTTTCTACTTCTTCGTCCACGCTGGAGTTTGCTTAGAGATTTATCTTGTCGTATTCCGCTAAAAGTTGGGAATTAACATTTGTGGAGTTTAACATTATTAAACTTCCTACTTATTGTTTAAAAAATATATAACTTAATACATCGACGTGTACTTTAGATTTCGTCAATCCTGATCAACAAAATCGCGAATTATCGCACATTTTTACTTGTAACAAATTAAAATTCAAGTGGATTACAATCGTAATATTAGATTAAGCAAATTAAACAGACTTTTTTAATATTATAATTGTATTTACTTCAATATAACGACATTGTATAACACTCACTTCAAAACCTCAAAATATACATAATTTACAGGAAGGATGTAGTTTTGATGGACTAAAAATGTTTTCATAATAATTACAAATTGCAACATTTATTTTAATTTTTACTGACACTTAATAGGGTTATAAATTAAATGGGCTTTGTTATAAAGTCCGGTAACCGGGCACTTCATGAAATCACGGCGCGTTCTTTACTCTCCAGGACGATGCAGCCAGTAGAAATGAGTACCAACTGGGCAGCTAGTGGTGTGGGCTGGCCTACAGCTCACATACGGCCAACTATTATACTACTTTATTTTTTGTACAAGAAGGTGCCGCCATTATGCAATGATAAGCTAACAACCTTTATTCACACTTCAGTGCTCATGTATTAACTTCAGTCTTTTGGTTCTGTTGCATATAATCATGTTACTCTTAAACTGTACTTATTTATTGGAGTGTTAAGCAGAGGTTGTTCTAGTGCTCTTGAATATATGGCAATTGAAAGTAGTATTTTTGTGTTGTTTTCAGAGAAAGGTGTGGTGAAAACACGAGAATAGGGCTTGGGAACCAGTGTGTGTGAGTGGTTGGTTAATCAGTGACCTATTATAGGTAAAATAATGATTATTTGGTGGTCCTAAGGTAGGACTAGGGTATAATATTGTGAACTAGTTAGCAGTTAAATAGACATATTTAAACTAAGTGTAGAACTGCGCATGACTACTCAAAATTGTTTGAACACATTCATACTACATTTTTAGAATAGTGTAGGATAGGAAGATAATATTTAAAGACAGAAATTAACAAATTATTAGTATAGTATTTTATATAGTGGTACAGAAAACAGCTGATTGAAAAGTCGACATATTGGTTGGCTTTCAATACCGTAATTGACCTTTGGTAGTAAGTTTGCACAGGAACAGAGCAGACAGTTGATGAGGTTAGAGTACCCTTAGTTTGGCGCCTTTCCCACACATAAGGGAAATTTACCTTTCAGCAGGGAAATTGGACTTACAATATTTGCATCACTGCATCAGTGCTGTATAGGACTTAGTTACTTTTTCTGTTGAGAACTTTGGAAATTTTTGGTTTGTTAATACAATAAGGTGTAAATAGGACTTAGTCATTTTTCATAGTTATGCATAAAGTGTAGCACTTCAGATGCAATCCGATTCGGATTAATTGTAAATTTTTGGTGAATTTTATTTTTGGACTTGAGACCGTTGAGAGCTTAGAGAGATTTTCTTTGGATTTTTTGTGTATACAAGTACAAATTAAATAGGAATACTTATTGTAAGACAATTTATTAAATTTTTGAGCTCTATAGAGAGCTTTAAAATTTGTGTGTGCCGGATTGTGACTTTATTATAAAGTTGAATTAGTCTAAATAAGCTTATGCATGGTATTAGGGTCATTGCTGTAGTACCTATAATAATATGGAACACAGTATCAATACACCATAAGGAACGCCGAACCCCTTCGTGAAGAGCTCGCGGGTGCAAAGGACTCCTCCGGGGAGTACACAGAGAGGGGTGGGGCAAACAACTGCCCAGAAGATGCCTGCAGGCAAGAGCTCTGCAGATGAACAGAGGGTGCCGGACACGAGCAACGAGGGGGAGATGTGGCGATACTGTCGCTCTCTTCTGAACAGCATGAAGACTGCCACGGACAGGCAGAAAAACATCTCAATGGAGGTGAAATCTGGCCTGTCCAAACTACGGGAGGCGTTGGAAATCTTCGAGTTCCTGCGGGCACTAAAGCAGGTGAAGGGAGCAGACCGTGCCACACAGACGGAGGAGGGCCAACAAAGTGGGGCCTTGTCTTCTGCGGGAGGTGGCAGTAAGCGAACTACCACCAACCCCCTTCCACAAAGGACCACAGATAAGAAGAAGGTAAAAGAAGACACACCCACTGTATGGCAGACGGTGCAGTCCAGGAGATCGGTCCGCGAAGCGAAAAGACGGCTACAGAAGAAGGAGCCCGGGAAGGAGAGCAAAGCCCGGCGACCACAGAGACGAGGAGGACGCGTCCACCGAAGGCTCGACCCGAGGCTTTGCACATCAAGCCTGCAGAGGGGAAGACATTTGCGCAGGTCGTGACACAGATCAGAAGAGATGCCAACCCGGAGACGACGGGATCTGAAATCAAGTGCGTCCGTCGCACTCGCTCCGGGCAGGTTCTCCTGGAGTAGGAATCTAAGACCACCAAAAAGGAGGGCTTCTGTGAGGCGTTGCGTGTAGTGTTGGGCGAGTCTGCTTCTGTCCGCAGCCTGGAACCCAGGACAACTATTGAGATAAGGGACCTTGACTGCCTCACAACAGAAAAGGAGGTCCGTAATGCCGTCAAACGCGATGCAGATGACCTGGCTGGGGACATGAGAGTGACGCTGACGAAGGCAAACGCCCGGGAGCAGAAGATGGTGATTGTGGAGCTGGGGGAGCGAGGAGCTGCTAAACTCCTCGAAACTGGCCGCATAAGGATCGGATAGGTGTATGGCAGAGGGCGCCGAAGGGCCCTGGTGATTCGCTGTTACGCCTGCTTTGGTTTTGGCCATCGTCAGGCGGACTGCAAAAGGCCCGACAGAAAGAAGGCAGGTATATGCATACAGTGTGGCTGTGCAGGCCAGCTGAAAAAAGTCTGCCAAGCAGAGCCGAGGTGTTTCCTCTGCGAGGAGCGTGGTTTGGATTCCGATGCTCTGAATCATGTTCCCGGGTCGGATATCTGTGCGGTCTTTCGACAGGCGCTTGGGAGGGCCCAGAGCAGGCTTGGCCGATGAAGATTTTCTAGGGAAACCTACATAGGAGCAGGACGGAGGACGCCTTCCTGGAGCAGCTGAAACTGGTCGTGGGTGCCAATCTTCTGATCATCAGCGAGCAGCACCACGATAGAGAGGAATCGGGATGGTATGCTGACTTACTCGGGACGGCTGCAATTTGGATTCCCGACCCGACCGTGCCGCTCCCTTCAAGCCATGGTGCCGGAAGTGGTTTCGTGTGGGTGAGATTCGTGGACATCACTTATGTGAGCTGCTACCTCACCCCTAATGAGACCATCCACGAATTTCGTGAGAAAGTAGACAAATTAGAAGACACGATTCGTGAGATGGAAGGACACTGCGTGGTCGCTGAAGACTTCAAAGCCAAAGCGGTGGAGTTGGGAATGCCTGTGACGTCCGCCAGGGGACGGTACATGTTAAAGATGGCAGCAAGTGTCGGGCTTGCGGTGGTCAATGTGGGCGGTATCTCAACTTTTAGAAGACCTGGTTACTTCGTAACAATCCCGGACATTACTTTGGTATCCGACGCATTGGCACACAGCGTCATGAACTGGGAGGTGTTGGAAGATTATACTGGTAGTGATCACTTTCACCCTGCGGAGAGTTCAGCATTCGCCCATAGCTGAATCCAGCCGAACACCTGGCTGGAACGTGTCCAGACTGGACGAGGACTTATTGCAGGATGTCATCGCGATCGGAAAGGAGGCGGTGATGAACAACTTAGGTCCGACAGAGGAAGTCGTCGGTACGACAATGCGCCTCATACGGAACGCCTGCGATGTGTCTATGCCCAGGAAAGCGAGACGCCGCGGGGGGAAGGCGGTGGCGTACTGGTGGACAGACGAGATTGCTGACCTCAGGAGACGTTGCTTGCGCTCGCGTCGCATGGCGACCAGAAACAGACGGAGAAACGCGATTGCAGCAGCCGAAGCGCAAGACGAATATCGGCTCGCTAGATAAAGACTGAAGGAGGCCTTCAACAGAAGCAAGCGGCTCAAGTGGGAGCTCTCAGGAGTGATGTAGATTCTGATACCTGGGGTCTGAGGTACAGGCTTGTAATGAGCAGGCTTGGAGCCCGGCCTCGTAGCCCAAAGATGGACGAAAATCAGATGCGCTTCATCGTGGACGGTCTATTTCCTTGTCACCCACAGAGGGATAGACAGGAATATCCAGGCCCATTGGAAGACGTCCCGATTTTTAGTGAGGACGAGCTATCACTAGCTGCTAGCACCCTGAGCAACACGAAGGTACCAGGGCCAGATGGTATACCTGCAGAAGTGCGAGGGTGGTCGCTAGATCCTGCCCCCAGGTTCTACTTAATATGTACAACCGCTGCCTCAAAGACGGAGTCTTCCCGAATAGGTGGAAGATCCAAAGACTAGTCTTAGTAAGAAAAGGGAAGGGCGACCCGAATTCCCCGTCGGCATACAGACCTCTTTGTATGCTGGACACGGCGGGGAAACTACAGGAACGTCTACTCAGGCCTCGCCTAGTAGCGGCTATTCGGGATGCGGGAGATCTGTCAGCGAGGCAGTACAGGTTCAGAACGGCCAGATTCACCATTGGAGCCATACAGGAGATCTTAAATTCCGTCCAGGTGGCCCAGTGGGGTAATCACTTCTCCAGAAGGACGGTGCTGCTCGCTACACTGGACGTACGCAACGCCTTTAATTCGGCCAAATGGACAGACTTGCTAGCGGCTTTGGAGGACGTCTTTCAAGCGCCGGACTATCTGCTCCGGCTAGTACAAAGTTACCTGAGGGACAGGGAGCTCTGGTGCGATACAGCAGATGGGCCACGCAGCAGAGAAATAACAGGAGGCGTAGCTCAGGGCTCTATCTTAGGCCCCGACCTGTGGAATGCCTTCTATGATGGAATCCTCCGGATGGAGATGCCAGATGATACGTTTCTGGTAGCATATGCTGATGACGGGGCTGCCGTGATCACCGCGAGAGACGCAGAGGAGGCGCAGCGCATGCTGAACCAGGTCATGCGCAGGGTCCGCATCTGGATGGAAGAACACGGTGTGAGCCTTGCGACGGAGAAGACAGAGATTGCGCTGCTCACTCGACGACGTATACCCATAATCACACAGTTCGTGGTGGGGGAAAATGCGATAACATCAACGCCAGCGGTGAAGTATCTAGGGGTGCACCTGGATACTAAGCTTTCCTACTGGGAGCAAATTCGATGTTCTTCGGAGAAAGTCACTAAGATCGTTGCTGGCGCTTAGCAGGCTAATGGCAAATGTCGGAGGTCCAGCTGTGGGAAGACGGCGACTGCTGATGTCGGTGACCAACTCGATTCTCCTCTACGAATACGAGGTCTGGGCCGACGCACTGAAGCAAGAAAAATACCGCAAGCAGATGGCAGCGGTACAACGAAGAGGAACACTTCGAATTGCAAGCTCCTACAGAACGGTGTCGAAACCAGCAGTGTTGGTCGTCGCTGGAGTAATGCCAATAGATCTGATGGCTGAGGAGAGGAGGAGGGTCTACAAGACCAAGGAAGACTTGGGGTTTGTAGAAGCAAGAACAGTGGCCAGGGCACACTCCATGCTGAACTGGCAACTACGATGGGAGCAGGAGAGTCGAGCTAGGTGGACGGCGAGTTTGATTGGAAACCTCCCTGAATGGGTGGACAGAACGCACGGCGAGGTAGACAGGGCATGGTTATTTCTGTGCATACCTGCGAAGGATGGGCAAGATGGAGGATTCGTCGTGCGTGTATGGCGACTCAGACTCTGATGACGCTCATCACACTTTTTTTCGAGTATCAACGGTGGGTGCTGGAGAGGCGAGGACTGGAATCGGAGATTGGCCCCATGACGCCTGATAACATCATAGGCGTCATGCTCAACAGCAAACAGAACTGGGACATGGTTGTGACCTTCGTGAGGATGGTCCTACGGCAGAAGAAGCCTGAACTTGACCCCCTCACAGGGCGATGATATAGATAAAGCTGTAGGAGCCTAGTAGGCGCAATACGAGGTGCCACTCTGAAGCCATACAAATAGTTGTTCAAAGGGGGGGGTTCCCTGCCTGTAAAGTGGAGGTTTTTTGGTGGATGCGAGTCCCAAACACCGTGAGACCAGTCGAGTGTCTCCTGATGGTGCATAATCGATTTTTCCTCCCCCGAAAAAAAGACTGTACTTATAAGTTATATGCTAGTATATTACATACACGTAGCGATATTCTGAAACACTGAACAGGAATATTTAAAAACTAAAGTGAATTTTTAATTTGTGTATTGAATTGTAATTTGTAGAAGTATCATATGGTTTTAGAATAAACGTCGTTTTACAGCTACTGTAACATTAAAAGTAACAACACAATAATGTTTCTAAATGCAGAGGTAAAAAATTTTAGGCCTATATAGCCCATTCGATTATTATCATAGGCCATACGGCGTCATTCTTTCTGTAATATCATGATGTAGACAAACACATGCTGTTCAAAACAAGATTAAAACATTCAGCATCAATAATCAAACAGGAATATATTTTTACTCACAGTAATAGTAATTTGACTTTAAGTACAATAACTTTTAAACAGCGTGAAACAGTAGATTCTTAGAGATACAAAAAATATGTGTGCGCGTGTGCGTGCGTGTGACAGATCAAGGAATAATAACAGTAATAGCGCGCGGTCACTGCTTAAATAATTACTGTATCCTAATAAACTACTCGCGAATAAGGAAATTAGAAATGTATGCATAAAAAACAAATCATCAGACCGTCTCTTACCAATAGATTATTGCCACTATAGAGTGTAAAACATCCTACATCCAATAAGTTTACTCGATGTAAGTAGAAGTATCTGTAGACGCTACAGATAGATTACTACATGAAACGTTACCAAAAAGATTTAGCTGACAAAATCCATTACAATTTTAACTAACATATTTTCCTTACATCTTAGTTGGCTACTCATACTTTCACACACAGAGATACATTATACATAGCCTGTGTATAATAATTTAGAGAAGATAAAAATTGTTAAAAGATACAAATTTAAGTTGCAATGTAAACTTTAAACATAAAAATTTAATTTTTAACGCATTAAGTACAAAGTTATTTAAGCTGTTTGAGCGCAAGTTTCATTTGGTAGGTCGATTTATCTACAGTTTTTTAAGATATAAATTTTTAAATCAACTCAACAACATTGTATGACATATTTTAGTATATTTAGTGACTATATTTTAGAAATATGTATGCGACTATTAAGTGTATTGTGCGTTACTAATTCATATAACGTTGTCTATTTTTTAATTTTCTTTATCAATTTACAATTTTATATATATCCTACCAGTATTATCCTTTCTTTTAATCCAGATCTTCGTCAATTATTGAATCGTAATATTTTTATATAGTGGTGTGCAACAGTGATAATTCTGCTTGTGATTTTAACCACTAACACAACTTTCTTCATTAATCTGCTATTAAGATGTGCAATCGATGACAGGTAATGGACAACAACAATGAGGTAATAAACGACAACAATAAGATAAGTAAAGTTTTTAAATATCTTAAGTTGAAAGTTAAATTGAAGAGGGTTTTAAGTAAAATATGGTTTAATAAACAATGTCTGGAGAATAATGTCATCCCAAAATACGCGCAAGTTAAAATTAAAAATCAGAACAGAATAGCCAGAAAAGTAAAAGAACAAAGCGAGAAAAAGTGGATAAAACTAGAAATAAGGTCACTTTACGGCATAATCAATAGATATAATAGGGAATTATATGACAGACATATAGAATTGTTAAGAATATACTCGTATGTATAGGTAGAAGAAATATTATATAATTTTGGTTTGGGGTACGTAGAAAAGAAATTGGAAAATAAAAATAAAAAAATGGTAGATAAGTTAAATAAATTAATAAGAAAGAACGGAGTAAAAAGGAACACCTCTTTAAGAATAACTGTGAAAAAGAGTGGTAAACCTTACAGAGGTAACTTTCAATACAGAAGAAACAGAAATGTTAGCAAAAGGCTTAAATACGCGCCGCCACCAGAATTAAATCAAGAAAAAACGATTATTGAATGCGAAAGCATAATACAAAAACTAGGAAATGTAAATGATAAAAAAAGAATAAGGTTGGAAGTAGGGAATATAGTAGGTAAAATATTTAAGAAAAATTTGTGTAATTCAAAAAATGAACAAAAAATCAAATCAACTGTAACTAAACTAAAGAATAAAATAAAAAGAATATTATAGTTACGAAGGCAGACAAAGGAAATACAATGGTACTACTGAGAAAGGACGAATACATAAAGAAAACGGAAGAATTTATAAGTGAAGGGCCATATGAAGAAATAAAGTATGATTGTACAAGTAAGTACCAGTCAAGGATAAAACAAATGATGAAATAGATAACATTTATAGAAGAAAATAAGAAAAAGTATTTATTGGAAAGTATTCCAACAGCACCAACTTTTAAAAGTCATGTTAAGATATATAAGGAAGGAAAACCAATTAGACCGATCGTTTCTTTTATTAATGCACCTATTTATAAATTATCAAAGGAAGTTAGCAGAGTACTGAAAGAGAAATATGAATTTGGGACAAAATACAACATAGAGAATAATGTAAAATTGATAGAAAAATTAGAAAATATTAGAATTATTGAAAATACAAAATTGATATCACTGAATGGTAAGGACTAGTTTACGAATATCACAGTAAATAAAGTTATTAAGTTAATAAACGATAATAATATGGGAGAATACAGGTATAAAAAGCAATTGATTAAAGTAATTAAAGAATGTGTAAATCAGAACTATTTTAGGTTTAATAAGAAGTTTTATATACAGAAAAAAGGATTACGTATGGGGTCTTCATTATCCCCTATTCTTGCAGAAATATATATGAATGATTTTGAAAAGCAATTAATAAGTTCCACTAAGTATAAAGACAATATAAAATTATGGACTAGATACGTTGACGATGTATTAGTAATTTGGGAAGGAAGCATAGAAGAATTGCATGAGTTTATAAATGCGGTAAATAATAAGGATAAAAACTTACAATTTAAAGAAGAGATAGGAGGTAAGAAAATAAATTATTTAGATTGTTGTGATTGGTTGATGGTGTCATTTTTACCTGTACGTGGGACTTTGCTGAATCTATATGTACAGGTAGCATGGCAGGACAGCTTTAGTCTATACCACAGTACTGTGGGCCTGCACGTAGACACCCAAAGTGCAGAAAATTTTACCACTGATGATGGCAGCCAGTGGAGCTGCCGAAACGTTTGGTTTTGTTTTTAACCAGGGACCACGGCCAAACAGCCCGGATATCTTTCATAATTCAAATGACACCGGCCGTGAAAGCCTAAGGAATAATTTAAATTACTTAGATTTAAACATAGAAATTAAAGATAATGAGAAACTACAGTTTGGGATACTTAAGAAAGAATCGTATTCTGATATAATTATACCAAGAGAGTCCTACCACCCATATAGATATAAAATGGCGGCAATCAATTCATTTTGTTATAGAGCTCAGAAGTGTTTAAAAGAGACCGAATCAAAAGATAGGGAGTTAAAAACGATAAAGGGAATTGTAAGGAATAATAATTATAACACCAACATAGTGGATAAAGTTATGAAAAGGGTTAACATACAAAAAGCTAAAATAGAACCAGAACAATAGAATTATGCAGGCTCATTGACATACATAGGTTCACATACTAGAAAAATTATAAAATGTTTTAATAAATACGGAGTAGATATAGCTATTAAAAAATGTGAAACGGTATTTGATAAGATAAGGAATAAAAATATAGAAAAAATCCCAGTTTTACAGAAAAGCGGAATTAGTAAATTAAAATGTAAAGACTGCAACAAAGTGTACCTAGGGGAGACAGGACGAAAATTCGTATACAGGTTGTCTGACCACAAACGTGGAGAAGGTAATAGAACAACGAATTCGTTATACGCAAGACATTTCATAGAAGACAACCACAAGTTTGTTAATCCTTTGGAAGACTACAAAATTGTAGAAGTAGTAAATAACACAGTTGAAAGGAAACTTAGGGAGGAGTTAGAAATATTGAAAGAAAGAGAAAAAGGGTTAGACAATTTAATTTATAATAAAATTAAATTTTATAATGAATAAATGTTTTATAACATAATTAAGAAGTAAATGATAGAGGACAGATAGATAAGATTAAGAATTAAATTGCAGAGGACTAATTGGATATTTTTAAATAAGGGTGTGTGACTGGCCCAGATGTGGGGGAGAAAGACGGTAGGTTTAAAAGGAATGCACCCACACACACACACACACAACACTGAAACACAAGGAATTTGCTAGAAAAAAATGTAAAATATGTAACTGTCCACATGGAGGGACAGGGTTCAGAGGGGCGGAAGGGGCATTGAATTATAGCTTGTTGTGTGTGAGCACGGTGTGGTGGGGTGGGGGTGAAGTGTTATTTTTAAGTTAATGGTTCATTTCCGTTCTGACGATGAGCTGTGAAGCTTGAAAGCGCTAATCGGAATATTTTTATATACTGGTGTGCAACAGTGATAATTCTGCTTGTGATTTTAACCACTAACACAACTTTCTGCATTAATTATTGAATAATTTCACTTATCTTAGTACGTTATTCTATCACATCATACATTTTAGGACTGTGATCAATTAGCGCGATATATAAATGTTTTAATTTCTGTGGCTGTAAACTTAATTTTCAATTAAGTTTTGCATAGCAGCTTATTTTAGATATAAAACTTTTTTCACATCACATATTGGAGTATAGGATTAACCCATTAAGTGCCACATTTTTTATTTTGTTTATTTCTTCTTATATTTTGTGGTAAAATGTTATAAATAGAACATACAAATTATATTATGTAAAAAAATACATAATGGGGGGAATTAAGTTTTTTTTTTTTAAAGTCCCAAATGGGGATCATGGCTGTTCTAGGGTAGAATTGATCATAAATCTTGGAAATTTCAATAAGAGTTTTATTTCATTTTATTTACGTATAAAGATTTTTAAACATAAATCATGTTCAAGAAAAAGAAATTAAGCATTATAAATCTCAATAACTCAGTTATTATAAGCTTATTTTTGTTTATTCCAAGTCTGGAAACAGCTAACATAAAGACGAATGTTGCAATTGAGACATTGTTTTCTAACGTTACATTTGCAAACACATTTCCTTTGTTTACCTCCATCTGTTCTTACAAGGAAGTGTCCTACGGGGTCCTTACAGCTTCCAGCACACGGTTTATAGCCTTCTTAGGGAAAAAAGTTCTTCCTGCATTTTTTGGATCAGATATAGATGACTTAGCCAAATAAGCTCGAGCAATGGATCTTCTGAAATCAAGCAGAGGCACTTTCTCGTTTGTCATCGTGTATAGTATGTAGGGATTTACCAATGCCATGTCAACCAAATAGATAATAATTGGATAATTTTGCCTCTGATTTTGATCCGGTACTTATTTATCATCCAGTCCATCTTGTCAACTCCACCCATACGTTTGTTATAAGTTGAAATGCAGTATGGCTGGTCAATTTTATTACACTTTTCTTTTCGTTCTTTGACCAGCGAGATACTTTTTGCATTGGATGAAATCGTACATTGTTGGACATGTTTTTTACTGTGTTATTGTCTTTCCATATCACCGCAAATATTTTGTTTGTCCATCAAAAGAGTAATCATAGGTAGCTCTTTTCTGCTTAGCCATCACTTTGTCATCCTTTACAGGACAGTTGTTCATTCTTCTTAGCTGTGATGTGCCTTCATCCTTCTCTGTTAGACTCTTCATCAATTCATGGGTTGTAAAAAAGTTATCAAAATAAAAAGCATGGTTTTGTTGGTTAGCCACTAAAGACACTTTCCTCAAAAGAACTGAAGCTCCCAATGAGGTGGGTTGTGGCAGGATTCTCTCTTGCTTTCCCTCATACAGTTCAGTATGAAAACAGTACCCAGTTTCAGTGTAGCACAGAGCCCATTGTTTAAAACCAAATCTTATTGGCTTCCCTTTGATAAATTGTTTTAAAAAATGATGTCCGTAATATTGAACTATTTGTTCGTCAACGCTCAGTTTTTGCGAGAAAGCACCAAACTTCATGAAATTACTATTTAGCATTTCATACAAGGGGGCTATCTTGAAACATTTCACTGCTCTATTTTCAGGTTCTTTCGAAGTGTCATTGAAATGAATGTTGCGTTTGATTTCAAGATACCTATTTCTTGAAAAACATTTTCTGACACAATCAATCGATAGATTTTCATCCTTACTCCAATACATTTTTTCTTGAGTAAGGGAGTGATGTCCTGTAAATAATAAAAATCCAAGAAAGTTTCTCAAGCAATCAGAGGTGAAAACAAAATCATGATGATTGTTCTGTCTAGCACAATGCATGCTCTGTTCTACGATATCTTGCATTATGTTTTCATCAAATAATGTTTCAAAAACTTCGACAGGAGTCTTTTTAACAAGCTCTTCTTTTATTTTTTCTCTATGCTCTACGATATACTCTCCTGAGGGCAATGTTACAATGAAATTCGGATCTTTTTTCTGCCAGTCAGTTTTTGCTTTAGGGATACTTACTTGGCCTTTTAGGGTTTTTAGGGTTACTTTGACCTTTTTTTTGTGTCTCTTTGAACGTGCAATTGTTATTGATCTTATAACCTGTCTTGAAGAACATGGTTCCTGTAAATATGATATATCTGAACATTTTCTTTTTTTCTTTTAAGGTGTCATTGGAATTGTTTTACTAGAATCATGGGTTGCATCTGTCTCAGTGAAATGAATCTCAAGTTTCCCTGATACTTCATTAGGCAGACAGTCATCGAAATCATTTTCATCAACATCTTCTAAATCACATACTTCTTCGTATCGATGGCAACTGTACAATATCGATGTGCGATTCCGAATCAACAGAAAGAAGGAATTCTGGGTCATTTATTATTGCTTCAATTTCAGCAAAAGTTAAAAACTGTTGGTCTGCCATCTCTGAAAAAACTGAATCAAACTAATAGAAAAAGGGAACTAAGTGCTTTTACATGGGAAGTGAAAGGGTATCTCCAAAAGGGTATCTAAGTTTTAAAACTTCACATTCCGAACCTAACCAAGGAGCACAAGTGGAAAGCCTGCATTTGTATTTTATAACCTATAAACTAAGTAACTTGTTGAAATTAAATATTTAAATTTATTATTACCAAAGATAATAATTTTATAATAATGAAGTACGCACTTTTAGTCAACTTACCTGACAGTGATCACTTCGTTTTCAACGTAATAAATACAAAATTGTTAATAAATATTACTTCTGCACATAAAATCAAACACAAATATGTGGAGAACACTACAATGAGGTCATCTTATCATTTTTGAAGTGAAACTTCTTTATCGACGTATGAGAGAAATTTTATAGCAATGTAAAAAAAAATCGTCACGATTTTCGATTACGCGCCATGTTGTTTTTTTTTTTTTTTAAGTTCAGTATAGTGACGTAAAGAATAATATATTAGTTTGAAAGTGATAAAATAAAAAGACTTATTATTTGTTATGTGAGAGCAAATGAGAGTTTTCATAAAAATTCAAGTAAACGTCGGCCAATAGACGAGAGAGAGGTGGCCAATCCATCATCCTCAATGAAAAATTGGTTATTGAAAGCAAAGTAATTCAAATTCGTGTGAATTTATAGTAAAAGTGAGAGTGATTATATATTTCGTTTGATAAATCCAACACGTGAGCGTGATTTTAATATTTATTTGAGGTTAACCTCACTTTTTGATTGTAAGTATCAGTAAATGTATATAAATCTATTAAAATTAGCAAATATTAAAAATCCAACACGTGAGCGTGATTTTAATATTTATTTGAGGTTAACCTCACTTTTTGATTGTAAGTATCAGTAAATGTATATAAATCTATTAAAATTAGCAAGTATTAAAAATCCAACACGTGAGCGTGATTTTAATATTTATTTGAGGTTAACCTCACTTTTTGATTGTAAGTATCAGTAAATGTATATAAATCTATTAAAATTAGCAAGTATTAATAAATATGACTGTAAATCTAGTAAACATTATTAATTCTAAAAAAAATAAAAAAACAAATTAAATAATAATTTAAAAATAAAACAAAACCCAATTAGAAAATAAAAATATGTATACGTACATCTTTTTTAATTATTCGTTTTTAATGATTTATTTATTCATTTTGAATTCTATAAAATCATTGCATGTCTACAAGATTAACTGTCATCATATAATTGTATTACTTTGAATAGATAATTCCAATTATTTACTCATAACTTGTGTAATTGAGTAAGTTATTAAATATCTGCTTTGAATTATTTTTATTAAGTTATGACATGAAATATGAATATTAAAGTTCGTTATATAATTTTTGTAAACTGATTAACTAATTTTTAGATTAAATAATGGCAGAGTCCGAAAACTCTATTGAGTATCCAAATGCAATAGTTGTACAAGTAGATGTTCATCATCGTAATTGTTCACAAATCAGTACATCAGCTGAGCGATCGAGAGAGTACAGAGATAAGAAAAATAATGAAACTCAAGCAGCGAGTGATCTTTATTCAGTCCAACGGGGATATCCAAAAACAGCTGCAGAGCGAATGAGAGCGTATAGAGCCCGGAAAAAGAAAGAAATTCCGATAGAGAATCATCGAAAACGTAAAAAATCAGATGCAGAGCGTGCGCGAGAGTACAGAGCCCGAAAAAAGGGTAAAACCCAGTCAACAGGTGAGATTTTCTCAGTTATATACGATCAAAATCACAATACATTATATTCATGACATTAATAACATACTTTTTATAATTACAGCTAATAACATTAGAAATGTGCCCGATCCTAATGAATCCAGAATCTTAAGAGAAAATCAAACAATAAGAGAACAAATTCAAGAACACCGAAATCAAAGTCAGAACTTGGTTGAGTCAAGATTAATTCAAGAATCACAAAATGAAACTAATCATCTGGTTTACACAGATTTTTATCGTGATCATCTGGCTCATGACGAATTTAAAAAAAAATTTGTTCGAAATTCGTTTGGTCATGTTTGCTCAGTTTGTGAAAGACTGTGGTTTAAAGGTGACTTACGATCTGCATCCCTTCAACATGATACGATCTTAAGAACAATAGTTCCTCATCTTGATATAAAATACATTGTTCTATGTAACACCTGTGCACAATCTGTGAATAAAAATAGTATCCCTGTGATGGCTTCTTATAATGGATTTAAATTTCCAACGAAACCTGATTATTTACCGCCATTAGACTTAGTATCTGAAAGATTGATTTCTCCGCGAATTCCATTCATGCAAATTAGGAGATTAAGACACGTTAACGGTCAATATGGTATTTATGGCCAAATAATCAATGTTCCAGTATCTATTGATTCAATGGTTCGTACTCTCCCTAGAAATCTATCTGATGATCACTGCATTAATGTGCACATTAAACGCAAGAAAATCCATAAGTCAAGTTATTTACATGGCATAATAAACAAAGGTACGATAAAAACTTGGCTTCAATTTTTACTAAAGTCGCCATTATATACTATGTATGACATTAAAATTGATGAATCTTTTTTCGAAACCAATAACACTGATATTTTACCTCAAGATGAAATAAGTGAACACATACCAATCGAAGAAAGTCTGGTATCTCAGCAGCAAACATTGTTGTGGAATGAAGAAAAATATTTAAGATTAGCTCCAGGAGAGAAAAATCTTTCACATAGTTTACTTTTTGATGAACACGCGGAAGAATTGTCTTTTCCCGCAATTTATTTGGGTCAATTTCGTACATTTCGCGATGGAGTACGAGTAACACCATATGCAATGGCAACAAGTGAACTCAGACGTTCAGATCGTCGTGCTGTTACACCTCAACATGTATTATACGTGGCGATGAAAATTATGAGACTTCGAGTTCGTGATTCATTAACAGTTGCCTTCAAACATATAGGAAAAGATACAAAAATTACACGATAACAAATTGAAAATGATGATTATGTCAACAGTTGCATTGAAACTAATTTTGCGTTTTTGAAATCAATTCCTAATTCATTATGGTACTGGGCTGATAAAAAAAAAAATTATTTGCAATGATTAGACAATTGGGTAAACCAACAATATTTCTCACCATTAGTGCAAATGAAATTGGATGGACTGATTTACTTCAATTATTATATAAGTTTAAAAATAATGGAGCTGAATTGTAAAAAAAAAATGCTGAAGAATTGCACTATCTAGAAAAAGTTACTCTGATTAACGAAGATTCTGTAACGTGGCAATCTATTTCAATAAATTAGTGAACGTACTGTTGAATATTTTACAATCTCCTAAGAAGAGTCCGTTTGGGAAATATTATGTGATGCATTATTTCAAAAGAATAGAATTTCAGCATCGAGGTAGTCCGCATGCTCATACATTACTGTGGCTTGCAAATGCACCAAATGATGCTTTAAGTAAGAATAAAATGGATGCAATTTCACTGATTAACCATCTCATCTCGATTTCATCTAAAGAAGCATCAGGGAAAATTAAATTACAAACACATAAACACTCATTTACTTGTTACAAAAGAATATCGGCTCATAGACCTCAAAAATGTCGTTTTGAAGCACCGTTTATGCCTTCTCGTTCTACAGAGATTTTATTACCTATCAACAAGACGAAATTGCTTTTGATCGTTATGTGCAATGTTACAAAAATATTCGAATTTATCTCGAAAATAATGACTATGAGAATATTGATAGTTTCTATCAGCATAATAATATTTCATCAGATGATGAATATCGCAGTATACTTCGAGCGGGAATAAAGAGAACAAGAGTTTTTATAAAACGTGAACCCAGTGAGAAATGGCATAATCCATTTATCCATTTGTTCTTAATCTGGTAAAATCCAACATGGACATTCAGTTTATAACCGAAGAATATTCGTGTGCCCAGTATGTAGCTGAATATGTCAATAAAACGAATCGCGGAATAAGTAATTTACAACGTGAAATCATTAAATGTATGGATGAACACCCGGAGTTTGACGTTGTGGAAATCACAAGAAAATTAGGAGTTGAAATGCTGAACAGTGTTGAAATATCGAATCAAGAAGCTGCCTGGTATCTTTTAAGAGAACCGATGTCAAAAAGCTCATCTGTTATAGTATATATTCCAACAATGTGGCCGGATGAGCGGCAAAAACTCAAGAAGACCACTAAAGAGCTAGATGAAATGGGAATTGATGATGATTCAACTGACATTTGGAAAGAAAACTGGTTCACAAAGTATGAAAAAAGGCCTGAAGAATTAAGTAATGTAACGCTTGCTCAATTTGTCGCTTATTATAATGTTCACAGCGATGGAAACTCTACGAAACGACAAACACCTCGCATACTTCGTTATCGCAATTATGACATGTCTCAAAATTTGACAGATTACAAACGGGAAATGGTAACTTTACATATTCCGTTTAGGAATGAAAATGAAGAAATCTTAGCAGAAATGAAGTTTACTGAAATTTACACTAGCAATGAGAATCTAATTTTACAACGCAGTCAAGAATTTGAATCTAACTTAGATATTCAAAAACTATAGAGATTTGTCGTGATTTATGTCGCGAAGACGGAATTGACGATAATGATGAACCGGAAGAAAATATTATTGCTGAGCAAAATCCATTTCAGCATTTGTATAATAATCCAAATGCAATCGTTAATGATGACATTCGTTTAGCGACGTTACATAAACTGGGGCTTATTGCAAAAAGAAGAGAAAATTTAATGGCCAATGAGGATTTTTATAATTTGATGAGAATGGCTAACGAGAAACAAAAAAGACTATTGCTTCATGTTATTTCTCATCTTTTATCACCAGATGATGTTCCTTTTCAAATATTTTTTACGGGCCCTGCTGGATGTGGTAAAACATTCGTAATTAAACTTCTAATGGAAATTTATAATCGTTATACTGACAATGACGGATACTGTAATGCATATATAACTTGTGCTTCAACTGGTAAAGCTGCAGTGGCGATTGAAGGAACAACTGTTCATACAGCGTTAAAAATATCATTATCAAGGTTACTTCCTTTAAGTAACGAAACTGCCCAGCAATACAGAACATTGTTTAAATATGTTAAAGTTATTATTATCGATGAGATAAGCATGATCAGCGCTCAATTACTGATAAAAATTGATTGTAGATTGAAACAAATAACTGGTAATTTTCAGACGAATTTCGGAGGATTAGATATTATTTTCATCGGGGATTTACGTCAATTACCTCCAGTTCGTGCTACTCCTATCTATAAGCAACCTAAACAGACTATTGTTGGACCAGTATTATGGCGAAATCTTAAATTTTATGAACTAGATCAAGTTATGCGTCAAGCAAATCAACAGTTTTCGTCAATACTTACTAAAATTGGAAATGGTGAACGCCTTGATGAAATTGAAATAGCTCTCATTGAGTCTCGTTTTTGTTCTGTAGAAGAAGCCACAACTAAGTGTCCTCAAGGTATACGGTTATTTAATACAAATCACGCAGTCACTAAGTACAATAATCAAATATTGAACTCGTATTCAGAAAAAATAATTCCAACTGCAAAAGATGTTTATAGTGGATGTACTTCTAAGGAACAAGAGACTTTTGTGCACCAAAAACTGCATAAAATGTCCTTAATTGATACAAATGGATTACCTTATCAAACAACATTTGTAATAAATATTTATTACATGATTACTACAAACATTGATGTATCTGACGGATTAGCGAATGGTGCTGTTGGAAAGTTAGTGCATGTAGAAACCGATAACGGTGGAGTAGTTAAAATAGCATGGCTTGAGTTTCCAGAATTACCTCGAATTGGTCAAAAATTAAGACGTAAAGCAGCAGGTCACGCAGCAGAAAATAATATCAGTCGAATGGCTGTACCAATTGTACAAAGATCTTCCACCATTCCTCTTAATAATAATAAAACTATTGTTGTAAAGCTCTCTCATATTCCGCTGGTTTGTGCTTGTGCTACTACTATTCATAAATCACAAGGCAGCACATTTCCGGAAATTGTTTATGAATATGGGAAACATCACAGTCAATCGTTGCTATATGTTGCTTTATCACGTGTAACGAGTATTGAAGGATTGTATATAACAACTACAAATGATGATAAAATATTTTACCATGGTCGAAGAACGTCAACATCCACCATCGATTTACAAACAGAATTTAAACGATTGTCTCTGAATAAATTAGAAACTATAAATGAACATTTGATTGGGTTCATGAACAGCAGAAAAGGTTTGTCACTTTTTACTTTCAATTGTCAATGCCTTAGAGCTCATACCGATGACCTGAATGATTCAACTGTAAAAAATTCAAATGTTTTAGTTTTATCTGAAACTTGGCTAAACAATGAAAGTGAAATAAACATTCCTAACTTCAGTTGCATCGCAAAATTTAAACGGTCGAATACTAGAGCAGGAGGTGTAGGGATATTTCATAACTCTAATGATGTTGTCAACATTGTAACTTCAATGATAGATTTCTCTGTTTCCTGTCCTGACTTTCATGGGTCACTAGCATCAGCAGTTGGTGATTTATGTATGGCTCAATGCCAAATGGAAAATGGAAAAAAAATTTTAATAGTTGCATTATATATATCTCCTAATCAGAAGTTAGATGATATTATTCATTTTCTTCACCATTCATTGTTGCCATACACCAAAGGAGGTGCCACCTTACTCCGTAACAGTAATGATAAAATACCTATGATTTTAAGTGGAGATTTTAATGTCAATTTCGCATTAGATAAATCTTTGAAGCTAGTTGAATTTTTAAGAGACAATTTAAATTTATGTCTACAAAACAGTCCACAAACATCAACAACAAGATCTGGTACTACAATTGACGCAGTTTTTACAAGGCTACTAGAATCCGTAGAATGTAAAACATATATTTCATATTTTAGCTACCATAAGCCATTAATTACAAAAATATTTAATAATGACAACAATGGTAATAATGATGCGATCATAATTGATGAAATACAATAATTATAATAAGAGCAATGATAAAATGAATTACTCATATTATTTGTATGCATGTCTATAATAATAAAATAGCTTTAATTTAATACGGAAAAAATTTTTTTTCTTAAGCCTTATCTACCCAATTTCTGTGAAGTTGTAAATAGTAGAAAAATGATATGTCATAAAGAAGTTTCACTTCTTACCTGTGTACTCTGGTACACACACATATTTTTTATTCAGGATTGCCAACTTTAACTCTAAAAAATGAAAAATCCCCATTTGGGGATCATGGTATACTGAATGGGTCAGTATTCAGTACAAGTCTAACTGACATGACATTAGGGGACAGTCTTGAAGGCCTACATTTCTCGTCACCAAACGTTCGGCTGCCCTAAACCTGTACGTTTGCAACTCATAGGAGATTGCAAATCTTTTCCTGAAACATATAACATTTATGTGAAAAATGAATTTTATAGCTTGAACTAAAGTCAACTTTAACAATTACAAAATTTTTTTTTTCTCTCTTAATTAAACTAGAGTTAATGCCAATTAAAATACAATGAATAGTATCAATATTATGCTCTACACTTTTTGACAGAAAGCAAAAATACAAAAAGAAATATTTATAATTACATTATTTTGCATAAAAACTTTGAATATTCTATTCCATAAATTATAATTTCCAATTATCACTTAATATTTAATTACTAATATATTATGTTATTTCTGTTTCTAAAAAGTCTGTCTCAGCCGTCTTCCCTTCATACTTAATGCTATTCTTATTTTCTAGTATAAAATTTGCCAGGACGAGAATATGGCTTGCTTTTCTCTCGATGGAAACTCAAAGTACTGAAATATTTTTCATGGAGCATGTTCATATTACATTTACCCGATGATGATAAACATTTCCAATATGGAACAAATATTCTGTGCTACAGTTTTAGTAAAGGCAGTCTAGCGTAAATTATGCGTTCAATGAATCGCAAGGAAATGTGTACGAAGTTTTTTGTATACCCATTTTGTGAAAGGAGGCGGGAACCTGTGGTGATTGTATTTCGAAAAGAAAATACGGTAACAGAATTTTTTAAAAGTATTCAGCCAAACTTACTCTGTTAAATGCAAGGCTAAAATTGTTTTGTTAGAATGCGTAATGCAGTTTTGTCATTGACCACCAAATCATTCAGCACTCCCCCAAATGCATATCTCTTACCATAAGAAAGATCCTACCAACAGGTAGCCCCCCACCATAAACAATTATGGTTCGTGTTATTCTTGTCTTTTTCTAAGGCATTTTGAGAGGGATGCACCATTAACAATGACTTCAAAGTTGTTTAAATTTTATTATGTATTTATACAAATATTCTTCCTTTGTGAAATATGTTCGCCTTATTTTTTTAATATACAAAAATTGTCGTGTCTTCCATTTAGCGTTAATAAAAATATAACTTGTTTATTTTCTTGTGAATGCACTGCATTCCTTTATATGAGTGCAGTACGTAACCCATCAGATGACATCAACTTGCTAAATCAAATAAAAAATGATTCCCCGCCCCACAACATCGTTACCGGTCGTTCCCCTTTTCTGAGAATTAGATGCAATTAAAGTATATAATTTTACATCACCAAGGTCAGTTTAGTTCAATATTTTTATGAATGTTTTATTTTTATTCGGTACGGATACGATTCATTTATTTGGTGTTGGAATATAAAATAAACTCTAATTTTTATCTTCTCAATTATTGATAGAGTAAGAGAGTTGCTTCGTGGCATTATAATGATGTTCTTAAAAAGCGTACAATCCCATTTCTGTTCTCAATCCATTAAAAGAATATATTATTCGAAGTTACCTTAAACAATTTGCGTATTGTTTAATAACTTACCCTCTAACAAAACTCACCGCAGTGTTTGAAAGATTTAATTGAATTCAATATGTTCACAAATTGTAAGTATAGGCATATTTATATAAGAGGAAATATAAATAAAGTATATTTATATACAATTTAAATATAAAATAGTAAAACAGTATTTAAATAAAAGGAACATGAAGATTTAGATGTTATCTACATGTAACTCAAAAAATTAAATTTTAAATATCATATGGAAACGTATACAGAAAATTAATAGATAAAATGAAAAACAATGATTTATTACAAAGTCCATCAATTACTTCACTATCAACCACTGACTTACAGAAAGAGTGGGTTTCATAGATGCGTAAACATTTAAAGAAAACACTTTATATTTTTTTGGTTTGTTGAATAATTTGGGCAACATAGGTAAGCACAGATTTCTACTTAATATTCTTGAAAAAGTAGCAGACAAGGAAGAATTAATGACTCTCAATTTTATAATAAGAGGTAACAAGCTTTACAATTTATTGACTCCACATGTCTACAATCATATTCAGCTTGAATCATGATTCATCTTATGGTCACGTGTGCTTTAGATTAAAAAATGTCTAAGATTTTACATGGAGACATTCTATACATGAGTTTCACAATATTGTATATATTATACATCTGAAAATATTTCTGAACGTTACCCATTTTACTTCCATGTTCCTTAAGGAAATGGAAGTATGGTGATGGCAAAAAAAATCGTGTTCGAGATTATTTCAGATTCTGATTGTACTTCACTCAAAACATGAAAAAAGTCATTTTTCGAAAAGTGGCTGTGTGTGTGTCTGTGTGTCTGTAGATTTTATTTTATGGCAAACGATAACAGCCGCAAATTCAAACAGAATCAAATCATATTTTGCATACAGCCCTGATTTGTAGAGTACTCAAGACCTATTGTTTTTGGTGAAGATCGGTTAAAGGAAAAGGGTAGTTTACCAGCAACGTTTTATGTTAGCAAGGGTATTTTCTATGGCAAACGATAACTGCCGCAAATTCGAGCATAATCAAATAATTTTTTCGAAAAGTGTCTGTGTGTGTGTGTCTGTGAGTCTGTGTGTCTGTCTGTGTGTGTCTGTAAATTTTTTTATATGGCAAACGATAGCAGTCGCAAATTCAAGCATAATCAAATAATTTTTTTCATGTATCCCTTATTTGTAGACTACTCAAGACCTATTGTTTTTGGGGAAGATCGGTTAAGGAAAAGGGGTAGTTTACCAGCAACGGTTTTTTTTAATCAAGGGTAATTTTTATTTGGCAAACGATAGCAACCGTAAATTCAAACAGAATCAAATAATGTTTTGCATACAGCCCTTAATTATAGAGTTTTCAACACCTGCTGTTTTTGGTGAAGATCGGTTATGGGAAAGGGGTAGTTTACCAGCAACGTTTTATGTTTTAACAAGGGTATTTTTTATGGCAAACGATAACAGCCGCAAATTCAAACAGAATCAAATAATGTTTTGCATACAGCCCTCAATTGTAGAGTTCTCAAGACCTGTTGTTTTTGGTAAAGATCTGTTGTGGAAAAGGGGTAGTTCACCAGCAACGTTTTATGTTTTAACAAAGGTATTTTTTATTGCAAACGATAACAGCTGTAAATTCAAACAGAATCGAATGATTATTTGCACACTGCTCTGAATTGTAGAGTACTCAAGACCTACTGTTTTTGGTGAAGATCGGTTCAGGGAAAGGGGTAGTTTACCGGCAACGTTTTTTTATCAAGGGTAATTTTTTCTATGGCAAAAGATAACAGCTGCAAATTCAAACAGAATCAAATAATGTTTTGCATACAGCCCTGTATTGTAGAGTTCTCAAGACCTATTGGTGTTGGTGAAGATCGGTTAAGGGAAAGGGGTAGTTTACCAGCAACATTTATGTTTTAACAAGGCTAATTTTTTATATGACGAAAGATAACTACCGTAAATTAAAACAGAATCAACTACGTTTTTGCATACCTTTTTGAATTATAGAGAACTCAAGGTCTGTTGATTTTTTTGAAGATCGGTTAAAGGAAAAGGGGTAGCTTACCAGCAAAATTTTATGTTTTAACAAGGGAAATTTTTTATGACGGAAGATAACTGCAGTATATTCAAAAAGAATCAAATATTTTTTTGCATACCTTTCTGATTTGTAGAGAACTCAAGGCCTGTTGATTCTGGTAAAGATCGGTTAAGGGAAAGGGGTAGTTTACCAGCAACATTTTATGTTGTAACAAGAGAAATGTTTTTTCATGACGAACGATAACTGCTGCACATTCAAACAGAATCAAATATTTTTTTGTATGCATCCCTGCATTGTAGAGGACTAAAGGTCTATTGATTTTGGTGAAGATCGGTTAAGAGAAAGGGGTAGTTTACCAGCAACATTTTATGTTTTAACAAGAGTAAAGTACTTAATTTTGATAAATAAAGTATCCTGATAAGAAGCTCATAATAATCCACTGTTGAAACGTAGATGAAATATCTATAAATGAAGAGGTTAGGTGAACCGGGTGGGAGTAATTTTCTATTACTGAAAATTATAGTTGAAGGTGGAGGGGAGAATATTTTATATGTGTTCTACGTTATCGGTAACAAAGAAGTAGTTCTTTGTTAAAATTCCGTCCCGGGCTGTTTAGCCGTAGTCCAATGTTTTCTGCAAAACCAGACTTTTCAATTATACAGAACTCAAGGTCTGTTCATTTTGTTGAAGATCGGATAAGGGAAAGGGGTAGTTTACCTGCAACGTTGTATATTTTAACAACGGTATTTTATATGGCAAACGATAAGAGTCGCAAATTAAAACAGAATCAAATAATTTGTTGCATACAGCCCTGAATTGTAGAGTACTCAAGACTTTTTGGTTTTGGTGAAGATCGGATAAGGGAAAGGGGTAGTTTACCAGCAACGTTTTATATTTTAAAAAGGGTAATTTTTTATGACGAAAGATAACTGCCGTAAATTCAAAGATAATCAAATAAATTTTTCATACATTCCTGAATTGCAGAGAACGCAAGGGCTGTTGATTTTGGTGAAGATCGGTTAAGGGAAAGGGGTAGTTTACCAGCAACATTTGATTTATATATGTAATACATTATCGGCAACAAGGAAGTAATTTGTTGTAAAAATTCCTTCCCATCCTGTTTGGCCGTAGACCAATGTTTTCTGCAAAACCAGACGTTTTGGCAGTGCCATCGACTTCCATCATCAGTGAAAATCGAGTGCGATAACGTGAGGTGGTATACGTTAGTGACCAAAGTACTGTGGTTAAGGTTGAATCAGTAGATAAAATAAGTAGTTTCTATGAAAATATTTCATTTTGAAAATGATTTTAAATATAAATCTTAGAACATTGAAGTCATGTATAGTTCCCCATACCGATATTTTTCTAAGGCAAACGATAACAGCCGTAAATTCAAACAGAATCAAATAATGTTTTGCATACAGCCCTGAATTATATAGTTCTCAAGGCCTCTTGGTTTTGGTGAAGATCGGTTAAGGGAAAGGGGTAGTTTACCAGCAACGTTTAATGTTTTAACAAGGGTATTTTTTATGGCAAACGTTAAGAGCCGCAAATTCAAACAGAATCAAATAATTTTTTGAATATAGCCCTGAATTGTTGTGTTCTCAAGACCTGTTGTTTTTGGTGAAGATCGGTTAAGGGAAAGGGGTAGTTTACCGGCAACATTTTATGTTGTAACAAGAGAAATTTTTCATGACGAACGATAACTGCCGTAAATTCAAACAGAATCAAATAATTTTTTATACATGTGCCTGAGTTGTAGAAGACTCAAGGCCTATTGATTTTGGTCAAGACCGGTTACGGGGAAAGGGCAGTTTACGAGAAACATTTTTTTGTTGTAACAAGGGTAAAGTACTTAATTTTGATAAATCAAGTATTCTGATAAGAAGATCTTAATAATCCACTGTAGAAACTTAGATGAAATATCTATAAATGAAGAGGCTAGTTGAACGGTGTGGGGGTAATTTTCGATAAATGAAAATTATTTTTGAAAGGGGAGGGGATAATTTTTATATGTGTACTACGTTATCGGCAACAAAGTAGTAGTTTGTTGTTAAAATTTCTTCCCGGGCTGTTTGGCAGTAGTCCAATGTTTTCTGCAAAACCAGACGTTTCTGCAGTGCCGTCGACTGCCATCATCAGTGAAAATCGAGTGCGAAAACGTGTGGTGGTATACGTTAGTGACCACAATTCTGTGGTTAAGGCTGAAGCAATAAGTGGTAATAAGTAGTTTCTATGGAAACATTTCATTTCGTAAATGATTTTAAATATAAATCTTAGAACACGGAAGTCATGTATGGTTCTCCATAACGATATTTTCCTTGTCTTTGGGTACCGATATCCTCAAATGGCAAATACATCAAACTAATCAACTAATCAAACACATCCTTATAAAGTATAAAAACTAAATATTACCAATACAAGGTGTTGGAACAATATACAGTGTTTGATAATGCAGGATGTAACTTGCTAACATATCAAACGTACAATGCGTAAGGAAAAAGGTGATAAAACGCTAGAAGCAAGTAGGGAGGAGTTACAAAATAGACAAAAATTTTTAACAATTCATGCGGAAACAGTTGTCAACTAACAATTCTAACAAGTGGCTCCCCAATTTATAACTTAAAATATCTTATATTCTGTTAACAACTGTTGGTGTTAGCCAGCTATATTCGGCAGCTTAAGAGTAGATAATAGAGAAACTCTAGTTTGACTTACTGCATCGATGTAAGGGAAAACATCCTAAAAAAAATAATTGCGGAATGTCTTTATAAAGGAAACAAAAACAGAAAAAACGATACGTACTTAAAAATAAAGCAAGCATATTTCAAAAAATGAAGAATATTTTGATAAATACATAATAAAATTTATAGAAGACTTCCAAAAAACCATTTTCAAAGGTAAACACTGTATTTATAAGGGAATGCGGAGACGTCTTCAGAGACAAAATAATGATGGTGGACAGATTAATATAAGTTTTTTAGTTCACAACATCTTAGAAATGACCCTATACAATTTTGATCAATCAACAACCAACGATCAGCTACTTAAGGTCTAGAAGCCAAAGACGAGTCTGAAATAAGGGTGATATTACTTACTGTATTCTGCAATTTGCTTTGACAAATTCTAACTTCAATCTTGTCATTATGTTCAGTATTCATTAATAAGTAAAACCCTCGTTAACAAAAAAATTATTGAAATTAAAATGACTTGTTTTATATTATATTACTTTAAAAATTGTTTCTTAAACTTCATCCGGTTATTCTACGACTGATTTACAGAGTCAGTCAGATTGAACATCAATAGTAGTAACACAGGAAAATGGTAGTGATAACATTTTAATAAAGTCCTGACATTTCATAAGCCAGTGCACATAATGTTTAAATATACTAAAGGTAATTGTATTATATCAACGTGCAGCAAGATAATTTGGGTCTTAAATGGTACTTAACAACGACAAGTCTACATCAAAATAGATTGTCTAAATAATCTTATTGTGTCGGTGTCCTTCATGAAGTTGATGTAACAAGTTGTCCATATTTAATTTCCTTTAAACACAGGTATGACTGGAAAGTAAAAATGTCGGATTGTCACTAACAGAAGCAAAATAAGTTATTGAGGGAAGTTTCTCTCTTTTATAAAATTAATTTTACCCACGTCTACATTCAACAGAAATATGTTTCGACGCTTTGTACGTTATTTTCACGCCTTAGTCAGCGTCTTCCTTTTCCTCTCATATATTTTGTATTCAACGATATTTTACAAAAGATTTCCTCTTGCTTTTCATGAGCACGGAATTTACAGAAGACTGTTCTTTAAACCCAACACTATGCCACAACGCTTTCATTCCGAGTCGGGACACATTTACTATCATCAAGTAAATGTAACGTTAAAATATTTATATGAAAGTGGTTTCAGCACACCGCGTTCCTTATCAAGTGAAAGCAAGTTTTTAGTCAGACACAGGCAAACTTTGAAGCAAAGGCGATGTAGGCATCAAATTTAAAAAAGGACTGTTAAGTTAATTTTCTTACAACAAAGTCGGATATATTTAAATCTTGATTCAAATTACACTTTTATCACTTATAATGTAAGCAAGAAAAACAGATTGTTCGTGGAATGCTTATAAATTTTATACAGAATACTTCTACTATTGTAATACATAAGAATATTTTGAATAAATATATTATGGTCAGAAAACACACACACAATCACACCACGCCCTCTCATACATATAGACACACACGAGTTTCTTTAAGTTACTTCATGCAATGAACAATTACTATTTGATGCTTTATGTGCTTTAGTGTAATGACGCTCTCTGTATTACTGACGAATTCTTTAAACAAGTAGTGACTCCTCAAAAAGCGTTTTGATTTTAAGATTTAATTAGCAAGGGAATTTAGTATTTATAATTGCTTCAACACTAGTTATATTCTTTAATTTTTTAATTAATTTACGTATTAAATACTGGTCTAAGTTTTCCTTGCTTAAGGTATGATTTTTGCTTTCACGATTCCAAAGTGGTTTGGGTTTTATGTAAGCCTACCAACAGTGTTTTAAGTGAACATAAGGTTTTAGAATAGTTGAGGAGTGGCATTTTCAAGAAATAATGCATCTCTCAATTGTTTGATTCCTACAGTTCCTACTGTCGTCTGGTTATCACAACTTCTTCTGAGGTAATGTAATATGTAATGCTAAATATGTAATACACGAAAGTCCTTATTATAATTACTTCTTCAACTATTTCAACTATTCAGATACAATATTACCTTTTTTTGACAATTATAGTTATCTACAATGAGCAGTATTATAATTTTATACTGAGAATTATTTAACCTGTAAATGTAAAGTCTCCATACTCTACATTGAAAACTTGCGACCTACGAAGCCTTGACCGTTGTCATGCCCGCCGCGTGTTCCAACCACAGCCGTGAGTCCTGGAGCTACTTCTTAACTTACAACGACTTGGCCAGTATATCACTGTATACAGAATGACATCAGAGTACAGTTTTCTATGTTTCTTGAAACGTACGTCAAGGTTCGTGAAAGGTTCCACTTTGGTCTTCATCAACATGAAATAAATATAATGAACCAGGAGAAAGAAAGGTTTTTCTTCCTTGATCAGATAATCATGTCTATATTACTTGACATCTACATTTAGTATACGACTAGTATCCACATTTAAATAAAGTTAAAATAAATGTGTTCATAAATTGCTACAGCTAGCTAGAAATTTACATTACAGAAGCAAACGTTGACCATAGTAGAAAACCATTACGCAAGCAGTAGGGTAACACATTCAGGTTATTGAATCTGATTTATTGCCTTTTGTAAAGTACTTTATATGCGCAGTTTTGCGTGTCAAGTTGCAATGGGGTATGTAGGTTCATGTGAAGATATACCAGCATCATATTGTATTGTACAATATACTGCGACAGCATACAGTGCTAATGTAATATTAACAGTGGGGTGCAACTCACGTTGCGAGAAAACCTCAAACCAGCCTACAGGCCGTTTGTTACTTTTCTTTGGGATACTGACTGCAAGCACCTTCTTTATGCGATTCTTTGTGGTATAGACGTCTTTACGGTAAAACTATATATGAGTCATAACTAATTAGAAAACAATAAAATTGTAGTCTACGTCTGTTACATTTTTACTTAGTTGGCCAGCAGTTAATAAAACTTTGGTTTTAGTTTCCGTATGCAGTTAATAAAATTGTAGGCATGTTTCCGGCATATGAAGAAGAATTATTAATAGATGGAGTTGTATGTGACTGTAATAAAGAAAAGTTTTGATTTTACAGTGATTGAGGTATGTAAAGTACAACATTAATTTGACGGGGAAATAATGCCTCGTCACAGGTATAGAAATTATCAGATATCGTAATGTAAGTTTAGCTAATTTTAAAATATACCCTCGTAGATAGCAAACTTTTTAACGGTGTACTGTTGTTACAAACTCAGAAAAAACCTCGTTATCTTTACTCTCTTATTGACACGACAATCTTTAATTTTATAAGTCTATGTTGATATTGTAACGTTCTTAGAAACGTATATATTCAAAGTGGTGATTATCACGAGTTGTTAGTTGATGGTACTATTTATTTTAAGTAAACCTGTTAGTAATAGCATTTATTTTCTTCCAATTTTCTTATACAAATTCTTGAAAATAGAATTACATCATTACTTGTTCAACAACTTTATCATTTTAAATTAAAGGGAAGCTTCAGTTTTATTTTAAGGGGACCCGGAATGTCCTATGCCTGCAATGTTAAATGTAAGGTACATTTTCTCCTAAACAGTTAGCACTAGAAAGCTGATTTTTTTCCTGTATCTTATTACATGCTTTTAACACTTTGTATCATAGGGATTTCTGTATATTTGCATTTTTCTTAAAAATAATAATTTTTTTGTACTTGAAGAATTTTTAACACATTTTTTCACTACATTTTGCAACATAAAATTCGTAATTACTAAGATATGGAAAAAAGCCTATGATACAAATTGTAGTTTGACATTATATACAAACCCTGAAATTTTGAGGTGTCTAGCTCTTATAGTTTACATGCAAATGTTCCTTATATAGCAAAAAAATAAACTTACGGGAATCGAGGCTCAAAGTTCCAACTGCATATTTAGTGAAGTCCTGGACCATAAGATGCGTTGTCAGAGTCGCTAGACATATCCTCGTGTAGTTTTCTCTTTATTTCTTTCATCCTTTGTCTGGCTAACCTCTCACACTCCTTCTGTTTCCTTTCAGCATTCCTCTTCCTCTCATTGTCTACCGATAACACAGAACTAATCATGAATTTTCCCGGCATTAGTCCCATCCTCTGTAGCACTTCACACTTAATTATATTTCCTCTGTTGTAGGTGGCAATGGCATCATATACTCCAAAGTGTAAAGTATTTATTTGGACAAACACATTTTTCGGGATTCTAGTCCAGATCACATGGTTCAGGCTCTCGTTTTGATTTTGTCTACGGCCATGGAGACATTTCTTCAGAAGTTCAGTTTGAGACAAATCTCTGAAAACTGGCTTTATAGTCTCCATGATAGCGTGTGGCACATTGTGGTGATGTTTATATATTTGTTCAGATCCCTGATACCTGTTATATTTGCACCAGGAATCAGGTCCCGTTGGGCACAGTCCATGTTCTGGCTTCTCATCGGTAGATGAAGTATGAAAGTATAAAGCCCATACAGCTTTCTTCATTGCCTCAACACTCTGGGTATTTTGTCTTATTGCTAGCCCGTAATCTCTCTGCAACATGTTGATTACCTCATCAGTCAATCTTTTAGTACCTCCCAAAGGTTTTCCATCGCTGAGGGCCTTACCTTTCATCGTGGTTTTCAGTCGACGCAATCTTGCTCCCATACGTTTCTGAACATGTCCAATACACTCCTGTTTTTTGATAGTGACATCATTTCCATATGGTTTCAGTTCAGATACAGCAGCAAAAGACTTTGAATCCCCATCACCTAGGTAGTTTATATACCTGACATTGTACCATTGGAGAGAGCGACTGAAAATATCTTTGACACCAGCAACTTCCATGCCCCCACCTAACCTAACCTCACAATTTTCAGATATACTTTCTTCACTTATATGAGAAGTTGTTGCGGTTTTATTATTTTTATAATATCTCCCTGGAGGCTTCTTCTTTTTATAAATGTGATTATTGCAGCAAGGCAACTTTACAACACTAAACAATACTATACTACACAATGAAAACCTTTACACACAATGTACACATTAGAATTAAAAAAAAAACAGTGCTTGCAACAAATAAATATCCCTTTAAATTCATGTTAGCCAACAAGAAACGTCCTACACAAATATATTCTCTTTGGAATAAGCAGGAGATTTGAATGAAGCTATTCTCTCTGGACACGAATCTATGGAAAACTGACATGACGTGTTACACTCATTTTATAATAGACGAGTATATTTTATAAAATATTTAAAAATACTTACAAGTAAGGTACAGACAAGATAATTATGTCATTTTAAACAGGAAAGTCTCTATTTTATAATACATAGAAAAACTCAAAATCCATTTTTTTCATCATTTTTCACCTTCCGGGTGCCCTTAAACATGTTTTAATTATACAACATTCCATAGGAATTATAAGATATTAAAAATTCTTATACTTTTAAATAGTGCAACCCAATATATCCAGTTACTACCGTCTATTATGAATTACTTTTAGTAATAACTATGCGCATTTTATATCTATGTGCGCATGCACACGTGCGCGTGTGTGTGTATACATATACACATAGTAACTTATAAATAATATTTTGCTTGCAAATAACCGCATCATCGTAAGAAGCGTCACATATCTACAACTGTAGTCATTTTCCTCCTATCAAACATTAGTTTTATTATTTTCACTTTTCTCGGTCTTCTCAATCTACACCCCCCAGATAATGTCCTGTTTTTGTTTCTCCACTTCATCTTCCCAAGGACTTCAGACGTTTCCCTTGGCTTTCGACGATACTCATTCAATAATAAAATTTACGTAGATGTGAGACTGGTCGTAATGTTGTAAATTTCATCTGAATATGTTCCGATAACTGACTTAAGGCCAATTGTACAAAACTTATTATTATTTGTAGAGCAAGTGTTTAAAAAATCATCAGAATTTTATTTACGACGATTAAAGATTGTTCTGAAATACATATAACGGTATAATTGAAGATAACTATTAAGTGAAAATTTTACCATCAAATGATAACTGTTATTGTAACGTATCACTGCATAGTTGGAAATGACGTACGTCCGTTAAACATTTCTTAGGAACAGAATTCTGATATAATAACCTTTAGACAACGTTGAAATATGCTATCTCTTGGGTCTGTAATTGCAACGATGTACGTTTATACGCGACGGACAAACTGAATTAAAGGTATCACGGAAATGTAGGACTGAAGGAGTAACTAAGTTACTCATATAATGGAAATCCATATGGAATTCAGTAATATTGTGTTCATGTAGACTAGACAGTACAGCAGTGTGAATTGTGATTTACGTTGTTAAACTGAATTACGAAATTTTACACTGATAAGTGCTGACGTAGTCTGCTACGCAGACGACTGCTACGTATCAGTACCATCAATTCAGAACTTCGACCGATTATTCACTGTATACTACTAATTGTGGGGAGCTCAGTTTTTATGATCTCTATATCTATGTCAATATACTACCTAAATTTAAGCTTTACTGCGAATTCTTTGATTTGCAACTGTTCTTCGATTTCTCTGTTATTCTACAACAGAGTGGAAATAAACAATTTGTATATACACAAACATCAGATTCTTCATTTAAAATAGTGTTTATTCCAATCTGCATTACTATGGTCAAATAAAATAAATTTTAATTTACAGAAAAGTTATTAGTACAAAATTTTATTTTCTATTGATTTTATACTGTTGCTACCTTCTATTCCTTCCTTGATAAGACTAACTTCTGACGTGCTGAAACAGTTACCTTTACAGTATGTAGCACTGACCATTTAACACAGTACAAACAATGCACTGTCCTCCAGTTTACAACATTATTGTTTACTGTTGCTGTTCGAGTATTATATTAGTGCCTTGTGACGAATGTAGAACTTAATACAGGGAACACGACTGGGCCAGTTAAATCAACTAACTCAACTAACTCTTACTATCATCAAGCTGCTGGTGAAACCTGTATATAAAAATCGTAGTGTACTCAGTTGAAATATTATATCTTTTATCTACGGTTGTAGCAATTAGCGTAAGTGCTAAATATTTTGTAATATACGTGAGTACTTCCTCTACGTCCTCACACTATTTCACACTCTCTCTCTCTCTCTCTCTCATTGTGTCTGTCTGTCTACCTGTCCCTCTCTCTCCCCCCTATTTCTATATTATCGTTTAAATGAATGAACCTGTCGGAAAACTGAAGCAGTGTTTGCAATAAGTATTTACGCTTACACGCACACGCACACGCGCGAGCACGCAAGCAAACATGTGTGAAGAATAATGTTACATAGCCCTGAAATTTTAGTTAGAAAATCTAGATGTGGAAAGTTTGAGATGTGACTAAATTAATCGAATTTTCTCGAGTAAGCAGCACGCGCTACTCTACCATACAGCATCTCTGGACCTTTCGAAATATCGCATTTACCTTGGATAATATGTGACAAACGTCAGCAAACGCTATGTTGTTTATGTAGCGTTAACGTTACAATAATTCACACGGAACTAAAATAGCAGTATAGGGGAGGCTGATAAGGGTATCTTTGGTATATTCGTGTAAAAATACAGATATATTGAATTTTTACTTCTTTAAATCCTTCAGTGAGTTTAAGATTTAAGGTATCTAACTACTGTGCTTGCTAGTAGGTAGCTTACACATAAACCAAACCATGATTAACAATTTTAGTATTCTAGCGTTACTAAAGTGCGCTAATAAAATTTTCCATAATTTAGAAGCTGTTATGTTGCGGCCTCCTTTGAACGAGGTCACCGCTAACTGAGTCGGTTGCAGTAATGGAATGGCACACTTTAATACAAAATACTGTTCATTGTGTTACTTGACAGAAACTTTCTTTGACATTACATCCTGTACTTTTTATCGTCTTCTGTTAGTAGCATAAAATAAAATGTTCACATTTCAACGTTAGTGCGAATTTTCTATTTAACCAATAGAATTATCCACTAGCGCAGTTTGTGCTTTCACAGAATTGCAGTGTGATGTAAATGCACCGAACAGGTATTTTTACTGCAATTCATAAGACAAAAGAGGTTAATAAACGTGTTCACAATAAATAGTTTTGCCGAAATAATTAGTTAGATTTCCCGCTTTTCGTTATGTAGCTTAATTTAACATATTACTGCAAATGCAATGTATGCACTGTATTTAAAAACTGTAGGTGAAGAACTAGATTTACAGGAAATAAACAACGAACGATTATGTTCGAGCTATGTCAAGGACAAGGTTATGTGTAGCCTAATTAGTTGTACAAATGCTTATAAACAGACATGTCGCCACTATCCAATCGTTTATGCAAAAGCAATTCTTTTGAACGTTTTTACTGTACCATTCAATCAATATTTGTTAAAAACTACGACTTATTAAATTTTGCAATTAGGCTATGCCATATAAGATTACGAAATATATTATACCTTGTTGTGTATGTACAGAAGAAGAATGGGTAATTAAGTATAAGTTAGATTAAAGTGGCTAAAATACCATATGTATACGGTATTGTATATAGCCCTAACGCAATGTCATCAACAGAAATTTCCAAGAGTATTACAGTTCAAAATGTACATAGTGTTATTGGACAGAATCGTATTTGATCAGTATTGAGCAGCAGCTGGATGAACAGGACAATAGTACAAATTAAATGCATCTACATTTAATAAACTTTTTCGTGTATACACTGGGAATACTCATTCGTTTCTATCGAGCGGATTTCCCTCGTGTGGGCGCTGTTGATCACTAGCCCGAATCTTTTCCCAACCATGATGGTGAGTAAGTTATAACGCCTACATCTGATAACAATACTGAAATTTAGTTCTAATGTCAATAAGAATTAAGATAATACTGTTTTAATTTTGATAACATCAAAAAGAAAAGAAACAAAGAACAACATTCCATATATAGTGTCTTCTTTGTCTTTAATAATGTCGTCATGATATAATAAAAGAGTATACACTTGTTATAATACCTCTGTACCTTTATGTAAATGTATTTTTAAAGATATTATAGGCTCCTTTGAAGATATTATTTTTAGATAGGCTCCTAAACAAATACAATGATTGTTATGCGTAACGTTAAAAGATTTAAATTTATTAGTTTATTTTATGTTTTACTCAAATTACAAACCTTTATCAGAATTCAGCAACACTGTAATGTAAATGAATTTAATATTACTATATTCATATTGGCCTACGTTAGCATCTTTAACACAGTGGCACCAGTCGTTTCAGAAAATTGTATTTAACCAGGTGTACATAAATATTGTTTTCAAGAATTAAAAACAGTTTGACACTGACCGAATTGTCGCTCGGCACTTGGTAGAACATTTGACTAACACTCGAATTTAATAAATAAACACTTGGTAAGTTCTACAGATGATTTTATTTTCCTGACAATTATTTCATCAGTTACGGCAGCTTCAGAGGTTGGATTTGAACTGTCAGATTTGAAATGTATGTTAGTCGGGGGACGGTTGGAGGTAGTGTATTACCAAGGGTGAAGTTGAAAGTGGCAGGTAAGCGGTTTGACAAAGGTGTTCTATTCATGTTAAGAAAAAGTACTGTTACTGGCTAATTATGAAGCGTATACAATACACTTTAGTGTGAACACAAACTAGTGTAAGTCTAAATATAAAATATGTATAGGACAAAGTTGATTAAAATAGACCTACCAAATAATAAGCTTTTGTGTTTGGTTGACAGTAAAACAATATGAAGTTCTCAGTATATTGTATAAACATCATAAAAATATACATAATATAACCAGTATACATAAAATAAAACAGACTTAAATTATTCACAGAATGAATCTTGAGACTTTTATTCATATAAAACAATGTATGAATATTACAAATGAGAAATATTTGTATCTACATAAAACTAATAGAAATATATATGTAAAGTATGTATAGTACAATTGTAAAATGTTTATAAATGACATATAGCTTTTGTAAAATTTACATTAACTAACTACAAGTAATACAACCTGTTTTTCCAGGTTGACTTTTATTGACTTTTAAAGAATAAATTTCTGTTAGTAGTTATAATCGCAAACAAAAATTACGTCGTTGCACACCACTAGCGCTTTGTGCTAAATTCCCGATTAGCGCTTTTCAGTCTCTCAGTTCATCGTCAGATTTGAAATAGAAAAAAATTATTGATTGTTACTAAGAACCGATTTATTTTATGTTATTTAAACCGCGACTACGAATAATGTAGATATTACTTTAACATGTGTTATTATTGAAAAAACAACTTCAAAATATGTTTTTTTATTAAAAATGAACTGATTTCTATGATAAAAACATTAAAACCAATAATAACATTAAAAAAATTGGCTTTTGATTTCCAAATAACACTTTATATTTACTATATTTACTTAAATGATATTTATTTACATGTTTCGGATGTTGGGTAAATCGATGGAAAGCTTTTTTTGGTGATTAAAACTTTCCCTTAGACTGCTTCTTTTATACTTCAGACGCTTTGTATAAAGTAAAGGCATGTACAAAAAGTTAATATGGACGCTTCAAGTAGATGTGATTTGTATGGCTTAAGGGAAAATATTCTTTTTAAGAATATTAAACTTAAATGTTGCGTTGGTAAGCGGTATTGACATATTTCTCCTATTTTCCCGTTTTACAAGTGGCGTAGAAATTTATGATCACTAGCTTAAGCTGGAAATGGGAGAAATAATAAAGTAAGAAATGTGGTGAAACAAAAACATTTTGTAGTTATGAAGTACTGTAGCTGTTTATTGAAATATCGTTATAAGCCTGTAACGAAAGAGGCATTTTGTCACTGTAACAGATTAAACAGGGCACGGAATTGTGAAGAGATTTTAGCCCTTTTTGTTCCCAGTTGCAGAACAAAAATATTCTCAGCGCTGCCGTGCTTTGGTATTAACAACGAAGTAAGGAACAAAGAGATGCACAGAACGTCACTACACGATAACTTAATCCGTTTAAGCTAACTGAACTATGTTTGAATTTGGAAAAGATTTATTTACGTCATCGAATGAATGTTTTAGACGAGACAAACGCAATTCGTTATAATGACGGGTATCCTTAAATTCAATTACACGAAATAGTTCAAGTATGTAGAAAGTACATTAGAACTTCTTAACTGATTGAATTCTCATGAACATTTAATAAGATTCTGATTACCTACAACATGAGGCAAAACAGTATATTCGTTTGTGTTAAGTCACTCAGCTAAGTACTTTTAGTTTCAGCTCTCTGAGCGGATTGCAGTTATTAAAATCAGCAGACTGAAATTTGTTTAACATTTTTCTGATATAAAACGATTTTGTTTTCAGTACGAAACCAAAACGGCTTACCTAGAATTTTACTGTCAACCCTCCTTTTCTGTATACAGCTTGCTTTCGTAGAAAATGTTTCATCACATCTGAAATATCAGCAATACGTGATCACATCAGCTATCGCTATCATAAAAACATAACTGTATATGGAGTCAACTTTAACATGGGTTTGACATCGAAAGAAACAATTTTTAAGCTTCGGGAAGACTTCGTATTCACTCATAATGTATCGTGACGTTACAACGTTTCTTACATACTCCTAATGAATTTGCTGAATGTTTCAAACTCCACCAATTAGCAACATGGTTGTATTAGCAGTTACTAAAAAGTTCGTTCTACGGTAAGCGTTTTCACGCCGCACAAAGACTGACAAAGACTGCACCGTCCGTCCAATTACGGAGACAACAAATGTGAATCAAGGACGGCTTTTTGTGCAGGTAACGAAGTAACCAAGCAACCAAGCAAATGTGTAACAGTAAAATTAAATACACTCTGGCAAATTTTAGATTGAATGGGTATACTGAAACTTTGAGAGGCCTGGTAAAGAGTATAGGCCTACACTACAACAATTACCTACCATAAAAGTCCACGACGCGTATTCCATGTTGAGGCAGATTTTTGCCTGCCACTACTGCCAAACGTTCATGCCAGAAGCTCTGTAGTCAAACTCAGCAAATTATGGAAGGTACATTTGACGCTCAATCTTAACAACAAACTCAAGTTAATGCAGAGTCTGATTTTTCGATAGCAACAGGTGCCACCCAGACATGGACTCTTAAATCAAGTGACTGAAAATTGACTCCTTCGAAATGGGGGCATATCGCAGGATGTTACCAATTTCCAATACAAAACATCGCAGCAACACATCAATTTTAGAAAGCTACGCATAAGGAACATACTTTCCTACAGAATTCATAGAAATTAGATAACATTCTTCTGTCACTTAATGCACCAAATACACTACAAATGATTTAGAAATGCTTATATTCTTAAAAAGATAATTAACAAGCGGGCGTGGGGACGGGGGCCTACACGTTTGTCTGATCATGTGGAGTCACTGACCGGTCTGGGCCTACATGAAGCTGTACATTTGGCTCAAGACGGAGAAACATGGAGGATCGCCAGTTTCAGCCCAGAAGTTTTAGATAATTATTATGGAGGATCGCCTTTGTTGCAGCCAGCAACATCATTATGGCACTACAACGTCACGATACATTTTGTATGGCAGTAACTGCATACATTTTAAATTGTATGTGTGTGTGTGTGTGTGTGTGTGTGTGTGTGTGTCTGCGCGTACTTTATACGAGACATTATAGAAGAGAGTGAATTATTATTTTTTGCGAATTAATACTATGTGTTATACGATCACCATATATAAGCCTATGTATGTTCCTGTGTTCGTGAACTATTCCTTTGGCAGGGGTGCCCACTCCCCTAAACTTGATGACTCACCCCCCTAAACCTGATGAATACCCCCCCCAAAGGAAAGGTATTTACAAGAAAATTTTCATGTAATAAGCGTTTTATTGCAAAGAAGGTAAAGCTAAAAATAGTACGATATCAAAATAAATTTTCATTTGAATTTAAACAAATAAATTAATAAAAAAAGGAATAAAATATAAACAAAGTATATTATAAAGCAGAAAAAGCGAAAAAAAATGGTTTGATATCCTAATTTCTTTAACTTATATTCGGCACAGCAACTTTTTCCTCTGCGATGATGATAAAGAAAAGGCATCAATTATTTCTTCATTAGAAATTGACTCTAATAAGTCTTTCTCGGAAGCTATAACCATAAGATTCGAAAGCCATGCATCTCCCATTGCAGACCTAAGCCTGCTTTTTATTATTTTAACTCTGCTCATAGCTCTTTCAGCCGAACAGCTAGTTACGGCCAAAGATAGCAAAGTTGTATAAACAACTTTCAGGCTTTTAAAGCCCGAAAAATTGATCAAAGATCTATAAGGGTTCAAAAAACCGTTTGTAACCCAAAAACGCTTGATCTGTTCATTTTCTCTTCACTTTCAGACTCATTGTCAACATCCATATTAGATGTTCCTCCACCATGATCCCCTTTCTGAGTTGTTTCTTTAGGTCTATCATTTTTATGAGGAATCAAATCATCAATTGATATACTTGTATGAGTGGCAAAATACAGTTCACTGAATGTTTTTAACTCTTCACTTACAGTGCTGTTATCCCAATCATAAAATTCACATAGGGTTTTTATATTTTCAGGGAAAATGTTATTTGCTATTTTTGCCAAAACTCCTGTATGTGTAAAATAACTCATTTCTTTTACCATGTCTAAGCTATGGTCAGAAAATCTATCTTCAAGCTGAGCATAGAGTGAATCTAGCAACTTAAAATACAATTCAATTTTCAGTTTGTTGTTAATGTCGATAATAGGTTCATCTAAACCCAATTCATCAATAAACCTTTTCCTTTTTCTAACTCTTTTTGGAGCTGGATGTGGAACATCATAATTTTTTATGAACTCTTCAGCCTTAAACATTACATTAGACCATTTCTTATATTTCACAAGTTCCTAATCTGAGTTTGACATTTTTTATTATGGCTTGTACACCACCATAGACCAAAACCATACCTTGTAAGCTTATTGTGATTGGATGCATAACATTAAATGCAGTATGAGCCACATGGAGAGCGATGATGGTTTCATGATTGTTCATGTTATTTAGAATCCCTTTTGCCAGCGTGTTGGTTTCACTGTCAAAATATTTAGGATTTTGTAACTCAAGCAAATCTTGCTTCACCTCATTGTAACATACCAGAATAAGTTTTACGGCTTCAGCTTTATTTTCCCATCTAGTGGTTTGTACCCTTTTTAATCTTCTTCTCTTTCCACTTTTCTCTTTCTCAGACATTTTATTGACCAGTACATCGTGTCTTTTGTGCCCAGAACTGAACAGGCGATAAAGCTCTTCGTGGACTGAAAACAGATCCTTTATTTCAGAACAAATATTTATAGACTGCACTATAACCAGTGAAAATCTGTGTGATGTACACCACACATAAGAAGCAGTATTAGACTCTTTCTGCATGAGAGTTTTTAGTCCAGCTAGAGCGCCTCTCATATTTGAAGCTCCATCCATACTTTGACCAATAATGTGCTTAGAATTGAGACCTATATCCTTTATTGTTTTCATTAACATCAATTTTAAGTTGACACCACTTGTATCTGCTGTAGTGAATGCTTTAATTAATCTTTCAATGGGCCTTATGCAATCTTCATTGTGTTCTACGTATCTAACAATCACAGTTGTTACTTCACGTTTGCTCACATCCTGTGTTGAATCAATTATCACAGAGTATTTATTACTTTCATTAATTTTACAAAGGATTTTCTGTATAACGAGATTATTCATAACTGTGATCAAATCAAATATATTCCTGTAACTCAAAAGGTTTGATCCAAGTTTCGCTCCGGTTTGTCTTACTTTTTCAATTTTGTCATAATAAAGTCTAGCATCAGGATTGTGTTTAGCTATAAGCTTAAAAAGATTCAGTAGCTTTCCATCAAGAACTGTGTTTTTCCTAAATGCTATCATTTCTATAACTAAATATTTACAGCAGTCGATCACGACTGAAAGAACTTCTCTTTGATGCTGTATATTTTCATTGCGCATTTTACATAAAGAGCTATTTACATGTTTTCCTGATAACCATTGCAGTCTAGCTATTTGGCAACCTAAATGGACTTTTGACGCTTCATGAAGTTCTATGTCTCGTAGAGCATTACCCATCCGCCATCCTTGATAACCTGTGCCTGAAGACCATATAGTGTGTTGGTTTGGCAATGCAAAAAGTAAGCAGTGTAAGCAATAGGCTGAGTCATTTGACTTACTATATACAAGCCATGACCTTTCTTTTACTGTACCATCAGGAAGTTCATAGTTACACCATTTAAGTAAAAATTTTATGCTATTGTGAGATGGAAATTGGAATGTTGACTCAAGTTTTTGATTTTCTAATTTAAGCGCAAGTTCAATATCTTCAGATTGCATTTTCTTATTACTGTAAATTGAAGGATCAATATAATCTTAAAACGCTGATTGTGCATGCAAGGTTCACTGAAATTTCTTCATGTTGCTCTGTTGAGCTAGGAAAGGCTGCCGGTAGTTTCAAAGAGCCAGACGTTGAAGTTGAAGGAAGTAGTGTAGCTGATTCTATAGAATCTTTTGTAACAGACTGTGCTACAGCTACTCTGTAAATATTTTATTCTTTTACAAAAAGAATTACACATACTTTCGGTATACTTTAACAACTCATACATAAGAACACGTGTAAAAGTAGGTAAATTCCAATGTTTTTTCAAAATTTTTCCAAAACCCGCCCCTAAAATTTCAAACAAATGTTTATTAAGGGGATGTCGAACTCAGTTTGAGGTTATGTTCATAAAAATTCAGGTGTGACTGAAATACTCAGCGGTGTAAAGTTTCAAGACATTTTGTGAGTTATTTATTAAAATTTTATTTTCCTGCCACAACTTTATAAAAAGTTTAAACCGCCTGATACAAAAAAATAATGAAAAAATGCTATGCCTTATAAAAATATTATAGAAAGAAAAACCGACTAAGTTTATAGGCCTATGTAACTTTTGTAAACTCACCTGATCGATTCTTGCAATTTTTCACTTTCAGCTTGAAGGTTGTCATTAATATAAGGTTTCCACTGATCTTCACCACTGCACTTGAATTCAGTAATTTTGTATTTTATATCTAACTTATTTTTAACTTTATATGCATGTTTCTTTTTGCAGTGTTCTAGCCATATCGTGCCTGATTGTAGCATGGCACATTACTTCTAAACACTTGTATTTGAACTGCTTTTGTTTTTTCGGCATATTCAAGTTTGTAATAACAATCAATCATGTATTTCAAATCACTAAGGTGGAATAAAAATAAACGCACCAAACTTATAAAAACTACGTATCTGATACGGCAACTGAACAGCTGATGGGAACAAAATTCTAATAGCTACCATTTGAAGCGCTACTATCGACTTTGCACAGAGCATAATATACATAACAAACGATTTATACGAATTTCTTACATATTTATTTATATATAATTTAATATAAATTAATACAGTTTAATATGAAAGAATTCGGGCAATTTTTATATTCAATTGAATATGACGAATTGAACATAATTTAATTCAAATTATTTATCCCCGGGCTGTTATGCTTGTCAGCGATCGTGATTCGTCTTCTGAATATTTGAATTACTAAAAGTTTCTTACTTTCCCAAAGTTTTTTGTCAACCCCCCCCCAAAATTTCAATGACGCAGTTTGCTTTATGAGCCCCCCCTGTGGGCACCCCTGCCTTTGGTTCCGTATGTTACGGAACTGTACTGCCTTTGGTCATTACAAATTATTAATCATTAGATACCTTAATATTTACAACATGAAACATACACTGCACTGTGCAGTAGCTGAGAAATGTTACTGTTCTACTCATGTGTAAATAGATGAGCCTAGGTTCTTCTGCCGGTTGTAAAACTTAATTATGGAACAGCGGATCGCCAGTTGAAATACATTAAGCTGACTTATTCTTTACGTTGTACAGCTTATGAAATAGTTTCCGAACTTATACAATACCAAACACTTTCCGTTCTTAGTTCATTCCTGACTTAAATGAACAGGCGTGACACCTCTGAAAATCTATTTGCTAGTTTACAAATAGGGGCGTGTCACACTGACAGAAGCGGTACACACAGGGTATACATAAAGTTTACACTTTGTAACTGGGAGTACCGTATAATTGGGAATTGTGATAATTTTTACATTACTGACCAAATAAACTATTAATAATAATACAAGTTGATGGCCTTTTAATTTATTATTTCAAACACTGTAACAAAATGAAAAGTCCATGTATAATAGGTATAGTTTCTATAGCTTATGTTCTTCTTTAATTACATACTCAACACAATAACACCACTTCCCTGAAGTTATTTTATTTACTGCCTTCTCTATCAATTGTTGATATCAGGCTCATATGTTGTGTTGTGATGGGCAACATATCCTTACAGTATGTAAGGATTCAATAGGTTTGAAAATACAGTGAAAAGGAGGAAGTCCCAATTTCTCCCCATTATCGGCTATTACAAACTTTTAAAATCTGTGTTCATTTTGTTTTACTAACTCTAGAAGTTTCTTTTTTATGTAACTTTCTTCAGAATGTATATTTTTTAAGTTACGGGACAGTATCAGCTTTTTGTCAAGCACTATTAGGAATACATTCAATCACCACAAAAATCACAAATGGTAAACTCGTCTCGTAATATTAACCATAAGGTAAACTAAACGCTGTGATAAAAACAATTTATCATAGGACAAACAGGGACAGGACAGATACACTGGAGAGATAGAAACCCAGATACTATTAGGAAACTAAATGGTCCGACTATTCCACATAACACATTACTGTAAGGAGATTGTTAACGCCCTTGTTTAATAACGTTTCAAATGCGCCACGCGTTATTGTTTACATCAGGAATAAACTAAGATCGGAAAGAGTATAGATACCTCGTTATTGTAACTTTCAACGTAATCTAAAATTTCAGTATTCAATTTATATAAATTAGTAACCATGCTTTACAGAAATAATACTGATCTAAAATCACTATATAGTTTCGCTGATCTAAAACCACTGTCGTATGAATAAGAGACAAAAGAGTTTTTACATTTTCAGTAGCATTCAGTGTAAGGGTACTAAGCTAATTTATTTCTGACTTTTGACTTTCATAATTTTACTGCTTGTAAACAATCTTGTATTTATGGATAACAATATGTAGATAATTCTTTATTTTATAACCTGCTCTTTGATGTATCCTTTAGGTACGCTGTTGTATGTTGTCATTCTGTTGGCGACATTCCTGTTGTTACTCCACCTCGGTACCGCATCAGTTGACATATCTCGAAGAATGGAAGCTATCATTGTTGTAACATTGTTACGGCGGTCTAACTTATCGTTGTATGGTACAGTGGGAAACAAAATACAAGACACCAATTACGTCACTAATCACCAGATTTAATAATCACAATAAAACAGTTTGTAATCAACAAGATAGTCTCTTATAATAAATCAAATAAAAATTATTCACACGCCATCAAAATGTCTACTAAGTATAGTACCGCACAATTATAAAACACACAATACTTCTCTTCGAAAAACACTCGATCTGCGCTAGCGAAGATCACTCACGTAACTGAACTGACAAGCCGGCTGCTATGGCTTTATATAGGTCGCGCAGAGGTCCAGTACAGCTTTCCCTCCTTACTCCACGCTGGCTTAATGCGTATCTCAAGTGTTCTTGAATATACTAGAACCTACTTAAGAGCAGCCTTGACTGAGCAACACCTGCCACAACGGACGGGGAAAAGAGTGGAGAAAGTTCTGGGTTGTTCGGTAGGGTTCTCGTAACAATAATTAGTTATCTTCAAATTTTATTATCTTTGTACGCAACTCGTAAACGGCTTAAGTGAAAATATTACAGTGTGTTATTAAGTATAAAAGTATTAATTGGATTTTGTTAAGAACGCAAATATATAACTTAAAAGGATACCTTCTTGGCAAAAGTTCCTGGTGTTAAACACGAAATAACAAAAGTTAAGATTGAAGCAATTAAACTCCTCGAGAGTAACAACCTGAATAAGAGACTGAAGTAACCCAAACTCTCTGAGCAGAATGAGTGATAGTGAAAAGCTGAGAATAATTCTAATGTTATAATGAAGCAAGACGACCGAAACGTAAACATGGAAATGGATAAAGTTTACTTTTCAATCGATTTATTGTTTTTGGGTGTGTTTTTATACACAGATTTTCTTAAATATTTTAAAACATGAAAGAAATGTTAAACGTTCTGGCTTAATTTAATTTCATACATTTTTAATATTTGTATTTTTGTCGTTTTTAAAGTAAATATTACAGAATTCATATCTTTTCGATTACTGTATATTAAACGGAACTTCATAAAACACGACCATTTTGGAATTGTTATAATATACTCGATTTTGTATAAGTTGTGGATTAACCAAATAGGTTGTACGGAAATATGTACGTGATAAGTAGATATGGATAAGTTAACTGAATGTATTGTTTGCTCACAAATATAGTGTTACGACGTTACAGAGCAATCTACGTGTTTATCGAATGTTCCAGAGGAATCCGGCTGAATGTTGTGGCGTACGTGATTTTAACATGGGCTCGTGATTGGTATTCTGGTTCCAGACCAGCTAAGGTCATATTTCGTAGGGCACATTTAGATGTACACGCACGGTAGCAGCGTTTTACGTGTTCCAACGCGTAAACTTCAGCTGCTGTAGTGCACATGCAACGCCTGATCCACACATGTTCCTATTTGTTCTCAGTAAACATCATGCAGATCAGATGACTTGGCAAGCCACGGGTCTTTAAAGCATAGTTAAAAACTTATGACGTTTAATATGTAGTGACTAAATATCGTGCTACAGCAAACAGCTCTAGTGCCATAACATACCTTGCTTATGGACTACGTCTAGGAGTTTTAGTATGTACTTTCTGGCTGAAGATTTGGCTGCTCATACATAATCTAACTTTGATAAGAACAGAGCTATGTATAAGCTCTACCTCCTCCCTATTTGATATGGGAAATGCATCTAATTGAATTAAGTGCTGATTTACATCTAGTAGCCAAATCTTTGATATACCTTTTTTCATGTTAATTATCTGTCGAAAATAGGCCCAGAAAGTGAGCTTCTCTTTTATACTGTATCCCAACTCTGTTTATCGGAGTCGGATTTGGGCATCTTACTCGTTTGCGACACAGATGAACGCCGGCGCCGCGCGCCGTTTGTCTTCGCTACTGAGAAACAAACATGTTTATCTCTAGCTTTGTCAGAGACATCCTTTACAGCGTTCAGGTAGGGTAATTACAATCGGCCCCTCACGAGCTAGAAAATGGAGTACCCCTCATGGAGTACTCTCTGTTAAGGCGCTCGCTTTTTACTATAGCCATCAACGGGATCTTCTTTCAAGTATTAACAAACACATCAGTTTGGAAATACTTGAACACTGATAATCTTTCGCTACTCTAATCAGCTAAGCTAGCGGCAAAAATTAAGCTAAAATTGCAAGGCGCTATGTACAAGTTGGTTGAAAATGCTTATGCATAGGCATTATTTTCTTAGCAACAAAGACGACTTCGTCCACTACGGAGGAAAGCAATGAAGGCATCCGGACCCGATATTCACCATGAACGTTGTTCGGGTGCACTTGATAGAAAATGCTAAAAGCATAGCTGTTTATTTCTCTTGTGTGTACAACAGGAACTTAGTAACGTGCTGCAACTATTTAAACCATTTATCCCTACCAGTTATTGTAATACACTTAAAACACAAATCGTCAAAATAGATATTTAACATTATTATAATTTTTTAGTGTGTGCATATTTTACAATCTCATTTTTACTGATCTCATATTTCCCCTCTTTCGTATGCCCTTTAAGCTTACAAAGCCCCTTGTAACCTTTAACAGCCCGTTGTAAACAAAGGTTTGTGTAAAGATAAGTCAGAGGAGGAAAGAATAATAATGCGACTTGGGTTTATTTGAGGTCCGCGTTGGTTTTTCTTGTCTGATTAACGTTTCAACTTGTTTGTAATTTTTAAGTTACATTATTTGCTGCGTACGGAGTCATTTTTGTGCACTCAACTCCGCTTTGTTCACATAATGACAGTTAAAAATTTAAATTGGCAACAGTTGTTGATGAAACACGCTTGTGCAAGATTCATTATTCTTTGTAATGTAGCCTAATGTACGTAGAATATTATACGAGCCATCATTACTAGAAGAAAAACAAAGCAAAGCTTAAAATTTGTATGCGCATATTTTGGTAAACTTTGCTTTCAGGTGAGAAATATTGTTGGTTTGGCACCATGGAAATAAAATATAAAAAAAAGCAAAACTTTCGTTTGTTGTTCCATTTGGCTAATTCTGTGCGAACTTACATCAAAGCAAACACACTAATGATGTTTTCTGTTCACTGAACGATAGGAAACGTGACGCTCTCATCGTTTCAAAGTCTATTCTGGTTCGGTAAAATTTATTTTTTCTTTGTGGGCAGCCCTGTTTTTAGTATTGTTCCAATAGTTGATGCTGCTTTATCTTCACTTCTTTGTAGATCTTAAATGCTGAAATTCTCTTGTGAGTTTTGAAACTTTATTCTTACAATAAATATAAAAACGTATATTCTTAAAAAACTGACAATGTAAGATATTTACTTTTTTAATTTTAAAATTAAAACAAATACGTTTGCTTTCCGCCCACATACATTTCTAACACAGGAAACATAAGGAACAAGATACAAGTAAACATGAAATACTACAGTCACATTTTGCGTTGCGAGCTCACGCCACAGGTTATACAAGACTTAATATTTTGTAAAATATTAACTTGCTATTATTTTTTTTTATATTACAATATAACATAATGTAATTAAATAGAAATTTTGGTATTTGTATGAATATTACAAATGAATACACAACGAGACGGCTGTCGTGTTTTACAATCTATATTCATGATTGTGAAACATTTAGACGCTAGTACTTAGCTCCAAACGTATTTAAGGCATAATTAAATGCTGAATTACAGAAGCAGCTCAAAATTATCAGAATATGAGGCTGAGCGTTGTTAACGACAAGTTGTGTGCTCTGTTAATCCATGAAATGGTATTTCCCGAGGAAAAAAAAGGTATAATTGATAATAATACATTTCTAGAAAACATAAAAATGAATAAGGAAAAGGCAAATTTACAATCAGTGAAGTAAATACTAAGCATACAGTTTGAAAAGGTGCCGAGTATTTCCGTTTAAGTAGAAGGGAGTGAATTAAGACACTTAGAGCTATAAATATTTACAGTTTGAGATTAGCGTTGACCGATTACTCGAAAAAGAAATATTACAAAGAATAATTAAAAAAAAAAACAATTAAGCACTTAAGTAATACAGTGTATGTAAAAAATTATTTGATTCTGTTTGAATTTACGCCAGTTATCGTTCTTCATGTAAAAGTTCTCTTGTTACAACATAAAATGTTGCAGGTAAACTACCCGTTTACCTGAAAGATCAAGAGATCTTGAGCTACCTACAATTGAGGAAGGTATGCACAAAATTATTTAATTCTGTTTAAATGTGCGACAGTTATCGTTCGTCATAGAAACAATTACTCTTGTTAAAACATAAAATATGGCTGGTAAACTACCCCTTTCCCTTAACCGATCTTCACTTAAATCAATAGACCTTCAGTCTTTTACAATTGAGGTACGTATGCAAAAAAATATTTGATTCTGCTTGAATGTGCGGCAGTTACCGTTCGTTATAGAAAAAATTACCTTTGTTAAAACATAAAATGTTGCAGGTAAACTACCACTTTTCCTTAACCGATCTTCACCAAAAACAAAAGGTCTTGAGTACTCTACAAATCAGGGCTGTATGCAAAATATTATTTGATTCTGTTTGAATTTGCGGCTGTTATCGTTTGCCATTAAAAAAAACTACAGACAGACACACAGACAGATAGACACACAGACACTTTTCGAAAAATGACTTTTTTCATGTTTTGAGAGTAGTACAATCAGAATCTGCAATAATCTCGACCACGATTTTTTTGCCATCACCATATATACTCCATTTCCTTATGGAACAAGTTTCAGAGTGCTACCATAACCAAAACAGCACTACTTCGTTAGACACAAGTATACACCATCGAAATCGAAATCCTGTATCGGTCATACATAATTATGATTTCATCATGTGTACTTTTATCAAAATAACATTATCATTTTTATTTCAGTCTTTTAACCGACGAGTTAAAAACAAATAATTTTGAAAACTCGATTAGGCCTAATTAGGAACCGAAGTGGAATGTGTCAAATCGAGGACAAGATCGCGGTTTGGCCGAACTGTGCTCGGACATGACCTAAAATCGAGGACAGTTCGGGGCAAACGTGGACGTATGGTAGCCCTTCTTAATACGTTTATCCTTAGATATTTGATCTGCTGTACAGTGTCTTGGTTTCCTGACATCGTCTCAAGCCGTTGATGTCCATTTTTATTTTTTCACTTCCTTTTTTGTCCTATAATTTTGTTAAATTTTCATATAGTTTTTATTTATTGAAAATAGGCTTACTACAGACGAAAAAATACATAGATCTCTAAAACAAATGTTAATAATAGAAAACTATAAACAATTATAATTATTTCGTTTCCATGGTAACAATGTATATTGCGTGCAAAACCAATTTTTTATTTAGATTTCTATTGAAGGTAAGGAACGTAAAGACTGCCTTTGCGTAATTAACGTAACCTAATAGAATTAAAATGTTTTAAACTGGTTGTATAGTTGTGTAGTCATGTTATCCCTTTCATTATGTATTGTTTATCTTTAAAAAATATGGTTTAGTAATTATATAGACCTACTAAACTGACAATACAGTAATAACACATTTACGGCTTAGTCTGTCAGAAAAAAGACAAAAGACACAGATATAAGGGATATAAAAACACAAAACAATGTAGTAAGGAATGCCAGAAATATTTTAAAGTTTTTTTCCTTATTCCAACTTCAAAAACGTTAAACTTCATTAGTCTTTAGCGTCACTGTCGTAATACCGTTCATTATAAATTCTGAGCGACTTCACATCTTAGTACACTATCAATTTCTGATCCGCAGCAGCCACATAATTAAAACCATATTTTGTATATTTTTGAAAGAGAAAATAATGACCAAATTTCACTTTTAATAAAAATTGAACGTGATTATTAAATTCATCAGAATTTTTCTAAAACTTGTAATTAGTTAAACTAGGTTTGCGTCGTTTCATACTTTATATATTCATATGTTGTTCAATTATAATAAACTTAAATGGAAGTATATATTTATGTATACAGTTACTACTTTAATACAAGTCTTGACACGTGTGGTGACCTAATCAAACGGTTTTACGCCACTCGTGTTTCCTTATTTGTAAGAAATGTAGTATAACAAATGGATTTAATTATTATTTTATTACTTTCTGAAATAAATTTTTTCACATTACCTTTTAAACTTATTTTAATTTAAAGCGAATTCATACATGAAATACTTTATATTTTTTTACATAATTAAAATAAAATAAATCTATAAACAATTGTATTTACCAGACTTAACATTTTCTCCACCATATTCATTGCAATCGACACCAGCATTATATTTCCAGTTATGTAAAGAAAATTAGTATTAACAGAAAAGGCAAAAAATTGTAAATGATTAGTTTTGAATTAATAATTAAACAGTAATTTATTTTGTTCCAGACAACGCAAATATTTTTCTATTGTATTTAGAATAGTCAACCTATAATTTACTTTGTTAAATATGTTGACATACATGTGTATTACTATGTCAATAACATATTGGTTTTGTTTTATTTTCTTACAGTCTTATCAGTCTACAAAAATAAACTGAAAACAAATCGCAAAAAGAAACCATGGGTTTTTTTAGCACCCTCTGTACTTGTAAGTTACAATGATTTCTATAAAACGTTTTTTACAATACAGTTTTATGAGCTATAACATTACTAAATTACCATAAATTATTTTCTGATAAATTTTTAACAACTTAAGTACCATGTGCCAAGTACTCGAACTCATTGGACATTTGTGTGCGTGTATGTGCGTGTGTGTGTATGTGTGTTGGCGAGCGCGTGTGCGTGTGTGCGTGTTTTTAATTGTGACTCTAAATAGTAGGCCTACTAATTTTTTTTGGCTGATACAGTTACATTTCCGCAGCTGTTTTACAATTATTATAAAGTAATAAGTTACTCCTGCCTAATATTTTGCCTAATGCACTGCATATTTGTATTGTACTAATTTTTCGTGCATTTCTAAGTACATTCACAAATCTGTATAATTTGTTGGAGAATATTTCTGCAAAACACTATACTATTGACAATAACTGAAGTTTTAAATATGTTTATTAATGTTTTCTTTTATAAAACAATAACTGTTGACCATTGTACAGGTAAATTTTTTAATTATGATTAAATATTTGGAAAGCATTTTAGCATTTTCTTTTTTAACAGCTCTTACTTAATTACCATAAATACCATAATTTTTCATTCTTTTATTTGAACACTGGATATGTGTGTGAGTGTGTGTCTGTGTGTGTGTATTTATAAATTAAATATTGCTCTGTCTTGGTTAAGCCTGCAAAGGTATTATAATACATCTTTATTACAGCCAAATTCTATATTATTAAATTCTATGAACGAAAAAGTGTTATTTATAAACACTGAACATTTATAATGTACACAGTAGAAATAATAAAGCAATATCAGTTTCGGATACCCAAAAGAGTGGGAACATTGCACAATGTTGCAGACTCTCCTTATATTTAAGATGTTTAAGACTTTACTGACAACAGTAATGAATCCATTTATGTGTTCTAACTGGTGGAAAAGAGAGGCGACTGAAGGAAAGTGGAAACTGTTTTAGGAAGAAATACAAGTTGTGACAGAAGAAGTGGGTGGAAGAAGGAAGAAAGAAATACGATCCGAGTGGTTGATGAAAGAGAGGAATGAGGCAAGCATAAAAATTCTTCAGCGTAACACAAGACAAACTGTCGATGAATATAGAGAGAAACGCAAAAGGGTGCAGGCAAAATGTGGAAAAAAGAAGCGACTATTCGAAAAGAACAGACTAGAAAACATGAGAATCAGAAATGTGATAAGGATCTTTTATCTTAGAGCAAAAGAAATTAAGAAGGGGTTTAACCCCAGGCCAGTCTTTATGATGGAAAGAGAGGAGGAACTGGTCGGCGACAAGGAAGGAATGTTAGAAATGTGGCTGAACTATTTCCGAGAACTTTTTAATGGAGAAGATGAGATTCAAGCGCATGAAGAAGTTGGGAGAAACGAGCATCAGAGCAGAACCATCCTAAGGACAGGCCAACTTTAAGAAAGTTCAAAGCTACCATCAGAAGAAGTACGACTAGTAATCGGAGTCCTAAAAACCAATAAAGCACCTGGAGAGGATGAGATAGAAGCAGAAATGCTAAAGTATGAGGGTGATATGCTTGTCAAACGATTGCATAGCATAAGTAAAAGGATTTGGATTGTGGGAAAGATGCCAAGAGGATGGGGATTAGGTGTAATATGCCCAGTGCACAAGAAGAACGATAAATAAGTGTGCGAGAATTATACTTACATTACACTTGTAAGTATTGTATACAAAGTGCTAGCAAAAATATTAGCTTGGGAATTAGAGCCACTTGCAGAGAACATTGTAGGGAAATACCAGTATAGTTTCAGGAAGAAGAGAGCCACCACTGACCAAGTCTTCCTGATAAGACAAATATTGGAAAAGTGCCATGAATATTAAATTGAGCTGCATCATTTGTAGATTACAAACAAGCATATGGTAGCCTGAAAAGACGAAGTATAATAGAGATAATGGAACGATTTGGTATACCAGGGAAACTGGTAAGCCTGATAAAATCTGGAAGGAACACGGAGCAAGGTGCGAGTAGAATGAGATCTTACAAAATAATTTGATGTTGAAAGGGGGCTTAGACAAGGAGATGTGGTCTATACAATTCTGTTTAACTTGGCTCTCGAAAAAGCGGTATAGAATAGAGGATAGAGGATCGAGACAATACATGATCTGCAGCATTTAGCAAATATGGATTTTTTCTCTCTTCCTCTTGAGCCTTCTTTTCTGTAGTTCCTCTACATGTAATATCTACTGAAAGCATAACATGTAATTTTACTAAATGATCTGATTTTTTTATTTTTAGAAATGTAATAAACTGTAGAATTAAGTTATCGGTGATTTGTCAGCTATTGTTTCTGGATTCAAATAAAAAAAACTGATTAATGTTCTCTTACAAAAAAGTGTTTGTGTGAATTCATAAAACAATATTTTAATTATTAGCTAATATAAATTGGAAGGGAATTTTTAATATAAACTCTTCTAAGAATAGGCAATAATTGTTAACGATTTATACGTGTTTCAGACATATTTTGCTGTCGTGGGCCGAAGGAGAGGAAGGGTAAGTGTTTTTACAATTTTTAACATTAAATTTAAGTTACGTAATATAAAAAATAAGCATAACTGTAGTATAATTTTACAATACTCAAAATAACACTCAATAATATGTTTCAAAAATCACAGAATTTATTTATCTTGTACGTACTTAGTAAGAAGCCCTTATTGTACAGATATAGGTGAAAAAAAAAACAAAAATAAACCTTGTACCCTTAACCTACATACAATATGATCATAATGGTCTTAGTAATTTATAGTAGTTCTAGAAGGTAATAAAAAGATCGTCCGACAATAACATTAACATCGGAATTTTTACACGAAACAAAACAACAACAACAAATCGAATTACGTCCAAACAGATGTTTGAAATGTATTACAGGAAAGAAGAAAATAAATCTATAATACAATATGAATAATGCTTACAGGGCGTAATTAATTGCGACCAGAATAGCAAAGGCGGATTAAGACAAGGTAATGAAGGGAAATCTGACATGAAAAAGAGACGTTCCTCACAACACTATTAGGAGAATGTCATTTTATTATTATCTGACATAATAGTTTTAATTCTTTAAAACATTTAAATCCATGTCTAAAGATAAAAACAATGTGGATAACGTTGCACAAGTTCCTCCGCCTTAAAATTTCTATCTGATGTTAAAACTCTGTAGACTTTTTTGTCTATTTCGTATTGACTCCTACATTGAAAATCGCTCAAGACAACTTACTTTGTTTTCTTAAGCATTGGCACTTATTTCTTCTGAATTAGAAAGAAATTAAAATACTAACTTCAGCAGCTGGTCACATTACGGTCAGTTTAATTTGGCAAACTCACATTAAATTTTAATCGTATAAAAGGAGAGTAGGAAAATATAATAATGTGTTTAGTATTCGTTTTTGTCTGTACTGAAGAACAAACGGTTTCCAGTTTAGTTTAATCTTTGACAAGGCTTATTGTAAACTTATCGATATTAACAAAATATGTAGCCCTCTGCCTGGTGTAATATTAATACAGTCATCTCCCAATTATCCTGAGTAAACCTGATTGATTCGTAACCATGGAAAATCAGTAAACTTTTTCTAACGATCACAAAGGCCTACATAAAAATTCAGATTATATTATTTAAAATAACAGTATACTTGTTCAATAAGTATGTAATGCTTACTGTACTTCATTTATGATTAAATTATACGTTGTAGAATTACATTTATTATATACAGGAAACCGTTTAAACACTTAACTAGAATACTGGACTTGTATGAAAACGAATTATCGAAATTACAGTTAGCAGGCTTACAATATAATACAGTGTAGGCCTACTAAATTTTTGCAATGAGGATGATTTACAAAGAGCTATGTTTCAATTACAAGAAGTGACAAGAGAGTACTCGCTGACAATTTCAGTAAGAAAGACCAAAACCATGGTCTTTAAAGGTAAATATCCAGTGAGGACTAAGATAGTTATAAAAAAACAGCACTTTAGAACAAGTGAGCCGTTTAAAATATCTCGGCTCTGCAGTAAGCTCTTATATCTGAGTCCCGGCTCTTATATCTGAATATGATGTAAGAGAGAAGAAAAACAAATTCAGGAATATTTGTAGTATGATTCATAGAAATCTCAGAAATAAAACAAGACACAGCACAAGGATTAAATTGTATAAGTCAATTGCAATACCCACGTTGATTTATGCAAGTGAGGCGTGGGTATTGACAAAAAAGGAGAGTGGCAAGATTCAGAGTGCTGAAATGCAGTTCTTCGAAATACTTTAAATTATACATTGCAAGACAGAATAAGAAATGAAGATATCAGAGCAGAACTCAAAGGAAAGGACATAAATGAAATTATTACACTTTACAGAAGACAATGGTGGAATCAGAGGAAGGCAAAGGATGACAGAGGATCGATTGCCGAAAGCGGCACTGAACTATAAATCCATTGGTAGAAGAGACGTGGGTCGTCCGAGGATGAGATGGGTGGCGGAACAGGTTTATATAACCTAATCCGTGAAGAGGAGAAGAAGACTAAATTTTGACTTGGTCACACTTTTTTTGAGTGGATGCACACAATTAATAAATATAACTTGCTCATAAGTTTATGAGCGCCCACACTTTTCATTTTAATTTTGCATGAGCAAATTTTAAACGTTTATGAGTTTAAAAGAACACTCACACACACCCGTTTGGCGGACACACTGCCTGCGCATTTGAATGCACATATTGTGCCTGCACCGCACCGTTAAATTGTTTTGTCAGTTAAAATCCATGTGCGCGCGCACGCGTGTGGGTGTGGGTGTGTACTTGTGTAGTGTGTACGCGCAGGCGTGCGTGTGTATAAGCGTGTGCGTGTGTATGTGCTCGAGCATACGTGTGTGTATGTGTATGTGCGTGTGTGTGTGTGTATGACCATAGATTATTGTATTGTCATCCAAGACCAACGTCTGTGCAAAGTTTCAGAATTTGTTATCGACAATAAGTGTCTGAAATAGAGCTTGTAAGATTTGATTACAGACAGACAGACAGTCAGACAGACGTGACAGTGAGTTAAAGAAAAGTGTGTAAAAAAAAAGTTAATTTGTCGGGTTTTGACTTGTCTTTCTCCTTCAACGTACTGTACTTGATTAAACTGTCAGTGTGAAAAATTCCGGATGCAACTAACCTCTCTTCTTCCAGACAGGTTTTACTAATAATCTAAAAGTATAACATTTCACTTTTTATTATTATTAGCGGGGGTCCTACAGTCTATGCCGCATCCCGCATTTCTCCCTATCTTTCCAGTCTTCACTAGCTCGATCTCTCATGCTTTTCCTAATTCCTGACTCCATTGTGTTGTCAGTCTTCCTTCACTTCTCCTGTTTTGTGGTGTGTAAGTCAACCCTTTCTTTGGCCATCGCTTCTCCTCCATCCTCATTACATGACCATACCATAGCAACTGTCTGGATTCTATTTTTTCTGTTGTTGTAAATATGCGCCCTGTTTTCCTTCTTATATCTTCGTTTCTAACATATTGCATTCTAGAAATATTACACGCCCTTCTTAAGAAGTCCATTTCCACAGTTTCTATCATATTTTTCTCTTTATCTGAAAGTTGCCAGCATTCGCAGCCATAAGTTAAAATGGGTTCCACAATAGTTGTGTAGATTGTCAGTTTAGTTTAAAGTTTCATTTTGTTCGACCAAAGTAACGAGTTTAGTAAACGAATAGCTTTTTTCCCTGTTGTGTCCTAATTTTGATGTCATTCTTTGTTGTTCCATTTTCTAAAATAATGCTTCTCAAATATTTGAACATTTCACTTTTAATTTGGTTTTATTCGGCACGTTCAATTCGCACAGACTATGCGCTCTCCCTTTTCATCATGTTCACCGGTCACCAGGACCTTTTTACAATAACCTACTCACCGGTCACCATGGCCTGTATATCAGCGACCACTTTGAACACTACTAATATTATTTTGTTACATTTACTCTTATAGATCGTCCGGACAGTGCGCCGTGCCAGTCGGCACCAATACACATGCCGGCCAGGAAGCGGTTTAAAGTCTCTGGGAAAGGTAATTATAAAATTTATTAGCTTTTCAGAGTACTACTACACTCTCTTACACATATGTATGAACTGTATATTGAATTGTGTAGAAAATAAACTATTTAAACTGTACATTTTTTAACATACACGAACGCAGCATTACACTGCATTGATTTGACAACCTTTAAATGAGTTTCAGTTAATTTTGAGAAAAACGAGTTTAAATTTTAAGATTATTGATAACTTTTTAATGCACGAGCATCTCATCAACATAATCATCTTCAAGGTTTAACCCAAGAATGGTTTGTTCCGGTCTCAAATAGGCAATGAACACTCCAGCGCTTCCTCGGACGTCCCACACATCTCCGTCCCCTCGGCTTGTAGTTCCATAGTTGTTTGGGGATGTGGCAGTCATCCATTCGGCGAAAATGTTCCCACCAATTCAGCCGATACTGGGCGATCCTGTCGAGTATACTCATAATATTCAGTTCCTGGCGTATATATCTGTTTCTTCTATGGTCATGGAGAGTACCTATACCCTGCCACGTGCCTGAGAAATCTCATTTCAGCCGCTTGGATGTGACTGGCCTGGCCTTTCGTTAAAGTCCAATTCTCAGACTCATAAAGAAGTGTGGGAAGAGCCATCACCTTGTAGAATTTTAGGCGTGTTCCTTTATGTACGAGCATCTTTTTAATGTATTTCATGAACATTATTTCTCATTGAATTTGGTTTAAAAAATATTGCTTTAGTAAACGAGAACATAACACCCTAAAATGCAGTTAGAAACTTGTCACATAGTCAAGTCTTGTATTTTTCAAAGTGATAAACTTCAAACTGTATATCAAACTTTTTAAAACTAAGTCTCTGTTTAAACATTTTTTAACGTCAGAGCCCATAGAATGGGAGAAACTTTTTGATGAATTTTTATTGGCAAAATCTATGTGGGGTACCAAAGTAAAGAGAATTTTTACCAAAATCTGTGGATAGATGTAAGAAGTAGGAAAGAAAGTAATTTTATTTTGTTGGGGACCAAAATCTTAACTGTGTGTGCATATAATCTAAATGATTTTTGTTCTTAATACAGTTTAAGGGATTACTTTAAAAAACCATAAACATGAGTTTAATTACTACCAAACTTACTATTTATAAAATTATTAGTCACCTGTTTGTATAATTTGATTGTAGTCATTAAAATTATTAGAAGAAATGCCACCAGCAAACAACGCATCATTATTGTAAAACGCATTACTGAACACAGAATACCGTAGTTCAGAACAGTTCATTATCATAAACTACCTTATTATGATTATAGTAAGGTATACCTGATTATAAGTAATTGAAAATTGCATAAGTTTGTGACACAATTTTACCATTCTCTGTCTTATAATTTTGTCAACTCCACAGAACTTAGCACAATTTGGGAAGAGACGAAGCGACGCCTGACAGTAGGAGTAGAGAAAACGTTTTGGAATATTTGTTAAATTATAAAATATCTGAGCTGTATTCATATACAGGGTGGTCCACGGGAACGTGACGAATTTTAAGGCGACATAGGTTGACAACCCTGGCATGCAAGCAGGAATCGGATGACTGTGGCCTTGCATACCTGACGCTAGTGGTGAGCGTTTTTGTTGTTTTTGGAAAACGAACTGTTCGTTTAAAGAAAATCAAATGTTTTTAAAAACAGTTGGAAAAAACGGGTTGAATTAATGAACTGTTGCTATTTACATTTACTGATTTTACCATTATATTGGTAAGCCATTTTGTTTTGAGCATTTCAGATAACTGTTCATTTTAATATTTTTCTTAAAAATATCAAATCTGGTTACATATCTGGTTATGTAACTTAAACAGTGGCAGTAAATCATTATTTCCCTTATTTACAAGTATCTTAAAAGGCATTTTTTGTTTTAAATTGTTTCATCAAAACTCATGGGGAATATCTGAATAATATTTTATAGTAATTGAAATAAAACTGAATATAGGCTAATTCTGCGCTAAACAGAACGAGGACAGCACAATTATCGAACGCAAGTCAACGAACGTTGCAATAAAAACGAACAGTTTACTCGTAACAGTTTATCAAACGTTGTAATGAAAACGGACAGTCTACTCGTAACAGATGAACAAACGTTGCAATGAAAACGAACAGTTTACTCCTAACAGTTCAATAAAAAGAGTTTACGCCAAACAGCTCAACGAAAGTTCCAATTAAAACGAACGGTTTACTCAAAACATAGAACAGTTGTCAATGCCACGGAAAAGAACAGTTCGTTCGTTTTTTTTTTTCAGAAAACTGTTTTTTCAAACAGTTGTGCGTTTTTGTTCCCAGCACTGCGACACCATTACAGTTACAGTGGAGCAGTGGACAGCTACATACTGTGTGTTTGTGGTGGGAACTTATTTTTAAAATAGTGATTCGATTGTGATTACGCAACGATTATTCCGCCATCACTTTAATGTTCCACGTTATGATGCTGTTCCTAGTCGAAATACTATAAAGTTTTTGATAATAAGCGCTGTCTGGTGTGGTGTGGCTAATTTTGGGATCGTAGGCCCTTATTCATTTGAAGAGGAAGGACGAACGATGGCAGTCACGTCTGCTCGATACACAGTGATATTACAGGAATTCCTTGCTTCTGAACTGTATCGTCGTGGGATCGACTTGAACGCTGTGTGGCTCCAGTAGGATGGAGCAATAGCCCACACTGTCAGAGCATCCTTGTCGGTAGTATGAGAGATGTTGCCAGACCAGGTGATTTTCGGAGGAGGATACGTTGCATGGCCGGCACGACCTCCAGATCTGCCAATGTATGAATATTTTCTCTGGGGATACCTGAAGTCTAGAGTATTTCTTAATAAACCTAACGACATTAATGAACTCAAGGCCTCTTATACAGCAACAAATCGCAGTCATACCAAACAACATGGTGCAAGCAGCGATGCGTAATCTACGGGACAGACTGCAGCCTGCTTAAAAAAGGGGGGAGGACATTTGAGAGATGTCTTATTTAAAAACTGAATTTACACTTGCAAATGACATAAAATTTGCTGTAATTACATAATAAATGCCATGCTAGACAAAAGCACTTGAGATGTGGGTTTGGCGAGCAATGGAAAAAGTAAGGTGGGTTGATAAAGTAAGGAATGATGAAGTTTTAAGAAGAATAGGGGAAGACAGAAGAATCCTGAAAGTAATAGAAAATAGGAAACGGAATTGGTTAGGTCATTGTTTAAGAAGGGACTGCTTGCTTACAACTGACATGGAGTGTGTCATAGAAGGAGAAAAAAGAAAAGGGCGTACAAGAATGAAGTTAATAGATAGCATTAAAATCAGAGAGTGTATGAAGAAACGAAAAGACTGGCATGCGATAGGACAGCTTGGAAAGATTATACCATTTGAAGACCTGGCTTAGGGCAGAACACCAAATAATAAAAACAAAACAGAAGTAAATAAAGTATATTTTATATTACTTATTTCATTTTTAAAAACGTCAAATTCCCGTGGTCCACCCTCTATAAACAAACGTACGTAGTAGCATTTAGTACTTATAGAAAATTTAATAGTACTTACCAAATGGTTTGAAACTTATGCTCATATAATGTATTTCTATGTTAACAGACGCCACGGCCGTGACACCATCCAGGCCATACCAGGATACCCAGGTATGTGCATGCAGCATAAACATAAAGATTTCTAATTTATTCACATATACGAGTATATGGTATTGTGTCGCTCTTCCCTGCCCGCTGTGTAACTGAGTAAACATTGTACACACTCTGTCGTTTTTTTAACCATACTCCCTCAAAAATTATTTTGCTTTCGATAATCTATGTTTGTTTTTTATCCACAAGTTTGTTGAAAATATATTAGTGTTTCTATGAAACAATCTTTTTTAACTTACATGTGCTTACTTGATTTGTTTTCTCTTATCCTTCTTGTTAAAAATATGGTTTATATCACAAACATGATCTTTGCTTGTTTTCTGCTAGTCTAATTTTTTTTAGTAAGGCATGTTAGTTTGCTAGTTTTCTTATTTTATATTCTATATCATCATCTTCAAGGATTAAACCAAGGATGGTTTGTTCCGGTCTCAAATAGGCAAAGTCTGGAGCTGGTCACTCCAGCGCTTCCGCGGACGTCCCACACCTCTCTACCCCTCGGCTTATAGTACCATAGTTGTTTGGGGATGTGGCAGTCATCCATTCGGCAAAGATGTTCCCACCAATTCAGCCGATACTGGGTGATCCTGTCGAGTATACTCATAATATTCAGTTCCTCCGGTATATCTGTGTTTCTTCTATGATCATGGAGAGTATACCCTGTCACGTGCCTGAGAAATATCATTTTAGCCGCTTGGATGCGACTGGGCTGGCCTTTTGTTAAAGTCCAATTCTCAGACCCATAAAGAAGTGTGGGAAGGGCTGTCACCTTGTAAAATTTTAGGCGTGTTCCTTTACTTGCTGACTTAAGTAAAGTCAGGGACCTAATGGTCCCGCACATAGGGTTGAACTTATGCAACGTATTCACAACGTCGTTGCTTGCATTATAAGACACACTGTAGCCCAGGTATTCAAAATTGCTAACTTATATATTCTATATCTGAAAGAAATTGCAATCGTTCTTTGGACGAGTGACTAATACATTTATTAGTATGCCTAATTACATTAAACAATTTTTTTTATTTTTCTCTTCATAAACTTGAAGTACCTTGAATTTAAATAAAATTTGGTTGTTTAGTAGTGTTATACATAACAACTTTCAACACGTCCTTTAATGTCATTAAATTCACTAAAGGTTTATATAAAATAACCTTCTTTACAAAATGAAAATATTAGCTTTTCCTGTATACTTACAAGAAGTAATATGAACGTGAATTACATTGAAATTAGAGCATAGGTAAGGTGCTGCATGTTTCGCCTTCAAAGATCCGCCAGCCTTCTCTTCCTGGGTCTACCCACACACCTGTGTCCTATAGGTTTGTATTTCCAAACTTGTTTGGCCAGTCTTGAATCTGAAATTTTTCTAAGTGTTCTTTCCACCATTGTTTATAAGCTTTTAGTCTTTCATTCAGGTTGAAAATTTGTAATTCTTCTCTTATTGCCTCATTCGTCATTGTCCATAATCACACGCATAGGACACTCATAACTTTACAGAACTGTAATTTTGTAGCCCAAGCAAGCCGTCAGCAAACAACACCACATTCAAATATCTGTCTGGTGATAACTTAATACTAGGGTTCACTAATGTTTCCATTATCTTTCTGAATATTTAAATCTTATTGTTCTGCGTATTTGTATAAATATTGTGATAGAATAAATTAGCATATAGTTTATTGTACTTCCGTTTCCCTAATTTCTTTTAATATTTTGAAATTCTCTATGTCTTCTAAATTATTTTTAATAGTTGAAAAATAATTGTACCTAACGTGACTAGGATCCTGGGGCCGAAGATCATACTTGTTCGTGACGTCCACTAAACAATTAATCCACTTCGTTTTTGCGTTCCCTCTTCATGTATTTAATCAGTTTTTTGTCAAATCAGTCAGTGATATTGTAATCTATCTTATACTTTAACCTTATCTTATCTTATTTCTCTTAACCATGTCTTATAATCCCCCCCACACACAAACACACATACTCGAAGACTTAGGCCGGCCGCACACTGAAGCGACATTTTGTTTCACGACAGAACCGTTTTGGCGCATCGTTTCGCTAAGTGTCGCAGACGGCTCTATTACCATTAGGCTCCGTAAAGCCCGCACACTGGTTGCGACACTGTCTAGAGGCGTCGCGAGACCCCTCGCGACCAAAGACGAAGCTCCTTCAATTTATGTCTCGCAACAAAACAGCTTGTGACATTTTGATCTGCGCATGCGCTGGATTCTAACCATACGATATCTGTATTACACATACCTAGTCCATGCCTTCTATTTTCATATCTGTCACGAACCCACGAACCACACACTTTCACAAGTCAAAAACTGCTGAAGAGAAATTGTTTTGGAGTAAGGCAATGGCATAAGCCCCTCTCCACATTTTCGACGCTTTTCAACACGAAACGTCGAAACGGTTCTGTCGCGAAACAAAATGTCGCTCCAGTGTGCGGCCGGCCTTACGCAGCAAACGGACATAGAGGGGGGGAGACAGTAAGGACAGACGGTTAAATAAACCTAAACAATTACATCCCACAAAGTTGTCGTTATAGTTTCTTTTATACACTTCCAGATACCCCAGGTACACTAGGTACTTTGCTTGCTGAAGCGTCAAAGAAGCAGCTGTCTCTCCATGTCTTCGAAACTTCTCTGTCCTATATTTTAGCTATTTTTTAAAGTAATTAAGCCTTCATTTTTATTCATTACACATAAATGTTATACAAATTTTTTAATATTTGAACCAATACGTCTAATTTAAATGTTTTTTTTTATTTCTTCTTTTTCAGATACGGACCGAGATACGCTATGACGGGTACAAGACCCTTGTACGTAAACTGTATACAACTCATAACATTTTTTACATAGTTTTAGTCGGAATCTAAAATATAGTAGCGTTTAATATGTTTAAAGTTGTTAGTAACTGGTTATATATGGAACTAACCAAAATGTTGATACGTATACTGCTAGCTGTATGGCCAGTAACGGTTAATATGAACCGTTTCTTCATATCTGCTCAAAATGTTGTTGCTCTTTGTATTTTTAACAATATTGTTATAACTAACTGCATTTTTATACTTGACATCATAAGTAGGTCTGAATCTGGGTTAAAGGAACCTTTTCAAGAACTGGAGTTTTCCGCTAAGGCTATGGGCTTGGGTATAAACCAACGCAAACTAAATATATGGTTGTAGGTGCCAACACTCGCGCCCTGTCCCTGCGCATTAATGATTAGGAATTTGAAAAAGTTCATGGTTTTTCATATCTCGGGTCATATGTGGACTCTGGAAATGACTCCTCCAGAGACATTGAAAAACGAATGTTATCTGCTAATAGGTGTTACTACGGACTAGTGAAACATTTTAAATCAAAATTAATAAGTAAAGAGACAAAAGCCACGCTCTACAAGACCTTGATCTGACCAGTTCTGATGTATGGCTCGGACTGCTGGGTGCTAACAAAATTAGATGAGCAGAAACTAGCCGTGTTTGAGAGGAAGGTACTGAGGAGAATCTATGGCCCTGTGAAGGAAAACGGGATTTGGAGGCGACTGGATAATCGAGAGTTGTAGAGAATGGCGGAGGATAGAATCCCAAAAAAAATCATGAATTATTTGCCGATGGGAAGGAGAAGGAAGGGAAGACCGCGTACAAGATGGCTGGACCAGGTTGGTAAGGAGGCAGTGAGGCTGGGTGCAGCAAACTGGTGGATATTGGCCGGGAGTAGAGACTAGTGGGGACAATTTTTTTAGAGGCCAGGGCCCGGACTGGGCTGTAGCGCCGAGGATGTATGCATGTATGTATGTAACTGCATTTTTAGAAAAAATCAATGCATTTTAAACAGAATGAAACTGAGATCTTACTTAATTTTAACTCTGACTTAGAATTAGCGTGTGAATAAGTATAAGTGCAGGATATTATTTCAGAGAATCTCATTAATCGTAACACAAATATAAATATATATAAGACACTTATCAGACCGGTTGTTACTTATGGATGGGAGACACGGACGCTGATAAAAAAGGAACAAGAAACTCTAAGAAGGTTTGAAAGCAAGATCCTAAGACGTGTTTGTGCCATTCGACATATTAAAGAGGATGTCGAATGGAGAATCAGAAATAACCAGCAGATAGATGATCTATTGAATCATGAGGACATTGTAAGAATCAGAAAGGGTCAAGGAATACAATGTGTAGGTCACCTAGAACGGATGGATGATCAGCGTATGCTAAAGAAAAATCTGATGGCGCACGTCTATAGAAGCATTAAAAGAGGCCGACCTAGGATAAGATGGTTGGATGCTGTGCAAGATCTCAGGAGGTTGTGAGGGGTTACGCTGAGATGGCAATGGACAGGAGGGTTTTCAGAAGACTGATTTTGGAAGCCAGGGCTCACGTTGGGTTGTAGTGCTGAAGAAGATGTAAAATTGTCTAGCAAGTTAATAATGATAAGTGCAGACGATGGTAAAACTGTGTTGACTGCAGGATCTTACTTCTTGACAGCACTGATCTTGAGAGAAGAACTACATTATTTTCTTGCAGCAGAACGTGAAATCCTTCCGGTCATGTGGTTTTAATTTTGTTTTAGCCACGTTTATCGTTACAGGTGTCAACGAGCCCTTCTTTTTTTCCTTTGTCCGTCGCTCACTGTTATAACATTTAATCGTTTTAATAGTTTTTTTTTATTTATAAAGTAAAAGTGACAGATTTCAAGAAGTGTGTCATGTGTCAGAGTTGTTAATTTTGAAAAATCCAGACCACTGTTTGTCGGGAGTGAGATTTCAAATTAACGGTTGCTGGTTATTGTTTCTCTCGGAATGATCTGCTGAGCCAACCTATTGAAATCAAATTTTAAAAAACGGATCTGTACAAAACATTTACATACAGTTTTGCTGGTATCTGTCATCAAATACTTTCATTTCTTCATTAGATTCAAGTCGGCAAATATAAATAATAATTAAACAAAAATGAAAAGAGACTGACTTTCTGAATGTGTATAGTAAATATTTAAGGTGACAAACATTAGTTCCACGTTGTCAGTTGATAAAGAAATTATTCATACCGGACTCAATACGTGACTCAATTTTGTAAAGAGGGAAACAGTAAACAAAATGCAACTACTTTTGTATTTCTTAAGTTACAAAGAAAGTGACAGGCCTACAGTCTGATATGTCAGCTTCCAAAATACCGTTACAAAATTATTATTATTACTGGTATCACAGTAATGTAAGATGTATTAAGTGACTTTTCTGTTACATTAGCCTAAAAATCTTCATTATAAAAATAATTTCCAGTTGATTATTATGCTTTGTTCAGTTCCATTCCTTTAACTTTAATTTAGCGATTCACAACACCCATTTAATAATTAAGTTCCATTACTGAGTTATAAGAATTCCACATTATTAATGGTCTAAAAATATTGTGGCTATCAAATCCGTCTTAGTTTACTTAGTTGGTATTATTAAAGTTCTACTGTACCGATAAAAAGTCTTGTGTTCTGCTAGCAGTAGATACGTTACTACAATAATTTATTAAATGTGCATTATTAACATAACCCAAGGCAATGAACCGTTTCTACCATCCAAAAACAGTTCTTTAGAGTTTATTAAATACTTTTATGTCTCCAGTTAAGTAAAATTATAACAAATGATATTTTAATACTGTTGATTGTCCCACAGATCGTCTAGAACTTACCCAACTGAACATCAATATCATAATTCCCATTACAGCCAATATGATTTCCTAGATAATTAAAGTGGCTCACCTGTTCTAGAATTCGATTTCTAATCAATATTTTTCTTGTTATTGGCTCCTTGCCTCGAAATGCTATAACATTTATTTATATAGGGGAGTTTTACATATAAAATTAATAGTGGAGGTTTTAATAGATACAAAATTAAAGTTCTACAGAGTTATGGCAAAGTCTCTGCCATTCTATGGGTGTGAATTATGGACAACAACTAAGAAATATGACAGTAAAATACGGGCCTCGGTAATGGCGTTCTTAATATGTGTTCTAAACTGGACCGTATAAGGTATAAGAGAGTGGGTACTAGTTTTTACCTTGAATGAAAAATTAAAATATTACAAACAACGGTGGAAAGAAGAACACTTGGAAAGAATGTCAGATTCCAGATTGGCCAAAAAGTCTAGTATACAAACCTATATAGGACACAGGTGTATAGATAAACTCAGAAAAAGATGGCTGGAGGTATTTTGAAGGCGGAACAGGCAGCATCTTGCTTATGCCGTGTTGTGAAGATCATGACGACGATGATGATATTATAATTTTCTTTTTATCATGAGTAACTACGAGACTCAATGAAAATTCCAATTTCCTTTGGGAAACTCCCTACAAGATGGATTGCAAACGATAGGTTTCTTTTACAAGCGTATATACATAGAAGGTAAATCTATATTGGGTATAATTGTTTGTGCTTAAACGCGTAGAGTTTTGGACGCCTGTAGTAAACTTCTAAAGTACTGTTTCTACAAACACAAACGTGACATTTGAAGTTAAACAGTTCTACTAACATCTGTATGTTACGTGTTATAATTGTTAAGTGAATGTAGAAAAAGTAAAATATTCCTGTTTATTTTTCAGTTCTGCACGGATGTGTGGCGCATCCATTACACATTGGAAGGCGACCGTGTAGTGAGGGAGTTCCGGCACGAGAAAACATATCTAACCGCTGTATGCACAGCTGACGTAAGTTCACAACGCAGTACAAAACATGTTAAACAATTTACGTAGACGTGATAGCCTTTTATTTTTGAACAGGACAGAGCAGTTTATATCACAGTTTATACAAAATTTTTATCCATGTCCTTCAACCTTGGGTTTTCTACTGTTTCCGTTCTTAGCTTAATCCTGATGTAAAGAAACAGGCGTGGCACATCTTAAACGCTACTTGCTGCTTGAATTAGAGGCTTGTCACTCTGACAGAAGGAATACAGACAGGGTGCATACAATGTTCATTCTGTATAAACTCAAGTAAATTGTCATAATTTATCCTGACCAAAGTAATATTTGTGTGACTGCGTCAGAGCGACAATGACATATTTTGTAAGACGGAGTGAATAAGAATGGCTTTCTTTTACTGTTTGAATATAGCAAGAAAAAAAATAAAGTAGGCCTATACTTAAGGCAAAAATAGAAGCTCTGATAATTGCCAGTGTAATGTCTATTGTCGGCTGCTGTCAAGGCATGCTGCAGTAATTCAATGCCTTTCATGTCTGTGTCGGAACTTGAATCATCACTTGAGTCAGCAGTGTGAATGATAAGATTGACCACAATGGCATCTGTAATTTGGCCCAATTCCCTTATCTTCTTCCTTGAGTACGTGCTCGACACAACGACTCCAATTGTCCGTCGTTATTTCATTTACCGTCTTTTCTAGCAGTTGTTTATATCATGTAGCTTATTTGTTGTGTTGTGACGGGGAGCATATCCTTCAACTGGCTTCATATTTATTCAATGGGATTCAGAATACAGTGATAAGGAGGAAGTTTTAAAACGGCGTGCCCCGGTTTTTCGTCAATATCATTTGCTAAAAACTTTTTAAATTTATGTTCACTTTGCTAGCAGCGATAAAGTTCTACTGTGTATTCATAAAGATGATTAAACGTAATCAAACACTTGTCGCAGTAATGACAACTGTCACATAACTATATAGACATTCTGCACATATGCGTAACAGATTACTGTGTGAACAATGTCAGCGCTCCTGACCAATAGCGTTTCAGATGAGCCACTCGATTTGTTTACATGAGGATTAAACTAAGAACGTAAACAGTATAGAATGATAAAAAAATCGCCTAATACACCTAAACAACAATTTACTCAATTAGCAGTGAAATTTAAACTGTCCATCAAATAGGGCTAACATTTTAGACAATTGTCATTAAAACGTGCGTACCAACATTACATAAAAATAGTGTTTTTAATCGGACACTTGTAGCGGTTGAAAGTGCAAAATTCCACGAATAACTTTTTGATCAAACCTCGCATGTGTGAGCGTGTTCATGCGCGTCTGTGTGTGTGTCTGTACTCGCGCGCACATGCACACTTTTAAAACAAGTAATTACTTTGTTTTTGATTATGCGAGTGTTACGATTTGTATGTTTTAATTGGTTTTGGTCATTATCGTTAAAAGTAAAGTCCCAATTATAAATATAAATTTCGTTTTTAATAAATATACTAAATGTAAATGAGAAACTTCATCTTCTTCTTCTCTTCAAAGATTGGGTTATATAAACCTGTTCCGGCACCCATATCATACTCGGAAGACCAACGTTTCTTCTATTTGATAGTTCAGTGCCGCTTTCGGCAATCGATAGCTGTCATCCTTTGCAGATTGCAGATTGTCTTCTGTAAATTGAAATACTGTAATTTCATTTATATCCTTTACTTCAAATTCTGCTCTGATATCCTCATTCCTTATTCTATCTTGCAATATACTTGCATAATTTATAAAGTATTTCGAAGAAACTGCATTTAAGCATTTTGAATCTTGCCGCTTTCCTTTTTTATCATGACCTACGCCTCACTCGCATAAATCAACGTGGGTATTGCAATGGTCTTATAAAATTTAATCCTTGTGCTGTATATTATTTTATTTCTAAGATTTCTATGAATCGTATCACAAATATTTCTAAACTTATTTAACTTCTCTTTTATGTCATATTCAAATTCATAGCTTACTGGACAGCCGAGATATTTAAAACGGCTCCCTTGTTCGAAACTGGTTTTGTTTATAACTATCTTAGTCCTCAATAAATATTTGCCATTTCTTGTAATTGAAATATAGCTCTTTGTAAATCTTCCTCATTTTCTTGATTAAGATCTATGTCATCAGCATATAGCAGTGAACCCATACAAATTGATTTGTAAGCTGTGATTCCTGAAGTCACTTTAGATTTCCATGCTCTCAGCATGTCGTCAATGTATATATTAAACAAGGTTGGGGAAACATAGCATCCCTGCCTAACTTCCTTATTTATTGGAATGCCACCATTCAGATCCAGGATTACAGATGTACTGTTGTAAAGTATACTAACTGAATTTATTAATTGCTGTGGATATCCTCTTCTATCCATAATGTTCCATAAATTTTGGCGGTATACATTATCAAATACTTTTTCCAGATCAACAAAAGCGATATGCGTTACCTAATATGAAATATTTCCTAATTAAAAATTGTATAGGTTTACTCCTCGAGAAAGTATTAATTAATTTTTTAATTTAGCTTATAAACGGAAGAGACTAATTTATCTATGTGTGTGGTCGCAAGCGAGTATACTTTATATCACTATTTAAACTTAAAATCTGTATTTGCGAAGTTAATATTTTATACACGAATTGTTTATCAAAAGTCACTGACTGGCATAATCAGTAGAATCTTTAAATAAAACTAACGTATACTTATTAAAGTACTCCCATTTAAAATGTCTAATAAATTAAAATTTTGTATAAACCTATTGTCATATGTTATTTCATGAGTTTTCATATGTGTTACTTTGCATACTTTTAATGTTTAATTAATTGCTTTTTCAGCTGTTTCCGGAGTGTCCGAAAGAAGCCGGGGTCGTGGTCGGATACATCCGGTAAAGAGCTACAGGCACCCGCCTAACGTCTGGTAAGGAGCTACAAAACTAGGGGGAGCCCGCCTAATACCTTAGGGCTCCCGAAGGCGGGTGGGCCCCTGCCGATGTGGCCCCACCTTGCCGCGGTGGCAGGGCTTATGGTAAGAAGAAGAAGACCAACGAAGAGGGCCACATCGATTTCCCCAATGTCAACAACCCCCCCACCCGCATTATAGTTTGCTCGGCGTATTATTCTGAACCTCGTCGTTTACCGCACGGAACAGTAGAAATGTGCATCAGAACTGAGGAAACAAGACAAGAGAAACTGTTTTCAGAGTAAGAAGACCTGTACAGGGCTATATGTTTGCAGCATCTGTGAGATTAGTGCCACAATTAATGTACTGAAAAATACCAGAAGCTAATACAGTATTCAAGCCACGTCATTTTTTGAAGATTTCTCGTCAGAAAAGTCAACACTGAAAAATTTATCTGTAGAAGATTTGTAAGAAGATGTGTGCAGTGAGCAGGGGACTGTGAAATTTGTAGCCACAATGACGACTGTATTGACCGTTTTCTGATTGCACCAAATAAAAAAGATACTGAACAATTTTGAAACCATATGTTCTTATTATGTTAGTTTATAGGTCAATAAGACCTAATTAGTTTTTTGTACACAATTAGTTTATTATCAGATTATCTGAAATCTGAATTCGTCTAATATAAAACACTCACTAATGCAATGCTAAAGCTATGCGGTATTTCGAAATTTAAAGGACGACTTCTGCTGTACAACATAATGAAAATGACATTTAAAAAGTGTCAACTAATTACATCAGATTCATCATAATTTATTGTTAAACCTTGTCTACCCAATGTTCGGCGAAAATCTCCCCAGACATCAAAGGCGTCCTTCATTAGATGGTAAACCGGTGGGGGGGGGGTCTGGGGATATAGAATACTCCCAGAAGAGCGGGGGCCCCATGTATCCTCTTCCGTGGAAATTTTGAAAAATGTACCTTCAAAAATGCCGTTTTAATGCCATTCCAGGTCTGTAAAAGTAATTGAGAAACCCAACATTTTATAAAAAATTTTGGTAATTTTTTTTTATTTGCCTGGTCCACTGTTACAGTTTTATAGTCAAATGGAGTTTTATTATAAAATAATAAACAGTGAAATTATAAGGATTTGGAATGCTATTAAAAATACAGAAAAACACAGATTTGAAATTGAACATTTCATTTTATTGAATATAAGTCTACGATTGTGTTATAGTTTTATAATAACATTCGTCTGTTTCCAGGAATTAGTACTTTAACTCTTGAGTAACATTATTATAGTTTATATTATGCCTAGTTCTTGCCAATGACAGGAAGCAAGACGTCGCGTCTGTCGTGGCGGTGACGAGTCACACTCTTCCCTTCACCTTATAACTTATATCCAGTTGATCGGCGGCGGAACAGTAAACAACAATGCACCTGTCAGTTTTGAGGTTATTTTAAGTTGGAAACGTCTGAATACGTCGTAAAAGCTCTGTAGATGATACACTTTGTGTTAACTGTTTTTATTATTTAGTGGAGTCATTTGAAAGCCATTTATTTATGTTCAGATGTTTGTATTGTTTAGCCTGGTTTTTTTCTCTGTGTCAGTGTGTGTGCGTTGTTTTGTCTAAACATCTTCATGTCTTCATTGAAAATGAGTCAGAATTTGCACACTACAAGTGGAGCTTATAAACACAAGTTGGAAAAAGCTAAAGACGCTCACTCAAAATTATTACACAAAACTGCTAAGTTGGACAAGTTTTTGAAAGCATCAACAGTTTCACAAATTACTGGTTCAAATTCTACCGATTCTGATAAGTTTACAGATCCTGCCGCAACTAATTTAACAATAGATTCGGATTCTGATCAAAAACAAAATCACAATTATTGTGAAGTAAATAATGAACTTGTAAATGCAGAAGATCTGCATTTAACATAGGTCTCCAACAACGCCCATGTTGTAGCAAAGTAAATATTAACTTTAATAGTGTAAATACTGTTTTATATGAAAGTGGTGAAGTTAATGATCCGAAAGTAGCAGATACTGTTCTCGACATTCAATGCTTAGATTCAGATAATTCAAAAGTTAACTGTAACGTGCAAAAAGAAATTGTTAAATTTGATTATAGGACCCAAAGGTTTGGGAACCATTGACGAACGAGCTTAAAGATCATATCATTAAAAATCTTCCAGAACACTTGTCAAAAATAACTGATTGTGATTGTGATTTTTCAAAATCTAGGCGTATTTATCCTAATAAGACAAGGTATGCTAACAAGAGTATGTTGTTTACGCGTTTTGCAAAATGGACAGTTGGAGAAAAGAGAATGGCTGATGTATTCTAATTCAAAGGGATCTTTTTATTGTGTTCCGTGCAAACTTTTCCATTCAGACAAGACTGAAAATTCTTTTATTCATGGCTTTAAGACTGAAAACATATTTCCAGATTGTCACAAAATGAGAGGAGTTCTGAGCATAGAATTAACACACAATCCTACTTCATCAGAGACAATTTACTCGGTAAGATTGACTCTGCTCTTCATCAACAGTACTTAAAAGAAGTGGACTATTGGCAGAAAGTTTTGATTCGTGTGTTATATGTTATTAAATTTCTTGGTGCTCGCGGGCTAGCCTTTCGAGTCTCAGAAAAGCATGAAGTTTTTGGATCTCGGACAAATGGCAATTTTCTAGGAATTATAGAATTGCTAGCCGAATACGATGATTTTTTAAATGTACACATTCAAAATTATGGCAATCCTGGTCAAGGAAAGGTAGGTTATCTCTCAAAGACTATCTGTAATGAGTTTATAGAAATAATGTACAATAAAATAGTTTCAACAATTGTTGAGGAGTTAAAATCAAGCAAATACTATTTCATTACTGTAGATTCAACACCTGATATTTCTCATCATGACCAACTCACTTTGATTGTTCGATATATCTTAAATAATGGCTGCCCAACGGAAAGATTTATTAAATTTATCAGAATGAAAAACCGCACGGGTGCTCAAATGGAAGAATTAATTTTGAACACACTTTTATTACTAGATACTTCGATAAACGATATGAGAGGCTAGTCATATGATAATGCATCGAATATGTCGGGGCAGTATGAAGGACATCAATCCCGAATTAAGAGTCACAATCCTCTGGCAGAATTCATTCCTTGTTCGGCCCACTTCTTAAGTCTGGTAGGGACCCACGCAGCTAATTGCTGCCTTCAAGCAACCAAGCTTTTTATGTTCATACAAGAACTCTTGTGTTTTTTAGCGCGTCAACTGCAAGGTGGACTTTACTTGAAAACATAATAAAAGACAGTGAAATCAAGAAAAAACTGTTGCCTAAAAGGCTAAATACGACCAGGTGGTCAGCTAAATGGCATGCTTCAAGGGCTTTACTCCTTCATTATTGGGAGTTTCATAAAGCACTTCAAGTCATCTTTGAAAACCCCCAAGAAAAACGAGAAAACAGAGCTACAGCTGAGGGATTATATGCAGTATTTATTAGGATAGAAACAGCAATATTACTTGTTATATGAAATGATGTTCTTGAACGCTTTAATGCTGCAAGTAAACATTGCAAAGCACTAACACTGACTTAGGAGTCATTTGCAATATTTACAAATCTCTCAAAGATTATGTGCAGGGCTTACGAGAACGATTCAATTATTATGAGATGAAAGGTATGAAACTGTGTAAGTCGGAGACTGCTGACTATGTTTTAGATTTCAAGAGGAGAAGAAAGAAAAACAATTTTCTGATGATGAGAACATTGATGAAGATACCTCCAAAATGGACTTGGATGACGTGGATGGCAGACAAGACATGATTATTAATACATTATATGTTATAATCGACAGAATTTTCAGTAAACTAGAAAACATTTCAAGAATTTACTTCAATCATAACAAAGTTTTTGGATTCATTTATTAATTGCTTACCTTGAAAGATGACGAAATTCGGGAAAAATCTTTTCTCTTAGTTCAGAAATATCCTACAGACCTGTCTTCAGAAATTATTGAAGAATTTGTACATTTTAAGGCGTTTGTTGAGGCTCTCGACTTAAATGTAAAGCCCCATCATCTTCCTGCTAAGTTCTTAAGATTTATACGAGAAAAGCGATTGACAACTCTTTTCCCTAACGTTGAAACATCGTTGAGAATTTTGTTGTGCATGTTGACCACAAATGCATCTGGTGAACGGTCCTTTAGCATTCTAAAAAGAGTTAAAAACTACCTGCGTAATTCATCTGCTGACTTAAGATTGTCAAGTTTAACAAGTTTTGTGGCAAATGCTGAACTGCTCAACGAAATTGATTTCAATGACATTATAAAAGATTTTTCTGCAATGAAAGCTCGCAAAGTTGATTTGTAGATTGTTTATTAAATAGATTGTGTTCAGTCAGTTTATAAAACTTCAGAAGGTTACTAATTTAATATTTTGGTTTGTTTACCTTTATATTAACTTTTGCCATGTGTTTTTGATTTCCTATGTGATCGTTTATATATGAATGAAATTTAGTTGTGTTTTGTTTTATTGGGAAACAAATATTCTTAAAAAATAGCGGTTATCTTTTTGTCCCAAAAATTGCTGTAAAAACGTTTTTTTAAGTTGTAAAAATGCCTCAAAGCAAATGTTAACGAATAATGATTATCTAGGAATAGCATATTAGCCCATAGAAGATTTAAATCTTATCACAGATATCTCCATTTCCTTGAATGAGGCCTGTTTTGTAATGGTTGTAGTTTATAATTTAGGTGAGTGGGTGGAGGGGCGTGGAAGGGGGCCGCTGAGAAAATAGGGCTCAGGGGCTCAAGAGTTGCAAATCCCCCACTGGTTGTGGCATAACCACCAGTGATGCTGACGGTCCTTGTAACGCGGTATTTCTGGGTCGCATTCTCTAAGCTGTTCACAGCGGAGTAGGGTACAGGCGTAGAACTACTGAGAGGGAAATAGGGAATTCGAAACGTAATTTGGTAAAGGTTGGTTGAAAAGGATGTTGAAAGAAAATTGTAAATTTATCTCCAATCTCCTTACCAACCTTTAAAACATGCATACCCCTATAACGAGTTATATATTCAGTTGTCCCGCTGTTCCTACATCACATTTCCTGTTTTGCATTGGGCGTCGTTACCTCTGTGTTACCCCTGTCTACCTTTCACGTGACCCTGTCATCTGGTATTAGCACGCTCTGCCCATTACATGGTCAACACTTTTCATTATTATATGGCCTGAGAGTTTGGGTTCTTTGTGTAGGTCGAAGCTCGTACATTATTATGCTGTACACTCTAAATTCCTGTTTGCTTACATGTCCGGCTAACCGCCTTACTTACGCAGAATGCCATAACATACTAAAGTGGAGACCTTGCAGCTTTTGGATCTCACTGTTCAGTTTAATCAGTACCTTCAATTGTAGCCTTAGACGATAAAATTTAATTTATGAACTGTGTGTTATAATTTATCTTTATCGTCTCGGACAATCCGGGAAAACATAAATATAATATATAATTTTGATTGGCTTGACAATAAATTTGACTAGTATATAACTTCTCTAAACAATACTAAAGTAATTGCTTTCGTAAATTTACTATTTTCAAAGCAATTCATCATCTTCACATCACTGTGCTGCCTGTTCCACCTTCAAACATCCTCCACCCATCTCTTCTTGTGTCAACACACACACGCGCGCGCGCAGCTTTTACCTGTATCTTTTTCTTCAGCACTATAACCGCACTTCCAACACCAATCTTCTCCAAAGTCTTCTGTCCATCTGTCCATTGCCACCTCAGTGTAATCGATCTCATCCATACTTCTGAGATCTTGTAACACATCATCCTACCATCTTATCCTAAGTCGGCCCCTCATTCTGGTTTTACACACTTTTACTTACTTTCGCGCCCTCAGGATTTTCTTTGGCATATGCTGACCATCCATCAGCTCTAGGTGACCTAACCATTGTATTCGTTGAGCATATATGAATCTTACAATTTCCTCATGATTAAATAGCTCATCTATCTCCTGGCTAATTCTTATTCTAGATTCGTCATCTTCTTTAACGTTGCCATAAACACGTCGTATGATCTTTCTTTCACACCTTCTTAGCGTTTCTTGTTCCTTTTACACACCAGTGCCATAATAGGTTTAAATTTCCAGACCTCTTTGGTCATTCTTGGATCTAACATTCTTTCTAAGTGTTCTGTCTATCTTTGTTTACAATCTCGCAATCTTTCATTCAAGGTGAATACTTGTAATTCTTCTCTTATGACTTAATTACTTATACGACAAAGTTTTGAGCAGATTTTAACTCTTCTTAAGGACACCATTTCCGAGGCCTCTATTGTACCATAATTCACACGCATAGTACAGTACAGGGACCGCCATAACTTTGAAAACTTTAATTTTGTAAATATAATTAAACTCGGAAATCAAAGTTTTTTATGGGTAAGTTTTACCTTATAGCCTGAACCGGTTTTCGCTTTTAAAAAGCTTCTTCAGAAGCTGCCGTTGGGAGCACTGTCCGTCTTGTTCTTGGCAACGGTATCGACTTTTGAAAGATCGATGTTGTGTGTGTGGGGAGTGATATGTTCGAATAATATAACATAAAAACGATATGCTAATCGAACAGATACGATTTAAAAGCGAAAACCGGTTCAGGCTATAAGGTAAAACCTTTACGTTTTTACCCATAAAAAACTTTTTGTTCCGAGTCGGTGGTGAATTATTTATATTTAGTTAAGTAACGCACATTTCATGGACAACGAAATCCGAGAATTTAATTTTGTATCTCGGCGTACCTGGTATTTAAAAATACGATTGACTGTCACACAGATCCTCTGGGACATCAATATCATAACTCTTATCAAAGCCAGTATCACTTTTCAAATAGGTAAAGTAGCTCACTTGTTGTACAATTTGTTTAGTAACTAATATTTTTGCTCTTATTGGGACCTTGCCTGGAAATGCCATTATCTTTGTTTTTGTATTGCAGATTTTCATATCATATTGTTTACAAATCTGATGAAGCTTAAAAACTAATTTTTGTGAAGCAGATTCTGTATTCTGAATTACAAGCAAGTCGTCAACAAACAACGGCACGTTCAAGTGTCTGCCTTACGATATCTTAAGGGTTCACTAGGTGTTTCCACAGCACCCTTGTCTAACACCTTGATTGACAGATATTTGTTGAGATATCCTACAATTATTTTGAATATCTATTCTTGTTCCGATAGTTCTGAATAGAGCTTGTGTGATATTTGCCACAACAAATTTCTATGTACTCTGTCAAAGGCCTTATCAAAGCCACAAAATAATTACTACTGTTATAAACACATATGTTTCGGAACAAACGTGCTACTTTCAATAATTAGGCTGAGATGTTATCTATGATTTGATGTCGAAGTAAGTATACGTTTAGCATAATTACGATTAGTTTACAGCACTACACAAATACCTTTTGTAGAAAAAACTTTGTGATAAAAATCTCGTTGGTTCAATATATTACCATTTAACAAATCCACTAAGAGGCACAAAAAATGAAAGGTAACTAATGGCAACAATTAAATGTATAAAAATTGCTTATATGGAACATTTATTTGCGTGGTAAGAAAAACAAGATGTTGCAAAATTTTGAAAGTGAAAATTATGGGACAAGGCAGTAGAGAGAGAAGACCTGTCTCGACGACATCAAAGAACAGACTCAAACAAACCTGTTTTACTGTGTCAAGCACTTTGTCGTGTCAAGGATCAAGGATATTTCGTCATGCGTCCGTAGGCGCAAGACAAACTGAAAAAAAAGAAGGAAAACATTTACATTCTTTTTAAATTCTACAAATGAGTTGCCTGTACCGACATTTTTTGATACATCAGAAATAAACAGTATCAAAAAAGGTATCTTTTCAGAACTCAGTCAATATACAGAAATAAACTTTCTTCAGGATGTAAAGCTAACATCCAAAGTGTGGTCATCAGGAGGTCCCCTGAAATATTTGAGCTAGTAATTACTGTGTTGCCCAAAACTGTTTCAGGTAAACATGTCCTGCATAGAATGCGCCAATCGTAGACTGATTAGATCTGACCATTTTTTCCGTTTTTTGTTTTTTTTCCAAAACGGTTTTTTATTCACATCCCAAAGACCACGTAACACATAATCGAGCTTTGTAAGCTGGAACAACTAAATTCATTGCATTCTTGAATGGAAAAAAGAAAAAGACCAAAGAAAAAGAATTAATTTTTAATGTTACGGTACGTTAAAAAACCTTTTTGAAACTATACCATTAAGTTCCTTAAATTAATAAGCTATTTAACATACGGCTAAATGAGTGTCATTATTTATCAAAAATAAGTACTTTACTCATGTCACAACAAAAAATGTTTCAGGTAAACTACCCTTTCCCCCACACCGATCTTCATCAAAAAAGAAAGGCCTTGAGTCCTCTACAACTTAGGCACATATGTAAAAAATTATTTGATTCTGTTTGAATTTACGGCAGTTACCGTTCGTCATGAAAAAAGTTCTCTTGTTACAACATAAAATTTTGCAGGTAAACTACCCCTTTTCCTTAACCGATCTTCACCAAAATCAACAAGCCTTGAGATCTCTACAATGTAGGGAAGTATGCAAAACATTATTTGATTATGTTTGAATATACGGCAGTTATCGTTCGTCATATAAAAAATTACCCTTGTTATCACATAAAATGTTGCCGGTAAACTACACCTTTCTCTTAACTGATCTTCCCCAAAATCAATAGGTCTTCAGTCCTCTACAATTCAGAGATGTATGCAAAACATTATTTTATTCTCTTTGAATTTACGGTAGTTATCGTTCGTCGTAGAAAATATCGGTACGGAGAATCATACATGACTTCCATGTTCTAAGATTTATATTTAAAATCATTTATGAAATGAAATGTTTCCATAGAAACTACTTTTTTCTACTTACTGCTTCAGCCTTAACCACAGTACTGTGGTCACTAACGTATACCACCTCACGTTATCGCACTCGATTTTCACTGGTGATGGAAGTCGATGGCACTGCCGAAACGTCTGGTTATGCAGAAAACTTTGGTCTACGGCCAAACAGGACGGGAAGGAATTTTAACAACAAACTACTTCTTTGTTGCCGATAACGTAATATATATATACAAAATTATCCCCTCCCCTTCAACTCTAATTTTCATTTATAGAAAATTACACCCACCTCGTTCAACTAGCCTCTTCATTTATAGATATTTCATCTACGTTTCTACAGTGGATTATTAAGATCTTCTTATCAGGATACTTTGTTTTTCAAAATTAAGTACTTTACTCGTGTTACAACAAAAAATGTTTCTGGTAAACTACCCTTTCCCCCACACCGATCTTCACCAAAATCAACAGAACTTGAGTACTCTACAACTCAGGCACATATGTAGAAAATTATTTGATTCTGTTTGAATTTACGGCAGTTATCGTTCGTCATGAAGAACTTTCTCTTGTTACAACATAAAATGTTGATGGTAAACTACCCCTTTTCCTAAACCGATCTTCACCAAAATCAATAAGTCTTGATTCCTCTACAATTCAAGGATGCATGCAAAACATTATTTGATTCTGTTTGAGTGTGAGGCAGTTATCGTTCGTCATAGAAACAATTACTCTTGTTAAAACATTAAAAGTGGTAGGTAAACTACCCCTTTCCCTTAACCGATCTTCACCATAATCAATAGGCCTTGAGTCCTCTACAATTCAGGCACATACACTATAACTAACAGTCGTTAAATTATGAAGCACAAAGATCCATATATGTAACTCAGTAATTGAAAGCATCAACACATTCGAAAGGAAGAATTAATAATAAATCAAGGAGGCAATCACAGACGCTAACAGGTGTCAAGATGGATTCGTGGAGGAGTTGTTGCAAAATTCGATGAATACAGACGTTAAAAAAGAAATGGGAATACAGGTCAAGAGAATCATGGCGAGAAGAGATGGATAAAGCAATGGCAAGCAGAGAGAGGTCAATAAACTCAATGAAATACAAGTATCTCTGAAGAGTAGAAGAGTAAGTAGCGATAGAAACATCCACTTGCGCCAGCTGTAGAAAGGCATAGTAATAGACTTTCACGTTTAGTAACGCTCAGAACGTACATACATGTATACTGGTATACTGACATATTTTGTATTACGTCCAGAGTCTATCTCGAGTTGAAAGATGAATGGGTATATTTTATTGTACTGAACGTAAACAACAAAATACGTGTTATATGTACGTAACATGTAACATGTATGTAAACAATACATATGTGTTTGCATATGTATTATGCGGTAAGGAAAAACCATGGTTTTTGAATATATTTTGACGTTAATCGATGAGAGGCATTAAATAAACCCTCGACGATTTACTTACGTAAATAAGGTTTATACAAATTTTACACAACAATTTTATGAACCTTGAACGCTTGAAAACGTCTAAATCAATCCAAGTTGATGATGTTGCTTCCTACAATCTGAAAGCTTTTGATTATTTTTAAATTTATGTAAGCTAAGGCTTATTAGAAATTATTATGTGAGGTAAAAAATAAAAGAGTCTATGATTTACTCTCGTTAATATAGTCCATACAAATTAAATGCAACGATTTTCAAACCCTTAAACACATACCAGTTTTTAAAGAAAAGAAAATTATAAATAATAGTAAATTTTTAATATTTTTCATTTTAAATATACGTTAAGTAAATCTAAATAAAATATTATGTACTTCTATATTAAGTTAGCTTACTTAACTTGATAAGATTAATACGTTGTTGTTTTTTGTTTTTTTTTTGCATGTACATATCTTTTTGTATAAACAAATCACAATATCAACGTCGAGAATGGGAGAAACGTATCGTTTAGAACATTACTTTACAAAGGTTTAAATAAAACTTTCCCAACATATGCACATAATTTCCATTAAAATATGATTAATTATACAATAATACAACATACTTATTAACTAGTAGGTAATGAAAGTTTAGTATTCACTTGAGAATTTAATTTCCTTAACCTTGTCAAAATTTATTAATTATATCACTGCTATGTAATATTGACTTGGTATGTCAATCGCTTATTAACATCGATGGTATGGTATGGTATGGTATGGTATGTAATCTTATTGCTATGTAACATCGAATTGGATATTTAAGTGTCTACTTTTATAATAATTCTTTGGAATTTTGTCTAATTTATGATTCACATTCAGTGATATTGTACTCAAAGCAAAGTTACTTTTTATATTTACCACACACGCTTTTTTTTAATGCTTTAATGTTTGGTTTGCCTAGCATATGCTATAATGTGCTATAACCAAAAGTTGTTAATGAAAACAACATTTACCAATTATTCATATTTTTATACATTTTTTTAATAGGAAGTATGTAATTTAGTGTTTGACTTATGAATATCCAAATCATTATATAGATTCCTTGTCATTAAATCAAACGTATAAAACCTTTTCAAGTACCTCAGTAATAGGGAAAATTATGAGTACGTATTAGAACATTCCTTTTATTTAGACATACCACCTTATATATTTAAAATATACACGCCGTTATATATTAAAGATGCAACATAAACTCTCACAAATACTAAAAGTTAAAGGCACGTCCACAATATACTATATGTAGTCATCACATATATTGCAATGTAACATAACATTAAACGAAGCATGGCATGTCATACTGCGCACATGGAAACGTATAAAATGTTATGTTTTAGACGATAATGGTTTGTATAATATTATATAAAGATGCACGATTGTAATGCGGTACCGAACACAGCACTGCGTCTGCATGCAGTGTTAACATAACGCTGTCGGTAAAGGTGAACAAGTTCTAGAATGAATATGTGTGCTGTAAACTAACTGTCAAATCCTGATTCTTCTAGGATACGTGGGAAGATTAGACCTTCCATGTAAATATTAACTGTGATCCACTTCTATTATTAATAATTTTTTAAAGGCTATCTACTGTGTTGTTTCTTGTACGGAAAAGCAAGCACTGTGTGAACACACCGTATTAACTATAACATACTCTTAGAAGCCTATACGAAAACACCGTCAATTACGTAAGTGTAAGAAACGAGGCATGAAAAACTTTCACCAGCAAAATAGGTTTAAGGCAGGGGTGTATTTTAAGCCCCCTGCTATTCAACCTGGTGTTGGATGATGTTGTTAAAAAATGTAAAGAAAGTATGAGTAAATATAGAATAGGATACTGGAATATGAAGATAATTACAATAACAGAATTATGCTACGCAGAGAATTTAATAATTATAGGAGAAACAATTACGGAATAACATAAATGTATTTAATGAAGAACTTAGAAAGAAAAACATTAAGATTAATATATAGAAGACTAAAACTATGGTAATAGGAAATTCAGAAGAGAAACACAGTATAGAACTTGATGGAAAATATTTAGAACAAGTAAAAAGTTATAAATATCTGGGAGTAGTGATTAACAGCAAAGGGAATTTAGAGGAAGAAATAAATGAAAGAGTAGCGAAAACAGGAAGATTATTCAATAGTATTAAATCAAGTTTCCTGGGTAAAAAAGAAATACCCACTAGGATAAAAACAGAAATAGTCAGAAAAATCATGAAGCCAGTATTAACTTACGGAAGTGAAACATGAAAAACAAATGAGAGAATAAAAAGCAAGCTAACTAGTATTGAAATGAGGTTTCTTCGAAAAATAGAAGGGAAGACAAAAAAAGATAGAATTCAAAATGAAATATTTAGGAAAAATTATATATTGTTCATGTAGCAATAACAGTAGAACAAGCACAACTTATATGGCTGGGACATGTAATGAGGATGGGGGAGGAAAGACTGGTAAAGCAAGTGTTTGAATCCAGAGAAACAGGTAAAAGGAAGAGAGGACGACCGAGAAAGCCTGGAAGGATGAAGCCCGCAGAGCTGCAGAAAGAAGAGGAGTAAAATGGGAGAAAATAAAGGTGCTCGCAGGAGATAGAAAGAAATGGAGGGATATGTGGAAAAAGACGACGTCAGAGAACTCAACTCCAAAGCTTTACACCGAAAGGTAGAAAAGCTAAGAATGAAGTAAGTAAGTAAAGTAAGTAAGTAGACTCTTAGCACTACAAATTGTAACAATTATTCATCACGGAGCTACTTTATATACCGGTAGCTCTACACGAATTGCTGAATATTAAACTTTTGAATCTACTATAGTCTAATTTTATAATAACGTTTAGTAAAGCAAGACGTTATGCGGGAATAAGTTCAGTTCGGATGCAGACAGGGTTGAGAAAAATGAAACTTAGTTTTTATACTGCGATAATACAATGGAAAACACATTTAGAGAAGACGAATTTGGGTGGCTGTGCTATTTTTACAACTAAGCAAGGTTTTCGGTATAATAAATAGGGCCGACACTTGGAAGGACAAAGCTTCAACTGAAATATAAAACATTCACTTGAGGTCTAAAGAAAAGTTAAGTGAAAATATTGAAAAATTATCTAAACATATGATGATATCTGATAACATCTAATTAAAAATGTTATTAAGTGTATACCAATGACCAAGTTAGGGGGTCATAAGTCGAATTAATTGAGTACGACTATTTCTAATTGCGGTACGCTATATCCGCCTTGCGAGTATAAAACCGCTTAGTACAAACATTGCTAGTTGTCTGATCTTTCGAAATTGTCAACGTTTTCATTTCAGTTTTTGAGATTATGTCCTTTTAGCGAGCAGGAACGATAAGTATAGTATATTTGGCGCAAATTGAAGGCTGGTGATTCCGCTATTATATGTGCGACAAAACTGTATATTTCAAATTGATATTATTGGAGTAAATAATCAGTTAGAATGGTGTAATCGTGTACTGCATTTAATCGTATTCATTTACGATTGAATAGATGCGTTTTCAAGGATGAGAAAGAAAGACAAGTTTTATTTCATAGTTAAGTTCCTACTGAATTAATCCACGAAAATTAAAATATTAGGCTAATGGAATAATACTCATTGCTTTAGAAAAATAATGGTTTTAAGAGCATTTTGTGGCTAAGGATGATATTTACTTATAAAAAGCTGGGTAGATTAAATAAATTTACAAAACCCATCTATACAACCTTTTCTTGAAACAAAAATGGAAACCCCCGTGTGTATTTGGTGCCTAAATTATTCGCATTTACAATATGTGTAAAATAAATATATAAAAACGCGCGCGCTTGTATGTAATTGCTTATGTTATTCTTGTTATTTGAATACATAATAAATAGCATTTTTTATTTTTATAAGCGAGAATAAATATATTTCAAATCCATTTAACGAATTTTTTATTGCCTACATTATATAGCCTATCTGTAATACATACAGTTTCAGTAATTTAAAACGTTGAAACATTCTAAAACAGTAAAAGTATATCCTTTTTTATAAAAATATGAAATATTATTTCTTATGTACACACATACACACACACACACACACACATATATATATATAATGAAAAATGTATGTATATAATACTTATATTAATACAATATTTGCATTATAATACATTATTGATATTATAATATTGTTATGACGTTCTACTGATCGTCGTATGTTACAGTGGAAAAACAAAATACAAGACACCAATGAAGTCACTAAAAACCAGCTTTAATTATCACAAATAACAGGTTACAATTAACTCGAACAATAATTCCCCGTTACATTTGTCCACACGCAAATAATAATGTCAAATATAAAGAATTCAGCGCTACAATCATTTTTCACTAATACAACACTTGCGACGCACTGTGTAAATCGCCCGACATAACACTGAACTCTGAACTGAAGTGGCAGGTATGGACTATTTATAGTCTGCAGGGTTCCATAATATGCGTCTTTAACAAACACGTAAAAATTCTAAAGAATACTTCAGCGCAGCCATGGCAGAAACACACACCATTGAGCTAGTCAAGAAGTTTCTAGAACGAGACGTTTCTCGCATTACGTAATACTGTCTCACATGTCAAGCGTCACGTACGCATTACACCTGCGGGAATCGCCGAGAAAACAGTAGAAAAGAGTTCTCCAATGTACCAGAACGTTCTTTAATGGCCGTAACCCTCTTTCCGCATTACGTAACACTATATAACCCGTATATAATAATATATACTCATATATAATATAAATCGAATGTCTCCGTATAATATGTCTATATTATTATATAATGTATAGTATAAAATCAATAATATTATTTACATATACATAAATATGTGTATTTCTGTAAATTTTAATTTATTTAATTTTGAAAACTTTGAACGAAGTGTGGAATTCATTTTAAAATCTAATTTCACAACAAAATTTTATTGGCGATTTCAAACGCAAAATGTTAACATAATATAGAACTTTAACTATTTTGCACAGTGTCCATAGGCTAAATAACGCTCCGTCACAGGAATCTATATAATTTTCTTCGGAATGGACTATTTTTAACTACCATTAAAGGTTATAACGGCTGTTATCTTAATAGCCGTTTTACTAACACCCCTTTTATCCGGTTAAATAAACCGGGTTATTTTAACCCCTTATGCTAATGAAGTCGAGTGTTTTATATATTGCCGATGTTACTTCTACGTACATATAGGCCTATTTTTGCTTCTGCCGGTATACTATATTACATACACATTTTATTTTGAATATATAGACGATAAATTGACAACAGCATACATCAAGGGGACACCAGGTCATATTTTTAGGTCATACGTGCATTTGTTCGTATGAGAAATTTGAATTTGTGTCTTTAGGTGCTCACACTACGGCGGAATTCATGTGCTTCAATTTGCTCACCGTTGATGGGACTGCAGGTGTTAGGGACTCGGCAAGAAGGCGGTAGAGTTCGAATGCTTGTTCAGTCTGCAGTGTAGGCAACTCATTTTTTACTTCCATATTCCTTAAGGAATGGAAGTATGGTGATGTTGATATTTCTGGTGCACAAAATCGTTCCGCCGCAATTTAAATATTTTTTTTATTAGTTCAAATCTTTACAGATGTGCCAATTAGTGAAGGCCTGCCCGTTTTTCTGATCCGTTTATTAACCATTTTCTCGTATTTAAAAATGTCTGCAAGCAAGCATATATTTGGTTGCGAAATTCAACAAAAAGGGTGGCCAACCTCATGTTTGTGCATAACATACAGATATTTTTAAATATTCGTACTTTTCTTTCCTTTTTTTCTTTTAAATCTGATTTCACTACGTTGTTAAAACGAGTAGACGGAACTAATTCTATTTGGTACAAATACTTCCAGACTCGTACTCATGAAGGCAAAGTTTCAAAAAATGCTTACAAAATATTTTGACAGAAGATGAAAAAAATTAGTACCTTTTTCCTGGTATCGTTTATTTAATTTATTCTCAAGATGAAATGTTATCTTCCTTGTTTAGTGGCATTGTTACAATTTAGGTATCTACTAATTTATCTCTTATGTTTTCACACTTACCTTTTCTGTTACCACAATAGGCCTATAGATACCAAAAAACCAGTTGTTTCAATTCTAATTTTTACTTCCATATTCCTTAAGGAATGGAAGTATGGTGATGGCAAAAAAAATCGTGTTCGAGATTATTGCAGATTCTGATTCTACTACACTCAAAACATGAAAAAAAGTCGTTTTCCGAAAAGTGTCTGTGTGTGTGTCTGTCTGTCTGTCTGTCTGTGTGTCTATCTGTCTGTCTGTCTGTAGATTTTTTTTCTATGGCAAACGATAACTGCCGCAAATTCAAACAGAATCAAATAATTTTTTGCATGCAGCCCTGATGTGGAGAGTACTCGCGATCTATTGTTTTTGGTGAAGATCGGTTGAGGGAAAGGGGTAGTTTACCTGCAACGGTTTTTTTTTAGCAAGGGTAATTTTGTTTGTTTGGCAAACGATAACAGCCGCAAATTCAAACAGAATCAAATAATGTTTCGCATACAGCCCTGACTTTTAGAGTTCTCAAGATCTGTTGATTTTGGTGAAGATCGGTTAAGGGAAAGGGGTAGTTTACCTGTAACGTTTTATGTTTTAACAAGGGTATTTCCTATGGCAAACGATAACAGCCGCAAATTCAAACAGAATCAAAAGATTATTTGCATACAGCCCTAAATTGTAGAGTTCTCAAGACCTATTGTTTTTGGTGAAAATCGGTTGAGGGAAAGGGGTAGTTTACCTGCAACGTTTTTTTAACAAGGGTATTTTTTTCTATGGCAAACGATAACTGCCGAAAATTCAAACAGAATCAAATAACGTTTTGCATACAGCCCTGATTTGTAGAGTACTCAAGACCTATTGTTTTTGGTGAAGATCGGTTGAGGGAAAGGGGTAGTTTACCAGCAACGGTTTTTTTTTATCAAGGGAAATTTTTTTTGTTTGCCAAACGATAACAGCCGCAAATTCAAACAGAATCAAATAATGTTTCGCATACAGCCCTGAATTGTAGAGTTCTCAAGATCTGTTGATTTTGGTGAAGATCGGTTAAGGGAAAGGGGTAGTTTACCTGTAACGTTTTCTGTTTTAACAAGGGTATTTCCTATGGCAAACGATAACAGCCGTAAATTCAAACATAATCAAAAGATTATTTGCATACAGCCCTAAATTGTAGAGTTCTCAAGACCTATTGCTTTTGGTGAAGATCGGTTAAGGGAAAGGGGTAGTTTACCTACAACGTTTTTTTAACAAGGTTATTTTCTATGGCAAACGATAACAGCCGCAAATTCAAACATAATCAAATAATTTTCTGCATACAGCCCTGGTTTGTAGAGTACTCAAGATCTTTTGTTTTTGGTGAAGATCGGTTGGGGGGAAGGGGTAATTTACCTGCAACGTTTGTTATAAAGCGTATTTTCTATGGCAAACGATAACTGCCGCAAATTCAAACAGAATCAAATAATTTTTTGCATACGTAAGTGAATTGTAAAGGACTCAAGGCCGTTAGATTTTGGTGAAGATCGGTTAAGGGGAAGGGGTAGTTTACCTGCAACCTTTTACGTTTTAACAAGAGTAAAGTACTTGAAAATTCATTTAAACTTTTTCAAACAATGGTAATTGTTAAAAATAAAATAATTTTGTTGCCAGGCAATAAAATTATAATTTTTTCATTTCAATGTAAATTATGTATATATTAGAAAATATATCGTGCTTGGCAGGCAAGCATATTTCAGATTATAAGTCTTAGAATATGGAAGTCATGTATGGTTCTCCATACCGATATTTACTTCCATATTCCTTAAGGAATGGAAGTATGGTGATGGCAAAAAAAATCGTGTTCGAGATTATTGCAGATTCTGATTCTACTACACTCAAAACATGAAAAAAAGTCGTTTTCCGAAAAGTGTCTGTGTGTGTGTCTGTGTGTCTGTAGATTTTTTTTTTTTGCAAACGATAACTGCCGCAAATTCAAACAGAATCAAATAATTTTTTGCATACAGCCCTGATTTGTAGATTACTCACGACCTATTGTTTTTGGTGAAGATCGGTTGAGGGAAAGGGGTAGTTTACCTGCAACGGTTTTTTTTTATCAAGGGAAATTTTTTTTGGCAAACGATAACAGCCGCAAATTCAAACAGAATCAAATAATGTTTCGCATACAGCCCTGAATTGTAGAGTTATCAAGATTTGTTGTTTTTGGTGCAGATCGGTTAAGGGAAAGGGGCAGTTTACCTGTAACGTTTTATGTTTCAACAAGGGTATTTCCTATGGCAAACGATAACAGCCGCAAATTCAAACAGAATCAAAAGATTATTTGCATACAGCCCTAAATTGTAGAGTTCTCAAGACCTATTGTTTTTGGTGAAGATCGGTTAAGGGAAAGGGGTAGTTTACCAACAACGTTGTTTTAACAAGGGTATTTTATATGGCAAACGATAACAGCCGCAAATTCAAACAGAATCAAATAATTTTCTGCATACAGCCCTGATTTGCAGAGTACTCAAGACCTATTGTTTTTGGTGAAGATCGGTTAAGGGGAAGGGGTAGTTTACCTGCAACGTTTTTTATCAAGCGTATTTTCTATGGCAAATGATAACAGCCGCAAATTCAAACAGAATCAAATAATTTTTTGCAACCGTCCCTGAATTGTAGAGGACTCAAGGCCTTTAGATTTTGGTGAAGATCGATTAAGGGGAAGGGGTAGTTTACCTGCAACCTTTTACGTTTTAACAAGAGTAAAGTACTTGAAAATTTATTTAACCTTTTTTAAACAATGGTAATTGTTAAAAATAAAATAATTTTGTTGCCAGGCAATAAAATTAAAATTTTTTCATTTTAATGTAATATAATATTTTTCATTTAATACGGCAATAAAAAGGCAGGTAAGACACAAACACACACACACACACACACACACACACACACAATTCACGTTATTTCTGGCCTCACTCATATTTATTTAACAAGAGTAAAGTACTTGAAAATTTATTTAAACTTTTTTAAACAATTTACTCCGCAAATATTTTCTTACGTTTGCACGCTTTTTAAATGGAAAGTGCCGAAACCCACACCAACATAACGCGTGCAAGCCGAAGAAATGGACATCAATTTGCTTACTGGCGAAGCTAGTAGTTAATGAATGGGTAGGCAAAAATCTTATCATAAATTTTTTTTAAGGAATCACTAAAAGGACGGTGGGTCAAATCGGACGCTGAGGTAGAGTTTGCTATAACCGAATGGTTCCACAAACAGCCGTAAGAATTTTACTAGCAGGGAATCTACAGGTTAGCGCAACAGTGGAACTCATGTCTTAATGTTATTGGAGACTTCTTTTAAAATCGTTGAATAAAAAATGCTTTACAGCTCTATACGTGTGTCTATTGAACAATCCTTGTATTAGTCATACACAATAATACAACTGATTGAACTTCAAATTTTTAAACTTGATTAGTTTCTATATATATGTTTAATGTTACATATAATTCAAATAACAATCTTGATCATCTGTTAGTTCAGCGGAATAACAGTGACACTTTTAATAACCGCATAAAATAAACACTTAGAAACAACACAGGCGCTTTAACTTAACTGTTTGGACCACAGAAGTGAGGCATGCCTCAACGCTCTATGTGTACAGCGCGGGACAATCCCCCCTCCCTACACTTCCCTATCTGACCACTACATTGCTTACATACGATGTATACAAAAAACGCTGAGGCAAGTTCAGGTTGCCTTATTCGCTTTAAACGAACTATGCCGAATCTCACCTGTCACCATCTAGCGGTCGCTCAATAAAGCACGTTTCGGTTTAATAAATTTGACAGTCGCAGTAACAATGTATAATCTTTACGTTATGTAGTTCATACGTATTTATAATTTTTATTCTACAGAATTTTTTAGGGTAGGCATTGCCTCAATTGCCTCCATGTAACTTCGCCACTGATATATATATGTACAACGTTATCGGCAACAAAGAAGTAGTTTTTGTTAAAATTCCTTCCCGGGATATTTGGCCGTAGTCCAATGTTTTCTACAAAACCAGACATTTCGGCAATGCCATCGACTTCCATCATCAGTGAAAATCGAGTGCGATAACGTGAGGTGGTATACGTTAGTGACCACAGTACTGTGGTTAAGGCTGAAGCAGTAAGTAGAAAGAAGTAGTTTCTATGGTAATATTTCATTTCGAAAATGATTTTAAATATAAATCTTAGAATATGGAAGTCATGTATGGTTCTCCATACCGATATTTTACTTCCATATTCCTTAAGGAATGGAAGTATGGTGATGGCAAAAAAAATCGTGTTCGAGATTATTGCAGATTCTGATTCTACTACGCTCAAAACATGAAAAAAGTCGTTTTCCGAAAAGTGTGTGTGTGTGTGTGTGTGTGTGTGTGTGTGTGTGTGTGTGTGTGTGTGTGTGTGTGTGTGTGTGTGTGTGTGTGTGTGTGTGTGTGTGTGTGTGTGTGTGTGTGTGTGTGTGTGTGTGTGTGTGTAGATTTTTTTCTATGGCAAACGATAACTGCCGCAAATTCAAATAGAATCAAATAATTTTTGCATACAGCCCTGATTTGTAGAGTACTCACGACCTATTGTTTTTGGTGAAGATCGGTTAAGGGAAAGGGGTAGTTTACCGGCAACGGTTTTTTTGTATCAAGGGAAATTTTTTTTTTTTTGGCAAACGATAACAGCCGCAAATTTAAACAGAATCAAATAATGTTTCGCATACAGCCCTGAATTGTAGAGTTCTCAAGACCTATTGTTTTTAGTGAAGATCGGTTAAGGGAAAGGGGTAGTTTACCTGTAACGTTTTATGTTTTAACAAGGGTATTTCCTATGGCAAACGATAACAGCCGCAAATTCAAACAGAATCCAAAGGTTATTTGCATACAGCCCTAATTTGTAGAGTTCTCAAGACCTATTGTTTTTGGTGAAGATCGGTTAAGGGAAAGGGATAGTTTACCTACAACGTTTTTTTAACAAGGGTATTTTGTATGGCAAACGATAACAGCCGCAAATTCAAACAGAATCAAATAATTTTCTGCATACCGCCCTGATTTGTAGAGTACTCAAGACCTGTTGTTTTTGGTGAAGATCGGTTGATGGGAAGGGGTAGTTTACCTTCAACGTTTTTTATCAAGCGTATTTTTTATGGCAAACGATAACAGCCGCAAATTCAAACAGAATCAAATAATGTTTTGCATACGTAAGTGAATTGTAGAGGACTCAAGGCCTTTAGATTTTGGTGAAGATCGGTTAAGGGGAAGGGGTAGTTTACCTGCAACCTTTTACGTTTTAACAAGAGTAAAGTACTTGAAAATTTATTTAAACTTTTTGAAACAATGGTAATTGTTGAAAATAAAATAATTTTGTTGCCAGGTAACAAAAATAAAGTCATTTTGATTATAAAATATAAATATTTACAACAAGAAAAGAATTTTCAGTTTTCAAAATTTAAATATATTTTTATAAAACAATGGGTTCTTCATTGAGGTGGGGACCATGTCACTCACTCCATCTCAAGCCTCTCCCATTTTGCAGAAAAAGAGGACCCTGTCAAGGCTGATACTTTGACGACAGTGACAGGGCTTTCCACCAAATTCAGCAGAGTGACAGGTAGGCCCAACTCTGATTGGCTCCTCAGATTTCCCCAGCGTTAGTAGGTTCTATGAAAATATTTTATTTCAAAAATGATTTTAAATATAAATCTTAGATATGTTTTATAAATCTCATGTTTTATGTTTTAACATGGGTAATTTTTTATATGACGAACCATAACTGCCGTAAATTCAAACAGAATCAAATAATTTTTTACATATGTGCCTGAGCTATAGAGAACTCACTGTCTGTTGATTTTGGTGAAGATCGGTTACGGGGAAAGGGCAGTTTACCTGAAACATTTTTTGTTGTAACATGAGTAAAGTACTTAATTTTGATAAAGTATCCTGATAAGATCTTAATAATCCACTGTAGAAACGTAGATGAAATGTCTATAAATGAAGAGGCTAGTTGAACGGGCTGGGGGTAATTTTCTATAAATCAAAATTATAGTTGAAGGGGGAGGGGATAATTTTTGGCAACAAAGAAGTATTTTTTTGTTAAAATTCCTTCCCTGGCTGTTTGGCTGAAAATGATTTTAAATATAAATCTTACAATATGGAAGTAATGTATGGTTCTCCATACCGATATTTTTTAGTTTTCTTTAAAAAAATCTGAAATCCTTCTGACATAACCTCAGAAACCCACTCAGAAGGAGATTTTGGTTGCATCCCTTGTGTGTAGTGATATGTTTTCTGAGTTTGTAAGCTTGTGGACTCTCTGCACTTTTCATAAACCGAAACCTCACAACTCGGGCGATCTTGTCTTGGCAGTTTGGGAATCTCAAAATGTCGTTAGCGATTTTGTGGTCCGACGTTTATTTTGCTGACTGGCTAAACAAAAGCATGTATTATAGTAATCAATCGTTTTCACTAATTCATAACAGCGTTGATAGAAAGAGTAATTTTTATCAATCAACTACTACAATTTTTCAAATCAGTATTAAATGTGGATACTGTCTAATAATAATAAAACTTTATTAGTTCGGCAATTAAAGAAATAATGTATTAATATGGAATATAGAAATATGTCCGTGATTAAATTTTTTTGCCGTAGTGATTGTAATTCGATGTCTCATCATTCTGACTTTCACGAATTCCAAAAATTACTGGAAAATCGTATGACAAATATATATCCTACTTTTCTACAGTTCTTTTTTGTAGAGATTCGTTTACGACAAGACAGAATTTTTTTTTTAATTATGATAATTACATGTTTAATTAAAACGTTCTTTTACGTTCATATCAACGTTTAATTACCTACTTTTGAATGTAACACGTTGTGACTTATTCCACAAAGTTTGACAAACATCCAACGACAGTTTAATTTAAAACATTTTTAAAAATACTTCAAAGGAAAATCTGTCTTTAATTTTACCTACCCTTGTGTGCGCTTTTTAAAAGGAATGTGAGCGAAACATTTTCAATATTCTCACTGAACAGAAAAACATCATTTTTGAGTTTCTTTGATCTACGATTTCAGAGAGTTATCTAAAAAGAAGAAAAGAGGACAAAATATTTGTATTCTTTCACGTCATGTGTAGCCCTACAGATGTTGTCACCGCACATGGGTAAAATGTGATCCGTCTAAAGGTGTCTTTGTAATTAGCTAAACACAAAGTATTGCTTTTAGTAATATGTTGTGTATTAGTTACCAGTTTCTCACGTAGACATACCAGTTTATAATATAAATATTCTCACTTAGTACTATGACACAACCACATAGTCTTGCACTCTCTTACCTTGAATTTAATAATATTTGTGTTTCTTACTTACAGTATTATAATCACACTAATTGTTATTTTTAATATTAAAATTTCCTTTTGTCATTAAAAAATTAGAGTCACTAAAATCTATCAAGTTTTGTAAAAAATTATATGCGAACAACGTTGTACATATTCAGAGAACATAAAAAGTAGAGATTTCAAAGGTATCCATAAAAATTTAAACTCTACAAAATTTATGTGCCAGTGTAAATAAATATTTTTATTGCTCCTTAACCGACAGGTAAAATACGAATCTCTGAATTACAAACAAAAACTATGTACGGATATATTTATATTTTTGCTATATTTTTGTATGTTTTTATAAACATTTTACTTTGTATATGTTGTTTTCTTCATTATAAATATCTCTCATTCTTTCACTTATTAAACCAAGGATCGGTATGCAGTGTGCATTTACTTTTAGTAATGCATGATATTTCCTGAATACGGTATTGATATGCAAAATAAATGGTTCACCAATTGTGCAATAAATTAAAGAGTTTTCCAATTTATTCTATGACCATTAATAAACTAAATTTAACCATTAATGTAACCATTTGTTTGATAGACACCTTTGAATTTATATGATTTAAAAACATAAAGGACTGTTTAACATTATACCGTATTATTGATTTTATTTAATTGTAAAATAACGGAATGTTGAATAACACAGTAACTTGTATGGAAATTATTGAAATAACTTTTTTACTGTTTGCATAGCGTGGGATAGTAGCCTACACGACAAATCCTAATTGATGGAACGCCCTAATTTGTAGACACGTTAAAAAATTTCGCCTTTATTTTTATTATATGCAAGCCATCATGATTGTACGATATTGGTTGGATGTCATTACTACTACAACTATTGCTACTCTTACTACTACTACTACTACAACAACCACTATCACTATTACTACTGCTACTACTACTACTACTACTACTACTACTACTACTACTACTACTACTACTACTACTACTACTACTACCACTACTACTACTACTACTACTACTACTACTACTACAACTACAATTTTTGCTACTGCGCTGCTGCTTTTGCTGCTGCTGCTTCTGCTACTGCTGCAAATCCAATCCATCTCTGCACGTTCGAACCGAAATATAAGTCTCAAATATATTTCTCTGATAAAGGTGTATATCTGGCTGGTTGACAGATACATAGACTAATTCTACAAACATAAGGGTATGTTATACTGTTACGGCATCACGAACAATCTACGTGTTTGTCGAACGTTCCAGAGAGATCCAGAGTGTACGCGTGTGGTGTACGTGCTTGTATATGCATCTACGAGAAACTTCGCGATGCCGCCAGCCGTGCGGACTATGTCAAGGCCGCAGTTAATTACGTAGTTCATACGCACGCTACGACGCAATTAGGAATCGTCTAGATATTCGACTGGCTATAACTACCGGTACTCAAACGACGTTCAGTTTAGTATGAGGCGAATTTTTGACTGTGCAGTTCGAGAGTATTAGTGCGATATATTTACAGAGCGGTTCGAGTTATTACTGTGTACGTTCAAGTAGTTATTAGTGAAGTGTTGCGTTTTATATTCGGACGGTATAATTGTAATACAATTGAGTTTTAATATTAATGGGCATTTTATTGCGTGTGAACAATTTTCATTTGATTTGTTGTAGACACTGTGTTTTTAATTACGAACTGTTTTACTGTAACAATTAAAGGTGTGATTAGTGACTTGATTGGTGTCTTGTACTTATTTTGTTTCCACTGTACCTACGACGATCGAGTAGACCGTCGTAACAGTGGTGTCAGAAGTGGGATAAAACGGTTAACAGTGGAAACAGTGGACACTTTGTATAAGACGAGTGTGATTCGTAATTAATCGGTAAGCATGGATCCCAGTCAGCTAACGGAAACTTCACAAACACTGCTGTGGCAGACACAGGAAGAAGCAGAGAAACGACAGGATGAGAAAGCGGAAGAAGCAGAAAAACGACAGGATGAAAAACGCAGGCAGGAGACAGAGGAACGTAAACGTGAAACAGGTGACATCAAAGCGTTAATTCATGAACAAAAGCAGATGCAAGAACATACTACCACAGAATTGGGTCTCCTAGGTGGTGACGTAGGTGAATTACGAGGTGAGCTCAACAATCAGATTACCAGAATATCTGACGTAGAAGAATCCATGTCAAATAAAATAGCTAAAGTAGAAAAATCTGTCTTGACTGTGGAAGAAGTTATGTCAACAAAAATATCTGCAGTAGAAAACTCAATGGCAAATATAAGAGAACAAATTAAAATTGAAGTTGAACAGTGCATGAAGATTCAACCAAAACAAATTTCTGAACAGACTGTACCAGTGATAAAGACAGAAAAAGACACAGAAAATTAGTTAATAGAGAAAGTCACTTTGCCTGCAGTAGGGACAGTTCATGTCAAAGCTCCAGCCTTTGACGGAAGCAGTCACTGGGCAACGTAATTCCGCCAATTTGAAGCTGCTGCATGCGCAAATAATTGGACAGAGAAAGACAAGGCTGTTTCACTCGTTCTCTCATTAAAAGGACCCGCGGCAGAATTACTACAGAAAATGCCACCTGACAGCCAAAACACCTATGCCGAGTTGATAAAAGCTCTGGAATTACGGTATGGTGATAAACATTTGCGAGATGTGTACTGCACACAGTTGAGAGCAAGGCGACAGCATTCCGGGGAGAGTCTTCAAGAGTTTGAAGCAAGTATCGACAGACTAATTAGACAGGCCTATCCTGAAGCGCCAGAAGATTTTAGAACGCGTTTTGCGATGCAGACATTTACTGCCGGTGTCCGAGATAACGAACTACAGCAAGTGTTACGAATGGCAAGACACCAGAACTGTGCGGACGCCCTGGTACATGCTTTGCAATTTGCAACTCCGAGGCCTGACGTGGAAAACTTGCCTTGTTTACTTAGACAATGTCATAGTGATCGGGAAGACTTTCGAAGATCATTTGGAAAACGTTAAGGAAGTTCTAACTAGAATTTACGGTGCACAACTGAAGCTGAGCCCGAAGAAGTATTCTCTATTCCAGAAGGAAGTACAGTATTTGGGCCATCTGGTTTCGGCAGCGGGTGTTAGCATGGATCCTAATAAAGTAGACACGGTAAGGGACTGGCCAGTCCCGAAGAATAAACACGAAGTTCGGAGTTTCCTGGGGTTATGCTCATATTACCGACGTTTTGTGAAAGGCTCCGCTACTATTGCTAAACCACTACATGAGCTAACGGAAAATAAACAAAATTTCCAATGGTCGAGAGAATGTGACCAAGCATTTAGAACGTTGAAGATTGCATTATGGTCGCAGCCAATTCTCGCTTTTCCAACTTCCGAAGGGAAGTACATCGTGGACACAGACGCAAGCAATACTTGTCTAGGAGCAGTTTTGTCTCAAGTGCAGAACGGTGAAGAACGAGTAATAGCGTATTACAGCAAGACGCTTTCTAAACCAGAGAGAAATTATTGTGTTACAAGAAGAGAGTTGTTGGCAATTGTCAGAGCTTTGGAGCACTTCCATAAATACCTCTATGGGAGAGAGTTTTCACTACGTACCGACCATGCTGCACTTGCATGGCTCTTGAGATTTAAAAATCCGGAAGGACAGTTGGCAAAGTGGCTCGAACGTCTGCAAGAGTACAACTTCAAGGTACAACATCGGCGGGGGCGCCTGCACGTTAATGCAGATGGCTTATCACGAAGACCGTGCCCGGAAATCTGCCGACATTGCCACAGAAAGGAAGAACAAAACTCAAGCGAACATGTTCAAGCCATCACTGTAGATTTCCTCGCTGACGGCTGGACAACGCAAGACTGTCGACAAGAACAGATGACTGATGAAGACATTGGACCGATCTTGACAGCAAAAGAGGAAGGTCGCCGCCCGGATTGGCAATATATCTGCCATGGTTCCGAAGTGCTGAAGGGCTACTGGGCACAATGGGAATCTCTCACCTTAGAAAACGGATTGCTGAAAAGGGCTTGGGAAAGTGCAGATGGACGAGACGTGGTCATACAGTTGATAGTTCCCCGAAGTAAAATGCAGTCTGTTTTGAAGGAGATGCATGATGATACATCTGGAGGCCATCTTGGCGTTAACAAAACCCTTGACAAAATACGGAAGCGATTCTATTGGCTTCATCTTCGCCACGACGTAGAGGAATGGGTTCGGACGTGTGAAATATGTGCTGCAAGCAAGGGCCCACAAACCAGAAGCCGGGGAAAATGAGACAGTATAACGTTGGACTACCTTTCGAGAGAATTGCCATAGACATTGCTGGACCATTCCCAGTTACTGACGATGGAAACCGGTACATCATGGTTGTAGGTGACTACTTTACTAAGTGGGTGAAAGCCTACGCAATTCCAAATCAGGAGTTTACCACTGTGACGAAGCAGTTAGTTCACAACTCCTGTTGCCGTTATGGAGCCCCTATGGAAATCCATACGGATCAAGGGAGAAATTTCGAATCAGGAGTGTTTAAAGAATTATCCCGTCTACTCGGAATTCGCAAGACCAGGACAACGCCTCTGCATCCTCAGTCGGACGGGATGGTTGAGAGATTCAACAGGACACTTGAGCAGCATCTTTCCAAAGTTGTTGACGAGAACCAAACAGACTGGGACCAACGTATACCACTATTTCTTATGGTGTATAGGTCATCAGTACACGACACAACCGGCATGACTCCAGCAAAATTGGCGTTTGGGAGGGAGATTCACCTTCCTGGGGACTTGATGTTTGGATCACCTGAGACTCAGTCCCAAGAGCCAAAGAACTATTCCTCGCAATTAGAAAACCAACTGCGAGAAATGAGTCGCTTGGTAAGAGGACGGCTGAAGATTGCCAGTGATAAAATGAAAACTCGGTATGAAATTCGCAGCAATAGTGTGGGTTTCCAAGGAGGAGATCAGGTCTGGTTGTTCAATCCAAAGCGCCGTTGTGGTCTCTCACCTAAGCTTCAGTCTAACTGAGAAGGACCCTACACTGTGAGAAAAAGAACTAACGATGTTGTTTATCGGATTCAGCAGGAAGGACAGCGAAAATTCAAGGTCGTCCACCTAGATCGCCTGGCTAAGTACAACTTTAGAGACGGTTTGCCAGTTCGGGACGAACAGGCTTAAGGAGGGGGAAGTGTTACGGCATCACGAACAATCTACGTGTTTGTCGAACATTCCAGAGAGATCCAGAGTGTACGCGTGTGGTGTACGTGCTTGTATATGCATCTACGAGAAACTTCGCGATGCCGCCTACTACTACTACTACTACTACTACTACCACTACTACTACTACTACTACTACTACTACTACTACAACTACAATTTTTGCTACTGCGCTGCTGCTTTTGCTGCTGCTGCTTCTGCTACTGCTGCAAATCCAATCCATCTCTGCACGTTCGAACCGAAATATAAGTCTCAAATATATTTCTCTGATAAAGGTGTATATCTGGCTGGTTGACAGATACATAGACTAATTCTACAAACATAAGGGTATGTTATACTGTTACGGCATCACGAACAATCTACGTGTTTGTCGAACGTTCCAGAGAGATCCAGAGTGTACGCGTGTGGTGTACGTGCTTGTATATGCATCTACGAGAAACTTCGCGATGCCGCCAGCCGTGCGGACTATGTCAAGGCCGCAGTTAATTACGTAGTTCATACGCACGCTACGACGCAATTAGGAATCGTCTAGATATTCGGCTGGCTATAAATACCGGTACTCAAACGACGTTCAGTTTAGTATGAGGCGAATTTTTGACTTGCGGTTCGAGAGTATTAGTGCGATATATTTACAGAGCGGTTAGAGTTATTACTGTGTACGTTCAAGTAGTTATTTAGTGAAGTGTTGCGTTTTATATTCGGACGGTATAATTGTAATACAATTGGGTTTTAATATTAGTGGACATTTTATTGCGTGTGAACAATTTTCATTTGATTTGTTGTAGACACTGTGTTTTTAATTACGAACTGTTTTACTGTAACAATTAAAGGTGTGATTAGTGACTTGATTGGTGTCTTGTACTTATTTTGTTTCCATTGTACCTACGACGATCGAGTAGACCGTCGTAACAATACTATTAATGGAAATAAAGTCACTGGTGCCTGACAAAACTTAAGCATTTATAACAATAAATCATTGGCATAACCTACGTAATGCATTATTGATAATCGAAAAATACATAATATTTTATTTTACGTAAAAATGACTTCTTAAATACAGAATAGTTTCTCTAACTTCCACAAAGTAACACACAAAATACGTAGAAATTGTATAATATATGTTTGTCTGTTATTTCGTTTGAAATACCTGTAAATGTTTAAGAGACACATCAAACCACAATATGAAAGCACATCAGATTTAAAACTAAGGTTTCCTGTATTCTTATTAAAACAAACTTGTATAAGCTGACCAAAATTGTGAATTCCCATGTACGTAAATCAAAATGGTATCATGTCTTCAGCGTTTTAAACACGCCTGCTTTCACATTTTCTGTTCCATTGAGCTTGAGGTATGCTTCAATAAACCTATATATTTGTTCGAAGCTCCCCTCATTTTATTACATCGCTGCTATATTTTCTTTGCGTTATTTGAATGGAGAAAGCAGGAATTGAATTACATATTCCTTATACCTCACGAGTCGTCATGGAAATGCTTATATTATAAATATTTAATATTGCGTACGCTCCTATCTAACCATATAAAAGATATTTTACCCTATACAATTCGCTACACTTTATTTTATATCTTTTATTACTTCAAAATATGGTGTTATTTTGTAATTTAAAATAATATTTCAATGTGATAAATGTACTGTATATTTTTTTTCCTTTCCTTTCTTATAATTATTTTTTGTAACTAGTACAACACTGCCCTAACATTCATCATTCTGTTTTTCTACATGGTGTATTAGACACAGGATGTTTTTATAAATTAAATGTAACCAATATGTATAAATTAATTTTTTTACATTTTTAAGTTATTATTTGCTAAGAATCTGTATATTAAGTTCTAAAAAGGAAAAAATAGAATAATTTTGTTTACAAAAATTTTAGATATAGAAACATCAATGAAAAGATAAATGTTTAAAACAAATACTTTTCTACTTTCTATGTCTCCAATACCGCAAATTATGTATTACATTCTTTCTAATTTTATAGGAGTATAGTTTTTAGACAAAAAAATACGACTTTAAGCATTAAATATTAATAGAAAGATGGTAACATTTCTTAATTGTACTATTTATAAGTGTACTGTAACTGTATGTTGTTACATATATTCAGATATTTATTTTAGTTTTCCATTGCCTAAACATTTCTGCCAATATTACTTTTGTAGTATTTCAGCATAAGAAGGCAATAGTATATTTGGTAGTGCAAAATCATTTTTATTACTATTTACTAAGTATTAATACTTTTCCTTTTTGTTTATTTCTTTAGTAAAATTTGTATATTAAAGTATGCTTTACTTATTAAAGTATTCAGAAATGATGGTCTAATTGTTGAATGACCAACATAAAATTTTGCAATCGGTACACTAAAGTCGGAATAATCTCTAAGTTATCAGCTCTAAAAGATAGATACCTCACTATTTTTACTGTCTCTAAAATATTCTTCCGAGACTTAATATGAAGTTGTGTAAAAACCATATTGAAAAGAAATCTAGTTTGTTTTGTTACTGGGCAGAGATAACAAATCACTTTCTGTGCGGATGATTAGATGATTACACTAAATTATTCGAAAGCACATACATAATATTACTTTAATTCGGATTTATTTAATCTATAAAAAATTAGAAACATTATTTCATGTAAGCTCTAAAACACAAAATATGAATTAAAGGGGTAAAACATGTTATAAAAAATAAATAAATATAAGATAAAACTGTACATTGATCATTATAAATCAATTTGGTTTTTGTTTTGTTTATAAACAAAATCTGTTATCATGGTTTAGAAATGAAAATCATTGGAAATGTTAGCTCGTTGAGAAAATTGTCGATATTACTATCAAAGTCTATTAAATTAAATATCAGCAGTATTATAACCTTATTTGCTTGACATCAAGCTATTTTTTCAAGCTCAATTTTACTCAAAATTGTTTAGATGCTTCACTTGTTGCATGCATCACGCAACTGCCTACACACTGTTCCAAACCTAATAGTAGGCTATATAAGACAAAACACTCAGATTTTGTGAACATAGGTCACATATGTTGATAATGCCTATTTCTTTATAGTGCGGCTGGAAACAACCGTTGATTTACAATTGAATAATTGCTATAAATGTATTTAAAATCGTTTCAATCCTACGGCAATTTGTAAAATAATAGTTTAAAATCAAGCTAAATCCCTCAGCTTGTTATAACACGTTGTAAGGAAAGGAGATATTTTTCTTACTTGTAATGACTACCTGTAGGCATTGGCTCAAATATCTTCAGCTACTCTGTGAATTGCATACATGTGAAATAGATCACCTGTAGTCCTTTTGCTGCCTTTGTCATATTAAGAGCAGCATAAGTTATTGTAAGATTCTCTTGCCTCACTTTAACCATTCACAAAAATTCACTGCATTGTCAAAAAAAATGCTATAGAGGACTTATTTATCCTTTGATGATAACCCACAAAATGTATTGTACTGTTTAGTTTAGTATATGCCAGTGAAATGCGTTTTTTGAGGCGGGCAGCTGGAAAAACAAGGATAAAACCAAATAGGAATATGTCCATCAGAAACCTATGCAAGGAGGGATTAATTATCGAGATAGTACAACGAATAGCACTATAATGTTTCTCATTTAATGAGGATTGACGAAAGGAAACCAAAAAGACGAAACTCATCATGAAAGCGTTCCTAGGCGGAGGCAAAAAAAGAGAATAAGCTTGATATTATAATTTTAAAAATTGTATAATTTTACAATTTTAAAAGAGATTTGAATTGGTTGATCATATAGTGAAGTTGGCTAATAGAAGGTAGAAGATATTTTTAGAACTCAAACACCTCATTTAAGAGAAAAAGGAGTTTATGAGGTGGCTGATGTTACCAACGCTTCACGGCAGAAGGGAATAAAAAAGAAGACGAAGAAGAAAAGGCACTCAATATTCGCCTTATCCTAGATTTAGATTTAATTAATTATTTTTAATATTATTACTACAACTACTACCGCCCGGTAAAATGAAATCATAGACTATTCAAATATTGCCTAAAATATGATATCATACAAGTTTTGGATAAAATTGTTACTAAACGTAAAGAAAAATTAAAATATGCATTTACATGGGTTTTCAGAAGTTGTGGTAAAAATCTGAACATTATTAATTAAATACTGGACAAAACAGTATTACAAGAACGTTTATCACAATGTTCCCTACTGACATTGATAAGCAATTAAATTTTTATTCGCTTCAATTAGATTTTGGCAATGTATTATCTCTTTTTAGGTCTGCTACACTAGCAAGGAGAAGCTCTACTTTCTTAGTGGCTTGTTCAGATATGAAGGTTTTTATTAAAACGTGTTTTATAAGCGTCAGTGGTGGTAAATCCGCTCTGTAGTAACAAGATACAATATGCGCCTTTTTCCTAACGTCTTGATCTGGGTCTTGTTATGTATGCCGGTTCAACTTTTTTTTAGACTTATTAACTTGATAAAATTCTTGTATTTGTCAAAACGACATAAAAAACAGAACTACGTAGGCCTATATAGGAAAAACGTGATAAATAATAAGATAAAAACTAAATGTATTTGTTATTTGTTTAGCAAGAGTTTATTATTAATTTATTATTTCGTTACAATAATAGGATTAGATTGTTGGTAATAATATGTTAGACTCCCTTATGTTTACTAAGAAATTGATAATTGTCTTACTGCTGTACAGACTTTTTACAGCATGATCATATTTTAGTATGATTATTATTTGATTGTAAATTTCATTTTATTTACCTTGCCATCTTCATTAAATTTAAATATGCATTAAGGTAATTGAAAATAAAACGTAAAATTTTTTTATAAAACACTGAGTTAAAACTGCGTACGAATTTCGTCATTGCAGTACACGTCACTACATTACAGCGCCCCGTTTCTAACTGCAATCCGAAACATTAAACAAAAAAAAAGTTCATAAAATTCAAAGCACTGGAGGACATCAAAGACAAGGTCATCACAAACTAGATTTTTTCTACTCTGATCAGTCGTAAGTGTATACAACTCTTCTACACAACTCTAGCGCCACACACACACACACACACTACTGTAATCAAACACACAGCTGACAACTAAAGACGTAACGTCATTTGCCTTCCAATTATACATAGTTTTTACAGATACTTGACCTTCCCAGTCATACCTTGACCTTCCCAGATACACACCCTAAACACATGTTCACCACCCTTACATTCTTTGTTTAGTTTAGTTGTTCCTTCTCTTTGATAATAGCTTAATAAGCTGAAACAGCTGAGAGAGTTAAATAAAAACTGTGAAACGTACCAAGTGTTTATATATTTTTTTTAATAAAAAACCTTTGTATTAATATGTTTTGCCAAGTGCCCAACGAGTCATCAATCAATATCGTGACTACTTAGTGTTTTTTTCGAGATATGTATCTAAAACTCTGTAGCCCACTAAAAACTGAATTTATAAAATATACAGAAATGTCCATAGGATAAAAATTAAAAAGATGATCAAATAAACAGATTAGAATGTTCTACAGTTATAATTGAAGAGAAATTGAGTACAGCGCGCTACACATTGACTTTTTCTGTAGTCAATAGTAAGGTTTGTGACGCTGTCCAGATAGTCGCCAACAGAGGGATATAGCTTATGAGGCGCAATATAACAAAACTTTAATAATATTATTTCTGATTCAGTTGAAAGTAAAAACGGGAAATTTAAAACTTGGGGTTACGTTTTACACTGTTGGATACGTTTTTTCGAATGCGTTCTCCACTTATTCTACAAATTACCAATAAAGACTTGGTAAATTCGCAAACATTGTGAAAAACATTGTCGCAAAAAGTAAAACCAGAATACATAGATGATTCGGGAGAGTGATGTAGGTTAAGTGAGGATAAACCCAAACCAGGATTCGGGAGTTCAAACGGTGGAAACATGGCCAGACATTTTCAAACATCCACAGCTATCAGCTGAATCCGCTGATATCGGATTGAATTTAGAGTTGATAAGAAAAATGGATACAATAATGACAGTTGTATTTAGTGGCATCTATACGTTTTCAATCTAAATAAACAAAATTGAAAAAATCCTATCTATTAAATCACTGTATTAATCAGATTGGAAAACGCTCCTTTACAAAATTTAAGAAATTAAAGATTTATAATTAAATAAAGAAAGTTTAAAGAAATCAGTGGTAGAGATACAACAAAATAATAATAAGAAAGTTTACATAATACTGTATTAATCAAAATATGAAATAATACAAATGAATACTAACTATGAAAAAACACACACAACACTCACGAAACACAAGCACAATGTGTACAAACACTTGTACACCAACAAGATCAACGAAACACTGCACAGAGACGCAACGGGCCCAACTCGTTTGTGAAAGTAGGCGGCAGACGCTGCCTACACACAAACCGGTAAGGCTACTGCCTAAAGTGCTTTACGAACGGAACGAAGCCAGATGTTCGGAATTTCGCTGCTAACCTGATTAATGCAATTATTATTTATGACAATAAAAGCAGCTTCTTGAATCTTCGTTTGAATTTTTTTCTCTTAACATTCATTTTTTATTCCTGCCATAAACTTTATGTTGTGCCTCCTACACATGCTCCAGCCAACCTTGATCGAAAAGTGTTACCTCTCTGAACATTTACTCTGTGCTCATTCACACGGACCTGCAACGGTCGAGAAAATACGCCCATGTACTCACAACCATACTCACACGGGATACTATAATGAATACTTTTCTTATCGATCACAGGGTCCGGAAGATTTTCAGTAATTTTTCTAACGTATGGTGGGAGTGAAAAACAGCGCGTAACCCAAACTCAATGCGCATCCAATCTATCTTCCTAATATTTGCAAACGTAAGGAATGACTATACTGAATCTTAACTCTGCCTCCTGCTTATTAGAGTTCTTAATGTAACTAAGACAACTTTTAATTGATTTTCTTTTGAACAACCACTATCTAAATATTTTCAGCATCTAAATTGGTTTCATAGGAACAAAAGCTAGTGGCTCCAGCATGTGAAGAGTGGAAGACAGAGGTCATTACATAGTCAGGGTGATTAGAAAAAACCTATTTATATCTTGCCCGGTGTGAGTTGATTTCCTGAATACTGACGTGTCAGTATTTCTGTCCTCACGACTAACCAATATATCAAACAATGGTATTTTTCTATGTTTTTCTATTTCCACTATAATTTAATGAATTATTCTTCCTTATTTCGCTTCTACAAAAATACTTCCAAACAACAAACGTATCATCAACATTCCTCAGCCATAATTTAGGTCTGTTGACATATTTATTACTTGTTTTCAAACAATTTCAATTTTTAGCCAATACAGGGGACAGTGATGAACCTATCGGTAAGCCATCCTTCTTAATTTTGTATCAATCTTTATACCGAATATACAGAGACCTAATGCAAACGTAAACTTTATGACGTTTCAAAAATTACTAGGTAATGCGAGCTCAGAGAATTACTTTTTAAGAAGTTGTCACGAAAGATAGGTCTGATATAATTTTACGATAGTTTTCCATAAATTTCATAAAAAGTTATATAGTTGTCTTCTGTTTGTTTCTATTGTCTGTTTCTATGGAGATTTCTTCCATAATTTACATTAAATTTTGGTTGTTCCCAAACGTGAGCTAGGAACCTCTTATATTCCTCGTACTTACATACATATATTATTAGTTTACTTTTATTTATATTTATTCATGTGTGCATGCTTGTATACAGCATTATAAGGTAATATGTCTTTTCTATCAAAATACTTTTATCTTTTTGTTTGGCTCCCGCGTACCTGCACGTAATAATAACAAAACACCAAGTCGATAGTCTGCATACATTACATGTATCATCATTTTATTCGGAGTACCTGGTACCTGGTACATGGTACATGCCATTTTTTATGGCAAAGTATATTTCAAACATTTAAGGAATAATCAATTCATAATAAAACAAAAACGATGATTATATACAACATTTTTAAAACTTCTTAGAATTTAATCTACGCAAATCAGCGTGACTGTATTGGAACATCTGTAAGTTGCTTTCTTATTAGGAGACTTATTGTACATAGGGTTCCAGGCTTCACAGCAACGTTTTAATTTTGATGTAGCAGTTAAAACACTAGCATTAATACAAGTGCATACCTCTAATATCCAACATCTAGTTAACAGACCGGTTAGCTTTTGGTTAGCTCCGATAACATTTTAGAATATAAAATAAGCCTGTGTACACACGTAGTAATAACTGAAAAATTAAAAGTCATAGATATGTTCAAAATTGACCTTTTCATGTTATAAAATTTGTTTAAAATAATTATGATTGGCGGGATATTTTATTTTCCGTTCAAACCCAAGACTGCAAACTCGGTTTAATCAAAACGTTCACGCAATTTGTGTTTATTTAAGACATTGTGACTTTGTGCATTTATATTTACTAGTGGTCGCCCAGTGGTCGAAATTCGACCGTAATTCATTAAATTTTTAAGTTTTAACGTTATTGAGGTTCCTTTGTCAAAGAGTATACCTCTATAATCATTGCATATAATGTTTTTGAATTTTGTTCTATTACCTCAGCTGCGAGCGTGTACAAATACGTCATTAGCGTGTGTTGTTTGCCTTAATTCCCTGCAATACCTATGAAATTTAAAATTTAATGTTAGTAACAGTTGAAAAAAAACACAATTACAGCTTGTATTCGTATTTATTTTTTGATATAATTCATTGTCAGTTTTAATTTTTTCATGTTATTATCGAATCAAATAAACGCTAATAAAAATGAGACTTGACATTCATAGAAGTATAAGATACATTGTTTTCAATTCCAGTGGATTACATTTCATTTTTGGTAAGGTACAAAATTCGAAAACAGTTTGAAGATTATCTGCTACAAAGCTTATATAATTTTTTAATTTTTTTTTCAATGCATTAATTTTCGAGTTATTTGAAAAATATGAAAGATAGGAAAAATGAGGTTTAGCTTGGCTAAGCCATATTTAAAAAGCAATAACGCGTTTTTTGACATTTCCTTGGGTTGGTTTTATTGCCATACTGACCAGGTTTCGCCAAGGCTACACAGTTATTTTGCCCATCTTTTTCGAATTATATAAAATTTAAATAAAAAATGAAATAAAAAATACGTGCCTCGTATTTTTTCATATATTTTTCATTAAATCAAAACACCGGGCGGTTAAAAAAATAAATGTTGTCCATTGAACTGAAAATAGTTTGAAAGTGAATTTAATGAGTCAGAACTTCTGTGTAAACGATGTTTTTTGTAAAAACTTTTCATCATTTGCTAAATGCCCTTGGCCATTATATTCGGAAATATAAAATCTCAAACCATCGAATGATCGAACTCTACTTGCTGCGACGTACAATTGACCATGTGTAAAAACTGGCTGCCTCAATAAAATTCCAATTTTTTCGAATGTTTGACCTTGAGACTTATTTATCGTCATCGCAAATGCAGGTATAATTGGAAATTGAGTTCTTTGAAAGTTAAATGGTAAAACAGTACCGGAATATGTTAAATTTATACGTGGAATCAAAATTCTCTTATTGCGTGCGGTTCCAGTTAAAACTTCGCAATCAATAGCATTACGATGCATACACTTGATGCGCATTTTAAGTTTCTGATCAGTAAAACGATGCAATTAACTTTCAATACTAACTTATGTGGTGGCAAACCACTAATAGTCAAAGAATTCAAAAACTCTACTGGATAGTTATTGATTTCATTGTCATCATCACAAATTATTTTATCGTAGCTATGATATGTTTTCTGTTCACCTGGTATTCGATTAAGTATATCAGTATTAATAAAAGTACAATCATCATTTTTAGGTGCTAAAATAACTGACTTCAATATGTTATCTGAGAGTATGTTTTCGGAAATATTTCCATACACCTCATTAATAATATTATTTTCATCTCCTATTAATTGCTGAGGTATTTCAATAATATTTTCACCAAGGTGAGGGAATTGTGGGGCTTCATCATTACCAATTTTTTTCAAGAATTCGACAAATTCTATTTCACTTGGTAAGGCTCTCATATTTTGAGTAAACGTTACTTTATGAAAATAAACAAATTTATGCCAACTCGTGACACAATTTTCAATTAAAGTTGCACGTGATCCATGTGGGACAACTGGTAAGATTTGCCGAAAATCACCGCACAGAAGTATCGTTTTCACTCCAAATGGTTTATGTTTATCATTTTCATCGCATAGATCCTTCAATAATCTATCTATGATTTTCAACACTTGCAGTGGGCACATAGAAATTTCATCAATAATTATCAATGATGATGAATTTATGTAACGTCCATAGCTACTATTTGCGGTAATAATCGCTACAGAATTTTCCAAAATGGTTATAGGCAATTTAAACACATTGTGTAAAGTTCTACCTCCAAGTAATAGAGTTGGAGCTATGCCACTGAACGCTGTTGCAATGCAACTAAGATTAAGCGAATTTAATTTGTGAATGATTGCTGTTCGTGTGAATGTTTTTCCACAGCCTGCATGAGCGGTTAAACAAAAAACATTAGATCCAGTATCATGGTGCAAAACTTCAGGAATCACACGATCAATTAGATTACGCTGTTCAATATTTGCAGTTTCATAATGCTCACAAAACAGAAACTCTTGTTATATTGGATCAATAGCATTTGCTTCGTCTGTTCTCTGCGAATACGTGGGAACTGGTAAACCAAGTTCTTGACATGACAAATTATGAACATTCAAATTATCTTCAATTTCTAATAGAGCTGTGTTAAAGGATACTTCTTCGTTGTAATCTCTCAAAAAATCTTCACTAAGATATACTTTAAATTCATTCCATAACGCCAATGCATTGGCTGGCACATTTAATGCACAAATGTAACCAAATAAATTTCGCATTTGTTTTGGTGAATGTAATTCTTTTGCTTCATTTAAACATTCGCGCCATTCATTATCATTTGAAGCAATGCCGCGAGCATGGCACGCTTCAACAAAAGAAGTGTGTATAATTCCATTGTATGTTCTAACATCCTCAAATGATTTTGGACCACAGACATGTAATAAAAGCAATCGTAAATGGAAAAGTTCGATGTCTTTTGGTGATACTACATATATGCGTGTAATGATTTTATCACCTCCACGCCTTCCCTTCTTCCATTTTTTTCGGGAATCTTCCCACACATAATGCAAAGGAATTTCGATATACTTATATTCATGCGCTGATGGATCTGATCGATTCAATTCAAAAAATGCTAATAATTTTGTTTGTCTTGCATTTTCAATTGCTTGACGTTCTTGCCCTTCTCGAAAGTAAACATTCTGTCTACGCGGTAAATGAATGTCAAGTCTAACGATGACATGTGATTGAAAATGCATTGGTAATTCATAGATGCGCCATACAGCTTCAGTTGATCCGACATAACGGCCATTTAAAAAATTTTTAACTTCATCAATTTGTATTTCTTGACCTGGTTCATTTCTCTCTGAACCTAATTCAACAGATGCACTGTCATAGCCTTTATACACGTATTTATAAATGTATTTAACACTTTTAACTGTAGTGCATACTTCAACATTTATATGGCAATTAAATTTGGCAAGTAACTTAAATACGGATTGTATGGTACAACATAACGATTGTCGAGGCAACTACCACGAACTTCAGCATTAATACCATTATCACGCCTTCTGTATAATGGATATCCATTTAATGATTCACATGTAAATCCACTAAATCGTTTTGGATAATCTTTTGTGCATTTTCCATCTCTCATACATACAGAATTTGGATTAAGTACACCGCATGGACCATGCATCATGTGTTTTACAACATATTCATGTAATGTAGGATGTGTTTGAATGTTAGGAATCTCCGCAGATACAACTTTATCAATATCGGTAGCGTTAACAATTTTAACTTGCTCATTTAAAGAGAGTAAAATGTGAGCATGAGGCAATCCTCTCTTTTGAAACTCAATTGTATAAATGAGTGCTTCAACTTTACCGAAGATTTTTTTTAGTTTAAGGCCCTCAATTAATGCTTTCAGTTTGGACTTGAATACCCGCACAACAATATCAGGTCCAAAATTAGCTGACTCACCTACACCAATATTGCTAACTATTTCAGGCCAACTTCGATTGCAAGTCATTGTAATAAACAAAGAAGGCTTTCCGAAATGTTGTACAATTGACATTGCATTTAAATAATTCTGATACATATTTCTTGGAGATCCATTGAATGAAGATGGTAAAATTACTCTACGGCCAACATTATTGGCATTGGGGTTCAATTCTAAATAATCTGTTAAATTGTTGTAAACTTCAGACCTAAGACTTGTTTGATTTTGTCGAATGAAATGTAACCTTGTGCCCTCTATTCTCACATACATATCAACTATCCACTGCAGAAATAATTTTTGTGAATGGTGCAACATGCTAAAATCTTCTCTAATTGCAAGTAGATAGGCTGCATACTGAAGCATGGTTAACTTATTTCTGGGCGCTCTTGAATTAGATGTAGTTGGTACATTATGAGAAATATTGATATGCTACCCAGTATCACCATTTGTAAAAAGTAATGGATACGCTAAAGGGTCCAATGATGAATCCAAAACAGAGATATTTTTAATGGTACCATTAACTTTTGAAAACGAAACCATATTTCGTTCAAAGGGTGGCTCACCATCAACTGTACTAAATATTACTGCTACATCAGTTTGAACTGCATCATTATAACGGCGTAGATCTAAATCACGATTTACTTTAATGAGCATACAAATTTCTTTATTTTGATTGTCAACTCTCTGACAATGATCTTTCATTGCAATGAATGACCGAACGAAAGGATTAATGCGTTCCAATTCAAGAGAGATTTCGCGCATTATATTGTTATTGCATGTTTGATTATAGTGTTCATGTAATCTATAATTGACAGCAGTGTCAACATCATAAAAACATAATTGCGCATAACATGGTGAGCGACCATATCCAGCAGTCATTGGACCTGATCTATGATAAAAAACATCATGTATTTTAAAATGATATACTCCACGCGTAACTGTATCCGACATTTTAGCTTCTGAGCTAACCATAGCAAATAATGAATTGTATTTACGAATGTTTTCAAAATAATTTGTTGACTTCCTTTTTATTGAAGGTTCATTTGAAGTAAGTCCATCATACAATGATTTAAAGTATTCATTTTGACTTAAGGCCGGTAATATTGCTTTACCCTTATGACAACATGAAGAGAATGCAGTCCTTTCACCTAAAGTGACCTCAGATTCGAAATGTTTTGCATTGCAAAACCTGCATTGTAAATGCATTAATCCACAATCAAAAGTATTAAAATTTCTTGGAATGACATTCAGTGCGCATTTAAATGTATTCCTCAAAATAATTTCCTCATTTTGTATACTATTTACAGTATTTAAATTTGCATTTGGTCTATTATCATTTTGACTTTCACGCGAATATATATTCCTTCTTCTTTGTCTCTCACTCCGACCCGTCAATGTTCTATGTCGAGGCATAATGGAAGTAGGTGCGAATATCTGAATGTAAAAAAAAAACATGTAATGAAATTACTGAAACTAAGATTAGACAGGGTTTAATTTAAAAATAATAAAATGTACTCACTTTTTTGAAACCACCAATAATAATTAGGCGAGAGTAAGTCAATTCAAATTGCTGCTACAAAATTTTCCTTTTGCAACAGGTGTATATTAAGCAAGCTGTATTTCACTTTCAACTGCACATTAATATATAAAACACAGATATCTAATATACAAAATATAAAATAAACGCTTTTTTGCCTTGACATACACTCCACAGGCTATTGAAAAAGTAACATTTGAAATCACACAAAATTCACAGCTCATTCAGTCAATCTGTCAGTAATTATTTGTTGGCAACATTTTAAAATTCTTTGGCGACAATCTCTACTCTGTGCGACTGTTTGACCACAGACTATTATGTGCTTGACATTGGCAGTATGAACGTAAACAAACGACAGACTATTATGTGTTTGACATTGGCAGTATGAACGTACACTAAAATGAAAAAATTATAATTTTATTGCCTGGCAACAAAATTATTTTATTTTTAACAATTACCATTGTTTGAAAAAGTTTAAATGAATTTTCAAGTGCAAATGAATGTTAAATTTTATTTTATTTAATGTATTTGTAACACATATTATATATAAATTTTATCTTTCTGCACTCCTTCTCCATATAAACTTTAACTATGCCAAATCTCACACTCCTCCGTGCACGCAATATGCTTAAAAAGGGGTACAAAGTATTCACTTCACGTATTAATATATAGATGCCGCCTTCTTTAAAATATCTTTATCACATATGATACAATTAGACCTAGGATTTTTCTATTTCTCAACACATTTCTAGAAAGCAGTTTTTGAAATAGCCTACCCTCAGGTTTTTTAAACAATTTTTTCTGTAAGTTGTCTTTGGTCGCCATAATATATTGTCTTTTCATGTGTTCTGGTTGTTATAAAGAACAAGTATGTATGGAGATATCTAGCGAAGAATGATACCGTATCATTACTATTATTGGTTCTCAGATTTTTTTAAAACAAAATTTTGAACATGTGTGAATTATGTTGGTGAGATTGTTAAAATTATTCTTCCATAAATCTTGCTATTTTCTACGGATAGCATTATACGCGTGACGTATTATGCCACAAAAGTATTCTCTAGTAACCATAACAACTAGCGATACAATTCATAGTATTCTATACCACAATCGTTGTAACACTTTACTGTCTTTCTATACCTTTATTATAATTCAGAACTATCTTTCAAGCTTTTGTATCCCTTATAAATTTCCATGCAAACCAAAACTCCCAAAAGCTTTCTTTAAGATTTTCTCATGTCAAATCCTTTATGTTTCTCTTTATCCAAAAGGAATTCACTCTCGAAGAGTAAAATGTTGCAAACCAAAGGTACATAAAAACCCTATTTACTCAAAGAGGTATCAGAACTAAAGAATACATCTATAGTGCTTACAAAATTAGACAGTATTGTCATATACTAATTTACCTACTTCACAAGAATCAGTTTTCGTTTGGATATTCCTACCGCAGGCAAATTAAGCAATTGACTTTCGTAGCGCGAGGGAACATTTTGATCAAACCTCGTAGACAAATTCTTTCGTATTCACAGTTAAGAGAGGTAGAAAACTTGTTAATTGTAAATCTATTCTGTGGTATTTGATATTTAACAAGTTGTCTTACCTGTACGAAAATTTTAATGAAATTCCCGTATTTAGAAAAGAACATAACTGATGAATGTAGACTAGGCTAATGTATATAGACCCTAATACTATAATTTGAAATTCCTAGTACAGAACACGACACGAAATACAATTTTAATACATTCACTACTGCTCATCCTTAAATTAATACTGTTGAATTCACATAGACACACTATTCGTACTTAATATTATTTACCATATGTATTCACTTCTGAGAAACCGTTATTACTGTGTTTTGTTCTTATCGATATTGTTAGTTTTAAGGGTTGCAAGAGCTATATAAACTTAACACACTGAATCAAACATATTGCTGAGAGTGTACTGAGTGCGGCTACGTAACAAATATACATTAGCATTGCCCATTTTTATGTAGATCAGTTAAAAAGAATACAACAGGAAAGTCAAGTAAATTGCTACGTATATGAGAGTACAAACACACGCGAACACACAAGCACCTATTTATGTTCAAACATCCGCAGTATACATGTGTATAGTTGAGTAACTTGCACAGTGCAGGACCGTAAGTAATCTTATGTTGAGTTTTATACAGCAGGTCGTTAGTTGTGCAGTTCTGTACTTGTGTATACAGTGCGCTTAGGTTCCTAGTTAGGTCCGTATACCTTACATCATGTTGTAACAACACGTCTGTGGTGTAAACGTAAAGTTAAATACAGCAACGCTACTTGCAGCTGTCTTGTAAATGTGTGGAACTTCCAGCGTGGCCTAGATTCTAAATGACGTCCGTGGTGGTACGTAAGAAGGAAAGTACTACTGCATAAACGTATCAACAGCAGCATTATTAGAAGAAAAATTTACACAAATGAATACTCAAACACATGCGCGCGCGCAAGCACAAACACAACACACACAAACAATATGCAAACACAAAATTATATTTAAATTTTTTGTCAGTAATGATAAACAAGAAACAATATAGACGTAGGCCTATATAAGGTAACAATGTGAACTCCATTTGGAATTGTGTGTGTGTGTGTGTGTGTGTGTGTGTGTGTGTGTGTGTGTGTGTGTGTGCGCGCGCGCTCGCGCCTATGTTTCTGTAAAATGAATTTATTCTTTGTGTAAACAATAATTTTATAAAATCAAAAGTACGTATAATGTAAGTAATTACTGCTTGCCTACAATATCACGCCAAATATTATATTAATTAATATTCCAGTTCTTAATTTCCTATGACGTACTTACGTATGGATAGTATACAAAGAAGAGCTGTATACGTTTGCTGTCACTCTTTTGCCTTACGATAGTCAAACAAATTTAGGTGTCACGTCGTTTTTCATTGAAGTGAATAGTTACATGTCATAACGACATTACAAACATTAGACTTAAAATTCCCTGTTATTTATAGAAAAAATTTACCTACAATTAATATAAACACTACAGTATTTCATAAGCATAAAAAATAATATACTAAATTGTGATTTTTGAAGGTAGCTAAATTATTAATATTTTATTAGTAAATACCTACAGAGTACTGTACGATCGCCGCTATACTCGTATTGCCGACTCTTTTGGTTCCTTACGTTTTGGAAATCGATATTTTTACAACACTAATGTTTACGTACCAGAATAGGTACAACACAGAACACTCATTGACTGGTACTTTGGCTGTGAGATATTATCGTACTACTCGTGCGCCAGTAGATTAGATTTGCCGCCGCTGTTGGGTGTAAAACGTAATTATGGAAAGCGCTTGGCGACTAACTAACTCTTTAAGTCATACAGTTTCTAGTAAACTGTGTTCGCCTCCCCCAAGTTTATAAAGTATACATTCACAATTGTTACAATTACCTCGTGGTAATTGTAATTTTTTTAATGAATTCTAAAATTTCAATGTTCAATGTGTATACATTAACAACAATTGTAGCCCATTTTATTTGCGAAATATGACCGTTATTTTAATAAACGCTACAAAATATACATACTTAACAGGAAGAATATAATTTTGATAATCTAAACCACTATCTCGTAAGACGTGTGGAACAAAATATTATTAAATTTCAACAACACCCAGTTTAGCGTTACTAACTTAATTTTTTCTTAACCTTTGTCTTTAATTTTAATGCTCGTGGACTATCTTATATAGCCTACCTTTATATATGACATATTCTTATATGCTTGTCGGTTAATTTTATTTTGTCTAACCTTGGTCTTCTGCACATTCCTCTCACGTTGATCTGCTGCATTACTTCTACGGTATCATTGTTGTGATGTCCTAATAGAATTGTTCCGATTAACTTGGTGACCCTATCAGTTGACGTATTGCAAAGAAAGAGGTTATATTTTTTTTTGCGAGATCAATTACCTCGACAATGACAACCTGAATATAAAGTTAAAGACCTTATCTTCCGACGTCGTATAGTGATAGAGAAAAAGTAGAGTGAAATGTGATTAGTGGTGATAAAAAGTAGAGTACGGTACTAATGGTTTAAATGGCAAATGATTTAGGAATGGGCAAAAGCGTACCTGCCAATTGATATATTTAAGATTTCCTTTATGTGTCTGTAGAATGTGTACAGAACACCCAATATACATTATACGTTATAAGTTAATTTACATTTCATATATACATTAATGGGTTTCGTTTTTACGTTTGTTCTATGAATTCTTTAAAAAAAAAAGTTAAATAATTTATATATTAATTTGACTTTTCTATATAACGCACTTCATAAATCACGATTATTTTGTAATATTCATAATGAAAACAATTGTAGGAAAAAGTGTGCATGAACCAAAATGTCTTACAGTTTATGCAAGCATTATGAAGAGTAGGTAGGTAAGGAAAATCTTGTCTGTTCACAATTATGTTTATAATAATTTTATATTGTAAACCAGTACGTCAGCAACAAACGTAACACGAGAATAGCACATATAGGTAAGAAACAGAGCTGAATATGTATAGAGGACACGTACCAGACAGCCAGCTTTAACACTGTTATACGACTTCAGTTAGATACTCATTACACATAGGAATAATGTACACTGTCTACTGGGAGGCGACTAGATAATTTTAGTTTTGAATTGTGATAAACTTTCTGTCGTCGTTAGCAGCCAGGTCAGAGCGCGGTCACTGCTAATTCTACACAACTACGATAGTAAGAATGACGTATCGTCTCACAAAAGATCCAACATTTTGTTACGTGACGAATAATTTCCCTTTCTACTTCTTTGTCCACGCTGGTGTTTGCTTAGAGATTTATCTTGTCGTACTCCGCTAGAAGTTGGAAATTAACATTTGTGGAGCTTAACATTATTAAACTTGCTACTTATTGTTTAAAAAAAATATAACTTAATGCATCGACGTGTACTTTAGATTTTGTCAATCCTGATCAACAAAAACGTGAATATCGCATATTTTTACTTATAAAAAATTAAAATTCAAGTGGATTACAATTGTAATATTAGATTAAGCAAATTAAACAGACTTTTTTAAATATTATAATTGTATTTACTTCAAAATTACGATATTGAATAACACTCACTTCAAAACCTCAATATATACATAATTTACAGGAAGGATGTAGTTTTGATGGACTAAAAATGTTGTCATAATAATTACAAATTGCAACATTTTTTTTAATTTTCACTGACACTTTATAGGCCTATAAATTAAATGGGCTTTGTTGGCTCAGTTGCTATAAAGTCCGGTAACCGGGCACTTCGTAAAATCACGGCGCGTTCTTTACTCGCCAGGACGATGCAGCCAGTAGAAATGAGTACCAACTGGCCAGCTAGTGGTGTGGCCTGGCCTACAGCTCACATACGGCCAACTATTATACTACTTTATTTTTTGTACAAGAAGGTGCCGCCATTATGCAATGATAAGCTAACAACCTTTATTCATACTTCAGTGCTCATATATTAACTTCAGTCTTTTTGTTCTGATACACATAATCATGTTACTCGTAAACTGTACTTATTTATTGGAGTGTTAAGCAGACGTTGTTCTAGTGCTCTTGAATATATGGCAATTGAAAGTAGTAGTTTTGTGTTGTTTTCGGAGAAAAGTGTGGTGAAAACACGAGAATAGGGCTTTGGAACCAGTGTGTGTGAGTGGTTGGTTAATTAGTGACCTATTATAGGTAAAATAATGATTATTTGGTGGTCCCAAGGTAGGATATAATATAGGGTATAATATTGTGAACTAGTTAGTAGTTAAATAGACATATTTAAACTAAGTGTAGAACTGCGCATGACTACTCAAAATTTTTTGAACACATTCATACTACATTTTTAGAATAGTGTAGGATAGGAAGGTAATATTTAAAGACAGAAATTAACAAATTAATAGTATAATATTGTGGTACAGAAAACAGCTGATTGAAAAGTCGCCATATTGGTTGGCTAACAATACCGTAATTGACCTTTGGTAGTAATTTATAAATTATTTACCTTAAATTATCCGCCGTGTGATTTCTTGTGCTTCGTCTAAGACGCGTTTCAGAGCTTATGCTCCATCATCAGATATTAAAAAGGTAAAATTATCACTCTTGCGAGATCGTTAAGAAGTGATTGAAAAGAGTGATAGTTTTACCTTTTTAGTATCTGATGATGGAGCATAAGCTCTGAAACGCGTCATAGACGAAGGACAAGAAATCACACGGCGGATAATTTAAGGTAAATAATTTATTAATTCGTACAATTGATTTGGTTACCATACTAAACATGAATATTACTTTGGTAGTAAGTTTGCACAGGAACAGGGCAGACAGTTGTTGAGGTTAGAGTACCCTTAGTTTGACGCCATTCCCATACATAAAGAAAATTTACCTTTCAGCAGGGAAATTGGACTTAGAATATTTGCATCAGTGCATCAGTGCTGTATAGGACTTAGTTACTTTTTCTGTTGAGAACTTTGGAAATTTTTGGTTTGTTAATACAATAAGGTGGTGTAAATAGGACTTAGTCATTTTTCATAGTTATGCATAAAGTGTAGCACTTCAAATGCAATCCGATTCTGATTAATTGCAAATTTTTGGAGAATTTTATTTTTGGATTTGAGACCGTTGAGAGCTTAGAAAGATTTTCTTTGGATTTTTTGTGTATACAAGTACAAATTAAATAGGAATACTTGTTGTAAGACAATTTATTAAATTTTTGAGCTCTATAGAGAGCTTTAAAATTTGTGTGTGCCGGATTGTGACTTTATTATAAAGTTGAATTAGTCTAAATAAACTTATGCATGGTATTAGGGTCATTGCTGTAGTACCTATAATAATATGGAAAACAGTCTCAATACAGCGGAAGGAACGCCGAACCCCTTCGCGAAGAACTCGCGGGAGCAAAGGACTCCTCCGGGGAGTACACAGAGAGGGGTGGGGAAAACAACTGCCCAGAAGATGCCTGCAGGCAAGAGCTCTGCAGATGAACAGAGGGTGCCGGACACGAGCAACGAGGGGGAGATGTGGCGATACTGTCGCTCTCTTCTCAACAGCATGAAGACTGCCACGGACAGGCAGAAAAACATCTCAATGCAGGAGGCGTTGGAAGTCCTCGAGTTCCTGAGAGCACTAAAACAGGTGAAGGGAGCAGACCGTGCCACGCCGACGGAGGAGGGCCAAGAAAGTGGGGCCTCGTCTTCTGCGGGAGGTTGCAGTAAGCGAACTGCCACCAACCACCTTCCACAGAGGACCACAGATAAGAAGAAGGTAAAAGAAGACACACCCACTGTATGGCAGACGGTGCAGTCCAGGAGATCGGTCCGCGAAGTGAAAAGACGGCTACAGAAGAAGGAGCCCGGGAAGGAGAGCAAGGCCCCGGCGACCATGGAGAGGAGGAGGACGCGTCCACCGAAGGCTCGACCCGAGGCTTTGCTCATCAAGCCTGCAGAGGGGAAGACATTTGCGGAGTTCCTGACACAGATCAGGAGAGATGCCAACCCGGAGACGACGGGAACTGAAATCAAGTCCGTCCGCCGCACTCGCTCCGGGGATGTTCTCCTGGAGTTGGGATCTAAGACCACCAAAAAGGAGGGCTTCTGTGAGGCGTTTCGTGGAGTGTTGGGCGAGTCTGCTTCTGTCCGCAGCTTGGAACCCAGGACAACTATTGAGATAAGGGACCTTGACTGCCTCACAACAGAAGAGGAGGTCCGTAATGCCGTCAAACGTGATGCAGATGACCTGGCTGGGGACATGAAAGTGACGCTGACGAAGGCAAACACCTGGGAGCAGAAGATGGTGATTGTGGAGCTGGGGGAGCGAGGAGCTGCTAAACTCCTCGAAACTGGCCGCATAAAGATCGGATGGGTGTATGGCAGAGTGCGCCGAAGGGCCCTGGTGATTCGCTGTTACGCCTGCTTCGGTTTTGGCCATCGTCAGGCGGACTACAAAAGGTCCGACAGAAAGAAGGCAGGTATATGTATACAGTGTGGCTGTGCAGGCCAGCTGAAAAAAGACTGCCAAGCAGCGCCGGTCTTTCGACAGGCGCTTGGGAGAGCCCAGAGCAGGCTTGGCCGATGAAGATTCTCTAGGGAAACCTGCACAGGAGCAGGACGGCGGACGCCCTCCTGGAGCAGCCGAAGCTGGTCGTGGGTGCCAATCTTCTGATCATCAGCGAGCAGCAACACGATAGAGAGGAATCGGGATGGTATGCTGACTTACTCGGGACGGCTGCAATTTGGATTCCCGACCCGACCGTGCCGCTCCCTTCAAGCCATGGTGCCGGAAGTGGTTTCGTGTGGGTGAGATTCGTGGACATCACTTATGTGAGCTGCTACCTCACCCCTAACGAGACCATCCAACGAATTTCGTGAGAAAGTGGACAAATTAGAAGACACGATTCGTGAGATAGGAGGACACTGCGTGGGCGCTGAAGACTTCAACGCCAAAGCAGTGGAGTTGGGAATGCCTGTGACGTGCGCCAGGGGACGGTACATGTTAGAGATGGCAGCAAGAGTCGGGCTTGCTGTGGTCAATGTGGGTGGTATCTCAACTTTTAAAAGACCTGGTTACGCCGAAACAATCCCGGACATCACTTTGGTATCCGACGCATTGGCACACAGCGTCATGAACTGGGAGGTTTTGGAAGATTATACTGGTAGTGATCACCAGTATATCACTTTCACCCTGCAGAGAGTTCAGCATTCGCCCATAGTTGAATCCAGCCGAACACCTGGCTGGAACGTGTCCAAACTGGTCGAGGACTTGTTTCAGGATGTCATCGCGATCGGAAAGGAGGCGGTCATGAACAACTTGGGTCCGACAGAGGAAGTCGTCGGTGCGACAATGCGCCTCACACGGAACGCCTGCGATGTGTCTATGCCCAGGAGAGCAAGACGCCGCGGGGGGAAGACGGTGGCGTACTGGTGGACAGACGAGATTGCTGACCTCAGGAGACGTTGCTTGCGCTCGCGTCGCATGGCGACCAGAAACAGACGGAGAAACGCGATTGCAGCAGCAGAAGCGCTAGACGAATATCGGCTCGCTAGAAAAAGACTGAAGGAGGCCTTCAACAGAAGCAAGCGGCTCAAGTGGGAGCTCTCAGGAGTGATCTAGATTCTGATCCCTGGGGTCTGGGGTACAGGATTGTAATGAGCAGGCTCGGAGCTCGTAGCCCAAGATGGACGAAAATCAGATGCGCTTCATCCTGGGCGGTCTATTTCCTCGTCACCCACTGAGGGATCGAGAGGAATACCCAGGCCCATTGGAAGACGTCCCGATTTTTAGTGAGGACGAGCTATCACTAGCTGCTAGCTCCCTGCGTAACAAGAAGGTACCAGGGCCAGATGGTACACCTGCGGAAGTGCGAGGGTGGTCACTAGATTCTGCCCCCAGGTGCTACTTAATATGTACAACCGCTGCCTCAAAGACGGAGTCTTCCCGAATAGGTGGAAGATCCAGAGACTAGTCTTAGTCAGAAAAGGGAAGGGCGACCCGAATTCCCCGTCGGCATACAGACCTCTTTGTATGCTGGACACGGCCGGGAAACTACTGGAACGTCTACTCAGGCCTCGCCTAGTAGCGGCTATTCGGGATGCGGGAGGTCTGTCAGCGAGGCAGTACGTGTTCAGAACGGCCAGATCCACCATTATAGCCATACAGGAGATCTTGAATGCCGTCCAGGTGGCCCAGCGGGGTAATCACTTCTCCAGAAGGATGGTGCTGCTCGCTACACTGGACGTACGCAACGCCTTTAATTCGGCCAGATGGAGAGACTTGCTAGCGGATTTGGAGGACGTCTTTCAAGCCCCGGACTACCTGCTCCGGATAATACGAAGTTATCTGAGGGACTGGGAGCTCCGGTACGACACAGAAGAAGGGCCACGCAGCAGAGAAATAACAGGAGGCGTAGCTCAGGGCTCTATCTTGGGCCCCAACCTGTGGAATGCCTTCTATGATGGAATCCTCCGGATGGAGATGCCAGATGATACGTCTCTGGTAGCATATGCTGATGACGTGGCTGCCGTGATCACCGCGAGAGACGCAGAGGAGGCGCAGCGCATGCTGAACCAGGTCATGCGCAGGGTCCGCATCTGGATGGAAGAACACGGTCTGAGCCTTGCGACGGAGAAGACAGAGATTGCGCTGCTCACTCGACGACGTATACCCACAATCACACAGTTTGTGGTGGGGGAAAAGGCGATAACATCAACGCCAGCGGTGAATTATCTAGGGGTGCACCTGGATACTAAGCTTTCCTACTGGGAGCAAATTCGATGTTCTTCGGAGAAAGCCGCTAAGATCGTTGCTGCGCTTAGCAGGCTAATGGCAAATGTCGGAGGCCCAGCTGTGGGAAGACGGCGACTACTGATGTCGGTGACCAACTCGATTCTCCTCTACGGATGCGAGGTCTGGGCCGACGCACTGAAGCAAGAAAAATACCGCAAGAAGATGGCCGCGGTACAACGAAGAAGAGCATTTCGAATTGCAAGCTCCTACAGAACGGTGTCGAAACCAGCAGTGTTGGTCGTCGCTGGAGTAATGCCAATAGATCTGATGGCTGAGGAGAGGAGGAGGGTCTACAAGACCAAGGAAGACTTGGGGTTTGTAGAAGCAAGAACAGTGGCCAGGGCACACTCCATGCGGAGCTGGCAACTACGACGGGAGGAGGAGAGTCGAGCTAGGTGGACGACGAGGTTGATTGGAAACCTCCCTGAATGGGTGGACAGAACGCACGGCGAGGTAGACAGGGCATGGTTATTTCTGTACCTGCGAAGGATGGGCAAGATGGAGGATTCGTCTTGCGTGTATGGCGACTCAGACTCTGATGACGCTCATCACACTTTTTTTCGAGTATCAACGGTGGGTGCTGGAGAGGCGAGGATTGAAATCGGAGATTGGCCCCATGACGATGTTCTGAAATACTGAACAATCGAACAGGAATATTTAAAAACTAAAGTGAATTTTTAATTTGTGTATTGAATTGTAATTTGTAGAAGTATCATATGATTGTAGAATAAACGACGTTTTACAGCTACTGTAACATTAAAAGCAACAACACAATACTGTTTCTAATTGCAGAGGTAAAAAAGTTGTAGGCCTATATAGCCCATACGATTATTATCATAGGCCATACGGCGTCATTCTTTCTGTAATATCATGATCTAGACAAACACCATGCTGTTTAAAACAAGATTAAAACATTCAGTATCAATAAGCAAACAGGAATATATTTTTACTCATAAAAATAGTAATTTGACTTTATGTACAAAAACTTTAAAACAGCCTGAAACAGTAGATTCTTAGAGATCCGAAAAATATGTGTGCGCGTGTGCGTGCGTGTGACAGATCAAGGAATAATAACAGTAATAGCGCGCGGTCACTGCTTAAATAATTACTGTATCCTAATAAATTACTCGCGAATAAGGAAATTAGAAATGTATGCATAATAAACAAATCATCAGACCGTCTCTTACCAATGGATTATTGCCACTATAGAGTGTAAAACATCCTACAACCAATAAGTTTACTCGATGTAAGTAGAAGTATCTGTAGATGCTACAGATAATTACTACATGAAACGTTACCAAAAAGATTTAGCTGACAAAATCCATTAAAATTTTAACTAACATATTTTCCTAACATCTTAGTTGGCTACTCATACTTTCACACACAGAGATACATTATACATAGCCTGTGTATAATAATTTAGAAAAGATAAAAATTGTTAAAAGATACAAATTTAAGTTGCAATATAAACTTTAAACATACAAATTTAATTTTTAACGCATTAAGTACAACGTTAATTTAGCTTAGCTGTTTGAGCGCAAGTTTCATTTGGTAGGTCGATTTATCTACAGTTTTTTAAGATATAACTTTTTAAATCAACTCAACAACATTGTATGACATATTTTAGTATATTTAGTGACTATATTTTAGAAATATATATGCGACTATTAAGTGTATTGTGCGTTACTAATTCATATAACGTTGTCTATTTTTTAATTTTCTTTATCAACTTACAATTTTATATATATATATATATTTATATATATATATATATCCTACCAGTATTATCCTTTCTTTAAATCCAGATCTTCGTCAATTATTGAATACTTTCACTTATCTTAGTACGTTATTCTATCACATCATACATTTTAGGACTGTGATCAATTAGCGCGATACATAAATGTTTTAATTTCTGTGGCTGTAAACTTAATTTTCAATTAAGTTTTGCATAGCAGCTTATTTTAAATATAAAACTTTTTTCACATCACATATTGGAGTATAGGATTGACCCATTAAGTGCCACATTTTTTATTTTGTTTATTTTTTCTTATATTTTGTGGTAAAATGTTATAAATAGAACATACAAATTATATTATGCAAAAAAATACATAATGGGAGGAATTAAGTTTTTTTTCAAAAGTCCCAAATGGGGATCATGGCTGTTCTAGGGTAGAATTGATCACAACTCTTGGAAATTTCAATAAGAGTTTTATTTCATTTTATTTACGTATAAAGATTTTTAAACATAAATCATGTTCAAGAAAAAGAAATTAAGCATTATAAATCTCAATAACATAGTTATTATAAGCTTAATTTTGTTTATTCCAAGTCTGAAAACAGCTAACATGAAGACCAATGTTGCAATTGAGACATTGTTTTCTAACGTTACATTTGCAAACACATTTCCTTTGTTTACCTCCATCTGTTCTTACAAGGAAGTGTCCTACGGGGTCCAGCCTTACAGCTTCCAGCACACGGTTTGTAGCCTTCTTAGGTAAAAAAGTTCTTCCTGCATTTTTTGGATCAGATATAGATGACTTAGCCAAATAAGCTCGCGCAATGGATCTTCTGAAAACAAGCAGAGGCACTTTCTCGTTTGTCATCGTGTATAGTATGTAGGGATTTACCAATGCCATGTCAACCAAATAGATAATAATTGGATAATTTTGCCTCTGATTTTGATCCGGTACTTATTTATCCGGAGGTGAGGAAGATTAAGTTGATAGGGCATGTGATCAGACATAGTGCTTTTTTAACTAACATCTTTGAGGGCAAAGTAGTGGGGAAGAAGCCCAAAGGAAGACCAAGAACTGCATACTTCCGCAGCACAATGAGTGTCGTGAATAGTGGGTCCTATGGAGAAATGAAGAATATCGCAAGGGATAGAGTGACGTGGCTACAGCGTCAAGGCATTGCCTTTAGGAGATGATTTGTCTTATTTATCATCAAGTCCATCTTGTCAACTCCACCCATACTTTTGTTATAAGTTGAAATGCAGTATGGCTGGTCAATTTTTACACTTTTCTTTTCGTTCTTTGACCAGCGAGATACTTTTTGCATTGGATGAAATCGTTCATTGTTAGACATGTTTTTTACTGTGTTATTGTCTTTCCATATCACCGCAAATATTTTGTTTTGTCCATCAAAAGAGTAATCATAAGTAGCTCTTTCCTGCTTAGCCATCACTTTGTCATTCTTTACAGGACAGTTGTTCATTCTTCTTAGCTGTGATGTGCCTGTTGCACATATTCCCTTCTCTGTTAGACTCTTCATCAATTCATGGGTTGTAAAAAAGTTATCAAAATAAAAAGCATGGTTTTGTGGGTTATCCACTAAAGACACTTTCCTCAAAAGAACTGAAGCTCCCAATGAGGTGGGTTGTGGCAGGATTCTCTCTTGCTTTCCCTCATACAGTTCAGTATGCAAACAGTACCCAGTTTCAGTGTAGCACAGAGCCCATTGTTTAAAACCAAATCTTATTGGCTTCACTTCGATAAATTGTTTTAAAAAATGATGTCCGTAGTATTGAACTATTTGTTCGTCAACGCTCAGTTTTTGCGAGAACGCACCAAACTTCATGAAATTACTATTTAGCATTTCATACAAGGGGGCTATCTTGAAACATTTCACTGCTCTATTTTCAGGTACTTTCGAATTGTCATTGAAATGAATGTTGCGTTTGATTTCAAGATACCTATTTCTTGAAAAACATTTTCTGGCACAATCAATCGATAGATCTTCATCCTTACTCCAATACATTTTTTCTTGAGTAAGGGAGTGATGTCCTGTAATTAATAAAAATCCAAGAAACTTTCTCAAGCTATCAGAGGTGAAAACAAAATCATGACGATTGTTCTGTCTAGCACAATGCATGCTCTGTTCTACGATATCTTGCATTATGTTTTCATCAAATAATTTTTCAAAAACTTCGACAGGAGTCTTTTTAACAAGCTCTTCTTTTATTTTTTCTCTATGCTCTACGATATACTCTCCTGAGGGCAATGTTACAATGAAATTAGGATCTTTTTTTCTGGCAGTCAGTTTTTGCTTTAGGGATACTTGGCATTTTAGGCTTTTTAGGGTTACTTTGGCCTTTTTTTTGTGTCTCTTTGAACGTGCAATTGTCATTGATCTTATAACCTATCTTGAAGGACATGGTTCCTGTAAATATGATATATCTGAAGATTTTCTTTTTTCCTTTTGAGGTGTCATTGCAATTCTTTCACTAGAATCGTGGGTTGCATCTGTCTCAGTGAAATGAATCTCAAGTTTCCCTGATACATCTTTAGTCAGACAGTCATCGAAATCATTTTCATCAACATCTTCTAAATGACATACTTCTTCAACTGTATCGAGTGGCAACTGTACAATATCGATGTGCGATTCCGAATCAACAGAAAGAAGGAATTCTGGGTCATTTATTATTGCTTCAATTTCAGCAAATGTTAAAAACTGTTAGTCTGCCATCTCTGAAAAAACTGAATCAAACTAATAGAAAAAGGGAACTAAGTGCTTTTACATGGGAAGTGCCATGATCTCCAAAAGGGTATCTGAGTTTTAAAGCTTCACATTCCGAACCTAACCAAGGAGCACATATGGAAAGCATGCATTTGTATTTTGTAACCTATAAACTAAGTAACGTGTTGAAATTAAATATTTAAATTTATTATTACCAAAGATAATAATTTTATAATAATGAAGTACGCACTTTTAGTCAACTTACCTGACAGTGATCACTTCGTTTTCAACGTAATAAATACAAAATTGTTGATAAATATTACTTCTGCACATACAATCAACACAAATATGTGGAGAACACTACAATGAGGTCAACTATTCATTTTTATTCAGGATTGCCAACTTTAACTCTAAAAAATGAAATATCCCCATTTGGGGATCATGGTACTGAATGGGTTAATTTTCATTGTGTCAGTATTCAGTACAAGTCAAACTGACATGACATTAGGGGACTCTCTTGAAGGCCTACATTTCTCGTCACCAAACGTTCGGCTGCCCTAAACCTGTACGTTTGCAACTCATAGGAGATCACAATTCTTTTCCGGAAACATATAACAGTTATGTGAAAAATGAATTTTATAGCTTGAACTAAAGTCAACTTTAATAATTACAAAATTTTTTTTAACTCTCTTAATTAAACTAGAGTTAATTCCAATTAAAATACAATGAATATTATCAATATTATGCTCTACACTTTTTGACAGAAAGCAAAAATACAAAAAGAAATATTATAATTACATTATTTTGCATAAAACTTTGAATATTCTATTCCATAAATTATAATTTCCAATTTTTACTTAATATTTAATGACTAATATATTATGTTATTTCTGTTTCTAAAAAGTCTGTCTCAGCCGTCTTCCCTTCATACTTAATGCTATTCTTATTTTCTAGGATAAAATTTGCCAGGACGAGAATATGGCTTGTTTTTCTTTCGATGGAAACTCAAAGTTCTGAAATATTTTTCATGGAGCATGTTCATATTACATTTACCCGATGATGATAAACATTTCCAATATGGAACAAATATTCTGTGCTACAGTTTTAGTAAAGGCAGTCTAGCGTAAATTATGCGTTCAATGAATCGCAAGGAAATGTGTACGAAGTTTTTTGTATACCCATTTTGTGAAAGGAGGCGGAAACCTGTGGTGATCGTATTTCGAAAAAAACACGGTAACAGAATTTTTTTAAAGTATTCAGCCAAACTTACTCTGTTAAATGTAAGGCTAAAAATTGTTTTGTTAGAATGCGTAATGCAGTTTTGTCATTGACCACCAAGTCATTCAGCACTCCCCCAAATACATATCTCTTAACATAAGAAAGATCCTACCAACAGGTTGCCCCCCACCATAAACAATAATGGTTCGTGTTATTCTTGTCTTTTTCTAAGGGATTTTGAGAGGGATACACCATTTACAATAACTTCAAAGTTGTTTAAATTTTATTATGTATATATACAAATATTCTTCCTTTGTGAAATATGTTCGCCTTATTTTTTTAATATACAAAAATTGTCGTGTCTTCCATTTAGCGTTTATAAAAATATAACTTGTTTATTTTCTTGTGAATGCACTGCATTCCCTTATATGAGTGCAGTACGTAACCCATCAGATGACATCAACTTGCTAAATCAAATAAAAAGTGATTCTCCGCCCCACAACATCGTTACCGTTCGTTCCCCTTTTCTGATAATTAGATGCAATTAAAGTATATAATTTTACATCACCAACGTCAGTTTAGTTCAATATATTTATGAATGTTTTATTTTTATTCGGTACGGATACGATTCATTTATTTGGTGTTGGAATATAAAATAAACTCTAATTTTTATCTTCTCAATTATTGATAGTGTAAAAGAGTTGCTTCGTGGCATTATAATGATGTTCTTAAAAAGCGTACATTCCCATTTCTGTTCTCAATCCATTAAAAGAATGTATTATTCGAAGTTACCATAAACAACTTGCGTATTGTTTAATAACTTACCCTCTAACAAAACTCATCGCAGTGTTTAAAAGATTTAATTGAATTCAATATGTTCACAAATTGTAAGTATAGGCCTGTTTATATAAGAGGAAATATAAATAAAGTATATTTATAAACAATCTAAATATAAAATAGTAAAAGAGTATTTAAATAAAATGAACATGATGATTTAGATGTTATCTACATGTAACTCAAAAAATTAAATTTTAAATGTCATATGGAAACGTATACAGAAAATTAATAGATAAAATGACAAACACTGATTTATTACAAAGTCCATCAATTACTTCACTATCAACCAATGACTTACAGAAAGAATGTGTTTCATAGATGCGTAAACATTAAAAGAAAACACTTTTTATTTTTTGGGTTTGTTGAATAATTTGGGCAACATAGGTAAGCACAGATTTCTACTTAATATTCTTGAAAAAGTAGCAGACAAGGAAGAATTAGTGACTCTAAATTTTATAATAAGAGGTAACAAGCTCTACAATTTATTGACTCCACATCTCTACAATCATATTCAGCTTGAATCATATTCAGCTTGTGGTCACGTGTGCTTTAGATTAAAATATCGGTATGGAGAACCATACATGACTCCATGTTCTAAGATTTATATTTAAAATCATTTTCGAAATGAAATATTACCGTAGAAACTACTTCTTTCTACTTACTGCTTCAGTCTTAACCACAGTACTGTGGTCACAAACGTATACCACCTCACGTTATCGCACTCGATTTTCACTAATGATGGAAGTCGATGGCATTGCCGAAACGTCTGGTTTTGTAGAAAACATTGGACTACGGCCAAATATCCCCGGAAGGAATTTTAACAAAAACTATTTCTTTGTTGCCGATAACGTAGTACACATATATATAAAAATATGCATAAAATTAATGGCTTGTATAAGTTAATGATTCATCTCCATTAAGTAGTGCTCAAGTTTCCAAAGTTTTAATATTATGATGTCCGTAATTAAAACATCAGAGCAGGTTTAGTGTGTATGAGGGTACACCGTGGACAAAAATTTTCAACATTTCCTATTGACCGTTGCTTAGACTAAAGCTGCGAATCTACAGTGTACGTTTCACAGAACAAACACGCGGAAAAGAAGGAGCGCTCCGAAGTCACTCATGGACCCTCAGCATCTTGCAGAGGGTTCATTCCCTAAAGACGAAAAGTCTGTCTATGAATCGTTCCTCTGTAAACACGTGCAGTTACACTGCCCAGCGATCCACAGGAAGCAAATCGCTATCCACGCTGGACACTTTTTCGGCTTGCACGCGTTATGTTGGTGTGGGTTTTGGCACTTTCCATTTAAAAAGCGTGCAAATGTAAGAAAATAAACATGAGTGAGGCCAGAAATAACGCGAATTTTGTGTGTGTGTGTGTGTGTGTGTGTGTGTGTGTGTGTGTGTGTGTGTGTGTGTGTGTGTGTGTGTGACTTCCCTGCCTTTTTATTGCAGTAATCATAATAATGAAATGGAAACGTAAACATTACATAACTGAGATATGCTTGCCTGCCAAGAACGATATGTTTTCACTCATACATGATTTACATTAAAATGAAAAATTAATAATTTTATTGCCTGGCAACAAAATTATTTTATTTTTAACAATTACCATTGTTTGAAAAAGTTTAAATTGAATTTTCAAGTACTTTACTGTTGTTAAAACGTAAAAGGTTGCAGGTAAACTACCCCTTCCCCCGAACCGATCTTCACCAAAATCAAAAGACCTTGAGGTCTCTACAATTCAGGGACGTATACAAAAAATTATTTGATTCTGTTTGAATATGCGGCAGTTATCGTTCGTCATAGAAAAAATTACCCTTGTTAAAACATAAAACGTTGCAGGTAAACTACCCCTTTCCCTTAACCGATCTTCACCAAAAACAATAGGTCTTGACAACTCTACAAATCAGCGCTGTATGCAAAAAAATTATTTGATTCTGTTTGAATTTGCGGCTGTTATCGTTTGCCATTGAAAATACCCTTGTTAAAACATAAAACGTTGCTGGTAAACTACCCCTTCCCCTTAACCGATCTTCACCAAAAACAATAAGTCTTGCGAACTCTACAATTCAGTGCTGTATGCGAAACATTATTTGATTCTGTTTGAATTTGCGGCTGTTATCATTTGGCAAAAAAAAAATTACTCTTGATAAAAAAAACCGTTGCCGGTAAACTACCCCTTTCCCTCAACCGATCTTCACCAAAAACAATAGGTCGTGAGTACTCTACAAATCAGGGCTGTACGCAAAAATTTATTTGATTCTGTTTGAATTTGCGGCAGTTATCGTTTGCCATAAAAGAAATCTACAGACAGACAGACAGACACACATACAGACACTTTTCGAAAAACGACTTTTTTCAGGTTTTGAGTGTAGTACAATCAGAATCTGCAATAATCTCGAACACGATTTTTTTTGCCATCACCATACTTCCATTTCCTTAAGGAATATGGAAGTAAAAATTACCCTTGATTTAAAAAAAATTGTTGCAGGTAAACTACCCCTTTCCCTAAACCTATCTTCACCAAAAACAATAGGTCTTGAGTACTCTACAAATCAGGGCTGTATGCAAATAATTATTTGATTCTGTTTAAATTTGCGGCTGTTATCTTTTGCCATAGAAAAAAATCTACAGACAGACACACAGACAGACACAGAGACACACACACAGACACTTTTCGAAAAATAACTTTTTTTCATGTTTTGAGTGTCGTACAATCAGAATCTGCAAAAATCTCGAACACGATTTTTTTTCCATCACCATACTTCCATTTCCTTAAGGAACATGGAAGTAAAAATGTCTAAGATTTTACATGGAGACATTCTATACATGAGATTCACAATATTGTATATATTATACATCTGAAAATATTTCTGAACGTTACCCATTTTACTTCCATGTTCCTTAAGGAAATGAAAGTATGGTGATGGCAAAAAAAATCGTGTTCGAGATTATTGCAGATTCTGATTGTACTACACTCAAAACATGAAAAAAGTCGTTTTTCGAAAAGTGTCTGTGTGTGAGTCTGTGTCTGTATATTTTATTTTATGGCAAACGATAACAGCCGAAAATTCAAACAGAATCAAATAATATTTTGCATACAGCCCTGATTTGTAGAGTACTCAAGACTTATTGTTTTTGGTGAAGATCGGTTAAGGGGAAGGGGTAGTTTACCAGCAACGTTTTTTGTTTTAACAAGGGTATTTTCTATGGGAAACGATAACAGCCGCAAATTCAAACAGAAACAAATAATTTTTTGCATACAACCCTGAATTGTAGAGTTCTCAAGACCTACTGTTTTTGGTGAAGATCGGTTAAGGGAAAGGGTTAGTTTACCGGCAATATTTTATTTCCATGTTCCTTAAGGAAATGGAAGTATGGTTGATGGCAAAAAAAATCGTGTTCGAGATTATAGCAGATTCTGATTGTACTATCATGAGAAAAAGTAATTTTTTGAAAAGTGTTTGTGTGTGTGTCTGTGTGTCTGTCTGAGTGTCTGTCTGTGTGTCTGTCGATTTTTTTCTATGGCAAACGATAACAGCCGCAAATTCAAACATAATCAAATAATTTTTTCGAAAAGTGTCTATGTGTGTGTCTGTGAGTCTGTGTGTCTGTCTGTAGATTTTTTCTATGCAAACGATGACAGTCGCAAATTCAAGCATAATCAAATAATTTTTTTCATGCAGCCCTTATTTGTAGAGTACTCAAGACCTATTGTTTTTGGGGAAGATCGGTTAAGGAAAAGGGATAGTTTACCAGCAACGGGTTTTTTAATCAAGGGTAATTTTTTTATGGCAAACGATAACAGCCCCAAATTCAAACAGAATCAAATAATGTTTTGCATACAGCCCTGAATTGTTGAGTTTTCAAGACCTATTGTTTTTGGTGAAGGTCGGTTAAGGGAAAGGGGTAGTTTACTAGTAACGTTTTATGTTTTAACAAGGGTATTTTATATGGCAAACGATAACAGCCGCAAATTCAAATAGAATTAAATAATTTTTTGCATACAGCCCTGATTTGTAGAGTACTCAAAACCTTGTTGTTTTTGGTGAAGATCGGTTAAGGTAAACGGGTAGTTTACCAGCAACATTTATGTTTTAAAAGGGTATTTTTTATGGCAAACGATAACAGCCGCAAATTCAAACAGAATCAACTACTCTTTTGCATACAGCCCTGAATTATAGAGTTCTCAAGACCTGTTGGTTTTGGTAAAGATCGGTTAAGGGAAAGGGGTAGTTTACCAGCACCATTTTATGTTTTAACAAGTGTATATTCTATGGTAAACGATAACAGCCGCAAATTCAAACAGAATCAAATAATTTTTTGCATGCACCCTCATTTGTAGATTTTTCAGGACCTGTTGTTTTGGTGAAGATCGGTTAAGGGAAAGGGGTAGTTTACCTGCAACGTTTTATGTTTTAAAAGGGTATTTTCTATGGCAAACGATAACAGCCGCAAATTCAAACAGAATCAAATAGTTATTTGCATACATTCCTGATTTGTAGAGTACACAAGACCTATTTTTTTGGTAAATATCGGTTAAAAGAGGGGTAGCTTACGGGTAACGTTTTTTTTAACAAGGGTAATTTTTTCCTGTGGCAAACGATAACAGCCGCAAATTCAAACAGAATCAAATAATATTTTGAATACAGCCCTGAATTGTAGAGTTCTCAAGAACTGGTGGTTTTGGTGAAGATCAGTTAAGGGAAAGCGGTAGTTTACCGGCAACATTTTATGTTTTTACAAGGGTAATTTTTTATATGACGAACGATAACTGCCGTAAATTCAAACAGAATCAACTACTTTTTTGCATACCTTTCTCAATTGTACAGGATGCAAGGTTTGTTGATTTTGTTGAAGATCGGTTAAGGGAAAGGGGTACTTTACCTGCAACGTTTTATGTTTTAACAAGGGTAATTTTTCCTATGACGAACGATAACTGCCGTAAATTCAAACAGAATCAAATAATGTTTTGCATACAGCCCTGCATTGTAGAGTTCTCGAGACCTGTTGTTTTAGGTGAAGATCGGTTAAGGGAAAGGGGTAGTTTACCAGCAACGTTTTATGTTTTAACAAGGGTATTTTTTTTGGCAAACGATAACAGCCGCAAATTCAAACAGAATCAAACAATTTTTTGCATTCAGCCCTGATTTGTAGAGTTCTCAAAACTTGTTGTTTTTGGTGAAGATCGGTTAAGGGAAAGGGGTAGTTTACCGGCCACCTTTATTGTTTTAACAAGAGTAATTGTTTCTATGACGAACGATAACTGCCGCACATTCAAACAAAATCAAATAATGTTTTGCATGCATCCCTGAATTGTAGAGGACTGAAGACCTATTGATTTTGGTGAAAAGCAGTTACGAGGAAGGGGTAGTTTACCTGCATCATTTTATGTGATAACAAGGTCAATTTTGTCTATGACGAACGATAACTGCCGTAAATTTAATCATAATCAAGTAATGTTTTGCATATGTCCCTATATTGTAGAGAACGAAAGGCCTGTTTATTTTGATGAACATCGGTTACGGGGAAAGAGTAGTTTACCAGAAACATTTTTTGTTGTAACAAGAGTAAAGTACTTAATTTTGATAACTAAGGTATCCTGATAAGAAGATCTTAATAATCCACTGTAGAAACGTAGATGAAATATCTATAAATGAAGAGGCTGTTTGAACGGGGTGGGGTTAATTTTCTATAAATGAAATTTATAGTTAAAAGCGGATGGGATAATTTGTATATGTGTACTACGTTATCGGCAACAAAGTAGTAGTTTGTTGTTAAAATTCCTTCCTGGGCTGTTTGGCCGTAGTCCAATGTTTTCTGCAAAACCAGACGTTTCGGCAGTGGCGTCGACTGCCATCATCAGTGAAAATGGAGTGCGATAACTTGTGGTGGTATATGTTAGTGACCACAATACTGTGGTTAAGGCTGAAGCAATAAGTGGAAAGTAGTAGTTTCTATGGAAATATTTCATTTCGTAAATGATTTTAAATATAAATCTTAGAACATGGAAGTCATGTATGGTTCTCCATACCGATATTTTTTTTATGACGAAAGATAACTGCCGTAAATTCAAAGAGAATCAAATAATTTTTTGCATGCGTTCCTGAGTTGTAGAGAAATCAAGGTCTGCTGATTCTGGTGAAGATCAGTTAAGGGGAAGGGGTAGTTTACCAGCAACATTTTATGTTTTAACAAGAGTAAAGTACTTAATTTTGATAAATAAAGTATCCTGATAAGAAGCTCATAATAATCCACTGTAGAAACGTAGATGAAATATCTATAAATGAAGAGGTTAGGTGAACGGGGTGGGGGTAATTTTCTATTAATGAAAATTATAGTTGAAGGTGGAGGGGATAATATTTTATATGTGTACTACGTTATCGGTAACAAAGAAGTAGTTCTTTGTTAAAATTCCTTCCCGGGCTGTTTAGCGGTAGTCCAATGTTTTCTGCAAAACCGGACTTTTCAATTATACAGAACTCAAGGTCTGTTGATTTTGTTGAAGATCGGTTAAGGGAAAGGGGTAGTTTACCTGCAACGTTTTATATTTTAACAAGGGTATTTTCTATGGCAAACGATAACAGTCGCAAATTAACACAGAATCAAATAATTTGGTGCATACAACCCTGAATTGTAGAGTACTCAATACCTATTGTTTTTGTTGAAGATCGGTTATGGGAAAGCGGTAGTTTACCAGCAACATTTTATGTTTTAACAAGGGTAATTTTTATATGACGGAAGATAACTGCCGTAAATTCAAAGAGAATCAAATATATTTTGCATACATTCCTGAATTGCAGAGAACTCAAGGGCTTTTGATTTTGTTGCAGATGGGTTAAGGGAAAGGGGTAGTTTACCTGCAACGTTTTATATTTTAACAAGGGTATTTTCTATGGAAACATTTCATTTCGTAAATGATTTTAAATATAAATCTTAGAACATGGAAGTCATGTATGGTTCTCCATACCGATATTTTCCTTGTTTTGGGTCCTCAATGGCAAATACATCAAACTAATCAACTAATCAAACACATCCTTATAAATTATAAAAACTAAATATTACCAATAAAAGGTATTGGAAAAATATACAGTGTTTGATAATGCAGGATGTAACTTGCTAACATAACAAACGTACAATGCGTAAGGAAAAAGGTGATAAAGCGCTATAAGCAAGTAGAGGAGTTACAAAATAGACTAAAATTTTCAACAATTCATGCGGAAACAGTTGTCAACTAACAATTCTAACAACTGGCTCCCCAATTTATAACTTAAAATATCTCATATTCTGTTAACAACTGTTGGTGTTACGCAGCTATATTCGGCAGCTTAACAGTAGATAATAGAGAAACTGTAGTTTGATGAAGACTGACTTACTGCATCGATGTAAGGGAAAACATCCTAAAGAAAATAATTGCGGAATGTCTTTATAAAGGCAACAAAAACAGAAAACACCATACGTACTTAAAAATAAAGCAAGCATCTTTAAAAAAATGAAGAATATTTTGATAAATACATAATAAAATTTAAAGAAGACTTCCAAAAACCATTTTCAAAGGTAAACACTGTATTTATAAGGGAATGCGGAGACGTCTTCAGACACAAAATACTGATGGTGGACAGATTAATATATGGTTTTTAGTTCACAACATCTTAGAAATGACCCAATACAACTTTTATCAATCAAAAACCAACGATCAGCTACTTAAGGTCTAGAAGCTGAAGACAAGTCTGAAATAAGAGTGAAATTACTTACGGTATTCTGAAATTTGCTTTGACAAATTCTAACTTCCATCTTGTCATTATCTTCAGTATTCATTAATAAGTAAAACCCTCGTTAACAAAAAAATTATTGAAATTAAAATGACTTGTTTTATATTATATTACTTTAAAAATTGTTTCTTTAACTTCATCCGGTTACTCTACGACTTATTTACAGAGTCAGTCAGATTGCACATCAATAGTAGTAACACAGGAAAATGGTAGTGATCACATTTTAATAAAGTCCTGACATTTCATAAGCCAGTGCACATAATGTTTAAATATATTAAAGGCAACTGTATTATATCAACGTGCAGCAAGATAATTTGGGATACACCTGAAATGGTACTTAACAACGACAAGTCTACATCTACATACATTGTCTAAATAATCTTATTGTGTCGGTGTCCTTCATGAAGTTGATGTAACAAGTTGTCCATATTTAAATTCCTTTAAACACAGGTATGACTGGAAAGTAAAAATGTCGGATTGTCACTAGTAGAATCAAAATAAGTTATTGAGGGAAGTTTCTCTCTTTTAGAAAATTAATTTTACCCACGTGTACATTCAACAGAAATATGTTTCGCCGCTTTGTACGTTATTTTCACGCCTTAGTCAGCGTCTTCCTTTTCCTCTCATATATTTTGTATTCAACGATATTTTACAAAAGATTTCCTCTTGCTTTTCATGAGCACGGAATTTACAGAAGACTGGTCTTTAAACCGAACACTATGCCACAACGCTTTCATTCCGAGTCGGGACACATTTACTATCATCAAGTAAATGTAACGTTAAAATATTTATATGAAAGTGGTTTCAGCACACCGCGTTTCTTATCAAGTGAAAGCCAGTTTTTAGTCAGACACAGGCAAACTTTGAAGCAAAGGCGATTTACGCATCAAATTTAAAAAAGGACTGTTAAGCTAATTTTCTTACAAGAAAGTCGGATATATTTAAATCTTGGTTCAAATTACACTTTTATCATTTATAATGTAAGCAAGAAAAACAGATTGTTTGTGGAATGCTTATAAATTTTATACAGTTTACTTCTACTATTGTAATACATAAGAATATTTTGAATCAATATACTTATTATGGTCAGAAAACACACACACACTCACACCACGCCCTCTCACACATATAAACACACACGAGTTTCTTTAAGTTACTTCATGCAATGAACAGTGGTGTAGTGTATTTGCGTTTCCAGCCATTTACTATTTGCTGTGCTTTAGTGTAACGATGCTCTGTGTATTACTGACGAATCTTTAAACAAGTAGTGACTCCTCAAAAGGCGTTTTGATTTTAAGATTTAATTAGCAAGGAAATTTAGTATTTATAAAGGCTTCAACACTAGTTATATTCTTTAATTTTTTAATTAATTGACGTATTAAATTCTAGTCTAAGTTTTCCTTGCTTAAAGTATGATTTTTGCTTTCACGATTCCAAAGTAGTTTGGGTTTTATGTAAGCCTACCTACATTGTTTAAGTGAACATAAAGTTTTAGAATAGTTGAGGAGTGGCATTTTCAAGAAATAATGTATCTCTCAATTGCTTGATTCCTGCAGTCCCTATTGTCGTCTGGTTATCACAACTTCTTCTGAGGTAATGTAATATGTAATGCTAAATGTGTAATACACGAAAGTCCTTATTATAATTACTTGTTCAACTATTTCAACTATTCAGGAACAATATTACCTTTTTTGACAATTATAGTTATCTACAATGAGCAGTATTATAATTTTATATTAAGAATTATTTAACCTGTAAATGTAAAGTCTCCATACTCTACACTGAATACTTGCGACCTACGAAGCCTTAACCCGTTGTCATGCCCGCCGCGTGTTCCAACCACAGCCGTGAGTCCTGGAGCTACTTCTTAACTTACAACGACTAGGCCAGTATATCACTGTATACAGAATGACATCAGAGTACAGCTTTGTATGTTTCATGGAACGTACGTCAAGGTTCGTGAAAGATTCCACTTTGGTCTTCATCAACAATATAATGAACCAGGAGAAAGAAAGGATTGTTTTCCTTCCTTGATCAGATAATCATGTCTGAATTATTTGACATTAACATTTAGTATACGACTGGTATACGACTAGTATCCACATTTAAATAAAGTTAAAACAAATGTGTTCATAAATTGCTAGAGCTAGCTAGAAATTTACATTACAGAAGTAAACGTTGACCATAGTAGAAAACCATTCCGCAAGTAGTAGGGTAAGACATTCAGGTTATTGAATCTGATTTATTGCCTTTTGTAAAGTACTTTATATGCGCAGTTTTGCATGTCAAGTTGCAATAGGTTATGTACGTTCATGTGAAGATATATCAGCATCATATTGTATTGTACAATATACTGCGACAGCATACAGTGTTAATGTAATATTAACAGTGGGGTGCGACTCACGTTGCGAGAAAACCTCAAACCATCCTACAGGCCGTTTGTTACTTTTCTTTGGGCCACTGACTGCAAGCACTTTCTTTATGCGATTATTTGTGGTGTAGACGTCTTCACGGTAAAACAATGTATGAGGCATAACGCATAAAATAATAAAGGTGTAGTCTACATCTGTTACATTTTTCCTTAGTTGGCCAGCAGTTAATAAAATTCTGGTTTTAGTTACCGTATGCAGTTAATAAAATTGTAGGCATGTTTCCGGCACATAAAGAAGAATTATTAACAGATGGAGTTGTATGTGACTGTAATAAACAAAAGTATTAATTTTACAGTGATTGAGGTAAGTAAAGTACAACATTTATTTGATGGGGAAATAATGCCTCGTCACAGGTATACAAATTATCAGATATCTTAATATAAGTTAAGCTAATTTTAAAATATACCCTCGTAGATAGCACACTTTTTAAAAGGGTACTGTTGTTACAAACTCAGAAAAAACCTCGTTATCTTTACTCTCTTATCGACACGACAATCTTTAATTTTATAAGTCTATGTTGATATTGTAACGTACATAGAAATGTATATATTCTAAATGGTGATTATCACGAGTTGTTAATTGAAGGTACTATTTCTTTTAAGTAAACCAGTTAGTAATAGCATTTATTTTCTTCCAATTTTCTTATACAGATTCTTGAAAATAGAATTACGTCATTACTTGTTCAACAACTTTATCACTTTAAGTTAAAGGGAAGCTTCAGTTTTATTTTAAACATGTTTTAGTTATACAACATTCCATAGGAATTATAAGATATTACAAATTCTTATACTTTTAAATAGTGCAACCTAATATATACAGTTACTACCGTCTACTATGAATTACTTTTAGAAATAACTATGCGCATTTTATATCTATGTGCGCATGCGCATTTTATGTATATGTGCATATGCGCATGTGTGTGTACATATACACATAGTAACTGATAAATAATATTTTGGTTGCAAATAACGTCATCATCGTAAGAAGCGTGACGTAGCGATATCTTCAAATGTAGGCCTAGTCTTCTTCATCCTATCAAACATTATTTTTATTATTTTCACTTTTCTCGGTCTTCTTGTTTCTCCACTTCGTCTTCCCAAGGACTTCAGACGTTGCCCTTGGCTTTCGAAGATACCCATTCAATAATAAAATTTACGTAGATGTAAGACTCGTCGTACTGTTGTAAATTTCATCTGAATATGTTCCGATAACTGACTTCAGGCCAATTGTAAAAAATTATTATTATTTGTAGCGCAAGTGTTTAAAAAAATCATCAGAATTTTATTTACGACGATTAAATGTTATTCTGAAATGCATATAACGATATAATTGAAGATAACTATTAAGTGAAAATTTTACCATCAAATGATAACTGTTATTGTAACGTGTCACTGCATAGTTGGAAATGACGTACGTCCGTTAAACATTTCTTAGGAACAGAATTCTGATATAATAACCTTTAGACAACGTTGAAATATGCTATCGATTGGGTCTGTAATTGCAACGATGTACGTTTATACGCGACGGACAAACTGAATTAAAGGTATCACGGAAATGTAGAACTGAAGGAGTAACTAAGTTATGCATATAATGGAAATCCATATGGAATTCAGTAATATTGTGTTCGTGTAGACTAGACAGTACAGCAGTGTGAATTGTGATTTACGTTGTTAAACTGAATTACGAAATTTTACACTGATAAGTGCTGACGTAGTCTGCTACGCAGAGGACTGCTACGTATCAGTACCATAAATTCAGAACTTCGACCGATTATTCACTGTATACTACTAATTGTGGGGAGCTCAGTTTTTATGAACTCTATATCTATGTCAATATACTACCTAAATTTAAGCTTTACCGCGAATTCTTTGCTTTGCAAATGTTCTTCGATTTCTCTGTTATTCTACAACAGAGTGGAAATAAACAATTTGTATATACACAAACATCAGATTCTTCATTTAAAATAGTGTTTATTACAATCTGCATTGCTATGGTCAAATTAAATAGATTTTAATTTACAGAAAATTTATTAGTACAAAATTTTATTTTCTATTGATTTTATACTGTTGCTACCTTCTATCCTTCCTTGATAAGACTAACTTCTGACGTGCTGAAACAATTATTATTACAGTATGTAGCACTGACCATTTAACACAGTACAAACAATGCACTGTCCTCCAGTTTACAACATTATTGTTTACTGTTGCTGTTCGAGTATTATATTAGTGCCTTGTGACGAATGTAGAACTTAATACAGGGAACACGACTGGGCCAGTTAAATCAACTAACTCAACTAACTCTTACTATCATCAAGCTGCTGGTGAAACCTGTATATAAAAATCGTAGTGTACTCAGTTGAAATATTATATCTTTTATCTACGGTTGTAGCAATTAGCGTAAGTGCTAAATATTTTGTAATATACGTGAGTACTTCCTCTACGTCCTCACACTATTTCACTCTCTCTCTCTCTCTCTCTCTCTCTCTCATTGTGTCTGTCTGTCTACCTGTCCCTCTCTCTCCCCCCTATTTCTATATTATCGTTTAAATGAATGAACCTGTCGGAAAACTGAAGCAGTGTTTGCAATAAGTATTTACGCTTACACGCACACGCACACGCGCGAGCACGCAAGCAAACATGTGTGAAGAATAATGTTACATAGCCCTGAAATTTTAGTTAGAAAATCTAGATGTGGAAAGTTTGAGATGTGACTAAATTAATCGAATTTTCTCGAGTAAGCAGCATGCGCTACTCTACCATACAGCATCTCTGGACCTTTCGAAATATCGCATTTACCTTGGATAATATGTGACAAACGTCAGCAAACGCTATGTTGTTTACGTAGCATTAACGTTACAATAATTCACACGGAACTAAAATAGCAGTATAGGGGAAGCTGATAAGGGTATCTTTGGTATATTCGTGTAAAAATACAGATATATTGAATTTTTACTTCTTTAAAATCCTTCAGTGAGTTTAAGATTTAAGGTATCTAACTACTGTGCTTGCTAGTAGGTAGCTTACACATAAACCAAACCATGATTAACAATTTTAGTATTCTAGCGTTACTAAAGTGCGCTAATAAAATTTTCCATAATTTAGAAGCTGTTCTGTTGCGGCCTCCTTTGAACGAGGTCACCGCTAACTGAGTCGGTTGCAGTAATGGAATGGCACACTTTAATACAAAAGACTGTTCATTGTGTTACTTGACAGAAACTTTCTTTGACATTACATCCTGTACTTTTTATCGTCTTCTGTTAGTAGCATAAAATAAAATGTTTTCATTTCAACGTTAGTGCAAATTTTCTATTTAACCAATAGAATTATCCACTAGCGCAGTTTGTGCTTTCACAGAATTGCAGTGTGATGTAAATGCACCGAACAGGTATTTTTACTGCAATTCATAAGACAAAAGAGGTTAATAAACGTGTTCACAATAAATAGTTTTGGCGAAATAATTAGTTAGATTTCCCGCTTTTCATGATGTAGCTTAATTTAACATATTACTGCAAATGCAATGTATGCACTGTATTGAAAAACTGTAGGTGAAGAACTAGATTTACAGGAAATAAATAACGAACGATTATGTTCGAGCTATGTCAAGGACAAGGTTATGTGTAGCCTAATTAGTTGTACAAATGCTTATAAACAGACATGTCGCCACTATCCAATCGTTTATGCAAAAGCAATTCTTTTGAACGTTTTTACTGTACCATTCAATCAATATTTGTTAAAAACTACGACTTATTAAATTTTGCAATTAGGCTATGCCATATAAGATTACGAAATATATTATACCTTGTTGTGTATGTACAGAAGAAGAATGGATAATTAAGTATAAGTTAGATTAAAGTGGCTAAAATACCATATGTATACGGTATTGTATATAGCCCTAACGCAATGTCATCAACAGAAATTTCCAAGAGTATTACAGTTCAAAATGTACATAGTGTTATTGGGCAGAATCGTATTTGATCAGTATTGAGCAGCAGCTGGATGAACAGGATAATAGTACAAATTAAATGCATCTACATTTAATAAACTTTTTCGTGTATACACTGGGAATACTCATTCGTTTCTATCAAGCGGTTTTCCCTCGTGTGGGCGCTGTTGATCACTAGCCCGAATCTTTTCCCAACCATGATGGTGAGTAAGTTATAACGCCTACATCTGATAACAATACTGAAATTCAGTTCTAATGTCAATAAGAATTAAGATAATACTGTTTTAATTTTGATAACATCAAAAAGAAAAGAAACAAAGAACAACATTCCATATAGTAGTTTCTTCTTTGTCTTTAATAATGTCGTCATGATATAATAAATGAGTATACACTTGTTATAATACCTCTGTACCTTTATGTAAATGTATTTTTGAAGATATTATAGGCTCCTTTGAAGATATTATTTTAAAATAGGCTCCTAAACAAATACAATCATTGTTATGCGTAACGTTAAAAGATATAAATTTATTAGTTTATTTTATGTTTTACTCAAATTACAAACATTTATCAGAATTCAGCAACTATATTATTCACAATTATTACAATTCACAACTCTGTCTCCGCGCTGTCAGCAGTGAACTCTAAACGCGGTCACCACTAGTGTTACACAGTTACAATAGGAGAATGACGTTTTTTCACACAAAAGGTTCAACATTTTGTTATGTGAATGGAATAATTTTCTTTTCAGTTTCTTCGTCCACGTCGGAGAATGCCGAACAAAGGTTGCACAATTTTTTTCGTAGTGTTCAAAATCGGTGACTAGATTTTGTATATTTCTACGTTATAAGATTTTCTACATACCGTACTGTTTAAATTATAATGCACTGGTGTAAGGCCTTAATGTTTCCAGTGCTTATCAACCTAAACGCGTTGATTACACATTTGGGAACCGAAAGTAGAGAAGTGGAATTGGAATCAGAAGCTTACAATTCAAGTATTATAGCTTAGCTATAATAAGTTATAGCTAAAAGTAAGTAAATTAAACAATGTTTCATTTAATTTTTTAAAGTACATGACATGATAACGTTAAAAGGGGAATATCATACAGCATTCGCTTTAAAATTTTAAAACACACAATTTACAGCAAGGTTATAATTTTAATGGACTACAACTTTTATTATCATGATCGAAACGCCCTCTCGGGTATCGTCCAGGATAGTAATGGGTAGCTGCTCTACTGTAGTGTGAACGATATTCCTTCTGTGTATGCCGAACAGGCCACATTAAACAGCCTAAAGCCCACAACTGTTTTACTACTTCGGTTGTACAAATAAACTGAATCTAAATGTTAGTGTATTACAAACACGTTAAGATGTGCTGAACTACTGACCAATCGGATGCACATGTTTAACCTAAAAACTCAACTGAATTTATAATTCGAATTGTTCAGATGTAATTTGTACAATACAAGTCATCATATAATATATATTAATGACATTGTAGAATATAAGTCATTTCAACTCTCAGTAATATGAGTAAGTATTAAATGTTAGAATAAATCTTAAAGTTTACAAATGAATAGAGAACGTTGTGTAAAGCCACTTTGTTAAAAGGGTAGCCTAAACCACTGCTGACATGCTGTCACTGCACTGTTCTTAAAACAACATACAAACAGCCAATATTGATAAGCAAACATTATATTTTTGACTATGACAGGAACAGTAATTTGCCTTCTAAATGCAAAACGTTAAGCACAGTAAGAAATAGTAGATTCACATAAATGCGAAAGATAATGGATGTGTGTATTAGACAAATGAATAACAACAATGTAGCGTGGAAATATATGAAGCAACTAAAATATCTTAATGAATGACCGGGAACTTATCAAATAAGGAATGGTCGCGTTATAAACCAATTATCAAACAGTCTAATCCTGACAGATTATTGTCGCTGCAGTGGGTAAAGCATCCACTGAAGATGTCTAAGAGACACAAGCTAAACATTTAGACTACAGTTAATAGTGGGGCGCGTCTTCCAGCCAAAAAGTTTCAAAATAGCCTTGAAAGCAAACAATTTGCAAAATTAAACACCCAGGAGAACTCTTACAACTCAAAAAATACTGAAGCACAGTCACAATTGTTTACACTGAAGTGGACTGTGGATATGACTCCATCACATATGTAATATTATTATTAAGCACTTACACTAACATGGTATTGTTACGATGGTCTAACTGATCGTCGTATGGTACAGTGGAAACTAAAATACAAGACACCAATGAAATCACTAATAACCAGCTTTAATTATCACAATTAATAATTTGTAATCAACAAGATAGTCTCTTACAGCAATTCAAGTAAAAATTGTCCACACGCAATAATAATGTAAACTATAAAGAATTACTCACTAATTATAACACAACAACACTTTGCTACAAACACTCAATCGCGCTAAAGAAATCGCTCAACACCACTGAACTGAGAGAAACCGGATGGTATGGTTTTTTATACATAGGGCGCGCCTTCTAGGAATCTTCCATCCTCAATGTCCACGCCACTTACGCGTAATGCTGACGCTAATGTGTGCTTCAAGTGTCCTCTGGAAGAGTCTGGAACAAACTTGAACGCGGCCTTGACTGAGGTAACACGTGGCTACTAAGGGGGGAAGCTCTCGGCTGTTCTATGCGATTTGATGAGATTCTATTTACAGTATGTAATTTTTCTTAATACTTTATATAATTTATGGTATTAGTAGATGACGTAATATCTGAATCCTGCTAAGCAGGTAGTCAAACTTGTTTTAATGCGTCAGGTTTTGATTGAAATTACTCTTAAATATATTATTTTGTGTTTAGTCAGTCACGGTAGTAATGAACTATTGTCTACAAATATATTCAATATCTCTAAGACATTTTAAACATAAGATTTGTTTTGCCGTTTTTCGACTATCATTTTTTCGACAATAGCTGTAACTATAAGAGATTTGATTTCGCTGGAGTTTATTTTGTTTTACGCCCTACTGTTGTGAGCGTCTATTTTGTAATAAAATAAAAATTTTGTTTATGTTTGAAATTTTTTTTTAATTTATTTTTTTTTATTTTTTTATTATTTATTAATTAATTTTTGTATTGTATTTGTGTAAATTTTAATTCTTTTATAAGTGTTTTTGTCAAAATATATCACTTTGTGTAATTGGAATTATATTTCTTCGTTAAATGGATTGTCTCCAGTAACAATCGATTTGCGATTTTTCGTTCTACGAAGTGTGTTCTCCTCTGAAGTTGTTAAATTCGGTTTTCTTTGTAGTCTATTTATCAAATATTAACTAAGATTCTTCTATTTATATTAATTTAAATAAATAGAAGCAACAATTATAACATTCAAGGATTTTTATTGACAAAATATAAAATAATCGATTTTGTATCGATTGATTAATCTATTCTCTCTCTCAGGGCGAGAAAATTTATTATACAAATTATTAATATTAATTCTCAGGTTCTTTAAACTGTTATTTTAGAATAGTCAGAGAAAGGGCAAAGTCAGGAAAGTATAACACTTACAATTACAAGCTTAATGATCTAAAAATACAAAGATAATATTTAATATATAATGGTTAGTAAAGTAAGTTGATCGAACCAATTGCGTTTTCACGACGATGTCTGGCCGTGGAGAATTGTTGAATTCAAAGATGGCCGTTCCGTACCGCAGATGTCGACAGCTGCTACACCTCAAGGAATCCTCTTCAAATAAATGTGCCTTTTCCAAGTTTTCCTCGTCTCAGCATTAGTGATTAATCCCTCTGGTGATAGTGTAGTTGTCCTGGATCAGTGATCAGTGATTCGTTTCGGTAATTTGTGTTGAATAATGTTTTGATGTCACTTCATTCCATAAGGTCGATAATGGCAGATTTTGTCTTAATATTCGGAATTATCGTTTATGTGTGTTAAAATGGTTATTACACCTTCTACTGTTCAATATTCGTTCACTTTAATAGTTATACTGGTTTAATTCACTGAATTTAGTAGTTATTTAAGGTTTTGTCAAAATTCGCGATTTTACATTGAATAGGCTTGGTTTATTCTCGCCATCTTTCTTCTTCCTTCGTTATAAGTGAATAATTCGCGAGCTCTCGTTCTGATGTGAACTACTCAACGCATAATAATCAACTGTTCAACTTTCTTCTTTATTCGAAACGTCTTAGCCAATTTAATATCAAAAAGACATTGTTTTAAATCTCTAGCATTTCCGCTTACATGGTTGACTTCTACATTATATGAATGAATACATTTTTATTATTATTTAATTTAATCAAATACCTAACACATATTCTCTTTCTTTAGTTAATTCTACGTGATTTAATACCAAATATGATACTTTTACAATGTTTTTCATCTCGAAATGCCTTATTTACAGTATTTTTACATGTAGGCCTAAACTTTTACTTCCTGTCACATGAAATGGTTTACCATCTTTATGAAGCTATAATTATTATTGGACAAGATCCTTGATTGAAATAAAATGTTTATTTTTCCTTAATTACTTGAAATTTTATGTTTTAGTTATCTTTTTTAAATTATATCTTTAATTTAATTCTTCCCCTTAGGTTACAGTGTTATTTCACTTACATTTTTTTCAATAATCCTTTACACTGTTATCCTTTACAGCAACATTGTATGTTGTAACAAGAGAAATTTGCATGACGAACGATAACTGCTGTAAACTCAAACAGAATCAAATAATTTTTTACATATGTGCCTGAGTTGTAGAAGACTCAAGGCCTATTGATTTTGGTGAAGATCGGTTACGGGGAAAGGGGAGTTTACGAGAAACATTTTTTGTTGTAACAAGGGTAAAGTACTTAATTTTGATAAATAAAGTATCCTGATAAGAAGATCTTAATAATCCACTGTAGAAACTTAGATGAAATATCTATAAATGAAGAGGCTAGTTGAACGGTGTGGGGGTAATTTTCGATAAATGAAAATTATATTTGAAGGGGGAGGGGATAATTTTTATATGTGTACTACGTTATCGGCAACAAAGTAGTAGTTTGTTGTTAAAATTTCTTCACGGGCTGTTTGGCCGTAGTCCAATGTTTTCTGCAAAACCAGACGTTTCTGCAATTCCGTCGACTGCCATCGTCAGTGAAAATCGAGTCCGATAACGTGTGGTGGTATACGTTAGTGACCACAATACTTTGGTTAAGGCTGAAGCAATAAGCGGAAAGAAGTAGTTTCTATGGAAACATTTCATTTCGTAAATGATTTTAAATATAAATCTTAGAACATGGCAGTCATGTTTGGTTCTCCATACCGATATTTTCCTTGTCTTTAGGTACCGATATCCTCAAATGGCAAATACATCAAACTAATCAACTAATCAAACACATCCTTATAAAGTATAAAAACGAAATATTACCAATACAAGGTATTGGAACAATATACAGTGTTTGATAATGCAGGATGTAACTTGCTAACATATCAAACGTACAATGCGTAAGGGAAAAGGTGATAAAACGCTAGAAGCAAGTAGAGGAGATACAAAATAGACTAAAATTTTTAACAATTCATGCGGAAACAGTTGTCAACTAACAATTCTAACAAGTGGCTAAAATTCTAACAATTTATAACTTAAAATATCTCATATTCTGTTAACAACTGTTGGTGTTAGCCAGCTATATTCGGCAGCTTAAGAGTAGATAATAGAGAAACTCTAGTTTGATGAAGACTGACTTACTGCATCGATGTAAGGGAAAACATCCTAAAGAAAATAATTGCGGAATGTCTTTATAAAGGCAACAAAAACAGAAAACACGATACGAACTTAAAAATAAAGCAAGCGTATTTTTAAAAAATGAAGCTTTTTTGATAAATACATAATAAAATTTAAAGAAGACTTCCAAAAAACCATTTTCAAAGGTAAACAGTGTATTTACAAGGGAATGCGAAGACGTCTTCAGAGACAAAATAGTGATGTTGGACAGATTAATATATGTTTTTTAGTTCACATCTTAGAAATGACCCAATACAACTTTTATCAATCAACAACCAACGATCAGCTACTTAAGTTCTAGAAGCAGAAGACGAGTCTGAAATAAGAGTGAAATTACTTACGGTATTCTGCAATTTGCTTTGACAAATTCTAACTTCCATCTTGTCATTATCTTCAGTATTCATTAATAAGTAAAACCCTCGTTAACAAAAAAATTATTGAAATTAAAATGACTCGTTTTATATTATATTACTTTAAAAATTGTTTCTTAAACTTCATCCGGTTTCTCTACGACCGATTTACAGAGTCAGTCAGATTGCACATCAATAGTAGTAACACAGGAAATGGTAGTGATCACATTTTAATAAAGTCCTGACATTTCATAAGCCAGTGCACATAATGTTTAAATACACTAAAGGCAATTGTATTATATCAACGTGCAGCAAGATAATTTGGGATACACCTGAAATGGTACTTAACAACGACAAGTCTACATCTACATACATTGTCTAAATAATCTTATTGTGTCGGTGTCCTTCATGAAGTTGATGTAACAAGTTGTCCATATTTAAATTCCTTTAAACACAGGTATGACTGGAAAGTAAAAATGTCGGATTGTCACTAGTAGAATCAAAATAAGTTATTGAGGGAAGTTTCTCTCTTTTAGAAAATTAATCTTACCCACGTGTACATTCAACAGAAATATGTTTCGGCGCTTTGTACGTTATTTTCACGCCTTAGTCAGCGTCTTCCTTTTCCTCTCATATATTTTGTATTCAACGATATTTTACAAAAGATTTCCTCTTGCTTTTCATGAGCACGGAATTTATAGAAGACTGGTCTTTAAACCCAACACTATGCCACAACGCTTTCATTCCGAGTCGGGACACATTTATTATCATCAAGTAAATGTAACGTTAAAATATTTATATGAAAGTGGTTTCAGCATACCGCGTTTCTTATCAAGTGAAAGCAAGTTTTTAGTCAGACACAGGCAAACTTTGAAGCAAAGGCGATGTACGCATCAAATTTAAAAAAGGACTGTTAAGCTAATTTTCTTACAACAAAGTCGGATATATTTAAATCTTGATTCAAATTACACTTTTATCACTTATAATGTAAGCAAGAAAAACAGATTGTTTGTGGAATGCTTATAAATTTTATACAGTTTACTTCTACTATTGTAATACATAAGAATATTTTGAATAAATATATTATGGTCAGAAAACACACACACAATCACACCACGCCCTCTCACACATATAGACACACACGAGTTTCTTTAAGTTACTTCATGCAATGACCAGTGGTGTAGTGTATTTGCGTTTCCAGCCATTTACTATTTGATGCTTTATGTGCGTTAGTGTAACGATGCTCTCTGTATTACTGACGAATTCTTTAAACAAGTAGTGGGTCCTCAAAAAGCGTTTTGATTTTAAGATTTAATTAGCAAGGGAATTTAGTATTTATAATTGCTTCAACACTAGTTATATTCTTTAATTTTTTAATTAATTTACGTATTAAATATTAGTCTAAGTTTTCCTTGCTTAAGGTATGATTTTTGCTTTCACGATTCCAAAGTGGTTTGGGTTTATGTAAGCCTACCAACATTGTTTTAAGTGAACATAAGGTTTTAGAATAGTTGAGGAGTGGCATTTTCAAGAAATAATGCATCTCTCAATTGTTTGATTCCTGCAGTCCCTACTGTCGTCTGGTTATCACAACTTCTTCTGAGGTAATGTAATATGCAATGCTAAATATGTAATACACGAAAGTCCTTATTATAATTACTTGTTCAACTATTTCAACTATTCAGGAACAATATTACCTTTTTTGACAATTATAGATATCTACAATGAGCAGTATTATAATTTTATATTGAGAATTATTTAACCTGTAAATGTAAAGTCTCCATACTCTACATTGAAAACTTGCGACCTACGAAGCCTTGACCCGTTGTCATGCCCGCCGCGTGTTCCAACCACAGCCGTGAGTCCTGGAGCTACTTCTTAACTTACAACGACTAGGCCAGTATATCACTGTATACAGAATGACATCAGAGTACAGTTTTGTATGTTTCATGGAACGTACGTCAAGGTTTGTGAAAGGTTCCACTTTGGTCTTCACAACATGAAATAAATATAATGAACCAGGAGAAAGAAAGGTTTTTCTTCCTTGATCAGATAATCATGTCTACATTGCTATTTAGTATTGACATCTACATTTAGTATACGACTGGTATACGACTAGTATCCACATTTAAATAAAGTTAAAATAAATGTGTTGATACATTGCTAGAGCTAGCTAGAAATTTACATTACAGAAGCAAATGTTGACCATAGTAGGAAACCATTACGCATGCAGTAGGGTAACACATACAGGTTATTGAATCTGATTTATTGCCTTTTGTAAAGTACTTTCTATGGGCAATTTTGCGTGTCAAGTTGCAATGGGGTATGTAGGTTCATGTGAAGATATATCAGCATCATATTGTATTGTACAATATACTGCGACAGCATACAGTGCTAATGTACTATTAACAGTGGGGTGCAACTCACGTTGCGAGAAAACCTCAAACCATCCTACAGGCCGTTTGTTACTTTTCTTTGGGCCGCTGACTGCAAGCACCTTCTTTATGCGATTCATTGTGGTGTAGACGTCTTTACGGTAAAACTATATATGAGGCATAACTCATTATAAAACAATAAAATTGTAGTCTACGTCTGTTACATTTTTACTTAGTTGGCCAGCAGTTAATAAAATTTTGGTTTTAGTTTCCGTTTGCAGTTAATAAAATTGTAGGCATGTTTCCGGCATATGAAGAATAATTATTAACAGATGGAGTTGTACGTGACTATAATAAAGAAAAGTTTTGATTTTACAGTGATTGAGGTATGTAAAGTACAACCAAATAGGTTATAAAGATAATAGCGGAAACTCTTTCGAAAATGCATAGCTTTCCGACAAGACAGCGCCTCTACCGCTATCTAGCGGCTCGCGGTTATAACAACTAAAGTCAGCTGCATGGAAGTAGTATCGTCAAGGTCACTCACTTTCACTGCTTCTCCCTGTCACCTCCACGCCCCTCGCCCAGCGTTGTTGCCGGCTATAGTACAGTGTGTAGCGTTTTAGCAGTGTTACGAAAACAAATTTCATACATCCACATTATATTCTTCGTTTCAAATTTATTTATGCGTATCGCGTAAATGAATTTGTTTTATCAGGAATAATTAGTTGTGGGTAACACTACTCAGTTAAATTCTGGGCGCCAGTATTTGAGCTCTAAAAATTTGTGTGAGTCGGCAACATATTTTTTGTTGTCGCGTAAATATCTACAGAATTTCTATCTTTGCGTTTCTTCTGTTTCTTTGGCTTTTTTTTTTGTTACGATTTGCAGTTCTCTGAAACTACTATTTATACTGCGCTGGTTTTTCTTATGTTAGAATCTAAACCTTTTAGCAATACACACCCTAACTTTACGAAGTACCATTAGGTCAGTTATTTTGTGATTTCCGTACAGTGCACTTACTTATTAAAGTTTTACTGTTTTCTTCATGGGCGGTTATCCTACAGACTGACAGTTGTCTGAGAACGCTGACCTTGCCTGCTGTTGTCGCTTTAATTTTTTCATACTCACGGTCTTTTCCCTTTTGTAAATGAATCTGTTTTTGTTCTCTACACGGTCATTCCTAAGCCATATGGTTCGGAAGTTCTGTTAGGTATATGTACACATTTGGTATGCACATTGCGTATACCCTGTCGGCATGTCTTTTCGGTAAATATTGCTGTCTGACACTTTTATGAATGCCTTTGTCATTTTACAATCCCCTCAAAAATGTGTATGTTTACTGCCCGCGCTACTACCTTTCTTCCGTTGCACAAAGATAAATAGGACTGAGCAATTTCTGTAAACAAAATTGTCGCTGTTGTGACAAAAGCCAATCCCATTTCAGTTACAGTACCCCATTCCAAGTAGGTTGGGTGGACGAGGTGAGGAAGAGACGAACATCCAAAATATTTATCGTCCTTAGTATTGTTGACAGACATTTTGTCCAATTCGTTTCACGTTTATACATACCATTATTTTTATGCTACTTGTGCATGTAACATCTTATAGTATAGTTCTAATTTTTTTACTTAATTATTAATAAGCAGCGCAGGAAATAAAAATAGAATATTTTTCTGAGTCACGAATAGTGCGGTGTCTTCAATAATTAAATGGGGCAAGCTTAAAACACAGGATGCGTATAAAATTCGTTCAAACAAACTATAGCTGACGCGTCGAATTGAATGTTATGTATAAGATACGGGAATTAATTGTTAATTAATTATTAACAATATATTAATTGTGATGTAATTATTATTAAGAATTATTGGCAATGTAACAATGTACTCTAATGCATGTATTACAAACTTTCTCACTTTGTTATATTCTTTACATTAAGTAGGCTTACTTACTAGTGTAGCATTTTTCGGAAGAAAGGGAAACTGTTGCTTAGTGGCAACGCTGTAAGTAAGCGGTGTGACCTTGACGATACTAGTTCCATGCAGCTGACTATAACAGCTGTCGGCTGCTATGACATAATACCTGAACCAGAGATCTCGAAATTTCACTTGTATACGAAAATGTATTGCTTTTAAGTTTTAAAGGAATTATGGAACAGGTTTTTAAGTACAAAATGTTTGGTCTGGGGTTATAACATTTTATTAGTCACGAGATAAGGCATGAAAAGTAACATCAATTTTAGGCCTACAGCTAGACCAAAACCACTTATACTTACATGTGATACTGTCTGCAATTTTCAGATAAGGCATGAAAAGTGACAACTATATACATTCAAAAATAACTTAGCCTACTGTACACATGTTATTTTCCGCAAATTAAAGTTTAGACATGACAAATTCCTGTAACAATTTACATACAACTATAGGCCAGGCAACCATATGTACTGACAACTATGCACATACCATAATTATATAAATACTATATTATGTACATCCAAATGCACATTAACATGAAATCACATATGTGTTACTTTCTGTGACTTGACATTTTTCTTTTTCTGTTGAGATGTGTAGGAATCATTTGTTTTATTTTCAAGAGCTTTATTGAGGACTGCAAAGTATTTATGGGCCAACAAGAAATAACAGTTGTCACACATACCTTCTACACTAACATATTCACTCATTAAGGACTTCACTAACTTGTGTTTGACAGCATGAGTGCTTTCACATATGAATTTATTTACATTATTTTGAAAAATACTGGACATTTTGGAACACAACATGTGAGCACATTCAATGGGGAAAATAATGTTACTTGATTCATATTTCTTCACTAATATGTGGAAGTTTTCAGGGTCATGGGAATTATGTTCAAGTGACATCAAAACACTTTTACACTCATTGTGTGGCAATCTTGAGATTGCCCATCCAATAACATAACTGTCTGCATTCGCCTGTGTAGTTTGCACAATATTGTCAATGATCTCATTTTCTTCATTACAAATAGGTCTGCTATCACTACTATTTAATCTTACATTCATAGTGTACTCATTTTCAAATAATTGTATTTGGTTAGCAATACTACAGCATCAGCCTCACAATTGCTATCTTGTGATGGGGATAGTAAGTTATTTATCATAACAGTTCTTAATGCACTGCGAAATTTAGATGCATCTGGAGTGACATTATTGCCCCCTTTACCCCTCACAATGGCAAATGTATTTTCCAGACAATCCTGTGTCAGCCTTCTAGTGAAGAGAAATTGAAAATCAAATCGCTCTTTCAATTCTGACCACAATAGCTTAAGAGCAGTGATATTATCTATCCAACCTTGAATACATATTGGGTTGTGTTTACTATTAGCACCTCTGTTTAACACAATGATTTGCTTTAGACATTTTTCAATTTCTACTAATTTTTCTAAATGATTAGAATTACTGCAAAGGGGTTTTCTATACTGCTTAGGGCTACTACATTTTGAGGAATTGAAGATGTCAAATAATATGTCACACATTTCAATGAAATCAGCTGTAATAGCTGCAGAGGATGGTAGGGAATTAAATTGAACATGCAGCTTTATGCCATAAGCGACAGAATGACTCAAAGTCCGAACAGCTAAACACACTCTCATTGTTGAAAAGGGGGGAAGTGAAATACATTGTTTTGTTAATTTTGGGGCTAGTCTGGGCACAATGGTTGAATCTTTGTTATAAAATTCCTCAACATGAGACCAACTACAAATTTCCCCTCCTACGTTGAAATCATACTTCTTTAGATTGTTTCTCAGTGATTTAATCAAGTGAGGGGCATCATAGAAAAAGTACAATTTTTCATCATTTATTTCAATATATGGCTTGTTTGAACTGACCCCTAAAATTTTCCTCATTTCAACATTGTTTGCCCCTTGATCACAAACTACAGTCTTGGGTACTAGTCCAGTGTCCTGAATTTTCACTAAAGTATTAATTAACATATCTTTAATGCTCTGCCCAGACATAGCATCTCTGGTCAAATAATATCCTATAATTTGCTTGAAATTGAGGTACAGACTTTAACCATTATCACCATAACCTGATTACATAACTGTCTTTCAGTGACATTTAAGTCAGACAAGATTTCTGAACCTGTGTCTACAAATCCTTCGAACAAGTCATTTTGAGCACTATAGGTCAACAGAGACTTAAGAGACATTTCATCGATTACCACAGATACGACTTTTTCTTAGGGTTTCATTTTTTCACACTTAATTTCTAGCAAATCAAGAACCATGCCATTCATACCAGGCTTTACCTCTGAATTTTGTAGCCAACTTCTCAATTACCTAGTAGTAGGTAAACCAAAGTATGTCTGCAAGAACCTGTATGATTTTGGAGAACAGAAATGAAGGGCCAAAGCAAAACTCTTATCTTGTTCTGAGTACGGTATCTCCTCCCCTGAGCCTTTATGTCCTTAAGTTTAGCCTGAAGTTTTATAAAATTATCTTCTACATCACTACAAAAATTACCTGCACAATCACTAAGAATATTGTTTTCTGCAGTTTTACTTCTCATTTTCTTCAGATTCAAAATACTTAGCCTAGCTTTCAACACACAATTCTGTTTCTTATATCTGGACACTGTTTTCTGCAATGCTCTGCATTTTTTTGCCATTTGTGGACACTTTGTGCACTCTTCCTTAACTTTGAAGGTGTCATTACTCACCACTTCGATTTCACCACCCACTGTTGTTTTTGAATCCAGTTCCTCTTTTCTCTTCCTTTTCTTTGGGCTTCTCCTAGGATTGATTTCCTTCGCAGAAGGCAAAACTGAGGGGATGTATTCAGGCCAAAGTCTGAAAAGATAAATTAAAATGTAATAAGGCAATCTTTTATAAAGTCTACATACTCTCAAATTCTGATGTGTTCGAAATACTTACCCCTGACTTAATAAATTCTTGTTTCTAAAGTCTTTCTGTACAAAATGATCTGAACATACAACGCAACTTTTGTTCAAATGTTCTGGTCCATCTCTTTTGAATATATCATCCAGGTCTGCTCGTCTGCTCCGAATAACCCACTGCTTGCATCTAATAAAATCAGTAATATCAATTAGTACATCATTTTCTACTGCCGTAAAATCAAGTATTCTATATAAACTGAAGTTGTGTAAACATATAGAAATGTTTGAACTCATACTTACATGTCTTTATTTTTCGGAAATCTGTAGAAAGACCTTGACGGACTTTGCTGTCTGTAATTATTGCAACCATATATAGCGCAAATACTGCCTCTTCCAGCCATATTTTCATTAAATAATTAAATATTATTAACATTTAACATTTATACTTCACAGCTGTTGATGCCCGGTTTTTAGTGTACACTGCGAGCCACCAGAGTGAGTCACAGTCGCTGTCGCAAGTTTTCACGCCTACTTTCCGCTATTATCTTTATAACCTATTTGGTACAACATTTATTTGATGGGGAAATAATGCCTCGTCACAGGTATAGAAATTATCAGATATCGTAATGTAAGTTTAGCTAATTTTAAAATATACCCTCGTAGATAGCAAACTTTTTAACGGTGTACTGTTGTTACAAACTCAGAAAAAAACCTCGTTATCTTTACTCTCTTATTGACACGACAATCTTTAATTTTATAAGTCTATGTTGATATTGTAACGTTCTTAGAAACGTATATATTCTAAATGGTGATTATCACGAGTTGTTAATTGAAGGTACTATTTCTTTTAAGTAAACCAGTTAGTAATAGCATTTATTTTCTTCCAATTTTCTTATACAAATTCTTGAAAATAGAATTACATCACTACTTGTTCAACAACTTTATCACTTTAAGTTAAAGGGAAGCTTCAGTTTTATTTTAAACATGATTTAATTATACAACATTCCATAGGAATTATAAAATATTAAAAATTCTTATACTTTTAAATAGTGCAACCCAATTTATCCAGTTACTACCGTCTATTATGAATTACTTTTAGTAATAACTATGCGCATTTTATATCTATGTGCGCATGCGCATTTTATATATATGTGCATGTGCGCGCGCACACACACACACACACACACACACACACGTGTGTGTGTGTGTGTGTGTGTGTATACATATACACATAGTAAATTATAAATAATATTTTGCTTGCAAATAACCGCATCATCGTAAGAATTGTCACGTAGCGATATCTACAACTGTAGTCATTTTCCTCCTATCAAACATTAGTTTTATTATTTTCACTTTTCTCGGTCTTCTCAATCTACACCCCCCAGATAATGTCCTGTTTTTGTTTCTCCAATTCATCTTCCCAAGGACTTCAGACGTTTCCCTTGGCTTTCGACGATACCCATTCAATAATAAAATTTACGTAGATGTGAGACTCGTCGTAATGTTGTAAATTTCATCTGAATATGTTCCGATAACTGACTTAAGGCCAATTGTACAAAACTTATTATTATTTGTAGAGCAAGTGTTTAAAAAATCATCATAATTTTATTTACGACGATTAAAGATTATTCTGAAATACATATAACGATATAATTGAAGATAACTATTAAGTGAAAATTTTACCATCAAATGATAACTATTATTGTAACGTATCACTGCATAGTTGGAAATGACGTACGTCCGTTAAACATTTCTTAGGAACAGCATTCTGATATAATAACCTTTAGACAACGTTGAAATATGCTATCGATTGGGTCTGTAATTGCAACGATGTACGTTTATACGCGACGGACAAACTGAATTAAAGGTATCACGGAAATGTAGGACTGACGGAGTAACTAAGTTACTCATATAATGGAAATCCATATGGAATTCAGTAATTTGTGTTCATGTAGACTAGACAGTACAGCAGTGTGAATTGTGATTTACGTTGTTAAACTGAATTACGAAATTTTACACTGATAAGTGCTGACGTAGTCTGCTACGCAGAGGACTGCTACGTATCAGTACCATAAATTCAGAACTTCGACCGATTATTCACTGTATACTACTAATTGTGGGGAGCTCAGTTTTTATGAACTCTATATCTATGTCAATATACTACCTAAATTTAAGCTTTACTGCGAATTTTTTGCTTTGCAACTGTTCTTCGATTTCTCTGTTATTCTACAACAGAGTGGAAATAAACAATTTGTATATACACAAACATCAGATTCTTCATTTAAAATAGTGTTTATTACAATCTGCATTACTATGGAAAAATTGAATAAATTTTAATTTACAGAAAAGTTGTTAGTACAAAATTTTATTTTCTATTGATTTTATACTGTTGCTACCTTCTATCCTTCCTTGATAAGACTAACTTCTGACGTGCTGAAACAATTATTATTACAGTATGTAGCACTGACCATTTAACACAGTACAAACAATGCACTGTCCTCCAGTTTACAATATTATTGTTTACTGTTGCTGTTCGAGTATTATATTAGTGCCTTGTGACGAATGTAGAACTTAATACAGGGAACACGACTGGGCCAGTTAAATCAACTAACTCAACTAACTCTTACTATCATCAAGCTGCTGGTGAAACCTGTATATAAAAATCGTAGTGTACTCAGTTGAAATATTATATCTTTTATCTACGGTTGTAGCAATTAGCGTAAGTGCTAAATATTTTGTAATATACGTGAGTACTTCCTCTACGTCCTCACACTATTTCACACTCTCTCTCTCTCTCTCTCTCATTGTGTCTGTCTGTCTACCTGTCCCTCTCTCTCCCCCCTATTTCTATATTATCGTTTAAATGAATGAACCTGTCGGAAAACTGAAGCAGTGTTTGCAATAAGTATTTACGCTTACACGCACACGCACACGCGCGAGCACGCAAGCAAACATGTGTGAAGAATAATGTTACATAGCCCTGAAATTTTAGTTAGAAAATCTAGATGTGAAAAGTTTGAGATGTGACTAAATTAATCGAATTTTCTCGAGTAAGCAGCATGCGCTACTCTACCATACAGCATCTCTGGACCTTTCGAAATATCGCATTTATCTTGGATAATATGTGACAAACGTCAGCAAACGCTATGTTGTTTATGTAGCGTTAACGTTACAATAATTCACACGGAACTAAAATAGCAGTATAGGGGAAGCTATATAAGGGTATCTTTGGTATATTCGTGTAAAAATACAGATATATTGAATTTTTACTTCTTTAAAATCCTTCAGTGAGTTTAAGATTTAAGGTATCTAACTACTGTGCTTGCTAGTAGGTAGCTTACACATAAACCAAACCATGATTAAACAATTTTAGTATTCTAGCGTTACTAAAGTGCGCTAATAAAATTTTCCATAATTTAGAAGGTGTTCTGTTGCGGCCTCCTTTGAACGAGGTCACCGCTAACTGAGTCGGTTGCAGTAATGGAATGGCACACTTTAATACAAAAGACTGTTCATTGTGTTACTTGACAGAAACTTTCTTTGACATTACATCCTGTACTTTTTATCGTCTTCTGTTAGTAGCATAAAATAAAATGTTTCCATTTCAACGTTAGTGCAAATTTTCTATTTAACCAATAGAATTATCCACTAGCGCAGTTTGTGCTTTCACAGAATTGCAGTGTGATGTAAATCACCGAACAGGTATTTTTACTGCAATTCATAAGACAAAAGAGGTTAATAAACGTGTTCACAATAAATAGTTTTGGCGAAATAATTAGTTAGATTTCCCGCTTTTCATGATGTAGCTTAATTTAACATATTACTGCAAATGCAATGTATGCACTGTATTGAAAAACTGTAGGTGAAGAACTAGATTTACAGGAAATAAATAACGAACGATTATGTTCGAGCTATGTCAAGGACAAGGTTATGTGTAGCCTAATTAGTTGTACAAATGCTTATAAACAGACATGTCGCCACTATCCAATCGTTTATGCAAAAGCAATTCTTTTGAACGTTTTTACTGTACCATTCAATCAATATTTGTTAAAAACTACGACTTATTAAATTTTGCAATTAGGCTATGCCATATAAGATTACGAAATATATTATACCTTGTTGTGTATGTACAGAAGAAGAATGGATAATTAAGTATAAGTTAGATTAAAGTGGCTAAAATACCATATGTATACGGTATTGTATATAGCCCTAACGCAATGTCATCAACAGAAATTTCCAAGAGTATTACAGTTCAAAATGTACATAGTGTTATTGGACAGAATCGTATTTGATCAGTATTGAGCAGCAGCTGGATGAACAGGACAATAGTACAAATTAAATGCATCTACATTTAATAAACTTTTTCGTGTATACACTGGGAATACTCATTCGTTTCTATCGAGCGGTTTTCCCTCGTGTGGGCGCTGTTGATCACTAGCCCGAATCTTTTCCCAACCATGATGGTGAGTAAGTTATAACGCGTACATCTGATAACAATACTGAAATTCAGTTCTAATGTCAATAAGAATTAAGATAATACTGTTTTAATTTTGATAACATCAAAAAGAAAACAAACAAAGAACAACATTCCATATAGTAGTTTCTTCTTTGTCTTTAATAATGTCGTCATGATATAATAAAAGAGTATACACTTGTTATAATACCTCTGTACCTTTATGTAAATGTATTTTTAAAGATATTATAGGCTCCTTTGAAGATATTATTTTAAAATAGGCTCCTAAACAAATACAATGATTGTTATGCGTAACGTTAAAAGATTTAAATTTATTAGTTTATTTTATGTTTTACTCAAATTACAAACATTTATCAGAATTCAGCAACACTGTAGTTTAAATGAATTTAATATTACTATATTCATATTGGCCTACGTTAGCATCTTTAACACAGTGGCACCAGTCGTTTCAGAAAATTGTATTTAACCAGGTGTACATAAATATTATTTTCAAGAATTAAAAACAGTTGGACACTGACCGAATTGTCGCTCGGCACTTGGTAGAACATTTGACTAACACTCGAATTTAATAAATAAACACTTGGTAAGTTCTACAGATGATTTTATTTTTCTGACAATTATTTCATCAGTTACGGCAGCTTCAGAGGTTGGATTTGAACAGTCAGATTTGAAATGTATGTTAGTCGGGGGACGGTTGGAGGTAGTGTAACCTATTACCAAGGGTGAAGTTGAAAGTGGCAGGTAAGCGGTTTGACAAAGGTGTTCTATTCTTGTTAAGAAAAAGTACTGTTACTGGCTAATTATGAAGCGTATACAAAACACTTTAGTGTGAACACAAACTAGTGTAAGTCTAAATATAAAATATGTATAGGACAAAGTTGATTAAAATAGACCTACCAAATAATAAGCTTTTGTGGTTGGTTGACAGTAAAACAATATGAAGTTCTCAGTATATTGTATAAACATCATAAAAATATACATAATATAACCAGTATACATAAAATAAAACAGACTTAAATTATTCACAGAATGAATCTTGAGACTTTTATTCATATAAAACAATGTATGAATATTACAAATGAGAAATATTTGTATCTACATAGAACTAATAGAAATATATATGTAAAGTATGTATAGTACAATTGTAAAATGTTTATAAATGACATATAGCTTTTGTATAATTTACATTAACTAACTACAAGTAATACAACCTGTTTTTCCAGGTTGACTTTTATTGACTTTTAAAGAATAAATTTCTGTTAGTAGTTATAATCGCAAACAAAAATTACGTCGTTGCACACCACTAGCGCTTTGTGCTAAATTCCCGATTAGCGCTTTTCAGTCTCTCAGTTCATCGTCAGATTGGAAATAGAAAAAATTTATTGATTGTTACTAAGAACCGATTTATTTTATGTTATTTAAACCGCGACTACGAATAATGTAGATATTACTTTAACATGTGTTATTATTGAAAAAACAACTTCAAAATGTTTTTTTATTAAAAATTAACTGATTTCTTTGATAAAAACATTAAAACCAATAATAACATTAAAAAACATTGGCTTTTGATTTCCAAATAACACTTTATATTTACTATATTTACTTAAATGATATTTATTTACATGTTTCGGATGTTGGGTAAATCGATGGAAAGCTTTTTTTGGTGATTAAAACTTTCCCTTAGACTGCTTCTTTTATACTTCAGACGCTTTGTATAAAGTAAAAGACATGTAGAAAGTACATTAGAACTTCTTAACTGATTGAATTCTCATGAACATTGTAGCGTGACAGATAATCCACACAAATACATTACCCAATGATCATTGAGAAAGCTCTAATATATGGAATATCCAGATGAGAATCAATTAAAATGCACTATTAACTAATATAGTCACAAGAAAGGTTAAAATAAAGAAAAAAAATCTGCAGATAATATAATATAATACAAATTTTAAAAAAAAACCAGGAAACTAAAAATGTTAATAACAAAATTACCCAGGTAAGATAGAAGCAGGCAATTAAGATACCCCGTCAAAGAAACCAGACCAGAAGAAACCAAGGCATACACAGCGAAAAACTACTGAAGAAAGAAGAAAGAAGAATAACTAAAGCTACTGAAGACAGAAGAAAGAAGAATAATTAAAACCACTGAAGAAAGAAGAAAGAAGAATAATCAAAACTAAAGAAGAAAGAAGAATAACCAAAACTACTGAAGAAAGAAGAAAGAAGAATAATCAAATCTACTGAAGAAGGAAGAAAGAAGAATAATTAAAACTAAAGAAGAAAGAAGAACAACCAAAACTACTGAAAAAAGAAGAAAGAAGAATAATCAAAACTAAAGAAGAAAGAAGAATAACCAAAACTACTGAAAAAAGAAGAAAGAACAATAACCAAAACTACTGAAGAAAGAAGAATAATCAAATCTACTGAAGAACGAAGAAAGAAGAATAATTAAAACTAAAGAAGAAAGAAGAACAACCAAAACTACTGAAAAAAGAAGAAAGAAGAATAAATAAAACTACTGAAGAAAGAAGAAAGAAGAATAATCAAACCTACTGAAGAAGGAAGAAAGAAGAATAATTAAAACTAAGGAAGAAAGAAGAACAACCAAAACTAAAGAAGAAAGAAGAATAATCAAAACTACTGAAGAAAGAAGAAAGAAGAATAATCAAAACTAAGGAAGAAAGAAGAAAGAAGAATAATCAAAACTAAAGAAGAAAGAAGAAGGAAGAATAACCAAAACTAAAGAAGAAAGAAGTGAGACGACCCATATAAAACAAAAACCCCATAATGAAAGAACCCCAAAAACCCCAAAATAAATGAATGTCCAAAGCGAAAGTATAACACCCCAAAAAACCATATCACTGTAAAACTGACAAAAAACCAAAAGTGTTAGTAGTATTAAATATTAGTGCATTCAAAAAGTTATTGTTTAGTTTGTATAAACAAATCTTCACAGTCCCCCATGGTTGAATATTTCATGTTAAAAAACTAGAAAAAGACTATTAATAATCTTAATAATTCACCATGGACAAGTGTAAGTGATCAAATTATAACTGATAAACTTTAAAAAGGTGCATGAGTTGCAATATAAAGTAATAAACTTTAAGTTTTGTGAACAGTGTCTACTTTGATAATGAAGTAGTAATATTACTAATAAAAAGCTACTAAAGCTGTATGAACATTCCATAGAATGGAATATAACTTAGATAGCCAGGGTTATACTTAAAGAGGGGGCATAAATCCTGTAAAATGGGGAGTTACAGAACAAACTGTTAATGATGAAGTTGTAAAAGGTATTAACCATTATATGGAACCAGGATGTTAGGTTCCTATTACATATAATAATTAGATAAGTAAGGATTATTCTTAAGAAATATGATTATTATAATTTGTTATTTGTTGTTAATTTTAATTTGGGAATGCCCTATCTAAAAATAGCTATCATTCAGATGTTATAGAATGTTTTTAATTATGTTATTAGGTGATATACAAAACAATGTTATTCAGGACACCAGTTTTGATATAGATAGATGTTATATTTTAATTATACAATCAATAATTACTGTTATACCAGTCAAAGAACTAATTTTTAATCAAATATATAAGAATCAGAAGTCAGAGAAGGATATAAAATAACTACATTAGTAAAACATTTTGCAAATAGCCACACATCAAATCTAGGCCATATAATGAATTTAAACTACAAAATAATTAATAAATCTGTTCTTATAAGCCAGTTAAACTGACAATATTTATGCAAGATAAACTCAACATATTATATACTATGTAAATAAGGCTTTCTAAAGATATGGTCATTATATGAGTAAAATTATTTATTTGTCTAATAAAATACCATTAAAACTGAAATAGATTCACTGACATTATCATAGGGGGAGTCATATACAAATGAATTGTAGTTAAAAACCATTAATAATAAACTAAATTGCAATAAAATAAGTGAGAATTGATAATTATATCATTTTCAGATTTAATAGAATAATAATTATATTAGGGAAAATGGCTATTATTTACTTAGAAGACAGCAAGTATAATTTTAGGCCTACCTCCCAAAAAATATAAGAAATATAATTTTCTGATAAAACTTTGTAACACTAACTTAATTACTATCAAAATAAGTAGAATAGAATAGTGAAACCGAATATGTATTTAATATGTCGAACAGTTAACTAATAACGAAATTACTTTCTGAGCATAATGTACGAAATTAAAGTGTGTCGGAAGTTAAGATGATTTGAAACAATGTATGAGATATATTATATAGGCTAAGATTTTCATGAGACGAAGGAAATCCAGACAGTTCATTATTATACCTTGAAGAGAGCACTTAAAGTGAATATTTGATAGAACTAACCTTTAATGGCTGTTACGTTATAACAGAGTTCGGAATCATTTTGTGTAAAACTATTTTTTTTAACTATTTTAATTATTGTGAAGTGGTGAAATTGACCTATGAACTACACAACACCAATAAACAGAATCACATACAACTAATTAAATGAAATAACACTGAAATCGCACCAAATACCAAGTGAAAATTCGAGGTTAAACTGACACACATAAACACCAGGAGATATACCCATTAACAACATTTTACACCAAGTGAACTATTCCATCATACACCAGTGACAATAAACTATACCCAAGAAGATCATATACAATTGCGAAGAACATTTATACGAAGAAAGGACATCTTTATTCCAACAAATACTTCGTCAACGTTAGAAGGCGATCAACGCGCATGCGTCAGACGGCCATTTTGATCCAATCTCATCACCACTGTAAGACACGATTTTTGGCTGAACGTTGGTTTGAATAAAATTATATATAAACTTTTATTATTTATAACTACCATTGCATTGTTTAAATTTAAGACATTTTTAGAATTGTAAGTGTTATACTTTCATGCCCCTGACCTTCTCTGGCTTTTATATTAATAACCGTTTAAAGAACCTATTTTTATAATACAAATGTAAAATTCTTATATCGACCGGCCCTGAGCGAGTCGATACGGCATTGTAACATCGATATTTAATCGACCAAATTTATTATTTTGTTTAATAAACGTTTTGTTTTTGGTAAATTGAAGTTGATTTATCTTATAAAAGGACATAACAGTTAATTAATCAAGAAAACTAAATAACTTTTAAAGGCAGTATATGCGAAACTACAACCTTTCAAGAGTAAGAAGAAGAGAGCCGTTTTCATCTAAACTTGGAGTTAACTGAATTGTCTTGTTAACAAATTTACAGAAAGGAAAATTAGTACCAGAATAAACACAATACCATCATAATTTTAATTACAATCAACAACCTCGATTTATTCCTAAATTTTAAGAATATAAATACACAGAAAACATTTTTTCAGAGAAATTATTTTTTATAAATATAAATTTTAAATTTATATTTTATTTCAAATTGCTACAACAGCAATATACACCGAGTTTATTTGATAACAACAAAGACCAGGAACGTTACCAAATCGACGTTTCCCAGAGCGGAGCGTTACTACACATACACACAATAAAAATTATTCTGGGTAATATTATATCAGAACACTACTACAATTACGATTATATGATTGTTTTATTACAAAATTGAAGCCCAACAGTGAGAGCATAACAAAGTGGAACATTAGCTACGTTACTACACACATTCATACATTTGATAAATTTGTTTTATTACAAAATTGTCTAGCCCAAACAGTGGGGCTTACAGGAGAGCACAATTCTCATACATCTACCGTTATTTATTTATTTATATATTTGTAATAATTTGTATTATTACAAATTTGGAGCCCAACAGTGAGGGCTTAACGAAGACCAGGAAACATTAGCAAAGTGGAACATTAGCTACATTACTACCATTCACATACATTATGGTTTTATTACAAAATTGGCGCCCAACGTGGGGCTGTAATTAGGGGTTGAAAGGCTATAATTACTTGCCCAATTTCTAATTCAGCTTGGCACCGGTTATCCAGCCAGAGAAAAGGGAACAACAACAAGCAAAATGGAAGAACCTACACCAGAAGAAATGGTTGAGATAAGGAAAATGTACCAACAAATAATGAAAAACTTAGATCATCAGCATAAAATGCTAGATGATATGCATAATGAAATGGTCGAGAACAGTAAGAGAAGGGAAGAGGAGCATCAACAATGGATTAAGGAAAGGAGAGAAGACAGATTAAAAAGAGAAGAAGAGGAGAGGACCAAAGAAATAAAATATGATAGCAAACCAGAACCAGAAGAAGTACCAAATGATATAAGGCAGGAACAAGTAATGGTAGTACCTGAAATTGAAACTAACCGAAACAAGGAAAATATTAAACAAAGGAAAAGGAGAATGTATCCAAGAAATGTAATGAAAACAAAGGAAGAAATGGAGATGATGAACCATGGTTTATTTGATGATGATAATATCCCTATTACCAACCATGAAGAAATCTTGAGTTCCAGAAATAATGGAAGTAGATTAAGGGTAATCTCAGATATGGTTTACCAGCAGACAGTAGTTTACCACTGGGAAAGGACCAGAGGTAAACTGAATAAAACATGGGGACTAGATCAGTTTCAGCGCAGGACTGGACAGTGTATTCCAGAAAGATGGAAGTATGACATCTTACCAGACTGTGATGACGGCACAGATGAATCACCGGAATGTGTTCCATTAGTGCGCCATCCAGGACAGTTCCAGAGTACAGTTACACTAAAATGTATTCATCCAGGGTGGATATGTGATGGTGAACCAGATTATGGGGCTTCAGATAAGCAAATAATTAATAATTCAGATGAAGATCCCACAGATATTTTTCATGCAATACCACATATGGACCAGAGACGTACCGGTGTATAAAACACTATGATAGAGGGAGCCGAATAAGCTTAGCAGCCAACAAAGGAATAGCAGCTAGAAAAATGAAATACAAGACAAAGGCCAGAGATGTCACTAGTACCGGAACGATGATGAAGACTATGGTCATCCGGACAATGAGAGCAACTGAAGTGACATACTACGGTTAAGTCTAATACCATACACCTCCACAAAAAGGAAATGGATGTCATGAGAACCGATGACGGCCAAAAACCTATGTCAAAGAAAAAGAAATTATGAGCAACTGTCCAACCTAATAAAAATCTTCAACCTGGGTATATAAAAGAAAAACAATTATAAGAAGTACATTTGAAGTAAAGAAAAGAAGAGAGCTAATACCATATTTAGGGTAATAATATGATATGTTAACCATATTTATGAAAAAACATTATGAATAATTGAATGAATGGAAGATTGAATTAAATGTCTAAATTCAAAAAAGAAGTAAGAACAACTTACTACCTATTATTTAGGAAACAATTTATGAATCAAAAAGAAAAGAGTTTATTAAAATCTCAAAATTCAAAGATGAAGTAAGGACTACTTACTACCAAAAATTTATGAAAAAACTTTATGGAAAATAAAAAGAAGAAAATGAATTTTGAATTAAAATTTCAAAAATTCAAAAAAGAAGTAAGAACAACTTACTACCTTATCTTAAAAACAACTTTTAGAAATGAACAAGAAGAAAGGGAATTTGGGTAACACATTACAAACCATTATATATGGGACCAATTCTGAAAAACTTTCGAGAATAAAGAAATGGCAGTACAAACCACTGATACAATTAAAATGAATAAACTTATTGTGAAGTAAAATTAATGAGATTTTTATGTCAAATAAACAGAGATAATAAACACATGGAATTAATAATTAAAGAGTGCATTTGGATAAAAAGCAAGAGCAGAATCAAATTTTGAAAAAGAAAGAAAAAACCATATATAAATAAATCCATAAGAAAAATATGATCATATAATAAATGTCAATTATGAGAAGTACAATTAAAAGAGTAATTGCAAAAACATAATACTAGTGGAATGATTCATAAGAATTAAGAAAAGAACAAAAATATAATACAAAATATATGCTACCAATGACCAGAAGGAGATTGTAATAACAGTCAAAATATGACAGAGAATTAAAAACTTTACACTGAATAATAAGTGATAATTATATTATACCAGCTTCCAACCACAAGGAGAAATAAAATGCCAGCAGAGCTAACCATTGAGAAAAATAACTGAGATAGAAATTAACTAAGATAGAAATATTAATAGATCTGTTCGTATACGAAGTGAAATATCCAAAGATATTTAATTTTTTTTTTTTTTAGTCATAAGGTGGACTATTCTTATATAATTTTTATTAATAACTGTCTGAGATAAGTCCAGCAGTATTATTATGTATTGATTAGAGATGATTTACCTCTGTAATCAATAAATGACGTAGTATGGCCAGCAGAGTGTGAAGCCTACAGAGCCCCTCTGGACACTGCCCCAGCTAACGTGTTAGGGAATTTTAGGGAATAAATATCCGAAGGATAAAGAAACAAGTTAAGAAGAAAATGGAAAAATAAAAAATAACGAACCTCAGATGACTATTACTATCAGTAAGAATCCAGTTAATAATGAAATATAGATAAGCTCAAAAATATAGAAGAAAAAATTTTAGAAATGTGAAGGAAGTAAAGAAATATAATTTATAATATAATGTCATAAGCAATTACTTCAGACAAACTAAGTATGATCTGAACTAATCACTTCTGGAAGAGAGCAATCTGTAGCGTGACAGATAATCCACACAAATACATTACCCAATGATCATTGATAAAGCTCTAATATATGGAATATCCAGATGAGAATCAATTAAAATGCACTATTAACTAATATATTCACAAGAAAGGTTAAAATAAAGAAAAAAAAATCTGCAGATAATATAATATAATACAAATTTAAAAAAAACCCAGGAAACTAAAAATGTTAATAACAAAATTACCCAGGTAAGATAGAAGCAGGCAATTAAGATACCCCGTCAAAGAAACCAGACCAGAAGAAACCAAGGCATACACAGCGAAAAACTACTGAAGAAAGAAGAAAGAAGAATAACTAAAGCTACTGAAGACAGAAGAAAGAAGAATAATTAAAACCACTGAAGAAAGAAGAAAGAAGAATAATCAAAACTAAAGAAGAAAGAAGAATAACCAAAACTACTGAAGAAAGAAGAAAGAAGAATAATCAAATCTACTGAAGAAGGAAGAAAGAAGAATAATTAAAACTAAAGAAGAAAGAAGAACAACCAAAACTACTGAAAAAAGAAGAAAGAAGAATAATCAAAACTAAAGAAGAAAGAAGAATAACCAAAACTACTGAAAAAAGAAGAAAGAACAATAACCAAAACTACTGAAGAAAGAAGAATAATCAAATCTACTGAAGAAGGAAGAAAGAAGAATAATTAAAACTAAAGAAGAAAGAAGAACAACCAAAACTACTGAAAAAAGAAGAAAGAAGAATAAATAAAACTACTGAAGAAAGAAGAAAGAAGAATAATCAAACCTACTGAAGAAGGAAGAAAGAAGAATAATTAAAACTAAGGAAGAAAGAAGAACAACCAAAACTAAAGAAGAAAGAAGAATAATCAAAACTACTGAAGAAAGAAGAAAGAAGAATAATCAAAACTAAGGAAGAAAGAAGAAAGAAGAATAATGAAAACTAAAGAAGAAAGAAGAAGGAAGAATAACCAAAACTAAAGAAGAAAGAAGAAAGAAGTGAGACGACCCATATAAAACAAAAACCCCATAATGAAAGAACCCCAAAAACCCCAAAATAAATGAATGTCCAAAGCGAAAGTATAACACCCCAAAAAACCATATCACTGTAAAACTGACAAAAAACTAAAAGTGTTAGTAGTATTAAATATTAGTGCATTCAAAAAGTTATTGTTTAGTTTGTATAAACAGATCTTCACAGTCCCCCCATGGTTGAATATTTCATGTTAAAAAACTAGAAAAAGACTATTAATAATATTAATAATTCACCATGGACAAGTGTAAGTGATCAAATTATAACTGATAAACTTTAAAAAGGTGCATGAGTTGCAGTATAAAGTAATAAACTTTAAGTTATGTGAACAGTGTCTACTTTGATAATGAAGTAGTAATATTACTAATAAAAAGCTACTAAAGCTGTATGAACATTCCATAGAATGGAATATAACTTAGATAGCCAGGGTTATACTTAAAGAGGGGGCATAAATCCTGTAAAATGGGGAATTACAGAACAAACTGTTAATGATGAAGTTGTAAAAGGTATTAACCATTATATGGAACCAGGATGTTAGGTTCCTATTACATATAATAATTAGATAAGTAAGGATTATTCTTAAGAAATATGATTATTATAATTTGTTATTTGTTGTTAATTTTAATTTGGGAATGCCCTATCTAAAAATAGCTATCATTCAGATGTTATAGAATGTTTTTAATTATGTTATTAGGTGATATACAAAACAATGTTATTCAGGACACCAGTTTTGATATAGATAGATGTTATATTTTAATTATACAATCAATAATTACTGTTATACCAGTCAAAGAACTAATTTTTAATCAAATATATAAGAATCAGAAGTCAGAGAAGGATATAAAATAACTACATTAGTAAAACATTTTGCAAATAGCCACACATCAAATCTAGGCCATATAATGAATTTAAACTACAAAATAATTAATAAATCTGTTCTTATAAACCAGTTAAACTGACAATATTTATGCAAGATAAACTCAACATATTATATACTATGTAAATAAGGCTTTCTAAAGATATGGTCATTATATGAGTAAAATTATTTATTTGTCTAATAAAATACCATTAAAACTGAAATAGATTCACTGACATTATCATAGGGGGAGTCATATACAAATGAATTGTAGTTAAAAACCATTAATAATAAACTAAATTGCAATAAAATAAGTGAGAATTGATAATTATATCATTTTCAGATTTAATAGAATAATAATTATATTAGGGAAAATGGCTATTATTTACTTAGAAGACAGCAAGTATAATTTTAGGCCTACCTCCCAAAAAATATAAGAAATATAATTTTCTGATAAAACTTTGTAACACTAACTTAATTACTATCAAAATAAGTAGAATAGAATAGTGAAACCGAATATGTATTTAATATGTCGAACAGTTAACTAATAACGAAATTACTTTCTGAGCATAATGTACGAAATTAAAGTGTGTCGGACGTTAAGATGATTTGAAACAATGTATGAGATATATTATATAGGCTAAGATTTTCATGAGACGAAGGAAATCCAGACAGTTCATTATTATACCTTGAAGAGAGCACTTAAAGTGAATATTTGATAGAACTAACCTTTAATGGCTGTTACGTTATAACAGAGTTCGGAATCATTTTGTGTAAAACTATTTTTTTTAACTATTTTAATTATTGTGAAGTGGTGAAATTGACCTATGAACTACACAACACCAATAAACAGAATCACATACAACTAATTAAATGAAATAACACTGAAATCGCACCAAATACCAAGTGAAAATTCGAGGTTAAACTAACACACATAAACACCAGGAGATATACCCATTAACAACATTTTACACCAAGTGAACTATTCCATCATACACCAGTGACAATAAACTATACCCAAGAAGATCATATACAATTGCGAAGAACATTTATACGAAGAAAGGACATCTTTATTCCAACAAATACTTCGTCAACGTTAGAAGGCGATCAACGCGCATGCGTCAGACGGCCATTTTGATCCAATCTCATCACCACTGTAAGACACGATTTTTGGCTGAACGTTGGTTTGAATAAAATTATATATAAACTTTTATTATTTATAACTACCATTGCATTGTTTAAATTTAAGACATTTTTAGAATTGTAAGTGTTATACTTTCATGCCCCTGACCTTCTCTGGCTTTTATATTAATAACCGTTTAAAGAACCTATTTTTATAATACAAATGTAAAATTCTTATATCGACCGGCCCTGAGCGAGTCGATACGGCATTGTAACATCGATATTTAATCGACCAAATTTATTATTTTGTTTAATAAACGTTTTGTTTTTGGTAAATTGAAGTTGATTTATCTTATAAAAGGACATAACAGTTAATTAATCAAGAAAACTAAATAACTTTTAAAGGCAGTATATGCGAAACTACAACCTTTCAAGAGTAAGAAGAAGAGAGCCGTTTTCATCTAAACTTGGAGTTAACTGGATTGTCTTGTTAACAAATTTACAGAAAGGAAAATTAGTACCATAATAAACACAATACCATCATAATTTTAATTTCAATCAACAACCTCGATTTATTCCTAAATTTTAAGAATATAAATACACAGAAAACATTTTTTCAGAGAAATTATTTTTTATAAATATAAATTTTAAATTTATATTTTATTTCAAATTGCTACAACAGCAATATACACCGAGTTTATTTGATAACAACAAAGACCAGGAACGTTACCAAATCGACGTTTCCCAGAGCGGAGCGTTACTACACATACACACAATAAAAATTATTCTGGGTAATATTATATCGGAACACTACTACAATTACGATTATATGATTGTTTTATTACAAAATTGAAGCCCAACAGTGAGAGCATAACAAAGTGGAACATTAGCTACGTTACTACACACATTCATACATTTGATAAATTTGTTTTATTACAAAATTGTCTAGCCCAAACAGTGGGGCTTACAGGAGAGCACAATTCTCATACATCTACCGTTATTTATTTATTTATATATTTGTAATAATTTGTATTATTACAAATTTGGAGCCCAACAATGAGGGCTTAACGAAGACCAGGAAACATTAGCAAAGTGGAACATTAGCCACATTACTACCATTCACATACATTATGGTTTTATTACAACATTTAATAAGATTCTGATTACCTACAACATGAGGCAAAACAGTATATTCGTTTGTGTTAAGTCACTCAGCTAAGTACTTTTAGTTTCAGCTCTCTGAGTGGATTGCAGTTGTTAAAATCAGCAGACTGAAATTTGTTTAAATTTTTTCTGATATAAAACGATTTTATTTTCAGTACGAAACCAAAACGGCTTACCTAGAATTTTACTGTCAACCCTACTTTTCTGTATACAGCTTGCTTTCGTAGAAAATGTTTCATCACATCTGAAATATCAGCAATACGTGATCACATCAGCTATCGCTATCATAAAAACATAACTGTATATGTAGTCAACTTCAACATGGGTTTGACATCGAAAGAAACAATTTTTAAGGTTCGGGAAGACTTCGTATTCACTCATAATGTATCGTGACGTTACAACGTTTTTTACAGGCTCCTAATGAATTTGCTGAATGTTTCAAACTCCACCAATTAGCAACATGGTTGTATTAGCAGTTACTAAAAAGTTCGTTCTACGGTAAGCGTTTTCACGCCGCACAAAGACTGACAAAGACTGCACCGTCCGTCCAATTACGGAGACAACAAATGTGAATCAAGGACGGCTTTTTGAGCAGGTAACGAAGTAACCAAGCAACCAAGCAAATGTGTAACAGTAAAATTAAATACACTCTGGCAGATTTTAGATTGAATGGGTATACTGAAAATTTGAGAGGCCTGGTAAAGAGTATAGGCCTACACTACAACAATTACCCACCATAGAAGTCCATGACGCGTATTCCATGTTGAGGCAGATTTTCGCCTGTCACTACTGCCAAATGTTCATGCCAGAAGCTCTGTAGTCAAACTCAGCAAATTATGGAAGGTACATTTGACGCTCAATCTTAACAACAAACTCAAGTTAATGCAGAGTCTGATTTTTCGATAGTAACAGGTGCCACCCAGACATGGACTCTTAAATCAAGTGACTGAAAATTGACTCCTTCGAAATGGGGGCATATCGCAGGATGTTACACATTTCCTATACAAAACATCGCAGCAACGCATCAATTTTAGGAAGCTACGCATAAGAAACATACTTTCCTACAGAATTCATAGAAGTTAGATAAAATTCTTCTGTCACTTAATGCACTGAATACACCACAAATGATTTAGAAATGCTTATATTCTTAAAAAGATAACAAGCGGGCGTGGGGACGGGGGCCTACACGTTTGTCAGATCATGTGGAGTCACTGACCGGTCTGGGCCTACATGAAGCTGTACATTTGGCTCAAGACGGAGAAACATGGAGGATCGCCAGTTTCAGCCCGGAAGTTTTAGATAATTATTATGGAGGATCGCCTTTGTTGCAGCCAGCAACATCATTATGGCACTACAACGTCACGATACATTTTGTATGGCAGTAACTGCATACATTTTAAATTGTGTGTGTGTGTGTGTGTGTGTGTGTGTGTGTGTGTGTGTGTGTGTGTGTGTGTGTGTGTGTGTGTGTGTGTGTGTGTGTGTGTGTGTGTGTGTGTGTGTGTGTGTGTGTGTGTGTGTGTGCGCGTACTTTATACGAGACATTATAGAAGAGAGTGAATTATTATTTTTTGCGAATTAATACTATGTGTTATAAGATCACCATATATAAGCCTATGTATGTTCCTGTGTTCGTAAACTATTCCTTTGGCAGGGGTGCCCACCCCCCTAAACGTAATAACTCACCCCCTAAACCTGATGAATACCCCCCCCAAAGGAAAGGTATTTACAAGAAAATTTTCATGTAATAAGCGTTTTATTACAAATAAGGTAAAGCTAATAATAGTACAATATCAAAATAAATTTTCATTTGAAATTAAACAAATAAATTAATAAAAAAAGGAATAAAATATAAACAAAGTATATTGTAAAGCAGAAAAAGCGAAAAAAAAATGGTTTGATGTCATAATTTCTTAAACTTATATTCGGCACAGCAACTTTTTCCTCTGCGATGATGATAAAGAAAAGGCATCAATTATTTCTTCATTAGAAATTGACTCTAATAGGTCTTTCTCGGAAGCTATAACCATAAGATTCGAAAGCCATGCATCTCCCATTGCAGACCTAAGCCTGCTTTTTATTATTTTAACTCTGCTCATAGCTCTTTCAGCCGAACAGCTAGTTACGGCCAAAGATAGCAAAGTTGTATAAACAACTTTCAGGCTTTTAAAGCCCGAAAAATTGATCAAAGATCTATAAGGGTTCAAAAAACCGTTTGTAACCCAAAACCGCTTGATCTGTTCATTTTTTTCTTCACTTTCAGACTCATTGTCAACATCCATATTAGATGTTCCTCCACCATGATCCCCTTTCTGAGTTGTTTCTTTAGGTCTATCATTTTTATGAGGAATCAAATCATCAATTGATATACTTGTATGAGTGGCAAAATACAGTTCACTGAATGTTTTTAACTCTTCACTTACAATGCTGTTGTCCCAATCATAAAATTCACATAGGGTTTTTATATTTTCAGGGAAAATGTTATTTGCTATTGTTGCCAAAACTCCTGTATGTGTAAAATAACTCATTTCTTTTACCATGTCTAAGCTATGGTCAGAAAATCTATCTTCAAGCTGAGCATAGAGTGAATCTAGCAACTTAAAATACAATTCAATTTTCAGTTTGTTGTTAATGTCGATAATAGGTTCATCTAAACCCAATTCATCAATAAACCTTTTCCTTTTTCTAACTCTTTTTGGAGCTGGATGTGGAACATCATAATTTTTTATGAACTCTTCAGCCTTAAACATTACATTAGACCATTTCTTATCATTTCGCAAGTTCCTAATCTGAGTTTTGACATTTTTTATTATGGCTTGTACACCACCATAGTCCAAAACCATACCTTGTAAGCTTATTGTGATTGGATGCATAAACATTAAATGCAGTATGAGCCACATGGAGAGCGATGATGGTTTCATGTTTGTTCATGTTATTTAGAATCCCTTTTGCCAGCGTGTTGGTTTCACTGTCAAAATATTTAGGATTTTGTAACTCAAGCAAAGCTTGCTTCACCTCATTGTAACATACCAGAATAAGTTATACGGCTTCAGCTTTATTTTCCCATCTAGTGGTTTGTACCCTTTTTAATCTTCTTCTCTTTCCACTTTTCTCTTTCTCAGACATTTTATTGACCAGTACATCGTATCTTTTGTGCCCAGAACTGAACAGGCGATAAAGCTCTTCGAGGACTGAAAACAGATCCTTTATTTCAGAACAAATATTTATAGACTGCTCTATAACCAGTAAAAATCTGTGTGATGTACACCACACATAAGAAGCAGTATTAGACTCTTTCTGCATGAGAGTTTTTAGTCCAGCTAGAGCCCCTCTCATATTTGAAGCTCCATCCATACTTTGACCAATAATGTGCTTAGAATTGAGACCTATATCCTTTAATGTTTTCATTAACATCAATTTTAAGTTGACACCACTTGTATCTGCTGTAGTGAATGCTTTAATTAATCTTTTAATGGGCCTTATGCAATCTTCATTGTGTTCTACGTATCTAACAATCACAGTTGTTACTTCACGTTTGCTCACATCCTGTGTTGAATCCATTATTACAGAATATTTATTACTTTCATTAATTTTACAAAGGATTTTCTGTATAACGAGATTATTCATAACTGTGATCAAATCAAATATATTCCTGTAACCCAAAAGGTTTGATCCAAGTTTCGCTCCGGTTTGTCTTACATTTTCAATTTTGTCATAATAAAGTCTAGCATCAGGATTGTGTTTAGCTATAAGCTTAAAAAGATTCAGTAGCTTTCCATCAAGAACTGTGTTTTTCCTAAATGCTATCATTTCTATAACTAAATATTTACAGCAGTCGATCACGACTGAAAGAACTTCTCTTTGATGCTGTATATTTTCATTGCGCATTTTACATAAAGAGCTATTTACATGTTTCCCTGATAACCATTGCAGTCTAGCTATTTGGCAACCTAAATGGACTTTTGACGCTTCATGAAGTTCTATGTCTCGTAGAGCATTACCCATCCGCCATCCTTGATAACCTGTGCCTGAAGACCATATAGTGTGTTGGTTTGGCAATGCAAAAAGTAAGCAGTGTAAGCAATAGGCTGAGTCATTTGACTTACTATATACAAGCCATGACCTTTCTTTTACTGTACCATCAGGAAGTTCATAGTTACACCATTTAAGTAAAAATTTTCTGCTATTGTGAGATGGAAATTGGAATGTTGACTCAAGTTTTTGATTTTCTAATTTAAGCGCAATTTCAATATCTTCAGATTGTATTTTCTTATTACTGTAAATTGAAGGATCAATATAATCTTAAAACGCTGATTGTTCATGCAAGGTTCACTGAAATTTCTTCATGTTGCTCTGTTGAGCTAGGAAAGGCTGCCGGTAGTTTCAAAGAGCCAGACGTTGAAGTTGAAGGAAGTAATGTTGCTGATTCTATAGAATCTTTTGTAGCAGACTGTGCTACAGCTACTCTGTAAATATTTTATTCTTTTACAAAAAGAATTACACATACTTTCGGTATACTTTAACAACTCATACATAAGAACACGTGTAAAAGTAGGTAAATTCGAATGTTTTTTCAAAATTTTTCCAAAAACCGACCCTAAAATTTCAAACAAATGTTTATTAAGGGGATGTCGAACTCAGTTTGAGGTTATGTTCATAAAAATTCAGGTGTGACTGAAATACTCAGCGGTGTAAAGTTTCAAGACATTTTGTGAGTTATTTATTAAAATTTTATTTTCCTTCCACAACTTTATAAAAAGTTTAAAACCGCCTGATACAAAAAAATAATGAAAAAATGCTATGCCTTATAAAAATATTATAGAAAGAAAAACCGATTAAAGTTTATAGGCCTATGTAACTTTTGTAAACTCACCTGATCGATTCTTGCAATTTTTCACTTTCAGCTTGAAGGTTGTCATTAATATAAGGTTTCCACTGATCTTCACCACTGCACTTGAATTCAATAATTTTGTATTTTATGTCTAACTTATTTTTAACTTTATATGCATGTTTCTTTTTGCAGTGTTCTAGCCATATCGTGCCTGATTGTAGCATGGCACATTACTTCTAAACACTTGTATTTGAACTGCTTTTGTTTTTTCGGCATATTCAAGTTTGTAATAACAATCAATCATGTATTTCAAATCACTAAGGTGGAATAAAAATAAACGCACCAAACTTATAAAAACTACGTATCTGATACGGCAACTGAACAGCTGATGGGAACAAAATTCTAATAGCTACCATGTGAAGCGCTACTATCGACTTTGCACAGAGCATAATATACATAACAAACGATTTATACGAATTTCTTACATATTTATTTATATATAATTTAATATAAATTAATACAGTTTAATATGAAAGAATTCGGGCAAATTTTTATATTCAATTGAATATGACGAATTGAACATAATTTAATTCAAAATATTTATCCCCGGGCTGTTATGCTTGTCAGCGATCGTGATTCGTCTTCTGAATATTTGAATTACTAAAAGTTTCTTACTTTCCCAAAGTTTTTTGTCAACCCCCCCCAAAATTTCAATGACGCAGTTTGCGTTATGAGCCCCCCCTGTGGGCACCCCTGCCTTTGGTTCCGTATGTTACGGAACTATTTGGTCATTACAAATTATTAATCATTAGATACCTTAATATTTACAACATGAAACATACACTGCACTGTGCAGTAGCTGAGAAATGTTACTGTTCTACTCCTGTGTCAATAGATGAGCCTAGGTTCTTCTGCCGGTTGTAAAACTTAATTATGGAACAGCGGATCGCCAGTTGAAATACATTAAACTGACTCATTCTTTACGTTGTACAGCTTATGAAATAGTTTCCGAACTTATACAATACCAAACTCTTTCCGTTCTTAGTTCATTCCTGACTTAAACGAACAGGCGTGACACCTCTGAAAATCTATTTGTTAGTTTATAAATAGGGGCGTGCCACACTGACAGAAGCGGTACACACAGGGTATACATAAAGTTTACACTTTGTAACTGGGAGTACCGTATAATTGGGAATTGTGATAATTTTTACATTACTGACCAAATAAACTATTAATAATAATACAAGTTGATGGCCTTTTAATTTATTATTTCAAACACTGTAACAAAATGAAAAGTCCATGTATAATAGGTATAGTTTCTATAGCTTATGTTCTTCTTTAATTACATACTCAACACAATAACACCACTTCCCTGAAGTTATTTTATTTACCGCCTTCTCTATCAATTGTTGATATCAGGCTCATATGTTGTGTTGTGATGGGCAACATATCCTTACAGTATGTAAGGATTCAATAGGTTTGAAAATACAGTGAAAAGGAGGAAGTCCCAATTTCTCTCCATTATCGGCTATTACAAACTTTTAAAATCTGTGTTCATTTTGTGTTACTAACTCTAGAAGTTTCTTTTTTATGTAACTTTCTTCAGAATGTATATTTTTTAAGTTACGGGACAGTATCAGCTTTTTGTCAAGCACTATTAGGAATACATTCAATCACCACGAAAATCACAAATGGTAAACTCGACTCGTAACATTAACCATAAGGTAAACTAAACGCTGTGATAAAAACAATTTATCATAGGACAAACAGGGACAGGACAGATACACTGGAGAGATAGAAACCCAGATACTATTTAGGAAACTAAATGGTCCGACTATTCCACATAACACATTACTGTAAGGAGATTGTTAACGCCCTTGTTTAATAACGTTTCAAATGCGCCACGCGTTATTGTTTACATCAGGAATAAACTAAGATCGGAAAGAGTATAGATACCTCGTGGTTATTGTAACTTTCAACGTAATCTAAAATTTCAGTATTCAATTTACATAAATTAGTAACCATGCTTTACAGAAATAATACTGATCTAAAATCACTATATAGTTTCGCTGATCTAAAACCACTGTCGTATGAATAAGAGACAAAAGAGTTTTTACATTTTCAATAGCATTCAGTGTAAGGGTACTAAGCTAATTTATTTCTGACTTTTGACTTTCATAATTTTACTGCTTGTAAACAATCTTGTATTTATGGATAACAATATGTAGATAATTCTTTATTTTATGACCTGCTCTTTGATGTACTTTAGGTACGCTGTTGTATGTTGTCATTCTGTTGGCGACATTCCTGATGTTACTCCACCTCGGTACCGCATCAGTTGACATATCTCGAAGAATGGAAGCTATCATTGTTGTAACATTGTTACGGCGGTCTAACTGATCGTTGTATGGTACAGTGGGAAACAAAATACAAGACACCAATTACGTCACTAATCACCAGATTTAATAATCACAATAAAACAGTTTGTAATCAACAAGATAGTCTCTTATAATAAATCAAATAAAAATTGTTCACACGCAATCAAAATGTCTACTAAGTATAGTACCGCACAATTATAAAACACATAATACTTCTCTTCGAAAAACACTCGATCTGCGCTAGCGAAGATCACTCAAGTAACTGAACTGACAAGCCGGCTGCTATGGATTTATATAGGTCGCGCAGAGGTCCAGTACAGCTTTCCCTCCTTACTCCACGCTGGTTTAATGCGTATCTCAAGTGTTCTTGAATATACTAGAACCTACTTAAGAGCAGCCTTGACTGAGCAACACCTGCCACAACGGACGGGGAAAAGAGTGGAGAAAGTTCTGGGTTGTTCGGTAGGGTTCTCGTAACAATATTTAGTTATCTTCAAATTTTTTTATCTTTGTACGCAACTCGTAAATGGCTTAAGTGAAAATATTACAGTGTGTTATTAAGTATAAAAGTATTAATTGGATTTAGTTAAGAACGCAAATATATAACTTAAAAGGATACCTTCTTGGTAAAAGTTCCTGGTGTTAAACACGAAATAAGAAAAGTTAAGATTGAAGCAATTAAACTCCTCGAGAGTAACAACCTGAATAAGAGACTGAAGTAACCCAAACTCTCTGAGCAGAATGAGTGATAGTGAAAAGCTGAGAATAATTCTAATGTTATAATGAAGCAAGACGACCGAAACGTAAACATGGAAATGGATAAAGTTTACTTTTCAATCGATTTATTGTTTTTGGGTGTGTTTTTATACACAGATTTTCTTAAATATTTTAAAACATGAAAGAAATGTTAAACGTTCTGGCTTAATTTAATTTCATACATTTTTAATATTTGAATTTTTGTCATTTTTAAAGTAAATATTACAGAATTCATATCTTTTCGATTACTGTATATTAAACGGAACTTCATAAAACACGACCATTTTGGAATTGTTATAATATACTCGATTTTGTATAAGTTGTGGATTAACCAAATAGGTTGTACGGAAATATGTACGTGATAAGTAGATATGGATAAGTTAACTGAATGTATTGTTTGCTCACAAATATAGTGTTACGACGTTACAGAGCAATCTACGTGTTTATCGAATGTTCCAGAGGAATCCGGCTGAATGTTGTGGCGTACGTGATTTTAACATGGGCTCGCGAGACCTTCCTGGACGTCGCCAGCCCCGCGCACTGCGTCAAGGCCGCAATCAATTGAGTCCTAGTGTAGAGCTGATGCGTAGTGTTTTATAGTAGACGCCTATTAGTGAATATTCTGGAACCTCGGCGGGATATAAATACAAGTACTCGGACACGTTCATTTTCAGTTTGAGTTGCGAATTAATGGAGTGCGGTTTGTAGTATTGTGGCGAAACATTACGTGTTTTATATTTGTGCGTGACAATTGTAATACAATTGTGTTTTATATCAGTTGACATTTTTTATTGCGTGTGAACAATTTTATTTGATTTGCTGTAAGAGACTGTCTTGTTAATTACAAACTGTTTAATTGTGATAATTAAAGCTGGTGATTAGTGACGTAATTAGTGTCTTGTTTGGTTTTCCACTGTACCATACGACGATCAGTAGACCATCGTAACAATATTTATACAGATTTTTATTATAAAATATTACAAGCATATTGCACACATTTGCAACATAATAAAATGAATAGTAAACACATATCCTCGTTAAGATACAAAGTTAAATATACATAAGTAACAAATAGAAGACAGTCATGTTTAATATACTATTATAACGTTTAGCTAGATATTTATTATATAGATGAATAATGAATATTGTGTGCTGAGAGACGACCAGATAATTTTAGTTTTCAACTGAAGTAATAAATTTTCCCCACAACTCTGTCTCCGCGCTGTAAGCAGTGAACTCAAAACGCGGTCACCACTAGTGTTACACAGTTACAATAGGAGAATGACGTATTTTCACACAAAAGGTTCAACATTTTGTTATGTGAATGGAATAATTTTCTTTTCAGTTTCTTCGTCCACGTCGGAGAATGCCGAACAAAGGTTGCACAATTTTTTTCGTAGTGTTCAAAATCGGTGACTAGATTTTGTATATTTCTACGTTATAAGATTTTCTACATACCGTACTGTTTAAATTATAATGCACTGGTGTAAGGCTTTAATGTTTCCAGTGCTTATCAACCTAAACGCGTTGATTACACATTTGGGAACCGAAAGTAGAGAAGTGGAATTGGAATCAGAAGCTTACAATTCAAGTATTATAGCTTAGCTATAATAAGTTATAGCTAAACGTAAGTAAATTAAACAATGTTTCATTTAATTTTTTAAAGTACATGACATGATAACGTTAAAAGGGGAACATCATACAGCATTCGCTTTAAAATTTTAAAACACACAATTTACAGCAAGGTTATAATTTTAATGGACTACAACTTTTATTATCATGATCGAAACGCCCTCTCGGGTATCGTCCAGGATAGTAATGGGTAGCTGCTCTACTGTAGTGTGAACGATATTCCTTCTGTGTATGCCGAACAGGCCACATTGAACAGCCTAAAGCCCACAACTGTTTTACTACTTCGGTTGTACAAATAAACTGAATCTAAATGTTAGTGTATTACAAACACGTTAAGATGTGCTGAACTACTGACCAATCGGATGCACATGTTTAACCTAAAAACTCAACTGAATTTATAATTCGAATTGTTCAGATGTAATTTGTACAATACAAGTCATCATATAATATATATTAATGACATTGTAGAATATAAGTCATTTCAACTCTCAGTAATATGAGTAAGTATTAAATGTTAGAATAAATCCTAAAGTTTACAAATGAATAGAGAACGTTGTGTAAAGCTCACTTTATTAAATGGGTAGCCTAAACCACTGCTGACATGCTGTCACTGCACTGTTCTTAAAACAACATACAAACAGCTAATATCGATAAGCAAACATTATATTTTTTTACTATGACAGGAACATTAATTTGCCTTCTAAATGCATAACGTTAGGCACAGTAAGAAATAGTAGATAAATAGTACATAAATTCGAAAGATAACGGATGAGTGTATTAGTCAAATTAATAACAACAGATGTAGCGTGGAAATATATGAAGCAACTAAAATATCTTAATGAATGACCGGGAACTTATCAAATAAGGAATGGTCGCGTTATAAACCAATTATCAAACTGTCTAGTCCTGACAGATTATTGTCGCTGCAGTGGGCAAAGCATCCACTGAAGATGTCTACGAGACACAAGCCAAACATTTAGACTACAGGATTACAGTTAATAGTGGGGCACGTCTTCCAGCTAGAAAGTTTCAAAATAGCCTTCAAAGCAAACAATTTGCAAAATTAAACACCCAGGAGGACTCTTCCAACTCAAAAAATACTGAAGCACAGTCACAATTGTTTACACTGAAGTGGACTGTGGATATGACTCCATCACATATGTAATATTATTATTAAGCACTTACACTAACATGGTATTGTTACGATGGTCTAACTGATCGTCGTATGGTACAGTGGAAACTAAAATACAAGACACCAATGAAATCACTAATAACCAGCTTTAATTATCACAATTAATAATTTGTAATCAACAAGATAGTCTCTTACAGCAATTCAAGTAACAATTATCCACACGCAATAATAATGTAAACTATAAAGAATTACTTACTAATTATAACACAACACTTTGCTACAAACACTCAATCCGCGCTAAAGAAATCGCTCAACACCACTGAACTGACAAACCGGCTGATATGGATTTTTATAGATAGCGCGCGCCCTCTAGAAGTCTTCCATCATCAATGTGCACGCCACTTACGCGTAATGCTGACGCTAATGTGTGCTTCAAGTTGTCCCCCCAGGTGAATGACAGGACTTGCAAATGAAAAAGTCTATTAACAAACAAGCGTGAACTTTATTAAGCATGCAAACTTACATGACATCACAAGTTTTAAACTCATCAATGAGTAAAATTGAACAGCAGGATTTTATATATATATACATGTTAATATTTTTTACAGCATAGGATTGTGAGTGAAGTTAAGTTTAAATATAAATGCATGTATCCTGCCACGCTATGTCCAAGTTAATTCTTGCAAGAATATTATTCAAAAGTCTAATTGAAAATTAATAACCTTGAGTGCTATATAAAATGAATTAAAGAGGCTAGCCTTTTAGTAACCTTTTAAGCATTTTGATATCATAATTCCAAACACATTCCCCTCCAAAAGTGAAAATTACACACAAACACATACACAACATATATAACACACATCCACCATTTCTGTACAAAACCCCTCATAATAACCTTTTTGCAACAAGAATAAATAAATACACAATTATATAATTAACAACGCAAATTTAGTAATTCTCAGTTACGCATCATAATATGTCAATATAATTAACACGGAAAATGAAGGTTAATGGGTAGAGTCTCGGTCGCACCATTAAGTCCTGGGCAGAGTAGCTTCACGAGTGTGTCCGTGTACGTGGATCTCGACTGACGGCATGTCATGGCTTAACGGTCGTCTCTGCCAGAAGGGTGGACAGTTGGTCATCTACACCCGACACCCATCTCGCCCTTGTTCGAGCACCTGGAGCAGAACTTTATTTAGCCTCTCATAGAGAAGAGCAACGATTGAACCGATGAGTGCCGTCAGCCGAGAGCAGATGACCTGGTTGAGGGTTAAAAATTAATAGAAATGAGGACGATTTGATGGGAATGTCTAACCACGAAACTTCGCCGATGCAGGAGTACACAATTACAGCTGAGCGCGCCAACTGGATATCATCGCTACGCACAAACCGTCTGCATAGCCCACGACGACGAGATGCAGTGGCCGCGCGTGACGTCAAAGCCCGCTCGTTTTAAAAACACATCGCCTTACATGCTGAACCCAGTACGGCACAAAGTGTCCTCTGGAAGAGTCTGGAACAAACTTGAACGCGCCGTTGACTAAGGTAACACCTGGCTACTAATGGGGGGACGTGTGGAAGGAAGCTCTCGGCTGTTCTACGCGATTTGATGCGATTCTCTTTACAGTATGTAATTTTTCTTAATACTTTATATTATTTATGGTATTAGTAGATGATGTAATATCTAAATCCTGCTAAGCAGGTAGTCAAACTTGTTTTAATGCGTCAGGTTTTGATTGAAATAACTATTAAATATATTATTTTGTGTTCAGTCAGTCACGGTAGTAATGAACTACCTTCTACAAATATATTCAATAACTCTAAGACATTTTAAACATAAGATTTGTTTTGCGTTTTTTCGACAATAGCATATTACCTTTACATGAGAAACACTCGTATTTTAATTTCTGTTGTTTGTTTATAACTTAATTATTTTTAAGAAAGAAACTGTTAGACGTTCTATGGTGTTGTTAAATATTTGCTTTAGGAATTCCCGCTTTAGTTATTTATCAATAGTTTCAAAACTTGAATAAAAAGTTTAAGTTTTCTGGAACATTACTAAAAGCATATGATAGACATATATGTGACAAATATGAGAGACATAATGTTACTTTTGTTACACGGTACACAGTAAACTTAATAAATGACAGGTTATATAAATATGTTTTATGTGAAAGATTGTCCTTTAGATAAAAATTCAATGACTTTAAAGATGCTTAACATAGAAATTAGAAATGTTTTAGCGAAACATGTTTTCAACTTGCTAGAAAATTTGTCTCAAACAAGTACAATAATCTATTACATATTTCTCACAATAATAATGACATTGTAACTAAATATAATTAATGGTTAACACGGGGTTTTAACAAGCAACTCTGCGTTCCGTATACACAATAATAACATAATTGTAACTAAGGCTTCCTTCAAATGCCTTATTTTTAAAGTCAGTCAAGCTTATTATAACGCGTAACGCATTCCAATAGTGATTCAAACTTTATGGTACTTCTGTTGTTTCTGTGCCAGAATCTTCTTTAAGTAATATTAATAAATATGCGGCGTAGTAAAACCATTTAAAGACAGTAAAAACTATTCTTTAGTATTAATTGTATCTCCTTTAACAGTCAAAACAAACAGCGAATTAATCAAAGCTATCAGTGTAATACATTTTAGGTTAGTTGTCTCCAAGTCGCTTATATTAATATAATAGATATTTACCATAAATCCGTCGTGCGACTTCGTTTTTCTCGTCTTATTTTGACGCGTTTCGGCAACGAATTGCCATCTTCAGAAATCTTAATCACTCATAGGAGATCGTTAAAAAATTAAAAACACTAAAATCATTACGGTAAAAGTGCACTTTTACGACATTGGAAACTCACAGACGCGAACATGAAAGTTTATGTTTCTCGCGTGGACAATATCGATCGACTGCTTTCGCGTGGACAATATGGATCAACTGATTCACTGTTTATATAGCCACTGATAAACCTGTTTTGCTTATTATAGCCCGTATGTACTGTGACATTTCTTTTACCGGCGCCCGTGTGCAAGTATTGCCGTGTCGTACAATATGTTATGTGAAAATGTAAGTTTATCATTCAAGACATAATCACTGTTGATTTTGATGGCTTTATATATTTCGTATTCCTCAAGCGCGTCCATGTATTTTCCTTTCCTTCTTATAAAAGTAGAATATAAATTTTACGTACAATCGAGATAGTAAGTTAATTTTTAAGAAACCAAACAATAGAATAATTTAAAACAACCGTATTAATAATACTTTAAATGTATTGCGTCATGTTTGCTTAAATAAAACATTGCCCTCTGTTGTGTTTTTTATTTTATGCAAAATAAAAAAAAAAAATCTAAAAGCGGGAATTTAATTTTAGATGAAACTAAAAAATATACGAGAACTTCAGTAGAAAACAGAAGAGATAAATAAAAGAAATAACATAATGGAGAAATATAAATAAATGATAATAAGCGCTAAATGGAGTCTCCACGTCTGTATGTATTGATTGCATTTTGAAACGCGACGTAACAAGAAACTTCTGTAATCAGTCGAATTTGGTCCCATTCTTACCTTAAATTCAGTAGTTTTAGAAGTTTCGGTTCTCTAAGGAATTGTGAGAGGGAAACACCGTTAGCGTATGTTGTCCCATCGGATGAGTTCAAATTGTAAAATCAAATAAAAAACGACCGTCACTCCTACAACACTGATACTGTTCGTTTCCTTTTTGTGAGACTAAGAAGCAATTATAGAATAAAATTTTATATGACCAAAGTAAGTTCTGTTCACTATTTTTACGAATATTTTATTTGTATTCGGTACGGATACGCTTCAGTTATCTAGTGCTGTAATATAAAATAAAATCTAATTTCCACCATATGAAATATCGATAGAGTGATCGAGTTGCTTCGTGACAATAAAAAGATGTCCTTAAAAACATATTTCCCTATTTCTGTTTAAAACTCATTATAAGAATACAGTATTCGAAATTAACGTTTTAATAAGGGACGTGTATGTTAATAAATAGTATACCATGTTAACAAAATTCACCTTAGTTTTTTAGAAACTGTAAACGAAGACATTATGTTAAAAATACTCTATGTGCAATCACAAAAGAAGACATAATCAAAATTCATAAAAGCTAAATCTTTTACATCTGATGCATCTGGTGCATCTGTTTATAATACTAAGTAGCATACTAAGTGGTTTATTGACTGACAAGTTATAAACGTTTGTACTATTTTAACGTATAGTTATCCTAATGGCCGTCTTAGGTTTAATTTGCGGCGTTGGTTATATGAGCTACACAGTTGCCGGGTTTCGTGTGTGGCAATGCGCATTCGGCGCGTTTGTAACGTCCTTTCGCCGCGTTACAAATCCAGGGAACCCCTCGTAATTAAACTCCGTTAATTAGATGGGCTGCCTACGTTGTAACAGAATTGATCACAAATAATTAATGTAACAAATTACTTACTAACTGTGTAAGGAAACAATGGCAAGGTATACAATTGATTTAAGCACTCCTCATATGTGTGTAACAAGAAGATTTCTCTTTATTTAACATTTAAAAAAATATACTAACAGATCCCATGACATTACTAATTCAATTATTAAGTTATTTGAAAGGTTTCTTTAAACTTTGAGATCAAACTTGATTTTATATAGCTATACCTCGGATCCGGGTCAACTTTCTGTATTTCTGTAATTAAGACTTTTAATTATACTCATTTCATGATATTAGCTTGCAAGACTTTCTTTTATTCAACCATTGGAAGAATGGTATTATTGCTTGAATTATATTACTCTACATTAGCATATAAATTGTTACAACGTATGAAGTTAGAATAGTTACATGAAATTCTTAGATTTAATTTATAAGTCTTTACAAAGTTAATAGTTTCTGAAAAGTCTCTTTCAAGATGTGTTATGTAACAAATATTAGTAACCCTCGATAGACAGGCTATCGAGTCACCTTTTAATTGGTATGCAGAAGACTCGTCCTGGGGTATCCGTCTTGGGAAACAGGAACAGCTACGTCGTCATCTCGGTCTGGCCTTCCTCTGTAAAGGGCTCCAAAAGTTCGCAGGTTGAACAATACGTCGTGTAGATATCTACGATGATCTTGTAGATTCTCGGATGTCCTGATCTGCATATTCTGTCACGTGCAGTAGAGTTTGTGGCTTCTGATAGTTCACATCTCCGGGTATGACTTTGGAATTGTTGTTATTTGTTGAAGCACGAAGTCATCTTGTGTTGCACTCCTTTTTTTCGTTTCGATTTTTTTTTACTTTACTTTTCTTGTCTATTTACATGACTATATTAATTAACACATGCAGATGCTTTAAACAGCTACATCTGGTACACCATCTTAAGGTGAGACAAAATATAGTTAACATATTTTAAGCGCACAGCTCCTACGTCTATACTGTACGAAGTCACCATTGCAAGAGAGAGAAATTCCGCTCCCTTCGCCTGGTACTGGGCAAAAGTTAGTGGGACAATTTCCGCGCGAGAATATAGTTCCTAACTATATTTAAGTTAACATTTTTTATTTATACAAACTATCCCTAAACAAATATACATAATTTAAATCAGTTCTTTTAGCGACTATTTATGTCTTCAGATTTTTTATTATTAACATTAGTTTTTTTTTATCTTATTCTTACTCACACAAGACTCGGAAAACATGTCGAGTCTGGAATCAACAGGACAGCGCCTGCTTACAAGCAAAGGGTTAAATACGATATTAATAACTCTTTACAATTTATCTTTTTATTAGAGTATCTTCTAAATAACTAATTAATTACTGCTTCCTCTCATACTGAGTACATACAGGTATTTTATATTAATACAGTGAGATTTAAATGGCTTAAGAGCTCGCAACCTTAATTTTTTTTAAATTTTTATTTTCTTGATTATTTCTTTTATTTAAATCGTCACACGTTGAAAGCGTTTGAATTGTATTTCTCTCAAACAATGACGCCGATTTACTGCTACACGAAGTGAATATTTTCACTGAAAAACTACAAATCATTGTACAGTTTTATTAGTGTTTTACTTAAGATGTAAATACTTACCTGTCAACAGTTACATGAAGCAGTATCACCCAGTTCTAAGTATGAAACTAGCATGACGTTAATTATCAAAAGGAGCTTTACTTTAGCTATAATTGAAAGCGTGTTTATATTATTTAATGAATGAGCGGTGTAGACAATCAATGTAAAATATCAGGTAACTAAGCAAAGGCGAAACATTTGTACTACAGGAAAAGCAATTATCTAAAATAATAATCATGGATTGAAAACGTGCAAAACATTGTACTCTTAAAAACATACGTAAGTAATATAAAATATATACTACTAATAAACAAATTACGCAGACGTGCGCGCGCGCTCACGCCAGGGTGTAACGTAAAAGGAGTCCTTACTATACAGATTCGAATGTTTTGCATCAGTAGAAGAAAAAGTTCTTATACACACACAGGTCCGGAAAATTTTAATTTTCCGTGTGGCCGCCATTCTGCACTTTTTAAAGGAAAACTTTATATATCAAGGGGGAACGAATATATCTTAATAAAATTTGGCACATATGTGTACATTAATATGAATTTAATGAATTACGAAATATATTCATAATTTCATAATTAGGACTACGGTTCCTTCAGTATAAGAAACATGTATTTTAAAGTTATTACTATTCTTTAAAATTACCTCACTCGTGGTAGTTTCTAACAAAGTTAGGGCTTGTTTTTTAGTAAAAATAGTATTAATGACATCTAACAAATTTAAAAACACATCTGTGATGAGGTTTCTTCTACCCAGTAATAATTATTATGGACATTAATAATTCCATTTCATGTAAGACTTGCTTCATCAGTGGATATATCAGGGACTAAATAACTGCAGATCAATTGCAATTTTGTGTAAAAAAGTAAATTAAATCTCCGTCTCTGTTAATAGTCAATATTTTCAAGTTCTTGTACGCTTTGTAGATGGTACGGCTGTAATCTTTAGCTTTGTAAAATTGCTAATACAGTTGTGTGATACACACGTTCAATTATAGCAATTCTTCATCTACTCACTTCAGAATTTTACCAAATTTTTATGCAGTACTCGATCCTTCTTCTTGCAAAAGTCTTACGTCGATCAATTGTACATTCTTCCAGTTGTATTTTAAAGTTTAAAAGTGCGACGAATATCTGACATTTTAGCCGTATGAATTAGCTATTGTCGACAATTACATGATAAACAATGAATAAAGTAACACGAACAAATGAATTTAGGATTTGTCTTTAAGAAAATTAAGTGACAGTATTATTTAGTTAAACTACATGTGTTATCACTAAACTCGCTAAAGCAAAGAGATGATGTACAAACTGAATATGCTATTATTATTTTCTATTAATTTCAAATAATTTTAATTGCGATTCAAATTAAGATGTGTAAATACCTGTAATTAAATTTGTTAAAAGTTTTAAATTTAATGTTTGGAAATCTATCATTGTAAGGAAATGAAATATTTTATAAAATGTACTTTTTTATGAATTACGGTTACTGAGTTAATTTGAAATAAAATAATAACTTTAAATACGTTTTTCCTATACTGGAGGAATTGAAGTCCGGCACAAGAAAGTAGGTACTCAGAATGTATGGGTAAACTGTTTCCTGCCATGACTCAGTTACTTGTTATCGGATTTGAACAAACAAGACTTTACTGTATTTACAATAAAATACTTACCATAATAATTAATAAACGGTAGTTTGTCAAAATTAAAATTTGCAGAGCTATTAGTGATTAAATAATTAAGTAGCCACCATTTTGAAATTTGAGATCATAAAACCGTGATTTCTTAGTTTATTGAAGAACATTAATGTAAAAACGTGTACAAAATTTCATTAAGATATCTACGTTTGCTTAGTTAGAGATGAAATTTTAAAAACACAAAATGGCGGTGGGACGGAGACAAATTTGAAATTTTTGGCCTAGGGTTAATAGGAACTTTTTTCTTACACTGACTGATAAAATTCGAGTATGTATAGTGAGGATATTTTTTACGTTGCATCCTGTACACACACACAAGCGCGCCCACGCACACATACGCACAATGCTTTAGTAATATAATGTAAACCACAAAATAAAAAAGTAATGTTAGGCATCGCCATTAAAAACCAAATTAAAATCTTTAGTGCATTTAGTATGGCAACATCCACATATCACTGTACTACTAATAAACAGGAACTTATAAGGCAAAATATTTTGTTATAGTATATTTATAGATACTATAAAAAGAAGGCTTCAGTGATGGCAGAAAAATGTAAACATCTGCGTTATGTATTTTTTGTTTGTGTTTAAGCTCGTTTCAAAATATGTTCCACCGGACAGAATGGATTGTTTAGAGAATTGTGGAACTTACGTTTTCAGTCAGCCTTTTGTGTAAGAGAAATAGCTGTATCCCATGGACACGAAATTTGTATATAAAAGCTGGATATTAAATCTGTGTAAAGGTTTTTATTACTAACGCAAACAGTCTATAAGCAAGATGAGTTAACGTGAAATAACGTGGCGAGAAGACTTGGCGCGCGTCTCCCGAAGCGTCCGCTGTAATGATTAAAATCATTATCATTTCAATCATTACAATCATAGAATTTAAATTAAAATTAACTTTAGATTACATAGTATAATGTTCACGCTTATACTTTATATCTATCTGAAGAAAAAAATTTAATCACAGACCGAAAATTTTAATACACACACGGACGACATTAATTAATTATAGAGATAAAAAAATCAGTAAAATTCAGTTTATTGCGTTTTGGCTATTAAAATGTGTTACTTACTACGGAAATTTATTGTAAACAAAACATGTTTAAAATTAACTCCATCTTATAATAGGGTAGCAGTCACTGGTTGATTGAAACGTTGCTCTGTCTTCTACAAGTAACAAAAATTTAGAAAATATTTTTTTATGAAGAATGTAATTGTGCTACAGACATATACTTTATACAGAAATGTGCAGCACAGCATGTAGAATATCAATAAAATTTAAAACTCTTTAAAATTTATACTTCACATTTAGTACGAGTGGCAAAATTGTAACGACACAAAAGGAAAGAAGTATAGGGGAAACGCATGGGTAAGACAGATCGCGACATCTCCCATAAGAGCCAATGCTGCAAATAAACCTTTGACGGGAAGTTTATAACACAACATGCTAAAAAAAATAATATGCTTATACTTCCTAGATGAATTAATCATGTGTCCACATGTCTTTCTCACAGTAAATGTTTAAACTTTACCTCTGACGTCACTACGGTGCCTTATCGTACTTAAATCATTCTAAATTTCTTTATAACCTGACGATGATAAATATAAATCAATGGAGCATTAATACTGAATAAAGAAGACTATATTTCTTTTTAGTTGTATCGAAAAATCTTATGGCCAGTATAAAAAAATGAATGGTCCAAATGGATTTGAATGTTTTCTACATCTTGACTTACAGTTCAAGAATAACATAATTTGTAACGAAATAGAAACTTTGAAAAAAACAAAAAAGTGCGGAAATTATTGTGTAATAATAATAATAATAATAATAATAATAATAATAAATAATAATGATAATGATGATGATGATATAATAATAATAATGATAATAATAATAATACACAGAATTAGAATTTATGAAAGGCGTGCGTTTAATTCTTAAGATATATACACAATTATAATTTAAGAAAAACAATATAGTAAATTTTTGTTCTTTTCAGAATATATAATTACATAATTTTGGCGGCAACCGTGTAATGAACAGGTTAGATTACCGTACTTACTAAGAAAACGTGACTATAGTTTCACGTAGTCTTAAATGAACGCTTACTTGCCGTTTTCGATTTTTAATGATTAATATTGCTATATCAGGTTTCTAAAGATTATAACTACATAAAATTATTTTAGGTTTCAAAGCTTTAAATGAGTATTATTTTTTTGTCAGTTTTAATATATTCGTAAATTCATATAATATATAAGGTGATTCAAAATACCACGGTAATCTCTCGGGACCTGATTTTATAGCTAAAAGTAAGAAAAAAGTTCATATAAATATCGGTCCGAAAACGGTTCGGTAGCGAGATACGGCAAAGCAGTTCGCCATGATTTCTGCTCCCACGGTAAAATCAAGTCATACTGAAATTCTTGCGGTATAAAATGAAGGGAAACTTTAGTGGTTTCTTAGGGTTTGTGAACTGAAAAATCAAATAAAAGATGTCCGAGAACTCTTTCTTAATTAATTTCTAATAAAAACTGTGAAAACACAAAAAATTTGAGTCGAAAAACACATTTTTAGATTTGGGATAAACTAACTTTGTTAATTTGCCAATAAACAAATAAAAACTTTGAACTAACTTTGTAGATATTTTAATTATGCAAAAATTGATGTGTATAATATCTGTTAAAAATAAGTTCAAAATTGAAAAATTTGACTTTAGTTAAACACAAAACAGATCAAAATGCGCCAGAAAAGTGTTATAATTTTAAACAGAACAAAGGTTTCCGTAAACGTGTCACAACAAATGTAATCGTAAGCAAATTGAAACCTTATAATATTGAATTTTTGCTTCAAACAATTAAATTTCAAAATTGTTTAATTGATAAAGCTACAACATTTGTTCAAAGCAGTGGTTCAATGTGGCCATTTTTTGAATGCAGAATTCAGCTCAGCGAATCCATGCTAGCCGGGCACGTCTTATAGCATCAGGTTTATTCTTAACAGTAGTTACATATTCTATTATGCGATGTCTCAATTCTTCTTGTGTGCCAATACGAGCGGAATAAACTAACGACTTCATCCAACCCCAAAGTAAAAAGTCTGCTGGCGTGAGATCAAGAGATCGAGGTGGCCATTTTACTTGTCCGTTTCGACCAATCCATCGCTTACCGAATGTATTATTTAAATGGTTCATTACATCACGACAGTAGTGAGCAGATGGTCAGACATTCAAAAATCACATATCCACTCTGTCTGCAAGTGGAATTTCTTCCAAGAGTTCCATCAGATTCGTTTGCAAAAAAAACGTAAGTATTGTCTTCAATTAAGCTTTAGGGATAACAAAAAAGGGCCTAAGAGATTATCACCAAGAAGGCCGCACCACACATGGTCTCAAGGACTTTCGATTTTGGTGAAGATCGGTTAAGGGGAAGGGGTAGTTTACCTGCAACCTTTTACGTTTTAACAAGAGTAAAGTACTTGAAAATTTATTTAAACTTTTTCAAACAATGGTAATTGTTAGAAATAAAATAATTTTGTTGCCAGGAAATAAAATTAAAATTTTTTCATTTTAATGTAAATCATGTATAAGAGAAAACATATCGCGCTTGGCAGGCGATATTAAGTTTTAAATATAAATCTTAGAATATGGAAGTCATGTATGGTTCTCCATACCGATATTTTATTTTTACACAGCTTTTATAGAAACTAATTGAGATAGAGTTCGGAGACATCTTTTATTCAATTTTTCAGATCAAAAACCATAAGAAACCACCAAATTTACCATTCACTTTATACCCAAAGAATTTGAGGATGGCGTCATTTTACCGCTGGAGCAGAAATCAGGGTGAACTGGTTTGAGAGCCGTAACTCGCTAACGAACCGTTTTCGGACCTATGTTTATATGAACTTCTTTTTTTTTTTTTTTAGCTACAGAATCATCTCCCGAGATATTGCCGTCCAATGTTGAATCACCCTGTATATTAATACGTACTAATAATGAGAATTCAAATAGCTACGTGTTAGTAATTCACGCTGCCATTATTACTTAAAAATATTAGATTTTATTAATATTTTAAATTGATTGTAATTCTAAAGCCGCATTGAAAATATAATATTTATATTTTCAATTAGTACAAGTAAAAAGGGGGTTGTTACGTTACATTAATATTTTACACTATAAAATATTTTTTGTTTCATTCTTTATAGAACACGGTACAGAGAGCATTACTCAACCATAATTAATATTTGGACTATCCCTGTATGTATTTTACTTCCATATTCCTTAAGGAATGGAAGTATGGTGTGGCAAAAAAAATCGTGTTCCAGATTATTGCAGATTCTGATTCTACTACGCTCAAAACATGAAAAAAAGTCGTTTTCCGAAAAGTGTCTGTGTCTGTGTGTGTGTGTGTGTGTGTGTGTGTGTGTGTGTGTGTGTGTCTGTGTGTCTGTAGATTTTTTTTCTATGGCAAACGATAACTGCCGCAAATTCAAACAGAATCAAATAATTTTTTGCATACTGCCCTAATTTGTAAAGTACTCGCGATCTATTGTTTTTGGTGAAGATCGGTTGAGGGAAAGGGGTAGTTTACCTGCAACGGTTTTTTTTATCAAGGGAAATTTTTTTTTTTTGGCAAACGATAACAGCCGCAAATTCAAACAGAATTAAATAATGTTTCGTATACAGCCCTGAATTGTAGAGTTCTCAAGATCTATTGTTTTTGGTGAAGATCGGTTAAGGAGAAGGGGTAGTTTACCTGCAACGTTTTTTTATCAAGCGTATTTTCTATGGCAAACGATAACTGCCGCAAAGTCAAACAGAATCAAATAATTTTTTGCATACTTCCCTGAATTGTAGAGGTCTCAAGGACTTTCGATTTTGGTGAAGATCGGTTAAGGGGAAGGGGTAGTTTACCTGCAACCTTTTACGTTTTAACAAGAGTGAAGTACTTGAAAATTTATTTAAACTTTTTCAAACAATGGTAATTGTTAAAAATAAAATAATTTTGTTGCCAGGCAATAAAATTAAAATTTTTTCATTTTAATGTAAATCATGTATAAGAGAAAATATATCGCGCTTGGCAGGCGATATTAAGATTTAAATATAAATCTTAGAATATGGAACTCATGTATGGTTCTCCATACCGATATTTTCTTACTGTAGGAAAATCCTGTCATATATGAAAGCAGCAAGTACGTAATATTTCAGTGACATGCATCTAACAAAATAGGCTATCGAAAATCATTAGATACTGTTTTCAGTTACTCTGGAATACATAGAAGCCTTCCCTCATTTACAAGTAGGCCTATAACGGCCACTCCATAATTATGAGGATAAAAAATATGAGTTTTTTTACTGACTTTTATATTAACTTCATTTGCTGTCTCACCTCATATTTAGGGAAATCACTCCGTCAAATTTTTGTCATTCCGTATGCGACCTATAAATTAATTTACAAAATGCATATTGTTTATCTAACCATCACTAATGTCAAACATAAGTACTAAAACACGTACAAACTATAAGTCTTCCTTAGACGTTATAACCATGTATAACTCTATTGATACAGTACATTATTTTTCTGTTTTGTTGTTATGACAAGGAGAAACATAATCCTGACAAAAACAGGATGAAATGCTATGTGTTAGCGAAACGAAGTTTACGCTATGCGCATGTAAGTTTTTCAACATTCATAAAAAATTACTGTTCAAACTCTAAAGAATCTTACAACCAGCCTAAATTTCCAAAATGTGTCAGTAAAATTTTGAAAAATTACAGTCGATATAATGAATATACAGTATGTAAATTTGAAATGAATTATGCTAATTTTTTAAAAACTTGTATTCTTACTGCATATACGTTTCCGTATTACAGATGATCATATGATGTGCATAAACTACATTTAGGGCATATGATGGGACCAAATGGATGTTTTGTAAATGTATTTACAGGTAGTTTATAGTTTAAATACATAATAAGTGGAATTTGTTTAATATATACTACACAGTCTTAAGCGATAGAGAACTGAAAGAAACACAAAGTAATTTATTTTTATTCGTAGATTTAACCTAATACTTAATACAAGTAGGCTAACTTTATAAAACAATGCGTGTTATTATTATTATTATTATTATTATTATTATTATTATTATTATTATTATTATTATTATTATTATTATTATTATCAATGATGATCAAATATTAATAATAATATTTTTTTTACGAAGGAGACTGTGGAAAACTAATGTTCGCCGCAGGAGGGTCTGCACTCCTACGGTGTGTGGGACTCGCACCACCAAAACCACAAACCCTGTTGTCCACGGCATGGATCCACCTTGGGACTCAGCCTTTGCAATACTTCAAGGTGGTGCCATTTGTAATTCGTCCTGCGGACGTTCATCTGTTTTAAACCTTCAGCGGGTCAACGTTACCTGTTTTCTGCTATTCTGTTAGCGGTCCTAGCAAGATCACCTTCGGCTTCCTGCTTTTGCCTTAGTACCTTCTCTATGTAAGCTGCTACCTGCTCCTAATAGTGTTCGCTCTCCACCATTATTCCGATAATATTTTCAGGCGAGATCTGTTTCACTACATTTTCCAGTGTTTGCCTCTCTTCTTTCCATCTCTCACATGTGGAAAAGGTGTGATTCACATCGTCTAATTCCTGTTTACAGAAAGTGCAGTCTAGTCTGTCCACTTTCCATAGGTAAGCACGGAACAGGCCATGGACAGTTAGAAACTGCGTTATGAAATAATTAATCTCGCCATGTTTGTGATCAGTCCACTCAGCTAACTATTTTATGAGCCTAGCGGTCCATCTTCCCTTCGCGTCACTGGTCCATTTCACCTGCCACTGAGCCATAGTACAAGCCCTGGCCTCCTCGTGAGCTTGTACAATATCTACTTGGCCCTTCCTCTTGTAAACAAGTTTCCGTTCCTGCACCAGCAGATCGATTGGGATTATTCCTGCGATGACAAGAACCGCGGTCTCCGAAACCGTGCGGTAGGAGCAAGCCACTCTGAGCGCGTCACTTCGCTGTCCGGCTGACATGCGTCGTCTGTATTTCTCCAGCTTGAGTGCATCAGCCCATATCTCCGCACCATAAAGCAGTATTTATTGAATGCGTAACCGACATAAGTAACCGTCGCTTCAAGGTTTCGGCCCACTGGTAATACCATAATATTAATAATAATAATAACAACAATTGTGCATTAACACAAGTTAATTTTTTAGAGGACATAGCCAGTAGAACAGGCTTAAGAATTTCTGCAGAAAAAAAACAAATTTCTCACAAACATTAAAAACGCGCCAAAATTCCTGGTAACAGATATTGGTCGAATAGAGAGGGTTCGAAAATTTAAGTATTTAGGAGAGATAATTCAAGAGAATGGCTTGGAAAAATCTGCTATAGAAGAAAGGCTTCATAAGATGGAAAGGGCATATGGTATAATTAAAGATATTTACAATAAAATATGCGTATCTAAAAATGCAAAAATAAGGCATTACAGTACAATAGTGAAGCCAGAATGCCTATATCCAAGTGAATGTCTAGCACTGAATTATAATTTAGACAAACTAGAAATATTGGAAAGACGAATTATTAGGAAAATATTAGACCTACGAAAAACTTCTGAAGGTTGGAAATTACAAAGTAATGTTGAAATATATCAAAGTATAGAAAATATAACAGAAACAATGAGGAAAAGAAGACTATAATTTTTTGGACATTTATATAGAATGGACGACAAAAGGTTGACAAAGCAAATCTTCAAATATCTGTTGGGGGAAGAAGTCAACATCAAGTTGGATTAAAGAAGTCCAAAAGGATTTAGAAAAAAATAATATACATGCAGAAGAAGCAACTGAAGGAGAAGTTTCTCGGGGAAAAGTGTTAAAAATGGAAGGAGTCCAGGGTAGGAGAGAGAAAAACGCAGGTTCAAAGTGGACTGAAGACAGGAAGAAGAGACACAGTGATAAGATGAAAAAAAAATAATAATAATATTAACACTAACACATGTTTTCTCTGGTGCTCACTCTCAGTTGTATAGTTTTGAAACTGAGAGAAACATTCATCTTTGTTTACCACTGCTGGTTCTGCACTAGTACTGAGCGAAACGTTTTTCATTGTGAATTATAATGTTAAAAAATGGGTTATAAACTATTAAAGTATTTTGAATGATAGACTATTTAATAATGACAATAATAATAAATCCTAAAAGAAGTAACACTAATGGACATTATATCTGTCTAGAATTCAACTCATCCATTAGAAATTTATTTAAGGATATCGAGACAGTTTCAAATAAAAAATAAAATTTTGTTATAAAAGTAAATCATTTTTTTCTTGTAGCAAAGGTCGTATATGTAGAACGTATTCTAAAGTTATAATAACATTTTAGTTTCTTGGATTTTATTGAAAGTAGGTTTACAGAGATTTCTAAGTTTATTTATGGAAATAACTTACGTCTTAATTTCGTAGCAATGTTTGCTTTATTCTGATACTGTCTTTCACAATCTGTACTCTGCAGTAAATAACAACAAAATTGTGGTTTACAGCTGGTTATAATTTTGTTTGTTTAACTGAAATGTTTTTTTTTAATTCTCTGTTTGATTAGATTGTGAACTTAAACTAATACTTTTGCATCAAATCTATGGTCTGTTTAAAATAAAAACAAATTAAATTCAACTTTTAAAAAATTAATCATGTTGCTTCATTATTAGTATTTATACAACTGATATACAAACATAATTATACGTTCATGTATAAGGAGTGCAATTTCTTACTACGTTTTTCAGTGAGAACGTATAAAACAATTATGAAATGTTATTCTTTTAACAATTTATTTCTCCTGGATAGTATCTGAAACACGACTGAAAGTAAATTCAATAGTGTAAAATAAAAATACAAGGAAAAATAATTTTAATTTATTACTATCATTGTACGTATTTATAACATGCCATGTGATTAATACTAAAATTTTATAGTTTAACTCAACGTGTAAATAGATCTTTGATTTTCTTTACCTACAGTGAAATGCAGTCAGTTAGGTCTATAATTACTGTCATGTGTGCAGTTACCATATTTTATTAATTATAATCTCCTTCCCTGTACCAGACCTGAGATACTGTACATTGTATCACGTACCGTCTACCCTACGTTTCCAGGTAAGAACCAATGTCGCTTTTGAAGGACTACGTCTTCGATTTCTACAGCGTCTATAACAAGATAAACGTGTTACAAGTTAAAAGTCTCAGTTTCATTGTCGTTGAATAGTAGGTTAGTTCATTTTATTCTGTGGTTTTTGAGGGGAGTCGGATATATTGCAAGCAATGTTTATGCGAACACGCAAGATTGGGGGGGGGGAAGTGTCCTCTTGTGTACCTTAGAGGACACGCAATTCCATCAACCACAGCTTTATACAACAAATGAAACGGGATTTTCTCCTGTAAACAAAATCAAGGTATGACGCACGTACGCGAGCTCGTATGTCTGAGGACATACGTTGGACAACGGGAAGTTATTTTCATGTGGTACTAAAGCTAAGCGACTATTAACACACATTATCCAAAGCCGTTTCAATGAAGGTAATCATATACATAGTTGCACAGTTATATCAGTTCTGAAACTTCGTTAGCAACAAAGCGCTCCTGTTTATCAGTTTTCACAAATTGATTAATGTCTACCTTGAAGACACTACAGTTACAGGACCTATAGTTGTACGCTAGACCTTCAATTTGCTACTTCCATTTCCTACTCGAAATTAATACATTAATTCTACAGTCCCGCCAAATTTTAATGTTTACAATCAATAAACAACACATTGTCAAAATCATGTATGAATTTCTATTACACAATAATAAACTCAGTGAGTTCACATAAGAAGTATTATCAATCCTGTTTACTAAAAAGTTGAAATAGATAAGAGCAAGCATAGGTTTAAAATTAGAAATGCTGTGTAAATTTTTGTCAAGAAAAACGAAATTGTCTTTATAAGTTTTTGATTGTTATAAAATAACAGTTAATAAATTTGAATAGAATATTCGATGCATAAAATTTAACAAGTTATAAACATAGCATACGAGAATCAGATAAAGCTATGTAGAGATATTCAGAAAACAAAACGTGTATAAATCTGTTCTCTGTGGAAAACAATGGAACTGTATGAACTTTAGACAGGTAATTTATGGCCTCCTGCTGTAATCTCAAACGCTGTGGCTCGCATACTAAACACATTCTCTATCGCATCGAAGGAATTCAATTTATTTATTTCCAGTTACTGGGAATAAGGAAAAGGAGTAAGAGACTCTGGTGATAAGAACAAAATAAATAAAAACCTTGCCTACGTATAAAGATAAGTTACCTTATCCACATTCTATTTATTTATTTAAAATTTAGTCAGAGAATAATATCTGCGTTTATGTGCCATGACAAATACAAATTTTAAAGGAAATTAGAGCTTTATTATAAAGAATGTTCTGAAAATAAATATGTAAAGAATGCACTTGGTGTATTTGAATAATAATTATAACAATAATTATTATTGGTGTAGAACTGTAATAATTATATTAGTATAAATATAGTTACACTTTACCAAACACATTGAGCCCCGGTGGCTTAACTATGGGCGGTATCAAGGTATCTATCTCGCCCCAGAGCTATTAACGATTTCAAAGAAATTCCATAGTTATATAATGTAAGCCTATTTCTAACCTAATTGCGTGTTAAAGCAAGACATGATTATTTCTACAAATAATCATAGACAAACGAATTATAGTATTTGTAAATTTCTAAAATAAAGTTAGAGTTTTCTTAACAATGGCAATTACTCAACAGTTGATAAATATAGAACTTGTACTTACATAATGCACTCCCACATATCAGATCATACAATATTCTGAACCTTTCTCACTGGGAAAAAGATGGTACTATCCAAATTACGTACGAACTAAGAAGTAGCTAAAAGTAAATTTAAAGTTTTACGGTAACAGCCGTGAGTTGAAAATATACTGATCTGATTTAGTGTTTAAACTTATACTAATCTACGGAATAAACTTTTGTTTTTATAAATTATACTATACTGAAATAATTCAGCTAGAATTATAGGCTCTCGAAACTTAAAGTTTTAAAAAACAACTATTGGAAATGTGAAGTAAGTACTACAAAGTTCTAAAGTTTTAATTTTAAATTTTTTTATTGACATTTATCATTATTCCCCTTAATATAACGTAGGTCTATATGTACAAAAATTATTTTAACTTAAATATAAATTTATTATATTGTATTTTTAATTAAAACACATAGAAATATATTATAACGAGAAAACGTGTATGATGTGTTTTTAAAATAATAATAACACTTCTTATATCATATCGACTTTGTAAAAATCATTCAAAATTTTATTAAATAAATTCGCATAATATTTTTCTTTTGTGTGTGCTCATTATACACACAATTATTGCCACTATACAAATAACATTACACAAATATTCATAAATATAATACACAAGATATAAATTGACATGTATATATAGAAATGTTTATAATATATAATGCGGTCTCGACTTGCTCAGATTGTATTTCTTTTTAAATTCCATATTTTTTTATATAATTACTACTTTGCTTTGTGTGCCTAAATATGAATATCGTATTCATGAAATATCAATAAATTTTAGAATTACTTATTCATTTATGCTACGTTATATTTTCAAAAATAATTTCCTATATGTTAAATATCATTATAAATTTAAAAATCGTTAAATCATTAAATATCAACATCATTAAAAATCATTATAAATCGTTGTTGACGAGTAAAAATGGTTTGCTGTCACCTTATTGCTGTGCGCTGACACTCAGTGATTCCTCGTCATGATCCTGATCCTGTGTCCTGTGTCGATCCTCCGTTATCGTCTGATCCTCCTGGAGTCCTTCGTCCGGTCCTCCTGGTCCACTCAGCATTCTGATGACTCGTGCGGTACTACTGGGATATCGACCTTGGATGCTCCACCGTCGGGCATAGACTTCGGCTGCAGATCTGTTCCAGTGAATGAAGGTCCAGGCTGGTGATCCTCGCTTATTTATACTGTCGGGCGCAAAAATCATGTTTCAACCATTCTGTGCACGATTTATATTGTTGTAGTTTGTCGAGCGTCCCTTTACAGATTCGTTTATTTTTCGTACTTATTTTAATTTTATTCGCAACATGCGAAGTCTTTTGTTTAAACTCGATTGTATGAACTCGATGTTCATACGATCGGTAATTTTTTATATATAAATGTATGTTAACAATTTTTCTACATTTTAATTGTTCTTGGTTCTATTCACTTTTATTTACACTGCAATAGTATGTATTATTTGTTTCGCAATAGATTTTGCACATGTGCGCGTCTTTATATTATTAATAACGTGGCGTAATTTGTTTTGCCATATCTTACGCGCACTTACCATAATTTAAATAAATTACTTATTTAATTCACATTTATTCAGGGGTTTCTATGCCGGTTTCTGCTGGCTCACACACACACACACACACACACACACACACACACACACACACACACACACACACACACACACATATCAATTACAATGTACACAGTCTTAGGTTGAGTGTGGCGTGATATGCCAGTACCGTCCTGCACAATCGGGCTTCCCCTTCGCTGGTTGCTTACAGCTTTCAATATGCATTTTTTTTTTATCTTGACGGTATTAGTTATTTATTCTAATTTAACAGTTTATTTTTAACTAACTGCGACAATACACAGTAACGTACGCAGACGTACTGTTGCATTATATATACTGTTTTTTATATATATATATATTGCAACAGTACACGGGATCTACTTTCATATAAGTGGAATACTAATGCTATATAACATTTTCTGATGGCCACAGACATGTTTTAAATTGATTTTGTTCTTTCTTTGTAAAGTAGTCATAAGTTTTGAACCAAGATATGTTTTAAAAATTATGTTATGTCAAAATGTTCACAATTTTATTCTCTTTTATGTCACGTGAAATATTTGTGTGTAAGTGCGCGGGTGCGCGGGTGATTGACATTTTATTTAATAACTTCGAAACTTGGACAGAGTATTCTCATGGTTTTAAGCTACATTTTTCATATACTCAATTCTCCACACATATAATTTTTATGTTTTTTAATGAATTCAGTCTTCTTTTATTCTCGTTATCTTCAAGAAAATAATAAAATTTATAGATTAGATCTAGACAGGCCTTTGCAGAATCGAACAGAGTTTAAGCCTGATTTCAGTCTATCTGTGTTCTCATCTGTGACGTTGCTAAAGTTTCAACCAATCAGTGGGTCTAAAATTTATTCAGTTTGGTCCTCTGTCGAGAACACTTCGCGCAGTTTTGTATAAGGACTCGTTATAGAAAGACACACTCGCTGCCACGAGTTTTTCGTGACAAGACAGGTCGTTTTCATTTAAACTTAGAAGATGGTTCACTGTTCGAGGTCTTCGAAACCATTACCACTTACAGAACTCAAATAATAAAAAATAGATCATTCTAGTGCTTTCCCGCGTATAGTAGAAGATATCCGGTAGGTACAAAATATCTACCGAGATATTTTGAGTTAACGCGAGAACACTTCAAGAACCCGGATTTGTGTAAGCTCAATAACAGATCTATTTTACCCAGTTTTAAAATCCCTAAGACTAAGTAAATTTAAATTGTAAACAATAACAGTTCGTATCGCAGTATGCGTGGGTGCAACGACGTGAATTGTCAGCATTAATGATCTTCGAACGGTCTACGGGCAGAGTTGTAGCGGTCACCAGTCGAACTACGTGCGTAGAGCGTCGAGTGGCTACGCAAACAGTGGATTTCAACACATCGAGTAACATAAAAAGCAAGCCAATAGACTCAATTTTGAAATACAAATATTTTAATAAACAATTTTATATTATAAATTAGTAAGACAATAGTAAATTTTAATGCTTTAATTTAATAAATTTTCCTACCTCCAGATATAGACTGTATGTAATAATTTCTATATTACCTACCTATGCAGTTTTAAATTGTATCGTTGCAGGATGCAAGTTTCATATAATAGAGATACTAATGCTGTAACACATTTTCTGACGGCCACAGACATGTTATAAATTGATTTTGTTTTGTTCTTTGTTAAGTAGTCATAAGTTTTGAATCAAGGTATGTTTAAAAACATATGTTATGTCAAAATGTGTATAATTTTGTGCTATTTTATGACAAGTGAAATATTTGTGTGTAAGTGTGCGTTGAAAAAGCAGGAATTGTGTAAGCCATATACACACGAGCTATTTATACCCAGTTTGATCCCTGAGATTAATATTATTAAAGTTATAAACAACAACAGTCCCATATCGCAGTGCGTGTGTGCCGAGACGTGGATATTCAGCGTGGTGGTCTTCGAACGACTCCCAGCGGAGCAGCGAGAGCGGAGCGCCTGGTGTCTATGTAAACATTTGGAATTGTACGCACAATAACTTATAAGTAAAACGAACCAATAGACTCATTTATTGAAAGACAATTCATGAATAAATAATTTTATATTATAAAGCAATAAGACAATAGTAAATTTTAATGTGTTAATTAATAAAATTTTTCCTACCTACAGATATAGACTCAGTTGTAATAGTTTCAGTTAACCTGTCTATGCAGTTATAGTTTGTATCGTTGCTATATATATATATATATATATATATATATATATATATATATATCATATAACTTTCCTATACCATTGAAAATAATTCAAGTCTGTGAATTTGAAATAGAAATATTTAATTTCATTCCTACAGTTTAATGGAAGCATTGTTAACAAATCAGAATGTGTTTCGTTTTTATGGTAAGTTGCAGGCTGGAAATATTAGTTTTTTTTTTTTTAATTTTCAAATTGATGGCTGCAAAGTTGATAAATTATGATAACCAACAACAGCAACAACAACAACAACTACAACAATAATAATAATAATGATAAATCAAGAGAAACGGGAAAATTTGACTTTAAATAGATTCCTCAGTCATAAAATTGTTTAGATCGACAACGAACTTGTCTGTACATATCGGTTTAATCATGTTCAATGCTGCAACAGCTTCGAAAATCACTGTGAACCGTCATTTAAAAATCCTCTGGTACTTCAAGATAGGCCAGTCAACTTAGTTTGGCGATCCTTGCTTCACACTCTTAATGACTTTTCCCGGAATCCTATCGCCTTGCTATGAACTGAGTGCAATACACAATACACATCGCGCAAATATTTAATACTACAAAGTAATTCTAGAGCTTTCATGAATTCGGCATAGGTTTTCTGGCTATCAGGTGACACAGCCTCTAATGGGTCTGCTTTACAGAACGAGTCAAACTGCTTTCTCTTTGTCCACCCAGTGATTTGCACATGCCTCGGCTTCAAATTATCAAAGGTACGGTGCCCTGTGAGCGCTTCCATCGAATGTTGGGGGCTTGGCATGAAATACCTCAACTGCAGGCAAAGTGACTGTCTCGATTGTCTTACATTCTGTCTTTATGAATGACACTGTCTCCTCAGCCGTTTATTTCGAAATGCAAGGCTTTATTTTGATTAACTGCTCGACTTCACTTTTAATTAGCTCTCTTATGTTTGCAATTGACTATTATACTGAACGGATACTTTAATCGATAGTTCTTTTTCCACATTTAAGATGGATTTTTCTACACTGGACAATCTACCTCTTGCCCGTTTAGCTCACCGAGTCACCAAAGTTACCATGTAGCTGATCCAACTCTGTAGTAGTATGCCCTTGAAACTGTATTTGCTCCTGTATAAGTGTTTTTATGACATCTGCTTCCTCCTTACATTTCTTATCCTGTTGTTACTCCGATTCCACCAACAGGTTTTTCTGTTATTACCTCTGTTTTCAGCAAGAGTACATTCTGTCGTTCTTCTTGTTTCCACCACGAGTGCTTTCTGTCGTTCCTCTTTTTCTCTTACTTCTCTTTGGTGTTCTCCTTTCTATAATTCATTTGTTTGCAGTAGAAGCACTTGGAAAGCTTCCCTCATTATACTGATATTCATGTTTTCAAATTAATTACAACTCACATTACTCTCTACGAAGTATCCTCTTAGGGTGAAGCGTCGTATCCAAAATCAAAAACTGTTACGACGGTTACATCGTATTGTTCTGGGTACAATAGGAACAGAATAACTTACACCAATGAGGTCACTAATTTCAAACTTTATAAATCAGAAACAGCAGTTATAAATCAACAAAACACTCTTATATAGGCTACAGTACTTGAAGTTAAAGTTCAACAACTACAATAAATGTCACCTCATTGCAGTGTTGCACTAATTAACCTGATAATCATCTCTTTACATAATTAATCGCAACACTAATCCGCAAATGAACCGCTTCGTAGTCTAGTAATAAATTATAACTCCGCCGCCTTCCATTTCAGTCACATAGCGAGCGCGGTTCCTGGTCGAGTAGTCGAGTAAACATCTGGAAGGGGCATCGGCATCTCCCTTCCAGATGCCGTAATTCTCCTACGTAGAATGGTCTGTAAACGCGAACCCAGAATCACGTTCGCAGTCAGTGATGTGAGACTATTTATTTCATCAGCGTAACAATATAATTACTAAACAATTTAGGCAAATAGATTGAGACAATTAGTCTAATAAAACTGAGAAATATTACCAATTAATTGTATATAATACTGAAAAGAAACGAGAATTTAAAATTTTTTACGAATTGCTTGAAGCTTAAAATGAAAATAGCTGATTCCTTTATATTATATCACATTTCGTTGCGTTATAAAGTACTGAAAACGCTGCGTTGGCTGCGGTATTGCATTTATAGTTTTACTTATGATACGACAATATATTAGGCTACATAATTCAAATGTTTACTAAATATTAGCGAAACGTTAATCACATGTATTTAAAATACAAATAATTGATATTATGTTTTATCCGTATTATAGCATTTAAATTACCAAATTTAATTCAATAGAAAATCGCACTCCCAGAGAATAACATTTTGTCTCAGTGCTACCTCTATCTCTAGCGTTTGAACACTGATTACGTTTTTTCTATTTGTGCAAAATAGTCAAGGCCTACCGCAAACGTTTCCTCAGGGATCTAGTAATGCTATTAGAAGAAAGGAAAGCTAGTCCTCTCTATTTGCAATGTTTGTTTTTGACAGAATTATATCTATTATCCTGATAATGTTAGTGTCCCTTGCAAAAACTCTCTACGGAGCTTTAGACCGGCTAGTGGTTAAGCTTTGTGACATTTGCATTAAGTCGGCAGCGTTCAATTGTTCACCGTTATTTTAGGTAGGAGTTAAATAGCTCATTAGTTTTTCGAGTATAAAACCTTATAATTGATGTATATTATGTGTCCCATCGTGCTTCTAAAAACATTATTACTTTTATATTTTGATTGTGTTTTTTTTCTCAGTTAGCTCATATGGCTTCTGATAGTTTTTCTATTGCACTAAGAAATTTATGAACACTTTGAACTAGAGTGTAAGCCACGTACCTGCTTGCATTTCTGTCAGGTGAACATCTCTCATATTATCTGACATTACATTTTTTAATTCCCCTTCTTATGGAAGGTCGATTTTTTTAAACTCTTTAGGTATATGTCTGTTGGTTACAAAAAAAGGTAACGGAAGGTGTTCTTAACTTCTTAATAGTTAAAAAACTAGTATAAGTTATATGAATGTGCATCAATCTTGTACCTATGTATTTGTTCAATAAATAACTATATTTTGATTACAATTACACTTAATTTAAACTAAGCATTCTTATTTAAGCATTAACCAATTTTATAATAATTTAGTATCTATACTTAAATCTAAAGCTAATGCAGAATGTACCTATTTTTTTAACCTAAGATATCTTGCAACTACATGTTATCTAAAAGTTAAATGACTCCTGTCAATGTTATGCGTTCCTGTGACATTTCAAAATTTAAATAATCATTTGATAACTAAAGTATTTTACGTTTTGCACATAATATGTTTCATAGTTTTCTAAATTACCTAATATAAAATTGTTTGCATTCCTCTCAAAATTTAATATACCACCTTCTATTTACTGTTTAAAAATAATGGAAAGGAAATAAATAAAATTTTGTGTCAACGCGACGTCTTAAGCAGACAGTTTTGACAACTTTATTGTACCGTTTACTAAGAGAAAATATTTTTGTATATGGTAAAGATTCCCTGAAAAATTTCACTTTCCATCGAAAGTGCGAGCACTGAAAAAGACTGCAACATCGGGCAAATGACATTGGAAAAGAGACAAAGTACACCGGATATTGTATATTTCAATGAACTGTCTCACGTTAACTAGCTCGTTGGCAAAAAATTTCCAATTTTTCATTTTTGGAATGAATGTACAGTACTTTTAGATGGAATATTCTATTAATAAACTTTTTTCTTGAAAAAAAATGTCTGCACTTCACTATGAAATACTTCTTGTCTGAAACTTGAATGAATCAACTTGTATTAAAAGTATCTGAAATATCAACCTTACGTTAAATTAACCGTTTTACATTTACCCCCAAAAGCATCGAGGTTTCCCAGATTTATGTGATAATATGTATGAAATACTTGTTGACTTCCAGTAAGCACTTTGTAACTTGTCACAAGATGAAATTAACACAACTTGAAGTGGTTATTTTCAGTCCAACCTATTGATGGATATATAGTGGTTCAAAAACTGTTAGCAGGAATAACTAAACATGTCGATAGCAACAAGTTATATTTTACACAAAGAATCTGCACAAATCACTAACAAAACAAAAGTAAATACACAAACATAAACAAACAATTTTTTTTACTACAGATATAAACTAAACTTAATATAACAGACAAACTTTAATGTAATACCGGGACAGTGTAAACTAACCAAATATACAGTTTACTGGCCTCAGCATCATCTTCACTAAGATGTTACAGGCATGTTAATCTACTCAACCGATACTTTCACTTCATTCTTCTGGACAAAATTTCCCATTATAAATTTTTAACTTCGATTTTTAATTTATTCGATTATAATAAAAATATAAATAGAATATATATAGTATAAAAAAGTGGTAGTCTCTTCGAGATTTAAAAGTACTTCGGTTGATGTATAAAACATCTGGGAGATGCTAACAAAAGCAGTTACTTCCTTCTGATGTAAAATTGTTAGTGACATTGTTATAGGATTTGTCACTATCTTTTGGCAAGAAAAATATGTAGTCTACACTTACAATGTTTCCGCAAGTTCACTTTTTCACTTTTCGGCTATAAATTATTTACCACAGCAAGGTTATAAAATTCATTGCATGTGTAAACCCTATCGGCTTGTGACCGTTGTAACAATAAAGCGTAGTATTCTATGCTTTATCTTTACAGTTTAAGTTGAAATCAGCTATCGTTTAGTAGGTTACTGGCTTTAATTTTTGAATCTTCAACCTGTAATTTCAGTACAATAATTTTAGAAGCATGTCTTTTAGGTATTTCTTAAATTAAAGTATTCGATTTTTTTATCATTTACACGTTTTGAAAAGTTTTACAATTTGTCGTCCGAGTCTATTGCACTTGTTATCAGGTGCAATAATTATATAGTTCTTTATCTCTCCTTTATTATAAGTTGGTAACTGATAAATTACTTTACCTTTTATTAGTTTGTGTATACGAAACTTGATTGTGTTTAGCTTTATTAAATAAAATAGGCTTAACACCTGAAAGGATATGTGTGCATACTGTTTGATTATAATTTTTCTTTACACTATACAGAATTTTCGCGTTCATAAAACATGGTATCAGTTATTTCCTTCTCTTAACTTTTTTAGTTTTTATACTTGCTATGGTAAGTGTAAATATATTGAGTAACACTTGTATGATTAAAGATATCCGGGCTGTTTGGCCTTGGTCCAGGCTTTATTTCCAAACCAAACGTTTCGTCAGCTCCAACGGCTGCCATCATCAGTGGAATAATAAATAACCTTAACATAGCGTGTTCACGTCAGGACCACAGTACTGTGGTATAAGCTAAAGATGTCCCGCCATGCTACCTGTACTTATAAATTCAATCCACATACATATAAAGTATATATATGGTATCAAAATTTAAAAGTTGGATTTTTGGAGTAAAAAAAAATTGTAATAAAAAAATTGTGTTTGAAAAAATAAAAAAATTATATTTTATTTATTTATTTAATTATTTGTTTGTTTAATTATTTATTAATTATTAATTCCTTTAATTATTTAATTATTAAATAATTAAATTAATATCTTAGAATAACGAGAATTGGTTTTCTGCGTGAACTAGATTATAAATGTAGGGGTTAGTGGTCAGTTGTTCGGCACGGCAATCAGTGTTCATATGTGTTCTTGTTCCAATGGTTGTGAGGTTTTACAATGTCCAATTCTGTGTCGATAAAATTTTGAATTCACGTTTTTATTGTTCTATTATCTGGATGACGACTTCAAATCTTCATAATTACATTAACTTGGTTGATTCCAGGTTAACTCAGTGTTGATTAATCATATTTTTCAATTTCTCTGGGTTATTTTTTATAGGTTTAGTTATATCCCAAATTATCTGCTCTCTTTTTTAATGAATTCCTTTGTCTGAGATCGTTTCGAAGTGTACGTCTCAACGTGTAACAATCAACTAACTCTCTTTCTTCTCCATACAATAGGTCCTGGCTGAATTAATATTAAATCTACAACGTTTTAACCAGATGGCATTTCCGCCTAAATAATTGACTTTTACATTATATGATTAATTACATTTTGCTTATTACTTAATTTTATTAAATACTAGTAACATAATCAATTTCCTTATTTAATTGTGCGTTATTTAATATCAAACATGATATACTTTATAGTATTTTTAACTCAAAAAGTCATATTTACAGTATATTTGAATGTAGGCTTTAACTGTACTTCCTGTCACATTAAATGGTTTACAATCTCTATTATGTTCTAATTATCATTGAACAAGATCACTGATTGAATTAAAATGGTTATTTTTCTTAATTCTTTGTAATTTTATGATTTTGTTAACTAATTTACATATAATCTTTAATTTAGACTTTCCCCTTAGATTCCAGTGTTAGTACACTTGCATTTTTCTAATAATATTTTATACATTTCTTCAATACCTTTACAAAGTATTGTTACAGTTATAATACACAGTGATTGATTTACATTATATAATTTTTTATCAATTTAATTAATTTCCTTTACTTATTTACTAATTACAAGGTTTGTGAGATTTACCATTTGGCCTAGATTTTATGTTAGTTCATTTACAAAGTTTATTATTATTCCAGCTTGCTAATACCCTCTCTGATCTACAATTCTTATAATATCTTAACTAAATTACCCTTATTTAACTACAGTAAGGTTTATTATTAACTAATATCATTAAAACATAATAAATATTCCTTTTATGAAATTGCTAAACTGCTACAATTTTTTTTTTTCAGACAAAGCTTTTCGTCATCTCCTGTGCGTTGTAGGCTTTTATACTTTAGGCCCCTCCCCTTTTGTCATCGCCCCTCCTAATGATTCTTGCCGCTGCCGCTCTTCACGGGAACTTTGTCCACATTTTTCCGTTAGGCATTTTACCAACGTCCTTCAATTTGTTTTAAGAATCTCCCGTTAATTTCTTTATGTTATTATTTTACTTTCTGACTTATAACTGTTTCGTAATCTTTTATTATACTTCGTAAATTTTAGTGTATTCCTCTTATTGTTTTAATTTTATTTATTGTTTACTATCTTTAAAATATTTCTTCATTTGTAAATTCACTTTTATGAGTTTATTAAAATCTTACATATAGTGAGTTTATTGTTTTACCGGCTACCGCTCTTTACGGGAACATCGTCTATATTTTCCGTTATGCATTTTACCAACGTCCGTCACTTATTTTATGAATCTCCCGTTATTTTCTTCATGTTACTATTTTATTTTCTTGACTTATAACTTTTTTGTGACCTTTTATTACATTTCGTCAATTTTAGTGTGTTATTCTTATTATTTTAATTTATTTTTTGTTTATTGTTTAATATATAATAAAATATTTCTTCATTTGTAAAATCCACTTTTATATTCATTAATTTATTCTTATCTTCTTTTTTAACTTTAAGTATTTCTAGTTCTTCTATTAGTTTTCTTTTTTGCGGATTGTTTTCTATTTTGATTATTACCATATTTTAATTTGGATTTATGAATTTATGGCCTGATTCATTGAAATGTCTTGAGTACAGTGAGTTCGTTGTTTTAACCCCTTCTCCTTTTGCATGTTCATTCATTCGAATTTTAAATTTTCTTCCGGTTTTGCCCAGATATATCTTATTACATTCCCCACATTTTAATTTGTATACGCCGCTTTTTTCTGTTATTGGAATTTCTTCTGTTTTAGCATTTTTTATATATTCGAATACATTTTTCGTTTTCTTTATTCCTATCTGTATTTCGTATTTTTCGAAGCATTTTTGTAACATTTTTGTTTGATATCCTATGTATGTTATTGCTCCTTTATATTTCTTTTCTTCATTTGTTTTTTCTTTGTTCTTTTCTATTTCTTTATTTTCTTCTATTTTCTTAACTATTCTATTAATTATTTTAAGGTTGTAATTATTATTTTTTGCTATTTGTTGTATTTTCTTTAATTCTTTTTGTTTGAGTTCTTCATTTTCTAGATAATTTATAGCTCTATAGCAAAATGAATTTAATGCTGCCATTTTATAATTGACTGGATGATATGATTCTTGTGGAATTATTAAATCTGAGTATGTTCTTTCCTATATATATCGAATTTGAGTTTGTTATCTTCAATTTTTATATTGATATCCAGGAATAATCACTATTGATTACACACCCTTATATTATTTTTTGTCATTTTGTCTGGTATTGTATGATAAAGAATATCACTTATATGAGATCATCAGGATTCGCTTTTCATTATAAAATTAAACTGCACTGGTACATTTTTAAATTTATATCTAGAACCTTTACTTACACATACTTTACATTTACTCTTATTTTATTGCAGTGTACTTTTCTTATTTATTTTCATCTTTTTTGCGGTTTTCTAATTTTATTACATGTGGTTGTTTTTCCAATAGTCATTCTTTTTATTATAGAGGTTTGTTTATCCTGGGCATTTCCTGACCTGCTCCTATACTACCTAGGTATTTCCTAACTTTTTGGACTATCATTATTTTCCCATTATTTCTTATATATTGCATGGTTGGTTTTAATTTAATTTATCTCTTCGAACTATGATTACACTCCACTGTGGTACTTGATTAATTTTTATAGTAGTTTTCCTTGATGTCATTTTATTTTTATTTTATACATGATTATTTTTTAAATTAGAACAATGTGGATAATCTGTCATGCTACAATATATATATTGTAACGTCACAGATATAAGCATAATATTGAATGGCAATTGATCATTAGAATAATGAAGTTATAATATTTAAATTTGGAAAAAAGCATTAAGTTTAATATAAATAGATTAATTCATAGCAACTGTGGAAATAAATAATTATTATAAAGAAAATACAAGTTCAAATAAAAGGAGTTACTAGTGATGAGTCATCCAAGACCAGTCTCATAACCAAAGGTTTTCAAGGTATAACCCAGGAAGGTAAAAAAGTAAATAACAAAGCAGTACTGAATATGACCAAACCCACAACGAGGAAGAATAAATAGAATAGAAACCCTAAAATAAGCCAAGATCAAACAATACAGGTGGTGTATTTCTGAAATAAAGAAGAAGATGGAGAAGATCCCAAGAAACCTGATGGCATCAAGAAGAAGATGGAGAAGATACCAGTCCCAGAAGGCAGGAGAAAAGAAGACTGATGAAAGAAGAAGAAGGCAGCATCCTGAAGAAGATGTCATGCTCTTATAAAAGACACCCAAATCCCTATATCCCCAAAATAAATATCTAAAAACAAAAGTAAAACGAAATAAAAACCACATGTATATAAATTTAAGAGAGAGAAGTGTATAAAGTAAAAGTTGCCTGTGAACTAAGATGAAACAATAATATAGTACCCATGGAACAAATCTCCATTGAAAAAACGCTAACCAATTTATTATGTTAATAAGACTATACGACCATTTAGCATTAACATAATATATAAGTGCAAAGTGAACCAGTGATAGTTTTGGGTATTATAAAAAATGAACCTTGTGTTTCATTCTTGGCAATCACAAACATTGAATGCAATGAAATATGCAATTTTCAATGACTTGAAATGTGTACTGTGACAATATGTTGTTTATAAGACATAAATCTGTTTAAAATAACATTTTGTTTTATATGAAAAAAGAAAAACAGATTCCATAATACTTTTCGAACAATTCATACTATTTATTTATTAATGACAGGGTACAATTCCCCAAAGACAATGTGTAAAAGACGGTATAAAAACTGTAGAATCCTACTTATAATAATAGTTAGAAATAAGAATATAAATATAAGGTTTTTATGTATATAGTATAAGAATGTTTAAAAATGTTTTAGATATAAGGCCATTTGTTTGGGTCTGATACAACTAACATCAGAACTATAAAAATAATTACTACTTGTAAATAGTAGAGAGTAATTAAGATGTTAGTTAGTAAAAAACCTTTTTGTAAACCATATTTCCATGTTAGAAATAAGGATTTTGTTGTAAAATGTCTGACTTGAAGACAACCATTTATTTAAAAAAATATTCTTTATTTGTTTAACTATTATTTGTATTGTAACCAATACTAATTGTTTTTGTGTAATTTGAAAACATGTTTAATTTATAATACTATATGTAAAAGTCAGAGAGGGTATCACACATCATATATTGTTTGTAAAATATTTTGTAAGAAAAATTGTTAAAAAATCATAGGCCAAAAGAATGGAAACCAAACTTCATCAAAACAGAGAAATTGCTCATTTAAATGCAAATAAACAAAAGGGGTTTAGACAAAATAAACTTGAGATCAAGCCATATAATTGCACATACCATTTAGAAAGATTTTAATAAAATATATTCAGAATTATAAATAAAAATGAAAATGACTAAACTCAGAAATTTAGACATGGGAGTCATATATTCCAGAATAATGTTTCAGAATACAACTAATTCAATTAATTACCAGAAAATCAGGGAATATAAACCTTTTAATACAATATAGGATTATTAATATTAAATATAACGGATAAAATGGATGAATTTTATATAATGACAGGAAGTAAATTTTGATGTTTTGACTTTTCAGAGAATAACAAAAATGAAAGTAAAATTACTAATTTTGGACAGAAAACACTATAAAACGGCATTATTTAATCTGAAAATAAGCTGAATGAACTGAAAGATTAATTCAAATAACATCTAGTGAATAAAATTGACAAATAACCAAAGTTTAGGCAATTATATAGTGAACTTTAAAGTGTACACAGGATGTGAAAATATATTTGAACAATGTTAAGGATATTATATGGGCTAAGAGTTTAATTGAAACTGAAGGAAACAGTTAGTTGATTATTGGTATTCGAACGGTTAACATAACGAGAGTTTTGTGACGATCTAACCTATCTTACAACGGTAAAGTTAAGCGGTGAATAGTACGATATTGTGAAATCGCGAGTGATCTATAAAATCCTTCCAGAACATATACATTGTGACAAAAACAATCAAGAAACACTAATTAACACTAAACAATACATTTCTACTCCGAAAAACACCACAAAACACCAGAAAACTGTAGAACACATTAACCAAGTATTAGTGTCGGTATCGGGAAAAGTGGTTGAACTTATAATTACACGGATATACTAAATACAACCCAGAAACATTACACCAGTCACTACACAACATTTAACAAGAGATTTGCAGACACCAGAACAGGAATACTGCCAGAAAATACGTTATTTGGAACGCAGCAGGAACGAGCGACATTTTGATCAACTTGACGGCAGCCATTTGCTTTTGACAATCCCAGTGCCTTCTCCGTGCTCACATATCAGCTGTTGGTGAAAAACAATTATATTATTTTCAAATTATTATTCAATGTCTGTATTTAGTAATAATTATTAATTTGTTGTAACGTTATACTTTTTAAATATTGGCCCGATTTCTCTGACTTTGATAATAATTGGCTGTTTAAAGAACCCTGTATGATTTTTATATAATATAATTTGTAACTTTTTCGATATCCTGAGAATCGATATTATAATCGATAAGAGTCAATATTGCTATTAATTAATAAAACATTAATATTCTTCAACACTAAATAGTTCTTTATTTCATAAATATTACTAATTATCACTAATATAATTCTAATTAATAATCTATCAGGACTTTACCACCTATAAGTGAAGATAACCTAAAAAATAAAAAGGTAAACAAGTATCGATTGGTTTGAAGACAATCTTATGAGTGGTGATAGTTTATTTAAAATATACCAGAACTTTAATAAAAATTTTCAGAAGAGCATTACACTTTTTAAAACTTCACAGCCCTATATTAATTAATTGATTACAATTAATTAATTAATTAAATTAAAAAAAAATTTTTTAATTTTTTTTTATAAACATAATTTTTTTTTTAATTTTCTTCAAAACAATAATTTTTGTTTTGAAACTTTCGGTGAAGCTGAACATATATTTCTTCATCAACATTACGCTACTCGACCGGTCTTGCTACCATTGAGACTCGGCCAGCTGGGAAACTTAAGGAAGTGTTTCAGGCCAGTAAGACGTCGAGAGCCACACCAATTACACACCAATTTAAGAACATACAGACTCATATCATCAATAACAATATTTTATTTTTATTACAAATTGGCACCCAACGTGGGGCTTTAATTAGCGATTGGAAGGCCAATACATTCTGCCCAATCACTAGTTGGAGCTAGGCAACAGCTACAAAGCCAGAGAATTTCAAGGGAAAATGCAACGACGTGCAACATCTAAGAAACGGGCGGCGGAGGCCGAGAAAGAAATAGAAGTTGACATGGACAACAAGGAGGCGACGCCAGTAGAGGTGGAAGAGTTTTTACCGCCGGTGTTGTCCAAACAAACTGAACAACCGGAGATACCCACACAGACAGGGGAAGTCATTCTCCAAGAGGAACGACCTGAGAAATCCAAAACAACAGAAGGTCCAATTCTAGAGAGAATGATGGAAATGTTCCTTCAAATGAGTCAGAGAATAGAAGATAGCAACAAATCCAACAAGGAAGAGTTGAAAGAAGATTTAGGAAATAAAATCGAAAAAACTAAAGAAGAATTGAAGAAGGATAACCAATCCACTAAAGAAGAGTTGACTGTGATGAACAAGAAGATGGAAGAGAAGATGGAAGAAAATAGCAAGAGGATGGAAGAAAACAGCAAGAAGATGGAAGAGAAGATGGAAGAAAATAGCAAGAAGATGGAAGAAACAGCAAGAAGAGGGAAGAAGAGATGGAGAAGAAGTTAGAAGAATTGAAGGAAGACAACCAGTCGTTCAAAGAAGAATTCAAAGCGACTAAAGAAGAATTGATTAATAAAATTGAGAATACTAATCAGAAAATCGATGAAACCAGGAAGAAGATAGAGAAGAACAACCGACAATTGAAGGAAGAGTTGAAGGAAGACAACAGGAAGTTGGAAGAGAAGATGGTGGAGAAATTGGAAGAATTGAGAGAGGACAATCAAATTCTAAGAGAAGAGTTAAGGGAGGTAAATCAGGAGAATTTGGACAAACTGGACGAAAGGATGGAATTGTTGCGAGAAGAACTGAATAAAGAAATCACTGTTAACAAAAAAGCGATGAATAAGAAGATGGAAGAAGAAAATATAATGGTCAATCGACAGATTCGAGAGATTGATGGAAAGTGCAACCAGACCGAAAAGGAGGTCCATGAGTTTAAAGAAGTGGTGAACATCAAGTTCACAAATATTGAAGAACATAGTCGTAGGAAGGTAGAAGAACAGAGGAAGGAAAATCAAGAAGAGTTCGGAAAAGTACGCAACCAAGTCACAGAGCGATGTAATGATATACAAGAGACCATGGCCAATATCACCGGTCAGGTGCGACAAAGCCGAGAGGAGATGGAAGCGATAAGAAACAGACCAACTCATTTCACCGGATTGCCTGTCAACGAAAGCCGAGAGTGGCTCAACTTCCGGCAATACAAACGCAAGCCGATGGAGTTCCTAGCTAGGGTAGAAGAATATTTGACCAAGCATAAAATTATCCAATGGAGCCATAGCAGGGAGATATTCGACGAGTCTTTCCGAGACATAACAGATAATTGGTGGATGGCCAACCGGAGTGAAATTTCCGACTACCAACAGTTCCGGAAAATGTTTAAGACAAAATACTGGTCTGAGACCACCCAGAATTTGATCCGTGACAATATTTGTAATGGAAGATACAGGGCACAATTAGGGAGCAGTATGACGGCATATTTCTTGGGGAAGGTGTGTATGGCAAAACACCTTGAGCCAGCAATCCCAGAAGAATGTTTAGTGAACAAGATATCGTATCACTATGATGAGGACATTATCAGGGCCCGGAGAGGTAGTCAGATCAAGACGATCCAGGGAATGACCGAGTTACTAGAGGGATACGAGAACGAGGAGTATTATCGGCAGAGCAGAAAGAGAAATGTGAGACCAGAAGCAAGGCCGACTACCTACCCCAATAACGGCAATAACCATACAAGTAACCGGAACCAGCCCAATAATTACGACGGCTCTAACAACCAGCCGCGTAATAACCAGTTTAACGGTAATTTTAACGGCGTGAGGAATAACAACCCCTACCCAAATAATAGAAACAATTTTTATCAACAAAATAATAATGTCCCATACAGTCAGAGAAATCCATATCCCAACAATAATGGTGACAGACCTTACCCACCTAACCGAAATTACTATAATAATAATTTTAGTAATAACAATAATAGCAATAGTAATAACCGAGTGTCGCGCCCTAGGGTAAATTTTATAAGAGCAGAAGATCGCGGACCCAGGAGATATTATCAACCGAGGAGGAGCAGCTTCCACGGCGCCGACCGAAGATGGAGGAGTGCGGAACGAGACGGCCCAAGACACGAAGAGGGAAGACGAAGTACCAGCCTGGAAGATCTTGGCAGACAACCGAACAGGGCGTTAAACATCAACCAGAGTACAGAACGTCAGGAAACAAACCAGAGTTTCCCGAACGATGCCTCGGTCAATAATAACATAAACACTGACCAAAATACTTTAAACGAGAGGAGGCAGTAATCAACAACGATGACCCGTTACTGCTTATACTTCCTGGGTTAGAAAAGGATGATTTGCAACAAACAAACAATAATAAGAATATCACTATCATAAGTAACCATTATCTGAAAGACATACGAACTGAACTTTTGGAAGAGAACGAGAAGAGTCTCAGCAACAGTAATAATGAGATAATTTATATAACAGCGGAGGTGGAAGGAGTTCCCGCTAAAATAATGATAGACACAGGAGCTAATATTTCAATAATAAACTCCAATGAGTTGGAGAGAATACAGAGTACATGTGATAAAACTTTGCCAATGTTACCAGTCAACAACATTGTGTTGGTAGGTGCAACTGGCCGCCAGAATAAAACCATTAGGAAGCAAGTTTCCTTAAGTGTCGTTAGCCGTGATATAGCTTTAGACATGGAATTTTTAATCGCCACCGGATTACCATTTGACATCTTAGTCGGTTGCGATATTCTTCGTAGATATTCGGCAGTAATCGATCTTAATTTAAATAAAGTATCACTTTTCCCAGACGGAGTAACATGGACCGCAGATCTGATAGGAAGCACAACTATACTTCCCAGCCCTATACATCAACAACTTCGTAAAATAAATGTTATTAGAAACAGCCCTCTTTCTAAACCCATAATATACAATCATGGAGGAGAGGATTTATGGTCAGTTAAGATCCAAGAAATACGGAATTTCCAGTGCGGAAGCGATAACAAGAAAATACCAACACATCTGGCTGATCGTCTAATCGCTATATATGAGAAATACAAGGCGGTGTTTTCTGATGAACCAGGGAAGGTAAAAAACTACCAGTGCCAACTTCGTTTTAAAGAAAACGTAGAGTTTAACCGGAGGTCATATCCAATAGCGCAGTCGCTCAAAGAAGCCGTGAGAACAGAGATAAACAAGATGATAGAAAACGACATAATTGAGATTAGTCAATCACCTTACACTAGTCCAATTATTGCTGTTCCGAAGAAAGACGGACAAGTCCGGCTCTGTTTAGATGCGCGTGAGTTGAATAAGACAATTGTGAATGACAGAACTTCTCCCGGTGAAATAGAAGAAATCTTAAAGCGTTTTCATGGTACTAGATTTATTAGCACCTGGGATACGGTCTGTGGTTATTGGCAGGTGGAGCTGCATCCACAAAGCCGCCAGTATGTAGCGTTCATTTTCGAAGGGCGCAATTACCAGTTCAAGAGACTGCCCTTCGGACTTGTCAATTCTGTCGCCATATTTGTGGCATGCATGGACCAGATTCTTGGACAAGAAGCTCTCCAATTTACCACCGTCTATGTTGACGATTTACTAATTACATCCGGAACCTGGGAGGAGCACTGTTACAGAGTGGAATTTGTACTAAACAAACTAGCGCAGAACAACATAACACTGAAGTTGGAGAAATCCAAGTTCATAGCGCGCGAGGTACAATTCTTAGGCTTCAACCTAGACGACAGAGGTATTACCCCATCAGCAGAGAAAGTGGAGGCAATTCAGAGGTTCCCGCAACCAAGAAACAGGAAACAATTGCAATCTTTCCTCGGACTTTGTAACTATTACAGGAAGTTTCAGAGCCGATATTCCGAGTTGACCGCCAAGTTTCAACCACAGTTATCTGCCAAGAACAAATGGACTTGGGGTGAAGATCAAGATATTAATTTCCGCTTGATAAAAGAGAAGTTTCTGGAGAGTGTCATACTTCGTCACCCAGATTTTAAGAAACCGTTCTTTCTAAACTGTGACGCTAGCGACTTAAGCTTAGGAACGACATTATACCAGGAAGATGAGGAGGGACAACATCTGGTAATAAGCTTCGCTAGTCGCACACTGAACCAGTGCGAAAAGAACTACAGTGTGACAGAAAAGGAATTGTTGAGCGTGGTGTTCGCATGCAGCAAGTTCCGGACGTACATTCTCGGATATCAAGTCACGGTACGAACTGATCATAAATCCATCTCGTTCCTTCGTAGGTGCAAGTTAAGTCACGGCCGATTGGCTAGGTTGGTACTCGCCCTACAAGAATATGACCTGAAATGGGAATACATTCCAGGAAAGAAGAACGTGGTAGCGGATGTGTTGTCACGTATAAATCTGGAAGATCAGACTTTCGAGGGAGAGAAGGAGAGCTTAGTAAAAATTTATAACATATTCACGACCAGAGCCGATTTACAAGCTTTGCTAATAAATATTCGAATCCATCAGCAGTCTGATCCTAAGCTGAAAAACATTGTGAGTCGTTTGGAAGCCAATGATGAAACCATTTCTAAATATTACCACCTTAACAAGGGAATTTTATTCATAAAAACCGCCTTGGACGATGAGACATGGAAGGTGATAATCCCACACCAAATCGAAAAGGAGGTCATCATCGATTACCATGTCAGGTATGGTCACATGGGAGCGTTAAAAGTGATACAGGCTCTAGAGGAAAATTGTAAGATCAAGAATATCAACCGCAAGGTGAGAATGTACATCAAATCCTGTAAGATCTGCCAATGTGCCAAAATAAACAATGAAAAGACAGAGGGTATCATGATACCAATAACTTCCAACGCAAAACTAGAAAAAGTGTTTTTGGATATCTGCGGGCCATTTTCCCGTAGTGGTGGTCGACACAGATATAAATACTTGGTAATTATAATGGATCACTACACCAAGTATATAAAGCTATATCCGGTTAATCGGGCAACAACAGCAAAGGTTTTGGCGGTGATTATCGATTTGTATATCCCAGAGATCGGTAGACCATCTTCTATTATTACCGACCATGGTACACAATTTAAGGGGAGGAGATGGCGAGACACTTTATTAGCACTTGGGGTCAAAACGTATAAGACATCAGTCTACCACCCAAGTAGCAATCCGGCTGAGAGAGTACTAAGAGAAGTGGGTAGGATATTGCGCACGTACTGTCACAACCAACAGAAAAAGTGGCAAGAGTACCTAGAAGCGACAGAAACATTCCTAAATTACGCCCACCATCCAGCTATAGGAATTCCACCATACTCAGCCATGTATGAGAAGCCGACTCCCCGAGACATTGAACAAATCATTGAATTTCCAACGAACAACAATAGGAAATTCAACCAGTTGAAGTTTTACAATAAGGTAGCAGAAGACCAGGAAAAACGGCAAGCCAAATACCAGAAGGTAATAGGGCGGATTGTAACATATAAAGAGGGTGAAAAAGTCCTCCTAAAAAATAGAGAGCTGCCTAGCACCTTAGAAGGCATAACCAAAAAACTACTATTACTATACACTGGCCCATATGTTGTGGTAAATGATAAGCATAACAATACATATGAGTTGAAGGAAATCGTTTCAGGAAAAATCAAAGGAGTGTACAATCAAGCTTCTATGAAGAAATATTATGAAGAATGAGTTGTGAGTTTTAGAATTTTGAATTTATTTTTAAAAAATTCTAAAATAATGTAAGTACATCTTACAACCTAATATTTTGAGAAGAACAATCTGGAGAATTATAAGAAGAAGGAATTTAGAATTTTGAATTTATTTTAAAAAAATTCTAAAATAATGTAAGTACATCTTACAACCCAATATTTTGAGAAGAACATTCTGGAGAATTATAAGAAGAAGAAATTTTTAAGTTAATAATTTAAAAAAATTCTAAAATAATGTAAGTACATCTTACAACCTAATATTTTGAGAAGAACATTCTGGAGAATTAAAAGAAGAATAATTTTTTAATTTAATAATTGAAAAAATTCTAAAATATATAAGAACAACTTACAACCTAATAATTTGAAGAAAAAACTTTATGGAAGAAAGAGAAAGAGAGAGAATTTTGTACTTATTAATTATAAAAATTTAAAATTGAGTAAGTACATCTTACTACAACCTGATGATTTTGGAACGTACTTTATGGAAGAAAGAAAAAGAAAGATTTTTGAATTGAAATATAATTATAAAAATTTAAAATTGAGTAAGTACATCTTACTACAACCTAATAATTTTGGAACAAACTTTATGGAAGAAAGAAAAAGAAAGAATTTTGAATATAACTTATTCTAAAATATGTAAGTACATCTTACTATAACCTGATAATTTAGAACAAACTTTATGGAAGAAAGAAAAAGAAAGAATTTTGAATATAACTTATTCTAAAATATGTAAGTACATCTTACTACAACCTGATGATTAAGGAACGAACTTTATGGAAGAAAGGAAAAGAAAGACTTTTGAATTGAAATATAATTATAAAAATTTAAAATTGAGTAAGTACATCTTACTACAACCTGATGATTTTGGAACGAACTTTATGGAAGAAAGAAAAAGAAAGAATTTTGAATATAACTTATTCTAAAATATGTAAGTACATCTTACTACAACCTGATGATTTTGGAACGAACTTTATGGAAGAAAGAAAAAGAAAGACTTTTGAATTGAAATTTAATTATAAAAATTTAAAATTGAGTAAGTACTTCTTACTACAACCTGATAATTTAGAACAAAACTTTATGGAAGAAAGAGAAAGAGAGAGAATTTTGAACTTAATTTTAAAAAATTTAAAATTAAGCAAGCACAGCTTACTACCACTGAATTATGAGAAAAACATTTTGGAAGAATTAAGAAGAAAGGAATTTTGGAGTTAATATACAAAAAATTTAAAAATGAAGTAAGACCAACTTACTATAACTAAGTTTATGAGAAAACTTTATGGTAAATAATTAAGAAGAATTTGAATTTGGAGTAATACCAAAACATTCAGAAATAATAGTAAAATCACAGTACTATAAACAATTCTGAATGAAACAATTCTGGGAATAAATGAATTAAACAGAATTTGAATTTTGATAGAACGTCAGTACTTTGAAACAAGATAAGATCAACATATTACAAGGATTTATGAGAAATATTTTCCAATTAAATAAAAAGAATAGTCTGAATTTTACATTAAAACTAACCAAGTTCCAATTATGTCAATGTGTCAATTATGATTGAATTGAGAAGAAAATAAAGTGATTAATTCAGAAAAGAGAATTAACGTTAATCCAGAATAAATGCTAGACATTCACAATAGAATTTGAAGGGGTAGAGAAGAATAACAAAGAAGAGTGTAATATGCCAGAGAAGGAAAAAATTTGGAAGCAAAGAGACTAATTAATTATGAAACGATAATGAAAACAGTTAATTAAGAGCAAAGAAGAACAACTCATACCAAACATATGGAGAAGATGATTTTGAACCAATGATAATAATAAGACCTATATGAAATGCAAAGAGAAGAAATACCACATGAAATATAATATAAATGAATTAATGTTAATGAATGCGAAGGCGGATTAATAACTTTCTAAGAGAAAGGAAAGAACCAAAATGTTGAAATAAAATGATCAATAACAACCTGTATATCTAATGTAAAGATACAATGTTAAAAAAAATTAAATACAATATATTAAGACCATTCAAATAATGAATAAGAAAGACTATATATAAAGACCATACTAATACTATGAGTAACCAGAAGAAAGTATAAAGAGAATTCAGATGGAGAAGAAAGAGAGTTACACTGTAAACAGTAACCAGAATTATTAAAAGAAAGGTTTTCAACCATAATTAAATTAAATATATCAGACAAGTTAAGAGTTTTGAAAAAATATATATGTAATGAGTACAATAATGATTATGAAGATTTATTAAGATAGAAAATGTGAGATAATCTGAGAGACTACGAAGTGGAGAATCCAAAGATATTTTTATTAGTCGAAAATGAGACTACTTTTTATTTATTTATTCGATGACTGACTGAAGATAATTCCAGCAGCATTATGTTTTTTTGAGCAGGGATGGATATGCCTCTGTACTCAATTTATAGAATTGGTGTATGGCCAGCAGAGAAGTAGCGTACAGTGCCCCTCTGATCTGCCCCAGCCCACGTGATAGGGAATGTTAGGGAATTAATATCCCAAGGATGGAACACGAAGTTGATAAAGAAAGAAAATGTATTACAATAATAATATATCTCAGAAGACACTAACTATCCGAAAAGGATCAGTAGTAAAACAAGTAACCATATATATAAAATTAATTAAACTCTAATATAAAAAAAATTCGATATACAAATGGAGAAGAAAATGGATTATAAGAAATGATGAAATTATCATAAGAAATTATTTCATCCATAAACATGTCTGAAATAATTACTTCTGGAGGAGAGCAATCTGTAACGTGACAGATATAAGCATAATATTGAATGGCAATTGATCATTAGAATAATGAAGTTATAATATTTAAATTTGGAATAAAAGCATTAAGTTTAATATAAATAGATTAATTCATAGCAACTGTGGAAAGAAATCATTATCATAAAGAAAATACAAGTTCAAATAAAAGGAGTTACTAGTGATGAGTCATCCAAGACCAGTCTCATAACCAAAGGTTTTCAAGGTATAACCCAGGAAGGTAAAAAAGTAAATAACAAAGCAGTACTGAATATGACCAAACCCACAACGAGGAAGAATAAATAGAATAGAAACCCTAAAATAAGCCAAGATCAAACAATACAGGTGGTGTATTTCTGAAATAAAGAAGAAGATGGAGAAGATCCCAAGAAACCTGATGGCATCAAGAAGAAGATGGAGAAGATACCAGTCCCAGAAGGCAGGAGAAAAGAAGACTGATGAAAGAAGAAGAAGGCAGCATCCTGAAGAAGATGTCATGCTCTTATAAAAGACACCCAAATCCCTATATCCCCAAAATAAATATCTAAAAACAAAAGTATAACGAAATAAAAACCACATGTATATAAATTTAAGAGAGAGAAGTGTATAAAGTAAAAGTTGCCTGTGAACTAAGATGAAACAATAATATAGTACCCATGGAACAAATCTCCATTGAAAAAACACTAACCAATTTATTATGTTAATAAGACTATACGACCATTTAGCATTAACATAATATATAAGTGCAAAGTGAACTAGTGATAGTTTTGGGTATTATAAAAAATGAACCTTGTGTTTCATTCTTGGCAATCACAAACATTGAATGCAATGAAATATGCAATTTTCAATGACTTGAAATGTGTACTGTGACAATATGTTGTTCATAAGACATAAATCTGTTTAAAATAACATTTTGTTTTATATGAAAAAAGAAAAACAGATTCCATAATACTTTTCGAACAATTCATACTATTTATTTATTAATGACAGGGTACAATTCCCCAAAGACAATGTGTAAAAGACATTATAAAAACTGTAGAATCCTACTTATAATAATAGTTAGAAATAAGAATATAAATATAAGGTTTTTATGTATATAGTATAAGAATGTTTAAAAATGTTTTAGATATAAGGCCATTTGTTTGGGTCTGATACAACTAACATCAGAACTATAAAAATAATTACTACTTGTAAATAGTAGAGAGTAATTAAGATGTTAGTTAGTAAAAAACCTTTTTGTAAACCATATTTCCATGTTAGAAATAAGGATTTTGTTGTAAAATGTCTGACTTGAAGACAACCATTTATTTAAAAAAATATTCTTTATTTGTTTAACTATTATTTGTATTGTAACCAATACTAATTGTTTTTGTGTAATTTGAAAACATGTTTAATTTATAATACTATATGTAAAAGTCAGAGAGGGTATCACACATCATATATTGTTTGTAAAATATTTTGTAAGAAAAATTGTTAAAAAATCATAGGCCAAAAGAATGGAAACCAAACTTCATCAAAACAGAGAAATTGCTCATTTAAATGCAAATAAACAAAAGGGGTTTAGACAAAATATACTTGAGTACAAGCCATATAATTGCACATACCATTTAGAAAGATTTTAATAAATTATATTCAGAATTATAAATAAAAATGAAAATGACTAAACTCAGAAATTTAGACATGGGAGTCATATATTCCAGAATAATGTTTCAGAATACAACTAATTCAATTAATTACCAGAAAATCAGGGAATATAAACCTTTTAATACAATATAGGATTATTAATATTAAATATAACGGATAAAATGGATGAATTTTATATAATGACAGGAAGTAAATTTTGATGTTTTGACTTTTCAGAGAATAACAAAAATGAAAGTAAAATTACTAATTTTGGACAGAAAACACTATAAAACGGCATTATTTAATCTGAAAATAAGCTGAATGAACTGAAAGATTAATTCAAATAACATCTAGTGAATAAAATTGACAAATAACCAAAGTTTAGGCAATTATATAGTGAACTTTAAAGTGTACACAGGATGTGAAAATATATTTGAACAATGTTAAGGATATTATATGGGCTAAGAGTTTAATTGAAACTGAAGGAAACAGTTAGTTGATTATTGGTATTCGAACGGTTAACATAACGAGAGTTTTGTGACGATCTAACCTATCTTACAACGGTAAAGTTAAGCGGTGAATAGTACGATATTGTGAAATCGCGAGTGATCTATAAAATCCTTCCAGAACATATACATTGTGACAAAAACAATCAAGAAACACTAATTAACACTAAACAATACATTTCTACTCCGAAAAACACCACAAAACACCAGAAAACTGTAGAACACATTAACCAAGTATTAGTGTCGGTATCGGGAAAAGTGGTTGAACTTATAATTACACGGATATACTAAATACAACCCAGAAACATTACACCAGTCACTACACAACATTTAACAAGAGATTTGCAGACACCAGAACAGGAATACTGCCAGAAAATACGTTATTTGGAACGCAGCAGGAACGAGCGACATTTTGATCAACTTGACGGCAGCCATTTGCTTTTGACAATCCCAGTGCCTTCTCCGTGCTCACATATCAGCTGTTGGTGAAAAACAATTATATTATTTTCAAATTATTATTCAATGTCTGTATTTAGTAATAATTATTAATTTGTTGTAACGTTATACTTTTTAAATATTGGCCCGATTTCTCTGACTTTGATAATAATTGGCTGTTTAAAGAACCCTGTATGATTTTTATATAATATAATTTGTAACTTTTTCGATATCCTGAGAATCGATATTATAATCGATAAGAGTCAATATTGCTATTAATTAATAAAACATTAATATTCTTCAACACTAAATAGTTCTTTATTTCATAAATATTACTAATTATCACTAATATAATTCTAATTAATAATCTATCAGGACTTTACCACCTATAAGTGAAGATAACCTAAAAAATAAAAAGGTAAACAAGTATCGATTGGTTTGAAGACAATCTTATGAGTGGTGATAGTTTATTTAAAATATACCAAAACTTTAATAAATTTTTCAGAAGAGCATTACACTTTTTAAAACTTCACAGCCCTATATTAATTAATTGATTACAATTAATTAATTAATAAAATTAAAAATTTTTTTTTTAATTTTTTTTTTATAAACATAATTTTTTTTTAAATTTTCTTCAAAACAATAATTTTTGTTTTGAAACTTTCGGTGAAGCTGAACATATATTTCTTCATCAACATTACGCTACTCGACCGGTCTTGCTACCATTGAGACTCGGCCAGCTGGGAAACTTAAGGAAGTGTTTCAGGCCAGTAAGACGTCGAGAGCCACACCAATTACACACCAATTTAAGAACGTACAGACTCATATCATCAATAACAATATTTTATTTTTATTACAATATATATATATAAAGTCCCACGTACAGGTATAAACGACACCATCAGCCAATCCGAATAGTGCCCAGGTAGAAACTGCACCAATAGCCAATCACAATAAAGATGGTGTATGATTGGGTCGCACCACGCAATGCCATCAGGTACTCAACAATTGTTTTCCCCGGAGTAATGTGGTGAAGGCTAATGATTTCCAGCGATGCCACCTGTGCTAATTGTTTACTAATTTCAACCCCCGCACAGGTAAGAACTGCATCATCGGCCAATCAGAAACAAGAAGGTGTGTGAGAGACTCGCATCGCGCCATGCCATAAAGTACTTAATGCATTGCTTTCGCCCCACCGATTCATATCTTTTTCGTGCTCGTTCATACTTTTTGACGGACACACTTCACTTCTTTTCGTAGTCGACTTCCAGCACAGACTTCGAACTGAAAGGACCTTCTTCCCTTCAGCTCTGCTCTGCTCTGGACGCTACTTCAGCTTCCGCCAAGACGAGGAAACCATCTTTCTTCAGGAAAGAAGACCCAGGAACCACTGCTGCCGGTGAATTGAGTAGCTGGTAGAAGAAGCAGCTGACAGAAGTTGCCTTCATTAGGACCACCTGTCGCCGGCAACCATCTCACCGGCCAGGAAAGAAGAGGACTGTTCTGGGCTCATTGTTGAGTGCTATATCAGTGCTTTCTCCCTAACCTGCCCACGGCTGTTAGGTAGCGCTGCCCCGGACGATCCTTGCGAGCCCCCACCAGTGGTAAGCGAGCTTGGATATCGCCGGGGTAAAGGGACCAGTGGACATCAGTCTAGGTAAGGACTGGTATTTAACGAAGCTGGTCCTCCCGTATCGCCGTGAACAGGGATGTCGCGTGGGTTACCCGGCTTCGTTCGGCCGGACCCAAGATCCCTGGCGTCCTGCAGGGACTACCTAGCAGTCTCTGTCCGGCGGCCACACTCGGGCGACGGCACGAGTGTCGAGTCGCTCGGCTCTGCCTTGCCCCACGCGGGCGACTCCCCTGATTACCCTCGAGCGATGGGGACCGACGAGCTTCCTAACCCGTTACCTCCCTTCCCGGTGGACGAGCCGGACGACTTCGTGACCGTTGGTCAGCGTAGACGCCCGGCTAAGAAGCCGAAGAGTAACCATTCCACCGAGTCTGCTTCCTCTCGGACCTCGGCCATGGACATCAGTCCTTCTCAGGGACAACAGGTTTCGGTACCGACTACTTCGAGGGCAGCTCCGACTGCTTCCGCTGTTGGTCGCACGTCACCCCTGTTCGTCCACGGGGTGTCTAATGTCGCCGCCTTATACAGGCGGCTGATCGCGCCCCTCGGCCTCTCGGCCGACAAACTTGACCTTAAGCTGCTTGGCGGTGACACGGTCAAGGTTGTCGTCCGTCGGATCGAGGACCACCGCTTGGTCGAGGCCTTTCTGCAGGCTAATAACCTACAATATCATATCTTTTCCCCCAGACGAGTCAAGCCTTGTCTGTAATTCTGCGTGGGCTTGACGCGCACACTGATCCCCAGGAGATCCTTTTGGAACTCCGAGAACTCGGTTACCCGGTGCAGGCAATTTTTCGCCTGTTCAACAACTCTGAGTACCGAGTCCCTCTCCCGATCGTCCGTCTCCTCCTCGAGAAGGGCGAGGCTGCTGACAAAATATTCAACCTGACGCGGCTGTTTGGCTTCCGCGTCAAGGTGGAATCCAGTCGCCCTCAGGGCAAACTAGCGCAGTGCCACCGGTGCCAGAGGTTTGGCCACCATACTGACGTCTGTCGCAGGGCCACGGCCTGTTTACGTTGTTCCTTGGGACATTCCACGGAGGCCTGCACTGTGGCAGACAAGTCCCACTATCGCTGCATCAATTGTGGCGAAGATCATGCAGTCAATTACAGTAACTGCCCGGTATACAGGGCGGAGCTCCTGCGGAAAAAAAAGCCGCAGGGGCTCTTCCCGAAGCCAAAGCAGGCAGTATTGCAGCCCCAAACACAGAAGCAGCCTAAAGAACAGGATAAGTCGCAACTATAGGCACCACCGGCACGGCGCGAGCCCTCTCCGGCTCCACATCCAGCCCCTACAAAAGCACATAAACGATTCGCGTCGCCTTCCGCAGCAGAGACACGCCCTGTAGACAATATCTAGGTATTGGAGCCGGAGAATCAACCCTCCATCTCCGCGGAACCACCAACTCCCGCCTCTGAACCAGAGGTAGCCTCGCCACCACTGCCACCTCCGTGATATCCGCGAGCAGGCAAAACTAAACCTAAAACAAAAGGGATAACCACACCGGATGCTCGGCCCCGAGCTCCTGCTTGCCCACAGCCCAAGAAAAGTCCTGCTTCCCGGTATAAGTCCGACGAAGCGCAGCAGCATACTTTTCCTGTCGCAAATTCAAAAACGACTGCCCCTGGTCCTGTAGCTTTCACCAAAACGACCCGATCTGCCGTTAAGCCTGGTCGCTCTTACGTGGTCTCAGTTTCCAGGAAAACCGCCCATTCCGTCACTACCGATGACGCACAGTTCGTCCGCGACTTTCTGTCCGGCTACGACCTCAAGAAAGTCACATCCACCTTCAGGTCCATCCGAGACCGCCTGGAAACTGCTGGCCCAACTGAGAGGTTTATGATCTTGATGGAAGCTTGCAATAGCCCTTAGACGAGACCTCTCGCTCGTAGCCCGGAATGCTAACTCGATCGGTTCCAAGCATTCCGACCTTCTGGAATTCCTGGCTCGGTACAAACCCGACGTACTTCTCCTCACAGAAATCCACCTTACCCCGGCGAACCGGTTTCGATTACCGAATTACGTGATCTATCGGGATCACCGAGTCGGCCGACAAAGAGGCGGCGCGGGAATCGCGGTGAGGACCTCTAACTTATAGGTCATCATCGTGTCGTTTTGCCGCAGCGCACTAACCTAGAGGCCACCGCCATTGAGGTCCACGGAGGTCTTGACGGCGTCCTCGTGGTTTCAGCAGACAAGCCCCCTCGCGCTGAACTCCTTGTCGGCGACCTGGCCGTCATCTTCGATTCCCACCGAAGGGTAATTTTGGCCGGCGATCTGAAGTGCAAGCATCGCGTTTGAAATAGTCGCTTGACTACTCCGAACGGGAGGCGCCTGCTCAGTTATGTTGAATCGCGCCGGCGATGGTGATTAGTCCAGCGCAACCCACGTTCTTTTCGACGCTACCTAACGCGGCTCCCGATGTTCTGGATATTGCGGTGACCCAAGGAATTGTTTGTCCGGTCGACGTATTCTCGCTTACGGAGCTGACATCCGACCACAACCCCATCTTGGTCCACGTCGCTACCCAGCACGCCTATGCACGTTCTGACAAAAAGAAGGTTATCGATTAGGACCGCTACGGCCCGGCTGTGCCGTAGATTGCCGCCAGCGGGCCAATTTGATTCCGTTCGCCTCCTAGACAAAGCAGTAGCGGGAATCGAAGAGGCAATCATCTAGGCTATAGACGTGTCTTTACGTATGCGAGCCGGTTTCATGCCTGACTACCAACGCATCCCTGAGGAAGTCTCTCTTCTCGCTCGCGAGCGGAATTACTTCCGGAAACGTTAGCAGACGACCAGTGATCCGGCCGATAAGGCAGCATACAATTGGCTCACCGGACGACTGCGTGGCAGTCTGAAGGCGTTCCGACGTAGCTATTGGGAACTCGCTGTGGCCCGAACGGGGGATGGGGACCCGTACAGAATACCTTCCGCGATGACGGGACGGAGGCGACGACCTCCTCTCCCCGCCATCGTTGGGCCGTTCGGACAACTCCTGGGTCACCCGGAGGAGAAGGCCGAGTACTTGGGCTTGTGTTTCGAGTGCCAGTTCGCTACCAACCCGCCCATGGACTGGGACTTCGACGAACAAGTCGAGATGGCTGTGTAAGTCTTTCTATGTCTTCCGATCACGACGGAGCCCGAAACCATTTCTTTGGAAGAGGTCTCAGATCGGCTCGCTGAACTACAGCCAAGAAAAGCTCCAGGCCCGGACGGTGTCACTAACACCGCGCTACGACTTCTCCCAGAGCCTGGAGTACAATTCTTGACTGATTTGTTCAACGCGTGTCTCAGACAGGCTTACTTTCCCAAGAAATGGCGAAAGGCGACGAGCATCGTGATCCGGAAGCAGGGAAAGGATGCTTCCCGCCCCGACAACCGCCGGCCTATCAGCCTACTCTCCGCTACGTCCAAGGTTTTTGAGCGACTCGTGCAGCGTCGTGTGCGAGAACATCTACTTAACTTTGACGTGCTGATCCACGAACAGTTCGGCTTCCGTGTGGGGCATTCGACCACTCATCAACTGATGAGATGAGAATGGTGGAATACATCACGGAAGCCGGGTGTCGGAGAGAACGGACTTTTGGCTGTTTCTTAGATGTTGAAAAAGCCTTCGACAGCATGATGGCCTATTATTCAAGCATAGGGAAGTCCAGCTCCCGGACTGCTACCTGAAGGCTAGCTTTCTGCCGGAGAGAACCTTCTGCGTGAGAGTTGGCGATTCAGTCTCTTCCGTGAGACGAATCACAGCCGGCGTCCCTCAAGGTACTGTTCTTGCTCCCTTCAGTAGTGGTGTAGGGGGGATCCTACAACTTCATGACGTCATATCAGCTGATTCTGGGAGAGCTCCTAGGCCATCTAGCTCTGACGTCATCGTGACGTCACTGGCCTAGGCCAGCTAGCTCTGATATTGATACGTACTGGACGACGGTGTAAGTACGCTTGCGTACGGACACTACAGGACACGTAAATGTACGATATCTGACGCCGATGCTGGTCCTAACGTGAAGAGGTTGAGGTACATGGACCAGTAACTCATGGTAAGAATAAACTCGTATTTCATGTATAAAAATTATTTAATACAATTCACACAGTGGAAATTCAATAGACCTTCACGTGGATGGGGGAAGGTAGGCGACTAGACGACGACGGTTTAACCTTATGAAACAGGATGCAAGCCGTGTTAATTTAATCGACTGTTGATGTTTTTATATTTTATTTTTCAGTAAAATACAACTGCAGCCACGGTCAAAGCTCGCGTACGGACACTACAGAACGCGTAAACGTACGCTATCCGACGACGCTGCTGGTCCTTACGTGAAGAGGCGGAGGTACACGGTCCAGTAACTGACGGTAAGAATAAACTCGTACTTCATGTATAAAAATTATTTATTACAATTCACAGAGTTCAAATTCAATAGACCTTTACGGGGGGAGAATGCAGTTATTTTTATTCGCTTACAACAAGATGCTGACTGGCCATATGTTATCGCAGCGTGTGAACGTTTTGATGGGCTAGGTGGGGGGTCTTATTCATCTTATGTGTACATATTTTATTTCCACGTCTGTTCATGTTGTTATATTTTATTTTTCGGTAAAATACAATTGCAGCTACGGTCACATCTGCAACAGCCGCAGCCACAGCTGCAGCCCCAGCAGCAACTGGTGAGAAAACTGCCTCGTCCAGGGAATGTTCTGAACCTGGATATCGAGAACGAACGTTACGCTCTGCTGTACGATGTGTATTCACGATTTCAAAAATCATACTAACGTAGAATTCAACCCAACGTACTTCTAACACCGTCCGTGTTCATAGCGAGAGCACCGCTATTCGTCTTCGATTGTAGCAGACTGGACGAGTCGCTCAAGTCTTCGCCTATTGACGTCAGATTGGAATTCGAGTCCACGACTAATTTCCCCGCTCAGACCGCGACCTACTGCATGATACTGCACGATTCTCTCATCGTATACAATCCGCTGTCCAACACAGTGCGCAGACACAATTAAACGCATGCTGTATATTATTGTTTTTTTACTGTAAATAATATGTTGCTTTTTAGAATATTATGTATGTGCACACAACTTTTAACGTATGTGTTTTTTATATTAATAAATGTAGTCATTTATAACAATGTTTGTGTACTTTAATTTTGTAATACCCTCTCAATCGCAGCCCTCTTTCCTATGGTACGAACGATTGGGATGGGGAAGCGTCTCCAATTGGATGGTATTCCCCCCCCTATTCTTCGCTCAGTTTTTCATCGGTGTGAGTCGTAGTAAGTTTCTGGTAAATTACTAATTGAATACAAAGTTGTTTTATTTTGCATTATTTCGATTCACAGAGACAGCGCAAACATCCGGACGATTTTGTATCAAACGGCTTGCATAACTTGGCTTCAGCGTACCGATAATGAAATCGACGTACACCGCACGGGAAAGGAATATCGTCCTCTGTCGTAAGGCCAGTCCGACCAAGTCATCGGTGTAGCGGAACATACGCATGAATTTTAACTTGTAATATAGTGTGCTTACATATATTTCAATTGTTTTTATTATACGGAATTGTCACTTCATGTCACTGTGCGTGCGTGCGTGCGGGCGGGCGTGCGTGCGTGCGTGCGTGCGTGCGCGCGCGCGCGCGCGTGCGTGTGTGTGTGTGTGTGTGTGTGTGTGTGTGTGTGTGTGTGTGTGTGTGTGTGTGTGTGTGTGTGTGTGTGTGTGTGTGTGTGTGTGTGTGTGTGTGTGTGTGTGTGTGTGTGTGTGTGTGTGTGTGTGTGTGTGTGTGTGTGTGTGTGTGTGTGTGTGTGTGTGTGTGTGTGTGTGTGTGTGTGTGTGTGTGTGTGTGTGTGTGTGTGTGTGTGTGTGTGTGTGTTTACATATTATGCATTTTTAAACTTATAATATAGTGTGCTTACATATATTTCTTTGTTTAAATTATACGTATTTGCCTTAACATTTCATTGTGTTTACTTTCAAAAGTCCTTTTCAATACATACACGAGTGTGAACATTAACAATATTTTAAAAGCAGTACATTACACCAATGTACAAGCTCGTGTGGTTGTTGCGTACCGACCGTTCATGTATTATTACATACATACAATTAAAAAAAAATTCAATTTTGTTTAATTTATTGCATGATGGTAATACACTACTTGTGAAAAAAAAAGTTAGAATAATTTTAAACCAACGACTGTCAGATGCAGAAGAAAGTTCACTACGCCGCCTTATTACAACGACCGCCAGACGTGGAAAATACTACCTTTTTTAACAATATATACTTACCACACACACATACATTTCGTTAAACATAACCTCCATGCATGATGTGTGTTACACAATTTTTACAAGTGAAGTGGTTTTTAATTATGCACTGCATACACATTATGAAAAAGTCTACAAGAATTTCCGCTTGCAAGAAGATGCTGACTGCTCATATGTTATCGCAGCGTGTGAACGTTGTGATGGGCTAGGTGGAGGGTCTTATTCATCGTATGTATGCATATTTTATTTCCACGTCCGTACAGGTTGTTATATTTTATTTTTCAGTAAAATACAACTGCAGCGACGACCACAACCGCAACAGCCGCAGCGTCAACCGCTGCTATAGCAGCCACAGCCTCACCCGCAGCAGCACCTGGGGAGACACCTGCTCCGACCAGGGAATGTTCTGAACCTGGATATCGATAACGGACGTAACGCTCTGCTGTACGATGTGTATTCACGATTTCAAAAATCGTACTACCGTAGAACTCAACCCAACGTACTTCTAACACCGTCCGTGTTCATAGCGAAAGCACCGCTATTCGTCTTCGATTGTAGCAGACTGGACGAGTCGCTCAAGTCTTCGCCGGTTGACGTCAGATTGGAATTCGAGTCCACGACCAATTTACCCGTTCAGACCGCAGCCTACTGCATGATACTGCACGATTCGTACAACGTATACACTCCACTGTCCAACACAGTGCGCAGACACAATTAAGAGCACGCTGTATATTATTATTATTTTTTTGCTGTAAATAGTAAGTTGCTTTTTTTTCTAGCATAAGAATATTATGTATGTACACACATCTTTTAATGTATGTATTTTTTTATATTAATAAAGGTAGCCATTTATAACAATTTTCGTGTACTTAAATTTAGTAATACTCTCTCAATCGTAGCCCTCTTTCCTATAGTACGTACAATGGGAGGGGAAGCGTCTCCGCCTGGATGGTATTCCCCCCCTATTCTTCGCTCAGTGTTTCATCGGTGCGAGTCGTAGTAAGATTCTGGTAAATTACTAATTGAATACAAAGTTGTTTTATTTTGCATCATTTCGGGGACGTTGCAAACATCCGGTCGATTGTATCAGACTTCTTGCATAAAAAATAACAACCGTCGCCTACCCACCTTACGGGCTCGGCAGAAGTTGATTACATCACCCTGTCTACATGCATAAAAAAAATTAGCACCGTCGACTTGTTCCCACACGCTCGAGTAGAGTCGATAACATCACACTGTCTAAAAAAAAATAACTGAGTTCCCTCCCCCCACCTGCCCGCTGAACATAGCGTGTGAAAACTGCTTGCATCCTGTACACACGGTTAAAAATAACCGCTTACTGTGCGTTGAGTGGTTACCCCTCTCTTTGCACTCTCCGATTTCTCCCTCCATCGTTTCCCAACAGCCTTCCTACATCCATTGGAACGAACGAGCATTTATAAAATTATAAGTAATTGCCTTAACATTTCACTGTGTTTACTTTCAAAAGTCTTTTTCACGTGCGTGAACATTAACAACATTTTAAATAACAGTACATTGTGTCAAGGTACAAGCTCGAGCGGACGTTGCGCACCGACCGCTCATGTGTTATTACATACCATTTAAAAAAATTCAATTTTTTTTTAATAATTGCATGATGGTAATACACTACTTTTGAAAGAAACTATAGAATAATTTTAAACCAACGACCGCCAGATGCAGAAGAAGAGGACACTATACCTTTTTTACAACGACCACCAGACGCAGAAAACACTACCTTTTTTTTCACAATATATACTTACCACAGATACATACATTCCATTAAACATAACCTCAGAGTGTTACACAATTTTTACAAGTGGTTTTGAATTATGCGCTGCATACACGCCTTCCACGGCATACGGGACATTATGTACAAGTCATCATTTTCATCAAGAGCATCTTACGATGACCGTCAGATGCAGAAGAAGAAGAACACACTACACCTTTTTACTACAACCGCCCGATGCAGAACACATTACCTCTTTCTTTTCAAAATATATACCTACCACTGACACATACATTGTCATTAAACATAATCGACTTCGCCGCCAAAATTCAAATTTACCGCCAACCAATCTTACACAACCAATGAACATAGGTTTATTACATGCCTTCTATAGCATACAGGATATTATGTACAAGTTGATATTATCATCAAAAGTATCTTACAACGACCGCCAGTTGCCGCTAAAGAACAGCTAACGTCCAACTGTAAATTCCTTTCTACCTCAACACACATTTCAATTATTTTTATACGAAATAATTTTCAACTATGAACATACACATATTTACACACCCAACACAATAATATAAATGGTAATTATTTTTCATGCATGATGTAAGTATTTGTGTGTTTTAACATAAATTTTAGCAAGTGAATGGTTTTCAATTATGCACTGCATACACGAGCGACTGCACGAACATATATTTATTACTTGCCTTCCGCGACATACTGGATATTATGTACAAATATGCGGTATATACACACTGCCGCTGAAGAACAGCTGACGTCCAACTGTAAATTCCTTTCTACCTCAACACACTTTTCAATTATTTTTATACGAAATAATTTTCAACTATGAACATACACATATTACATACCCAACACAATAATATAAGTGGTAATTATTTTCTATGCATGATGTAGGTATTTGTATGATTTTACACAAATTTTACCAAGTGAAGTGGTTTTTAATTACGCACTGCATACACGAGCGAGTGCACGAACATATATTTGTTACTTGCATTCCACGACATACTGGATCTTATGTACAATTATGCGGTATATACACACCTTCCACAGCATACGAGACATTATGTACAAGTTGACAACAAGACCTGTCAATACATTTCACTCAGCCTCTTCGCCGCCAAAATTAAATTTTACCCTCACAAATCATACACAACCAATCACTACATTGCCCGCCAATTCAAGTCACACAGCCTCTTCGCCGCCAAAATTCAAATCTGTTTACCACCAACACATACGTTCTCATTATACATAACCAACAATAATTAAATTTACCTATAGAAATTACATATCAATCAGAATATTATATATGGTAATACTTATCTTCTGTGCATGGATGTGCGATATTCAATTTTAAAAGTGAATTGATTTTCAATTATGCACTGAGGGACCAAGTCATCGAGAGTTTCGCGGAACGTAGTGATGACGAACACAATATATACTTACCACAGACACACACATCCGAATTCATCACCAATATACGACGACGTCCAGGCGGCGGCCGGGCGGCGACCAGGCTGCGAACGGCGTTCAAATTTAACACAGTTCACAAGTTGGCAACAATGCAAAACACGTTACTCAGTCTCTTCGCATCGACGATATCCGGACGGTGGCTGCATGGCAACGCACATATCTAAACCCGTACACTATATTTCGGAGAAGAACGCAGTGATCCTTTTTTTTTACAATATATACTTACCACAGACACACATTGACCAAACTACGGCCAAGCCACGGCCTGGCGACGTCCAAATCTAAACACGTACACATGCGCCAACATGGCCGACGCTTAACCAGTACACGCCGTATAAGTTGGCAACATCGACTTTTCCAACATGGCCGACAGACACACGTCAACCAATCTATGGCCGGGCCACGACTAAGCCGCGACCTGGCCACGTTCAAATCTAAACACGTACACATGCGGCAACATGGCCGACGCTTAACCAGTACACACCGCACAACTCGACAACGTCGCAATTTTCCAACATGGCCGACGACCGACCACATCCGCGCGGCAACATGGACGACGACCCACACCATCGACACTATGACGTCATAGCCAGTGACGTCACGATGACATCAGAGCTAGCTGGCCTAGGCCAGTGGCGTCACGATGACGTCAGAGCTAGATGGCCTAGGAGCCCCCCCCAGAATCAGCTGATATGACGTCATGAAGTTCTAGGAGCCCCCCTACACCACTACTCCCTTCTGTTCTCAGTCTACGTCAACGACGTGCCCAGACAGCCTGGAGTCCATGTGGCCCTCTTTGCGGACGACACGGCCGGATTTACGGCCTATTGTCATGTAGAAAGAGTCGTCTTACGACTGCAGCGCCAGCTCGACACGCTCGGGGACTGGACTGAAAATTGGGGAGTGCAACTCAACGTTACCAAGAGTGTAGCCGTCGAATTCTCGAAGGGACGGAATCACCCTGTTAGGCAGTTACGTATCGGCAGAACGTACTTGCGCTGGTCCAACGAGGTTAAGTACCTCGGATTACACTTCGACCGTCGGCTAACCTGGCGTACCCACGCTCAGACAGTTCTTAAGCGAGCATCCGTTTCCGACTTTCTGGCAAGCTACGACTTGCAGAAAGTAGCCCAAACTTTCCGCAACATCAACGAACGCTTGGCAACAGCCTCGCCCCAAGACAAATTCCTCATCTTGGTGGAAGCCTGCCATGTTATTGGTCTGTTATGAACAACGGACAACCACGGCAATCCCTCAAGCGAGACCTCGAGCTCGTGGCGTGGAACACCAACGGTCTCGTTTCCAGGCATTCTGAGCACTTAGAGTTCGTTGCCTGTCACAAGCCCGATGTGCTTCTTCTTGGTGAGACGCACCTGACCCCGCATCGTCGATTCCGATTACCTAACTACGTGTGCTACCGGGACGACCGATCGGGTCGCGCAGGAGGGGGCACCGCCATCGCGGTGAAGGCGTGTCTTCACCATCACCGCGTTGTCCTGCCTCAGCGGCGGAACCTCGAGTGGACCGCAGTTGAGCTCCATGGTGCTCTCGGCTGTCTACTCGTTGTTTCCGCATACAAGCCTCCACAAACGGAGCTCCTGTCGAACGATCTGGAGCCCGTCTTTGGCGCACAAAGAAGGGTAGTCCTGGCGGGCGACCTGAACTGTAAGCACCCTGATTGGGGGAGCCGCTTGGTGAACCCAAACGGGACTCGCTTACGCAGGTACGCTGATGCGGCTCGGGTCACAGTCATGGGTCGTACCGGGCCTACATACTATCCCCCGAGGGCTAACTCCCGCCCTGATGTACTGGACATTGCTGCGGTCAGGGGCGTTTATTGCCCGGCCCACGTCTCCGTTATTTCGGAACTGTCCTCGGACCGTTTCCCCATCAGTGTGCATCTAGCTACCCAGCACTCTATCGTCCGCGACGAGCGGCGGGTAATCGAGTGGGAACGCTTTGGGCCGGCGTTCAGTCGCCGCCTACCTGAGCGTATACCACTCGACACTACCCACCATGTCGACGAGGCAGTTGCCTTATTCGACACAGCCGTAGTCTCGGCGGTAGACGTGTCCTCCCGGATGAAGCCGGGGCTCACGTCAAAACAATCAGCGGATCCCCGAAGAGGTGTCTCAGCTCGCTTGCGAGAGGAATCGCCTCCAGAGACGCTGGCAGAGGACTCGTAACCCGGCCGACAAGGCTGTGTTTAACAGAGCGACCGGCAAGTTGTGTCGCGACACTGGTAGTTAGCTGTAGCACAGATGGATGGCCCTGCCGAGAACCGTAATGTCTGGCGGATTCTCAGTGCCCTAACGGGAAAGCGTAAACGCGCGCCTCTCCCCGCACTGGTAGGACACGGCGGTCAACCCCTTGGACGCCCCCTCGTGAAGGCAGAGTTCTTGCCTGACAATTTCGAGCGTCAGTTCGCTCCCAACCCATGCAAGAACCCGGCCTTCACTGAGCGAATCTGCCGCAAGGTAGAGCGCTTTCTATCGGCCGGTATCACAGTCCAGCCGGAGCCCATCTCGCCGGAGGAGGTCTCTGAGAGAATAGTTCAGCTCAAACCCCGGAAGGCGCCTGGCCCAGACGGAGTCATGAATTCCGCACTCCACCGCCTTCCGGAGCGTTAAGAATACGGTTCCTTTCTGAGGTGCCCTGGACCAATAGCGTCAAGTACCTCGGGCTCCACGTGGACTCCCAACTCACTTGGCGAACCCATACACAATACATCCGTCAACGCGCTTCGGCGCAACTCAGTAGACTCTGGCCCGTGCTATCTAACTCGGCAATGACCCCCCGGTTTGGAAAGCTCATAGTCAACTTGTACGTGTTGCCCGTGATTACCTATGCCTGTCCTGTTTGGGGATACCTTGCTCGATGTCATAGATCAGCGCTCCAGCGCGTTCTCGACCGGGGACTGAAGGTTGCGTGTAAAGTCCCCGGAGGTACTCTTCTCGTTTTTTGAGGAGAGGACTCGGTGTCCGCTCTTTTGATGACACCGTGAGACGCCTGGCGCGCAGATTCTGTGTTCGATCCGAAGTGTGACCCACAATTCCCTCATTGCCGGACTTGGTAAATACACCCCGCGACCAGGTGAGTCCTGGAAGCGTCCCCGTTTATTTGCCCCGGTGGTATAATCCACCAATATTGGGTCGCTTCAGGCCCTCCATAAGTATGAAAAACAATATATAAAGAACTCAAACTGACCCAGTGGCAGGAATCCTAACTGAGACTCGGGACACTGCACAACTCGCGACTCGCGAGCCGCGCGACCCCCAGTCCTGTCGTGTGCGTGGGACAATTGCAGCCTATACCACAGTACCGTGGTCCTGACGTGAACACCCTACGTTAAGGAGTTTTATTATTCCACTGATGATGGCAGCCGTTGGAGCTGCCGAAACGTTTGGTTTGGAAATAAACCATGGACCACGGCCAAACAGCCCGGATATCTTTAATCATACAACTGACACCGGCCGTGAAAGCCTGAGGATAATGGTATGTTGAGTAACAGTTTTCAGAGTAAGGTAAGGATACCTGATATGGTGATATACTTAAAATGGTAATAGTGTGATCTGACACTATTTCCAAGTAATGTATCCATTCGAATTAGATCCTTTTTGTCAATAGATACAGTATGAATCTGCCTAGCATTACTAACATTTTTACAGTCCATGCGCGCTTGAGAATTTTTTTCAGTGCCAGCGGAGTTGTGTTAAGTTGTAAGTTTTGAGGTTATGATGCGTTCGCTTTGCAGCGCTTTATAGTTTATTTTATTCTAAATAACTAAAATAAATTATACTTATGTTACATAATTGAAGTAATCTACTTTGGTTGTAATTTGCTATGATTTAATTACAAGTTTTTATTATTTTCTTATACGGTGTAATGGCGTAAGTTATAAGAATTACAAATTTTGCCGCAAAATTCCAAAGATTGTAAATACCTCCTTTGTAAAGGAGTCACCTTTACAAGAAAACAAGGATAAATAAGACAGTAATGAGCAAACTAATAATTGTTGTAGCTTATATTATTATTCTGTCATTATAAGTATAATATTCAAACTGAAAAATAGTTAAATCCCCTTCAATAAGTTCACACTACTTTGCTGTTCCATTGAGCACTCTGAATGAAGTTTTTACGACTACCTTCGGCACTTAGACATGACAATGATAGACTAAGAAAAAGTAAAGTTGATTCATCTGCAAAGTACCTGAATGCTATTGACAGTGAACCTAGTTGCAACACATCTTAAGAATTAGTAAAATCTACAGAACGTGAACCCACAAACATTTGTAATGAATAAGATGATTAGTCCTGCTGGATTTTTAACAGAGCTTTCAGCACTGATGTGAAGAAGAAAATTTTGTTACTTCACTTGCCATGAAATATGCCAGTCGCAGTAACCTGATCAAGATACCACAGTTTACATGTATGGAAGAGACAACGATGACGTTTTCCGTTGTTTCCATGTTTTCACTGTTTTCAATTTGTTAAAAATCTGTCGTCCATGTAACTAATTTCATTAAATAAATTAATCTGTACGCGCAGTTTGATTTTATTACATAAACGTCTATCTTAAACTGGCAAATTAATATGGTGATAATATTTGTACTATCACCATATTAAAAACCCAACATCACCATATTGAGAATCCATATCACCCATAAGATTAAAGGTCCATGCAAGCTTATAGAAAGTAATAAATAATTTGTTTACTTTTGTTATAGGTAACCTTTGATAGTTTCACAATTAAGAAAAACTGTTATTATTCCTTACTTAATTTTAATTTTTGCTGTAAAATGAAAGTTTTGATAATTCAGAAACCTTACCCTACAGGCGGTTTTCCTTCCTTTATCGACTATTTAAAGACAATCATAGAAGAAAAACATAAACTACGCTAAAAGTTACTGATGTGTAACGTTGATCATGTACATTTAACTTGCATACTATTACCTATTCCGTAGCACAAATATTGAAGTTAATTATTTTGTTTTGCGTATTGCTACAAATAGACCAAAAGACATTACGCCATTATTGAAAAAGGAGATACATTTTTATATTAGAGCCATGGATAGACTTTGTTTCCAGAGTAATTAGAGTAACCTTTATTCTTTTTATTCTTTTAGAGTTACGAGATACCTGTTTATTCTATTTCCCTTCTCTTCCTAACATATCCTAGTTATTTTATGATTTCATCAACGACTGTTCTTTTTTTTAATCAATGTTATTCTCGAAACTCAATTTTTCCTTTTAATATTGTTTTGACTGGATTACGTTTTACGTACAATTATGTAAGGTAGACCTACATCAAGATTCCATCACATACTTATATTTTAGTAGCGACTTTTACTACTAAATCATTCTACTCGTTTATTACTCTTCATACTTCCATACACACAAACACATGTTTTTGTACACGACGTCTATGAAAACTTTGTTAAACATATACTGCTGTATATACACTTAATAAATTTATATATTATTTCAATCACTTTTTCTACAGTCCGTTTCTTGATGTATATAATACTTTAATATTTATACTAAAAAAAACATCTTGAGGTAAATTAGTATAAATATTAAAGTATTTATATATTAATATATTAATTTGTTTTGCTAATACAGAACTGTTATTAGTTTTGTTTATTATTACTACTGTCATGTTTATTATGAGTCAATACCAGATAAATGTTAAAAGCACACGTGCACTTACACGTATAAACAAACCTTTCCTTCTCACCTACACAGATATTTGAGTGTACCTACGTAATAAACATCTACTTCAGCGTAAACATAGGACTATATTTACATTTACAAAAAGGACGTCTTACGCAGCTAAAGAAGGACAACACAGGTGTTCTGAATAGATCGGAACGATACATTTGCAGTCGTGAACTCCGTTAGCCCTCATCAGCGTAAAACAAATTTGTAATTCACTTTAACAGCGTAAATCAGAATTCACATTGCTACACTCTCAAAACTGTATGAAACGCAGTATCGCTGCATTCCACATGGATTTCTATTACATTCGTAATTTAACTAGTCCGTCAGTACTACGTTTCCACGATACTTTCAATTCAATTTGTACGTCGCCTACCGTATTAACGCACAGTCGTCATTTATTTCGTGGATACAGAGAAAAGATAGCACATTTTCAACGTTGTCTGAAGAAATTGAAGCACAATTTTAGTCTTAAGAAATTTAACATACAGACATAATTTGTAACTATGATGTGATATGTTCAATATATGCATGATGTGTTCAATTTAAGTCACACGTTTGTTAGTTACCTTATAGTCATTGCTGAAACGATTTTTTCATACGCAAGTGTAAAAACGTGATTCTCTGAATAATTTAAAAGTTTAAAAGATAAGTATACTTATATTGATTAAAATTTTTAATTTTCTTGTCATAACTATTACATATTAGTGAAAATATATAACATTTATCATTTGTTAATAAAATTTTTATTTGACATTAGTTTTTCAATTTCCTTTAATTAAAAAAATACTTGTGCTACAAATAATAATAAATTGTTTATAATCAAACTGAAATAAGTTACAGCGGAACATAATCTGTTAGAATTTTCAACAGAGTGGCGAGCATGAAAAATACGTATATATTATTGCTAAATGAGCCGGCATTTTAGATGTATATATATAACAGGTATGACATATCTCTTTTTACCCAGAAAGCAGAGAAACGAAAAGCGTTTTATCTGATGACACACTTAATCTTTACTGATTATTAAAATCTTCTGCTGCTATACCTAGGTGCATGTTAATGTCCACCGTAGATAAACAACGTGAATAAACGCAAAACATTTGATACACTAACTAGCTTGTGTATAACAACACGAAATTGATGGCGGTCGTTTTTGTGTAAGAGTTATCGGGCTGCTATAATTACAGTTGGTTACTACCCCGCTTAGATACCTTGATAACTAATTAAACAATAAAAGGGAAAGTGAGGTTAGCAGTGTTGGCTAAATACACCTCTTAAATGCAGTTTTGTTCACCGACGGCAAAATAATTTTTCAAAAAACTGAAGAGATTCTTAGATTTCATCAACTTAGACAGGACTGAAATACTGCAGGAATATTATAATGATTCAAAGACAGAAGCGATGGCTTATAGTAGATATTTCTCTCTAAGAATAAATGATGTAATTGATTCCCATGCAATAGAACAAGTTTAGGTTCTGAGTGAACTTTCAGTTGTAATTCGAACAAATATAACATTTGATAAGCAAGTAAATATTGATCAATTTGTAAAATAATTATTCAAGTTCATATACATTTTAGCATAAAGAAACGTGCTTTTAAATTTATAAATTTTTAACTTGGTTCCCATATTTTATTAAAGTACTTAATTACTTTGAATTTAATTTTTAACCTTAAAAATTGTCTTTTGATTTAAATGAACCACTTAGTCAGATTAATTAATTAATCAGTCAGAAGATGGTGGTATATATTGTATCAAAGATGAGGTTTAAACATTATATAAATATGAATGTCTTCCTGATTATTTGTTTCTGGCAACAGATGCATTTAAATTTTGCGTTAAAATTACATTTAACATGTTAAAAATATATTTAGTTTGATACGTTTACTAATAATTGTAGAATTTAAACGAAAAATATATAAAAGCTTTATAATATTGGAACTCAACTCCTTGTTTACACATTGGTATAAGAATTTTAGAAGCTTTCTTATCTGCACTAAGAAATCAAAATTAACTTCTGAACAAAAATATACACTTCCTAGTTCAAGATGTTCCATTGGATGTTGTGACCAGTCAAATACGGAGTAGTATTTCGAATGGTGTGCCTGTGTGTGTGTGTGTGTGTGTGTGTGCGTGTGCGTGTTTTGTTTAATCACATTCTAGTTTTCATATGTGGGAGAGTATTATAAAGCATCAACACAAACGAAAATTTTGAAACTAAAGTGTTTCAATTATTCAATAATTACTTGCACAAAACGAATATGATGTAAATTGGTTCCAGTAACAATCGAGTATTTCATGAACAAGTAAATCATAAAAGAACTAGGCAAGAATTTGACAGAATGTGTGGCTAACGGCTTTTGGACGTGGCTACAGGATATCAGCCAGCTAGAAAGATGATCGAAACTGGCGGAGAAAAAGCTGTAGGAAGCGGAAGAACAGCTTGTTCTTGTCTACGATTGATCCTGGATGTAAGATCGTCTTTGGGGAGACAAAAGAAGAAGTATATCACAAGGTCAGTAGCTGTTTCGTTGACCAGTACCTTAACTCTATATTTAACTTCTGTTATATGGCACCTAGTCTTAGTTTAATTTAATATTTAAGTTTAATCTTAATTGGTAATAATATCCTACAGATACTAAACATTTTTTCGCTTTTTACGTACTTCCACTATTTACATGAATTATTAACACGTATATATATATATATTTACTTTTTAATTAGTTATACTCGTCACTGTTTATCAACTGTTTTTAATCATTTACTAATTCGAAACGGATTAGCCGGGTTAGAGCTTCGACCAGACTTTGAATTTCAAGCAACTTCTTTTGCCTCGAGTTATTATATCTTCTTCTTCTACTTCATTTCAAGTACTTTGTTACATAAACCTGTTCCGGCACCTGGTTCGAGAACCGCGTCTCTCTTCTACCAATGGCTTTATAGTTCACGATCGATCCTCTGTCATCATCTGAAAATTATCCCACCATTGTCTTCCGTAAGTTGAAATAATTTTCTTTATGTCCTCTACCTCGAATTCTGCTCTGATATCCTCATTCCTTATTCTATCTTCCAGTGTATAGAATTACGTAGAATTACAGAAGTACTTCGTAGAAACTGCATATTAGCACTCTGATTCTTGCCTCATTCCTTTTTTGACATGACCCACGCCTCAGTCGCATATGTCAATGTGAGTATTGCAAGTGTCTTATAAAATTTAATCCTTTTGCTGCGTCTTGCTCTATTTCTAAGATTTATATGAATCGTTCCACATACTCAGACTCATTGCTTACTGCACATCCAAGATATTTAAAACGGCTCACTTATTCTAAAGTGCTGTTGTTTATAATTATCTTATTTCTCACTTACTCACTATTTCCTACTATTATCTCTCACTAAAGGCCATGGTTTTAGTCTTTTTCACTGAAATTGTCAGTGAGTAGTTTCTTACTACTTCTTTTAATTGAAACGTAGCTCTTTGTATACCATCCTCGTTTCCTTGACTATGTCATCTGCATATAGCAGGGAACCCATACATATTGGTTTCTTAAGCTGTATTCTCAAAGTCACTATGGATTTCCATTTGCTCAGCATGCCATCGATATATACATATATATTAAACAAGGTTGGGAAAATTCCTGCCTAACTTCCATATTTATTGGAATGTCACCTGAGAACCTACCACTCAGATCCAGGGCTACTGATGTACTTTTGTAAAGTATCTTAACTGAATTTAATAAATGCTGTGGATATTCTCTTCTATCCATAATATTCCATAAATTTTGACGGCCTACATAATCAAATGCTTTCTCCAGATCAACAAAAGCGATATGCCTTTCTTGCTTATACTCCCGCCTTTTCTCTATTATCTGTCGTAATACAAACAATGCATCCACAGTCAACCTACCCTTTCTAAAACCCATTTGCTCTTCAAGAATTAATGCATATGTAATGACGCTTAATCTTTTATTGAGGATTCTTGTATATATTTTGCATGTTAAGACCAGCAAGCTTATTCCTCTGTAATTATTTGCATCTGTTCTGGCTCCTTTTTTATATAACGAAATCGCTGTTGCCCACCACCATTCTGTGGAAATTTTGTTTTCCATCCATATGTTACTTATAAAATTGAGAATTCGTAGATGCAGAATTGTGCCACCACATTTTATTAACTCAACATTTATCCCGTTAAGTCGTGGTGCCTTTCTACGTTTTATTCCATTCATTGCTTATTCGAGTTCTATTGTTATCTTATCTAGACCTTTTCCACTGGACTTACTTATATATTCCATATCATTTTCTATTGCGCTGTCAAAATATAACTTCCTACAATGGTTTGTCCATTATTTTCCTCAATCATATTAACACGAACCTTTTTCTCTTTCAGAGGTATTCAATGTGTCCACCACTTCTATGGCATAGTATGTCTACCATATAAATCGTGTTTCATAGTGACTATGAAGCGTTCCCATGAGTCTTGATGTGCTTGTTTAAATTTATTCAGTTCTTATTCTCCGGTATGCTTTGCTTAACTCTTCCGCTGGATGTGATATATATTTTATAAAGCTATCATTTTTCCTCTTTACCGCAGTATCTATTTCTTCTGTTCAAATTCTCAGACCCCTCATTCGTCTATACTTTTTGAAGCCTACTGCTTCCTTAGCTGCTTGTATTATTATTTTCTTGATATTACTCCATTCAATCTCTATGTCTTTACTAGCAGGTATTACACTGATTTAATCTGTTCTGGTAAAGATTTCTGGTACTTTGATCGTTTAATCCATAAACTTTAAAACTCGTTCATTATTTTGTTGTTGAACAAAATTACTTTGTTTTCTCCATCGCTTATGTAATTGTATAGTTTATATCAGAAGAAAATGCTCTGAAAAAATGTCATACCCTCTCTAGGCTCTTGTATCTTTAAGTTCTGATACTAGTTTCTTATTAACTATTATATAAACTATAATTCATCTAGAACCTGTTGCCTACCAGGTATATTTATGAATATGCTTTTTCCTAAAAAATCCATTAGTTATCTTTAGATCATTTACGTCACAAATTCCCTCAGTACTTCACCGTTTCTGTTTAATTTTTGGCCCTCCATGCTGAAAAGTTTTCAAAATTATTACAGTTGAAAATTTTCATTTTAATAAATATATCATTATTCTGATACGAAGTTTTACTGATATTACTTATTATTTTAAACCAATCGTTAACGTATTCTCTGTGCGTTTTATCGGAGACATATTGAAAACAACCAGATAGTATTTTAACTTACAAGCATAGCCAACAGTTTTTCGTTATAAGGATTAATAAGTCAATAACCGACAATAGGACTAGTTTTTTTTGTAATAACAGACAATATGTTTGAAAAATTACTATTCCTAGTTCATAACTTTAATTATATGCAAGTACAAATATTTAATTTAAACTCATTATTAAAGCAGATTTTACGTACAGTATTTATGAATGTTATTTAAAAATAACTTTTGTTAATTCAATCAGATGTGTTTGCATATGTATTATCCTTTCTGCGGCATATTTGTTATTTTAAACATTGATTTCAGATGGAATTCTGCGCATAATATATAATACTCTTGTTTACACAAGAAACAAAAGTTTACTACATCACAGCCAGCAAATTAGTTTTCAGTCTCTATAAATACAGTACGTAAATTAAAAACCATGTACATCTGATGATTATTTACTTTCCATTAATAATTTGCTTGTTCAATTAGACCACGTACCCTCACTACACCCGTTACCACGCGGTAGAGCACATTCTCCGGAGTACAAACGGTTTTACAGTTTCTCCTAGTGAGACATGTTTCTGACTATATACGTTACCCTATAAAATTAAATAATGTCGTTACGGTATAATTCAAATAACTTCAAAGAGAAACTGTACATAAAACTACAACGGCTTCATAGGTTATCTTAACTTTTAACATAACAATGAACGTTAATAGGTTAACGGTAAGATCATCTAAATTTTAAAGGGAAAATAGTAATTTCTTACAATTAAATAAGGCCTTAAAACAAACGTTTACGCGTTTATAATGTTTCCATTTTATTAGTCTCTCCTAAATAACAGGGATGGAATAAAAGAGAGTTTCAGCTAGGCCTATAATCGTATGTGAAGACTGACAACCGATGAACTAACGAGAAGTAAATCGATAACAGAAAACACTAGGAAAAAAGCATATCTTGAGGTAAATTTAGTTATAAATATTGAAGTATTCTGTGCATCAAGAAGCGGACTGTAGCAGAAAGTGATTGATATATATATATATATAGAGGAATGTTAATTATCGACCGTATTATTATACTGTTAATGATTTCGAGGTTCGGTCATTAATCATGAAAACTCAGTTTTGCGACGTTTCGAGATTTATTCTTCTCATAATCATGCATTAACTGTGAGATGAGCTACAGCAATCACATTACACTAAACACTTATCACTGTTCCATACTTATACACATATAACACATTACATTTGTATAGTGTTAGCGTTATGAAGTTATCTGACACAACACGCCCGTACACACGGTCACTCGTTTCAGTTTCATAAAGCTAAAGTAATTCATGCAGAAAATAATCACTTTAAACGGCAATTCTTAGAAATGCTAACAATAGAGAAGAATAAACACCTTTCAGTTAACAAGAAAACGGACATACAAAGTCTTAGCAAGTGTTATTCTAATCTTATTCACTCTTTTTAAAATGGACAATGGTTTACAGGTTATAGTAATACTGAACAACTTACTAGTTAAGGTACTATTAAAATTTTATATCGCTGGCAGTCTGTCAGATAACTTCATAACGCTAACACTATACAAATGTAATGTGTTATATGTGTATAAGTATGGAACAGTGATAAGTGTTTAGTGTAATGTGGTTGCTGTAGCTCATCTCACAGTTAATGCATGATTATGAGAAGAATAAATCTCGAAACGTCGCAAAACTGAGTTTTCATGATTAATGACCGAACCTCGAAATCATGAACAGTATATATATATATATATATATATATATATATATATATATATATGAAATACAAGTATATTTAAAGTTTTAGGTAAAATTTGATGATGTTGCCTCACATAGTGATCACAGTTAAATAATTTTCTCTTGGAGACAGAGATGCAAATTTAATAACTTACTTTCATTGGATGAAGCAAATTACATTACAAAGTTTACTAACTCAAACAGCAACAGCTGAATTTACTCATAAAATACATGAAGCGTTAATTAAACAGAAGACGTACTGGTACTTAAATCAGTACAACGAGGTAATTGCTGTTTCAGGATTTTGTCATTGTCTCGTTTAGTTAAACAGAAACTAAAACAACCTTCCCTGCATATTGTATTTATATATAAGTTGTTAGTTAGAAACTACTAATCTAATTCTAGATAAGCGAAACATTTTGTTTTCTGACTGTAATGTAATTCTAACAATTATTAATTCGAAAATTGTTTCATGCGTTTTCCACAAATCCTTTTCAAAGAATAGGGAATGCTTTTTAATTTTTACAATATATAAAAAAATAGAAATATACCTCTGAAATCTTAAATTATTACTACAATTTTTATTTATCGTGTAGTTTTATATTGTTTGGAATTTTTTATTGATTTATAGTTGAGCTAAATATGTTACAAGTAACTGTATTTCATGTTCAACCACAAACATTGAATTCGCCTAAATGTTACGAGGAAAATAAAGACAAAAAAAAGTTTATCTGGCAAACAGTTGTTTATAATCGTGTTTTTTTAATCTTTTGTATTGATTGTCTTAAAGGCTACTTTTTTTTGCGATGTCTACACTTTAACAAGTACCTAAATATTTTGCACTATAATGTGTTAATATACATTTTCCAAACAAATGTATTAATGTTCATTAATACATTAAAAACTTCGTATGCATATCTACATAATTTATATAAATTAATTTTTAAACTATTGTATAAAAGAATTTAAAGCGACCTTTGGTCCACTTATACAGTCAGTTTCTTACTGGGACTATTTTTTTCTATCGCATTATTGATACAGAATAACGTATTCTCCACATTTAACTTTACTTTGTGATTGTGGAACAAGTAAATCCCACTGGTATCGAGTACTCCCATACACACACACACACCCACACACACCCACCCACACACCCACACACACACACACACACACACACACACACACACACACACACAGCATAAAGCGTTCAGTTGTAAAGTTTTATTATAATAGGCTTTATTGAACTGTCTGCTTGAAGTTTGAAATATCGTAATTAATGCTTACATAGCCTATAGGCCTAAGTGTGCATTGATCTGAATTTAAAATCATATATTTTTATTGTTTTCGGTTATATAGTGGTAGATAGTCTTGCTTCTTACATAAGAATTTTCTTTAAACATAAATTAATTACACATTACACACAAGTAAAAACAGAACCATTACCATATATGTACGCAAGCAAGGGCGGGTGCACACACACGCACACGCACACGCACATACACATTAATTTTATGATACACTAAAATGATATTTATATACAGAGGATACGCATTTATGTATAATACAGTAAACGTTTTCTGAAAATGTGGTAGGATGTTCAACACGTGAACGGAGTATCGCATTTGAACGTTGCAAAAAGTAATCCTATCGGGTTACGAGAAACATTACGTAGAGAAATAACAAAACGTGAAAACCATTAGCTACTTATTATTTTTATGGAGGGAAAATGTTATAAATTTGATAAGTGAGATTGTTCATGTTGTTCAGAAACAATGTTAATAATGACAATGTTAAAAATGCAACGCTTATAAATAAAACACTGGCCCTTATACCCATAATGTTCTGTGAATTTGTACTTACGCTGTAAACAAAACAAAATGTTTTAGTGACGTATTTCACAGTTATCTCTGATTCTGCAGTAAAGGATAGAACTGGAGTGGTAGCATTCCATAATATTACGGTCAGTTTCACCTTGTATATTTTTGTGCAGGTAATGTTTCACTGAGTGTTGTGCATGTTTATAGTGTTAAATATCTGAGAATAGCTTTGTGTAAACTTTTAATAACTGAAAATTAATCACTTTTTAAAATAATTTACTTGATCATGGGGATCTTATGAGGAGAAACGTTTTCGTAAAGGATTAAAAACCACAGGAGAAAATGATAGTAAACATTATAAAATACTTTCAAAGCGAAAGTAAAAATATACTCTCGTTACCTCTCGTACCTTAACAGTAAAGAAGTGTAGCGCATACCGCAAGCTTTAGAATTTAGTAAATCAACCGAAGAGCATTACATTACTTTGTATACAGAACTTCAGTCTGTTAGATGATACCATAAGTTTATGCAGTTTTTGTTACTATTGCAGTTTGTAATTAGTATAGCATATTACTAAGTATTTATTATATATCCTAATTTAATATATTATTGATTTGCATTCACAATACAGAAACGCTTATGTAAAAAATAATATTACATATTTGTACCTGTAAATATTTAATATAAATTTGGCGCGTAGGGAAGATCGATTTCTTTTCTATAAACATTTATTTTGTAAATAAAGCCTATAAATATGTAAAGCCTTCATTAAGCCTAAAACAAATGTAATAATACTAATTAAACGTAAGTACTAATAGGACTGTTTACCATTTAATTCCAACACACGTAAATTAATATTCTTTTAAGCGCTACTCAACATAGCATGAGAAAGATCTATTCCGTACCGTTCGTGAGTGTGTTTTCTCATATAAATTTCCATGTTTGAAATATCTCTCGATTATAAACTTATGCCAATACTTATATATTTTTGACATTATTTGAAATTATTGTAGTAAATATTTTTTTAATGAATTAAAATTTTGATTTGAAGCATTTTTAGGTAACAAAAAATAGCATGATAGAATAAAAATGTTAAAAACATTTAGTGTCTTACAATAAAAATTTCAGATGCAAGAGAGATCATATGTATAAATCATACTATAACAGGAACTTTTGTCTGATGCTTGGTCTGTTTACAGTAGCTCTATGGAAACTCTAAGTTGACAGTTTACCATGACACTGGTGGTAGGAGGGAGAAAAAACATCGAGTTTTTCGACTTCACCGTACTGAAGAATAACGAAAAACCAAAAAAGGAAAAAAATAAAGGGTTGGGAGAGTAATAAATGGTGATGACAATGGTATATTTGTTATTTGTTTCTTAGATATTGTGAAAGTTATGACGTTTTAATGTCAGAGCTGTCCTTTCTTTCAACAGAGTATATTGGTAGCCTATCTGATGTAGCAGAAACCGTGTTGATTTATGAAAAATATTAACTATTTCTGCCAGTAAAATTATAATGTACTATCACCTTAAGCACGTCTCAATAATTAAATCATCAGAGACTTATAAAAGGCTTTATGTATTTATAAGCTTTATTTACAAAATAAAGGTTTGTAGAAAAGAAATAGATTTTCACGACGCACCTTGGGTACCCCCCCCCCTCATTAAGATAGGTAAAATTCCCCTACAAAAAAATTCTTTGTTTAAGTTTATAAATGTATAGTACACCTCAAAATATTACACTGCAGATAGTTCTTACCCCCCTATACCACTCTTCTCCTAGTGGTGGGGGTAAAATTGCCTTTTTTTCTGTATTTACTTTTTTCAATTTCTGTTAATCAAGACGTTTTGGAAACAAATGGATCGTATTTTCTATGTTCAAATGAACATATAAAAAAATTACCATCTACTCTACTGAATATTTCCTTTCGTTATTCCATGTGAAATAACAAAAACCGCCACATTTCTGACCGCTAAAGTGGTCCAAAAATTTTGTTGCATAGATGGTTGTATTTTGATACATATTTGATGCCCAAATTTTTTCAGAATTTTTGAAGTGGTGGGCCATAGCGAAAAATACAAAAAACTGCATTTTTAGGTTAGTTTTCCAAGTTTTTGATGATTTAAATTTTGTGTGACTATACCTACCTTAAAAAACACTTTAATTTTATTTTTCTATAAAATTTATGATTTAGATACGACCGTTCCCCCTCGCAAGGCAATGACAAACCAGCGAGAGGTATCCTGCTTAGTATAAACCTTCCCCAACTATACCGTTCGGATCCGGCGTTAAACTGTAGGTCCCATATACCTGTGAGAGACTCAGTACCACACGCACCACGGGTATATGCGGGGAGGGTACTAACCAGTCGAAAGGCTGAAGGACTACGAAAATAAAAATTATACAATATTTGTTTGTCAGCAAGGGCAAAATTTACACTAAAAACTAAAAAAGAACCTTTCTACGCCATTTTTAGCAATCTTGGGTAATTTTTCAAAGTTTTTAATAATTTTATTTTTCCTGGGACTCTAAACACCGTAAAAGGTGCTTAAATTTTATATTTCTCTATAAAGTATGTAATATTCAATCAGTAGCAAGGGCAAAATTATAAGAAAAACTAAAAAAAAAATGCATTTTCCAACGATTTTATCTTTTTTTAGCTTGTTTACTAGTTCGCAGAACATCAGAATTCTTAAAAATCTTTATAAGACATACAATATATAATCAATTTTGCTAATATACACTATAAAACTGAATAATTCACATAAAATAATGTTTCCTTTACCAGTGTATTATATTTAATTTTATTATGCATTCTAAAGCATGACTTTTTTTAAAGTAATGTAAACACATTTGTATGATAAAAAATATTAAATTTTTTTATAATTTAAATTTTGTGGGACTCTAAATCCCGTGGTTATGTGTGTATACACACATACATATATATATATATATATATGTATATATTGTAACACGTACAAATTAATATATATTAGATGTTGTTGGGTTCGTTTAAAACCTTTATGCTCTTCAACGTTTCGGTCAGCTGTGGGTAGTGTCGATTGGTAACAAGCCGCTGTTCGACTATTTTAAGCCCCACTGTTGCGAGCGCCTATTTGTAACAAGACCTGTTAACTGTAGTTACAAATAAAAGAAAGAAAAAATTTTATTAAATTTTGAAAGAAAGAAACAAAAATTTAATATTCATGTTCAAAATATGGTAACCAAATCACTTGTACAAATTAATAAATTAATTACCTTAATTATTTTAGGTATTTTAGGTAGCAACCGCTCAGTGGCAGAATGAACTTGAACGGGTGCGCACCCAAATCCGCGTACGGTTCATATGCAAATCTTGACATTTTAACTTTTTAACGATCTCGTAAGGGTGACAGTTTTAACTTTTTAATATCTGATGATGGAGCATACGCTCCGAAACGCGTCATAGACGAAGCATAAGAAATCACACGGCGGATAATTAAGGTAATTAATTTATTAAAAAATGTTATGTTTGTTTGTTGTGTATATAATTTAGAATTAATCCTGGTTTTATGTTTTATTCAAATTTTTAAAATTCTGTAAGGTACTTTTGGTTTAATTTGCACTTCTGGTAGAGCTTAACAAAATCTGGAATTAATCAGATTATCTCCTTTCAGCAATCGATTAATGATCTTCAGTGCTGCTCCAGTATCTCACCTTTCGTTAATATTTCTCGTCTTTCAGGAAGTCTCGTGGTTAATTAAACACTTAAAGTAAAATGTGAAATAATTTTATAATTCACACAGTTGAAATAAATTGATTTATTGACAATTATTAATAATAATCGATTTTAAATCGATTTAGAGCAATTGTTCGACTCCGTCACAGGGATATATCGATATGTGAATACAGGTTAAAATTTTATATAATTATTAAAAAGGGTTCTTTCAACGATTATTTTATAATAGTCAGAGAAGGGCAGGCCTAGAATGTATAACATTTACAAGAAATAACCTTAATAATTAATATTTAACAATTTGTGAATAATATATAAAATGTTTAATATATTTGAATTCTCAAACCAATGCTGCTTCTATGAAATCAGTAGAGAAAGGTTGCAGTGCATCTTGGGACCATCATGGCGGCTAGCTGAATTGACGAGGTTATATGTATTTTGGTCCCAGGAAAATCTCACAATAAATTCACCGTTATAATTGTTTTATGGATCTCCGAAATTGTGTATACTGTCTAGTATGTTGTTTGAGGTATTCTGGATGAGTGTTCAGTGTCCACTGGTGTTAATTGTTTTCTATTAGAGGTGTTCACTTTGTCTGTTCGTGATGAAGAATTGTTAATCTGTTGTAGAGTGAATTATTAATATTATGTAGTTTCAATGTTTTAAATCACTTGTATTATGTGGTGTATTGTTCGTTTTCACTGTTGTCGTGGAGTATTTCATTAGTTTGAACTCGAAAAGTGTTAATTTATGTAACTCCCGTTTTCCACTGATTTTAGGCTTAACCTTTGTACTCCATTATACGGTTTTAACAACGCGATTCCGCATCGACTGTTCCATTTGAATGTTAACAAAGAACTAACTTACTTCCTCCACTTTAGGAAATATCTTGCCAAGTTAATATTGGAAAAGTATTGTTAAAATAATTTTTACTTCCCATGTACATAATTCCAAAGTACATTATATATGGAATAATTATAGTTTATTGTTCGCTTTCATGAACTATTAACCAAATAATTGGTTTATTTATCTAATTCTGTTTAATTTGATATGTCATAGTCCATATTAGTTGAGATTTTTGTTAAAATTACCAAATTTTTGTCTTTTTGGAAATCTAGGCCCAAAAACCTGTTTCCGTCCTTCCACACTTTTACTGCCATTTTGAGTGTTATTAATATAATTATAATAAATTTCAAATGGTCACAAATACTTACCTCTCCTTAATTACTTATAAATTTAACATTTGAACTGTCTTTTAGTGATAATTTCTGAATTTACCATTCCTCTTTAAAAATAGTTATTTTATACATTTCAAAAATTTTCAATAATTTAAGATATTTTTCTATATTACTCTTTTAACTCATAGGTTCATTTACAGTAGTTGTTAATTGATCTACCTTACCTAAATCTTGTCAGTTTACATGGTTCATTGGTGAATGAACTGGTTTATATTAATTTTTATGAATTCATTATTTGGCCTAGAGTTTAGTATTTTACATGTATGGTTTTTTCAAATAAATTTAATTCTACTCCTCCTCTGACTCTTAATAGTTAACATGACATAAAATAAAATTGTATACATAATTATTGAGATGTGTAGCATCTAATTCATGCTACTGTTACAAAAATAATAATTAACATTAATCAGCAGTCTTTAAAGTTGGACATGTTTGCTGAAACTGTTTTGAACATACATTTAACTCATTTGTAAATTAATACAGCATCCATACTGAAACATTTTAATTTGTATGTATGCTGTGATATAACTAATACAACTTACTCTAAACATATAGGTACCTTATTCTATTGGAACTCTTTTAAAAATATGGATTTCATGGCTTTGAACAAGATCAGCCATTTAAACTTCTTAACTCTATTAAAACTTAAGTTATTTTCAGTCCTTTCTGATTTTACTACTATTATCTAACATCCCCTTGTACAGTAAACATTTCCACCCACACTTTCTTTATTATTGGCATTCCTTTGAATGTCTTGATATAACAAAGTGACCTTATTTAATGAAATATTGGAAATATTTTCCATTTTAATATTTCATTATTTGTTAATTATAAAATATAAAAGTTATTTTATAGCACATTGTTTAAGTTATAGATACACTACAACTTGAAGTTTATTACATTTCAAAACACTTACACTAGTACACCTTCACTGTTGGTTCTGACTTATATTTGAGTTTTATTATTCTCAGACAGACCTTTAGTCATAATGGACTGTGAAGATTTGTTTATTTTTTATCATATAAAAACTTTAGTTTTTTATATTATAAAAATATATGCAGATATATAAGATATGCACTTCTTATCATACTACACAACACTTTTGTTTATAAATTATTACAATTTCATAAGGTGTTGGGATGTTATACTTTCTTTAATGGTATCAATTGGTTTGGGGTTTATGGTAGTTAATAATAGGTTTTTATGGTGGTTCTTCCATCCTGTTTCTTCCTTTTTTTTCGTCTTCCTTCTTGTGTTCATTCTTGGGTAAACCAAGGTACTCAGTGTTATCTTGTCTGATGGTTGGTTCGGAGTATCTTCTTTATTATCTGATACTGACTTTACTCTTCTTTCTTGGTTTCAGGGTATCTTGTTTATTACCTGATATTAAACCTTACTCTTCTTTTTTCTTGTGTTTGGGGTATTTTGTTTTTATCACCTACTCCTAATACTATTCTTTTTTCTTGATTTTGAGGTATCTTGTTTATCTCCTGCTCCTAATCTCCTGGGTAATCTCCTGATTTTTTAATATGAGTTTTCTTTAATTTATTTACTTTGACTTTTAATTGTATTTTTATTATTTAATTATTGTTTTTCTTTTATAGTGGTTTTTTTCCTTTGAAGTGTAATTGAATTTCATTTGACATTCTTTGAGTATATGTAATTTAATTATTTTTTATGATCTTAAATGAATTAATTATTGGTGGAATATCTGTCATGCTACAATATATATATATATATATATCTCGGTCTCCACCATTTGTCATCCGAATAAAACAACAATGTATACACTATAGTTTTTTCACCTATATAACACAATAATTTATACACTGTGATAAATTTAAACCCTAACTCAGTAATAAAAGTCAACAACATTCATCTAAGTCTTTATTTACAGGTACCTTTTCCAAGTATTTATCCTCGTAACTTCATTTTTATTCTATTAGTGAGGAACAAACCTAAGGTTTAATAGAGATCTGCATTTTCGGTAGTTACTCTAGCCACCACCGGAGCTCTCTACTGTCTAATTTTAACAATGTACCTCTATACATACATCTATGTCACAGTTACAAACTTAACCTTGTATATGACTGTTATTAATAAGATTATCGTTCTGTATATTTTCTAAAGTTATTTGTAATAGTGATTTGTTTTTACAATATATTAAAATAATATACAATCATATATAATGATAATAATATAAATAGTGATACTAGTTTTTATACCCAGCTCTGAGTATTTACATGTGAGTATACACAGTTATTTATAGTAACATATGAATAATAAAGAATGTACATTTTTAAAATTTAATGTTGTAAATCTAAATTATACATGTAGAAATTGTATTTATTTTGTATCTGTTTTGCTTGTTTTGTTAACAGACGTTACTAATAATTTATATAGGCTTGATTAACTACATATTTATAAAAGTATTTAAAGGAAATTAAATTGAACATGCTTACGGATTATTTTATGTTGAACTGAGTTCTTCCTTGCTTTTACGTAGTTCCTAAAGAGATTTAGGGACTATGAATAATCCATAATTTATATAATGCTTAAGTAAGAAAATATACACAAATTGTTTCTCTTAAGTGGTTTCTGACAGAAATGACTTTTTTCTAGATATACCATGTCAGATTCAAGTAGAAAGCCTTCATATAAAAAAGTAAAGAGAGATGAATCTACATGTCTTTTGTGTGTAGTAAACCTCTTCGTAAAATAAGTGGACATCATTTACTTATTAATAATCGAGAAACTGCACAGAAAACATTGAATGATTTCAAGATTTTTGTCCAAATTGGAGATAATATATGCTGTAAAAGCTATAGTAAATTGAGAGTTAAAAAAAGTAAAGATGTTAAGCAAAGAAATGGTTCTTTGCAAAATATGCTGACTGAAGGAAAAATTGTTTCACCAGAGTCAGTAGAAGAATACGCAGTTAAAGAACCTTCTGAAGTGGCAGAACTCTTTCAGGTACCATCAAGTCAGAGTTCTGAAAAAAACTTTGAGCAGTCAAGTATCAAGTAGCACTGATTAAGCAACTGATTCTTCTTATCCACCTGTGGCAGAGTCTACTCGTGAACCTGTAGTAATGCCATTTCGACAAACAATTGCAACTCATGGTTACTGTTTAATTTGTGGATCAAAAAACAACCTTCATGACATTAGTTTTAAAGTAAGAATCCAAATATTTATTGAGAGGAAAATCTTTATTCCTAAACGGAATAGATGTTGTTCTGATCATGTAATAGGAAAACAATTTTACAGTGATGAAGTGGAGAAGATTCGTATTAGCTCAGATGAGAGCTCAGTAGAAATTGACGAAGTCTCAAAATTTTTGAATGCTTTATCAGCTAGAGTAGATGCTGTGTTGCATGACAAAATTGGTGAATACTCAATTTCAGAAGAACGACTTTATGTTCTTACTGGACACTTGTGGGAAAATATTATTTTTCTTCGAAGTATTATGACATCAATGAGAAAGTCAGAAAATCGTAGTATCACTCAGCACTCATAACATTTCTATGTAAGTTAAGAACTGGTCAGTCAGATTACGTACTTTCAGCTATACTTGGCATCGAAAATGAGAAAATTGTTTCTGGATTTATACACTCGGTTTTAAAATGTTTTAAAAATGAAGTATTGCCAAAACATTTTGCCTTTAAAACTAATACCGGAGAATCTCTTATTTCAGAGCATACTGCTGCAGCTGCAAATAAACTTTACAACTTAAATGGTCGGCTAGCTATAATTTGCGATGGTACGTATTTATATCATTAAAAAAGTGCCAATAATTTATTCCAACGCAAGTCCTACTCAGTACAAAAAAAAATAATCCTTATGCAAACCTTTTACTGCTTGCACTACGGATGGATTTATTGTAGATGTTGCTGGGCCGTTCCCTGCTGTAAAAAATGATGCCCAAATTTTACAGAACCTACTTTTCATAGAAAATGGGTTAAAATGTATTTTAAAACGAGGAGATATTTTTATATTAGACAGAGGGTTTAGAGATGTGAAAAAACTGCTGGAAGAAATGGGCTATACTGTTTACATGCCAGCTTTAAAAGGGAAAAGTAAACAACTAAGTACGGAAGATTCAAACCAATCAAGGTTCGGGTCGTAATAAAAATTAGATGGGTTGTTGAACCTGTGCATGGAGTTATAGGTCAAAAATACAAACTTTTACATAATCAGTTTCACAATTCTCTTCTTCCTGAAGTGAATTCTTACTGCCAAATAGCATGCTTACTGGTAAATCTTTTTGGAAAATGATTGAACTCCGATATTTGAGTTCAACCAATTTGTAATATTAATTTACTGGCGGAAGAACTTGAATCAAATAATTGGAACAGAAAAACTGTACCATTTCAGACAATGTCTTTTAAAGAAATAATAGATTTTCCTAAGATGAAGTTAGACGATTTGAAAATATTTTTTACTGGAACCTACCAATTATCGCAAGCTGTTTCGTACTTGGCATAATTGTTAGAAGAAGATGGTTCTTTTCAATTCAACATGTTAAAAATAAATCCACAAATAGTGAGGTTCGAAGTTAGATCAAGGCACATAAACAGTAAAACATAGAAATCTTATATACATTACGATAAGTGTAGTGTTGGGATACGAAGTATCAAGGGTTACTCTTACAATTGTACAAATGGTAACAGAACAGTTGGATGTTGTTCACATCTTGCTGCCATAATTTATTACCTGTCATATGGACGATACCTATCAAGAATTATTCGGCCTGCAGAAATGCTCTCAAAATTGTTCGATTTTGAAGATGTTAACGCGGTTATACAAGAAGACAGTGATGAGGAAGATTAACTACTATAAACATATGAACAACTGTAATTTTGTTATATGTTTACATGAAAAATGTGTGTATGTATGTGTGCATACACACACAAAAACACGGGATTTAGTGTCCCACAAAATTTAAATTATAAAAAAATTTAATATTTTTTATCATACAAATGTGTTTACATTACTTTTAAAAAAGTCATGCTTTAGAATGCATAATAAAATTAAATATAATACACTGGTAAAGGAAATATTACTTAATGTGAATTATTCAGTTTTATAGTGTATATTAGCAAAATTGATTAAGTATGTATGTCTTATAAAGATTTTTAAGAATTCTGATGTTCTGCGAACTAGTAAACAAGCTAAAAAATGATAAAATCGTTGGAAAATGCATTTTTTTTTAGTTTTTCTTATAATTTTTCCCTTGCTACTGATTGAATATTACATACTTTATAGAGAAATATACAATTTAAGCACCTTTTACGGTGTTTAGAGTCCCAGGAAAAATAAAATTATTAAAAACTTTGAAAAATTACCCAAAATTGCTAAAAATGGCGTAGAAAGGTTCTTTTTTAGTTTTTAGTGTAAATTTTGCCCTTGCTGACAAACAAATATTGTATAATGTTTAGAGAAATATAAAATTAAAGTGTTTTTTAAGGTAGGTATAGTCACACAAAAATTTAAATCATCAAAAACTTGGAAAACTAACCTAAAAATTCAGTTTTTTGTATTTTTCGCTATGGCCCACCACTTCAAAAATTCTGAAAAAATTAGGGCATCAAATATGTATCAAAATACAACCATCTATGCAAAAAAAAATTTTGGACCACTCTACCGGTCAGAAATATGGTGGTTTTTGTACTTTTCACATGGAATAACGCAAGGAAATGTTCAGTAGAGTAGATGGTAATTTTTTTACATGCTCATAATATAATAATAATGGCTCCCATGTGTACCACCGAAGCAGCTTAGGAGTCAGGCAGGGTAGGCTGCCGTATGCGAGCTGTACGGCATAGAAAGAAGGCAGTGTGGCCAGCACTACGCTTCAGCCGCCCATTATTATCCCCAGGAGGTTATCCCAGGTAGGCTACTTATTTTCAACAGGCTGAGTCGACCTGGGGGCTGAAAAACGCACCTTGATTTTATGGTGCGGGCCCGGGAATTGAACCCGGGACCTCTAGATTAGTACCCAGGTGCCATACCCACTGGTGCACTGAGCCGCCACCAGTTCATTTGAACCTAAAAAATACGATCCATTTGTTTCCAAAAGGTCTTGATTAACAGAAATCGAGAAAAAAATAAATACAGAATAAAAGGCAATTTTACTCCCCCCTAGGAGAAAATGGTATAGGGGGGTAAGAACTATCTGCAGTGTAATATTTTGAGGTGTACTATACATTTATAAACTTAAACAAAGGATTTTTTTGTAGGGGCATTTTACCTATCTTAATGGGGAGTACACTTTGTATTAATATTTACAGCTACAAACAGGTAATATTAATTTTTCGCATAAGCGTATCTGTATGTAAATGCAAGTCTGTCGTGTATTAAAATAGGATATATAATAAATACTTTAAATATGCTTTACTAGTTACAAGCTGAAATGCTAACAAAAACTACGGTTTATTAGTATTTAATATTAATATTTACCAGAGTATGATATTAGTATTTTAAAATTAGTAATACTACTTAATATTAAAAGACTTTCTTTAAGCTAAATGTTTAAAGTGAGTGATGTCCAAGGTAAAGCGTTACAGGTTACTTAAAATAAAGTGGTTGCTCATACATTAAAATAACTGTTTTGCTAAAGATGAGAGTGTTTTTTCTTCCAGATGGTTTACTGCACCAGGATGCGGTTTATCATATAAGCTGTGAAGCTAGAAAGCGCTAGTCGGGAATATTTCTCCGACTAATTTCTACTGAATTTTGGACTGTCTGCTGCCAAAAGACTGTACATGTTTATATATAATTCCTTTACTATCTCGAGGAGGTGTTGATTTTGATTACTAGCAGATACTTAGTCAGATAAAAACCACACTACATCTTTCAAGAAGACATTTTAAATAGCTGATAATATGGCCATAAATTTACCCTAAGAATGCATTTTTTTGCTTTTAAAAATACTCAGTCGTATCAGTTTTCTTGTATGACATAAAATATACAAAGCGGGTATGTGTGTTTTTACAGAGAATTCAAATTGACATGGAATACATTACGAAATTCATGTGTTCAGAGGTTTGCACTTCTAGCAAATAAATTATAAAGGAAGAATCCTGAGTTATCTTCTTAAGTAACTGCCTTTGCGAAACAGAGTATGGAATCGCACACAAATCATACGAACCATTTGATCTGTAATCGACCGGAACAGATGACTTTTAAAGAGATACTGAACGTGGTCTCTAGAAAGTATTAAACGAAAGAAAGATTTTGCGCTTCAATACTTGAACAATGTATACCATGCGAATGCATTTTAATATTAAACCATATTTATAACAAATGTGTTTCATTTAATAAGCTACCAAGAGGCTCATAAATATTTCAAGTCTAAATAATCATTTGTACACACATTTTCATATAATTTGATTCAATACAAACCACATGTGTGTCATTACATCAGAATGTCGCTATCAACATACAAATTTATTATACACATGGGCTAAACTCATCGGTTGATGAGTGTAATCCAAACCTTAAATACTTTAAATTCTTATGTCAGCTATCGATTATGATAAGTAGTAACTTTATACGTTATAAACATTTATTTAGGGAGGAGGATTTATTTAGAAATGTGCGTTATAATACATTTACGCACGATGTGTCGATTCCTATCTCTTGTGGACTACCACTAAATCCCATCGATTGGGGATCGAGCACTAGCCTGGGACCGTTTAATAGACATAGTCATGTTCCAAGTTTTACAAGCAACCAATATAATACTTTCAACGATGATAATGTGGATGCGCCATTTTTTACTTTTTGGTATTTCCGTTTTCCACTAATTATACTTAACCTCTTAATTCTCTTCCGTCCTTGACCAATTTATTCTTTATCTTTTCGATTTTCAATGATACATACTCCTAGATACTAGCAAGTTCTACAGACTTTGATGCCTTTATTACCTTCTAATTATAAGTTGCTTTGTGGACTTCCTGTGCAGACGTATTGCATTTTATCAAAGTTTACTGATAATCCCCACTTTCCTTATTCTCTTTTTTATGTTTTTCTTGCCATATATTCCAAAAAATCTTTATTTTAGGGTAATATAAGTTATACTAGCTTGTAATAAGCAAAGCCGACACACGTGAAGTTCTGTTTTAATGATCTGTCAACACTATGATCAAAAAATGAAGGTGATTTAAATTCTAATAAATATAAAGTTTTATCTAATATTTCAACTACTAGTATAAAACTTTGTTTAAATATAAGAATAAACTTTCGGATCAGGTTAGATCTAATTATTCGAAATCTAGACACCCATATGTGTTACCGAAAGTTCATAGTACAGACCTTCTGCTTAAGCATACTGCCAGGCAGTGTTTATGATTTATCCAAATATTTGTTTCCTACCGTGAGTCCTCCTTTTGGTAATTCCGAGACTTTTGATAGGTAAACATTTTGCTCACTCTGTTAGAATAGCCAAGACTTTGAAATAAAATGATTCTGATTTGATGGTGAGCCTTTATGTGGTTAACGTTTTTCCAATTGATCCGTGAATAAAACATCAAATCTTTTAAGACGACTCTTGGAAAAGGTTCGCAACTTAGCAACTTCGACTACGTTTTCTGTTAGTTGTATTTCAAAACTTTCCACTGTTTGCGTTACGTCTGTATATTTTTGGTGTACCATAAGCCTTACTGATCAGTTCATCTCACACCGGTTTTCGATTCAGGAAACTAATTCACACCGGGCAATATTGCTAAGTTCGTTGAGATAAAAGACAATTACGTAATTACGTAACCCTCTTGAAAATTCGAGATTTTCGTTCTACACGTTTTTTGACTTGTAAATCTAGTTTATCCTAGCTAAGCAGGATAAAATCTCTCCGTAAGTACAGGACATGGACAGGGGGAATAATCGAGCCTTCGTCATGTTCTTAGCCTTGTAATGACCAAAAATTTTAATTTTTTAAATTTTGATCAAGAAGTACGTTACACCAGTCAAGCCACCCCAACCCGGGACAGAAGCAATAAATAAAGAAGCAACTTAACGAAGTGTCAACTGGACGCTTGCCAAGAACAATGAGAGTATGCCTGACACAACACTACAATAGGAAGTAAGGATCGCCTGTGACAGACTCGACTCAACTGAGATTTACAGCCCCACAACGAAACTAAACAAAAGATGCAGTACGGTGGCCCAGATACGAAGAAATTGTAACGAACACACGCTGTAAGGTTAATTTGGAGCGTGCCAGCAATAAGAAAAGGAATACTCACACAAAGGGTTTAGGAGAGTCTCACCCCGTATGAGAACAAAACAGTGTATATCTAGTGAATAGGGCCAGAATGTGCGCACAGCGTGAAGACATCCTACTGGTGACAACTAGTATTTATGACGAGGGACAGGAGTGGCATCTTGGAAATGACGACACGCAGGGTGCTGCTAATTGACGAAAAAGGGTCATGGGAAGTCAAACAATAACGAAATGCGACGTATTGTTCGAGTGAGAACAACTGCGGACCTCCAGAGCATACTTGGACAAAAGCTTGATAGACAGGCGCGGAATTGCCCTACATTCTAGGAAATGGTACGGAGCCCTTTCGTTGTGTACTTAAGGGGATGCCCGATAACCAACCAGAGTCCGGCATCTTCCCAGGACGCAGGTGGAGAGGACTGTCGTCATGATAGCAACACGAACAACGAATCAGAGGTCGAGAACCATAGTTCTACATAAGGGTAGGAGTTCATCTGACCTATCATGGATGACCAAAGGCGTGTTTGCCAGGACATTGCATTGTGGTAAGTGAAGCTTAATAAAAACTGTTTACAGAGCACGCGGAGTCTCAGTCTTCATAAAAATTTCAATCTTATTCTATTTCTCAGTCTCAGTCTTAATATATTTTCAGTTAATATACACATATCAGTTTTACACTGAAACTCAGTTACGCAGTGCTTTAATCAGTTAACACAGCATTTTCAGTTACTGACAAGTTATTCAGTCATAGTGTATCCGCAGTGACTCAGTCATGCAGTATACTTCAGTGGTTAAAAACTTTCTGTTACTCAGTTTTACTCAGCTACCGCTTGTTAAGGACTAAGTTAATTATTTGCAGTTTTCATTTAATAACAGACTCGCAGAACTTTCGTCAATGCTTTACCGAGTTACGGAAATGTATCGTTGCACAGTGTGAAGTGTTACAAATACCGAATGGAACAATACATCCCGTAATCTAAAACACAATACATTAACATATATAGATACAAGAAGACGTTTGACGATAGACAGTCATATATACACGATAATTAACAATGAACGCACTCATGCAACACATAACTTTATAGACTTTTATATTAACGGCCGACATCAACGGAACACACACTGCGAGTGAATCTTATCCGCGAGTGTTAAGTGATGATACGCATCGAATCTACACAACCTTACGTATTTGGATCATCAGTGGGAAGGAGTTTCACCGATGGAAATTTTGGATAATCCATTTCACAAGTAAATCTTTACGTTATTACTGTTATAATAACTCTACTGTCCTGACTCTTTTCAAAGAAATCACCCTTTGAGAATTTAGATTGATTATCATGGTAATTTTAAATAGAGCTATTCATCTGAGCCAAAATGAACGCATTAGTGTAAGATTAATATGTTGATTGTCTATGTTTTTATGTATGTTCATTGTGTTACATATATCTATGTGTATGTTTTCAGCGAACGATGTAAGGAATTCATATTGTAATTTGATTCTTTTATATATATATATATATATATATATATATATATATATATGTGTGTTCTCTTTTATGAATGTATTTACAGGGCATAATTTATATCCATATATTGGAAGTTTCTTTATTTGAATAATGTTAAATAAATAAGTGTTTATTTTACTAAGTATTTATTCGTTCATTATTGTCAATTTTACCTTGTAACAGACATTAACGTCGATTGAATGATTTGTAGTAAATTTTTTATATCGTTTTTTATACAACTATCAGAGTCTCATTGCAGTAATTATGCTAATCCTTAATATATCACGTAAATTCAATTAATTTGACATTAATTAACCTAATTGTTAATTTCACTTGAGGAGTGGATATTGGCAAAGTGGGTCTCCATCAAAAAGACAGCTTTTTCTACCCTAAATAGTCTCTTCTAGTTTAAATTCATGGCATGTGGAACATTTGAAAGACTGATGCATCTAGTCTTCTCAGGCCTGAAATGGAGAACATCTTTGTTTATTTGGACGATGACATATTTATTGAAAAGTTATTGGAAAAACTTTTAAAGACAATTTGGAAAACTTAAGAAAGTTATAAGTAGCATTCACGATGCCCAACGAAATCTGAGACGGCAGAAGTGTTGTCTATTCCAGAAGGAATTACAGTATTTGGGGCATTTGGTCACAGCATCTGGTGTTAGTATGGATCCCAATAAAGTAGACATCATAAGATACTGGCCAGTTCCAAAGAGTTAAAACGATGTTCGGAGTTTCCTGGGGTTATGCTCATATTAAATACATTTTGTAAAAGATTTCGCTACTATAGATAAACCATTACATGAGCTAATGGAACATAAACGAACCTTCCAAAAGAGTGTCAAAAGAGTCTGAACAGGCAATCAGGACTTTAAAGATTCCATTACGCTTGCAGCATATTCTTGCTTTCCCAGCTGCCAAAACGAAGTAGGCCTACATTGTAGACACGGGTCCTAGCAATACGGTCTAGGAAAAATTTTGTCTCAAGTGCAAAACGGTGAAAAACGAGTAATAGCGTATTACAGCAAGAGGTTTTCCAAAGCAAAGAGAAATTATTGCGTACAAGAGGTACGGGCCCTCGCCCGAGGTTATAGCACTAGCATAAATATCTGTATGAAAGAGAGTTTTCACTACGTACCGATCATACCGCGCTTTGAGATTTAAAAATCTGGCTTGAACGATTGCAAGAATTTAACTTCAAAGTAAAAGTCTTCTTTGAGGGCGTCTGCACGGTAAATACCGTGCTTATACAGTAAGATTGCGACACTTTTGCTGGAAGGAAGAACAGGACGCAAATGAACAAGTTCAAGCCGTCACTATAGATTTCTTGGCAGACGGTTGAACGGCGCAAGATTTCCGACAAGAAAAGGCGACTGATGAAGACAGTGGACAGATCTTATGACGAAAGAATAAAGCCGCCGCCATCTTGTCATCTTGGTGTAAATAAAATAATTGCAAAAATACGTAATCAATTAAATTATGCTTGTCTTTTCCAGGATATAGAGAAATGGTGTAGAAACTGTGAAATATGTGCTGTAAGCAAGGACCCACAAGCTAGAAGAAAGGGAAAAATGGGACAGTAGAAAGTTAACTATCATTTGGGACAATTGCTATAGACATTGCTAGACCTTTCCCAATTACTGACTATGGAAACCGATACATCATGGTTGTAGGTGACTGTTTTACTAAGTGGATGAAATCTTATACAATTCCAAATCCGGAGGTTACCACTATTGCAAAGGCGTTAGTTCTCAATTTCTGTTGCCGTCTTAGAGTCCCTACAGAAACCACACGGACCAAGGGAGCAATTTTGAGTAAGGAGTTTATACATAATTATGCTGTCTACTCGGGAATCGAAAGACCAGGACAACGCCACTCCATCCTCAGTCCGACGGAACGGTTGACAGGTTTAATAGGACACTTGAGCAGCATTTATACTCACCGGCATGACTCCAGCAAAACTGGTGATTGGGCGGGGGATTCGTCTTCCTGGGGACCTGATGTTCGGATCACCCAAGACTCAGCTCCAAGACCCGTATACGTACTCCTCGTAATTAGAAGACCAACTGCGAGAAACGAATCGTTTGATAAGAGGACGACTGATGATAGCCAGTGAGAAAATTATAACGCGGTATAAATTTCGCAGCAATATGGGTTTCGAAGAAGAAGACCAGTTTTGGTTATACAACCCAAATAGCAGTCGTGTTTGCTCCCCTAAATTTCAGACTAACTGAGACGGCCCTTATACTGTGAACAAGACAATCAACAATGTTGTTTATGGTATTCATCAGGAAGGTGAGCGGAAATTCAAGTTCGTCCATCTAAATCGCCTGGATGTAGATGGACGAATTATTGAGTGTATTATACGATGGATGAAGTATTACTATCGAGTCCAACCAGTTTTAGGAGGTGGCAGTGGTACGTTTGTTGTGGTGATAGACTATTACGTAAGCTCATGGAAATTCAAGTTGTCGTTCTACACGTTTTTGGACTAGCCTAGCGCGTGCAGCCGGTACCTTGCGTTCAATATCTGGATTGATCATAGTCTCCAGATTGTTCTAGCTCCTGTAACTACGCAAAATATGTTAGCAAATTATGCTCGGAAAATGGAAGATTATTCTGTAATCTCTGCGAAGTATATATAAGCATTATTTAAGAGTCAGTTTAAACCTGGCGATGTTCAAGTGCGGATCGAAGTTACTGTGTCGGGAACTGGTCATTGTATTAATTAGTTTAGAACTGTGACAAGTAGGCATTCGTTGTTGTCTGTTGGACAAATTAAACTTGAATTATTTTATAAGATTGCTTTGTTGATTTAAAACTGTTGTTTGTGTCTAATTAAAGTTTGGTATTAGTGACTTCATTGGTATCAGTTACTCTGCTCCCACTACGGCCGATGTGACCGTCGTAACAATATATTCATACGCTTTTTAATCGCCCTGATCATGCAAAGATCTAAAAACCAATTTAGATTATAAAATTCGTAAACTTTTCAAATATGAGTACTCAAATAATAAATTAAAAACTTTCAATGTTGACATTAGAAACTCTAATTAGCAGGTTGCGTAGGTGAGTAGTCATTCATTCATTACGTGGCATGTCTGAAAGAATTAGAAATACCAATGAGTTGCGCACTGCTTCTCACTCCCCACATACGTTAGGGAAGTTATTAACTGCTCCAAAACCTCCGGTACAAAAAATATGATTTAAAGTATCCCATGTGAGCTTGGTTGTGAATAAGTGGGCGAATCTTGTCGAACTTTGCAGGTGCGTGAGAGATGGGAAGAAGCAAACATCGATAAGGAGGAAATAGTTGGAATAAATATTTTAAGAAATCTGGTTTTATTATTACAAAAAGTCGAATAATAATTGCATTAGTCAAGTTACCAGTAAAATTCCGTTGTGAAAACTCCCTAAGAAGACAAAGCCTAAGGACTCGGAGATTGGATTTAGTCTATCCACAGGCTAGACATAGTTTTGTTTTGGTGTAGCTGGGTGCCAAGGCTTAGGGGAGGTCAAAGTAGGCATAACGCTAGAAAACCTAGGGAACTGCGAATCCCTATTGTGTATTTTGGAAAGAATGCAACGGGGACGCTTCTTAATCAATGCTAGACTGTGATTAGCTTGGTAACCTGTGTGTTACAAAGGAGAATTGTGCCCCAGAGATGCTTCAAGAGTCTCGGATCTAGTCATGTAGCTAGGAGATTTGGAGGTTACAATAGGAGTAACATACGCTTCAAGCCAGGAGGCACCGAGTACCAGGCAAAGATTTGCTCTGCTCCTGAATGGCGCATGCTTTGTATGGGGTTAGCCAAGAAGATCTGGCTCATATGCTAGATTCCGGGTGGTGTAAGACCTTTACAAATGCCTTTGAAAAGGCCAATAAGACCTCAAAGAAAGAATGTTCTACAGGATAACATGAATAGGAGCAAGATTGCCAATGCTATCCTTTATCAGTTGGCACGTAAGAGAAAAGCTGATCGGCTGCTTCTCAACTAACCTGGATCCGAGGAAAAGCCATGGCCAAGGAAGGGTTTCTTGTTTAAGTGAAATATGGGGTGGTAAATTACTGCAGCTAATTCTTCATACCTAACGTCCCAATTCAAGACTTCCTGGATAATTGGACGGCCTAGAAGATGTGACCAAAACACGGTAGGAAGCGTGGCGGTTGCATGCATGGAACTTCATCAGCGGGCTGCATAATTGGGATGCACATTTTTCGGATTCTATGAGCTTTCCTCGTCTCATCGCCCCTGTGAATGTTGGAAACATCGGAAAAGTGTTTGAGACGCTCATCCGCTGTTCGAGACTCATAACAGGGGTATAGGCCGGCGGTAATCTTCAGGGAGGCAGTATGACTTTTGATCGGGGCGGTCTACTATCACGTGATCTAAAGGTATCTGACACAATCTCAAATGCATAAGCTCAAAATTACTTTCCTCGTCGGGTGGTGTTTTCTTTGACGCTTTACACGTGATATGTCTTTAATATAGGTAAAATGTCGGAAGCACGCGTGTACGAAGGAACATTCTGCGGATGATAGATGAACTATTCTACTTTAAGGAGAGTGCCCTACTTTATCGACCAGAGAAGTACAACAAAGAATGGCGGTCACGTCTCTGGCAGGTCAGGAATCGGTTCTAAGACCTGAACTGTAGAGTCTGATCTACGACAGTCTGCTACGAATAGATTCTTGACGAGACGTGCCTGGTCGGATGCAGCACTCGTTGCAGCTCGGACGGTTGACATGGCACTGACTACAATCTACCGAATAATGCGGTGCGTCTGAACTGCATGGACTGTCTATAGCCTTGAACAAAACTGAGGTCGTGATCCTGAACACAAAGAGAATTCCCACCACCTTGTTTCTGTGGGTCGGTATCACGACTGTCGAAACAAAGGCTGTGGCGAAAAATCTCATTGTTCTGATCGACTCGAGGATACAAGTAACTTTGCTCTATAAAAATTCGTGCATAATCACTAATGTTACTTGTAACGGTATGAGTGGTTGACAAAAATTAAAATTTGGGTTTGTTTGAGGGCTGAGTTGGTTTTTGTTGTCTGCTCAACGTTTAACTTCTTCTTTCTCAGGTCGTCTTATTTACTATGTGCGGAGCATTCACTTCTGCGCCTTCGACACAGTGACTGACAAAAATACACCAGATCTGCTGGTAACAGATAATGATGATGACATTTGTTACGACAAGCTTACATACTTTATAAATAAAAGTGTATAAGAGGTTTCAGACACTGCGTATTGTATAATAATGTATAATGTATTATTCCATTGACTAAATTAAATCCAATGAACACAGTTAAAAGTTCTAACCCGCTTTTAAATTCATAAACATTGATTTCAGTCAGTATAAACTTCGATCGCTTTGGCATCGTATATACAGACCGACAGAGAGAAGCAATGCATTTGTTTGTTCTGTACAGATAATTCTATGCCAATTTGCATCAAAGCAAAAACAATAATCATGTCTTCCTGTTCAATGAACCATAGTAAACGTTCCGCCCTCATCTTATTTAAAATAGATGCTGATTCAGATAAAATTTAATATATCTTTACCTTTGTGGGTTGCTATGTTTATTGTATTCTCCCAATAGGTGAAGCTGTTTTAATTTTAACTTTATCCTTTTAGAGCTTAAATGCTACAGTTCTATTTTCCATGATGAATTTTGAAACTTATTTCATATACTGCATACAAAGAAACGCAATATTTCCTTAGTCAACTGAAAGGACAAAAAGTTTTATTTTATATTTTAAAACAAACCAACTACGCATTTTAATTTAATATAACTACTAATAGGCTATGATAAAATGAGACATGAAAGAAAATATAAGACGATATAAAATACTATAATCACATTTACCATTACTACCTTTGTACAACGACTCAGTAATAATTAATGTCATGTAAGATATTAACGTCCATCTATCCATCTATATTTAATTACAGAATGATAGTAGAGAGAATTTAGTATGCGTTATTACTAAAAATCCATGTGTGACATCTTAAACAATTAATTCGTGTCTGTTAATATTTGAGCCGCCGTGATTAGCTCCAAACTTACCCAACACAATATATTTAAATGCTAAATTAAAACTGTATGAGAAAGCTGAATTACTCAGAATATTGGGCTACGTATTAGGATGACAATTGTGTGTTTTGTTAATTGTGGACAATTAAATGATTATAGCCAAAGGTGATAACTATATAGGCCTTGATATCCGTGATATATCAGTTGACAACACTCCATAAGGAGGATGAAAAATGGAGAATAACGATCACTGATAAATAGACAATATACACTGGTTAGAAAGGAGCGTAATATCTACGTTTAGACAGAAGAGCGTGCATAAAAGACGTTAACAGCTATAACTGTTTGGAGTTTGGAGTTAACGTCGACGAACTTACCGAAAGAGAAATACTCACAAGCAACTCAAAGAAGGAGACCAATCAAACAAGTAAATAGCGTAGTTTGCAGTAGGAAAGTTATGAAAGAAACAAAGACACAAAAACAATACGTAAAACAATAACTGAAAATATCATTACATACGGGTTGGGAGAATAAATAATAAATTACTGCAGATACTAAAAGCGCTCGAGACGGATTGGCGGTGGAAATGTTTCAAAATTAAATTGACTAGACTGAGAAAAACAGACGTAACAGAATAGGTAGGAATACAGATAATAGAATTGTAGTTGGAAGATATGGATGAAGCAATGATTAGAAGGGAACATGAAGGAATCTAGGAATGCGGGCACTTACGGTGACTACGTAACGAGACTATAGTTGCTCGAGAGGAAAACAACCATTCACGAAAGCATACCGAGATACACCATTATGTACACATAAGTCAGTGAGTGCTTAATAGCGGTCCTTGTGCAATTTTGTGGACAACCCGAATTTGTGGGTCCACTAAATAGCCATAATAATCTTCTACTGGAACAAGTCGTAAAGTTTGGTAATTCTTATGACGAAACCGCCATAATCCGTCTTAAGAGCTGTCTTTGACAAGCATTTCCAAAGGGAACGTGAGAAAACACACATATATAATAAACAAGAAAAACTCTTTTACAAGATCACTTTCAGTGTTATTTTAGTACACCTTTGAGAACGACCAAAGCTCTATCTACGATACTGTAGAAATGTACGTATGTTTACGGAGAAATCTGCTACAACTGTACTGCAATAAAGCTTGCGATAGACAATTAGAAAGCATTCTTTTGCGACACCTCTTTGGTAAATATCATCACACATAACTCTGTTGCACTCTTACGTGAATATTTGAGAACACACGGACCATAAAACCCCCATATATGAGCAGAGAGTAAACTCAAGCAGAAAACTTTGAGGTACTTGAGAGTAAACTTAACAAAAAATCAAACACAAACAGTAAAATCTAGAAGAAGGCAGTTAGGGAGAATACGCTAAGACAAATAGGAACTGTTTTTCAGGAAAAATCTCCAAGAGATCACGAGAAAATCTTTGGGAGAAAGTCTCGGATACGCAGAGAGTTTACGAATGTAACCAGCTTTGCATATATATTTTACTGCTCTAAATTCTTTACACAGCACAAAAATTAACTACATAAACGTTAAATTCAATGCCTCCAATTACTTACTTTTTAACAGACATTAAACAGACGTTTCGCGTGAGAATAAGTATCTTTATTCCACACATTAAACAACTAGATTGTGTGCGCGCACACACATACACACACGCGCGCACATACATAGGTAACTTTTAATAACTTTCCTTTATGAAAAACTATATAAACTGAATCGTAGAATAATGAAGAAGAAGGAGTTCATCAGAAGTGTTGTCAACTACGCTAGACTTAATTTTTGGGAATAATGTGTGCGTGCGTGTGTGTGTGCACGAATGTGTTGTCTGCCTTTGCTACGTTGATTCTGGCTTAAAAATAGTAATAAACATGTAAACTATAGATGTTTTAACTCGATCACGGACACTATAAATACAATAAAAATAGTTTGTATTAACTGTTTTTCAAGACAGCATCACTAGTAACAAGTTAAATTAAATTTTAGAGTTTACGCATTACTACAAACTTACGTCAGTATGCTAGTGTTCTTATGCTTGTATTCACATATTTATTGAAACATTAGCCTACAAATATAGTACATTCCTGATCGTTATGCTTCAAGAAATTCCATCATAAATAATGACACTTAGTTCTGCTTTCTGAATGTCAAACATTGATAGTTATAAAAGTCTAGTTTACGTTAAATATAACGTCTAATTAAAAGAGTTATTAGAAGTATAACGTTATGTTCTCTGAGTGTATAAGAATGTGGATATGTTTGATGTTTGATGTATCAGTAGTATAAAAGTGGGAGTTAGAAAACAATGGCGATGACGTCACAGAGAGGCACTGGTAGCTGGCTTCCGCGGTGTGAAAACAATGGTTTGGGGAACCCCCCAGTTGAAAACACTACCGGGTTCCAGTTCATGACGTCATAGAGGCACTGGCAGCTGGTGTCCGAGCTGTCCATGTGACGTCACTGTTTTGTGTGTGTGTGTGACTGAAACACTTCCGTGTTCCAGTTCATGACGTCACACAGAGGCTCAAGTCGCTGGCGTCCGGATGGCTAAAACCTGTTTCAAGACGTCACGGAGGCCGTGGTTTCTGCATGTCCAAAATTTGGTAGCCGAAAATGTTTAAACCAACGGATGGGGATACCCGAAATTTGTGGGTACGCCCACATGACGCATGTATAAAACACTGGTTATGACGAAACAGGAGGCTGGGTGGATATGCTAGCTGGTTCGACGATTACGTGATGTCTGAAATTTGACACCCGAAATGTTTAGAACAACGGATGGGGGTACCCCGAAATTTTTGATGTTCAATATTTGACAACCGAAATGTTTAAAACAACGGATTGGGGGGGGGGGGTACCTGAAATCTCTTGGTGTCCGAAAGTTAACACCCGAAATGTTTAAATAAACGGATGGGGGTACCCGACATGACGCATGTGCTCGACTGCGAGGCGAGAAAGTTTGTTTCCGCAAAAAATAAATTATGGCCCCTCCGGGATTTGAACCCGGGACCTCCGGTACTCCAAACCGGCATGCATCCACTACACCAAGGGGCCGTTGTCGTTTAACTGTAATTATTTTTGTACTTATACTTCTCGTCTCTTACTTGCAACTATGAGGTGGACGAGTGATATCTACTGTTGTCCTATGTGTAAAACCATAAAAGCACAATATAATTTTATTCATTATTAAAAATAAATAAACATTTTTTTATACTTTTATTTTTTACCTCTCATCCTCTTCCTAGCGGCCAGAGGCGAATGAGAGACCGCTACGCTTTTTTTAACGTGGTTTCCCCAACTTTACAGATTCGTAAAGCAGGCCTACTCCACGTTATCTATCGCTGTACTATTAACTAATACAGTGGTAGATAATGATAAGATACACTATGCAATGCTAAGTCAATGTATAAAAGCAGTACATATATTTTTTATTTATTTACTTTATTTTTATTTTATTTTTTTTTTTTTTATCGGGTGTATATGTTGTTCATACATGATGCGTATTCACATTTGCTGTACCGTAATGAGTAATTTTCACACCCATACTGGTTCTTGACGAGTTTACAGGTATATCTACCGTGCCAGTGACCCGTCTCGAACTACCAGAACTACGTTTATGAGTATTTCTACCGCGACAGTGACGTAGTCAAGGTTAACACTCACGCACACACTACGGTACCTAATTCTACGTTTATGGACATTTCTGTCACGTAGCATTCACACTAACACCATGATGAAAACATGTTCACAACCGACTATATTTTATTTCGTTGCCGCAACCATTCTGCATAAAACAAAGCTTTGCGCAATGCACAGTGTAAGGGGGGAGTGGTAACGGGTTGACGATGAGGAACAGGACATTGTATGATGGGTACAAAGGATCTAGGAACTACAGGTGCTTGAATATCGTTTAAGTCAATCACCTCACCATGGTGATACAACTGTCGTAAGAAATTTGCCTTCTCAAACCCTTTTGTATAGACAACAGAACTGTCTGAAAAAAAGTCTGCAACGATGCGTACCATATTCTTGTACGGCACATTACCATCGTTCCACCGAATTCTGTGATAATGTGTTTCCAACCAGTCATTGATTTTTTGAAATTTCAGGTGCAGTCGTGCACGTTCGTATGGTGGAGTGAACAACACGATAACAAAACGTCCGGTTGTTATATCAACTGCAACGAACTCTTTGATTACATATTCATTTTTGTCACCACGAAACGCTTCAAACTCGGCAATAACCGTCCTATTCAAGTTCATTTTTCCGAGTGACACTTGTTCGCATCGAATACGTTAACTTTTTCAAATTCCCCCTCTACTTTTCCTTCCAATACCAGTTCATCGTAAAGACGATCAAATGTTAGCTGTTGGTCATGACGACTGCTTTCCAATCGAAAAAACGAGGGGAAAAAGAAGGATGGTGGTACATAACACCCCTTGGCTACTACCTGATTAATGTACGACTTGAAGTGATCTTGATCATAAAACAAGCGAACAAGATATTTCTTTAGTACTGTTAATAAACAACCAAAACGGATCCACTCGGGTTCTGTGGAAACAAATTTTTCGGTCTTACTACCTTTAATCCGAACAAACGTTTTCCCAAAGTTACGACTGATCATCACACTCTTCTTCTTTTCACGGTTTTCACCTTCTTCGTACAATAACATACTGGATAGTAACTGTTCACGAAAGATCAACAAGTAATTCCACTCAGAAAAGTCAAGTAATATACGTTTCTTTTTTCCGTTTGTAAACAAAACACCCGGTTCATAGTTGAGTTCGTTAAACAGTCCGACGGTAACGAACTTAGTGTAAGAGTTAATAGGATATGCAAGAGATAAGTAAACGTTATACTCACAATGCCTGCTGCTGCTGCTGCTGCTGCTGCCGCCGCTACCACAGTCACCTTCCATCGTTGAGACGGACTGATCTTGTTACAAGCTAGAGATCGCTAATACCTATCTTTATAAACTGGTAGAGGGGAGAACAAGTTTTTTATGACAAACGATGAACAGTATTCGACAACGCTGTGTACTGTACTATCCTATCGTGAATAATCAAAGCGTAAGCGGTAGTTTTATCTGGAAAATTGTTACTGGATTCAAATTCTAAACGCACATCAACGGCAGACGACTTGATTGGTTCTTCTTGTCTGGAACAATCAATGACAAACAACGGCCCTTTCGTTATAAATTCATTAGGTGTCGAAAGAGGCGTTCTGTTGCGACGGTCGTAGTATGATGTTTGAAAACGTGTATACATGTCGTAGAGCAGTGCGTAACGTTTTTTTTCGATATCCTGGTTCAGGTTATCGTACGGATAGTATTTATCGTTCAGAAATAGCTTGACATTCGTTAAATTGCAGTGATCAAATTCCGACGCGTTTTTCGCTATATTGTTCTTTCTGTCCGTCTGAAATATCAGTATCACATACCGTGGTTTTTCCAACTGTGACGATGTCTTCAAGGTCCACGAATGTCGATTTGTCGTCGGTAGAACGGGATACTCGTGCAATTCCCAACTGCGGAACGGCATCACCAGTTCATGATCCTCCTCGATATGCTCCAATAGCGGTATTCGGTACTTGTTTGACACGCGCACATAGGTCATCTTCCAGTGTACTTTGTTTATTACGAGATTACCGTTTGCAGTTGCACCTGATTCTTGTAGCACCATTGCGTTCTGATCGGTAGAGGTACGCAACAGAATCAATTCTTGCTTAACGTTCAGCATGATGCGTGTATAGTCTTCGTTGAAACCGAGTAGCATTTTTAACGGAAGACAAAACGTAAAATCACCGGTACTCTCGTGTACTGTCAACGACTCGTCGGTTGTCGTCACCCATCCTGCATTGATTAGATGCTTTCTTTCATGCTCATTGCTCGATAGTAAAAATTTCACAGTGCTCGTAATTCCAACGTTTTTCGTACGATCTACTTCCACACCGCACACTTCGTAACGGATCTCCTCAAACAAGAAAGCCATTGCATTGTTGATTAATTTCACGTTCAACCCTGTGTCGGTAGCGTTAACCTTGGTCAATGTTCCTTCGATGTACAGAAAACTCTCCGCCGGTAAAGTGAAAACATCCTGTTGTTGGATGGGTATACGTATTTCATCGTTGTTACCGTATCGGGTGGAAGCATACGGTGTGTGCGTACGATATTCGAACTCAACGATTCTGTTATCGAAAGCCGCTCCTCGTTCGATAGCTAGAATTTCACCCGACATTATTTTAATCGTATAATTTGAATCCAAGTGAAAGTAAGAAACGCTTGTTCCTTGATGTCAATCGCTTCAACGTTGAACACCGACTACCATGTTTCTTTCGTACACACTCCCTTTTTACAGGTGACGTTTGTCCGAAATACAATCCCATATTTTCAAATGCAGTCGTATCGTGATAACTTCACCGCGAAAATCGACTAAATCCCCGTCCTGATCAACGAGAGACAAAATTATGTTGTCAACGCGTTGTACGTTTACCGGTAAGTATATTACGTTTGTCGGCGTTTCAACTATTTTGAAACCTGGTGCCACGGTCGGATAAAACGAATGCAATGTGTGCTGGTCCTGGCCGTCCTTGTACGCACCCTGTACGATCTTACTCCGTACGTGAACGGTGTTAACTTTGATTATGTCGACGGGTACGTTCGACTCGTGTGTTTTATACGCTTCCAGCTGCGGATTCTCCTTAAATCCTAACATACTTGCAATGGTATTCGGTGTATACGAAAAGTCGATGACATGCTTACAGTAAATTTCACACTTTAATGTGTTGTTGTTTGGACGTAAACTGATTGTTCTCTCGCCTAACTGTTTCTGCAGATACGTTTCGATATCACTGATTTCGTAGGTGCCGGTAGGCAACTTGATGACGGACCACTGATCCTTGGAAATTTTTACTGGAAATGCATTATTTTTTCCTTCAGTAACGTTTGGTATTGAATTATACGATGTAAAATCCAATAGACCAACGTACCATTCACCGTATAACTCGAGAGGTGGGAAAAAGTTACACACGAGATTCGCAGCGTCGGTACCCGTCACGGTGACCGTTAGCGACGACATGTTGAAGTTTACTGATCAGAAGACAATAAAAAGTCTAAACATAAATGACCGCAGATGACCGTGTTAGGAGGTTGCTTCCGTTCATAGTTGTAACGAACGTCGGCTGTATCACCAAAATATTGCATCAGCTCGAGAGGTGGACGTAAATTACCGAACCCGTCAAAATAGTGTACTCGATTTCCACGCTTCTTGTAACATACCCAGTGGGTTCCCGGTCCGCTCTCGTCGTCCAAATTTACGATGACGCTTTCGTTCTTCCACGGCGCTGTATCCGGTAATGCGTTACGCAAGTATACACCTCTAAAATACGGTATGTTTAGCTTTTTTGCGTATACACGTAATTCATCTTCGGACAACGGGCGGAGCGGTATGTGAATTAGTTTTTTCGGTACGGACGTAGATACAATCCGGACGCAGTTCTCTTCTTTTTCCTAGCGGTTCGGACAGTTCTCTTCCTCCTCTTCTTCATCCCACCACCAGCACCACGACCACGACTACTCACATTCTTTTTATTTTTACGACGTCGACCGCTTCCTATTGCTGATTTTGCTTTCATGGCCGCTGCAACTGCTGTCGCATAAGCTCGTTCGCTGATACCCGAATCCAAAGTCTTTACCCGTCCCCACGCTTTTTCCGCGAGTTTACGATCTGCAATACGTCTACTTTCGTTGTCTTTGTATTGAGCGTAAGCGATGTCGTGTTCGCGACAGGCTTCGTCTAGTTGATTGATTCCACGATCACCACGCGCTAATCTTTCTTCGAGTTTCGTGCCCGGTCCACAGAATCTGTAACCCGGCAGATGTAATTCGACAGGTAGTGCGTCCACCGCTCGATTGATAACTGACGAAACAACGGACGGTACAACGTTTTTAAGCACGTTTCCGACGCCCCACCCCTTTTTCCTCTTAACGTTGTTGTACGTCGTAAACCGATCTCCAGTCTTTCTCTTCTGTGTTTTTATCGTATTCATCTATTAACCTTTTTATTTCCTTCGTGTCGAGTGTCCACTCGTCTTCTGAACTACGTGGCTTAGACAATTTCAATAAGTAGTAATCCAGTTGATACTGAAATGTTTTAACGACTTTATACATCTCGCTCTTTACGTATCGTCTCACGTCATTTAATTGTTGTAAGTTAACAGCATCGCTCTCCGCAAAACCATCCGCTACGTCTGTTATTCTCTTTTCCGCCGCTTTGAAAACACCATCTTCGCCCAAGCTAACGGTGTTCTGCAACATGTATTTTACGTTAACCGCGTCATCTGCAAAAATCGGTGAACTCACCCCCGACAACCAGCTCTGCCCAAACAAATAGCTGTTCGATACTTTTTTAATGACGTTCGAGTCTACATAGTTTTTGTTAACCGCATCGGTCGCTTGTTCTGGACTTCGAACGTTGATTACCCATCGATCTCGTGCATCGATGACCTCACCTCTCTCTTGACTCGAGTGTTGTATACAGTTGTCATCAACGTAATATTTGTTGACTACGTCTTTAACGTCTACAGGAGTATCAACATTTTTCAATCTACACCCTTTAACGTCCACGCTTTTACGTTCATCATCGAGTAGCAGACAATGTGTTTGCATATAAGTCAGAGATACAGCATCCTTTGCTGCATCCGGTTCGTTCAGATTGCGGATCTTTTTGTTTTCAACATCTATATGCCCATCATTCGTAATCTTAAATCCTACAGTATCGCGTAATTGTCTTTTTGTTTCTCGTCGCACGCTCACGGCGCTTTGATGTCTCCCGAACTTGTCCACAACCATTGTACGACTGCACGCTACAAATGATGTGCTAACCGTTTTAAGTAACGACACTGTGGTGACCATCGCGTGTGTAACACAATCGGATCGTCACCCTCTTTCCAACGAAAGATTTCTATACCGCAAAATGAACATCGAACCCTGTCAATTTCATTTGTGTAATGAAAGCCTGCGGCAACCATAGCGGTTGGACTGATGAAATGCACAGGCCATGATGTAAAGGTTTTCAGTCTCTCGTTTTCGACTTCAAAGTCAGGTGTCAAATCTAACCCGCACATGTTGACAGTGTTGACGTCAATGAGTTGTTACACCGACGTTCATAAAATTTATACGATAATGTTGGCTTCACGTAATTCCTCCACAACGGAGATGATTTCGTTGTCGTGTCCGGTGTGACCGGCGCGTTTTGAACTTACCAGCAGTCTCAACCGTTCAACCAGTTCGTTGGGATCGTTCCAGTGTACGTAATCGATACCACGTCCGCTGCGCGGTGGGAACAATCGGGCGATTATCTCTCTGTACTTTACACCTTTGTTTGTATTTATTTTAGCACCGGGTAAATGATAATGTTTATGTGCGTTAGTGTCCGACAGTATAGATTTGTACGCTGCTAAATCGTTTTCATCGTAGACGCTCTTGTTGGGTTCTTTCATAAACATAAGTTCGTAGAGACCCGGTGTACCCCTGTATCGTTTTCCAGCTATGTAGAAGCTGTCGTCTTGATTGATCTCCAACACCGAATTTCCCACCATCCATTTGTCTGCAACGTTACGGATACCGTACGTATGATCCATCTTTTTTTCTCGATCATCAGATAAAGCGAGTAGTAAGTATTTCCTCGCGAGCGGACCTTCGACAGACTGTTCAACGTATTCTTGTGCTTCGTGTCGACCTTCGGGTGTTGCTAAAAACTCTTCAAGAGTCACGTTCGATGTTTCGACATCAGGAGTTTGTGCCAACACTTCCGTTCTAAGGAATCGAGGTTGTGATGGTGGTGGTGTCATCTCGACAGCTGTCTTCGTATCTTCATCTTCAACATTTATTTTTTTAATTTTATCACCGGAGACATTCAACTTTTCCGAAATCTTGGTTAACGGTTCCAAAAGAGGTTTGTACTTTCTCGTTAACGCTTCATCGCTCTCTCTGATGTCATGTTTCAACGCGCGATACTTTTGTCTTATGTTATCGCTAATTGCATCGATTTCATGTGTCAATTGCTTGTCATCCATCTTGACACTGATGACTTTCTCGCACAAACTATTCTATTTATGTATAAAACGATCGAAACCCACTCTGTATCTACCCGCGTTTATCAGTGAGTCCTTGTTGATGACTATGAATCCGTAACGATCCTTCCACGCTTCGGCGCACATCGCTTTGAACTCTTCGTATTTCATATCTGTGTTAACGTGATCGTTGTAAACGTGACGTAAATTGAGATCATCTTGTCTGAACAATACTAAGAAATTGGTATTATCACGCACCAGTTGCTTTGGCACCAGACTGTACGTCTGACAAAGGTACAAAGTGTCCACACCGCTATGCCGTCCCATAGCGAAATATTTTCGTATGTTATTCTGCCGTTCACATACCACATCATCGAACAACATGATTGAATTAGGTACAATTTCGTGCGGAGGTGGTACTTCATCGTTTTCACTGTATGTGAAGTACGTCATTCCTTCGTCAGCGAGAGCATTAAAAACGTCTTCCAACATACGATATTTTGGTTGAAATAACGATTTGGAGAACACGTACAGGTTCTGAAATCGCAGTCCGTTTGAATCGAATAACATGTTAAAGGCAACGTTTGACTTCCCGCTGCATGACCCGCCGCACACGATACATCGAACTGTGTTTGGAAACAGTGGACTGTGTTTATTATATGCAACTTCACCGTTGTACTTAGCAGAGTCTACGTTCTTAACATTTAACTTTAACGATTGTTGTTCAATCTTCATCTTAACTCGTTTACGTTCGGTTAAATACTGTGGTAATGTTATTATATCAGATCTTTTTTATGTATCCACGAATCGTGTTTACCGTCAAAGCCGAGCCAGCGCACTCGCACGCGATCACCTTTACGTTGTAATATTTTCTCAACGAGATACACATCACCAACGCTGGTTTTACTCAATTCTTGTTCATAAAACCCACCTTCCACAACGTCACCCGTGTGATCTTTCAACAAGTACGTAACCGGTACGGTTGGCTGAACTCTGTGCACTGTATATATCTCGTTCGTCCAGTTTGGTGTATAACCTTTAGCGAATGTGATTTTGTATTTACTGATACGCACTCTATCGCCTATTTTAAACTTATGTTTCTTGCTCACTTTCCGCGGTACGGTATTTTTTCTTATTCGTTCCAACACAATTTGCTCGTTGCTCTTGTCGACTTGTCGCGGCTTCATCTCTATAGTTCTATGCACTCTGTCGTTGTATTCCATCACCAGTTTAGGCAAAAGCGACAACCACCGATAATGGCCTTGCTCGCTGAACGCGCGGTACATGTTCGTTTTCAACGTACGATTAAATCGCTCTACGATGGACGCTTTCTTCTCGCTATACGTTGAATAGTGTTTGACGTTGAATCTCTTTAGTAAAGCTTGTACGGTAGTGTTAAAGTACTCTTTCCCCTTATCCGTTTGCAGGTATTTCATTTTATTTTTTACAATTATTGGTTCGAGAGCATGTGCTACTTCAACACCCGATTTAGTTTTTAAGGGAATCGCATATGCATACTTGCTAAATGCGTTTATTACCGTCATTAGATATTTGTACCCCTTGTTCAACTTGGCATGCGGTATCATTTCCACCAAATCCGCTTGGTACAGATCGTGTAACCCCTTCACCTCCACCGCACGTCTGGGAAAGTTCCTTCTCACCGGTCTGTGCAATTCCTTTGCAATAGTTTTGCGTACGTTTTCCATATCGCCACCCGAAACGCGAATCGCAAAATTTTGGTACGAGATATACCGTTACGTTTTCACTGAACTTCACCGACTTCATCGTCGTTACTGACAGTGTGTTGCTCCTGCAAGCGAGTCTTATATCAACGTATATCGAACGCATAATTTATAACGGATTTTCTCGCTTGCTGAATTATCTCGCGTCTGGGTTGACAGAGTTTATAATGACCGTACGCCAGTGTTGTTTCACCGTCATCCAAGACATATCGTTTGTCATCGTACGGTGACAGCGATAATTTTGTAAGCTTTCTTGTGTATATGTTATGTTTTTCGCTTTGGATAGTCTGCGCCGTAGTATAAGTTTGAGAAGTGGTCTTTACACATTGTTTATAAAGTTGATGTTTCAACTGTGTAGCTATCGCGGAACGTGGCACACCTTTCGCTACCTTTTTCTCTTTATCGTTTGCCGTAACGAATGAATAACATTTTGCGCGCAACCCGACAAATTCAAGTATCGGTATTCCATTTGTTTCGTCTTTAAATGTACCCAACTTTTTCTTGTTTGTTTCACTATAGCACGGATGTGTCTTAGGGTACTCCGACGTGTCAAAGAGTTCGAGATGCTCTTCCATGTCTTTGTACACATCGTCGGTGCGAATGTCGTACAACAGAGAGTCAGTGTCCGTCATACATAGACGTGCACGTGACCCGTACGTATTCATCGTGAATCCGTAATGGAACCGATACATGATCAGCTTACTAATATCCAATACACTGAACCCAACGTACAAAGGTCGGTTCAGTGTAATGGACGTTTTTTTCATCGTGAGACCTACCAGGTCCTCGTTATAGATGAAAAAATATTGTAGCCTGGGGTTAGCGGTTAGTTTGTGAAGTTTCTTCTCGTTTGGAACTAACTTGAAATCGATTCGCTTCCGTACGTTTTCCAACAATTTTCCGTACGGCGCGTTATTCATTAACTTAAAAAAGTCTTTTTCAAAGGTGTTTCTGGCTTCCTTTCGTCGCTCCGTATTAAAATCGATGAAAGGTTTCAACCATACGCACTGTGTGAATGCTAACACACGGTGAATCGCTTTCAACTCCATTCCTAGTTCGAGGTAGAGTTTCAATGTTCTGTAATGAACAATGTATTTTGTCTTGTCCTCGAGGGACGTTATCAGTTTCTCTACCTTACCGTTACTACACACAAAGTCTTTTAACAGCTTCATGCGATAGCAGTACGGTGAAAGCATACTGTCCGTAATAGTACACTTTTCGGGTGCTAAAGGGTAGTCACTGTGTAAGTCGTGTAGGTAATGTGGATACCCCAGATCGACTTCTAGGATATAACCGGTGTCATCATCGTCACGTAACGTGTGCACGTTCAACGTATCGATCTCTGTACGTTCCAACCATCGAAAACCGGACAGTGGTAAAGGCTGTGTCATAGCCGTTCCGTACAGGTTGGTACAATCGAGGTAGAGTAAATAGTTATGCGGCTTGCTTGCGTCATAATCGGGAATGTACGGGTTGTTGGCCTTGGCGTACCGATTAGAAATTGCTGCTAAGCCGCCACGGATACCTCCTTCGATGTACAGGTGTACGTCTATATCGCGGAGTAACTCTAACCTAACTCCTGTCATTTTCAGCATCGCGTTCCACGCTAAACCGGCGGTGGTAAAAACGTTACACGGATCGAGTTCGTAGTACTGCAGGCTCATGTTTCGAAAGTTTTCAAATACATCTGCAAGCAGTAGTACATCCGTTTTTAAATAAAGGTCATGATAATCACCGAACGTTTGCATGTCGAAAGCCGACCAAACCGCTCGAGCGTTCGCGTAATCTTCTTCGTTTATATCCGACTCTGTCAACCCGTTGTAAAAATGTACGCGGTCCGGTAACTGCCTCTCGTCAAATTTTGAATCGTCCGTAACGTATTCGTAAGGGTACACACCTTTACGCAACAGTAAATTAACATTACGAGTGTAAAATTGATTAAGGATTTTAAATTTATCCGCGGATAAGTTGGAGACGAGTTTTTCAAGTGACGCGTTCATGAACCGCAGAGAATCGAGAAACCGGAGCTGTCCGAGTGTAACGGAGATGTAACGTTCGCTTGTAGTAGCGATACACGTTATTTCATCTTCCTTGTACTTTCCGAAACCTTGCATCAAATGATGCGAGTCATAGCCACTTAAATTATGGAAAAAAACCGGAACGTGTGTTGGTATTTTGTAATTTATATTACACGCATTGTGAGCAGCGCCTAAATAGTTACCCGTTATGTGGCAATGGTTTCGAACCGTGTCGTCCGTTAACGCCTTCTTGCACAGATGACAGTGCGTAGCGTTTCGGAATGACCGTTCATCGGCCGCTGTCATTTGGATCGGTTTATTAAACTTTCTATCGAGTCGTTGAACGTCGGCTAAAAGCACACGAAGGAACGTGTCCACCACGTCTTTACCGCGGTATATTACAGGTTCCTTGACGGCGTTTCCCATCCAGTCAACTATCACATAGCAGAAACTGGCTGGTATATGATGTGCCACGTTTTTACCGGTGGCCGGAACAATAAACGATTCGAAGTCAGCGTATACCGTATAAGGTACGCGGTGACAAAGTGAAAAGTTTTTAAAATACATCCACTTTTCGTTCTGGTCAGGAAGTTTTACTTTCTGTACTCCGTGCTGAGAACAGTTGCGTTCGTGTTCTTCAACTCGTTTTCGTGCCGCGTTAGTATCTTTATTGTCCGAAAATCTGTGTAGACAGTATTTGCAGTACACTGATACGGCGTGATGTTTTGTCAACGACGAAAGCATACGCGAAAGGTTCCGTATGAGGCAGTAGTGAGTAGTGTTCGAGCCGGACAGTAGCAGTAGGTTTAAGTGGTACTTTCTACCGCGATGTTCCGTGATACGTAAAGGATATACCTCGTCTTCGTAGCCAAAAACGTTAACGGATATGTTTTCGTTTAATTTTTCAAAACGTTTTATCTTATTGACTGCGACGGGATAAGGTATGTCCTTCATGTTTATTTCTTCTTCGTACGGAAGGTAATGGCTAACGCGATGCGGGTTACACGCGATCGGGTGTATACCGGCGAGCACAGACCACAAGAAACACTTTTCATCTTCTAAATTTTTCACATTAATAATTCCTTTCTTACTGTGTGACAATTTCGATGGTGTAGGTAGAAAGCTCGACCCCACAAGAGGATTGTATTTTGTAATATTTAGTTCCACCGACTCGACACCGTTTTCGACCCACCCGCTTCCGTCACGCGTGAATTTGTCAACGGATTCCATTATTTTCTCGCTAGCTATCGAATACTGTTCATCGATATCGTCATACTGTGACTTAAGTTCTGTACGCGATCTGAATACCGCATTACAATAAATATTTTCGGTGTTTATTAATTTTTTAAAAGATACACGAACTGCTAAATACCATTTTATATAATTATTTAATGCTACGGCTTCGCTACAAATCTTATCAACAATCGTGCGTTTGTAATCTAATAACACTGTTTGTGTGTTTAGTGTATTGTCAAGTATCATAAATTTTATAGTAATTACATTACCATTGATAGCACGGTGTTCGCTGTTGCTGCCGCTGCTGCTGCTGCTGCTGCTGCTGTCGGTCATTGTGAAAGGAGTGAGGCCGGCTTCGCGTCGTCGGTTCCCTATATAGACAGTCCGGTAACCGGTGACGCTGTCGCCGCGCGCCCTTGACCGATCGGCCTCGCGGGGAGCAGCGGTGTGGGGTAGGTAGTCGTCCGGTCGTGACCGATGACGCGCGTTGCGGTGGGTGGGGTGGGGTGGGGTGCGGTGTAGGAAGCCAACGTCCGTGACCGATGCGGTGCGGGGTAAAGGTGTGGGATGGCGGTGCGGGGTAGGGAGCTAGGTTGCAGCCGGTGTCCGTGACCGAGAGGTAGGCGAGGTGCGGGGTACAGGATGCCGGCGACCTTGGCCGAAGCGCGCTCGTTGAGTCGCCTCCTGCGGGATGTAGGGTGCGGGGTACGGGGGGCTGGGTTGTACGACCGGTCGTGACCGAAAGCAGATGGTGGCCCGAGACGACGCGGGGTGGGGTAGGAAGCTAGGTTGTCGCCGACGGACTCGATTGGTGTGCGGGGGGAGGGGAATACCGGTCGTTGCGGAGCGACAGACAAAGTAATTGAACAAAATATGTAGGCGAGGTGCGGGGTGGTGTTGAGGCTCTGGGTGCGGGGTAGAGGTGCGGGGTAGAATGTCATCGTCCGGTCGTGACCGAAAGCAGATGGTGGCCCGTGACGACGCGGGGTGGGGTAGGAAGCAAAATTATAGCCGTTACCGTTGCGGTGGAGGTGCGGGGTGCGGGGTAGGGTGTCGTCGTCCGGTCGTGACCGAAGGAGATGACGCTTTAGAAGAAAGGAACGTGGTCGGGGGAAACAGAATAAATACGCCAGTGTTTCCCTGTGCAGTCATCAGTACTCGCCATGGAAGGAATCGTTGCGAACGCGAAGACAGTTGAAAATTTTTTACCAAAAAGAGACTTGTCAAGTCTTTCTTTAGGAGTAAAGTATCATATAATTCACATGAATTTGTGAAAACGAAATTCGGGGAGTCAGTTGTGGTAGATTTGGAAGATACCGGAGCCTGTCCTCAGCCGGAGGATAAACTGTTCTATGTATACCTACCTAAAAGATGGTGTGACGTATTTACAGAGGAGCAATTGAAAGCTGTGAAGCCTTGTGTCCTATCACTATGCGTAACCTCACACACTCCGCTGGCGAACGAGAAAGTGAGCGTGCAGTTGGATATTGATTATGTGAGTATGATATTTCAGTACCACTAATAATTACTTATACAGAAGTGGTTATGTATTAATTTTGTTTCTCTTTTTTTTCCATACCAAATAAACGAGAACAGGATTGATTTATTATTATAATAATAGTATTAATAACATTAATAGTAAAATGTTTTTAAATGTTGAAGTAGACTTCTCTATTTTTTTGTCGTTTCTTAATGTTAATTGTTCATTTTCAGAGAAAGAACAAGGTGTTGCTTGGATCTAATATTGTAGAAAACTTTTAAACAGAGAAATAAATGGTAATAATAGATTATATTGTCAATGCGATATGATTAAATTCGATTATAATTTTAGAAATAATCGTAAGACACTGAGTAGATGGATATCAATACGAAACGAAAAGAATATTTACAAAAGGAAAGTATTTATTCGTAATGAGTTTTTCAAACTCTTCAAAACATCAATTAGTTATTGTAACAACCATAATATTGAATATCTTCAAATAAAAGATTTGCTAATTGCTAAAACAAAGCTGGTTAATCAGATGTACTATATGATGTATAATTTTACTGGTACAGCGTATACCTCGCTGGTAAAAAAAATATGAGTGGTCAAGGCATGACTCTAGCGGATGTCCGCTTCGTAACCGTTGTCGCGTCTGTTGTTATCTAAGATATCAAAATGACTTTAATTCATTTAATTCAGAATACATGTTTTTTTAATACCACACTAACTATCATTTGATGTGTCCACATTCTTTTGTATTTGATCAAGTATTATTAATTGTAGGAAATTATATTCTGTTTTTAATTATTAAAAAACGTATGTGGTTTATAACATAAAAAGTTGAGATAAACAATCATTAAAGTGTTAATTAATTTTTTATGTGTAATTAAATTTTTTTAAAGATTTCTCTCATAGTTACAGAAACCTTGTTTCGATGTTATGTGTTTGTGCGAATGCGAGGGAGATGTATGTCGTTCACCACCATATGGTGACCACTGCAACATTCTGAGTGCTTGTGAGTGGAGAGAATTTACACTCTGAAGAACAATTGTTTTAAAAAATTATTTTGACGAAAAAAATTTAATTGGTTAAGGCATAATTCCACTGGATGTGCGCTTTATAAGCGTTGTTACCTCTGTTATTATCTAAAATACTAAAAAGAGTTGAATTCAAGGTTTTGGTGTACCATTTTACACATGTAGTTAACACCATAGTAAATATCATTTGATGTGTGTCTACATTTAGTATGTTATTATTAACATTTTACACATCAACATTGTAATATTGTATGTTATTAATTATTATTATTATTATTATTGTTAGACATATAAGGCTTGTTTTGGTTGTAGTAAATGTAATTATTATTTTGTTAATTATGTGTGTGTGTGTGTGCGCGCGCGCGCGCGCGCGTGTATGTGTGTATATATATGTATATATATATAGAGAGAGAGAGAGAGAAAGAAAGAGGGAGTGAGAGAGAGAGAGAGAGAGAGAGAGAGAGAGAGAGAGAGAGAGAGAGAGAGAGAGAGAGAGAGAGAGAGAGAGAGAGAGAGAGAGAGAGAGAGAACCTTCAAGGCTGCAAAAGAGAGAGAAAGCGAGAGAGAAAAGAGATTATTTTGTATAATTATGTAAATATATATATATATATATATAAAGTGTCTATTTTGTTTAGTTATGTATATAGAGAGAGCGCGTATAATTTGCTCAATTATAATTGTCTTGTGAATAGAGAACGTGTGTGTGTAGAGACAGAAAAAAATTATAGCTTATGATTTGATTGTAAAAGCTTTCGATATTATTAAAACTTATATATATAAACCATAACCTACGTTATTTTTATTATTATACCCCTTATACAAAACAATTATTCCTATCATTCTTGAATAAGCGCAAAAGCAGTTGAGATGTAGCAGCATGGAATGTAGCAGAAACCGGTTTTTATAGCGCTACATCTTACAACAACTTGCCTGAGACAGCTCAACGTCTGACAATAAACCACACACACACACACACACACACACACACACACCGCTTTATAAAACACGGACGCCAGCTATCAGTTCCTCTTTGAATACATTAACTGAACGTGGAAGTGTTTCACACACACACACACACACACACTGCGTGTACCAGCTTAGATGCTGTTTGACTGGTTTACAGGACGAATCGTTACAAGAGTAAATATATTTATTCAGTTAACAATTTTAGTAACGCATAATAAGAATATATGTTTTCTAAACAGTATTCAAATCAATGCATCTGTTTTATATTAACACAATATAAACATTATAATAATACAATATCCGGTTTTGAGTACCGGAGGAACCGCGTCGGGATGTCATTAATCACCAAATGTCTGAACCCCTCAGGTACCTTCTGCCCCAAATTTTAACCGATCAAATTCGCGTAACGGTACCCCCTCCCCCGTCCAGAGTTTAGACATACAGGACTTGTTTTAGGGTGTACCCCCCCCCATCCGTTGATTTAAACATTGCGGGTGTTAAAATTCGGACACCAAAATTTCGGGTAACCCCATCCGTTGATTTAAACATTTCAGGTACTAAATTTCAGACACCAAAAATTTCGGGTACCCCCCATCCGTTGTTTTAATCATTTCAGACATCACGCCCTCTACGTCGTCGTCATGTGGGCGTACCCACAAATTTCGGGTACCCCCCATCAGTTGTTTTAATCATTTAGGGTACCAAAATTCTGACATTAAAAATTTCGAGAGAGAACGATTATTTTGTTACATCAAAATAAACCAGAACGCGGAAGTGTTTTAACATTCGGACACCAGCTGCCAGGGCCTCTGTCATGAACTGGAACCCGGTTAGGGCGTACCCACAAATTTCGGGTACCCCCATCCGTTGATTTAATCATTTCGGGTAACGGTATCCGATGCCCCCAAAATTTCGAGTAACGGTACCCGATGACATAGCCTCTGCGCGTCCGGGCAACCGCCGAATTCCGGGTACCCCCATCCGCTACACATTGTTTTCGGCTACCAAATTTTGGACATGCAGAAACCACGGCCTCCGTGACGTCTTGAAACAGGTTTTAGCCATCCGGACGCCAGCGACTTGAGCCTCTGTGTGATGTCATGAACTGGAACACGGAAGTGTTTCAGTCACACATACACACACACACACAAAACAGTGACGTCACATGGACAGCTCGGACACCAGCTGCCAGTGCCTCTATGACGTCATGAACTGGAACCCGGTAGTGTTTTCAACTGGGGGTTCCCCAACCCATTGTTTTCACACCGCGGAAGCCAGCTACTAGTGCCTCTCTGTGACGTCATCGCCATTGTTTTCTAACTCCCACTTTTATACTACTTGTATCAGTAATTATTATTGTTTTGGTAGTTTGAGAACACGAGTGACATTAGCAACTTCGTGCCCTAACTTCATTCTTTCGAATGGTTGAAATCCGGTAGTCACATAAAAGTATTGTAGTAATCAAGCCTTTCAATCAATCAACTGAGCATATGCAAAATAGTAATTTTGTCACACCTATTTAACGTTTTTTAATCTGATATCATAGGTTGCAGGAAACAAATTTTTATCTGGAAATATATACAAAGTCATGCTTGAATTTTATTCATATATTTTTGCTGTGTGAAAACTATTTTTACGTAATCAGGATTTTTATTTCAATTAAAGTATGAAATGGCTGCAAGTCATGTATAACAAATGTATCGTGTGCGTTTTTATAGTTATTATTTTTCTAGTGAATACATTTAGGCCTACTGAAAGACAGAAAACCAGACTTATAAAATAAATTTCATGCAGAGTATACGTTTAATTAAATACGTTTTTTGCGTCTAAGTTCAGTCCTTTAATTAAAAACGTTTGATTATTACACATTGTGACTCATTCTACAAAGAACTCGACAAATATCAAACCACATTTGTAGTTCAATACGTAAAAACACATCGAATCCTACAAAGTAAAAGCTGTCTTTAATTTCACCTGCCCGAGCATTCAAAAAGGAATGTGGGCGAAACATTTGCTATAGTTCAGTGAACAGGAAAACATCATTTTGCTTTTCTTTGATCTACCCTTTCTGAGAATTGTTTGAAATAAAAAACAAGGAAAATTATTGATATCCTTTCATATATCATGTGTACAGGGTGTTCATCTACGGAATGTGGTCGGTGCAGAGGTGTGTACTGAATTATTCCAACACAAGGGTATTCTATTTATTAATATCTGTGTGCTAAATATTCTCACCTAATATGTGACAGAATCACACGGAGTCGTGTAACTTTTTACCTTATGTTTTAATAATATTTGTCGTTAATGCTTAGAGTTAATATTACTTATTTACACTAAAATATAATATTATATATTATAAACTTTCACTGTGAACACTTACTTTTTGGTTTTGTTTCCCAAACGTTTCAACGTGGTGTTCGTCTTCCTCAGTGGGATTTGAAATACTGAATGTCTGTACGAAATAACGGTTATGGGTTGGCCATATTGCAACTAAACGTGTTTTACAAATAATTATTTTCTCTGTTCGTGTACAAAAATAAAAAAAAATTTATTTTATTTTATTTTTTTATTTAAAAAATTTTCAAAAAAAAATTTTATGTTTGGTTTATTGTTTAAATATTTAATAAATAATTCTTGTAATGTGGTCGTGTTGAAATTTTAAATTCCTTTAAGTTATTTTTTGCAATTATATCACTTGTGGTTTGCTGTTAGTAAATTCAGCGTTAATTGGATTGTCTCGTTCACTAATCAATTTGCGATTATTCTTCTTTCTCCAATATATTACTTTCACTGGAGTTATGGCTGCCTTTCTTGCAGCTGATGTTGTTCACTAAACCCTATTTATAGTTTAGAAATAAATTTAATACCAAAAATGTTGAATTACAATTTTTATTAACAATTATTGAAAAAGATCGATTAAAAATCGATTAGGTTATATTGTTCGACTCTTTCACAGGGCGAATCGATTATTGATACATGTGTTATTTGATATAATATTTTTAAGGTTCTTTAAACGGTTATGTTATATAGTCAGAGAAGGGGCAAGGCTCGAAAGTATAACATTACAATAAAAAATCTTAATAGTTAATAATTACAAATTTAGTTATGATATATAAGGTTTATTAAGTAAAAATCAGACCAATTGGCTGTGGCGACGAATCTTATTCCTTGTGGGCGCTTTGCATGCTGGGAACGATCATGGCCGCTCGCTCGTTGACGAAGTAAAACGAGAATGGTGTTGCAGGATTTTCTTTAAATAAAAATGCCTTCACAGGTGCTTCCTCGTCTCCGCAATATTAAATAATTTTCTGGTGTTGTTGGATTATCACTCGTTCACTGTTCTGTTGTTCACTCGAGAAAATGTGCGTTTTATTTTTAAGATATGGTGTTGTAAAAGTTCGTTTCAGTTGTCTGGAAATTATTAGTGTTAGTGGTTCGAATTGTTAGTTCACTAGTTTTTGTGGTGTATTTACTTGTTTCTATGTTCGTTGTTTGTAATTTTCACTGCATTTATCGTTTAAAAGTGTTCTGTCCAAAATCTCAAAATTTATAGTAGGCTATGTTTTAACTGTTATCCGCCATTAATCGTTCCGGTATACTGTTATTAGCACGAGCTTAATTCACCCGTACCCTCTGAATGTAAATTAAGAACTGTTTTACTTCCTTCGTTTCTGAAATCCCTTAGCCGATTTAATATTAGAAAAGTATTGTTTACGTTTTATTCACTTCCGATGCATTCAATTAAAGTACATTATATCATAGAATATATTTTGGTTATTAATTAATTTCATGTAATAGCAAATACATAATCGGTTTCTTTAACTCCTTCTGCTTAATTTGATATACAATAATTCATCTTTATAAAGTTCTTTATCAAAATTGCTATATTTCTGTCATTTTGGAAAAGTAGGCTCAATATTCTGTTTCCTGTCCTTGCCCAAAATTTAGCCATTTTATGTGTTATAATTATGATGATAATAAATCTCAGATTTACATAAATGTTTATCTTTCATTAATCTCTTGCAAATTTATCAATTGATCATCCTTTTAAATATAATTAATGAATTTCTGATTCCCCCTCTGAAATTGTTAGGTATTACATTTGCAAATTTTTGAATAATTTTATACATCTTTTTATATTATTCCTTTAAAGTATACCTTTAGTTATAGTATTTGGTGATTGATTCACCTTACATAAATCTCATCAGTTTACTTGTTTTATTGAACTTAACTACTCAATTATAATGTTATTGGAATTTCCTATTTGGCCTAGATTTTCTGGTTTTACATATACTGTTTTTTGAATAATACTATGTCTATACCCCTTCTGACTTTCTGAAGTTAATATAATATTTAAATGCAATCTCCTTAAATAACTATTGGAACATGTAGCATTGTATTCATGCTTATAATACAAACACAATATTTAAAATTAACTATTGTCCTTAAAGTCAGACATTTTAGTTTGAACTATTACTAATAACACATAACAAACATTTTATAAAAATAGTATGGTATTCATACTAATACATTTTAGTGTGTACTAACACTGTCAGCCATAATAAACATAAATATAATAATAATGAATCTTATTCTATACACCACCTTGAAATATGGTGTTCATAGGCTTTAACACAAACATAAAGAGCCATTTAATTTTATTTTACTTACATTTAATTTGGTTACAGTCCTTTCTGTTTAATTTTTATTATTACATTTTAATCCCCTTGTCACTGTATTTATTCCCCACCTGCTCTCTTTATCATTCACATTTTAAAGAATGTTTTTTTTTTTTTTTTTGATAAAAAGTGGCATCTTTTTTGAAACATTAGTAATGTTTTCATAAGAATACTTCCTAACATTTTATACTTGTATTTATAGCAAACATTAAAGTAGTTTAATTGTACATAGTTGAAATATCAGTTACACTCATACTTGAAGTTTATTCAGTATTTTGAAATAACTTTCACTGGTTCACTTATATTTTTGGTTCTTATTTACACTTGAGTTTTACAATACTCCAAGACCAAAATTTTAAAGATAAGGGACAATGAAGATTTGTTTATTTCATTACCTAATAACTTTAGTGGGTGCACTTCTATTTACTACCCTAAATACATTTGTTTATAACTATTTTACATTTTTATATGAGGTTTTGGGTGTTTATACTTTCATGGGTGACATTTAATCTTTTTTGGGGTTTGTTATTCTTTGTAATAGGTTTTCCTTGGGTATATCTTGTAGTTCTTCCCCTTCTACATTTTCTTCTCTTCACAATTCTTCCATCTTGGGTTCTCCAAGGTAATCTGGTGTTATGGTTCGTTGGTTTGTTCGGGGTATCTTCTTTACCTGCTCCTATCCTACCTGGGTATTATCCTGATTTTATTTTAGTTTTGTAGCATTTATTTCTCTTGATACATTTTTGTTGCATTTTGATGATTAAATTTTATTTTTTCCTTTTATGGTGGTATTTTACTTCGATATTTAATTATTTTCATTTGAATTTTCTTTTTATTTAATGTAATTTATATTAAATTATGATCAGATTGGAATTATGATTTAGTGGATTATCTGTCATGCTACAATATTTATAATATATAATATTTAAAAAAGTGAATGAAGAGAATGTACCAACAAGGTAATTAAAATATAATATTCTATATATAATTAGACTGGTAGGTTTATAAAGTAATTAACAAATAAAATCTACATCCGGCCAAATGTTTTGTTTGGGTGTAAATAAGTACATAAAGAGGTTCAATTAAGAAATATTTACATCTCATTAAATTTACATATGTACACGTAAGAGTTGAAATTTGTATTCGTTATAGTTAAATAGTACTAAATCTAACATTTTCTACTATTCTCTAACATTGTGAAAATTATATATTTTAGTTCATCTTCTTATTGTTTTATTTTAAATTAAATTTCTATAAATGCTTAATAAGTGCGACAAATTGTAATATGTAAACACATCTGAATTAAAAACTGAGATTTATAGGCTTGTGTATTGTACACACATTTTTAGTCAACCAAAATTGTGATTTACAACTATTTAAATACAAAATGGTATTATCTCTTCAGCATTTCAAACATGTCTGCTTCCATATCTTCCGTACGATTAAGCTTGAGGTATGCTTCAATAAACCAACATATTTGTTCGAATATCCTCCCACCTACCGACCAAAATTTTATTACATCGCTGCTATATTGTGAGTGCGTTATTTGGATGGAGGAAACAGAAATTGAAATTTTTGTTCCTTGTAACTCATGAGCTATCAATATTCAGATGCCTACACTATGAAATACTTGTTAGTCTGTTGCTCCTATCAAACCCAATAACTATTATTCTATCGTATAGAACGCGGTACAATTTATTTTACACTTATTATTTAAAAAATTTTGTTATTTTGGGTTTTAAAACGTTTTGTTTAATATGGTAAATGTAACGTAGATTTTTGTTTTTTCCTTTTTTTTATGTATTTTCCGTATTCATATAGGTAGTACTATACTTTCAACAGTCAACTACACATTCATTTATGGAGTATATGTTTTAATTAAATTATTGATTATAAGTTATAAATTTCTTTACTTTTGAAAATTATCGACTGCCAATTATTTACAATGAAAAAATATCGTAATCATGTTCACTGTAATGAAAGGTCTTGCCAAATTAATTAAAATAGAAGTGAATGTGCTTACTTCATATTTCTCACACACTGCTAATTATACTTTAAATTGTTCAATTTCTAAGGTTTAGAATTTCTGGTTTAACATTAATTATTATGAGATAAAGCATATAATTTTATTCTAAAGAGATAGTAAAGCTAAATTTTATTCACATTCCTTAATTGTTTTATTTACAAGCTTATCGTTACTATAGGCTATCTTTTCCATGTTTTATTTTAATTCTACTTCTCCTAATGAAATCTTTCCAATATTCATATTTTCGTAGTTTAGCTTAATAAGAAGTCATTTTTATTATGTAAAATTACTAACAACTAATAGATTTCTTTTTCATTTGAATATTTAAGTAGTGTTTACTTTTCAGCCTTTTGCTCACAAGAAATGAAAGCATGATGGTTTAGTTAAGTTTTCCTACATTTCTAAATAAATATTAAATTTGAAAAGCAAATTTATTCACTCTTTTCCTGTGATATTTTGTTATTGTCTCTACCTCAGATTATTATAGAGTTTAACAATACACAGTTTTGTTGAACATTACATTTAGAATTCTCGATAACATGAATCCTTAAGTGTTAAAATCTTGTTGATGTATGGATATCATGGAAAACATTAATTTTATAATTAGATCAGTTGGCGTTTCAGGTGAACTAACATTAACCCGCTTAGAGGTAACTATTTTCGAAAAGAAATGAATCCAGTGAAACTGTTATTGATTACTGTCTCACCGGATTCATTCGATAATTTAGACACCATTTGTCCATTTAATTCTCCGTTTAATGTGATGTGGTTATGAACTTTTTGGTCTATTTTGTTTAACACGTAACAACCATATGCTCATACTGCATTCACTGAGCTTTTTATCATTATAATTTACAATTAGTTTTTAAAGCACTGAGTACGTGTATTTATTATCAAATGTAAAAAAATGTACAGGCATTGCACAAATGCAATGCACAGAGATGGGCATTGAAAATACTTCAATAAATCTACAAAATATATATATTTATGTTCAATCACCGATCAATGAATTCATTCTTTATTTACCAATGTACAGATTATAAGTTAAATGTAGTCGCATTCATAAGCGAAGTTTTATATGTGTACTACGTTATTGACAACAAAGAAATAGTTTCTATGGAAACTCACCGGTTCCCATTTTCGATAACGCACCAGCGATCGGCCGCAAATGTGCGACACGTCCTTATAAACATTTTCAATGTTAAAATTGCCGATGTACAAAAACATATTAACTTTTCCTTTACGCTGCTTTTTTTAATGGAAGTTAAGAAAATGCATAAACATATATGGATTCTGAAACTATAAGATTCTAGTTTAATGAAATTAAATTTGGTAAGGTTATGCAATAGTTACGAGGTAAAAAAGTTTATATACTTACTTCTTCTTCTAAGTAGCACATATCTTTTTGTTACTGTTGTTGTTTTTGTTGATGTTGTTGTTGTTGTTGTTGTTGTTGTTGTTGTTGTTGTTGTTGTTGTTGTTGTTGTTGCTCTTCTTCTTCTTCTTCTTCTTCTTCTTCTTCTTCTTCTTCTTCTTCTTCTTCTTCTTCTTCTTCTTCTTCTTCTTCTTCTTTTTCTTTGCGAGAATGAAGCTCAAAGCCTATTACATCGTCCGTTTTTACAACTGACCTTGCCGTCATTTCCTTTACTTTTAATTATGGTCTGTAAAAAAAAAGAGTCGACTTTATTACTAAGTAATGTGTAATCTAAGTTTATGGTTATCTTGTAACAAAATATTGTAAGCACACTGTTACAAACATATATGCTTACATAGAAGTAAACGGTGGCGTACAAAAAGAACAATACAACTGAAGGAATTAAATTTTAAGTAAGTAAAAATTGTCGTATATATACAATGTAAGGAGACAACTAACATGTAGACCTACTAATAATTGTCATATATACTACTAACCGCTTAATCAATTAACATATACAGTTATGTATAATAACATATACATAACTGTACTAGTAGTTATCGTTTACAAAAGGTAGTTAATACAACTAGCCAAAGGTGTGTTATCTACACAAAAACGAGTAGCCTATACATTACACAGTTTAGTATTCAGAACTAATGGTCTAACTGTTTACGGACAAACTGAAAGCACTGCAAACGATACACTAAAGTCGGAACTTTAATGTGTCATCGGATCTAAAAAATCTCTATATTCTCTAAATTTCTATCAGACCCCTGTACATTTACTGTCTAGAATCCTCTTAAGCGTCTATAAATCGGTTACATGTAATTTTGTGTCACAATGGACGGGCTGTTTGGCAAAAAATAAACAATGCTGACAGAATGTCCCCCTAAAACGGTAACACTAATTGCAAAAGAAAATCTCACAGCAGTCTCTAGTTTGTTTAATACGAATCACTTAAACGATTATCTGTACAAACAGAGCAAAATACAAGCGTGTAAACGCGTAATAAATGAGCATTCATTACTTGATTATTTTATATCTATAATTTCCCAGCAATATGTGTACATTTTACTTCTGGTATAACAGTTTTATATTTACATTAAACGTTTGAGTATATAATAAGAAAAGCTTGTTTAGGTTTTTCCAACGCATTAATTATAGAAATTAAAATTAACCTTAAAACGCTTTGACAACTTATTAAACACGGTGTTTTAATTCCTGTTCTAATATACTTCAGCGTGTTTTTAATTGCGTGTCTGATGACACGGACATGAAGACAGTACACAGTACTACAGAATGTAACAAAAATAAAAGACTATTGTGATTATAATGTACAATTATTGGTAGAAGCAATGTTTGACTATCTTTCCACACTAACAAAGGAAAGTAGGCCTTTAATAATTATACAAATAATGCACCCATTGTGCGTAGGCTAAATTATTTATGACAAAATTATATCGAAACGTAATTATTTTTCAAAAAATTCTGTACCCTGACAAGGAAAGCATCTTCTAACAAACAAATATAATTAAATGTGTTTATTGACTTGCAAATATATCAAGCATGAATACAATAAGTCAGTTAACAGCGTAGTTTGTACAGAGTTATTCCTAATCTAAATTGACCTAGATTAAACATTTTTCTCTACTACTTCTACGTAAATTTTAGAAGCAATTGCTCAAAATAGTAACTTTTGTAAGAAATACTATCACATTTAAAGTTTACAATTCGTTTAGTTGCTGTGATAACAATTGTGTTTTATATAGCTTACTACAAAACAACCTTTTCTTACAAATTCACATAACAGATTGTAGAAAAACATTCAGTTTTAAGTTTAAATAGTTAGATTCATAATACAATTTCGATTAAAAATTGCCTTAGATGAGAAAAAGTTATAAATATTGTAGCTTGGAATCGGGTTATAAATGCTAGCAATATCAGAATCTGAAAAACTTAGGGTTATATAAATTACTGTGTTTTTTACGAAGTATATACAAAAATTGTGTCCGTTGGTGACTAGGTACTCCTTTATCTCGAAGTTTCTACAGTCTGCCTTTAATAGATAAAGAAGCTTCAACTCTCGATAAAGAACTAATAGAGAACCGTTTTTTATAAAATCTTAAGCAGGGGAATAATTGTATTTTCTCATCAAAATGCTTGAGTGGGCCGGTAAAAGCTGTCTGCTAAGGGCTCTGCTCGTACACTAAATTTTATTTACTGCCTTTCATGTGTGCAAACATTCAGCAAATTGTAATAAATTGAATCTGAAAAGAATAAAAAAAATTGCTACCGCAAATACATCTTATGAATTAAGACAGATATCAGATTTTAGGAATTTTAAGCAGACATAACATATTACTAATGTAATTAAAGTTTAAACCTAAATAATTAAGTAAGTGTACTAAATTATCTTTAACTGAAGCTAGTATTGTTCAAAATAGAAATAACATCATCCGTTTAAAATATACCTAATGTATGAGAAATAGATTATAATATTAAATAACGCATTTTTAATTCTATATTTTCAGAATTGTTTCATAAAAATTTACATTAATCTAACGTATCGTTTTTGTTCATACTCATTTAAAGAACTCGTTTCACATTTGTTTCTGTCCGGATGAAGTGAGTTAGGCATATTCTTCTGGCAGTTCTTTATACAGTGCCTAAAATAAAGTCATCTATAAGTACTAAACAGAGAACTATTATGATTATTACTTCAGGTTTATCAATACTAAATGATATAATATAATATTATATTATTTAATATAACAAAAGTATAATGTAGAACAGTAATAACTGAAAAAATAATTTGTTCAGTTTAAAAATTAAGTCTGGCATCTTCGACTCTTATACAAAATAAAAAAACATCTGCCACATAATTGTTATCGTATTCTACATTCCTACTTATTGGGCAGAGTGTTTCAAGTCAAGTACTCGGATGCTACTTCTCCTCTATTACCAGTGGGGTCAGGTGTTCTGCAGGGTAGTGTCCTGGGTCCTCTGCTCTACCTCCTGTTCACCTCGGACTTACCGTCAGCAAGTGAAACCATTGTTGCTACCTACGCCGATGACACAGCAATCCTAGCGACACACTCCGACCCCTCAATGGCACTCTTATACTACAAGACTCATTAAACAACGTTCAGTTATGACTTGATAAATGGCGCATAAAAATCAATTCGTCCAACTCAGTACACGTTACCTTCACCACACGTAAGGCAAACTGCCCTCCAGTAACAATTAACGGTCAACCGATACCACAAGCCGAAAGTGCTAAGTACATTAGGATGCATCTGGACAGCAGACTAACATGGAGAAAACGTACAACATCTAAGAAGATTGAACTTAATCACAAGGTCAGAAATATCTACTGGCTTTTAGGCAGAAAATCACGGTTAAGTCTCGTCAACAAACTGTTAATCTATAAAGCAGTTCTTATACCGGTATGGACTTATGGTATTCAACTTTGGGGTACTGGTAGTACTAGTAATATTGAGATTATCCAGCGCTTTCAGTCCAAAACTTTAAGATCAATAGTCGACGCTCCATGGTTTGTCTCTAACAACTCTATACACCGCGACCTCAAAGTTCCAACTGTGAGAGAAGAAATCATGCGCCTCTGCAGGACTCACATCTCCAAATTAGAAAAGCATCCAAACCACCTGGCAATTAATTTGTTAGATAACAGTGAAGATATTTATATACTAAAAAGGCACAAACTGTTAGATTTACCATTCAGATTTAACTAACAGTGTTTTCTCTGTATTATCTGTATTGTTGTGTCTGTGATATCTGTTCTGTTCTGTTCTGTATGTTTTGTATTCGTGTCAACATTAAGTGTTAATGTCAACTTGTATGTGTGCCTTTTGAGCCCAGTGTTTAACATTTGAACTTACTGTATCATGTCAGCAACAAGTGGAAGTGATTTTTGTTCATTTGTTTACATGTTTTTGTGATTTAGTTTTGTAATTTGTGTATCTCTTTAATCTATTAACAAAAGCAAGAAGAGCTATCGATGGTCAGCTCTTCATAATCCTGTATGTGTGTTGCAGCCAATTTGTTTAACGTTCGCTTAGTCGAACAGATTACAAATCTCCAATAAATTGAAAAAAAAAGTTTAAAAATTTACTACAATATTAGTTTGCGCTGCTACTAATTTTGACCACATATTTTCGTTCAGAAGGAATTAGTGGAAATTCTATTTCAAAATACTAACTTGACACTACAAATTACCAAAATCTAATATCCAGTTGTAGTATGAAATAATATGAAATTTCAAACAATAAAGCGTAAATAAAATTATTTTGCTAATTTAATTTACCATGTACGAGTCCTCATACCTCATAAGACCGCAGGGACAGACGTTTAGTGGCTGTATATTATAAGACACTCCTCTATAATCGGCTATCAATAGTAACAAAGAAATAAACCACATACGAGATTCTCAATCTAAACTAAAATTTCGGTAAGTATACATCTCTTTACTTATTTCTTTAGGGATATGTTTAAAAATAATTAAAGAAAAAATAGGAAAAACTTCAGATGTAAAATGCAAATTTTAATTGACGGGTTTGTTTACCAAATTAGAAAGTCCTGTGTAACTCTGGAGTAACTAATTCCTCACACAATAAATCAAAATAAATTTGATATTTTTCTTCAAATTTTAAGTAACTTCACTTTAATTTTTTTAGTAAAACAAAATATCGTACAAGTTACCTAAACATGAAGTAAAATTTGAGAATGTAAAATTTTAAGTAATCTTGTAATTACTTAAAATTAAGTAACAGTGCAGCATCACTGTAACCAGTGCAACATTTTTGTCCTCAGTGAAATTTACAAAACCCCGTTATCTCGGGATTGTCTCGAGCAAGTTTTATCCATCGTTTTTCTATAATCTCATCTGTTACACTATAAACACACAATTATACAACATTGACATTCCCCAAAATCTATTTAATATCCCTAGATTTATGTTTCTCATGTTACATTAGATTTGAAGAATCATCTGACGATAATATTTGGAGTTACAAAATGTATTTGACTAGTAACATTCATTTTGACTAGTAACAACAATCGACGGACCGAAGTGTTCTCGGCAGAGGACCGACTCAAATAATTTTTAGAACTTCTGATTGGTTGAAATCTTAGATACGTCATACATTTTTATCATGATAGACTCACTTCAAGCTACAACTATGCCCAAGTCTGCAAAGGACAGTCCAGATTTAATCTACAATTTGTATTACCTTCTTACAGATATCGAGTTATAAGAAAAAAATTCATTACAAAATCATATTAAAATTATAGTTCTGCAGTATAGAAAATACGAAAAACGTAGCATTCAACATAGTGCATACTCTGTCCAAGTTTCATGAAGAAACGAAGTTATTCAATAAAATGTGGATCACTTGTGCACCCACGCACTCGCGCACTAACCGTGCACTGGAAATAATAGAGCATACAATTATGGGTATTTTGACATAACTAATTTTTTTTACCCATATCTTAATTCAAAACTTACATTTAGTATACAAAAAAATAATAAAATCAATTTAAATCTCGTCTATGATCGTCAGAGAATGTGTTACAACACTAACATCCACTATTGATGGCTTTCATTGCACGGGTTCCGTTCCAATATATATATATATATATATATATATATATATATATATATATATATATTATAACTCTACTTCTATGCGTTATTGTTATGTTGTGTTGTGTGTGAGTACCCACCTGCTGTCTGATCTTGCAGATTCTTCCGACTAGGGCGTGTGGATTTTGGATTTGAAGTTCGCAAGCTAGTGATCTCAAATTTATTACAACAACACACAAAATAGGTTACTTTAAAGGGGGAGAGTTTTGTGAGACTGGTAGGCTTTATCGTACAACAATAAAACACTGTTATGTGGGGTAATAAAACGTTGTTTATTACACCAACAACACACCAGAATAGAATGCTTATTTTTTTATGAATTTCTTACAGTGTAATCAATGAATCAATGTTTTTCGATTGGTCATTAGTTGAAAGAAACTGAACTCGTTCTTTGGCGAGTTTTTTGCAATTTAAATTTTACTTTATTAATTGATTTGAATTTAATTAAATTTATTTAATTAAATTGAATCTAAGTGTTCATGAAACAAAATATAAAACTCTGACATTAATTAGAATAATTAATTAAAATAAATTAGACGTGACAGTCTAGTTCACGTTATTTCATTTCTAGTGATTCTACTTCTGATCTACTGCAGTATGATCTAAGATTAGATTATCAGTTAAGATTTGTATAGCGCTTTTATACTACTTCTATTTCTTAACTATAAGTTACTAAAACCTTAAACTGCTATACAGATTATCACAACGAATTTACTTTTTAATTACTAGAGTCTTTGCTTTTTGTTTGGCACCTGAATTATTTGAATTACAATGTTTTAATTGAAAAATAGAAAATTTGATCTGAAAAATAAATAAGTGGATTTTGCTTTCCTGTTACTGAAGAGGATGTCGTCCCGATTTGTCCCTCGTCGATTCGAGTCCTTGGTTAGAGAAAGTAATCTGCTTAGAACTGCTGGATTCGGTCGTGGAGTTCAAAATTCGGCAACACTCTGCTTCCTTGCTGTTTGTGAATATTTTAACGTCTGCTGTTGTCTGCTGGAACTGCTTCCTGTCCCTCGTCGATTCGCACGTTGCACGTCAGCGTGTGTGTGTGTGCTTCGTTCGGGTGGTCGCTCTGCTCGTCAGCTGTTCACCAATGATTTAGACGGCCTCTCTGCTGTATTCTTGAAGTCTGGTCTTGAAGTCTGGTGGATCTCTTGCGTGCTTATGACTATCTGGTAGTACACAATAAGCTTGGTTGATGTACTGAAGAGTATCTCGCCTTTACGCAACAATTACGAGCTATACAGATGATCTGTACTTAGTGTGTTCGTAATTGCGTGTGTGTTGACCACGTAGAGTCTTCTTGTTGATCTTCACCACTTTGGTTACTAGACGATCGAAGGACTACGTCTTAACTTCGTGAGTACTGACAGAAGAGTGAGTTTCCAACCAAGAAACACCGCACTAGCCGGGGCTCGCATGAAATGATTTCATTGGCTGCCACACTCTCCCTACCACATAAAATTTTGAATTCCCTTGGTCCGTGAGAATGAAGTTAGGTTCCCACAGACGGAGAATTGGTATTATTATCTAATATAATTATCCGGCGGAACCAATTTGTCGCTGCGGATATCCTGTGCTTATTTAATTTTGCAATAACTTGGTTGCAAACCAAGTTGTGTGAAATCTAAAATATACAATCTGTCAGAAATTATTATCTTTATAACATACTAAAATCTCATTACTGTAACTCTATTTTTACAGAAGTTATTCAATTATTTTAATTAACTCTTTCATTTGTTAATTATATTGCATCAAATTTGCACACGTTATTATTAATATCTCGGTAAACATTTTGGCTATGTCAGATTTCGCCTTTATTTATTAGTTCCCGAGATATTAATAATTAACAGTTTGGGTGTGGTCGCTTCCTTGTACAGCGAACTGATTACATAATGACCACGTGTGCGTCGCTTTACACAGCATTATTTTCAATGCGCTACATTCAAATGGAGTTTTGACTGTTCTATTTTATTTAAATATGCTTTCAGTATGCGGTAAACATATAACCCCAAATAGTTAATATTTGGTGCTGTTATATATTCCCACACCCGTTTTAAAAAAAAAATGAATGTAATAATTACAGTTATTTTTTTTTTCTTAATCATTACACACATATTCTGTAATCATTATACTTATTACCTATACATTGTATTAATTATTCAAAAGAAAAACATACATGTGTGTTAATGTTGTTTCATGATATACAATTTAACTCTAAATACATGTATTAAAATATTATATTTGCTACTTATTGTGTATTAATGTTTTCAAAACGGCTAGTACCTTTGTTTGTAAACAGTAGCACGCGTGCAAAGGAATTTGCTGACAGCATTTAGAACCGTTATCGCCTGGCGCGCGTCTAATTGCTTGACCTAGTTTCAAATGTCGGTCAGGTAGTTATCGCGTGACGTAACTATTTCCTGCTGTGTGCTCGTTCAGTTGTACACGCACGCTGGTTATCGCGATAGAAAAACCTTATTATTAATACACAAGTTATCTACAATTATTATTAATAATATTATAAAACACAAGTTATTTATTTTAATTTTAATTATTATAATACAATTATTATTAACTCTAAATACTATTTATTATTTTTTTTAAAGTCTTATTATTTCGTCGCGACGCGCTTCGGAACGCCATGCTACTCAAAGTATTTTCTCAAAGAGATCGCATGGTATTTACCGATCGTTTTCGTTCGGTCGAGCGTCGTAACGATAAACGTGTGAGGCGCGAGTTGTTGAGCCAACAGATAAGGACCATTATATAAACGAAAAAACTTTGCGGCCACATTTATGTCTCTTCGGCCTACAGGATTCGCCTTGAGCAGTACTTTCTCACCTACTACAAAGTTCGTTAGTTTATGAGACGTATTAAATTTGTCTGCCCTTTTTCGCCCTTTTTCAACTATTCTTTCCCTCACAAGTTGATTTTTACATTGCACCGGCAGAGGTAGATTATAAGTCTTTGGCCTAGTTAAATAATTATTCCAAAACCTCTCTGGCGTGGTTCCAGAGTCTAATTCTGCTGGTGTGTATTCCGTGGTATCGTGATAACTCTCATTTATTGCCATTTCGAAGAATGGTAAGAACTCGGGCCATTTACTTTGTTCCTTATAGCAATAGATACGGAACATTTTACCGATTTCCCGATTCACCCTTTCGGCAAGGTTTCCCTGTGGTCGTCGTATCGAGGTTAGGACTGCTTTGATACCGTTACGTTCCAGGGTGGCTGCCCAGTGTTTGTTTTGGAATTGCTTTCCCTGGTCACTAAGTACATTCCTTATTGGTCCATGTTGTGGGATATACTTATTAAGTATAATATTTAAAACGGACTTTGTGGTGGGCCTAGGGATCGCATAAAGGCTAACTTTTTTAGTAAACACATCGACGCAAACTACCATGTGTTTTAGATTTCTGGTAGCCTTGGGTAATGGTCCCAGAAAGTCGATGGCGATTATCTGTTCCTTACCTTCCGTTATCACATTGGCCATGGGAACGTAAGTGTGCAAGTTTGGTACTTTCGCTGTCTGACATGGATAACATGTTTTTAGCAATTTCTTTACCCTACGGTACATGTTGGTTATTGTAAAATCCTCCTGCAATATTTTGACACATTTTACAGGAGATGCGTGCGCCATTTTTATATGTAAAGATTGTGTTACACACGCAAGCATCGCTGGAGACAATACCACTTTCCATTCGCCCTGTAACAATTTATACAATATATTGTCTTGTATAAGATAGTGAGGATTTGGGTGAGCTGCTAACATTAGCTTTTTAGCAAGGAGTGCGAGGTTATCGTCCTGCTCGCGTCCTAAGTTCTGTAGCATATTAGTAGCTTCAGGCGCGACCGTGTATTGCATATTTAACACTCTCAACTCGTCGTCAGCTGCTTCATATACCTCCTCCTTTTCTACGGGCGGATATCTACTTAGAGTGTCTGCGGTGGTATTCTCTGATCCTTTGCAATATTTAATAGTGAATGAGTACTCCTGAATAGCTAACACCCATCGTGTTAGTCGGGAATTTGCTAATCGACATTTTAATATAAACGATAACGCCTGATTATCAGTGTGGATCTCGAAATGGGTACCGTATAGGTAGTGTCTGAATTTTCTGAGTGCGTTTATTATGGCGAGTATTTCTTTCTCGGAAGTACAATAGTGCAACTCAGCGCCTTTGAGCGTTCTATTGGCGTATGCTACAACATGAAGACTACCTTGTTCGTCTTCTTGGTGCAACACGGCGCCGATAGCGTACTCGCTAGCGTCAGTGTACATTACGTACTTCCTACCCTGCTGTGGATGGAACAATTGTAAATTAGATTGGAACAGGCACTTAACCCTCTCAAACGCATCGTTCTGTTCAGAACCCCATTTCCACTTTATATTTTTGCGTACCAGCTGTAGCAACGGGACTGTATATTCGGCGTATTTGCTGGTAAATTTCCTGTAATATCCCGTGAGTCCAAGGAATGCTCGCAGTGCTTTGAGGTTCTTGGGCACCGGGAATTCCACAATACTCCTGAGCTTCTCTGGGTCCGTACTGATACCTGTAGCTGAGATTATATATCCCAGGAACTTCATTTGAGACTTTACAAACTCGCACTTGTGTAGTTTGAGCTTGATGTTGGCTAACCTCAGCTTCTGGAAGACGCTCCGCAGGTGCTCGAAGTGTTCCTCCAACGTGCGGGATATGACGAGGATGTCATCAACGAATATTACAGTGTATGGGTCTACCTCAGGTCCTAGAGCTCTCTCGAGGCATCTTACAATCGCAGCGAGACTCGTGCTAAGGCCAAAAGGTACCACCTTGTGTTGATAGCATTTGTTATTGAATATAAATGCTGTATACTTACGATCTTGCTCACACAGCGGGACCTGCCAGAAGCTTGCTGTTAGATCTAGCTTCGTGAGGTACCTGGCTCCTTCACATTTAATGAAGAGGTCCTCCGCTGTCGGTGCGCAGTCAAACTCTTTCTCTACTAGACTGTTTAAGTTCCTCATATCCAGGCAGAGTCGGATCTCTCCATTCTTCTTGCGGACGACCAGCAGTGGGTTGAGGAAGCTGCTATTAGATCTTTCAATAATATCTTCCTCCAACATCCGCTGTATCTCCTGCTGGACCTCGGCCTGGTATTTTATAGGGACCTGGTAGATTCTCCTTATGAACTTCTCCGGCTCTGTGAGGTGGATTCTGTGTTCATACACTGACGAGATTGAATGTTCTTCACTGAAGATATCGCTGAATTCTTCTTGCAGCGACGACAATCTCCGTTCAGTTCGGGAATCTAAGGTGGTCTCCCCCTCTTCACATTCTTTATAATGAATTACTTGTTTTGGTGGCCGTGTGATTTTAATTGGGTCACCTTGGTTTTGTGTGTGTGTCTGTGTGTTCAATTTAAAAGTGTAACTAACATTGTCAATGGTACATTTTAATAAGTGTTCACTGGTGTTAATTTCCGCACGTATTTGTTCTAATACATCTACCCCCAATAACATATCACATATTAAATTGTTTATAGCCACTACACACACTTCAAATTGCACTTTGTCTATCATGATAGTTAGATAGTATTGAGTGTCAATTTTTTCTTTTGTATCGGTAGCGGTTCGTATATAAAATTGATTGATTGGGAGTGATGGGGCCGTACGAAAATATTTTTTATTGGTACGCAGGAACCTTTCACTGACGCCGGATACAACGCTACCAGTATCCAACAAAATCCGTGTGGGAACGCTATTGACAAAGGCGTGTAACACCGGACACGCCGCGCTCACAGGCCTTTGTCGCGTGGGACTGGATTCTAGCAACGGATCCCTGACATCCGGTGGGAACACATTATTAACTGGCACACAAGTTACATAATTAAAAGTACACATTTCACACAATATATAATCCTTATAATTAACATGTTTATATTTACACAATTTTGCCGAATTTATAGCGCGTCCTTGCTGGATGCGCATTTTGGCACGTTTTTTGTAGCTTGGTAATTTTTCGATTTATTGTTCGAACTTTTATTGCCCTGGGAGTCGCTGTCTTTTTCAGTTGTATCAGCTTTGGCTAATTCGACCGTTTGAATCGCTCTAACTTGTGCCCCGTCGTTGCCCTTACCCTGCCCCTTTGGTCTACCAAAATTTTGTTTTCCCTTGTACTCAAAGGTTTTATTTGGCTGTTTTGACGGTGTTTGGGGTGGAGTAGAACTGGTACTCGGTTTTTGATCCGTTTGCTGATGGTACTGTAGTCGCGTATTCTGCCCTTCATTATTTCGGCGAAAATCGGGATTATAACGCCACCCACCAAAATCAAAAACCGTCTCACTTTGGGACACTAGAATGAGGAGTTCGTCTACCGTGCGAATACCCTGCGTAAATACAGCTACTCTAATGTTATGATTAAAATGGTAGGCAAGCTTCGTGACTATGTCAATCTCCGCAAATGCTGGGGTTAAATGCTTCGCGCGTTCGACCTGCTGGATTATATAATTTTCGGCGGTAATACCGATTTTCTTATCAAATCGGCCATATTCCAGTTCATTGCGCAGAAGTCGTTGGGTATGCGAGTTCCAGTATCGGCTTTCAAATTTTTGTTTGAACTCCGCGTATGTGGACACACTATCGCGTACAATGTTATACCACTTACGCACCGAATCACGCATCGCGTTAACCACCCACTGTATTTTGTCTTGATCTTCTAGTCGGGAACCTACTCTAGCCATTTCACTCTCACACGCTAATAAAAATTCAATGAGGTTTTCGTTATTTTCCCCCGTAAAATACACGCGATTTTTCTCGTCGACAGGACCTTGTACCAAAATATTTGGAGCAGATCTCCTTCGTACCTGCTGTCGTACTTTCAAAATCTCGTCGTTTAACGTTTGCAAAACACTCTCTTTATTAGAGTCAATGTTAGACCGCGTCTCTACAATTGAAGCGTCTAATTTATCTACTCGTCGTTGCGTTTCGGTCACGTCCGCGTGAATCTTTACCTCTAGGGATTCCATCTTCCTTGAGACGTCTAGGGTTTGCTTCTCGCAACGGCTTATGTGATCCTTAAACCGGCCCTCCATACGTGTTACTTGTTCAATAAACGATTTTTGCATAGTGGTCTCAAAAACCTTAAACCGTTCATTGATTTTAGTATCGACCGTATTTACTCTTTCAGCGATTTCCGCGACTTTCACAGTTAGCTCTTTATTACTCTCTTCAATTTTTTTTGGTTTCCGCGATTTCGTCTATTTTCGCAGTTAATTCTTTACTACTTTCTTTATTACTTTGCTTAATCTCGGCGTTTATGTCAGCGTTGCTTTGATCTAATTTTTCGGTTAGACTAACTTTTTGTGCTTCGATTTGGGACTTTATTTCTGCGTTGCTAAGTTCAAATTTCGCGTCTATTTTCTCAAATCTCGAGTTAATATTAGCGGTCATTTCCGCGTTCATTTGCTGCATTTGTTTAAGTATTTTATCCATATCCATTTTAAATACACAACAGTTTCAAATATAAACAATTTAATACACAGAACAGTTTCAAATACACACAATAACTTTACTGCTGTACGAACACCAGTCACAAAACTCTTTGGGGATTGTTTAGTTGGACGCCAGCTGTTTTACGAGTTAAAACAGCAAAGATTGTTTTACACGCGAAAATTAAATTTAAATTGAATTTAATTAATTTAATTTTATCGAGCCCCACGAGATTGGAGCGCCATTTATAACTCTACTTCTATGCGTTATTGTTATGTTGTGTTGTGTGTGAGTACCCACCTGCTGTCTGATCTTGCAGATTCTTCCGACTAGGGCGTGTGGATTTTGGATTTGAAGTTCGCAAGCTAGTCATCTCAAATTTATTACAACAACACACAAAATAGGTTACTTTAAAGGGGGAGAGTTTTGTGAGACTGGTAGGCTTTATCGTACAACAATAAAACACTGTTATGTGGGGTAATAAAACGTTGTTTATTACACCAACAACACACCAGAATAGAATGCTTATTTTTTTATGAATTTCTTACAGTGTAATCAATGAATCAATGTTTTTCGATTGGTCATTAGTTGAAAGAAACTGAACTCGTTCTTTGGCGAGTTTTTTGCAATTTAAATTTTACTTTATTAATTGATTTGAATTTAATTAAATTTATTTAATTAAATTGAATCTAAGTGTTCATGAAACAAAATATAAAACTCTGACATTAATTAGAATAATTAATTAAAATAAATTAGACGTGACAGTCTAGTTCACGTTATTTCATTTCTAGTGATTCTACTTCTGATCTACTGCAGTATGATCTAAGATTAGATTATCAGTTAAGATTTGTATAGCGCTTTTATACTACTTCTATTTCTTAACTATAAGTTACTAAAACCTTAAACTGCTATACAGATTATCACAACGAATTTACTTTTTAATTACTAGAGTCTTTGCTTTTTGTTTGGCACCTGAATTATTTGAATTACAATGTTTTAATTGAAAAATAGAAAATTTGATCTGAAAAATAAATAAGTGGATTTTGCTTTCCTGTTACTGAAGAGGATGTCGTCCCGATTTGTCCCTCGTCGATTCGAGTCCTTGGTTAGAGAAAGTAATCTGCTTAGAACTGCTGGATTCGGTCGTGGAGTTCAAAATTCGGCAACACTCTGCTTCCTTGCTGTTTGTGAATATTTTAACGTCTGCTGTTGTCTGCTGGAACTGCTTCCTGTCCCTCGTCGATTCGCACGTTGCACGTCAGCGTGTGTGTGTGTGCTTCGTTCGGGTGGTCGCTCTGCTCGTCAGCTGTTCACCAATGATTTAGACGGCCTCTCTGCTGTATTCTTGAAGTCTGGTCTTGAAGTCTGGTGGATCTCTTGCGTGCTTATGACTATCTGGTAGTACACAATAAGCTTGGTTGATGTACTGAAGAGTATCTCGCCTTTACGCAACAATTACGAGCTATACAGATGATCTGTACTTAGTGTGTTCGTAATTGCGTGTGTGTTGACCACGTAGAGTCTTCTTGTTGATCTTCACCACTTTGGTTACTAGACGATCGAAGGACTACGTCTTAACTTCGTGAGTACTGACAGAAGAGTGAGTTTCCAACCAAGAAACACCGCACTAGCCGGGGCTCGCATGAAATGATTTCATTGGCTGCCACACTCTCCCTACCACACAAAATTTTGAATTCCCTTGGTCCGTGAGAATGAAGTTAGGTTCCCACAGACGGAGAATTGGTATTATTATCTAATATAATTATCCGGCGGAACCAATTTGTCGCTGCGGATATCCTGTGCTTATTTAATTTTGCAATAACTTGGTTGCAAACCAAGTTGTGTGAAATCTAAAATATACAATCTGTCAGAAATTATTATCTTTATAACATACTAAAATCTCATTACTGTAACTCTATTTTTACAGAAGTTATTCAATTATTTTAATTAACTCTTTCATTTGTTAATTATATTGCATCAAATTTGCACACGTTATTATTAATATCTCGGTAAACATTTTGGCTATGTCAGATTTCGCCTTTATTTATTAGTTCCCGAGATATTAATAATTAACAGTTTGGGTGTGGTCGCTTCCTTGTACAGCGAACTGATTACATAATGACCACGTGTGCGTCGCTTTACACAGCATTATTTTCAATGCGCTACATTCAAATGGAGTTTTGACTGTTCTATTTTATTTAAATATGCTTTCAGTATGCGGTAAACATATAACCCCAAATAGTTAATATTTGGTGCTGTTATATATTCCCACACCCGTTTTAAAAAAAAAATGAATGTAATAATTACAGTTATTTTTTTTTTCTTAATCATTACACACATATTCTGTAATCATTATACTTATTACCTATACATTGTATATTAATTATTCAAAAGAAAAACATACATGTGTGTTAATGTTGTTTCATGATATACAATTTAACTCTAAATACATGTATTAAAATATTATATTTGCTACTTATTGTGTATTAATGTTTTCAAAACGGCTAGTACCTTTGTTTGTAAACAGTAGCACGCGTGCAAAGGAATTTGCTGACAGCATTTAGAACCGTTATCGCCTGGCGCGCGTCTAATTGCTTGACCTAGTTTCAAATGTCGGTCAGGTAGTTATCGCGTGACGTAACTATTTCCTGTTGTGTGCTCGTTCAGTTGTACACGCACGAACATGTTTTGAGAGCTCCCGTGCTCTCATCTTCAGCCTTCGCGATCTTTGATCAAGATCTTGAGGTAATATAAACATAAATTTTAAAATTACTTCATATATATCAAGAAACGAACTCTAGCAGAAAGTGATTGAATATATATATATATATATATATATATATATATAATCCAACAAATACAAGTAATGATACAAGTAAAAACTACACACACACACACATACACACACACACATATATATATATAGCTTAATTATAAATATGAATAAAGTGTTTTTATACTATAAAACAATTTTTTATACGGATTCACTTCATACAATTTATGGTTGCTTCGTTATCTGTCTGCTTCAAAAGAAAAGCGTATCTCATAATGATATATTAGTATTTTATATTCTAGAATATATTATATAAAACACATATGTTTCTACAGTTCAAAGTGACTGTACATTAAACATATTTATTCTGAACCGTAACAATCGTATGAGCAAATGTACTAACTTTTTCGTGTAAGAAATGGCTCGCCTCCTCAGTTAACAGGTTGGCGGTTGTCCCTTCCAGATTTAGGTACCCGTCGACTGTACCAAAACTATGTCTATCGACCAATAGCCAAGGCAAATGGCAAGGCAGCCATTGGGCTCGACACAGATGCTAGAATCAAGCACCGGGTGCAAAGACGCCCCGCTATCACATTGCTACATGCTACTAAGAAATGGCAGAATAATGTAATATGTTTGTAACCATTCTAGTAAGTACATTCACGGTAAGTATAGAACATACTACACTAGAACATATTCTATACTTACCGTGAGTATATTGATTAGTATAGTAAGTAGGCTATATAGTGGCCCGTGATCTCAGAAATATTCAGTTTAAGGTTTCCGTTGAAACTTATATAGTTAATTTGCTGAATTTATCAACCGTCTGAAGCTAATAATATACTTGAAAGACATGTTTGAATTGGTATCCAAGTCACTTATTGACAAAATCTGTATAATATTTACATATTTCTTCCGTCGTGTGACTTAGTGTTCAACACGAAGTCACACAACGGAAGAAAACCGTTAAATGTTATACAGATTTTTTATAATATACTGATGGATAAACTTGACACGTAATCTACGGCTAAGATTATTGATAAAAATGTTGAATGTTGCTTGAACTACATATTTTTTTCACAGGGCATATCGCACACTTGGCTCTTTCTTTACTGAATTATAGTACATTACATTAATATACCGTATGCTTTTGCTCTCAAAGTAATTATAACATGTATACAATTTAGATTATTTGCAAAAAGAATGTATACATTCTTGATGTATTGCGTATTCTTGCTACTAAGTGCAAATTAAGTTACTTGCAGTTTGAAAACAAATTGCCGTTAATTCAAAACATTACCTAACTAAATATAATGGAAACGGAAAGAAGTGTAATTGACTACATCGAAGAAAAAAGATTGGTGTGGTACGGTCATGTCCGGAGAGCCCAAAATAGGTGGATCAACAAAGTGACGGAGTGGAGTCCATTAGGAAGGAGGAAAAGGGGAAGACCGAGAAGATCTTGGAGGGACGAAGTGGATGAACCTATGCAACGTAGAGGACTTGAGGAAGGACAATGGGAACATCGGGAGAATTGGAAAGTCAAGTTGAAGGGAGGGAGACGGCACTAGCTGTAGCAACCCTATTATATATATATATCTATATATAACTAAAAATATGATATGTATACTTACATTTTTATGTTAGAAGTGTTTTATATAGTCAGTAATAGCTGGATGTATGTTCACGAATACATCATAAAATTCAATTCCTATAATGGTTATTTATATTGTAATTTTGATTACATAATACTAAACAACTAGAATTACAACTATTTTTGTAGAGAACTTAAAAATAGTCACAAAAGCGTCAAACAAAAGTTCTGTCTCTATCCTCTTTAGCGGTGGTATGTAAAAAGAAGATTCTATTTTTCTGTCGCCTGTTCAGTAAGGTCTGTTACCTGTGAATTCTCAAGCTTCCTTCTCTAAATTTTCTCAACTTCTGTGATAACCAATTTTTTGTAATCGCTAAAACCATCCTAAGAGACCTATTACAATTTTAAATAATTCATATATAACGAAACATGTGTTAGACGAAGAAAGATAAAACTAATGTAAAATTGCGTTACCTGCCCTCCCCGCGTCAGTAGCTTATTACTGGTGGCGCAGGATCGGAAAGAATTTGCATTAAAGGCCTTTGGTGAATGCGTAAAACGTAAGATACAAACTGTATGCCTGCTGACTGGCCCACCGAAGTAAACACAAAGAGGAGACGAGTTGTGAAAAACATATCAAAGTAATTATATGTCACTGTACGTAGTAATCACTGAATAATTTGAAATCGTTCATTTGAACATTTGTTCAAATCATTCAGTACACAGAATATACAACTTATTCACTACACAAACTACGGTGCCTATTTGCAGCATAGAACAAATTTGACGAAGTGAGCTAAATTACCAAAAATTACCCCGTAAAAATATTTTGCAACCTAAATAACACGTTGGCATTAGTGTGATATTTTTGATAGAGGCTACATTCATGGAGGCATTATACAACAATATTTTATAACATATTTGTATAACAATATTATATACCATTATTTGTATATAACAAGATACAGAATAACAATATCTTCCAAGGAAACAAATATTCTATGAACTAACTTATAATTTTAAGTATAATTTTCAAACTTCGGCTGTTGTGTCACGTTTGCAGTCTCCATTTTACAAGCAAATAAAATAATAAAGAAATAAAAATTTCTTTAAATAAACTTCATGGCACGACAAAGGACAACTCAGGCATTGGTAGCTGCCATTTGTTTAGTGATTACTGCGTATGTACAGAGGATTGTTGTAGATTCTGAAATGTTATACAGAGGTTTGAAACTACAGCATTGACAGGGACAGGGGATATTTACTCGTGTAGAATTACAAGTATACATTTTCATCAACAGTACTTTTACTGCTACAAAGAAAATTAAAATATTCCTGTGAAGCCTGCAATCCCATTTACAACAAAATCTTTTCCTCAATGGAAAGCCGCTTACAAACAGACGTACTCACAGAATCGCGAGGAATTATAGAGATTACATTCTGAAACGTTCCGAATAAGTTTGGTGTATAGTACACGATTTGCTTCTATTAAAAATTGATTTTACCTTAACTGTTTGTACTCTACGTTGGTACAATACAATTTCCATATTAATATGGTGTTGCATGTAAACAGGGTGTGCAGCTCCTTTCTTAGTAGTATGTGCAGGTACGCGAGTAAAAGTAACAACAAAGTAAAAACTATTTTTAACCAGAAAGGTATGTTACTCTAAAATGTCGGTGCATAAGCACGCAAACATGCTAACATATAAATAAAAATAAATAAATGATACATACATTATACCTTACGTAATACTTACATAAATATATCTTTGTAAGTGTGCGTGTGTGTGTGTGTGTGAGAGAGAGTGTGAGAGAGGAGAGAGAGGGTGAGAGGGGTTTTTAAACGGTTACTAACTTTGATGCACTTTTATATTAGGAATTTCAAATTCACCTACCGGTTCAAAGAGTAATTTTCAAAATCATGTGACCAATAAGTCAAGTACACATTTTATAATAGAATGTAGGCCTACTCAGTAGAATGTCTACGCTGGTGTGATTATGGATAAAGTCACGTTGCAGATACCGAATATTTTTGGCCATGTAACATTTATGCTCTGTCCATCCATGTAACCGTATCTTTCTCTCTCTCTCTCTCTCTCTCTATATATATATATATATATATCTATATATATATATATATATATATCTATATATATATATCTATATATATATATATAGAGAGAGAGAGAGAGAGATACGGTTATATGGATGGACAGAGCATAAATGGTACATGGCCAAAAATATTCGGTATCTGCAATGTGACTTTATCCATAATCACACCAGCGTAGACATTCTACTGAGTAGGCCTACATTCAGTTATAAAATGTGTACTTGACTTATATGGTCACATGATTTTGAAAATTAATCTATATATATATATTTGAAAATATATTATTTGAAAATAATATATATATATATATTGTTACAACAAAAATAAGCCACACCAATACCAGGGATGAAAAAGATGAATCTGAATATAAAATAATACTTCATATAAAATAAAATGTTTAATATAAATAAAATATAAAGACAAAAACACGACAAACGACCACATGACCAAACCCAAGTGATTGACCCAACAAAAAAAAAAAAAAGAAGAAGGGAACCCAAAAAACAAACGAGAATAAAACCAAATGAAGAAGAAAGTGATTAACCAAACCAACTGAAGAAGGGAAAAAACCAAAACCAGACAAAAATGAAACAAATTAAAGGAATTGAATGACTCAATGCAACATATTAAAATGAACCCAAAGGAGAAGGTGGAAAACCAAGGTATTAACCAAATACAATGAAAATGAAGAAGGAGGGAAATGAAAAAGAAACAAACCCAAGATAATGGGAAATAAATAAAAATGAAAACAAATGATAATACACAAACAAGTAATAAAGAATATGAGCAGGAGAAATGATACACTCAAATATAATATTGGAAAAAAGACCAATAATTAACCTATGTAAAAAAGTAAATGTTATTATACATCTATGGACAAAAAAGTAAATGACAATTGAAAGAAACCCAATTAAACAATGTTAAATATAAAAAAAAGCCAACTAACCCACAATCTAGAGTTAGATGTAATGTTAAAATATAAAGACGCAAAATTGTTAATATTAATAATGATATTTTGTAATGAAAGAGATAGTACGGTAGTAAGATAGTAATTAGAGGGATTACCCATATAGAAACACTTGAAAACAAAAACATTTGTGAAGTGCAAAATGAAAGTGTAAAAACCCCAAAGTGTAGTGATAAAGAAAGTACAATAATTAAATTATAATAAACTATAAATAATTTAAAAGTGAAGGTGATGATTAAATGAGAATAGTGTAAAATAAAGAATGTTACTATAGTGAAAAATAGTAAATGATAAAAGCATAAACACTTAATAAATCCAAAGGAAACACTAAATAAGCAAAAGTGAACAATATTAGTAATTAAGAATAGTAGTAAGTATAAACAGTTAATTTAGGTATAATGAACGCTGAAAAGTGATGAAGACAGTATTTAGTTAAGAAAGAATGTTATTGTTAAATTTAAGTAAATGCAATTATAATTAAAAGGGAGAATACCCTGAAGGGAAAACAAATAGTGTTAACTTGGAGGGAAAGTAAAGATTGTTTAAAAAATTAAGGACTTAAAACAAATCAATAAACACCCATGTTATAAGGGATCGTTATTAACTTCATAAAAAGTGATGTTGTTTATCACACAAAAATTTATATAAAATAAGATGAATTGTAAACAAAGATTAGCAAATAATAGTAAAATAATTATTTAAGCAAGTTTATGAATAGGATATGGCTGGAAGAATTATACAGACCATAGGCCTAGATATTGGATTTAATAAGATCAAAAAATAGTAAATAATAGCCACATTGTTATTATTGGCAAATTAAATAAGTAAAAAAGTTAAGAAATGTATGACTAGAAAACGTGGAAACCAGATAGTAAACAATTATGTATAAAATAATAGTGACAAAATAATAACACATAAGCAGACCCAAAACACAACAATCAATAACGCAACCAATTATAATAACAAAATAAAGCCCATTAGGCTAAAGGAGATGTAATTTGAATGAAATAAATCAAATATCATAATGGCTACTTTGGCCTATGAAAATGCCTAGCTGTCAGAAATAAACAACTACAAATTATAACAAATTAACAAAGAAATTAGTAAATCCGAGGCGAATGACTCACCAAGGATAAACTGTAAATCATCTTTAAGACAAAATATTATAATAAGCATTTGAATTCAAAAAGAAATGTAATTAACAAGTATTAAAATAATTGTAAAAACATAAAACCTAAAATAACCCAAAATTGTGGGGGTATCAAATTAATCTATGAAAGGAAATACATACTATAGTGACAATATTTAATGCTTAGGAAGGAAGATAGAGGAATAACAGCAATCAGAAGATATAATAGTATTTTGAAAAGAATTCAAATTTTGATAAAAATGGATTTATATCAATCTAAGCCAATCAGAATTCATTGGTAACCATAGAAACAGACGTTGGTGGCGAAAATTACCGTTGAATATCGTTACTCGTAAAGCGTCACTCTACCAGGACAGAAGCCGAATTTTGGAAGACCAATTTTTAATTAAATAATGTAAAACAGTGAACGAAATTCAAAACCATGACTGAATAAGAAGCAGACGAACCATTGGAGCAGTCAACTAAAGACCAAGGACCATAAAACAGAAAAATAAAAGAAAATTATGACCACATCCTATATGAAAAGGACGCCAGACCTACTTAAGTCCAAATATTCATGAAAATAGAAACTATTGCAGCCCAATCCTCTTCCGACCCAATGAATAAAAACACCAAGTCATGCTGATGTGTTAAGTACCATTGAATTACCTTATTTCCAAAAATAAAATCACTCTAAATTTTACTAAAAGTAATTTGATCTCACTATAAGCCGAATATTCTCTTTCAAAGATTAATTAAGAAAAATAAACACACTGAAAGTTTGTTAACATAAAATATAACCTATTATTTGAAAACGAACTTTCGAAACACATTTCACAACACTACAGAACAGATTGTAACCACACACCTTATTATTTATGTACACTTAGAGTAAGGTAAAGTACTTTTATTGTAATCATAGGAAGTCTTTATCTTGTAATCAAAAGAATCCCCGTTTTTGGAACGAAAGTAAATATAATAACTAAACGTTTTGCAGCTATGCTGATGTGAATATATCGTTCCTTAATCGAGTAGTAAGGAATTAATCGCTCCTTAATCGAATCGTAATTTCGTTTACGAAACTAGGTTTTACGATCAGCGCTCATGTTGCAATTTGTACAACTACCTACACGATTCAGAAGGCTGAACGAGCGGGAATTATTTGAACGCCCCGACCGTCATAGCTGAGCATACCATATTAAAATAATAATTAATAAGTTTAATTGTTTTAATAAACAATTTGGCGCCACCCGGGATTAACACACCCCTATATAAGAACAGGTAAGGTTACTGCTGTGTTGTACTGGTAATTACCGCAACGCAACGGACATCGTTAGCGCAAAATAGATGTAACGACCCCAGTGCGAGACGAACGCCCTAACACAGACAACACTTGTGTACACACATTTTTCAGAGACACACCAGATTTGTCGTTACAGATTGGCGACCAACCGGTGAGGCTTTAAAAGAAGACCAGCGGCGATTATGAGGAGACATTCCATGGTTACAAGATACCAAACAAGGAAAGGAACTGAAGGTGAAGTTCAAGAAGAGATGGAAAAAATTGAAGAAATGATAGGGAAATTGTTCGAAGAGGATCCCCAGGAGGACCAACCAGAAAATCCAACAATACCAGAACCGGTAGTGGAAGGAACAGTCGGGGACCAACCAATTAAATCCACTCAGAAGGAAGAACGGAGCCTGCAAGATATAATGAATTTCATAGCAGAAACTTCAAAGAAAACGAAGGAGGAAATTAATGGAAAAATATACCAAAACAGTGAAGAATTGAAGAAAATGAAGGAAGAAACTAGAGAACAAAGGAAGGAAGACAGGGAATTCTTGAGACAAAATAGTGAAGAATTAAGGAAACAACTCAAGGAGGACACGGAACGTCTGAATAAGAAAATGGAAATCAACCATGAGGCATTGAAGAGAAGCCAGGAGACGCTAGAAAAGAAGAGTGAAGAGCTGAAGAGGAAAATAAAGAAAGATCTTGAGATATTAAATAACAAGATTGAAAATAATAGTGAAACACTCCAAGGACAGTTGAAGGAAGAAAACGAGAAGACGAAGGACGAATTGAGGCAACAGTTGGTGGAATGCAGAGAGGAAATAAAACAGACTATAACCGAGACCAACGAAACTGTAATACATGTCCAGGAAGAGCTGACCAACAAAATAAATAACGTCGAGGAGAGAGGAATTATCAGAGTACAAGAATTGCAACAAACCACCACCGCAGAGTGCACAAAAAATAAACATGAGGTGCTCCAGAAGCTGGAGGAGAGGCACCAAAGAAATCCAAACTGATGTCAGTGAACGCGTCGAAAGAGTTTACACCACTATCAATAAGATCGACGAAAAAACGCAAGAAAATAAAGAGAAAATAATAGAAATCAGTCAGAGGGAAAAACAGATGCAGGAGGAGCTAGATGCTTTGAGGGAGAAGCCTTGTAATAACACTCATATTATTACAAGTGAAAATAGAGAGGTAATAAACTTTAAGAGTTACCGAAGAAACCCAATAGAATTCCTGAAGAGGGTGGAGGAACTCATAGAGAAGAACCGAGAAACCAGATGGACGACAGTGAGGAGCCTTATCGATGAGATGTTTAGGGATACAAATGACAATTGGTGGACAGCCACTCGACCAGAAATCAGCTGTACACAGGAATTCAAAGCCTTGCTCCGTGAAAAATACTGGCCCGAATCGACTCAAAATGTGGTGAGGAATGATATCAGTAATGGAAGATATGAGCCGCAGGCAGGACATACACGATCATCGTACTTCTTAGGAAACGTATGCCTAGCTCGAAACCTTGAACCAAAGATACCAGAAGAATCCCTAGTCATACAGCTAGGTTATCATTATGAGGACGCTATCCAAAAGGCCAGGAGACAGGGACAAATTAAGACCACACAGGGAATGGCCAGTTTGTTAGAAGACCACGAAAACGACAACCAACATAAGAAAAATCGAATGGTGAATCAGAAATACAACCGGTGGAATGATAATCACAACGCACCGAATTACAACTTGTCCTACAACAATACCCAGAACAATAACCGGAACAACATAAACCGTAACCCGAACAATTATCAAGGTGACCAACCGTTGCATAGGAATCAACCTAATTATAATCCAAATAATGAACCGACCAACAGAGATCACAAAATTATAACCAGGGGAACCAGCCAATTAACAGGAATGCTCAAAACCCTAATACATCCAAGGGAACAGAACAAAACCGAAATCCCAATGGCCACCCAAATAATCACAACTGTTACGGCAACCGGTACGACCCGAATTACCAGTACAGCAGGGGAACCGGGGGTAACCAAAATAGAGGCGACATGAGGTGCCAAGTCAATTTTATCAGTGGGAGGAGGCAAAACAACCATAGAAGATATTGTAACAATACACAAACAAACTCAGTGTACAACAATTCCCATTATCATCTCCAAAAATCAGAACAATCGAAGCGCCGAGGAACCAAATACATGATCAACAAACGACGATCAATGAAACGGCAGACCAGTCAAATAGTCTGGCCAGTAGTTCCCAGCAACCTTTAAACTAAAAAGGTCAGTGAGAAACCAGCAGGACCCTTCACATGACCAATCACTAGGGTTGAACCGACGAACGACGACAATAAGTGACAACAGAATGATCACTATCATATCGAATAACTACCTAAAAGACATCAGGAAAGAACTTCTGGAGGAAGAGGATAACCAACTACCAAAAACGAATAGTGAAATAGTTCACATAAAAGCTATAATTAACGGAGTCATCACAATAATTATGATCGAAATGGATCAAATATATCTCTCATAAACCAACACGAATTGGAGGGAATACAAGCCAACTCCAAAATACCTATTCCAACTCTACCCATAAATAATATTATAATAATTGGTGCCACAGGCAAACAGAATAAGTCAATAAGAAAACAAGTTTCTTTAGAGTTAAACAGTCAGAACGCCATAATACCTATTGTTTTTCTTGTCGCCAATGGACTACCATTTAACATGCTAATTGGATGCGACGCATTGAGACAACACTCAGCAGTCATTAACATGCAGAAGGGAATAGTAGTCTTACTTCTGAGAGGGGAGTGTGGTCGGCCAATATAATCAACTCTAATCCTACACCACTAGCCCTAAATCATAATAACGGGTTAAAAAGTTATTATTGTCAGACATATAAACCATCAATCACTATGGACGATGAAGAGGGAGAGAGAGATTTGTGGAAGAGAAAAATAGAAGAAATCAGAACGTTCCAAAGAGAGAGACCTCAACAAGAGGTAACGGGTGAACAGGCTGAAAAACTCATAACTATCTATCAAACATACCAGCACGTTTTCTCCAATACTCCAGGAAAAGTCAAGGGGTACCAATGCAAAATAAATTTTCGAGAACCCGTCGACTTCCACAGGAAATCCTACCCAATAGCCTACTCTCTAAAAAACGAAGTTAGGACAGAGATAAATAGAATGATGGGGGAGGACATTATTGAATACAGTCGATCTCCATACACGAGTCCTATAGTCGCCATACCTAAAAAGAATGGTAAGGTGAGGATATGTTTAGACGCCCGAGAGATCAATAAGATGATCATCAATGACCGAAAGTCACCGGGAGAAATTGAAGAGATACTTAAAAGATTTCATGGCACCAAATACATAAGTACCTGGGATACTGTATGTGGGTACTGGCAGGTGGAGCTACGCCCACACAGTAGGAAATACATGGCATTTATCATCGACGGAAGGAATTACCAGTTTAAGAGGTTACCTTTCGGCCTCATTAATTCCGTCGCAGTGTTCGTCAAATGCATGGACCAAGTCTTAGGTCAAGAAGCATTGCAGTTCACAATAGTGTACGTGGACGACCTTCTAATAACATCGTCAGACTGGGATGAGCACTGTGAAAGAGTCAAACAAGTATTACAGAAGCTATCTGAAAATAACATTACACTGAAATTAGATAAGTCAAAGTTTATAGAAAACCAAGTCGAATTCTTAGGATTCGATTTAACAGAACAGGGAATATCACCATCCCAAGAGAAGGTGGAAGCCATTCAGAAATTCCCCACACCAAAGAATAAGAAGCAGCTACAGTCCTTCTTAGGTATTTGTAACTACTATAAAAAGGTTCAAACAAATTATTCATACCTGACAGCAAAGTTTTCTAAACAACTATCAGCTAAGGAAAAATGGACTTGGGGAACTGAGCAGGAAGAAGTGTTAAAATTGATCAAACTAAAATTTCTTGAAACAGTAATGCTACACCACCCCAATTTTGAACAACCCTTTTACCTAAATTGTGACGCCAGTGATGTCAGCCTAGGCGCCGAATTATATCAAGCGGATAAGGATGGACACCACCTGGTTATCAGCTTTGCCAGCAGAATACTAAACAGTAGCGAACGTAACTACAACTTTACTGAAAAAGAAATACTCAGTATAGTATTCTCATGTGGAAAGTTTAGAACGTACATCCTGGGATATCCAATTACCGTCCAAAGCGACCATAAGTCCATTTCATTCTTAAAACAGTGTAAATTAAGTCATGGGAGACTGACACGTTGGATACTCGCACTACAAGAGTACCATATAACGTGGGAGTACATTCCAGGACGTAAGAATGTTGCAGCAGATGTTTTATCCAGAACAAATGTAGTAGACCAAACATTTGAAGGAGAAAAGGAGAAGATCGCCAAAGTGTTTTGTATAATAAAGGATAGGAAGGACCTGGAAAATATTCTAAGCGAAATAGTGGTACAGCAGAAACAAGATTCAAAATTACTAAACATAAGAAAAAGACTATTAGAAGATGTAGAAGTTATAAACAGATATTATTGTATCCACCAAGATATACTCTTTATTAGAACCAAAAAGAATCATGGAACGTGGAAACTTGTAGTTCCAAAGTCATTAGAAAATAAGATAATTAAAGATTATCATGTTCGATACGGACATATGGGAACCTTAAAAATTGTAAAAGCATTGGAGGAAGAAATCTTTATCAAAAATATAACAAGAAAAGTAAACCAGAATATTAAAACATGCACAATATGTCAAATGGTAAAAACCAATAACGAGAAAAAAGAGGGAACAATGATACCCATAACTTCAAACACAAAGTTAGAAAAAGTATTTCTCGACATATGTGGACCATTCCCACGTAGCGGAGGGAGACATAAATACAAGTTTATAGTAATAATATTAGACCATTACACAAAGTACACAAAATTATATGCAATAAACCGAGCTACTACGAAGAAAATATTAGACATAATAAAAACTAAATACATCACTGAAGTTGGAAAACCATGCATGATAATAACAGACCACGGGACACAGTTCAAATGAAAGAAGTGGCGAGATGAATTATTAAAAGAGAACATAAAAACCTATAAAACATCCAAATACCACCCTAGTAGTAATCCCGCAGAAAGAGGGTTAAGAGAGGTGGGACGTATACTAAGAACTTATTGTCATGATAAACAAAAAGAATGGCAGAAATATTTAGCTTCAACCGAAGTATTTCTAAATATTAGTTACCACCAGTTTACTGAGAACACTCCTTATTTAATGATGTTTGGAAGAAAACCCCATAGAGAGATACAAGAACTAATAGCCTTCCCAGTCAACATCGAAGACCCATATGATGAAAACCCATGTTATAACCGTATTATGGAGCACAACTTACAACAATCTTTCGATGACTTATGAGGCCTAATGTAAAGTATTAAAGAAGGAAATAAGTTACAAAAATTCCTACAAAGTAAGGTCAGCTTACAATAAAATAAAGTTGACATATGAAAAAAAAAAAATTATAATGGGAATAAGTTACAAAAATTCCTACAAAAAAGTAAGAACCACAAACTTACGATAATATTAAAACAAAAAGTACCAAAAAAGGAATAAGTTACAAAAATTCCTATAAAGTAAGAAAAACTAACTTACAAAAAATTATCAAAAATAATATTTAAAACAAAATAAAATAAACAAAAATAAAATCAAGCAAAAACTGCTAAGATAAATACCTGAAATAATAATGAATTTAATGTATTCAAAGAAAAAAAAAGAAAAAATCTGAACTGGTACAAGGAAAAAGAAGAAGTTATGTATAAAACAAATATACAAAAAATGGCTGAAGCACTAAAGCAGAATATTGATAAACAACCAAGAAAAAGAAAAAAAATGTCTAAGATAATTAAAATGATCACAAAAAGAATAGAAAAGCAAACTAATGAAACGTTAGAAATGATGAAATTAACAAACAAATAAATAATAAACAATCAACTATATGAGTAGATAACAGTATATAGCAAAGGTACAGCGGAAGGAAGAATGAGTAAAAGGCCAAAGTGATCTAAAAACAAACCACAAGGTGGACAATCCCAAAATATATTATTATTTTTAATTTAAGTCACAAGTTGATAAAAAAGGTATTTAAGATTGACTGTTGAAAAAGTCCAGCAATCAAAATAAACTGAGCAGAGATGATGTTCCTCTGGTCTCAGAAAAAATTAGTAGTAATGGAAGAAACCAGCTACTAAAAAGTTAGGTAAAAAATTATATAAGAGGGAGAACACACTAATGGAAATAAATAAAAACAGATCCAAATAAAATGGAATGAATCAAGTAAGGAGAGAAATAAGAATGAAGAAACAAACCAGAAAGAAAGGAAAAAATAATATATAACTGATAATTTCATAAAAAACTATACTAGTGTTTTATTAAAATGATCAATTTTTAAGGAAAGGCATTATGTTAAAACACAAATAAGCCACCCCAATACCAGGGATGAAAAAGATGATTCTGAATATAAAATAATACTTCATATTAAATAAAATGTTTAATATAAATAAAATATAAAGACAATGACACGACAAACGACGACATGACCTAACCCAAGTGATTGATCCAACAAAAAAAACAAAAGAAGAAGGGAACCCAAAAAACAAACGAGAATAAAACCAAATGAAGAAGAAAGTGATTAACCAAACCAACTGAAGAAGGGAAAAAACCAAAACCAGACAAAAATGAAACAAATTAAAGGAATTGAATGACTCAATGCAACATATTAAAATGAACCCAAAGGAGAAGGTGGAAAACCAAGGTATTAACCAAATACAATGAAAATGAAGAAGGAGGGAAATGAAAAAGAAACAAATCCAAGATAATGGGAAATAAATAAAAATGAAAACAAATGATAATACACAAACAAGTAATAAAGAATATGAGCAGGAGAAATGATACACTCAAATATAATATTGGAAAAAAGACCAATAATTAACCTATGTAAAAAAGTAAATGTTATTATCCATCAATGGACAAAAAAGTAAATGACAATTGAAAGAAACCCAATTACACAATGTTAAATATAAAAAAAAGCAAACTAACCCACAATCTAGAGTTAGATGTAATGTTAAAATATAAAGACAAAAAATTGTTAATATTATTAATGATATTTTGTAATGAAAGAGATAGTACGGTAGTGAGATAGTAATTAGAGGGATTACCCATATAGAAACACTTAAAAACAAAAACATTTGTGAAGTGCAAAATGAAAGTGTAAAAACCCCAAAGTGTAGTGATAAAGAAAGTACACTAATTAAATTATAATAACCTATAAATAATTTAAAAGTGAAGGTGATGATTAAATGAGAATAGTGTAAAATAAAGAATGTTAATATAGTGAAAAATAGTGAAGGATAAAATCATAAACACTTAATAAATCCAAAGGAAACACTAAATAATTAAAAGTGAACAATATTAGTAATTAAGAATAGTAGTAAGTATAAACAGTTAATTAAGGTATAATGAACGCTGAAAAGTGATGAAGACAGTATTTAGTTAAGAAAGTATGTTATTGTTAAATTTAAGTTAAGGGAAAACAAATAGTGTTAACATGGAGGGAAAGTAAAGATTGTTTAAAAAATTAAGGACTTAAAACAAATCAATAAACACCCATGTTATAAGGGATCGTTATTAACTTCATAAAAAGTGATGTTGTTTATCACACAAAAATTTATATAAAATAAGATGAATTGTAAACAAAGATTAGCAAATAATAGTAAAATAAATATTTAAGCAAGTTTATGAATAGGATATGGCTGGAAGAATTATACAGACCATAGGCCTAGATATTGGATTTAATAAGATCAAAAAATAGTAAATAATAGCCACATTGTTATTATTGGCAAATTAAATAAGTAAAAAAGTTAAGAAATGTATGACTAGAAAACGTGGAAACCAGATAGTAAACAATTATGTATAAAATAATAGTGACAAAATAATAACACATAAGCAGACCCAAAACACAACAATCAATAACGCAACCAATTATAATAACAAAATAAAGCCCATTAGGCTAAAGGAGATGTAATTTGAATGAAATAAATCAAATATCATAATGGCTACTTTGGCCTATGAAAATGCCTAGCTGTCAGAAATAAACAACTACAAATTATAACAAATTAACAAAGAAATTAGTAAATCCGAGGCGAATGACTCACCAAGGATAAACTGTAAATCATCTTTAAGACAAAATATTATAATAAGCATTTGAATTCAAAAAGAAATGTAATTAACAAGTATTAAAATAATTGTAAAAATATAAAACCTAAAATAACCCAAACTTGTGGGGTATCAAATTAATCTATGAAAGGAAATACATACTATAGTGACAATATTTAATGCTTAGGAAGGAAGATAGAGGAATAACAGCAATCAGAAGATATACTAGGATTTTGAAAAGAATTCAAATTTTGATAACAATGGATTTATATCAATCTAAGCCAATCAGAATTCATTGGTAACCATAGAAACAGACGTTGGTGGCGAAAATTACCGTTGAATATCGTTACTCGTAAAGCGTCACTCTACCAGGACAAAAGCCGAATTTTGGAAGACCAATTTTTAATTAAATAATGTAAAACAGTGAACGAAATTCAAAACCATGACTGAATAAGAAGCAGACGAACCATTGGAGCAGTCAACTAAAGACCAAGGACCATAAAACAGAAAAATAAAAGAAAATGATGACCACATCCTATATGAAAAGGACGCCAGACCTACTTAAGTCCAAAGATTCATGAAAATAGAAACTATTGCAGCCCAATCCTCTTCCAACCCAATGAATGAAAACACCAAGTCATGCTGATGTGTTAAGTACCATTGAATTACCTTATTTCCAAAAATAAAATCACTCTAAATTTTACTAAAAGTAATTTGATCTCACTATAAGCCGGATATTCTCTTTCAAAGATTAATTAAGAAAAATAAACACACTGAAAATTTGTTAACATAAAATATAACCTATTATTTGAAAACGAACTTTCGAAACACATTTCACAACACTACAGAACAGATTGTAACCACACACCTTATTATTTATGTACACTTAGAGTAAGGTAAAGTACTTTTATTGTAATCATAGGAATACTTTATCTTGTAATCAAAAGAATCCCCGTTTTTGGAACGAAAGTAAATATAATAACTAAACTTTCCGCAGCCATGCTGATGTGAATATATCGTTCCTTAATCGATTCGTCATCCTGAGAATAATTGTTTCGTGTAAAAAGTCGGTGCAAAGTTGTTAATCAACTAATATAATTTAATTGTCAAAATTGAAAATATTACTTATCAAACATTAAAATAACTAGTACAGGGATTAACCGTTGTTTTTATTTCATAGGGAGTGTGTTATATTACTTGTGTTCGTTTACGAAACTAGGTTTGACGATCAGCGCTCAAGTTGCAATTTGTACAACTACCTACACGATTCAGAAGGCTGAACGAGCGGGAATTATTTGAACGCCTCGACCGTCATAGCTGAGCACACCATATTAAAATAATAATTAATAAGTTTAATTGTTTTAATAAACAATTTGGCGCCACCCGGGATTAACACACCCCTATATAAGAACAGGTAAGGTTACTGCTGTGTTGTACTGGTAATTACCGCAACGCTACGGACATCGTTAGCGCAAAATAGATGTAACGACCCCAGTGCGAGACGAACGCCCTAACACAGACAACACTTGTGTGTACACACATTTTTCAGAGACACACCAGATTTGTCGTTATATATATTGTAACAAATTTATTTAAATTTGTTAATTTTTTATAAATGTTTGTTTGTGAAAAAATAATTTTGTTGTTTATATATATTTTTTTTAATAAAATTAATTTAATATTATTTATTTAATTATGTTTCGTGGTGTTCCGAACTTCTGGTTATTTGTATTAATATATTTATGTCTTTTGCTGTATTTGTAATTCCTTTCACCAGTTAATAAGATTGTCTCCAATAACAATCGATAGGTGAACTTTCCTATTTGGAGGTTATCTTCCTTCTAAGTGGTGAAATTCTGGTAGTTTCTGCTCAATTAAAATTATATATTATACTATTTATTAAATAAGTATAAACGATATTCAATTTTATAGTAATTAATGAATTTTATTAACAAATGTTTATTTAATCGATTTTCTATCGATTGATTGATCGATTCTCAGGGTATATCAATATTGTTTAATATTATTTATATTCGGGTTCTTTTAACAGTTATTTCATAGATAGTCAGAGAAAAAGGGCAAAGTAAGGAAAGTATAACATTACAAAAATATATCAACTTAAAAATTAAAATACATATATGTCATTCAATATATAATGGTGAGTATAGAAATTTTCAAACCATTCAGCCGAATAGGCAGCGTTGCATTGTATTGTGGGAAGAAAAAAGATGGCCGCTTCGAGTTCAGATGCAGGAAGAATACACCTCGCTAATTCTGCGTTCAATAAAGGCTGCTTCTCCTGCGATTCCTCGTTCCTGCTGTAGCGATTATTCCTTCTTGTGTTAGTGGAGTGTTCCTGGTTAAATTTTAGTGTTCCACTTCGATATTATGTGCTGGAAAAGTTACGTTTCACTTTCGTATGTTAGGTCGAAAATTGCACAGTTTGTTTCGTTGTGTAGAATTAATGTTTAAATCGTTTAAATGGTGTATGCACTGTGTTTTGTTCTTGTTTGAAGTTAGTTTAGTGTTTGTTGGTGTTTGTTTCACTGAATTTTCGTTTAGTATGTATTTTTACAAAACTCGCGTTTTTCACTTCAGGCTAGGCTTGTCGCTATACGCCATTTATGTCTCAGCTACTAGGTTAAAAATGCTGAAGAGCTCGTGTCAAGTGTACTTCACAATATCTAATAATGAACTAATTAACTTCCTTCGTCTTGTCGAAAAGTCGTAGCCAAATTAATATTAGCTATCCATTGTTTCAAAATTATTTGCATCCTGTGCATGTGAGAAAGTTACATTATATAACTGATTATATTTTTGCTATTATTCAAATTTATTAACTATTAAATACATAATCTTCTTCTTCAGTTCATTCTGCTTGATTTGATACCAAATAATGTAGTTTTATTAAGTTTTTATCTAAAATGGTATTTTTACCTCATTTTCAAAATTGTAAGTTTTAAAATTCACTTCCTGTCCTTTTTCAAAAATGTTGCCATTTCACATATTATATTAATGATTGTATTAAATCTCAGATTGATATAAAAGGTTTATCTTCCCTTAATTTCTTGTAATTAGATTAATTGGTTATCTTTTAAAATATTATACATTAATATGTGACTCCCCTCTCTAAATTTTCAGTTTTTACATTTGCATTTTTAACAATAATTCTTGCTATAAATTTACAAAATCTTTCTTACTTATATTTCCAATTACATGACTCTATGACTGATTTATCTTACATAAATCCTATCAGTTTAATTGTTTTTCTGTACTTATTTTATCAATTATGATGCTGTTTAGTTTTAACATTTGGCCTAGATTTCTAACAGTTTTTACATACAAAGTTTTTAAATAATACATTTTGTTTGTATCCTCTCTGACTTTCTATTCTATATAATATTAATTAACATTTTCTTATTTCAACAAAAGAACAATTAGTATATAATTTACACTCTTAATACATAATACATAATTGACATTAACAATTGTCTTACAAACTCAGACATTTTATACTTAATTAATATTAGTAATACAATAAATATTTTATAACTAAAGAATGCTATTTAACTCTGACATTTTATACCTAATTATTATCAGTAACGTATTCTAAATAAACAAAACATCATGGTCCTTCCATCACATAATCTGTTTCTTATACTAGGTTCTATTTCAGTTTTAATCTGTTTTTGATATTGGGGTAATGATATTTTAACACTTCACTTTTTATATAGCCTGCTCTTATTTTATCTATTATCATTATACTGAATGTTGTATATTAAGAGTGGCAGCTATTATTCAGAAACACCAGTATTATCTGACATGATAATACTTTATTTAATATTATTCATGGACACAAATAAACACTTCAAAGTTGTATTATTTCACAATTTACTTAGTTTGTGAACTGCAATATTTACACATAAGGTTTATTTATTATAATACAAAAACTTGCACTCATCCCCTTGTTATTCTTAGATTTTATTTCTAAATAGTTTTATAGTTTTATTAAAATCCAGAAATCTATTATAGAAGATTATGAAGGTTTGTTTTTTGGCATTATATAATTATTTCACATTGGTTCACTTTCAATTATACTTTATACACTTTTGGCTTACATTTATTTTACATGGTTTCTGAATTTAATATTTTGTTATCCTTTCATTTGTGATTAATTTTATCATTTTCTTTTGGGGTTTGGGTTTTTTATAAGAGCACTCCTTCTTCTTGTGGATGCTGTCTTGTTCTTGTTTCTTCATTGATTCCTCCTCTTCTTCATGTTCCTTATACAAGTATTTCCTTTTTCTTCTTGTGGATGTTGTCATGTTTTGGGTTTCTTCCTTACCTACTCCTATCCTACCTGGGTATTACCTTTTTTTTTATATTCTTAGTTAGTCATTTTACTTTGATGATTCATCACTCGTTGTACCATTGGTTTTAAATGAACTTTTACTTTAATCTATGATTATACTTCACGGTGGTTCTTTATTAATTTTTTATTTTATTTTGCTTTCTCGGATTTAAAAAAATGTTTTTATTTTATTTTTATTGATCATTCTACTATTCAGAATTATTGGCATTATCTGTCATGCTACTATATATATATATATATATATATATATATATACACCGATGTACGGGGTCGCATAGAATAAGTAATCGGTTATTTCTTATATTGAAATGCTTCGGATTTATTAATGATTTTTTAAAAATTGAACTAGCAGTTTAATATTGTTTGCAATAACAAAATAAAACTGACTAAACTGTCTCTGATGACCTTTTCGTTTACAATTTTAAAATAATGTTCTCTTATAATCTAATACTTAAATATTTTATTTATATGAGTTCTTTTGTCTTTATGACCGTTTTTTAATAAAGTTCATAACAAATAATTTCACTTCCCTTTACAATGGATGATGAGATGTCGATGACCCAGTCCTTGTAAGCTGCTACAGTTGTTCCTTCTGGATACGCAGCAATCTCCTCCTGTTGTCCACCGTTCAGGGTCGTTCTCGGGTTGGGTACTTCTACAATTTGTAGGGAATTAATTTTTAATTGCGATTTATTTGTGTATGAAACTACACAATACTCCAGTAAACTTGCCTACTCCAATACTCCAGTGTTCTTTTAAAAGCCTATGCGGACAATCTCGTACTATACCTTATTAGCACTCGATATTTAAGCTAATCGCGTACTTTCTGACTTGTGCTCGTGCACTATTGTAGACCAATCGTCTAAGCGAGTAGCGACGACCACGCGTTATTGAGCTCAGAGAGAGACTGAATTATACGTTATGACGAACAAATTCACAATGAGATTTTAGCCAAATCTCAAGCACTTATTGGCTGAAAAATTCCATTTCTCTGCATCTGTAGTGAATATAACGTTCTTCCTCCAAAACACTATCTACGAACAAAGTTAAACTTGGAAATAAAACCAGTCTAATTTTATTACTTTTCTTTAGGGTTATAAAACTTTCTTAATAAACAAATTTCATATATTTATTTCTTTAATTTAAGAACAAATATTACCAACAGATAGATCTTTTATTTATGCGTATTCTGGTGTAAGTCTCATGTCAGAAATTTTCACAAAAGTTATTTAATTTAATCTGTTTTTTATAATTATCCCGTAACATAGTTACACATACCCGCACATGCGTACTCGTCATATGCCTACGCATATTTTCGCACTACTTCACAACACTAATTATTTTTTTTACTTTCAAAATTTAACTTAAACTAACGAATTTGTTGTCATATTTCGCCCCTATCTAACTAAATAAATTTAAATTGTCTTATGTGTAAAAAATGTTATTAAATAACGTGTAAATTCACATTTGTATGTAACAACATGTACAACAATACTGTATGCTCATGCACATATTAAATGCTATCATCTTGGCTAAAAACTAACTTTGAAATTAAGTCACATGTCATGAATTAACGAAAGGCATAGTAGTCTGTTGTAAAATAAAACACGTGTAATCAGCAGGATCTGTTTGCTATGATGATCGGACAAATGATTACAAGACTAAGACAAAAAATTATTTGAAAGCCTGACACTAAATCTAAAAAGAAAACATGTTATTACACTTTTTTAAATGTAAAGTTTTGACACCATTTTTTCAATTTTTTTGTTGGTAAGAGAAAATAATATTTTTCTGTCAACGCTGTTAATATAAATGATATTATATTTTGAATTATAAACTACCAGAAGTAACATCAATAAGGAACGCGAATCGGTTTAGTAAATGATTAACAAAGTTTAAAAACATATGCAGAGTGGAAATATTTAAAAACCCATTGTTTTATCGCTAAGAAAATAGAATGTTTTCTGTAACGTATATTTACTACATATACTCGTACACTTTGATTATATACTCAAGATAATATAATTCGGAACAACATAACTCTTTACATTACAGAAGCCTACAGTATCGTACTATTTTAATACATTGAAAATATTTGTTGCTATACCTCTTCAAGCATTCATAACGACTCCTACGGCACGTTTCGGCTTTAAAACGGTTTTCCTGTCACTACAACAGTTCAGTGTGACTACATAGGCCTTTGAAAACTGAATGCAATGACGCTCCTACCGGTAAAGCAATGGACACTTTTCCGGTATGTGAATAGGTCTGCATATAGTCTATTCAAATATATGTTTTTTCGATGAAAGTTATTGCAAAACGTTTCAGAACTGTCTGTAGCAGAGCTTTGGATTAATACCGTTAGACAGTACAGATTACGGTGGTTTCAAAGTACATAACTACGCGTAACATTCAATACGGATAACAAGCGCCAGTAAGTCGGAAAACATCAGAATGTCTATCGATACTAAAATTTTTACAACAGATGTATTGAGAGTTGTCTGCAAGTCAGTGGAGTTCAGTGCGGTCTGATTGGCTGAAATAATCCAGCGCAGCGTTGGTGTGCTTACAACTCGTACTTGTTTCTCTGTTTATGCTTTACCACGTGCCTTTATTATAAAGTAATAGTGTATTTACTTTTGTTTAACGTGGTTGAAATTTAAGAGTATTGGAATTGACAATATTATTATATTGTAGTGTGTCGAACAAATTTGTACACTGAATCCAGTGACTTGAGTGACTCTGGTAGCGATATAAGTAGCGCAACACCTTTAGGTTAACGGCACAGTTGGAAAACCAGGGTCAGGTGATAATTTTATTTTTAGTTTTACTTTTGTGGTACAAGTAAACAAAAACAAAACATTCACTCATATTTTGCTGCTTACATTTTTTTATTATTGTTAATTTTAATTTTATTTACAAATATTCATACCCTAAGTTGATGATTGAAAATCGTAACATTTGCTGTTAAATAGAAACAAAAAAAAACAATTCTGAACATTTTAAGGTAATTGAAACACATTGAAGTTAATTAAGTTCTAGTTTCTTATTCTCGTAAAAATTAAAATTTTTAGTGTATGAAATTTACAGTAAAATATTATTACTTTTAAATAGGCTAATAGGCTACATATTTATTCTCCGCGTACTGGATTTGTTTTGTCTGTGCGAAGTTTTGAGTGAACGCAGTAACAACACTTGCGCTGCGGTGAATAACATTTAACACAAACACGTGTTTATGACATCATCGCAACTGTTAATACCTCTGCTGTAAAAGTTAAGTATAGATGACGTGATTTTCCCCATAAGTCAATAGGTTCCTCGAATTTTTATGTAGTGGTTGCCATGCCACAGTCAGAATTCAGTGTACACATGGTTGCAAAGCTGAGAACTCAAGACCCTCGGATATTTCGTTTATCAGATCCAGTTTTGACAATAAATTAATTATAAATTTTATTTCCATAAATATATGTGAATAGTAAATTTTTGTGCAATACTTCTTCACAAATTTGTTCTATTACACATATGCACTACGAGCATATGTTTGCGCATAAATCATCCTCTTTTGTTTCCTTTTCCTTATTGTATTTTTATTTAAATTGTCATTATATAAATGAAATAAGGTTATGGGCTGCAGATTAGTTAAAAGATTAGTTAGCTGTAAACTGTAGTGCTTTGTACTTTGAACTGAAAATTGTATAATCAGTGAATGGAACAAAGTCAATCACATTCGTATTTTCTTAACAAAGTCAGACGTTCTTTTAATGTGTGTTTCAGCAGAAAGTTTGTCTTCGTTCTCACCATCTTAGTGAATATCTGGACTTATGATCCTTAACTTTTAGCGTTCCATAAATTTCAATTGCGACAGTCTTGTCATACATTTGCAAGACTGACAGCATAATTTCTATACAAAAGTAGATCCACCGTACGGATAGTTTTTGGATTCAGCTCAAGATCGCTTTTATAATGTTTTGTCTAGTTATTTGAATGAATTGTATGACCTACAATTTAAAAGAATTACACTTTTAATGTTTTTTTTTTAAATTTATTGTTGAACATTTATTAGCACTTGAAGGTTTAATTTCGTTTTGGACTTTTTATTCCGATCCTGTGCAGATCAAGTAGGTCAAGCAAAGTGCTTAAATCTGTCTGTCTCATTGTATAATATACAACAAGAGATATATATAATGTCAAACTGTATTATACATGCTCGCCATTAGCAATTTAGAGAGAAATCATTTTGAAAAACCAATGCCCTAAATTACTGAGGGAACGCGCTGTGACGGTTTCCATTACTTAGCAAATTTCAGATGCATATCATTCCTGATAGCGTATAATAATGAAATGTTATTTTAAATTTAACAGTTTTACAGCGCTTCCGTAACAATATTTATTTATAATGGCTGGAAACATTAAATGAAGCTGACCGTTTTGAAACAATGCTTCCTGCAGTTTACAGATACTAGTTTGTTAGTAGAAATTATACTATAGCAATCGTATTTTTAATGTTCCCCTACCTTGACGACAACAATTTTACACACACACACACACACACACACACACACTTTATATATAAACCGGTATATTTGTAAATTTTCGCAAATGTTCATTATGGTGCCAAACATAAAACACAAAACAAACTAATACCTGAACAAATACAAATCAATACTTTAAACATATTTAAAGCGGTCCAGGTCACTGTATGATAATTATATATAATTTACCTTGTAATTTCCGTCCAGTGACGTAGAGCGTAATTTGTATGGTCACGCGTTTCAGGCCATGTGGCCCATCCTCAGACCATCACTCCGAGAGGAGCTCGTTAAACAATAAAATCCACACAAAACAAACACATAATAAATAAATACATAAAGTATATTAAATAAACATATAAAAGCGTTCTATTACCCGAACACGGTGCACCGCGTGTAGCATGTCTGAACTGCGTCAATGAAACCTGTTATCTATTATTATCTGTAATCGATCGCAGCGCGGTATCATACAGTGGGTTGGACCTGAAGTTAAGTTTATCATTAAGTATGTCGTCACACACACTAGGGTTATTATGACCTCTATATATCTCGAATTCTTCGAGTGCATCCATATAACGGCCTTTAGCACAAAAATGTAGGGGTATGAAGTTATTGTTGAAATTTGTATAAGAATGATTACACGAAATCAGATGCCTTGTAAAGTTAGATTTAATATTATCTATGGAAAAATCACCCCTGTTAAAATGGCTTTGTGGTGTGTGTTCGCGGAATCTTTTGATGAACGGTCTACCCGTTTGGCCGATATAAAATCGGTCACAATCGTCACATATAAGCTTATAAATACCGGTTTTGGATTCAATGTTTGTCTGAACGACTGGGCGAACCAAGTTCCGTAGACGGTTATTTGTTTTAAAAATGACAGTATAACCTAATTTACTTAAAGTGGATGTAAGGATCCTGGTCATCAACTCAGTGTATGTTGTTGTGATGTATTTGTTGTTAGGTGTATTATCATGTGTCTGTTTGGAACGACGGGATTTGTGTTTTCTAAGAATATTGTCAATCATTTGGGACTCATATCCGTTGGCCATAGCTATGTGTTTAATTATGTTGAGTTCACACTCGAAATCATCATTATTTGGGGGATCATCAAAAGTCTGTGAATAAAACTGTTGTAGGCCGCTAATTTTTGAGAGAAAGGGTGGTGTGAGTCTGCATGTATGGTCACGTTTGTGGTGGTAGGTTTTCTGTAAATTTTAAAGTTTAAGCTGTTAAGTTGCCTTGTGACAGTAAGATCAAGAAAGTTGAGTTCATTATTGGTTTCAGTTTCCATAGTAAATTGAATATTGTGAGTAACAGTATTCATATGGTTTTTAAGATTACTGATTTGGCGTAAAGTACCGTTAAAAATTAGAAAAGTATCATCAACATATCGGCCATAAAAGATAATATTATTGGCGAAGATATTATTGTGAAGGATATAATTGTTCTCATATAAGTCAAGATATATATCAGCCAACAGGCCAAATAACGGTGAACCCATGGCCAGGCCGTCTGTTTGAATATAGTAATTACCGTTGAAAGTAAAATAGTTTTGTTGAAGGATGAGTCTTAGTATGGTAATTAGTTCTTTAATGAGTTGTGTGTCCAATTTGTTAGTATCATGGAGATTGTCATTCAAAATATCTAAAGTTTGGTTCACGGGTATATTTGTGTATAAATTGATGATGTCAAAGGAGGCTAGCTTGTAACTGGGTTGTAATTTTATGTCGTTGACCTTGTTTATGAAATCAATATTGCTGACGATAATATGGTTTTTTTTGAGAAAGATGTTGTCTTTAATTAGTGTGACAAGTTTTTTGACCGTTTTGAAACCCGGCGCTGTAGTAAAATTGACTAATGGCCTGATAGGAATGTCATCTTTGTGGATCTTGGGTAAGCCGGTAAGTTTTGGGGCGCGCGCGTTGATAGGTTTTAAGGAACGTCGAGTGCGATCGTTAAATAAATTGGTACAATTGTTAATAGTATTATTTAATGATTTTACATATGAGTCAGTGGGATCGAAATTTATTATCTCGATATTGTTATCATTGTATGTGTCGTTATGGATTATTACCAAAGTATGACCTTTGTCTGCTTTAGTAATAAGTGCGTTGTTATCATGCAACTTAGTTTTTATCTTTTTAAGTGTCTTGCGTTCAGCCTGTGCTCTTAACTGTTTCTGTATGTTACGACCATCAGTATTAGGGTTATTTAAAATGTTATTAAATTTATAGTTAATTATGTGACGTGACTGGTTTTGGAGACTCGAGTCATCAATGGCTTTGACTGCGGTCTCGGCATTAATAACTTCATCAACAATATTATGTTTGTTATCAGGTGGAAAGTTATAGTCTAAACCTTTATTAAGTAAGTTTATTTCATCGTTATCAAATGCTATATCGGTGAGGTTGACCGTGCGTGGGTAAAACGTATGTTAACATTCGGGAATATGATGCGAACGTTGTGCTGAAATCAAACGTTTAAGTTTCATAGTTTGTTTTTGTCGTAACGTATGCATTGTATCTGAAATGTATGTGTTTACTTTGTCTATTATATTATCTATAATGGCAGGATGAATCTGGTTATAAATGTAGTTTGAACAAAGCTTTGTTAAGAGTGGCCTTTTTGGCATATAATGATTTAATTTCCTGTTTAACACGATAAATTTCAGCGTGTTTCTTAGTATTTATTGCTGCCTTAGTATTAGAATTGATGTGTATAATGGCATATTTAGGAATGATTTTATGTTTTAGACAAAGAACATTATATTTGATGTGCGTGTTAGTTTTAAAAAGCTGGATTTTAGTATTTTGATATTTGAAAACCGCGCTTGCTTGATGAGCTTCTAATTTAAACATATTTAAAGCGGTCCAGGTCACTGTATGATAATTATATATAATTTACCTTGTAGTTTCCGTCCAGTGACGTCGAGCGTAATTTGTATGTTTACGCGTTTCAGGCCATGTGGCCCATCCTCAGACCATCACTCCGAGAGGAGCTCGTTAAACAATAAAATCCACACAAAACAAACACATAATAAATAAATACATAAAATATATTAAATAAACATATAAAAGCGTTCTATTACCCGAACACGGTGCACCGCGTGTAGCATGTCTGAACTGCGTCAATGGAACCTGTTATCTATTATCATCTGTAACTCTTTGAAGGGCAGGCAATAAGCACACAAAAAACCCTATGTGGGACAGGAAATTTTTTTTTACTTGTTTTTGTAATTTTCTCTTATTTTATCTTTTTAGGCATATAAATGAATGTTAAAAATTATTAAAACACAATAAATAATTTTAAAAAATATATAATTTATTTACTAAAGAAAGGTGGTTACACTGTGTAACCACTGCCCCACTTGAGCTACTTTTACTTTACAGGTAATTGCCTAATATTAATTCTAAATACTTTTAACTAATAACAAAGGCAGAAAATTTACAAATTTAAAATAATTTAAAACTTTCTTTACAACTGTTTAAGAGAATGAAAATCATTAAAAGTTGTCTTTCCTGATCTCAAACACAAAGCTACATCACACACATCATATTTCCATCTTGATCGTACTGGGTTTTTCTTAGAACTGCAGAGCACACATCTTCGTGGTGAAGCCATATGTGTGGGTTAATGACTGCTAGATACCAGCCTAACATTAACATCTACACGAGCTTTTTTGTTTGTGACGTTTGCTGGTCTGTCTTCTAAGTTTACTGTTGCCTTCTTTGTAGTAACAATTTTTGGAGCGAAAATTGCCCTGTAGATTGCGCGCTTAAAATCTTTGTTGTTGTACTGCTGCATGTCCATCTCTTTGTGTATGATGAAAGCATTGGTGACACAACAATCAATAAAATGGAAAAATAATCGCATCCACCATTTTTTGCTCTTTCTATCAATTTTGTAGTCATTTTTTAACCTGTCAAATTTGTCTACAAAATTCATGTGACAGTTGTACTCCTGAATAGCAAGTGGGCATGTGAATGTTTTCCTTGTTCCATCTTTTTGTTTTCTTTTTACCGTAGAAATTTCTGAAGGGTCATGAACAGTGCTTAATACATTGACACCTTTGCTGTCTTTCCACCTGTAAACAGCAGTTCCAGTGTTGCTTACACTGAATGAGAATTCTCCCCTCTCCATATTTTTCTCATTTTCAAGAGGTGGTAAACCTTTCCTTTTAGGATTCACTGTACTGAATGCAAAAGTATTTTTATTTCTCAGTTTTTCATACAGTTGTACAGATGAAAAAAAATTATCCATATAAACTATGTGGTTCTTACCTTCTAGACCATTCGTGAGATCCAAAACTACTCTTCCACCTAATCCACATTCAACTTTATTTTTAGCTTTTCCAACATAAATTTGAAATTTCAAGTTGTAAGCAGATTCATCACATAACATCCTAATTTTGTAACCACGTTTAATTGGCTTATCCCTCATAACTTGTTTTATACAGGATCGTCCCTTAAATTTAACCATACTCTCATCCACAGCAACGTTACGGTGTGGCTTGTAGCAGTCAATAAATGATTGAGATAAAAAATCAATGAAAGGTCTCAATTTGTACAATTTATCAGAATTCGGGTCATTTGGCAAACGCATCAATGAGTTATCATTTAAGTGTAAATGACTCAACAAGAAGCTAAAACGTTTCACTGGCATTAGCTTTGAAATATAAGAATCATGTAAGTCTTCGTCTTGTGACCAATAATCGCGATGGCTGGTTTTTTATTAATGGACATGTACAAATTTATACATAAAAAACATCGTATCTCTTTATCAGTTGTAGGTTTAAATGGTTTACACTTTTGTGTTGCATACAAGTTTGTATGAAAAACAATATGACAAATCACTGTATCATATACAAAAAGGGTAAATAATTTATAAGGATCTGGATTATCTATTTTTTTAACATGTTCAGTAACACCGCTATATTCACAGAACTGTGGAACACATTTGACAGTGTTTGTAGTATTTCAAATGATTTTATCACCTCCCGTATCACCAGATTCTTCACAATAACTACTAACATCATCTAAAGTAATAGGAATGTTCAAGTCACTGAAAAAATTCCGTTTTTTCTGGTTCATTTTGGTGAACGTCAGATTCCGAATCTAAGTCACTAGCAATACTTTCACAGTCCGAAGGTATTCCATCATCGCATACGTATCTTAAGATTTCTTCTTCACTCAAATAATTTCTTGACATTTTGTAAGTTACCTTCCACAAGCACCTCAAGGGCAGTGGTTACACAGTGTAACCACCAAAAACCACTTTACTGATCACAAATATGTATAACTTTATCTTTAGGCTTTTGTTCAACATTGAGAAAATATATTAAATATAACTAATTCACTTGAAAAAACAAAAATAAACGAAAACTGTAAAAGATGCAAGGAAAGTAAACTATGACACATACCAACGTACTGCACGTGTAAACAAATGTTGCTTACTACAACAGCAGATGACTCCTAACAGCTGATGCAACTGCCAGCACTCCAAGTGGCAGAGAAATGAACTTCTATGGTGGTGTCACTGTATAGCTGCTGCCCTGGAAAAAAGGACTATTTAGAGAAATGCAAGTGGTTTCACTGTGTAACCACTGCCCCGTTACGCCCAACATACAGGTGGTCACACTGTGTATTGCCTGCCCTTCTGTAATCGATCGCAGCGCGGTATCATACAGTGGGTTGGACCTGAAGTTAAGTTGGACCTAAGAAGACAAATCAATACAAAACATGACACAATTTTCAAAGCACTCAGCATCGAAAACACACAAAATACTAATATATACTCCACAATCACACACAATAATACCAATTTAAAGTGCCAAATCCAACTTTATATACTACAACAACCAACCAACACACAAGTACTTCACGAGACTAAAAACTATTGAGGGTGAGGATGGGAACACAAAGCGTCCCGAAACGTGTTCCAAATAAGGAAAATACATCTTGAGGTAAAATCATATAAATATAAAGTATATTTTATACATCAAGAAATAGAATGTAGCAAAAAGTCTTTGAATATATATATAACATGTAAGCTATTAAGTGTTATGATTGTAAACAAACAAGTGGAATATGTAACACAAGGTCTAAAGAAATTAAGAATTTTGATTTAAGGAATTATTTAACGAATAAGGATAATCCATTAGGAATTTTCTCATTAATAATTAATTAAAATAAGACCATAAACGTAACAGAGTATATAAATGCCAAAATTGAAACTAAACTTATAATTCAACAAGTAAAAAGGCGTTGCCTACGAATCACATACACTGCATTCCATTCTACCTTACGCGCTGTCTATACTTACGCTGAAATGTTCTAAATCTTTTTTTCGCTGAGTCTCACCAACTTGCCAAAGAATTTCCTTGTAGTCTTTTTCTTTTCTAGACTTCTTTCGAGGACTTCTTGTATCGTAATTTATTGCAGTACACGTTTACTTGATTTAAACTCTAGTTAGAATAATTTGCACAAAAATTAGAAATGTAAAAAGTAGTGTGCAAAGAAATACTCAAAAAATAAATTAAAAAAGAAATGAAGTGAAGACAACGCTGACTAGAGCAGATAAAACATGATTTAAAAGTCACAACGATGTATTTAAAGTAAACTTTTAAGGAAACTGTATATAAACTTTCTGCACGCACTGCAGGAAATTGTAGGCAATTTTGTCAGGTTGTAAACTACTTTGACGTTAGTTATGATTGTTAGTATACCCTTAGTTGTTAGTATAATTGGCGTGAGATAATTTATGATTCTGCTTTTACACAAATATAGCATATTGTAGTTCAACTTCTATTTTTAATATAATTATAAAAAATTTATGTAATTATATTTATAAAACTTAATAAGAGTTTTATAATAATAATAACAGCACTTTGTTTAAGCGAGATAAATAAACTGCGTAATCAGAATGAAACAAATATAAACGAGACCTTCACTTTGTAGTATTAAAATTTATAAACACAACACTGTTTATAAACGAGTATGAACAACGCGTGTATATATATGACAGACCCTTAGTTCCCGTAATGGCGAATGTAGGAAAAATAACAAATTGCTTTATACACGAGACCGCAAGGTTAGGAAGAAGGCATAATGTCAATATGGTAACATTCCCATAGGTCAGTCGTTAATATCCGATGAGAAACATCTGGCTAATGTTTGAGATTAGGCCTACTCAAATAAATTTTTATCTTGCATTGTATTCCAGACTTGTATTTATGAAATGTAGTCCATAAGGTACGTTTTCATTAATAATTAATGTAAATAATACACAAAATGCAATATTTCAAAATTACTTGCTACAATTACTAATGGCTATGACTGAATGAATACAACAATGTGTGTGTGCGTGTGAGTGTTTTGGTTGTTTAGTTTATACACACACAGGCGCCATCTAAAAATGAATCGTATTACAGTAAATACCAGAAAAAATGTGACGTTGAAAAGTAAAGTAAATTCGTATGCATTACTACAGAACTGAATTTTTCAGTCCGTAATGCTAATATAATTCAGAATTCAGAGCGCTACGGTTTCTCTCCTTTTTATATTAAGCTTAGTGACACTGTAACTCTATGACAACTGTAATTTAATTTACCAGTCAATTAGTTTGCTGAATAACCTGTCACATTGTGTAGTCACGGAAATTTGAAACTAGTTGTGATATGGAAATAGACGTAAGTTAGCAGATTATTACAGTTTACAGAATTGATATAGAATGAGTACTGAATTGTAAACAACACCAAGTTTTTATCAAACTATGCAATTAACCTTTTATATAAGTAATGCCTTGAGCTTTCAGTTTATAATTAATTCAAATAAAAGTATTCAAAAATAATTATTGTAAAACGAATTTATCCTATGATATGAATAGCTTGATTTCATTGAATGTTATTTTACTTAGTCCAGATAAACGTGGCTGGATTTAACATACAATTATTTATTGTTTTAAATAATTATTAAATTATTTTTCCTGTTTGTAATTTCTGCTACTTACAATCACAAAAGTTAGAAAACGTAATGACTAATATTGTAGAAAAACAGTACTGCATAATGGAATACCTTATCCTTGTAGAAATACTGTTGAATTAAGTGTCATTTGAATAAAAATTAGAAATAAAAATTTTAGTAGCGTTAAAGTGTACTTTCACTGTTACATTCGTAACAGTAATTCTGATTCCATAAAAGTATTAATGTTAGTCATAGTTTTTATTATTTAATACGTTGGAAATACCTAAGAGCTGTAACCAACTGGTAATTTTTACATTGTCAAGTGATTTTTAAAATGTATTATTTTTATTCCCTTAAAAACATTTTTTTGTAAATTATCAAATATTGCCTCATGTTAGCTGAATAAAATTTTTTGATGAAATTAACAGTTCATAAAGCGCCTCCAAAACATAATAATTGTCACAAATTAATAAAATTAAATAATTTTCTATTACAATTACGGTACATATACTGCTATTTTCCGTTAATGATTAATTATGTTATAGGGAAAATGATCGAATGTAAGAAAACATATAGCCGTTCACGTATGTGTGTTTAAGATAATTTACATTAAAAACGCACTTACCATATGTGCGTTTGATCACAATAAGTAAACTGTATATTCGACTGTCATGTGCAAATGATTGGGTCTATTACAATATTGAATAGTAATATTGTAAGCTTCCCAGTTACAGAAAGGGACTGACTTGGCGGAATGTCTGTTTGCATAACAAAAGATGCCCATAATACGAAGTCGTAAAAATATCTGCGTCCAGTTTCCTAAATCTCAATGCTTACCCAGTAGAAAAGAGACATTTCTTTTGTGCTGACTCGTTGTATTTCCTCTGACATCACCAATCATTGAAGCGCCGTGAATTAAGAATCTTTTGTTGAAAGTTCCGATTAATACTCTTTAATGTTACTAAATATAATTCCTTCAGTGTAGCAGGCCGACTCGTCCAGAGTAACAATATAATGCTGTGAGTTTATAACTTATGAAATTTCTTATGCTTGTAAATATATTTCTTCTAGGTAAATGTTTTGCATACTAAGCAATTTTAGCCTGCGTTGAATGGCATGTGCGCCGAAGTATTCGGGCATACACACTGGATTCACTATTCTCGACAATTGTGCCTTACAATGTATTACAAAATCAACATTAATTTCCCACGTACATGTAATAGCAATATGATATCTGTAAATTTGAATTCACTACGGACTTTTATGAATAGTTTGAGGCTAATTTCGTTGTATGAAACAAATAAAATTGTCGAAATAAATATATATTAACAAAGTTAATAATTTTTAAAATATGAATTTTGGAGTAGTACAATGTTTTCAAGAAAAGACATATGTTTTAATGTTTTTTGTAAAATATAATGTTCCGTGTTATCTCAAGTTTTTACACACTGAATTTTATATATTTTAGTTTTATTAAGACATATGGGGCAATCCTGAATTACAGAATTCGTGTTAATATAATAAATATGTATGTATGTGTGTATATATATTATTTTCTATATAGATAACTCAACATTTCGTGCAGTAATTATATAATTTGTGATGTTATTCAATTTGTTTCTTCTGCAAATAGTGTAATTTCGTATATTCTTTTTAACACCTGACGCACGTTACACTGAAAAATATCAGTATCATCAAAGGTAAGTAAATTCATATATATTGTAACCAATCGTACTTTCTGTGTATCTTGTGAGTCTTATAGCCACACGTTGTTGGCGTCAATTTGTAACGATACTATTGTATGTCCCTCTTTTAAAATCCCCAAGTTGTTGGCGTCAATTTGTAAAGAAACTAAGTTGTACGTTTTCTTACTTCTCTCGCTAACGATGAAGATCGCGAACGTGCTAATAACCAGTACCGAATCTTTCTCGTTCTTCTCTTTACCTGTCCTTAATTGATGTAAGTTACTTGCTTCCCGATAGGCGCCAAATTGTTTTACAAAAAAAAAACAATTAAAAAGTCCGAATTGCGTCGTCTTCTTTTCCATGATAGTAATTTCAACTTACTCACACGGACTGGCGTGAATTCAAATCCCGCGTGTCGTCCGACGTGTTACCAACCTATAATTCTGGTAACAAATTTTCTTCACTGCTAAAGTACACAAATATTACAATATATATCAAATAAACAAAGGACGGTTATTAATGTTCAGTACTAGTTTATTAGTGTCCAGATTCGCTAATCATTTATCATTTAAATACAAAAGGTGTTATTATAAAAATGTTTGCTCCGGCTATAAATAAATTATAACTCAGCGGTTGGCTATGGGCAGTTTGACGAAAACAGCATGGACGCTGATATTAATTTTTTACACAATTCATTCAGTCAAAGAGTTCTTTTGATTACGAAAAAATAAACAAAATGTTATTAAAGTACACAACCTTACATCAATGTTACTTAAATACTATGCAGGGTTACATACAATTCGGTTCTTAGTGTTTAAAAAGTGTGTCAACCTTTTGGCCTCGCACATAGGTTAAGCTATAGTTTACATACAGTTTTAATAAATATTTTCGATTAATCCTTGAAAGAATTTAGTATACCAAGTTCGGAGTGAGCGTTATTGTGATGTGAAAATGTTAACTAGTTTTGTTCGCAATTACTGATAATTCATTTATACTTAACAAAATCTTGTCGTTTCTTGTGATGAGTCACAGATATTTCTTCCAGATTTTGTTGATATATTAATTAATTATTCATCATTTGCGTTTCCTCCTTTTTCTGGTTTCTAATTTATTTATTCAAAGTTTTTATTAATTTTTGATTATTGAAATGTGTTTTATAGTTTCATCCTGGGTTCAATGTATCTAGGTTCAACTTCTAGTATTCGTATTGATTTAATTTTGATTGCTTTTCCCTCTTTTTTAACTTTTAATTGAGTCGAATTCAGTTTGGCATCCGTCTCTCTTGATCGTTCATAATGGACTGATACGTTTTATAACGGTTTTATATAATAAGGTTTCGTTGTTATGGTAACCAGCTCCTACCTTATTGGTTGTAAACATTTGTACTCATTGTTATAAATCTTGGGTTTTTGCTCGAAATTAATAAATATTTTATAATTGCTATTATTCCTTGGTGTTATTACCAATGTGTGGTAGATATTAACAGAAATGTCTCTATTTTCTTTCAAAGATTAATTTTATATCCCATAAAGCTGGGCTTGGTCATGTATTAATGTTTTGACAAATTTGCTAATGTTATGTTATTAAATATTTCACTTATTTTTTCTGTTTATTCTATTTCTGACATACTATTATGGTTAGCTAATTGAAATTAATAAGTTGCTTGGTCTTAATTTTTAAATACAATGGTTGATTGCTTACAAATTGTTTTTTCTGAATTTTGACAGGCATTTTATAGGCCTAAGCTGTAACTGTCTAGAATTTCTTATTTTACACAATTTAAACATTATTTATTACTTTCATATGTGCTGCTTACTGTCACTTAGTCCTTGTTTACTTTTGGATTACTTTGGGCTGTTTTACAATAAATGAATGTTATTATAATTTTACAAAATCATTCCTTGTCTAATACTTTGTTTTCTATCTTTACAATGATGAGTAATATTGGGATTGTTAAACTTATACAATTGCTTGCTTATACCTTATACTATCTCTTACACACTTTTTTATCACTTAATCCTACCATGATAACATATAATATTAAAATTGGTTTATGGTCTGTTAATGATCCAGTCATATTCCTTCTTATAAAACACAACTCTTTTAAATAAACTAATAACAACTTTGGTGAATGGTGTCTTGACACCATTTATTATATTGTGATTATCATCCTAGTGACTATTTTGGTAATATAGGATGTTTTTTTCTTATTGCACTCATAACTACATTGTTTCTTAATTGCTGACACAATGAAATTGGTTGTCTATCAACATTATGATTATTGTTTCTGGTTTGTCACCATTGTTCATTTCTTTTATTAAGATTATTAATTGTTTATCTTAATTCCTTCCTATCCTCTCTATCACTTTCACTGCTTATCATTAATACTTCCTACCTACCTCTCACTCTTGGTTTACATTATTTTTTAAAACCTAATTTTAAAGACAGTTTGTTAACATTTTATGTTTACCTTTATATCTCAGTAAAGTTATTTTTAACACACATAATATACTAACAATTGGTTTACTTGCTTATTATTGGTAGTGTACTTCCTTTTACATAACTTATATAATACTCGTTACTAAATTTGATATAGTATTTGTGCTTTTATTAGTTTACATTTGTTTATTTTATATTCTTTATCTGCCCAATCACTGGGGTTGGGTCATAGTCATTTGTCTGTCAGTCTAGTCTATTCACTCATTTATTAATTTTTGTCTACTAGTTTTCTTTTTATTCTCTCAATACCATTTTATATTTTTGATCATTATTCTTTAAACTAGTTTACTTTTCTTCAGCTATGTAATATTTGTGGATCCCCTATAGGGTCTGAGTTCTGCAACGTTATAATATATATATATATATATATATATATATATATATATATATGTTGTGATGTTATTCAATTTGTTTCTTCTGCAAGTAGTAAAATTTCATATTTTCTTTTAACACCTGACGTACGTTTCACTGAAAAATATAAGTATCATCAGAGGTTTGTAAGTAAATTAATAACAATCGAAATGATTCTGTTAATATAAAAAAAAATTAACGAATAATCGAATTTGTATCGATTTTAATGTAAAATAACTGATAATCGACATAAAATCACAAATAAAATTCCCAAGAACACTACATTCAAAAATTCACCTATTAATAATAATATAAAATATAAAACCTTCACTTATTACGGAAATATAGCTCAAAAACTAAATAAATATTTAAGATACTAATTTAAAAATATCTTATAATACAGATAATATAATTTTTAACAAAATAAAACCTAAAACTAAATCCAATATTTACAATAAAAATGGAATATATAAAATAGAATGTCCAGATTGCAATAAATTTTACGTTGACCAGACAAAGAAAAGACTACTAGATAGATTCCTTCAACACCACAATGCATATTTAAAACCAAATATTTATAAATCTAATTTAGCCACACATTGTCTAAATAATAACCACCAATTTCCAATCATTGAAAATATAAAGTTAATTAAAAACATACAAAAAGTTCAAAAAATGAATATTTGGAAAAATCTTAATATTTACAAACACAATAACAATAATTTATTAATTAAAGAATAACCCAAATAAAAACAAAACAAGACGATCTATTTAAAATTATAAATTTACTAAAAAATAAAAATGAATAAAATATAAACAATAAATATTTCAAATATAACCGAGAAAACAGCTGCTGAAGAAAATAAACATTAAACAAAAAATCGTTTAGGCCTACTTATCGACCTAAATCGATTATCAGTTATTTTACATTAAAATCGATACAAATTCGAATATTCGTTAATTTTTTTTTATATTAACAGAATTATTTCGATTGTTATTAATTTACTTACAAACCTCTGATGACACTGATATTTTTCAGTTAAACGTGCGTCAGGTGTTAAAAGAAAATACGAAATGTTACAGAAGAAACAAATTTAATAACATCACAACATTAGGCCTATATAATTGCTGCAAGAAATTTCGAGTTACGTATATAGAAAATTATATATATATATATATATATATATATATATATATATTACAACGGTACTATTGTTTTTGCAAATATAAATTTGTTTGTGTTTGAGGAGCCCCACAATCTTGGAGCGCCATTTGATACAACGATACATATACATAAATTGTGAACAAATTTAAATGTATTTTAAATTGTATAGCCCCACGTCCTATAACGTCTTACCTACGTTATAACATCGGGAACCTGTGCATAATTGCCTCGGATCAATTGCACAGGCTGCCATAGTCGTAACCAACTTCTAATTATTAATTTTACAAGCTGTAGTTAGAATTAAATGAAATTTTACAGGGGTGTCTGATGATTTATTCACTCAGTATTATGTGTTATGTAATGACATCTCTTTATTAAACGATTTCTTTAACAGCTCTACATGAGGTTTTTACCATAAGGTTTTCTTAATATATAGTTTACAGTTTACAACATATTTTCTGAAGGGGCCCACAAAATAAGGAATGTTATATGCTAGCATTTTCTACGGATCCGGGATATTAAACTGGTTTGTAAGTAAAGCTCACTTCCTCATAAACTATCATACTATTTGTGGGCCATTTGAAGAATGGACTTGATTTAACTTTTAGTATCAGAGAAGCTTTATAATATAAGCATTACTTGCTACTACAAATATTTTTTTAATCGTATGACATACTACATGTTACAAAGTGACTATTATTAAAGTCTTTTATATTGTTATTTAAAGTGTCTTTTACAAAACATTTGTTTGAATGTTATTTAACCACGGAAGACAGGCTTCCGCGTCACCTTGCTATCCTGATGTTTACTCCGTGTCCTGCTCCTTGCTCCTTGGGGTGTCTACAGATGGTCGATCTTTATTGTAGTTTTCTTTCGTGCTGAAGTTCCTGAAGTGATTCGGTCATTATAAAGCTGGTATGCTGTTCTCAGAAGTCTGGTAGGTAGTTAAGCCTCTTTAGTAGTATAACTCAAGTTAATGTTTCTGTTTGCCACAGAAATGCACGTCACATCATTATAGATAAAAGGTTGTCACTTTAGGTACCTCGTACCTTTTTATTTTAAAGAAACATTGATATCTTACACACTAGTCAGTAGAGATGTCATCCCGCACACTTATTTATTCCTATTTTTTTTTATAGATTACATGTTTACTTTATGACACACTAATTTACCGCTACATTCCTCTGCGCATTGTTAAATCTACACTTAAAAAAAAAAACAAATATTGTCGTACTTTTGGGGCATGGTTCCGGTATGTACTGTTTACAACGAGAACGCTCCATCTCGACTGATTTACTACGTTAGGACAGGTAAGATAACTGCGCGGAGTTTACGCTTCACCATAAAATAGTTCCACCTTTATTCGATATTTACGGTATTAATGTTTGACCTATTAATTATCCAAAGATATGCTTTACTTCAGAATTAATTATGGTATACTACTGTGTTACTGTTTATTTATTTATTTATTGCAATTTACAGGTATTATTAGTTTTGTTTATGGGTCTGTATGCAAGTTGATTCCGGTTACCGCAAGTCAATGCATGGTAAATTATTAAAGGGTTTCCTTGCCTTTACACTCGCATTCCTTTTGACCTTTTAAATCTCTTTATTAAATATTATTTTGAGTTATTTCAGGGGTTTAAAATTTGTTTAAATGTGCGATTTATTAAAATTTAAATTTCTCTCCTTTATATATATATATATATATATATATATAATTTGTGATGTTTTCAATTTGTTTCTTCTGCAAGTAGATAATATTGTATATTCTTTTTTTTTTTTTTAAAAAGAATATACAATATTATCTACTTGCAGAAGAAACAAATTGAAAACATCACAAATTATATAATTACTGCAAGAAACATGGAGTTACTTATATAGAAAATGATATATATACATATATATATATATATATATTTTTTTTAATGAAATCGTCACAGTTCTTTGGGACGACATTATTATATAACGACACAAATTATATATGCAGGTTGTGAGCAATTATAACAATACCAGGTGTAACTATGATAAGAGTATTAGATTTATGAGTATTTAAAAATTCATATTTATTGTTTTATCAAGCCTTATAAATAATAAAACATCGTTAATAATCTTCGATCAAGATATCACTCCTTATTAAGTGTTTATCTCTTAAACTATACGGTGTTACACACATTTAAAACACTCTTACATCTACACATGTTAATAATCTTAATCTAGACTTTTATTCAATTTGATTTACTAAAACAAATAAAATTAAAATGTAATTTGAATTGAATTCTTTTAATCAGATCTGACCTCAGCTCGCTCAGTCTGTACCAATGTTTAAAAATTAAATTTAAAATTACATTAATTACTTTTAGACTGGCATTTGTTATATATTCAAAATTTAAATTATTCTTTTCTACAATGAAAATATCAAATAAATTTAATTATTTACTTTGACAAACAAAAATATACTATCTCAAATTTAAACTCCTTTGTTTTTCTTATTTCTTTATATCCGATCGCTCATTCTTACGACTAAACATTTATCTAAGATTCTAATATATTATTTCTAATAATAAACATTTTCTTTGCTTTTAATTTATTGTCTTTTTATATAGTCTTTATGAGCTCTTTTAAAAAAATCATTTGTAAATGCATTTTGCATGTCACCGCGAGTTTTGATGATCTTACGACTTATTGACGGGGTCCAGCGTTGTCTAGAGTTGGGTTTCCATTGCTCCTGGCTTGGCGTGGTCCTGGATATGTTTGGAGTCCAACGTCGTTCTCCAGCAGTGTGTGGTCCGTCTCAGAGAATTGCTATCTGCTGCAAGGTGGATCTCAATCGTCGGTTAGGCATCTAAAAACATCTCCTAACGTCCAGCATCCCTCGTCGCTCTTGTAGCTTCTCCCTAGTTACTCTTTGTAGACTTAAACGGTCCCGGTACTTTACGCTTCCCGAAATATTGTCAACAATTATTCGTTCGTCAATGAGACTTGTAATAAAATAAAAACTGTTCTGCCGACGGACAGCATGTCCGACTGCAACTGTGTCTTGAAATGAAGAGAAGGGTTTTCAGTCGAACCCTTAATTTATACCCTCTCGGGATTCCGCACCTGTTGGTTCCGAAATCATCCTGTCGAGGCCTGCAGATCACATGCTTGCCCCCACTCCCGAACCTTTTCATATATTTGCTATTTTTTAGCAAATAGCAATGTTTTGTACGGAATCGAGATAGCACAAATCATAGCTAATTTGATTAAGCACTCACTGTATTAAGTTGAGCGTCTTAGGGTAATTTGCGTATTTTTAGCACGTTTATTTCGCACTGACTTCGCGTAGTGTGTCCTATTAACGTCATATTCTCACTGGGGATAACTATAAAATTTACACACACTTTGGTGCCTTTTGTTCGTTTATACACTAATTAGTTTTCACACAAATAATTAAAGTAATTATTTTAGTAATTACTTAGGGGGGGTAGCTGAGATTCCTGTCTGTACATGCATCACTAACACACACAAGATACACACGTAACACACATACAATCGAGCAGGTGTTCCTTGCCTGTCGAAACAGGTTAATTTCTCCCCTAATATAACAATGAAATATTTTTACAATCTCAGACCTGTCCATTTACCCCTAACTTACAATAATTCTACAAATTTTATATTTATTTAAATCAATGCCCAATACACCATATGGCTGTATCGTTGCAATATATATATAATATTATAATATAATCATGTTAATATACAGAAAATATCGAATTATAATAACAAAACGACATTGCTATCGCACATTCTAAATACGGGCAGATGAAAAACCAACAAATGTACTATATTACGCATACCAGCAAATAATGTTTTCGACCGATTGACCGATATTGCTATTAATGAAATTTTGGGGCCTCCTAGGATTGCTAAATTAATGGTGAATCTCACCTCAACATAATCACTAATACTTGAATGTTTTTGTGTATTATTATATACTACAACGTATAATATGATTACATATCATAGATCTAAAAAATTTTAAACTTTCTTACAGACTTAATAGAAGATTGTAATTAATTATTAAAAAAATTTTACATATTGATCTTCCAATTTAAAGTATCATATCCGTTTTGTTGTGTCAAAGTTGCCTACAATTTCCTGCAGTGCGTGCAGAAAGTCTACACATTTTGCTTAAAATTTATATTATTTTAAAATACATCGTTGTTAGTTTTAAACCACGTTTTTATCTGCTCTAGTGAGAGTTGTCTTTACTTCGTTTCTTTTTCATTTATTTTTTGAGTATTTCTTTACACACTACTTTTTTACATTTGTAATTTTTGTATAAATTATTCGAACTAGAGTTTAATTCAAGTACTGCAATACAAATGGTGAAATCATATAGATTTTTATGAGCCAACTATTGAAGTTTTCATTAGTATCTTGAAAGTTTACTAAAAACTTTGTAGAGGAAGATAAGGTAGGTATCAAAAAAACAGTGTCATTTCTATGGAACACTTTATTCGGAATAATATAAGTATTAATCAGCTCATTTAATAAAGTTAATAAACAATTTAAATTTTGATGATACCAATTTTGATGTATTACAATATACTTGCGCTGATGACACATTTTTCTCAAAATCGTAAAAATATTAACGATGCATACTAAGGTGGGCCGGAACCTCAAAACAACAACTTGATCACATGATCAAACCTCAAAACAACATGTGTTTTGTCACACAGTGGGATGAATCCTCGTATGATAACGTGTCTTTTTGTAAAGGAAGCCACAATGGATCAAGCTCTTTGGATTATTTACTTTCCGTCAAAAGGCATTGACTAAAGGAACAGTATAGTTACAGTTTCATTAAAACGTAATATTTGATAACGCTTTTTCTTTTGAGAAACGAGCTGCGTTTCGTGAGGCCTTTACCGATACGTTCATTGGAACGTATACTTAACTTTATCATCTTACACTTTGTCAGTGTACCGTACATGGTCACACTGTCATTGTAACATAATCTTTATGTTTACATAATTTTTTTCAGTCCACTATCAAGTTACATTCCTATTTCAGATATTTAAAAAAGGTAATTCGCTAAAAAAATTAGTCATGGGACAAGAAAGCAACAAAGTAAATGTAAATGTAAGTCAGTTTATAAACATAAAAAATTTCCTAATTTCTGTGTTTTCTTTTGTTGACTTAAATACATGCATGTTCTACATCAATATTTTAGGAGTTGGGGAAAAAATGTACTTACCTTTCCACAAATCATATTGTAGAGTATCATATGAAAAATGCATTCCATAGGGTACCTGTTTACATCACGTTTACAATCCGTGTTACACAACTGCTTTTTCATGGGCACAGGTAGAAACACACGGGTACGTTCTGGGAGAAAACGTTCGAGTTTCTATTTTAATGCATACGTTCACGATTCATGTTTTCCACTTGACTGGCAATATACTTTCCTAGTCGGATCGGTTTAAATATACTCTTCTACTGATGGAATTTGCATTATATATACGTCTATTTTTATCCTTCAACTCAAACATTTTGAATGCGTTTCTGAACATAAGAGCTCATTTATTAAGCCTGATACGTATCAATTTTTGTAATTCTTACAATTTAAAAATAAAACATTGTGTGCCCAGACACACTTTCACTTATAGGGTTTTCTGTGTTACGAGTTCTGCACTCTATCTTAGTCTAGGTAAGTTAGAAGTTTAATGACTTTAATTCAGAAAATTAGAATATTTAATTGCCGAAATACATTAACAATAACGTATTTTAACTTGCACTGAAAATCGCCTAACATATTCTTGGAACATCTTGAAATTAAAGTGCGGAAGGCCAAGATAGGATCCAAAGTGTCCAACATAATGGGGTAATGAAGTGCAACGTATTTCGCTGTAGCAAGCTAGAGTCGCTAGCCTCTTTTACCTAACCCTAACTCTCTCCACCAAGTTAGCAGTTTCCGGGAACCTGAAGATATGGTAACCAACCACAATAAGCAGCAGGGTCAGGGCGGAGGAGAAAGGAAGAAACGGTCTCCCGATTATTAGGAGGTTGGGAGTAAGGCCCACTACTCTACACAGTACAAAAGTTACTAAGCCTCAGTTGAAGCATAGGAAAGTAGAGCGGGATACTGGCAATAAGCATGAAAAACGAAATATCGACATGATTATCGGTACGTGGAAAACACGTAGTTTGCTAGAGGTGGTGCCCTTAAAGAACTTATGAATGGAGTGAAAAATTATGACGTTGAAATTTTGGGTTTCCAAGAGACAACATGCAAAAGCAGGGCCTTTTTGAAATGGGATCCCACAGTTTATTACACAGAGGAAACACAAACAAACATGAGCTGCGCATGGTATTCATAGCCGATAATAGGAGAGTACAGTTGAGTTTTTACCAGTAACTGAGAGAATAATTATAATGAGACTAAGAACAAAATTTATTAAGCTGCCAATTTAAATGACCTTGGTTTCTTAATTCCGCAGCTTAAACACAGTCCTGGTTATACCGTTCTTCCCTCTGCTTCCGTTTTACGTAGCCCACTGTTGTTTCTGAAAACTCAACCAAGACGGTTTTTAACATCTTACAGCATTTCTCAACCTCATTATTTATCAAAATATTGAGTGCAGGAAGACTTTAAGTAACTGTTTATTGGTGTATCAGTCTGATATCAGGAATATATAGCTCATCTACATTCAACCTGAGCCACATTGGCTGCTTGTGGTTGTGTCTGGTTTCCAGATTTGAAAACCTATTTCATGATTACCAGATAATGGTTGGATTCACAACTGGCAATATGGTAGCCTCTAACATTCATTACACTAGATGCAATTCTTTTCTCAACCAAGATACAATCTATTTGGTTGTGTTATTTACCGTCAGGAGATGTCTAGGTTCGCTGTGAAATCTTTACAAGTTAATTTTGTTGACATTATCACCATGTCCTTAGAGACTGCAATTATTCGCATTTCATTGTCATTGCTTTCTGCGTGCAAACTAAGCTTCTTAGTAAACTTTTCATCTGCTACTTCTCTGCCTACTTTGGAGTTTAAGTCATCTATAATAATACTAATGTCACTTTATGGCATTAAATTGTAAGCCTGTAACAGTCTCTGGTAAAACGTCTCTTTATGCATATCATCTTTTTCGTTCACCAGTTAAAAATATCGGTATGGAGAACCATACATGACTTCCATATTCTAAGATTTATAATTAAAATAATTTTCGAAATGAAATATTACCATAGAAACTACTTCTTTCTACTTACTGCTTCAGCCTTAACCACAGTACTGTGGTCAATAACATATACCACCTCACGTTATCGCACTCGATTTTCACTGATGATGGAAGTCGATGGCATTGCCGAAACGTCTGGTTTTGTAGAAAACATTGGACTACGGCCAAATATCCCGGGAAGGAATTTTAACAAAAACTACTTCTTTGTTGCCGATAACGTTGTACACATATATATAACAAGTACTTTACTCTTGTTAAAACGTAAAAGGTTGCCGGTAAACTACCCCTTCCCCTTAACCGATCTTCACCAAAATCGAAAGTCATTGAGACCTCTACAATTCTGGGACGTATGCAAAACATTATTTGATTCTGTTTGAATTTGCGGCTGTTATCGTTTGCCATAGAAAATACGCTTGATAAAAAAACGTTGCAGGTAAACTACCCCTTCCCCTTAACCGATCTTCACTGAGTACTCTACAAATCAGGGCTGTATGCAAAACATTATTTGATTCTGTTTGAATTTGCGGCTGTTATCGTTTGCCATAGAAAATACCCTTGTTAAAAAAACGTTGCGGGTAAACTACCCCTTTCCCTCAACCGATCTTCACCAAAAACAATAGGTCTTGAGGAATCTACAATTTAGGGCTGTATGCAAATAATCTTTTGATTCTGTTTGAATTTGCGGCTGTTATCGTTTGCCATAGGAAATACCCTTGTTAAAACATAAAACGTTACAGGTAAACTACCCCTTTCCCTTAACCGATCTTCACCAAAATCAACAGATCTTGAGAACTCTACAATTCAGGGCTGTATGCGAAACATTATTTGATTCTGTTTGAATTTGCGGCTGTTATCGTTTGCCAAACAAACAAAATTATCCTTGCTAAAAAAAAACCGTTGCAGGTAAACTACCCCTTTCCCTCAACCGATCTTCACCAAAAACAATATGTCGCGAGTACTCTATAAATCAGGGCTGTATGCAAAAAAGTATGTGATTCTGTTCGAATTTGCGGCTGTTATCGTTTGCCATAGAAAAAAATCTACAGACAGACACACACAGACACTTTTCGAAAAATGACTTTTTTTCATGTTTTGAGTGTAGTACAATCATATTCTGCAATAATTTCGAACAGGATTTTTTTTGCCATCACCATACTTCCATTTCCTTAAGGAACATGGAAGTAAATATCGGTATGGAGAACCATACATGACTTCCATATTCTAAGATTTATAATTAAAATAATTTTCGAAATGAAATATTACCATAGAAACTACTTCTTTCTACTTACTGCTTCAGCCTTAACCACAGTACTGTGGTCACTAACATATACCACCTCACGTTTTCGCACTCAATTTTCACCGATGATGGCAGTCGATGGCACTGCCGAAAAGTCTGGTTTTGCAGAAAACATTGGACTACGGCTAAAGAGCCCGGGAAGCAATTTTAACAAAAAAATACTTCTTTGTTGCCGATAACGTGGTACACATATAAAAAATTCTCCACTACACCTTCAACTATAATTTTTAATAATAGAAAATTACCCCCACCCCGTTCACCTAAATTCTTCATTTATAGATATTTCATCTACGTTTCTACAGTGGATTACTATGAGCTTCTTATCAGGATAATTTATTTATAAAAATTAAGTACTTTACTCTTGTTAAATCATAAAATGTTTCAGGTAAACTACCCCTTTCTCTTAACCGATCTTCTCCAAAATCAACAGACCTTCCGTCCTATACAATTCATGGAAGCATGCAAAAATATATTTGATTCTGTTTGAATGTGCGGCAGTTATCAACATAAAATGTTCCTGGTAAACTACCCCTTTCCCTTAACAGATCTTCACCAAAATCAATAGACCTTGAGCTCTCTGCAACTGAGGAAAGCGTGCAAAAAATTATTTGATTCTCATTGAATTTTCGGCAGTTATCGTTCGTCATAATAAAAATTACCCTTTTTAAAACATAAAACGTTGCTGATAAACTACCCCTTCCCTTAACTGATCTTCAACAAAATCAACAGACCTTGAGTTCTCTTTAGTTCAAAAAGGTATGCAAAAACCTAGTTGATTCTGTTTGAATTTATGGCAGTTATCGTTCGTCATATAAAAAATTACCATTGTTAAAACATAAAATGTTGCTGGTATACTACCCCTTTGCCTTAACCGATCTTCACCAGCACCAATAGGTATTGAGAACTCTATAATACAGGGCTGTATGCAAAACATCATTTGATTCTGTTTGAATTTGCGGCTGTTATCGTTTACTATAGAAAAAAATTACCCTTGATAAAAAAATCGTTGCTAGTAAACTACCCCTTCCCCTTAACCGATCTTCACTAAAAACGTCAGGTCTTGGGTACTCTACAATTTAGGCTTGTATGCAAACAATTATTTGATTCTGTTTGAAATTGCGGCTGTTATAGTTTGCCATAGAAAACACGCTTGATAAAACATAAAACGTTGCTGGTAAACTACCCTATTCCATTAACCGATCTTCACCAATAACAATAGGTCTTGAGAACTCTACAATTCAGGGCTGTATGCAAAACATTAGTTGATTTTCTTTGAATTTAGGGCAGTTATCGTTCGTCATAGAAAAAATACCCTAGTTAAAACATAAAACGTTACAGGTAAAATACCCCTTTCCCTTAACCGATCTTCAACAAAATCAACAGACCTTGAGTTCCGTATAATTCAAAAAGGTATGCAGACGAGTAGTTGATTCTGTTTTATTGTACGGCAGTTATCGTTCGTCAAATAAAAATTACCCTTGATAAAACATAAAATGTTGCTGGTAAACAACCCTATTCCCTTAACCGATCTTCACCAAAACCAACAGGTCTTGAGAACTCTACATTTCAGAGTTGTATGCAAAATATTATATGATTCTGTTTGAATTTGCGGCTGTTATCGTTTGCCATATAAAATACCCTTGATAAAACAAAAAACTTTGCAGGTAAACTACCCTTCTCCCTTAACTGATCTTCACCAAAAACAATAGGTCTTTAGTACTCAACAAAACAGGGCTGTATACAAAAATGTATTTGATTCTGTTTGAATTTGCGGCTCTTATCGTTTGCCATAAAAAATACCCTTTTAAAACATAAAACGTTGCTGGTAAACTACCCCTTTCCCTTAACCGATCTTCACCAACACCAATAGGTATTGAGAACTCTACAATAGGGTGGAACGAAAATGGCCTTTTTTTAATTTTTTTTTTGTTTAGTTTTGTAATAGTGGGGAAAAGTTGCCTTTTAGGTTCAAAAAGAAGAAAAAAAAATTTGGTTGCTATACTACAACATCTTGAGGTGCCGCAAAGAGCTTAAAATTTGTAAGAAAATTAAAAAAATTGAAAAATTATAAAGTTTGATAAATAATTTTTTATGGTTTTCTCGTACATATAATGTTACAAAAGATAGTTGTAAATACATATATAAGCATTAGAATTGGAAAAAATTATTAATTACAAAATGTAATAATATTAAAAAAATATTTTTTAATGTCAAAAAGTTTGTATTTTTGCTAATTTTGAAACTTTTGCGAACATTTTGGTTGTTACAAATAGTAGTAAATAAGGTTGAAATAAAAGCTCGTCAAATCAATTATATATTTTTTTTATTAGAGCACACGTAAAAAAATATCATAATACACTTTTAAAGACATTGAAAGTTCATTTTTTATGATTTAAAAAACCCTTAATAATTACAAATGTTACAGCTGCAAAATGTTTGTTTCTACTTCATTGACACATTAAACTGTTTTTTTGTATCAAATTTTGGCATGTTCTCACGTGAGTCAATTTTTGCTCTTATATATCCTTCTCTTGCGATTGAACCACAGACATTTTGAGCCGATTCGGTCACCAGTTTCACAGCTCTTTCCACTGCTTGCGTGTGACAAGGAAGCCGGGGAAAGTCGATAAGCGGGTCCACTTTACTATTTGGTTGAGCTTCAGATGTCTTCCGTATAAAGTCTTTGAGAGAGTCAATGGAAACATGTTTTACCAAGGGGGGTTCAGTTACGTCATTTTCAGCCCATGAGATCATGTCGATGTAATCCTTTGCATCAAAGTTTATCTTTGGATCTTTAAAGTTCCTGACTCCGCCTCTACTTTCTGTTCTTGCTTTTAAAACACGTCGTAAACCAAGTTCTCTTACATTTTTGTGCTGATCACATAGCATGGACAAAAGGAGATTTTCTGCAGCAGCAAAGTACCCATTTCTTTGAATAACCGGGTCTAGAACGTTCTTGAAATCATCAGAGAGATAGCGTGAATATGAGATAAGCTTAAACAGATGTTTGGAACCATAAGTACATGAAGGTTTTAACTTAATGTTAAACCACACAGGTGCATACACTTTCACAATGTACTCAGCCAGAGTCTTAAGGTTTTCAGTTGGATTTTCAGTTGCCACATACAATCTAAGTATACGGTTTGCTAATGTAAGCCACCTGTAGTAAGCAAGTTTTCCAGGGTTTCTTAAAGATAAATCTAGTGAGCAATTTCCACTTGATACAGCGATACACATATCCAATAAATACTTCTGATCTGTACTTAAATCATTTATGTTCTCCAAAAGAGGAAGGTTATTTTCAATTGGCAAGAAAGTAACCACAGGAAGATTAGCACAGTTTTCCAGCTGCTGACCTATTTCGCCTTTAAACTCATTGGGTCCCTTCGTTTTACCATCTAAATGACAAAAAAGATGTCGCAAAGGTAGCTCATTTCCATGGAACAAATAAACTAACCATTGTAAAGGTCTTCCTATTTCATTTTCCATCAAAGAAATCACACCATTATTATGTCCAGTGTTTATAACGGTTCCATCACACCCAATAGCAGTAAAGTTCAAAAGTTGTTCGTTGTGTTCTCTATCTTCAAGAAACTCCTGTATACTGTCTGCTATGCCTTTCCAGTGCCAGATTTAGGTGTTACATGGCCTAAAAACTTCGAGTTTGGTTCCTCTATTAGTGAAACGTGCTCTTCTGAAATAACTTTTTTGTACAACTTAATTCTTTCTTTTCTTGAAGAATTGTTTTGTCTCTTCTTCCATCAAAAAACAGTGCAATTGTTAAACTGTTTTTATCTTTCTATTCATATTAAAACGCCTATTTTAAACTTTTATTGCATAATCGAGACACATAAAATTCTTTGAAAAAGTTACAAAAAGTGTGTTTTTATAAAACTTTACCGCTCTTGCGGCACCTCAAGACATAATCCAAAAAGTTAAAAAAAAATTGTATGTCTTTTTTATATAAAAACTGCTTTTTTGACAGTATTTGAAATTAAAAAAAAATGTTATACAACTTCTTAAAAAAACTTAAAAATGTAGCGAAAATTGCAATTTTATGAAAATTTATCGTCCTTGCGGCACCTCAAGACGTGCTCCAATATTTTTCATATCTTTTTTTTATCTTATTTACACCAAAAGGCAACTTTTCCGCGCTATTACAAATTAAAAATCCAAACTTGATTTTTTCGTTCCACCCTACTCTACAATACAGGGCTGTATGCAAAACATCATTTGATTCTGTTTGAATTTGCAGCTCTTATCGTTTACCATAGAAAATACCCTTTTAAAACATAAAACGTTGCAGGTAAACTACCCCTTTCCCTTAACCGATCTTCACCAAAAACAAAAGGTCCTGAGAACTCTACAATTCAGGGCAGTATGCAAAACATTAGTTGATTATGTGTGAATTTGCGGCTGTTATCGTTTGCCATAGAAAATACCCTTGTTAAAACATAAAACGTTGCAGGTAAACTACCCCTTTCCCTTAACCGATCTTTACCAAAATCGACAGATCTTGAGAACTCTAAACTCTATGGCTGTATGCGAAACATTATTTGATTCTGTTTGAATTTGCGGCTGTTATCATTTGCCAAACAAACAAAATTACCCTTGTTAAAAAAAAACCGTTGCAGGTAAACTACCCCTTTCCCTCAACCGATCTTCACCAAAAACAATAAGTCGCGAGTACTCTATACATCAGGGCTGTATGCAAAAAATTATTTGATTCTGTTCGAATTTGCGGCTGTTATCGTTTGCCATAGAAAAAAATCTACAGACAGACACACACAGACACTTTTCGAAAATATCGGTATGGAGAACCATACATGACTTCCATATTCTAAGACTTATAATCTGAAATATGCTTGCCTGCCAAGCACGATATATTTTGTAATATATACATAATTTACATTAAAATGAAAAAATTATAATTTTATTGCCTGGCAACAAAATTATTTTATTTTTAACAATTACCATTGTTTGAAAAAGTTTAAATGAATTTTCAAGTACTTTACTCTTGTTAAAACGTAAAATGTTGCAGGTAAACTACCCCTTCCCATTAACCGAGCTTCACCAAAATCTAATGGCCTTGAGTCCTCTACAATTCACTTACGTATGCAAAAAATTATTTGATTCTGTTTGAATTTGCGGCAGTTATCGTTTGCCATAGAAAATACGCTTTATAACAAACGTTGCAGGTAAACTACCCCTTCCCCTCAACCGATCTTCACCAAAAACAACAGGTCTTGAGTACTCTACAAACCAGGGCGGTATGCAGAAAATTATTTGATTATGTTTGAATTTGCGGCTGTTATCGTTTGCCATAGAAAATAACCTTGTTAAAAAAACGTTGTAGGTAAACTACCCCTTTCCCTTAACCGATCTTAACCAAAAACAGTAAGTCTTGAGTACTCTACAAACCATGGCTGTATGCAGAAAATTATTTGATTATGTTTGAATTTGCGGCTGTTATCGTTTGCCATAGAAAATAACATTGTTAAAAAAACGTTGTAGGTAAACTACCCCTTTCCCTTAACCGATATTAACCAAAAACAATAGGTCTTGAGAACTCTACAATTTAGGGCTGTATGCAAATAATCTTTTGATTCTGTTTGAATTTGCGGCTGTTATCGTTTGCCATAGGAAATACCCTTGTTAAAACATAAAACGTTACAGGTAAACTACCCCTTCCCCTTAACCGATCTTCACCAAAATCGAACGTCATTGAGACCTCTACAATTCAGGGACATATGCAAAAAATTATTTGATTCTGTTTGAATTTGCGGCTGTTATCGTTTGCCATAGAAAATACGCTTGATAAAAAAACGTTGCCGGTAAACTACCCCTTCCCCTTAACCGATCTTCACCAAAAACAATAAGTCTTTAGTACTCTACAAATCAGGGCTGTATGCAAAACATTATTTGATTCTGTGTGAATTTGTGGCTGTTATCGTTTGCCATAGAAAATACCCTTGTTAAAAAAACGTTGCAGGTAAACTACCCCTTTCCCTCAACCGATCTTCACCAAAAACAATAGATCTTGAGAACTCTACAATTTAGGGCTGTATGCAAATAATCTTTTGATTCTGTTTGAATTTGCGGCTGTTATCGTTTGCCATAGGAAATACCCTTGTTAAAACATAAAACGTTACAGGTAAACTACTCCTTTCCCTTAACCGATCTGTACCAAAATCGACAGATCTTGAGAACTCTACAATTCAGGGCTGTATGCGAAACATTATTTGATTCTGTTTGAATTTGCGGCTGTTATCGCTTGCCAAACAAACAAAATTACCCTTGCTAAAAAAAAACCGTTGCTGGTAAACTACCCCTTTCCCTCAACCGATCTTCACCAAAAACAATAGGTCGCGAGTACTCTGCAAATCAGGGCTGCATGCAAAAAATTATTTGATTCTGTTTGAATTTGCGGCAGTTATCGTTTGCCATAGAAAAAAATCTACAGACAGACACACAGATAGATAGACAGACAGACAGACAGACAGACACACAGACACTTTTCGGAAAACGACTTTTTTTCATGTTTTGAGTGTAGTAGAATCAGAATCTGCAATAATCTCGAACACGATTTTTTTTGCCATCACCATACTTCCATTCCTTAAGGAATATGGAAGTAATAACAAATTAAACAAAAATTAAACAGATTTTTTCTTTGTCTCAGTATAATTATTCTCTCAGTCACTGGTAAAAAATCAATTGTACACACCTTAAATCTGTTATCGGCTATGAATGCCACGCCCAGCTCATGTGTGTTTATGTTTTCTTAATGCCCCAATTGGCTTAATGTGTAAACCGCCACTGGTGGTGTTCACATGTTCCCAAAAATGGACTATTTGCTTTTTTGAAGTAGAGAAAAAGATAAAACCTACTTGTTTTCCTTCTTTGGATAGACAAAACGTCTATTATGAACAATGTAGTGAACAGATGATATATCAAATAAAATTTGTGTTAGATCTTTTAGAACTTCTATCATTCAAAGCTATAAAGTTTACATTATACATTATATTATACATTTTATATTTACATTTTACATTATATATTATACATTATTAACAGTGCCGTAAACTGGAAAGACAACAATTAAAGCAGGAGTACGTTAAATAAATTGTACACGTGTTTGTAACTAGAGTTCAACGTTGGTGAAAATCTGGCATGTAACTTCTAATAGTAAGGTGACATTAAAACGTACGTTCCAAAGTCTCGTAACAGTAATGTGTATTTTAAAGTAGTAACTGTTAACGTTCACAATAATGTTTTCAGGGAGCCTTATCTGTATAAATGAAGTAACACGTACTGTAACAAAATAAAAAGACTTTTCTGAAATCGTGCAGAATGTTCTTTCCCGCTGACTACAAAGCAGCTGAATAAAAGTGTTCGGAACGTAAGAAAAAGGTCTATATATTCTATTACAATGCATGGATCGTTGGTTCAACAGAGTGAAGTAAATTAATAAACCCCAATTGTTTCAATAAAGTGAAATGCATTAATAAACGCCAATTAAATCGATAATTAAAATTAATATTAACAATAATTTATTTTACAGCTATTCTCCTACGTTATATAAATGTAGCCTATATGAAGATATCTCCAGTATCCACTATACAAAATGTATGATAATTGTCACTACATTAACAATTAATAATACTGCAACACAGTAGAACTATTGTGACAACATTTGTACGGTCACACAGCAAGCTCGTTCGAGCAGGCTTGAGCATTGAGCAGTTTTAAACAATACAGCAGCATGGAGCTGAGCTGGTACTGTGGCCACACAGAAAGCAGTCACCTGCTAGCAGTCGCACGATACAGTCATGTCGCATGTTCTGTCTCGGTTTGCGAAATTACTACTTTTAAGTGAAAGTTTCCATTCTTTAATTGGAAACACACAATCAAAGAGCATGGACGCATTCAATAAATTTACGACGAAATAAACTTGGTGAATTTCATCATCTCTATCATGAATTAAGGAACGACCAACAAAAGTTTTTCGAGTATTTGAGTATGTCTGTTGGAACTTTTGATTTACTTTAAGAAAACTCCATCTTAAGATACAAAAAGTGGACACTAATTATTGAGAAAGTATTCAACCAGTTGAGAGACTTGTAGTTACCCTAAGGTAGGTGCGCAATATTGACACGTACATTTTTGTAAGATCTATGAATAAGCTAATAACTTATAAACTGAACCTATAAATGTAAATCAGAATACAGATTGGTATAAAATGAGGATACAGTAATACTATAGGCCGAATTGGGCTCATTGTCAAATTAATATTATATTTAAAACAAACATTCATATTTGGAAGGAAAATTATTTAAAACATTTTTAACAAAACTTTTTTAGTCTATTTTAATATTTAACTGTACGATCTGATTTAAAAAACAATGTATTAATATGTAACTGGTATTTGTACATTATGGCAGAAATAAGGTAAAGTCCACTAACAAATTTTCTTGCTCTTTTTGTACACAAATTTCTGTAGCCACAGACAGCTCACTGCGACTTGTAGACATAGGTGTCGTATAAGTGTCCTGATAACTTACGTTATAATCTGCACTGAGAGGTAAACTCGCAGAAGAATATGGTTGTCGTGAATTTGCAGAAGAAGATGGCATACGTGATGCATTCATCTCATCTCGTTTCTGGTGACTGCGTTATACACAACCCTTTGCATCTCCATCCTAAGCAGTAGCTTTTTTGATCTTGAAACAGATTTGACGTCTGGTAATAAGCTTTGGAAAAAGTGCATATCGTCGTCGTCTTCCATCGATTTCTGCAAAATCTTCATTTTTTTCTTTTTATGTTGCAAATGTAAATCTCTGAAGATGTCACCAGCACTCCGTTTACGAAGCTTCCTCAGTTTTTCTTGACAATCTTGGGTACTCGTTATATGCTGTGTCTTCCTTTGTGTCGACTGATCGTCTATAAACGTAGTTTTGTCACTTAACTGTGAATGTTGCGGAACAACATTGTTTGTCTCGATAGTAATATTACTAGCTTCTTGTGGTTCCACCATGAGCTCAGTATCAGTCTCGAGGCTACAAGGGCGTTTAGTTATCCCAAACGTTCCCTGACGAAGCCCATCTGCTCAAAATAAGGCCAACTGGGTAGCTTTTTATGAGTCCCTGGTGATCCAGATTTTGGTTTTTCAAGTTTCATTAACTCTGTTGTATAATAATCTTTTAGCACGTTCCATTTCTTCTTCACAAGAGCATCTAAAACAAACAGATAAACCCAGAGTTCAGTAAATTGACTACCCTTTAAAGCTTGTAAACTCTATAAATATTTAGAGCGTGCACACACACACACACACACACACAAACCAAAATAGTTGAAACACATGGATAAAAAAAGTAAACTATATAAACATTTGTTCAGATTCCTTGCTACTGGTGTTTCATTTTGATCATTGTCTTTTGCTTTTCGAACGGAAAACCCACAGTGTCTTCCATAGTAAACGAAACTATTGACGCAATATGGGAGTTGCTACGAGAGGAATATTTGACAATTCCTAAAGAAGAAATGTAGCATAAAGTTGCAGATGATTATTACGTAAAAACACGTTTTCCAAACTGTATTAGTAGCACTATGGGAAACATATTGGATTAAAGTGTCCAAAAATTGTGGATCAGATTATTTAAGTTATAAGAGTTTCTACTCTATCGTTGCCAATCTAAGCTGCGAAGTTGTAATGCTTCAAGCGGTAGCAGATTCAAACTGTAAATTTATGGCTATCGACATTGGCTCAAAGGGTCGACAAAATGATGGGGGAATTTTCAGAAGTTCAAAACTATTTACAATCCTGGAAAACAATCAATTAAATATTCCACCACTAACAGAGCTACCTAAAACATTTATAAAAGTCCCTTATGTCCTCGTAGGTGATGAGGCACACACTCTTTTTGTCACATATTATGAGACTATATCCAAAGAAAACACTGGATAAGTCTAAGCAAATATTGTTACGACGGTCTACTGATCGTCGTATGGTACAGTGTAAAACAAAATACAAGACAAAGTCACTAATAACCAGCTTTAATTATCACAATTAAACAGTTTGTAATTAACAAGATAGTCTCTTACAACAAATCAAATAAAAGTTGTTCACACGCAATAATAATGTCAACGAGTCTCGCACAATCGTAAAACACGTAACACTTCGCCACAATACTTCGAACCGCACGGAAATAAATCGCCACTAAAACTGAACTAAGCGCCGCTGCCTGCTTATATTTATACCCCGCTGAAATTCCAGAATCGTCCATACTACGCGTGAAAGCTATACTATAGCTTAATTGCTTACGGTTTTGACACAATGCGCGGGGCCGGCGAATCTGGAACAGTCTGGCTACCGCATGTTGAGATCACACAACATTACAGATTCCACTGGAATAGCCGAGCAACACGTGGAATGTTCTGTAATGGTGTAACACTTTCCGCATTACGTAACAATATTTTCAATTACAGGTTGTCAAGAAGCCGACAAAAATTTTGAGTGTGCTTCTGACATTCTAACAGCTAAGTGGCGAATTTTATTTAAAGCTATTGAAACAAATCTAGAAACCGCTGTATCGATAGTGAGAGCTATTTGTGTCTTACACAATTTTATGTTTAGTCATGATAGAATTGACAGTCACAGTTTAGATATAAGAAATATTTTACTTCATAATAAACTTTTAGTATCAAAAGCATTTAATGCTCATTTAAATTCTGCAAAGTTAACTATGGAAAGTTTTGTAAGTATTTTAATAGTAAAGAAGAGGAAATACCATGGGCAGGATGAATATGCATTACCAGAAATTGTACTGAATACTATGGGTTTATAAAAATGAAATGTTTAGTATTACATTAAAAATATCACGAGTTTTATGTTTATGTAGGTTCATAATGAATGTTTTGTCTGTAACGAGTATGTTAGTAACGGGTTGCTAAAGTGAATGTTAATTTTGCTTAAACATTTCAGAAAAAGAGTTCATATTTTATGTGTGTGTGGGGGTGTGCGCGCGCGCGCGTGTTTAAATGTGGAATAGAACTATGTGAATATTTGTATTGTTTAATGTGGTTACATTACAAATAAAATTAACCATGCTCACCGTCGTTAGTTCGTAATTCCTTGCAAACCTCATCCCAGCCAGCAGCTGACACTATTCTGTCCTTAAAATATTTATTTGACACATCCCACAGTACTGTACACAGTTGGTATTAAGGCCTCGTTATCGAATTCCACGCTAAACAATTGAAAAACTTTACGAAAAGACAGCACCGAAATGAGCGTGTAAGCAACTAAAATGAAACTAGTTTTTTTCAGCAGGTTGCAGCAGTAAGCAGTTGAGCTGCACAGGTGCTGCTCTTCGTATGGTCACGCCCATTAACAAACATTACTTGAGTCAGCCTGCTTACAAGCCCCAAACAGCTTACTGCTTGAACCTGCTTGCCGTCTGGCCGTACCGTTAAGAGATACTTACACTATCTCTTATTTATACGTAATTACTTGTTAAGTCCTGACTCGGTGATAGGACGCACGTACATTCAACTTACCGTCACCTTAAAAATATCATACTAATAATATCAGCATGGTGTGAGTGTATGTGTATGCGTGTGTGTTGTGTGTGTTGAAAAGTATTCTACAGTGTGTTAAAAAGAGACCTTATTTGGTACAGAAGAACATAAAATTTTTCTCGCCGAGATATGAACATTCTAAGAGCATATTGTCATGAGGTTTAAGGCCTTAGATTTAACTTAGTGTTAAGACATTTACGAAAATGAACTAAAGCGTACTAAAGTTTTAAAATTAATTAAAAAAAGAACAAAATTAAAAAAATGTATTCTATAGAGCCAGATTAGAATAATAAAAAAAGTCATTTAACAAATTACATTCCGTTTATATCAGATAAAATTATTAATCGGTTAAGAAATAGTGGGTTTAACATAGTGTCAGCTAATCAACCTAAACTTTCCTCATTACTGTTCAACAATAAAGAAAAAACAACCGTACATAAAAAAATTTAAACTATCAAAGACATGTTTCAGAATATGGTCAAATTTATATACGACAATGTGGCCGTGCCCTAAAACAACGCATTTCTGAACATAAGCAAGCGATTTAAAATAATATAGCAAATATGGGGTTCACACATCATTGCTTACAGCACAATCACTTTGAGACACAAAAATTTAATATTACTACATAACATAGAAAACATTTTTAAATATTGTTTATTAGAAATTTTAGAAATTAGAAAAGCAATTAAAAATAACAAAAACATGAACAGACTGAATTCTTTGTACCTAATTTGTTAAAAGCACATATCTAGTTTAGTTAGTTTTAGAATTTGCATTCCAATTATACTTGGATTTTACAGTCACTTCACCTTTCCCGTACTAGTTCCTTCACCCCCACCACTGCTACCACAATTTTTTATATATACCCTTAACACATATTTACCTCTTTTAAACGTAACATTCTTTATATTAATTTGCTCTTACCAGCAATTTGACTAGAGCCTAATGAGCTGAAACAATTGCCAGGGTTTAAAAATAAACTGTGAAACTACCAAGCGTATGTCCCTATTTCAATATTTTTAAGTAATGTTTTTCACCAAGTGGCCAACGAGTTTACAACGAATATCGTGAAAGTGGAAAAGTGTAGAATTCGAGTGTGTGCGTATGTCGTTAAAAGCGATTGTTCAAGAATAAATGACTCTACCACTAATTTTGTACGCACAATTGAGTTATGTTACAGAACAAAATGATAATAATTCATTTTAATTTTAATTGGATAAGATAATATTAATTCTAACAATGGATTGGAATGGTTAAAAATGAATACATAAGTAAAGCTGTGCAGTTTTCAATGTGACCGAAAACGGATGTTGTAGGCCTATATTTTCATGATTTAGACTAAGAATTAACGCAAAGTTCCAAACATACGTGTGCAAATATTAGGGACCGCAATTACCTGCATCTCTTTATTTGCCAACTATATTCCATTACTAAGTTTCCTGTATTGCTGCATGACATCAGTAGGTGTTCGCTGCAACTATGCTTTCTGAATTTCTGTAAAAAGAATCCCGAATTTGGTCCCGCACAGGATTAGCTGCAACTAGACATCGTCAAAAATGTCGAGGAGTGTACACAGGGCTGACACAGTCGTAAGAGACTTTCTGCAGTCGTGTTAACCAGTGGGACCAGAGGCCACACCAGTGGGTGGTGTAATACCCGGGACAGGGAGATAAGACAGGAATGTAAGGAATAAGAGAACGGAGGATGACATGTGAGATCTTCGGATGATTCAGTCTGGCTCCATAATATATCACCGACACAATAATTGTTATATTTTGTGAATATTGTACAGAAGAACATTTTGAAGACGTTCACACTTAAAGACGATTATAAACATTATGCAAAGATTGTAGGTTTGACATAATGTTCATTACAGAAGTACGTTCAACAAAAAGCGCGTGATTTTGTGTATTAATTTAATTTCAGCGGTATTTTTATAAAAAAGTAAAATCAATTAATTTTTTAACACGTAAATTCTGTTATATAACTTAGAATTTGCTATTCTCTGTGTATTTGAGGAGCTATGTTATTTAAATAAATTTAACTGCACAAAGAATTTAATCTTTAATTGTAAAGTGATCAATAAATAATTCGTATGTGATGGCAGCAAAAAGAATAGTGTCTTTGCGACTGATTGTCTTATAAAACAGTACAATGTGATACAAATAAATTACATTTCTGTAATCTTCCTCTGCTTTTTTACGATGTGTAGTTCTCCGCTGGTTTAAAGGCAAATTTTGCAAAATATATCTCAAAAAACACATTTCTGTAGTTGTTCGAATAAAAACTGGTGTGTAGAACTATAATTATAGACTGTCGAGTGTGATGGAAATAAGATTAGACGAGATTAGTTCATCAACCATTAAAATTATTTTGTTGCGTGTCTAAAGAACAGAAATAAGTAGGCCTACAGTAGTTAACACTTCGGGTCTTTGACAAGCGCGTACGTCACATTGGTGTTGCTGTACTCCAGTAATGTCTGGGCTTACACTTTTGATTGTAATGTACGGTTGTAATGATGTCGTATATTTCTTAAACTAGTTTTCACACCACAATTCGTAGATTTATAAAATTTGCATTATAGACCGGGATACTTGACTTGAAATCACTCTAAGTCACGTTCTAAGGGCTGCGCTAAAGGGCCATTAGCCTATACGGTGCAAGCTACAAACAAACAAATCAGAATTCTCAGCTGTCACCATTACTTTATTCCTATTTGCGTTTGGAAACTTATTTGTCTGAATTCTTTAGTTTGTCAGATACGCATGTACAAATATTCGCCTTTTAATTTTACACAGCCAGAAACACGTATAGGCTACACACACAAAATATGAACGTAACGCAACAGAGACGAGTCGCAGCCCTATCGTACAGGAAAATAATAAACATTCATCTGCAAAATATAAAATGTAAATATGTTGTAAGCGGTGAAGCATGAGGTGAATATCCATATTGGAATACATTTCGCGTTCATTCGATCAGAAAATATGTACGGAATATATCTTGGCGAACGTTGAACATTTTATTTTTACAAAAAGGGAATAACATCGTTTTGAAACAATATTTATTTCTCGGATTCAGTTTGAATGTATGTTATTAAGTATGTCAGTTTGAAAATATGTAACATACATGCGATTATAAGATTACATAATCACGTAACATTGGAACAAATTTTGTAAATCATTTTTGACAAAATACTGACTTCAAATCGTATGAAGACGTTAGTCAAAGTTATATTTTGTTCAAATAATATTTGACAACATATTTAATTTGATTCTGGCTTACAGTTTTATTGATTACCTCAATGTTTAACTTATACATACCTTAAATTAAGGAAAAACGCCTAAGTATTAATACCAATATCAATATAACTTCTGAAGTTGTATTGATATCACGTAATATAAACATTTACTATATATTCACTAATTCATAAAGAGTTATTTTAGTTACTTTTATTATCTGATTATAGTTTTCAACTTTCTGCGAAGTATTAATAGACTGTTGACATTAGTGACATCTGTCGAAAAATAACTGCCATAAATAATGTGTATTAATATAACATGAAATAAATTTAAGTATGGAAGTAATAATATTGGAAAAGCAACAAAAAATAAGTACACTGTGCAAAACTGTATGTTCCGATTATAAAAATTTCTATTTTAAAATTTCCGCGAGTCAGAAATTAATTGCAATTAAAAAAATATATTTGTCTAAATTTATCTATGAAATGCAGATGGTGCATATAAAATTTACATATTCTGTTGCTGCATACAGGAAAGACACTCTACAAAGGTAAGACAGTATTAATGTGGATAACTTAAAAGGCATAGCGCAGGAATATGTGGGAATATTGAGAAGTAATCTGCATCAATCGGTCGTAGTAATTGTTGAAAGGAAGTGGTAGAGCTTAGTATGCATCTTGTGAGAGGCTGCAAGAGAGAATTGTTGAGAACGGAGCAAAGTAACTGATTCCATGAAGGAGTGAAGGTCACAAGTAAAGATTACAGAAAGTACATCCAGTGTAGAAATAAAAAAAGGGGACACGAATACCAAGAAACTATTTTCTGTACATTTTCTGATAAACTAAGTTCAAAGGAGGAACGAACTTTTAAAAACAGATTACCTATTAAAATGGTTTACGATAAAAGGAAGAAACACTAACAAATTTCTTAGGAAACTTTGAGAAGTTTTAAACCATCAGCAGCATTGTGACCCAGGAAAAGTTAAAAATATGTGGGAAGAACATTCTGAAGATCCTGTAGTAAACAAAAAGGAAGTGGAACCTAAGAACTACCATGTATTTGTTTTACAGAGGCTATAAGAGCGACAATCTCGCGCACGAAACCCGTCCTATGAATTTACGCTATAACAAATAGTCAATGATTGTGGGGTCGTATCGCTTTCCTCAACAACCTCACGTCAGAGTCGTCAAGTTATAACAAATAGCAAAGTGAGTATGGGTTGTTATGTGTTGTAAAATGTCGGGCGTTACCTCCGCGCACTTTTTGTACTTACCGGTGACTGGATCCTTTGTGGTGATGTAGTCCTGTAACATAACTTAATACTAGGTTTTTTGTGGGCGCCACTTGGAATCGTTTGTTCCAAGAAAGAAATGTGATTATTAAAGAAATTAAAATTTTGAATCTTACTTCTATGAAAAAATGTAAACAAATCAGTTTAGTTTGAAAAAATAAGGTAAGTTTAATGATTCTTAAAAAAAAAAAACAAATCGTCTGAAGGACTAACATTCATGAAAAAATTATAAAAATTGCAGAGCTACAAAAAATTCATAAGTTATTATTATTATTATTGACAATTTTATTTCTCCAATCAAGTATCGGCTAGTATTTTCAATTTTTTTTACTCAGTTGGAAAGCATGAGTTTAATACGTGAAAAAATCTTTACTCTCAGGACGTGACTCCTTTGAACTACCAAGACATATCAATAAGATGCTTTACAAGAAAAATTAAGTGATTTGAAGGTGTGTGTGACATGTGTAGTACAACTGTGTGACAAAATGTAACCAGGTAAAAAATGACTTTAATTTTGATAACTCACGTTCCAATGGTTAATTAATCTCGCACTGGACACTCCTCTCGGGTAGTTTTTCAATCTCGCCTCTTCATGTGTGCACTAAATCTATTTTAAGTCAAAATTCCGATCATTTACAATTTCCGCACTTTTTGTGAAACGGTTTGGCAGTAGAATTTCGCTCGGATCCCGCCGCTTACAGGTCAGCTGTTTCGCGTTGGTTAACAAATTGGCCGTCACAGCGCTGATACCCTTGCAGTAGCGAGAAAGGCTTTGTGTATGTAATACGTTATGGGAGTTTTTTTGTCAAGTTAGTTTGTCTTTGCGAACACAGCAGAATTGGTTCTCTATTTAAAATTTCGGTCCCTCCTGGGACGTTGACGTTCTGTTGACGTTCTGGCTGCGTGATTTCTATTAAAATGTGCCGTGTTGCTGCTCTATTTCAGCAACATATTGGCGTAGATTCTTGTAGAGGTTAAGTCAGTCTGTTTGTCAATGTACGGGAAAAGCCTTTCTTCGGGTCTTGTGTCGATTTCTCGCCTTCGGTTTCGCCTTGACTGCGTTGATCAGTGTCGTGGGTGATGCGTCTGTTCCGGATTTCAAGCTTCAAGTGTTTTTGGGTCGAATTTGGTCTCTCTTTTATACTAATTCAGGCTGATTGTTTTCATTGACTTCCGGTATATTTGTGTAAAAATTCCTTCTAGATTGTTCGAGAATTAAGAAATGGAACATCATGGAACAAATTTAATTTCCGTCGAAGCTTTTAGAACAAATTTCTTATTCTTCACACTAAGGATATTTCAAAAATTACTCTGGTATTTGTCAAACAGTTTTACATTAGTACTCACAATTTGCATGCCATTATTACATTTAGATTCCCTGTTTTCAACTGAATCTAGCGATACTAATTATGATTGGTTTTTAGATAAATTAACTCTAATAAGTAACACAATATACAACTCTCACCTTGGGTTGTTGTCATTGAAATTCAATTTTTTAGAACAAAAAATTGTTGTGAAACTATTATGTTTCTTCCATAACATGAATACATAATATTACTATCCTCCTATAACGAAACAAACAAATTTTAACATATATAATACACAGATAATTTCAATTTTACAAGGCCCATGCCCATGGCCTATGTTGTTGTCAATGTTATGACACAATAATTAGTCTCTTTCTTTAACATATATAATATTTCACTAGTGTACACTCAGAGTTTATTACATTGTCTGTCTTTTGTGATACCTGGTTACTCTTTACACATATTATCTTTATTACAGGATAACATAGCATCATATTGGTTGGTCTGAGATGTCCTTTTTCATAGTGTGAAAAATCTCACCCTTATAAGTTAAATTCTTTCATAATTGATCTTATTTTCAACTGAGTCTGTTCGTTTTTAAGGTATACTGAAGTATTGTACCATTCTCTTTTATTTTTGTCAACATTTTGTAAATATTTAGCCAGATATGACTATTTTTTGTACTGGTTGATTGGTCCCAGCCATACATGGTATAGGTAAATATTTTGCTAACTCGACTATTGCAATGTTAAAGTTAGTCAAATATATTAGTATAGTCACTTTATATTATATTTCAACTTTCTAATGCAATTTGGTTGCATTTTGGCAACATTAAAACCATAAATCATACAATATTATATGCCTACCACATGTTTTTTGTTAATACTGTTTTTGGCTATTTTGACTGACTTTTATTCATTTGACAGCTTTCTTTATCTTAGATAAATTGTTCATTTTTGTCTGCTTGACAATTACATATAGTTTTTATTTCAATTTGATAATAATTAATTTTTACATGAAATCTGAGTGTTTGGTCTCAAATCCAACACATTAATATTTTTTGTCATAACAATTATATAGTTTTTATTTTAACTTAGATTCTTTCTAATAATGTATTTAAGTCATTTAATACATTTATTTTATTTACATTACATAATATAATAATGGATCATGTCCATTCATTCACAATAAATAGTTCTTTATACTCTATTCAGAGTTACTAAACTTAATAATTAATGACTTCATTTTGGTTGATCCTGACATTATTTGTCTCTCTCATAGTATCTTATGGTTTTTCCACTGTTATTCACTTTAATAATATATACGGGGTTTGTGTCTTAGTCACAGTCTGGTCGTTTTTCATGTTAGTAGTAATAATTATTAGACAATATTACATAATTTTTTAGGGCTACTTGGGTTCGATACTGTCCACCTCACTCTCCTCTTATGATAAATTGCTATGTAAATGGTTTCCTTTATGGAACGTTCTGTGACGTTACAACGCATAGGATTTTCCTCCTGCCTAGAAGATTGGAACCCGTTACACACTTAGTCCTTGAAGAATTAATGCCGTAGGCAAAGGTATATTAGCTGCACTTTACCCCCTATTTACCATATGACGAGGCGGCAAGAAGAACGTGCACATGGAGTAAAATTAATTTGTGTGATTCACCCTACTTGTAAAAAAGAGGACAAATTCCAATGTAGAAATTAGTAACGTACTACACTACTCTGCACTTTATACAAAGATTTCACATATAATGTATTCAAATTTAAGGGAATTTACAGATAATATAGTACAAGTTATCTAGGGGTTTTCTACCTGGAAGATGCACAATTGACCAACTCTTTTCGGTAAGACAAAATGGGGTACATGTAATTGATATACACCAGGCCTTTTGCCAGGCATATGACTGTATTAATAGAAATAAACTCAACGCTACAATGCGTGAATTTCTTTTATCAGACAGATGAGACTTTCGCAAATCATTATGAAACAAAGTGAAGTCCAATTAAGTTTAAGCCTACAGAATCAACAGGGATGCGATCGCACTAGGACTGGAGCAATATGATTATGCTATTTGACATAAACAATTATGCTATTTGACATAGCACTCAAATATGTAAAAGAATGTGTCTCTCAGCTAAAAAAAAATGAAGTTAATGATACGCATTACAAATAAAGTAAAAACGTTAATAAAACAAAAAGTGGTGAATCAGACAATAAAATACCACGCGAATCACTATAGGGGAGACAATTATTTGAATTAAAGAAATGTTATGTATCTAGGAACTAATAAATTCACTAAACGGATCAGAGAAACACGATACTAGAAAGATTGTTGTTCTGGACAAGAGGACATATTTTGCTCTTCTGAAATCGTTCAGGTTGAAAGATGCATGTAAGGAAACAAAAATAAAAGTCTACAAAACCTCCATCAGGCCAGCGGCATGTTATGGTTGTGAAAACTAAACAACCGCCATCATTAGTAGAATTGAAAAACAATCCTGAGACGCATATTGTGGTCAATACACGTAGATGGTTCATGAAACATGAAGTATAATAATGACTTATATCTAATTTACAAAGACGTTTTGGCCTCACAATTTCTAAGATTACAGAGGCGGCGCCAGCCGTAATTAAATCGCCTAAAAAAAACAAAAATAATGATTGCTGTGGGTCAAATACATAATCAGGATGGAGTGTTCCAGAAACATTTGAACAGTGCTACCTGGGAGAGGACGAAACCTTGAGATAGACCCAGAAAAGGTTTAAAAACTGTGTTGCTGAAGATGCAAAGGCCTTCAGAATAAGGAGTTTTAGGAGTGTGGCGATGAATAAATTTTGTTGGTAACCAAATTTCGTGGAAGCCAGAGCCCCATTTCGACTGCAGTAGTAATAAATGAGAAGGAGTCAACTAAATTAAAAGAAAAACTTCTTAAATTTGCAGTAAAGTAATGCTAAAGTAAGCATATTACGGTATAAGTAATGTATTTATTTAAGCGCTATACAAGTCAGTACGGTGAATCTTGGATCTAACGCTTGAAATTTTTGATTTGACCGATTTTTAGAATTACCTAGAATTTTTTCATCAACATTATGCTTCAAGGTAATCTTCGATGCCTATGGGAAGCTGGCAAGAGCACTTCGGTAGTTCAGTCTCGCCAATGAATTATCTTTTTAAGAAATAAGAGATGTTTTAGGAGAACAGCATTGGTGAAGGCGCCTAATGTTTAATTCTTTATTATGTTACGATCTATTGCACTTGATTAATCTTGGTGGCTTTTATGACTGAGTGGTAATAGTTGTATTGGATAATCATACAATTATGAAATTTATTGCAATAAAATGGTGATTACTTGTATAATTGCTAATAAAAACTATATAGATTTCTCTGAAAGAGAATACATCTCACTCTTCTATGATCACGAACCATGTGTTCCTCGTAACAATAGTACTTCCTTCCCCTTTGGTGACCAATCCGATGATTGGTTTGTACCAATTCAGTTGGTAGCAGTTCTACACGCTTCAATTTTTTTCCGCTGTCCTTTTTATGTTTGTGTAGCTCTTTCATTTCACATATTTTATAGTCTGTTCAATATATCGTAGTCGTGGTCGTCCACTAGATCTTTTCCCTTTCACAAGATCCCTTATTATTGTCCTTAGAAGTCCCTCATGTCTGATTAAATGCCCATTAGACTGCACTCTTCTGTTTACAACGGATTACAACAATTTTTTCAATTTCTCTTAAAAACTTATTCATTTATAACCTTATTGGGCCATTAACAATATTGCGCTTGTAGCACCGTATCTTAAATAATCTCAGTTTTCTCTTTCGGCTTTCTTTTCCGCAATCACCATGTCCACGTTTTATAATTTAAGTTAAGATTCTCTTCTTTTATTGAAAGCGCTTTTTTAGTTCCTATAATAGTATAAAATTTAAATTACATAATAAGATTACTTTGTGGATTACATAAAGGTATCAATGGTGACCTACAACAGGACGAGTACACCTTAAATTATATCACACAAGAAGGGACACAAAAAGCAGATAATCAGAGGAATGTAAGAAATATTTATAAACAAAGAAATAAACAAAGTACAACTCTAATCTGTTATGGAGATTACGCATAAGTGCTAACAGGATTAGGAGCATATGGTTTATATTAGAGAAGCAAAGTTATTATGCGTTTCTTATAGACCTAAGATTTTCCGTGTTTTCAAAATACGTTTTCTACAAAATATTGAGCGGGTTAGTTATAATTTTCATGTCAGGGATGTCTGTGGATAATAAAACCTCAATACTTTGTCACTATTGTGTTGTGACGTTATTGAAACTGATTGAAATAAAATTTACTCTGAAAGTTAAGAAGACTATTAACTTACTACTACTTTCATTTTGAATAGAGTATACGTTTTATTTTATTTTATCTACTACAATGTTACACTCTAAACATAATATTTTCATAATCCTTATTTTTGAGTTACTTATTATTTCATTTGTTTAATATTTATTTATTAGTAAACAAATTTATTTTCCAGCAGTAATAATGTATCCATAGGTTCCATTTAGGTTCACAAATATTAATATATAAAGTAAAAATTAATCATTTTATTGCATATTTTTAAAACATTTTATGTTTGCCAATAATAACAAAAACTTCAATAGATGTTCCATCTTCGAGAACAATCGGTAAAAAATGTCTGTCTATTAGAAAAATATTGCCTCTTAGGCGGGTCTCGATTCTGTTATAAAAGCGTTTCCATTCTCCTCAAATTTAATTTATCACTTTCTGTTCAGTGTTTTGGACTAATGGGAAGACTTTAAATAAAATTTAGTGTCAGTAGAGTGCTCTTGGCAGCCAGCTTTTACTGACGCACTAAAACCTTTTTGAAGGCTAAATAGAATTATTCGAACGGGAGCTGAAGATATTATGAAAAACGTGTTACCGTCAATACTGAATCAACACGAAAAGTCGGTGAAAGGAGACAGTAAAACCTCTGGGGCAATGTTCATTAGTTTCTCACTGAGATTAACTTCTTATTTAAAGTTAACATATGCTTACTAACGTTATAAAATAAACTTTATGCTTTTTACACATTATACAACTGTGATCATATTTTTGTCCCGTGGGCCTTGTAGGTTTGGGGTATTGATATTTGGCTCGTGCTAAAGCTGAGGAATTCAGGTTATCCAGGTGTACCGATAAATCCCATCTTCTAGTTATGCATTTTGTTTCCTAACGATGAGGAGTAAAAGTTACTGACTGAAAGGAGACAACAAAGTTTCCATGATAATTTTCATAACATTTTTCATGTGCTTGTGTGTGTGTGTGTGTGTGTGTGTGTGTGTGTGTGTGTGTGTGTGTGTGTGTGTGTGTGTGTGTGTGTGTGTGTGTGTGTGTGTGTGTGTGTGTGTGTGTGTGTGTGTGTGTGTGTGTTCGTGAGCGTGTTAAAATGTGGAATAGAACTATGTGAATATTTGTATTGTTTAATGTAACAATGCCGCCTATAAGTAGAACTAATAATAAGTGTTCATTTTACAGAAAAAAATGAAGATTGGACAACGCGGTTGACTATTAGCTTTCATGTCAGCTAAAAATATCACTAGGTTGGTAATTAGTTTTATATGTATATATGCGTGCGTGCGTGCGTGTGTGTGTGTGTGTTGCAGCGATATAAATTTAGTATTGCATAGATATTTGTGTTAATTAATAGATAAGTGTTAATTGAAATTATCAACACAGAGTCTATATCTGGAGGTAGGAAAATTTTATTAATGAAAACATTAATAATTATTATTTTCTTATTGAGTTTTAACATATTATTGATTATTATTTAATTGTCTTCAAATAAAAGAGTCTATTTGGTTCGTTTTACATATATGGTTACTTGTTCGTAGAATCCCAATGGTTATGTAGACATCTGGCGCGCCGCTCTCGCTGCTCCTCCGCGCGTCGCTCGATGACCTCTACGTCGAACATTCACGTCTCGCACACACGCACTGCGTTATCGGACTATTGTTGTTTATGAATTTACTCTCAGGGTTCTAACTGGGTACAAATAGATCATGTGTATTTGGCGTGAACAATTCCTACTTCTTCAAGTGTTCTCGCGTTACATTCAGAAACACCACGGTAGGCATTACTGCCCCTAAACCGGAAATCTTCCACTGCACACGAAAAAGCACTAAATAAGATCTATTTTATTGAGTTCTTCGATAGGGCTACGACTACGATAAACTCATACCGTCTACCAAAGTACTAACTCTCATAGAAATAGACTTGTCCTGACACAAAAAACTCGTACAGTCAGTACGTCTGTGACAAATAAAATTGCATATAACCAATAAATATTATTGATCACATTAAACACAATACTATTATTAATTGTGGGTATTATGTTAAACTTTTCACTTTACAAGTCTAATTGACTTCATAGAACTTAAGATAAAACTTGACTCACAAATTTATTTTTATATTTATTTATTATTTTGTTTTTCTAACACGTTTCGTAGTTTTCAATACGTAGTTTGTAACAAAGTTTGATCGTTTAGTATTAGTTATAAACGTTATCGTAAAGTTGCAGTTTTAGCTCAGACACCAAGCACAATGACAAAGTGGTTTAGTATGAGCAAGAAAGACGTTGTTATATCTTCAGAACTAACGTATAACTATCATTCGTCTCCTACTTTGAGTGTCATGCCTGGAGCAAAGATACAAAGTTCTTCAAGATGCAAAATACATGGAAATTATCCACTTCCTCCGTCCTGATTTCTTGATTGTCATATCTCTCTGTTCTTTGCCGGAATCAATTATTGATGCATCTATATACTCTGACGTAACTTAATAATTGGTGCACTTCACTTTTGGCTTAACAAACACACGTCTTGCTCTATTTTATGAAATACTGGTAACAACTGGCTTTGTAACTATGAACGCCTGTTTATTTTGTTTTGATAAAAATATCACTGTGAGATATGTGACATGTTCCATAGGTTGTCATTTTTACGTATTGCCATTTACGATATGTATAAAACGTTTATCGTCACACGATCTCCAGTTAATATTTTAGCTGAAAATTAAAAAGTGAAATTGTTTAGTTATCATGTGCTAATATTATAATTATAACAAAAACTATAAGAGTTTATTCTGACTTCCAGTGGCAATTAGCAATAATAGTGAACCACAGTAGTAAACATATATTAATATGTAGTTTTGTGTGTGTATGTGTACATGTGCGCGTGGGTATCACCTGCTTATTATCCTCTCAAAAAACTAGGTTAGTCGTATTACACCCATTTCTCTGAATTGTTTCTTTATTTAAGTCCTTGTTCTACGAGATATTAGATGTTAGTTTCACAGACAAATTGCAGGATTGAGGACGTTTTACAGATCTTGTCTTAAAGATTTCTCATCGGAAGGAGAAGATAAGACTATACTGTAGTAGGTACGTAGAGGTTTCTGACGTTGTCAGTCAGTGCCTCTTTAGTTGTGAAGAGAAAAGCAGATGACTTGAGGAGCATTTGTCCATTCTAGATAGGTAAGTTTAATCTGTAACCACTTATGCTAGACCGATCATCCAAGACATCGGAAAAACCGCAGGCGATCTCTAAACGACCAATAGAAGTTGTTAGAGTTGAAAGGAATATGGACGGCTGATGTAGATGTGAAATCCGATGTCGTGACCTGAAAATTTACTCGTCCAAAAACTAAAATTAGAAAATTACAGTTGTTAAACTTTTGTATTGTCAAAACATTCTCCATTGTTTCACAAATTTTTATAATCGTTTATCATAAAAAACCCGTAAAAATATAAAACTAATAAATTTTACATTTCACAATTCAGTGAAATTTATAACATAAATCGTATTCACGTTGTTAGTTCACATAAACTGCTCGTTTTTACTTCGATTTGTAGCTTATTCTAACCGTAAGGCAAAATAATTAATATTTTTCTGGATTTTTCACAAGTTTTTAACGCTGGATTTTTCAAATGTTCTCATATTACTTATAACTCTTGATTACGATTTTCTTAATTTACGACATTGAAAAGTTGGCCTGTGAGAAACTTATTTCTTATCACAGGTAGGCGCCTAGTGTAAGCAACTGAAATTATGAGAATCTATAAATTTTAATTTTAATTTAAATTGCAAGTCTTCATCTTAATACATTTATTAGATAACATTTTATTAATTAATTCGTTTTAGTAACAGTTACATTTTTGTGTCATATCGTGTACTTTATAATTATCGTTATCAGTGTTTTTAAACATCCTTATTTAATAATTTTTATTTAAACATAGTTAGAATTTTGTATCATGTGTTAATACTAACATCTTGCAAATAATCATATAATTATAGTAATATAATTTTTATTGTACAATGTATTTTACAAGAAGTGAACTATACATAGATAGTTTGTCATATGCATGAGTTTGGAAAAAAACAGCAAGCCAACTGCGTAGTCCTAGTCAAAGAGACCTTCTGTGTGGAAACAGTCGACAAAAAATGTAGACCTCTGAATGGGGCAATAAATCCATCAAGCGAACTGTAAGCTACTCTCAGTTTCTTACCCTGCTTTGCAACATTGCCATAACTGGCAGTTCTGATTTTTTCTCTAAGGGTGGACGTTTTGTGGTTGCAGACGTGTTGTGTATGTGCGAGTTAGGTTATTTTTTAGAGTTAAAGCAATTAGTGGGTTTTTTTAGTTTTCGTATAAATATTATATACATTTAAAATTAATAATTAAATTTTTTTAAATATAAAATGGCGGTAGTTAAAGTAAAAGGACGATAGGAGTGGGCAAAGAAAATTTGTACCCATCTTGTAATATTATTTCAGGAGGCTTCATCCTGACAAACCAGAAAATGAGATTGTTAAAGAAGTTTATCAGTGCCTCAAAGATAGTATATTTTCCTTCTACAGGATAAAGAATCAAGCTTCAGGAGAACCCGTGGTAACTCAAATAACTAAAAAAAAAAACAACGACGACAAGTGTGACACTAAAAAGGAGTGGAGTATAATAGTATAATGACTTCGTAAGAAGAAAAAGAGGCAATATTCCGCTAACACGCTAACAGTAGTTGCAATTTTGAAAGTTGCAAACGAAGACCACGCTTTACCAGTATTTAAAAGAACTACTCTCTAACAAAAGAAGTAGATGTCGCTGTGAAAAAGAGTAAGGATGGAGCAAGAAGTGTGCTGATTGTGAGAAATGATATTTAATCAAATCGCCATTGCTACGTTAAAAAAATAAGGAATTGTATAAAGGAGAAAAGAAATGTAGTCTACTTGATGAGACTTCAGTAAATGTTGGAATCTCTCAGACTAAAGTATGGTGGGATAAAACTATCAAAAATTCTTAAGATGCATTCAAAGGTGGGCTTACTGTGGGTTCGATGGAAGCAAATTTGAGAGAACCTCGATTTGTTCTATTACACGCAGGCGGTGAATAAGGCTTCATATATAATGCAAAACTTCTTCCTCGCCAAACAAATTCTACAGACTACCACGATGAAATGGACGGGCCCAAAATTTGAAAGCGTTTCAGAGACACTTTGTTACCAAAATGTTACAAGCAATTCTGCAATTCTTATGAACATTATAGAAATAAAGAAACACTACCAACAACATCTTGGAGAAAAAAAAAATTTAGGGAACGACTTTACGCAAGAGGAATAGATTTCTCAGAGGACAGCCTGAAGATTGAATTATTTAACTTAGTGAAAAACGTAAAGGGGCAATATTCTGCGACATATGTTGTCGATCTGGCTGAAGAGAAAGGGTTCACTGTATGTATACATCATCCATATCACTGTGAACTCAACCCGATAGAATTAGTGTGGAGTGACGTAAAGCGGCATGTTGCAAGGCACAATAAAACTTTTATTATTTAAACTTATGGTAAATATATTTTCATTCTAACAGGTGATTTATTTAGTATCTATCAAGGAACATTGAAAAACGGTCAAATTCAGAACAATTTTTGTTAACTGGCACTATTATAGGAGATTCTCTTTCAAACTCAGGGATAGTTTGCTGGAGATCATCATCAGTCCAATCAGCATCAACGTCACTGTAACGATTTCCTCCTCGTTCTGCAGCGTAGGTTATGTTTATGATGCATCTGCATACAGGAAAACCAATAGGCCTATGACTGCTACAGAATGAAAGAACAAAAATGAAATCTACATGAAAACATGCGTAACTCATTTAGGTTATGTGTACGAAATTACACTTCTGGTTCATCATGTTCATTGGTACATTCCTATTCATAGTGTTACGTAATGCGGAAAAAGTGTTACACCATTACAGAACATTCTACGTGTTTCTCGGCTATTCCAATTAAATCCGGCGTAATGTTGTGTGCGTACGTGATCTCAACCTACGTCAGCCAGACTGTTCCAGACGTTGCCGGCCTCGCGCACTGTGTCAAGGCCGCAACCAATTACGCTCTACTCTACCGCTGATGCGTAGTATGGGTGATTCTGGAATTTCAGTGGGGTATAAATATAGGCATTCAACAGCGCTTAGTTCAGTTTGAGTTGCGATTTATTCCAGTGCGGTTCGTAGTATTGTGGCGAAGTGTTATGTGTTTTATAATTGTGCGACACTCGTTGACATTATTATTGCGTGTGAACAATTTTTATTTGATTTGTTGCAAAAAACTATCTTGTTGATTACAAACTGTTCAATTGTGATAATTAAAGCTGGTGATTAGTGACTTAATTGGTGTCTTCTATTTTGCTTTCCACTGTACCATACGACGATCAGTACACCGTTGTAACAATATAATCAATTATAAAATTTAAATGATCGGAATTTTCATTATATATTGATTAATCAAGTACAAAATCACGTGTATTTCACATTTTGTTTGCGTTAGCAACACGATGTAGAATATGCAATAACTGAACCTAAACACTGATTACTTCACTTGTTTGTAGGAGACATCTATTAAATATCGAAATAAATTTCATCAGTAGGCGATGTAACGAACGAATTAGCCTCAGGGTACAAACTTTGATCATACATCGTATGAGTATATAAATGGTACATCGCATTTAAATATACGGAAACCGAACACCCGTATGGCAACCAGGCTTTTTCGGGCTTTGGCGTTTAGCACTGCCCGTATTTCGTAGGGGCATAGTGTTGAAAACGTCAAGTTTGTGTGTAGGTGTAAAACGACGACGGTAACGAGCAACTCATAGTCGTCTTCGTCGTTGTGCTAAAGGCGTTGCCAAGCCCCCAAACTTTAAAAATTAATAGTTTTAATAAACATCATAACAGTTGGCGTAATATTATTTAATTGCCAGAGACAGTGTTGTGGAATATTAATAATTTCTTAACATTAAGTCTTATTTTTATGGTAATATTAAGAGAAGATACTGAATAACTTATAGGTAAATTATATAGAGTTCAAGTACGAAAATTGCGATGGCAAAGAAGTAACAAGTGTTGATTTGAATTTCAATGAATCGTGACAAATAAAGATGGACGAACATTATATATGACTATTGTGTTCTTGTATTTGTGTGGGTATGTGTGTGTTAGCGTGCGTAGGGTTGTGTATTGTGGACACACTATTCAAAGTTGCCCGCTTTTGTTGCAGCAGAAGAAGGTTTGTAACAATATTGTAGTAGCGAAAGTAAATTTCTCGTCCCTGTAGGCAGATTTGTCAAAGCTTCTGTTGTAGCGAAACATTCCTTGAGTAAGTTTTTCTGAAGTTATAGAGGAAATTGTCTATTCAATTTTGTCATATGCTAAAAAGGTTTATTCTACGAGTACTGCCGTATGACGCTCTAAAAATGATACGCTCTTAACATTACTAATACTCGTTAGTTATCCATAAATATGATGATTAATAATAAATAATATTTGTTAGAAAATATTCTGAAGATTACAGTTAAAATTAACTGTATAAACTTATAATTTATATTTTAAAAAATATTTTTTGCATAAAAATAACATATTTTTATTATTAATAATTATAATGTAACAAGAGAATTGTGAAGAAATATAAACACGGGTCCGCGTGCGGCTGCGTGTGTGTGTGTGTGTGTGTGTGTGCATTTTATTTTCTTTACAATAAGGTTTGAACATGAAATTATGGCATTTATTTTATTCATTTTCCATATCTGTATCTCGCTAGAGCAATGTTCCACATAAGACAGACCTTTCTGGAAAACGTTTTAATTTTTCCTTTTAATGTGGTTACAACGTTAACGTTGTCATGATGTTAAATATTAGTCTAACGAAATACTATATAACAGCGAAGAGAGTCCTTCCACAGGAGAGGAATGGCAGCTGGTGGGTGGTAAGCAAACTACTGCGCAGCCTCCAAACAGTAGTAGTATCTGTACACATGTGGTTCCGTACTACGATACTACTACATTCTGTTAATCGTGTGCACTAAACTACGAATAGAGTTGATCTGCCCGGCACACTGATTTAGACGATTACACAAATAAGTAATAAACACAGTTTTCATACCATATGCATGAAAGTTTTGGTTTTTGGAATAACAACTGTCGTCATTTGGTTAGTACGTCAATAATTATACATATGTAATTACGAAGTTGTAAAACAGGGATTTCAAAATTTTAATTTATTTGAAGCACTCTTAAGTCCAGAGTGCTAAATTACAATAGTTCATAAATATTCGAAATAATCAAGTTAAAACTGTTATTAACACGTCATATTCTGTAACACATTTAAAAGATTTACTGACATTAACTACTTGAATATTTATGATCGGTGTAAAACGTTTTTAGTAATTAATGGAAATTGATGTAAACATATTTTAAACAAAGGAAAAATTCGAATTTTGTATTCTTCTTACAAAGGTAAAAATTAAATAAAACAATCATGCAAGTACTTGAAAAAAGTAAAGCGTCCATTTCTATTAATTAGCAGATATTTCAAAGTTTTCATTTACGCACACACACACACACACATATGTCCATAAAATAGTTTTACAATTTGATTTATTGTAGACTAAAATTTTATAATAACCATTCTCTGTGTTATTTTACATATTTGAAATTTCTATATACTTTTTTAGAGCCAGAAATTAGATGTTTCTCGCTAAAATACTAACAACTTCATACACCAAAATGCTATAACCCAAATTTTAAAATCTTGCCGATTCGAACCTTTGCCTCCGAAGAGTTTGGTGCCTTCAACCAGCGCCTTAGGCCCCTCGGCCACGCTACCACTCTGCCATTTATTCACCTACTTTATAAACGTCATGCATTAAGGAGTTTAATGACGTTAATAAGTTTTTCAGCAAAGTTAACTACTTTACAAACGATTGACGGACTGTAATTCAGAACAAAGTTCTTTTTTTTAACACAACATTTGGCGATTATTGTGTTCGTTAGTACCCTAGATCATAGCAACCCGTCTTTGTTATTTCAGAGTTTCTTGTGTTCACTGCCAGTAAACATGAAGCGCATCACACACACTAAAATTGACTGTCTGTTGTCCTATAAATAGAATCCTGGTCACTGATAAGATCTCACCTGGCAGTCATCGGGGTTGTACCGGACGCTGTAACCTCGGACGCAAACACGCCACAAACGTTCACTGAAGCAAAGCAAGCAAAGATAAGGTCTCACACTTAATCTTGCTATTTAATAAATAACTCTATATTCTCTACGACTCAATATTGTATAACCTGTGGTTAGACTTTGTACTTATGTAAACTTTGTACTGTAAAATGCCGCATTGCGGTCGCGTGCAGTTACGTCATTTCTCCCCACACGATCTGCTACCGGCTTGCTTCCAAGCTCGCAGCAGTCAATTTTTACTTAGTTACTTGCAAGACTCCGAGCAGGCAACTTGCCTCAGTTCGCCAGCCGCGGCTACATTATTATCATTATTCTAAATTTTAGCATGATCATCATGCGATAGCTACTCAGGCTATACAAGCCGATTTACGCACGATTATGTACTTCAGTATTTAATTTCTATCTCAATTATCAGGCATTATGCCGCGCTAAACTGCACGCGCCAGCAACTATCTTCTAAATAATTTTTAATAAACAATTATCTCAAGAACATATACAGTCCACTTCATTATTTCACTTATTTACCAGCTAACGCCACAACGATAAGCGTTCTAAGACCAACTTAAGACTTCATCGAGAGCGTCTAAGACCCATCAACCTGTTTACGTAATATCGTTACTTGTGCTTTAAATACAAATCAATATCAAAAGAAAATGATAATACAAATATTTATAAAACAATAATAATATATTAGTATATAATTATTTTATATTTTATGTTAAAATAATAAATCGATACGTTGATACGTTTCCTTGGGTATTAGACAACCGTCGACGTAGAGCAATCGGTAAGATTTAAAGCAGAAAGAACTCGGTTGAGTCGGTAAGATAACATTTCAAACTATTTACAATCTAATATTTCATGCTACTTGAAGTCAGGATTTTTTTAGCTTTTGCATTGTAAACATACTTTTGTAAGGGTTATGTACGGTTTTAGCAGACTACACAGAAAACAAACGGGTACACATTATTATTTTTTATAAATTACTGTGATTTTAAAGGTTTAAATGAGTGAAAGATTAGTAAGTAGAAATAGTGTACCCGTGATATATAATAATACTAAATATTCTTTTGGGTATCAAACAAATTTGCGGTTGTGTCGGATGAAATGCTGAGAAAAACAATACATTATGCATAAGTTACGTCTCTGTTCGTAAGCTACTTAGCCTTTCTTGGTTATAAACCAGTACTATTTAGATTGTTATAAAGCGTACAATTAATTACTTTTTAAGTAGTCCGATCGCTCTTTCTCATTGTCATTCAAAGCATCATATGAAATTTTATTTTTTGGAGCTAGTTGTCACACTTGGGCTGTAACTAAATTCATAATACCTAATACCTTTTTGTATGAGCATTATAAGCATAATTCACAATATATGTTACAAAGATAAGTTCTCGTTACAAAGATTTCTCCAGTCACCTACAATATTATTCAGCCAATTTAAAAAGATATTCTTAGCCTATACCTCTCCAGAAAATCGTGAACAGTGAGTGATTGATGTCTCAACGTTACTTCTAACTGGAACAAACACGATTGAGTATTATTTGCTTTCTAAAAGTAATATGTTTCCAGAACTTTTACAATATATCAACACTATTTTCAATATCTATTGAAAAGGCTATTTGCACATATTTTTCTAAATTCTAAGAGATTAATCCATATTTAATAAGGAAATAACTGTTACAATTATTTACAGGGAATGCCGTTTTTAAGAAACAAACACAATTTGAAAAATATTCTTTTACAACTGCAAAAGGCGACCTACACAATGTACCTTTTTGACTTCTTGAACATGATTTATTGCAGGTGAAGATATCTACTAGTTAATCAACTGTTTTTTTATCTTTCTGTAATATAAGACCTAAGTTGTGAATAATTTGTTATTAAAAGAGTTAATGACGACTGAAAGACAGGCTGTCACTACTCCCTCCTTAAACTTGAGCAGCCTGCAGAGACAGTTGTGTGAGTAGTGAGGCGTGTAGCATAGAATTGTGTTAAAGGTGAAAGGTCAAACTGTAATGGGTTTTGAGAGTAGGAAGTGCCACCTTCAGCTCCATCTAAATTGTATTTCGCTTGTCTTTTACACTTTAACATACCCAAAGTAATACCTTACTACCCTATTACTTATAACCTATAACACTTAAGTCTTCTATTGTCCTCTCTCAATCCTGATTTTTTAACATTTTTCCTAATGCTATAATTATAATAAAAATTAAAAAAATGTGATTGCTAATTATATTCTTGTTTTTTTTACCATTTTTATATATACAGAGTACAAAATAAGATAATTTACTGTGCAGTTTTTATCCAAATAATTCCTCTGAACGTAACGTGATTAAATACGTCTGTGAGCGATAATGTATTTAGTACTGAAACGCACACACTTTATATGTTCAAATGTTCTCTTTTAAATGCTGTCAAAACTGATTTAATTTAACTTTGCTTCACATTCATGACAGTAGCATTGTTCTGCATAGCACTATGATGTCCGTATGAGACACGTTTACTGACAGGAGGAAATTATCTGTAGCAAACATATTCGTAGATATTATCATAACTAAGTAACTGGATTAGTAACAGAACATGCGTTCTGTTAGCGTAAGCCCTACTTTTAACGCCATACTATCATGTACTCATCGCATGTCGGCGACAAAACTTACTTTTTGAGTCGGCATTAAAAATATGCAACAACACAGTTACGAAAATTTGTAGCGAGAAAAAGAAAAAATTGCTGCGGGAGGATGTTTAAGATTAGAAACACTCATCAAAAAAAGAGAAATTAAAAACGTGTAACATAATTTGTCATGTTTTAGAATGACACAATTCGTCGGCATATTTACGATTATTTCCGCCGGAAAGAATATCCAAAAACCGAGAAAACTTGGGGCCTCGTTGAAAGATGCTGATTTGTTCCACATCAGTATGTCATCACTTCTGACGATTTTGAAATAGATAAAATGGCTAAGGAATATTAACACAAAGTTATAAGATTACTTCGGTATCACTGTCATATCAATTCTGTTGAGTTAATATGGGCACAAATTAAGGGACATATTGCAAGAAATAACAAGAAGTTCAATACAACTGAAATCACAAAGTTGACTGTGGAAGCTATCAAACACATTACGGAAATCGACTGGAAGAAAGTTGTAGATTACACCTGTAAAGTGATATCCGATGCTTGGGAAGACGAAGGAATGCTTGAAGAAGCAGTGGAATCGATTATGATGATTTCCTTAAACAATGACAGTGACCGTTCCAGTGAGGAAGACGGAGAAACTGACAGGAACCTGTGGCTCAATGAATATCCAGGTAACAAGAAGTGATAAGAAGAAAACGGAGTGTATTATGTCAGAGACACCGACGAAGTCAGAGACAAAGGTGAAGATAAAAACGTTGGTGAAGAAAATGATGAGAAAGTAAGTAATTTAGTGGAGTGTTTTCATTATCTCAAAAAGTTAAAAAAGTTATACATTTTTCCGAATTTTAAGGAAAGTGTTTTTCTGACTATCTACAGACAACTTTTTACATGTAAGTAATACTGCCTAAATATATAATAAATTGCACTGTATTTATAAATACCGGTCTTTTTATTCAAAAAACAACATTTATAATAATACTGTATGAAATAATGCACTAATCTTTTCTTTCCAAAGCACGAATTACAAGACGCTTTCCCTTGAGTTATACTTCTGTCAAGCCATGTAGAAAAATACTGAATTTAATGATATCTATAAAGGCAGATAAGTTAAAGTTTTTTGTTTAAGAAGCAACTAGTTAGTTAAATTAACAATAATAACAGTAAAACAATCAAAAGTAGCAATATAGTAGCACTGATTCTTTATCATGTGTGGACATGACGACTGCATACAGAGCGCGGCCCGCAGAAAATTCATGGTAAGAGAAACCACTCTCATTTGTAAATAAATAGTCCTAGAAATATAAAAGCTCAAATCAAAATAAAGCATGGTCTGTTTACTACAACTTTCCTGCTAGAAGTTTTCAAATGTCCAAAAAATAAAAAACTGACTTGTTTACTACTTTTTGTAAGGTTGGTTTTTGTATAATTCAAAATACTGTATGTAATAAATGCTTTAATAGGAATAGAATATATTAACTTTACTTCAATTAGCCTAATATTTATACTGCAGTATTTCCTAAATTTTCCTTTTTAAAAGTGGATGTATACACGATTTGTTTTATATACATTAGATTTATAATATTAGCAAATTTCCAGGAGAAGCGAAGACTAGTTTTGGATTCCTAATAGTCAATTTGTACGTTTGCTATGGACACGAAACTCGACACAGTCTGGCAACAATGTTCCTGAACTCCAATCCTATTCCAATTTAAAACAAAGATTAGTAGGTCTCATTGCCATTTTAAACGTTTCTTTCAATAATGTATTACAACATATAATATTCAACAATATATGTCATAAATACTGTCTTGTCAAGAGAGTATCCACTGATACATCTCCTGTTTTTTATCCAGCCTTCAGGACTGCCAAGACACTAACACTTCACATTAGATCAGCTGGAACTTTGCGTTCCAGTCTCCGCCCTCGTAGCGTTGTTGTGTATTGTACACGCAGCACACGCTTGTGTTTCCTCCCACCATATCGTAGGTACATCCAAGTCTTGGCGGATGTTCATGTACTACGGCGCCTCGGTGATCAGTCGTATCTATTTGTATGCTTTCTATATTTGAATGAGACACGGTTCCCCAGAGCTTCCCGGCTTATTAAACAGAGGGTTTTAACTGCATACAACGCGTTTTATTATAAACGCAATTCTGTCTCTTATTAACAAGACTTAACATATAGCAAAAGCGTTTTTCATTGTTTCATTCATAAGCCAAAAATGTTGCCATCACACACGACTGTTTTCTGTAAAGTACCAAATTAGTGTGACACTTCATAAAATGTAACTAATTTAATTATTTCCGTTTTGCCTAGCTAAGATCGTTATTTTAATTAAAATAAACATATAGACAAATTATTATTATTTTGAATTAAGGTTTTGTTACTTTATGGTAATTTTATTGCAATACGATACTACTGGGAAACCGTAGCTAATGAAGAAATTATACTTACAACACTCCGCTTGTTATACGCCAGTTCCTATTCCTACTGTAACTATTTAGATTTATGGAATAACGTTAGAAGACGTATTATAGCAGGTGTAAACAAGATAATAGGTCATAGGTGCATACGATAAAATCGGTGCATATGGTTCTACAAAATAGGATAAAACAGGTGCACAAATATTAATGACTTACCACTTGATGTAATATGTATAAAATGTACGTATAGTATGTATTACTTCTTACCGGTCATCTTTTGAGTATTAAAGTTATTATTTGGTTAATTATAATAAAAAATAACATCTAATCAATCATATTGTCACACGTTTTTTAAATGTTAATAATGTTAGTATAATCATGACATTGTATTAGCTGTTTGAGAATCAGCTGCTATAAAATTAAACTAGCAAAGTTATTATATAAGAGAAATTTATGTTCACACAATATAAATTTAATTTTACATATAGACTTTTAAACGTTTTGTGTATAGTAATAGTAAACGACATTAATATTTCAAGCGCATGTAATAAATAAACGTTTGTATACAGTGAATAAGAAAATAATTATAAACACCCTACTCTCAGTTTCAAATTAAAAATATTAACATGCAAGGACTACAAAAGCTAACATCCAAATTTCTCTTATGCTAACTTTATAAATGGCGTGAAAATAATTAATTAGCATGTAAATAAGATAACAGGAAGATGTCGCTTTAAGTGTGCTTTGAAGAATGTTTGACAACATTTACTAAACATGAAGCCGTTAATAATAAATATAGACCTATATTTAATAATAGTTGCTTTATGTCCCGTTTTACACGGGAGTCGGTGAAACTTGCTTTGTACTCAATTATAACACGGTTCATGAATACCGACTTGTTTTTTCAAGAATTTTTTGACAGATGAAGAACATGGAAATGTTAAATTTCATGAGAAAATCGTCAAACTAATTCGCCCTAATATATTGATAATGTTTGATTTGACCAACTAAATTCTTGTAACATAAATATTTTCAAGAAATTGCAATAAACATAGAGTGTTGATAATTATTTCAGGAGGACATGGACAGAAAACATATTGAAAAAGTTACAAAAAATGCAAACAATAAATGGTTTCAAAGGCAGTACAACAACTGATGTCTAAAAGATTTATGTTCGTAACAGCTACCTGGATCTCTAAACGTAAACATTGAACCATCAAAATAGGAAAGCATTGAAATCTTTGAATGTTCAGTGACTTCTATTGATCAGAGAACAAATTCTTCCACATTCCATGAACTGCAGATAGAATAGACGATACTAAAATAGGTTACAAACGCATACCTAAGCTGTATTGTATACACAAGCTATTCAGAAAATACAGGCTACGTTGTATACCGGCGAAATTGTGAACGTTTTTGTACACATTGAAGTAGAAAATAGTGCAATATTTAAATTAATTTTGGGTGAAAACTGTTTAGAAAATAATGAGATATTCCCTATACCCTATTCCTTATGGAATATGTGAATAGTGTACTGTAGAGGGAAAATGAATAATGAAATCTACAATTTTTACTAAAAAGCACACACGAACCGAGGAGGAGGACAGTCAACAAGTCTCGCACGTAAACGTTCCGGTTTTTGTTAATAACAACGTTCCATTTTCGGTTTAATACACGTCGTTTTATTTTTCTTAACACATATTGAGGACTCCAAGCGTTAAGCCACTGATGATGCGTCATCGTAGCATAGGCGAAACGTTTGGTTTTAAGAAAAATAAAAAGATCTGTGTTAAACTGAAAAACACTGATGTTAGTCAACAAATGTTTAATTGTTTAAGATTACATCTCGCCGTCAATAAAAAGTCAATAGTACCATTGTCTGTACAGTTCGTGTGTACACTATATACTTAATTAGCTATATTTTTATGTATGACAGAAATGTTGCAAATAAAGATGTAAGCCTAAGAACATCTATTTAAAACATACTAAGTTATCTTGACCTTCCTTAAATGAATTATATGCTAACTTTAGGGTAGTCGTGATAAAATTACAGTGCCGAAAAATCATTTTGGTCACAATTGAAGTAACTACGTCAACTTTACATTTTATGATCTACTGGTAATTGGACTTGGTAAACGTTCAAATATTTGAAAAATATGTTCAACTTCATCATGTGTTCAAGTTGACAGCAACGTTCTAATAATGTATTAGTACTAAGAAGCATACCACTCTCACGCAAGATGTTGAAAATTCAGCCATATCCTTTACGATTTGGAACTATAAATTCACGATTCTGTACAGGTACACTGTATGTCCGTAGCGTCTGCATGTTCATTGCAAAATCCGTACACTAAAAAATATTAACATATTCACCACGAATGAATCTAAGTGGTATTTTTAAGCAGAATTGTAGTTCTTATTAACATAAATAAAATAAACATTTGAAACATAAATAAACACAATTCAAACAGCTACGTAACTGACTATAAATATGTTGTGAACATCAGTGGTTACATTCTAATCAGATTTCAATGCATTTAACTAGGTATGCCTATCTTTCCATCACAATAATTTTTGATTTATTAAAATTTAGATTGTACTAATTTTGCTTTATTCTGTTCTTAATTTAGGTTGTGTTTTCCATACTTTTATTTTTTTTACTAGCGTTGTTTACATAAATTTCCTCAAAATTAAATTTTAAAATCTTTTCTTTACTTCCAGTCCTCTTTCGTTTAATTGTAATTTACAACTAAATTACAGGGTTAACTAAATCACGAAGAGAGATTAAGTCACAAGGCGTTATAGCATGTCGGTATATGACGGCGCGAAGGGCTGTACACACGATGCCATTTGTTTTCCACGTCCTAACCTTCTACAGAACAACTCTACCAGAAAAAAATCAGAACAGACATTCACAGACTGAGAGTGATAGCTTTTATCCCTCTGGCAATGAGTGTTTCCAGGGCTTGCGTTTTGGGTACATTACATCAATGTGTGCTCGGGGTCAGACTTACTTCTGCGGGAAGTCGGCTCGTGGTGGCGACCTGTATGCGAAGCCCATGAAATGTGTCAATTGCGGTGGTCAGAATTCGTGTAATCACTCAACGGCTCCAGTATAAGCAAGGATTATCTATTCAGGAAGTACGTACTTTGAAAATGTTAGTTATTTTGATTAAAAGATACTTTTGTGCAGAGTTAACCAGACCCAAACCAGTCAAAGAGAACAGAAACAGGCTGTAAAATCTAATACAGTATCACCTCATCTCACCACCTTCTTGTAAAAGAAATATTGCATTAGGTAGCAGTAGGTTCATTGTAGACTTTTCTGAAGTCTAAAAGAATTTGGAAGATAGTAAAGACAATGTAGCACACATTGACATTCATAGTGACGGTCACGGTGGATCTGCTGGAACATCCACAACTCGCACGCCAAGAAGGGTTTCGTGCCTGCAACTACAGCCACTTCCAGTGATGGCAAGACGTCAAGTGGACACCGCCAACGCCTCGACCTCCCAAATACAGCAGGGAGGACGTCTTGAAATGTCCCCGAAAACCAGTAGATGAGCTGTGGATTGCCGGTGCCAGAGATCTCACCGAGTTGGTGATCTGGCAGAGCTCGATTATTTACAAAAAAATAATAATAATAAAATAAAAAATAAACTAAAAAGCCGAAATGGAAGCCACAAAATAAAGTACTGTCCAACATAACATAATATACGGTCCACATATTTCAGTATGATATAAGCGGTTTTACTTCATATTATAGAGAACTGAACATGCTACAGGGCATACATACACCGGAATAGCTTGTACGTGTGCCTGCAGGAGACATACAACTTTTTAATATGGGGGGATATGAGTCCTTCGGCTGCGGTGTGCCAAAACGCATCCCGTTAGCTATACCTCTAAAACCAGTAGCTGTCAGTTTGCTACAGCCACTGAAGACAACAATCTGTGATCTGTTGCGTCTTTATCAGATTCTACGTGGCAAGCAGAAGATCTACAGAAGCTGTTGAAGCAGTTACCATCTCCATTACTCCTAGTTGGGGACTCAATCTCTTGGGATTGTCATAGGACAAACACCTCTGTATTAACAAGTGAAGATCTGTTGATAAATAACATGCTTGTATTTTTAAACATCGGCCCGAGCAAACATTTTAATGTCGAACGTGGGATTTTTTCAGTTATCGATATTTTGATCAGTAACCCGAGTCTTGCCCTACGTTTGTTGTAAATTAGTGATCTCAGGCCTTAAAGGAAGCAAGCACTTCTCGGTGTCCATACCGACTTGAAAGCGAAAAACCTTTATACGTATGCCGAAAAGATGGCGCATGGATTGTACTAATTTGACTGGCTTCATGACTGCTATAACACCTACAGACATAAGCGGAAATTTAGAAGCCGATGTACACAGTTTAACTGCTGCTATCACTTTGTCAGCTACGTATCATATCTTAGAGGCCGGATGTCGTTCACCCACCAATGGTCGTCGAAAGAAACGCAAAAAGAGAGGAGTGACGGTCCTTAAACAGGTACAAACGGAAGTCGACCAAAGACAATCGTATCACTTTTAAGCGATTTCAAACAACCGCTCATAGAACAATACTCACTTCGACAATCTCAAGATGGGAGTAGTCTACTACGTCTCCACGGAAAATATCATAGCATTTTCTGGTATATCAGTTTTGCAAGCCTTTCACATGTACAGACCACAATGGTGAATTAATATGCAATCCCGATTAAATAGCTGCACGAGTTGTCCACGTATGTAATTCAGATAACTATCCTCACGATTTCCTCTCAAGAGAAATCTAAGTCGAACGAGATATTTCTCTCGAAACTGAACACCATACAACTTACAACGTGCCTTTCAGGACGAAGAAATTATAGCCCGCCATAGGCGCTGTAGCTGGACCGGACAAAATTTCTTACAGTATTATATTTCGACTCTCAAATGTAGGTATGGCTACACTACTGGCACTATTAACGCTATCTGAACGCAAGGGAACTCTTCTAAACTATGGAAAGAGTTAATCATTATTCTACTTCTGAAAGGAACCTAGGAAATTATCCAACTATCTTCAAATATCGTTGACGTGCTGTTTACAAAAATTATTAGAAAAGATGGTTAACAAACCGCCTCACCGGTTTTTTAGTGTGGGAACCGTTCGCAGCATTCTACTAATAATCAAATGGTATATTGAAAAAACCCAGTTCAAAATAGTTTCATCGAAGGCAAACACATTGTAGCTTTATTTTTCAACTTAAAAAAAGCATTCGATAGAACATGGAGATACCCATCATGAAAGAACTACATGACTTGCGGTTCTAAGCTAAGCTGCCCTTTCTGCAGCTTTCTCAGGGACAGGACTTAACTGAGAAACTCTGTGTTCTGCTCGGGAAAACATTATCGACCCCATGCGACCTGTAAAATGGAATACCGCAAGGATCTCAGTTGAGCAGCACGCATTGTACTATAGCCATCAACTGAATCTTTGAAGGTATAGAGACATCAGTTGAGAATTGCTTCTGTTTTAACGATCTTGTACTGTTCTACTCGGTTAAAACAACAAAAATTATCAAGCGAAAAATGCAAGCCGCTATACACACTTGGGTATAATAAAAAGCAGAGGTTTTCCTTCCTCGGCAACGGGTCCATTGATTTTTCCAATTGCCTTGGACAATCCGTGTACAATGGATCCGTTATTGCAATGATAATGGCACTATGCCACGCGCTAGTATACCTCTGTCGTATTATTGAACCGCCACATCGCTTTAGTGCTATCCAAGGTGGATTATGGATGTGCGGTGTACTCTTCATCCAGGAGGTCGTGTTCAAAAAAGATAGATCCTGTACACAATGCTAAGATGCTAAGGTGCGCCACGCCACAGAGGCATTCCGGGCTACACAGCACGAAACTTATGTTGTAGAGCGGGAATGACGTCATTAGATCTCAGACGTGAATTGATGTGGTGAGATATGGTTAAGTGTTAGCACTGCCAAGCAACAAAAAGCACGTGTTGATTGCGAACAATAAACTTGCGAGCGTATATAAACATCTTTGTACGTTTCTCGACCAGCTGAATCGTCCAGACAATGATGGTCCAAGCGTATGTTCAACCCGATTGCCGGTTGGATGCCACCGGTAGAAGCAAGTAATAATGCCACCCATTGAACTGGAATTCCTTTTTTCCTTAGTTCGTTTCGGCCTTTCTTTGTCGGCGAGGGTGCCACCCATTACTGGATACTGGCCAGGGCGTATACGGTGTGTATTGACTCCCTGAACATGGATGGTTAAAAAAAATGTTTTATCTATATGGGTCCATTGATTTTTCTAATTGTCTTGGACAATCCGTGCACAATGGATCCGTTATTGCAAAGATAATGGCACTATGCCATGCGCTAGACAACCTCGGTTCATCTTTTACTATTGTGTAATGCCCAGCTCATGTAACTAGAAGGTAATGAAGATGCTGACGCTGCAGTGTGACACTCTGCAGATACCAAAGACATGGATACAATTGCCATACAACCTGAGGATACAAAAGCAGCTGCCACCACGTACATTATTAATGTGTGACAGCCGATGTAGAATTGATGAACAGCAAACCTTCTGCTATGAAAAAATGGCAAATGATGGCAGGTGAACGCAGGCGTCGTGAACAAGTTTGCATCACCTGACGATGAATTGGACACCTGAACATGACGTCTTCTTACTTCCTGCTAAGACAAAAATGGCCCGTCCGCACTTGTGGAGGGACACTTACGGTGAAACTTAAAATTGAATTCTTAGATTTTGTTGTCAATGACGTGTCCGTTGGTTAACTAATTGTAAGTATAACACTACTGACTCGGAACACTAAGTTTGTTATTGATTTAAAGTAAAATTTTACCTTATAGCCTGAACCAATGATCCCTTATTATAAGCTTACTTTAAGCCTGAACCAGTTTTCTCTTTTAATAAGCTGATAACGAAGCTTGACGAAGCTTATAATAACCGAAAACTGGTTCAGGATATAAGGTAAAAATTATACATTTTTACCAATAAAAACTTGTGTTCCGAATCAGTAGTGTTATAGTTATAATTATAAAATTGAAGACTGTTCGTCCTTGCTAAACCGACACAACGATATAGAGTAAAAGGGAACCTGAAGAAAGACTTTGGAAATGCAAAAATTAGCGATAGACAGAACGCTGACCTTCCTAAAACAGCAAGTGTTCATACACAAACGTTTACATGGTTGAAGTGTAGCAGCTTGGTGATAGAATTTCAAGAATATTTCAATGCTTTTACAACTGTAAACGTACAGAGCAAAAATATTAGGTTATAACCGTATTGAATGTAATAGTTTCCAAAGAAGCATAATCTCTCCAGCGGCCTGACAACCCATCGAAGAGTCCTGGTACCTCTGACAGAGCTACAAAAAAAAAAAATAAATAAAATAAAAGTAAGTCGAACACCGTTATCAAAGCTTGTACGTTGTTTTCCCACTTAGCTGTTTTCAACCGCGTCTTTCCTCTTTTAATTTTGATTTTACTGGTACGTGTGCATGGTATACGTATCTACGGTATAAAGTAAACTTTACTCATTGTAAGACTTAGGTGTTTTTACAGGATTAAAAGTAGACTCCATATGCATAATATTGATTTTAAGTCTACTTAGCCTAGTAGCTGTACATATTTGCACATAACATTTATAGTTACATATTTGTTACTTTTTAAAAAATTGTATTTCAAAATGTCAGAATTATATTGTATGAAGTAACAAAATTTGCAACAGATTCTGTTAACGTCATCTTCGCAGTTGTACAAGAGTGATGTGAAGTGAATACAGAGTGTGAAATGTGTACTACGAGAAAATGAACTAAAAAAGGAAACAAGATTCCGGTGAGAATTGCGTAAATTAATTACTTATTTTACCAAGTATTCATAAATGTTAATTTATTACTTTATTGAGGAAATAGACGCTTATAGCATTCCAAATCCCAGATGGCAAAAAAGGAATTCTGAGCTAGAATTTTTCAAAGAGTTATATTACGTTTTTTGTATTCCTAAGATGCAGAAAATACTTCTCCGTCAACACTGTGTCGCAAGATGGAGTTTCAGTAGGATGTTACAGGAATATCTGCTAAAAGTTGATATCAGCAGCATCCTAGTTCACTAATGTCAGCTGATATCTTTACTTATATCATAATAACACATAAATCAACAGTAGGCTACATGAAACAACGAAGTAGCAGGCAGATCGTTACGCCAAGTGACATGATAAAGTAAAGATCAGCTTTAAAGGAATCAGCAATTATTCTTCAAAATTCAAAATCCAATGGTAAATACGTTTTCAGTGCTTAAATGCTGCGAACTATAGAATGATAAAACGAATACACGATAAAACTTTCACTATATTCCAAGGGCTTTAATGGTTCTAGAGCTTGAAATGGAGGGAAGGTTATCTTAGTTGGTGTGTAATAACTATAGCAGTTAAATTTAAAAAGTAATTTGAAGTTAGACGTGATAACAAATAGTACATACTTTAAAAGTTTATAAAAAAAGCCAAATTTCTGGAGGGAGGCGGAGGCGAGCTAACAGAAAGGCCATCATAACGTGTCAGGGACCGTTAGCAGGTGCAGAGATCTGATTGTGACGAATCAAGAGTCTTAGTTCTGTGGCTGGGGAGAATTAATTTATTATGTTTTGTGTAGAAAGTTTTGAACTGTATGTCTACTGAATAAGGGTTTTTACTTCTATACATACTGAATCACTTGTTTTTTTTTTTACGTATAAATATGTAAACATTTTTCCTTCAACTCATTACTGACCCTCCTCACTCTCTCCTTCTTTCTCTTTCTCTCTGCCTCTGACTCTGTCTGTCTGTCTGTCTGTCTGTCTGTCTCTCTCTCTCTCTCTCTCTCTCTCTCTCTCTCTCCTCTCTCTCTCTCTCTCTCTCTCTCTCTCTCTCTCTCTCTCTCTCTCTCTCCTCTCTCCTCTCTCTCTCTCTCTCTCTCTCTCTCTCTCTCGTCTCTCTCTCTCTCTCTCTCTCTGTTTCTGTCTAGATGTATTTCTCTGCCTCTACGGTACAAACACATACGAATGGGTTGAAAGACGGACCAATTTTATTATCTTCTTTACAAGTATACAGTACTTGTTTACAGTACAAGTACAGTATAGTATACAGTACAAGTATACATCAAATGTGAAAGGTATACTGTCTTACATCAAACTGTGTTTAATATTCGGAAGTTATCATAACCGTTGTAATAACAGAGATATGTTTAAGGTAACAGTAAATGATATTATTAACAATGTTGTTAAGTAAATAATGATATTTATAAGTTAATAGCATACCAGCATAAATCATTTTCTTCTAATAGCATGTTCTGAGAATCCGCATTGTCTAAAACATTAAATTGAAAATATTTCAAAGTAAATGCCGTCGGTTAGTTTTAAGGCAAGATTTTAAAACCACATTTTTGCGATTTAACCTTTCAAAACAGGAAAGTAATCTGTATAAGATTTCTTTGAAAGAAAGCTTTGTGAGCAAACGACGGAAATGAAATGACAGCTGAACGGGTGAATTGCTGCGTCACCACGTTTTGTGAAACGTGAATGGCTGAAAATATTCTTTTAACGTACACAATTTTTACTCCTGCGTACGATAAGCGTTACTGTGCCAAATTAATGTACGTCAGTGCTTTTATTGTGTTTAATGAAGTACTAGAAAACTGCGGAAGTCAAAAGAAAGAAATTTCATAAATTAATTATTTCTTATTTTCTTCACAAAACATACTATCAAAAACAAAAACCATCTTCTTGGTTTGTATGATAACAAGTATTTATATGAATCTATAACTAATTATAACAGTTCAGTACCTTAAGTAGTCATAAGTTCAGAATTGTTTGCAGAGTGAGAATCCTGTGTAGAGCTACCGTTTAAATGTATTTTTAAAACTAGAATTATTATTTCGTGCATTTATGATTTGACCAAATTCTGTTTACACGCTTTTAACATAATCGGATTTTAGGGAAACATTCTACGTACGAATGCTCTTGGCGACAGAGCATAGACGATCCTAACCGTTGCCGCCATTGCTTTACAAACTTGAATCCGATGTAAACGTAATGTAATATAAATTATACCATCTACTATTTGTCCTCCATGGGTGTTAAAAAAACTAGATGAGCAGAAACTATCCGTTTTTGAGAGGAGGGTACTGAGGAGAATCTATGGCCCTGTGAGGGAAAACGACATTTGGAGGCGACTGCATAATCGAGAGTTGTACGAAAGGTTTAAAGATCTTCCGATCGTGCAACTCATACAAATTAACAGATTGCGTTGGGCTGGTCATGTGCAGAGAATGGCGGAGGATAGAATCCCAAAAAGAATGATGAATTATTTGCCGATGGGAAGGAGAAGGAAGGGAAGACCGCGTACAAGATGGCTGGACCAGGTTGGTAAGGAGGCAGTGAGGCTGGGTGCAGCAAACTGGTGGACATTGGCCGGGAGTAGAGACCAGTGGGGAAGATTTCTTTTGGAGGCCAGGGCCCGGACTCGGCTGTAGCGCCGAGGATGTATGTATGTATGTATGTATTTGTCCTACATTTCCTAGATTTTCTGCCCATAACTAATGTGGGCAGCCAAATGTTCTGTGGCAGCCAAATGGTACATACTAAATTAGTACTTAAAGGATAGCTAAAATAGTTATGTTTTTTAATTATTTAAAGCCCGTAATTTCACTTTGAACTTGTAACAAAGGAATACTTACAAACGCGTGCCTTCGGTATTTATCGTCTCTTTCTCTCTCTCACTCTCTCTCTCTCTCTCTCACTCTCTGTTGATAACAAAAAGCATTAGCATTAGACATTAAAATATAAATAATAGAATTGAATGAAGAATTGTTATTGAAAATATAAATGTATACAACGTATAGAGGAAGTGCACCAAAGTCGGACCCCTCCTCTTAAGTAGGACCCCCGGGTTATTTCGTCAAGGAAGTGCTGCGGACTAGCGGCAAGTGACGTAACTAATTCACAATGTTGTCATCAGCCAGTGGAATCGCCATTACTCTGTGCAAGCCAGTGTTCTGTGATTAGCGTGTTTTTTTCTATCTTGTAGTGTATGAAATTGTTGAAGCGTGACTTTGTAGCGTCATCACTTGACTTCTAAACAGGTACCGTAAGAGTTTGTTTCTCATTACTAACATGTAGTAAGGTGATGCAAATATGGCCAATGCAGCTAATATGGCCACATCGTCGTCCTGCAAGTACTTCAAAATTAATCCAAAAGAACGCGCTACTATGCTCTTCTGTGAGGTACGAGATGGCAATAACAGCGCTCCCAACAATATCAAGTCTAACTAGCGCGGAAGAGAAGCTTCAGAGTGTACAGGTAAGCGTGCTTTTATTTTCTTGTATGTAATTGATAATGACTATATAATGGTTATATAGTTTCTATCCCGTTTAAGTAAATGAAAAGTAACTCTTTGAGAAGTGGCGTCAGGCAGATAATATGGCCGCCAGTTGGCCATATTAACAACACTTGGCCATATTACCTGCACACAGTAACTCATGATTAAACACTTCTAAATAAGTTATTGTATGCGTTTATTGTAAGTTATAAGTTATTTTATTCATAAGTTTAGTAATATAAAAAAGTTAAACTGTTAAAATATATAAAAATTTTAAATATAAAAACTGTTATTTAGTAACTTACATAATACTTTTTATATTAACTTATACTTTACATGAAAAAAAATAATTTTTTTTATTATAAATTCGTAAAAATTATGTTTTGATAATAAATTTACTTTTTTCGTTATAAGTTAAGTTTATTTACTACTATTTTTTTATTAGTAACTTACATTACTAACTTACATAATACTTTTTATATTAACTTATGACATGAAAGAAATAATTTTTTTATTATAAATTCGTAAAAATTAACTGGTTTTTATAATAAATTTACTTTTTTGATTATAAGTTAAGTTTATTTACTAAGTTACTATTTTTTCTTTTTTTCTTTTGTTCCAGACATGAATCCATTAACTCCTGGAAAGAAAAGAGGTGCTTGGACCCAGGAGAGCATGACTAGGGCTTTGCACGCAGTAAGGGAAGGTGAGCTCACGCCAAATGCTGCAGCTCAAAGGTATGGCGTTCCTCGGCGAACTCTTCGTCCTTACATTTTAGAAATAAATTACATTAAATCAAAATTAGGATGGAAGGCAGTGCTTAATAGCGATCAAGAAAAGGAACTGTGTAAAAGAATATTTCGACTTGCTGATGTGGGCTATCCACTTACCTCAAAAATTATAAGACTCTGTGTGTTTAGATTTTGTAAAGAAAACAAAATATCCCACAATTTTCCAGTAAATAAACAAATAGCAGGAAGGTACTGGTTGCGTGGGTTTTTGGGTATGAATACAGAGGTAGCTAAAAGAAAAAGCGAGAGAATGAATCCGGCCAGAGCCATGAAACTAAACAAATTTATTGTCAACGATTATTTCACCAAGCTACGTAAAGTACTCGTTGAAATGAATTGGATGACATTTCCTGAGCGAATTTTTAATATGGACGAGAAAGGGTGTCGCCTCCATTTACACAAGGATCCTGCAGTTTACGCCAAAAAGGGATCTAAGAGAGTACATTTTGTGTCTAAAGAGCATGGGGAAAGCGTTACAATAGTTGGTTGCGGGAATGCAATTGGTACCGTCATCCCTCCAATGATTCTTTTGAAAGGGGAACGCATGAAGCCGGAATGGAAGGACAACTTGCCAGCAGGATCTGACTGACAAATGACTTCAAAAGGTAGCATGACTACCGAAGCATTTTGTGTTTGGTTGGACCACTTTGCAAGATTTAAACCAAATGGTTCATGCCTTTTAATTTTTGATTGTGCAAAATGCCACCTTGACTACACTATTGTAGAAAAAGCAGAAGAGCACAACATTACTCTGTTTTGGCTACCGGCAAACACAACCCACGAGTTGCAACCTTTTGACAAATCTTGCTATGGACCGTTTGAGACATTCTGGGACCAACAATTTCTTTTCTTCCTCGATCAGACAAACCATGATGACATAACAAAAGCTAGGTTTGGTAAAATTTTCTCGCCTGTCTGGGACAAAGCCATGAAACCAGAAAATGTCAAAGCAGGATTTAAAGCGACTGGTGTGTATCCTTTCAATCCAAACGCAATACCTGAGCAAGCGTTTATACCAAGTGAAGTTACCAATGTACCAGACCTAAGTTTAAGTTTAGTAACAGAAAACAAAACAAATGATACTTTTGTCACGGTTCCATCTTCTTCAGTCGCACGACCATCATCTCCAGTCGCGGGTCCATCGTCGTTAGTCACAAGTACATCGTCCTCATTCCCTCGTCAATCATCTTTAAACAGTAAGAAGCAGAAACGATATCGATGCATTTCATCGTCATCTTCATCAGATTCTAGTATTCATTTAGGTGACCTGAGTGACTACTCTAGTGAAGAAGAAAAAGAACACCAGACGTCATTTCATGAGGTGATGCCAACGCCAATCAAGCAGCGTAAAACTACTCGTGTGACAAAGCCATGATGAACTCTCGAGCTGTGGTTCTATCTAAGTCACTGTTCACAGATACCACTAGGTCATACCAGAATCCATCTACTCCTGCCACTTCTAAAATTGTGCCAAGTAAGAAACAGTTAAGACAAGTCGAACAGTCATGTGAGAAGAAACTTGTCAAAAAAAATATTCGAAAGAAGAAAACAACTTGTCCAGAAAAGGAAAGCTGGTTTTGCTTCATATGTGGTGTACATGAAGTCAAGGACATGCGGAGATGCGCGACTTGTGGTGTGTACACACACGAGGAGCGTGTCGGCCTAACAAAATCCGATAAAGATATATTCATTTGGCCTCAGTGTACTTCTTGAATGAACTTTTTTTCTTACAATGAAGCTTAATTTGTTAAAAATTTGATTTTATAATTTTCCTTAAGTTTTTTAAAGCTTAACGTTGTTTTTCTTTGATGTTTTTAAGCTACTTCTTTATTTTTGACTTTAAAAAACGTTTTTCTTTAAAAAAATTGTATAGACGTTTTATTTGATAATGGTGATACATTTTTTAATAAGACTTTTTATTCAAAAATCATTAATGATAATAAATTTTGTTTAATATGATATTTTATTAAATTATTTTCAGCCCAGTATCCAATACTCAAATTTATAAACTGTTTCTTGCACGAGAAACACTCAACGCATAAGATGCAGCCACTTGACAAAACGTTCATGTCACCACTGAAATCGTATTACAGTGAAGAGGTTCGTCAGTGGCTTCTAATAAATCAGCGCCCACTGAGTGCCTATGATGTTATGGAACTATTCGGCAAAGCGTACATTAGAAGTCAGGCTGCTGAAATAGCGGTCAATGGATTCCGAACTACAGGTATCTACCCAATTAATAGGAACAGGTTTAGTGATGCTGATTTTATTGCAGAGGCTCAGCGAGAAATTGTGACGATATACGACATCAGTGATCATGATGTGGAATTAGAAGAATCAACTGATGATTCAAACACTCCGGAGGTTAGCGCTTTCTACCTCTTATGCTTCCTCAGCAGTTAATCCTTTCTTGTCCTACCAACCCTCTACCTCCTCATCTACGATCTCTCCCGTACGTCATAACGCCAATAAACCCAATACCTTCAATACAAGTCCTTTCCAAATCCTGCCTGTGCCAATAATCAAGAAGAAACGTACAACAAGAGGTCGAAAACCCTGCTCTGCTACTGTGATCACGTCATCTCCTCACAAAAAGGAGCTACAGGAATCAATTGAGCAGAGACAAAATAAACCTGTAGGACGAGGAAAGGGAAGAGGAAGGGACGGTAAAGCCCTCTTCCACGGAAATGTGGGCAGAAGGACTCTTAATTTTCGTGAAGAAGATGAGTCGTCAGGAGACGAGGCCATGGTCTCACTTGAGTCAACTTCATCAACAATGGAAACTCCACCTGGTGATGCTCCGACTGAAAACGATGCTGTCTGCCTTTTTCTGTGACGGAAAATGGTCATCAGATTGCCACGGTGAACTGTGGGTGTGATGTGTACAGTGCAGTGGTTGGGCTCATGCAGAATGTTCAGCAGCAGAGACACATGAATTGCTATTTGCGATTATTGCAAATGAACTTTTCATTCCTCAGTACATAAACATATGCAAGTTCCTCTGTACATAAATATGTTCAAATAATATGTTCAATATGTTCAAATAAATCATTTCAGGTCATAATTTGTCTGTTTTATTTACTACATAAATTATCACTTAATTTCAGGGGTTCCAAATTTGGGGTAAAAAGAGGGGTCCGAGTTTGGAGCACTTTTGACACTCTTTACTTAATTCACAACTGCTCTTTACAAAAAAATGTTAACCGCTTCTGATGAAGAGAGTTCTTTGGCAACTAATCAAAGAATGTTTTGGCGTTAAAAAAACAATTTTCATCTCAACATAAATAAAGTTACAGTGAAAAAACGAATTGGGGGTCCGACTTTGGTGCACTTCCTCTATAATATACGAAAAAAATTAACTGACGATTTGTATGTAATTTGAAACAAAGTTTACTTGAACATGATAAATGAATTTATTTTCTCGTAGCAAATGATATCTGCAACTTTTCGAAAAATATGAAATAAACCTTTCCAGTATTATATTAGAATTGTAAGTAATTATTATTTTGTTTAATAAGTAAGAAACATAAGATGTTAAAGATCGTAAAGAAAGTTTCACAGGATTGTAGCAGTGCTAACATCGGAGAGTGGTAATGAATCTATTGCTGTAATATCGCAAGAGGATTGTGGGCGCACTGCTCCTTTGAGCTAGGTACTGACCAGGGACGACAACCCTGGCGCCGTTCACGTAGCACATACGTTCAGCTCGTTCCAACAGCCCCAATCCAGCCGTAGGAACAGTTATAATATACGTAGAATATGTACAAGTATTTTAGAATATGCACATAACCTATAAAAGTAAGTAAAACTCAGAGAAAGAGGCAAAGCCAAATTTATGTATCAACTCTTAGCGTACTTAACAGATTTTTGATAAATTTGGAGGATTTTTTTTACCAGCAGAAATTTTTTCAGTGCTAAAGGACAGACTTACATAACAGATAGCCAACAATACTATTTATTTTTAAAACTGATAACTCATGTTCTATTCGCCGTACAGGGAAAATGTTTTCTAAGATTCAGACATTTATGTATATCTTTAGATGGTTAAGAAAATACTTAAAACACTTAATCTGAAACTCAAAGTTTTATGATTACGTATAATATTGTTTAATTATGCATGAAGGTGCATGAAGGTGAAGGAAACAGGATATGCAAGGAATTCTTTATATCAAAGTACCCTTAAATGTAAGTGTGAATATGGGTCATTCTAAACAAAGTAGAAATATAGTATATGCTCCTTCTGAAACTTCTGAGGGATTTACAGTCGCCTGCTTATATTGGTGGTTGAGTATGTTTTTGCTCAAGTCAAACTTCCATGCCCAATCATAAAGAGAGGAAAAGTTATCAGTAAATAAAGTTTTAGTAATATTGTAATCGTCTTAAAATATATAAAATTAAACATATTTAGAAAAAAATATGTTCTTGTATTATCCGTAGAACACTACTTTCTAATCAAATTTCAAAAGTTTTCAAATGTTAAAAACTTTAACTTGAAATTTTTGAAGAATTTCCGAACTATTATAAGCATGTGTCTTTTCCAAATTTCTTAAAATCTTTATCCTGCACATTTTGATTTTCAGCAGATTGATGAACTTTTTTCCTAACTCCATAGTTTCTATTATTTTTCGTATTGTTTAAATTAGCAGCCATCCTTACTTTTCTTTTATAAAATTGCTAAACTGCTATAATTGTTTTTATTATTTAGACAAAGCTTTTCGTCATTACTGACATCTTCAGGTCTTAAACAACAAATGTTTAAGACCTGAAGATGTCAGTAATGACGAAAAGCTTTGTCTAAATAATAAAAACAATTATAGCAGTTTAGCAATTCTATTATTTTGTTCTTCATCGAATATTGTTGAAGAATTCTAATCTACGCAGATTTTTTAGAAAAAGTACAAACAAAAAGCGTTTTTTTGATTTGGTAGACACTGAAATGTACTAAAAGTACTGCAAAAACAACAATTAAATGGCCAGCATAGTGTCTTTTCCACGATACTAGAAACTGACTATATTCAAAACTCTCTCTCTTTCTCTTTCACACACACGCACAAACATTCGTACAACACATCTACTAAAACTGTGTATTCAGGAGGCGTGCGTGGTGTGTATGACAGGTGAGGGGAGAGAGGGACAGAAAATTCCACATTATTATATGGGGTGAAACGTCCCCCTGAATTTTGTATAAAATTTTTGTTAAGTTTTTTTTTCTTTTTTTTCTCAGGGGTCGTTACTTAATTATTAAAACTAGACCTGCGGTCTAGACGGAAGAAAAATTGAGTTGAGCCCATCGTGACAGGACTTGCAATAAAACACTTGCAAACGATAACAGCTTTTATTAGTGTTCTCTTGTTATAATAATCACACCTTTATTACAATATGCACGGCTATATTTTCCACTATCATTAATAAACGTGCATCTCTCCAATATTGAATAACAATTGGCAATATTAACAAAGAATCAATTTTGAATATAATTAATCAACAACAAATTATTCAAACACCTTTAAGTGCATTGCCTTCACATAAGCTGACATCACTAAGTATTAACCTTTATTCACATGACTTTTCTAAATAAGTTCTAATAAACAATTACTAAAGGTTGAATCTACAGAAACTTTATGAATTAAACTGACCCTCAAACAATGATACATCATGCCTAACAAGAACATGTAATATGCCGTTTTATACTTGCCAAATAAAATATTTCTCTTTTCCTTTTAAAATAAATTATGCATCACAGGATTAATACATGTATATATAGACATATATATCTTAATACTATCACCATGCCTTACACCACCAGTTGCCCGCTTAAGAAAAAATTTAAGGTGTCATACTACAAGAATTATACTGGCTCAATTCTGTAACAGCCCCCTTAATAAGGACCTGTACCCACAAGAAGATTTAGGACGGAACTACTCCATAGTTATTATCAATGCGTTAAGTACAAGTTGTTAATGGCATTTTATCTTCATAAGAAACAGTTAATTAAACTGCCCAACTACCAGTTTTAAATTATGCTAGGTCACTAATCACGACAAAGGCAAATGGTGTGCCATAAAATATAGCATAGTAATTGACATTCTTCAACAGGTAGATTATTTAACTCTTTAATTACACTAGTCACTATAAGTCCACCGGACATGCTATAATAGACAGTTGGTCATTGAACATCTAAAATTACGGTTGTGAAGATGTCTTTCATTTCATGTTTTAACTGCAATAGGTTGCTGTTTCTTTTTGTGTTTTGTGGATTAAAATATAGGAAAGGTCCCACCTGTGCTTAGACGATTTGTTGTTACCCAGAATGCGCGCTGATGTTGACTGGGGTGTAACCACTGGTGTCTCCGAAATTCTGTGCTTCATTTCTTCCTTAGGGCAGTCATTTTGGGCTGGCAGTGTGAGGATTTCTTGAGGTCTGACGGCATTGGGGTGGTGCTGCGATAGTCTGCAGATGACGACCGATGTTCTGTCCCCATCTTCATTTTCCCCTTTTCCATCTCGGCTAGGCGGGAACCCTGGAAAACATTTTATTTGTAAGTAGCCGTCAGGAAAAAATACCCTCACACAATTCTTTCTCGCCCCGGTAAGCACAGATCACAGACACACTCACTGTCACAATTCCATTCCGAAAATTAAGTGTCAACATAAATATTACTCCTCACAATTTCTCTTTAAATTATCCACTTTTAGAATTAAATTATTAACCTTAACCTTTAACCTTAAATCTTTATTACTTTACATTGGAATATAGTTGTAACGGCAAGTTCTATTTAATTTTCATGCAAGCCAAGGTAAGTCGGCAACGTGCTCTTAACCATCCCAGACGCAACACACACAAAAATCTCACACACACAAAAAGACGTACATATATCATAATATAATACCCCCGCAAGGGCTTAGTTAATTAATATTAAAGCAACACTTTGGCTCACCTGAAGCTCTTTAAATGATCACGAACTCAGTTCAAAAGATGAATCTTAATTCATAACGCCGCCAGACCAGTGTCCCGTTTGAATGCAAAAGAAGAATTGAGGGCGAATGTCGATACCTGCGATCCCACGCGAACAGAAAAATCACAAATCAGCTGAATGGCGCGGCATGCTTGATTACGTACACACACAATTATCGCCACGTCACGGTCAAGGTTAAACGATACAGTGAAGCCGTGGCTGCACAAACAACCCTTGAACCCGTTATACAGACGGCACTTATGCCGCGACGTACGCCGAATAATTTAAGCTTAAATACTTCGGCACAAGTATCTATGATTTGCCGCACGGGAACAGGAAACTGAATAAAGAGGTCTTCGGATTAACAAAAAATAAAATTAGTAATTCATGTTTCAATTATTAGGTACGTTCATTAGAATTTGTAAATTCTACAGTAAGCGTATAATAAACTGGTTATTTAGTTTACTAATACAAATATGAATTTATGCATAAAACCTTTTAAATTCCATATACTGACGTCCTGAACACGAACCCCCATAACAGACGTAATTCAATTTGCTGGTCGCACATTTAGTTTGCTGAGTAAGCTGGCTGTCATGGTTGTAATCATGAAAACTTCAGATCAAATATGGTTCACAGATAGAAATGTATTCGGCAAACTATCTCAGTTATAGCGACTAGTATGCAATCAGTATAATAAAGAGACCTGTAATTACAACAGACGTCCCGATTAATCTTTTTAAATAAATTACGTCAAAATCATATTAAGAACAATAAATATCATATAACAGATTAAGCTTCTGCTTTGCCTTATGTAATATTCAATCAGATTTTGCAAAGGACCGCCATGTGTATTACATTTTAATATATGCAATCCATGTTCAAGCCTCAAAATTTATCTACAAGATTTGATCCAAAAATTTCATGTAATTTTTGTTTACTTAAAATATGTTGTCTTTATTCGTCTACATTTACAGCTTTTCCTTTAACGTTATCACCATCAAAAATAACATAGACCTACTTATGCCAAATTTGTACTCAGACTTTTAAAAATTTCTGGAACGCACTTTTGGTATAAGATTTCAGTCGCCCAGCGACTTTTCATGACTTCAACAGACGCGATACTTTGTCCATTCAGGTTTTTCATTTTTGGGAAGCAGTGAAGAACGCACAGTCGCATACCTGGCGAAAACGGAGATTGCGGTATCATTACGACATTCATTTTTGCCTAAATTCTTGAGAAAGCTAAAACGTGTGTGCTGGAGCATTATCGGCCAGGTCATCGAGGTCGGTGAGATTACTGCCACCCGGCAATCGTGCTGAACGCTGATCCGGAGCTCATCTCCTGGTCTTCGGAGACAGGTCTTGTCCGGAGGTTTCGGTTTTTAAAAGTACTCTCAACTATATCTGGGAGCACGGGCCGATGGGCGGTGACATCTCCTCGCCGTGGCATCCACAATTTTCGTGCCCCCTCTTCTTAGCAAACGAAGTATGGGTCTGCCGGTAGCCTCGTCAATGTTTGCGTAACCGTCTCAGCCGCACTGTCTTTACGGACTTCCGGGTTTCTCAACACTTCAGAAAAGTATCCCTCGAGAAACTCTGCTACCGCAGGTAATATTTCTCTTATAATTAGGGGCTGGTGACGCTGTAGATTTTACAGCCTTTGCATAACTGGTTTTGCCCTGGTTGAATGGGCATATGAGTTTATTCGTATCGAAGTAAATGAGTTTGTTCAGGATACGTACTTCCTGAATAGCCACCTCTTGTTTATGAACAGGTCAATTGCGGGATCTAGACGAATTTCGACCACCGCAATTTAAACATTTAATTTGTTCAGCACAGGGATGGTTACCATTAGCCGACTTTCCACAGAAGCATGTCTTGACCCGATCACATCTTGATGCAGTGTATCCAAACGCAAGCACTGAAAACACTGTATCGGCTGAAGTATGAATGAGCTCACCCTCCACCTATGGATGCCTGCTCTCATCTTTTCCGGTAAAGTTGTCCTTGGCGTGGGACGCAGATGGGAACGTCTGTCCATCCCTTCTAAATGTTATCCTTCAACATGCGATAACGCCTTGTAGGGCGAGCTCAGTCCTAATTTCCTCCTCTGTGCAGTTCAGCAGGTCCCTGCCCACTTCCAACCCGTTTGTATTTTCAGGGTCGTAGGAAGTACGACTTCTACACCAGTGTCCCCTATCTTCCGTAGCTTAAGTAACCTTGAAACCTGTTGATCCTTTAGCTTCTCGGCAAGCAGTCACCCGCAGATTTACTGATGTCCTGTACGGCTAATCCAGCGCAACCGGTGAAAACCTTTTCCAATAAGGAAGGGACTGAATTTTGAGAAGTCACATTTTTTGCGCTCACTACAATATACTTTGGCACCGCCGGCGCATTTTCAGACAATGGCAGAAATCTTTCTGTGTCTACTGACAAGTAGACCTAATATATTATTCTCTTTATCCTCCGAGGATGTTTTTTTTTCTGGACAAAAATTATTTTGAGAACATATTATATAGTTATCACGAGTACCGGGGAAATAACAGATCACCGCGGCCGAGGCCTCGAGTATCACGGCTAGTACTCTCCCCTGAGCCCATCGTTCGCGACTCTCTAACGTAGAGCCGTCCACCGATTGGCACGAGAGGACGGTTACGGTGTGTTATCAAGCGGCACACACAGGCTTGTCAAAATCACCTATCAGTGCCCTGTTACCCAACTAAAGGGTAATAGCTGTTACTTCCCCCCCCCCTTACGAAGCCAAAGGTTTGATTTTTTGAGGGCTTGCCGTTAATTAATTATAGTTGGATAGAACTATTTATTAACCCAAAAAGACAGTATGTGAATAAGTAACGAAGCTACCGTCAAAATGAATGTACCACGCCATAATACAATTATTGCAATTAGCAAAATAATTGTCACATTTCTTAATAGCTAATCTTGAATTTCAATAGTAGATCAGACAAGATAAAGGAAGAACTATTTCAAGTCTCTTATTTTAAATAAATGCCGTTTAAACAATTACCAGTTTTACAATTTTTTTCTGCATAAATGTAAAACGTCTCAAATTGTTTATTCATACTTATACATACTGAGTTCCGCCTATAATTTGACAATATGTACAATTTTTAAAATTGTAGTCTTTTCTGAAAATATTGGTAGGACTAACCTATGGAATCCGTTTTAATATACCAGACAATTTCTACCTTATTAAGGTATAATTGAGCTCTACCGATTTGCCATTAAAGTGATGAGTTGTCTCGAAGACAAAACGTATTTTCTTAATACGCTTTTGTAATCAACGTACTTCAGAATGTCAATATACTAAAAAATATTTAGTATTTTCAATCTGATGATGACCTGTGAATCTGGAAAGTGGTAATAGGGAATTTCTATTTATAGTGGTGTGCAAAAAATATTATTTCTGTTTGTAATACACTTAAAGGTTACAATAATTTTTCTACAGATTACGCCCAAACTGATGCTATGATGGTTTGTTGATTGCTGACAAATGGAGGTTTATAAAAAAAAAATTATAATTGAAAGTCGCCACATCCAGAGTGGTTTTGAGAAAATAATGGTCGGTTTTAAGTTATTTTACTACGAAATCTGGTTCGATTCCTACCGAGAAGAAAATCTATTTAGTAATTTCTTATTAAACGACGTTAACAAACCAGTGGGTGGTATCTCTGCCAAGTCATTTCCTTATACTCTTTATATCAACGTTTGGAGTTAATGCACGTAAACTGTCATTGAATCGTCAGCAGAAAATATGTGTGGACTACTGACTGTGTCTTCAGTAAGACACTTTGTAGCTAAATAGCCTTCTGTTCTGTGGCATAGACTATGATGATTCTGGGTAAGCATAGTCATTAACTATATCATTACTCAAACGTCGAGATGTAATTGTCAGTAGTGATATGCGACTCTGTAACATATTCCAGTGATAAACATTACGTTCCATGTGTTCTTAAAAAGCTGTCAGTAATTTCACTTGCTTACAGTTGCTACGTACAGTTGCCCATTTTGTTAAAATGATTTTCGTCAAATGTAATATTTCTTTTAGGAAGCTGCTACGTCATTAAACAGAATATACCGTATGCTCTCTACTCTCTTATTCAGCTATGAACGTTTTTATTAAAACATATTTTACAAAAGAGTCAACTCTGCTTTGTATGAACAATACACTCTTTTTTGTTAGCGCTTTGATCCGTGTGTTATTAATGATGTGTTTACAGGGCCAAGGATAACTTGGAAGCACACTTTCATTGCTTTAAAGTGAAGAATAAAATTTACAATTATTTAGTACACGTAAGCATCAAAGTTAAATTTTTTCGTTCTCTCGGGAAGATAAACAATTTGGCAATCAAACAATTTCTTTGTGTTCAAAATTTCTCTGCATATTAAATATGACGTACTAATATAAAAATTTTAATCTGCTAATCAGTCTTAAGTAAAGATTCAGAAGAATGGATGTAAAGGGTGACCCTGAGAGGGTAACGGAGTGGAAACATTGGAGAAGACTGGTGTTGGAAGAAAAAGAAAAAGAACAATCAATTTTCAGTCAGTTAGAAAATACTCAACGCAAGTGATTTAGCAAGTGCTTTGAAATTAATTGGTTAGTAACTACAATAATTGTTTCATTCCTTTTATTTCTATCAGTACATCAGTACGATAATTTAAACTATGTTTCAATGTTACATCAGAACATTATATATTTCCTTTTAGTAAAAAAAGTAACACTCCAAAAATTAAATGTCGCAAATATCAATGTTCTAACAACATGTGAAATCTCGTGTCACTTTCTCCCGTGTCATCGAGGATTTTTATTTATATTTATATTTAAGAAATAATTAACATTTCGTCATTTAATTTCAAATATTGTACGCTATTAGCTATATATTTTAAATGAATACTACCTACTAACTATACAAACAAAACTGTAATTGGAAACCTTTTCTAAAAGTCAACTCATAATATTCTAATAGGTTTTAAGTGTGAATTATTATGTATTACAATAATGGTAAAGCCAATTATTGGAAACAAATTATTACATGAAAACCACACGGAAACCATCTTCTACTGCTTTAATCAATTTTGTAATATGTTTGTAATATATTTGTGTATTTTGTAATATTGACACTGCATGTAAAGCTTGAAATTATCCCCTTCTATTCATGGAATGTCGAGTACGGGAAAAATCCAGTTTTCCGCGAGATAATAGTAAACGAAAAGACAATTTGAACAGATTAGAATGGTATGATCTGTAATCTCACGTAGAGATTCCAGCCTGAAACAGAGTTGCCACAATAGTATAAGCTGCCTGTGTGTAATGAGATACTACAGGGCCCTAATAATTTCATGTGTTTAAGATACAGCTGTAAAACTTGTAATTATTTAGATTTTTAAAGCTGTGTTTCTCACGTTGCGTGGAGAGTTAGTGTATTCAGTACGCAGTACACGTTTCATACAATACCGGCTAGCAGTTCATACACAATACGTGTCATATCGTATGCTAACTACATATTGTCAATTGTTTATACATATGATTGTATTGGCAATATATGGTTACAGTCATCGTGAAACAGACTACAACCAATGCCATGACTTACCCGCTCTCGAATGACTACGGACGGAAAGTACGACTTACATTGCCGTTTTCTGTTGTATGTAACTGTAATTGTTAAGGTTCATGAAAGCTAATGAAGTCTCAAAGAATATAAAACGCTCTTACACTGTACTAACAGAGTTACGTATTTTTGTTGTTGATAGTTTTGCTAACTTAATGAATTGAAAAATACATTGTATTCACTTACACTATAACATCTTAACTTGTGTTATAACATAGGGAACCCGCATTAATTGGTATTGCCAATTGTACAGGCTGCCTTCGTTGTGACGAGCTGAAAATTAATCACAACACCAAAACAATTAATATAAAAGGATTCTGGGAAGGGGAGACTGTTGATTTATGCACTCAGTTTAGTCGGTAATACTGATGACATCTCTTTATTACATATGGTATTAATTGCTCTACTTAAAATTCTCAACATATATGGTTCAACAGCTTACAGTTTACAAGATGATTATATATTTTATTCTTTTACAAGGGCCCTCAAAATAAAGATGTACATCAATTTAATTTATTCCACGGATCCGGGATTGAGTATAGTACGTTAATAATGGTCACCTCGCCATATACAATCTTGAAAATTGTGCCATTTGAAGAATGGACTTTATTAATCTTTTTAAAACAATAAAGCTTTCAGTTTAAACTTTTACTCCATTACTACAAACAGTTTTCTTAGATTACAGACTACATCTTACATATAATGTCTGTTTCTTAAAAGTCTTAATGGGGTGAGTTAAATTGTCTTTTGTTGGTTATAATTTTAATATCTCATAACCATGGAAGACAAGCCTCCATGTCACCTGTGGTTTCTGTAGTTGATGCTGATTTGGCTCTTCGGTCCTCGGTGTGTTTCCTGAAGGTCTGTCGTTACCTTAGTATCCGGTGACGGTGAAGTTCCTGATATATGTTACATCATTCTGGGTGTGGTACTCTCCTCTTAGATGACTGTAGTAAATCTTGTTGTTAGAATCAATGAAGCGAAAGCTTGTTTCACTGGTATTCACTTCACATGATTATTTAGTAGTTGAATTTCACCTCATGGTTCTAGTATTGTATTAATTACATTATTTCTTATTTAAGAAATTGATAGAGATGTCATCGGCGCACAATTTAGTTATTTAAATATTCTTTAGGCAACAATTCACATATTTATATCCGCGTCGCGAAACAACGCTGTGCGCAGCTTACGGCGTGAGCGCTCCATTGCAAGTGGGTTAAAATAGTTAAACGGTGAGAGTAGTAATCTCGCGACATTTACCATTCAACATAAAAGTAGTTCCAAGTTCCTTCTTTATTTAAAGGATTAAAGTTTGACTATTTAATTAAACAGAGATATTCTTAGTTACAGACGTTATTAAAGTACATTACAGTGGTCTTGTTTAATTATTTAAATAATGTCAAATTTACAAGTATATTTAGTTTGTTTAGGGGTCGGAAATCAAGTTAATTCTGGTTAGCGCATGTCTATGCAGGATTAATTAACAAGGTTTACCCTTTCTGTACAATCGTATTCCTTTTTATTTTATTATTATAACTCTTTATTAAATATTATTATTATTTAATGATAGCAATAAGATTTAGTTTAAATGTGCGATTTTATTAAAAATTTAAAATTTCTCAGCCTACACATTACCTATTTATTAATTACCATACTTTTATTAATGAAATCGTCACAACACGCACACGTATGCGTGCGTAGAAAGACCCAAAGGCTTTTATTATGTATTTACTGAAACTCTATAAACACATACACGCGCGCGCGCGCAAGATGCTTAATCGCTTTTCAGCTTAAAAAGTCTAATTTATTACTGCAAGAGGTTTTAATAAACGGTGCTTCACGTTAAGTTAATTAAGAGAACCACAGTTTTTGTGGTACTATGTGTTTCCATCAAAAATAGTATCACTATAAAAATAGGATACTGTATTGACTTGACAGAAATCAATCCATAATAAGACGTAATTTTGAACTGTCTTATCTATGGCACTTACATGTTTCTTGCAGTGATCATAAAAGCTGAAGAAAATTAATTTTAAGTTCTTATTTATATAAACGAATATCATTAACTCATGGGATCGATATCTTACACATGAGAAATAATACCTGTTTCGCCACAATTGTATTGTATATACTGCAACACATGATAAAGGTTGATTTCTATAAACTAATGCAATTCCTGAAAACCAGTTATAGACAAGTTATAGTATTATTGGTTATAGGCCTACTTTTACTGCTATAATTAATTATATAAGGCTACATATTATTTACACGGTCATCCAAAATGAATTACATATATTTACTGTTAAGTTAAAGTATATCGAGAGCCCTAAGTTACTATTCCCTTTGTCTCTAAATATAATATTTTCTAAAAAAAAATAACATGCCAGTTAAAGTTTAACGTAGTCATAGACGTAGCCAGAATTTTTTCTGCTGGGGGGGGGCGAAAACGTAGAAATAAAGTTCACAATTAAAGTTTTCCTCGTTTTTTCTACAAGCACGGCTTCATAAAATTTCATGTACTTTCCGGCATTAACCCATATACAGTATCAAAAAGAGCCCTTCGTACACATCTTACAGCAAAAATCAAATTCTTACAGCAAAGCTCAAATTCCTAAATCTAAATGCCTTTTAGCAAAATAGATTATTTTGTTTCAGTGTGGTAAATTGCTTTAAATCTATTAAAGTGATTGAATTACGAAAATTAAAATTTATTAGTTACGGTATTTTAAAACATGATAATTTTATGTAACCGTACAGAAATTTAGACTTTACGCTTGAAATATTTTGCTAATAACTTTAAAACATTTTGTGTGCACAAACCTTTACATCAGACTATTGTGTTAACTAGTAAATTGTCTGAAATTTTGTATTTTTGTATCTTCTTAATGGAAGCTAAAATATATTTTAATATACCTATTATTAAATACATAGTTTTCCAAATTATATAAATAATTTATTGTTAGACTAAAACATTGTTATTTTATTATTACTTTAAATTACTTTTATATTTACTTTGTATTTATGTTTATATTTTTATTTTATATATTATATGCATATATTCATATTTATATTTACCTTGTTGTATTTTTATATTATTACACCATAATATTAATATTATATTAGATTCTTATTATTTTTATTGTACTTAAATTTAATCACTACATTAGTCTAGTAGGCTATTGTGTCTTTGTTAATTTAGTACTCAACGGATACTTAAAACCATTTCAGAGAACCTCTGTAATTATTGCTGATCTAATTTTGTTGCTTTTATCTCATATTTTTCTGCACTCAAAAAACGTATTTTTAAAATATTTATTTACAACTTGCCTAGATACTAAGAGATTATTTGATATGCCTGCATATCAAATACTAACGTATTTCTCAGAAAGGAAACAGTAGTTTTACGTCTAAAGCCCACATTTACTATACTATGAAAAAACAAATATTACATAAATAATGAAAATGAATAATAAAATACTTCTCAACGCATAGCTGTAATTTTATTACAAAGACTATCACGGCCAAAGTCATTATTATTAAAATTAATAACTATCGGGTTGTTGGACCAAGGTCGATTGCTAAAGCTGGCTTTATATATACTTTGTTATAAACGTTTCGGCCGCCCATCGGAAACCTTCTTCAGTAGCAACGAGTCGATAAATGATGGCAGGCCGAACACACCTTTAGCAGCAATTGCTTAAACCTCCGCCTGAGGTGTGTTCGGCCTGCCATTTTTTGCCAACGTGCCCTGCTACTGAAGAAGGCCTGCAGTATGTGGACAAAACGTTTAAAAGAAACTATGAACCACGTTTTAAACAACCAACCACGGTCCAACAGCTCGGTAATTATTAATTTTAACAATGATAACTGTGATACTAAAGTTTCATTTGGGGATGTGAATGTCCGCCACAATTGTTAGAGTCAGTTCCGTCAGAAAAAAACAGTGTTTACAAAAGACTCAACAAAATTAGTGTTAAAGTGTCAGGACTTTGAAATGTAAACTTAATATTATCAATTAAAAGCACCGTTACATTAGAAAACTTGTGGTAGTTAAAAATTATTACAATAACATTTTAAGGAGTTGTGGGATAATACGGAAACTCAAAAATCATAGTATACGTATCAGTAAAGTTTGATCTTTATTAAATTAAATTTAGACAATTTTGTATTAATAATGACAAACAAAACGTAAACAAAAAAATAGAAATTTGTTTGTTATAAAATTAATTTGTTGTATTAATTTTAAATTAGATATAACAATGTTAAAATTTATACTTGTTCAATCTTGTTTCTTCATATAAAAGAGTATTTTTGTTAAGATGTTATGTTTCTATACTATTGTGTGTGTGTGTGTGTGTGTGTGTGTGTGTGTGTGTGTGTGTGTGTGTGTGTTAGAGTGAGAGAGGGAGAAGGAAAGAGGTGAGAGTGAGAAAGGGACAGACGGAGAGAGATGGCAAGTGAACACACGATATTTAAATATAAATGTGAAAAATCTCTTTGAAAGTGTAGTGTTAAAAGGTTTTTTGCCAGATACTACACTGATGTCTAAAGTTTCTGTTTGAAAGTTATCAGTTCCAGTCGATTTCAGATCAAACGAATCTTATGATTTGTGTGAGTGTTTTTCCCATTCTCCATTACACAACCCGCATTCTCTGAACAAAGTCAATACCGCGTAATGGCAGTTGACACATGTTTCGCTTAACGGGTAATTGCTTCTCTTTGAGCTTTATATGTTTTAAACACGAACCGTTTGCACTCCGCGTAAGACTTACCTACTTCTGATGTCTTATTTTATAGGTGGGATACTCGTGTAAACAACAACGTCGCACATACTACACGTTAAATGATGTGTGTGTGTGTGTGTGTGTGTGTGTGTGTGTGTGTGTGTGTGTGTGTGTGTGTGTGTGTGTGTGTGTGTGTGTGTGTGTGTGTGTGTGTGTGTGTGTGTGTGTGTGTGTGTGTGTGTGTGTGTGTGTGTGTGTGTGTGTGTGTGTGTGTGTGTGTGTGTGTGTGTGTGTGTGTGTGTGTGTGTGTGTGTGTGTGTGTGTGTGTGTGTGTGTGTGTGTGTGTGATTTATTATTAAACAATATTTTATAATTTTACAAGCATATAGTAAAATACAAAAGTAAAATATTTCTTGTTGTTAAATATAAACACATTATATACCTCCATAAGAAGACTATAAGGTTAAAGACTTAGTAACTTTAAATAGGCCTACAAGTATCTATTTACTAACTCAGGACATATTTATTTTCATTGGATTTGTAGCTCCAGATCAATCTTGTATCTTAATATAATAATTATTACATGTAACAAACATGAAAATACTTTTGAGGAGAACCTTCGTGCAACTACAATTTCAGAAACGTAACTTTAATTAATAATTTTAATTAATATAACTTTAATAGATCTTAGATTTCCGGTATAGACAGTTTCAACTACACATATTACATAAAAATTATGTAATTGATTATTTCTTATAAAATGCTGCCTATAGCCTTACAGAGAAAAGCAAACAAAATAAACCTTAGACAAAACTTGTATTTATTATTAATGTCTCTATTCATGTAATATTCAATGAACCATCTTCCTATTTACATCATTTTGATTTTAAGTATTAGAATTAAAGTGAGACTCTGTGTTAAAAATTACTGAATTAAAATAAAGTTAAGTTGTTTTGTCAATACTGTTTTAACAAGCTTTTAACTCAAGCAATAATAATCAGGAACACGTAATACATACCTATCCTAGTAAAACATTACATTTCTCACGGTGCGAGACATGGGTTTTTTGTTTGTAAGTAAAATAAGAACTTTCTGTTCTACGCTTAGAGTGTAACTAAAACAAAAATTGGAATAATTAATTAATTCAATTAATTATTAGATTATAAAATAATGTCAGAATGTATGTAAGATTAAATTAGCGTTCAAAAGATATGTACCAAAAATTCAAACTTTAGTTTGGAGACTGACGTTCGCTTGCAACTCTCATTCTGTGTTTGTCATTATTTTACTCAGACATTAGAATACATCACTATATAATATATAAATCAGGCCGCTACTCAGTTTTAAGTTATACATTGAAACACAGTAGAGACCTACTTTAAAGAGCACACAATTTTCTATAAAAAAAGTCTTTATTTGCATAGAACTTATACTTTTCGTGTAAATTGTAGTTAAAGACATTAAAAGTTTTACATTTTCTGCCAGCGCTAAGTAGAAAATTTTGTTCTGATGCGAAAAAAACAAACGAAATTAAGTAAAATAAAAATGTCAAATAGGTTAATTTCACAAAATAAATGTTAAATGTAAATGTTAATTGTGTATATAAAGTTTGAATGGTCACATTCATTCACATTCACAATATCTGCAAATTGCTGAGCAATACAGGCCTGCTTTTCTGCAACCACAAGCTTTTCCGCGGCTTGATATTTCACATTGCAGAAAATCAATTCCAAAAGATGTTTTGGTGCTGCTGGATGCTCCGAAATGCGTAGAATGTATACAACTCATAACGTCTATACCAGTGCGCACCTTTGGCCCGCAGCTGCCGGCAGCTGTGACCTGGAGATATTGTTCTTCTACCCATACCTACGTGCCTTTGAAACTAATGTATTAAAAACTCTAAAACCTACCTGAGATTTCATCTTCACCAATCAATAGTACAAGTATTTAGGAAAATAATGCTATAGTTTAAAATTATAATAATGAGCTTAAAAAATAATATTTGTATAAACGTGAAAAATGTCCTGTTTACGCACATTTTTGTTTATAATTTTTAAATTAAAAGTAGAATAATAATAATAATAATAATGGCTCCCATGTGTACCACCGAAGTAGCTTAGGAGTAGGCAGGGTAGGCTGCCTAATGTGAGCCGTACGGCGTGCAAGGAAGGCAGTGTGGCCAGCACTACGCTTCAGCCGCCCATTATTATCCCCAGCACGTTATCCCAGGTACTCATTTTCAACATGCTGAGTCGACCTGGGGGCTGAAAAATGCACCTTGATTTTATGGTGCGGGCCCAGGAATCGAACCCGGGACCTCTAGATTAGTAGCCAGGTGACATTCACCGGTCTACTGAGCCGCCCTGTAGAATGTAAAAGTAAATATTTCTCTTTTACACATGAAAGTAAATACTTCAAGCTACGAAACCACGTTTTTTCGTGTACCTAACATAATTTTTACTATTTTTCAGGTATTGATACAAACACAAAAAAACGAGAAGTTTAATCATTTTAAAAGCCTATTCTTTTAAATTGGTAATGAGCCAAATTTAATGTTTATAATTTTATTATTGTCATCATGAAAAACATCTCTATTTTAATAAATACGTTTAAAAACAATATTATTTATTTAAATATATGTACTTTTAGCATATACAGGTGAGTTTAAATTACTATAATTTACAATAAAATGATAATTTTGGACAGAAAATAAATGCATCAGATAGCTGAAGATGTACATTTCAAAATGTTTATTTTATTTCTTTTTTATTTTTAAGCTTATGTCATTTCAGCTTATGTTCCTCGGATATTTTTAGCCGTTGTAAAATGGCGCGAACTTACCTGGAATGAAAAATCGCGATACTTTCAACATACAACGGTTGGATTTATAAGAATTTTACTAAACACTTTTTTTATAAAACAGTTTATGGTCTTTAAATTAGTCCTCTTGTGTTTTATTCATAAAAATTATATTTATGAAGATAATTGCAAAAAAAACGGTTTGTTGCATCAATTCGCCATTTTTAATGAATCTAGGGAGGGGGGGTCAATAGCAACAATTTCTTATTTCATTTTCCTAAAACATATCTACCAGAATCCGTTTAAATCAGCCACTTTTAATTTAGTGGCAGGTTAAAACCTCTCCGCGACTGTGATATAGTGGAAAGTGTTTACTGAGTTATAATTAGTGTGGAGCTCTATCACTTAACATTATTATTGCATGTGGACAAATTTAACTTGAATAATTGTACGAGAGTACCTTGTTGATTACAAATTTTTATTTGCGATTAATTAAAGCTGGTATTTATTGATTTTATTGGTGTCTGTATTTCGTTTCCACTGTGCCACACGACGATCAATGAGACCGTCACAACAATATGTTAGACTTTATAAATATTTAATGAACGCATTTTGTTAAGAAGTAACAGCGGCAATAAAATTCTCAGTGTAAATTTTTAGTTTTTTATCTAGCAACCTTAATAAATGCCAGGCGTAAAATCGAAGTATATTTTGTATGGTGACCACAATGGAAGGTAAGAATTACTAAACGAAAACTGTGACTAGTGTGTTGCAAACGTGTAGTAGTTTATTTATTTATTTATCCGATGTTAATTCAGTTTTTTGTTTATTAAAATAATTGTTATCCGATTGGTCAAAACACTTGAAAATGTTGAAGTTTTATAATGCATTGTAAGAAGCAGTTTAATACTCTCAGCCTAGAGTTATTATGTATGAAATGTATGAAAACTGAAAGTTACTACAAAAATTCTATGTAAACATAGTATGTATTTTAACGATTAATAATAGCGTCCTATCTGAGCGTTATATGAAAGTGTTAGACTGTACGAGTATAGCAGCGTAAGCAAGAGAGAGAGAGAGCGTACAATAGCAGCCATCTCACTCTAATCTCGTCACAGCGACGTCCGCTACTGGTACGAACATGAAACTTTACTCAATTCAAGTTATCATTTCAACCTGCAATAACTTCCAAACTAATAAATATAGGGCAATTCTGAAAACAGCATTGTGTTCAGCAAGTAAAGCTTTATAAGTAGCCGCAATCTCAGTTAATATAATTAACAATTGAAGAAGTTATACGGAAGACGAACGCTAAAAGGAATAACAAGAGAATTATACTACATAGGAATTAGGTGTTTTCACACACACACAGATAAAGACCTAAGCAACAATATTCTGTGGTCAGATCTTTGAAAACACATTTGCAAATACCTGAAATCAATCAATTTGCAAACACAGGAAGTACGATTTTGACTAGAAATTCTCTGCCGTTTCAAACCTGTCATGGGGTGTTTGCTCGACCTGTTCGAGATTGTCGAGACTGGAAAAACGTATGATTTATTTGTACAACCAATCAGAAGCCCGTATTTAAAACAGACGCCAACTCAAACCGAGGGGTAGCGTTAATCTTCGATCGAATCTTCAATGCGCTAGTCGTGTATAAATTACGTGCAGAAATTTTACAATCACGCAAAGCGGTATTTAAGTGCGAAATTCGAGAAGTAGTCCGCAGTGAAGATGAACTAGTACCGTTCAACAACTCTCGCTGTGTAAAACAGCATTAATTAATTAAATTATTAATTAATTAATTAACAATCAGCCGTGAAGCGACCTGAGCAACAGAGATCTACAGCATCTGTAATTGCCAGAGCATCTTTCTACCGGATTGATCAACATCTTTTCTTCTGGGCTAAACCATCAAAAGGAGGACCTCTACGGATTCCTGTCTTCGGTCGACGCATCAAACAGTAAGAAATAGATTCATTGATCAATGAAATAAGCACTAAACAAATAATAAAAAGCAATAAACAATTTTTAAAAGACACTAAGAATCACACACTTTGTATTTATTGTGTAAGATTAGTCATAGCTTAGTATAGGAGTGTAGAATGGAAAGTGAGGTGTAGTGTTGGACGTACAAATTATTGTAGACCTGTTCTTTATCACTGGTTGGGAGATATCAATCTCTTAATTAAACCAGATAAGAGCCATAGGTCGTTTGAACGTCTTAATCTTTACTTTTCACACACACTCGTTAATTATAAGTGTTAGGGTAGCAATAAGTCCTACAATTAATATTTCCAAAAAGTTTAAAAATAATTAAAACGTTAATTAAACATAATCAAGCCAATTTTAAAGTGTTATTTGTAACGATTCCCCTTGAATCCACAATCACTGAACGAATCCTGAGAAATTTGTGTCTCTATGCTCTGAGCTAAGCTGGAACCGTGTCATTAGTATCTGGGATTTGTTCTGGCGCCCAGGTAAAGTAATCTCACGGGTAAGTAACGTTTTATCTATCATTCAAAATATTAGATAAGAGTGTTAGATAAAAGGTAGCGTTGTAGTATGTTTTGCATATGTCTGTAGGACTACATACATAGTTCTATGTATATTTTTGGTAGTGGAATGATTTATCAGGTGCTATTTGAACCGGTTTCTATAACCATTTAGATATATTTTATGCTTTAATAAAGAATGAAAGTAATCTGACTAAAAAACCTATGCATACATTGTTGGATTAAAACCATATGCACTAAAAAAGTATCATGGAAGAACGATATCATAGACTGAAAATGCCTTTTGTTATAATGACACGGAGAGGAGGACGTTCCATAGCCTTCTAGTACAATCACATACAATTTAAATTGAAATCGATTTTATTTACTTTTTATTAAATTTATATCCTGAATCTCATAGGATAATATCAGTACAGCCAGTTTACTTCTTAAACTCCAAGCTGCCAGTTTGTGTCTAGTTTGTAGAGGGATTTTAGAAGAAACGACAGCTTATGTTATCAGCACACGTTAGCTATTCTTAAACACAATAACGTTGGCAGCAGACAGCGGAGATGGATAAAAATATCAAATGTTAACGTCAACTTTGAAAAATATTACTGACATTAATAATTCAATATTTATTAGTTTCACTGGTATCCAGCAATCATTAATAGAGTTTGCTATAATTCAACAATCATTTGGCCGTGGTACATGTGTGGCCCAGTCACATTAAAATTAATTGTGTTTATAGAATACACTTACTGTTACATTAACAGTGTTAATGAAATATTACATCAGATCTGACGGTTGCTTTATTAGCCGGTAACCAAGCTGCCTACACAAACAGTAATATAAGCTGAATGCAAATGTGGGCTCACTTCAAACTGAAATTAATTCTACCCCCCCCCCCTGTTGTTGACGAACCACAATAAACAAACGAGCCTACCGACACGCTTTAGGCCATCATCTCATGACCCATTTCTCTGACTTTACCTAATGCAAAGTATACATTAGTTACAATAGTTAGCCAAGTATTGAAGGGCATCATTAAGACAGACACATTATTATAAATTGTACAGTATGCAAGTGAAGAATCGCATCATTAATACAGACCGATTATAATCTAGTGTTTTATATATATGCAGTTATTATTGCAAATAAATTTTTGTTGATACTGAACTCCACTGGATTGTTTATACCACGGGGTAGGCCGTAGGTTTTCTCTGTTTGTTGCGCTAAGTACAATTCACAACAAACATTTTTATTATTTTATTGCAGAGGAGAGAGGCTTTAATGTCATGAAATAACTAACGAAATATTGAAAAAAAGTCATCAATTTTTAATGTATTAAAATGTTTTAATCGATATTTTTTAAAAACTGAATAAATTTTAAAAGTCCAAAATATGAATTTAGAATATTTTTATTTGCAAGAAGCTACAAGACAACATTTTATATATCTTATATGTCTTACACAGAAGTAATGTACGCACAACAAAACATAAAACACATACTAAAAACAATTGTTAAGTAATGTAAATTATTTAATAATTGTGTGTCTGTGTGTGTGTGCAAAACGAACATTTTTACAGAAAACCATTTTCAATATTTCGAAAACATGCAAACACTGTAGAACAATTTTCAGAAGTGTAGATTGGACATATCGAGTTTAGGAACTTCTTTTTATCTCAAAATGGTGAATTCGGGTACTAGTAGGGTACTAATAAAAATAAGGCAGTTGTTTCTCAAGGCAATTGATGGTATTCTATATCATCTGATGGCATTCTTATTAGGTTTAAATTGAATACATAGATAAATAGAGAATAAATTATTAAAATCAGTTAATCTAACATTAAACGTTTAGGCTCGATTCACGCGAGCGTAATTTCTGTGGCGCTAACATTTGTTTTATACGTACAGTACTTACAGGAAGTGAGAATGTGTGGGTTGAGGTGTGTTTAGTTTACTGGTATGTGGTTTGTTGGTTGACTTGTTTTATAAGTTTGTTAAGGTCTGGTGTATTAAACAAACCTTACAAGTACGTGTATGTTTGCCATTCCAGTTAACACATGTGGCTGGGATGTGTCTTGATTTATGGACTTACATGGTCTAATAAAATAAGTCCTAGAATGGCATAATCCGGAAATCTAGTGCACTGGATTGTACTGTTCTTTTTTGAGGTGGTCCGATTGTAATTCGAGTACCATATACCTAGTGCAAGTTATAATGATAGTGGGTCTATGCTGGTTTTAGGACGTGATTTATCTATGAATCCTATGTTCTTTATTTCCTCTTATATTTCATTTATTAGAACCAATTGGTGTATATTTTCTTGTACTACCAAGTATGCTCTGCATTTTTTTATTTGATAAGTATGGTGAATAATTCCTTCATTGAGGTGATTAAAAACATTTTCTGTATTTGTCATCTATGTTGTCATTGATTTTGAATGGATTTGATAAAGTTTTACAGTAGTATATCTTTTTGCTTTCAGTTATCTCAGTTAAGTATTCGACTGTCCCTTTGAAATCAGTTACTTCGTATATTAAATCAGCGGAGATATAGGATCAGATTTTTTTTTTGTCAGTGTATAGTGTGTTATAATCATGAGTAGTCGTCAGCGCATAAATATGTGTTTATTTATTTATGTTTGACTTGATTAATAACTTCGTTGCCATGTTAGTTTATTTTTTTCTGTATTGTTACGAAGAATGATTGTTTTCTATTGTGTCAGAGCAATAATCATCACCATTAGACGTTTGGTCTTCGGAAGATGAAACTGCTGGTGTGCCCTTTGGTTAAAGAAATCTGCAGAAGGATATTGTTTGGGTTGTACTGTCAAGTAAATGCCTTGATTTTACATTATTTTCTGTGAATTATCAGTAGTTAATCTTCTGAGAGGCCAAATTTGATTTACTAGAGTATTACTTACCTAAAGTCTGTAAATGGATTGCCGATAATTGTGTAGTCTCCCAGTGGTTCTCAGGGTACATTTCTATTGTTGAGTCTTATCACTGTACACAAACCTTATTAAAACATATATTATGCACACATTTGTACATAAGTTAATAACCAATGTACAATATACACTAAAACTAAATACGGTATGCAATAATGATTACAATGTAATATAAAATTGAACCAACATACAGTTTTCCTTGCTACTCACAAATAAATCAATATGGTAACATAATAGAATGATTGAACTCTAGGAATCGTCAAGACGAACTCAACAGTAATAGATATGTAAAAACATTTCCAAGTTACATCCTCTAAAATATTTTTATCGCAACTTTTAAGGCAAAAATGTAACCTTCGAAAAATGTTAAAAGTTTGCACTGTATAATAATTTTATCACAAACCTGATTATCTTAGGTTTTAAAATTCCAGAAGAAACAGACAAAACTTTTTAGAACTTACAATATTAAGTGTGTGCTGGGAAGTCCCGCTGATCGGAGTGTGTTGCTGCCGCTCGCTCTGTGTGCTGTGACGCGCGCCAGCGATCCGAATTCGTACGCATCACGATCTCTTTGTAAAACACCATATATTGTTAATGTGTTTTCGTTTCGTTAGTAACAAAATAATACACAAACAAGAGAGGATCTGGAAGTGATATCGATTCTGGATTTTATTGAACAGAGACAACTATGCTGGTGGGGACACATGCAGAGAATAGATAGTGATAGAATGGTAAAACAGTTTGGGAGGCAAAATCAGGGGGCAGAAAGAAGAGAGGAAGACCGCGACTGACTTGGGATGGAATGATGGGAAACATTTTGATGGAAAATGGCTTGGGCTGGAGGGAAGCGAAGACATTTTCAATTGATAGATTAAGATGGAAAAAATTTGTATATAGAGTGTAGTTGATGTACTTATCATATATTGATGTAACCCTACACCAATATGGTATAAGGGTATTTTGATAATAAATAAATAAAATAGTAACAAAATAAATAAACGTAAATTTTTATATAGTAATTTTTAAAAGTTAAGACGGATTATAAACAGTTAAACGCCTTTTCTTTAACAGTTAAACCAATTCTTAAACATTGTTAACAAATTAAACATTTCGTTGTAAACAAGCATAAACGTGTAACATGTTCTTTAATAAACAAAGCTTTTATTCAATTGCGTGAATCTAATTTCACCTGCCTTATTAAACATACAATTTATTAATTTTTTAAATTTCTTTTTTGAAATAGTCAAGACTGAAAAACCGAAAGTACTACAGCATTACTTTGTACTAAATAAATACAAATACAAATAAATAAAAAGTATAAAAACTTAATTATCTGTCTAGTCTACAAAAATAAATTGAATAAGACAAGCAAATATTTGCTGAGTTTCAAATAAAAGTATATCTTAATACTAAACTATAGTGTTCTGTATTTGTAAGGTATATGGTGTATGTAAAGCTTATTCAAGGGTCCCCTTCTTAATCATAGTGGTAATTCAATGAACAACACTTTTAGAGAGAGTAAATACCTGTTATAGCCACAGGTGACTTGATGAATATAACACCACAATTCCAGTGCTCCAAGTATCTCTTTCCTCTGTTCCAGTTGTCCATATCTCACATCCATATTGACCTATGCTATGATATGTAGGGATCTTCTTATCCCGGGAGGTATTCGGTTTCTTCTTTCGATAGCCGATTGTATACACCATGAAGCTACAGTATGCAATCGTTGACCCCTCTCTTCAGCGGGGAGGTAAAAGTCAGGGTTTTCCCTTCACCATATCTAAGACTGAAAAAGCATTCCTTAAATTCTCCAGTACTCTGAGAGAAGCAAATCTAGATAGATAGATAGAAAGACAGAGATAGGTAGCCCGAGAGAGATGTGTAGACAGGTAGTCACTGAAAGAGTGACAGACACATAGATAAATAAACTTTGAATTTCAAAAGAAGGACAGATAAACAATGAGAGAGAGAAAGAGAGAGAGAGAGAGAGAGAGAGAGAGAGAGAGAGAGAGAGAGAGAGAGAGAGAGAGAGAGAGAGAGAGAGAGAGATACAGACAGATAGACAGACAGACGAACAGTCATAGAGAGCGCGCGAGTTAGAACAGTAAATGAACGCCGTTTTGGTTGCAGTATTAAGCGGTATTACAAGCGAATCATACATTGTTGTATGTATATATGTGCACACACACACACGCACACAAACACATTATTGTACCTTTATTAACATCACATTGATCTATTTCGTAACTTAGAATAAGAGAAAATCTTACACAAATAATAAGAATTGTAGCAGGATATGTAGAAACGCTGATATAAATTCATAGTAAGAAGAACGAATAAAGAGAATTGAAAAAAAAACACATTCATGGAAATCCTTTTCGGTTGCAATAAGTCTCTTATGAAAACGTAATTCCAGAACTCATAAATCTTTATTATTTTACTTACAGCATTCGTCATTAATCAGATGACGAATCAAAAACTGTTTTGTAGTTTTAGCATAAGTTTCTGGTTCCTATGTTTCACTTTCTAGCAATAGGATTTTCATTCCTTTCAATTAACATACATACATGTAGGGTACATATGGGTGAAGATATCTATAGTAAACAAATATATATTACGTACAAAACAGTTAGTTGGTAAACTTAGAAAAGAATATTTAAAAGTTCAAATCGTTTTAATAGTAAAAACTGAAAAAGGTTAAGAAAACACGATAAATTTAGGAACTGGTTCGGTCTGAAGTAGAGCCAGGTTATGCTGTGCCAACAATATTCTACGTATTATTGATTCACTAGGCAAACTAACTTCGTCAATTTGATGTTGCTGTATGCGCAAACCATTGAGGAGAAGAAAGGAAAGGCATTTTCTCTGAAAGGATTATGGGAAGTCCCACATGCTGATCTAATGAGTAGTGAACGTTGTTTTACGCCGTATCGTTACATTCACTCCTACACTTTAATGATGAATACTTTTCATTATTTTTAATTTCATAAGTACATGACATAAAAAAAATTTATGATAAGTCAATATCACATAATGGTTGTTATTTGTTGTATTTAAAACCTAACAAGTATGTACGTATGCTTACGTAAGGTAGCGTGTACATGTGTGTTAAAGTTAGCTCATATTACGAATGTGATTTTTTAGTAAAAACTGTTATAATTACGCTGTTACAAAATTATGACACAGTTGCTATACTGTAAAAATATATGTAGTTCTGAATAACGAACAACAAATAATATTGATTTAATGAAAAATAAGAATGAACAGATTCAGTAGTTATAATAGGCCTAAATACATTATATGGTAAAAATTAAATTTTTAAAAAAATGTAAAAAAATAGCGTATCATCAAATTGCGAATGGCATTTCGAATGGATACATAAGAAGAACTATATAAATGAGCCTATTAGGTCTAAAATTTATCATTTATAAATCAAATTGCCACCAGAAACTACTACTACAGTGTCGGACAGTAACATTAGTAGTAGGATAAGTATTTCACTAGTTACAACACCAATCCATTTGCAGATTTTCCTATGTGCTAGGTGATGTTGTTACTTCCATGTTCCGCAAGGAAATGAAAGTAAGGTGGTGACGAAAAAAATCGTGTTCGAGATAAGAGTTGATTCTCATTGTACTACCCTCAAAACATAAAGAAAAGTAATTTTCCGAAAAGTGTCTATGTGTGTGTCTGTGTGTCTATGTGTCTAATTTAAACGATAACTCCCCCAAATTCAAACGGAATCAAATAATGTTTTGCATATATGTCCGAGGTATACAGGACTCAAGGTCTATTGATTTTGGGATCGGTTAAGTGGAACGGGTAGTTTACCTGCAACGTTTTACGGGTTAACAAGAGTAAAGTACTTAATTTTGATAAATAAAGTATCCTGAAATGAAGGTCATAATAATCCACTGTAGAAAGGTAGATAAAATATCTATAAAAGAGAAGAGTAGTTGAAGAGGGAGGGGGTAATTTTTTGTGTTGATGTTATAAATTTATTCGACAGAAAACTTAAAATATCGGTATGAAGAACCATACGTGACTTCTATGTTCTAAGAATCATATTTAAAATCATTTACTTGAATTCGGTTCGATAATTTCTAAAAAAAATATTGCCCACCCTCAAACTATTTTCACTATTTGTAGATATTTTTGTTATTATGGGGTAATATAATGTTATTTTCGAGTCACTTTATCTACAACAATTAGGTACTTTATTCTTATAAATAAACTGAACTACGCAATTCATCATCCCTCCTCCTCAACCGATCTCCACTATTAATGATATTTACACTTTCATAGAGCAATAGTTTGATCATACGTAATTTCTAAGATATATAATTCGTCAAAATTAAGTTATTCGTAGTTTTCTTGATTTCGGCACAGCAATTTTCAAAAAAATCACCCTCTCCCCCTTCAACTACCCACTCCATTTATAATTATCTCATTTACCATATTACAATGTAATAATATGACTTTATTTCAGGGGCACTTATTTATTAAATTTAAGTACTTTACTCTTTTTAAAACACAAAATAATGCAGGTAAACTACCCCTCCCTCGTAACCGAACAGCCTGGTTGCCTGGCAACAAAATTATTTTATTTTTCAACAATTACCATTGTTTGAAAATTTTAAATGAACTTAAAAGTACTGTACTCTTGTTAAAACGTAAAACGTTGCACGTAAACTACCCCTCCCCTTTAACCGATCTTCACCAAAATCAATAGACCTTGAGCACTCTACAACTGGGGGACACATGCAAAACATTATTTGATTCTGTTTGAATTTACGACAGTTATCGTTTGAGATAGAAAAAATCCTACACACAGACACGCACACGGATGTTTTTCGGAAAGTGACTTTTCTTCATGTTTTGAGGGTAGTACAAGCAGAATCAGAATTTATCTCGAACGCAATTTTTCCTTACGGAACATGGAAGTAAAATTCCAATAAAATATTAACAATTGATTTCGTTCTATGCTATGTCACCACGGATAAGTAAACAAAATAATTTTACAATTGAAAATGTTTATAAGGACGTGTCGCACATTTGCGGTCGATTGCTGGTGCGTGATCGAAAATGGGAACCGGTGAGTTTCCATAGAAACTACTTCTTTGTTGTCAATAACGTAGTACACATATAAAACTTTGCTTATGAATGCGACTACATTTAACTTATAATCTGTACATTGGTAAATGAAGAATGAATTCATTGATTGGTGAATGAACATAAATATATATATATATATATATATATATATATATATATATATTTTTTAGATTTATTGAAGCATTTTTAATGCCCTTCTCTGTGCATTGCATTTGTACAATGCCTGTAAATTTTTCGTTTTCAGAAATTCACAGATAACAAACGCGGGGGGTATTCGCTTTCTTTCGCGTTGTTTAAATAAAAGATAATTTAATCAAATTAATTCTTTGTTTTCAAAATATTAACAACTAGGTCCAATTCGTAAGTTAATTTTCTTTCTCAGCGTTTTTACCAAAAGCATGCTGATATATTAGGTTTCGTTCTGAGTGTAGGCCTACATATTAAAAATAATTTTATAATTAATTAGAACATGGAAGTCATGTATGGTTCTCCATACCGCTGTCTTGTTAACTCTTAGCTGTAAATTTTATCAAATATTAACTTTATAAATTGTAAATCAATAATAGCTTAAGTACAAAAATAAGAACCGTAGATCCCATGAAAGAGATAACACTAACAGTTTTCAAAATGTTAAATTTAAAATAGTAGTAATTACAATTTACAATAAAAGCTTTCTATCATTATCGAGACGTAATTTAGTCCAAGTACTTTATTTTTATCTGTATATGTTATTCCAACGATGGGATTCTTACTATAAAAATTGACCAGTTTTTATTTTATCTGTAAGTGCTAATAAGTGTGGTCTCTAACCTTCTTTTGCAAAGATACAAATTTAGCTACTTGCTTTTATACAATACATTTCCTAGTTACAGTACTGAGTTGAAATGTTACGTCAGATCTGACGGTTGCTTTGTTATGCGGTAACCGTCCCTACTGCCTACACCGACACACAATATGCGCTAGATGCAAATGGCGGTTCACTTCAAACTGAAATTAATCCCTCCCCCGCACGTTTCGCAATTACTGATCAACCACAATGAGCAACCGAGCCTACTGCCACCTGCCTTCACACTGTCAGCCCCTAAGCGAACTTGTAAATGATGCAAACAAATTAGACGATAGTTTGAGTATTATGAACCACATCATTAATTTCGGTAGAATACTTAAGTTGATATATTTTGATGATTGATGTATTTTAGTTAAATTCCATTGTAAAGATTAAATATATCTGTTTGTAGACATACGATTCCAAGTTTAGTACACACTAATACAATACTTCCAAATTTAAATTAACACAGTGTAGTCTAGCATTATATCGACAATAAATCGATAATGATGTTACTAATAAAATATATTAATAATAATTATTATAATAAAGAGAAAAGACGAACACCACCAACAACAACGAACTTAATAATTTTGCTAACGTAACAATTTTGTGTCTATATTGGACAAATTTATTCAAATTAATTTAATAAATTCAAAAATTTACATCGCCTTACGTAAAGAGCTTACCTACAAAATAAGTCTACTATCTTGTGTAGAAAAAATACTTTCCATTTGATATATCATTTAATTTCATAAAATTTTCTGCTTTTCCTCTTGTGTTACCAACAAAAACTTAACTTAATCATTGAAGCTCATGCTATGGTACACGTAAAAATCTTAAATGTAACGTTTTTACCTCAGAGTGTTCAGTTTAATTCGCAACCGAGGCTGAAATAAACAAGAAATGATATTTACTATAATTCTTTACTGTTATTGGACAAATACTGTATTTAATTTTAGTAGTAAAACTTTTAAACACAGGCACAATCATGGTTTTATAGTAAATTGTAAAATGACTGCCAATTTACACCAGTACAAGCTTGTTCTCTGCTTTTCAAATCCATAAAAACTGTTTTAAAGGTAAATCTTCCAATGCCTGCTGTCAGTTAAGTTATATTTTATATGAGTTCCTGATAGTTCGAGTTTCATTCCTTTTTGAGTTCTGACTTAGACTGCACGACCTTGTAGATGGATCTGGAGCAAAAAATCCACTGAGAACTTGCTAGCCACAGATCCGTTTCAGTGGCCGGGATGTTGTTCATATGTGGGCCCACCGTTTGAAACCATATATATCTGTCACTTTCCTCTAACAGTTTAATAAACTACATAATATTTTTTTGATAGAAAGTTATACTTATTACATTTTCAAACAATATGGGGCCAGTAACCCATTAACGTGAATAACACGCCACACAGCCGCCGTACTATTTATATCATATTCATAACATATGTATGCTTACTTCTTTGTTAAAAATCACTTTCATAACAAAATAAAATTTATGCTACTAAATAAATAAAAACATTACATAAATCGTATCGTCAACGATATCAGCTGGCAGAAAATGAATTACACAAATCAGATGTACCAGTCTTTAAAAGTCTAATCCACTGTGTCTATATAAAGTACTTCATGTATGAGTTACGTTTTATGGCCCGTTTATATTCAAAATTTTATCTTTTGAACATAAGCATAATTTTATATTTACAATTTTGTGTCTCGACTCTAAAAACAAGAGTACTCTATAGTTGGTAAGGCGATAGGTGTTCAAGAAATTCTATCGGAAGTTCCCATTCTAGAATTCAGTTAACGTACTCTCTCTACTATTCTTTATCTTCTTCCCCCCCTAGAGATAGACAACTTGCGTAACGTGGCAGCATTCGGCCTGCGGAATGTGTAGGGTAGGCATTGACATAGCTTGCAATGTGTTCCAGTGTGGCTATAACTACGCAATTATTTTCGTCGTGTCACCCGGAGAGGCTAGATTCTCCTCGAACCTTGGCGGGGTACAAATATAGGCGGCCAGCGACCGTCCAAGTTCAGTTTTGGAACTGCTTTATTAGAGTTGCGGTATCGGAGCAGTTGTTACTGTGACCTGCGGTTTAGAGTAAAGTGATTATTGCCTATTCCTTAGTGCGACACTGTTAATAAGGTGACAATATTTGTGGATCTCATTGTATTTGACAATCTTCAGGTTGAAGAACTGTATAAGAGTTTGTTTGTTTATTTTCAACTGTAGTTAAAGTTGTAATTAGTGTGCCCGTCTTGTGCGTGTTATTACGTTTCCAGTGTACAAGAAGATGAACGTCGTAACAATATTTACTAAACGATTGCTTGTTGTAGACTGTACACTGTAGAAGTCAATTATCTTGATGTAACTTAATAGCTAAATCTATCTCTTGCGTAGTCCACTATGTATGTTTCAATGTAGGTTAACAATAAATTTTTCTGAATGGATACTATAAATATGTAATCTCTTTTATGGGTGTGTAACGACTTCGTCATTTAAGATATACAAAGTTACAATTCCTCTTCCTCAAACCAGGTGATTGTCAAAGAAGAGCTAATTTGCAATTAGAGAAAATATGTTCCAGTGTACATATTGCTAAAATTTATTGTATCTAGCTTACTACGTACAAAAATTTCAACGATTTTCATTAGAGGAGGAATGTAAAGGAGAGCTTAGAATTATATTATTATTAATATTTGTAACCACTTCACTTTTCTCTAAGAGCGTACGCCCAAACTCTAAACAATTTTTTAATGAACCTGTCTGATGTTGCTTGCACTGCGGAAACATTCTATTTTTTTTTTATTCTTACTAACACTTTGATGTAAAAAATTAAAAAACTGAAGTACACTTTTCAGCGTAGAGAAACGTTTTGCATCACTGAATTGAGACAGAATCGCACATTTATGAGACGACAATTTTGTTGTTATTGACAATTTTAACAAATCTTTTTAGAAATGGTTCAATGTGTGAACTATTTTTAAGAGAATTAGGGAAGTCAGCAACCTGGAAACGATGTTTTTAAATTTACAGACTCTATAAAAAATTTAGCTTCCACGTTTTAGCTTTAAGCAACTATATTACACCATACGTTTTCTTAATATTCATTGTGTGTTAGAACATAGACGCAATAGATATCTTTCACTTCAACGGAAAATGGTAATGTTTCAGAATTTAATAATTAAATATTACAACGAACGGAGCAATGTTATCAATTTAATTTTCAATTTTTTTACGCATTCTACTTTTACTAATTAGAAGTACATAGGTCGCTTAACGCAAACAACTAATTAAATAAGTCACGAATTTAACAAAGAATGAAAATTCATAAAGTAAATCTTCAATGGGAACTAGCACTTAACAAATGGTTTATTCTTATTTATAACTTATCATACTCTAAGGTAATAAAACAATAAGTTATATTAATTAACTGAAATAATTTTTGAATTGGATAGTAAAACGTTAAGTAATAAGATCAACTATGATATGTTCAGCGCCTTAAATAAAGTATTCTTGTGCTATTGATATCATACTAAATTTACATGTAACTGTAAATGCCCTAAATAAATATAAAAGATATTATTGATGTTTTTTAAATCTAATGTTACTGTGTATTTTTTAGTAATTATAAAAACTTAGTAACTGCTGTTAATAGAAGCAAACATTTGTTTCCTCCAGTGGAGTAAATTCCATGTAGGTAGATATAATTATTAAGGTTTGCCTTCTCCTGGTAATCAGAAATCAACCCTATGCGTGCTGCCCCTTCTTCCCACATATTGTTGGCAAAACAACAACTGTACCCGAACGTTTGTGAGTGGTGTCCTGTCTATGACTAAAGATACAAACAGAATCGTTAAGACAATTACAGCTTTTGTTATTTAATGCACACTATTCAGACGTCACGTTTATTCTGTGGTAATAAAGTGTTCGTTAAAGGATCTAAATCAGATTTAATAACACAAAGTCACAAATATTAACGTCGCACAAACACAATGTAAAACACCAACACATTACATATTACCAATTTTAGTGAAACGTGTGTGGCCTTTATGCATTGGCATATCCAGGAATAGCTGAAAAGGCTACAACCCTCCCCCAAAAATTATGAGTTCATCCAACGTATACGAGGGCTACCTTTTAAGTTTTTAAAAGACAATGAAAGAAAAAACATTTTTTGATACAAATCGTTTTATTGTTTCTCAAAATATTAGCCTTTGAGATTTACACACTTTTGCATGCGTTCGAACCAAGTCTCGAAACATTTTTTGCACTCTGATTATAACGTATCGCCGCGTTACAAATCCAGGGAACCCATCATAATTAAGCTCCGTCAATTAGAGGGGCTGCCTACGTTGTAACAAAATGTATCCACAAATAATTAACTTAACAAATTACTTACTAACTGTGTAAGGAAACAAGGGAAGGTATACTATTGATTTACGCACTCATTATATGTGTGTGACAAGACGACTTCTCTTTATTTAACATTTAAAAACATTTACTGACAGATCCCATGACATTACGAATTAAACTAAAGTTATTTGAATGCTTTCTTTAAACTTTGGGATCAAAATTGATTCAATTTAGTTATACCTCGGATCCGGGTAACCTTCGGTCTTTAGTCATTAAAACTTTTAGTTATACTCAATTCATGATATTAGCTTGCAAGACCTTTTGTTTTTTCTTTATTTATTATTCCATTTGAGGAATGGTATTATTACTTGAATTATACTACGATACATTAACATGTAAACTGTTACAACGTATGATGTTTGAATAGTTACATTAAACTTCTTAGATTTAATTTATAAGTCTTTACAAAGTTAATAGTTTCTGAAAAGTCTCTTTCAAGATGTGTTGTGTAACAAATATTAGTAACCCTCGATAGACAGGCTATCGAGTCACCTTTAAATTGGTATGCAGAAACCTCGTCCTGGGGTGTCCGTCTTGGGAATCCTTAATATGCCGTCATCATCTCGGTCTGGTCTTCGTCATTAGAGGGTTCGAAAGTCCGTAGGGTAGATTGAAGCTTCTACGATGGTACTTGTAGATTCTCGGATGTCCTGATCTGCATATTCTCTCGGGTCTACTAGAGTTTGTAAGTTCTGGTAGTTCACATCTCCAGGTATGATGTTGAAATTGTTGTTAGTTCTTGAAGTTAGCAGTCATCTTGTTTTACACCATTTTTATATTTCGCGTTACACTTTAAGTCTCTTGTTTTGTACATAACTGTACTGATTAATACATAACATATGCTTTCAGCAGCAATTTCTTGTATCCAACATTAAGGTAAAACAAAAGTATCGGCAACATAGTGTAAGAGCTTTTGCTCGTACGTCTGTACTGCATGAAGTCAACATAGCGAGAGAGCGAATTTCTGCTCCCTTCGACTGGTACCTAACAAATGGTAGAGGGGCAATTACTGCGCGAGAATATAGTCCCTATCTCTCTTTAAGTAAACATTTTTATTTATACAAACTATCCCTAAATAAATATACATAATTTAAATAAGTTGTTTTAGCGACTATCTGTGTCTTCAGATTCTTAATTATTAACATTAGGTTTTTTTATCTTATTCTAAATTACAGAAGACTCCGAAAACATGTCGAGTCCGGAATTAACAGGTCAGCGCCTGCTAACAAGCAAAGGGTTAAATACGACAATAATAACTATTTACAATATGCTTTTTTATTACAGTATCTTTGGGCTTATTAATTACTTCTTCCTCTCATACTGAGTACATACAGGTTTTTATGTTATTATAGTGAGATTTAAATGGCTTAATGGCTCGCAACCTTAATTTTTAAAATTTTTTATTATTTTGATTATTGTTACAATTTAAATCGTCACATGATGTTGGTACCTCAGAAATATGGTTTTGGAAGGATTCAACAGCTTCTTGAGGTGATGAAAATCGCTGTCCACGCATTTTTTGTTTGACATTCGGGAACAAAAATAAGTCGTTTGGCGATAAATCAGGTGAATACGGGCAACGAGACATTAATTCGATGTTTTCCTCCTTCAAATAATCAATTGTTTGACGTGCTGTGTGAGAGCTGGCATTGTCGTGATGAAGTATGATGCGACGTTTTCGGTTGTGTTTCCTGATTTCATCGACGACTTGTGGCAAACAAATTGTTGTATACCATTCAGCATTAACTGTTCTTCGATCCTCTAAAGCGATGGTCGCGACATGTCCAGTGTAAGCAAAGAAACCAGCGATCATTTTCTTGGAAGTGCTTAGTGAACGAACCACTTTTGTCGGCTTCGGTTCATCTTGGAACACCCAAACAGTTGCTTAGTTTCCGGCTCATACGAATATATCCAAGTTTCGTCTCCTGTTACGATGTTGTATACGGATTTTGCATTTCCTCGGTCGAATTTTTGGATCATTTCCTTACACCAATTGACACGAGCCTGTTTTTGAGTTTCGGTCAAATTATGCGGAATCCATCGGGAACAGATAAATTAATTAATTTTTAACAGCTAAATGTTCATGTAAAATCGAATGTACTGCAGTCTTCGATATGCCTAAGGATGCCTCTATCTCACAGTAAGTCACATGCCGATCTTCTTTAATCATGTTATGCACAGCATCGATGTTTTTGGGAACAACAACCGATTTAGGTCGACCTTCACGAAATTCATCGCTGACTGAAGCACGACCATGGCGAAATTCCGCAAACCAATTGTAAACAGTCTTTTCTGATGGTGATTGATTACCAAAAGTTGTACGAAGCGATTCGAGGCATTGTTGTTGAGTTAGGCCTTTATTAAAATCGTAAAAAATCATCCAACGAAAACCTTCACATGAAATTTCCAGTTTTTCACAAACACTTTTGTTTTAAACGCTCACTGTAAACAAACTACTCGGCCAATATCTGAGCTGCAATTGTTTTACAAATAACATATGACAAATTTTTCAACAATGATAATGTCACATCTCACTAGCGCCATCTAGTGGTCGTTTGTAAAGACTTAAAAAGGCAGCCCTCGTACCATATGTTTCCTGCGTAGGATACTCCAGAAAACTTTACCGTACAAGCAGATCTGCATAACAGAAAGGAAGAGAAAAAATAGACAAATAGCCTTCCACTTAAAGAGTTGGGTTTTTGCGGAAGGCAGCCATTACTTATGAGAGGGTACACTGATTCAAGCAGAAATGGGTTGGATAAATTATAGTACAGAGGGTATTTTGTGAACAGAATTTTAAATAACAGTTGACAGCGAGTGTTGCAAATGCAGTGTAGATGTAGCCACAATTATGACCATTTAAAATCGATAATTTAACTTCTTACTGTAAACAGGAATTTTCAGCTTAACTTCTTATTGTAAACAGGTTTTATATTTGTAAATTTATTTTTTAAGCGATCATTAAGTAATGGTGGCAGACAAGATATTTATTATACAGTAAATGTAGGCTCCATCTAATTAACTTATGAAAGCAATGTTGTTAGTAATTACTAAAGATTTTAATGTAGACACATAGATTACTTAGGTGAGTAGATTACTTTTACTTTTTCTTACGGTAGATTCATTTATTAAATTATTTTTTTAATATTAATGTTTGCCAATTAAAGCAATTTGAGCGTGGTCAGTTGCGACCAATCGTATAAAACCCGGTCAGCTGCGAGCAAGGTGGAAATTTGAACCCGTTCAATTGCCATCGTTTGCGTTTTCATGTTATTATAATAATAATAACGCTGAAATTACTATTATAATTCTACTCATTCCTAACCTAACCTAACCTAATCTAACCTAGCATAACCTAACCTGACCTGACTTGACCTAACCTAACCTAACCTAACTTAACCTAACCTAACAAAAATATTGGAAGAAAGAGGTTCTCGCACAAATAAAAAGTTTCGGAAATGAAATATTTTCTAAGTTCAGAATGAATATTTTCTAAGCAACTGACCGAGACCGAAGGAATCTTGAGTTGTTTCTAAGAGAGAATTCTTCTATATAAAAAACGGTATATGAGTAAACGGAAAATAAAGTTGGAGGTATTGAAATCGAATATTTTATATAAATGCTATAGTATTAAGTTAACCTTTAATACCTAAATGTCCGACAAATGATTTGAATACCAAAATTGTTACTACTACGGATATTTGAATAACACACTAATAAAGACCTTATTTAACGCTTCCATTATATTTGACCGATTAAACCGATTTTCTTTCTGTCTTTCACCTCTTCATTCTTACTCTTTATCTCTGCAAGTTTATACGTCAAATAATGTTTTCTACTACGAAACCAACAATTTTTTGTGTTTTAACATTCTCAATCAAAATATATCTGCATTAATTTAATTCAAATTCAGATTCCAACATAACGTCATACCTGCAGCATATTACTTGGTATATACATACGTGGAAAGAACTGCTTCACATGCATTGATGAAGATTGTGCCGTGGCAATATTAAAAGTAAACTCCACGGCAAGTTTTTCAATGTAATTCGGTACGTTCAGTGCATTATCGCCGCATGTTATCAAGACATGGTATCGGGGCATGGTATCGCCCGCTAGCGATATCGAGAATTAGTCAGCCGCCGTGACCTTGATCTGTGACGTCATTTGGTTGGCCGTGCTGCCAGTGCTTTGACAACGAAATCTATTCGGCAATGTATTTGGGTTTTATAATTTTACGCAGCGATAACTCTCGTCTCTTTCTCTTTCAACATCGGTACAGTGCGGATCGTGGCGGCGTGCAGTTCTTAACATCTAATATGATTCATTAAGCTTATAAAGAGCTTCAGGTGAGCCAGTATTCATAATTTAATAATTAATGTTAATTTAATTGGGGCTTGTGTGTGTAAGATATAATAATAGTGTGTGTGTGGCTCTGACACTGGCCATGTTCGTTCCGGTATGACTGAGACACGTGGTTAAATGACTTAGAGTAAATTTAAAGAATCAATTTTAAAAAACAATGAAAACTTAAAGCAGAGGAATTGAATGAGTTAAAATTATAATTGTGATTTCACTGAAGTTTAATTGTTAATTGAAATAGTTTGCAAATGTAATTTTTTCGGGTATGCCCGAGACCACGTGGCTGTAAGTTATTGGTAATGAGAATTTAAATCTAACATGTAACCCATAAATATTTGAGCTTTGATGAATTAAGCAATTGTGACGATTTAATTGTGATGAATCGAATTTTAATACTTATATTAATAACTTGAAGTATGATTTTACTATGGTTAATGACAGGCATTTGTTGAATTGAAATTATAGTGGTGTGTGGGATTGGGGTTGCGTGGCGAAAAGATGTGGGGGCGGAATGTTCTCTTTGTCTGGCTCCAATATACAAATGAAATTTTTACAGGGTTCCCCGCATAGTCGGGAGGTGAAATGGGTCGACGAGATGGGAACATTACATCTTTTCCCATCCGCAGAGCAGTGCGAAAGGATCCCCAGCGCCGTCACGCCACGCTAGACCATCATCCACACTCAGACTCGCACGGCAGGAATTTCCTTCTAATTGTTCTCAGAGATCAGGTGGGTGGGAAGTTTCCTTTTTATTCATCACACACATAGTATACTCCGCCGGTTACCATATTACCCACACAAAATTCAGTTCAATAAAATAGACTCATACCTCAGAGTTAAGATTGCCTGAACATGTTTTGTGCAGACATGCTAAATTGTGCTCATAGTGATGACTGTTATTATAAAAATGTTATAGTTGTTTGGTATATTAATTGTTTATGATGTTGAGGGTTACAACTGTTACAATGTAGATATTTTCTGTTAATTCCTGCAAGAGGAAGCCAATTTGAAATTTACTTATAAAAAAAAAATAAACTTGAAAATTGCAATATCCAGACAGTGAAGTATTTGCATTACTTGTCATATGACTTGTGATTTTGTGCGTTCAACATTTTTCCGGTCCAAATGAGTCTAAATTGAAACTCCTTTTGATTTTAATTGAAATTAATTGGTACTGCTTTAATTATAACTTTAAGTACAAACAAAATTTTAATGTCTGCATAGCAGTGATAACAGTGTGTGATCTTAAGGTTACTTGTCTTTCGTTTTATTAATCCGAGTGCTGGGGACAGATAGATGGAAGTAGTTGAACACATTTAAGTAATTATTTTCAAAATTTTAATCGTTATCAACGGATAATTGATTCTCATTATTATGTACTTGTAATAATTTCTTTGTTGATTATTTGCTCAAGCATTGTGAATGTAAATCAAAAACTTGTGTTCATTGAAAGTGAAATAATCTGTCTGGTCGTTATATATGTTGTAATTTGATTGTTAGAGACATTTTTGAGATGTTATTGTTGCAAGCCAACCACTATGGTGCTTATAAAATTTTTTTAATTGATGTTCAGCTTAAAGAAAAATCAAGACGAAGAGAATTATAATTGTTAAAGAAATTTGTCTCAAAATCAAGTGATGCATTAATAATATTTTGTTGCTTTCAATCAAGTGTTTCTTTGCAAGACCTGTCACGATGGGCCCAGCGCATTTTATTTCCATCTAGACTACGCGTCTAGTTTTAAATATTAAGTAACGCCCTCCCAATAATAAAAAAAAATAATAATAATAATTGAGGAAAAAAATTGAAAAAACTTTTGGGCGGAGTTTCAAGACTACCGTACGTAAGTACAACATTGTTCAGTTTAAATACAACTCCTCTTTCGAAACACAGCAATTATGAAAAATAAGCGTAGCAATCCATTATATATAGATATATATCATATATAGATATATATATCTCGGTCTCTCTCTCTTTCTTCTGTATATGCGGTGGACTTAACAAACGGATACTATGAAAGTGAAAGTTACTACAAAGATATCGCGTGTTTTAAATCCTCTATTCATTCAAACTTATGATTGATTTTTATGTTCAAATTTTTTTAATATACTACAATTATTATAATATCTATAATGAGTTTCAAATAATATTGTTTCATTCAAAATTTAGAGAAGAAACCCTTGGACTATGTTTATATTATGATATCTCAAACCTAAAATATTATATTATCAGGAACACTAGAATGTTTTAACACTATAACGAAACAAAATGTTACAAACAAAATAGTAAATAATAGTGAAATCCGATCCAGAGAGGAAACAAGAAATAATAATTGATAGCAAATTAAAGTAAACCTAGTTGGTTTGACTTATTTAATATTATCAAGAAACCCAGAAATAACCCAGTAGAATAGGGCAGTAAACAAATCAAATTTAAATAAATAAACCTAGTAGGTCTAAATAATCAAATTACCCTGAAACACAACTAAACCCAATAAAGAGTACCTACCCATATAAATAAAATTGTATTAATTAAAATTGTATATGCCTATAATAAGGACAGAAAAGGGACACAAACCTTTACAGTGATGAGTGTTATAATAAGAAATAGCGACACAGACTACCGTTAAACAGTGTTAATTATTTTTTATGGAAAGTGTTTTATTGTTATTATTAGACAGAATTTTAGTTTATCATACAGACAATAGTTTAGCAGTATAAATAAACTGAAACTGTCAAAAACAATTATTATTATTAAGAGTTTTGTTGTATGTTATAAGATTTTATGTCACCAGTTAATTTATGTAAATATATTTATCTCAGGTAGTCAAGGTAGAAATTACAATCAACCATAACAAATTGTTCCACCACATATCATAGAAATTCAAATTAATAAGGTTTTACAGTTATAAACTGAGGCATGTTTAGTATCAAATTGTTTATAATTATCTAATTAATCATCATATAAACATTGCATGTATCATTAGAATATAATAATAAAATTATCTATTCAAGGTAATTTATAAAATGTAAAGTAATTAATGGGTATCGATCATATAACATTTAACCTGTACATAAATGGCCAATCAAAATTTAAGAAGTTTGTATGAGTTCGGTGACTAAAAAAGAAGAAATAACACTTAATTGTTAATTGTGATGGAGAACAGTTTAATAGTGCGTGTCGAGATGTTATTAAAATAAAAAATATAAAATTGCTAACTCGTTTGTGAAAGAAGATCTGAATGAACACTATTGAAGATAAATAATTCCTCCACTACAATCATTTCATGAACCAGTAATACACACAATCAAGAAATTATCCAGAATAAACCAGAAAACGTTCAGCAATATCGCCTAGATGTGTAAAGTATAATTTGACAATATTTTTATCCAACAAGGAACAACCACTAGACAATATACCAATTTACACTAACACTAATCACTAGTAAACATTTTAAAGTGAAAACAAATTCCATATCTGAACGAAACAGTGATTATAAGGAAAACATTTATTTGTACACATTCTAATAAACTTCATTATTCTGTGAGACGGACAACGGCAGCCATGATGTTGACGTCACTCTAACCTACAGGCCTTTTACGAAGCATTGAATCTCGTCAAACTTGTATGTTATTTAATATATAATTTTTGTAATATTTTTTAGATTATAAGTAATAGATGATTGTAGAGGTACTCTATATTTTTAATTATCATGTAAAGGAACTTTTCGTAGCAGCCACAAGAATTCCCACGAAATATATTAACATTATTTAATTATTAATCCTGAGATAAATATCGATTGTGACAACCGTATTTATCGAATGGAATTTTCCAATAATTTGAACTTATATTACAGAGATTAAACCATTATGTTAATAAATCATACCCATGCGTTATTATTTCAGGAACATAATATGTTATCAGCATTTATTTTATAATTAACAAGGATAAGAAGACTTCGGGGAGTCATTGGAAGTACGCAAACTGCAAAACCAAGATTAACCTCAAATAATAGGTTAAAGCCTAATATCGAAGGTGACTTGAGAATTTTTTGGGATGACTCGACCGCTATTTTTTGAATTGATTTTGGAGTTCTAACTACTGAACTGGAATAATTATAATTCTGATTCCGAAACCAAGGCAAAATAATTCAATTCTTTTATTTATATATTTAACTCACATTCGAAAACACACAACATAAATATTCCACGATCAACTGATACACTATTTACAACTATTTAGTACGAATTAACATATACAAGGAATAACACGGGCAAATTATTATACCATTAAGATGATACTACGGGTACACGTTCAGTAATAAATAACAACACATTTTTTGACTTTATTACTGGTATTTGTTCATATTAACATCCAACGTGTCATTCACTATTTACAGTTGTATCCTCCGAGCCAAATGAAAGACTAACTCAGTGTCATTGATGCGTTGTATCGTCCAATATTTACTATTAACATTAGTAGAAATCAAACAACAAAGTGTTGGTATAAAAATTATTATACAAGTCTACAAATATAAATAGTCTGTACTTAAATTATACTTTCTAATCTTTATTTATATATCCTGCATGAGACGTAACATGTATAACAGTTTCCGTCCATACTGAAACAACAGATATAAATTGAAACCCACAGAGGTAAACTTAGGCCTATCTTAAATTTTACCGACCTGAATACTGCAAAAGGATGAAAGCACTGCGTGCCTTCCAGTTCAGTGAACTAGAAATGAAGTTATTTTCTGTATTTCGATGTCTGGTTTTGCAGAATTAACTAAAAGAAACCAATGAATAAAAGTATTTTTATATCTTTTTTGGTACCTGTACTGTAGCAGTTAACAAACGTATATACGAGCTGAAAATAACTTTTAAAAATTTATAATTTTACTGGAGAAGCTAAAGAAGTTTCATTTTATTATTTAAAATGTTTTTAAATTTTTTATATATGTATTTATTTAAAATTTATTTTTATAATATACAATTTTATATTTTTTATTTAAACATAATATATGTATGTAATGTATAATTATATATGTATAATGTTTAGGTATCTCTCGATGATTCAAGTTTTTTGCAGTATTTTTATGTTAATTATATTATTATTGTATAATAGACTACTTTTGCAAACGTTTTTACACGTTCGCACAAACGTTTTCATTTATTTCAGAATATAGGCTATGTAAGTCTGATGCACGTTCTATAGAATTAATCTATATTATTAAAGATTTTATTAAATACTAACAAATAATCGATTTTACTTAAACAAAAATTAATAAATAACAGATTTTATTTAGATTTCAAATTTTAATTTACTGTAATGTTTGTTTACGCGATCACCTGTTTTGTTGGTTATTTTGAAAATATTTAATGATCGGTTTTCTCTTTAATTCTCTTTAATGATTAATTTTATACTTTTGAATGAATAATCTTGTTCCCTCCTTATTTGAATTTTGTCTTTAATTAGTGTATTATTATTATTATTATTGTGTTTGTATATTATAACAACATAAATTACCAATTTAAATGTAATTTAAATTGTGTAGCCCCACGCTTTTGGGAGACAATTTATACAACGGTATATCTTTGTGTATATAGGTTGAAAATACAAATTTATTTGTATTGGAGGAGCCCCAAGTTCTTGGGACGTCAAAATTTTATAACACTACAAATTGGTATTTATTTAATGGAATTTATATGTGTGTGAAAATGTGTGTTATATAACACAACAAATTCAATTTAATTTATTGAATTGATTTCATTGGTGTAATCGTAATAAGAAGATGATACGTTATTTGAGTTTAAAATTGTTCCACAATTTATTTATTAACAAAATCTTTCATATCGCATATTAAACATTGACTCATTATTATATCGTTTGTACGAAGTTTTCGTACATAACTTATTGCTAACAAATTACATACACAAGTTATACACAAAGCTTATTATCTAATTTTAATTACTTTAAAATATTTATTTTGCTCTCGGCTTACTGATTGTGTGCTCATCTTTTTGCAGTTGCTGATTCATTAGCTTCAAAACTGAATTTACTTCTATTCAAATTTCTTTTATAATACTTTGTTTTAACTTTCTACTGCATATGCATTCTCCTTTATCATCAAAGACTTTACTAATTACGTTAATTCAAAATTTAAATATTTCTCTTATCATTTACGTTACTAATTACTAAATTTGATACAAGAAATATTATTCTAATTTTTATTCTGCTTTTACATTTATGTATAATTTATTTATTTTAATACTGGTTGAATGTCTTCCATTCCAACTTTAATTAGTGTGTTTCAAATGTCTATAATTACAATGGTTTTTTTCACCTCGTTTGACGTGGTTATTCATCTGTACGTCCTCCTTCTGGTTCTCTGGTCGTGTCCTTCGTGTCGTTCTGGTCCTCTGATCGTGACCTACGTCATGTGATGATTAATAGTCGTTTCGTCTCACGTCATATGCTGCCGGTGTGTCCATAGACCTCATCGTATGTATTCTGCGGCTCTGGTTGGACATCTAGTTTGTCCTGTGAATTAGCGTCGTCGACTGACATAGCCTCCTGCGGCAACGGTTGAATCGAGAAGAAACTTTATTAGCGCGACCTGGTATTTATAGTCAGATCGTGTAAAAATTCCTGTCTGAACAATATTTGACCTGTCACATTCTGTCGAGCGTCACTTTTCCCACTCTGGTTCAAGTCAAAACTTTCGCCTATTTTCGCGCATTACGAAGTTTGTTTCACATCACTCGATGCTCAATCGATCACTAATTTTTATGTGATTACTATATGTAAATTGCACTTTTTTATGGTACTCACAAAAAGAGTTATTTTTTACGTATAGTAATTGCACTTTTCGTCACATCGATACGGTTTTTTAACACTTTATTTACCTATAATTTCTATACACTTTGGTGTCTTTTGTTTTATCCTATCGTACATAGTTTTCTTATAATTAAAATAAACATACAACTATTTTACTTGAAAAGGGTTGGTTACATTTCAGGAACGGACAGGTTTCACACACACCAACAAAATACGCGCGTACACAACGCTAGCGACAGGTGTATCGAAAATGCATGTCCATGCATGAATTCTGCGCTTCCTATTTTTACTACGATCCAGCTTATGCAATCTGAATCATGTTTATTAATTTATATTTATTTATTTTTATTATTTATTTTATTTATTTTGGCCATGCACAGTACCGTTAATGTTTGTACTGTTGCAATATATTGCAATTTCTCCAATATTAATTTTGTTACCTTTTTGTACGATTTAATTTAATATTAGAAATTGAGAATTACTATTTGTACAGAGTGTGACTAAATTAGACTTTTATACATATAAAAAGCTAAAAAAATGCTTTTCGGTGTCAAATAACCTATCTACTACTCTTTTTCTTCAACACGCCTACGTAAAATTTATTGCAATCTGGACATTCTGTTTTGCATATTCTACTTATCTTGTGAACGATGGATTTACTTTTAAGTTTTACCTTATTAAAAATTATATTACCTTTGCTACAGGATATTTTTAAGTTTCTATCTTTATATAGTTTAGTTCGTGTTTTAGTTATACTTCCGCATTAAGTGTTCACTAGATATTTGTATGTGACTTTATGTTTTATTTTATTTTGTAATTTATTAAAAGTCTTTATTTTGTATTAATTGTTTATAGCTATTTTTAGAAATAATTTTATTTTATCTCTTTCTTTACCATGTTATTTTAGGATCGGTGGTAATTATTTGACATTATCAAATTAGTTTTGAAAGTTTTTCTTTATATTTCTTATGGGTAATTACATATTTCTAATTTATATGTTACGGGTATTGTTTTCTTTGTATTTTACACGAATAATCAGCAGAAACAGGAGCAGGTTTACCTATAAAAAATCCCAGTACTTTTACTTATGTAATCTATTATTCAATAATAATATAATAAAGACACGCGCGCACGAGCAATTACTATATCCTATGGCAGCGTGTGGATGTAGCATCTCAAATACTTGACTACTCGATCTCTCAAAATTTGAAGAGTTTGATGAGAGCAGACAGAAATATGTCTTCTTCTAGAAATTCCTACTTAGAACTTGGTACTTTCCTCTGGTACTCAAACTCCTCACCGAGGGGTAAAATGCTGAGTTACACGGCAGGGTGGTCTTAGTTTTCTCATCTGTTATAAACCACACACGCGCGCGCCTAATATAGGTGATGTTCATCGTGTACTGTAAAATAACGTATTTTCTCACTAACTAAACTTCCGGCATATATTTTTAGGAAACATTATCAAAAAGGTAACAATAATTTTCTCGAACTAAAATAATTATTAAGTTCAATTTGAATAATTATTTAGCAATCCAAAGTATTTCCAAATGACCCCTATTGTTTCTTTTTGTTTCTTTAACCCCTAACAACTAAGTCATGCAGTAAAAATATTATTATTATTTTTTATTTCGACCTGTCGCAATTGTATCTGATAGAATTTGGAAAGGGTTAAATTATGTCACAATTGTAATTATTGTATCTGTTAATAGTGAAAGGGTTAAATTATCTCATTATATTGAAATGTCACTAGGGTGGAATATGTCATTATGTTGAAAATGCGTTACCCATGGTTTATAGTACACATAATTATAGTAAAGATAAACTGAAAAACAAATTCTTTTTTTAATATTTAGTCATTATGTAGCCAAGAATCTCTAAGAACATTTTTTGTTAAGTCAGTTTCTTACTTTTATAATCAATCGTCGTTGCCATCACCTCATGTTTATAAACTCTGATAATTATCGATTAATGACTTTACGGTAAAAATCATGATTTTAAACAATCTATGCTGCGGTCAATTTTATTAAAACCAAAACAAAAATGACATAAATTATATGTCATGTATACAAAATGTTTACTTCAAATTAGTATTCAAATTTACAAAAGTACTATATAAGTGGTCCCAACTACATTAAAACAGACTATGAACTTACATAATGAGTGAGTTAATTTTTACACAACAAATTGAATACTTTATAGATCACACGTATACAAGCAATTGATATACTGATTTTCTCCGCTTCTAGGTAATAAATTGTTTTCTTAGCATTAAGTAAGATGACAATGATGGAGTAAGATAGTTACTTTCGCAGACTAACTTCTATACTTTAGATCAAACAACATGCATTTATAATTTATCACTCTTGACGCTTAACCTTATCAAGGCAAAAACTATTGCTTTAGTTTGTGTGAGACTGTAGTAAATGTGCTTAACTACTGAAAACAGATAAGAGTTCTAAGCATTACTTGCACTATTAATTTTTACTTGCGTTAGTAAGAATAATTTGCCGTTTCTGCTGTATATGTTCACGTTATTAAAATTCTCGGTAAGACAATTATTAAAATGTCAAAATTAAAATTATAATGACGGCTGAAAACTAAATGGAAACAACTAGAAAACAACGTAGACATTCGTTAATACAAAGATTACTGTTGCATGAATACAAAATATTATAGTTATGAAACAGTAAAAATTGACTGATGTGTTGATTTCGCTACATGTTGAATACGGAGGTCATAGCGAACTCTGCTTGCAAATTATTTATTTTCTTGTTTTCTTAGTATACAGACTTACTTCACATAGATTTCTGTTAAATTAAACCACACTTTCTACGATCAAACACAGAATTTATTTTTGTTTCTTTATAATATACAGACGTAATAAATTGTAATACAGCAAAAACAAATGAATTAATCGAATCTCCCATTCTAGAGGCGCATAGAGGTCTCCAACGTTATAGTAGCCCCATTTGCATTAGTGTCCATTAATTTGAACAGTCTGTTGCACTGTGAATTAACATTGAACAAAATTCTTTCTATTTTTTTACTTGTCACATTGAGTGCTCTTCCAGAACTTTTAGATTACAATCTGTTTCGACGGTATTAAATATTCTCTAGATGCCGATTTAGATACGTGGCATGTGACTATTGCGCGCTGGCACGGAAAGCTGAATTGGACCTTCTCACTTAATGTCGGCCAGACAAACCGTTCTAACAAGAGCTTCATTGGAGTGTTGATACTAGGATGGAATAGTTGATTAACAGTATTAAAAATATGTTTTTTTCAAAACTTCTGCGATGAACGGTCTTGCTCTTGTAATTGAGACGCCGCAGAAAATTGTATTTTCAGTTCTTAGGATTATGATGTGTTTCACTTGCTGACCATTCATTTTCTTCTAAAAAATTAATGGAGTTCCTTGTGAGATTCCTGTGACTTTGCCAACTCCTGGAAATCTCGTTAACTCTGTATAATGCATCACAACAATATTATCTGTTCCAGTCTGTTGTGCGTGGTAAATTGGGATGCGCAATCGAGATGTCGAAATTGTAATGGAGAACATTGTTCGAAAGCAAAGGTGAGTAGTTGGTGTCAGTAAAAATTGCGTACATATTTGCTTATTCGATATGCCGGGAGTCCTTGTTGGTCGAGTAAACAGCGAGAAGATCGTGACCCGTTATATTCTGGCTCGGCTAGGTTGAGATTCCTAGAGAAGAAGTGAGGGTGTTCCTGTTTGTTTGCTATTAGACGTTGTAGTGCTGATGAAGTACACATGCGTCCGAGACGATGGAAAGTGGTGCATAGAGTTTTCAATAAGCCTTTAAGTTCCCTCCCCCTTAAGTCCAGAGGGAATGGAAAATGCAATTTATTACTTATAAATTAGTAAGACAGTGTAATACAACGAAAGAAAAAACAAATTCCATGTTGATGGCTGACAATGTGGTCTAATTTAGGTCTAACGTACCTGTGAAATTTGGAACTAAATTTATAAATAAAAATCTAACATTTTCTCCACAAAACAAGGTTGTGGGAAAAGATGCGGCTGTGTTAAAGCTGGATTGTGTTCCACAACTATGTGCAGAACTTGACGTGCGCAAAGCTGTACGAATACTGAGTACTGATAGACACTGCAGACGATGACATTTAGATCAAAGTAAGCTTAGTGGAGTAGGCCTCTTGGGGAAAGCACTTAAAAAAATGCACCGATAGATCTACCTCATGGGTGGTGTGGAAACGGGCAGCAACAACAAAAGAAGTCAAAATATTATTAAAAGACAACAAAAATTTACCCAAAAAAAATGTTTTTTCGAAAAATTTGCAGTATTATTTCTATCGTGTGTACTGCGAACGTTAATCACTTTTCGGGAAAATAATACGGAAAGCGAGCTGTTTTTGTTTCAACCCCCTTTCTCAATAGCTTATTGCTCAAAATTGATTAGAATAATCAGCATTAGTAAAAAGCACCTTTTTTGTAGCCAATTTTATAAGGAACATTTTTAGTAAGAATAAAATTTTTTGTGCGACCAATGTTTTCTGAGGAAAAACCCTAAAAACCAGCGCTGTGCGTGTTAGGGGTGGTTTTTGGAAGTGAAGCGACCACTTGCGACTTTGGAACTCTTTTATTTTTGAAAACTCTTCCCCTGGTGCGTATAATCTCCAAACCACAAAACTTTATATTTGTTTTCTAATTATGCTAATATGAATGGACTAATTCAACATGAGCCCACAATGAACACATCAAACACATAACCCAGAGCTCACACCTGGTGTCTTGGAAAAATTGCAAATTACAGAACATACACTCCTCATCGTTATCATCCGATGGTGATATTCCTGGTGGAAGTTCTACTACGGATGAACCTGAGGACACTTCATCGTTAGAGTCTTCGCTACTGGAGTCTCCTTCTTTTTTGTTGAATTTGAGACGTTTCTGAATTGTTTCCTTCTTTGGTTTGGTTGTGTAGGTCTTGGAAGAGACCTCGATGCACTGGCACAACCATGACCACGTGCTGGCTGTTCAGACTTTTCACCTCTAGCTTCTTTAGCCTCTCCTAAGTAGGCTTTGTACGGTGAAGAGGTAATTATTGCAGAACCGCATGCCTTTTGTCCCCTTGTGATATTCCTCTTTTTAATTCTTGGAATACGGGTGACGTAAAATGGCCTTTATGGGTTTTTTTGAAAAGCCTTCCCATCATTTCCTGGTGATTCTTGTGGTTTTGAAAAACCAGATGTTGAGGGATTGTTTTCTAAGGGTGTCAATTGAACTGCATCAAACATCTTGTGGTGTTGTTCATCGGAAGATGTTGATGGCACAGCAAGTTGAGACGTTTAAGATGTTGATTGTTTACTTAAGCCTACTAGATCTTGACTTGTTTATTAACATTAGATTCTCCAGTGTTCCCTTGGTTTTTCCATTTTCAAGCTCTCCTTTTTTATTACCGGAGAATCGTTAAAACAAGGCTTCTGAATCTTGTTAGGCTCTTTAATGTATTCTGCATCTGTAAATATTTTTGTCCAAGGAGTACAAACCTGTCACTCGGAAGCCGTTGATTGAAATTTGAGCAGTCTGGCATATGATCTTTACCAAACAACTCCATTACTTCATAAGAACAGACAGAATGATCATTGTGCCTTAACCACTGCCTGATTTCCTCATTGGAGTAGGTTTTTAGAGGGCCCATGAAAGTTTTATCCAAGGGGTGCATCTTGTGAGATGAGTGTGGAAAAAGGAAAAGAGTACTAATGTGATTTTCCCTAGCCAAGTCAATCATATCAATGTTCTGGGTATGGCTGAAATGACCATCCAATATTAGGAGCACAGGCTTGTTCTTTGTAGGCTTGGCAAACTGTATAAAGTACTAAAACCACTTAGTAAAAATATTGGTCTGGGCCCACCCTGTGAGGTGGGCTGTAGAAATTGTTCCCGGTGAAGCTCCTCTTTGTAGTTGGTTATTCAAATTTGTTCTTGGAAATGACAAACGAACAAATGAACCAGCAGCATTCATACTAATTAGTGCTTCACGTTCAGCCGAAGTCAACGCAGCTACCTGTCTTTTACCACGAATTCCAAACAATTTTGGTATTTTGACTAAAAAACCGTGATCCCACATTCACCTACGTTGAAGATTTGGTCAGGAGTTTATTTTTCTTTGCCATAAGTGTCTTTAAGAAGCTTAAAAAACTTTGCAGTGTTTTCTTTGTTAAAGCCAACGGCTCTGGACTAGGATTTTCTGGTAAGCTTTCTTTCCGAAAGTTTCTTTTTATGACGTTTGAGAAAAAGAGTCACCTATTTTTTCCCAGCCATTTCATCGTTGAAAGGATGGTTAATATTGTTCCGTTAAGCTAGCTGTAGAGACATTCTTTGCAAGTCTGCAAGGGTACGCCCAAAAAAATACGCTTCCAAAGCCAAGCAATATTTAACTAATTCCTCCTCTAGTTAGTTTTTGCTGCGTCCAGGGCGGTTAAATATTTTTGCAAACTTCAAAGTGTAGTTCTAGGTACGTTGTACATTTTATTGGCTTTTTTCAAGCCTAACGTCTTTTTTCTAACAGCATCAATTGCATTTGCCATGTCTGCCGAGGACCAGGATATTACCTTTTTGGTTTTCGCCATCCTATCGTAAAGGAATGTGCAGCAGAATTTTAAGGAAATAAGATTTTTATTAACCAAAACTCAATCAAGGGGTTTTAACATGTCAAAATAGGGGACCCGCTTTAAGAACCTTGAACGAACACGGGGGCTCGGGTTACGCACCCGCGTACTTGTTTTTCCAAATCTCTCAACTTTTTAACCGGATGTGTTAAGTAGACGGCAATACCATAAATACATAGCTCTTACATTTCCATTTAAGAATATATACACATTAAAATAACCAATTATATACCAATTAAAACAACATCAATAGTTTGATGAATTTACAAACTCTGAAAAAAATTCCACGTGCACCTACCTATATGGACAATGGCTGACTGAACGGCAACAGGTTAAGTTGACGACTCCAACGCGCGAGAGGTATGTGGCCATATACAAAACTATTAGTTTAAAGTGATTCCGATAGAAGACAGCACTATGCAGAGTCAGCAGAACGGGGCCCGCTTTAAGAAAGGGGCTGTGTTTGGGCACTTTCCTCTATATTTTTCACTACTGACGGCCCGACTCGGCTACCCACAGTTATTACGGCACTAATGTACAACATCTCGTAGCGACACTGTATAGTGTTAATCAGATAATATATCATATTGTTTAAAACCATCATCATCACATTCCTTCAAGCATTAGGTTTGTATTTTTTAGCCGAGGTACAGCTCACTCCCTACTACCACCAGACAGACACTAGTCTGAAGTTAATCGCGTACAGTGTGTGTGTGTGTGTGTGTGTGTGTGTGTGTGTGTGTGTGTGTTCGAGTTGTAGATGTAGTGTAGATGTTGAGTTGTTACTGAGTTTCGTTCATCTCACCAAACCGTTGTACTGGCCTCAAAGTAAGGTAGACTGGTTTGGGTTGACTCGAAATTAAGTCTAACACATAGTCAAGTACTACTAATGTACGCCATGCAAAACAAACGCTCTCTCACCGAGCTGCCTTGCCTTTTATACTGAAAGTTAGGAGTAGAATCAGAAAGAATTAAAAAAATGATATTGGAATGTTATCATTAATCGTTCTGCCAACTGAATTAAACGAGGTATTTTCTAAAAAGTAATGCGACTAAATTTTCGCCTCAAAGTGGGGACATTGTGAGATATAGTAATGCTTACTGAAACAGCTGATGGCTATAACGTTCATGTAGATAAAGGTATAAGAAGACAGTAGTTTCTTAAGTCCTCGTAATTTAGTAAGTAAGCTTTGAGCGATTATTATAATTATAAATAACTGTGAGTTTTGTGGAAAATTTAGACATACACTTCCTGCATCAAGTGTCTGTTGCCAAAAGTAAAGTAATACACATACTTTACAAATAAAATTATTAGATTGAAAAATATTCAACTATCAAATTAAGATAGTAGACGTTCAATGAAACAAGTAAGCAAGGTGAATAACGTAGAATATTATACAAATTAGGCTAATGTTTATTTAGAGTAAAAGAATTATTTAAAATGGACTACGTACCATTCCGCGTAACATTAAAATATCGGTATGGAGAACTCATACATGACTTCCGTGTTCTAGGATTTATATTTAAAATCATTTTCGAAATGAAATATTTCCATATAAACTGCTTCTTATTACTTCTTGCTTCAGCCTTAACCATGGTCACTAACGTATACCACCTCATGATAGCGCACTCTATTTTTAATGATGATGGCAGTCGATAGCACTGTCGAAAGTCTGTTTTGCAGAAAACATTGGACCACGGCCAAACAGCCCGGGAAGGAATTTTAACAACAAACTACTTCCTTGTTGCCGATAACGTAGTACACATATAAAAAATTGTCCCCTCCCCTTCAACTATCATTTTCATTTAAAGAAAATTACCCCCTCCCCCTTCAACTACCCTTTTCATGTATAGATATTTCATCTACCTTTCTACAGTGAATTACTATGACCTTTTCAAGATACTTTATTTATCAAAATTAAGTACTTTACTGTAGTTAAAACAGAAAACGTTGCAGGTAAACTACCACCTTCACCTTAACCGATCTTCACCAAAATCGATAGGCCTTGAGTCCTTTACAATTCAGGGATGTATGCAAAACATTATTTGAGTCCCTTTGAATTTGCGGCAGGTATCATTCGCCATAAAAAAATTCTACACATAGACAGACACACAAAGACACTTTTCGAAAATGACTTTTCTTCATGTTTTGATAGTAGTACAATCAGAATCAGCCCTTATCTCGAACACGATTTTTTCACCATCACCATACTTCCATTTCCTTGGAACATGGAAGTAAAAAATTGAACTAATTAAAATTCTAGTATTTGCCAAGCAATCAATTTGGTTATTTTAATCCCTAGAACGTCCACGTCCATTATTTCAAATACATCAGACTGAAAAAATTTGGTACAGCTTTCAGTATAAATTCTTAAAATTATGAGGTATATAATAAACTTTATATACATTTAAAAAAATAATTGTACAGCTAGAGCTGCTACCAGCATGTTGCATCATTCTGTAAAATTATCAGATTTCTATGTCCTATTAGTTTCAGAAGCCACAATAAACTTGGTTAAAACGAATAAGAAAATTATTGTTTCTAAAAATTTTACTTTATCGACGTATACACAGAAAACTAATAAGTTATAATTAAACTCTTTTTATATGAGTTAGCACTTATTTCACAAAAAACTAGTTTTTATTTTCTCTCTCTGGAAACAGTCCTTCTTCTCCAGACGCAAAGCCATATGTTTCTACATCTTACGTGCGTTTAATACAGACACCGTGCTACCTTCTGGCTATACCACGTGCCCAACATATATCATATCCACCCTTACTCACTTTGTTCTATCTGTCACTTCCTTCACACGTTTATTTTTTTCTTGCCCTGTTACTGTTTTAGTTTTGTCTGTTGTGCTTTTATCGGACTTGCACGATTCTTTGCCAAGTGTGTTGTATTTCCCGTGTTTTGTAAAAGAAAACATTTGTTTTAAGGTGTTTAGATTTACAATCATATCCTCGATATGATTTACTCTCGGGAAACACTTTACTTTCTTTACTGAATCGACATAATATTATTTAAACATTACAATTTCTTTGAATAAAAAAAAAATTTTGTTTTAATGTAACTGAATACTTTGATTTAGGTGTTTTATATAGAATACGGTATTAGACTGTAACTACATTCAAAAACATTACTTAATAAATAATTAACGAAAACAAACATAACTTTCTAAAGAAAGAATTACGTAATAATGTGCGAGGATGGTATAATTAATTACGTAATTTTTGTTGGATGTAATTCTTCATTGCACTATTAGTGATATCATTTTTGTCCTTCTTATTTAAACTAAAGTTTAACTTAATTGAACTCAATCATTTTTTCAGTAAAAAATTGTTTAATTCAATTATCATTTCATAAAGGCTACTAACTTACTACTTCCTACACTAGAAAACAATCCAGTGTATATACTTGACATCCAGAAGCATAAGCCAACAAACTGGATACACAAAGCGGTTCTTTGGCTTCCACTTATTCCACCAGACTCGTCACTTTGTCGTACCTACAGTATAGTGCTGCCACATTGAGACTAGCAAGCTTGTAACAGTGCTGAATACGATTGTGAGCACGAGTAATGCGTGTAGGTAGCAATTGCCGTGAGTTTCCTGCATACTCGCTTCTAGGACGTCCTTTGTATTCTGAGTAACTAAATACTGTCTCCTGGAGAACCTACAGTGTACATCTTAACACCGAGGCTGAAACTTTAACACCGGTACTTAAATTCGCAGTTAAATTCTTGACCTTGGCTTCCGTACTCGGACATATTCCGTAGTACGCTATAATTTATCAAGTGAAAAGGACAAGGTTCTTAAAAAAACTTTTAAATATATACCCTGTAGATGGTTCTTTCTAATTTATGGAAAAACTATTTAAAAAATTGCAAAAAAAAGTAATAAAAGTGATCTAATTAGGTGAGCTGTGTTGCATTCTCTTAATCCGAGTTACTTTTAATCTATGAAACCATACACTCTATATAGCATGAGTATCAAAAAATGTTTAATTTGTGTATTCAGTAAACTAGAAGAAAGAATTAAGATAATGTAAGCTGTCGTTTCGACAGGTCTTCGTTTTATGTTACGTAATAATTTTCATTCCTGCGGGTAATAATTTTCCGACGTATAAACAGTATTCTCACTTTATTTATTGTTATAGCCTATATTCAATTTCATTTTTAAAAATAACAATAACTGTGTCAATAAATGTTGTAAAAATAAGCAGAGTTTAAAGAATTAAAAAATGTATTACATAAAAATTTGTACTTATTTCACTCGAACTTACTACATTCCGACTGCCGTTAATAGTCTATTACGTGAGGCATGATAAAGGGCCTATCTGCTGATTTTGAGTTAGTGTCCATGTAATTTTTTTATTCCTTTTGCTGAGGCTTCCTAAAAGGTTCTAGAACAAAGTTAAGGAAACATTTCCGCCCGCTCTCACACCTAAAGAGCTGAAAACTACCCCTAAAGGGTTGAAAATATGAAACGACGAGAGGATGCATTTGAAAGCCTTGAAATTAGGTACTTATAGGTTTTTGGGGGTGCTGCTTACGATTCTGACGTCCAAAATTATATTCGAAGGAAAGGGTAGTTTTTAAAGGGTTGAAGCCGTCTACAATCAAAGGATGTAATTATTAAACTTCGCGAGAATGCCGGACAAAGCCTCGACAGTGAGTACCTATAGGTTTTTGGTGGTGCTGATTACGATTTCGACGTCAAGGAATACATCCGACGCAAGAGTTGGACATAAAAGGTTTAAAAGCACCCCTAAAGGGTTGAAAACATGAAACAAGGCGAGGATGTACTTTGAAGTTCTGAAATTGGGTACCTACAGGTTTTGGGGGGGCGCTGATTACGATTTTGAATCACGGGATACATCCGACGCAAGGGTTGGACTCAAAAGGGTTGAAACATATAAAAAATAGAAGTTTGAAATCAAAGTTCGGAAGAGCAAATAAAATGAATAATTTTGAGAAAATGTAAATAACAAAAAAGAGAAAAGGATGTCAGAAAAAATTATGTTACAAATAAATTATACAGTGTTCATTGTAAATAATAAATCTTAATTGTATGTATAAACATAAATTCTTACTGGCAGTTACAAGTATCTACACTTTTATAAGAAAATTTATTTAGATTTATACAAAGTATATTCACTCTCATTCGTCTTCGCTCTCACTTTCTGTACCGTTTTCATCATTTACTTCTTTATCCTGAATAGGCGCTGCATTGAAGCAACTATTTCCATTGCAATTTTTACATGCATCTGTGCAAAATAATGCACTTTCCCTGCATCCACAAGCAACGCCACAGCCTCTACTGCAACTACAAAATAGCATTCTAAGAACATTATCTGGGGCTGCAGACTGCGTCATTTTTATTGGGACCAAAGAGTCATCTTTATTTTCCCATCCCCAATCTAAAGGTGAAAACTCTCTACTTAAGCACATCTAAATTTGCAAATAAACTCTCTTTAAGTGCTCTCGTAAGCCATTTTCAGCTGGGATCAGAGACTGTAATTGGACTGCATTTTTTTTTGTGGTGCCTGCAACAAATGATTTGTATCTTATTGTCTGCAGTTTCTTCTTTTTGTCGTTTTGTTCTATTGTTTTTGGCAAGTTTTCTAGTTTGCCGTATATTGCCTTTGTTAGCTGTACTCCTGCATTGAAAATTATATCTACACTTTAATCTTCGTGTATAAATACTTCAACCAATTTTTTCAACGGTTTCTTGGATTCCAAACCTTTAGCAAAATTTTTTTTCCCCTGTTATAAAAGCATGAAGTTGTATCTGATCCCTTACGTGCATAAAAATATTCAATAGGGTTTTTCAGAAACTGTTGTTTTACTGTAATGCAAATGATATAAACAAGCTTGGAAACTATTGCTACTGATTGTTTGTGTTTTATACACAATGCCACAGAATCACATACACATACTACACGAAGTATATATAATTACAAATTTTCTTTCTACAGTCGCATTGATTCCCAGTACAATTAATTAAATACCACAAAATTAATAATATTTAAAAAAATATTACAACCCTTGCACAAGAACAAACAACTCCGACTCTCAGCTGATGTTCCAAAAAACACGTGTCAGCTGTAAGCAGTGAGTATCAGGTAGCGCATCAGGCCTCTTCTGGTCTCCGCTTGAGAGTCCGTGTTTTTAGCGGTCATAATTCAAAATTCAGTCGAAAAAAATATATATTTCATTCATGCGTATAAAATTTAATCAAAGAAAAGTGGAACCATAAACATTATATTATTTTATTAAATTAAATATTTGATTGATATAACGAACCAGCAGTACAGACACTGACAAATTGCAACGGATATTGTTTTGTTTACAATACACGTTAACAAAATAATAATAATACTTAATTCTATTATCAATTTGAAAAAAATTTAGTTTAGTATAAATTAATAGGCTCTCAGAACCGGACCCTAACATATAACGAATACGATAACAATATCTAACTGTTGGAGCGTGTTTACATTACAAGGTAACAGAAATCCAAGACACATATGCGTCAAATCAAATTCCTAGCTAACCTAATTTTTGTTAAAATAACGTCGTATATGACAATAGTAATATAAGAGAAACCTTTATTAAACAGAAATTTAGTACCCGTACCTATTATTCTAAGACTTCATAATTATTACTGTTCCTACATAACTGTTAAGGTGCAGAACGTACAATTGTACGCTGGCTGTGTGACGATTTAATATGCCTAAATCCCACAATAAAATTAAATAAAAAATTATAATACTAAAATAATTTAATAAGGTACAAAAGAACCCTTTCTCTATGCCCCAAACTGGTAGTAACATGCCGATTTGCCGATGTATCAGTTAATAAAATTAGATTTAAGAAACTCAATAAATCCATAACGACCTCGCGTTACATAAAAGAATAATAAAAGTATAGAGTGATGTAATTAAATTGTAAGCAAATTAAAGGAAAATAATTACTGTAATAATAATTAAGAAGTACTTTTCGCGCTGAGAAACTAACCGTTCGTGGACAGCCCCATTACCCCTGTAGTTAGTTAGTCCAGTTGAATCAGAGACTCCCCCGGTGATACAGCGTACAGCACATTATGTAGACCGCTAGAAAATATTAAACATGTAGACTAAGTAAAACTTACGTAATTACCGGATGATGTGAATGTTGTGAATGACTTGAGTGTGCGGCGATGACATCTCTATAAATAAATAACATCACCTAAATGTGATGTTAAACTTCTAGAATGTAACTGTTAATCATAAGCAATATGTGCGGTACAACAATGTGAACACTAGTGAAAGTTACCACGAAGAAACAGACCACAAGAATCTACAAAAGAGACAGACTACTCATCTTTAAGAATGACACCAAACTTCACCAACACACGGTAGACAGAAGATCTCCCAGACACCCTGCACGACAGATAGAAGCCCCGATTCGCCGAGGATATGTTACACACAGGTGACACGTGTAACCCCTCTTTAAGTGTTGTATTGACTCATAAAAAAAAAATGGGTTTTTTGAAAATTTTTTTTTTTCTAAAGAGGGGCCACAAGATAATTAAAACTAGGCCAAAGACTAGAGAAGCCAAAAATGCGCTGGATCCAGTGAGACGGGACTTGCAATTAAAACTCACAAAATTAACAACCAATAAAATCTTTTTTATTATAAACAAACTCATTATATCTCCTTTAAAAATGTTACTTAAAAAAAAATCTATAATTATAAAGTTTATATTCTATAATCATTATGTCTCCTTTAAAAAAAGGTTCCTTAAAAAAAAATCAATCATTATAAAGTTTATATTCTATGTTCATTATGTCTCCTTTAAAAAAGGTTCCTTGAAAAAAAATCAATAATTATAAAGTTTATATTCTATATTCATTATGTCTCCTTTAAAAAAGGTTCCTTGAAAAAAAATGTAAATATAAAATTTAAATTAAATGAATAATAAATGTTCTTTTCCAATCGGGGTACTTTTCCCCACTTAGCCCTATACCTAACCCCCAAAAATACACATGAATATACAATACATACACACGTTCCACAACACAGGACAATTACAATTTTCAACACAAAAATCTTGCCACACCTCTTTCACCCCATGAGGTACATAATTTACAATTTATAAATATCCTTGCACACAACACCTATTGCAAGGTCTTAATACCTCATAAATCAAGATATATGTGTGTAACACCAGTGGCCCCAGGACATACTAAATTCAGGAGTTGGCATAATGCCTGATACTATTATAAAGTGCTCCCACATTGAGCACTTAGACTTGGAGTAAATATAATTAGAATTCAGTGAACACACAAGTGATCATAATCAATTAAAAGAATTGAAACATGATAAATTTTGTTAAATATTGTAATATAATTTTTACAAATATAAATAATAAAATAAAATAGATAGCAAGAATTATGTTGTCTGAATCTCGGTGTTGAACTCGCCGATGATACGGCTCCACTTTTGATTCACCAATTACAAAGAATAAATTAAATATAAATAATATTTTATAATTAAGTGTGATTGATTGATAATAAAATAAAATTTTGTAAGTTATGAAATTTTTACTAATATTTGGTTTTTTGTTTAATTGGTTAATTTAATTAATTAATAAATAATTAATTAATTGTGTGTGTACTTTTCTTAGATATTTATTCTAGCACTGTAAATTATTTTTGTTTAGAAGAAAAAAATAGTTAACATTAATTATATAAATAAAGACAACTCTTGTAACTGAATAATGATGTTCATTTATTGACATTCAAAATTATGCGCCAGTCAAACTGCGCATGGCCAAGGCATTGGCTGATATGTGCTCCAGTCGGTAGCGAACAAGATTAACAAAAATATATTTTTTACAAGGTTAGTAATTATGGTTCTTTTAACGAGTCGAAATGGTCAGAGGGCAAGGAACAAGATACATTCTTACAGGTATTATTAAACTAAATTATTATGGCTGAAATTAAAACAATATTATTATTTAAATTGTCAATTAGGAAAATTAATATCGAACCATTCGTTGAAATGACGTCACGCCCTTCAAGCTGGCCGTGTTTTCGTGCTGGTTCGGGAAACAAGTATGGCTGCCGTCACCTCGCTTTTGGCTGCTATGAACTTTTTGGGCTTCTCCCGCAGAAATAAATGAATATTCCCTTCTCTGCGAAGTAGTGTTGGTCCAGGAATATAGTGTAGAGTGTCCTCTCTTCTCCTGCGATGTCGTTTCGTGATGGGTTTCTTGTGAAGTGTCCGGTGTTCAAAGATGTGTATACGTGTTCTGCGAATATGGTCCAAAATCGTCTCAGAATGGCCGTTGATTTCTTGTGTTTGAGTTTGATGGTGTTATTACTGTTGTTTGGAATTAGTGAGGTGTTAAATATTACTAGTTAATGTTATTTTCATTTTTAGATAACCTCTGTTATACTCCGCATAACCACACTCGGTTTTACACAAAATTATTCTTTTTCGGTATTCTGTTAATACATTTTCAACTAGTCGTCTTCACGATTAACAATAGACTAATAGACTGAACGTCGTCGTTTTAGGGTAATTTGTGATATGTCTTTTTCCTTTTTCTATTGTTCAATTATAAAAATATCTGTCTAAGACTTGGTTCACCATCTAAATATACATAATAAGTTTTCTTATTTTTTACTGTATTTCAAATATTTCTTAATTTTACATAAATCTAACTACTCAGTAATATTGATTAATTAATTTTACATATTTGGATATATAGCTGGGTTTGTTTCAAGTTCATTTAAGCCCAAAAATTACAATTTTTTATAATTATTGTAGGCCACATATTTGGTACAAATTTAGTGTTTAAATGGTTTTTAAGTGTTTTTTCTGATAATATTTCCATGGAATATTCTTAATAACTCCGTGATTATCTTTGTTGTTAATAATTTTGTTGTTAAAACACTTCAATATTGATTAATTTACTGTTTAGTCTGATTTGATTACCATTATAGGCCTAGTATTATTTGTTTCAAAAAGAAGTTAATTTTCTTTCCTTTGTCATTCTATTCGCTATTAATTGTATCTGTATTAATTATATTTTCAATTTCTGTGTTGTATGTATTGAATTCTATCCCCTATTATGTAATTGGATTCATTGATAGATAGTTTTGGGTTTACATTACTAGTCTGTGTTTTCAAAAGTGGTGTCTTAGCTAGTCTGCTTGTACATTATATATGGTTTACTGTTTTGAATAAAATTATTACATTTCTATTTCCTACTTGCCTCTCTGCCTTACAAACTTGAAAATTAAATAACATGATTTTAAACTACAATGGAATATCTTATATCTACTAAACTTTTTTTTTAATATCATTTAAACTTAATAAAAACATCTTATGCCTAATAACACTTTCAGTTATCCACTGTCTCTTGTGTTTATTATAACTATTTTAGTAATATAATGAAATAAAAATAAAAACATCTTATAATTAATGACACCTTCAGTTATGAACTGTCTCTAGTGTTCATTATAATAATTTTTGGTAACACAATGAAAAAAAATAAAAACATCTTATACTTATTATTTTCTTATAATACTTAATTTTTTAAAACACTTTTTATTAAAATTGACCTCAGTCATTAGACTGTCTTTTAGTTTTTATATAGTATTTCCCTACACTGATGGTAGTCTTTTTAATAGATTTCTATTTCTTACCCTACACTTTATTATAGTGTGTCACTTATTTTTGTCTACACTAATGGTAGTCTTTTTAAATCATTTCTATTTCTTACACTACACTTTATTATAGTGTGTCACTTATTTTTGTCTACACTAATGGTAGTCTTTTTAATAATTTTTCACATATTATACTTATAACTAGTTTACAATTCGGTTTTCTTTGGGATTGTATCTTGTAACTTGTTACTGGGTCTAAATATATTGGTTTTAATTTTGTTCAATGGTATGTATTCCATTATTAACATTTTTTGGAATAACTCTTCTTGTTTCTAGGCTCTTTGTAGGAATCTTGACCTATTTTGTCCTTTCTTCATTATTATATTAGTCATTTCTGGTCTTGTGGTTTCTCTGCGTCTTGACCTTATACATTTCCATTATTAATATGGTTTTCACCCTTTTATTTCCTTTTTCTTGTCTTTCCCTTTTTACTGCTTTCCCAATCTACTGGGTATACTGCTGGTTTATTGGGTTTTTACATAGTAAGTTATTTTGATCAATGGTTTTCTTTGTTATTTTTTATTCTTATTAACATTTTATTGACTTAATATACAGGTTCTAGTTTAATCCTTAAAACAATTCATTCTTCTCACTCACTATGGAACTTTTCTTCTTTATTTATGTTGCATTAAGTTAAATGTTTAGCGTGATACTTTTGTTATGCTACATATGCTCTCCTGTAAAAGTGATTAGTTCAGATCATACCCTTAGTATGGATGAAATAATTACTACTAATTCTTTTGCATTTACCATATTTTCTTCGTGATTACATGTTTTCACTTTATATACCTTCTTTTTCCACCGTTGCTTCCTCTCAGATGATGTGTATCTCCTTCATTAGTTTCTTTTTTCATTAATAAGTGATCTTCAATCATGTGTATAACATTATCATTTCATATCCTTTCTTATTTGGTGCTTCCTCACCAGTATGTTTACTCCCTAACATTCCCTTACAAATTAATTGGAACAGTTCAGAGTGGCACTTTTGGCTTCAATCCCTGCTGTCCAATACTTCAATTAATTGAGTCCAGAGGCATTATCATCTCTGCTCAAAATATAAGACTGATGGCATTTTCTACATCCAGTCATAAAAATAAATAAACAGTAAAAGTAGTCTCTTTTGACTAAAATAAACATCTTTAGATTCTTCACTTCATAATACTTTATATTAATTAATACTTTTATACACTTGACTCTTCTTCTCTCTTAAAGCTTATTCCATATTATGTGGTTTACGTATGTGGTATAATATACATTTCATCATTTCATCATGTTTACATAGTAATTAGCATTTATATTTATTTTTTCTACCATCTGGTATCCAATGAGTTATTTTTATTGCTCATGGCATAACATGAATTAATTCTTTATCACTTTCACTATAACAGTGGTTGTTGCAACAACATTATCATTAATAGTATCAGGGTTTTTGGTTTCTGGTCTCACTATTTGGTCTTGACTAAGTTGGTCCTTCTTCATTGTTCCATTTTTTTTAATTATTTTCTTTGTGAGTTTGGTTAAGTTGTTTCGATTAAGTCATATGATATTCTGGTTTCCTTTCTCCTTTAGAATTTTGTATCTCTTTCTTACAAAATCTTTTTTCCATATTTATGAGTTATTTCTCGTCATTCGTATGAGTAATGATAGGAGCTTACTATTTTTTAACTTTAGATATTTTTATTCAACTAAATTCTTTCTTATTCATAGTTGTTTTTCAAATATTTTGGTGTAAGTTGTACTTATTATTGTTTTGAATTTTGAAAATTTTTATTCATCAAAATTCTTTTTTCTTCATTCATAATAGTCTTTCAAATGATCTGTGTAAGTTGTACTTACTAATTTTTTGAATTTTGAAATTTTTTTATTCATCAAAATTCTTTTTTCCTCATTCATTCATAAATCTTCGAATGTTTTGTGTAAGTTGTACTTACTGATTTTTTGAATTTGGAAATTTTTTATGTTCATCAAAATTCTTTTTTCATTCATAATAGTCTTCGAATGTTTGGTGTAAGTTGTACTTACTGATTTTTTGAATTTTGAAAATTATTTTATATTCATCAAATTCTTTTTGTTTCTTCATAATTCTTCGAATGTTTTGTGTAAGTTGTCCTTACTGATTTTTGAATTTGGAAAATTTTTTATCTACCTCCCCTCTAAATATTTTTTAATGGATAACTGATTATAAGTTCCTTTTACTTTATTTGAAATGATATCCTTTAGTACATACGTATTGTTATTATTGTTTTTAATAGTCAGGTATGGGCCGGTATACAGCAGTAACAACTTTTTGGTATTGCCTTCCAAAGTACTGGGTAATTCCCTGTTTTTTAGCAGTACCTTTTCTCCGACTTCATAGCTTATTATTTTCTTAATCGCCTTTTGATACTTGTTCTTGCGCCTTTCCTGGTCTTCTGCCAATTTATTGTAGAATCTGATTCGATTGAATTTGCATTCTTGACTCATGGGGAACTCTATTATGTCTTGTATTTCTCTTGGAGGCGGTTTTTCATACATTGCCGTGTATGGCGTGGTACCTATGGCGGGGTGATATGACAAATTAAGGAATTCTTCAGTAGCTAATAAATATTCTTGCCACTTCTTTTGTTGATTATAGCAATAAGTCCGTAATATTCTTCCGACTTCTCGCAGTACCATCTCCGCTGGATTGCTGCTGGGGTGGTAGACAGATGTCTTGTATGTCTTAATGCCCAAAGTATTTAGAGTGTTTCTCCACCTCCAACCCTTAAATTGCGTTCCATGGTCTGTGATTATGGATGCCGGGCTCCCTATCTCTGGAATGTAATGGTTTGTTATTATTCCTAGAGTCTTCAAAGTGGTGGCTCTGTTCACAGGGTATAGTTTTGTGAATTTTGTGAAATGATCCATCATGATAATAATGTATTTGTATCGATGGCGTCCGCCACTGTGGGGAAATGGACCACATATGTCCAGAAAGACCTTTCCAGTTTGGCTTGTGAGGTAATTGGTATCATCATACCCTCCTTTCTCTCATTGTTGGTTTTCACCAATTGACATATCAGACAGGTTTTGAGGTAGTTTCTCGTCTTTCTATTGATACTTTTTATATGACAATTCTCTTCTATCGCCTTGATCACCTTCATGGCTCCCATGTGACCGTATCGTAGATGATAGTCCAGGATGATGTCCCTTTCGATTGTAGTAGGGATCATGATCTTCCATATCTCTTCATCAAGGGATGTTTTGATGAATAAAATTTCGTTATGCACACAATAAAATTTGGTTATTGTGTCATCTTGGTTGGAGAGACGAAGTTTAAGGTGGTTTAACTTCGGGTCGGACTGCTGGTGTTTGCTGATGTCCTGCACTATCTTTTCTAAATCGGATCTGTCCTTAATAATATTATAGATTTTCAAGATGTTCTCCTTTTCGCCTCCGAACGTTTGTTCTTCCAGATTTACTCTCGACAATACGTCGGCTACTACATTTTTACTTCCAAGAACATACTCCCACTGTATATCGTATTCCTGCAGGGCGAGTACCCATCTGGTCAATCTACCATGGCTTAACTTGCATCTTCTCAGAAATGATATTGATTTGCGATCTGTTCGAACGGTCACTGGATATCCGAGGATATACGTCCGAAACTTCCCGCAGGCAAAGACAGTTCTTTTTCCGTCACATTATAGTTCTTTTCACACTGGTTAAGGGTTCTGCTAGCAAAGCTCACTACTAGATGGTTTCCACTTTCATCTTCTTGGTACAGTGTTGATCCCAAGCTAATGTTACTAGCGTCACAGTTTAGAAAGGAGGGTCGGTTAAAATCCGGATGGTTGAGCATTACTGCTTCTAAGAACTTCTCCTTACTTGATTTGAAGGTTTCGTCTTGTTCTTGACCCCATCGCCATTTATTTTTGGACGATAACTGGTACTGAAACCGGGCCGTCAGTTCGGAATAATTATTTTGGAACTTCCTATAGTAGTTACACAGGCCTAAAAATGATTGTAGTTGCCTTCTGTTTTTTGGTATAGGGAATTGTTGTATGGCGTCTACCTTTTCTGTTGATGGTGTTATTCCTTGACTGTTTAACTGGAAACCCAAGAATTGTACTTCTTTAGCTATAAGCTTGGACTTGTCTAGTTTAAGGGTAACATTATTTTCAGCAAGCTTCTTCAAGACATGCTCCACACGGTAACAGTCTTCTTCCCAATTGGTTGATGTTATTAGGAGATCATCAACATAGACAGTCGTGAATTGGAGCGCTTCTGGTCCGAGTATATGATCCATACAGGCGACAAAAACAGCTACTGAGTTCACCAACCCGAAGGGCAACCTCTTAAACTGATAATTGCGCCCTTCGAAGATGAACGCCATGTATTGCCGGCTTGCTGGGTGCAACTCCACCTGCCAATAGCCGCAGACGGTATCCCACGTGGTAATGAACTTCGTTCCGTGGAACCTCTTCAATATCTCATCAATTTCGCCAGGTGAGGTACGATCGTTAATTATCATTTTATTTATCTCACGTGCGTCAAGGCAAAGCCTTACCTTTCCATTTTTCTTTTGTATAGCCACAATTGGGCTAGTGTATGGCGATTGACTGCTCTCGATAATATCTTTACTGATCATATTCTGAATCTCTGTGTGTACGGCTTACTTCAAAGATTGTGCTATGGGATACGACTTTCGATTAAATTGTACCGGTTCTCTGAATCGTATGGAACATTGGTAGTTACGGATCTTTCCAGGTTCGTCCGAAAATACAGCTCGATATTTTTCATATATGTTGACCAATTGATTCAGCTGGTTTTCCTCTAATTGCTCGTTAGTATTGTGGCACTGGAAGTCACGTATCTCCTGAATCTTTTGTTGCCATAGGTCATCCTCCGAATCCTGATGTACTGGCTTGTTGTTTGTCGCGTAGTTGGACAAGTAATTCACCTTATTTTTGTGGTCGAGAAGTTGTCTGGAGTCTAACATCTTGTTGTTAGTTAAATTGGCTACCCAGGTCGAACCTTCAGAAAAGAGTGATACCTTTCCTCGGCACATGTCGATAACTGCTGAGTTTCTGCGCAATATGTCACATCCTATCATGATGTTGAAAGGTAATCCGGCTGCAACAAGAAATATCATATCCACACTAATGCCCTGACTGTTGACACTTAGGGATACCTGTTTTCTTATGGTCTTGTTCTGTCTGCCGGTAGCTCCTACAAGTACAATATTATTAATAGGTAGTACCGGTAAGTTTTTGTGGCATTCCTGCTGTATCCGGTCCAACTCATTACGATTTATTATAGAGACATTGGCTCCAGTGTCTATCATTATAGGAACAGAAATACCCTCAATTTCTGCAATTATATATATTATTTCATTGTCATTATTATTAATGTTAATTTCGCTTTCTTCTAGCAGGTCCTTACGGATATCCTTCAAATAATTACTGTATATTATGGTAAAATTTTTTCTGTCTTTCTTCAAATTTCTTTCTTGGTTAAACCCAGCAGATTGGAGCAGTAAAGGGTTATTGGAGTTTATTACTGCCTCCGTTCGTATAAATGTTCCGCATCATTACGGATTAGGCCGTTGGAAGCATCAGCTTGGAGTCCTGAGACTGCTTCGTTTGGTTCAGCACGATCGTCCTGTTGGGCTTCTGTTACAGGTAGTCTTCGTTGATTGTCCAGGCTGGAACTACGTCTGGGCTCGTACTCTCTGTAACGATTACTTCCCTGACTTCCTTGAAAGGTCTCGTATTCATAATATCGGCTCCTTCGTTGAGGCTGGTACCTCCTTTGTCCACTGCCTTCCGCTCTGATGTAGTTAATATGGGGTCGATATGTCCTGTAATTATTGTTATTACATCCATTCGGGTAATTCCTGTTATAATTACTATGATAATTGTTATTAGAGGGGTTGGGGTTCCTCTGACCATTTGGAACATAATTACGGTTATTATTATAATAACCGTTGTTGTTTTGTGGACGGTTATAATTATTATTATTACTATTATTTTTGTTGTTGCTGTCATTATTATTAATGAGAGGAACATGATTATTATTATTATTGTTATTAAATCTAGGTACATTATTGTTATTTCGGGTGTTATAATTGTATTCGGCATTATTCCGATTCGCGGAATTATAATTGTTGTTGTTGCCCACATTCTGCCGATTATTATTGTTCAAATTATTGGTGTTACTTCTTGGTTCCGGCTTTTCATACCTCCTGCGACTTTGGCGGTAATAGTCTTCATGCTCATACATTTCTAAGAGCTCGGTCATTGCTTGTACAGTCTTTATTTGACTGTTTCTTCTAGCTCTTATTATATCTTCCTCATAATGGTATGAGAGCTTGTTGACCAGGCATTCTTCCGGTATTCTGGGCTCTAGATATTTGGCCACGCACACCTTTCCCAAGAAGTACGCCGTTAGAGTCTGGTTTCCATACGGGTTGTATTTTCCATGACAGATCCCGTCTCTGGCGATATTTTGTGTTGATTCAGACCAATATTTGGCTTTGAATAGCCTTTCGAATTGTTGGTAGTCGGTCACTTCGTCTCTTATCGCCATCCACCAATTATCTGCTATCTCCTTGAACGATTCGTCAAGCACTTCTTTATTCTCCCTCCAGCGATTGCCTCTGTGTTTGGTGAAGTACTCTTCGATTCTGGCTAGGAACTTTATCGGTTTGTTTTTATAAAACCTAAAGTTGATTCCTTCGCGATTCTCGCTGTTAGGACAACTGGTAATGGTTGTCGGTCGACTATGGAACAGGTCTACATCTGTTTGGTTCTGTCGCACCTGACTGTTGATACTGGTCACAGTAGCTTCAATGCCGTCACATTTTTCTGTGAATCGGTCCTGCACTCGCTCCCAGTCTTCACGTGTTTCTTTTAGTCGTTCCTCCACTGTCTTCCTAGTCGTTTCTTCAATGTTGTTAACTTTAGTGTTTATTTCTGTCTTGATACTCTGTACTTCTCGTTCGGTTTGACTCCATCTTTCGTCAGCTCTTGTAACCCTTTGTTCGATTACCGTTATTTCCTCTTCTACCTTCTTGCTGATTGTTTCATTGTTTTCAGCTATATTCTGGCTCAATTCTTCCTTCAATATTTCCATTCTTCCGTCTAACCGGTTTATGTTCTCTTTGTTCGTCTCCTTCAATTCTTCTCTCAATTGCTGATTATTGCTTTCCATTTTTGACTTGTTTCTTCCATCCTCTTGTTGGTTTCTTCCAGTTTTTGGCTTATCTGGGTTAATTCCTTCTTCGACTGTTTATTGTCAGTCTTTATTTCCTCCATTTTCTCCTCAATTTTCTTAATATTTTCTTCCATCTTCTCTTCTATCTTCTTACTGGTATCTCCAATTTTATTACCCAATTCTTCCTTCAATCGTTGGTTATCATTCTTCATTTCCTCCTTCAATCGTTGGTTATCACTTTTCATTTCCTTATTATTTTCTTCCATCTCCTTACTATTTTCTTCCATTTTCTCCTCCATCTTCTTACTATTTTCTTCCATTTTCTCCTCCATCTTCTTACTGTTTTCTTCAATTTTCTTATTGGTGACCCCGATTTTATTACCCAACTCTTCTTTCAATTGTTGGTTATCGTTTTCCAGCTTCTTACTATTTTCTTCCATCTTCTCCTTTAATTCTTCCTTCGTTGTTTTAAACTCTCTGAGTAACATCTCCATCATTCTATCCAATTTTGTCTCTTCCTTTGTGGTAGATTTCTCTGGCCGTTCCTTCTGTGGGCAGGCTTGTTTGGTTCTGCTGGCGGTAACATCGACTCCACGTCTTCCACTGGTGTCGCCTCTTTATCCTCCATGTCTACCTCCTGCTCGGCCTCCATAGCCCTTTTTCTTGATGTAGCTCTCCTGTGCATCTCGCTCCTTCTTCCGACCTATTGACCGCTGCCGAGCTAAAAATAGGAAATTGGACAATCGTCCTTATTTTATAACTCTATTCCCTCCTATTTAAAGCCCTTTAGTTGGACGCCTATTTGTAATATAATTTTTACAAATATAAATAATAAAATAAAATAGATAGCAAGAGTTATGTTGTCTGAATCTCGGTGTTGAACTCGCCGCTGATACAGCTCCACTTTGGATTCACCAATTACAAAGAATAAATTAAATATAAATAATATTTTATAATTAAGTGTGATTGATTGATAATAAAATAAAATTTTGTAAGTTATGAAATTTTTACTAATATTTGGTTTTTTGTTTAATTGGTTAATTTAATTAATTAATAAATAATTAATTAATTGTGTGTGTACTTTTCTTAGATATTTATTCTAGCACTGTAAATTATTTTTGTTTAGAAGAAAAAAATAGTTAACATTAATTATATAAATAAAGACAACTCTTGTAACTGAATAATGATGTTCATTTATTGACATTCAAAATTATGCGCCAGTCAAACTGCGCATGGCCAAGGCATTGGCTGATATGTGCTCCAGTCGGTAGCGAACAAGATTAACAAAAATATATTTTTTACAAGGTTAGTAATTATGGTTCTTTTAACGAGTCGAAATGGTCAGAGGGCAAGGAACAAGACACATTCTTACAGGTATTATTAAACTAAATTATTATGGCTGAAATTAAAACAATATTATTATTTAAATTGTCAATTAGGAAAATTAATATCGAACCATTCGTTGAAATGACGTCACGCCCTTCAAGCTGGCCGTGTTTTCGTGCTGGTTCGGGAAACAAGTATGGCTGCCGTCACCTCGCTTTTGGCTGCTATGAACTTTTTGGGCTTCTCCCGCAGAAATAAATGAATATTCCCTTCTCTGCGAAGTAGTGTTGGTCCAGGAATATAGTGTAGAGTGTCCTCTCTTCTCCTGCGATGTCGTTTCGTGATGGGTTTCTTGTGAAGTGTCCGGTGTTCAAAGATGTGTATACGTGTTCTGCGAATATGGTCCAAAATCGTCTCAGAATGGCCGTTGATTTCTTGTGTTTGAGTTTGATGGTGTTATTACTGTTGTTTGGAATTAGTGAGGTGTTAAATATTACTAGTTAATGTTATTTTCATTTTTAGATAACCTCTGTTACACTCCGCATAACCACACTCGGTTTTACACAAAATTATTCTTTTTCGGTATTCTGTTAATATATTTTCAATTAGTCGTCTTCACGATTAACAATAGACTAATAGACTGAACGTCGTCGTTTTAGGGTAATTTGTGATATGTCTTTTTCCTCTTTCTATTGTTCAATTATAAAAATATCTGTCTAAGACTTGGTTCACCATCTAAATATACATAATAAGTTTTCTTATTTTTTACTGTATTTCAAATATTTCTTAATTTTACATAAATCTAACTACTCAGTAATATTGATTAATTAATTTTACATATTTGGATATATAGCTGGGTTTGTTTCAAGTTCATTTAAGCCCAAAAATTACAATTTTTTATAATTATTGTAGGCCACATATTTGGTACAAATTTAGTGTTTAAATGGTTTTTAAGTGTTTTTTCTGATAATATTTCCATGGAATATTCTTAATAACTCCGTGATTATCTTTGTTGTTAATAATTTTGTTGTTAAAACACTTCAATATTGATTAATTTACTGTTTAGTCTGATTTGATTACCATTATAGGCCTAGTATTATTTGTTTCAAAAAGAAGTTAATTTTCTTTCCTTTGTCATTCTATTCGCTATTAATTGTATCTGTATTAATTATATTTTCAATTTCTGTGTTGTATGTATTGAATTCTACCCCCTATTATGTAATTGGATTCTCTGGTAGATAGTTTTGGGTTTACATTACTAGTCTGTGTTTTCAAAAGTGGTGTCTTAGCTAGTCTGCTTGTACATTATATATGGTTTACTCTTTTGAATAAAATTATTACATTCTATTTCCTACTTGCCTCTCTGCCTTACAAACTTGAAAATTAAATAACATGATTTTAAACTACAATGGAATATCTTATATCTACTAAACTTTTTTTTTAATATCATTTAAACATAATAAAAACATCTTATGCCTAATAACACTTTCAGTTATCCACTGTCTCTTGTGTTTATTATAACTATTTTAGTAATATAATGAAATAAAAATAAAAACATCTTATAATTAATGACACCTTCAGTTATGAACTGTCTCTAGTGTTCATTATAATTATTTTTGGTAACACAATGAAAAAAATAAAAACATCTTATACTTTTTATTTTCTTATACTACTTAATTTTTTAAAACACTTTTTATTAAAATTGACCTCAGTCATTAGACTGTCTTTTAGTTTTTATATAGTATTTCCCTACACTGATGGTAGTCTTTTTAATAGATTTCTATTTCTTACCCTACACTTTATTATAGTGTGTCACTTATTTTTGTCTACACTAATGGTAGTCTTTTAAATCATTTCTATTTCTTACACTACACTTTATTATAGTGTGTCACTTATTTTTGTCTACACTAATGGTAGTCTTTTTAATAATTTTTCACATATTATACTTATAACTAGTTTACAATTCGGTTTTCTTTGGGATTGTATCTTGTAACTTGTTACTGGGTCTAAATATATTGGTTTTAATTTTGTTCAATGGTATGTATTCCATTATTAACATTTTTTGGAATAACTCTTCTTGTTTCTAGGCTCTTTGTAGGAATCTTGACCTATTTTGTCCTTTCTTCATTATTATATTAGTCATTTCTGGTCTTGTGGTTTCTCTGAGTCTTGACCTTATACATTTCCATTATTAATATGGTTTTCACCCTTTTATTTCCTTTTTCTTGTCTTTCCCTTTTTACTGCTTTCCCAATCTACTGGGTATACTGCTGGTTTATTGGGTTTTTACATAGTAAGTTATTTTGATCAATGGTTTTCTTTGTTATTTTTTATTCTTATTAACATTTTATTGACTTAATATACAGGTTCTAGTTTAATCCTTAAAACAATTCATTCTTCTCACTTACTATGGAACTTTTCTTCTTTATTTATGTTGCATTAAGTTAAATGTTTAGCGTGATACTTTTGTTATGCTACATATGCTCTCCTGTAAAAGTGATTAGTTCAGATCATACCCTTAGTATGGATGAAATAATTACTACTAATTCTTTTGCATTTACCATATTTTCTTCGTGATTACATGTTTTCACTTTATATACCTTCTTTTTCCACCGTTGCTTCCTCTCAGATGATGTGTATCTCCTTCATTAGTTTCTTTTTTCATTAATAAGTGATCTTCAATCATGTGTATAACATTATCATTTCATATCCTTTCTTATTTGGTGCTTCCTCACCAGTATGTTTACTCCCTAACATTCCCTTACAAATTAATTGGAACAGTTCAGAGTGGCACTTTTGGCTTCAATCCCTGCTGTCCAAAACTTCAATTAATTGAGTCCAGAGGCATTATCATCTCTGCTCAAAATATAAGACTGATGGCATTTTCTACATCCAGTCATAAAAATAAATAAACAGTAAAAGTAGTCTCTTTTGACTAAAATAAACATCTTTAGATTCTTCACTTCATAATACGTTATATTAATTAATACTTTTATACACTTGACTCTTCTTCTCTCTTAAAGCTTATTCCATATTATGTGGTTTAGGTATGTGGTATAATATACATTTCATCATTTCATCATGTTTACATAGTAATTAGCATTTATATTTATTTTTTCCACCATCTGGTATCCAATGAGTTATTTTTATTGCTCATGGCATAACATGAATTAATTCTTTATCACTTTCACTATAACAGTGGTTATTGCAACAACATTATCATTAATAGTATCAGGGTTTTTGGTTTCTGGTCTCACTATTTGGTCTTGACTGAGTTGGTCCTTCTTCATTGTTCCATTTTTATTAAATTATTTTCTTTGTGAGTTTGGTTAAGTTGTTTCGATTAAGTCATATGATATTCTGGTTTCCTTTCTCCTTTAGAATTTTGTATCTCTTTCTTACAAAATCTTTTTTCCATATTTATGAGTTATTTCTCGTCATTCGTATGAGTAATGATATGAGTTTACTATTTTTTAACTTTAGATATTTTTATTCAACTAAATTCTTCCTTATTCATAGTTGTTTTTCAAATATTTTGGTGTAAGTTGTACTTATTATTGTTTTGAATTTTGAAAATTTTTATTCATCAAAATTCTTTTTTCTTCATTCATAATAGTCTTTCAAATGATCTGTGTAAGTTGTACTTACTAATTTTTTGAATTTTGAAATTTTTTTATTCATCAAAATTCTTTTTTCCTCATTCATTCATAAATCTTCGAATGTTTTGTGTAAGTTGTACTTACTGATTTTTTGAATTTGGAAATTTTTTATGTTCATCAAAATTCTTTTTTCATTCATAATAGTCTTCGAATATTTGGTGTAAGTTGTACTTACTGATTTTTTGAATTTTGAAAATTATTTTATATTCATCAAATTCTTTTTGTTTCTTCATAATTCTTCGAATGTTTTGTGTAAGTTGTCCTTACTGATTTTTGAATTTGGAAAATTTTTTATCTACCTCTCCTCTAAATATTTTTTAATGGATAACTGATTATAAGTTCCTTTTACTTTATTTGAAATGATATCCTTTAGTACATACGTATTGTTATTATTGTTTTTAATAGTCAGGTATGGGCCGGTATACAGCAGTAACAACTTTTTGGTAATGCCTTCCAAAGTACTGGGTAATTCCCTGTTTTTTAGCAGTACCTTTTCTCCGACTTCATAGCTTATTATTTTCTTAATCGCCTTTTGATATTTGTTCTTGCGCCTTTCCTGGTCTTCTGCCAATTTATTGTAGAATCTGATTCGATTGAATTTGTATTCTTGACTCATGGGGAACTCTATTATGTCTTGTATTTCTCTTGGAGGCGGTTTTTCATACATTGCCGTGTATGGCGTGGTACCTATGGCGGGGTGATATGACAAATTAAGGAATTCTTCAGTAGCTAATAAATATTCTTGCCACTTCTTTTGTTGATTATAGCAATAAGTCCGTAATATTCTTCCGACTTCTCGCAGTACCCTCTCCGCTGGATTGCTGCTGGGGTGGTAGACAGATGTCTTGTATGTCTTAATGCCCAACGTATTTAGAGTGTTTCTCCACCTCCAACCCTTAAATTGCGTTCCATGGTCTGTGATTATGGATGCCGGGCTCCCTATCTCTGGAATGTAATGGTTTGTTATTATTCCTAGAGTCTTCAAAGTGGTGGCTCTGTTCACAGGGTATAGTTTTGTGAATTTTGTGAAATGATCCATCATGATAATAATGTATTTGTATCGATGACGTCCGCCACTGTGGGGAAATGGACCACATATGTCCAGAAAGACCTTTTCCAGTTTGGCTTGTGAGGTAATTGGTATCATCATACCCTCCTTTCTCTCATTGTTGGTTTTCACCAATTGACATATCAGACAGGTTTTGAGGTAGTTTCTCGTCTTTCTATTTATACTTTTTATATGACAATTCTCTTTTATCGCCTTGATCACCTTCATGGCTCCCATGTGACCGTATCGTAGATGATAGTCCAGGATCATGTCCCTTTCGATTGTAGTAGGGATCATGATCTTCCATATCTCTTCATCAAGGGATGTTTTGATGAATAAAATTTCGTTATGTACACAATAAAATTTGGTTATTGTGTCATCTTGGTTGGAGAGACGAAGTTTAATGTGGTTTAACTTCGGGTCGGACTGCTGGTGTTTGCTGATGTCCTGCACTATCTTTTCTAAATCGGATCTGTCCTTAATAATATTATAGATTTTCAAGATGCTCTCCTTTTCGCCTCCGAACGTTTGTTCTTCCAGATTTACTCTCGACAATACGTCGGCTACTACATTTTTACTTCCAAGAACATACTCCCACTGTATATCGTATTCCTGCAGGGCGAGTACCCATCTGGTCAATCTACCATGGCTTAACTTGCATCTTCTCAGAAATGATATTGATTTGTAATCTGTTCGAACGGTCACTGGATATCCGAGGATATACGTCCGAAACTTCCCGCAGGCAAAGACAGTTCTTTTTCCGTCACATTATAGTTCTTTTCACACTGGTTAAGGGTTCTGCTAGCAAAGCTCACTACTAGATGGTTTCCACTTTCATCTTCTTGGTACAGTGTTGATCCCAAGCTAATGTTACTAGCGTCACAGTTTAGAAAGAAGGGTCGGTTAAAATCCGGATGGTTGAGCATTACTGCTTCTAAGAACTTCTCCTTACTTGATTTGAAGGTTTTGTCTTGTTCTTGACCCCATCGCCATTTATTTTTGGACGATAACTGGTACTGAAACCGGGCCGTCAGTTCGGAATAATTATTTTGGAACTTCCTATAGTAGTTACACAGGCCTAAAAATGATTGTAGTTGCCTTCTGTTTTTTGGTATAGGGAATTGTTGTATGGCGTCTACCTTTTCTGTTGATGGTGTTATTCCTTGACTGTTTAACTGGAAACCCAAGAATTGTACTTCTTTAGCTATAAGCTTGGACTTGTCTAGTTTAAGGGTAACATTATTTTTAGCAAGCTTCTTCAAGACATGCTCCACACGGTAACAGTCTTCTTCCCAATTGGTTGATGTTATTAGGAGATCATCAACATAGACAGTCGTGAATTGGAGCGCTTCTGGTCCGAGTATATGATCCATACAGGCGACAAAAACAGCTACTGAGTTCACCAACCCGAAGGGCAACCTCTTAAACTGATAATTGCGCCCTTCGAAGATGAACGCCATGTATTGCCGGCTTGCTGGGTGCAACTCCACCTGCCAATAGCCGCAGACGGTATCCCACGTGGTAATGAACTTCGTTCCGTGGAACCTCTTCAATATCTCATCAATTTCGCCAGGTGAGGTACGATCGTTAATTATCATTTTATTTATCTCACGTGCGTCAAGGCAAAGCCTTACCTTTCCATTTTTCTTTTGTATAGCCACAATTGGGCTAGTGTATGGCGATTGACTGCTCTCGATAATATCTTTACTGATCATATTCTGAATCTCTGTGCGTACAGCTTACTTCAAAGATTGTGCTATGGGATACGACTTTCGATTAAATTGTACCGGTTCTCTGAATCGTATGGAACATTGGTAGTTACGGATCTTTCCAGGTTCGTCCGAAAATACAGCTCGATATTTTTCATATATGTTGACCAATTGATTCAGCTGGTTTTCCTCTAATTGCTCGTTAGTATTGTGGCACTGGAAGTCACGTATCTCCTGAATCTTTTGTTGCCATAGGTCATCCTCCGAATCCTGATGTACTGGCTTGTTGTTTGTCGCGTAGTTGGACAAGTAATTCACCTTATTTTTGTGGTCGAGAAGTTGTCTGGAGTCTAACATCTTGTTGTTAGTTAAATTGGCTACCCAGGTCGAACCTTCAGAAAAGAGTGATACCTTTCCTCGGCACATGTCGATAACTGCTGAGTTTCTGCGCAATATGTCACATCCTATCATGATGTTGAAAGGTAATCCGGCTGCAACAAGAAATATCATATCCACACTAATGCCCTGACTGTTGACACTTAGGGATACCTGTTTTCTTATGGTCTTGTTCTGTCTGCCGGTAGCTCCTACAAGTACAATATTATTAATAGGTAGTACCGGTAAGTTTTTGTGGCATTCCTGCTGTATCCGGTCCAACTCATTACGATTTATTATAGAGACATTGGCTCCAGTGTCTATCATTATAGGAACAGAAATACCCTCAATTTCTGCAATTATATATATTATTTCATTGTCATTATTATTAATGTTAATTTCGCTTTCTTCTAGCAGGTCCTTACGGATATCCTTCAAATAATTACTGTATATTATGGTAAAATTTTTTCTGTCTTTCTTCAAATTTCTTTCTTGGTTAAACCCAGCAGATTGGAGCAGTAAAGGGTTATTGGAGTTTATTACTGCCTCCGTTCGTATAAATGTTCCGCATCATTACGGATTAGGCCGTTGGAAGCATCAGCTTGGAGTCCTGAGACTGCTTCGTTTGGTTCAGCACGATCGTCCTGTTGGGCTTCTGTTACAGGTAGTCTTCGTTGATTGTCCAGGCTGGAACTACGTCTGGGCTCGTACTCTCTGTAACGATTACTTCCCTGACTTCCTTGAAAGGTCTCGTATTCATAATATCGGCTCCTTCGTTGAGGCTGGTACCTCCTTTGTCCACTGCCTTCCGCTCTGATGTAGTTAATATGGGGTCGATATGTCCTGTAATTATTGTTATTACATCCATTCGGGTAATTCCTGTTATAATTACTATGATAATTGTTATTAGAGGGGTTGGGGTTCCTCTGACCATTTGGAACATAATTACGGTTATTATTATAATAACCGTTGTTGTTTTGTGGACGGTTATAATTATTATTATTACTATTATTTTTGTTGTTGCTGTCATTATTATTAATGCGAGGAACATGATTATTATTATTATTGTTATTAAATCTAGGTACATTATTGTTATTTCGGGTGTTATAATTGTATTCGGCATTATTCCAATTCGCGGAATTATAATTGTTGTTGTTGCCCACATTCTGCCGATTATTATTGTTCAAATTATTGGTGTTACTTCTTGGTTCCGGCTTTTCATACCTCCTGCGACTTTGGCGGTAATAGTCTTCATGCTCATACATTTCTAAGAGCTCGGTCATTGCTTGTACAGTCTTTATTTGACTGTTTCTTCTAGCTCTTATTATATCTTCCTCATAATGGTATGAGAGCTTGTTGACCAGGCATTCTTCCGGTATTCTGGGCTCTAGATGTTTGGCCACGCACACCTTTCCCAAGAAGTACGCCGTTAGAGCCTGGTTTCCATACGGGTTGTATTTTCCATGACAGATCCCGTCTCTGGCGATATTTTGTGTTGATTCAGACCAATATTTGGCTTTGAATAGCCTTTCGAATTGTTGGTAGTCGGTCACTTCGTCTCTTATCGCCATCCACCAATTATCTGCTATCTCCTTGAACGATTCGTCAAGCACTTCTTTATTCTCCCTCCAGCGATTGCCTCTGTGTTTGGTGAAGTACTCTTCGATTCTGGCTAGGAACTTCATCGGTTTGTTTTTATAAAACCTAAAGTTGATTCCTTCGCGATTCTCGCTGTTAGGACAACTGGTAATGGTTGTCGGTCGACTATGGAACAGGTCTATATCTGTTTGGTTCTGTCGCACCTGACTGTTGATACTGGTCACAGTAGCTTCAATGCCGTCACATTTTTCTGTGAATCGGTCCTGCACTCGCTCCCAGTCTTCACGTGTTTCTTTTAGTCGTTCCTCCACTGTCTTCCTAGTCGTTTCTTCAATGTTGTTAACTTTAGTGTTTATTTCTGTCTTGATACTCTGTACTTCTCGTTCGGTTTGACTCCATCTTTCGTCAGCTCTTGTAACCCTTTGTTCGATTACCGTTATTTCCTCTTCTACCTTCTTGCTGATTGTTTCATTGTTTTCAGCTATTTTCTGGCTCAATTCTTCCTTCAATATTTCCATTCTTCCGTCTAACCGGTTTATGTTCTCTTGGTTCGTCTCCTTCAATTCTTCTCTCAATTGCTGATTATTGCTTTCCATTTTTTGACTTGTTTCTTCCATCCTTTTGTTGGTTTCTTCCAGTTTTTGGCTTATCTGGGTTAATTCCTCCTTCGACTGTTTATTGTCAGTCTTTATTTCCTCCATTTTCTCCTCAATTTTCTTAATATTTTCTTCCATCTTCTCTTCTATCTTCTTACTGGTATCTCCAATTTTATTACCCAATTCTTCCTTCAATCGTTGGTTATCATTCTTCATTTCCTCCTTCAATCGTTGGTTATCACTTTTCATTTCCTTAATATTTTCTTCCATCTTCTTACTATTTTCTTCCATTTTCTCCTCCATCTTCTTACTATTTTCTTCCATTTTCTCCTCCATCTTCTTACTGTTTTCTTCAATTTTCTTATTGGTGTCCCCGATTCTATTACCCAACTCTTCTTTCAATTGTTGGTTATCGTTTTCCAGCTTCTTACTATTTTCTTCCATCTTCTCCTTTAATTCTTCCTTCGTTGTTTTAAACTCTCTGAGTAACATCTCCATCATTCTATCCAATTTTGTCTCTTCCTTTGTGGTGGATTTCTCTGGCCGTTCCTTCTGTGGGCAGGCTTGTTTGGTTCTGCTGGCGGTAACATCGACTCCACGTCTTCCACTGGTGTCGCCTATTTATCCTCCATGTCTACCTCCTGCTCGGCCTCCATAGCCCTTTTTCTTGATGTAGCTCTCCTGTGCATCTCGCTCCTTCTTCCGACCTATTGACCGCTGCCGAGCTAAAAATAGGAAATTGGACAATCGTCCTTATTTTATAACTCTATTCCCTCCTATTTAAAGCCCTTTAGTTGGACGCCTATTTGTAATATAATTTTTACAAATATAAATAATAAAATAAAATAGATAGCAAGAATTATGTTGTCTGAATCTCGGTGTTGAACTCGCCGATGATACAGCTCCACTTTGGATTCACCAATTACAAAGAATAAATTAAATATAAATAATATTTTATAATTAAGTGTGATTGATTAATAATAAAATAAAATTTTGTAAGTTATGAAATTTTTACTAATATTTGGTTTCTTGTTTAATTGGTTAATTTAATTAATTAATAAATAATTAATTAATTGTGTGTGTACTTTTCTTAGATATTTATTCTAGCACTGTAAATTATTTTTGTTTAGAAGAAAAAAATAGTTAACATTAATTATATAAATAAAGACAACTCTTGTAACTGAATAATGATGTTCATTTATTGACATTCAAAATTATGCGCCAGTCAAACTGCGCATGGCCAAGGCATTGGCTGATATGTGCTCCAGTCGGTAGCGAACAAGATTAACAAAAATATATTTTTTACAAGGTTAGTAATTATGGTTCTTTTAACGAGTCGAAATGGTCAGAGGGCAAGGAACAAGATACATTCTTACAGGTATTCTTAAACTAAATTATTATGGCTGAAATTAAAACAATATTATTATTTAAATTGTCAATTAGGAAAATTAATATCGAACCATTCGTTGAAATGACGTCACGCCCTTCAAGCTGGCCGTGTTTTCGTGCTGGTTCGGGAAACAAGTATGGCTGCCGTCACCTCGCTTTTGGCTGCTATGAACTGTTTGGGCTTCTCCCGCAGAAATAAATGAATATTCCCTTCTCTGCGAAGTAGTGTTGGTCCAGGAATATAGTGTAGAGTGTCCTCTCTTCTCCTGCGATGTCGTTTCGTGATGGGTTTCTTGTGAAGTGTCCGGTGTTCAAAGATGTGTATACGTGTTCTGCGAATATGGTCCAAAATCGTCTCAGAATGGCCGTTGATTTCTTGTGTTTGAGTTTGATGGTGTTATTACTGTTGTTTGGAATTAGTGAGGTGTAAAATATTACTAGTTAATGTTATTTTCATTTTTAGATAACCTCTGTTACACTCCGCATAACCACACTCGGTTTTACACAAAATTATTCTTTTTCGGTATTCTGTTAATATATTTTCAACTAGTCGTCTTCACGATTAACAATAGACTAATAGACTGAACGTCGTCGTTTTAGGGTAATTTGTGATATGTCTTTTTCCTATTTCTATTGTTCAATTATAAAAATATCTGTCTAAGACTTGGTTCACCATCTAAATATACATAATAAGTTTTCTTATTTTTTACTGTATTTCAAATATTTCTTAATTTTACATAAATCTAACTACTCAGTAATATTGATTAATTAATTTTACATATTTGGATATATAGCTGGGTTTGTTTCAAGTTCATTTAAGCCCAAAAATTACAATTTTTTATAATTATTGTAGGCCACATATTTGGTAGAAATTTAGTGTTTAAATGGTTTTTAAGTGTTTTTCTGATAATATTTCCATGGAATATTCTTAATAACTCCGTGATTATCTTTGTTGTTAATAATTTTGTTGTTAAAACACTTCAATATTGAGTAATTTACTGTTTAGTCTGATTTGATTACCATTATAGGCCTAGTATTATTTGTTTCAAAAAGAAGTTAATTTTCTTTCCTTTGTCATTCTATTCGCAATTAATTGTATCTTTATTGCTTATATTTTCAATTTCTGTGTTGTATGTATTGAATTCTATCCCCTATTATGTAATTGGATTCTCTGATAGATAGTTTTGGGTTTACATTACTAGTCTGTGTTTTCAAAAGTGGTGTCTTAGCTAGTCTGCTTGTACATTATATATGGTTTACTGTTTTGAATAAAATTATTACATTTCTATTTCCTACTTGCCTCTCTGCCTTACAAACTTGAAAATTAAATAACATGATTTTAAACTACAATGGAATATCTTATATCTACTAAACTTTTTTTTTAATATCATTTAAACATAATAAAAACATCTTATGCCTAATAACACTTTCAGTTATCCACTGTCTCTTGTGTTTATTATAACTATTTTAGTAATATAATGAAATAAAAATAAAAACATCTTATAATTAATGACACCTTCAGTTATGAACTGTCTCTAGTGTTCATTATAATTATTTTTGGTAACACAATGAAAAAAATTAAAACATCTTATACTTATTATTTTCTTATATTACTTAATTTTTTAAAACACTTTTTATTAAAATTGACCTCAGTCATTAGACTGTCTTTTAGTTTTTATATAGTATTTCCCTACACTGGTGGTAGTCTTTTTAATAGATTTCTATTTCTTACCCTACACTTTATTATAGTGTGTCACTTATTTTTGTCTACACTAATGGTAGTCTTTTTAAATCATTTCTATTTCTTACACTACACTTTATTATAGTGTGTCACTTATTTTTGTCTACACTAATGGTAGTCTTTTTAATAATTTTTCACATATTATACTTATAACTAGTTTACAATTCGGTTTTCTTTGGGATTGTATCTTGTAACTTGTTACTGGGTCTAAATATATTGGTTTTAATTTTGTTCAATGGTATGTATTCCATTATTAACATTTTTTGGAATAACTCTTCTTGTTTCTAGGCTCTTTGTAGGAATCTTGACCTATTTTGTCCTTTCTTCATTATTATATTAGTCATTTCTGGTCTTGTGGTTTCTCTGCGTCTTGACCTTATACATTTCCATTATTAATATGGTTTTCACCCTTTTATTTCCTTTTTCTTGTCCTTCCCTTTTTACTGCTATCCCAATCTACTGGGTATACTGCTGGTTTATTGGGTTTTTACATAGTAAGTTATTTTGATCAATGGTTTTCTTTGTTATTTTTTATTCTTATTAACATTTTATTGACTTAATATACAGGTTCTAGTTTAATCCTTAAAACAATTCATTCTTCTCACTCACTATGGAACTTTTCTTCTTTATTTATGTTGCATTAAGTTAAATGTTTAGCGTGATACTTTTGTTATGCTACAATATTGAAAACAGTAAGGTGTCATAATGCCTTATAACCTTTTAAAATTAATTTGGCCCAAAGGCCGACATGTTCCTCGGCTAGATCGTGCATAACTCAACCTGTCCCAACAGCATGTTCAAGTCTGCATGAAAATCCACCTATACAGGATTAAACTGGTGACCCGACTGAACTACCAAAGAAACGTTTATCCCTATATGACCCAAACTGAATATAAATATGTGAAATTGAAGCATAAAATGAAAACTAAATTTAACCAGTGAAATTACATGGTGAATGATAGAATTACTAGCACTAAGGTAACCCTTCTACTGAAAACAAGAAAGAAATTTACAGGCCTGAATGGTAATCAGCCACAGATACATGCCAACCTCTGGGCTCACATTTAATACAAACAGAGTTACAAAATAAACAAAAGATTCCCCCCCAAGTCCACGCACTATTCTGTCCCGTTAACCGGGGACCCAATTAAAATGTTTACAGCTTAAAGTCATTGATGTTATGTAACTATATGTCCACGGGTTCTATTGGGTTACATCCCACTGTATAAAAGTAATATGGTTTGGTGTCACCTGATTTATTCCGTGGTGTGAAGTTGTGGTATTCTGGTCTACATTTTAGTGTGTTCGTGGCCTGTCCTCGCTACTCTCCTCCGGCAGATGAAGTTGAGAGAGTCTAGATTTTCATGTTCAGGATGGGGCTGTTCCTCGACTTGCAGCGAGGGACCCGCAGATCTGTGTTAATTTAGCCTGCCATAGATGAAGATGGTGCAATTAAAAACTTCTTTCTGTCGGAGAAGAAATGCCACGAAGCGTTTGGTTGAAAGACCAGCAAAAGACAGCTTTTAGAAAACGCAGTTCCGGCTTTTTCAACTCGCAATCAGCAGCGAGCGCCAGCGCGCAGCACCAATCAGGCGTAGCTTAATAACCTCATTACAGTATTATATACGCTACCGCTAAATACAGTACAGTATTTTTCGTCAGCTTTCTCGTTAAATACCGTACACGATTTTCGATTATTCGCGCCGATATCAATTAATCGGCACACCCCCACCCCAAAAGGGCAACATAGTTGCCCCACACTTAGACAGAGGAGCAGAACAAAACAATCCTCACAACTGCTACCATCCCCATGCGACCCTCTCCGCCATGCCAACCCCACGGGACCGCCCCAATACGTCACCCTCTCTGGTGACCACCACATACTTCTACTGGTCCCACTCACATACTCGTCCGAAGACCAAACAAGGTATCACCCACCTTGGTATGTGAGTGACCGTACTATTCCTCTCGTCCACCTCTCGGACCGACCAGCCACATGCAGCAACAAGGCATCTCCATCCTTGCCATATGGCTGGCCCCCATCCCTACACTAGGGCGGACGGCCCCACTTAGCCGGACAGAGAAAACCGCATAGAGGGCACGCGAACATTATCCCTTCTCTTACTCTTTAAATACTGCGTAACTAGCAAGGGGGGGTTTACTTCGGCACGGCATCGTCTAACAACCCACACTTAATCCAAAAATAACCTACCAGGGAAATCAACCGAGGAATGCGGCATGGCCCCGACCCTACAATAATCAACCACAAACTACAACAAAGAAAAATGAAAACAACACCACCCTATCACAACTCTTCCAACTAACTTCTTTTCTAACTCCTTTCTGATATTTTTCTTTTTTCCTTTTTCTAATTTTTATTTTTATTTTTTCTATGGGGAGGGGTAGGAAAATCGGGAAGATGAAACGGGGCAAGGATCTTTAAAAAGGTCAATAGCTAGGACTAAGGGTATGGACATTGTTCCCTCCGAGAATAGGGATGGGTGGAGAAAACCAAGGCTCGCGGAGGCAGGGGCGCAATCCTGAAGTAGACGAACACCACTGGGACTGTGGGGAACATCTACCCGCTACCCGTTAACCGCTTCTTCTCACCTTTTTATGACGAACTTTAGGTACTCGTTCCTTTTGGACACCTCTCTCTGAGAAACTATCTCGTGTTGAGCTGTACTGATTTGTTTCTTCTGAATTAGAATCAAGGCAACTTACCTGACTACTTTTACCCCGATTTGGATTATCCTCAACCTCTAACTCCTCTGCTTCTACCTTCTTCTCTTCTACAATTTCCCCTTCTTCGTCACCATAATCCAAATCTACCTCATGACACTGCACATCTTCATCCTCTATTTGCTCACCTGGTCCGCATGAAACTTCTTTCCATTCCTCGGAATCCTCAACACTACTTACAGAAAGCGTCTGCACATCTTCACACACTACATCATTCTTACTCACACACTCCACAACGCTGCCACCCAATTTCTCCTCAACTTCTACCTCATCTACTTCTACCACACTTGCAGCCTGGACATCCCCTTGTCCATCCGCAACCTCAGAAACACTTGCAGCCTCCCTAACACTTACACTTATACTCCCCTGCGCAGCATGTGCAGACCGCTCTTCTGCCTCTTCCTTCGATTCCTCTTCTTCACCACTCTCAGCAACTACAACTTCCTCAACATTTCCCAACCTGGGATCCAGCTGTCCAGGTCCATGTGCAATGTCTAAATTAAATTCTACTGACGATGGTAAGGCTCCACCATCAAGTGACTTCTCATTTCCCGGCGTAGCGATGATGATGTTACCGGATCTGGATCCGTCATGAACCGAGATGGAGATACCGGAACAAATTCTGCGGCATCTGGATTCAACCATGACGTCCTCTCAGAGTCCTGTAATTCAATATCAACATACGTGTTCTTGTCGTCTTGTATTGATCCACAGAAGTTACTCCGCTTTTCTTCTTTCTCCTCACCTTCTTCCTCCACTACTCTAATAGGCACTGGTAATTCCTCTGGAAGCTTCAAAGTTTCTTTTTTCTCCCAATAGGAATAACGCCTTGCTACAGGCTCCCTACTTGCCGATGTTGGTTTACTAATATAACTTCTTCTTTCCCTGTTAATTTCATACTTATGTATTTTCTCTACTGTAACCGTTGCTACCGTCTTCTCACTTGTCACCCCCTTGTAGCCTCCATTACTTCCGGAATATTCAGTTTTTCTGACAGTCTCTTGTGTTCTTCTCCAACCGCCATGTTTGTCCTTTTTAGCTCTTCCTAACAGACCACAGGAGTATTGGACATCCGTAGCAGCTCTTCCCCGGGACTCGTCCCCTGCCTGGACAGTCTTAGAAACCACACACAACCGGTACAGATCCGCGAAACAACGTGGACGCTCTGCGAATATCAAACGCGATCTCTCTTAGGGATTCAGTCCTTCCAGAATTGCTTGTATTACTTCCGTCTCGGGCAACCCTAATCTTAATACCCGGGCAGCTTTCCGTACATCATGCACGAAGTCCCCCAACGCCTCTCCGTTGGCCTGTAGGCGATAGAATGAATCTAACTTAAGCTGGGAACGTCGTCGATGGGGTATGAAGAAATCCAACACTTCCCCATGAAAAGCGTCGACACTGCCGCCCCGACGCAGAGTGTTGGTGACCAACCCTGCCAATGAACCCCGGCAATACGGGTATATAAGGGATAAGACCTCACCATCGGACACACCCGGGAAATCTGCCAACTGCAGGACAAGATCCAAGAAGACCAGCAACCCGTCCTCATCTATTCCATCTACCACCGAAAGTTTCTGAAGAACTCCTGAAAGGGGGTGGGGCAATTTCTGAAAGCATACCGCCGCCAGAATTGCACAATTCACAATACACAATCAACAAAACATAATTCCCACAAAACACCTAACACCCTGCAAAATAATGACAATAATAACACAGGAATCAGAAAAAAACTCGAGTACTATACTCTCCCTTCGAGCAGACTGCGGGTCCCCCTACCGTTGCGAGGACCCAGCCCACTTACCTGAACTAGCTCTCAACAACACTACACATTAAGGAACGCGACACACACATTAACACACAACATGACAAAATTGCCGACCAACAACAAATTCTCAAAAAATTTGCAATGACTTCAGCTCCCGTATCTCGGAGGAGACCGACTGCCGATCGGGCCATACCGCATAAATAAAACGCCTCCCCTATTATGGGCAAGGTAATACGCGAACCATATCTCCACCTAGGCCCAGATCTGCGATAATTCGAGTTTCCAAGGAATTTTCCCCCCTAGAATTTCACACCGCGTGGCAACCTACAGTTCAACGACACCAACAGGCGGGAAAGTATACACACATATAATAAACAAAACCTTAAACCTAACAAGACATATGTACTTATAGATATAGGGACTTTTAGAGATTATTCTAAGTTCTATTCGAACAACAAAATGTTTCCTGAGTTTGCAAGCCCCGTCACACCCAAAGGACCCAAGGGCTGACCCTAATCTCAACCACGCTCTGCTACCAAATGTAACCCCTCTTTAAGTGTTGTATTGACTCATAAAAAAAAAATGGGTTTTTTGAAATTTTTTTTTTTCTAAAGAGGGGCCACAAGATAATTAAAACTAGGCCAAAGCCTAGAGAAGGCAAAAATGCGCTGGATCCAGTGAGACGGGACTTGCAATTAAAACTCACAAAATTAACAACCAATAAAATCTTTTTTATTATAAACAAACTCATTATATCTCCTTTAAAAATGTTACTTAAAAAAAATCAATAAATATAAAATTTATATTCTATATTCTCCTTATATCTCCTTTAAAAAGGTTCCTTGAAAAAATCAATAATTATAAAGTTTATATTCTATGTTCATTATGTCTCCTTTAAAAAAGGTTCCTTGAAAAAAAATTTAAATATAAAATTTAAATTAAATGAATAATAAATGTTCTTTTCCAATCGGGGTACTTTTCCCCACTTAGCCCTATACCTAACCCCCAAAAATACACATGAATATACAATACATACACACGTTCCACAACACAGGACAATTACAATTTTCAACACAAAAATCTTGCCACACCTCTTTCACCCCATGAGGTACATAATTTACAATTTATAAATATCCTTGCACACAACACCTATTGCAAGGTCTTAATACCTCATAAATCAAGATATATGTGTGTAACACCAGTGGCCCCAGGACATACTAAATTCAGGAGTTGGCATAATGCCTGATACTATTATAAAGTGCTCCCACATTGAGCACTTAGACTTGGAGTAAATATAATTAGAATTCAGTGAACACACAAGTGATCATAATCAATTAAAAAGAATTGAAACATGATAAATTTTGTTAAATATTGAAAACAGTAAGGTGTCATAATGCCTTATAACCTTTTAAAATTAATTTGGCCCAAAGGCCGACATGTTCCTCGGCAAGATCGTGCATAACTCAACCTGTCCCAACAGCATGTTCAAGTCTGCATGAAAATCCACCTATACAGGATTAAACTGGTGACCCGACTGAACTACCAAAGAAACGTTTATCCCTATATGACCCAAACTGAATATAAATATGTGAAATTGAAGCATAAAATGAAAACTAAATTTAACCAGTGAAATTACATGGTGAATGATAGAATTACTAGCACTAAGGTAACCCTTCTACTGAAAACAAGAAAGAAATTTACAGGCCTGAATGGTAATCAGCCACAGATACATGCCAACCTCTGGGCTCACATTTAATACAAACAGAGTTACAAAATAAACAAAAGATTCCCCCCCAAGTCCACGCACTATTCTGTCCCGTTAACCGGGGACCCAATTAAAATGTTTACAGCTTAAAGTCATTGATGTTATGTAACTATATGTCCACGGGTTCTAGTGGGTTACATCCCACTGTATAAAAGTAATATGGTTTGGTGTCACCTGATTTATTCAGGTGGTGTGAAGTTGTGGTATTCTGGTCTACATTTTAGTGTGTTCGTGGCCTGTCCTCGCTACTTTCCTCCGGCAGATGAAGTTGAGAGAGTCTAGATTTTCATGTTCAGGATGGGGCTGTTCCTCGACTTGCAGCGAGGGACCCGCAGATCTGTGTTAATTTAGCCTGCCATAGATGAAGATGGTGCAATTAAAAACTTCTTTCTGTCGGAGAAGAAATGCCACGAAGCGTTTGGTTGAAAGACCAGCAAAAGACAGCTTTTAGAAAACGCAGTTCCGGCTTTTTCAACTCGCAATCAGCAGCGAGCGCCAGAGCGCAGCACCAATCAGGCGTAGCTTAATAACCTCATTAGAGTATTATATACGCTACCGCTAAATACAGTACAGTATTTTTCGTCAGCTTCCTCGTTAAATACCGTACACGATTTTCGATTATTCGCGCCGATATCAATTAATCGGCACACACGGAAGTTCTACTTCTGTGGTTCAGAACTTAACTGTAACTAATATATGAAATACACTTAAATAACAATATAAGCGTAAAGTAAAACACAAAAGACAGACCTAATTAGCATAAAATTGTAACTTCATGATAAGTAATAAGATGTGTTAAATTTAATGAGTTTAATGAGTATAACACGCTAAAGTTAAATAAGCCCATTCTTCAGATGGCACAAAGTAAAGATTATTATTTTTAATATCATATACAGGAACACACAACTCGGATCCGAGGACAGTACAAGCTATGTTCACCCATGACTTACACTAATTACAATTGTACAAAATGCGCAAATATTTTTATCATTAGTATACACATTACTAATTTTCTTCTATGATGCTAAAACCGTATGTAATAAAGAGATGTCATGGTCCAAAAAGGTGAGTGAATAAATCTACAAACCCCAGTCATAAAATTCCTCAATTCCCGGGATCCTATTTAGTGTTTGTTTATATTTCAGATAGGTATGAGTTTGTGAATATTATGGCAGCCTGTTTAATTGACCTGAGCCAATTAACCAGGTTCCCGATATTATAATGTCGTCCCGACGTTATAGTGGAAAGATACGAGAGTCTAAGGTTTATAGGGAGCAACTGTATAAAATGTATAAGGTCTGTTGCTTTATATAAAAATAAAATATTTTATGCGTAAAATAACTCTAGGGGGGCTAGAATTACCTCTGAGTTGCCGCGAACAGTATATCACACACTGCAGGAAGCGTTGTAATCCTGTACGGCACTGAACTCGCTTGAACCGAGATGAAACATTTCTCGTCGCTCATAACAGGTGCGCTTTTGTTTGATAGGCCTATGCAACAGAGTTCTCCTATATTTTTAAAACAGAAGGTTTCCGTACTGCAGGACTGAAGTTTATAAAACTTAATATAAACACATTTGTAGTAATATTTGCTTGGTACGTAACTCTAATACTAACACCATGAAATATCATAAAACAATATTATTAAGATATAGTAATAGCAGAAATTTGTAACATAAACCTTTAATCGTATTCTGGCGTAATAACACAGTTCTGTTACACTGAACAGATAACAAACGCCAAAGTAAGATGTGATTAATCTACACAGTAGAAAACTCCATTCAAATAGGTCAAGATGATTTTACAGATTTCGAAACTCATTAGTTTTTGTGTGGAAATGATTATAATAACGTTGATCTTGATCTTCTGCATTAATCTAACAACACTTTTCATTAAACGCATCTTATACATTTTTTATCTCTAGCAAGTGTCAGGTTGGTAATTAACCAAATAAATATCCCGCAAAAAGAATTATAAAAATTAGATTACTACCTGTAAATAGTTTCTTTAAGTTCTTTTAATAACATTAGCGTGTAATTTTTATTTTCTACGTTATAAAAAGGACACAACCTTGTATAGTAATATACATGAAACAGGATTTGAGCAGGATTGCCGTAAGTTGTCACACACATACTATGTCTTACAGACACATTAACATGTCTTAGAGACAATTACTCTTGTTAAAACATTAAAGGTGGCAGGTAAACTACCCCTTTCTCTTAACCGATCTTCACCAAAATCAACAGGGCTTGAGCTCTCTACAATTCAGGAAAGTATGCAAAATTTATTTGATTCTCTTTGAATTTACGGCAGTTATCGTTCGTCATATAAAAAATTTACCCTAGTTAAAACATAAAATGTTGCAGGTAGACTACCCCTTTTTCCTTAACTGATCTTCACCAACACCAATAGGTCTCGAGAACTCTACAATACAGGGCTGTATGCAAAACATTATTTGATTCTGTTTGAATTTGCGGTTGTTATCGTTTGCCATAGAAAAAATTACCCTTGATAAAAAAATGTTGCAGGTAAACTACTGCTTTCCCTTAACCGATCTTCACCAAAAACAATAGGTCTTGATAACTCTACAATTCAGGGCTGTATGCAAAAGAGTAGTTGATTCTGTTTGAATTTGCGGCTGTTATCGTCTGCCATAGAAAAAAGTTACTCTTGATTAAAAAATAACCGTTGCAGGTAAACTACCCGTATCCCTTAACCGATCTTCACCAAAAACAACAGGTCTTGAGTACTCTACAAATCAGGACTGTATGCAAAAAATTATTTGATTCTGTTTGAATTTGCAGCTGTTATCGTTTGCCATAGAAAAAAATCTGCAGATAGACACACACGCGCGCGCGCGCGCGCGCGCATACACACACTTTTCGAAAAATGGCTTTTTTTCATGTTTTGAGTATAGTACAATCAGAATCTGCAATAATCTCGAACACGATTTTTTTTGGCATCACCATACTTCATTTCCTTAAGGAACATGGAAGTAAAAACGTTCGGTGTAATAAAACAGTTGGAAGAATCGGTTGGAATAAAAAAATTGTGAAGATAAATTATAAATAGCCGGGTAGCTGTAAATTTATTGATTATAAAGTTATCAACAAGGATTAAGAGAAGGAAAAGATAATTAGTAGTATTCGGAGAGAAATGCGGCTAATGCTATGATGGTTGGATGGTTGAATAAAGCACACAACTATTAAATTGTACCATGCGATGCTGATGCTATACAATTATTATTAAGGAAGTGTCTTTTATTAACGGTGGCAACATGTGTGTAATATACATCTTTGTATTTACGACATGTGTGTGTGTGTGTGTGTGTGTGTACATGTACGATAATATGTATGTCTTAAACTGAAAAGCCAATTTTATGTATTAGATAAAAAGTCAACATATAATAATTATATGATCTTTTACAAGGCCAGGTTTAGTTGTCAACTTACTTGAGGTTATGAACCAGGCTACACGAACTTTATTAAATAGGGATGGAAAGTACACTACGTGTTATATAAATTGTCCATTCAGACCGTAAACAGGTACATTTTGGACGCTATAGAAGTAAAATTAAAAGAAAAACAACAATGTAAGCTGTCCTTCTCTTTTAGCTAATATCGTGAGAAAGTACGTGAATTCAAAAACAATAATGATGGTTTCCTCTTTGCTGAACGGTACAAAAAGTTCTGCCCTCATCATTTCCAAATCGAAACTACGTTTATCTTCGAGGATTTTGCTGCATATGTGTCATTTCAGTAATATATGAATTTGTTATTATTCATAGTTATTTTTATAAAAGATTAGAGCATTAAAACAATATAGTTAATCGTAAAAGTTGCAACGCAAACCGCAATTATAAATTTGTTGAGTTCAAATTTAAATTTACAACAACTTATAGGTTAAGGGATATGGAAATGAAAATCAGAAATGAAAACATAAATTCGGTGTTTACACAGTTTACATTAGTAACTAAATCATTACTCATCATCTTCCATTACCCATCGTGGCTGTCGCGCCTTCTAGCCTTTTGTACAGCTCACACCACATCACAGCCAGGGAGAAACCAAAGTAGGCCTACATTTAACCTCTCACAGTGATGAGCTTCACGCCCCCCCCCCACCCTGGGATGAAGCTGGATTTACGTATTAGTGTATCACTCATGTGAGCTTACCTCAACCAGATTGTTGACCACACTAATCTATCTTCACACTTTCGTAATGAAAAATGTACAGCATGAAGACTACTTACAGTGCTTATTACTATACTGCATATGTACTTTGATGTCCAGAACACAATTACTAAAATGGTCAAATACATAAATACAAAGATGTAAAGTTATTTATTTACTTGCTCATAAAATTATTTAAGCAAAAATTTAAAGTGTTAAAGAACAGATATATCGACAAATACAACACATTCAAATTTTACAGTTTTTAGCATGTTAAAAATAAATCTGTATAATTATAGGTAATTAAATGTAGGCCTAATACCAGTACTATATCAAAGCAACTTAATCCTTAAAAATGACAATTAATACCTACATAAATTACATAGGATATGACTTAAATGACCAAGCTGTATAATTTTTTTTAAGAAATACCTAAAGTGTCTTACTGAAGTGAGTGTTTTTGTGAGTCACAGAGAATGCAAAAGCAACAAAGAGCAACGATCAAAAACTGAAATAACTAAAAGCTAAGAAATACATTCCGCAAAAGATCTCCTCCCTACGTCACTTCAATGTTGCGATAATACTCAATCAATGTTCAGTATGTTTATGACCCACATAAGCTGAAACGTATTGTTACGACATTACAGAACAATCTACGTGTTTGTCGAATGTACCGGAAGAGTCTTGCTCTAATGTGTGTGGCATACGTGACTATCAACACATCCGCGAGAGTTTTCTCGAAGCCGCCAGCCGCGCGGACTGTGACAAAGCCGCAATTAATTACGTAGTTCACACTTGCGCTAAGACGCAATTTGGAACGTTCTGGTCCGTGAGCGGAGGTATAAATACATGGCGGCAGCGGCCTTAAGTTCAATATAATGGCGATATATTTACAGTGCGGTTAGGGAGTTACTGTATTATGGGGCGATATTACTGTGCGCATTCAAGTGGTTATTAGTTAAGTGTTGTGTTTTATAATCGGACGGTATACTGTAATACAATTATGTTTTAATATTAGTTGACATTTATTTGCGTGTGAACAATTTATATTTGATTTTTTATAAGAGACTGTGTTGTTAATTACGAACTGTTTAACTGTGAAAATTAAAGCTGGTGATTAGTGACTCCACCTAGAAGTGTCTTATATTTTGTTTCCACTCTACCTACGACGATCAAGTAGACCGTCGTAACAGTGGTGTCAGAACTGGGATAGAACGGTTAACAGTGGAAACAGTGGACACTCTGTATAAGACGAGTGTAATTCGTAATTAATCGGAAAACAATGGATGCCAGTCAGATGATGGACAATTTACAGGCGCTGCTGTTACAGACGGAGAAACGCAGGCAGGAGGCGGAAGAAGCAGAAAGACGACAAAAAGAAGAACAAGAAAGACAAGGGAAGAAACGGAGGAACGACTTAAGAAGGAAGCAGAGGAACGTAAACGTGGAGCAGGTGACATCAAAGCGTTAATTCATTGGCAAAAGCAGATAGAAGAACATACTACCGCAGAATTGGGTCTCCTACGTGGCGACGTAGGTGAATTACGAGGTGAGCTTAATAATCAGATTACCAGAATATCAGACGTAGAACAATCCATGTCAAATAAAATAGCTGAAGTAGAAAAATCTGTCTTGACTGTGGAAGAAGCTATGTCAACAAAAATATCTGCAGTAGAAAACTCAGTGGCAAACATAAGAGAACAAATATGAAGTGAAATTGAGTACTTCATAAAGATACATCAAAAAAATTTCTGAACAGACTGTACCTTGATAAAGACAGAAAAAGATACAGAAAATAAGTCAATAGAGAAAGTAACTTTGCTTGCAGTAGGGACAGTTCATGTCAAAGCTCCAACCTTTGACGGAAGCAGTCACTGGGCAACGTACCTTCGCCAATTCGAAGCGGCTGCATGCGTAAATGTTTGGACAGAGAAAGACAAGGTTGTTTCACTCGTTCTTGCATTAAAAGGACCTGCGTCAGAATTACTATAGAAATTGCCACCTGACAGCCAAAACACCTATCCCGAATTGATAAAAGGTCTAGAATTACGCTACCGTGATAAACATTTGCGAGATGTGTACTACGCTCAGTTGAGAACAAGACGACAACGTTCCGGGGAGAGTCTTCAAGAGTTTGAAGAAAGTATCGACAGATTGATTAGATTGGCGCATCCTGAAGCACCAGAAGATTTTCGAATAAGGTTTGCGGTGCATACATTTATTGATGCCATCGGAGATTGTGAACTTCAGCAAGTGTTACGAATGGCAAGTCACCGAAATAGCTCAGAAGGTCTTGTTCACGCCCTAGAGTTTGAAGCTGCCAATTCGGCGTCCCGCTACATTAATGGGTTTGTGCCATCACATTGTAGTCAGGAGATCCCTGTATCACATTGGCGTTACGATGGGTGCAGAAAAACAATCTTGTCGGACAAACAATTCAGAAGTTCAAGAGAGTCGCAACGATTTGAACGATGGGAAAAAGACAGAAGACCGAAATGTTATAACTATGGAAAACGTGGTCATCTACAGGTAGACTGCTGAGAGAAGAAGATACCGATAGAAGGGAGTAATAGCACCAATTGGAGAAATAAAGCCCCAGAACAGCACAGTTTCCACGCTACATAAGACCAGTGAAACTTGATTCTTAATGGATTTGCGGAAGGTAAACCAACATCATTTAAAGTTGACACGGGCGCAACAGCGTCCATTGTGCGCCCTGACCTAGTCAGCAACCGCCAGCCTCTAATTAGCTCTTGTACAATATAGACTGTGACTGGAAGCGCCGTCAAGATGCTAGGAAACGTAGATGTACGTGTACGGCTGGGTCACCTCGAGTTTAGCCACCAAATACTCGTTGCAGACATTGTCGATGAAGTGATTCTTGGCACAGACATTATGAAAGCCTACGTTTTCATTGTGGACTTAAGAGTGAATGTCCTGAGGATTGGCCAAGAGACAATAAAGCTTTGCATGGCTAAAATTACAGGATCTACCAACCATTCGATTAAGCAAGTGGCATTAGTCGAAGAAAAAGTCAACAGGTCTGGTCAAGAGGAACCCTCCCTATTGCAAGCGGAAGTGGAGGAAGAACTAGCAGAGGAAATACAAATAAGTGTTACGACAAAAGAAGTGATTGGATAGCCAACCATGGGTGTCGAGACAAAACTCTTGCTTGTTCCTGAGCTGATAAAATCGCCCGAGGGCAAAGTGGCTGAAGATGAGGTTACGCAAGAGGTTGTTGACTAGAACCAAACAAACTTGGATCAGCCAGTGGTGTTTAGATCATCAGTACATGACGCAACGGGAGTGATTCCAGCAAAACTAGTGGTTGAACGGAAGACTCGCATTCCTGGGTACGTGATGTTCGGATCACACGAGACTGAATTCGAAGAACCGGAGAATTATCTTCCGAAAGGACGTCCACCTAGATCGCCTGGTCGAGTATTACTTCAGAGACGGTTTGCCAGTTCGGGACGAACAGGCTTAAGGAGGAGGCAGTGTTACGACATTACAGAACAATCTACGTGTTTGTCGAATGTACCAGAAGAATCTCGCTCTAATGGTGTGGCATACGTGACTCTAGACGCATTCGCGAGAGTTTTCTCGAAGCCGCCAGCCGCGCGGACTGTGTCAAGGCCGCAGTGCGTAATTACGTACTTTACACTGGCGCTAAGACGCAATTTGGAACGTTCTGGTCTGTGAGCGGAGGTATAAATACATGGCGGCAGCGGCCTTATATTCAGTATAGTGGCGATATATTTACAGCGAGGTTCGGGAGTTATTATCGGGCGACATTACTGTGTGCGTTCAAGTGGTTATTAGTTAAATTTTGTGTTTTATAATCGGACGGTATATTGTAATACAATGGTGTTTTAATATTAGTTGAGCTTTATTTGCGTGTGAACAATTTTTGTTTGATTTGTTATAAGAGACTGTGTTGTTAATTACGAACTGTTTAACTATGAAAATTAAAGCTGGTGATTAGTGACTTAATTGGTGTTTTGTATTTTGTTTCCACTGTACCTACGATGATCAAGTAGATCGTCGTAACAATATGAAATTAATTGTTGGTTTCAACGTAACGCGTTTTGTATTACTCATACTGCAAACAGTTTTGTGCATAGAGAAAGCGATGAACTTTAGTAATCTGGGACTGAAGATGTCGAGCCACGCAAAAGACTCCACGAAGTAAATGCAACATGGTTAACGGTAGCGGGGGACACATTAACGTTTAATGCGCGTCAAGTATCATATAACACAGACTGAATCTCAGCACCTCTGTACGATGTAGGTGCATGTGATCTACTTTCTCGTTAAGCGTAACCCAGCACAGATATTAGTATTGGACAAATATGTACTGTAGAATTCGTGTGAAAAAGCTAATCAAAATTCGATCAATGTATATTACGTGTAACTTTGTATAGTATAATTCAGGTTCGTGTTAATTTCTGCATTAGAGTTGCAGCTTGTTTAATTCAATTAATCGATTTGTATATTGTATATCCAAGGTTACAATAAATGTCTGTGAATTTTGTGAAACAGTGTTGTAATAACATGCATAAATTTAACTCAAACTTCTAACAAGTAACTAAATAATACGATCGATCCTTTTTTAGTTATGTTTTGATAGTAGTTATATGTATTATATCTTTCATAAAAGGTAACATTTTCGGGGTCTGTTAAATATTTAACAGGTGGCTGCTTTACTACGTATCGATATGAAATACTAATTAAAATGTTATTTTTTAAGAATCATTGTTCAGTGCTGAGTACAGAGTTTCTAAAGGCAAGTTTCTTTAATTGTCCATGTCATTTATTCTGAGTTAAACGAAAGCAAGACACAAAATAAATTTAAATTTACACGTCTCTACAGCCGAAAAAAATGTTTTTGTTTCACACACACACACACACAGTTTTGGAATGTACCAAGAACGTATGTTTATCTCAAACATAATAGTGACGCCATCACAATAAGTCCACTTGCTATGAATCATAAAGAATATAATATAAATTATGGCAATTTATAAATTAAAAGTTATTAGTTAAAAATTATTAATTGTTAAAACCTAAAATTAGTTATCACAGCTGCTTCTTTCTAAACTCCGTAAAGTTGTCAAACGATGTTGCCAATTCCTACTTAATATGAACCTTACCTTAAATTTATAGAGAAAATTTTGTTTTATCGTTACAGTGTAAAACATATTGTAAAAACAAACATTGGTCGCAGTAAACCTTCCAGAGCTGTCTGTAACTGAAAAGTGGTGATGACGTAATGGATAAACTGCGTAGGTCCCATTACACTACTGAAACTCTTTTAATGAATCCTTTCATAAAGTATGCTCATTTGTAAAAGTTCATAATATACAATTTGCAGCCTATATTTAGAATTTTAATAAACCGACGACTTTAGTTTTTAAACACTTGCTGAATATTCTCGGTATTTTATATAGGCCTATTTTTAAATAAGAAGTACTTCACCAGAAAAATAATAATGCATTCTAAAATTTTGTCTGAAATAACTGAACAAATGTTATAAAATTTTCTATTCGCTTGTGTGTATTATATTGGTTTACTATATGTGTTTAGTAGTTTTCAAGAATAAATTAACGATTAGTTAAATACTAAGAGCAAGTTAGCTATGAAATATTCAGCAAATAGTATAAAAGAAATATTTAAAATTCGTTCTAGCAAGAAGTATAAAAAGCTCTGTGTATATATTTTATATATTTTACTTTATGTAGTAATACCACATTCAACGATGCAACGTGATATAGGAAAGATTTATAGTCTTTAATAAAGCGCGTGTGAAAAGGTTTAAGTGTCGTGTGTCAAACGGCAATGGCTTTTATGGGCTTATATGAAGATACATGAACCTAATACCGTATACGTGACTATACACAGGCCGCTTTCATTGTTAGCCTAACGTACACGGTAGGGTGCAGGACGTCTGCAATGAAAATGTTTTGCTGTCAGAAAAAAAGTTAAACCTTCTTTCTCTAAGAGCATAGATTGGTGCCTTTAGTATTTGTAACTTTTTATAATGTGTAATATCTGTCTTTCAAATATATGCCATTATAGATTAACCATTATGCCAATATGCCAATGGTGTCCCCCACCACGGAAAACCTAAAATTTTATTATATATATATATATGAATCTGAGCAAAATAAAATTTACACAGTGAGTAGAAAACCGCAAGGTGCATGTTTCAGTTGTAGGCCTATGTCTTGTGTACTCATTTTAATTTGAATGTACAGTATATATGTAGTGTATGAAGCAGTTAATTACTTATACATTTTTCGTGTTTTTTGTATTTTCATTGGAAATAACGAGGCCAACGTTTCTACCTACAATACCACACTGAAGTTAACTCTTTTGTTAAGTGTGGAATCTGGAGACGAACGATTAGCAGTTCGTAAGACATTAATCGTCTTAAACAGGCAGAAGAACGTTCATTCTCCAAAAGGTTTACGTCCGAGGTATGTACAATCCATAAGAACACAAACGGCACAACATTCTTCAAGACGGACTACACTGCTGAGCCTACCTCAATACTGAAACATAGTAGACGTGTCTATGTAGTCACGACTAGTCCCACCGTGATTGAAACTGAATTTAATTCTGATTCATCCAGAGGCACAGCTGCAGGGGACATTGAGGCGGTAAGAGGGTTGAAAAATGAGCAGAGAGTTAACAAATTCTTTCATTTTACAAACTACTAACACGATTTCTTTCAAATGAAAAAATTAACTATATTATATAATTTTCAGCCACAGTAAAACCTTTTCTTTCTTCATGGTAGGATAATCAACCAGACCAGCCAAAGTCAGTCATACACCTTGCATTGTAAACAGGATTATGTATACTCAGTTTTTACAACCACGACTCGCTATAATAAAAGGCTAGATTGCAGCAGTGGTTAATTGCCTATTTGTTTTTCTATTCGTTTTCAGTTTCATTCATTAAAACTCTGTTGGCAACAGACAGCTTGTCAATATCGTATCTGCAGTCTTATCTCAACGTTGTTGAACATTGTATAATTGGGAGATTATTCTGTGCGAAAATGTCATTACTAAGACAGAGTAGGCATGTAAAGAGTCACGAAAAGGATAAAAAGAACCATACGATGGCAAGGGTATGTACTGAAGAGTGTACTGCATTATTGACTAGAGAAGAAACGAGATCTTCTTTAATAGAAATTTTTAGCAAATGCCAGCTGAAGTGTCAATCCAGAAGTTGTGTCAGGAACAAAGTACAGGAGGGAGTAAGAACCGACGTGCTCTGATACTTATTTAGTCAAGTGTTATCACCATCAAACTTAATGCGGTACGAACCTGTAAAATAAATCAGTTTAGAATTACATGTATGCGTAGTAACTCTATAACTCTTAAACTGATTGCAAAAAAAATCAAATCCCAAAATAACATCACATAATGCTAAGTTTGGTGAGATGGATGGCAATCAAGTAACGCTGTTGAAAATTCGAGATTGTCGTTCTACCCGTTTCTCGACTAGCCTAGCGTATGCAACCGGCACGTTGCATTTTTCAAAGTAGGGTTTTTACCTAGTCTCCAGATTGTTCTACTGCTTATAACTACGCAAATCATGGCCGCCGTCCGCCGTAAAATGGAAGATTATTCTGTAACCTATAAACGTCAGCAGCCGGCTTAGAAAGTTAGTTATACCTGGTGATCTTAGAAGTGCGGTTCGGAGTTATTGTGGCGGTTTAGTGGAAGTGTTAGTTGTGATAATGAGCGAGAAAAAGAAATAAAGGGTCATTTATTAAATCTGTTGCACTAATTTAGCTTGAATTATTTTATAAGGGTGCCCTGTTAATTGTTGTTTGTGACTAATTAAAGGTTTTTAATTAGTGACCGCATTGGTTGTCAGTTATTCTGTTTCTACTGTACCCACGACGATCCGATGTGTCTGTCGCAACAATAACTTAGAGACGTATGTTTCGTATACAGGTACAAATAAATTGCAAACACAAACGACTTAAATAATTATTGTAACGCAATTTTGAAAAGATGCATTTTCCTCTTTGCATTTACCTTACACCAAAATTTACATATGTTTAGTCGAATATGACTTTCCTTATGTTTATTGATGATTTTCTCAATATTTATAATGCTACATGAGTTTACTCTTCACTATTAAATGACTGTATAATTTTCGGATGTAAGATTTGAAAATATATTCAACTAATATACTTGTTTTTTCATTATAATCTCTAAACAAATTCTGGACAATTCTTTTGCGTAGGCGATTACGCAGCCAAGCTCCTTTTTCCTCGTGGCTTTTTATTGAATATTGTGACACTTCAATTTAAGTTTTGAAATTTTAACAATACAGAAATATTTAATTTCTTTGCTCAGTAAACATTTTGTCAATAGAATATTTGAGGTGATACGTATGGCTAAAAAATTACCAACATTATCAAATCGACTTCATAAATATAAAATATAGTTCTAAAGTAACACAATCGAATACAAGCGCATACAAAGTGTAATAGAATTATCAAGTTAACCTTTGTCCACGAGCGCGCTCACACACACACACACACACACACACACACATGTAGTGTGTACGTTCAACATGTACAGTTGACTTCGTGATGAATACCATTTGTAAAAGAATATTGCAGTACCCATTAGAGAAGCAACAGGCTTATTGTAATTCGAAGCGGTCAGTCATAAACGTATATGTCGCATAACCCATCACCATTCATCAAGTTGAAACAAATTTGTAATTCATTACATAAATGCAAATCAGAAATCACTCCACTAAGCTCTTGAATCCAGATGAAATTCAATAGAACCGCTGGTAACGTGGCTTTCTGGGACAGGACTAATTTAATTATTCTCTCCGGTATTACATTAAAAACTTATGCTTATATTTATCCGACAAGAATTGTCCTAATATCCTGTCATAACTTACTTTCATTTTACCTTAATCTTATAAAAACTTGCCATATGTCACCTTAGTATTGCATATATGTGTGCTCGTGCAGTTCCACACATCCATTTATCAGTCCGGAATTTCCGCAGTGAATATTGTCTTCTTCGGGACGTTTCGATATTCTTCTTCTTCTCCTTCTTCCTCAGGCATTTAGTCCTGTTTTATTTATGTAAACATAATAGTGAAGTATCGATTGCTCTTCAATGTATATTTTTGAGTGGTAAGGTGTTTAAGATGTTTGCAACGTTCATGCACTACATTGCTGATTGGGATGTTAGAATTGGTTGGTTTGGAGGCTTGTATGTTGCTCTGTATTTGTTGTGTCCACAGAACAGGTTCGTTGCATGTATCGCCCTTACGTTCAAGCGGAATGTACGTTTGTAGCTTGGATACTGACTAATTAACATTTACGTCCATTCAGCTTAAACAAAATCTCAAAATGTTAAAAGTACAATTCAAAGCTCGGGAATGTGAATAATTTAATTTTAAATTTTCAGTATAAGAAAGAACCATAAACATTCTCTACCGCCAAATTTGTGCAGTAAAATTTATATTTATTTTTTTTAACGTTCTGTTTTACAATATAAGTAATTTAAAAATTGTTTATTGCGCTCTTGAACTACTTATCTGTTGTTTAGAAAAGAAGTTTGAAGTTTACTCACGCTGCTTTTTGTTCATCAAGTTATTATCTACCGACATGATGAAATAACTGATAACTTTAAGATTATGGTAAAATTATGTTAACAGAAGAATTTTGGTTTGATAATTTCAATTGGAGTTCATTTAAGTGTCACTACATTTTGTAATTGGAGCTGAAGTTTTTTTCTAACGATTGTTCATTATATAAAGCTACTTTTTTTATTTTTTTCTTAACTTTCCCAGTATGACGATTAATTGTAATTTTTGGTAACAGCAACATTCATCACCTGTAAAGATAACTAAATCCAAACAGAACGGGAAGCATGGTAATGACGACCGAAGCAAACCGCGCTAAACAGAATATGTAGATAACGACAGTAACATTTAGTAATTTACCTATAAAAAATAAGTAAGAAAACATTCAGGACAAAAGTTTCTTCCCATCTATTAAACTCGACTGCAACTGAGCTTCATAATTTCAAACACTGTTTGTAATAATTAATTTGTATATTTTATTTAATGTAAATATCATTTTAACTTGGAAATTTAAAGATGTTAAAATTATTTAGACTTGGTTTATTGAATGTAAGAACATGCAGAACAACAAAGCATAACTTATGAAGGAAACTAACGTGAATTCAATACAGCCAAATTGTATTGTATTGTACGTAGTACCAAATTGGTTCTAATTGTTTACACAGTGAAATTGCGGACAGTAGGCGGAAAGTGGTAAAGGTTTGTAACTGCCTTCTACTACCATTTGTAACGGCGTTACATTAAATATTTAAAACTAGACGCTTGGTCTAGATGGAAGAAAATTGTGCCGAGGCCCATAGTGACAGGACTTGCAAATAAAACACTCGTATCAGTAACAATTTCTTTCTTTTATTGGTGTTTCTTTTTATAATTTTTCCATTAACATTATAACTTTTTTTTTATAACAGTTCTGATCAAATTGAATTATTGCTCTTACGTTTCTTAATTTTCTCAATCATTAAAAAAAATAATCACTGGATTATTTGATATACACATATATAGCTGTACGGCAATTCTCATCTTTGGTCTTTATGGAAATACATACATATATATTGTAAAGTATCAAAATTGTCGTTACATATAAATAATATCAAATACCTAGAATAAGAATCTACCATGTACATGTCTAAGCCAAAATGACCAAAAAACTCTAAAATATTGAAATCAATCGTATATCCATGAATGAATAATGTCGAAGTAAACAAACACCGTAGAAGGAAGAATTATAATTGAATGCATCATCAATATTATCAGAAGAGGAAAAATTTACCGAACAACTACGTTAGCAACCAGGACCCAATACATCATATAAGTGAGGCAACATATAATACAAGTGAGATAATATATCATATAAGTGAGGGAATATATCCAATAAGTGAGGAACCTGTATATAAGAAGAGGAAGAAACCTATGTATAAGAAGAAGAAGAAACCTGTACATAAGAAGAGGAAGAAATTTGTATATAAGAAGAGGGAAAGTTTATATAATTAAGAAGAGGAAAAATGTATAATAAACAATGAAAAATACTTAACAAGGAACAAGACAATAACATTACCAGTGTGAGGAAGACACAATAAAAAAGGAAAGTATTTTTAGATGGAGCAAATACCCAACTAATAAGAAGATAATAATGCAAGTATGAAGAATACCAGATAAGTGAATCATGAAACCCCAACAAGAAAGAACATGAAGAAAAAACAAGGTGACCAAGAACAAGGTGTCGACAAAATAATAAGCAGCCACAAACAATAATAGTGAGTGACTTATAAGTGCATCGATTAATACCAAAATATCACAATCCCAAACTAAACAACACAAACAATGAAAGTGCAATGTTTATGGGAGATGAAGATAAGAAGTGTTAACGAAGATAGATAACAACATCAAATAAACAACACAAACAATTAGTGACAATTAGTGTCTTATTATTTATGAGACAAGAATATAATAAAATAAAACATAAAAAAGACCACAAATTTACTTATAATAAAGAGAGAAGTAATTGCTCAATAACGACTGAATTTGAATGTAGAATCCTTAATAAAATATATGTTTAAATATCAAGAGAGTGAAGGGTAAAATCAATACAGAATGTAATTATTAATGTATTAAAAATAAGACAACCTGTAGTAGAAAAACAAAACAGTTTACCCAAACTGAAATGTAAACACATAATATGTATGATAATAACAAGTTAGAATTAAATCATAATTTGTGAACAAATAGTATATAATACAAATAAAATAAGGAAAATATTGTACTAGATAATAGTAATAACATATCATAGTCAAAATATAAGAATTAAGCAAGAAACTAAGCAAATCCAAATAAGCATTGTTGTCAATTCAGTAGGATACACATAACCTCAACTGAACAGAATCTGCAACACAGAATCACAAATAACAATTAGAAAAATGCAGACAAAAGTAATTATTTGAGTCAACAACCAAACTAGAATAAATGTGTAATATAGTGAACCCAGTATGAATTAAGAAACACAAATATACACTCTACATTGTTTAAACAAACCATAGCCAAATTACCAAAACACAAGGCGACTACCAGAATTACATAAAATACTCACCTAAACTTAATAAAGAAGAGGAAAGTAGCATGACAGTAGTAACTAGAATACTCAGTACCTCTTTGAGAACCATTAACAGACATTAAATACATAAATTTATATGAAAATAATAATAAAAAAATATACATGTCAAATGGGACTAGATGTAAATAGCAATCCTACAGAGAATTATGAATAATTAACACAGCAGGGAGTATTATATACACAAGACAAACAGTAGACAAAGTATAAGGACACATTAATGGATGAAAATACATCCATAATGCACAAATAATAATAAAACATGAATATCAATATGACAGAACTAGGACATGGTGTATTAAAACCATACAGTGTAAATAAATGAAGCAACATTAATGGAAACAAAGCTTCACAAAAGATGTATGAATATTTAATGTACAAAATAAACCCCAAGAAATTGTATTATTATAAGATATATGTTAGAATTAATAAGTATTAATGCAAGGACATGTAGGGCCTACACACCCGAAAATGCATTTGGAAAAATTGTACATAATTTAGTATTTAAGGTGTAGTTAATAAGAGATATTGACTCTAAATATCTGCAGTGAGTGTTAGAAATAATATGTATTATAATAAAGTTTAAAAACTTATGTATAATTAAGAACCACGAAAAGTGCATCATCAGATAGATAATTAGGTTAATCATGGACGGATTTATAGCTTGAGTGGACTCAAAATAAAGAGCCAAGCATCCGCAAAATAGTGATACCCTTAATTTCTTAATCCGAAATGTACTAAAAAAGTTATAAACGATAATAAGTTTTCCTTCAATTCCAAAAGAATTGGTAGCATCATCGCCGTACTCTCAAACCCAAAACTCGATGCTTAGAAATAAAATTTCTTAATTTATTAAGGCATATGGGTACGAGATTAACAGATTTTCAACCAATCAGAAGAGCTGATTTCAATAGACGCCGAGAACGACTTCGAGGAAACAGTACTACTAGCAAATTGACCATCAAAGTGTACGGAACGAGTCTTCGACGGAAACAAAATTTTAAAAATGTGCGCGATCCCTAGTGTAAACACATAAATCTAACCTAACTAAAGTGTTTATAACCTATAGCGAGTGAAGTGCAACGAGTGATGTGAGATAATAAATAAACCATTGCCAGTGTATAATATCGGCAATGATGAGTGGGAAAATAAGGGAGTATCTAGTATTAGCGATATTTTAATGAATATTAATGTTTACCAAATAGTAAATTTTTACGTTGGTACTACTTTAGTCAAGTACAGTTATACATGGCTAAACTAAATAATAATTATCAATTAACCAGTAATTGAACAGAAGTTCTCAATTATAATCATTTAAATAAAATATTATTGATTTTAGAAAGAGATGACAACCGAATTTAATATTTTAACCAACATTGATGTAAACAAGGTTAAACCTAGATGCTAACTTGACTATATAAAATACGAAAGTCAATTCATTTATAAATAATAACCGAGAAATATCAATACAGTTAATGAATAATAAACGTACCATGAATAAATATTATGTATAGTTATAAGATTTCAATGCCATCAATTTAAATATTTTACTAATTCACTTAGAGTAAATGGCAATCTAACCTACTTGTTACGAAAGGGTGTAACAATCATACAGAGCTGTGCTTTAAAATTAGACCAGCTTAAATATACTCAATTGAAATGAGATTATGAATTAATTATTATATTTTTGTTATTAATAACCATTCAAGGAATATTATTCCGACACACAGCAATTTCAATCGTGTCGTACATTCCACAACATAACCTGCGAGGTTGATAGCAGGTGGACCAGATACGATAATTTTCAATATTATAATTAAACTTGTTTTCTTGATTTTGTAATCACTCTCTATAATACGTTATTGTTGTATTTTAGCATTTTTGTATCCTGTATCTTGTAAACTAAAAGAATTCACGACTTTTGGTAATTGTAAACAAAAAACTAACCAAACAAGGTTAACACCATACCATATAAATAATCAGTGTTACCAGTCCTGAGCTTTAAGAATCTCGGTGACGAGTTGAATTATTTTTTTGATCTTTATAAATTGTTTTAAAGGGTTTTAATTGAAATTAACTTATTGTTAATAAACTACAAATTTACTTACACTTGAATCAGTCTTTCATTTCAAAATAGATAATAACGACAACATTAACAGAGCAATTATTTACAAAGTGGCAGTACAGCGAACGAGCGGCCAATATTTGAAACTTCAAAACCGTCTCAAAAATACAAAATAATTTTATTTACTGTGCATACACATATACAATTGTGAAATATTTTATAAACTGTGTTGTGTCATTTTAGCGTATTACAGGACCTATTTTGGAAGACTGACAACAATAATAAGTGGTAAGTGAAAGGTAAATCTACCAGTGCTCCAATAGAGAATTAAAACATTACTTTTCAGCGTTTAAACCTTTTGAACAAATAAACTACACAATAATAATTAGTTGAGTTACAACGTGGCGCCCAACGTGGGGCTTGATTGATTGATTGACTAACTCGTCTGGTTACAGAGTGGCCCCCAACGTCTGAGCATTGAATTAGGTCGATTACACCTAATTAAATAAATAAATACCAAATATTTTAAACCTAATTCGAACAGCAGTTACAATGCAAGGCTGCAAAGATGCATAAGAGAGCTACTTCCAAGAGGCGAGCGGCGGAAGCCGAAAAAGAAACTAGGATGGAGGAGAAGGAAGCGACATCAGCTGAAGATGTAGAAGAAATTTTAACCACAGTGGAACATAGACAACCCGAACAGGTGGAGGAACTCCAGCAACCAGACAACCAACCGGAAATAAACCAACCTGAGAAACCAACACAACCAGAGAACATGACGATGCAAGAAATGTTCAGGCGAATGATGGAGAATATAGATGAATTAAAATAAAATAGCAATCAGACGAATAAGAAAATGGAAGAAGGCCGAAAAGATAACAAGAAGGACATGGAATCGTAGAATAAGAAAATAGAAGACGGCCAGAAAAATATGGAAGACACTTTAGAACAAACCAATAAGAAAATGGATGAGAACAGCCGATCTACAAAGGAAGAATTAAGTAAGTAAATAAAAGAAGGCCAGAAGAAGATGAAAGAAGGCCAAAAGAAGAGCCAGAAGAACATAGAATCTTTGAAGGAAGATTTAAATAATAAAATAGACGAAACCAATAAGAAGATGGAAGACGGCCAGAAGAAGACGGAAGAATTATTAACCAAAAATATAGAATCAATAAAAGAAAATTTATCTGAAGAATTGGGAAATAAGATCGGAGAAACCAATAAGAAAATTGAAGAATTTAATGAACAAATCGACAAGAAAATCGAAGCAATCCAATTCGATAACCAGAAAATATGGCAACAGATGGCCGATAATAACAGGAGGACGGAAGAGATCAGCAATAGAATTGCTGAAGGAAGATAACTGGAAGAACACAGAATCGCTGAATAAGAAAATTGAGAAAGTCAGAGAAGAAAACCAGAAACACTGGGATGATTTACGTAATAGCTTTAAGGAGGTGAGAGAAGAAAGAAGAAACGACAACAAACCAGGAATTGAAGAGGTACCCGGGGATAAAAACTTGGAACAACAAAATCTGCCAATGAATGATAATGAAACGGAGGTAAAAGAATTACCCGAAGATAAAAACACGGAACAAGCGAGCCCGAAACCAAAAGATAATGGAATCAAGAACCAAATAACTAAGAAAACGGAAGAGAAGAGAATGAAAATAAGAGGAATAATACGTCCTAAGGAAGTCAGAATTACACAGGAAATATTAGAGATGACTCGGAGTGGTCTAATTAATCTACTTAACTTACCAATCATCGATCACAGAGAAGGAATTTATATGAAGGAGTATAGAAAGAACTTCATGAAGATGTCCGAAGAGAATTACAATGTTACGACGAGGAAGATTGTAAACAATAATGTATTTAAAGTGAATATACCTGGAAGAAGAATACATCCCAAGAAAGTGAAAATTACACGAGAAAGAATGGGGATGATTAGAGGTGGGTTAGCTAATATATTTAACACCCCGATTAACGAACAGAAAGAATTAATTTAGTTTAAAAATTATAACGAGAACTCAATAAAAATATCAAAAGTTAATCACAATAAAACGATGAAAAAGAACTTTAATAAAAACATACTAAAACAAATATGCCGACAAATGAGATGCATAATAAAATGTTAATGACATCCTCAATAAAAAATACATCATTAAAATACTCGGTGAACAAACCAAATGATGAAAGAATTATAACAGTATTCAATACCAGTGACTATTTTGCATTCGAAGAGTTACAATACCGGTTAATTAAAAAGGAATTAACCATGACGGAAGAACGTGAAGTAAATGAATATTTGGTAGCAGCAAAATGGAAGAACCGGATGATAGCGAGGTACGTGACAAGGACAGAAATAAGTCCGAACACTAAAGGAATCCGAACAACAAGAACAGATGAAGTAAGTGACTACGGATAAAATGAATAAGGATACATTGAGAAAAGGGACGGATTCTTTCGATACTGACCAACGCAACCAGTCGCCCATATACTGTAACAAAAGATAAAATGAATAATACCACGCAAATATCGTTGACGGTCAAGGTCACTGCAGACTGGTTTACTCTATATCGCCTCGGTCGCTGCGATCAAGTTCGCGTATCTCAATCAGTTAGGCAGTGCTATTCCGAAAGTCGCGGCCTTAGCGCGGTCGACTAACTTGCTGGGAATTTCAAATCTCGGCACAAGTTGAAAAAGCAAAGTAAAAAATAATGTGACAACAGTAGAAGAAGAAGAAGAAGAAGAAGAAGAAGAAGAAGAAGAAGAAGAAGAAGAAGAAGAAGAAGAAGAAGAAGAAGAAGACGTAATAGTAGAACAAGAAGCGGTTGAAAACACTCGTGTTTCTTGTAGAGACACCCGTGATCAAGGAAAGAACTTCTACTCAATTGCACGATTTATAGGAAACTTTTGAAGTGGGATTGTATACAATTAAGGAAAAGATATCGTTTGGAAGCTAGGTTTACTGAAGTTGGGTAAGATTCGATATACTGTAAAAAAGGGTGACTGTATTAAATTTGAAGACCGTTAGAGAAAATGTCGCACAAGGTTCTAAAATTGAAGTGGCAAGGGAGAATAGTACTTAACTAAATTGCGTTAAATATACATTTATCTGTAGTATAGTTGTAAAACGCTTTGTTTTCAGATAAAGGAGTCTCAGAGACAAACTAGATTATAAGATAAATAGGTCAATGCGACGTTTTCCCCACTTTCTGTGATGTAACGGATAATACTGCAGTGAAGTAGAAGCCGAGTGTTGCATACTAAATACGAGTATATAACCTAAGTGTACCATATATATATTGTAACGCAACGATATGGGAGGTCCAATAAATAGATAAACCAAAATAAAATATTTAAACCCGTAAAATAAAAGAAACAAAACCCCTATACCCCTATATTAAACCCAGAGGTACAGTACAGTATTTAATAAAAACTAATGTATTGTAGTTTATAAGAAAAAACTGTAAACAATATTTAATGTGAAAGTGAAGTGATGAGTGAAAAATATTAGTAATTAATCAAACAGAAAGGACTGTGCAGAATAATTAGTTCTTTCAGTGCAAACATAAGTGTGCACCCAAAATCTCAAACAAACAAAAAGTGTACACAACATAAAAGAGTATAAAAAATATTGGGATAAGAATAATATTTATTCCCAATTATACTTTTAAATTAGTAGAAGGATTACCAGTTCTGTTATTAATTATATAAACCTTTGTAACATTTGATATGGTTTCAAAGGGACATCAATACCAATGATGTACACTACTTAGTCAGTTAGAAGGAATTAAGTTAAATTGATTTGATAAAACTGAACTGGGAAAAATGTTATTAATGTATGTTAAACAGTTTTGTGAGGTTTATGAAAGTTGGTTTATTTGTTTGGTGTTTAATGGAGTATCAGCCAAGAAGGCATGAAATTAAGTTAATATGTTTGTATTTTTTGTTAATGTAATGATATTGTAAAATTATGATGAGTTTGTTAATTTCATGTAATAACATACAATAGAACAATTGTAATTAATAAGCAGGGTTCAAACCATAGGCCAATGTTAAAGTACAGAAATATTGTCAGAATAGTCAGATAAGAATAAAACCAATGTAAGTTAATAAGAAATGGTAAAACTCTTAAGATAGGCATTATTTCGATAATGGTAACCACATTTTTAGAATACATTAATGAATAAGGAAATGTTATTATAAGTGTAAAACTGTATGAAGACCCATAAAACTAAATATTGTAAAGATGATAAAAAATCTATTGAGAAGCTCACACATATCAAGTCATATACCAAAATTCTTGTCCTTTTATAAGGAAGATCACTGTGAAATTCAATTTAAGTACAATTAAGTAATAATCAGGGAGTCATTTGGAGTAGAAAATGCAAAAACAATTTATTTTAAATAATTATGTCACATGACCCCTAAGTTCACCGGTATTGACCAATGGGCATGTAGCTAATTTTGGTCAAGCCGGTTGAAAGTAAAAGAAAAGAAACTTTCTATTGTTAGACATAAAAGTGTACAGGTCAGCTCTGTGTAGCCAAGAACAAAAGTATAGCAAAGAATCAAATCCGACTTGGAGAAAAGAAGCAAAATTATTATAAAACCAGAATATAAAATGAAAAACGAAAACAAAATGAAGATAATATAATAAAAATAATAACAAATAAAAGGAAGAATAAGAAAAAAGGATATCATATAAAAAAATAAAATCAAGTGAAAATATTTCTACTAGATATGGGTGAGAAATTAACCTTATTCTAATATTACAGTTTACAACTACACAACACCAAAATTAACTGCATTGTTAATTCAATTAATTTAATTAATTTAAATTAACTTTTAAATAGGACACTGGTGAAAAAAAGCAAAAAGAAAAACTAATATAAACATAGTGGACATATTGCATAAATTATTTTATTTAAAAGAAACTGAAGGCAAATAATTTTCACATTGAGTGGAGTAAGAAACAAGCGGCCATCTTGTTGTAGTTCCTTTGGAATCTGAGTGGAGACGCCATGACAGTATGGTTGTGGTCAATTGAATTAAATTAATTTTTTGTTACACTTAAATAAACTTAATTCTGTTGTTGTATTAGTAATTAAGATATAGAGAATTGTGATGTATTGTACTTCATGTATGCATTTCTGACTTTTCCTAACAGTCTAAAAGAACCCACGAACTGACATTATAAAAATAAAAATATTATTTAAGATCGATCTGACTAAAGGAATCGATACGGCCATAAGTTATTTCGACCTGAGAATCGGCAACTTGAATTTAAATGAAATAAAAGTTAATAAATATAACCAATTGATTTTAAATGAGTTTTATTTATAAAGTAAGTCAAGATTAAAGGATTTTTTGAATAATAAAAGAATAGTGAACCCACTTTGGCGATCGGAACTTCATCATAAAACAAGGAATTAAGAGAATAACCTACATTAGCCAATTCGATATCACGATCGAACCAAACATAAACAAACTCTTCTTTTATGAATTTTTTTATCAAACCAACGAAAGTAAATAATATTTAATAAATTCTAATCAATAATTTTTTAACAACAAACCCAATTTAATTTAAAAATAATTAAATTAAATTAAACAAATTAAACTAAGAAAAAAAAGAATAACCGACTTGGTCTACGAACCACTACACAATAACTGTTGACTAAAAAGTATCTTTAAAGGAATTAATATTAATTATTATAATTTAAGGTAATTAATAAAGATTATTAAAGGTAATTATTGATTTACAAGAGACGGTTATTAAAACGTTGTATTTCATATTGGCGCTTCCAACGTGGGGTATTTAACGATTTAAAAACTAGAGAATACCAAAAATTTTAAATGAATTAAAGTTTAAAACAAATTAAGAGGAGCACAGAAAAAGCATTATACGTCTATATATATATATATATATATATATATATATATATATATATATTGCGACAGTACAATCGTATCCTGTACTGTGCATTTAATAGACAAAATAAATATTAAAGTAAATATTTAATAAATAAGCAGGTATGAGATTGAATCCATGATTGATCCATGATAGACGAGTAACTGGAGGACGACGAGTGGAACCTGGAGACGTGCAGGGAACTCCGATCAGAAGAGGACATACGGATCAACGGAGGACATGAGTATGAGCTACAAAATCGAGGTGAGAGATAAACCATTTATAAATTTTAAATGAGAGACCAAAGACATTTAAAAGACATTTTGAAATTTAAACATGAATAAGAGTTATATGCAAAATGTAGATAAAGAGGTTCAGAGAATTTGATTTAACTTTAATAAATATTTTTTTTTATGTTTAACGATTAATTTAGTCAATTTCAATTTAATGTTAAAGTTTGTAAAGCAATCAATACATGCCAACACATAACTTAACGTAGTTGGAAGTTATAAAAAAAAAAAAAACAATACAAAAATGAAACTGCAGTAAAGCACACTGTCAGACTGAGCTGTCGATTTTTGATATGGACAAATAAGTATTTAGAATATAACTTTGTTACTATAGAATATAAGATTTATGTAATGTTAAATGTTCTGCAACATTTGAACCCTTCAAGCGAACAATAATGAATATTTATGGCGAAGTAGTTGAGATTTTTAAACACGCTTGTGTTTTATAAATAAAATTATGAAAACTCGTTACTTAAATCAATGACTACTCTTATTACCATTACACCGAAACTCCATTAATTGGTACACTTTACCAGTAATGTTATTATATATATATATATATATATATATACACACACACACACATACTATAAGGTACCAAATCCCATAGATTTGGGGTTATATGTAGAAGGTTTCAAAAATCAAATATAAAATAAATTTAAATCGATAGAACCATATCTGGCGCTGTAGCGAGCATTTGAAACGATTGTAAACGTGCAGCGGCAATGTCCGGTGGCGTTACGTAAGCACACACACACCGATATAAATTAGGGACACGCCCTAACATTAAAACATTAATATTTCGGAAACGAATAAATATAGGCAAAAACCAAAATAGCCAAAATGTTTGCCGAAATATTAAGAATAGGGTGTGCAAATTTCAATAAATATAATTAAAGAGTTAATGAGATAATTCATTTTATTTAAATAACTTCCATAGTAAGAGAGCTAGGGAGTTCAGATTTGAATATGTTATAATTATAAAAATTACTAATCAAATGTATGTGATAGAATAAGCATAACTTGGTTTGCAGCCAAGATAATCGCAATACAAATTGCAACCGGACGTCCGAACGGCAATTGGTTCCGGTGTATTTCAGAATATTAAAAATAATAACAATTCTCGAACTGTGGGAATTATTTTTCGTTCTCACGGAATACGGTGACTACATTTTAAGTAGAAGGGAGAGTGTTTCAGCCAATCAGATCATTCTAAAATTTTTGAACAAACGGTGGTTTCGAGCTGAACGCTCTTCACTCTTCTGTAAGGACTCAACCAGTAAACACATACTCTTCTGTAAGGACTCAAACTGTAGACACACACACTCTTCTGTTAGCACTCAATCGGTAGACACACACTTCTGTAAAGATTCAACTTCTGAACAACACACACACTCTTCTGAAACGACTCGACGTGAAGACGAAGATTCACCATTGTCTTATGTGTCAATAAACAGATCAAATGTAACGACTGGACTGTGAAGGCGTCTACGTACGATACTCTTATTTATCAATAAATAAGCGTACTGCGCAATACATCAAACTGTTGGCGTACGCATATAAGAGATCGACCATATACTACGTGAAGTCACATCAAGAGTACAACAGAACGAGGCCGTCTAGAACGTGGTACGAGCTGAAGAACTGACGACGCAGAGCGACACCCGAGACGAGGTACACACACACACACGAGTGCAGAGTATCCGGACCGAGGGCCTGAAGCAGTTGCGGCAGTTAAACCACGGACGTTAAATCCATCAACAGTTGCTGAAGGAGCTGAGTTATAACCTCTCAACTTGTGTTATAACATAGGGAACCCACATTAATTGGTTCTGCCATTTATACAGGTTGCCTTCGTTGTGGCGAGCTGAAAATTAATCACAACACCAAAACAATTAATATAAAAGGAAACTGGGAAGGGGAGACTGTTGATTTATGCTCTCAGTTTAGTCTGTACTAAAGATGACATCTCTTTATTACATAATGAGATTAATTGCTCTACTCAAAGTTCTCAACATATATGGTTCAACAGTTTACAAGATGATTATTTATTTTATTCTTTCACAAAGGGCCCTCAAAATAAAGATGTACATCAATTTAATTTATTCCACGGATCCGGGATTGAATATAGTATGTTAATAATGGTCACCTCCCCATATACAATCTTGAAAATTGTGCCATTTGAAGAATGGACTTTATTAACCTTTTTAAAACAATAATGCTTTCAGTTTAAACTTTTACTCTTTTACTACAAACAGTTTTATTAGATTACAGACTACATCTTACATATAATGTCTGTTTTTAAAAGTCTTAAAGTGGTTAGTTAAATTGTCTTTTGTTGGTTATAATTTTAGTATCTCATAACCATGGAAGACAAGCCTCCATGTCACCTGTGGTTTCCTGTAGTTGATGCAGATTTGGCTCTTCGGTCCTCGGTGTGTTTCCTGAAGGTCTGTCGTTACCTTAGTATCCGGTGACGGTGAAGTTCCTGACGTATGTTAAATCATTCTGGGTGTGGTACTCTCTTCTTAGATGACTGTAGTAATTCTTGTTGTTAGAATAAATAAAGTGAAAGTTTGTTTCACTGGTATTCACTCCACATGATTATTTATTAGTTGAATTTCACCTCATGGTTCTAGTACTGTATTAATTACATACTTTCTTATTTATGATTTGATAGAGATGTCATCGGCGCACAATTTAGTTATTAAGATATTCTTTAGCGAACTTTCACATATTTATCTCTGAGTCGCGAAACAACGCTGTGCGCAGCTTACGGCTTGAGCGCTCCATTGCAAGTGGGTTAATAGTTAAGGGGTGAGAGTAGTAATTCGCGTCATTTACTATTCAGCATAAAAGTAGTTCCATGTTCCTTCGTTATTTAAAGGATTAAAGTTTGACTATTTAATTAAGCAGAGATATTCTTAATTACAGACGTTATTAATGTACATTACAGTGGTCTTGTTTAATTATTTAAATAATGTCAAATTTACAAGTATATTTAGTTTGTTTAGGGGTCGGAATTCAAGTTAATTCCGGTTAGCGCATGTCTATGCAGGATTAATTAACAAGGTTTACCCTTTCTGTACACTCGTATTCCTTTTTATTTTATTATTATAACTTTTTATTAAATCTAATTATTATTTAATGATAGCAATAAGATTTAGTTTAAATGTGCGATTTTATTAAAAAATTTAAAATTTCTCAGCCTTCACATTACCTATTTATTAATTACCATATTTTTATTAATGAAATCGTCACAGAGTTGCTGATCCTTGAACTCTTCGCCGGAATCCAGGACGCAGCGGAAATCATCGCCACTAGCTGATTGGACCAGGACATCGAGGGACCCCAGAGGACATCATCGAGAACTTTAGTACCAGGAAAGTCAAAAATCATTTATACATTTTTATATAAAAAGATCATTTTTCTTTTTCTGTTAAAATCAATTGTAAAGTTAACTTCTTTCAGATGCCTATAAAACAGAGACTATAAATTAATAAGAACCCCAATATTGTGATAATCTGTAGAACAAGTATAAGTTAAGTAAGAAGCAATAGATAAGAAATAGACGTAGATAAAAAGCGCTATACAAATCTTGATATTGAATTACTTAGAAACTTATACTGCAGTATACGTAAAACAAATCACAAGTAAATAAAAAGCACGTTGAACAAGATTCACGGCTAATTTATTTAAGAGTATTTTAAAAGCATCTTGAAGTAGTAAAATCAGTATTAAAGTATTGAAAACTCATTAATAAAATTATTTAAAAAATTAACTTTTGAAAGCAATACGAAACAAATCCGTATAAATTCATATTCATAAGCTTTCCCTCTGAAAGCTAATATTCATTCAGAAAACATTGAACAAATTACTAATTACTCTTTAGTACGTAAAAATTACGTTAGATGTAAGTTTTCATTTTATGTGCTATTAGAATAATCAACCCCAATTTTATACCCAACACTGTTTTGTTATTGCTGTACTCCAAAATCTACCAACATCACAAAACTATTCGAAATAATTATAACTGTATACTTTGTGCTTGTACTTTTGAATTAACCTACTTGCGAATTCAAAACACAAATTCCTACGGTCCTAGTCGGAAGAAGAAGACGCAAGAACGCACAGCAGGCAGGTCAGTTCACACACCCCAATCAAATAAATATATAAAATTATAAATCGCGCGACCAACAGTGGGGCGCGATTGTATTGAGTAAACAATTTTTAAAGTTATAAATGTCGCCGGAACGTAGGGCCCGATATAATTTTGATTAAATTTTAAATTGTAAAATTTAACTGTAGTGAAATAAATTGAAACAAATTTGCTGTTTTAATTAGTAAAACAGCTGGCGTCCAACTCAAACAATCCCTAAAGAACGTTTTGTGAATTGGTAATAAGTACAGCAATAGAGTGTTAAGAATATTGTGTGAAAATGGAGACCGACAAAATGTTAAAACCATTGTTACAAGAAATGAAACAAAACGCTTCTAAAGCTGAGCAAACGAACGCGGAATTAATAGCTAATATGAACGCGAAATTTGAACAAATTACAGCCAACGCAGAAATAAATATCGCGGAAATAACGGCTAAAATAGACGCACAGAAAACAAGCTTAACCGAGACACTAGAACAGAGTAATGCGGATATAAACGCGAAGATAAGACAAACCGATGCAAAAATCAATGCAAAATTCGAACAAGTCGCTATATCAACTTCTAAAATCGATGAAAGCGTGAAAGGCATAGATTCTAAAGTCACCGAAGTCGGAGAAAAAGTTCATACGGTCGAGACAAAAATAAATGAACGTTTTAAGGTTTTTGAGACCACAATGCATAAATCGTTTATTGAATAAGTTTCGCGTATGGAGGGACGATTTAAAGAACACATCAGCCGGTGTGAAAAACAAACCGCGGATGTAGCTAAAAAAGTCGATAATCTCGAAGTACGGATACAAACCGACGTAAACGAAACACAACGACAAGTTGCTAGGTTAGACGCGTCGATTGTAGAAGTCCGTTTCGATGTCGACACAAATAGAGTAAATGTATTACAAACGCTTAGCGAGAAGACTTCTAAAGTGCGACAGGAAGTACGGAGGAAATCGGCACCAAATATTCTAGTACAAGGGCAAGTAGACGAAAAGAATCGAGTCTATTTCACCGGTGAAAATAATGAAAACCCGATCGAGTTCTTGCTAACTTGCGACAACGAAATGACAAGGGTAGGTTCGCGATTAGAGGACCAAGACCGGATACAGTGGGTAGTTAACGCGATGCGTGATTCAGCCAGGAGATGGTATAACATTGTACGTGATAAAATTACCACATACACGGAATTTAGACAAATGTTCGAAAACCGATATTGGAATCCGCACACGCAAAGACTCTTGCGTAATGAATTAGAATACGGACGTTATGACCGGAAGCAGGGTATAACGCCCGAAAACTATATTATAGAACAGGTTGAACGCGCTAAACATTTAACACCAGCGTTTTCCGAGATCGATATAGTCACGAAATTTGCGTACCACTTTAATCATAATATTCGTGTAGCCGCATTTACGCAAGGAATACGTACGGTTGACGAACTATTAATATTAATATCTGAAAGTGAGACCGTTTTTGATTTCGGCGGGTGGAGGTATAACCCGAATTATAATCAGAATAATGATAGCCAAAATAGACGTGGGCAATATCATACCCAAACGGATTTAAGGCCTAATACTAGTTCGGCTCCACAACAAGCACCGCCAAAACCGCAAAATAAACCCGTTGAATATAAGTGGAAGCCGAGTTTCAATAGGCAGAAACCGAAGAGCAAAGGCAACGATGGAACTCCAATGAGAGCCATACAAACAGTCGCGGTATCAGATATCGGTACGACCGCACAAACTAGCGAAATAGAAAATGTTAGAGACCCTATTGCAAAAGTAAAGCAGTATCAACATACAAGAAACGTGCAACAGGGCGCACCCAAAAAGGATGCGCAATAAACCCTGCAAAAATATTTAGAAATAAGAGTGTTAGAAATAAGGAAAATATTAGGTGTAAGAAATGTAAATTTTGTCATGACATTTGTGTGCCGGTTAATAATGTGTTCCCACCGGATGTTAGAGAACCGTTGTTGGAGTCAAATACAACACAACAATGCCCGCCTAACACAGCGTGTCCGGTACTACAAGCTCATGGAAACGGCGTTCCCACGCAGGTACTTTGACATACCGGTAGTGTTGTATCCGGTATTAACAAAGGACTTTACGCGTGAAATAAAAAAAATTTTCGAAACAGCAATAAATGGAAGTTACCATGACACATCAGAATACACACCAGCGGAGTTAGACTCTGGACTAAAACCGGAAAGATTTTGGCAGGAATATTTGCACACGCCAAAAACAAATAATCTATCTCTGCCGGTGCGTGATACCAAATAATAGAGACACTGTAAATATAAATCGTATAGAGTTAAAAATAATTTAAATACTAAATATTTAAATACTAATAATAATTGTTTAAATAAATTAGAGTATTAAGGATAAATAACAATAATTGTGGGCAAGTTATAAATAAATAACAATCAGTTGTAGCACTGGTAAACAAACACACAAGTCGAGGTGTGAGACGGGTGACCGTGGCCGGAAACGCGTTGACAATGCAACGACGCGCCCACGAGCCCGCACGCAGCTGGATTTGAAACGCAGAGGCTAATTAACGGCGTTTACTACGCGATAATAGGGGTAGGAAAACGGAAGCACATTCCTAAGCGCACGCGCCACAATTGTCTGATACCATCTGTGTGAAAAACTTTGTTAAACGTCTCGCTATTAAATACTACCCATGCTACAAACATTGTCTCACAATATTTTTATACACATGATCTTAATATATTAGAATTAAGTTATATATATAAAGCTTGTATGAATAAGATAATTGCATCAGTATGTGTTTTTGTAAGTAAATAGAACAATGCATACTTGTGAAACATGAAGAATGTACATGTAAAAAAAAAAAAAATTACTTTATAGTCTACATTCATTTTTTTTAAACGGGTGGGGGTGTATATAACGTACCAAATCCCATAGATTTGGGGTTATATGTAGAAGGTTTCAAAAATCAAATATAAAATAAATTTAAATCGATAGAACCGTATCTCGCGCTGTAGCGAGAATTTGAAACGATTGTAAACGTGCAGCGGCAATGTCCGGTGGCGTTACGTAAGCATACACACACCGATATAAATTAGGGACACGCCCTAACTTTGAAACATTAATATTTCGGAAACGAATAAATATAGGCAAAAACCAAAATAGCCAAAATGTTTGCCGAAATATTATAATCGCAATACAAATTGCAACCGGACGTCCGAACGGCAATTGGTTCCGGTGTATTTCAGAATATTAAAAATAATAACAATTCTCGAACTGTGGGAATTATTTTTCGTTCTCACGGAATACGGTGACTACATTTTAAGTAGAAGGGAGAGTGTTTCAGCCAATCAGATCATTCTAAAATTTTTGAACAAACGGTGGTTTCGAGCTGAACGCTCTTCACTCTTCTGTAAGGACTCAACCAGTAAACACATACTCTTCTGTAAGGACTCAAACTGTAGACACACACACTCTTCTGTTAGCACTCAATCGGTAGACACACACTTCTGTAAAGATTCAACTTCTGAACAACACACACACTCTTCTGAAACGACTCGACGTGAAGACGAAGATTCACCATTGTCTTATGTGTCAATAAGCAGATCAAATGTAACGACTGGACTGTGAAGGCGTCTACGTACGATACTCTTATTTATCAATAAATAAGCGTACTGCGCAATACATCAAACTGTTGGCGTACGCATATAAGAGATCGACCATATACTACGTGAAGTCACATCAAGAGTACAACAGAACGAGGCCGTCTAGAACGTGGTACGAGCTGAAGAACTGACGACGCAGAGCGACACCCGAGACGAGGTACACACACACACACACACGAGTGCAGAGTATCCGGAACGAGGGCCTGAAGCAGTTGCGGCAGTTAAACCACGGACGTTAAATCCATCAACATTTGCTGAAGGAGCTGAGTCAAAAATGCATCAAATAACAAAAACACAAATGCAGAGAACATACTGAAACAAATCAATAACATACATCCCAAAATACAATTCACAGAAGAAAAAGAAAAACATAACAAAATCAACTATTTAGACATAACCATCACAAGATACAACAAACACATACAATATGCAATATATAGAAAACCAACTTCCACTAACATCATTATACCTAACCATTCTGACCACCCACCACAACATAAAATGGCAGCATTTTATTCGTTATTTAACAGAATGTACAAAATACCCCTAAACAAACAAGAAACTGACAAAGAAAGAAATATAATATACCAAATTGATTATGCAAATGGATACAATAAAAATACTATGATCAAAATAGAAAATAAAATCAAATACAAAATAAAAACTGAACAATTAAGAATTAATCAAACTGAACAACAAATAAATAATAACAACAACAAAAAATGGGCCACATTCACATATATAAATAATAAAATAACAAAACTATTTAAAAACACAGATATAAAAACAGCATACAAAACTAATAAAAATAAATTACAAAATCTAAATAGCTCACACAACAAAGATAATACAACAACCAACGGTATATACAAAATTGAATGCCAAGATTGCAATAAATGTTATATAGGACAAACAAAAAAACAGCTGAGAAAACGTTATTTTGAACACCTAAATGCATACAAAAAACCAAATATATATAAATCCAATTTAGCCACACATGCAATAAACACAGGACATGAATTCCCAGACATAACCAATGTAACACTAATAAAACATATACCACACAAAGGCACCATAATGAACATTTGGGAAAATTTACAGATTTACAAACATAAAACACAAAACAAATTAATACCAGAACAAATACAAATCAATACAAAACATGACACAATATTCAAAGCACTCAACATCGAAAATACACAAAATACAAAAACAGATACCACAACCACACACAATAATACAACTTTGAAGGACCAAAGACCAACAAACTACCTTAATAACATCCAGAAGCCAACACACAAATACTTCACCAGAAACAAGATGGCGAAGGCTGAAGATGGGAGAACAAGAACTCCCGAAACATGTTCCTAAAGGAAAAAATATATCTTGAGGTAAATTTAGTTATAAATATTAAAGTAATATATATATATATATATATATATTGCAACCGTACGTCTGTGTACGTTGGTGTGCATTGTCGTAGTTAGTTAAAAAACTTCTAAATTAGAATCAGTAATTATTATTGTCAAGTTTAAAAAAAAAATGCGTGTTGAAAGCTGTAAGTAACCAGGGAAGGGGAACACCGAATGTGCAGGTCGGTACTGGCATACCACACCACACACAAGCTAACAATGTGTACAGTGTAAGTGATCTGTGTGTGTGTGTGTGTGTGTGTGTGTGTGTGTGTGTGTGTGTGTGTGTGTGTGTGTGTGTGTGTGTGTGTGTGTGTGTGTGTGTGTGTGTGTGTGTGTGTGTGTGTGTGTGTGTGTGTGTGTGTGTGTGTGTGTGTGTGTGTGTGTGTGTGTGTGTGTGTGTGTGTGTGTGTGAACCAGTAGAATCCGGCGTAGCGTCACCCCTGAATAAATGTGAATTAAATAAATAATTTATTTAAATTTTGATGAGTGCGAGTAAGATATGACAAAACAAATTACGCCACGTTATTAATAATATAAAGACGCGCACATGTGCAAAATCTAATGCGAAACAAATAATACATATTAATGCAGTGTAAATAAAAGTGAATAGTACCAAGAACAATTAAAGTATAGAAAAATTGTTAATATACTATTATGCATTAAAAATTACCGATCGTATGAACGTCGAGTAATAAACAAAAGACTTCGCATGTTGCGAATAAAATTAAAATCAGTACGAAAAATAAACGAATCTGTAAAGGGACGCTTGACAAACTATAAAAATATAAATCGTGCACAGAATGGTTGAAACATGATTTTTACGCCCGACAGTATAAATAAGCGAGGATCGCCATCCTCGACCCTCATTCACTGAACACATCTGCAGCTGAAGGCTATGCCCGACTGTGGGGCATCCCAGGGTCGATACCCCAGCAGTATGGAGATAGCACCGTACGAGTCATCTGAATACTGAGAGGACCAGGGGAACCGGACGATGGACTCCAGGAGGATCATATGACAACGGAGGATCGACACATGACATAGGACTCAGGATCATGATGAAGAGTCACTGAATATCACTCCACAAGCAATAAGGTGAAATGAAACCATTTTTAATCGTCATCTTTAAACAGAAGCAAGACATATAATTAAAAAACTAATCTCTAGTGAAATGAAAAACAAATCTAAACAAAAAAAGGACAATAAAACAATAAAAGAAATTAAAATAAAGTAAAGAACAATAATTTAATAATAACTAAAGCAGATAAAAATCAAGCAGCAGTAATTATTGACAAAACAGACTACATCAGAAAAACTGAAGACTTCATCAACAATAACAAATGAATACGCCTAAATAAAAACCCAACAGAAAAATATCTTAAACAAACAATAAAACTAATAAAAACTGCTAAAAACATTTTCAACACTAAAAATACACACACACATATATATATATATATATATATATAATAATCCAGAACCACCTAAAATGAATAGCCTAATTAAAATAGGCAAATTAAACAACCCAATACGTCCATTAATCAACTTCAAAAAAGCACCTACATACAAAATAGCAAAAATAATAGCACAAAAAATAAAATGTAACCATCTAACAAATAATCATCATAACATAAAAAAATACATACGAATTAATAGACAAACTAAAAATAATAAATATAAATGAAAATGCATTTATCACATCATATGATATCACAAAGATGTACACCAACATCTCAGTAGATGAAACAATAGAAATAATAATAAACAAACTTGAAGAACAAAATGAAGACACACAATATATAAACTGAAATAAAAAAATAGCCTCCAACTAATACAAAAACAAAATTACTTTGCATTTAATAGCAAAATTTATCAACAGCAGGAAGGTTTAGCAATGGGATCTCCAGTACCTACCATAATAGCAGAAATATTCTTACAACACGTAGACACCAAAATACAAAAATATTATAAATTCATTTGATCCAAATGGCATATGGATAAGATATGTAGATGATGGGCTATATGTATTAAATAACAAAAACACAAATGCAGATAACATATTAAAATAAATCAATAACATACATGCAAAAATACAATTCACAGAAGAAAAAGAAAAACATAACAAAATCAACTATTTAGACATAACCATCACAAGAAACAACAACCACCTACAATATACAATATACAGAAAACCAACTTCCACTAACATCATTATACCTAACCATTCTGACCACCCACCACAACATAAAATGGCAGCATTCACTATTTAACAGAATGTATAAAATTCCACTAAACAAACAAGAAACAGACAAAGAAATAAATATAATATACCAAATTGCTTACGAAAATGGATACAATAAAAATACTGTAAATAAAATAGAAAATAAAATCAAATGTAAAATAAAAACTGAACAATTAAGAATTAATCAAAATGAACAACACATAAATGATAACAACAATAAAAAATGGGCCACATTCACATACATAAATAATAAAATGACAAAGCTAAAAAAAACTTTTTAAAAACACAGATATCAAAATAGCATACAAAACTAATAAAAATAATTTACAAAAACTAAATAACCCACACAACAAAGATAATACAACAACCAATGGTATATACAAAATTGAATGCCAAGATTGCAATAAATAATACATAGGACAAACAAAAAAACAGTTGAAAAAACGTTATTTTGAACACCTAAATGCATACAAAAAACCAGAAATATATAAATCTAATTTGGCCACACCTGCAATAAACACGGGACATGAATTCCCAGACATAACTAATATGACACTAATAAAACATATACCTCACAAAGGGACCATAATGAACATTTGGGGAAATTTACAAATATACAAACATAAAACACAAAACAAACTAATACCTGAACAAGTACAAATCAATTCAAAACATAACACAATTTTCAAAGCACTCAACATAGAAAATATACAAAAAACTGATACATATACCACACTCACACACAATAATACCAATTCAAAGCACCAGAGACCAACAGGAAACCAAATCAACATCCAGCCAACACACAAATACATCACAAGGTTCAAAAGCAGGATGGCTGAAGATGGGAACACGAGGCTTCGCGAAACATGTTCCAAATAGGGAGAAAACATCTTGAGGTAAAGATCATTATAAAATATATATATTATATACATGAAGAAACGGACTGTAGCAGAAAGTGTTTGAATATATATATATATATATATATATATATATATATATAGTCACATGGTGACTAAGTACACTGATAATTACTTGTGTACTGATAACTATTTTCGTCTGAAAGATTTGGAAATTAAATCAATGTCATTTTGTTGTCTTTGCTTTAAAATATATTGTAAGGAATGTAATTTATTCTAATCAAGGTAACTTGATGCCAGCATTCCCTGAACTTACTTACATAAGTCGTTTCAACTCTCCAAGGAAGTCCACGTTTGTATGTACTGGCTTGTAATATGCCTTAAATTTGTAAAAAAGAGCATTGCATCCTCTCTTCTAATGATAATGGTATTGCCGTTTATGCTCATTTCCTACTTTTTGCAACTTATGCGAATTAATGTTGACTAACGTATTAAACAAGACGTAATAACTTAATGTAAGGTATATAAGACACAAGGTACCTCAGCATCTTTTAAACTTATTATCATCAGAGATATTGTATCTCCTACTATAATACCACGACATCTTTTCATAAGCATTTTATTTTTAATTTCGACTTTTTAATGTATTTAATCCGTTTGGATGAAGTGAGTTTAAAAGAAAATTTTATTTGCAAAACAATTATACTATAAATTCATTACAATGCATGCGCTATTTAAATGCATTATCCTATTGTTAGATGCTACTTTTACAATTATATTAACTCCCAATATAAATCTATTCTAAAGTAACATCTTTACCACTATCATTACTGAATATATTATTACCAAAAGCAATACTCTAATATTACTACCAACACAAGCATCAATATGTAAAAAATATCTGTATAAAAATACAGAATTTTCTAAATAGTAAGTTGATGAAATAAAATAAAATTATGATTATACTGTAATTATTTATTTATATCACATACTATTCATATAATACACATTATATATGTTGAAGAGCTGTTGTTAAGCAATCCATTCACATTCGGATTCACTGGTCTACAAAAAATATTTTTTTTCTGTAACACTAATAAAATATCCTATTTCTTATGTATTTTGTACCTCTGAATCCGAAAATGACAACGAAAAAACTGTATCACGTACAGTTTTTTTGTTACAGTTCTTTCCTAAATTTTGTTTAAATATCTGAAAATAAATGGTGCAAATGCAGATGTATTACTATACAATGAATGTAATACAATACAATGTATTATTTACTAAAATAAATCTATTACATACATCTATTTCACTCTATTTCAAAGAAACAAATATTTTTGTACCATTTTTTAAGGTCTGGTTAGTTTTTATTCACATTTTCCTCTTATGTGGCGTCAAATCTTCTTTTTCCAAAAACCACCAATAATCTCCCATCATAGCAGGATCCCACCGGCCTTGATATCTTGTCCCAATGGTTTTAATATCCTGGTAAAACCTCTCTCCCTGTTCATCACTTACTGCTCCTAAATTCTTGGAAAAAACTCCATATGCGAATGTAAAAAATGTATTTATGTCTTTGTAAGCCTTCAAAAGATTTTCAACCAAAATGTTTGTAGTTTTATTATTTTTTGTTGCCAAGAAATCTTTTGACTACTTTCACAAATGCTTTTTCTCCTGCTAGCTCTTTTTAATTTAGCTATTTTTCAAATTCATCAGGCAAATATATTCTGTGAAATAGGAAAAGAGTAATTAATATAAAGTAAAAAACGAACGATAATCGTAATCAAGATGTCGGAAAACGTTAATAGGGCTACGCTACATTACACAAGGTTTTGGTAAAATCATACCGCTATTCAAAACATTTTGATGTTGACTACAAAAACGTGCCTATGTCGATAAATAAACTCGGACTTTCGTGAAAACCGAACCTCATCAAAAAATGAACTTAGTAAGTGTTAAGTCCTAATGGTAGCAAACAAAATAAGTTCACGTCGAACGAGCGGATCTTGAGAACTACCACAGTTTTATGATCAATAGTTTTTTGTTATCTATGCATGATCGTACATATACAAACCTATGGTGGTGATAGAATATATGTCATATTCAGCAAAATAAACCACCGACGTAAAACTGACGTTTGCCTTAAAAACGTTTATGCCGATTCATTTGACTAGACAAAATCAAAGTTAAATAAACTTTAGGACAATGTAGACTCATTTAATACACGCACAGAAAACAAACAAAAACATACACGGACATATAAACAAACAAATTTACACATACATATGTACACAGTTCTCTACGTACTGTGAGCAAGAATATACATTCACAGATATTCTTTACAAATTGTTTCCGTTCAGTAAGTATAAATAGTTCAATCATTATGTGCTAAATGTTTGAATAATTTGATCACTGCAGTGTATTTTTTAATAATTAGACAAGTGCCAGTCGTTACTTACGTTATATTTTAAATTGTGCCTTGTGCTTTAAAAGCTCTAACGACTTTCTTGTACGTAGTACACTTTATTAAATGTTAAATAAAACGTCGTCTTCTGGTCTTCCTGGATAACAGACTGTTTCCTAGCGGACTTTCTGTATTGTTATTTGTTAGTACAGTGCATCGTAGGACAGATTGTAAACCAATGACAGCTGATGACCTCGCTCGCTAGGAAGAAAAGAACTCTTGCAAGTAACATTGCTACACCTGATTCTGTCACCACATAGCTAAGTATTACTGTAGAACGACAAGTCTCTGGAGGAGGGCGGAGAATTTCAATGCTTAAAAGCTTAACATAACATAGGATTATAACATATATATATATGGCTTCCTGATTGTTTTCGACAAGAAATTTACAACAACAAAATACAAAGGCAGTGCATTCCTGTCATTTATTGTAGATTCTCTGTGTATTAAAGGAAATTACGAAGTTATCATACGTTTTCAGTAAAATTAGAAACAAAGAAGAGTGGTTAAAATATAAGTAGACAGTCGTATGAAATGAATGAAAGCAAGGAACTAAGCAAACACGTAATTATGAAACTCTTCAGAGAAATAGTTTAAAGGTAGTATGATAAAAAATGAGACTGAAAAATTACTAACTTTTTCAGAAACCTAGGGATTAAGAAACAGGTTAAAACGATAGGAAAAAAGTATCTATGGTGGCGAGAAACTATGTTCTGGAGGTGACTAATATTTGCCAGGAAAAAATTCTAGGATTAGAAAAATAAGGGGGAATAAATAAAAAGTTTAAGTGGTATAGTTGTTTTGGTTTCAAGTAAGATTAGTGTTCAGAACAGTTTAGTAATAAGATTACTAAAGTAAGGTTTTGAGTATTTAGCATACAGCTGAAGGAAAAGTAAATAAGTGGTAGTAATCAAATCTGACAGAGGTAAAAACCGATATCTAAATAGGAAGTATAAAGCTGAATCACCTAGGCCTCTCAATGTTTAAATCTAAGTGGGTAACACAGACTTGGCGGATGAAAAATTAGCCAAAGATAGCAAATGTACGATAGCAAAAAAGGGTAGATCAAATTCAAGACGCCTAGAAAGCTGTTCCTCTATGATGTAACTTCTGGAATGGGTGAAAATGTTGAAAATATTTTCAACCTACTAAACCCTCGATTTATATGTTCAACATAACAATAACTCGATGATTTCAGCAAATGGTCACCCACCCATTAAAACTACAAGATGAAGAAAAACTGAATGAGCATGGAACCTATATACATTGAAAGATTTTTTTCTCTGTAATAGTCAAATAAGCGGTTAGGACACATTAATTTAAATACATTAACACAATAGTTTCATTTGCTTAGTCAACATTGGTACTGTAACAAGCTTAATTATTACTAAAACCGAAAATATTATTTCAATTTAATATAATAAGAGTAAAGAGTAGGGGTAAACTGACAGTTCTACCCCGGATGTGACGTCATATGGCGGGAAATTCAAAAATCTAGGTGGTGGGGGTAAAAATCTGGTAGTCGGCTTTCGGTCATGTTGTGGGCGGTGAGTATAAAGTGGGGTTATGTGTGCGTTGATTGGTGTATACGTCGTCGACGTTGCCGCTTCGTGCATGTGTTATAGTGTACGGGTTTGTATATGCAAGGTGTTTTTCCGGTCGGCCATGTTGTAAAATCGTCGTGGTCGGCGTTGCCGACTCGTGCTGGTTAATCGCCGTAGTCGACTCTTGCGTGTGTTATAGTGTACGGGTTTTGTATATGAACGGCGCTGCGGGCGATGGTCGATGCGGTGTATTGTTGGCAACGGCGTGTCTGTGTGTCGTGGCGAACTGTATCGCGAGCCCGTGTAGTGATCCGGTTCGCCGTTCGCCGTTCGCCGTTCGCCGTTCGCCGGCCGCCGTCCGGTTGATCTGCTGTCGGACGCCGTCCGCCGCCGACGGCGAATGGCGAACGGGTTCGTGAGGCTGCGTCGTGAACCGGTCGGTGTCGTTCGCCGTTCGCCGGCCGCCGTCGGCGGCCGGCGAGCGTCGAACGGGTCACGCGGTGATCCGGTTCGTCGTCGAGGATTGGTCTGTGTGTCGGATATTCTGATTGATATGTAATTTTCTATAGGTAAGTAAATGTATACAGATTGTAAAAATACGTTCGCACCAACCTGTTGGTCTAGCGGTCGCTATAGCGGGCCCTACGTTTGTTGTTGTAAGAAACACACATGAATAATAGGGACAAGTGGCAGTTGGCTTCCGCTGAGATTTATTGTGGAACGCACACGCGCACACACACACACACACACACACGCATCATGCATGGAAAAGGAAAGTTGAAAATAAACACTTAAGCAATTACAGATACACTCATGTATTTATTTACATGGACACATCTTATTTACAAAATATTTACAAAAACATAAATTAAAAAGTACATATATACAAAAAAACTATTGTGCACGCTCATATATTATAGACACATATTATTTACAAAATATTTACAAAAACATAAATTAAAAAATAAATACATTTTTAAATATTTATACAAACAGAAATTAAAAACTAATACCTTTTTAAATATTTACAAAAACAGAAATTAAAAAATAATTACATTTTTAAATATATATATACATAAAAAACTGTTGTGCACGTTCACGTTCATCTGTAACAAAAGAAAGAAAGAGTATTAGTGACGCACAGTTGATGCGAGTAGGATGGTTTAGAATAACGTTTATCAGTACTGTAACATACCTCAAAAATGCATACGTCTGTAGAATTCGCGTTTCGGCTTTCCGAACGCGTAGAATCGACATTGCGGACATCTCGGTTCCGCCCCCTGCGACGCCATGGTTAGAAACCAGTTGACTATGCACCTAGAATGGAATGTGTGGGTGCACGGCAACCCGAGGAGCCTCTCCCCATCCGTGTATGAAGCTAGACACGCACCACATGTGGCGTGTGGTAGCATACCCTGGATGGGGCAGTCCTCTCCACGGGTCCAACACCACGTTGGTAATGACCTTCTAAATAATATCATCATCAACGTGGGGTTGTAGTTGTTGTGCATCCTTGGTGTCATAACGTCAATGATTTCAAACAACGGTAATCTTTGTTGTGGTTCCCGTTGTTGTGGCTGCGGCTGAGGCTGAGGCTGCGGCAGCGGCTGCGGCTGCGGCTGCGGCTGCGGCTGCGGCTGAGGCTGTGGGTGATGTCTACAATGCATCGGATGGTGTATGCAATTTGGGCGAGTGGTGCTTATCCGCTACGGTTGATGCTGTGACAACGGTTGCGGCTCATGCTGTGGTGTCCGAGGTCGTAGTGGTTGATGCTGCGGTTGTGGGCGCGGTTGAATGTCACTGTGTGGCAGAATATAAATAAAAAGATAAAAACGTGTACAGTCATGGAAAAAAATATATGTACGCATAAGAAGATGTCTTACACATCGCAGTTTGGGCGAGTGCTTATCCACTGCGGTTGATGATACGACAACGGTTGCGGCTCGTGCTGCAGTAGAGGCTGCGGTGTCTGAGGTCTTATTGGACGATGCTGCGGTTGTGGGTGCGGTTGAATGTCACTGTGTGGCAGAATATAAATAAAAAGATAAAAACGTGTACAGTCATGGAAAAAAAATATGTACGCATAAGAAGATGACTTACATACTGACGTCGATTATAGAAATCGTTGATGATGATGAGTTGTTAAATATTTCATCATCAAGAAAATCTTCGTGACTTTCATTATCATCATCATCATCATCATCATCATCACTATCATCACAAAGATTGACCATCCTCTCATCAAATTCCACATCGTCCATGTGCATGAAGACACCGCTGACAGTGTCACCACTGTATCCGCTAGATTCATCATTACTGGAAAAAAAAGAAGTACAAATTTAATATCGAACGTAAACACAACAGTACAACGGAATGTTAATGAAAACGGTCGTACCGACTCGTGCCGGGTTCAGGAGATGCAGGAGTTCTGCTGGCAGCAGTAGTTGGAGCGACAACATCACTGAAAAAAATAAGTATAAATTGAACACCCAATGCAAACGTAATAGTGCAATAGTTTGTTAATGAAAACGGACTTACCGACTCGTGTCGGGTTGAGGAGACGCTGGGCTTGTGCTGACAGCAGAGGGTGGACCACCAGCATCACTGAAAATAAAAAAATATATATATAAATTTAACGTCTACTGTAATCGTAATAGTATAAAAGATTGACAATGAAAACTCACTTACCCACTCGTCCTGGGTTGAAGAGATGTAGGACTCGTGGTTGCCAGCAACGCACGTTGTATCCGTTGTGAACTACAAAAAAAAACAATAAGTCAGCCGAATGGAATATATTGTTTATGCTCATTAATACATAAAAAAAGGTGTACTTACTCTCTTACACGCCGCTGCTCCTCTTGTATATGGTGTTTGCATACTCGTCCTCGTCCGTTATTATGCATTCTGTAAAATGTAATGAATTATGTATATTAATTAGTAAAAGAACATAATAAAGTGTGTGTGTGTGTGTGTGTATTGCTGAAATTAAACACAAAATACAGTAAGTACTTACATGCAAGATGTAAAACAAACTGAATATGATAATCGTAGCGACAAAAATCTTATATATATATGCATTTGCTCGGTGGGAGTCTGCTACAGACATGCTCCCCCCTATCATAACGTTCACAAGGTCAGACAACATCTTGTTGTTTAAAATTAAACGCATATTCCCCCTCTGTCTCGGCGGGAGTCGATTACATCACCAGCGGCTCGCGTCCGGTTTCACAAGGTTAAACTGACGTCATCTAGTCGCCTACCTCCCCACACTTGCACTGTGTGAATTGTATTAAATAATTTTTATACATGAAATACGAGTTTATTCTTACCATGAGTTACTGATCCGTATACCTCCGCCTCTTCACTTCATTGTTAGGACCAGCATTGTCGTCGGATATCGTGCGTTTACGCGTTCTGTAGTGTCCGTACGTGAGCGTAGTTACTCCGTCGTCCAGTACATACCTCTTATCGTCATAAGGTGACAGGGAAAGTTTCGTTATACGTTGCGTGTACAGCTTATGACGATCGCTTCGTATACACTCGGCAGAGGTGAAAACAGTACGAGTATCGAAAAGACACTCGCTGTACAATTGATGACGTAACCTATTTTTTATTGCCGTCCTTGGCACACCTTTCGCCACCTTTTTGTCGGTGCGGTCGGACAATAGAAGCGAGTAACATTTCGCTCTGAGTCCGACAAATTCCTTGATGGGTTTCCCGTGGGTTTCATCCTTGAACTTCCCCACGACCTTTTTGTTGTCGTCGCTATGACAAGGATGATCCACGGGATAGTCCGACGTGTCGAAAAGGTGGAGATCCTCTTTCATATCAGCGTACACATTATCAGTCCGTATGCTGTAAAGTAAACTGTCTGTATCAGTCATCAATAATGTCAATCGTTGTCCGTACTTGGCGACAGCGTACCGATAATGAAAGTCGTACATTATTAGTTTGCTGACGTCGAGTACTGTGAAGCCGACGTACACCGGACGGGAAAGGAATATCGTCCTGTTTCGTAAGGCCAGTCCGACCAAGTCATCGGTATAGCGGATCATACGCTTTAGTCGTGGATTGGAAAGCAGTTTCTGCAGCCGTTGTTCGTTAGAGACTAGTTGGAAGTCTATTCGTTTCCTCACGTTCTCCAGCGATTTACCATAGACGGCGTTGACCATCAGTTTGAAAAAATCCTTTTCAAAACTGTTTGTGGCTGCCGCTCTCTTTTGCGTGTTGAAATCGATAAACGGTTTCATCCACGCTCTCTGTTTAAAACTCAACACCCTATGGATCGCTTTCAATTCTAGTCCAAGACTTAGATACAACTTTAAATTTCGAAAATGGAGAACGTATTTTTGTTTGTCGTCCAAAGTCGTCAGCAACTTGCGAACGGACGACGAAGGCGTTTCCGATCCGCTAAACCCTTTTGTATAGTGCAGACGTGTGTGGAGTCGGTGAGAGTATGGTGAAAGCTTGTCGGGATTGACGCAGGAACGGACGGGCGCCAGTGGATAATCGGAGTGGAGGTCGTGAAGTTCACGTGGATAGTGTAGGTCGACTTCGAGTATGTAGCCTGTGTCACTGTCATCGCTCAGAGTACGCACGTCCAGTGAGTCGATCTCGTTACGATCAAGCCATCTGAAGTCGGCGTAAGGGAGCGGTTGTGACATGGCTGCACCGTAAAGGTTGTTGCAGTCAGTGTACAGTATGAAAGAGGTCGGCTTTGAAGCATCGTACTGATCGATGATTAGCGGGTTGTTGGCCTTGTCATGGCGGTTGGGTACCATGCTAACGCCGCCGCGAACAGACGATTCGATAAAGAGATGCTGATCTATATCCGTCAACAGCTCCAGTTGCACACCGCTCATCTTCAACATCGCGTGCCAAGCGACGCCAGGAAGCGAATAAAGATGAGCCGGGTCGATCTGGTAGTACCGCATGGCCATCTCACGGAACGCCTCGAAGACGTCGGGCAGCAGCAGTACATCTGTTTTCAGATACAGATCGTGATATTCACCCAGCGTACGGATTCCGAAAGTCCGCCACACGTTCTGCGCGTGAGCGTAATCTTCGTCCGACACAGGTGATTCACTCAGCCTGTTGAAAAAGTGTTCACGTGCAGGCAGACGTGTTTCGTCGAACTTCTTGCTACCTGTCATATAATCGTAAGGGTAGACGCCCTTACGTAAGTGTAGCTCGAAGTGTTCTTCGAAACATTGCTTCGTTAAAGCGAAATCTGCACCGCTCGCGCGCAAGTTTCCAACCAGCATGTCCAAGGACGTGTTCAAAAATTGAAGCGTGTCTACGAAACGCAGGGCACCCAACGAGACCGATACGAAGCGTTCACTAGTGGTAGCGATACAAGCGAGATTGTCGTATTTGCCCAACCCTTGTACCAAGTGATGCGCATCGTAACCTCGTAAGTTATGAAAAAAGACGGGTATGTGTCGGGGAGTCTTGAAGTTGAGGTTAGAAACGTTTTGCGCTGCGCCCAGGTATTGACCGGTCAGATGACAGTGGTTGCGCACCTTGTCGTCGTCAGTCAGAGGTTTTCCACAGAGATGGCATACGACGGTATTTGCGAAAGATAACACGTCATGCTCACTCATAGTAATAGGCACGATGGATTGTATTATTCTGAAGAGTTCACGCTCTTCGACGACCAGTCTATCGAGAAAGGTCTCTACCACGTTCTCACCGTGATAAACGACCTGAGGTTTGAAAATTTTACGCTCGTGGTCGACTATGAGGTAGGAGAAACCTGAAGGAAGGTGTAACGACTCCGTTGTGGTGGACGATGTGTGAGGAGGAGCGTCGCAGCGATGGCAAGGGATGATAAAAGATTCAAAGTCTGCGTATATCGCGAAAGGGACCTTGTGACAGTAGGTGTAATTTTTGAAACACATCACTTTCTCCTCCTCCTTTACAGGTAAACGAATTCTCTGTTCACCGTACGGTGAACAGTGGGGGACGTGTTCGGTAAGGAGCCGTTCTTCGTAGAACCTGTGCAGACAGTAATCGCAATAGAAAGAACGCCCGTCGTGTTTGGTTAGTGAAGACAATAAGCGACTCATATTTTTTACTAAACAGTAATGTTTTCGGTCGTTAGTGGTAAGAAGTAATAGATTAACGTGATGTCGTCTACCAATGGAGGGAGTTATTCTTAACGGGTAAATTTCATTGTCTTCGTATCCGAAAACATTTATAGAAATGTCAGAATTGTCTCGTTCGAATTTCACAATGTCGCATAGACGGGTGGGATAAGTTATACCGGAAGTGATGATACTGTGGAAATGTGATTTGTATTTCGATACACGATCGTTGTGCGAGTGTTGAGGAAATAGTGCGGCCAATACTGACCATACGAAACACATTTGATCGCCCGTATTGTTCACGTTGATGATGGATTTAGTACGAGACAATTCGGGGGGTGTACGGATGAAACTGGAGGCGGCCAGCGGTTGGTACCGTGAGAGAACGAGTTCTAAAGAGACGATGTGGTCCAACACCCAACCGCTACCCTCGCGCGTGAATTTATAAATTGATTCAATGATTTTTTCGTACGAAGCTTCTAAACGATCCGGCAATATGTCTTGGTCACCGATCAGCGTCGTATGGCATCGTCCATGAAAATAGGCTTCAGTCGTCACTTCTTCGTCCTCGTCTGTGTCAGCGTTTACTATGTACTTGACAAATCTCGCTTTAACCGTTATATGCCACTTTATACTAAGCAATCGTGTCAGTTCGTTTAGAATGTCCGTACGTAACGTATCGTGCATTTCATCGAAAAAGGTTATGACATCGTTGACACATTCTTCGTCCTCCGTAACAGCCGTGTAAACGTACGATATCAACGCGCCACGCAACGAATGTTTACGAGCAACAGCAAACGACTGCATTCTTGGTACAATTAACTACAACAACAACAACAAACTTGAAACGATAAAAGCAAAACAATTACTTGCTCGCTTGAGGAACAATGTAATACTGATATGAAGTTAGAAATTAATCACCACTTTATATGCACCACGTGAAACTTAGTCTGCACGAGACTTGCAGGTTAACTACAAAGTGAACGTGAACAACGATCCCCTCTCCGCTTACACTTCAGGCTGCGCGCGCAGCTATCCGCTCCCACCACCATGATACCGAACTATTACCGTCAACGATCCCCCACTACCAACTGCGTGCGCAGCTATCTGCTCCCACTACTGTGCTTTATTTCATACCGACCAATCGACGACAGCCATCCCCACTACGGATGCGCGCGCAGCTATCGCTGAGGAGGTGAAATGCAACTCGACAAACTAACATTCTTGCTTCAGATATGTATGTGTACACATATTCTTTTGCAAGCCGATTAAAAAGCTTTTATAACATCAGTCGTCGTGGTAACATTAAATTTTACGTTCATAAATTTCCGAATGCGAACGTAAAAATTTTTGACCTAGCCAAAGCCGGGTTTATTTACGAAGACGATGGTGATGTTGTAAGATGCTGCAAGTGTAAAATACGAATTATGGATTGGGCAGTGGGTGACGATCCGGTCCAAGTCCATAAGGCGTCAATGCCCGCATGCGATTTCGTTCGTGAACACTTGTAGAAATCGACGCACGCAAAAACGGCTCTTTTCAGAGCCGACATAAACTCATGTACAAACATACCCGTTTGGGTAGTACTAGGTGTTAGTACTACTACTACTACCGAACGACAGTAGTCACTCCAAAAGTGTGAGTGAAGACACCCATAATAAAAAAAAAAATTATAAATAAAAAAATTCCTCAAACAATATGCGTATACACTATAAATATCACGATCATGACTAATAGCGTATCACTCACATCGCACATCATCGACACGATGGACGTCTATCGATACGATGATGGGAAACATTTCACAATAACAAAAGCTTCACGAAGCGCGATACGGTCCAACTTATGTTCTGTGTATTTTGTGAAGAAAAGACGATTTTGCGGCAACTACTGTACACGTTATAAGTTCGGTGTTGACAGATATCACGGACGTTGTTGGCATCACATTAAAAAACGTACCAGTGATCTGCCACCTATAGTGCTGTTGATGATAGTCTCCGATCGTATACACAACAAATCACGTTGGCTTGAATTTATCGAAGAGTGCGAACGAAACAACGTACCGATAGAACTCGTAGTTTACGAAAAGAGTATGTTCAAGTGTACCGTACGTCATGGATGGAATTTTCTTTCACGTTTCCGCCCGATTCCCGAACTGTATCGTGCCGTTCAACGCGTGCACGGTTTACACGATTCGCATGGACGGATGAACTACGCAACGGTGTACACGGACATGCTCGCATATGGAAGTTCGATCCCTCACGCTTCGTGTTGCATTGTCATTACGGAGCGCACTATTCCGATACGTACACCTATTGAAATATACAGAAGCGCGACAGCGATAGCGCCAAAGTGCGCACTAGATCCTAGCTACAACGTAAGTTTTGACGTGCGCTGCCCACCGTCCTCGTTACCGACACTAGCGAGAGGGAAACAGTTCGCGATAGTGAAAAACAAGGCGCAAGGATTGTTTTCGGTACCCTTTCTGAAGGAGGCGTTGCCTACGCTTCGCGAGTATTGTGAATACTTCGGTCTGCAGTATTCGCATGAACAAGGGTACATGGTGAAAGACCGACGTTTGTACAAACAGTGGCAGCGGTGCACCGGTGCTATGGCTGACGAATTTTGGTTGTTGAACTCGTACCTGATACGCCTGCACTTGGAGTCACGAAGTCAGCGCCCGATCGCTGAACTCAAAGCTAAACACATGTGCGAGCGTCTACCCGAGAACGATAACGTCATAGTCGCGGAAATGCACGAGTATCGCGAGAACGTTATACGTAGCGTCGTATTCAAAGACATGAATTCCGTCAAGACCGTACGAGCGTTGGACACGAAACAACATACGCTCATGAGATATTACAGCGGAATGGGTCTCGTGCGTAATGGGTGTATGAATATCAGTTTAGCTCACGTTTTAATGTACTTGCGCAATCACAAGAAGAACGCGCTGTTCTTCCGTTCAGTCGAGATGATATAATTGGGTGTGGTGTGGCGGCGTCGCGACAGTCATGTGATGGAAGGCAGTCGTACCAGAACGGTACCAACGAGAGTTACGTTCAGCACAGAGCGGACGGTTTACGACGTGCCAGCGTATTGTGAATCACGGTTTGCAACGCGACGACATGAGAATGAAACAACGAGCGAAGAACGTACAGCAGACCGTTCGCAAGACTATTGCGTCGGAGTTGCACAGACCAGTAAGACGGAATTTTCCGAGACGAGCGGTCGAGTTGAAGGGACTTCACGACTTGTACCAAGCGGACCTGGTAGAGATGATACCGCACGCGAAGGTGAACAAGGGATTCAAGTACCTCATGACGATGATTAACGCGTTTAGCAAGTACGCGTACGCAGTTCCGTTAAAAACAAAGACGGGTGTAGAGGTCGCACGAGCTCTGGAACCGATTCTGCGCGCTAATAAAATGAAATATCTTCAGACGGACAACGGGAAAGAGTACTACAACAGCGTCGTACAAACGTTGCTGAGGAGATATGGTGTCACACTGTATTCTACGTATAGTGAGAAAAAGGCGTCCATCGTGGAACGCTTCAACCGTACGTTGAAAACTCATATGTATCGTGCGTTCAGCGAACAAGGTCATTACCGTTGGTTGGATATGTTACCGGAACTGGTCAGAGTGTACAACGACAGCGTGCACAGAACGATCGGAATGAAACCATGTCAGGTGAACGAATCCAACGAACGCACGTTGCTACGACGGATTCACAAGAACACAGCGAGAAGCATCGACTATAAACAACCAAAGTTCAAAGTAGGCGATCGAGTGCGTATAAGCAAATACAAAATGACGTTCGCCAAAGGATATATGCCTAACTGGACGAACGAGATATTCCATGTTCACACGGTACGTACCGCCAGCGTACCCGTCACTTATTCGTTAAAGGATCATACGGGAGAAATGTTGAAAGGCGGTTTTTACGAACACGAAATCAGTAAATCGAACGTTGGTGACGTGTACTTGGTAGAAAAGATCGTTCAACGTAAAGGTGATCGTGTGAAAGTCAGGTGGTTAGGATTCGATGGTAAACACGATTCGTGGATACCCAAGAAGAACTTGCTATAACAAGGAATTGGCTTGCGGAATAGAACCAGTATGCTTCGGTGCGTTACGATGACAACATGCGCGCTGTGTACGGTGTGAAAGACGTTGTGTCGCATCCTGGCTACGATGTGTACGTCGTGAACACGCCCGAGAACGAGATCGAGCGCATGCGCAGGATATTAACAGTACACGAGTATTGGCAACGGGTTACTAATCGTGTGACGAGATTCCGACTCAGCGAAATAGTACATAGAGGCACCGGATTCGATCACTACAAAGAATGTGTTTGGTCGGATCCGAACTGTGAAACGGGTCCTGACACTTGTGTGTGCAGTTACATATCTGTCGATTGTACCAACATAGTGCGAATATTAACTAGACTTTGGACGGAACAAAATGAAAATATTACAACAAGCGCACAGACTAAAAATAAAGGACGTGGACTATTCGAAATTGTGTGGCGATGGTGGTGGCGGTGGTTGTGGCAGAAAAAAACGTAAGCACGGACGTCTTCTGCCCGATACCGTACGTTCGATCATCTGCGGACCTTCCGCGTGTGAAAGACTAACGTCATGTTCAACCTATTGTTCGATGTGAACGGGTTGAGATTCGCGAACCTGTACGTGTTTTCTAAATCATTGTTTCAACCCAAATATCAGATGCTGGAAACCCTGATGACACGATTTTCAAACGAAGGAATGGGTTATCACGCGTACAACGATAACGATGAGGTACCCCCTCCTGACGAGGTCGATCCCAATTCTATTATTGTGTTCGACGATGTGTCTTGTGAAAGACAACACAACATACGCAAGTATTTCGCTATGGGACGACACAGTGGAGTGGACACGTTTTATCTGTGTCAGACGTACAGCCAAGTGCCGAAACAGTTGGTACGCGACAACGCCAATCTAATAGTGTTGTTCAAATAGGACGATCTCAACTTGAAGCACGTGTACAACGATCACGTCAACATGGACATGAAATACGACACGTTTAAGAACGTGTGCGTTGAAGCGTGGAAAGATCGTTACGGGTTTCTCGTCGTGGACAAGGATTCTTCTATCGACATCGGTAGGTACAGAGCTGGTTTCGATCGTTTCATAGTAGCCACGTCTAACGATTAACAGCTGTTCACCAAAAAAATTGTCGAGCGTACGGGTAAATACCAGTGTCCCGCTGTCAGCAACGTTAGTCGACGTACCGACGTTTATCGAGATGGACGAAAAGAAGAAACGATTAGCCCACGATATCGACACGATCAGCGATGACATACGGAAGAAATACCGTGCGTTAAAACACGGTATCCGTGAAGAGGAAGCAACTTTATCCAAAAGTTACAAACCGATACTGGAACCGTTACAAACTCTTTCGCAAGCGTTGGTTGAAAAAAAAACGTAAAACAACAAACGAAAAGCCGACGAAAAAGATGAAGCGTGAGGAGGAGGAGGAGGAGGAGGAGGAGGAGGCGGTGGAAGATGAGGAGGCGGTGGAAGAGGAGGATCTGATGGGCGCGAGTAGTAAGATCGATATAGGAACACCGCTCCGTCACCGATCGACACCACGTTTCCTGAAAACACCCGTGATAGCCGAAACATCGGACGAGGACGACGACGACGAGGACGATCCTAGTCTCAACATCGAAAAAATGTTAGACACACCAGAAGGAAGGCGTGAAGCGCGTAGATATTTTCTGTCCAAATACGACAGCGCATCGTTAGCGAACAAGTACATGCGCATGATCGTGTCGGCCGAACGTGATCGTCTGATGGATTATACATACGGTGTAAGAAACACAAATGGAAAATGGATGATCGGTGATTCACCGTTTGAAATCGAAACGGACGATACTATCCTCATCAACGGTAAACGATATAAAGGCACACCGGGTCTATACGAACTCGTGTTCATGAAGGACCCTAACGAAAACATTTACAACGAGACGGATATGAAGGCGTACAAAGATATACTACCCGCCACCAACGCCCACAAGCATTATTATTTATCGAACCCTCAGGTAAAGGCGAACAGAGGTGTAAAATATAAACGGATAATATCAAAGCTGTTCCCACCGAAACGTACAGGACACGGGTATAATACCGACAGAACGTATATGGTAGCGTCGAAAAAAAAAGACAAAATCGATTACGTGCACTGGGACGATCCGAATGAACTGGTGGACAGATTGCGAGTGTTGATAGCGTCACAGCGCGCTGGAAACGGTGGGCACACGAACGAAATCGTTTCAATAGTAGAAGAACTACGTGAAGCTGACATCATCGTATAAATTAGACGGGTATACGACGACTACCGTCATTAGCAACAGCATCGAGACACGATTCACACATGTATACCACGCTAGTGTTTATTATCGCGTCCACGAGAGTCGTCGCATCGTCCTTCGAGAGTAATAACGCGAACGATATAGACTTCGCTATCGATTACTTGACGCGTTACGGATATGTACCCGACGATAGTTTACAAGACACAGACAACGCCACCGTCGACGGCGGCGTTATTACGTCCTACCTGCGGACGTTTCAAGAGAATTACAATTTAACCGTAAACGGAGAATTGAACAACGAAACGATGAATCTGATGCAGGCGCGGAGATGTGGTAACAAAGATTTTGCGTCGTACACCTTACGAACACCTTGGACCAAGAGACGACTGTCGTGGCGATTCGTTCACGGTACCGCTGACGCTATAAAAGCGACACGACAAGCGTTCGCTATATGGCGGAAACATTCAAATTTGGAATTCGAATATCGACCCAACGACATAAATGTGGACATAGCCATCGCTATGAGATATTTTAAACACAGGTGTCTGACCTCCAAGTGTACGATCTGTGGGTACGATTTGGACGGACGGGGAGGTATACTCGCACACGCTTACTACCCGCCCGATCTACCTTACAACACTTCCGAAATACATATGGACTACTACGAATCGTGGAATTATACGAACGCAACCGAAATACCGGACGATCAGACCAGTTTTCTACAGGTGCTAACGCACGAGATCGGACACGCGTTAGGACTGGCTCATTCCCTCGAGAAGGAATCGATCATGTACCCTTTCTACGTACCGCGCTCGGATGGACCGTTTGACCTGAGAGACGACGATATAAGAGGCATTCAGCACTTGTACGGGAAGCCGTCGATCGCTATGGCGACGACGACGACGGCGAGGTCGATGACGAACGACACCGTCCGGACGACGACGGATTTATGTCGACTAAAGAATGTTAATCAATTTTTAATAATCAACAGACACGTATATATAGTGCACGATAACTTTTTGTGGACAATGGACCTCGAGTCGAAGCGTCTGGGTGGTGGTGGGAGTCCGCTTCTGTTGACGGATTGGTTGACGTTCTTACCGTTAACGTTCACCAAAGTTTCGGCGATGTACCAGAGACCGCGCTCCGAAGAATTGGTGCTCTTCATAGACGGATACGTGTACATGTTCGATATACACAGTCTACAGCCGGTGAACGGGTATCCAAAAGCGATCACGACTCTCGGTGTTCGCACGCTGACAAAAATAAACGCTGCGATACACACCTACACAGGACGTACATTTCTGCTGTATAACGATATGTATTACGGTGAGATAGACGAGTGCTCGTTCATGATCAAGAAACACGGATACGTTAAAGATCGCTTTGTCGGCTTACCTGAAGCCGTTGATAGCGCGTTTCGATATACCGACGGAAAGATTTATTTCTTCAAAGACGCACGTGTATACGTGTACGATGAATTTCTAAACACGATCGTGAAAGGAAAACATACCGACGGACTCTCCGTCGTCGGAATAAAATGTATAGACAGTACGATCGTATCAAAACTAATCGATTTATTACGTGAATACGCATAAATTCTGCGTACGATGGTCGACGCGCATCATTAACGAGATGAGCGTTGACAAGTTCGGCAGACACCAGAGCGCCGTCAGAGTCCAAAGGGAGACGCGACGCAGTCTGCGGGAGGATATCGGAATCGCGATGACAGAGGACGGACACTTCGATGTAGCAGGGAAAAAAATACACAACTTGGGCGAACCGCATGATGGTAACGATGCCGTTCCACTGCGGTTCGTGCAAGACCACTGTCTGGTCGTCGATCCGTCAACGCAAGGTTCCTCGAGAATAGACGTGAAAGGTAGTAAGCTCATCAACGTCGGCGCTCCCATCGATCTCACGGATGCTGTCAACAAGCAGTATGTAGACTACACGTGTTTGCGTTTCACGACGGTACCGAACAAGAAGAACGGTACCGTCATCGATGCGCGGGACCATCGCATACAGTCTCTGAGAGACCCGATTCGTGCGAGAGACGCTGCGACCAAAGTATATGTGGACGCAAAGATCATACCGAAGGATACGAACTCTAACCTAATGGTCGGCAACGTGCGGATAACGCAGTTAGCGTCGCCTGTCAACAACAAAGACGCTGTAAACTTGGAATTTTTGAACCAGCATACAATCACAACGGTAAACGACTCTTATTTAAACGCACAAGGAAAGACTATTCTGAACATCGGTGACGGTGGCACACGGCCCACAGACGCTGTGAACGTGCGTCAATTGGAGGACACGAAGCGGTACGCGAAGAGCGAAACGTACAAACTCGCAAAAGTGTTCCAACACCGTTGGGAGAAAGTGGTATCGTATATCTATAAATTGCATACGCACGCAGCGCGTACTTCACTCGGCGCCGAAGAGGCAGAGTTACTACTCACGAGCAAGGCGGAGACGACCAAATTGATTAGCGATCTTGACAAGTCCTTCGACAAAAAGGACGAGAACGATTGGAGATCTCTTTATCGACAGCAGGCGAAACAGTAGACATGTACGAACTTCGTAGTCGTGTTGATAAAAAAAAGGGGCGTGGTCTCATAGGAAAAATAGTTAAAAGCGCGGTACCATTCGTCACAAAGTCAGTACCTACACTGATCAATCGAGCGGTGGACGTATTACCTGTGGAACTACATCTGCCCGGCTACAGATTCTGCGGACCCGGAACGAAACTAGAGGAGAGATTGGCTCGTGGTGATCGAGGAATCAACGAGTTGGACGAAGCCTGTCGCGAACACGATATCGCCTACTCCAAGTATAAGGACAACGAACGAAGACGCATAGCGGATCGTGTGCTAGCCGGCAAGGCGTGGGAACGTGTGAAAGCTTTGAATTCAGGCATCAGTGAAAGAGCGTACGCGGCGGCCGTAGCGGCAGCGATGAAAGCGAAATCGGCGTTAGGTAGCGGACTATGCTGTGGTGGTGTGCGTAAAAGGCGTCGTCGCACCGGTCGACGCAAGTCGATTCGGCGCACGATAATCAAGAGAAGGAGGAGGACGACAGGGACGGGACGACGAAGACGGACCGGTGGTGGTGGTAAAAGGGCTTCGGGACTATACCTTCGTCCGTACCGAAAAAACTAATCGAAATACCCGTGCGCCCGTTGTCCGATGGAGATTTGTACGAGTACGCGAAACGATTGCGCGTACCTCATTTCAGAGGCGTGTACATGCGCGACGCACTTCCTCGCTCACCGTGGGAGAACGAAAGCGCGATCGTGAATCTGGACGACGCTACCGGACCGGGCACGCACTGGGTATGCTACAAGAAGCGTGGTGACGGAGTCACGTACTTTGATGGATTCGGCAATCTACGCCCTCCCGTCGTGCTAATACGGTACTTTGGATCGTACGTGAACGACGTTCGTTAAAATTACGCGCGTAAACAACCGCCGGACACGGTCATCTGCGGACATTTATGTTTGGATTTTTTGACATCAAACGATCAGTAAACGACGAGATGTCTTCACTTACGGTCACCGTCACGGGTACGGATCCAAGCGCACTGGTTTGTGACTTTTTTCCACCGCTCGAACTGACGGACGGTGAATGGTATGCAGGACTGCTGGACTTTACCACGTACAACTCTATACCGAACGTGGAAAGCGGAAGAAACAACGTCTTTCCTGTACTAAAGGGTCCACGTAAAACGCTAGAACTCATCAAAATGCCGACCGGTGCGTACGAAATCAGTGATATCGAAACGTACCTGAAGAAAGAGCTATCAGACCCGAAATTTACTCTACGCCCTAACAACAACACGTTAAAATGTGAACTTTATTGCTCATACGAGATCGATTTCGAGCGTACAGAACACGGAATCGGTACCATGTTGTGTTTTTCCAAGAACCGCAAGTTAGAAGCGTATATATTACACACGTCGGACACACCAGTAAACATTAACAAACTGAACGTTTTGGAGATAAGGTGTAACGTCGTACAAGGTTCATACAAGGCGGGACGAAACGACCATATACTGCACTCGTTCTACCCGACTGTCGAGCCTGGATTCAAGATAGTCGAAACGCCTGCCAACGTCATTTATCTTCCGCTTAACATACTACACTTGTGTAACGTTACAGTGTCCGTACACGATCAGGACGGTGATATTGTGAATTTTCGTGACGAAGTTATCACCGCGCGTATACATTTGAAACGCGCGTAGTAATCATGGGATTTTATTTCAACGATACCGCTTTACCTACAGCATCGGTGACGAAGAGCGGTGGTACACACAAGATAAAAGTGGACGACACTTTTGGACAGAGTATCAGTAGACGTACGTCGTTGTCACGATTAACAACGGCTAACCGACGCTACCTGATTTCACAAGGATTCAAACTCAAGAAAAACAAGTAATATGGCGGACAGTGGTATCGTCTTATCGGTCGAACGACGACCGTTTTTTGAAGACAACATAACACATTACGAATATCATCCTCATGCACCATACGCGTCGACGTCGCGATACGGAAATAACGATGAGATACGTATACCTATCCTGCAACAGGAAGTCTTCACTTTACCGATGGAAAGTTTCCTGTACGTTGAAGGCAATTTGAGCAAGAAGACCGACAGCACCGATACTGTGAACGTGAAAATGGTCAACAACGCGATCGCATTTTTTTTCGAAGAAATCCGATACGAACTGGCCGGTGTGGAAGTGGATCGTACCAAGAGCGTTGGCATCGCATCCACTATTAAAACCATGCTATCCGTTGGTATGCATGACGTGGTTTCGATGAAAAACGCCGGTTGGGTTGCCCCCACGGCTAACGAGCTAACACCTTCCGGTAAAAACGGTGAATTCAACTTTTGCATACCATTGAGGATGCTGATGGGATTCGCTGAGGATTTCACGCACGTCATATTAAACATGAAACAGGAACTGATACTGTTGCGCACTTCCACTGACGTTAACGCACTGTTCTCGTCCACGGATACGTCAGCTAATGCCGATATAGAACTGACCAAAATCTCTTGGATGATTCTGTTCGTGTACGTGAACAACGAAGTACGGATACGGCTGTTGGACATCGTACGCAAGGATTTACCGCTTTTCTTACCATTTCGCAGTTGGGAACTCCACGAGTACCCGGCTTTACCTTCAATTGACAGACAGACTTGGACGGTAAAAACAACGACACAACTGGAGAAACCGCGGTACGTGATACTCACGTTCCAGACCGCTAGAAAGAACGATCTGAAGAAACACGCGGACGAATTCGATCACTGCAAGGTGACCAACGCAAGACTCTTTCTGAACGACAAATACTACCCGTACGATAACCTGAACCTGGATATCGATAATGGACGTTACGCTCTGCTGTACGACATGTATACAAGATTTCAAAAATCGTACTATCATAGAACTCAACCCAACGTACTTCTAGCACCGACCGAGTTCATAACGAAAGCACCGCTATTCGTCTTCGATTGTAGCAGACAGGACGAGTCGCTCAAGTCGTCACCGGTCGACGTCAGATTAGAATTCGAGTCATCGACCAATTTCCCCCCTCAGACCGCGGCCTACTGCTTGATACTGCACGATTCGCTCAACGTCTACACTCCGCTGTCCAACACGGTGCGCAGACACAATTAAACTTACTCTATATATTATTGTTTTTTTGCTGTAAATATTATGTTGCTTTTTACAATATTATGTGTGTGTGTGTATTTCATGTATGTGTTTTTTTTATATTAAAAGATGTAATCAATTTTCATGTATTTTATTTTCTTAATACCTGTAACCTCCCTCTTTCCGAACGGTGGGAGAGGGAAACGTCTCCCCTCCTATTCTTCGCTCAGTGTTTCATCAGCGCGAGTCGTGAGAGGACGTGCACGATGCTTTCGTACGATCACAAGGATGACGATAACGATCGCAACGAAAACCGCTATTTCAGACAGTGCGGTGAAGCGATGACGATCAAGTCCGTATCTCCGGACGACAAAGAAGTGCAGATCGCACTGATTAAAAAAATCATATCTCCTTATCCACGTTACAGAAACATTGAAGACCGTTTAAAGAGTTTTAAAGATTGGCCGATATCGTTGACGATAACGCCTAAAGAACTAGCCGAAGCGGGTTTCTTTTACAACGGATGCAACGATAGAGTGATATGTTTTTGCTGTGGAGGCGGTTTAAACAAATGGGAGCGAGGAGGAAACGCTTGGACGGAACACGCACGTCATTTCCCCGTGTGCTCTTACGTAATGTTAGTGAAAGATAAAAAATTCATCCTAAAGGCATTGGGTATCATTACCGAACCGGAAGCAGCAGCAGGAGCAGCAGCAACAGCAGTGGCAGCAGAGAACGGACAAAGCACCGACTCGATCAAAGAGAATAACAAAAAAACCGGATGCAGCAGCAGCAGTGGCAGCAGAGAACGGACAAAGCACCGACTCGATCAAAGAGAATAAAAAAGAAGAAGAAGGGGGTCCGGATCGGGATACGATGTGCAAAGTTTGTTACGCACATATTGTTGAAGTCGTACTTATTCCCTGTCGTCATTTTGTCATATGTGTGAATTGCGCCATCACTCTAAATCAGTGTCCCGTATGTAGAGCCACATACACCGCTTATATGAGAGTGTATTTCTAGTTCGTTTTCATGCACTGAGAACGTCTAAACAACGTGCAGTCAGAAAACGAACAGCAAATTCATACTCGCGCTTACCGACTGTTAATACAAAAGCAAGAACGTTTCGTCTAATGCATGAAATAAACCAGTAAAAATAGTTTAAAAAACAATGCTGCTGCTGTGACGGAAGTGTTTATAAATAAACGATATCTCACTACTTCCTCAGTGTTTCGGAAGGACGTGTCGAGAACAAACGCATGGAGCTGTTGACTTCGTACGAGTACAGACGATGCAGTGACTTAACGAACGCAGTACTGTACCCTGTAGATCTTTTTGTATACAACGTTTTGACGCAAGAATTTGTTGCACTGATTCGTGACGTGGAGACAAGGTACAAAGTAAACGTTCCGAAAAAATTCTTTACGGACGTTTCACAACATACAACGTGTCTGTTTCGCGAGACGGACGGATCGGCAGCGTTCCTAGTAGCACCGAACACATTGTTTGTAACGAAAAAAGATGGCAGTCGACGAGCTAGCAGTCATACTTGACTTTCACTGTTTCGTGGACGATAACGGAAACGAACTCGTCAAGGAACTGGCCGTTATGGATGTCACCGCATTTACCAGCAGACATTGGATATTTGCACCACCAGTTGACACGAACGTTTCGAATCACAAACACATGAGGACGAACCGATGGTTAACGGAGCATTATCACGGACTAGAGTGGAGGGACGGGGACACATCGTACGAACATCTTGTGCCGATATTAGTAAAATACGTTTCCTTTTAACTATGTGTTCGTAAAAGGTTTACAGAAAAAAAGATTTCTGGAAAAGCGTATCGTGCATTACAATATTATAAATTTAGAAGATTTCGGTTGTCCTAAACTCGAACAATTACGTCCGATGCACGGAACAGCATGTTTCGCGCACCGTTTATTTCCAGAAATATGTACAAATAATAGAGTGCACGCTTTACGTGAGTGGGTTATATCGGATTTTAGACTTATCAGTAGGTTTCTGGTAAATTATTAACATTTTTATTTAGCATCATGTCGTTTGCATGACCCGAGATATGGAAAACCCTGAACCTTTTCAAATTCATAATCGTTAATGCGCAGGGACAGGGTACGAGTATTGGCACCTACAACCATATATTTGGTTTTGCTTTGGTTTATAACCAAGCCCATAGCCTTACCGGACAACTCCAGTTCCTGAAAGGCTTCCTTTAAGCCAAATTCAGACCTACTTATGACGTCAATGTCATCGGCATAGGCCAGAAGCTGTACCTCCTTGTGAAATATGTGTCCGCTAGTTTGAATTCCTGAATCCCTGATGACCTTTTCTAGAGCTATGTTGAACAACAGACATGCTAAGGCATCTCCTTGTTTCAACCCATTCAATGTTTTTAAGGAGTTAGATAGATTTGATTGTATTCTGATTTGGCACTTAGAATTGGACATAACTACTCCAACCATACGCACCAACTTAGATGGTATATGCAACTCCTTCATAGCTCTATATAGCATTTTCCGGTTGATTGAATCATATGCCGACTGGAAATCGACAAAGAGATGGTGAGTGGGCACTCCATATTCCAACGTCTTTTCCAGAATTTGCCTTAGTGTAAATATTTGGTCTGTTGTTGACCTATTCCTAGTGAATCCACACTGATATTCTTTTATGTTTTCCTCAGCGTAGGGAAGCAGCCTAGAAAATATGATGTTGAACAATACCTTATATGCTGTATTAAGTAGAGAGATGCCCCTATAATTTTTACATATAAGCGGATCACCCTTTTTATGTATTAAACACACCACCCCATTGTTCCACTCATCAGGCATTACCTCCTCCAGCCATATTCGCTCTATAAGATGGGCAAATTCCTTTATGAAATCTCCTCCTGCGGTCTTTAATAGTTCCCCTGGTAAACCATCGGAACCTGCTGCGTTGTTATTTTTAAGCTTTTCTAGAGCTTCATACACCTCGTCATAGGATGGCACCAACTCCTCTCTATCATCCTCGAATTCTCCTACCTCCTCTTCATTCTCAGATGCCTCCATCGAAGCCTCCCCAACTGAGCCTAGCAACTCTTCGAAGTGTTCTGTCCATCTCCTGATCACGCCAGCATTATCACTCACAAGGCCACCATTATTATCCCTACAGGCATTTGTTCTAGGCTGAAATTCCTGTCTCATATCATTCACCTTCCTGTACATATCTCGGCTCAGCCTTTTACTCTTATATTCCTCTATCTTTTCCATCTGTCTCATCATATACTCCCTCTTTTTTCCTCTATGAATCTTCTTTTCCCTCCGCCTGGCCTTCCTGTATTCCTCTCGAACAGCCCTAGTGCATTTCCTTTGGATCATAAATTTGTATGTCTTGTTTTTGAAGTCAGTTGCCTCTTCACACTCCTTATCAAACCACTCATCTCGCCCATGTCTCTTCTTCAAACCAACGATTTCTTCTCCCGTGGTCACTAACATGTTTTTTAGATTAAGCCAGTGGTTTTCTATATCTTGTTCCTCACGGCATTCAAGTCTCCACTGTCTAATTTTCTCATTAGTAACTTCCTCGAACCTCCGTTTTATTTCTTCTTCCTTTAGCATTTCTGTATTGTATCTAACAGTCTTTATTCCTTTTTCATTTCTATTATTGGAGATTCTAGCTCTCAGTTTTGCAACTACGAGATAGTGATCGCTGTCCATGTTGGCACTTCTATAAACTCTCACGTCTTGTAAGTCTGACTTATGGCGGCCATCCAATAGGACATGATCTATTTGATTGACCGTTCTCCCATCTGGAGAGATCCATGTGCCCTTATGTATGTCTTTGTGGTCGAAGAAAGTCCCTCCTATGATCATATTTTGACCAACTGCAAAGTTCAATAGTCGGAAACCATTGTCTGAGTGTTCAGAGTGTAAACTATACTTTCCTATATTACTACAGGTATGGCTGCTTCCCACTTTGGCATTTAAGTCACCTATGATTATTTTTATGTCATGTATAGGGCTGCTAGCATACGCATTCTCCAGCAAGTCATAAAAATCATCTTTCTCCTCCTCAGGCTTATCATCAGTTGGGGCATGCACGTTTATTATAGTATAGTTAAAGAAAATTCCCCTAAGTCTTATTTTACACATTCTAGGTGTAAGGGGTTTAAAATCGATGATATTTGCTTTCATTCTACGGCTTACCAAGAAGCCAGTTCCAAGCACATGGTCCCGGAACTGATTATGTATACTGATTAGCATAATTTAATAAAGAATTTAAAAAATATACGGCTGACACTACTTTCAGATATTACTGTGCAAAGGGATTTAGAACAAATTTCTGGAAATATAGACCTACTGTATCTCTCTATTGTAATAGTAAGCTTAGCTGAGCACGTTAACCGTGTACTCGAAGTACATGCAATTTCAACAAGCAGTGCTTTTACTGCCACTAAGAAAATTAAAATACTACTGGGAGGGTTGCAATCCATCTACAACAAAAGTTTTTATTGGAAAAAGGTTTTACAAACAGACGTCCTTTCAAACGCGTAGGTTCATGTAGATTAAATTCTAAGAAGTAATGAATCCGTTTTTTTGTATTGTTTACAATCAGCGTTTTTCATCTATAAAGAATTGATTTCGTCTTAATTCTATTTGGTTTATTATTTGAGAAATAAAATTGTAAGTAGGATTGCTTAGTATTATATATTGTTAGTAACATATCAGGAATTTTCCCAATAGAATATGCTGGTAGCGAATTGTCAAAACAGACTTGCACGAAGACGTTTTAAATTGTAATTTAGTTCTACAATGTTCGTAAAATACTGTGGATTGCAAAATATGTTTCTTAACAAAAGTATGATAATAATGAGCTTGGGTAAAATTTATGTACTTTTAAAATTACAAATCAGTCTGTGTAGCTTGTCTGCACGTGTGTATGAGCAGGTACAGTTCAATTACTGAATATCTGTAACTGGATTTATGAGACATGGAAATAGTTCGCGCACTCGCGTACTTATAGTGAGGAGTGTCATGGGGATCAACTAAATGCTTCCGGATGTTAATACATTCAGATTTTTTGGTTGTGAAATCACAATGAAGTTTGCACTGTATCCACTACGCATACAGTAGCGACTCATGTCTAAAAAAGTAGTAGTTGTCCATTCTATGTTTCTCTCTCTCGCTCTCTCGCTCTCTCTCTCTCTCTCTCCCCCTCTCTCTCTCTCTCTCTCTCTCTCTCTCTCTCTCTCTCTCTCTCTCTCTCTCTCTCTCTCTGCCTTTCGATGTTTATTATTTACCTATATATTTTTTTTACCTCCATATTTTTTCTTTCGTTCCATGTATTTGCTTGCGCTCATATGCTCCAGTTACTTGCCTTTTCTACTACATTGATTTTTTTTTTTGGATTCCTAAAAATTAAACTCTTATGATACAATTAAGATACTTGTAATATTGTCAATACAAAAAATTATGTCATAATCTAATAGTATGCCAAAATTCTCATAGTTTTATAGTTAACAGAAATCTGAAGAAAACCTGATCCGGAGAGACTTGCTTAGTCTACCAGAGTGTATCAAACAAATGAAATATATTTACGGGCATTTATAAATTAAATTTTAGAAAATGAATTCACATAATTTTTCTATACATCATCATGAATGGAGGCGTGGTGATAAGTATGTTTAAAGTATTTCGTTTTCAATATTATTTTCATTAATATTTGTCAGAAGGTTCTCAAGAGTACCATTTGTTAAAAACAAATCCGTAATATTAAAAAAAAATAATTTGTTTAAGCAGTCGTAAACATTATTCATATGTTTCGTACCAGTAGTATCGACTGCCAAAGGGCGCGTTGACATCATACTGTCACGACATTACAGAACAATCTACATGTTTCTCGAATGTTCCAGTGGAATCCGGCTGTAACGTGTGCACGTGCGTGATTTTCAACCCGTTAGCTAGACTGTGTTATAAGTCGCGCGGCCGCTCTGTTTTTCAGTTTCAGTTTCAGTTGCGATTTATTTGAGTGCGGTTCGTAGTATAGTGGCGAAGTGTTATGTGTTGTATAATCGTGCGAGACAATTGTAATACAATTGTGTTTTATATTAGTAGACATTTTATTGCGTGTGAACAATTTTTATTTGATTTTTTGTAAGAGACTATCTTGTTGATTACAAACTGTTTAAATGTGATAATTAAAGCTGGTGATTAGTGACTTAATTGGTGTCTTGTATTTTGTTTTCCGCAGTACCATACGACGACCAAGTAGACCGTCGTTACAGTGTTGTCAGAAGTGGGACAGAACCGTTAACAGTGGAAACAGTGACCACTTTGTACAAGACGAGAGTAATTTTTAATTAATCGGTAAACAATGGATGCCAGTGAGATGATGGAAGCTTTCCAAACGGTGCTACGGCAGACACAGGAAAAACAAAAATTACAACGAAGACAGGAAAGGGAAGAAATAGAGGAACGACGTAAGCAGGAAACGTAGGAACGTAAACGTGAAGCAGAAACATTAAAGCATTAATTCAAGAGCAAAAGCAGATGCAAGAACATACTACCGCAGAATTGGGTATCCTACGTGGTGACGTAGGTGAATAACGAGGCGAGCTTAATAATCAAATTACCAGAATATCTGACGTAGAAGAACCCATGTCAAATAAAATAGCTGAAGTAGAAAACTCAATGGCAAATGTAAATGAACAAATTAAAAATGAAGTCAAGCAATTCATGAAGACAACACCAAAACAAATTTCTGAACAGACTGTACCAATGATAAAGACAGAAAGGACAATAGAGAAAGTCAACTTGCCTGCGGTTGGGACAGTTCATTTGACGGAACCGGTCACTGGGCAACGTACCTACGCCAATTCGAAGTTGCCGCATGTGTAAATAATTGGACAGAGAAAGACAAGGCTGATTCACTTGTTCTCGCATTGAAAGGGCGACTACAGAAAGTGCCGCCTGAAAGCCAGAACATCTATGACGAATTGATTAAAGCTCTAGAATTACGGCACGGTGATAAACATTTGCGAGATGTGTACTTCTCTCAGTTAAGAACAAGACGACAACATTCCGGGCAGAATCTTCAAGAATTAGAGGCAAGTATCGACAGATTGATTAGATTGGCCTATCCAGAAGCACTAGAAGATTTTCAAATGAGGTTTGCGGTGCAGACATTTATTAATGGCATCGGAGATTTTGAACTTCAGCAAATTTTACGAGTGGCAAGACACCGAAATAGCTCAGAGGCTCTTGTTCACGCCCTGGAGTTTGAAGCTAAGTCATCGTCCCGCTACATTAATGGATTTATGCTATCACATTGTAGTCAAAATATCCCAGTATCACATTGCCGTTACGATGGTTGCAGAAAAACAATGTTGTCGGACAAACAATTCAGAAGTTCAAGAGCGCCGCAACGATTTGAAGGATGGAAAAAAGACAGAAGGCCGAAGTGTTACAACTGTGGAAACCGTGGTTATCTACAGGTAGACTGTTGGGAGAAGAAAATACCGAGAGAAAAGAGAGTGATAGCACCAATTTGAGAAGTAAAGCCACAGAACAGATAACAGTTTCCATGTTACATAAGACCAGTGGAAACTTGATCATTAATGGGTTTGCGGAAGGTAAACCAACATCATTTACAGTTGACACGGGTGCAACTGTGTCCATTGTGTGCTCCGACTTAGTCAGCAACCGCCAGCCTCTAATTAGCTCTTGTACAATACAGACTGTGACTGGAAGCGCCGTCAAGGTGCTAGGAAAAGCAGACGTACGTGTACGCCTGTGTCTTCTCGAGTTTAGCCACCAAATGCTCGTTGCAGACATTGTCGATGAAGTGGTTCTTGGCACGGACATTATGACTGTCTACGGATTCGTCGTAACAATACTTTCTGCCCACCATGTATTCTTGTTACATAACATTTTGTTATTTTTCCCGCACTATCATTAACTCGTCGTTCATATTTGTTATTCACCAGTATTGTTTTTATAAATATTTTTCTATAAAATAAAGGTCTCTTTTTCTCAGTTTTAATAACTATTTTTCATTCTGTTTACTTTGTTTATAATTCTAGCTTAAGGAAAGTATTAATATTAACAAATTCTAGTTTTATAAATACAGTTGCACTATTTATAATAAGTGTATAATAAATATTAATTGAACAATTAAATATTATATAAAAAGCAGAATCACGTATTATCTCGCATTCATATGATCCTAACAAAGTAGGATCTCAAAGTATCACAGAGTACTTACAACTTAAACTAGTCAAAATTAAATTACAGAAAACAAGCTGTAATTACAAATTAAATTAGTTCTTCAAAAAGAACAAGTCTAAGAAGCAAGCTGCACATATTTTAGACAAATCTTGAGGTTTATATCGTGACTGGTTTATTTCCAGAGTGGATCAGGATGTAATTAGAAAAGGTACGGAAGTATCCGCTAAGATTGTCCAAGACAGAAAATATCAAAGAGATTAGAGCGTCATATGTCCGTGTATATTTGACTAAGCATAAATATCGGCATAGAAGAACTAAGAAGTAGGCTACTGTAGGAATAAATTCGGAATTCTGCATTTCTTTATGCTGCATGTTAATCTCATCTTTTATTTCGGTGAAATTAGAATTAAATTTAATTAACATATGTAATACAATATACAATTTACAATTAACATAATACAATATACAATTATAGTTTGTTGTTGTCTTCAAGATAGTGGCTCATTAAAAATTCCACAACCATAGTATAATTTCTCCTAACAAAGTAGTATCTGTAAACTGCAGGAAGCACTGTTTCAAAAAAGTCTATTCGCTGCATTGTAATAAATTTTGTTACTGAAGCATTACAAAAAATGTTATAGTTTGAACTAACCTTTTTATTATCATAAGCCGGCAGGAATGATGCATGACTTAAATTCGCTAAGTAATGGAAACCGTCACGATGTGTTTCCTCAGAAATGTAGTGTAATGGCTTTCTCAAAGCGAGTTTCCGCTTTGAGTTGCTAAAAACGAGACTTGCAGTTTGACATTATTAATAGTTGTTGTCGTATGTTATGCAGTGTGACAGATTTAAGCACTTGCATGACCATCTTGATCTGCACAAGATTGGAGTGAACCGTCTAAAGCGAAATAAAGACCTACGTGAGATAATGGGTTTTCAACGGTGACCGAAAAAATTAATTGTGTTACAAAGCAATTTATTCTGTTCATTATAATAAACAAAGTATTTATTAAAACAGGGATCTTGATTGAATGGGCGGCTCAGTAGACTAGTGGGTGTGCGTATGGCACCTGGCTACTAAACTAGAGGTTCCGGGTTCGATTCCCGGGCCCACACCATAAAATCAAGGTGCGTTTTCCAACAAGGTCGACTCAGCCTGTCAAAAATGAGTACCTAGGATAACATCCTGGGGATAATAATGGGTGGCTGAAGCGTAGTGCTGGCCACAATGCCTTCATTGTATGCCGTACGGCTCGCATAAGGCAGCCTACCCTGCCGGACTCCTAAGCTGCTTCGGTGGTACACATGGGAGCCATTATTATTATTATTATCTTGATTGAACCGAAATATTACCTATGTACTATCATCTTCAGAAAAATTTCTGTGTCGTGAAATGGGATGGCAAGATTGTCCAAAGAAAAATTCTGAATCACGAGAAATTGAAGTGAATAGTCTAAGTATTCGCTAACCTGGTGAAAACAGAAATTACTTCTTAAACAAGTGTGGTTATCTTTTTAAAAAACGTCCGACTTTTTCACGAACACACATCGTATACGTGATTTAACTTATCGATTTAACTTTTTTTCATTAATTAATTCTTTATTTTTATTTGAATATCGATTATACAGTTTAAAGCTAGTTAAATGTTTAAAATAATTTATGTAAAAATAACACTAATTCCTAGCAGCGTCACAAACTTATAAAATTAAGAGAATGACTTATTTTCTTGAAGTTTATGTAATATAGTTAAAAACAAAATAATCCTTTGTAATTATTAAATATATCAAAGTATAGAAAATATAACAGAGACAATGAAAAAAAGAAGACTATTATTTTTTGGACATTTATATAGAATGGACGACAATAGGTTGACAAAGCAAATCTTCAGATATCTATGGGGGAAGAAGTCAACATCAAGTTGGATTAAACAAGTCCAAAAGGATTTACAAAAAAAAATAATATACACGCAGAAGAAGCAATTGACAGAGAAGTTTTTAGAACAAAAGTGTTGAAAATGGAGGGAGTCCATTGAACCTGCAGCAAACAATAAACAAATATATAACCTATGGTCTTTAGGTAACATGCAGATCACTGTAGAGCCACCTCGGAGAAAAAAACTTCATAATCCAGTGCACTCGTTGTCAGTCATACGGTCACAGAAGACGTACTGTAGAAAACCTTTCCAATGTGTCAAGTGCGGAGGTGAACACAACTCCGCAACTTGTTACAAATCTAAGATGTGCATTATGCGATGGTCCTCATACAGCTAATTATAAAAACTGTGAAGTTTATCAAAATCTGCAGACTAGAAAAAGCCCCGTACCTAACACCACACCTAGGAGAACCCCTTCAATTTTTAGGACTTTGAACACGGAACAGACCATGAACACCCGTAACGTCTCTTTTCCTACTTACCCTCAAATTGCAGGACTACAGCGACACTCAGAATCCTCGCCCCCTTATGACAGCAATCTCAAACAGACAACAAACGAGGACATTACTCTTCCACACTTACTGACAAAATTTTAGACTATATTCACTCACCTCATGCAGCAAAATAGCGTCATGCTTAATCTCCTAACAACACTTCTCAATAAACTTTCTAATTAATAATGAATAACAATTACAGGATTGGATTATGGAACGCCAATGGACTCTCTCAACGCACCCTAGAACTCAAAGCTTTTCTTATTGACAACAGGTTAGACGTAATGCTTATATCTGAGACACATTTCACAGACAGAAGACATATTAGGATTCCAGGATTTACTGTTTATGATACCCAACATCCTAACTGTACAGCTCGTGGCGGAACCGCTCTGGTAATCCGAAACAATATAAAACATTATCTCTTCTCTAAAGTCAAAACTGCTCACCTACAGGCGACAAACGTTTTAATTGAAGATCAAAGAGGCCCTCTAATTGTTTCCGCAGTCTACTGTCCCCGAAAACACAGAATCAATGAAACTGACTTCAGCTCCTTTCTTAGAACTCTTGGTACACGTTTTATGGTGGGAGGTGACTTCAATGCAAAACACCCGCAATGGGGTTCGAAATTAGCTAATCCAAGTGGTAGAATTTTATATAACGTCATTAGACAAGAATCCCCGTCCTTTCTGTCCACTGGCCAACCAACCTATTGGCCTTCTGATATAAATAAAATACCTGACCTCACTGATTTCTTTTTAATACGAGGCTTGTCTCATAAATACTACAAAGTTGGATCTTGCCTTGATTTGTCCTCTAACCACACTCCAATTGTTGCCACTATTAGCAATACTATAATTGAGTCTGAAAGTCTACCAACACTCACAAATCCTAATACTGACTTTAAATGACTAATACTTTAGAGAGCTTATAAACGATAATATCTCGCTAGAACTTCTACTCCACACGCCTGCTGAATTGGATGCGGCTGTAAATTATCTCACCAGTACTTTTCAACTTCAGCCTGGGAAGCTACACCTTGCAATACAGCGAAGAGTAAGCACTTAAACCTTCCTCTGGTTGTCCGAAAGAAATTAGCTGAGAAGCGTAGATTGCGACGAATTTGGCAGCATACTCATCATCCGGATGATAAAAGAAAGTGGAATTTCGCGGCCAGAAAACTAAAACGATTGTTAGAAAATTTAAAGAATGAAGGGATTCAGGATTATCTAGAAAATCTGTCACCTAATGAAAGTACTGATTATTCCTTGTGGAAGGCTACAAAACGATTGAAAACGTATTACAAATACTACCAATACATAAACCAGATGGTAGCTGGACGCGAAGCAATACTGAGAAATCCCAGACTTTTGCCGAACATTTGGTCAACGTTTTTCAACCTGAAGCCAGCAAGACCCATCTGGTGAAGTTTTTTCACCATCTGCCAGCTGTGGGATCCGTGTTGTGTGAAGTCAACAACAAACTACTTCTTTGTTGCCGATAACGTAGTACACATATAAAAAATTATCCCCCCCTTCAACTGTAATTTTCATTTATAGAAAATTACCCCCACCCCGTTCAACCAGCCTCTTCATTTATAGATATTTCATCTACGTTTTTACAGTGGATTATTATGATCTTTTTATTAGGATACTTTATTTATCAAAATTAAGTACTTTACTCTTGTTAAAAAATAAATCGTTCCAGGTAAATTACCCTTTCCCCTAACCGATCTTCACTAAAATCAGTAAGCCTTGAGTCCTTTACAATTCAGAGATGTATGAAACATATTATTTGATTCTGCTTCAATTTGCGGCTGCTATCGTTTGCCATAGAAAATATTCTACACACAGACACACAGACACACACACACACTTTTCGAAAAATGACTTTTCTTCATGTTTTGAGGGTAGTACAATCAGAATCAGCCGTTATCTCGAACACGATTTTATCGCCATGACCATACTTCCATTTCCTTATGGAACATGGAAGTAATACAGTCAGTACTGTGTAACAGTCACTGTTAATGTAGCACTCGATGTTAGATTTCAACTCTGCTACACTAATGGAAATATTGGGGTGGCAGCTGCAACATGGAACAAGGATAACATTTTTATCGCAGGTGCCCTGTTACTGTGTTTATTCATTAATGTTCTTGCTAAATGACAACAGTTGGTTATGTGGCCTTGTACTCGATTTACAAAGTATAAGTGCTTGCGTTGAACTGTTCATGTGTATTACTTAACGGTCACACCAACAATAAAGCCCTCGAGCATTCGTTTAAATTCTAATTTTTACATATGATATGAAACCAGTAGTCATTTGTTATTTATTGTACATTGTGTGTGTAGTTTTAACAGTCAACAGAGCGTTTCAAAACTCATAAATCTTACATTGTCGTGAACTCCATTTTCAGCGTATGACGAAACCGCTAATGTTAAAGTACATTAGAAAGATATTAACAAATTGCAAAATTCATTTAGTAAATTTATTCTTGTATGACATGTACGTCGTTATACCCCGCGGTGGTGTAATTTATTATGTAAATGTAAGGTAGTAATGGCATAAAGGCACATAGAATTTCTACATAAAATAAGCTGACACACATAGTACATATTCAAATCTCTGCCCCGTCTCAGGCTTATTTGCATGACCAGTTACTTGGCTGAGATTACCATAATAAGTCAGCAAAGGTGATTTCTTTTAATTTTTTTTGTGATGTTAACATCAACGTGCGGAACTGATATAATTTAATTAAAGTTAAATGTTACACAAAACCCATACTTAACAAGTGTTTCATAAAGACTTGTATTCACAGACATAGTCCTACACTAGAGAACTAGATTAATTATTATAGTATTAGTGTATCAATTATAAAACGAACGAAGCGCGTTACCAATTTTAACTCGACCGTTTACAAAGTCGCAAATATTCATGTAAGATATCACAATAAGAGAACTTTATCTATCGTTGGAATGTAGTGTTAGAATTTTGAAATTTCAAAGAATTGGGACTCCACGGCCCAAAAAGAGATAAAAATTATTAGAAAAAAACTGAAAATCCAATAGGGTGTCATGCTAAAAGAAGTCGTAACTCAAATGCGAATGTTTCAAATTTTAGTGTTTATCGTGTGGTCTAAAATGGTTATATTATTAGTAAAGAAACAGTAGAGAAATTTTTATATTTGTAACTTTTCCATAATTGAAATTTCATAATACTTAAATTTATGTAATAATAAATGTACTTTGTTCCAATTAGTGAGCAAGCTCTGCATTTTTGCCAATATATACTTTTCAGGTACAATGTGGAAAACCACTGAGCTCTAGACACCGTGGATAGCAATCTTTCTTTGTCACGTCGTTTACCTTCCGGGAGTCGACAAAGAAACGTAATCCGTCTTCCTTATTTGCTACCAGCCGAATCGGAGAAGACCAATAATGTTAGATTATTCCCTCCGTCAACTATCCTGTACTGAGACATTTCCACCTACTTAGATAACGACGATCTTGGAGGAGGTTGGCGTATCCCCTGTATTGATGTGATGTTGTACTGCGATGTTTCCAGTGACTGGCCCCAAACTTAAAAAGGGTTTTCATATTCATGCAAAACTGTCTGAATTTTATCTCACCACTTGAGAGATCATCAGAAGATTTGTTCAACAGTTCCTCAAATTCTTCTAGTAATTTTGAAGTAACTAAGTACTGCGGTCTTCGTTGCGTTATTACAGCTACCCAGGCTACAGGAGAGATCTAGGTACCTAGGTACGTATTCATTTGTAAAGCTTGGTCCTCGTATAACAGCCTGGTTCACAATAGTCGCCACTCTAACAGTTACATTTTCAGTTACGTCTGGGTTTACTAAACTTCTGGCAAATCGTATCCCCAGTGTGCTGACCACCTAGGTTCGACTATAGATCACTGATTTCCCACAGTATCTTCCTGGGTTCTAACGATGATGATTTTTTCGGAGTTTAGGAGATAGTTACGGCTAATTGATTTATCAAAATCCGTTGATTTTTTTAAAGAATGTTTTGGAACGCATTATTTTCTCTTGCACTATTCTCAAGACATCGTTTTGAAGTCGACTACAAAACTACATATATTCATAACATCAACACGAAGAATTGCTTAATCCACAATGTCTGCAAAAGTACTTTGTGATCAAACTTATGTTGACCGAGGCGTAGACGTACCTCCACTTTCCCTAACACGTTTACAGACCTTCCAGTAGCTGTTCAGCTGCTTGAGCTCCAGATTGGCTTGAGATTTTTTGTCAGATTAAAGCGCACAATAAAATCTGTGGCACCCGTGTCAACAATTGTGGTTGATCTTTCTAGAATGAATCCGTTAATTAACAAAAATCTCTGTTTTCCTGCAGTGTAGAGATTGCGTTTTGTTTAGGGGCTTTGTTCCTCCAGTCTTGTTATACGGACTACTGCTCGTTTCCTGCTGCATAACTCGGGATCAGCAATCCCTTTGTAAGTGTCTAGTTTTCTACATGTATAACATTTCGATCTTCCATCTATTTTTTTTCTGTGTACTTGGTGCCGATCGTTGAGACTCTGTTCCGTATTCTTCACCTTATCGTCTGTACCGTAGCTATAATTTAGCGTGTGCAATTTACGATTTGGCCAAGCAGACGCCAACTTGGCAGCCTCAAACTGTAAACCATGTCCCAGGGCGTCCAACCATTCTGGTGTCTTACCATTGTAACATTTACTAAGTAATGCAAGCTGTAGTTCATTATCTCCGACACCGTCAGTAAACATCTCCAACGGAAACCTTATTCGAAAATTGTCTGATGCTTCAGGATATGCCAGTCCAGTTAGTATGCTTCAAACACTTGAAGACTCTTCCCGTCATGCTGTCGCCTTGATCTCAACTCAGTACAGTACACATCACGAAAATGTTTGTCACCGTATCATGATTCTAGAGTTTTTATCAATTTCGTGTAGGTGTTCTGGCTACCAGGTGGCACTCCTTGTAGTAGTTCTGCCAGATACTTTTAAAGCGAGAATGAGTGAAACTGCTTTGTCTTCCTCCGTCCAATGATTTGCGCACACAGAGGTTTCAAATTGTCAAAGATACGTCGCCCATCCATACGGCGAAGATAGTGCTTCCATCAAATGTTAGACCTTGACGTGAAATGGTCAACTGTAAGCAGAGTGACTCTCTCAATTTTCTTATTTTCTGTGTCTATTTTTCTGCCTTTGCCAATGGAATAGTCCGTTAGCAACTTGTTTTGAAAGGCATGGCTGAATTCTCATTGATTGTTCGACTTCTGTTTTCCGCTATTCTTTTTTTTTTGTTAGTTATTGTCTCTTTTATAGTTCAAACTGAATCTAACACTGTTTCTACAGACTCCTCTACTTTAGATATTTTACTTAACATGTATTCTTTTACGACAGATAATTTTGTAGACATCGATTCTTCTACATTAGATATTCTAGTAATTTGATGTTAAGCTTACTTCGCAATAGACCCACCTCTTCAGCGGCATGTTCTTACATCTGTTTTGCTCCTTTATCAACGCTTTAATGTCACTTGTTTTACGCTTACGTTTCTCTCTCTCTCTCTCTCTCTCTCTCTCTCTCTCTCTCTCTCTCTCTCTCTCTCTCTCTCTCTCTCCCTCTCCTGTTTAGGATATTCTTCTTGTCGTCCTTCCGATTCCAAAATTAGTTTCTTTTGTCTTTTTTCTGTTTCCATCATTATTGACTCCATTTCTGTCCTTCTTCTGTTTTTTTTCTCTTTTCCGTCACTGTTCTTATTTTTGTCGTCTTTCCGCTTATTCCGCTTCCTGTCTGCGTTATAATTTTTGTTGTTTCTGTGCTTGCAGTAGCAACGCTTGGAAAACTTCCAAGCTTCATTTGACTGGTTTTATCTACCAAGTGGCACTGTGAACTGCACTTGTTAAGTCCCTAGATATAACTTAACTAAGCCGGCCACTACGCTAAGGTTCCAGAGCAATGTTCTATTTTCCGGGCTGCGTACCTATATAATTTGCATAGGTACAGGCGCTAGAACAATCTTGAGACTAGATCAAAGTTCAACCTTGAACGCAGTTATTTAGAGCGTTATGTAATTATCTTTCCTATGTAAGTACAGCAGGAAACCACAGAGAATTAAAATCAGATAAAACACAGGACGGCGGAGGCATTCAATTATAGCTTTAATCTACTGAAACTGAAAAAAAGGTTATGTGTACACTAGAACATTGAAAAAGATTTGTGGTTATTAGGATAAAAGTGTATTTATACACTTCTTCCTTATAATTAATTAAGTATATACATCAATCGTATTAAGTCAGTAAGGAACAGGAAGAATAGTGTATAGTTTTTTAAAACTTTACAACTGCTTACTTATGAATCTACAAGAAACCTGGAGAGACCGTAAATTCTTACTCTCATAAAATGTAAGGGATGTCAGTGAAGACACAAAGCTCGTAAAAGAACCTACTGTTTTATATACTTCATTGCACAGAGCAAAGAAATATGAAGCAATCTCAAACTAAACTATATTTTCATACTAGCAATGTACCTATCATTAATGTGAAATTACTCTATTATAGGAGTTATATTTAAAAATCTATCTTTATACCATTAACGTAAGTAATTAACAGGCATTTAACGAAATGCGAACAAAACGTTTTGTTATGTACTAGTAAATATTTAGTATTACTATTTTTATTAAACTTTGTATTCTTGTTATATTTAATTTTTAACATTTAATATTTATTTACTTATTTACTTGTATGTAATACGTAACATTTCTGTAATAAATATCCTTTCTTTCCCGTTATTTTAAAATATCGATTGGAGGCCTGTTAGTATGTACTACTCTTAAATAAATTACCTACCGTACTTCCTTCACAGTTCTAAGTAGGTGCATTATAAACGCTAAAAATTTACGATACAATTTTGATAAAGGCGTTTCACCTTTATTCGTAGTAAACATGTTAATTTGTTACAGGAATATGATGTTAATTTCACTTAAGACGGTCAAAATATTTGAGTTCCGGTAACTCAGGAAGCTACTCTGTTAGGTACACTTCCCTCAACAAAAAACGTCAGATAAAAAGTTTGTATGTAATATTCATGAAGGGCAGTCAACTTTATGTTAGGTAAAGGCAATAATTTTTATAAAAGAAAGTTATTTGTTAGTTACGCCAATATAATACAAAGAAGTCGACATGTGTGCCTAAATAATTTTAAATGTTGCCCATTGACACATCAAATCTGTTCTCTTTACATCCTTACGTAGTGTTAGAATTTAGTCTGCAACAAGGAAAAGTTTAAAGATTTCTTAGCCATGAGAAACAATTTACTGTTTAAAGACTTTCTCAGAATAAACCCGAACTACATTTGCTGAGGATAAGGTATTATGACGGTGCAAATGTTTAGTCATTAATACAACCAGTGGAAGAGAAACGCTTGAATGAAGTATTCTCTGAATAATACTTTAATAAAACATATTTTTACTGACAGTTATAATTTATACTAACAACTGACTCAGAAAAGTTATCTTTCTATGTTAACTCATTTATGTCTATAAAAATATGTACACAGAAATTATGTAATTTCTTTGCTTACTATATAACAATTTATAAAATCGTTGCAATTTAATCAGTGGACACTATTGTAAAACATGTTGCAGTAAAATATAGGATTGTCAACGCGTAGACACATGAGAATTGTGTCACTTGTCTAACAGAATGTACAAATGAAGTTTCTAGTTACGTTAATTGAATTTTACATGTTACTTGGAAATACTGCTAATCTAATGTAGTAAATTTTATGCAATCCGGGCAAGTGTAAAGACATGAATTTTCACTTTTGTAAAATACTTTAGAATAAAAGCAAACACAAAATACACGTGCTCAGCATGTTAGACGCCGGGGTTTTATCAGTTGCACGCCTATAACTATAAATCGTTTACAGATTTTTGGAGGTTACTAAAGTATTATGTTATTTTAACTCTTTTAACTAACCATATCCAAAGTAATTTTGTGTACAGTTGTCAGAGGCAAGAGAAGTAAGTCTACGAAAGACACGACATTTATTAATTCTTTTCCGATCTGCGTGTCATGCACTTACCCAGGTATAAACAAGGAAGTCTCTAGTAAGGTTACAATTAACGGAAAAGACTAAGTAAATATAACTAAAGAATAATTTTAAAAGGACGTAACTACGGTCATTTAAATTACGAGATCGGCGCTTTGAACCTGAATCCGCATTTTACTACTTTGAGCCTCAACTAAACAAAGCAAAATAGAGACAGATTAAATTAAAGCTCGAACCTAAAGCGACTCCTAAGTAGAAACCCTAGGCTAAAATGTTTTATTCTATTGCAGTCATTAATAACTTCTTATAGTGAAAACGTATTATTAAAACATTTAAAATATAAAGCGAATTTCTCAACTTTTGTTGAATATAGAAGCTGATACACATGATTCTGCTGTTTTAAGTATTGAATACTGCAAAGAATTTGTGTAATGTGACACATAGGCCTATATAGAATCGTAAAGAAGTTGCCAATACTTGCTAAGGTGTAAAGCATTCTCATTTCTTCATCTGGTGTATAGTAGTGAATTCTACTTTAACAGAACATATTTTTACTGACACTTATAATTTGTATTAAAATTATATGATTCAGAAGATAGTCTCTATGACAGATGACTAGATATGTTACTGAAAACCGCGTTAGTTACGTGCTAAGTACATTCTATTAAGTCAGACATTAAGTTAATACTAAGTTTCAGCCACGCCATTAACGCAGTATAAAGAAAGTTTGGAAACGCAGTGAATAGAGAACATGGCTACAGCATTAAAGGAATACAATAAGAATTTCTCAGCTATTGTGTTGAATGGAGAATGGAGAAGGTGGTTTACACACGATTCTGTTGTTACACGTACGTGTTGGATATTGCAAAACATTTACTGTATCTAATGTGACACATATATATAAACTAATAAGAAATTGCCAATACGTATACGTATATTTTTGTGCATTCTGTAAAGTACCTGTATCATCTAACTGACTTGCAGAACTCTGTGAAACACCTAATTGCAATACCACCGTCTTATCTCTGCATACCCTTCCCTTCCAAAAAAAGACCTTCAGTCTTATTGAGCCCTTGTTGCAAAACTTTTCATTATTCCCAATAAACTGCTCTCCGGCATCCTGTTACAAGCATCTACTGTCAGGTTAACATTATCATGTTTAGTGTTCCGTCCTTTAGTAGGTCCTAGATACTATCTCCGTCTCCATTCATGGCTATCCAAGGTTGAACATGTATATACAAACAATGAGATATCTGACAATCCTCTGGTCCTACAAAACTAGTTTTTGAAAGGAATTATTTTATATCAAACTTATATATTTTTGACTCTCTTGGCCATTGTTCCTAAAATGTAGTAAAATATACTGAAATCTTAGATGCATGATGATGACTGATGGTAGTGATAACAAATATTTCCATTGTCTATAAAGCCATAAACGCTGAATATTTTTTATGTTCATCTGACGGTCACCCAAATGCTCTGTTTGCGTGTCAAGCGTTCGTTCTTCCTCACACTTCTTTCTTTCAGTCATTCTTACTCTCTCCCTCACTTTCTCAGTCCCCCCTCACTCTCACTCTCTCCTTCTCTCTCCCTCCCTCCCTCTCTCTCCCTCCCTCCCTCCCTCTCTCTCCCTCCCTCCCTCCCTCTCTCTCTTTCTTCTGCTCTCTTTTCCTCTTTCTCTTTTTCTCTTCATTCAACACGTATGCTCGCACCCAACCTCACGTGTACATCATACATCATCGCACCATAACTCTTACTCACTCTACACCCCTAGTTATTCTTTAAAATATTTGTTTCAACTTACAGCCTACTTTAGTCAGTCGTCATATTTTTTTCTAAATTCCGTACGCGTACCTTTGTGGAATCTGTTTTTGAACATAAAAAGTTATTATTTAAATAAAATCATTACCAGGGTCATTACTCGAAATGAAGAACGTAAACTTACCCTGATGTGAATCAACTATTACTTGTAATTTTGTTAGTTGGGAAACTTCCATTTTTGTGTACGAGTCGTTTACCTGGAACACAAAGTTTTGGAAAACATTCAGGAAATAATTAATTTCAGTACTTTGCCGTTAGATGAAAGTACTCTTTCAAATATCATACACTAAACATATTATAATAATTAGGATTTATAATGGATGCTGACATGCGAGCAAGTCACATATTTAACTTCGTGCTTCCGTACTTAACTTGGCACATTTATTCCAAGTGGATCTTCCTTTCCTCGTGTTCTGTACTATTTCTAATTCCGAAAATTTCAAGTTAAATTTTAAGATCGATTGTTAGTATGTTCTGTTCTTACTAGGACCTGTCTTTATTTAAGATCTGCGTTTAGTATTTTCTGTACGACAATCGTAGCAAAGCGACTACCCAAAAATACTAAAATTCATTCCTAATAGCCTGTCATCCATTTATAACTTGTATTTAAACCGCGAATGAGAGGAGCGATCTCATTAGTATTATTGACTGTAGGACTTGTTTATCTAATCATAAAAAGTTTATATGCACATCATATGCACCTATAATGTATCCTGATGATCATATTTAAGTTATTTTTTAATATCTTTGAGAGTGCAAGTAAAATAAATATTTTGTCTTTCTATTTAGAGCATATAACGAACACCAATATCACTAGAATTACCACATTTGCTCTTCTTGAAAATGGCATAACGTTTGCCACTGACGAGTGGTCTGGACCCTTGTTATGTTTTCAGCACATACTATAGAAGCCGACGTTTAAACAGGACACCGCCATATTGAATTACTCCGCCGTCGACAGTTTTACCTGTTTTAGTTCTCTGTTGTTTTCCGTATTTATATAAACCTCCCAAAAAACTGTATACCGTTACCGTATGTTTTTATTTATTTTTGAAAGCAACACTTCTGTTAAGTTTTAACTTGGTGCCGAAAACAGTGTCATAACTGAAGTACTGCAACATTCTGTTATTATTTGAACGCCGCATCATCATTTTTCAGCGATTTTCAACATGCCAACAGACTTTACAAAGACTTTTCAAATAAGGCTTTTAATTTCATTAGGTTGAGTAGACATTACATTTTTTTAAATAATGTTGAACTCTCTGTAGTAGAACTCAAAGAAACAGAAATTTGAGATTAAAAATAATTGATTATACTTATTTGTTATAACACTGCTTTTAATATTCTTTGACGTTTTTATAAAATTTAGTTTTCTCTGTATGACATACAAACGAGAATAAACATATGCAAAACCGCATTTAATTCACGTTACATAATAGCGCCCTACTTGATACTGTAGAATTAAGTTACCACGGATAACCAAGAGTAATGGTTAAATGCTGCAGTATTCAGTTCTACGCTGTTTATCTGTCAGGCTTCTGGTTGCATCTCATTTAGATTGCTACCGCACTGACGTATATCACTGTTACAACTCTGTTATAATTGTAACAATTGTGTTGCTGTAACAACATTACAAACATGAAACGTTGAGTAATGTTACCAATGTAGACTGACTTTAATACTAAGCCACTCATTGCTGTGTAACATTAATGCTCTCACTTGAGATTCTGGTGACTACAGTCATTCAAATTAATGAAAACTCAATAGCAATATTATGTACAATTAATTATTTTTAATAATTACATTCTGATAATTAAGCAATTCGAATTGGATATATCAGTGATTAAGTCTTATATTTTTATTCTATGTTCAATAATTTTGTGATCGTTCAACTCGCAAAACATTATTAAATACTGTACGTTTTCCATGCGAAACTAAAGAAAAAATAGCAACAATCACTATTTGTATCCGTAACATTCACAACTTTTGACATAGTTTTTACTTTTGTGACAATAGTAATATTAAAATATGTAAATTCCGTGTACGTGTATTAAACTTTCTTAAGTAAGGTTGTAGTTAATACAAACGTTTCATTATCTCTGTTATATTAATAAAGATAACAAAGTTTTCTTCAAAACGATAACGGTCTTAGACAGTGTCTTATATTTTAGTTGTTGTAACAAACGTTTTTGTTGCTAGCATGCAACAAAGTTTAGCATGTAAATGCGCCAAAACGCTGTAATCATAGTCAAATGTCTGCTCAGTTTGTAAGTAACAGCTAATAAATATGAAATTTATTTCTCAGTAAAGTGTATGATTGTTTGAAAAAAATAACACATTGTACAGACTCATACTATCTCACGTATGTAGATTAAATAAGTTAACCCCTGTTTCCGTAAGGCAGTGCTGTTACACATTTTAATTTTCTATTACACATATTAACGGTATTTTGCCATTCGACTTTTCACGTTTTTGCTTCCCGCACATTACGTCGGTCATACGTTTTGCGGTCACGGTCGCCCGTAAAAACAGACACTTAACATTGGCGCCATAGAACTCATTATTACTACTTCGGTAAACTGAAGTAAAACTATTTGCATTCATGTTTCAGTTGATTTTAGTGTGTTTTGAAATAAGTGTTTTTTGACCGCCGAAAGCAATCATAATTTTGTATTTGGGAGAGGTAATTTCTTTGGGAGTAACAAAAGTTGCAAATAACAAAATAATTTGTGTGTTTCAAAAGTATCGTTGTTCCCCTTGAGTGATTAATTTTTTAATTTAAACGTTTGGTGTGTTACACTCGGTATAATCGTGGCCCTATTTGTAAAATAAGCGTCCCATATATGCATGATTGTCGACGGATGACAACAGGGCAATCGATTCTGGTTTCGATCCTTCTTACCGCACGAAGCAAAGAGGAGAGCAGTGTTTTGTGTGTAATATATGTTCCTTCGAAAGTCCAGAAATATTCTTCCGTTACTAGACACTTGTCTTTAAAAAAATTGTGGAAATCAGAAGCCTTGGTGTTGAGACTGCAAATAGAAATAGAAATTTTTACACTAAACTATGAAACGTCACTGAGTTTCTCTTGAGCTCGTCAGTGATCTTTGGTGCAAAAGCGTATCAATACGGGTTTAATTAATGTTAAGTTTAAGTTAATCATTAAAATTAATTTTAACTTAACCACCGATTACGCATTTATATAAAAAAAAATATTTATCCACCTATTTCTGTGTGTTATGCATGTTTGGCTGTATCACTGTAACAGATGTGGATAACTGACACTCGAAGCACCCCAGTTTTTTAGGTTATTCAAGTTAGATAACTGTCAAATAAGTTATATATTGTGTTGTTATTCATAAAGGTTTTTCTTCCTGTAGAAATATAGTCTACGGGCTTCAAACTTCAAATAGAGTCTTTTTAATAGTGTTGAGAGAGAATTATATTTTATATAATATTCAACTTATTCTTTAACATATTTCAATTCTTTAAATTATTTTCAGTTGCTTATTGTTTTTAGACATTTACGCTTCTGTTTATCTAAGCCTAGGTCTGTAAATTACTAACGTAAAACTAATGTGCTTCTCATACCTAGCATTTAAAGAAATGAAAGCAGCTTCAATAAAAACCCCAAATTACATACACAATATTTCTCTGTAGTATTGATGTCAAATACTTTCCTCCCTTCATTACTTGTCGTTGCTACACCTCGTGCGGTAAAGGACTGTCACAGACTCGTTCAAAAATAGTTCTTAAATGGCTTTCAATCTTTTCTACAAAGCGGAGCAAGAAAAGAGTAATTAGTATTACTAACTAAGTAAAAAGTACCACTAATTAGTAATCGTGGCTACAACATCAAGAGTATTAAGCGAATAAGAAACAAGAAGAATGTGTAACACAAAGTTTTAACACTTTACAACTGTTTACTTATGAAACCACAAGAAACCTGGAAAGACGTAAACGCTTACTGTCGTGAAATCTAACGGATTTCAGTGAAGAAATGAGGTTCATAAAACTCTGTTTATACTTCAATGCACAGAGTAAAGGAAAATTTAACTTAAGACATATTTACTGAACCGCTTGCAATATATCTGTCATTTCAGTAACATTATAATATTGTTATATTATTATTGGAGGTATATTAAAAAAGAAATCTTTATACCGCTGTCGTACACTAATCGACATGTTTTAATTTTAACAAAAAATATTATGACAAATGAAAATGTCTAGTGTAAGTATTTTTATTAGGTTTTGTATGCTTATTAAATATAGTCGTTTACTTCTGGGAACTAACTTAACGGTTTTATTAAATTACGGTACATTTCATACTAACATTTTTGTAATACAATTTTTTCTTTCCTGATTTTTAAAATTCAGTTATATGTTTGTATAAATTACTGTAGATTACCTGCTTCCTCCTGCTTGCTACACAGCTTTATGTTGGCCCATTATTTGAGTGTATTACTCAAAGTATTTACGATACATTTAAGATAGAAAAATTTCACTTTTTTCCTTATAAGTATGTCTATGTGGTACAAAATTAGGATGTTAATGTTACTTAAACGGTTTCAGTATAGCGTTGACGTATAACATCGGTAACTCAGAAAGCCTCCTAAAACGTAATGCCCAAACAAGTTTTGTATCGGGTTACCGGGATCGGACTGCACGTAATTGATATGTTATTTTTGAGGTCGTAAAGAATGTTTTTACTTTTTAATTCTTGGACATAAATTTCTTGCATTATTTACATTATGGAAGGTTAATCTAATTGACTAATCATGTACCTTTATTAGGTAAAACTTTATATACCATTAAAAAATACGCTTACGCGTAAGTGAATCAGAAGCTGGAATGACGTTCTACTAAGCGTAATTCTTAAAGTAATCAAAGGTATAGTTCCAAATGTATCATACGATGAAGAAGAAGAAGAAGAAGAAGAAGAAGATGAAGAAGAAGAAGAAGAAGAAGAAGAAGAAGAAGAAGAAGAAGAAGAAGAAGAAGAAGAAGAAGAAGAAGAAGAAGAAGAATATGATGATGATAATGGTGATGCAGTTGAAGAAGAAGGTTTGTAACTCTCTTATATTATATCGTTTTTCCAATTGTCTGCATCACCCTGTAGTTCTCCTTCTCTAATAAGGGAGAGCGCTAGCTCTATAATGAGTGGCCCGTAGAAATATGAAACTGTATTGTCAGGTGAAACGAAGAACTGCAAAGAGGAGAACAAATACGACTGAGCGATAAACAACAGTTTCTCCATGTGTCATGAAAGTTGCCTGCAAGGTCACATTACATTACACATTGCCTGCAAGGTTACCTACACAGTTGTATCGCTGAAGAGTATAATCTTATTAAGAGCAGTTTGAGTAAAGTTAATATGTTAATATATTCGGGTGTTGAATGTAAATAATATTGGATGTAAGTGCTTATGACAACCCACAATACCCAATATAATAGCAGAAGGAATTTAGATAATATGTAGGTTCCTGAAATAAATAACAATTTGTTATTATTTATTCCTAAATGACTATCTTTTTGAGGGTTGGGAGTTAATATTTCCAAAAATGTTCTCTGCTAAGTCTGCCGTGTTCTGACCAACTCTACTACACTCCGTTACATTCTTAAGTCTATCCACCTATCCCAGTGAATATGTTGGAAGGTATCCCACTGTCACATTGCGTTACCAATCCTCTTCTCCGGTAAGAGAGAATGCTAGCTCTGTAAGGAGGTGGCGTTTGTAATGTATCAACCCAACTGTGACGTGAAACCAAGGAGCTGATAAAAGACTGAGGTATAAACAAGAGTTTCTCCTCGTGTCATATATTTGGGTATTAAATATAAATAATATTGAGTACAATTACTTGTGACAACCCACATTACCCAATGTAAAGTGAGGAGTAGAAGAAAATTAATTATTGTGTAGGCTCCTGAAATAAACAATAATTTATTGGAATTTATTTCTAAATGACACTTTTCTTTATTCGTAAATGTTCTGAGCTGGTATCTCCAAAAATATTCTCTGATAATCCTGTCCTGTCCTATCCTGACTGAGTTGCATGCCGCCAAATCCTTAAGTCTGTCTGGCTTCCCATTGAAGATTTTAGCTGTATCAATTTCTATTTCACCTAAAAGCCCACAAGGTTTATCATGAATTTCCAGATATCCAAAGAAGATTTAGTGCGCCTTATTATCTATTTACTACATACACTTTTTCAGCATAGTTGATTCGTTCTGCCCGTAGTAAACCTGTAATTATATATCTGCAGACACATAACTTGAATGTTTTCGATCAGTCCGATTTAGCTTTAAACTTCAGCCTATTAGTAATATCCAATTGCTAAACATCATTTCTATTACTGCTACTAAAATTGTTTGAGTTTTTTGGAAGCTCAAACTTTAGGTTTTATCAGGTTTGTTTTTGCGGTTCTACATAGCTAGAATCATACGTATTCTCTTAGTTTTCTCACTGCAGCCACCTTTATTAGAATCCATAAAAATAAATGTGTACGAGTAAATGTGTTTACTACTTAATAATTTGTAGTTTGTTTGATATTGGATGATATTGCTAAGGTAATCGACTACAATTTTTGCAAATTGATTTTCCTAACCATAATCTCTGTTCACAGTTGTCTAAATGAACATTAATTGTGTCAGTTCTATATCGTCTCCACCTGTGATCAAAGTTTCCCTCGCATTTTCAGGTTATTAAATTTGTTCCGTCGAATGGACAATCAACACTCTCACAGTCATCAAACACTTGTCTTGAGGACTGGCATACTTGTCACAAAATAAGGAAATAGTGATGTCCAATAATAACAAATTGAAACCAACAATTTCTTTTAAATACGGTTGCTATTTGCAATTAAAAGATAGAAGAAAGCGCCACCTAACTGATGACAGTAAACGCAGTCAAATATGTTTAACCAAGTGGAGGAGACGGGCCAAGATGCCGTTGTACTTAATGAGAGATAATCAAACAACATTAGTGGTACATCACCGCATTGCTGTAGTCGTTAAATATTTAAGAGAGAAATAATGACAAATTGAGACAGCTTTGTTATTCTAAGCTGTATCTCATTAACGTTGGTTTGAAGTCTACGTTAGCATTACATTATTTGTACATTTTCATTAGTGCTATAGGATTATCTATTACACGACTGACTTGTCTGTAATTTTGAATTCAAAAACGATTAAAGATACATTAAAAATAAGCTACTAAAACTTATATAGCTATACATTCAATCTAAGTATACAAAACAAAACATACTATTGTATACAAGAAAGCTGATGTCTGTTTGTTTGAACGAATTAACATTGTTATGATATAGACTACGTTTGATTTCGCTATAGTAATGTAAAGTTTAAGACGTATTGTTAATTAAGACGTATTAAAACGTATTGGTAATTATAGTTTTTTATACGCAATTAACATGCTTGCAATTGCGTTTTCTGGTTCACAATTCTATTGATACCCCAACTTCTCTTTGAAACCGATGGATGGCGCCAGTTGCAATTTTGCAAAAATTATAATTTGAATACTTTTCATCTGATTACAATTAAATAGGAATAACTCAAGTAGGGATAATGAAATTTATTTATTATAAATATATTATATACCGTTAATGGAAAGCAAATAAGAAGCGGAAAACACAAATTAAACAATGTATTGGGTTATTTTACGTGGTGCTTGGTCCTTAGACGACAACATTCGAAATAAGGACAAATATAGTACAACTGTTTTTGTATTCATCAAAGTTTTGATTTTCATATCATAATTGTGTACTGACTGTTGTTAGACGGTATTGACATTTTTGTAATAGTGTTTAATTTTTGAATTGTTGATATCTGTAATGGAATTGTTCCAGCACTGTGCTGTAAACATTTTGTTGCATTTTACAATTGGTTTTTATCTATGGGTAAAATCAATATAAGGTATGCGTATTGGTAAATTTAATTTATTGCGCACCACTGCTAATTCGTGTGTAACAAAGCTGAAGCAGAGACAACTGGAAAAACTGATGAACATCTGACTTGACAGCCAGACGTACAAGCATGTTCGAGGATTCAGAAGCACCCGAGTAAAGAACCACGCAATTACATGTGCAAGCTGTAAGACAAGCAGACTTCGTGCTTCAGAAACGCCTGAAAAAAGTCAGAATCGTCGTCAATTGGACATAGAACATGATGCAATTAGTTGTGATATTGAAACTGAGTCCCAAAGGATTGCACGCTTAACGCAAATACATAGGTTAGTAGGGTAGAAGTTGTAGAAACCACATAGGCTGTGATTGCATTTAATTACATCTACAATATAAATTATAGACAGCACTCGTTAGTGGCAGTTGGTTGAATGTGCAAAGAAAGTCGCTTTTTTAAAGCTTTAAAGTGGAATGTGGATACTGCAGGAATGTGCTGTGTGAGCGGTAAAGTACAGGTTCCGTTCCTCTAAAAGAAATGTTACTCTTAGTAGAACCACCTGGGCCACTGAAGACATTCCTATTAGGTAATACTGAACTAGTTTCACCTCATTTTCTGAGCAGTTCGAAACAATATAATTGGTGTTTCTAATAACTTCATTTGAGATTGAGCACGAATTTCCTCATGATGGTTTTCAGCGTACGTTTATAGAGCAAAAGCAGATTTACCAAAACCTCGGTGCTTTAATGCCACAAGCAAATCAGTAGCATATACTTTTGCAAATGTACTTAATTGGTAACAACTTGGACTGTCCGACTTACTCGTAAATTGGCAGGCGTTGTCAGTACATCCCAGGTATGCAACAGAATACTTACAAATAGTGGATACAGGATCCAAATAGTGGCACCATTGTAAACACATGTTGCATGAGTACAGTATGTTAATCAGTGAGTTTAAATCTACTTTAAAAAATATGGGTCAAAATAATTATAAATTTGAAGTAAGTACTGACCCAAAAACCGGCTGGAAAACATGAGCGTCGATACAATATATCAGTATACATAGTATGATTGGAAAAACACAATTTTCAACTGCAGGTGATGTATTAAATAATTTTAAAACTGTGTGTTAACACTGTTATGTTTAAAATTAATCTATATTTATAGGAATATGAGACCAATAACGTAAAATAATTTACCTTAGCAATTGTTTTTCTTCTTGATCTCAGAAATTATGTCAGAGAAGCCCTTTCTATTATTTTTTATTGATTATTTTGTTGCTTTAAATTTGTTAATTGTAAAATTAAATTCTAGAAAGAATTTTGTGTATATAAAATTATTGTATGAAGTAAATTAAGCACTTTACAGATACAACAGAATAGGCCTGTTAACAGTTTAAAAAATTACACGCACTTCTGAACATTCATCATCAGTAAATAAATCTTAAATGTGGACACGTGTTTCTGTGTTTTCTATAAGCCCACTTACGATAGAAATACGCACATAATTCTTCTTCCTTTCTCTCTCTCTCTCTCTCTCTCTCTCTCTCTCTCTCTCTCTCTCTCTCTCTCTCTCTCTCTCTCTCTCTCTCTCTCTCTCTCTCACTACTTGTGTTACCTGCCTCTGCCTTACACAGTTAGGCCTAGAGGAATGCCCTAAAAGACGTTGAATCTAGTTTATTCATTACATTAAACTGAATCTTGCATACGAATAAGTTATTGATCGTCGTAAAAAAGAATTCGGTTCCCAAAGAACAAGGATATTTCTAAGGAAACAGCGTAGTGTAATACATTTCCTTTTACGAACTGGTTCTTAGAAACCACTTTGTCTAACACATTGAATTCAAAATATTCTAAAATAAACTGTCATCTGTTATCCATAAGGCAAGCTTTTAAAACCAAATTTCCGCGAATTTACGTTCCGTGGAAGTGAGAGGCAATCTGTGTAAGATGGCTTCGAAAGAAAGCTTTCTGAGTAAAAGACAGGAAAGGAAATGACAGCTGAAGCAAGCAAAATGCTGTGACTTACTTTTTTGAAAGATGAGTGGCTGGAAATATTTCCCTGCGTACATAATTTAACCTTCTGGGTGCGACAAACGTTTACACACCAAAAAACACTTATTTTTATTTTATTTTATTGTATTCGTTGTAGGAATACGCTAAACTGAGACAGGTAAAAGACAGAGATTTCATGAGCTGATAATTTCTTTCTCTCATCACGAAATATGCCTTCAACAGTAAATCTACCTATTTGTTTGTTATGTCCATAGCTACTCGTTAACAACACAAAAGGAAAAATCAAATAACAACTTGTAATTTATTAAATTATTACAAATTCAATTGCGGTGAAATTTTATATAGTCAATTTTTGCTATAATTTCAAAAATATATTCTTAGTCTTTCATTAATTTTTCTGAATTTAATGTAATAGTAGGGGACTGTAGTTCGGACTCAACTGTATTCTGTTAACTCCGTAGGGTTTCCTGTCCACTAAGAGGCAACATCCGCTGAACTTTATAAAGTATTAACTGCCTCCTAAGATTTTACAGAGAAAAATTACACTTATATAAACTTTCATATTTTAGCATACTATTGTGTACACTTTTTTTACATTATATTGATTCCTCCTAAATTAATTTTTTATGTAACAAATAAACTGATTATAACTAACTCTCTTGACAGAGTAATAGCTACTGACTTAGATTCTGAGAGTATTAAAAGGTAAACAGGTCTCTCACTCTCACCCTCTTTCACGCACACATACACACACAAGCCGTTTTCTGGACCCCTGTTTTCAAGAGTGCGCGAGCGCGTGTGTATGTGAAATAAAACAAACATTCTGTGGCCAACAAAAAATAAAGTTAATTATTCCATCTTCCGATTACTTTGTACTTTCATTAGAAATTGCAAATTCTCCAGCAAGTGCAAAAAATCTCGTTATTTAGTTTAATTATGCAAGTCAGAATTCAAACAGAAACACTTTTAAATTACACACACTGACGTTACTGAACACGGACCCCCGTGACAGTAGTAATTAAATTTGCCGTACACGCATACTTAGTTTGGTGAGTATGCTCACTGTTACATTCGTAATCATGAAAATTTAACAGCAAATGTGATAAACAGACAGAAACATATTGGGAAACTATTCTAGTTTATGTAACTAGTGCGATCCAATCTGCACAATGTGATCAAAATGCAAGTCTTGTAATTATTGGTTTTCAGCAGATATTCCAATTAACCTTTTACATAAATTACGTTAAAGTGTTTTACGAACAATATTTGTCACAGGACAGGTTAAGGTCTTCTTTTGTTTTATGTATCTTACCGTTAGATACTTGCAAAGACACCACAGGTCTATCAAATTTGCTATTCATTTTTAAAATATCCACAATAATTTTCAAGGTCTAGTATAAAAAAATCAATGCAATATTTATATATCAAACAAATTATATCTATATTCACTTATACTGTTTCCGTCGCCATCCTAGTTGACGTAATTATGCCGACTAATCAGTCTTCGAAACATTTCTGGAATTCAATTTTTGCTGTAAGCTTAGAGTCGTTCAGCATTTTTATGTCTATGAGAGTTGCAAAACCTTATCATTTCATGTTTTTTTGTTCATTATTGGGAAGATGAAAACAACGCATGGAAGATTACGGTATCATTACGATGTTACTTTCTGTCCGAAACTGAATATTCTTAAATTTTCCTACTACATCTTTGCCCGTTTTCTAGAATAGCTTCACGCAAATAATGTGAATTGCGTGAATAGTACGTATTGACCGTAGTACAAAAATGATAATAATTCAAAGAACATAATACCATGATTCGTCTTATTAAGGAGAATTTCAATTCATAATTCATTCACGACTGTGTTTGAGGCTTTGTATCCAGAGACTTCTGCAGACTTTCACTTTACGCCAGTTAATCTCATTGTTTACAGAAAGTGTAATTTTTTTTTTTTTTTTTTTCCGGCAGGGCAGGTGAAAATCTCTATAGACACACTGGAGCCCCGTAGCTCCAGGTAGTGTGGGACTCTAACCCACTAAAAACACTTCCCTTTGCAACAACTGAGCGAGCCCAACAAGTTGCTTTTCTTTAATATTACGTCACGGTTTATGGGGTAGAAGCCCACTGGCTGTTCCCCGGGTTGAGATTATTGTCTTTCTCTCTTTTAGAGTTTTACAGATTTAAATGCACTAGTGTGTCACCAAATCTTGGGGCTTCAATCTTTTAAGCCTTCTTAGCGTGTGCGGAGCTTCTTCCACCACGCAAAGCATTTCAGGATTTATATGAGTCTGAATTCTCATGTCATGGTTAACTGCATATTTTGTTACGATTTCACTGACATATTCTACTTTGAGATCTTTGTGCAGATTGTCATTCCTAATATACCAGGGGGCATCAACGATACTCCTAAGTACTTTGTTTTGAAAAGTTTGTATCATTTGAATGTTAGATTTCTTGGTGCATCCCCAGAGTTGTACACCATAAGTCCACACAGGTCTCAGCACTTGTTTATACAACAGCAATTTGTTTTCAACTGTTAGTTGTGAATTCCTACCTAACAGCCAGTACAATTTCCTGAATTTTATGTTGAGTTCCTCTTTCTTTTTTTTTACATGCTCCCTCCATTTAAGTTTTGCGTCCAGAGTCATACCCAAATACTTAGCAGTGTTAGAGTATGGCACTTCTTGTTCATTGATGTAAATCCTTTGTATTTCTATTTTTCTGTTGGTAAAATTGGTGTGTATTGATTTCGTTTCATTGAGTTTGATCCTCCAGCGTCGAGTCCAATCCCATAACTCTGCGATTAAAGTTTGCAGTTTATTGGCCGCTGTCTCGGCATCATTACCTACCGCCAGAACAGCAGTATCATCCGCAAAAGTCGCAACGGTTGTTTCCTCACTGTTTGGTAAATCTCTCGTGTATAACAAATACAAAATTGGACCCAATACGCTCCCTTGGGGAACTCCCGCGGATATTTTCTTTAAAGTTGAATATTCATCCTCATGCTTCACCCTAAAGTATCTTTCTGAGATGTAAGACTTTAGTATCAGATAGAATTCCTCTGGGAGATCCCTATGTAACTTGTACTCAAGCCCATGATGCCAGACCTTATCAAAAGCTTGCGCTACATCCAGGAAGACGGCTGAGCAAATGTTCTTCCCTTCAAGAGCCTTTTCAATAACATGGGTGATTATTTGTACCTGATCAATAGTGGAGTGCTTTTCTCTGAATCCGAATTGATGATCCGGCAACAGGGTTCTTTCCTCTAACAAAGGCTTTAATCTCTTCAAAAACAGTTTTTCAAATAGTTTTGAGATCACCGGTAGCAGGGAGATTGGCCTGTAGGACTTTTTATCTGTTGGTGCTTTGTCAGGTTTTAGAATCATGATAACCTCAGCCACCTTCCACAGACTAGGCACATACTTCAGCCTGAAGGCAGCGTTGATCAAATGGAGTAGTTTTCTCATGGCTTTTCCAGGCAGTTCCTTTAGTATTTGGCCTGTTATCAGGTCAAAACCCGGGGATTTTTTTGCGCTTAGATTGCTCTTAATTTCTTCTCTCAATTCCTGTAGCGTTACTTTCTGTATGTTTTTCCTATCTACTTTCGGCTCAAAGTTAGTGTTTTCCTCCGCTGTTTGTCTAGGTAACGGCTGAAAGATTTCCTCAAGGTGTCTGGCAAAGAGAACGGCTTTCTCCGCCGCACTTTTCGCCCATGTCCCGTCTTCCCGGCTGATGGGCGACTGGTGGGTTTTCGGCCTTTTCAGTCCTTTAGTACTCTTCCAAAGTGAATAGTCTGTATCCTTCTGAGCTGTTAGCTTGCTTAAATATTTTCCAATCCCCTCATTTTTAACCTTTTTTATCAGTTCCTTCAGCTCATTACAGAGCAAGTTCAAGGCTCTTTTATTTTCTGGTGTGCGAACTCGCTGCCAGGTTTTCCTGGCCTTCCTCTTTTTCCTGACAAGTTCATTCACCTCTGGAGGAGGGCAGATTATTCTCTGTTTCAGTTTTCTGTTGATCTGGGGAGTGCTTTCCCATGCTGCTTTCTGAATATTAGTATTAAATCTCTTGACTTCTTCATCTAACTGGTAAATATCATTCAAAGGGACATGAAGGTCTATGCTTTCATCCAGTAGTTGCCTGAATAGGGTCCAATTCGTCTTGTTACTCGAAAGCTGGCACGGGTATGACCGAGAAATAACCTCATCATTTATTGTCATGACAACCGGTGAGTGGTCCGATGAGAGATCCTCACAGTTTTTAACATCTATGTACCTGCTGGATAATCCTTTAACAACGTAAAAGTCAATCAAATCAGGTAATTTGTTGCCATCTGCAGGCCAATAAGTTGGGGTAGCGCTTGAGTGAAAATCAAGTTTTACTTCAATCCCAGCTTTGTATAGTTCCCTGCCTTTGGTGGTCGATAACCTAGAACCCCAAAAGGTGTTTTTGGCGTTAAAATCACCTCCAACAATGAAGTGATTCCCCAGCATCTTGAATAACTCAACATAATCTTCTTTTTTCAGATTTTGCCTTGGTGGGCAGTATATTGCAGAAATTTTAAAGTTTCCTTTACCAAGCAGCTGCACTTTGACAGTTGCCACTTGAAACGAGTCCTCCTCTATTTTCAGGTCTTCATAATATTTGATAGTGCTTTTCAGCAATAAGGCCGTGCCTCCTCTGGCTCTATCCGCTGGATGAGCCGCATGATAGCAGCTATATCCTCTTATATTAACAATCGCATTTCTGGTAAGGTGGCTCTCCGAGATTAGGCAGATGTCAATGCTTTCCATATTTAGAAACAATTCAAGCTCCGTTATCCGTTGCAGAAGTCCATTTGCATTCCACGTTGCAATTCTTACGGTGTTATACATGTTTTTGGCTTAGAGGGGCAGCAGTTACTTGTGCGCCCACCTGCGCAATTTTTTTCGACAATTTGTTGTTTATTTGCTGTTGCTCAGCGAGTTTCTCGAGAATTTTGTCAGTAGAATCTTTTTGTTTTTCCATCGCCTTATTCAGGACGTCAAGTCTTTCAATGACCTCACTAAGCACTTGATCCATTTTCCCAGCGTTTCCTGCGGTCTTGAATTGTTGTTGTTTCACTGCTCTTGCATAGCTGTTCGTCCCTGTATCCCTACCTCTCGCTGCTAGAGGAGCTTGTTTACCCCTCGAAGTCACAGTAGGTAGATATAACGGGATTTTTTCCCCGGAAGCCATATTCCCGACACCACTAGTCTTTTGCTTATTGTTTTGGCGTCTTTGATTCTTCATTTGCTGTAGTTGCTTGGCCACCTCACATCCTCTGTAGCTGGCAGGATGTTGCTCCCGACAGTTAACACAAGTGGGCGGCGTGTTATGATTTATCGTGCAATCGCTAGTATAATGTTTGCCTAGGCATTTTACACATCTAGGCTCCCGATGGCAAAATTTCTGCGTATGGTTGAAACCTTGGCATTTTTTACATTGTGGTATAAGGCCCGAGTTTTTCCGAAGCGGTTCGATTTTAACCCTCATGTTGAGAATTGATCTTATGTTATATATATTATCTACATTTTCCTCATGATCGAACGTGAGCATGAACAGAGGAAGCCTTACCCTACTAATCTCCTCCTTCCCCTGTTCATCCTTTTTCCTTTCTTTTTTAATGATGTTCACAGCATCAATTATTTTGAATCCCCTCTGCTGGAGATCAACCTTGATCTCCTGGTTTTCGCACGTTGGGTGGAGACCTCTAGCCATAACCTTAGTGGGCCTACGGCTTTTGTCCTCGTACGTATACCACTGCTTATTTTCATCACTCAGTTTTTTTGCCAAAGCTCTATATGCGTCCGAGTTCAATGTTAGGATTTTCCATATATTGTTATTCATCGCCACAATTTTGTATTCCTTGTCTGCAACTGATGCCAACAGTGATTTAATATCTGCATATTTGGTTATCCCAACTACATGGATTGGTGGAGGAGGTGTAGTTTTTTTCCCTTTTCCACACTTATCTAGTCCTAACCTTCCTTGAGTTACCTCATCCTTATTAGGGTTGCCCTTATTAGCAGCAGTCCCTTCCCTACTAAGGTTGAGGAAGTTTCCTGCTTCTGCCTCTGGAGAGAATTCAGCTTTTCGCTTTCTTCTGCGTTTCTTGGTTTGCTTGACTAACCAGTCAGTTTCTCTTTCTAGTTCTTCTTCGTCTGTATGATAACTAACTGGAGTTTTAGTGCCAGTATCGTGTTCAGGCAGTTTACCCTGTAATATCATTATTTTTTTAAGCTGTTCATTTTCCTCTGTCAGCTTATGTAGCTGCTTATTCAGTTGATTCATGGTTTTTTCCATTTCACGTAATCTATTTTGCAATTCAGCTTTCTCTTTATCCATTTCTGTCGTATTATCGATCCCGCGCGTACCTGCTTGAGTCGTGTGTTCTGGTGGTGATCTTGATATTGTTGATCTCCTTTCAAATGGGTTTATATGCGAAAGTTGGCCCTCCCCAGAATCCATAGGGCCGACCTCCATAAAGGAGTGTGGATTTTCCAGAGTACCTGGTCTGCCACCTGGGGTAGTTAATCCGTTTGTTTTAGACATCGCATAATTTCTAGGTGATTTTTTTATCAAGGTTTTCTTCCTCTAGCCTTTGGCGATCCAACGCCTTACTGCAAGGCAGCAGGTATCAAGAAATAGAATGAAAAACATGGAAGACATCCTAGCCCTCGAATACTCTAATAGCGTCGGAGTCGAAAAGAACAAGAGTTAGCCAAGGCAGGCTGATAGGAAAGATTAAAGACCAGAAAGATCTCACCCAAGACAAGTTGAAGCAAAGTGAGATCCGAAAAAGACGCTAGCGTTTAGTTCACATCCACTAGCTACCTAGTAGATGCTATCCAGGGGCACGACGAGGACGAACCAGCTCACCCCCAGAAAGTGTAATGCAAAATTTGTAAATTGTATTGTGGAAAGTTATACCTAAACACAACTGACTCAGTTAGCTGTCGGATCTAAACTAAGCATATAGAATGGCCTAACATAGGGAATTATTACTGACAAGTGTACCAATATAACAAAACCAGTTTTGAATAGGCATGTTTTACCCACAACAATTAAAAATAAAGCGGTTGTTTATTAAACCTTATTATTGAAACGGACCGTTTTTCAGTTTGTCTAGATTTGCCGCTTGTTATTATGTGTCTGTATTAGCTTCAGAATAAACTATTATCAGAAATATTGTAATATAATTACAAATATAAATATAAAAATAAAAAGATATAGATATGTGTTATGTGTAGATTTGCCCTGACTGTAAGCCCCACTGTTTAGGCTAGTCAATTTGTAATATAATTTCAAATATAATAATAAATAAAATATAAAGATATAGATAATAAGAATTGTGTATGTTGTCTGGATCTCGGTGCTTAAACTCGCCGATGATACAGCTCCACTTTGTATTCACCAAATACAAAGAATAGATTTAATATAAATATTTATAACTAGGTGTGATTGATTGATAAATAACAAATAAATCAAACTTTATAAATTGTGAAAATATTTTTTTTTCTTGTATTGAGTTTTGATTTAATTATTTAATTTAATTAACTAATAATTAATTAATTAATTAATTGAGTGTGTAATTTCCTTAGATATCTATTCTCTCACTGTAAATTATTTTTTTTTGTTTAAAAAATAATAGTAACATTAATTATAGAAATAAAAACAATTCCGGTAACTGAGTAATGATTTGCGTTTATTAACATTCAAAATTATGCGCCAGTCAAACTGCGCATAACCAAGGCATTGGCTATTATTTGCTCCAGTCGGTAGCGAAAAAATCAACAAATATATTTTTTACAAGGTTAGATTTGTGGTTCTTTTAACGAGTCGAAATGGTCAGAGGGCAAGGAACAAGATACATTCTTAACAGGTATTCTTAAACTAAATGGTAATAGCTGAAATAGAACAAAATTATTATTGAAATTGTCAATTAAAAAAAATTAATTGCGAACCAAATCGATGAAATGACGTCACTCCCTTCAAGCTGGCAGTGCACCGTGCTGGTGAGAAATCTAGTATGGCCGCTGTCTCCTCGATTTTAACCGCTATGCTGTTGGAATTGGCTGAGCTTCTCCCGCAGAAATAAAATGATATTCCCTTTTCTGCGAAGTGGTGTTGGTCCAGGAATATAGTGTAGAGTGTCCTCTCGTCTTCTGCGATGTCGTTTTCGTGATGGGTTTCTTGTGAAGTGTCCGGTGTTCAAATATGTGTATTGGTGTTCTGTGAATCTTGTCCCAAAATTGTTCAAAATGGCTGTTGATTTCTTGTGTTGAATTTTATGGTGTTATTACTGTGTTTTGGAAATTTGTGAAGTGTTAGAAATTGATAGTTAAGGTTATTTTCACTTTTTAGATCATCTCCGTTACACGCCGCATAACCACACTTGGTTTTACACAAATTATTCGGTTTTCAGTACTCTGCTAACACATTTCCAACTATTCGGCTTTACGATTAACAATAGACTAATAGACGCAACGTCGTCGTTTTAGGGTAATTTGTGCTATGTCTTTTTCCTCTTTATATTGTTTAACTATAAAAATATCTGTCTAAGACTTGGTTCACCATCTAAATATACATAATAAGTTTTCTTATTTTTTACTGTATTTCAAATATTTCTTAATTTTACATAAATCTAACTACTCAGTAATATTGATTAGTTAATTTTACATCTTTTGATATATAGCTTTTGTTTCAAGCTCATTTAAGCCCAAAAATTACAATTTTATATAATGATTGTATGCCTCATATTTTGTACACATTCGGTGTTTTAATAGTTTTTATTTGTTTTTTCTTATAATATTTCCATGGAATATACTTAATAACTCCGTGATTACTTTGTTGTTAATAATTTGGTTGTTAAAACATTTCAATATTGATCCATTTACTGTTTAGTCTGATTTGATTACCATTATAGGCCTATTATTATCTGTTTCCAAAAGAAGTTAATTTCCTTTCCTTTGTCATTCTATTTGCTATTAACTGTATCTGTATTAATTATATTTTCAATTTCTGTATTGTATATATTGAATTCTATTCCTATTACATATATTGATTCTCTGATAGATAATTTTTTGGTTTATATGCCAGTCTGTGTTTACTAAAATGGTGTCTTAGCTGGTCTGTTTGTACATTATATATGGTTTACTGTTTTGAATAAAATTATTACATTTCTATGTCCTGCTTGCCTCTCTGACTTCACAATGGAAAATTAAATGAAATGATCTTAAAATACAATGAAATATCTTGTATCTACTAAACTTTCTTTATAATAATAACATCATTGAACCATAACATAAACATCTTATGCCTAATTTTCTCTATACTTAGAATTATAATGAGAACATATTATTATCAGTCTTTGGCTGTCCTTTGTTTTTATGTTTCATTTTATCACAACCTTATTCTATTAAAATATCTTATTCTTAGTAACAATTTCAGTTATTCACTGTCTCTTTTTATTTGCTATACCTATTTTGCTAAAATATTAACATAAAAACACCTTAGAACTACTGACACTTTCAGTGATTAACTGTCTCTTGTGTCACCTATACCTAAATTGTTCATACAATAAAATAAAAACATCTTATAACTACTGACACTTGCAGTTATTGACTGTCTTTCGTGTTCCGTATACTTAATTTGTTCATACAATAAAATAAAAACATCTTATACCTATCATATTGTTATTATGCCTAAACACTAAAACACTTTTATTATCTAAATTACACTCAGTCATTAGACTGTCTCTTTAGTTTTTATCCAGTATTTCCTACACTAATGGTAGTCTGTTTTAATATATTTTTTATATCACACTTTATTATAAGGTGTCCTTTACTTTGGCTACACTAATAGTAGTCTGTTTTAATAGTTTTTTGACATATTATTCTTACAACTAGTATACAATTTGGTTTCTGGGATTGTATCTTGTAACTTGTTCTGGGTCTACATATATCAGTTTTAATTTTGTTTCATGGTATGTATTACACGACTATCATTTTTTGGAATATCTCTTCCTGGTTCTGGTCTCTTTGTGGGAATCTTGATATATTTTGTCCCTTTTTCAATATCACATTAGTAGTTTCTGGTCTTGTGGTTTCTCTGCATCTTGACCTTATTATTATTCCCTTATTAATATGGTTTCATCCTTTTATTTCCTTTTTTATGGTCCTTCCCTTTTTACTGCTTCCCCAATCTACTGGGTATACTGCTGGTTTAACTGGTTTTTACATAGTAAGTTATTTTAATCAATGGTTTTCTTTGTTATTTTTCATTTTTATTAACATTTTATTGACTTAATATACAGTTTCTAGTGTAATCCTTAAAACAATTTATTCTTCTCACTCACTATGGAACTTTTTCCTTTATTTATGTTGCATTAAGTCAAATGTTTAGCGTGATAATTTTGTTATGTTACATATGCTCTCCTGTAAAAGTGATTAGTTCAGATCATACTCTTAGTATGGATGAAATAATTACTACTAATTCTTTTGTATTTACTATACTTTCTTCGTGATTACATGTTTTCCCTTTATATACCTTCTTTTTCCACCATTGCTTCCTCTCAGATGATGTGTATCTCCTTCATTAGTTTCTTTCTTCATTAATAAGTGATCTTCAATCTTGTGTATAACATTATCATTTTATATTCTTTCTTATTTGGTGCTTCCTCACCAGTATGTTTACTCCCTAACATTCCCTAACAAATTAATTGGAACAGTTCAGAGTGGCACTTTTGGCTTAAATCCCTGCTGTCCAACACTTCAATTGAGTCCAGAGGTATTATCATCTCTGCTCAAAATATAAGACTGATGGCATTTTCTACATCCAGTCATAAGAATAATTAAACAATAAAAGTAGTCATTATTGACTAAAATAAACATCTTTAGATTCTTCACTTCATAATACGTTATATTAATTAATACTTTTATACACTTGACTCTTCTTCTCTCTTAAAGCTTATTCCATATTAGGTGGTTTAGGTATGTGGTATAATATACATTTCATCATGTTTAAATAGTAAGTAGTATTTATATTTACTCTTTCTACCATCTGGTATCCATTGAGTTATTTTTATTGCTCATGGTATAACATGAATTAATTCTTTATCACTTTCACTATAACAATGGTTATTGCAACAACATTATCTTTATTAGTATCAGGGTTTTTTGGTTTCTGGTCTCACTATTTGGTCTTTACTGAGTTGGTCCTTCTTCATTGTTCCATTTTTATTAAATTATTTTCTTTGTGAGTTTGGTTAAGTTGTTTCGATTAAGTCATATGATATTCTGGTTTCCTTTCTCCTTTAGAATTTTGTATCTCTTTCTTACAAAATCTTTTTTCATATTTCAGAGTTATTTCTCATCATTTGTATGAGTTTAATATTTTATAGTTTAATATTAATATGAGCTTAATATTTTTTAATTTTAGATATTTTTATTCAACTACCTTCTTTCTTATTCATAGTTGTTTTTCAAATATTTTGGTGTAAGTTGTACTTATTATTGTTTTGAATTTTGAAAATCTTTATTCATCAAAATTCTTTTCTCATTCATAATAGTCTTTGAATGTTTGGTGTAAGTGGTACTTACTAAGTTTTTGAATTTGGAAAATTATTATCTCCATCCAAATTCTTTTTTCGTTCATAATAGTCTTTCAAATGATTTGGTGTAAGTTGTACTTACTAACTTTTGGAATTTTGTAATTTTTTTTTATTTCTCAAAATTCTTAATTTCTTCATAATAGTCTTTCAAATGATTTGTGTAAGTTGTACTTACTAACTTTTGGAATTTTGAAATTTTTATTTCTCAAAATTCATAATTTCTTCATAATAATCCTTCAAATATTTGGTGTAAGTTGTTCTTACTGATTTTTGAATTTTGAAATTTATTATGTTCAAAATTCTTTTTTTTTTTCATTCATAATAATCTTTCAAATGTTTTGTTGTAAGTTGTACTTACTAATGTTTTTGAATTTTGAAGTTTATTATTCTTCCTCCAAATATTTTTTAATGGATAACTGATTATAAGTTCCTTTTACTTTATTTGAAATGATATCCTTTAGTACATACGTATTGTTATTATTGTTCTTAATAATCAGGTATGGGCCGGTATACAGCAGTAACAACTTTTTGGTAATGCCTTCCAAAGTACTGGGTAATTCCCTGTTTTTTAGTAGTACCTTTTCTCCGACTTCATAGCTTATTATTTTCTTAACAGCCTTTTGATATTTGTTCTTGCGCCTTTCCTGGTCTTCTGCCAATTTATTGTAGAATCTGATTCGATTGTATTTGTATTCTTGACTCCTGGGGAACTCTATTATGTCTTGTATTTCTCTCGGAGGCGGTTTTTCATACATTGCCGTGTACGGCGTGGTACCTATAGCGGGGTGATATGACAAATTAAGGAATTCTTCAGTAGCTAATAAATATTCTTGCCACTTCTTTTGTTGGTTATAGCAATAAGTCCGTAATATTCTTCCGACTTCTCGCAGTACCCTCTCCGCTGGATTGCTGCTGGGGTGGTAGACAGATGTCTTGTAAGTCTTAATGCCCAATGTATTCAGAGTGTTTCTCCACCTCCAACCCTTAAATTGCGTTCCATGGTCGGTGATTATGGATGTCGGGCTCCCTATCTCTGGAATGTAATGATTTGTTATTATTCCTACAGTCTTCAGAGTGGTGGCTCTGTTCACAGGGTATAGTTTTGTGAATTTTGTAAAATGATCCATCATAATAATATATTTGTATCGATGGCGTCCGCCACTGCGGGGAAATGGACCACATATGTCCAGAAAGACCTTTTCCAGTTTGGCTTGTGAGGTAATTGGTATCATCATACCCTCTTTTCTCTCATTGTTGGTTTTCACCAATTGACATAACAGACAGGTTTTGAGGTAGTTTCTCGTTTCTCTATTGATACTTTTTATATGACAATTCTCTTCTATTGCCTTGATCACCTTCATGGCTCCCATGTCACCGTATCGTAGATGATAGTCCAGGATGATATCCTTTCGATTGTAGTAGGGATCATGATCTTCCATATCTCTTCATCAAGGGATGTCTTGATGAATAAAATTCCATTATGTATACAATAAAATTTGTTTATTGTGTCATCTTGGTTGGAGAGACGAAGTTTAATATGGTTTAACTTCGGATCGGACTGCTGGTGTTTGCTGATATCCTGCACTATCTTCTCTAAATCGGATCTGTCCTTAATAATATTATAGATTTTCAAGATGCTCTCCTTTTCGCCTTCGAACGTTTGTTCTTCCAGATTCACTCTCGACAATACGTCGGCTACTACATTTTTACTTCCAGGAACATACTCCCACTGTATATCGTATTCCTGCAGGGCGAGTACCCATCTGGTCAGTCTACCATGGCTTAACTTGCATCTTCTCAGAAATGATATTGATTTGTGATCTGTTCGAACGGTCACTGGATATCCGAGGATATACGTCCGAAACTTCCCGCAGGCAAAGACAGTTCTTTTTCCGTCACATTATAGTTCTTTTCACACTGGTTAAGGGTTCTGCTAGCAAAGCTCACTACTAGATGGTTTCCACTTTCATCTTCTTGGTACAGTGTTGATCCCAAGCTAATATTACTAGCGTCACAGTTTAGAAAGAAGGGTCGGTTAAAATCTGGATGGTTGAGTATTACTGCATCTAAGAACTTCTCCTTAATTGATTTGAAGGTTTCGTCTTGTTCTTGACCCCATCGCCATTTATTCTTGGACGATAACTGGTACTGAAACTGGGCCGTCAGTTCGGAATAATTATTCTGGAACTTCCTATAATAGTTACATAGGCCCAAAAATGATTGTAGTTGCCGTCTGTTTTTTGGTGTAGGGAATCGTTGTATGGCGTCTACCTTTTCTGTTGATGGTGTTATTCCTTGACTGTTTAGCTGGAAACCCAGGAATTGTACTTCTTTAGCTATAAGCTTGGACTTGTCTAGTTTAAGGGTGACATTATTTTCAGCAAGCTTCTTCAAGACATACTCCACACGGTAACAGTGTTCTTCCCAGTTGGTTGATGTTATTAAGAGATCATCAACATAGACAGTCGTGAATTGGAGCGCTTCTGGTCCTAGTATATGATCCATACAGGCGACAAAAACAGCTACTGAATTCACCAACCCGAAGGGCAATCTCTTAAACTGATAATTGCGCCCTTCGAAGATGAACTGCCGGCTTGCTGGGTGCAACTCCACTTGCCAATAGCCGCATACGGTATCCCAAGTGGTAATGAATCGTGTTCCGTGGAACCTCTTCAAAATCTCATCAATTTCGCCAGGTGAGGTACGATCGTTAATTATCATTTTATTTATCTCACGTGCGTCAAGGCAAAGCCTTACCTTCCCATTTTTCTTTTGTATGGCCACAATTGGGCTAGTATATGGCGATTGACTGCTCTCGATGATATCTCTACTGATCATATTCTGGATCTCTGTGCGTACGGCTTCTTTCAAAGATTGTGCTATTGGATACGACTTTCGGTTAAATTCTACCGGTTCTCTGAATCGTATGGAACATTGGTAGTTCCGGATCTTTCCAGGTTCGTCAGAAAATACAGCTCGATATTTTTCATTTATTTCGATCAATTGATTCAGCTGGTTTTCCTCTAATTGCTCGTTAGTATTGTGGCACTGGAAGTTACGTATCTCCTGAATCTTTTTTTGCCATAGGTCATCCTCCGAATCCTGATGTACTGGCTTGTTGTTTGTTGAGTAGTTGGACAAGTAATTCACCTTATTTTGGTGGTCGAGAAGTTGTCAGGAGTCTAACGTCTTGTTATTAGTTAAATTGGCTACCCAGGTCGAACCTTCAGCAAAGAGTGATACCTTTCCTCGGCACAAGTCGATAACTGCTGAGTTTCTGCGCAATATGTCACATCCTATCATGATGTTGAAAGGTAATCCGGCTGCAACAAGAAATATCATATCCACAATAATGCCCTGACTGTTGACACTTAGGGATACCTGCTTTCTTATGGTCTTGTTCTGTCGGCCGGTAGCTCCTACAAGTACAATATTATTAATAGGTAGTACCGGTAGGTTTTTGTGGCATTCCTGCTGTATCCGGTCCAACTCATTTCGATTTATTATGGAGACATTGGCTCCAGTGTCTATCATTATAGGAACAGAAATACCCTCAATTTCTGCAATTATGTATATTATTTCATTATCATTATTATTAATATTAATCTCGCTTTCTTCTAGTAGGTCCTTACTGATATCTTTCAAATAATTGCTGTATATTATGGTAAAATTTTTTCTGTTTTTCTTCGAATTCATTCCTTCTTGGTTAAACCCAGCAGATTGGAGCAGTAAAGGGTTATTGGGGTTCATTACTGCCTCCGTTCGTTTAAATGTTCCCCTTCATTACGGATTAGGCCGTTGGAAGCATCAGCTTGGAGTCCTGAGACTGCTTCGTTTGGTTCTGCTCGATCGTCCTGTTGGGCTTCTGTTACAGGTAGTCTTCGCTGATTGTCTAGGCTGGAACTACGTCTGGGCTCGTACTCTCTGTACCGATTACTTCCCTGACTTCCTTGAAAGGTCTCGTACTCGTAGTATCGGCTCCTTCGTTGCGGCTGGTACCTCCTCTGTCCACTGCCTTCCGCTCTGATGTAGTTAATATTGGGTCGATATGTCCGGTAATTATTGTTATTACCTCCATTCGGGTAATTCCGGTTATAATTACCATGATAATTGTTATTAGAAAGGTTGGGGTTCCTCTGACCATTTGGAACATAGTTACGATTATTATTATAATAACCGTTGTTATTTTGTGGACGGTTATTATTATTATTATTATTATTATTATTATTGTTGTGGTTGTTGTCATTATTATTAATGCGAGGAATATTATTATTATTATTATTATTGTTGTTAAATCTCGGTAAATTATTGTTATTTCGAGTGTTATAATTGTATTCGGCATTATTCCGATTTGCGAAATTATAATTATTATTGTTACCCACATTCTGCCGATTATTATTATTCAAATTATGGTTGTTACTTCTTGGTTCCGGTTTTTCATATCTGCTGCGACTTTGACGGTAATAGTCTTCATGCTCATACATTTCTAAAAGCTCGGTCATGGCTTGCACCGTCTTTATTTGACTGTTTCTTCTGGCTCTTATAATATCCTCCTCATAATGGTATGAGAGTTTCCTGACCAGGCATTCTTCCGGTATTCGGGGCTCTAGATGTTTGGCCACGCACACCTTTCCCAAAAAGTACGCCGTTAAAGTCTGGTTTCCATACGGGTTGTACCTTCCATGACAGATCCCGTCTCTGGCGATATTTTGTGTTGATTCAGACCAATATTTGGCTTTGAATAGCCTTCTGAATTGTTGATAATCGGTCACTTCGTCTCTTATCGCCATCCACCAATAATCTGCTATCTCCTTGAACGATTCGTCAAGCACCTCTTTATTCTCCCTCCAGCGATTACCTCTGTGTTTGGTGAAGTACTCTTCGATTCTGGCTAGGAACTCCATTGGTTTGTTTTTATAAAACCTGAAGTTAATCCCTTCACGATTCTCACTATTGGGACAACTGGTAATGCTTGTCGGTCGACTATGGAACAGGTCTATATCTGTCTGGTTCTGTCGCACCTGACTGTTGATACTGGTTACAGTAGCTTCAATGCCGTCACATTTTTCTGTGAATCGGTCCTGCACTCGCTCCCAGTCTTCCCGTGTTTCCTTTAGTTTTTCCTCCAATGTCTTCCTAGTCGTTTCTTCAATGTTGTTAACCTTCGTATTTATTTCTGTCTTGATACTCTGTACTTCTCGTTCGGTTTGACTACATTTTTCGTCAGCTCTGGTAACCTTTTGTTCGATTACCGTTATTTCCTCTTCGACCTTCTTGCTGATTGTCTCATTGTTTTCAGCTATCTTCTGGCTCAATTCTTCCTTCAATATTTCCATTCTTCCGTCTAACCGGTTCATGTTCTCTTGGTTCGGCTCCTCCAATTCTTCTCTCAATTGCTGACTATTATTCTCCATCTTTTTATTGGTTTCTTCCAGTTTCTGGCTTATCTGGGTCAATTCCTCCTTCGATTGTTTATTGTCAGTTTTTATTTCCTCCATTTTCTCCTCCATCTTCTGGATATTTTCCTCCATCTTCTCCTCGATCTTCTTAATATTTTCCTCCATTAATAATTTATTTTCGTTTTTTATTTCGTCCACCTTCTCCTCCATCTTCTTACTGGTATCTCCAATTTTATTACTTAATTCCTCCTTCAATTGTTGGTTATCATTTTCCAGCTTCTTACAATTTTCTTCCATCTTCTCCTCCATCTTCTTACTGTTTTCTCTTAATTCCTCCTTCAATTGTTGGTTATCCTTTTCCAGCTTCTTACTATTTTCTTCCATCTTCTCCTCCATCTTCTTACTATTTTCTTCGATTTTCTTATTGGTATCTCCGATTTTATTACCCAACTCTTCTTTAAATTCTTCTTTTTTTAATTCTTCTTTCGTTTTAAATTCTTTGAGTAACATCTCCATCATTCTATCCAATTTTGTCTCTTCATTTGTGGTGGATTTCTCTGGCTGTTCCTTCTGTGGTGCAGGCTTGTTTGGTTCTGCTGGCGGTAACCTCGACTCCACATCTTCCACTGGTGTCGCCTCTTTATCCTCCAAGTCTACCTCTTGCTCGGCCTCCATAGCCCTTTTCCTTGATGTAGCTCTCCTGTGCATCTCGCTCCCTCTTCCGACCTATTGACCGCTGCCAAGCTAAAAATAGGAAATTGGACAATCGTCCTTATTTTATAACACTATTACCTCCTATTTAAAGCCCCTTAAGTTGGACGCCAATTTGTAATATAATTACAAATATAAATATAAAAATAAAAAGATATAGATATGTGTTATGTGTAGATTTGCCCTGACTGTAAGCCCCACTGTTTAGGCTAGTCAATTTGTAATATAATTTCAAATATAATAATAAATAAAATATAAAGATATAGATAATAAGAATTGTGTATGTTGTCTGGATCTCGGTGCTTAAACTCGCCGATGATACAGCTCCACTTTGTATTCACCAAATACAAAGAATAGATTTAATATAAATATTTATAACTAGGTGTGATTGATTGATAAATAACAAATAAATCAAACTTTATAAATTGTGAAAATTTTTTTTTTCTTGTATTGAGTTTTGATTTAATTATTTAATTTAATTAACTAATAAATAATTAATTAATTGAGTGTGTAATTTCCTTAGATATCTATTCTCTCACTGTAAATTATTTTTTTTTTGTTTAAAAAAATAATAGTAACATTAATTATAGAAATAAAAACAATTCCGGTAACTGAGTAATGATTTGCGTTTATTAACATTCAAAATTATGCGCCAGTCAAACTGCGCATAACCAAGGCATTGGCTATTATTTGCTCCAGTCGGTAGCGAAAAAATCAACAAATATATTTTTTACAAGGTTAGATTTGTGGTTCTTTTAACGAGTCGAAATGGTCAGAGGGCAAGGAACAAGATACATTCTTAACAGGTATTCTTAAACTAAATGGTAATAGCTGAAATAGAACAAAATTATTATTGAAATTGTCAATTAAAAAAAATTAATTGCGAACCAAATCGATGAAATGACGTCACTCCCTTCAAGCTGGCAGTGCACCGTGCTGGTGAGAAATCTAGTATGGCCGCTGTCTCCTCGATTTTAACCGCTATGCTGTTGGAATTGGCTGAGCTTCTCCCGCAGAAATAAAATGATATTCCCTTTTCTGCGAAGTGGTGTTGGTCCAGGAATATAGTGTAGAGTGTCTCTCGTCTTCTGCGATGTCGTTTTCGTGATGGGTTTCTTGTGAAGTGTCCGGTGTTCAAATATGTGTATTGGTGTTCTGTGAATCTTGTCCCAAAATTGTTCAAAATGGCTGTTGATTTCTTGTGTTGAATTTTATGGTGTTATTACTGTGTTTTGAAAATTTGTGAAGTGTTAGAAATTGATAGTTAAGGTTATTTTCACTTTTTAGATCATCTCCGTTACACGCCGCATAACCACACTTGGTTTTACACAAATTATTCGGTTTTCAGTACTCTGCTAACACATTTCCAACTATTCGGCTTTACGATTAACAATAGACTAATAGACGCAACGTCGTCGTTTTAGGGTAATTTGTGCTATGTCTTTTTCCTCTTTATATTGTTTAACTATAAAAATATCTGTCTAAGACTTGGTTCACCATCTAAATATACATAATAAGTTTTCTTATTTTTTACTGTATTTCAAATATTTCTTAATTTTACATAAATCTAACTACTCAGTAATATTGATTAGTTAATTTTACATCTTTTGATATATAGCTTTTGTTTCAAGCTCATTTAAGCCCAAAAATTACAATTTTATATAATGATTGTATGCCTTATATTTTGTACAAATTCGGTGTTTTAATAGTTTTTATTTGCTTTTTCTTATAATATTTCCATGGAATATACTTAATAACTCCGTGATTACTTTGTTGTTAATAATTTGGTTGTTAAAACATTTCAATATTGATCCATTTACTGTTTAGTCTGATTTGATTACCATTATAGGCCTATTATTATCTGTTTCCAAAAGAAGTTAATTTCCTTTCCTTTGTCATTCTATTTGCTATTAACTGTATCTGTATTAATTATATTTTCAATTTCTGTATTGTATATATTGAATTCTATTCCTATTACATAGATTGATTCTCTGATAGATAATTTTTTGGTTTATATGCCAGTCTGTGTTTACTAAAATGGTGTCTTAGCTGGTCTGTTTGTACATTATATATGGTTTACTGTTTTGAATAAAATTATTACATTTCTATGTCCTGCTTGCCTCTCTGACTTACACAATGGAAAATTAAATGACATGATCTTAAAATACAATGAAATATCTTGTATTTACTAAACTTTCTTTATAATAATAACATCATTGAACCATAACATAAACATCTTATGCCTAATTTTCTCTATACTTAGAATTATAATGAGAACATATTATTATCAGTCTTTGGCTGTCCTTTGTTTTTATGTTTCATTTTATCACAACCTTATTCTATTAAAATATCTTATTCTTAGTAACAATTTCAGTTATTCACTGTCTCTTTTTATTTGCTATAACTATTTTGCTAAAATATTAACATAAAAACACCTTAGAACTACTGACACTTTCAGTGATTAACTGTCTCTTGTGTCACCTATACCTAAATTGTTCATACAATAAAATAAAAACATCTTATAACTACTGACACTTGCAGTTATTGACTGTCTTTCGTGTTCCGTATACTTAATTTGTTCATACAATAAAATAAAAACATCTTATACCTATCATATTGTTATTATGCCTAAACACTAAAACACTTTTATTATCTAAATTACACTCAGTCATTAGAATGTCTCTTTAGTTTTTATCCAGTATTTCCTACACTAATGGTAGTCTGTTTTAATATATTTTTTATATCACACTTTATTATAAGGTGTCCTTTATTTTGGCTACACTAATAGTAGTCTGTTTTAATAGTTTTTTGACATATTATTCTTACAACTAGTATACAATTTGGTTTCTGGGATTGTATCTTGTAACTTGTTCTGGGTCTACATATATCAGTTTTAATTTTGTTTCATGGTATGTATTACATGACTATCATTTTTTGGAATATCTCTTCCTGGTTCTGGTCTCTTTGTGGGAATCTTGATATATTTTGTCCCTTTTTCAATATCACATTAGTAGTTTCTGGTCTTGTGGTTTCTCTGCATCTTGACCTTATTATTATTCCCTTATTAATATGGTTTCATCCTTTTATTTCCTTTTTTATGGTCCTTCCCTTTTTACTGCTTCCCCAATCTACTGGGTATACTGCTGGTTTAACTGGTTTTTACATAGTAAGTTATTTTAATCAATGGTTTTCTTTGTTATTTTTCATTTTTATTAACATTTTATTGACTTAATATACAGTTTCTAGTGTAATCCTTAAAACAATTTATTCTTCTCACTCACTATGGAACTTTTTCCTTTATTTATGTTGCATTAAGTCAAATGTTTAGCGTGATAATTTTGTTATGTTACAATATTGCCTACACAAGACATCAGTGCATGTTAAATTTTTGTTTTATATTACATAATGGCTGGTTAGAACTTACCAAAATTAATTTCAGGTTTACTCTGCTATATTAATGTTTAACAATTAATTCATCTGTAAGCTTAAATACTATTGTTAGTATTATTTTTTTATTCAGTTGCTCTTAAATCTTATTGGAGTACACATTTCATATATTTTAGTACAGACAGGCCTAATATACAAAACATCTGTTAATAATAAGTAGCAACAATCTACATGTAATATACTTTATTACTTGGGAACTACCATTATTAATCTATTCGTTTATACAATTAAAATGCTTGCTTCAATAGTTGCCGCATTTGACAAATTTGCTTATTACGAAGGAGTGCCTGAAGGATGCCGGTAGTCTCGATTCTTCGTTGTGTTTTGTTTGTAATTGCAGAAAAAAGGATTCATTTCAGGTTCTATAGAACTTCTTATCAATTAATTTTGACAAATGTGATAGAAACTTTAATACTACCGTCAAATTCAATACAACACGCTCTAATACAATAATTATTGTAATTAGCAAGTTAATTACACAAACACATGTTTCTTTGTAGTTAATCGTGAACTTCTGTAGTAGAGTGGACAAGAAAAACAACGAAGAACTATTGCAGGTTTATAATTTTCAATTAAGGACGCTTAAACAAACACTATTTTTTAACTATGATTATTATTAACAGTATCATAAAATTATTTATTCATTACATTTCAAACTGTATAAACTTTTACGATGTACGATTTCTTAATTGTTACCTTAATTTTTTCTTAAAATATTTGTAAAACTAATTCACGGAAGCATTATCTAACTTATGTAAGGCTTGACGGAGATGTACATTACTGTAATTATAGTGATGCTTTTTCTGAAATACAGAACGTATTTTCGCAAATACGCTTTTGTGTTAAACGTATTATTTGTAATTATTATTTAATGGTACTTTCACTTGTAAAACTTAATTGTTGATATTCTCTCAAACGCCGTTTCGGAGTTGTATTCTCCTTCTTCAGCGAGGTTTGAATAGGGAATGTGTCAAGTAGTCGGTAATTTGTAACGGTTTTTTTAGGTGACTGGTTGTGTGTGTGGGTGTGGAGATGAAAGGGGGTTGGCGCGGGTATTGCCTCACTGAGGAAGGAAAATACAACTCCGAAACGGCGTTTGAGAGAATATCAACAAGTAAATTTCACAAGTGAAAGTACCATTAAATAATAATTATTAAGTGCTGTGAAAAAAGTAGTGATGAACATTCAAAATAGTATTATTTGTTTTGAAATATCGCTACATTTAAAGATTTTCTTGCACCCTGCGCGTCATCCGTTTGTTTACTAGCAAGCTGACTATTAGAGATTAGCATGTTAGCATTAGAGAATGACGCCACTCTAAGACTATTCGTGGGATGCTGGCAAGTTTAAAATTATTCACTGTATACCTGAGTTCAATTCTTGCCTAAAAATGTAAACTATGATTTATAATTGGTATCTTTCTTTGAAATACTATGGAAAACCAGTAAATGGATCTCGATGTTAGCTATCTTAATTGGACGTTCGGAGTTAACGATGCAGGCAAACTGTGACTGACCCGTCAGCTCTGCAGATTGATGATGTAATACACTTTCTAGTTAGATAAGCTTCTGATCTGTGGCACAACCTAAGACGATCTCGTGTGAGTAGGTCTTCATTTTATTATTACTCAGGCAAGGAGATGTAATTGACAGTACAGAAATGTGAATATGTAACATTATATCAGCAATATTACGGTCTATGGGTTCTTGAAAAGCAATAAATATTTTCATGAGCTTACAGGTGACAAACGTTTTGGCCCCACCATCTAGGTGTCTAGGTGTCTAGATTCGCCGGTATCCGCCTATTCACCTCAGAGATGATGTGGAGACTACGCCAGTGCCAATCTAGACACTGATGATGGCATCCGATGTTGAGGGCGAAACGTTTATTAATAATGACTAGTGTGGACCACTGCCCAACAGCCCACCTGATAATAATAATCTCAACAAAGTCAACTCGCTTTTAACTGTATACGTCTTATACAAGAAACACATTATAGATACAATATAAACCTTATTAGGCACACTAACATTTTGTCGAAGCCTAACAAAATTTAAACATATAAAGTACACGAACAAATGAAAGCTAACTTCTCTTGCTCTCTTGCAAAAAAATAATAATTAAATAAAACGGGGTGAATAATTTCCAAGTGTACGAAATGGATGCAGTACTAATATGATCTGGCTAGTCACCCATAAGTCAATTAGAAAATACTGGATTGTTGTAAAGTCCTTTAAACTTTATTGCAATAATTAGAAAATACGCAATGTGTTTCATTTCTTTTATTTCAGTCAAAACGTCAAACCGGAACTTTGAATTGCAATTTGAATAATGACAACACATTTTGTCGTTTTATTAAAGAAGTAAATTAGCACTGTGTGTCGATTAACAATCGCAGTCACGTCGACGTTTAACCCTTACAAGTAAAGGATTAAAATAGGTCAAAAATTATGGTATGGTTTTTCTGTTAAGTCGGTATCATGGATAAAATTTAGGCAAATTCCGTCAAAAAATATATTTTTTTTAAATTTATATGAAAAGATAAACGTACACTAATTCACGGCGTCAGTTCTACTAAGTTCTACAATTCTATTAAAGACACAGTCGCTCTTTGTTAAAGCTTGCTAATAAAGTGCTTTTTTATGAATACTTTTCTAAAAAACCAGTGCGCTATTCTGGAATACACTGTTGTACTACAGTAATATTATTATTTTGTTATTCTTCTTAAGACATTAAACACATTTGAATTTTACGCATTTCATACGCGTAATTGATACTCTAATAGATTTTCAACATAAAATTATTAATGGAAGAATGAAGTATAATTTCAATCTTGACTCTACTTCTATCTGCACCTACTGTGACAAGTTTGTAAACTCTTACCATAAAGCATTAATTGTCATTTTTTTATTATGTGAAGGTCGCCCAGATCAAGGCTGGCTTGTTTAATAATATGAATCGTGCATTGCAGGATCATAAGTAGCAACAGAACTAATATTTACAGCGTGGATAATGATTATGTTGACAATAACAGCAAGTAAAGTTTGTAAAGTACGCACTAATAGATATCGGAACTTAACTGGTGAAATATAAATTGTAAGTGAGAGCGAGTGTGTATGTGTTCATAAGAAAGCTCCTAAAGCTTTATTGTTTATTATGCGTTTGCAGAAACGTTTAACTTTCCATCACATGTTCACAACACAAGCTACACAAAAAGTACTTAATTTAGAAAAATTATTGATCACATTGAAAATGTTTAATTTATTGCTGTGAATTGTAGACACAGAAATATATAGACATTGCTGTAAAGCTTTGTAAAAAAGCCAGTTTAAGTCGATTAAAAATATCACAGTTATATTGACACCATGTTTTTTCATTAAAACAATAGTATCATCGTAAAAATAGGATACAGCATTGACTTCAATAGGTGCCACCGATGCCTTCATAATAAGAGGTAGTTCACCTATTTGTGGCACTTACCAGTTTCTTTCCACGCCCATAAAGCCTTTTATAAAAATTTCGAGTCTCTTACTAATATAACTCAATATCACTGTTTGCACGCTGTAATCTTCTCTTCAATTGTAACCTCACAGTAAAATAATATACAACAAATTTTAAAGCTTGAGTGATACTTAAAAAAACTGTTGATAAATCTTCGTCTGTGACACACTGATTGTATCTTAAAGTACACAAGCATAATTAAAATACTTACTTGATTGAAGGAAAAGAGCTGTGGGCATTTCCCACTGATGTTTACTTGGTTTCTTTAAATTACTTATTATATTCTAAGGAAACATATTACAGCGCATGTTATGAATTTATTATACATGTATTTATTAAGTCATTCTAAGGCGAGATTCTCTACTATTTGAGTTTTTAATTCAGATTTAACAAGCTAAAGTTAGGTAAATAACTGTTCTAAGGCATTCAATTGTTTTTAAGAGATTACATAGAAATCTGAGCTGGTCAAAACGACACATTTTAACACATTTTTTGCACGCGCAACGGATTGCAATGGTAGGCAATATAATTGTATGAATAATGTAATGCGATATAAGTGAGATTTGTGTGTATGATATTAAACACTGTAAGTTATTAGTGTGCGTGAAGCTTGTAAGCGATACGTTTTTCTCAGATTTTTACGAAACTCGATAACGCCACGCTAAACTGTGTGTGAATACTGGTTGTGCACAATGTTATTCGCCCGTGGACTGTGAGTGAATACGGGTTGTGCACAATGTTACTCGCCCGTGGACTGTGTGTGAATACGAGTTGTGCACAATGTTACTCGCCCGTGGACTGTGTGAATACGGGTTGTGCACAATGTTACTCGCCCGTGGACTGTGTGAATACTGGTTGTGCACAATGTTACTCGCCCGTGGACTGTGTGTGAATACGGGTTGTGCACAATGTTACTCGCCCGTGGACTGTGTGTGAATACGGGTTGTGCACAATGTTACTCGCCCGTGGACTGCGTGTGAATACGGGTTGTGCACAATGTTACTCGCCCGTGGACTGTGTGAATACTGGTTGTGCACAATGTTACTCGCCCGTGGACTGTGTGAATACTGGTTGTGCACAATGTTACTCGCCCGTGGACTGTGTGTGAATACGGGTTGTGCACAATGTTACTCGCCCGTGGACTGTGTGTGAATACGGGTTGTGCACAGTGTTACTCGCCCGTGGACTTGCGATAGTGCGAACTCGAGCGCGTACAAGGGCAAAGTAATTATTTGTTTATTATTCAATTAATAAAATAATTACACAGTAACAAAAACACTCTTACGAATTCCAAAATGTCGCGATGATTTGGTATTCATACTACTACTTGCTTTTTATGTATTTTACTTTCTCCAAACTCACACACACACACACACACACACACGTGTGTGTGTGTGTGTGCGCACGCGCGCGCGCTGTAAGATAGAGAATGAGAGAGAGGGTGATGGATCGACAGACAGAGTCTGTAATGCCTGTTTCACCACAATTGTTCCTATAAATGTTAAAGCTGACTTGACTAAATTAATGCAGTTGCTTAAGACACCATATTGTAGTACACTTTTACTACTACAAATAATTATATAGGTTACATATATGTTTATTTATAAGGGCGTCCAAATATATAGAAGTTACTTACTGTTAAGTCAAAGTATTTAAAAATGTTTATGTTAATTTTGCCGTTATCATTAAATCTACAGTTTTCTAAAAGCCTGTGCGCGATAAACTCCGTCTTTGTAGTAAAAGTTAAAATAATTAAGAATTCATAAAGTTTCTTAAGAAAGGTGAAATTTGACAGGTAAAAACTTTCATCCGGAAGTAATCAGTCTACATTTTGATGAATTTTAGTCTTTTAAGAGTAAACGGACTGACACACCTTGTTTGCTAAAGGCCTATTCATCGTTCGTGAAAAAATCTTAATTACGTACAGAGGTATCTGAAGTGCATCTAAGTGAATGATTTTTGTTTAATCTGAGTTGTTTCAGTATAGTTTTGTATGAACAGACTATTAGGACGAGAGCGACACAAAAACCAAAATTTAGAAGTAGACTCTTAAACAATTAGTAATTCCAGCGAGTTAGTAACTACGGGTAGTGAATTTACTCGTACATAATTTTTACTACACAATAAAGTATTCAGTATTTATTAACGAGTAGGCAGTAAGTAATTACTATGCTGATTTGCTTAGTTAGCTATAATTTCATTAAAGTTTAAACCACAAAATGAGTCACTCATTTAAATATATCTACATCGTATACTATTCAATTGAAATAACTAAAAAGTAATAATTTTATTATTAATGTGTTTCAAATAATCCTTTCCGGACGCATTAATAATATCGGCGGGCATAATAGCAGTTTTACTATGTATTTGTAAACTTTAAGAATCACTTGGTTCTTATAGTTGATGTGATTAATACATAACGGATTATTATAATTACAATTCACTAAATTTAGTTAGATAAAAAAATTGACATTGTTTGTAGCAGTTATATGGTGATTAAACATGTAACAACTTTTTCATAGGGTACAAAAGTCATGAAAATGCTTAAAGTGCAAATTTATATTTTAAATTCTGCGGATTTCTAATTAAAAATTTATTTCCAAAACAAAATAATTTTTCTATTTTACTGTCAATACAAGCGAATATAATTTGTAAACGAATATTTTTCTCTAGACCAGTGGTCCTCAAATGATTGTCCGCGAATCCCCGGGGGTCCAGAACCTGTTCCTAAGGGGTCCAGCACCGTGCTTTAGTAAAATTTATATCAATTCCTAGTTCGAGTGGAATTTTAGTACGCCGATCAGAGCGGTCGAGTTGTCGAGGCAGAAACATTGATTTTGTCCGCCTCGTGCTCCAAAAGCATTTGACACCCCCCCCTCCCAACTAACCTACACACCCCAAGACCACTGTTCTGTTCCCGTACTGATGCGATGGACAAATCGTCAATCGTCATATTTGTTGTTTTTGTGTTACTTTTTATTATTTTTGTGTGATTGTGTTTTTTAATAATCGACCGTTCGCTTATAAGTAATTCGCTTATGTGTATGAGGTAGATTGAACACAGGCCTATCAGCGTAAATATTTATTGTTTGCATTTTTTTTAAATGGGTTATTTCTTTCCTTTGCTTTCTCTAACATTTTAAACAATTCAGTCTACAATGTATTATAATTTGCGTCTGTACGGTTTCCCCGAGCTTTATTAAAATAAGACAGTGTTTCTTAACTATAGTAAATTAATTTGTTTTAATTTTTAAAATATTTTGAAATTAAAATACGATAATTAAAAAATCCGCCGTTCTTTAGTGATAACTTAAGTGAATATTAGATTCTCCTTTGTTATGAAAGTAGTAAGCTTTCCCGTCCGCATGAACTGACTTTAAATTTATACATAAAACAAGTAATAAACTACGTAAAGACCTGTCCAAGAAACTGATCTCCTCCAGCTTAATTTTGATTGAAATACTTCGCTTTAATTTGGTTTAGTTCTAGTAGACTCTCTTAAATCTACTTACTCGATAATTTAATGTCAGTAAGTTAATTTAATACATCTGCATAAGTAAGTAGAAACGATACAATAAGTAGGTTAAACATTTTAATTGCCATTGTTATGATAATCGCACCCATCGCAATTCTTAACAATTGAATAAATATTTTCACACTAGAAGACTAGTTAATCACAACTGTAGTAACAATTTTAATCAGCCAAGACGCTCGGATACATCAGTTTTCGAAGTTTTTTTTTTATAATTGTCTAATGCACAGTATCGCGACAGTTAGACTCGGGAGCACGTGTATATAGGCGAGACATGTCAGCTGCGCAGAGGGAAGAGACAGTATCACGCGATGTGTTAGCCAATAAGAGGCAGTTAATCGTTTCGTTTACAGAAGTGCTTGTGACGCAATTCGCTGAGCAATTTGAATCACTTTGTCTCCCTCTGCACAATACGCTTTTACTTTCGCCATCATATGTGCTCCCGAGTATAATAAAAGTCACAAAATGACCATGCGTAATTACGGCTGAGGAGAGAATTCTACGATGTTGTAGATTGTTGGATAATTATTAGACCATCCCTAGGAAAGCGGAGAAAGATCGAGAAGCGCATCGATTAACCTCACGGTTACATAATACGTAACTAGTGTCATGAAAGCTACATATGTTGCCTATTGCTGAGCATAACATTATTAAGTTTAGGACTGAATTTTATAATGATCGTCTTATCCCCTTCCTCTGAATATCAATTAATAATTTATAAACCATTCTTGTATAATTTTGTCATCTCTTTACGTAAAACATTAGAGTGAGAAGTTTAAGAAAGGATAACAAAAGGTAATTCTAAATTAAATAATTTAAGTTAATAGTTATGAAACATCAGAGTATTTTGTAAGCTTTACAAATTATATGGGTTTAAATTTTAAAATAAATAAACTACTTGATTTAGAAATAAACCTGCCCTTTTTTACAGTGGTAAAATACATTTATAATAGTGTCTGTATCTGTTGCTTTCTTTATAACAAAATTAAATTATGAACGGCATCCGCTGTACACTTGTCTCTATTTACAAAATTATTTCATAAATTTTTAGACCTTATAGTTCCTTTTTATTGAATCATTCCTATTTCCACATCCAATTCTAATACATACATCTGCATAGTTTAAAATTATTATTCCCATATTGTAACTAATTAGAAAACTCGCTTCTACTTTCCTTTTGTTCTTTTTCTTCGATGGTCAATTATTTATATTTCTGTTAAGCCCCACGTTTGTGTGCCCATTTGGAAAAATCCTTAAAATCTACAATGAAGTTATCTCCCTAACTATTTGATTTTATATCTTTCATTGTAATCTTACCCTTTTTCTATAAATTTGTATGTTAAAATAAATACTCCAACTCTTGTTCTCGTTTTGTCTCTGACTCAACTAATTTTTATTTACTCTCTTTTTTATTTTTGACATTGATTTAATTGTAACAACATCCAATGTTCCTATTTAACATTGGTATCTGATTTCTGTTGTAGAATATGAAAAAATCTCAATCTCAGGGTTAACGTAAAATTAATGTCAAATATTGTACAATCATAAATATAAAATAAAATATAATATTTGTGAATGAGATGTGGTAATTATGTGTTGTGAATGGCTGTTGAATATTCTTGGGTTCTTTGGATCATACAAGAACAATACAAAAAAACTATGACTACTAATAACTATGGTGTACAAGTGTACAAATAAAAATTCACTTTTATAGCGTTTATATTGTTTTTGTCATATTATTTAGTTGTAACTCGATGTATGTTCTGCCTTGTTTTTAGATGTTTTTCCAACAATATCCCTTCTTTTTACCAAAACACTAATTCCTTCAGTGAAGACTTTGGCTATGATATGTTATGGGTCACAGGTTCGGTATCACAATTTCTAATTAACATGATTCTGTTGACCTCTATTTTTTCTTCGTCACTATATTATTATAAGTTTTTTAACGTAAGGTTTTATATTTTTTAATTATTTACTTTGTTTGGTGTCACTATAGGGGTTATATAACTGGTTCATATAGATTATATATTCCCTTCAATGCTCATTATAATTATGTTTCATCACTTTCATTATACACACTTTTTCCTTTTTACCGTATTTCACTGTTATTCTCACTTTCAAGCACTGTCACACAATACAACTTTTATAATTATAGTTTGATCTTATTATATTTGTAAAATTCTATATCATTCACGTTCTGTAGTTCAATGATACAAAATAACTGTCTGAGGTGCGCAGTTAAATAGGTTTGTTCACAATATCTTATTTCTTACATACTAGTTCTACACATTTATATATTACATTTCTATTTATAAATTACTACTTACATTTTTTTGTCATTTGATCTTCACTTCTGGGTATTTTGGTCATCGTCAGTCATTGTTTGTCACTGTCATGAAATTATTTACTCCATGAGTTATCATTCTCATTTTCCCAATTATTTATTTATTATAATATTTCTCTTTCTGTTTTGATTATTTAAAAGGATTGCGTTTATGCATATTTTACCGTGAATTTTGATGGTACATTTGTTTTCCCTTTGAGGTGTAATTTTGTTATGTTATAATATTTACTCAACACTCACAACGAATAAGTTATAATTTCGTAAGTTCGTACGAACTCATAAAATGAATTCCTATATATAATATTCAATATACACGGTTCAGGAAAAATATTTAAACAATTTTCATAAAGTTTTCATAACTTTTAAATTTAAACGTTTCTCTCCTTATGAAAAATTTCTTTCCTGAATACCATTTGAAGCTTTTTTCAATGAACGTTCACAAATTATACTCATAGATAGGTTATTGTATGATGTAATAGCGTATGTCTTTACTCACTTCAAATTCAGTACGCTGTTGCATCTTCATCATTCTGTAGACCAGTTATTGCTTTATGGCCATTGGTTCTCACGTGTCAGTGGCTTTATGGCCAATTTATTCTCTCATGTGTCAATGAATTTTGTACTTCATTATTATAATTTTTAATATAAACCTACAAGCATGATTTTTTAATTTCAATTAAAAAATATATAATATTGTTGTTATTATGTAATTTTGTTTTTATGTACTACGCTCTATTGTCACTTATACAAGTACAATTTCATATACAGAACTGTTCCACAGGCATGGATGTATATAAAATAATCCATGAATTGAAACAATTCTTAACAACAACAAAACTATTTAGTAAGAGAAAAATAGACTGTTCCTAATCTGAGACATGATGCACTGAAGGGATAATCAGTCGATTTAGTTTATTAAACTGTATGTTTAAATTTAATGGAAATTTTAATTTTATAAAAGGCTGACTACTCTAAAATAGGTTTGCAGAATCCAAAGCTTACACGTTAAGTATTAAATATTTGAAACAAACTGATAGGGAACAACAGATAGGAAGGAAAGAGTAAGACAGATATCAGTAGTATCTGCTAGTTCCGTAAAAAAGTTATATAGGCCTACTGATTTAAATAAAGGTAAAGTCACAAGAAGTTATAGTGAGATCGAAATTTAGATAAAAATTATAAAACTTTGTTGGTGTGGGATTATATTGTAAAATAAAACATCTTTGTATATGAAAGCATCTACACAAGAAATTAATTTTCGGTACATTCTATTGTCGTTATCAATTTTATAAGTTGTGATATGGTAAGTAACAAATTTTTGTTACTTTATCATTTAGCCATTTACGTGATTTTTGTACAAAAAACCTTCTATGACAAGGTTTCCTGCTTCTGCTCAGATAGCTAAAATTTCATTGAAGGTTGAGCCACATAATAAGTCACTCATTTAAATATATCTACGCTAAATACTATTCGTATAAACTTAACATTTTTATATTAGAAGAGTTTACCGGGATGTTTGGCCGTGGTCTATGATTTAAAGACAAACCAAACGTTTCGACAGCACCATTGGCTGCCACCATCAGTGGAATTCAAAGAATTCGAGACCTCCTGAACGTTGGTTGTTATCGTCAGGCCCAGAGTAATGTGGAAAAGGCTTAGTATTGTGGGCCTGACGATAACAATCCACGTTCAGGAGATCTCGAATTCTTTGAATTCTACTGTTGATGGCAGCCAGTGATGCTGTCGTCACTTTTGGTTTGCCTTAAACCATAGACCACGGCCAAACAGCCCAGTAAACTCTTCTAATACAACTGACACCGGCCGTGAAAGCCTTAGAACAATTATACACTTTTAATTTTAAAGTTTAATTTTGTTATAAATTCTAAACACAAGATTAGACGATTACTCTTCTGCTACACAGAAAACAGAGATCGACTATATTCATGCGTGCAGCAACTTGTCTTTAGGGAATGAGTTTTCAGTTTCTGAAAGTACACTAAGTAAATTAAAAATCATTTACACATAAAATTTATTTGCATTCCATTAATTCTTTACCTGTTCAATCAGATTTTCCCACATCAGTCACTTCACATATTGGAACCGTTCTCTTTGCTACTCACAGTGCGATGTACGTGCGTTTGCATTTTCCGGCTGTTACAACCATGTAACACGGTTTAGACAAATATAATGTTTTAACGTCAATCAGCAAAAATAAACCAAATTACTGCCATAGTTTCAATAATACTCCGTATCGCAAACTATAGGCCTATTAAACGTCGTTTGATGATGAAACGTCGTATCGTTATAGTTCCCTATAATGATAATTCAGTAAAATAAATACTTTTTTCTTAACCCAGTGGCATTTTCAACTGTTTATGATGATGTGTGTATTAGTGTATGAAACATAAAATTAAATATTATAAGTTATATTGCATGGAGCTAAGATCCACGTAAGATCCATGTAATAGAGTTTACAGTATAGTAGTGTGGCATTTATTTTCCACAACGTCGTCGAAGTAGGCGTATAAAAGCATCGGTCCCGAAGCAGAGAGTTTTATTTAATTATACACCTACGACATTAAAGTGAGTTAGCGGTGTTGTTGTAACATACGGCTTAGTGTAAAATGATTACTGTGTATTAATTAGTGCAACATTGTTATAAAGGTGACATTTATTGTTTCTACCATCGTTGTGTTGAACATTGCCTAGCTTGAAGAAAATGTATGTGAATGTCTTTGTTTATTAAAATTGTAATGAGGGACTCAACCTGGTGCCAGTTATTCTGTTCCACTGTACAACACTACGATCCGTTCGGTCGTCGTAACATTGGTGTCAGAACGGGGCATGGAACCTTTAATGGTGGTAACAGATGGCACTTCATAGAAGAGTTTAGTTTACGTGGTAATTAATGTAAGATAATAGATACCAGTCAAATGCCGCAAACACAGGAAAGATGCCGACTGGAAACAGGAAAGCAAAAACGACAAAAAGCACTCTTGCTGGAAACACAAGAACGACAGAAAACGTTAACTGCTGAATCAGAAGAAAGACTAAAAGATGAACGTAAGCAGTAAGCAGAAGAAACAGAAAGACTCTACGGAGAGAAACGCAGACTGGAAGCAAACGAACGCAAGCGTAAAACAGGAGATATAAAAGCGTTGATATAGGAGCACAAGAAAATGCAAAAGCACACTGCTGCAGAGCTGGCTCTATTGCGAGTTGGACTGAATTAACAAGTTAGAGAATATCCAAGATACAAGAATCAATTACATAAAAAATTTCGGAAGCAGAAGAAAAAATAGCAAAGAAATATCTGAAGCTGAAGAAACTAGGTTAACAAAATTATCTACAATAAATGAGTCAATTGCTACTATTAAAAACAAATTCGTACAGAAGTAGAACAAATTATGAAAGTACAGCCAGTTGCTGAACAGACAGTACCAATAGTAAAGACAGAAAAAAGCGCACAAAATAATATAATAGAGTAAATGGAGTTACCTGCAGTAGGGCTAGTTCATGTCTGGAGCGCAGCATTTGATGGAGACGCTCTCTGGGTGAAACATCTTACGCAATTTGAAGCCGCTGCGCAAATAATTAGACGGAAAAGACAAGGCAGTTTCACTCGTGTCGCTTTAAAAGGACCCGCCGTAGAGCTGCTACAGAAAGCGTCACCATCAGAACACCTATGCTGAATTGACAAAACCTCTAGAATTACAGTATGGTGACACACATTTGCGCATGTGTACTGCGCTTAGTTGAGAGCAAGACGACAGCGTTTCGGGATGAGTCTTCAAGTGTTTGAAGGAAGTATTGACAGACTAACTAGGCTGAATCTCCTGAAGCGGCAGCTTTTCGAATACGGTTTGCGATGCAGGTAATTACTGATTGTGTCAGAGACAGTGAACTACAGCGTGTGTTACGAATGGTAAGACATTGATGAAATTCACACCCTATTGTTCACGGTCTCCAGATTGTAGCTGCCAAGTCAGCCTCCCGCTACATTAATGACTTTATGTCATCTCACCCAGTATCGCACGAGATTCCGGTGTCGCATCCCAGTGGAAGTAGGGAATGATAAAAGAAAAAAATTCAAAGGGTCAAGAGAGCCACAACAATTTGAACGATTGGGAAGAAACAGAAGACAGAATTGTTACAAATGTGGGAACCGTAGCAACCTTCAAGCTGGTTGATGGAGAATATACTACAGAGAGATGAATGTGAACGAAATAAATAGAGAAATAAAGCCCCTGAAAATCACAGTTTCCATGCTTCGTGCTTCATAAGACTACAAGTAATCTCATTACCAAAGGTGTCTTTGAAGACAAACCGTCCGCATTTACAGATGATTCAAGCGCCACTGTGTTTATTGTGAGCCATGATTTAGTCAGTCAACGCCAGCGTCAACTTAGCCCTCGTACCATACAGACTGTTACTGGAAATCCCGTCAGATGTTAAGAAAGGTAGACTTACACTTAAGCCTGGGTCTACTCGAGTTTAGCCACCAAATTCTCGTTGCAGACATTGTCGATAGAACTTATTTCAATTTCAATTCGCTGACTCGAGCGTCTTGTGTTATTACCCATAGAATCAAGAATTTCTTAAGCAACACCTTTATACACTTCTTTTATAGATCCATTGCACACTTTATTGCATTCATACGTGTACATTCGTCCATACAGTTTTGCAGCATTTTAATCGTAGTTAGTGCCTCAATATTTTCTCTCAGTTTGCCGATTACATTGGTTTATACTTCTCATCAACGTAATTCATTTAGCGCTTGTTAATTGTAACGGTAATTAGTAAACAAATTCAAGCATTCTTTAAATAAAATTATAAGGATGTTATTTTAGGTAAGATGGTATATTTGTGACGAAAAGTGCGAGTATCAAAGTGGCACTTTATAGATATCCGCGCAAATCTAGTCAGGGATGGATTTATTAAACTTATTAAAACATACTCTTGTCCTACACAGCCGTGATTGCAAAATAGTTTACACACGTTTTGCTTTCGTTTATAGAAACGTAACGTTAAATTGTACAGTCGCAGACGTTAAGTACTATAGGTTGTTTTGACTTAAAAGGAAGTTGTACAGGCTACATGTACTTGTATGTTCTTAAATAACTGAATCATCAATACTCCCACACATAAAACTTACTGTACAACGCAATTAACCTGCAAACGTGAAACTAACAGACGGAATCGACAGCTGTCATTGCTTTTCCAGATTTGCGTGTACCAAACATATTAACATCAGAGAGAACGCAGATCCTTAGTTTGACGTTTTTCGCATCGCTGAACCACACCGTGAGCGCTATACTGCCACTGCCGCAGTATTATCGCTGGTACAGTATTGTTATGGTGTATCTCCGCATAAACCTACAGTAGCCTTTGTGTCATACACACCACTGTTCGCGTGTTCACATACGCTTAATGGAAACGCATAAATCATTTTTAGTGAAATTAATGCATACCCGTTGCTAGAAAAATGTAATGAATACAGCACTGTTTCGCTTTGTAATGGTAAGTATTTAGACAAACATAAATACTAATAGCTCTTAATTTTGGTAAAACTTATTTTAGTTTGAGTTCCTTTCCTATCGCGAATATTAACTTTGTCTAATTTAGAATGAATGAGTGTCTAATTATTAATAGTAGCTCTAAAAAAACATGAGAAAAATGTACAAAAACTCACTATGTAAGCACTAGAATTAATCATCAACCAAAGGTAGTGTAGACGTTTTCTAACAGTTATATTTTTAAAATCCGTTAAAACTACTTTTCAGTATAGGCAGTAACTTTTTAAAAAAGCTTAAATGTGTAAAGCCGAGTTCCCTGCAAATAACACAACTATCAACTTTATTGAACACGTGTTTAAATAGTTTGTATTGTTTTTAAAATTATGTTTATTACGGTAATTTTCGTTTTTTTACGGCGTTTTACAAAATATACATTAATTGTTGTAACATTTCACAAATCTGATATTGTTTTTCGCCGCTACAGAAAATTTAATTCAACTCTTAGTTATTTGTAAATAACTTAAAAATATTGTCCTGTTCTTTTTCTTGCTACTATTATGTAAACAAATATGCTCATTGAAATTATAACTTTATTTTACTGCACGGTTACATGAACTCTTAATCTCAGGCCACGTACCACAGAAATTAAGTACCAAAACACATTAAGTCTTTTATAGTCATTAAAATTATTACAAAAACTTCTGTTCGGATTTAACCTTAGTTACTTTTAAATTATTATTGTACTTAGTGGACTTTTTTAAATTATTGTTAGGTCCAACTCTTGCCATTACACCAACACAACGCTGCTCACCTTAGATCCACCACAAACCATCAACAACCAAGTTGACTGTTTTCAACCTGTGCAAATGTGAAATATGTGCCAGATTTATGATTTGGTTTCGTATTTAAACTAAGTGTGGTTGTTTTTAAGGGGTTCTTGTAGTCACTATAAACCCATAATAGTTGATACCATTCTCTAAAAAAGTATGTACGTTAAATACCTGGACATCTATAACGAGATTGTCAGGTTAGAGTTCAGCAGCAGCGAAACGAGCAGTAGTCGGTACAACGCGGCGCGTGCTGACTAACTGGAGGAACAAAGCCCGTAGACAATACGCAATTTCTACACTTCAGAAAAGTAACGGGAATTTGGTAATTACCGGATTCATTCAAGAAAGGCCAAACTTGATTAGAGATGACACAAGTTCCACAATCTGCATTGTGCGCTCTGATCTGATAAAAATCTTAAGCAAATCTGGTGCTCTTACAGCTTCCTAAGAGATACTGGACGGCCTGTAAAGTGTTTATAAAAGTGGAGATTCACCATCGTCTCGGTCGACTTGAATTTATCATCAATTACGTGTTTGCAGACATTGTGGATGAAGCAATATTTGATGTGGACGTTATGAACGGATATAGTTTTATAGTCAATTTCAAAAACAATGTCTTAAAAATGGGAAAATAAGTTAAATAAGTTAAAAATAAGGTAATGCTCTTCACAACAAATATATCAGAAAAATTAGTGGATGTGATAAGTCAAGTGACCGTAACTGCCCCGCTACACTTCGAAAAAATCATCATTGTTAGAATTGAGGTAGACACTAGGACCACCCAGTGCTCTAAATTCGAACCCCAGGTAGTCAGCACACCGGGAATACTAATTGCCAGACGTTTAGTAAAACCTCACGAAACCGGAAATGTACTTATTAGAGTGGAGAATATATTGGATCAAGCTTTTACTTTATAAAGCAATACGCATCTAGGTAAAATGTCTCCTGTGGCCTGTGTAGACGGAATAACGCAATGAAGATCCAGTGCTTCGGACATATCCAAAGTACCATAGGAACGTCAGGAACTGCTGAATAGGTGTTCTAACGATCTCCCAAGTGGTAAGGTAAAAACCTGGAATGGATTTTACATGAATATATAGATTCTTTTGCAGTTCGGGGCTAGTCATTGGAAAGAACCTGTCTTCCACATCTCATCAATACCAGGGATACAACACCGATACGCCAAACTCCCGAAGACCTTCATTAGCTATGCAAGAGGAAATGTCTCGGTTAGTACAGGACATGTTGACAGAATGAATAATCGAGCCTCCGTCAAGTTCTTGGTCTAATCCGGTAGTGCTGATATCGAAGAAGGTCGGTTGATTTCGTTTCTGCTTACCCTACCGGAAGTCGAATGACGTGACAAAGAAAGATTGCTATCCACTATCTTGCGTTGACGATACACTCGACACGCTGTCTGGAGCTCAGTGGTTTTCCACATTGGACCTGAAGTATGGATATTGGCAAGTGGGTCTTCATCAAGAAGACAAGGAAAAGACCGTTTTCTCGACCTCAAGTAGGCTATTCCTATTCAAAGTCATGCCATTTGGACTTTGTAATGCACCGGCAACATTTGAAAGATTGATGGGCCTCGTACTCCGAGGCCTGACATGGAAAACTTGCCTTGTTTATTTCGACGATGTCATAGTCATCGGGAAGACTTTCGAAGACCATTTGGAAAACCTTAAGGAGGTTCTAACTAGAATTCACGGTGGCCAACTAAAACTGAGCCCGAAGAAGTGTTCTCCATTCCAGAAGGAAGTACAGCATCTGGGCCACCATCTGGTTACGGCAGCGGGTGTTAGTATGGAACCACTGTTCCTCATGGCGTATATGTCATCAGTCACGACACAACCGGCATGACTCTAGCAAAATTGTGTTTTTTGGCGGGACATTGGTCTCACGGGGGACTTGTTCGGAGACTCAGTCAGTACCAAGAGCCACAGAACTATTCCTCGCAATTAGAAAATCAACTGCGAGAACTGAATTGCTTGATAAGAGGACGGCTGAAGTTAGCCAGTGATAAAATGAAAACTCGGTGGTCGCTCACCTAAACTTCAGACTAACTAGAAAAATCATTACACAGTGAAAAAGAAAATCAACGATGTTGTCTATCGAATTCAATTGCAAAAATTCAAGGTCGTCCACCTAGATCGCCTAGCCAATTGTTACTTCAGAGACGGTTTTGCCAGTTCGGGAAGAACAGACTTAAGGAGAGGGAAGTATTAAGCTATTACGGAACAGTCTAGGGCAGTAGAGAGTGTCGTTCTACACGCTTCTTCACTAGCCCACCGTGGCTCGTCTGTATCAAGTACACTGATACTTACGTAACTCAAAAGTACCTTCCATAATGTTCAAGATCACTTAAAATACACATTATGTTGGTAGGCTGCAATAAGTATGGAAAGTTATTCTCAAACACCTGCGTTACATGTATAAGCCACAGCAGCTGGCTATGTCACTCAGTTAGGGTGAGCGATTTCCTTTGTGCGGATCGAGTTATTGTTGAAGATTAGTAAATTACTGTGATAAATTATAGTTATTAGAAGATAAGTGTTTACTGTGATACAATTAGTGTGAATCTCTATTACTGACATTATTATTGCTTGTGGACAAATTTGTCTTACATTATTGAACGAGTTGATTACAAATTATTAATTGTGATTAATTAAAGCTGGTAATTAGTACTTTCATTGATGTCTGTATTTTGTTTCCACTTTACTACACGATGATCAGTGAGGCCTTCGTAACGGTTTGTCCCCTCTTTTATTTGCTTACTTCTTATCTATTTATTTAGTTAGGTTTAATGTTCCACTCGTGTTAACTTATATATCTATTATTAACCTGGTAGTTATTTCTTCTCAATGTATTGAACACACTTCTTCTTGAACTAATCCTATCAAAGGTTCAAATTAGAGTTTGTTTCATCTTGAAATTATTGTATCTTTGCATAGTAATATTTCTTATTCTTCATCTTGCGTAGCATTCCTTTATCATATTTTATCATTTTTAGTTTTGGCTATCATACAGTCTTTTAAGTCTACTATATAGTTTAAGTAAACATATTTTTACCTAAATCTACAACCTTTTTAATATTTTACAATCATTAATGTTTTACAAAGTTACTACTTTTTCTAATTGTACACAATCTCCGTACCTACTTTGGACTATATTATATTATTTTAATTTCTAATTTCTAAAAATTATTTCAATGTTCAACAAATTGTGATTTACTGAATTTTTGAGAATTTACAATATTACATACTTAATTTTGAGTTAATTTTTACAATGTCTTTACACATTGGTTATTATTATTATTTTTTATTTTCATTTACAAAAATTATCTAATTACTACTAAAAGTTATAGACATTAGTTTTCAAATTCAATATGACCAATAAATTGTTTGCTTTTTAACATAACATTTTTACAATATTTTATAAATATCTTTCATTTTAGCAGTGTTTACATACTGTTACAATTTACAGCATTACAATATATATCAGTGACAGCAAATGCTACAAACAACCGTTTTGATAGCTTCAGGTTTAAGTTGTTTACCACCGAAGTATGAATAAAACACAGAGTTGTAGGGGTTTCGCTTCTAGAATCTTGTACAAAATATCAGCAGTATTAAACACCAAAAGTAAAATAACAATATTATTGTGTATTGAATTGTATTTAATGTTTTTTTTTTTTTACCGAGCTCTATGCGATTAAAATGGACCGAGTTGTAATTATTTTAAGATGGGAGAGAAGTCTTTAAATCGCTGAAAACCTGGATTGAATGTATATTTTTAGCAAATAACAGCAAAAATAAGTAAATTTTTAGTTACGTAAATATACCTCTATTTTTAATGCCTGTTTATGTCTTGAATAAAACTGTTCGATTTATAGTTATATGAAAGTCTGCACACTCTTCAGTTGCACGTATAAAATTTGTTTAATGTTTAAAATGTGTTCACTTACTTCAACCGTAAACACAGTTCAGAATTAATAATTTAGGAAAATATAATAATTTGTTAAATGTGTTATCTTACTTTTAATTAGATAAACGTAGATACAACTGCAAAAAATTTATTTGTTACAGCCTTTTAAAAAATATAAAAGTGGGTCCCCTATAAAAATTTAGGTTCTTAGCTTGGAATACTGGAACTGTATCAATATCTGTACCCGAACTACATTTTCGATATTTTGGATATGCAATTGTATCGATGTACTACGATGTGAAAAAGTGTACTAATTGTAATTTTTTTATTTCTTAATGTAAAGCAAAAATACGTGTTGTTTTCATTTGTGAGATTAGGTTGTAATGGTTTTTGGTTTTTAGTTTACGTTTAAAGAAATAAAAGCCACGGTTGAGAAATATATGACGTTTAACGTATCCAACAATGCTTGAAAAAGAGAAACGTTAAAAACAAAGAAGATAACGTAACAGCGGTGATAAGGGATGCGACAGAAAATCATCTTGCGATGACAGGATGAGAGCGGGTAAGGACACAGTGACTTTTATTGAAAAAATGGGGCTGTAGTGGTTTGGTCAAGCAATGAGAATGGGAATAAACGATCGCCGAAGCGGGTTTCAAGGGAACACTGACTCCATGGAAGACGGAAACGGGGAAGACCGGGAAGGCGGAAATCGGGGAATGATGGTGTGCAAAATAGCTTAGAAAATATATAATATATTCAATAGTCCCTTTTAATCTTTAACTAACGAAATTTTATCAGTGTTATAATAAAATAATCATGGAAATTATAAACAAACAACAAATAATTTAGTTTTTATAAAAACAATAACGTTATATATTTATCTGGATATACAAACGTTTTTAATTCCATTTATACAATTCTTGTTTTTGCAGATAAGAAAATATTTTTGTTTAGATTTTGAGTAATGCGTACATACGCAATCTTCATACACAGTAGTGTGCGTGAACACGCTCGCAACGGTGTTTGAAAAAGAAACCGTGAGGAATTGATGTGGAGGGGGAGAGTGAGAGCGATATTTTAATATAAATGTGAAAAAACTCTTTGAAAGAGTAGTATAGTGTTAAAAAGCTTAGTTTGCCAGATACTCCAATCAAATTTAGAGTTCCCTTTGAAAGGTATCAGTTCTTGTCGAATAGGCCTACAGATCAAACGAATCTTATTACTTCTGTGAGTGTTTTTCATACTCCATGTTACTGAATCCATTACACAGTCCGAATTTTCTCAACAGAGCCAGTACCACACGATGCGAGTTGACATATGCTTCTTCAACGAAAAATTGCTACTCTTTGAGCTTCACATGTGTTAAACATAAAAACTTTTGCATTACACGTAAGATGTACAGTATCTACTTCTGACATTTAATAATAGGATATTCGTGTAAACAACACCTCACATGCTACACATTCATATTTGAAGGAAATAAATAAATAAATAAATATAAATAATATGTGGGTGTGGGTGTGTGTATCTACGGGTCAGTTTTTCCAAGTGATTCTCATCCCCGCAAACCATACATTTCTATGCTTGTTCTGTTTGTCATGTTTACTGCACATTTATTTGCGTCATACAATCATTGATTTATTCTTTTGTTACATATTCTCTTGCTGTCACCGTATTATCTGAGTGTATTGTTTTCTGTAACATGTTCTATTATCTTAAATTTTCTATTTTTAATTTTATAAAATTCTTAATTGTTATTTTTTAGTAAGATAAGTTGATTAGTTATGAGACAATCTAATAACGTTGATACATATATAAAGCTAGTTCTTAATAAATTAAAGTCATACAAGGATTACACTGTGGTGAAGTTTTCAGGGCGCCTCGACACAACTCTGCAAAGAATTAAAAATGTTATACGAAACACTGATAAACCTTACGTTAGTTTCCACGATGACTTTTGTGTAATTCAGTAGCTAACAAGGGAAGAAGGTGGTTAAGCATCTAATAGTGTCTGATATAAACAACTGTTTATGAACTGAGGATACATTTTTGTTTATTTTCACCGTATTCGTAAGTTACAAATTAAACTTGTGTCTTACTGCTTAGTTTATTACGTATAATAAAGTGGAGAGTAAACATGAGTAATAAATGTAGAAACTGTACAATCGTAATTTCGGAAACATTAAATTAATTTTAATAAATAATGTTGGCCTTTGTTTATAGATTTTTTTTGCTTTCTAGATTCTAACTTTACTCTTGTTATGAAATACTTAGGGTCGAAAAGTAACGAAGTGGTCATGTCAATTACTATAGCTGTTAAAATTATAGCATTCGAAACTGGAATTATTATTAAACTCTATATTTATACCAATTTGTAATAAACCATTACGGATTTTTGAATTAAAATGATAGGATTACACTATAGGCTAATTACTAAACTAAAATAAAATTTACTTCTTTTGTTACCAACATTAACAATTGCATAAACATCAAGTAATAAACATTCATTGAAAAGTAAGGCTTAATATACCTTAGTAAAACATAACATTTCTCACAGCACGGAATATATTTTTTTGTTTACGTGGGTAAAATTAGATTGAAAACCCCAAAAGGATAATTTGACAGCGTTTAGGAAGTACATGCTTTGAATACTACGCGCATACCATATGTTACGACATTACAGAACAATCTACGTGTTTATCGAATGTTCCAGTGGGATCCGTCTGTAATGTGAAATGTGTGTGCGTATGTGATTCTCAACGGGTTAGCTAGACTGTGCAGAAGTCACGCTTCCGCCCGCACTGTGTTCAAGGCCGCAACCAATTACGTTCTGGTGTTTTCTGGTAGCTTTATGATCCATTGGCAGTCGACTGTAGCATGTCGTGGTGCGCACCACCGATATCGCGTGTGTCTCAAGTTTGGGTATTTTATGTGTGTTTTTATGTTTATATTATATTTATTGTTATGTGTAAAATTGTATATACAGTGTTTTTAATATTTTAACGATCGACGAACTTCAACAAGGGATATTCCTGATGATGGGGCATATGTCCCGAAACGCGTTGAATTAAATATAGAGAAAAGGCCACCAGACGGACAAGAAAAAGGTAAACTATTTTACTAATTATATTTCTAGTAGCGTTGTTGATGCGTAGTATGGATGTTTCTCGATTTTCGGCGGAGTATAAATACAAGTACTCAGCGGCGCTTAGTTACAGTTTGAGTTTCGATTGATTCGAGTGCGATTCGTAATATTATGGCGAAGTGTTATGTGCTTTTATAGTTGTGCAAGACAATTGTAATACAATTATGTTTTATACTAGTTGACATTATTATTGCGGGTGAAGAATTTTTATTTGATTTGTTGTAAGAGATTATCTTGTTGATTACAAACTGTTTAGTTGTGATAATTAAAACTGGTGATTAGTGACTAAATTTGTGTCTTTTGTTTTGTTTTCCACTGTACCTCGACGACCAAAAAGACCGTCGTAACAGTGCTGTCAGAAGTGGGATAGAACCGTTAACAGTGGAAATAGTGAATACTTTGTACAAGACGAGTGTAATTAGTAATTAATCGGTAAACAATGGATGCCAGTCTGATTATGGAAAATTTCCAAGCGCTGCTGTTGCAGACAGAGGAACGATGCCGACAGGAGACGGAAAAAGCAGAAAGACGACAAAAATAAGAACGAAGACAAGAAAGAGAAGGAGCAGAAAAACGACAGGATGAGAAACACAGACAGGAGGCACAAGAAGCAGAAAAACGACAGGATAAAAAAACGTAAGCAGGAAGCAGATAAAACGGATGTTCTTTTTGAAGCTATGCAGAAATAGTTGCAAGAACACAGTACCGCAGAATTGCGTCTCCTACGAGGGGAGCTTAATAAGCAAGTTACTAAAATATTGGAGGTACAAGAATCAATGACACTAAAAATAGCTGAAGTAGAAAAATCTGTCTCGATTGTTGAAGAATCGATGTCTACAAAATTATCAGTCATAGAAGAATCTGTGTCAAATAAAATATCTGCAGTAGAAAACTCGATGGCAAACATAAGAGAACAAATTAAAAGTGAAGTTGAGAAGTGCATGAAGATTCAACCAAATCGATTTTCTGAACAGACTGTACCAATGATAAGGACAGAAAAAGACACAGAAAATAAGTTAATAGAGAAAGTCACTGTACCTGCAGTAGGGACAGTTTATGTCAAAGCTCCAACCTTTGACGAAAGCAGTCACTGGGCAACGTACCCCCGCCAATTTGAACCTGCTGCATGCGAAAATAATTGGACAGAGAAAGACAAAATAGTTTCACTCGTTCTCGCATTAAAAGGACCTGCCGCAGAACTGTTACAGAAAGTGCCACCTGACAGTCAGAACACCTATGCCGAATTGATAAAAGCTCTGGAATTACGGTATGGTGATAAAAATTTGCGAGATGTGTACTACGCTCATTTGAGAACAAGACGACAACGCTCTGGAGAGAGTTTTCAAGAATTTGAGCAAGTATCGACAGACTGTTTAGATTGGCCTATCCTAGAGCACCAGAAGATTTTCGAATAAGGTCTCCGGTGCAGACATTTATTGATGGCATCGGAGATTGTGAACGTCAGCACGTGTTACGAATGGCAAGACACCCAAATAGTTCAGAAGCTCTTGTTCACGCCCGAGAGTCTGAAGCAGCCAAGTCAGCGTCCCGCTACATTAATGTGTTTATGCCATCACACTGTAGTCAGAAGATCCCTGTATCACATTGCCGTTACGATGGGTGCAGAAAAACAATGTTGTCGGACAAACAATTCAGAAGTTCAAGAGCGACGCAATGATTTGAACGATGGGAAAAAGACAGAAGACCGAAATGTTATAACTGTGGAAAACGTGGTCATCTACAGGTAGACTGCTGGGAGAAGAAGATACCGAGAGAAGAGAATTATCGCATTAATTGGAGAAGTAAAGCCCCAGAACAGCACACAGTTTCCACGCTACATAAGACCAGTGGAAACTTGATCGTTATTGGATTTCCGGAAGGTAAACCAACAGCATTTACAGTTGACACGGGCGCAATAGTGTCCATTGTGTGCCTTGACTTAGTCAGCAACCGCCAGCCTCTAATTACCTCTTGTACAATACAGACTGTGATTAGAAGTCCCGTCAAGATGCTAGGAAAGGTAGACTTACGTGTACGCCTGAGTCTTCTCGAGTTTAGCTAGCAAATGCTCGTTGCAGACATTATCGATGAAGTGATTCTTGGCACGGACATTATGAATGCTTACAGATTCGTTGTGGACTTAAGAGAGACCGTCCTGAGGGTTGACCAAGAGAAGATAAAGCTTTGCATGGCTAAAATGACAGGATATACCAAATATTTGAATAAGCAAGTGGCATTGGCCGAAGAAAAAGTCAACAGTTCTAGTCAAGCGAAAATAGAGGAAGAACAAGCAAACGAAGTACAAATAAGTTTAACGACAAAAGAAGTGATTGGAAAGCCATCTATGGGTGTCGAGACAAGAATACTCTTGGTTGTTCCTGAGTTAATGGAAGAACCCGGGGAAAACGTTGTACTGAAGATGAAGTCACGCAAGACGTTGTTGAGGACAACCAATCAGATTTGGACCAGCTAATGGCGTATAAGTGATCAGTACATGAAGCAACGGAAGTGATTCCAGCAAAACTAGTATTTGAGCGGAAGACTCATATTCCTGGAAACTTGATATGTTCGGGTCACACGAGACTGAATTCGAAGAACCGGAGAATTATCTTTCGTAAGTAGACCCGCTATGTAGATCGTCTGGCCGAGTATTACTTCGGAGATAGTTTGCCAGTTCGGGGCGAACAGGCTTAAGGAGGGGGAAGTGTTACCAGATTACAGAACAATCTACGTGTTTCTTGAATGTTCAAGTGGAATCCGGCTCTAATGTGTAATGTGTGTGCGTACGTGATTCTCAACGCGTTAGCTAGACTGTGCAGAAGGCGCGCCGCCGCGCGCACTGTGCCAAGGCCGCAATGAGTTACGCTCTAATATTTTCCTTTATTGTTAATGCGTAGTATGGATGTGTCTGGATTTTCGGCGGGGTATGAATACAAGTACTCAGAGACGTTCATTTTTAGTTTGAGTTGCGAATGATTCGAGTACGGTTCGTAATATCGTGGCGAAGAGTTATGTGTTTTTACAATTGTGCGACACAATTGTAATACAATTGTGTTTTATACTCGTTGATATTATTATTGCGTGTGAACAATTTTTATTTGATTTGTTATAAGATACTATCTTGTTGATTACACACTGTTTAATTGTGATAATTAAAACTGGTGATTAGTGACTAAATTGGTGTCTTGTATTTTGTTTTCCACTGTACCATATGACGATCAAATAGACCATCGTAACAATATTTTTATACGTAATGGATTACGCGATACCATGAAGATGAATATGGCTATGATTCTAGTAGTGTAATGAAAGCAAAATTGAACAGACTCTTCCTTAACCTCTTAATTAACAGTGTTATCGCTATTTATTTCCAGCGCCTAGATTGTCAATATGTTTTATTATTACGGCATATTGGAAATTATATACAGTAACATACTAGTACTATAGTCATGTACAATTCACATTGGAACTGGTTTTCTTTTTTCTTGTTAAAAATATTTCTTAAGTACGGTTTACTTCCTAAACACGTAGCCGCCAGTTTATCTCATGTGAATAATGACTCTAGAAGAAATGCCAGCTGATAACATCAAACATTAGCTTTCTACGTTATCAACTCATGACAACATGTTATGTTAAACTTTGTAAAATTAACAGGAGTATAACGGAGAACAGCAACAATACCAATAATGACCACTGTGAAAGAATTTGTGACAAAAATTCAAGCTTTATTAATAACATCGTTAGAAATTACTGCTGTCTACATATAATTTTACAGGTCGTGAAACCTGTACGCACCAATCAGAACGAAGTGTTTAATAGTTGTGCTCATAGAATAAACGTGCTAGTTACAGTAACCGTGTTAATGAAATGTTTACATCAGATCCGACGGTTACCCGGTAATCATGCTGCCTACGCAAACAGTAATATAAGTTGGATGTAAATGGCGGTTACATCCAATTAATCGAAATTAATCGCTCCCCCTTCAGTAATTGACGAACCACAATGAGAAAATGATCTTACCGACGTCCTCCAGGCTCTCTTCTCCTAATCCAATACTCCGAACCTTCCTAATACAAGGAAAGTATCCAAGTCATGAACTGCATCGTTAGTGCAGACAGATTATGTGCTAATGACACAAAATATTTTATTATATTTTAATTACTTTACTTACTACAAGTAAAATTTACCCATACGCATACATTCTTAAGCATACTATGAGGAGCACAAGAATATTTAATGACAAGATGTTTATAAATTAGACAAATAACCAGTTTATTTATTTTTACGTTTGAATTTGCCACTTAAAAATATTTAATATATTATTGGTTGTGGCACTAAGATGCACAGAGAACAAATACCTCCTTGCGAGTGTAACAAAAATATTTTTATTCACTTCCCACGTGCACAGAAGAGTTTTCCACAGTGTTCCATAGGGTCTACACGAAATATGAATGAGCACTGATAAATTAGCTTTTAGGTTGTTTACGGGAATACGCACGCCACTATTCAAGTACTATTCCAGGAAATGTTTGTACCAAATTTTCATCGGCGGCTGGTCTTCAAAGAACGAATTGTAAAATTGCAAGGAACACCGATGAAACAAGGATCGATGACTTCATACTTTTGAGAAGTTATATGATAGTTATTAGCCTGTAGCGTCTCCTCCTGAGAAAAATTTCGGTGTCGGTGAAAATCAAAAAAAAAAAAAAAAAAGTAAAGAAAGCTGATTTTTGTTGTTGTTCATTTTAGTCATACTGCTGTAGCCATGACAGTGGGCTATAGGTACGTCCTGTCTAAAGTCTGAATTTTGTCATTCTACTACATTTCACGATTAACCGCTCAGGGATCAACCCATGAGTCCAACTAAATGAGATACGACCTATTCAATTCGACCGCGACTGAACCTTTCCCGTCCAGAACCTCCTCGACATCTCCGTGACTATCACTTGTAACAGACATATCACTTGTAAAATCCTTAATTAAATCCTAGTGACACATTACTAGTATGATCGACGCCCTCAACATTTAGTAATGGAAGCATGTTTTACGGCTGTAAATGATGGAATATAGCGTTGTTTTAACAATAAATATTTATGTATGTTTTACATCTATACATGTGCAATCTGTTGTATTTCTATCATCTTCTAAGAATTCATAAACTGTAAAATGCTATTTATTCAATATATTGTTTAAAACATCCCTCCCCAATTCAGTAGTTATTGTTTTATTCAAAGAATATCGAACTTACAATTATTTAAAGTATGTTGTTATATGTGTCATGATAAAATACATTCTAGTACGTAGAACCAACAATTTTATTTAGAAAAGTTGTATAAAAGAGCTTAGAATCACAATGTTATCAATATGTTTAGTTTTATTGTTACGCTTACAGAGTACACCAAAATTTTAAACGAATTTGTGTAATGAACCTCTGTGGTGCTTGATTTTGGTGTATTGCAATTCACATTCTGATAGTTTGCTGTTCTGAAATGACATTGTTTTACACAAAATAATACAACAAGTTCGTATGACGTCCTTTTTAAAAATAACAAATTATAAATTTTTTTTTTTAAACGGATGTATTTTTAGTACCTGTTGCCGTCACTGATTGTATTTTAATGAGAATGTCAACAAATCTTTTACTGATGCATCAAATTAATAGTGAATTTTATACGATTAGTAGTAAAGCCAACCGATTAGAAAGATTTTCTAGTTACAGATAATTTTAAAAAACAATTGTTCTACCGAGTTTTCAGTTTATGCAGGTTTACTCCACTATACATTTTTAAGCACTCATTATCGGCTGGAGTACGTTATGACGCAATGCATGTCTTATCTTTCACTCTACGGAAAAAGAAAATGTTTGAAGATTTAAAAGTTACAACAAATAGACCAATGAAATTTAGTTAATTTAATATTTTTTTATATGGTTATACATTAATTTAATAATTCCTAGCTTTCTTCGATATTACCTAATTTCTTCGATGAAAGTGCCTAAGTCGTATAACCAAATAATAAATAGGTGACGTATATAACTAATGTAATAAATGAATTCCCAGATAGTCATTAGCACTTAATAAGTAGTTTGTTCTCATTCATAACGTATCATACCGTAACACAGTTAATCAAACTTATGCTATTTAATTTACATAATGTTTTAATGGATAGTAAAGCATTAACTGTAAGTCTAATTATGTTTTGTGTAATTCGTAAATGAGTACTAGGGCTAATAGCGTAATGCCGTATGTGGGTATGTGTGTATTCACATAACCACGATTTAAAACAGGTGTACAGTATTTTTTCGAATCTAATGTTAAAGAATATTTTTTCAGTATTTAGAAAAATTCAGTTACCGCTGTCAAGTGAAAGCAAGATTAAATTTTCTCTAATGGAGTAGGTTTCATAACGTGGATTACGATAATTTAGATTTGCTGTTTCTTTATGACCAGTAGTTCATAAAGTGTTCAGTATTTGTCCATAGTAAAAAACATACAGATAATATTGTTGGTAACATACGAATTATGCTCGAGTTTTTGTGACGGGTGGTCTGTGGGTGAATGAAAATGCAGTCAGGAAAGTTTAATGGGCAATGTTCAGATTTCACGTTTTTTCTGTAATAATATATTAATCGCTAAAGATTCTAAATTAAATTTAATACCAAAAAACTTATATTACACATAATACGCAAATTTCCGTGTCGTGAAATGATTTGTATAATATAATTCTGATTGCTTTTATTCATATAGCATATAAATAAAGACATTATTTACTCGAGTTTGTTTCTGTCTGTCTGTCCTCTCTCTCTCTCTCTCTCTTTCTCTCTCTCTCTCTCTCTCTCTCTCTCTCTCTCTCTCTCTCTCTCTCTCTCTCTCTCTCTACAAGTTTACATGCGAGATAATGTTTTGAACTAATGAAACTAGAACACATTATATAACATTCTCATTTAGATCCTGTCTACACGAGTTCAACTTAAAGCAGCGCATTCCAAAGTGACGTCACACCACTAGTACGGCTGTGTGACACATACAACTGTGTGTGAACAACTGACTTTTTGCTAATTGCAGGAATTCAGCTGTGTCAGGTGCATGGTTGGAAACAACCGTACGTTGGTAACATATCGTGCAATTTAAATATAACTCCTTTCATGAAACACAACATACAGATTACGCTTATCTTTCTGAAAATTTGAAAAATAAGTTCACCCCATTGACTTTTTTCAGTACTTATGAGTCATGCAGGAGGATAAACGTAGGAATATAGACTTTCAATATAAAGACTTTGAAAGCGAAAAATAGTTGCTTTGCTGGGAGAAGTTTCAACATGACACGACAATTAATCAAATCAAAACTAACAACACTATACTTAAAAATATAGTAAGAAGTACGTATGGAAGTATTATACATTTTGATCGGGAATAAGAAGAAAAAAAATATTTATGAGTGCCCAGTAAGGACTACAGACATATAGGTAAATGGAGAGATAGAAGGACAGATATACTGGTAGACATGAAGAGACAGAGAGAGGGAAGAGAGGGAAAGAGAAGGAAATACTTATGATTATTACACGTAAAATGAATGTTATTTCTTGCGGTATTCAGTGAGACGACAAATATGTTTTCAGTTTTATGCGAAATACATGCATAATTGAAATTATTATTGAAATTATTACATCAGAACTGAAATTATTAACCGTCCGTACCGATTATTGTTTCATGTCCGTATTAGTCTGTTTCGTAAATTATAACAAAGAAAAATTGTAGGTTAATGCAGATCATGAAAATTGTTGGAGGAGAGGCAGAAAGATACACATGAATTTGTAGAAAGATGATCAAATAAAAAAATTAAAAGCCAATCATTTACGGATCATCATTTTTACGGAAATGCAATTTATTATAATCAGTAGTTTTTAGAAACAGAATTATGAAAATTGAAAATTTTATATATTATGCATTCTTTGCGCTCGTCACAAAATAGTTACAAATTACATAGTTTTTCCGTCGGTAGCTAAAGTTTATTGTATGTTTCTGTGTAGCAGTAAATTATTGATTCTTTTATAACAAATTACTTATATACGTATATTATTGTTAATTCAAACAGCGTGTATAACATAAATTATTCCTGAAACAGATTTTAATCTTTCGTTAAAGTCACTGCACACTTTGAAACATGCTTGATAATTATGCATGTAATTGTGTACTTTGATAAAATTATTGTAAGTATCTATTCTTTTTTATAAGTTTAACGACGTTTATGGATTTGAAATTTATAGAGGAAAAAGTGAATGCTTCCCAAAATTGTAAATTAATTGGCAAACAGTAATTTAATTTAGTCTTGATGCTTTTTAATTGCGCGTACCCTGTAATAAATATCAACATCGTGCTACAGTGAAATAAAACAACACAAAGGGGAACCCACAAAGTAAACTGGTCTTAAATTTTAGTGGCCCGGGTACCGTAAAAGGATGAGAGTGGTACGTTCATTCCAGTTCAGTGAACGAGAAAACGTAATTATTGCGTTTATTTTGATGTCCAGTTTAACAAATTAAGTTAAAAACGACAAAGAATCAAGGTATTGCGTTTCTCTCCCTTGTTATTTGTGCGGTGGACGGAAACGAAAAGATCCATAAAGTTGAAATTACTATTAAACAATTCTTATTCTCAAAGTTACTATTAAAACAACTTACAACTTAATTCAAACAATATAAGTAGTGTGTTAGGGGGTTATCGAAACAGGAAGTGTGACTTCACGATCAGCTGATGACCGGGAGGGTGATGTCGCGGGTATGTAACGTCATCAACTGACGTCATGAGCAGCTGATCAGGTGTTGATGATCTGGTCAGTAGATCGTGACGTCGCACTACCTGTTTCGATACCCCACATACTTGACCGTGTGTGTGTATGTGTGTGAATTTCTCGCAAAATATCTCGGTCTCGCTGTCAGTTCGGTCTCAGTTTCGGACAGTTTGGTCGCGGTCTCGGTCAGTTCGGACTCGGTGCTGGGTTCGAGCTCGGGCACGGGACGAAGCGTCGCTTGCGACTGTTGACACAGGACTGAGCGGTATAGCTAACGAGCCCCGTTTATATAGACGGGCAATCCCACCCTGTTCTACTATTGTGTGTGTAACTACACAACATCCTGTCAAAGCTAATAGAATTGCACCATAACGCTTCACCACGGGGGGTATGAAGGAACAGTTCTGTCTATTGAATTGCGCCGTACTGTTTTACAGTGATATGATGCAACAGTTGTAACAATACTTTTCCTGTAGCCGATCGAGTATTATGAAATACACTGACATAAATTATTGTAGTGGATTTTATAATTAGGTCCATACATATTGTTGTGGCAATTACGTATAATTAAAACAACGGTATTTACTCTCGTCATTTCCAAGCGACAAGAGGTGAGACAAGTGTGCCGATTGAATAAAATCGGCGCTAATACGCAAAAGTAAATGCGTATAATAAAGAAAAATAGGTTTCTGCATTTAGCGGTGGGCGTTCGGCCGTACTGTGTTTAACGGTTAGCGCAGAATCTACAGGAGGTAACGAAGCGGCGCTTGATTGGTGCTGCTCCCTTGCGGACGCCTCGAAGCGCGAGTTGAAAAATGTGTAGAATAAACTGTTCCGAGCTTGTCTGATTTCGCTGCTCCAACGAACCACCTCGCCTGCTCTCCGACAGAGAAGTTTTTTTTAATTGTTCCTTCTTCCACCTATGGCAGGCTACATTAAAACAGATCTGCGGTAAGTGAGTGCAGTATACTTATATATATTTAATTTAAAGTAACGTAAAAGGGGTTTTGTTTAATATACGTACAAGAATGAATGAAAATTGTTAACCTGTTACACGCACGCCACGTGGCGAATTAGAGTATGCAAAATGAGTTAATTGTATAACAGTAATTGAAGTCTTAATTAAGGCCCCGTAATTGACCAATGTTAACGCAAAATAATATGTACTTTAGCCAAACTTAATGTTTTCACAGATAGGGCCACATGCCCGTTTAACCTGTTATAGAGTGTGTCAAACTTTCATTTCAAGTAGGCCTAAAGCAGTGTTTAAAATTATAAATGGATTTTGGTGCGTGTGAGAGTAACCTGGGGGAATAAGTGTTGGAGCATCTCGCTGATAATATTTGTATGCTTAGGGTCCCCCGCTTCAAGTCGAGGACCAGCCCCAAATCAAGACCTGAACAACCGAACATCTAAGGCTCTCAGCTTCATCTGCCGGAGGAGAACAGCGAGAACAGGCCACACCAACACAAAAATGCTTTAGACCAGGACTTCAAACTCCACACCAGGGAATACATCAGGTGACACCAACCCAATATTACTTTTTAACACAAGTGAATGTAACTAACTAGAACTCGTGGGCATATAGCGACACACCCTAAAATGACTTTAAGCTTTACACATTTCAATTGGGTCCCCGGTTAACGGGACAGAATAGTGCGCGGACTTGGGGGGGGAATCTTTTGTACATTTTGTAATACTATTTATATTAAGTGTGAGCCCAGAGGTTGGCATGTATCCGTGGCTGATTACCAATCAGGCATGTAAATTTCTTTCTAGTTTTCAGTAAAAGGGTTACCTTAGTGCTAGTAATTCTATCATTCATCATGTAATTTCACAGATTAAATTTAGTTTTGAATTGATTCATTAATTTCACATATTTATATTCAGTTTGGGTCCTATAATGGATAGGAGTTTCTTTTGTTAGTTTCAGTCGGGTCCCCAGTTTAATCCTGTATAGGCGGATTTTTCATGCAGACTTGAACATGCTCCTGGGACAGGTTTAGTTAGGCACGATCGTGCCTAGGAACATGTCGGCCTTTGGGCCAAATTAATTCTTAAAAGTTATAAAGCATCATGGCACATTACTGTTATTAAATTTCTTTCACGAAAATATTACTGTTATTAATATTTCACAAAAATTTATTACGCTTAAATTCTTTTTAATTTATTATGGTCACTTGTATTTTGGCTGAATTATGATTATATTTCCTCCAAGTCTAAGTGCTCAGTGTGGGAGCACCTTATAGTAGTATCAGGCACTATGCCAACCCCTGAATTTTAGTATGCCCTGGTGGCACGGGTGTTACACATATATATGGATTATTATGTATTAAGATCTTTCAATAGGTGTTGCGTGGATATTTATGAATTGTGAATTATGTACCTTCTGGGTGAAAGAGGTGTGGCAAGATATTAATGTTGAAAGTTGTAATTGTCCTGTGATGTGGAACGTGTGTATGTGTTGTAGTTGTAGACATATATATTTATATGTCCATTTATATGTATTGTATATTCATGTGTTATTTCTGGGGGTTAGGTATAGGGCTAAGTGGGGAAAAGTAACCCCAATTGTAAAAAAAAATTATTCTATTAATTTCATTTAAATTTTATATTTATTTTAAAGTAAAAAATTAACCAAAAATATTTTAAGGAGAATGCACTGATTTTGTTGGGAGATAAATATTTAACGTTTTGTTATAAAAAAAAAGGAGAAGGATGTAATAAAAATTTATTGGTTGTTAATTTTGTGAGTTTTAATTGCAAGTCCCGTCTCATAAGTCAATAACATAATTAAAGAGGGGTTACACAAGATACGCTTCGATTTTTTTTACGTGGTTTCCCCGTTTCACCGTCGAATGAAACAGGCCTACTCCAGCGTTACCTAACACCTAACACGCTAGCGCTCAGAGTTGTTAACGTGTACAGTGTTAGGTAAAAAATCAAACGTACACTACACAATGCTGACTAAAGCTATTTTTTTTTATATATATTTTTCACTTAAACTAATAGTTCGGTATACGGTTGGAATATCGAGAAGCGTCTTTTCACGTATCACACACACACACACTGTAACATTACATTTGGCATAGCTTGATATCGTACCAGATTTAATGAAGACCATGGATAAGAAACTAAACAAGAAGAAAAATATCTTTCAAAATGATAGTGAAGATGAACAAATTACTACTTTAGACTGACTTGTACTACAACTGACCATACCCAAATTAATATTTAGGCAAAGTGATGCAAAATACCCCGATTATGACATGAATTTCAAATAATGACAAGAATTAATACTTATAAAGACAAACAGCATTATGTACCAATACTATAAGTAAACAAATGGTTTTGTTAAATGTATCAAAATATAAAAATAATCAAAATACAAATTGAGGGATAATAGGCCCAAACATACAATACAATGTAAAATGATATATTAGTAGGTTATTAATTTGAATGATATAATGAAATAATATAACAAAACAATTATTATAGATACGTGGAACATGCAACTAATTGTAAAGGATAGTGGACATAATGTTGGCAAGAGAATAATGAATAATAACCTATTCACATTATTATTATATGAACAATGTGAAATTGACTTCAAATAATTAATTAAATAATATAGCAAAATGGATTGAGGAGAGATATTATTCTGTGTTAAACAGTTGTTAGGGTTTAATGAAAGTTAGCTTGTTTATTCAATGTTCATTAGAGTCATAGCCATGTGGGCATGACATTAAGTTGATTTGATTGTATATTGTTTTTGTTGTTGTTAACGTAATGATGTTATTAGAATGCAATGAAGATGTTAAAACCATGTGACTAACCAGAAGGTCTTAAAACAATGGGCCAAATGGAATTTGTAAAATTAGAACATGGTACCAAACACACTAAGAAATAGGCCAATACTGATATAGTATGGTTGACCAACTATAAAATAATTATGAAAAAAAGAAAAGAATTAATGTTATTAGATGATAAACAGTTTTTGTGTTTTTTGGAATTTAATTTATCTGTTTAATGTTTATCAGAATCTCAGCCATGAGGGCATAATATATAAGTCAATCTGTTTGTAATTTTGTTTAAGTATTCACATTATGAGAGGATGATGAGTATTTTTAAATCTCATGGGTCAACATCAAATGTAATGATTATAATTAAATATAAGTGTTCAAGCCAACAGGCTAAATAATAAAACAATATGTAACATGGTGTTGAAAGAATCACCACGACATAGGCCAATGTTAAAATAAATAAACTATTATCAGAATAGCCAGTAAAGTAACAAACCATTATAAATTAATAAGAAATAGTAAAACTAACAAAACAGACAGTAGTTCTATAATGGTAATCACATTTTTTGAACACACAAATGAATTAGCAAATGTTTTTGTGGATGGCAAACTGTATAAAGCCATGTAAAACCAAATTTTGTAAATTTTAGGAAATACTGTTAGAATTTTGTAAAACAGATGTTGAAATATGGATAGATTTATAATTAATGGTATACACAACAAATCTGGAATCAAAATAATCCGTTTTAAGTTATTTAAGAAAAATTCAAATAGCAAAAATGTAACATCAGTATTTCTTAAGTAAAAGTAGGCATGTTTAGTGTCTATATGTCACAGTAAAGACCAAAATAATTATGCTAGTAGTTTTAAATTCCCAATCAGTATAGAAAAGTTATACTAATTTAAAAGTTTTGACCAAATTCAGACATTGAAATAATGAATTTGTATGACAATGTATATCTGAATCAACCAACCAGATTTCAAGTTTTACCTTAGCAACCAAAAATTTCAGATAAATAAAAGAGGACTTCTTTAACAACGGTCATTGAATACAGACGCGTTAGTAAAACGTCTCATATAGTTATATTTTAAACAGTGAAAACACGTACCAGACTTAGTAAAACAAATAGAAATACTCAATACAAGATATTATAATAAAGGAAGGAACATCCAGAATTTAATACAGAAGATTTGAGATCCGGGGAGAAGAAACGAAGAAGACGTGGACCCTATCTTCGTCCTGGAAGAAGAAAGAAGAGGATCTGGTGAATCTGAACAATTTATTATTTTATGTGTCAAACCAACATTTGTGTGCACGACTACCTAGGAATTAAACAAAATAAAACTAAAGACACTATATCACACCAACACTAAAGAACACTCAAAAAAATATCACAAATTGAGTTTTACACCTTTGTGAACACCATAAACACTTTAACGATAACTAATAAGCACCTAAACTGGTCATAACCTCTAATAATAAGTAACCAATACACGACTGACAGTTTGCAATTTAAACACCAAAACCTTGTAATATCCTTGTACTGTGAAATTTGTATTTTGATTTTAAGAATAGTATTATTTGTATAAACGTAATCCCCGAACCAGATACGCCCTGAGATAATTTATTTTAATAGAAATAATAAACTTCGTCATTATTTTGGCCTGGCTGACTACTGAATAATATTTTTAGATACTGTACCAACTGATAAAAGAAGACGCATAATTTTGTCACAATTGTAATTACCGTAAAAAGAAAACGAGAAGTAATTAATCAATGCTTCATTGAATAAAGATCGTTACAAGGAAGATATCTGTTTGGTGTTATATTTGCGTTATTATTATTACTGTTTCATTTAAGAAATACGTTAACACAGCACAGCGGACGGAGCAACTGTTGGCAACTCTGAGTGACGTCATTGGAACTGCACGCACAGTGGGAGAGAGCGGCAGAATACGAAATAAGTCACCGTTCAACCTATCTATTATTAATTGTTACAGATTGACAACAACAACGGTGTGGTTTAATAATTTTACACGTACATATTCAATTTGTTACAATTTGACGCATACTGCGTGGGGCATAAGAACTCGTCTCTCAATATAAATCGTTACATTGTTTACTCGCGAGACCTCATGTCATTTATTTATTATCGTTACAAATTGACGAATCCAGGGTGAGGCGAAATAAGTCGTAACATTATTAATTGTTACAACACACACACACACAAGTTCTGTTAAGTCGAGGCGAGTTTACAGGTGTTTCCACCGTGCTAGTGACTCGTCTCAGACAATTGACTACGTTTATGAGTATCTCTAACGCTACAGTGTCGTAGCCGGTTACAATCATTCATCTCTTTCTCTCACATAATGTGAACAAACTCAGAGAGCGCACCTCGATATCCTGTACGATACACAAACGTATATACTTAACTACTATACACATACTTATAATAGCCAACATTGGAGTGTGTAGTGTAAAGTCACACACAAAACACATTAAAATATATTGTTATACATAACGTTCATGCACAGAGTACATACTTAACTACTATACACATACTTATAATAGGCAATATCGCATTTTGTAGTGTAAAGTCACACACAAACACACATTAAAATATATTGTTATACATAACGTTCGTGCACAGATTACACCGTTGTATAGCACGTTGTTTTCTCCCGTTTACCAACCACTCGTTGTAGAAGAAGGCTTTACGCAGTGCGCACCTGATGAACGTTCCGCCGCTGTCGTTTTCGTTATCGTTCCGATGTTGTAATACTGTAACGAGCTTGTTAACCGGACGTTCGCCGTCGGGGCTTTCATTTCGTTGAGGTCGATAACGTGTTGGTGGTACGCGCGTAGAAAGCGGCTTTCTCCGACCCTTTAGTGTAGATCGCGGTGAAATTCGCACAGATTTGCACGATCGTACGCAATACGTCCGTGTACGAAATGTAACCGTCGTCCCATCTCAACGGGTGATAGCGCCGTTCCAACCATTCGTTGGTTCTTATCGTCTTCACGGTGAGACGCGATAGTTCGTAAGAAGGCGCAAAAACGCCATCGTAAAGCATCGTGTAGACAGGTCTACCACGGCGAACTCCTTGAAAACGTACTCGTTCTGCACACCGCGGAATGCTTGAAACTCGACGACAGCGGTTCGAACGTCCTCGTCTTCTCCCTGCGGCGACATGACGGGAAGTGTAACTATTTTAACGCGTACGTGACGTATTATATTCAGTCCGCCATTTTTGTTTATTTTCCTTCAACATTCTTCGTCCTGTTTAAGGTTTTGTATCAGCTCGGTTACGGAATTATCCGGTATCACTGGTTCCGCTTTCCCGTACATAACGAGTTCGTCGTACAAACGGTCGTACATCACGATATCGTAAAACACGTCCGGTGGGCACACGTACTGTCCTCTCCCACTCAATACCACGCGATTGATGTACAGTTTAATATTCTCTTGTTCGTAAAACAAAAGCGCTACGTACTTTTTAACTATTGGTATTAACCGAACAAAACACGACCACCCGCTTTCGTTCATTACGATCGAACTGTTCTTTTTATCTTTCAAATGTACACATCCGCGTTTCACGTAAACACTTTTAATTCTGTCGTCCTCGGCTCCTTTGTCCTTGTTCTAAAACTACACTAACTTAACGTCGGACGAACGAGGATATCGAAGACGATCGGTAATTCTTTCCTGTAAGAAAATCCACAATTTCCAATCGGTGAAATCGAATAGCGCGCGTTGCGGACGAGCAGCATTTGTAAACGAAACGCACACATCGTGTCCGTGTTCTTGTATCGTCTGTGCGACAACGGGTACGTTTGACCTAAGTACACGTCGCGGTGTACCGTTTGCGATTGTTGCTGCTGCTGCTGCTGTTCGAATTCAACGATTGCCGAAGCCATGTTGTCAGGTAGTTAAACACTGTCACAACGTTCACAGTAACAACAACGTTCCCCAGTCACCTGCTCTCTCAACTGACACATGATGATGCAACACTCGGTAATATGTATATAAATCTCGACTTCCTGTTGGTGGTGGGGGGAGACAATTACCCCGGTGGTGGTAGTAGTAGTGGGGGCGAAATCAAGTGCGTCTGTGAACAGTGTTGGACAGCGGAGTGTATACGTTGAGCGAATCGTGAAGTATCATGCAGAAGGCCGTGGTTTCAGCAGGGAAATTTTCGGAGGACTCGAATTCTAGTCGAACGTCGACCAGTGAAGACTTGAGCGACTCGACCTGTCTGTTACAATCGAAGACGAATTGCGGGGTTTATCTCTGAACTCGTCCGGCGATAGAAGTATGTTGGATTGAGTCCTATGGTAGTAGGATTTTTGAAAACGAAAATACATGTGGTATAGCAGTGCGTAGCGTCCGTTAGCGATATGCAAGTTCAGGTTATCGTACGGGTAGTACTTGTTGTTCAGAAAGAGTCTCGCGATGGTCCCCTTGCAGTGATCGAATTTTTCAGCGTGTTTTTTCACATTGTTCTTTCTGCCGGTCTGGAAGGTTAGTATCACGAAACGCGGTTTTTCCAGTTGTGACGGCGTCTTGATCGTCTACGTCTGCCTGCTGGTCGTCAGGAATGCCAGGTATTCGTGGAGTTCCCAATTGCGAAACGGTATGGACAGCGGTGGGTCCTTCCGCATTAGTTCTAACAGCACCAACCGCGTATCGTTGTTCATGTGCACGTGTGGAACCATCCACGAGATTTTAGTTAGTTCAAGATCGACGTTAGCGTCTGTAGCCGTAGTCACGCTGCTCGTTATCACCATAGTTTTTCAATCACTAGACGTGCGTAATTTTATCAGATCTTGTTTCATGTTTAAAATGATCCGCCGCCTAACACCGATTTCGCTTTCATCACTGCAGCTACCGCGGCAGTGTACGCTCGTTCGCTAATAGCTGAGTTCAAAGCCTTCACTCGTTCCCACGCCTTGCTAGCTAGCACGCGATCCGCTATGCGTCTGCGCTCGTTGTCCTTGTATTTGGCGTACGCGATGTCGTGTTTACGACAGGCTTCGTCCAACTTGTTGATTCCGCGTTCGCCCCGTGCCAGTCTCTCCTCCAGTTTTGATCTTGGTCCGCAGAACCTGTATGCGGGCAGATGCAGTTACACCGGTAACACGTCCACCGCTCGATTGATCAGAGACGGTACTGACTGTGTGACGAAAGGTATCGCGCTTTTAACCACTTTTCTTATATGACCACGCCCCCTTTTTTTTAGTACTATGACCACGTAATTCGTACATGACTACTATTTAACTGGATTCATAAACGGTACTCCAACCTTTTTTCTCCTTTACAGTCCTATCAAAGTCTTGTATTAATTCCCTTGTCTCCGACTGGTTAGTAAGTAGCAACTCTGCCCCTTCGGCGCCGAGTGAACTACGCACTGTTTGCGTGTGCAATTTACAGATGTACGAAACTATTTTCTCCCATCGTCTTTGGAACACTTTTGCAAGTTTGTATATTTCGCTCTTCGCGTACTGCCACGCGTCCTCCAATTGACGTACGTTTACGGCGTCCAAGACCCAAGCGCCATCAGCGACGTTTAAAATAGTCTTTCCTTGCGTGTTGAAAAAGGTTTCATTTAACGAAGCGATCGTGTGCTCATTCAAAAAATCCAAGTTCACCGCGTCCTTGTTGTTCACGGGCGGTGCTAACTGCGTTATCCGCACGTTCCCCACCGACAGGTTAGATTGTGCGTCCCGCGGTATAATCTTCGCGTCTACATATCCTTTGGTCGCAGCGTCTCTCACGCGAATCGGTTCCGTGAGGGATTGTATGCAGTGGTCCCGTGCGTCGACAACGGCGGTCTCGTCCTTCTTCTTCTTATTCGACACCGTTGTGTATCGCAAGCACGTGTAGTCTACGTATTGCTTGTTGACAGCGTCCTTGAGATCAACGGGAGCTCCGACGTTGCCGAGCTTACGACCTCTAACGCCTATCGTTGCGACGGTAGTAGCGTCGTTGTCGCCACCGCCTCCGCCGCTGCTGGAATCGCGTCGGATCGTCCTCGACTAACAGACAGTGGTCTTGCACGAACTGCAGTGAAACGGCATAGTTACCGTCGAGCGGCTAGCCCAAGTTGCGTATTTTTCCCCCTCTACGTCGAAGTGTACGTCCTCCGTCAAACCGATACCGATATCCTCCCGCAGACTACGTTGCGTCTCCCTTCGCACTGTGACGGTGCTCTGGTGTCTGCCGAATTTGTCAACGCTCATCGTGCCGAGATACGAATGAAATGTGTCAACTCTGTACACTCGTTTATATACATATTATACGTACTGGTATATCGGACTTATTTATACAACAATGTCGGCTTCACGCAGTTCTTCCACCATTGAGACGATTTCGTTCGTGTGACCGCTGTTGCCGGCGCGTTGGGATTCGCTCAACAATTGCAGTCTGTCCACCAGTTCGTTCGGGTCGTCCCAATGCACGTAATCGATTTTACCATTTCTTCTCCTTACTTCCATGTATATATCGTTTCCGTTTTAGTTGTTGTTCACGTGTCCGCGTTCCATACGTTTCGTTCAAAACAACGGACCTATTATCTTCGTATACTTTGGTTCTCTGTTCGTGTTTCTTCGCGTTGTCGGTAAATAATGGTGTGTGTGTGCGTTAGTCGCTTCCAGTATACTCTTGTAAGTCGCAAGATCGTCCTTGTAAAACACAGTTATTCGGTCGTTTCATGAACACCAGTTCAAAAGTCCCGGCGTGCCTTTGTATTGTACACCATTGATAAGAAAATTACCGTTACCATCGATTTCCACCAGTGAATCGCCAATCATCCATTTACCGCCTTCATGTCTTACACCGTACGTATAACCCATCTTTTTTTTACCACAATCAGCCGATACGATCACGCTCATGTATTTGTACGCTAGCGAATTACGGTCGTATTGGCTCTGTAAGTAATTACGTGCTTCACGTCTTCCTTCGGGTGTGTTCAACAGTCTTTCGACTGTTAAACTAAGGTCGTCGTCGTCGTCGTCATCGTCATCAACGTCCGTCGTCGTCTCGCCAACTACGGATGTGTCTAGGAAACACGGTGTACCGTCATGTTTTTAGTCTACTAGCTGTTTATCCATCTCTTCCTCCTCCCCTTTCTCCTCTTCTTCCTCCTCTTGTTTCTTCTTCTTTTTTTTAGTTTACGTTAACATCACCATCGGCTTTTCAGTCGCTTTACGTTGTTTTTCAACCAACGCTTGCGAAATGGTTTTCAATGGTTCCAAGATCGGTTTGTAACTTCTTATTAGCTTTTCTTCCTCTTCTTGGATCCCTTATTTTAACGCACGGTATTTCTTCCATATGTTACTGCTGATCGTTTCGATATTGCGAATGAGTTGTTTCTCCTTTTTGTCCATCTTCACGAACGCAGTAGATCGACTAATTAATTGACTTCGGAACACGTGTATTTACGTACAATCTTATTCGTGCGTATATAAAACCCCTTTATGGAAACGGTCAACGCCCGTTTACACAAACAGTCTACAAGCGTTTGTTTATTCGTTCGGTACTACTACTATGAAAGATCAAAACCGATTCTGTACCGACCGTTATCGATGGAATAGTCTTTGTTCACGACGAGAAAACCGTGGCCGTCTTTCTACGCTTCAGCGCACAAGTTCTTAAAAATTTCATACTTTATGTCCGTGTTGACGTGATCGTTGTACGCGTGCTTCACGTTGAGATCGTCCGGTCTGAACAAGACTATGAGTTTGGCGTTGTCGCGAATCAGCTGCTTGGGTATTTGACTGTACGTCTGGCACAAGTAGAAAGTGTCTACACCGCTGTGTCGCCCCATTGCGAAAGTACTTGCGTATGTTGTGTTGTTTTTCACAAGACACGTCGTCGAACACCATAATTAGAAGCGGTGTCGACCTCGTCGGGAGGCGGTACCTCTTCGTTTTCACTGTACGCGTGATAACCCAGTCAGTCGTCGGCGAGCTGCGTTATCAGAATTGCCATCATCCGGTTGAAACAGTGATATTGAAAACACGTACAAGTTTGCGAAACATAACCTGTTCACGTCGAACGACAGGTTGAACATCACGTTCGTCTTGCCACACGCGGACGGCTTGCAGATGATAGAACGTATAGAATCGGGCAGAAGAGGTCCGTGCTTACTCCTCCTCGCTCCTCCTCCGACCCCACCGTCACCACCACCACCATTCGTGTAACCTTCCGACAAGTCCATATTTTTTATTTCCATTTTTTGGGCTTGTTGTACTATTTTTTTTATTTTCTTCTTCTCCTTCCAACCACAGGCTATTGAGCAGTTGTATTATGTCGTAACACTCACCGGACCCGGCACTGCACACGCAAGTATCCGGTCCCACCTGACAATCGGGATCCGACCACGCGCATTCTTTGTAGTGATCTAAGGCGCCAATCGTGCAACTAGGTACTCTTACACTGAGTTCGGAACTTGTCACATGCTTTGTAACCTGTCACCAATGTTCGTGTAGAGAGACGAATGTACGCATGCGTTCGACGTCTTCGTTCGTCGTATTCAAGATGTACTTCTTGTACGCCGGATGTGAGACGACGTCGTTCACAATGTTCGCCGCCGGCGAATGACAATGTTGTCATCGTAACGTACTGTCGCATACTGGTGCCAAACTATGTGTTGATTCCGTGTTTTATATCAGATCTTTCTTGTGTATCCACGAATCGTGTTTACCGTCGAATCTGAGCCAACGCACGCGCACCCTGTCGCCTTTGTGTTGCAACACTTTCTCGACCAAGTAAACGTCTCCGACGTTCGACTTGCTGATTTCGTGCTCGTAAAAGCCGCCTATCACCACTTCACCAGCGTGATCCTTGAGATGGTAAGTGACGGGAACGGTGGGTTTCACCGCGTGCACGGTGAAAATTTCATTAGTCCAGTTGGGCGTATACCCTTTCGCGAACGTCATTGTGTGTTTACTGACGTGAACACGGTCACCCACCGTGAATTTCGGTTTCTTCTCGCGCGTAACGCGTGGCCGTGTGTTCTTCTTGATACGTTCCAACACTACCCACTCGTTGCTTTCGTTTACCCGGTTGGGTTTCATACCGATCGTTCTGTGCACGCTGTCGTTGTAAGCATTTACCAGTCCGGGCAACATGTCCAACCAACGATAATGTACTTGTTAGCTGAACGCGCGTCTTCAACGTTCTGTTGGAACGTTCCACGATCGACGCTTTTTTCTCACTCAACGTTGAGTAAAGCTTTACCTTGTACTTTTCCAACGAAGACTGTACAGCGCTGTTGTAGTATTCTTTACCGTTGTCCGTTTGCTGATATTTCATTCTGTTGGCTTTGGGTATCTGTTCGTGTGCGCGCGGCAATTCCGCTCCCGTCTTAGTTTTCAACGGGACGGCGTACGCGAACTTGCTGAACGCGTTTATAACAGTCATAAAATACTTGTAGCCTTTGTTCACCTTAGCGTGCGGTATCATCTCTACCAAATCGGCTTGGTAGAGGTCGTACAGTCCTTTCAGCTCCACCACACGTCTAGCAAAATTCCTTCTCACCAGTCTGTGAAGCTCCATCGCAATCGTCTTGCGAACCGTTTCCACATTTTTGTTGTTGGTGTTGTTATTGTTGTTTTTATTCTTCTTCTTCATCGTGCGTTGCATACTTGTGTCTTCTTATGAGTTCAGCGAAACGCGATTCACAGTAGTACGGTACAGGATAGGACGTTAGGTTGCCGCTAAACTTTACTCTCCTCTTGCGTCGAGGTGTGTTACCTTGTCCTTCCATCGTGTCACTGTCTTGAAACTTCCCGTGTCTCGGACAGTTATACCACTGCTGAACAGCTGATGATGACGTCAGTAATGTCCGTGAATCAGTATTCTCTCTCCGTGTTGCGCTATGTGTCTGCGTGTATGTCGGTGTAGGTGTGGCTCGGTCGGTCCTCGGAAAGATGATGCTCCGGCAACGGCGAACGAAACACTGACCCAAGTCGGCGCCGAGTCGCTCGTATTAAAGGGGTGGTAGTGGTGGTGGTGGCGGAAGGGGGGAATAAAGGAACAAGGAGGGGAAAAAATAACGCTTATAATGTTATTCAATACATGTATTGTCAAGAACACAAATAAAAAAAAGTGTTACAAACATACAGACAAACAATATTTTACAATCTTTAAATAGTAATGTCCGCTACATGTTCTTTTTGTCCATTGTCCTTTCTCTTCGTTATAACGGCCGCCAGAAAAGGTCCGTACCGGGTCGTCTCATTCTGAAACGAACGAATCGGATAATTCGAACCCATTTGAAAGTCGTGACATCGTACGTATTCGTAAACGGTCACGCTCCCAAATTTCTGTATAACGAATCCATTTGCTTACTTAGTAAGTCTGCTGGTTGCGAAGCGTTGCTTGCGACTGTCGACACAAGTGTGAACGGTATAACGAACGAGCCCCGTTTATGTAGTCGGACGATCCCCCCTGTTCTACTATTGCGTGTAACTATTGCACAACATCCTGTCAACACGTATTGCACCATACTGTTTCACGGTGGTATGATGGAACAGTTCTATCGATTGAATTGCGCCACACTGTTTTACAGTGATATGATGCAACAGTTTTAACAATACTTTTAATGTAGCCGGTTGAGTATTGTGACATACACTAATATAAATTATTGTAGTAAATTTTATAATTAGGTACATACATATCGTTGTGGTAATTAAGTATAATTAAAACAACGGTATGTACTCTCGTCAATCCCAAGCGACCCGGGAGGTGAGACAAGATACGCTTCGCTTTTTTTAAGCTTCGTGGTTTCCCCGTTTCACGATCGAATGAAACAGGCCTACTCTAGCGTTACCTAACACTTGAAACGCTAGGCGCTCAGAGCTTTTAACGTGTACAGTGTTAGGTAAAAAATCAAACGTACAGTACACAATGCTGACTAAAGCTATTTTTTAATAAATTTTTTTATTTTTTTTAATACTTTTTCACCTATCACGAGTACACACACACACACACACAAACACACACAAAGATTCTGTTAAATCTAGGCGAGTTTACAGGTGTTTCCACCGTGCCAGTCACTCGTCTCAGATAACTCGACTACGTTTATGAGTATCTGTAGTACCTTTAGTACAAAGGACAAAAACGGTCGTCTAGCAAACATTACTATTTCAAAATTGAAAATATTGTATGTCTGTATTTTTGTAACAGTTTTTTAGTTAATATTTTGTATTAATTTTTGGATGTTGGTACCGGGTAAGTATCACTCTCTCTCTCTCTCTCTCTCTCTCTCTCTCTCTCTCTCTCTCTCTCTCTCTCTCTCTCTCTCTCTCTCTCTCTCTCTCTCTCTCTCTCTCTCTCTCTCTCTCTCTCTCTCTCCCTCTCTCTCTCTCTCTTTCTCTTTCTCTCTCTATCTACCTATATATCTATCTATCTATCTTTCAAACCGGCATCCTATTATTTTACTGTCCGCTGCAGTAGTTCCGTTCCGCACGATTCGACTCCAATTATAAACAAAATGTGCGACACTACCTATAACGGCTGTCATAATTTTTATTAAAAAAGTAAAAAAAAAAATTCAGTTTTCTTAACAAAAATACTCGTTTTCCGAGTAAAGTATGAACACACCGGTCATTATCTATGGTCTATTTGCTGAGTTTTCATTTCTTGCAAACAGCCGTTTATTTAAAATTATAACATTAGGTGAGTACCTACGTCACTTTGCCTCTCTGTCTGTCTGTCTATCTGTTTGTCCGTTTGTCTCTATCTCTCCCTTTCCCATTAACTCTTATTCTTCAGTATACTAGTTATTTCCGTGCAACGTGTGGAATTCCACAGCAAGCGTAGTAGATTTAACGGCTCCTCTCAAATATTTGTTTCAATTTTCTTAACTGTCTTTTATTATGCTTGATGAAGAGAGAACGTAAGGTTACACCGAAACGCCTTCCCGCGTAATCCGAAACCGTCTTCTCAAAATATAATATATTCCTGCTGTGACGATTTTAAAAAATATTTAAATCGCACAAATAAAAAATTTTCAATTTCTAACAAGTTAGAGTATTATCCACCCCTTACCTATACCCAGATTCCTGCATCAACTTGAAATTGTCCTGTGCCAACAAGCAAGGAACGGTGTTATTTAAATAATAACAATAATTACGTTAATTATTTGAAATACGACTATATAAATAAGGAAATTTCTAATTCGTAACGAAGCTAACATAAAGTATAATTAACAATTTAATTAATGAATAATTAATACTAAATAAAAGAACGAACTATTTTCTCAGTGCGTAAATACGCGCCAGCTTACTGCACCTCGCCGCTAAACTAAGCACACAGTCGCTAGTAGAACTTCGACATGTAAAGATGTCAGTTTTGTGTTGTCCTCATACACGTAGGTGTATGCCGTTAAAAAAATATATCCAGTTTGTGGTGATATTATTTTGAAAAATGTAGCGTGTGAAGAATATAACAAAAATATATAATGTAGTGTGTACAGAGTTATAAAAAATAAAAGAAAGGAAAACTTAGCCGACACATCTCTTAATTAAAAAATAAAACGTAAGTGGTAAGATATGTAACTTACCAGACTTTAGTACTGCAAAATAAGAACTATAATTAAGGTGTAAAATGTGAACTACAAACTCCAGAAGTGGAAAACTCAAACTACAACAGTATGAACTTCAAGTAAAAAATCCGATCGTCGAGACTACCCGATATAATCAACCCGATGTACCATCAAGAGGAACCGTGCACTGCACCCTAGAAGACGACAGAAGATGACCATCATGGACCCCAGAACAACCTCATGTTAAATTCAGGTGATATCCTAACATAACATTTGTACAAATTTGTTTCAATCAGAGAAGTAACAAAAGAACAGTAAAGAACTTTTGATAATGTAAAGAATAATTTATAAGATTTGTAATTTCTGTAATGAAGTAGTAGTAACATCACGATATCTAAATGTAAGGTAATTCTATAATTTAAAACCAACATTATTCTTCAAATAATTTGGTTATAGTTGTGATAAATTAAAACTTAACAAAGTTCAGTCCCGGATCCGAGGTACTTAAAACAATTTCTAGATGAATACTTTTGAGATAAAAGAAATAAGACATTTAATATTTTTACCGCATTAAAAGCTGATTTTACTAGAGTAATTCTTTAAAGAAAAACAAAGTAAACCATGAGATTTGAATAATAATAAAGAGATGTTTTTGGTAACACTTAGCGAGTGAATAAATTTATGCAATCCTTGTCTATTTCCTATGTAATAATGTGTTATAATTTGTTAGTAAGGAAGTTTTACTAACAACGGCAGCTAGTTTAATTAACCGGTAACGAATTGAACTAGTTCCCGACTTTTGTGATGTCTTAACAAGAGAGACGTCACACTGCATTAAGTTGCTGCATTCTCGCCATCATCGTCGTCACGACACGGCGTAGGCAAGATGTTGGCTGTTGCACCTTCAACGATCCTCCAACGATCCCTTCCTGGATCTACCCATATAGGCCTACCTGTGCTATGCACTCCCACTCTCTCGCTTTATCTTGTTTTAATTCCTTTTTCTTCTTATTATTAGTTTACGTGTATAAAATGTTGCGCATCGAAGTGTTAAGTACACGCGAGCGTCGAGGTCTTTAACATCTCTTCTGTTCTGGTAAACCGCTGAGAGATTTACTGTTCTCTTGTATTTAAGATTATAATATTATCTCTCCCCCCTCTCTCTCTCTCTCTCTCTCTCTCTCTCTCTCTCTCTTTCTCTCTCTCTACCGTTTGATTGCACGCCGCACTAGTTCTGCTCCACTGGATTTGACAATTTTAAACAAAATAGACAACAGTAGCTATAACGGGTGTTAGTATTTTATTAAAAAAAATATATATGAAAATTTGAGTGTGCGTTTTCTTAGCAAATACTCGATAAAAAGTAGCGACCCACATGTGACGGTTTGTTGATTATTTGCAAGAAAGAGTATCACATTATTATGGATTATCCGACAAAAAATGTATTTAATATTATAACATCAGATACGTAAATACTTCGCTCTGTTTCTCTCCGGCTCTCCCATGCAACATGTCTGTCTATTATTTTTTTTATATATTATTTTTCTTATTACTTTGTTAAAAAATTAAATGGTGCTCACAGGTTTTCCCCCTCCTCGCCCCTTTACCCCTTCCACCACCACTACCACCGTTTATACGAATAACACGGCGTCGACAGGGGTCAGTGTTTCGTTCGCCGTCGCTGGAGCAACATCTCTCGATGATTTGCGCGGACCGAATTTTTTTTTTATTGGAACTGTTGCTGTTTATTGCTTACTTATTTACGCGTTGTTGTGCACTCTACTTGTTAGAACTGTTGCATCGTATTACCACCGCGGTGGTGGAGCGTTATGGCGCAATTCTATTAGTGTTGACAGGATGTTGTGTAGTTACACTCAATAGAAGAACATGAGAGGATTGTCCCTCTATATGAACGGGGCTCTTTTGCTATACCGTTCAGTCTTGTGTCGACAGTCGCGATCATCGCTTCGTCCCGAGCCCGAGCCCGAGCCCGAATCCAGCACCGAGACCGATAGGTCCAAGACCGAGACCGAACTGACCGAGACCGAGATATTTTGCGAGAAATTCACACACGTACGCACACACACACGCACGCACACGCACGGCAAATACAGGGGGTATCGAAACAGGTAGTGCGACGTCACGATCTACTGACCAGATCAGCGACCTCACGATCAGCTACTCATGACGTCATCAACAGCTGATCAGCTGATCAGAACGTCAGCTGATGACGTCACTTACCCGTGACGTCGTCACCAGCTGTTCGTGACGTCACCCTCCCCGGTTGTCAGCTGATCGTGACGTCACACTTCCTGCTTCGATACTACCCTAACACACTACTAATATAATTTAAAGATTTAACCAGTCAAAAGTAAATAACCTACAATTTCCAAATAATGATAAATATTAAGTCGTTCCCTACAAGGAAGTTAATAAAACAATGGACGCCTCGTGGGACACACGCCAGAATTGAGAACTTTAATGTCGAGTGGAGAGTGAATTGATTCAACGTTTAAAAGGTTGCTCGTATATATTTGGAGTAAGTTTCAAGATAGGAATTAACATTCAAATAAAAGTAAACGGTGAATTAAAAGAGACGAGGCGCGTCACAATGAACTTCAAGCCGACTAAGATGATCCAGCAGTTCCTGAGACCGATAAAGGCGCTAGGGATCCGCTGTCGTCCTGCGGGGTGAATTTTGCGCATAGCTTGTGTGACCAGCTAAACACTGGCACAACGAAGCGCAGCGTTCGCACTCGCATCGGTGAACACAGTCGTTGCTGTCACTTGGGCCAACCGGAGAAGTCCACAGTTGCCGAGCACGCTCTTGCCAAAGCAGACCATTCACTTCGAGGAGACCAAAGTCCTGCCTTCGGTGAGGAGCTCCTTTGCTCGCTCTTTATAATGGAGTCGGTCCAAATCCAGAAGCATACCTCGATCGCAATGAACCGACGGTCTATCAGGGCTTAGAAGATGCGCATCTATGAGACATCTTCTTGTGTTACATGTACCGAGCTACCTGGTAGGAGTTTCTTCCATGTGCCCCGGTCCAGAACGTAATATTTTGTGATTGGGGTCTTTAAAACGGCGCGCTCATACTAGATTGCACTAGTATAGTATTTGCCGAGGCCGTTTCCAAGAACCGCCTAAATGTGAGGGGGTTGTTCTGGGTCCTTGGTGTAACATTTACGTGTAAGTTGCCACACGGTGTCATCCAAGGAGCGGACACACAGACCACCTCTCAGCAGGCAAGAAGTGAACCGACGGGGGAATTTGGCTAGCGGCCAAAGTTGATAGCGCTTTACAGAAATATTTTAAGACCAGTGGCAAATTACCCCCCCCCGTGGTGCAGCGTAGGTGATGATCGGTAACAGATACGCGTTGAGAATCAATTTACAGAGCTTACGGATTGTAGACTTGTTACCCCTCTTTATGCTTTATGCTTTAACTTTTATGCTTTATAAAAAAAAAATTTTTTTTTTTTTTTTGAAAGAGGAGCCACCAGTTATTTAAAACTAGGCGGAAGGCCTAGAGAAGCAAAAATGCACTGGGTCCAGTGAGACGGGACTTGCAATTAAAACTCGGTCGGTAAACAGCAATAACAATCTTTTATTAACTTTCTTAATTCCCATAATTCATGTTACATATATATATATTAATTACAATTCCCATTATTTGTTAATACATCTTAATTCAGAAAATTTCAATATCACCTGTAAGTTCCATTGTAACAATAGTCTCGATAAATAAATAAATATCAATAAATCAATAAATCAATTTCAATTATAACATGTAATTATCATTCCTTCACATAATTCACCCATATATATATATATATAAATCTTGTTCATTATTTTAACACATAATTCAAACACCTAATATAACACATATACCTATACATCACATAATCACAGACAAATTACAATTATAAAGCCTGGCGCACCGCCTGCATATTCTATCAAACACATACATGAAGGTAGAGAAAATCTGGACTTGCCACAATAACAAGAAACTACAATTATAGCTCAAGGTGCCAGCACAGCCTGTATAAATTTTATAAAAGTGTAAAATCTTTAATTTTCTAAAAGTATAAAAGTCTAGAGCAATTCTGAATCTATCATAACAGCAACCCCTTTTACATTTTTATAATGTCAGCAGACAGACTAAGAACAGTAACACTTCTGTCAGATACAGATATACTTGTAACTTGAGACAACATTTGTAATAAGTAATGATAATAGAACAATAATACTTAATATTGTTGATAAAATAATAATATATAATATTTAATTTGTGATGAAATATAAGGATAAGTTAAACTTGCTGTTATGACAGGCAAAATGTAAAACTAATGGATTCATATAATGCACAGGACATTTGTCCTAAAAAGGTTAAATGTTTAGAAAGAATTCATTCTTTAATCATAATGGTCTGATAATAAGCAAAAATTAACAAGACAAGTTTAGCAAGCGAAAGCCAGAATCTAAGTTACAATAACAAGTACCGCCTGTATATTTCATTCCATTTAAAATCTGATAATCTCTTAATATTAATTATATATGCCTTAAAAAAAATAAATTTTAATATCAGCCAACTGTGCATATATAAAATTAAAACCATGTTGTATACTAGCAGCTGTAGGAGTGTGCCAGAATAGGCCTGACCTGACAAGGTGAGACCAGTAGCAAACCTGCATGAAACGGCACCAACAGGTGCCTAACTTGTGCCCAGAAAACCTATTTAGAAATTAACACGGAAACGGCATGAAAAACAAAGCCCCCAGCCCTTAAATACAGGAAAATAATTAAATAAGAAACCCCAGTAATACTCAGAAGACATCTGAACCAGCCGGTTCGGAATCAAGAAACTCATACCTTATACTTAATTTTAAAGAACAAATTACCCTTACAACATTTGCACTCAATATCTATGAAAATAGCTCTGGCACGCTCCCACAGTGCAGCTCACAATTACAGTAATAGAACAGTATTAACATGAATAATGTTCATAGTAAATGTCTTGGTGACACACCCTTGATTTAACTATCTAGCTGGATAAGCAAATTGTTCTAGCACAAATTCGTCACACTGATGTTCTGCGGGTCAGGCTAAAAATAAGAAAAGAGTTCATATCACCTTATCTGAAGTGGCTGTATCACATCGTTATTGGTAGCTAGCTCCCTCCTCGGCACAGACAAAGTTTCAGGTGGTTCATGGCTGGTGAAGGCGGCAGTACACCAGCTGTGGCCAGATCTCCGTTTCTAGGGCGAGAACCCGGGAAGTCTCAAGCACTTAGCCTGCCATAGGAGAAGAAAACTGCATACGTAAACTGTCCGAGGTGAGAAGCTGCTGTTTACTCAATGGAGATATGACGACGACTGGTTTGTTCACCAGCTGCAATGCCGAAACCTAAACTTCGCCACGAGATCGCGTCGTCGTCGCGGCACAGCCTGAAAACTTGCGTTCATTTTTCGTGCCGCGACAATTATCCGTGGACGAAAACCAGTATGGCATTTCTCCGAACGCCGGCTCGTGCAAACGTCAGCACAGACTTGTTGGCAAGTATTGCAAACAAAAGTCTAGACGCGCTGACGCTCTAATTTTCACTGTTTTGGCATGGTTACCCCACGTGAGCCGACGATCTAGATTGGCACTGAGATACTTATCTCCTTATCTCCAGTATACCAGGGCAGGTATGTCTTGCCGATTATCACTGTCGGCTGCTGTTCCTTCCGGCGCTTGGAGAATAGCGCCGCGGAGCTATTGGTCTCGTTGATAGCAACTTTCCAGTCATCCGTCCAGCCAAGCCGCAGTCACATGGAGTGCGCACTGAAGTCGTCTGATCGCCCTGTCAGAGTTTTTTTTTGGATGTATATAAAACCTTAACGCCTGCAAATAGGGCTATTTGGACTCCAGGCTCTCTGGGTAAGTCGCTGACGCAGACGGAAAACAGGATGGACCCTAGGACTCTACCTTGAGGTAGTACGGCTATAACACGTCTCTTTGAAGAGACAAATTAAAAACGCGATATTAAAAGTATTAAAAAATATTAAAAACATAAAAAACGCGATATAGAGCATATGGAAAAAACTACATATAAATAAACCTAAAACACAAAAATATTATCACGTAAAAAAATAAAAGTCAAAATACCTAAAGGATTAAAATACAAAATTATTTATCAAAACAATTACGGCAATGAAACAAAAATTCATCTACACCAAACAACGCATTATTTAACTGAAAGACAAATACTTCACCAGACAGGGAATTAACATGGCCGACAATGAGTATATTAAATGATTCTCTAAATGTGTCTCAGTCAAGAAATAACATGTTGATTATACATTACATTATAGTAAAACATGCTACGAAATAATATATTTGTCAAGAAAGGGAAATACACCCACGACGATGGTGTGTGTGTGTGTGTGTGTGTGTGTGTGTGTGTGTGTGTGTGTGTGTGTGTGTGTGTGTGTGTGTGTGTGTGTGTGTGTGTGTGTGTGTGTGTGTGTGTGTGTGTGTGTGTGTGTGTGTGTGTGTGTGTGTGTGTGTGTGTGTGTGTGTGTGTGTGTGTGTGTGTGTGTGTGTGTGTGTGTGTGTGTGTGTGTTTGTGTGAACAGAGGGGGGTCTGCACGTGGTATTCCTTTATTTCATAAGGTCTAAAGTTTACGCAATGAGCTTAAAGAAATCTTGGGCAACAATTTTAAAGTTTTAAAATAGGAATTTGTGCTAAGCATTTAATAATCTCATGTTCTTCAAGGTGTTTCCTTTAAACATTTTCAGTAGTGATATACAAGCATATTCTTCGTACATTCGTCAGCGTATATTCTAAACAATAATAAACACGGTCAACATGTACTTACTTGAAATTATACCTTTGTCTAAGATTCATATTTATTGTTTTATTAAAAAACTGTTTTGTCCTAATATAAGATGTATAAATCACATATGCATGCAACCAAAAATTTTCAGGGTTCTTTCTACACGTGAATTCTGTATCACGTACACAGTAAGTATAGCAGTTCAAGGGTAGAATTTGTTTTGCAATTTGTATACAAAACGCCATTAATAATCATAGTTTTAAGTGACGTCTTTATGTTGTATACGTTACATTTTTTTATAATGCATAATACGTGCAATGTGTATGAGATGTGTTAAAGCTTGTGTGTTTGTACCTCAATAATTCCAAATCGGCAATAATCGACAATCACCATTTATAATCTTAACCAACATCGCAGAGCGTTTATAAACAGAGTAACGTGAACTCAGCAAGCTTCAACATTAATGTGCACATTGGTATAAATTTCCTAACGGATTCGCGTCATCTGAGACTGATCCAGAACAGGACGCCGAATATGCTATTCAAGTGCGAATTGTATTCCTTATAGGCTATTTATTGTATAAACGTACATTGACTAGAGCAATATTATTAGTAATGTGTTTTCATCGCAAAATAATTAGTTTTGACCGCAAGTAAAAACATGTATTGTCTTTCGAAAGTTTCACATAATCGTTAAATTCGATTATTTATACAGTTCTTGGTTCTGAAGATAAAAATTCGATGCGACGGGTAAAGAATTTATATCTTGAGAGACAAAACTAGTAATTTTTGTGATCCATTAGCTACATATCTGCAAAAAACATGTGATGAATAATGTAATAACATGCGCTCGTGAAACTTCGCACACAGTGTCAATGGAAGAAAGACAGTTGAATAAATCCATGAGAAAATAAGATGACTTGTGAGATGCTAATTACCACTTGAAATAAAATTATGGCACTAAAAATTGGTAAAATTTTTGTCCTTCGTATCTGTCTTATCAGATTCTTTTCCTTCGTGGGTGATGAAAACTTTATAAAGTTAATAAAGAAAGAAAGCATCTTGTGACAATCCTTTTTAAAGTGCGAATACAGCCACACGAGGGATACATTCAACACAGGTTATAACTCTCTAAAAGTTGTCAAAATTTTATTAAAACGATTAACTTTCCCTTGTGTAAAAATATAAAATGCTTTCTTAACTTGTTTTATTAGACTGGTGTTTGCTCTTAGTTATCAACGCTCACTGAGACATTTAAGTTCCCATTTAGCTTGGTATTTCCAGCCTTGTTTATTATAATTAGATGTTATATAAATAAATATTTGTGCGTATGCTCACATACTTTTAACATTCTACATGCAGTTAGCAGTAACAGAGAATGTCCTCTTTACGTATTAAAAGAAGTTAATCAAGACAAACAAGAACAGCAATATTATAAAAATCAAATCATATAATAGAAAACAAACTTTTTTAGTATTAGAGTTGCGAGATAAGGAAACAATTAATACAACATCGTTGTATACAATTGGAATGACTCGTAACATTTGCGTCTGTGATATTTAAAAATACCATTTATGGCTCGGAAAATTGAAAATAAATTTATATCATAAAACATGTGCATGCTTTTGACAGTTAAGAATCAATTGCGGTTAGTTGGAGATTAAGATTAAATCAGCAATTTTTTAAATATTTTTATCCAATTGATTAAAATGCAGTCAATTAAAATTTAAGACTGCAGTGATGTCATGTTAGGTTTAATAAAAACATTATTGAATAGATTTAACAGGAAAGTATATCCGTCAGTTTTTCTTATACATGATTGAAGAAATGTCGATTGTAAGCATGCTTACACATTTAAAATGGTAAGCAATATTTTTAAAAAGCCATAATTAAATGACAGAAACCAAATGTTTTAACTCTACATAAATGTGTAGCTAACGAATCATTGACTTCGCAGCTCAAGAATATCATATGATTCTAGAGCTTAGATTCTGCAACACACAAACGTCTTCTACATCCTACAGTTATAACCTATTTTTAAAAGCATCATCGTAAACTGTCCAAGCCATAGACCAGACGTGTGCAGTGGCTTTGCAGATCACCTTCCGCTGACAAGTTAGTGCAGATGTTTAAATTAATTAATAAGTGCATTTGAAAGTCTCAGGAGTATGTATTTAGAGAAACGAGTGACCAAGTTTTATTAAACCTTGTAATTTCTGAAACATAACCAGTACAATTTATTCGTGAGATACTATGAAATAATAAACAATGAAACTCGTAAATTTGTTTTATAAGTAGAACATGTACACTTGACAACAACTGGAAAAATTATGGCGTCACCACGATCAATATATGTAAAGAGAAATGCACATAAATACACAAACAAACAAACAAACAAAAACACACACACGTACATTATTTTACAAAAAAAATTACAATTACAACATTATTTGCAGACCTTCTGTGACTAATTACGCTTATCTCAGCAGTCCTACAGGTACAAGGCAACAGCACATATACTGCCATAAATTAATTAGCCCTTAGCCCTACACTACCAAATGTTCAGCTCTCAATGGTTGAGTTACTCTGTATGCTTCGCTACACGTGCAATAAAATGTACATCAGCTTGGCGTGCCATGATACACATTAAACTATTTATTATAGCATTAAACATACAGGAATTTACTGCCCTTGTTAAAACGTTTCTTGTTATCATAAAAAAGATTAATTTTATATTTCTTGTGTGTAATAAAAATACACACCGCAAATGAAAGTAAATAAGTTAATCAATCTAATATACAGTCATTCATATTGTATACTAGTATACGGTACTAGGTTTGCAGATCTAAATTATTCGGATACTTAGTGAGCTAGCAGAAGAGAGATTAAAAGACTGAAGTGATATCAGCCACGCTAACTTTCCAAATTCAATACTTTTAGTTTGTAGTGTATTGATATGCGTGCAAACGTAAAATACGGAATACGGATACAATATAAAAATATATTTTGTAGTTTCCAGATGAAATTACTTAAAATACCTATGACGCGACTAAATTAAACCCTTTGAAAACGAAATTTAATAAATGTTTTTGTTTTATATAATATTTGTTACTGTAACTAATGCACAACACTCTCTTTATGGTGTTAGTCAGATAAAACTTTTACGACACAGTCACAACAACAACCACCGAATCGTAAGTCTTAAACACTAATAACACGTCTTATCGCTACGATTCGCAGATACTAGCTCACAACTGCAACTCTCCGGTCTCTTCCGAAGTAACGTTTTTATCCTCAGCCTGTCTAACGTAGTCCGTTAAAATATTTCCTTAGATGAGGGAAGAATAATTAACCAGCTTCTGGTAGGCCTATAAAAGTTTAGGCCTTTTGACGTTGTGTCATTGCCGACCTTGCAAACGCCGCTTTGCACACCTGTGCGTAAACGCTGGGAAAATCGTCTATTTTATAGGCATATGACTGCCCCTCCATAAGCCTGTTTGTCCCGAACTGGCATTTTCAACTTTTCAAGTCTGTTTCCTTCTAATCTATTCTATTCCTTGTAGTATCGGGCATGTGTGTTTTGCTTGTACTTTTCTATTCTTGATTGTGTGTTCTTGTGTAGATAACACCTTTACTTACCGCGTCCTGCATTACAGTTAGTCTTGCTGTCATGTCCTAAAAGTAGTAACTGCTGTCTTGTCCTAAACGTCTCTTGTCCTAACGCATTTTGACTGACTCGAACTGAGTCGAATCCATCACAGCGCGATAAATGAATGCAATGCAAAAAGAGTGTTCTTTCACTGAGCTACTCCTCCGCCTGACGTTTTATCTTGAAAGCTAAGAGTAGAATTTTAAATATCAAAACAATGAAAAAGCATAATGAAAAATACATGTTAATCATTTTGACATTTTAGACATTTCTCATCATATTTTAAAAGCCACTATTGTTTTTTATGGTTAATGTTATGTTTAGTATCAATAATGTTTTGAGAAATTTACACAGGAAAATTCTACTAGACTGACAAGAAAATATGTAGAAGGGAAAATAGTATGTATCAAGTGTTAGTGCTGGGCTGTTGTTCATTAATAATTCGATCATAGTACACTAACCAAATCGCCTCGTCAAAATAATACAAATAATGGAAAAGTAAGCAAACATTTTTCAAAAGCAGAATAATCACTGTTGCACACCACTATAGAAAAATTATACCCATTAGCGCTTTCAAGCTTCACAGTTCATCGTCATATCGGAAATAACCTGACAAATAATTGGTTATTTCCGATCTGACGATGAGCTGAGAAACTTGAAAGCGCTAATCGGAATAATTTTTCTATAGCTGTGTGCAACAGTAATTATTCTGTTTGTGGTATAATCACTAACACAACTTTCTTAATTAAATTTTTCCTATCTGTAATAAATAATCGCTAACATGCACAGTATATAAAATAATATTAAAAATAGCAATAGCGTATTAGCTAAATAATTACCCACTGTCAACATGCGGTAGATAACAAATTGATTTCTGCTCTGACTATTGATCCGCCTTTCATAATTGTGTTAAGCATTGTAACAAGAATTTTATTGTTCGTAGGGAATAATCTAAAAAAATTACTTATTTTATGAGAACTTTAAGTCGGCGATAATAATACCAGTTTGAAACATTTTGTTAGTGTTGTTTAAAGTACAATTATTTATATCTCCCTAGATTTGTGTGTATGTAACTAACACACACTCATACATATATTCAGATTCACTAAAAATAACACCTTATTCAAATTTAAGGAGTTCCCTGCAGTAATCGGAAATGATGCATTATTCACTTTCAAGCAAACAGTGGCCTATCTATTATGCTGTCCGTTTTACTGCCGTGATACTTCACGTAGCGAGCCTACCTCACTATTCAATTGCCACACACGGCCTTACAAACATGAATTGTAATATAGGCTAGTTGTCGTTATAAAATATTACTTTACGTTGCTATTAGCAACTACATTTAAAAGTTATATTACTTTATTATATATCTTAAAACTTCATTATTTGCTATCAAAGGAAAGTAAGGCTGAGTTTTTGAATCCCTATGTATTTTGCGATTGAACAAAAATCTTTAAGTATTTAGCAGCGGAAAAAAATTACTTTCGTAAAAAAAAGGTAAACAAAAAGTAAACTTTACATGAGTTTTAGAAAGGCATTTTCATGTATTACATGTATTACCCGTATGTTGCATCATTCTGTAAAGTGATCAAATCTCCATGCCACACTAAATTTCTGTACAACGAATCAAAAATTATTATTTCCGACCACTTAATCACGTATACACAAAAAGTAACACAGTTATAACCAAACTACACGGGTTTAGTACTTCACACACAAAGTAAAGTAATTTGCATTTTCGGCTCTGAAAACAGTCGTTCATCTTCAGACACAAACCCATATGCTCTCTCACTTTACGTGCGTTTAATACAGACATGTACTACCGCCTGGTGCCACGTGCCCAACATATATCATCTTCACCCACATTCACTTTGTTACTTCCTTATCACATTTATTTTGTCCTACCCTGTTCTAGTTTAAGTTCTTGCTTTTGCGCTTTCATCGGACTAGCACATTTCTTTGCCAACTGTTCTTCTTCTCGCGTTAAAAAAAATATTTTTTTTTTTTAAGGTATTTAGGTTTACGTTCAACATCATTCGTGTCATCGATAAGATGTACTATCGGGAATGCCTGTACTTTCTTGACTCAATAGACATTATTACACGTTCATAATCCATTCTATTTCAGAAATCTAATTTTTTCTATATGCAATTGAATATAATTTTGTATTACGTTTTACACAGTATGTGGTATTAGCATGTAACTATTACCTAAAAAATACTCGATAAATAATTTATAAATACACACATAAATTTTTTGAGAAAGAATTACATAATCCTAGAGTCCTGGTATAATTCACACTTTGTTGGATGTTTATTAAACTTAAAATGGTAATCATTTCATATTTTATTTAAAGTGCTAACTAAATTTAATTGAAAGTAATCATTTTTTAGCAAAATAATTATTATTACATGGCGACTATTAACTTGCTACTTCCTGCATTAGAAAACAAACACAGTACATCTGAAATTAGTACGCGGAATATAAGAATTCCGCTTTATGTGAGAAAATATATTTAACGTCAGAAAAGTGAGGCAAATGCCGAATATACAAAGTGGATATTCGGCTTCCACTTGGTCAACGTGACTCGTCACTTTGTCAGGCCTGTAGTGCTCCCACGCAATGGGAAATTTGTAACAGTGCTGAGTATAATTGCGGAATTGCGCACGAGAAATGCATGTAGAAGGTAATTACGTGAGTTGCCTTCACACGCGTTTCTAACAACTCCTTTGTATAATGAGTAAGTGAATACTGTCTCCTGGAGAACCCATATCTTAACGAAGAGACTGAACTATTAAGACTGGTGCTTGCATCAATTCGCAGTTAAGTCCTTGACTGTTACCTTAGCTTCCGTACTCACACAAACGGATTGTTTGGATTGTAGTTATCAATTCAAAAGGACAAAGTTCTTAAAATAACTTTTAAGTATGAATGTTGTACCCTGTGGATGAGTTTTTTCTAATTCATAAGAAAACAAAAAAATTCGATTGTCTCACGCCGTTCAGAAGTGATTTAATTAGATGAGCTGTGTTGCATTCTCTTAATGTTAGGTACTTCTGACCTCTAACACCGTACACTCTAGAGAATACAGACTTCAGTAAATGTTTAGTTTGTGTATTTAGTAAACTAGTAGGAAGTAGTAAGATAATTTAGGCTTTCGTTTCAGTTGGTATTTGTTTTTGTATAGTGTAATAATTTCTATTACTGCAGCTAATAATTTTCCCACGTATAAAGTGTTATCTGTGTGTCACGTTTCCTAAATAATTAATTGATTTTATAAAAATAAAATTAACTGCGTCACATTAATGTTGTAAAAACAAATAGCGTGTAAAGAACTGTTAAAAATATATTAAAATAAAACCTACACTTGCTTAAATTATAATTACAAATAACTTACAAATTGTACTCATAAGTCTATTCGTAATACGTATACGCTACAGTATTTACAAATAAGCTATTCATATTAACAAGTTTTAAGTGAAAATTAAAAAATAACATTGAATCAAGCAGTGTTTTTATAAACCCTACATAAACTCCGACATACACATACTGCATATATAATGCATTGCTGTGTGTGTGTATATATATATATATATATATATTATAACAGGACCAAATATCATTTATTTGGAGTTATATGTTAAGTGTATACTATATTCATGTTTAAATAAATTTTAATAGTCGAAACTCCACTCGTATGTAATAGCGATCATAATAATGTATTGTAAAAGACGCACACGCGGCTGTTACATAATCAACTCGCTGTGGAAAAAAGACGTCCACACCCAAACTTTCAATTATTAATATTTCGGAAACCAATAAATTAAGGCGAAATCCATTATAGCCAAAATGTTTGCCAAAATATTAATAATAAGGTGTGCGAATTTTACGCAATATAATTAAATAATAACAGAGTTAATTAATTTAATGTAAATAACTTCTGTAATAATTGAGCTACATTAATGAGCTTTTAATATGTTATAAATATAAGAATTTACAACAAATTGTATATTTTGGAATTAGCACAACTTGGTTTGCAACCAAGAAAATCGCAATTTAAAACTGTCACAGGAAATCCGGAACGACAATTCAGTTCCGTTGTGTTAAGAATATTAGTAATAATTTAAATTCTCCGTCTGTGGGAAACTAATTTCGTTCTCACGGACTAAGGTGATTCAAATTTTGTGTAGTAGGGAGAGTGTGTCAGCCAATCAAATCATTTGAAGAAATCCCAACCAGCGCAGAGATTTGGGGCTGACCGAACACTCTACTGCCAGTATTTGAGAAGAACAGACGTATTTCTTCGATCGTCTCAAAACCATAGTTTTGTGAAGACTCATCTGAAGACTCTACGTGGTCAACACGCATAATTACGAACATTATAACGCAGATCAACTGTAACGATTCGTAATTACAGCATCCAGTCAAGATACTCTTCATTTCAACAAACAAGCTTATTGTGCACTACAAGCTGTGGTCATAAGCACGCAAGAGATCTACAGGACTACAAGACCTTACTTCAAGAATACGACAGAGAGGCCGTCTAAACCATTGTGAATCAGCTGACGAGCAGAGCTACAACTCGAACGACACACACACACACACGCTGACGTGGAACGTGAATCGACGAGGGACGTAAAGCAGTTCTCGCAGAAAGCCGCAGACGTAAAAACTTCAACAAATAGCAGGAGAGGAGAGGTTGCCGATTTCCAAGCTCAACGCCGAAACCCAGGACGCTCAAGTAGATCACTATCTCTAGCCGATTGGACAAGGACAGCGAGGGACATCTGGAGCATCTCTACGATCCACTTCAAAATCAGGAAAGCAAAATCAAGTTATCTATTTTTCAAACGTTAAATTTTCTTTCTTTTTCAATTAAAATCATTGTAATTTAAATCATTCAGGTGCCACAAATCAAAGACTCTAGTAAATAAGAATAATTCATTTGTGATAATCTGTATAGCCAGTATAAGTAATTAGTAAGCTTTAGTTAAGAATTAATAGAGATAAAACAGAAAGCGCTATACAAATCTTAACAAACAATTAAATAAGTTGCTCATACTGCAGTATACGAGAGTCAAGTCACCAGTAAATAAAGGGACGTGAACTAGACTGTCACGCCTAGTTTATTTTGGAACATATTCAATTAACGTTAGAGTTTTTATTTTCATTTGAATATAATTTTAAAGCAATTAAATTAAATTAAAGTAAATTAATTAATTAAATTTTCAGTTAAAATTAACTCTTGCAAAATAACGAGTTCAACTTCTTAAAATTATCCACCATTTAAAAAACATTATTCAAGATCTATTTATTGTTTAGACTGTAAGGATATTTGATCATATAACCATTTTATTCTTGTGTGTTATTGGAGTAATAAACACCGTTTTATTACCCCATATTGTATTTTTTTATTGCTGTACTACGGAGCCTACCAACCTCACAAAACTCTTCACTTTTAAAGTAACTCATTTAGTGTGCTGTTGTCATATATTTGAGATTACATACTTGCGAAATCAAATCCAAAATCCACACGCCCTAGTCGGAAGAAAACCGCAAGATCGGACAGCAGGTAGGTGCTCATACACTCACACAACACAACAACAACGCATATAAGTAGAGTTAAAATATATATATATATATATATATATATATATATATACACACATTGCAACGTAACAAATAGAAGGGATAGTAAATTATAACACAATAATATCAGTCTTTTATCTGGAGTTAGGTATTTATTTAAAAACAAATTTAATATGGTCTGTGATTTGAACATGGATGACGGACATTAGAATGTTTTAGATTGACTTATACAATTTTTGTCAATTAGCTATAAGTTTTGTATTTAGTGATGGATAAGGACTTGTTTTATACCAAATTCTTTGTAACGTTTTGGTCTATAATGTCATGTACTTTGTTTGTGAATATGTGCGCGCGTTCGTGTGTGGTGAACCTTCGTTGTTATATCTTCCGCGTTTGTTATCCGTTCGGTATGAGTCTTGGACAGTGAATTATATATGAAAATAGGTACATTTTCGATATACCCTGTTGTTTACAGCTATTTTTTAATTGTGTTTTTTTAATAATGGAAAACTCAACTTTTCACGCTTATCAATTGAAGAGTAATAATATTTCTAGATAAAATCTGAGCAGGCACTCGCAGAATTATACAAAGATTCTTCTGCAACGCGTCTATCTTATGTCCAATCTACCACGTAGACAGTTGATTGACCAATCAGAATCCCCTAATTTCAGTCAGATCCGTCAGTTGTCATGTGTACTTCCAGGCAGTTCATCGGAAGCCTTTGCATAGTGAACGTGTGTTCTTCGTCAAGGTTCGAACTGGTTTAATCTAGAGTAACTCTAAGCCTTGGGACTGCTTTCGAGTTTGTCGACTAGAACCAAGCGGGTGAACTACCAATTATATTATATTAAGTGCTATTACGTGTTAGTGAAATATTTTCCGCTTAGGGAGATTTATCGACCGTGATAAATCTTTATTAACGCGGAACACTTGAAGAATAGCCGGAAGGTGTAAGTAATATACACCGCTTTTAAGGAATATCACTCATTATCACCCTGAGTATCAATAATTAATAACGATCCATAATTAATAATAACCAATTGTGAGCGATAAAACTAACGACTCGGAGAGTGACAATTTGTGTGTGAAATCAGTATCAGTGTTATCAGCTGTTCAGCGAACCCCAGCGCGGAGAGAGTGTGAGAGCGGAGAGCGGCGGTCATTGCAGAGATAGGAGCGTAGCAGCGGCGGAGCGAGTGACGTCACGCCTAGTGTAAAGGAATTCTACGTTCAAGTAAAATTTACGAAAACTGAACTATATAAACTCTTTCATAAAACACTAAACAAAATAAAACTATTTTATGAAAACTGTTTTCATTAAACTAAATAAAATACTATACATGATATTTTGTTCAATTTAAATATCATATAAACAATTATTTACTTGTGTGATAAATAAATAATTTTTCTACACCTCCAAAATAGATTTGTGCATAATTTATACACACATACCTATCCTATGCGAAAATACTTGTTTGTATAGTCGTATAGAGATATTTGGCGCGTGTCAACGTGTGGCACGACTTTATTATAATTTATTAATATTATATATTTAATTGTGTAAAGACTAGATTCATTTGGACTATTTTGTGTGTGTTCTATTTGTAAGCAGGTAGTGTATATAATTTGTTGAATATTCTCTGTAAGCAGATATTTGAACAGTATTATTAATTTAGTTTATTTGGTGGTTTGAATTATTATTGTATGTATTAGGTTAAGTATTGTGAACATTTGTTTAAGATACTAGACTGTGACGTTATACAACATTTAAACTGAACATTAATACTATAATAATAAGAGTTAATAATAGTGCCGTTTATGTTAAATAAGGATTATAATATTTGTTTGAATATATAAAACAACTATAAATATGGCTGAATCACTTGAATTACAAAATACGTTAGCTGCATTATTAGGCAATATGCAAAAAATGTCAGAAGAAAATAAAGCTAATATCCAAAAAATGTCAGAAGAAATTAGAGCTAATATGCAGAAAATGTCAGAAGAAATAGAGCTAATAAAGAGAAAGCAGTAAAACAACATAGATCACTACATGACGAGAATAAGAAAATTTTTACCGCTGTACATGAATAAGCTAAACAAAATAAGCAACTTTTGGAATCGACAGAAAAGCGTATCGGAGAGAAAGTCGAGTTAATCCGTACTAACATTGAGCTACCACTTAAAGCTAATAATTCAAGTCTTAGTAACTGTGAAGCTAAGATCAATGTCATGGAAGAAAGAATGGTAAATCATATATCGACGGTGAATGAATTGGTAACAGAGAAGGAACAGCGGATACAGGAGATAAAATAACAGCTGACTCGACTCCAAAGTACCTCGACATCAGCGAACCATACCACATATATTTATAAAAATTTTGATGAACTCAATTCGCAAGTAAAATTCTATGGTAGAGAGACTGAAAATCCGCTCCACTTTCTCAAAAATTGCGAGAGAGGTATGTATGCGATAGGTGACAACTTAAGCGAAATAGACAAAATAAACTGGGTGGTAAGAAGGTTAAAAGGTACCGCGGCTGAATGGTTCACTGTCATACAAGACAAAGTATGTAGGTATGAAGATCTGGTGCGGCATTTTAGGGCTAGGTACTGGAACAGCGAGATACAAATAAAGATCCGTGTACAGCTGGAATTTGGAAAATATTCGAGTATGAATGGTTCAAAAGAAAACTATTTAATCCAGCTGATATCTCGAGCCAAAGATCTGGAACCTGAAGTGACAGAAGCAGAAATGGTAAGTAAGTTAGCTCACCATTTTGTACGCGGAATTCAAATCTCGGTTATTACACATGGGGTTAAATCCGTAGACAAACTACTCTTGTTATTGACTAAATGGGATAATGTGGATAACCCAAGTAATAATAGTAATAATGATCAATCACGTAAACAATTTCAGCCACAACAACAATAACAACTACAAAAACAACAACGGCGACAACAAGAACAACAACAACAATAGTTTAAAAATAAACCAAGATTTCAAAAATTCAATCAAAGCAAAGTATCGGCAATTACCGAGACCAATGCTAATGAAGAGCAGCAAGAAAACAAGTAAGGTTGCACGGCGTGGGTCCGTGCGATAAAATTAATAATATAAATAAAAATAAGAATAAAAATACAATTAAAACATATAGTAACAAACGGCAGTATCAGAAATCATATGTTAGCAACAATAGTGATAGTAATGTATACATTGCTTCTGGCTTATACCCTGTTGATGTTAGGAATGAATTAGTATATAATAATTGTGTTGATGAATGTGTAGATAATAATAGAGTTGAGGACAATAGTGACATTGTTGTGATAGCGAGAATTAATGGTTGTGTTGGTAATATTTTGCTCGATAGTGCTGCGCAAGTGTCATTAATTAATGAAAAATTTATTAACAAACAAACACCAATTTAAGAAAACACCTATCTTACCTGTAAATAATACTATGGTTACTACGGCGACCGGTGATACACAAATTTTTTGTAAACAAGGCCTTATATCAATAATTACACAAGGCATAGAAATTGAAGTGACTGTCCTTATAGTTAAAAATCTAGTATATGATGTTATATTAGGCACTGACACTTTAAGGAAAATACTAGCCACAATCGATTTCAGTAACAAAAACTTACATGCACAATTCTAAATAAATTATACACAGTTAAATTGGGGTATATGGACAGTGACTTAAAGCAATCCGAGCAATGTACTGACATACAAAAGCCAGTTTTTAATCTCGTAGATAAGATAACGAGTAGCGGCCAGTCCACCGGCAATAAACTAACAGCTGACCAAGAGAAGCGGTTAGATAATATTTTAAACAAATATGAATCGGTTTTTAAAAATGAACATACCATTACTAGTGTATGTGAACATATGACAAATGTAGTTGAAGAAAATAAGTTTGTCCGAAAAACTTATCCAATTCCATTACACTACCAAGGACTTGTTGAGGAAGAAATTAATAAAACGTTAACGAGTGATATTATTGAACGTGGCGATAGTAACTTCCTAAATCCTGTGGTAGTGGTTAAAAAGAAAAATAACGATATACGTATTTGTTTGGATATGCGCAACCTCAACAGCATAACTCAAAAGGGCTACGATTGTGCACCCAACGCCGAGAATCTATTTATAAAATGTCAAGGGGTCAGGTACATGTCGCGGCTGGACCTCAAAAGCAGGTTTTGGCAGATTCCATTAGCCGAAGATTGCCGAAAATTTACAGCGTTCCTTTATATAAACAAATGCTACCAGTTTAAGGTAGTTCTTTACTGGTTAGTGACCAGCCTCGATGCAATGGTTATATGTCTAGAATTGGCACTAGGACCGGAAGTAGAAGAATTCGTAAGCGTGTTTGTTGACGACATACTCGTAATATCTAAATCTTTCGAGGAGCATTTATATCACTTCGATATTGTCTTCCGTAAGTTAAGAGATGCTAATCTTATTCTTAACTTGGACAAGTGTGAGTTTGGAAAATCCCAAATAAAATTCCTGGGTCATATTATTTCGGCGGATGGGGTTAGTACCGATCCTGAGAAAATCCAGGCCATCACGGAATTTCCAAACCCCAAGAAAGCAAAAGTTATCAGGGCGTTCCTCGGATTGAATGGGTATTTTCGTCGTTTCACACCTGAATATTCAAAAATCATAGAACCACTTCTGGAACTATTAAGAAAAAATACCAATTGGCGATGGGAAGCATGAGGCAGCATTCCACGCTACCAAGGACTTGTATAGTAAGAACCTGCATATATTCCATCCTGAAAAAGAAGGGACGTATGTACTTAATTGTGACGCGTCCGACTACGCGAACGGCGGAGTGTTATATCAGCGGAATAACCAAGGTGAACCCAAGGTTATTGCCTACGTAAGTCGTTCATTAAAAGGTGCTGAGAGGAACTATTTTACGTCGGAGAAGGAAACTCTCGCGATAGTATATTGTATCAGCAAATTCAGATATTACCTTGTGGGACAACATTTCGAGATTTTATCAGACAATCAGGCGTTGTCTTTCATGCTCAAATGTAAACTCGCAAATGCGCGCATATCGCGATGGATCATGGCGATCCAATATGATTTTAGTATAAAATATTGCAAAGCCAGTGAAAACAAAATGGCAGATACTTTAAGTAGATATCCTCCGATAATTGAAGAACAATACTCCTCAACAAGGAATGAAGTGCAGATCTTGACAGTTAAGTATGTATTACAAGATACATTAAAAACTAGGTTAAAAAATATAAACATCGAGCAACAGCAGGATGCTAAATTAAGGAAAATCAGCGATGATATAAGAGTACAGGACAACCCAAAGTATAAAATAGACAATGATGTGTTATACAAAATCATAGACGGGCAGTGGAAGATAATGGTACCGGATGAACTAGTCGAAGATTAACTTGGGCGTCCCACGAGAGTCTGGCGCACGCGGGAGCATATAAATGTTATTTAGCAATGCGAGAAGACTTTGTGTGGTTAAATATAGCTAGAAAAGTTAAATCTATTTTGCGTACCTGCCACATATGCCAAACGTACCCGAATCAACATACGTATATAGAAATGGGCAATATTACCAATAAAAACAAAAATTAGTTATTATGTATTGATTTTTTTGGTCCACTACCGCGTGCATCGAGGGGTATGAGGAATCTGGTGGTGTGCACGGATGCGTTCTATAAACATATAAGTCTATATGCAATAGGACGACCCACCACGGCGGCCGTATTAAATGTCGTTTGATTGTATTGAAAGAGTGATGTTTTATTTATTTAGGATATGAAGAAAACAAAATTTGTATTTTTATGTAAACACATTTTTTTTATACGTGGCGGGCTTAATCCTGCAACAAAACACAGGATGATAATCTATGAGTAAGACCACATTAGCATATTTTAGATTGATTTATACAATTTTTGTCAATTAGCTATAAGTTTTGTATTTAGTGATGGATAAGGACTTGTGTTATACCAAATTCTTTGTAACGTTTTGCTCTATAACGTCATGTACTTTGTTTGTGAATATGTGCGCGCGTTCGTGTGTGGTGAACCTTCGTTGTTATATCTTCCGCGTTTGTTATCCGTTCGGCATGAGACTTAGAAAGTGAATTATATATGAAAATAGGTACATTTTCGATATACCCTGTTGTTCACAGCTATTTTTTAATTGTGTTTTTTTAATAATTGAAAACTCAACTTTTCACGCTTATCAATTGAAGAGTAATAATATTTCTAGATAAAATCTGAGCAGGCACTCGCAGAATTATACAAAGATTCTTCTGCAACGCGTCTATCTTATGTCCAATCTACCACGTAGACAGTTGATTGACCAATCAGAATCCCCTAATTTCAGTCAGATCCGTCAGTTGTCATGTGTACTTCGAGGTAGTTCTTCGGAAGCCTTTGCATAGTGAACGTGTGTTCTTCGTCAAGTTTCGAACTGGTTTAATCTAGAATAACTTTAAGTCTTGGGACTCTTTCCGCGTTTGTCGACTAGAACCAAGCGGGTGAACTACCAATTATATTATATTAAGTGCTATTACGTGTTAGTGAAATATTTGCCGCTTAGGGAGATTTATCGACCGTGATAAATCTTTATTAACGCGAAACACTTGAAGAATAGCCAGAAGGTGTAAGTAATATACATCGCTTTTAAGGAATATCACTCATTATTGCCCTGAGTATCAATAATTAATAACGATCAATAATTAATAATAACCAATTGTGAGCTATAAAACTAATGACTCGGAAAGTGACAATTTGTGTGTGAAATCAGTATCAGTGTTATCAGCTGTTCGGCGAAAGCCAGCGCGGAGGGAGAGAGTGTGAGAGTGGAAAGCGGCAGTCATTGCAGCGGCGGAGCGAGTGGCGTCACGCCTAGTGTAAAGGAATTCTACGTTCAAGTAAAATTTACCAAAACTGAACTATATAAACTCTTTCATAATAAATAAAATACTATACATGACATTTTGTTCAATTTAAATATATCATATAAACAATTATTTACTTGTGTGATAAATAAATAATTTTTCTACACCTCCAATGTAGACTTGTGCATAATTTATACACACATAACTATCCTATGCGAAAATATTTATTTTTATCCTCGCAATATATATATATATATATATATATATATATATATATATATATATACTGTTAATGATTTCGAGGTTCGGTCATCAATCATGAAAACTCAGTTTTGCGACGTTTCGAGATTTATTCTTCTCATAATCATGCCTAGAACATTACAATATAGTCTTACTACAATTATATTATTTGTAAGTGTGTATAGGTGTGTGTAAAATCATACATTACTATAACTATTACTTACATTAACTGTGAGTTACTTACATTAACTCACAGTTAATGTAAATAATAGTTATAGTAATGTATGACTTTACACACACCTACACACACTTACAAATAATATAATTGTAGTAAGACTATATTTTAATGTTGTAGGCATGATTATGAGAAGAATAAATCTCGAAACGTCGCAAAACTGAGTTTTCATGATTAATGACCGAACCTCGAAATCATTAACAGTATAATAATACGGTCGATAATTAACATTCCTATATATATATATTTCAATGGGTGAGACTTGCATATAAAATAATAAATTTCACTCTTAACATATGATAGCATGTTTCAATGAGAACTAGTCAAAGTAAAAGTTACGTGTTGGAACATTGTATTATAGATAGTAAGAATCATGTCAGAATTGTTAGATTAAGTTAATTTTTGACTGTATAAAAAAATATGAGTGTTGTGAAATAGTGCGAACGTATGCATAGGCATATGGCGAGTGCGCGTGTGCGCATGTGAATAACTGTTAAGAATTAATAATAGAAAACGAATTAAATTAAATAACTCTTATGTAAATCAAATGTCTGACATAAGACTTATACCAGATTGTGCATAAAAATAAGACCAATCTGTTAGTAATGTTTGTTAATGATATAAAGTACAAAATATAAAGTTTTTGATAAAAAAAAAAGTTTTATCATCCACAAGAAAAGTATTAAAATTATACCGGTTTATTTTGCACGTTTTACATTGCCCATATGCAATTTCTTACAAGTAGAATGTTATCTGGACTGTAGCGTAACGGTGAGGGAGCAGCTCTGACCAATCAGATGGGCTAATATATCAGTTGATTTGTTCCGTGACGAGATGCAAGGCAGTCTGCCGTAGAACTCTGAAGAACCAGTCTCGTTACTCTCTATAACGTGTAATCGTTAACTCTGATTCAGTACGATAGGTCTGTCAGGAGTTACGAACACTAATAGTAAAGTGCGCAACTGATTAATCAAGTGCAAATTCGGTAATAGTTTCAAGATTGTCCGATTATGTTTCTATGAACACATCATGTTTCCGGAGCTATATAGCCTATTTAACTAATAATTAATAATTGAACATTGTGATAGAAGTACCCAACCCGTACAATGATCCTGAGAGCTTGAAAACGGGAGGAGATCCTGAAGAAGAACCACAGGAGAAGCGGCGGTATCCTGACGACTACCTGGAAGAGCAGCTGTAGACATTCACCAGGAAACCAGGAGAAACACCGCATTATTCATCTTATTCAGGAAAGTGAACCCATTTATAATAAACTAAATAAAATAATTATAAAATAATAACACACAGAAACATATATCAATTAACGTGTATGTTATTAGTGTGTAGGAATTATTTTAAAGTAATACTGAAGGTCAACAGAAACTGTTCATTAATTTTTATTTACAAAGAAGCAGTAATTTATTTATTTATTTAAACAGAACAATTTATTTATTTTATTTGTATTAAAAAACTGTCTATTAATTTTGTTGTGTTAATATACTGTAGTAAAATCTGTGCTGTCTAAATTTAAGAAAATCTTTGAATAAAGCCAAACATTCCATCTTTAGATATCGACTTATTTATTCTATGCGACCTTGTACATCGCAATATATATATTGTAACGTAGCGGTTGTTGTAGAGGTTTTAGCGAAAACTTTGTATGTTGCTTATTGGGTGTTCGTCTTATTTAATTAAGCTCCCAATGTTGTGTACGCCAATCTGTAATGTAGCAGTTTTCTTAGAGGTGTTAGCGTACTACCGTTACAGGTATATTGTTAATTCAGCCCCAATATTGTAAGCGCCAATCTGTAACGTACTGCCTTGAGATATTAAAGTTTCCGCCTCTCCGCAGTCGCCACTTATGAATTATAATAACTGAAGTTTAAAAAATAAAGTATTTTGTAATGTTACTAAATCTAAGCAGAAATCGAGAGTGTGTGATTTGGGGTCAAGTAGGGAAGTTGTTCAGCCTTATGAGGAAGAGAGAGTAAGTACCGATTATTTACACTCGGTTTAGGCGATTTTGGAAATTTTTCTAATTGTTCGCTGTGATTTAAATCAGCTGATGGTGAGACGAGTTTTCACACATAGTTCAACCAGCCTACCCTATGGCGAAATATGACCCAATGTATCAATTTCTTCTATTTTGTGCTGAAATCAATTACAACTACCCACTACAAAAAATATAACACATTTTTATTATTTAATATCATTTTTCAATAATATTTATTAATTATATTATTGTTTTTTGTTTTCCTGCCACCAAAATACAAGTATCACAATCTATCTTTACTTCATTAAAACATAATATCGACTTCCTCGAATAAACATGGAATTGTCAAAAGAAAAAAACATGGTTTTGTGGAAAAATTTGGTTTTGTTTACCAAATTTTATACTATTTTTTAAAACATCAATCAATATATAATTCTTTTTATTTCCCCAGGGTTAAGGGTAAGTTCTTTTTGTTATGAGATGGTCAGAAATGGATAATTACTAAGCTTTACAAATACTGAAAAATATTAAATAAATTTGTTTATTTTTTCGTTTAGTATGTAGTTCCAGATATTTCCGTAAGAGAGCAGCGGGCGTTTGTTTACTTTAGAACATGTGATTAATTTTGACTAGTTTTTGTGTTCTATATAACCATTCGGAATGCGTTTTCTTCGTCAACTATTAAACTAAATGTTTATATTACCTCTCTTCTTATAGTTCTTACTGGAAGGAAGCCTTTTCTCTAGTGAGATCCGTCTTAAGTTGTAATTTCATTACAGTCTGGCCCATATTCTATCGTCAACTGGAAACATCACGAAACTAGGCCGAATCATCAGAATGGTTTTCTTTCACAGTTTATTATGGAGTATAATCCTTTAATTTTGATAAATAAGGTATGATTATATAGAGTTCATATTCCTTTTTAATTTGGTACTAATTTTACACTTCTCCCAAGTTTCAAAAAAGATATTTTAATAGAATTGTGGTAGCATCATTTTGTCAACTCGCCAGGTTTTTTCCAAATTCGATTATTAACAATACTTGTTATTTTAGTCACTCTTAGTAACCCAAAATATTTTTATTATACAGGCAGTTTGTAATTATTATAAATTTATATTTTATTTACCGAAAAATAATTCTTTTTAATTCCGGTTTCTTTACCAATTTGTTGTACATAAGAGGTTTCTGTTCATTTTCTTATGACCTGGTATATAAGTATTTAATATTTTTTATTATCTCTAAATGAATTTATATAGTATTTATTAGTCTCTCATAGTATTCCTACACTGCACTACTTCCTGTTGCCATTTCCCTCATATAGAATTATTTTAATTCTTTATTATCCTTTGATATTTAAACTTTTTATGTTTTTTTTTTAAACGAACCCTGGGTTATATTATATTATAACACAAATATTTGAAAAAATATAACATGAACTTAGGTATTACAATTGGTTGTCTACACAATATAAATATTACAATGAATTAATAAAAATACAGAATCAGTTAGTAGCATTATAGTCTACTATCATAGTTTTATAATTCCCAAACCTACAGCACAATTCTGTAATAAGTTACCTTCACTTTCACTTTTTACCTCAATGGGTACACTATAACTCACTTGTCACTGTATATCACTCAAATTGTTTATAATGTTTAGTGATATACTTTAATTTAGAGCTAGTTATAGGTTACCCATTTCTGACCTTTATGTTCTTACATGATTTAATTTATTGGGACCGGGTTATGTAACGTTACATAACCCCCCCCCCCACTAGAACAAATTTATTTTAGTTTAACTCGTTTATTAAAAATAAATTGTTGATTATTTCCATTCACCTAATTGTCTTGGTTTTATCTTCATAATAGTGTTTCATTTCCGACTGATTATACACTCCCTTTATTCTATTATTGGTAATTGTTTTAATTTCATGAGTATTATTCCCCTTCACCTGGGTTATGAGGTAAGGTCCAGTATAAAGTAACAGTAGCTTCCGAGCAATACCCTCTATAGAACTGGGTAGTTGTCTATTTTTGATTAGTACCTTATCTCCCATCTGGTATGTATCCAATCTTCTCTTTTTTACTTGATCCGCTTTATGCAACACTCTGTTGTGCATTTCCACTTGGTCGAACTCTACTCTCTCTCCTGGAGGGAAATTTATCAATGATGTAATTTCTCTTGGTGGTGGTTTATCAAACATTACCTGATAAGGGCTAGTACCGATAGTGTCATGGTATGACCAATTAAGGAAAGTCTCTGCGGGTTCGATATACTGACTGCAGTTTTTATGTTCTTGATGACAGTAAGTACGTAGAATTCTACCAACTTCCCTTAATACACGTTCAGCAGGATTGCTACTAGGATGGTATACTGATGTTTTGTAGGTTCTTATTTGCCAATTTCCCAATTCTTCTTTCCACCTTTTTCCCCGAAATTGCGTTCCATGATCAGTTATAATTATTTCCGGTTTTCCCACCTCAGGTAAGTATTTTTTTATAATTACTTCTAGAATTTTCTTCGTTGTGGCTCTACTAATAGCGTAGAGTTTTGTATATTTCGTATAATGATCAAATAATATGATGATATATTTATATTTATGTCTTCCTCCACTTCTGGGAAAAGGTCCACAGATATCCAAGAAGGTCTTTTCAAGTTTATTATTAGATTTTATTGTAATCATGGCGCCCGTTCTCTTCTCATTATTTACTTCTACTAGCTGGCATATGTTACAGGTTTTCACTATTTCCCTTACTCTTTTATTTATAGCTTTCACGTAAAAATGTTCATATATAGCTTTAATAACTTTGAGTGATCCCATGTGGCCATATCTTTCATGATAATCCTGAATCAGTGCTACTTCTGTTGCTGCTGGCACATACATCTTCCAGACATGATCCTTAATGGTAGGACGAATAAAAATGACCTCTTCATAAACACAAAAAAATTTCATTATTATAGGGTCATGTAGTAATATTCGTTCCTTAATTTTTGTTAATTTAGTGTCCCTTTGTTGATCGACTTTTATTTTATTAATTATATCTTGTAACTCTTTTGCCATCTTAAGAATGTAATATATTTTTCCAATACTTTCTGGTTCTATTTCACAAGTTCCTTTTTCGAGATTAATCCGGGATAATCGGTCTGCTATGACGTTCTTCTTACCTGGAATATATTCCCAGTCTAAATTATATTCCTGAAGTATTAATACCCATCTAGTAAGTCTGCCGTGGTTAAGTTTGCAATTTTTTTAAAAATGAAATTGATCTATGATCAGTTCTGATGGTCACTGGGTATCCCAATATAAATGTTCGAAATTTTATACATGAGAACACAACACTCAGCAGTTCTTTTTCTGTTACTGTATAATTTCTCTCACAACTACTCAGTACTCTGCTTGCAAAACTGATAACCCCATGATTTCCTTCCTCATCTTCCTGATATAGCTCACTTCCAAGGCTAATGTTACTAGCATCACAATTTATGAAAAAACGTTTATTAAAATTTGGGTGATGTAACATGATGCTGTCAAGAAATTTATTTTTTACTATCTGGAAATTATTATCTTCACTTTCTTCCCATTTCAACTTGTTTTTCTTTGAAAGTAAACATTGAAATTTGGCTGTTACTTGTGATTAATTCTGTTGAAATTTCCTATAATAGTTGCATATCCCCAAAAAGGATTGTAATTGATTCAAGTTTTTTGGTTTAGGAAAATCTTGAATAGCCTTTACTTTTTCAGGAGATGGTTTAATTCCAGTAGCAGATAGAATGAACCCTAAAAATGGTAGTTCATGTGTGATAAATTTAGATTTATCCATTTTTAAAGTTATATTGTGTTGCAAGAGTTTATTTAACACTGTTTCCACTCGGTTACAATGCTCCTCCCAAGTACAAGACGTAATTAATATGTCATCCACATATATGGTAGTAAAATCTAAAACTTCCTTACCTAAAATTTGGTCCATGCACTGGATGAACACGGCCACAGAATTTACCAATCCAAAAGGCAAACGCTTAAAATGGTAATTTCGTCCTTCGAATATGAAAGCAACATATTTTCTGCTTTTAGGGTGCAACTCTATTTGCCAATATCCACAGACTGCATCCCAAGTACTCATGTACTTGCATCCATAGAATTTTTTCATTATCTCTTCAATCTCACCTGGAGACGTGCGATCATTAATGAGCATTTCATTCAACTCCCGAGCATCAAGACATAGTCTGACTTGACCATCTTTCTTCGGTATAGCTACCAATGGGCTGGTATACGGAGAACTACTTCTTTCAATTATGTCTTCTAATATCATTCTTTGAATTTCTTTCCTTGCTGCCTCTTTCAAAGCTTGAGCAATAGGGTACGATCGTTTATTAAAATTTACATTTTCCTTGAACTTTAGTTCACACAAGAAGTTTTTTGCTTTTCCTGGTGATTCTGAGAATACTGATTTATATTTGTTATAAATTTTTATAAGTTGTTGTTTCTGTTCTACACTAATTATTTCCGGTGCCTGCCTATTCTGAAACTCAATTATTTCTTCTATCTTTTCTTGCCAAATCTTTGATTCTGTTACTTCTATGTTGTTACCTAGGGTAAATCTATTATCCTCCCTAACAAAAAATGAGCTCGGACACTGAGGGGCACTTTGGCTACCAATTATCTCAGCCGTTAACTCACCATTTTCTGTGCTCAAGGTTACTATACCCCTGGCCAGATTTATAATTGCAGTGTGTCGCCGTAGCATATCACACCCTATTAACACCCTAAACGGTAGCCCTTTTGCTACTAAAAATCCCATAGGCATTCCTATTCCATTAGTGGTAACATTCAAAGACACTTGTTTTTTGATTGTTTTATTTTGTTTCCCGGTAGCACCAACAATTGTTGAATTGTTAATTGGTAAAGTAGGTATTCTCTCAGTAGTTAACTCAGTAATACGATCTAGTTCTAATTGATCAATAATTGAAATATTGGCTCCTGTATCAATCATGGCCTCTGCTGACACTCCATTTAATTTTATTTGTATATAGACTATGTCATTGTTTGGTGATGACTCTTTAATTGCTCTTTCTTCCATTAACTCGGACTGTATATTTTTTAGAAAATTATTTCTGATAATGGTTATTGGTTGATTTAATTTAGTATTATACTTGGGTTTGTGGTAAATTATGTGCCCTGTTGTTTCTAGCAGTGACGGGCAATCACATCTTCTCACTGCTGGTACCCGTTTCCCCTATTTACATCATTATTATTGTTTGATTCAACATTTTCATTATGTTGAATATTGCTTATCGGTCTCCTTTCTTCCTCACTATCTCTGAATCTAGGTTGTTCTGCACTCATACTCCTTGGTTGACCTTCCTCTCTATGATAAGAATCATGTCTGTAATTTTGTCGGATATTATTAGGCCACCTTCCTCGATATCTATTATTGAAATATTTGTTATTAGCATGCACATAATTAACTCTGGGCCGATTCTCTCTTGGTGGTTCATTCCTCCGCTCTTCGGTATTCCCTGACCTCCATCTACTTCTCCTATAATAAGATTCCTGTTCATAATTTTCTAGTAGCGTTTCCATGCCTCCAATAGTTTTTACTTGTCCACTTAATCTGGCACTAATGATCTTCTCTTCAAAATGATACGCCATTTTGGTCACTAGACACTCTTCAGGTATCTTAGGGTCTAAATACTTTGCTATACACACCTTCCCCAAAAAGTAAGCAGTAGGTGTTTGTCCCACTGTACGGTCATACCTACCATGACAGATATCGTCCCTTATAAAGTTTTGTACTGACTCTGACCAGTACTTAAGTTTGAACCTTGTTTTGAAACCCCCATAATCACACACCTCGTTCCTAATTGCTGTCCACCAATTATCATTGATATTTTTGAAAGATTCATCTAATATACCTTTTATCATATTCCATCGATTCTCCTTTGATCTGTTCAAAATTTCGTCTACTCTCCCTAAAAATTCAAGTGGGTTTCTGCGATAATCCCGAAAGTTTACACTTTCCTTACTATCTTGATAAACCTGATGACTGCTGCATGCAGATCTAGAATTTATTCTATCTACATCACATTGAAAATTGGTTTGTATTTGTTGCAAACGATCTAATTTCTCTGCTTGGCTATCACACTGACTTTTTACATTCTCTACTGTTTTATGAAACTCTGAAAATTTACAGTTGAGACTGCTTTTGATCCTATCTAATTGGTCATTGTTTTCTTGTCGTATGGCCATTACCCGAACTTGATTATTTTGTTCTTCCTTTTCCATCTGTGCTTCGATTCCTGTTTTAATTAGTTCCATCTTTTCTTCTGTTTTATCCAATCTTTGATTGGTTTCTATTACTTCCTTCTCTGCCTCTTCCTTGTATTCTTCTACTCTTTGGCTAAGCGTATTACTGACCAGTTCAATTTTACTCTCTAGATTTTCTCTTAATTCCTTGTTGAAGTTCTCCATCTTACCCTCAATTTGTTTTAAATTCTCATTATTCTCTTCAAATTTTGCATTCATCTCTTCTCTTTGCCCTTCAACAGTTTCTTTCAGTTCATTGTATTGTTCATTCATGGTTTGTTTGATATTTCCATGAATGGTCTCTATTTTTTCATTTAATTGTTTGACTAAACTTTCCTGAATCCTATCGATTTTCTCATTGGTCTGTCTATTTTGTTCCTCCTGTTTCTTAAAATTCTCCTTATTTTCCTCATTGGTTTGCTTCAAGTTTTCCTCCTGTTTCTTAAAATTCTCATCTATTTTATCAAACTTCTCGGCTATAAATCTCATCATGTCTTGCCAATTTGGTTCTCTCCTGGCCTCCGCTTTATCTGGTTGGTCCCCTTGGGCATCCTCTTCCACTATTTCCTTTTCTGTATCCATAACTACTTCGGTTTCTTCTGTATCACCTGTCTGTTGGTCCATTTCACTGTCCGTAACTAATTCTATTTCTTGTTCCTGTCCACCTTCTTCAATCTCCTTTTCTTCTGCCCTCTTCTTCGATTTGCCTCGGGTATTATGCATTTCTTGTTTTCTCATAACTGCCGACGATAATTAGATTTTTTGGTATATATTTTTATTAAATATATCAAAATTCTTTTCTAATTACAGCCCTTTTACGTTGAGCGCCAATCTGTAACGTAGCGGTTGTTGTAGAGGTTTTAGCGAAAACTTTGTATGTTGCTTATTGGGTGTTCGTCTTATTTAATTAAGCTCCCAATGTTGTGTACGCCAATCTGTAATGTAGCAGTTTTCTTAGAGGTGTTAGCGTACTACCGTTACAGGTATATTGTTAATTCAGCCCCACTATTGTAAGCGCCAATCTGTAACGTACTGCCTTGAGATATTAAAGTTTCCGCCTCTCCGCAGTCGCCACTTATGAATTATAATAACTGAAGTTTAAAAAATAAAGTATTTTGTAATGTTACTAAATCTAAGCAGAAATCGAGAGTGTGTGATTTGGGGTCAAGTAGGGAAGTTGTTCAGCCTTATGAGGAAGAGAGAGTAAGTACCGATTATTTACACTCGGTTTAGGCGATTTTGGAAATTTTTCTAATTGTTCGCTGTGATTTAAATCAGCTGATGGTGAGACGAGTTTCCACACATAGTTCAACCAGCCTACCCTATAGCGAAATATGACCCAATGTATCAATCTCTTCTATTTTGTGCTGAAATCAATTACAACTACCCACTACAAAAAATATAACACATTTTTATTATTTAATATCATTTTTCAATAATATTTATTAATTATATTATTGTTTTTTGTTTTCCTGCCACCAAAATACAAGTATCACAATCGATCTTTACTTCATTAAAACATAATATCGACTTCCTCGAATAAACATGGAATTGTCAAAAGAAAAAAACATATATGGTTTTGTTTACCAAATTTTATACTATTTTTTAAAACATCAATCAATATATAATTCTTTTTATTTCCCCAGGGTTAAGGGTAAGTTCTTTTTGTTATGAGATGGTCAGAAATGGATAATTACTAAGCTTTACAAATACTGAAAAATATTAAATAAATTTGTTTATTTTTTCGTTTAGTATGTAGTTCCAGATATTTCCGTAAGAGAGCAGCGGGCGTTTGTTTACTTTAGAACATGTGATTAATTTTGACTAGTTTTTGTGTTCTATATAACCATTCGGAATGCGTTTTCTTCGTCAACTATTAAACTAAATGTTTATATTACCTCTCTTCTTATAGTTCTTACTGGAAGGAAGCCTTTTCTCTAGTGAGGTCCGTCTTAAGTTGTAATTTCATTGCAGTCTGGCCCATATTCTATCGTCAACTGGAAACATCACGAAACTAGGCCGAATCATCAGAATGGTTTTCTTTCACAGTTTATTATGGAGTATAATCCTTTAATTTTGATAAATAAGGTATCATTATATAGAGTTCATATTCCTTTTTAATTTGGTACTAATTTTACACTTCTCCCAAGTTTCAAAAAAGATATTTTAATAGAATTGTGGTAGCATCATTTTGTCAACTCGCCAGGTTTTTTCCAAATTCGATTATTAACAATACTTGTTATTTTAGTCACTCTTAGTAACCCAAAATATTTTTATTATACAGGCAGTTTGTAATTATTATAAATTTATATTTTATTTACCGAAAAATAATTCTTTTTAATTCCGGTTTCTTTACCAATTTGTTGTACATAAGAGGTTTCTGTTCATTTTCTTATGACCTGGTATATAAGTATTTAATATTTTTTATTATCTCTAAATGAATTTATATAGTATTTATTAGTCTCTCATAGTATTCCTACACTGCACTACTTCCTGTTGCCATTTCCCTCATATAGAATTATTTTAATTCTTTGTTATCCTTTGATATTTAAACTTTTTATGTTTTTTTTTTTTTTAACGAACCCTGGGTTATATTATATTATAACACAAATATTTGAAAAAATATAACATGAACTTAGGTATTACAATTGGTTGTCTACACAATATAAATATTACAATGAATTAATAAAAATACAGAATCAGTTAGTAGCATTATAGTCTACTATCATAGTTTTATAATTCCCAAACCTACAGCACAATTCTGTAATAAGTTACCTTCACTTTCACTTTTTACCTCAATGGGTACACTATAACTCACTTGTCACTGTATATCACTCAAATTGTTTATAATGTTTAGTGATATACTTTAATTTAGAGCTAGTTATAGGTTACCCATTTCTGACCTTTATGTTCTTACATGATTTAATTTATTGGGACCGGGTTATGTAACGTTAAAATATATATATACGAGTATATATACCGTATACACACACACACACATACATACTGTACTTAACATTCAACAAATTAAATAAAGTCCAACTGAAGAAAGAATGCAAATTTTTCAAAACTGGGCGTTATACGTACGACGTCAAAGATTATGGCAACACCGTTTGTAAACTATGCTTCAAATACATATACTACTTACGTGCTTATACACATGCTTATAATACACTGATATGGTTTCATCGTAGTCTCAATACAACAAGAACAATAAATGACATGGCATAAATAACCTAGCATTCGTAATAACCGTAGCATCAGATGCGGTAAAGCTTAAACGGCTTTAGCTATTGAAGTGGACCAAATATCGTGGACCAACAGAGCAACAAATGAAGACGTTTACGAAGACAGGAAGAGTACCTTTGTGGAGGCGAGTAGTGAAAAATAAACAGTTTCATTATTGGTCATTTAGTGTGCTAAGTTACGTCATTCTTACCAGCCACTGAGGGCAAAGTGAAAAGGACGGGCTAAAGCTCATTCATTAGTGCCATTGTAGGAGGCGGTCTCTCTCACAGTCTTAAGAGCCATCGTTGTTGAGAAGACGAATACTAGATAATATGATATTCATCAATTTCAGGGTTAAGGAGGAAAAGAAGAAGAAGCCAGATACAAAACTTATATGTGCAAAATTTGCTAAACGAAATTAAAATAATGTCTCTAATTTCTTTTTGTTTTCTCTATATTATTGTAAAGCTTTACTAGTTCGTTTAGGAGTAGTTATTTTAGATCAATTTGGAATACGTCAAAGTAATGCACATAAAATAAATATTAACAGATTTTATAAACAGTTGTAGTCGCAAAATTGGAAAAGGGGTTGTTCTAAGCTTAAAGCAAAGGTATTTAGAAGGTACCCATGTTGAAACTTACTACTATTTACGTTACAAGGTATGTATAATAACAAGATATCTACAAATCTTAAACGACAGTCTGTAATACATATGCTTCAAATAAAACACTAGCTAATTTTATAATTCTTTTTTAAAACAATTTCGTAGATGATACGGCATCAATACTGTAAAAAAACCTTATGTTAAGTAGATGTGTAGTATTCGTATTAATCATTCTAACACTTCATAATTATTACTGTTGTTAAGGTGTAGAACGTACACCTGTGCGTTTCCTGAAAGAGGCGTGTTTTTGAAGATTTACAGTAAGGAACTGTATAAAACACACATAAAGTCTTGCATTTTGTTACAAAGGAAATGTTATTATGCGTGAAATAACTTTAAAGGGGGACGAACTGCCTCTGAGGTGTCGCGAACAGTATTTCATACCCTGCAGGGGGCGCTGTAATGCTGTACAGCATTGAACTCGGTTGGATTGCGGTGAAACATTTTTTTTTTTAGCGACCACAACATACACTCTCTTATATGATATGCACAAAGTTCTATGTTTTAAAACTTGACGTTTCAGTACTGCATGATTAAAATTTATAAAATTTAATATAAGTGAATTTTTAGTAATATTCTGTCGATACATAACGCCATATAACAGTATGAAATTCCATAAGACAATAGTATTATCAACTTAAAATAATCGCAGGTTTTGTAGTATAACATCCACACATGAATGTCCTGTATACTACACTGAGCAGGTAACAAATGCCAAAGCAAAACAGGGATCGGAGTGGAATAACCTGTGCAGCGTAAAAATATTGCGTTAAAATAGGGTTTACAAAAACACTCACTAGTTTTTGTGTAGAGAAGGTGACAATGACGTTGCTCTTGATCTTCTAGAGTAGTGTTGGAACGTTTTTCATTACCTTCTCTCCAAAACACAATTTTCATTTCTTGTCCTTTTCTTCCACTACCAAGTATCAGATTAACAATAAACTAAATATATAACTCACAGTAATAACTGTCAATATAATATTACTAGTCGTAACAAGTTACTTTAACGTTCTTTAAATATTTTATTATCATGTAACCTTCATTACCTAAGTTACTAAAAGCGCACGATCTTATTTAGAAATATGCATGAGATAGCCTTTGAGTAGGGCTGCTATATAATTGTAAAGTTTTACTAGGTCGTTTAAGAGTAGGTTTTTGAAATCAACTTGGCATATGACTAAGTAATGCACATGAAATAAGTATGAACAGATTCTATAAACTGTTTGTAGCCGGAAAATTGGGAAAGGGCTTCCAATTTAAACCAAACGTATTTACAAGGTACCTATGTTACAACTTACTACTATTTACGTTACAAGGTATGTATAATAACAAGATATTTACAAATGATAAACGAAAGCCTGGTCTCACACTTTAATCAGTGCTCCGTGTACTAATAAGTAAAAACTTATGTCATCTCTTCCCTGTGACACATAAGATATGATACTGAAAAGAATCGAACACCCGAGAGCGTCCTCCACCCGTCCCTATCACCGCTATTCGGGTAGGTGTAGCCTCAGTGAAGGCCACACGAAAGCATGTTCCAGTGTGTTCAAGAACACATGAGATGGCGTGCAGTTACGGATGGAAAGTTCATTCTAGAATACGTGCGCTACGTATATTATGGCAGAGGCTGGCTTTATAGGTAAAGCGATTTTCCTTAATGCGGATCGAGTAGTGGTTGAAGTATTGTGGCGACGTGTTATCGTATGGAGCTCTATTATTTGGCATTAATATTGCGTGTGGCCAAATTTAACTGGAATTATTGTACGAGTTGATTACACATCGTTATTTGTGATTGATTAAAACTGGTTACTAGTAACTTCATTAATGTTTATATTTTGTTTCCAATGTGCCATACGATGATCAGTGAGACCGTCGTAACAATAGTATTACTTTGGTGGAAACACGTGGTGTCAATATAACTGTGATATTTTTAATCAACGTGAACTGGGAAACGTGCGTCAGAGTAAATTAAATAAAAAGTGAGAAGATTCTACTTGCAAAGTATTTATAACTTCCTAACACATTTATTATACAAGAATCGTTGAAGAAACTCAACAAGTTTTTACAAAGAATGTACATTCCAATGGACTTGCAACTTTTCAAAACAGTTTAATAAGGTAAAAAATTTTGAAATATAAATTTAGTTGATTTTACCGAGAAAAAATGTTTGTGTTACAAAGGTCAACATTAATTATTTTTTATAGTTTTTATGAAATCCTCAGTAGATGGTCTGAAAATCATAACATCATTAATAAAGTCACTAAGTCACTTAATTCCAATAGCATATATTTAGACTACTTACTCTATGCGATACCTATACATCGCAATATATGTGTGTGTGTGTGTGTGTGTGTGTGTGTGTGTGTGTGTGTGTGTGTGTGCATGTGTGCGTGCGTGCGTGCGTGCGTGCGTGCGTGCGTGCGTGCGTGTGTTATCTATAAAACTTACAATACAAAAAATATAATAATACAAAGATTTGTTACCTGGCAAATTACAAATTACATACTTAAATAATGCAGTGAAAGGGAAAACGAAAGGGATAACATTTATAGGAATTTGGAATCACACTATGGACTTTGGAAAGACGTCTACAATATGAACGAAATATGAAAAGTGTGCTTGAAACGTTAAACAAAATCTTCCGAAGGTTTAAACTGAAAGTAGACTCAAGATGAGAACAAAACACCAGACAAACGGGATGTTACAATGAGGTAAATCAAATATAGTAAAAGCACATCTTACAGACTGTATAAAATAATACTATTTTATTTTATGAAACATCTATAGAAAACTTAATCTTTTGTTAGACACACACAAATAATTAGAATAAGGTTAAGAGAATTTTCTTTTTAGAAGAAATTTGCACACAAGGAAAGATGAAAACGCATATAAATTTAATATTTACTAATATAATATTTACGTTTTATACTAACTAAGAATTTATTCTCTTCTTCTTATAAAGCCTAAGCCTTGGGGATGTAATCAGAAACACTTGTTACCACCACGTTTATAGTATCATCATATATTCTTCCTGTTACCGAGAGTGTTAAACGCCCTATTCACTGTCGAGATTTTCGGTCACAATACTGGTAACGAAAAACACAAAATATGTATGGTAATCTGCTTACTTAGAAGACACATTTTTCTGTATTCGTATTCCAAAAATAATAAATAATATTCGTTTAAGATTAGTATAGTCTACGTATTCCAACGTATTCCAATAATGTAACACGTTTGTACAATGAAGTCACAGGAAAAAATATGTTGAGTGAAATAAATAGAGACACTGTAACTTTGTAGAATATATTTCTATTTTTTATTATGCACCTAACCTTTGCAATAAGTACGTTTTATGGTAAGTTACGTACAAAACAGGTCATTAAGTAACTTAATAGCTACTAGAAATAAATAGGCCTACACAAAACTACAATGCATTAAGAAAGAAGCCTGTGGTACTGCAGAGACTCAGTTAACTTTCCAGTTCACAATTTCTAATAAATGTGTTACAGCATTTTGAAGATTTACGACCGGTAGAGAAATGTGTCTGCTGGGAATCTACATTGTTCTCTTTAAACAGGGTTATATCCGCTAGACGAATTTATAAAGTTTTTATCCGCATAAAAGATACATTATCTGCTGAGAGCTTTATAAAAGAACTGTTTAACATCATCGTCTGTCATAATTTGTCTTTCTTTCCGCAATAATTAATTTACACTATTATTTTCTTTACGAGTATATACAATTAGGCCTACTTCCTTAGGGCATTAAAACAAAGCGTTTGTTTAGCTACAAGTATTTCTTCACAAGTTAAATCATGATATAAAAATTGAAATATATTTTTATGTTTTAATTGTAATTTACTAATATTCTACTCTGACAGAGATGTGACAGCAAAAATTAATTTTATCTTATTAAAATTATAATCAATAATAATTCAATAATTATTAAAATTAAAAATCTTTTTCACATGGTAAATTTATTGTTTTAATTGTATGTAATATGTTACACAAATGCCTGAGTGTTTAATAGACATTGTGTGTTATCTTATACAGCAGCTGAAATTTTTTCAAGTCTGAAATTTTTTTAAAAAAGAGTGGGACAATATCACCTTCGACGTGGTTCTCCAAAACCATTGAATAAGCCTTTACACAAGACAGTGAGACATTGTCACCCCAATATTATTGTACAGAAATGAATCTCAATTAGACGTAAATTATTTTTAAATTTTAAATATAATTTTTTCTATGTATGCAGGTTAAAACTAAGTAAACGTTACAGAATGCTATTAAAAATTTATTTATTTTCGGTTTTTTTTTTTAGTTTAGGGTAAAAACCAGTATGACATAACTGAATTACAATAATAAAAACTTCAAATAATTCAGAGCAATAAAGTACGTTTTAAATAGTCAGTTGCTTAGCTCAGGGACCAAAAATTAATTGTTCATTTTCACTGACATAGGTCTCGGAGGATCAACTTTTCTCAAAACATTTTCTCATGTGTATTAAAGTTTCCCTGTATTTTCTGGCCAATGCCAATATTGTATTCCCATTTTCATCCACTCAACTGTGAAGTCATAATCACTGATTTCTGGAATCATACCTGGATATTTTAAATCGTTGTAAACCATATGACAAAATCATTTCTAATACAGAATTTTTTCGTGGAGGCATTGTCGTTGGTTACTATTTCTTCTCATTCTATGTCAGAAACGTTTTCATCCGAACAGTAATTTTTATCAACAGTGTGAGGTTTCTTTAATTATTTGGCCTGAGAAATTGAATCTTGCTTTTGGGGCTTTGTGGATCTGACACATATGTGCTTTTTCCAGCAGGAACACTGATTTTGATCCTTTTCTATCTTGGTTTATCTCCCCTCTCCGTTATAGGAATTTCATAACATTCAGCCAGTTTATGTGTAGTCTACAGCTTCCTTCATTGTAGTTTTTTTATAGACGGCTCCCTCCTGGAGAAACATATTTGCACGGCATAGTGAATTAGTAACTATCTCTAAGTGAAACACAAGCAAATCTTTCTTGAGAATTAAGTTTAGATAACTATAAGTAAAGGTTAGCTAAAGATAGCAGACCTAACGTGATTTGCAAAAAAATATGATGTTACTCCGATCAGACAAAGTCACTTTATGGTTAAAAATTAACGCGTTTTGTTAAAAGTCTGTTAAAACTTACACTTGTCCGAAAACTCAATAAAATAACCTAAATGTCAAGTCATTAATTTTAATTCGCATTTGTTTTTCAAACAAACATATTAATGAATACCAAAATATACTTAGCAATTTATTTAACTTGGTTTTTGCACATTCTACAACAAAACGTTTGCAAGCACACAAAAATCACTGAAAAATATAATTGTTTTGATAGTTCACCTTCTTTTTTCACAGTACTATATTTAGAAAAATATAAACAGTGTAACAACTGCAGTGTTACCAACTGTGGAAACTCTATGTGTAACTTGACATTTCCCCCTCAATCCAGTGCTTTCGTCTATTAAAATTAGCCATTATTAGTCTCTTTAATTGAGATACTGGTGAAACGGAGCTACTGTTTCTTTTTCCTATCAAATAAGACAAAGTCACCTCAGGCTAGACAGTCACCCCAGTTGACAGCCTGTTTACTGCTTCGCTACACACAGACACGTCATGCTATAACGATTGAAATATTGTCAAGCATCGTTATCTGATGTGTAAGTTGTTAACTTAACAATTATTTGAAAATTATGGCTATAAATCAGGGAAAATAAAGAAACTCGTAACACTCATCATGGCCTGCAGATAAACTGCAGTCTTAGCGTAAGTAAACTGAATTCGTGAACTGTTCACGTGCAGCGAAATGTCTACATAGCAAATTAAAAAATAAATATAGTAATGCTTACTTAGTTTAAACTGTTATTAATCTCTACCAAGTCATATGCAGTTACGATGCGCAGGACACGCGACTCGGAGCAGGTTCTTTTATTTATGATACGCTTATAGTCAATCGTGCTCCATTATTTGCCATAACATCGAAGCCTTGTAGAATAAGGTAAATTAAATTCACAGACACAAATACACAGACTTTGTTATCCACAATGTAAAATTTATACATATCCAAAATAAAATGGTTTATTTATAACGGTTTAATGTTATGACACGTTACAAAAGTGGCACTGGTTAAAATATGATTATAACAGGTGATATAATATATAGTGTATAATATTTCATTTTGCGTTGTAGAGTAACAAAGTATGTTGTCGTATTGCAATACTTCTTTGTTAATTTAATTAATTAAGTCTTTCCACACATATAACACGTCCTCTACTTTAGTAAAACAATTTCCGTGAAATAAAAAAAAATAAAAAATTATACATCATTTCCAAAAATTAAAAAATCTAAATTATATCACAGTAGATCTAATTTATAAATTGTTTTAATTATATTAGAACTAGTTTTTAGAAATCTGAAAAGGTGAATTTTATTAGACTAGAACTAATTTCTTAATTACTAGTGGAAGTAAAAATTTATTAATATTGTAACAATGTAGCGAATGTAATATTTAAAATTTAAATAAAAAAATTAAGCAGATTCATTCAAACAACGTCGCTTTAATCTGTGGAAATGACAGTGACCTATAATTCGCCTAATATGAAAATCACAGTATAATTTAATTCTAACTGAACTTATGAAGAACAAAAACAACAGGAAAGCTGTACAATTTACTAGATATTTTTATTATTCGCGTAAAGCATGCGTGGACTATGAAAAACTGAACAACTTATTTAAAATACTAATTTGTATAGACGATAAAGTGAGTTATGAAAAAACAAAGATGAATTAATATTAACAGTAACATAAAAAATTATTTTGGTCCCGATGTAAAAATTATTGTCATACTATGCAAGAAAAAAGTAAGTACCCTAGGGTTTTTCATTAAAACGATATAGTTACAATTATGATTAATAACTACAAGCATGAAAATCAAGTGATGTGGAATACCTAGACCTTGCTATAAACAAACACCAATTGTGCGCGCGTTTGAATACATTATAAACACACACACATACTCACGGATATAAGCATTAACGTTATATTTCATTGCAAATTTATAACGATGTTCACTGATCTGCGGTGACTAATTACGCTAATCACAGCTATCCCTCAAATACGATGTAACAGGGCTTATATTGCCACAAATTAATTAGCTGTTACAAACCTACTCACACTCTATAAGACTGATAAATGCTACAGCTGTAACATACTTTTTCCCACACTTTTATTGCGCTCTGTCTGTATGTCTATCTACCTCCACTCCTCTAATCACTACTCTCTACACACTATTTTGATTTTTTTTAATTTACAATTTTTCTTCGTATTCAAGTCACCTTGAATAATTAAAGTAACTAATATTTTTTACCTGATATCCGTTTCCGTAGTAATCTCATAAAGTTGACGCGATGCGGGTCCCAAAAGTAAATCGTGTAAATAATTTTTAATGTGTAACGACCTCTAACGTTTAAAATTTATATAAGGATAGAAACGTTCTGAAAAGCGTAATAGGGTGGATCATAAAAGAAGTTACAAAGCAGACAGCAAGTAAAAATTTTATTTTTAATGTAATTTTATTTATCTCGACTTCTTCTTTTCGCTGGACTTAATTAAATCCATAATTAATTACACATATTTTATATGTATTATAAAATATATGATGACAGATTTTGGCTGATATATAATTTCCAGTCACCAATTTGATATTCAATTTCATCAACTGACCATTATTTTGTATCCATATTATATTTTAAAGAAACTTTAACAGTGTAACTTTGTAAATTTATGCACGACAAACCTCATGCTTCATTCAAACCTGAGCTGACCTGTTTGTTCAAGAAATATTGGTCTGTTGTTTGTAAGAACGGTATTATGTACGTTCTTACAAATATCTTACCTTTCCTTTAACACGTGACATTTCCTATTGGTTTAGTTTGTCTTTCCGTAAGTATAACATGATTCACGCACTTAATTTCTTGCTGTTTGTTAGTAGAGGGAAAGTGAGCGTATGAGAACACTTCCGGGTTCCAGTTGAAAACACTACCGGGTTCCAGTTCATGACGTCATAGAGGCACTGGCAGCTGGTGTCCGAGCTGTCCATGTGACGTCACTGTTTTGTGTGTGTGTGTGTGTGTGTGTGTGTGTGTGTGTGTGTGTGTGTGTGTGTGTGTGTGTGTGTGTGTGTGTGTGTGTGTGTGTGTGTGTGTGTGTGTGTGTGTGTGTGTGTATGTGTGACTGAAACACTTCCGTGTTCCAGTTCATGACATCACACAGAGGCTCAAGTCGCTGGCGTCCGGATGGCTAAAACCTGTTTCAAGACGTCACGGAGGCCGTGGTTTCTGCATGTCCAAAATTTGGTAGCCGAAAACAATGTGTAGCGGATGGGGGTACCCGGAATTCGGCGGTTGCCCGGAGAGGTGATGTCATCGGGTACCGTTACGCGAAATTTTGGGGCATCGGGTACCGTTACCCGAAATGTTTAAATCAACGGATGGGGGTACCCGAAATTTGTGGGTACGCCCACATGACGCATGTATAAAACACTGGTTATGACGAAGCAGGAGGCTGGGTGGATATGATAGCTGGTTCGACGACTACGTGAAGTCTGAAATTTGACACCCGAAATGTTTAGAACAACGGATGGGGGGGGTACCCGAAATTTTTGATGTTCAATATTTGACAACCGAAATGTTTAAAACAACGGATGGGGGGTACCTGAAATCTCTTGGTGTCCGAAATTTAACACCCGAAATGTTTAAATCAACGGATGGGGGTACCCGACATGACGCATGTGTTCGACTGCGAGGCGAAACAGTTGGTTTCCGCAAAAAATAAATTATGGCCCCTCCGGGATTTGAACCCGGGACCTCCGGTACTCCAAACCGGCATGCATCCACTACACCAAGGGGCCGTTGTCGTTTAACTGTAATTATTTTTGTACTTATACTTCTCGTCTCTTACTTGCAACTATGAGGTGGACGAGTGATATCTACTGTTGTCCTATGTGTAAAACCATAAAAGCACAATATAAGTTTATTTATTATTAAAAATAAATAAACATTTTTTATACTTTTATTTTTTACCTCTCATCCTCTTCCTAGCGGCCAGAGGCGAATGAGAGACCGCTACGCTTTTTTTAACGTGGTTTCCCCAACTTTACAGATTCGTAAAGCAGGCCTACTCCACGTTATCTATCGCTGTACTATTAACTAATACAGTGGTAGATAATGATAAGATACACTATGCAATGCTAAGTCAATGTATAAAAGCAGTACATATATTTTTTATTTATTTACTTTATTTTTATTTTTTTATTTTTTTATCGGGTGTATATGTTGTTCATACATGATGCGTATTCACATTTGCTGTACCGTAATGAGTAATTTTCACACCCATGCTGGTCCTTGACGAGTTTACAGGTATATCTACCGTGCCAGTGACCCGTCTCGAACTACCAGGACTACGTTTATGAGTATGTCTACCGCGACAGTGACGTAGTCAAGGTTAACACTCACGCACACACTACGGTACCTAATTCTACGTTTATGGACATTTCTGTCACGTAGCATTCACACTAACACCATGATGAAAACATGTTCACAACCGACTATATTTTATTTCGTTGCCGCAACCATTCTGCATAAAACAAAGCTTTGCGCAATGCACAGTGTAAGGGGGGAGTGGTAACGGGTTGACGATGAGGAACAGGACATTGTATGATGGGTACAAACATACTCTAGGAACTACAGGTGCTTGAATATCGTTTAAGTCAATCACCTCACCATGGTGATACAACTGTCGTAAGAAATTTGCCTTCTCAAACCCTTTTGTATAGACAACAGAACTGTCTGAAAAAAAGTCTGCAACGATGCGTACCATATTGTTGTACGGCACATTACCATCGTTCCACCGAATTCTGTGATAATGTGTTTCCAACCAGTCATTGATTTTTTGAAATTTCAGGTGCAGTCGTGCACGTTCGTACGGTGGAGCGAACAACACGATAACAAAACGTCCGGTTGTTATATCAACTGCAACGAACTCTTTGATTACATATTCATTTTTGTCACCACGAAACGCTTCAAACTCGGCAATAACCGTCCTATTCAAGTTCATTTTTCCGAGTGACACTTGTTCGCATCGAATACGTTAATTTTTTTAAATTCCCCCTCTACTTTTCCTTCCAATACCAGTTCATCGTAAAGACGATCAAATGTTAGCTGTTGGTCATGACGACTGCTTTCCAATCGAAAAAACGAGGGGAAAAAGAAGGATGGTGGTACATAACACCCCTTGGCTACTACCTGATTAATGTACGACTTGAAGTGATCTTGATCATAAAACAAGCGAACAAGATATTTCTTTAGTACTGTTAATAAACAACCAAAACGGATCCACTCGGGTTCTGTGAAAACAAATTTTTCGGTCTTACTACCTTTAATCCGAACAAACGTTTTCCCAAAGTTACGACTGATCATCACACTCTTCTTCCTTTCACGGTTTTCACCTTCTTCGTGCAATAACATACTGGATAATAGCTGTTCACGAAAGATCAACAAGTAATTCCACTCAGAAAAGTCAAGTAATATACGTTTCTTTTTTCCGTTTGTAAACAAAACACCCGGTTCATAGTTGAGTTCGTTAAACAGTCCGACGGTAACGAACTTAGTGTAAGAGTTAATAGGATATGCAAGAGATAAGTAAACGTTACACTCACAATGCCTGCTGCTGCTGCTGCCGCCGCTACCACAGTCACCTTCCATCGTTGAGACGGACTGATCTTGTTACAAGCTAGAGATCGCTAATACCTATCTTTATAAACTGGTAGAGGGGAGAACAAGTTTTTTATGACAAACGATGAACAGTATTCGACAACGCTGTGTACTGTACTATCCTATCGTGAATAATCAAAGCGTAAGCGGTGGTTTTATCTGGAAAATTGTTACTGGATTCAAATTCTAAACGCACATCAACGGCAGACGACTTGATTGGTTCTTCTTGTCTGGAACAATCGATGACAAACAACGGTGCTTTCGTTATAAATTCATTAGGTGTCAAAAGAGGCGTTCTGTTGCGACGGTCGTAGTATGATGTTTGAAAACGTGTATACATGTCGTAGAACAGTGCGTAACGTTTTTTTTCGATATCCTGGTTCAGGTTATCGTACGGATAGTATTTATCGTTCAGAAATAGCTTGACATTCGTTAAATTGCAGTGATCAAATTCCGACGCGTTTTTCGCTATATTGTTCTTTCTGTCCGTCTGAAATATCAGTATCACATACCGTGGTTTTTCCAACTGTGACGATGTCTTCAAGGTCCACGAATGTCGATTTGTCGTCGGTAGAACGGGATACTCGTGCAATTCCCAACTGCGGAACGGCATCACCAGTTCATGATCCTCCTCGATATGCTCCAATAGCGGTATTCGGTACTTGTTTGACACGCGCACATAGGGCATCTTCCAGTGTACTTTGTTTATTACGAGATTACCGTTTGCAGTTGCACCTGATTCTTTTAGCACCATTGCGTTCTGATCGGTAGAGGTACGCAACAGAATCAATTCTTGCTTAACGTTCAGCATGATGCGTGTATAGTCTTCGTTGAAACCGAGTAGCATTTTTAACGGAAGACAAAACGTAAAATCACCGGTACTCTCGTGTACTGTCAACGACTCATCGGTTGTCGTCACCCATCCTGCATTGATTAGATGCTTTCTTTCATGCTCATTGCTCGATAGTAACAATTTCACAGTGCTCGTAATTCCAACGTTTTTCGTACGATCTACTTCCACACCGCACACTTCGTAACGGATCTCCTCAAACAAGAAAGCCATTGCATTGTTGATTAATTTCACGTTCAACGCTGTGTCGGTAGCGTTAACCTTGGTCAATGTTCCTTCGATGTACAGAAAACTCTCCGCCGGTAAAGTGAAAACATCCTGTTGTTGGATGGGTATACGTATTTCATCGTTGTTACCGTATCGGGTGGAAGCATACGGTGTGTGCGTACGATATTCGAACTCAACGATTCTGTTATCGAAAGCCGCTCCTCGTTCGATAGCTAGAATTTCACCCGACATTATTTTAATCGTATAATTTGAATCCAAGTGAAAGTAAGAAACGCTTGTTCCTTGATGTCAATCGCTTCAACGTTGAACACCGACTACCATGTTTCTTTCGTACACACTCCCTTTTTACAGGTGACGTTTGTCCGAAATACAATCCCATATTTTCAGATGCAGTCGTATCGTGATAACTTCACCGCGAAAATCGACTAAATCCCCGTCCTGATCAACGAGAGACAAAATTATGTTGTCAACGCGTTGTACGTTTACCGGTAAGTATATTACGTTTGTCGGTGTTTCAACTATTTTGAAACCTGGTGCCACGGTCGGATAAAACGAATGCAACGTGTGCTGGTCCTGGCCGTCCTTGTACGCACCCTGTACGATATTACTCCGTACGTGAACGGTGTTAACTTTGATTATGTCGACGGGTACGTTCGACTCGTGTGTTATATACGCTTCCAGCTGCTGATTCTCCTTGAATCCTAACATACTTGCAATGGTATTCGGTGTATGCGAAAAGTCGATGACATGCTTACAGTAAATTTCACACTTTAATGTGTTGTTGTTTGGACGTAAACTGATTGTTCTCTCGCCTAACTGTTTCTGCAGATACGTTTCGATATCACTGATTTCGTAGGTGCCGGTAGGAAACTTGATGACGGACCACTGATCCTTGGAAATTTTTACTGGAAATGCATTATTTTTCCCTTCAGTAACGTTTGGTATTGAATTATACGATGTAAAATCCAATAGTCCAACGTACCATTCACCGTATAACTCGAGAGGTGGGAAAAAGTTACACACGAGATTCGCAGCGTCGGTACCCGTCACGGTAACCGTTAACGACGACATGCTGAAGTTTACTGATCAGAAGACGATAAAAAGTCTAAACATAAATGACCGCAGATGACCGTGTTAGGAGGTTGCTTCCGTTCATAGTTGTAACGAACGTCGGTTGTATCACCAAAATATTGCATCAGCTCGAGAGGTGGACGTAAATTACCGAACCCGTCAAAATAGTGTACTCGATTTCCACGCTTCTTGTAACATACCCAGTGGGTTCCCGGTCCGCTCTCGTCGTCCAAATTTACGATGACGCTTTCGTTCTTCCACGGCGCTGTATCCGGTAATGCGTTACGCATGTAAACACCTCTAAAATACGGTATGTTTAGCTTTTTTGCGTATACACGTAATTCATCTTCGGACAACGGGCGGAGCGGTATGTGAATTAGTTTTTTCGGTACGGACGTAGATACAATCCGGACGCAGTTCTCTTCTTTTTCCTAGCGGTTCGGACAGTTCTCTTCCTCCTCTTCTTCATCCCACCACCAGCACCACGACCACGACTACTCACATTCTTTTTATTTTTACGACGTCGACCGCTTCCTATTGCTGATTTTGCTTTCATAGTCGCTGCAACTGCTGTCGCATAAGCTCGTTCGCTAATACCCGAATCCAACGCCTTTACCCGTTCCCACGCTTTTTCCGCGAGTTTACGATCTGCAATACGTCTACTTTCGTTGTCTTTGTATTGAGCGTAAGCGATGTCGTGTTCACGACAGGCTTCGTCTAATTGGTTGATTCCGCGATCACCACGCGCTAATCTTTCTTCAAGTTTCGTGCCCGGTCCACAGAATCTGTAACCCGGCAGATGTAATTCGACAGGTAGTGCGTCCACCGCTCGATTGATAACTGACGAAACAACGGACGGTACAACGTTTTTAAGCACGTTTCCGACGCCCCACCCCTTTTTCCTCTTAACGTTGTTGTTCATCGTAAACCGATCTCCAGCCTTTCTCTTCTGTGTTTTTATCGTATTCATCTATTAACCTTTTTATTTCCTTCGTGTCGAGTGTCCACTCGTCTTCTGAACTACGTGGCTTAGACAATTTCAATAAGTAGTAATCCAGTTGATACTGAAATGTTTTAACGACCTTATACATCTCGCTCTTTACGTATCGTCTCACGTCATTTAATTGTTGTAAGTTAACAGCATCGCTCTCCGCAAAACCATCCGCTACGTCTGATATTCTCTTTTCCGCTGCTTTGAAAACACCATCTTCGCCCAAGCTAACGGTGTTCTGCAACATGTATTTTACGTTAACCGCGTCATCTGCAAAAATCGGTGAACTCACTCCTGACAACCAGCTCTGCCCAAACAAATAGCTGTTCGATACTTTTTTAATGACGTTCGAGTCTACGTAGTTTTTGTTGACCGCATCGGTCGCTAGTTCCGGACTTCGAACGTTGATTACCCATCGATCTCGTGCATCGATGACCTCACCTCTCTCTTGACTCGAGTGTTGTATACAGTTGTCATCAACGTAATATTTGTTGACTACGTCTTTAACGTCTACAGGAGTATCAACATTTTTCAATCTACACCCTTTAACGTCCACGCTTTTACGTTCATCATCGAGTAGCAGACAATGTGTTTGCATATAAGTCAGGGATACAGAATCCTTTCCTGCATCCGGTTCGTTCAGATTGCGGATCTTTTTGTTTTCAACATCTATATGCCCATCATTCGTAATCTTAAATCCTACAGTATCGCGTAATTGTCTTTTTGTTTCACGTCGCACGCTCACGGCGCTTTGATGTCTACCGAACTTGTCCACAACCATTGTACGACTGCACGCTACAAATGATGTGCTAACCGTTTTAAGTAACGACACTGTGGTGACCATCGCGTGTGTAACACAATCGGATCGTCACCCTCTTTCCAACGAAAGATTTCTATACCGCAAAATGAACATCGAACCCTGTCAATTTCATTTGTGTAATGAAAGCCTGCGGCAACCATAGCGGTCGGACTGATGAAATACACAGGCCATGATGTAAAGGTTTTCAGTCTCTCGTTTTCGACTTCAAAGTCAGGTGTCAAATCTAATCCGCACATGTCGACAGTGTTGACAACAATCAGTTGTTACACCGACGTTCATAAAATTTATACGATAATGTTGGCTTCACGTAATTCCTCTACTACTGAGATGATTTCGTTGTCGTGTCCGGTGTGACCGGTGCGTTTTGAACTTACCAGCAGTCTCAACCGTTCAACCAGTTCGTTGGGATCGTTCCAATGTACGTAATCGATACCACGTCCGCTGCGTGGTGGGAACAATCGAGCGATTATCTCTCTGTACTTTAAACCTTTGTTTGTATTTACTTTAGCACCGGGTAAATAATAACGTTTATAAGCGTTAGTGTCCGACAATATAGACCTGTACGCTGCTAAATCGTTTTCATCGTAGACGCTCTTGTCGGGTTCTTTCATAAACATAAGTTCGTAGAGGCCCGGTGTGCCTCTGTATCGTTTTCCAGCTATGTAGAAGCTATCGTCTTGATTGATCTCTAACACCGAATTGCCTACCATCCATTTATCTTCAACGTTACGAACACCGTATGTATGATCCATCTTCTTATCTCGATCATCAGACAACGCGAGCAGTAAGTATTTCCTCGCGAGCGGACCTTCGACAGACTGTTCAACGTATTCTTGTGCTTCGTGTCGACCTTCGGGTGTTGATAAAAACTCTTCAAGAGTTACGTTCGGTGTTTCGACATCAGGCGTTTGTGCCAACACTTCCGTTCTGAGGAAACGAGGTTGTGATGGTGTTTTCGTCTCAACAGCTGCCTTCGTATCTTCATCTTCAACTTTTATTTTTTTTTTAATTTTATCACTGGAGTCATTCAACTTTTCCGAAATCTGGGTTAACGGTTCCAAAAGAGGTTTGTACTTTCTCGTTAACGCTTCATCGCTCTCTCTGATGTCATGTTTCAACGCGCGATACTTTTGTCTTATGTTATCGCTAATTGCATCGAGTTCATGTGTCAGTTGCTTGTCATCCATCTTGACACTGATGACTTTCTTGCACAAACTATTCTATTTATGTATAAAACGATCGAAACCCACTCTGTATCTACCTGCGTTTATCGGTGAGTCCTTGTTGATGACTATGAATCCGTAACGATCCTTCCACGCTTCGGCGCACATCGCTTTGAACTCTTCGTATTTCATATCTGTGTTAACGTGATCGTTATAAACGTGACGTAAATTGAGATCATCTTGTCTGAACAAAACCAAGAAATTGGCATTATCACGCACCAGTTGCTTTGGCACCAGACTATACGTTTGGCAAAGGTACAAAGTGTCCACACCGCTATGCCGTCCCATAGCGAAATATTTTCGTATGTTATTCTGCCGTTCACATACCACATCATCGAACAACATGATTGAATTAGGTACAATTTCGTGCGGAGGTGGTACTTTATCGTTTTCACTGTATGTGAAGTACGTCATTCCTTCGTCAGCGAGAGTATTAAAAATGTCTTCCAACATACGATATTTTGGTTGAAATAACGATTTGGAGAACACGTACAGGTTCTGAAATCGCAGTCCGTTTGAATCGAATAACATGTTAAAGGCAACGTTTGACTTCCCGCTACATGATCCGCCGCACACGATACATCGAACTGTGTTTGGAAACAGTGGACTGTGTTTATTATATGCAACTTCACCGTTGTACTTAGCAGAGTCTACGTTCTTAACATTTAACTTTAACGATTGTTGTTCAATCTTCATCTTAACTCATTTACGTTCGGTTAAATACTGTGGTAATGTTATTATATCAGATCATTTTTATGTATCCACGAATCGTGTTTACCGTCAAAGCCGAGCCAGCGCACTCGCACGCGATCACCTTTACGTTGTAATATTTTCTCAACGAGATACACATCACCAACGCTGGTTTTACTCAATTCTTGTTCATAAAACCCACCTTTTACAACGTCACCCGTGTGATCTTTCAACAAGTACGTAACCGGTACGGTTGGCTGAACTCTGTGCACTGTATATATCTCGTTCGTCCAGTTTGGTGTATAACCTTTAGCGAATGTGATTTTGTATTTACTGATACGCACTCGATCGCCTATTTTAAACTTATGTTTCTTGCTCACTTTCCGCGGTACGGTATTTTTTCTTATTCGTTCCAACACAATTTGCTCGTTGCTCTTGTCGACTTGTCGCGGCTTCATCTCTATAGTTCTATGCACTCTGTCGTTGTATTCCATCACCAGTTTAGGCAAAAGCGACAACCACCGATAATGGCCTTGCTCGCTGAACGCGCGGTACATGTTCGTTTTCAACGTACGATTAAATCGCTCTACGATGGACGCTTTCTTCTCGCTATACGTTGAATAGTGTTTAACGTTGTATCTCTTTAGTAAAGCTTGTACGGTAGTGTTAAAGTACTCTTTCCCCTTATCCGTTTGCAGGTATTTCATTTTATTTTTTACAATTATTGGTTCGAGAGCATGTGCTACTTCAACACCCGATTTAGTTTTTAAGGGAATCGCATATGCATACTTGCTAAATGCGTTTATTACCGTCATTAGATATTTGTACCCCTTGTTCAACTTGGCATGCGGTATCATTTCCACCAAATCCGCTTGGTAGAGATCGTGTAACCCCTTCACCTCCACCGCACGTCTGGGAAAGTTCCTTCTCACCGGTCTGTGCAATTCTTTTGCAATAGTTTTGCGTACGTTTTCCATATCGCCACCCGAAACGCGAATCGCAAAATTTTGGTACGAGATATACCGTTACGTTTTCACTGAACCTCACCGACTTTATCGTCGTTACTGACAGTGTGTTGCTCCTGCAAGCGAGTCTTATATCAACGTATATCGAACGCATAATTTATAACGGATTTTCTCGCTTGCTGAATTATCTCGCGTCTGGGTTGACAGAGTTTATAATGACCGTACGCCAGTGTTGTTTCACCGTCATCCAAGACATATCGTTTGTCATCGTATGGTGACAGCGATAATTTTGTAAGCTTTCTTGTGTATATGTTATGTTTTTCGCTTTGGATAGTCTGCGCCGTAGTATAAGTTTGAGAAGTGGTCTTTACACATTGCTTATAAAGTTGATGTTTCAACTGTGTAGCTATCGCGGAACGTGGCACACCTTTCGCTACCTTTTTCTCTTTATCGTTTGCCGTAACGAATGAATAACATTTTGCGCGCAACCCGACAAATTCAAGTATCGGTATTCCATTTGTTTCGTCTTTAAAAGTACCCAACTTTTTCTTGTTTGTTTCACTATAGCACGGATGTGCCTTAGGGTACTCCGACGTGTCAAAGAGTTCGAGATGCTCCTCCATGTCTTTGTACACATCGTCGGTGCGAATGTCGTACAACAGAGAGTCAGTGTCCGTCATACATAGACGTGCACGTGACCCGTACGTATTCATCGTGAATCCGTAATGGAACCGATACATAATCAGCTTACTAATATCCAATACACTGAACCCAACGTACAAAGGTCGGTTCAGTGTAATGGATATTTTTTTCATCGTGAGACCTACCAGGTCCTCGTTATAGATGAAAAAATGTTGTAGCCTGGGGTTAGCGGTTAGTTTGTGAAGTTTCTTCTCGTTTGGAACTAACTTGAAATCGATTCGCTTCCGTACGTTTTCCAACGATTTTCCGTACGGTGCGTTATTCATTAACTTAAAAAAGTCTTTTTCAAAGGTGTTTCTGGCTTCCTTTCGTCGCTCCGTATTAAAATCGATGAAAGGTTTCAACCATAGGCACTGTGTGAATGCTAACACACGGTGAATCGCTTTCAACTCCATTCCTAGTTCGAGGTAGAGTTTCAATGTTCTGTAATGAACAATGTATTTTGTCTTGTCCTCGAGGGACGTTATCAGTTTCTCTACCTTACCGTTACTACACACAAAGTCTTTTAACAGCTTCATGCGATAGCAGTACGGTGAAAGCATACTGTCCGTAATAGTACACTTTTCGGGTGCTAAAGGGTAGTCACTGTGTAAGTCGTGTAGGTAATGTGGATACCCCAGATCGACTTCCAGGATATAACCGGTGTCACCATCGTCGCGTAACGTGTGCACGTTCAACGTATCGATCTCTGTACGTTCCAACCATCGAAAACCGGACAGTGGTAAAGGCTGTGTCATAGCCGTTCCGTACAGGTTGGTACAATCGAGGTAGAGTAAATAGTTATGCGGCTTGCTTGCGTCATAATCGGGAATGTACGGGTTGTTGGCCTTGGAGTACCGATTAGAAATTGCTGCTAAGCCGCCACGGATACCTCTTTCGATGTACAGGTGTACGTCTATATCGCGGAGTAACTCTAACCTAACTCCTGTCATTTTCAGCATCGCGTTCCACGCTAAACCGGCGGTGGTAAAAACGTTACACGGATCGAGTTCGTAGTACTGCAGGCTCATGTTTCGAAAGTTTTCAAATACATCTGCAAGCAGTAGTACATCCGTTTTTAAATAAAGGTCATGATAATCACCGAACGATTGCATGTCGAAAGCCGACCAAACCGCTCGAGCGTGCGCGTAATCTTCTTCGTTTATATCCGACTCTGTCAACCCGTTGTAAAAATGTTCGCGGTCCGGTAACTGCCTCTCGTCAAATTTTGAATCGTCCGTAACGTATTCGTAAGGGTACACGCCTTTACGCAACAGTAAATTAACATTACGCGTGTAAAATTGATTAAGGATTTTAAATTTATCCGCGGATAAGTTGGAGACGAGTTTTTCAAGTGACGCGTTCATGAACCGCAGAGAATCGAGAAACCGGAGCTGACCGAGTGTAACGGAGATGTAACGTTCGCTTGTAGTAGCGATACACGTTATTTCATCTTCCTTGTACTTTCCGAAACCTTGCATCAAATGATGCGAGTCATAGCCACTTAAATTATGGAAAAAAACCGGAACGTGTGTTGGTATTGTGTAATTTATATTACACGCATTGTGAGCAGCGCCTAAATAGCTTCCCGTTATGTGACAATGGTTTCGAACCGTGTCATCCGTTAACGCCTTCTTGCACAGATGACAGTGCGTAGCGTTTCGGAATGACCGTTCATCGGCCGCTGTCATTTGGATCGGTTTATTAAACTTTCTATCGAGTCGTTGAACGTCGACTAAAAGCACACGAAGGAACGTGTCCACCACGTCTTTACCGCGGTATATTACAGGTTCCTTGACGGCGTTTCCCATCCAGTCAACTATCACATAGCAGAAACTGGCTGGTATATGATGTGCCACGTTTTTACCGGTGGTCGGAACAATAAACGATTCGAAGTCAGCGTATACCGTATAAGGTACGCGGTGACAAAGTGAAAAGTTTTTAAAATACATCCACTTTTCGTTCTCGTCAGGAAGTTTTACTTTCTGTACTGCATGCTGAGAACAGTTGCGTTCGTGTTCTTCAACTCGTTTTCGCGCCGCGTTAGTATCTTTATTGTCCGAAAATCGGTGTAGACAGTAGTTGCAGTAAAACGAAGCGCCGTTTCGTTTTGACAACGACGAAAGCATACGCGAAAGGTTCCGTATGAGGCAGTAGTGAGTAGTGTTCGCGTCGGACAGTAGCAGTAGGTTTACGTGGTACTTTCGACCGCGGTGTTCAGTAATACGTAAAGGATATACCTCGCCTTCGTAGCCAAAAACGTTAACGGATATGTTTTCGTTTAATTTTTCAAAACGTTTTATCTTATTGACTGCGACGGGATAAGGTATGTCCTTCATGTTTATTTCTTCTTCGTACGGAAGGTAATGGCTAACGCGGTGCGGGTTACACGCGATCGGGTGTATACCGGCGAGCACAGACCACAAGAAACACTTTTCATCTTCTAAATTTTTCACATTAATAATTCCTTTCCTACTGTGCGACAATTTCGATGGTGTAGGTAGAAAGCTCGACCCCACAAGAGGATTGTATTTTGTAATATTTATTTCCACCGACTCGACACCATTTTCGACCCACCCGCTTCCGTCACGCGTGAATTTGTCAACGGATTCCATTATTTTCTCGCTAGCTATCGAATACTGTTCATCGATATCGTCATACTGTGACTTAAGTTCTGTACGCGATCTGAATACCGCATTACAATAAATATTTTCGGTGTTTATTAATTTTTTAAAAGATACACGAACTGCTAAATACCACTTTATATAATTATTTAATGCTACGGCTTCGCTACAAATCTTATCAATAACCGTGTGTTTGTAATCTAATAATACTGTTTGTGTGTTTAGTGTATTGTCAAGTATCATAAATTTTATAGTAATTACATTACCATTGATAGCACGGTGTTCGCTGTTGCTGCCGCTGCTGCTGCTGCTGTCGGTCATTGTGAAAGGAGTGAGACCGGCTTCGCGTAGTCGGTTCCCTATATAGACAGTCCGGTGACCGGTAACGCTGTCGCCGCGCTCCGCTCGCGAGGAGCTGCTGCGCGGGGTGGGGTGCGGGGTTGTCGTGACCGATGCGGTGTGTGCTGGAGGTGCGGGGTGGGGGTGCGGGCTAGGATGTCATCGTCCGGTCGTGACCGATGACGCGCGTTGCGGAGGGCTGGGTGGGGTGGGGAGTGCGGTGTAGGAAGCCGACGTCCGTGACCGATGCGGTGCGGGGTAAAGGTGTGGGATGGCGGTGCGGGGTAGGGAGCTAGGTTGCAGCCGGTGTCCGTGACCGAGAGGTAGGCGAGGTGCGGGGTACAGGATGCCGGCGACCTTGACCGAAGCGCGCTCGTTGAGTCGCTTCCCGCGGGATGTAGGGTGCGGGGTACGGGGGGCTGGGTTGTACGACCGGTCGTGACCGAAAGCAGATGGTGGCCCGAGACGACGCGGGGTGGGGTGCGGGGTGACCGTGACCGACGGACTCGAGTGGGGTGGGGGGTGGGGGGTAAACCCGGTCGTTGCGGAGCGACAGACAAAGTAATTGAACAAAATATGTAGGCGAGGTGCGGGGTGGTGGGGAGGCTCTGGGTGCGATGTGGGGGTGCGGGGTATAATGTCATCGTCCGGTCGTGACCGAAAGCAGATGGTGGCCCGTGACGACGCGGGGTGGGGTAGGAAGCAAAATTATAGCCGTTACCGTTGCGGTGGAGGTGCGGGGTAGGGTGTCGTGACCGAAGGAGATGACGCTTTAGAAGGAAGGAACGTGGTCGGGGGAAACAGAATAAATACGCCAGTGTTTCCCTGTACAGTCATCAGTACTCGCCATGGAAGGAATCTTTGCGAACGCGAAGACAGTTGAAAATTTTTTACCAAAAAGAGACTTGTCAAGTCTTTCTTTAGGAGTAAAGTATCATATAATTCACATGAAATTTGTGAAAACGAAATTCGGGGAGTCAGTTGTGGTAGATTTGGAAGATACCGGAGCCTGTCCTCAGCCGGAGGATAAACTTTTCTATGTATACCTACCTAAAAGATGGTGTGACGTATTTACAGAGGAGCAATTGAAAGCTGTGAAGCCTTGTGTCCTATCACTATGCGTAACCTCACACACTCCGCTGGCGAACGAGAAAGTGAGCGTGCAGTTGGATATTGATTATGTGAGTATGATATTTCAGTACCACTAATAATTACTTATACAGAAGTGGTTATGTATTAATTTTTTCTCTTTTTTTCCAGACCAAATAAACGAGAACAGGATTGATTTATTATAATAATAATAGTAATAATAACATTAATAGTAAAATGTTTTTAAATGATGAAGTAGACTTCTCTATTTTTTTTGTCGTTTTTTAATGTTAACTATTCATTTTCAGAGAAAGAACAAGGTGTTGCTTGGATCTAATATTGTAGAAAAACTTTTAAACAGAGAAATAAATGGTAATAATAGATTATATTGTCAATGCAACATGATTAAATTCGATTATAATTTTAGAAATAATCGTAAGACACTGAGTAGATGGATATCAATACGAAACGAAAAGAATATTTACAAAATGAAAGTATTTATTCGTAATGAGTTTTTCAAACTCTTCAAAACATCAATTAGTTATTGTAACAACCATAATATTGAATATCTTCAAATAAAAGATTTGCTAATTGCTAAAACAAAGCTGGTTAATCAGATATACTATATGATGTATAATTTTACTGGTACAGCGTATACCTCGCTAGTAAAAAAATATGAGTGGTCAAGGCATGACTCTAGCGGATGTCCGCTTCGTAACCGTTGTCGCGTCTGTTGTTATCTAAGATATCAAAATGACTTTAATTCAGAATACATGTTTTTTTAATACCACACTAACTATCATTTGATGTGTCTACATTCTTTTGTATTTGATCAAGTATTATTAATTGTAGGAAATTATATTCTGTTTTTAATTATTAAAAAACGTATGTGGTTTATAACATAAAAAGTTGAGATAAACAATCATTAAAGTGTTAATTAAATTTTTATGTGTAATTAAATTTTTTAAAAGATTTCTCTCATAGTTACAGAAACCTTGTTTCGATGTTATGTGTTTGTGCGAATGCGAGGGAGATGTATGTCGTTCACCACCATATGGTGACCACTGTAACATTCTGAGTGCTTGTGAGTGGAGAGAATTTACACTCTGAAGAACAATTGTTTTAAAAAATTATTTTGACGAAAAAATGTAATTGGTTAAGGCATAATTCCACTGGATGTGCGCTTTATAAGCGTTGTTACCACTGTTATTATCTAAAATACTAAAAAGAGTTGAATTCAAGGTTTTGGTGTACCATTTTACACATGTAGTTAACACCATATTAATTATCATTTGATGTGTGTCTACATTCAGTATGTTATTATTAATATATTACACATCAACATTGTAATATTGTATGTTATTAATTATTATTATTATTGTTAGACATATAAGGCTTGTTTTGGTTGTAGTAAATGTAATTATTATTTTGTTAATTATATGTGTGTGTGTGTATGTGTGTATATATATATATATATATATAGAGAGAGAGAGAGAGAGAGAGAGAGAGAGAGAACCTTCAAGGCTGCAAAAGAGAGAGAAAGCGAGAGAGAAAAAAAATTATTTTGTATAATTATGTAAATATATATATATATAGATAAAGTGTCTATTTTGTTTAGTTATGTATATAGAGAGAGGGCGTATGTTTTGCTCAATTATAATTGTCTTGTGAATATAGAACATGTGTGTGTAGAGAGAGAAAAAACTTATAGCTTATGATTTGATTGTAAAAGCTTTTGATATTATTAAAAATTATATATACATATAAACCATAACCTATGTTATTTTTATTATTATACCCCTTATACAAAACAATTATTCCTATCATACTTGAATAATCGCAAAAGCAGTAGAGATGTACGTCTCTCACATGGAATGTAACAGCAAAGAAACCGGTTTTTATAGTAGAGAAAGAGCGCTGCAAGTTACAACAGCTTGCCTGTGCCGGCTCTACGTCACACACACACACACACACACACGCACACACACGCACACACACACACACACACACACACACACACACAGAGCTTTATAAAACACGGACGCCAGCTATCAGTTCCTCTTTGAATACATTAACGGAACGTGGTAGTGTTTCACACACACACCGCTTGTACCAGCTTAGATGCTGTTTGACTGGTTTACAGGAGAATCGTCACAGGAGTAAATATATTTATTCAGTTAACAATTTTAGTAACGCATGATAAGAATATATTTTTTCTAAACAGTATTCAAATCGATGCATCTGTTTTATATTAACACAATATAAACATTATAATAATACAATATCCGGTTTTGAGTACCGGAGGAACCGCGTCGGGATGTCATTAATCACCAAATTTCGGAACCCGTCAGGTACCTATTGTCCCAAATTTTAACCGATCAATTTCGCGTAACGGTTTCTCCTCCCCGTCCAGAGTTTAGACATACAGGACTTGTTTTAGGGTGTACCCCCCATCCGTTGATTTAAACATTTCGGGTGTCAAAATTCGGACACCAAAAATTTCGGGTAACCCCATCCGTTGATTTAAACATTTCGGGTACTAAATTTCAGACACCGAAAATTTCGGGTACCCCCATCCGTTGATTTAAACATTTCAGACATCACGCCCTCTACGTCGTCGTCATGTGGGCGTACCCACAAATTTCGGGTACCCCCATCCGTTGTTTTAATCATTTAGGGTACCAAAATTCTGACATTAAAAAAATTTCGAGAGAGAACGATTATTTTGTTACATCAAAATAAACCAGAACGCGGAAGTGTTTTAACATTCGGACACCAGCTGCCAGGGCCTCTGTCATGCAAATTTCGGGTACCCCCATCCGTTGATTTAAACATTTCGGGTAACGGTACCCGATACCCCCAAAATTTCGAGTAACGGTACCCGATGACATAGCCTCTGCGCGTCCGGGCAACCGCCGAATTCCGGGTACCCCCATCCGCTACACATTGTTTTCGGCTACCAAATTTTGGACATGCAGAAACCACGGCCTCCGTGACGTCTTGAAACAGGTTTTAGCCATCCGGACGCCAGCGACTTGAGCCTCTGTGTGATGTCATGAACTGGAACACGGAAGTGTTTCAGTCACACATACACACACATACACACACACACACACACACACACACAAAACAGTGACGTCACATGGACAGCTCGGACACCAGCTGCCAGTGCCTCTATGACGTCATGAACTGGAACCCGGTAGTGTTTTCAACTGGAACCCGGAAGTGTTCTCATACGCTCACTTTCCCTCTACTTTTGTTATACTTTACGTTTCAATTAATAGTAGAGAATACAAGATAGAGAGATAGAGAGTGACAAAGAGAGAGTAAGAGGGGGGAGGCAGAGTGAGAGATATACATAAAGAGATAGGGAGGGAGGGAGAGAGAAGCAGAGGAGAGAGAAACACAAGAAATTTGTTGTCTTCGTTACGTGTATTTCAAATACACACATAGTAATCCAGGTCGCTTGGCTACATTTGTCACGTCATTAGTAAACATACTGTCTCTCCACAAAACTGATACCTCTACGAGTGAAGCGTTTTGTTGTAATTTTCACAGCATGATAAACGTCATGATATTGGTGTCAACAATATAACCATGGCACAGTTACAGTAGTTATTACGAACTGTTAATAGCAGTGCAATTGAGATTAAAATATGTGCAATTAAATAATTAATAACAATTGTATTATTGTATCCAGTACAATAATTGCTACAATTATTATTGTATACAATTGTTTTCTCCTAACTGATGGTGTAAGCAAGGAGCAACATGTTGTATTAAACACATTTCTTAAAGTAGAAACAGTACTACGTTTTCTTATAATAAATTGTATTACATATCACTTAAAAATTGTATAAATTACAGTGTTTAGAAGTACACGGTAGGTATCACACGCACGTTCTCCCACCACTCTCGTGGTCTGGTGCACTAATGCCTTACAGGCTGTTTAATTCAATGGAAGTATTACATAATTTAAAATTATACAACATGTAAATAAAAAAATTATCCGTTATTATTTATATTTACTTATTTCTTATTTAACTTACCTGAAAATTTTACTGATGGCCAATCTTAATATGTTTTTATGTTCCATAATCATTTGCCTTGTCGGCGTATCTTTTTAAAGATATCTTCTTATTTATTGAATTCATCCTGATATCATGTTCTGACGTAATATGAAATCGCAAACTCATCTGCACTACTGTATTCCGACTTAAATATGTTAACTACTTTCCTCGCCTTTTTGAAGTCAAAGGTGCCATAAAATTCAATGACATCTTCTTCCATTTCAAACACAGTTATTAACCATTCGTCAGTTAGTTTCATAAGGGCTCCTCTTCATATAGTTGAAACACAGTCTTGTTGTTTGCTGGGGTATTTACTTGTTCGATCCCAGTATTTACAGAATTTAGTTTTATAAATATTATAGTATTATTTTCCACAACTCAATGTACGAAAATAAAAGTTTTATAAATTTGCACAACATAGTGACAGGAATGCAACAACACTACACAAAACATGACGAAGTCTGTTAGAAGAATACAGAAAAAAATTATCACACAAAGGTGTTCAAAAGGCAATAGACCATCGGCAGTGAGGAAGACCAACATAAACTATCAGACTGGATGCAAAGATAAACACATGTAGATGTTCAATATAGAATTATGAAAAAATTGACAAACACTGAATACAAAATCAAAAGATAAACCTAAAGTCGTACAGCATACAAAATGTACGTATGTATAAGTGATAAATATTTAGAGTTTCCTGTTGTTTCAGTATTTTTTTATTTAATACGTATTCCTACATTTAAGCATTCATTAGGGCCACTGACAACAGTGTTGAGTAGATAATTGAGGTCTGGCACAAAAAACGCTGTTTGTGTAAAAACTAATGTAAACAAAGATGGGAGGCCGATCCGGGTAGTTAGTGGGTGGTTTTGTAGTGTAATAAAGAGTGCTGTAATTAGTGAGAAGTGTAATAAGTGCTTATATTCTATTTTCATTATAGCATTGTTATTGCTGCTGTCAATAATAGGTAATGGGTTATCGGATTTATGCAGAATTTTGCTGAATTTCCTATAATTTAGATTAAAATGTCAATGATACGTTTAACTCTTTATTGTCTCTGATTCTATATATTCCACCGCAATACATATTGTGGCATATAATCTAAATAACGAATCTGAGATAAAGTTACCTGCGAATCTGTGATGAAGTAAACGTATACAATATTCAGTAGTAAATTTGCTGAAGTCCAAGTCGTTTGGCACATAGTGTCCAGTTTAGCATACGCTGGGGACGGCGACGCTGTACATTATTATACATTTTACACACTGAGGGCGTTATTGTGTTACACAGTAGAATACTATGACGGAAGCAGAAAACATAATATGTATTCTGGTAGAATCTGAGTAATCTACGTAATGATGATGTGGTGAATCACTCCCATCAGCGAATAGGAAGAACTTGTTTACACGTATTTAATTTTCATCATAAAACTCTTGTATATTATACTTGTGGTTGCATATTTTATGCTTCATGTAAAACTTAGGAAATTATTAAAAAACAATTTAATTCAATACATAATATTTTAAAGAATAGCTTTTTGTATTGTGAAAAAATATGAGACGACCTTTAGTATCAATACTTCACTATTTAAGAACTTTAGTTGGCTGTACCAACAATTTTAATCCTCAAATAATATCAGAAAATTTGTACGTGGTATGACTTTTGGTATGTCACGGATGATTTGGTTTTACAAAAGATTAATAATTATCAGAATGTAAGGTACATTTGTACTTTACCTATTAAAGGTAAAGTTATTCTTTACAGTACAACGTACAAGTCGAAGTCACAGTTTAAAAATAATTTGTGAATTCTACAATTATATTAATATTTTGTCATTCCTTATTATTGTGAAATTGCAGAATTTTAAACAATTTTATAGAATGTATTTTCTGTTACGTACTGCTAAGTTTTCTTATTAATTGTTATTCTGTTTCACATCTGAGAGAGTTCCTTGATTCAGTAAGCTCCACTATACCCTTCATTACACGGTACATTATGTGATTTCATGCAACGACCTACAGTAGGAAACGCAAAATAGAGTAATACGTATAATGGCTGCTTTTTATAGTACCACAGTAGTTCAAGATAGGCAGGTTAGTCTGCCTATTTATATTAAATAAATGTATTTTAAATTCAGGAGACAAGGAGCCTGTTATGTTTTGCCTAGAAACCGGATTGTTAATAAATTATCATGACGTAAACTACTTGTATTTTTGAACAATCTCACAGTCAAATCTGATATAAGTAATAAGAAATTCTTTATAAGAGAATTTGTATTGCAACGAATGGAAACACCTAGAATAGCCAAGAGCATCCTCGACCCGTCCCCTCGCTATTAGGGCAGGTGTTGCCTCAGTCAAGGCCGCGTTTAAGTATGTTCCAGATTCTTCAAGAGTACACTTGAAATACACTCTTGAACTGTACATTAATCAATCAATTCGTTGAGCGATTTTTCCGTAGTACGGATCGAGCAGTGTTTGTCGAAGTATTGTTATTATAATTAGTGCAGAATTCTTTATAGTTGACATTATAATTGCGTATGAACAAGTTTAAAAGAATTATTTTTTTGTAATTAAAATTTTGTCATTACCATAATGATGCAAACAAATAATCAATTAAACGTAGAAATGTATCCTTCTAATGTTTGTAAATTTTACTCCAACCTTTTCTTTTCTACTGTTTTGTGAGTTACACGTCAGCATCACTAAAATGGCAATAGTTCTTGATATTTTTGGTAAATTAAATCAATATAGTGTATCCGTCTACAAAACGCAATACAAAAAAAAAACAGAATGGCTTCCAAATAAATAGAACGAGCAACACGAATTCTTCTACAGTTCGAAAATTTATACATTTCTGTAAACCTGATATCTCATAAACTATTTAATGTAAAACATTCAAGTTTTTATGCGATCAACGTATTATTTCAAAATGTGCACAAACACATTTTTCTTAAAAGCAATACTCGATTTGTAACGTTTATGCAAAAGCATAATTAATTATTGGATACAACGTCATACCAAATTTGTCAGAATATCACAATTTTGTATAATGCTGTTTTCTGTTGTTTTTTTTTCTTTAAGACATGAGGGAAGAAAAAATGTAGTGTTTAACAGCCTGCAAACAATGTACAGGCACGTTTAGTTAACGTTTCTACTCTAACTGTTCTCATCCACTTATAGTGTTAATATTGCTGTAGTATTGTGTATTGTGTACACTGCCGAGTTTAAATTATCTGTGTGAATCTGTGTGAACAAAACGCGTGTTCTACATACATAATTAATTAATAACTACAAAATTTTCTTTAGATTTAGCTTTTTTAGTAAGGATTACTCCATAGTACTTTAAGATGATTTTTTTATGTTTGCCTATATTGTCTTAGTACACTATTAGGCCTAATATATCGAGACAATTGGTGATACAGTAGTAGTTTTTAATAATTTGGTATTACTTTTTAATAAAATATTAATTGGTGATAGTTTTTATAAAATTTAAATGTTCCCAGATAGTATATTTTGAACACAATGTATCGGGGTTTACATATATTGCATAGATATAATGCCTAGACATATGGTAATTGATAGAAATGAACGTAACTCCAGATAGTAGTATTTCCATAATTCCCGAGGATTTATATTCCCACTTCGTCTTACTTAAGCGAATAATAGGTTAAAAAGGAACGTTTTACCCGTTCTTCCTAGAGCATCATAAAATAGACAGTGCTGTTACGTTGGAATTTACTTTACCTATCACTATATCAAACACAGATCGTTGTTCTTAACGTTAATTTTTTCAAAATCTGATAAAGTTATCCTGCAATTCAAAAAAAAATTAATTTAATTCCTTACTTTTGTCTGTATTACCATTGTAATTTTTTTAAGGTGCATTCATACACAAAGCCTTTAACTTTAAATTTTTGCCACAAATTGCTTCGGCTCTGTCTTCAGTATCTATCAGTAGTTCATTATATAAATATCTAGGTTACTGTCAAAAGAACGTTGTTGCAATATATCTTCATTCATAACTTTCTTAAATTCGTCCCAGAGGTGACGAGGATTAGATATACCACATGATGCTGGGAATATTGCAAACACCTGTCGAACTTTATAATACTTTGAAACGTACCGTACTATGGTTGTAGTTTGATAAAAGATAAACGTTCAAATGCTTCTTAGTAAATAGCACATTGTTGACCATCAACCCTTTTCAAATCTACGAAAGGTTTTTGGTCCTCTAATATTATGTAGGAGAAATCGCAAACAGAAACTATTAAAATTAATATTATGAACTGGACAATTGAGTCCTAGCGAGTCATAGCTTTTGGCTTTTAGCCATTCGTCTACCGGCGTACCTATTTACCGTTTTTTCTATTGATTTGTTGAATTTCTCCAGACATAATACTTAGGTACATTCACGTAGAAAGTAGAAGCACAAGAGAAGTTATCATAGAACTGGCTGGAGATTCTCTAAGAGAATCTATAGCTGGAGATTTTAATGGTAGAACTGAGAAACAAATGGACAGTCAAATCATGGGACCTTTTGGGGAAGATGTTAGGTTATACATCACAGTGGAAACAGATTGGATCACATTTGTGAACAACAGTCTTTAAGAAATTGCTTTTGTCAACGTAAAGAAATACACAAATACACATGGCATTGTGCCACATTACAGCTGAATTCAATTATAGACTACATAATAGTTTGGCAGAAAGCAAAGTTAAAAGTGCAAGATGTCAGATCATACACAAGAGAAACGCTCAGTGATCATTTTCTGGTGAACTCAAACATTTCATTTCATTTTTCAGGAGCAGATACAAGAGGAATACAACTTAACGGTGGGGAATTTTGTTTAAAAACAAACAATTCCCCAAACTAAAGGCAATACCCTGAAGTATAATCTCAACAGTTTGGAAAATTAAAGTACCGTTTATTTGTATAGAAAGAGACTGGATGAGAAACTAACTGAAGCTGATTTTAATGGTTCAGAATTCAATAGCCGTATCTTCTGAACAAGTTACATGAGGCTGCTAAAGAAGCGTTAGTAAGAGAAAATAAATGTCTTGCAAAAAATTATTTTATTATTGGAATGAGGAAATAGAAAAGTATGTGCAAAGAACAAAAGATGTATACCTCAAATGGTTTAATACTAAAGATGTTCGTGACAAAATTAAACTTGGAGACACCAGGCTAAAGTTGGGAAGAAGGTGACAGCAACAACAAAAATTAAAGCTGGGAACAGGCATGCCAAAAGGTAGAAAAGTTCATTAGAGGCAAAAATGAACAGAATTTTTGAAAATATTAAACAATTTAAGAAGAAGCTCCAGAGAAATTTAGAGATTTAGGTACATCTCACTACAGTTTCGGAAAGAATATTTCAAACAGCTATTGATAGAGAGTAGAGAAAATATTTAATGGACATTCAACTGAATTTAGAAGAAATATAAGATGATTATATTCGCTGTAAAATCTCTAAAGAAAGAATAGCAGCTGGAATTGGAGACGTCCCGGCAGAGTTATTCTAAAATGGTACAAATAAATTATTTGAATTATTAAAATTTTGTTGAAAAATGTCTGATGAAGAAGAGGTACCATCAGATTAGATGTCGGATATGGAAAAGCTCAGTAATGCAGACTAAAAGTAAATATGAATAAAACAATATACATGGAAATAAGTGACTTTCAGAAAGACTTAATATTGGAGGAAGACAGGAGAAAGATTTCTTATACTGAGGAAGACAAGTATTTAGGTGTGAAAATTACGGTCAATGGCAAGCAAGACAAAGAAATACAATACAGAATTAATTTGGGAAAGATGGCGATATCTACATTAAATGAAATCCTGTGGGATAAACAAATTACAGCAGAAATTAAGACCAAAATATTTAAAACATTGTTAAAAGTATCATGACTCACGGCTCAGAAGTCTGGACTACCAATAAACACACTTGAATGACAGCAGATATGGACATTTGGAGACGTTCGGCAAGAGTATCCAGAAGTAAGAAAATTACAAATGAAGTTATTAAAGACAGAATGAATGTGAAAAATTTAATTGTTGAATTTATTCAAACAAAAAAATTACAGTGGTATGGACACACAAAAAGAATGGCACAGGAAAGATTACCAAGGAGAGTTATGGAATTGACCCCACCAGGAAGAAGAAAAAGAGGAAGACCGCCTACTGAATAGCTATGCAACATTTAAAATGAACATGTGCAAGCATATGCGTGTAAGCGTTTCTCAAGTAACAGACATCGACTCTCCTTTATACATTAGTATCGATTTTTGTGTTGTTTAGTTATTTTTAATGCATAGATGTATCAGTACCAGAATATTATTTATATTTTAATTTTGTAAGTGTAATCGTTTTACGCACACACACACACACACACACACACACACACACACATATATATATATATATATATATATATATATATATATATTGCAACGATACGTTTAGCATAAGCATATGTATCAACCCCTGACTGAGGTATGATAACATATGTATAGACGTATGAAATATGTAAGATGTACAGAATAAAAATAGTATAATAAATATACGTTAGATATAAGAAAGAATGTAATAAATATAAGCAGTATTTAAATTTAAATAAATCAAATATTGTACGTAAGCATGTATATGGAAGCATATGACTTTGTTGGTTTTTAAATGTAACGAAGGGGAGCTATTAACACGCAGAGACCGGCAGCGGTGACGTCAGAACGACATGCGGTCGCCTGTGTAGCAGTCTGCGTGTGTGTGTATGTGTACATGTGTAAATAACAGACAGGTTAAATTATGCAAACGAGGGTGGAAGATTTCACACAGTTTTTTGAGGATTGTACGTGAACCAAAAGTCACACGAATCAGCGACATATGTGAATACATAGCTGACGCCTGGCGCTTCAATTTGGCGTTAAGTGGTCATTAATCATGGGAACGGTTCAGACACCGTGTGAAATTTTGCATAGCTGCCATAATTTGCACAGCGTAACATCCAAAATTTGCATAGACAAGGTTTAATATTATACCTAACCATTGGTGTAATAATATTTATAAAAACGTGTGCGCTTCTGCATAGGTTGAAAGTGATGATGAAACCGACGCGCCGGCCAGTCCAATGTTGTCAGAAACAGTTCCAACAGGAATTGCAACGAGGCAGCAGTATAAAACCCCAGCGCGCGACACACTTTTTCTCAGATAAAGTTCATTTAGTAAGAGGAATCCACGCATCTCGACACCGTAAACTTTACAAAGTTGTAGTAAAGTTTTGAACAGTAGTCAGTAAACTGAAGTGCGATGGAACCGGCAGTACGTCGGTGCAGTTATTAAAGAACGAGTGATTTAAATAAAAGACTGTATTAATGAAGCTACAAGAGGCATAACTAGGTAGAATTTCTAGACAGCTACGAGGGACAAGAAAAAAGAGGAGAGGAACTAGACATCTACGAGAGGACGCAGGGACAACACATGCATCTACATCCAGCCGTTCATCATCAAGACTAGAGGTCCACGTCAGAACTCAGCATCCAGGAGACGGAGCGAGGAATTCAACGACGTAGAGACAAGAGGAGCTGATACCGAAGAGGATCAACAAACTTGAGAGTCCAGCTGACGGTAACAACAAATTTAAATGACCCTGAAGTCTATCACCAAAAGCTCTAGTTTCCATATCCAAGTTTACAAGAACATTAATATATTTTTTTAACTTAGAGAATGAATAAATAATTGTTAGAAATATAAATGAGAATAGAGAATATCATAATAAGTAATCTCATAATTAAATGGTCAAGAAAGAACCATAGTTTATTATATTTTGAAATTATGAGTAATTTTTAAATATGAGATTTACGTAATGGTTAATTAATTGAGACATTAAAATTAGAATCAATTAACGTAAAGAAGATTCTCTAAGTCTCCAGAATCTCAAGGTCTTTGTGAGAGAGTTAATGTTACACAGTCTTGAGTGCCTTGGTATTACATTGGTAACATTACTCAACGAGTCGTCTTTGTATTATTGTTATAGCAACACAATTGTTACGATTATTACAGCGTTATAACAGTAATATGGGTCAGTGCGGTAGCAATCTAAATGAGATGCAACCAGAAGCCTGACACGATAAACAGCGAGAACTGAATACTGGAGCACCTAACCATTACTCTTAGTTATCCGTGGTAACTTGATTCCACAGTATCAAGTAGGGCGCAATTATGAAACGTAAATTAAATTAGGTTTCAAACCTCGTTATTCAGGTTTATGTGTCATCTACAGGAAACTAAAGTAGTTTATATGAAAATGTGAAATACGCGTAGATAGAACATAATTGATTTCTTTTAATCTCAAGTTTTATATTTTATTTAACTGTTTTATGCAACTGCTACAGAAAGTTCAACTTGATTTTAAATTTGTACTCAACTTGTTAAATTTAAAGGTTTGTATGAAAACCCATTGGTAAAAAAAGTCATATGGTTAAACAATTGACTCGTCGCAATCGCTGAAAAATGCTGTAGCATTCAAATGCCAGCAGAATGTTCAGGTCTGCAGTTATGCTACTTTTATCTGCTCCAAGTTAAATTGTAAAGAAATGTTGCTTTCAAAAGTAAATAAGGACATACCGTTACCGTTATACAGTTTATTTAAGAGGCTTAAGAGCAAATACAGAGAAACTCAGAAACCAATAAACAGGTAAAATAGACGACGGCAGAGCGTTTCAAATATGGTGGTGTCGTGTTAATCGACAGCTCCTATAATATGTGCTGGAAACGTAACGTTCCGGAAGACGGAACGTTACTTATGTACCATTTTACTACATTTTACGAATAATGGAAAAGAGAGTCAAAACTATACTGCATCTTTATATAAAAACGATCCCTTCCAATATTTGATTTTGTAGGACTAGACCATTGTCAGATATCTCATTGTTGGTATAGAAATATCCAAACTGGGATAGACATGTGTGGAGACGGAGGACGGAGATAGTATCTAGGACCTAAAACGAATTGGAACACTGAACATGATGATGTTAATGTGACACTAGGTTGTTTGTGATAGGATGCCGAAGAGCAATTTATTTGAAACAGAGAATGGTTTGCGACAAGGGCACAAAAAACCTGAAGGTCTTTTTTGAAGGGAAGAGAATGCAAATATAAAGCAATGGAATTGCAATTAGACGTCTTACAAAAGTTTTACAAAGCCAATTAGATGATTCAGATATTTAACAGAACTAAAAATAATGAACGTACACGTACTGACAATTACTTATGTCACATTACACAAGTTTTTACGATATTTAACATGTAAAACAACAGCATCGTGTGTAAATCAGCTTCTCAATTCAACACAATAGATGAGAAACTCGCATTATATTCCTTTAATGCTGTAACGCTGTACTCTATTCACAGCGTTCCCAAACTTTCTCTATACAGCTTTAATGATGTGGCTGAAACTTAGTATTAACTTAATGTTTGTGTTAATAGAACGTACTTAGCACGTAACTAATGCGGGTTTTAGTAATATGTCTTGTTACCATTAGACTATTTACTGAAAGATACAACATTAATGTAAATTATAATTGTCTGTAAAAATATATTTTGTTAAAGTAGAATTCATCAATATACGTCTATTAAATAAATAAAACTGCTTTACAGCTTAGTAAGCATTTTACTAAAGAAAGTAGTATTAGTGGTTATAATCACAAACAGAATTATCAGTGTTGCATACCACTATAGGAAACGTATTCCGATTATCGCTTTCAAACTTCACAGCTCATCGTCAGATCGGAAAAAACCGATCGGAAGTTAGCGATCTGACGATGAGCTGTAAAGCTTGAAAGCGCTAATCGGAATAATTTTTCTATAGTGCTGTGCAACAGTGTTATTCTGTTAGTAAGTACTCACAACTTCTTACAAGTTTCTACACACACACACACACACACACACACATATATATATATATATAATATTTATAATAACTTAACCCTAAGAGGGTTTTACCTTATTTGGAACATGTTTCGAGAAACTTATTGTTCCCATCCTCAGCCTTCTTAATTTTCAATCTTGTGGAGTACTTGTGTGTTGGTTGGTTGTTGTTGTGATTTCTTGTTGGTTTTTGGTAATTTAGACTGGTATTATTGTGTGTGATTGTGATGTATACGTTAGTATTTTATGTATTTTCGATGTTGAGTGCTTTGAAAATTGTGTCATGTTTTGTATTGATTTGTATCTGTTCAGGTATTAGTTTGTTTTGTGTTTGTAACACAAAAAGGCACCATAATGAACATTTGGGAAAATTTACAAATAAGTCCACGAGAGACGCGACATTTATTCATTATTTTCCGATCTGTGTGTCATGTAAGTTACTTGTCGACTGCCACAGAAAGTTAGTTATTTGCCTGTTCAGCTAGTCCCGCTCTTCCAGAAAAGAATATTTAACTTTTCGTGAGTTTGCGGTCTGATGTAATTGCGCAAATATACAGTTGTGAAATAGGCAATATTGTCATACTGAGCCGAAAAAAGGCAATACTTTGTGGTCTTAGAAGTAACATAAATAAGTAATGTTTAACAGGAAATTAGCTAGTAAGACTAAATTTACGGGAAAGACTAAATATATTAATTAAAGAAAACTGGAAAGAGTTGCGGTAATTTGATAAGGTAATCGGCGCTTTACACGCATTTTACTATTTACAGTCACAACTAAACAAAGCAAAAGGTAAACAGATTAAGCTAAAGCTCATACGGAAAATAAAGGACTCATAAGTAGAAACATTAGGCTGATATGTTTGATTCTAATTCAGTTAATAATAACTTGCGGTAGTGAAAGTTAAAAGTATTCAAATGCATTAAAGGAATATAATGCGAGATTCTCAGCTATTGTGTTGAATCGAGAAGCTGAAACACGATTCTGTTGTTATAAGTACAGCATTGAATGTTGCAAATAAATTGTGTAACCTTATATATATAACCATATTATATATACACCGGTATATATATATATATATATATATATATATTATAACTGCACTACTATGCGTTATTGTAATGTAATGTTGTGTGTGAGTACCCACCTGCTGTCTGATCTTGCAGATTCTTCCGACTAGGGCGTGTGGATTTTGGATTTGAAGTTCGCAAGCTAGTAATCTCAAATTATTACAACAACACACATAATGGGTTACTTTAAAGGGGGAGAGTTTTGTGAGACTGGTAGGCTTTATCGTACAACAATAAAACACTGTTATATGGGGTAATAAAACGTTGTTTATTACACCAACAACACACAAGAATAGAATGGTTATAATGTTATGAATTTTCTTATAGTCTATACAATGAATCGATGTTTTTCGATTGTCTAATAGTTGAAAGAAACTGAACTCGTTCTTTGCGAGTTAATTGCAATTTAAATTTGACTTTATTAATTGATTTGAATTTAATTAAATTTATTTAATTAATTTGAATCTAAATGTTCATGAAACAAAATATAAAACTCTGGAATTAATTAGAATAATTCATTAAAATAAATTAGACGTGACAGTCTAGTTCACGTTATTTCATTTATAGTGATTCTACTTCTGATCTACTGCAGTATGATCTAAGATTAGATTGTCAGTTAAGATTTGTATAGCGCTTTTTTTATACTACTTCTATTTCTTAACTATAACTTACTAAAGCCTTAAACTGCTATACAGATTATCACAACGAATTTACTTTTTAATTACTAGAGTCTTTGCTTTTTGTTTGGCACCTGAATTATTTGAATTACAATGTTTTAATTGAAAAATAGAAAATTTGATCTGAAAAATAAATAAATGGATTTTGCTTTCCTGTTACTGAAGAGGATGTCGTCCCGATTTGTCCCTCGTCGATTCGAGTCCTCGGTTAGAGAAAGTAATCTGCTTAGAACTGCTGGATTCGGTCGTGGAGTTCAAAATTCGGCAACACTCTGTTTCCTTGCTGTTTGTGAATATTTTAACGTCTGCTGTTGTCTGCTGGAAGTGCTTCCTGTTCTCCGTCGATTTGCACGTTGCACGTCAGCGTGTGTGTGTGTGTGTGTGCTTCGTTCGGGCGGTCGCTCTGCTCGTCAGCTGTTAACCAATGATTTAGACGGCCTGTCTGCTGTATTCTTGAAGTCTGGTCTTGAAGTCGGGTGGATCTCTTGCGTGCTTATGACTATCTGGTAGTACACAATAAGCTTGGTTGATGTCTTGAAGAGTATCTCGCCTTTACGTAGCAATTACGAGCTATACAGATGATCTGTAGTTAGTGTGTTCGTAATCGCGTGTGTGTTGACCACGTAGAGTCTTCTTGTTGATCTTCACCACTTTGGCTACTAGACGATCGAAGGACTACGTCTTAACTTCGTGAGTACTGACAGAAGAGTGATTTTTCAACCATAAAACACCGCAGTAGCCGGGTCTCGCATGCAATGATTTCATTGGTCGACGCACTCTCCCTACTACATAAAATTTAGAATTCCCTTAGTCCGTGAGAATGAAGTCTGGTTCCCACAGACGGAGAATAGAATTATTATCTAATATTTAATTATCCGCCGGAACCACTTTGTCGCTAAGGATATCCTGTACTTATTTAATTTTGCAATAACTTGGTTGCAAATCAAGTTGTGTAAAATCTAAAATATACAATCTGTCACAAATTATTATCTTTATGACTTAGTAAAATCTCTTTACTGTATCTCTATTTTAACAGAAGTTATTTAATTATCTTAATTAACTCTTACATTTGTTAATTATATTGCATCAAATTTGCACACGTCATTATTAATATCTCGGCAAACATTTTGGCTATGTTAGATTTCGCCTTTATTTATTAGTTTCCGAGATATTAATAATTAACAGTTTGGGTGTGGTCGCTTCCTTGTACAGCGAACTGATTACATAACGACCACGTGTGCGTTGCTTTACACAGCATTATTTTCAATGCGCTACATTCAAATGGAGTTTTAACTGTTAATTTTTATTTAAATATGGTTTCAGCATGCGGTAAACATATAACCCCAAATAGTTAATATTTGGTTCCGTTATATATTCCCACACCCGCTTTAAAAAAAAAATGAATGTAATAATTACAGTTATTTTTTTTTTCTTAATCATTACACACATATTCTGTAATAATTATTCTTATTCTCTATACATTGTATTACTTATTCTGAAGACACGTACACAAGTGTTAATGTTATTGCATTATATACAATTTAATTCTAAATACATGTATTAAACTATCATATTTGCAACTTATTGCGTATAATGTTTTTAAAACGAGTAGTAGCCTTTGTTTATAAATAATGCCACGCGTACAAAGGAATTTTGCTGACAGTATTTAGAACCGTTATCGCCCGTCGCGCGCCTAATTGCTTGACCTAGTTTCAAATGTGGGTCAGGTAGTCGTTATCGCGTGACGTAACTGTTTCCTGCCGCTGTTCTCGTTCACTCAGTTGTATACGCTTATTATTTACCGCTATAGAAAACATTATTATTAATACACAAGTTATCTATAATTATTATTAATAATATTATAAAACACAAATTATTTATTTTAATTTTAATTATTATAATACAATTATTATTATCTCTAAAGTGCATCCAGTATATCATATGCATTTTTATGGGTGGCTCGACAATATTCCGCTATGTACTCGTCGAATTCGTACGCGTCCCCGGATATGATTTCTACGTCTTCCCACGCTGACTGTGTGGGAACGTCGTCGTCACTTTCCTGCTCTGGCGGATGTGCTTTTGTCGGTGCCCATTGTTGCATTGTGTTAACGGGCAACCACGTTTCCTTACCTTCCGGTTGAAATACTTTGTCAACTGGCGTACAAATTTCTGTATAAAATTCACTTTTCTTAAACCTAGCATTTTTTTTATTTTTACTTACTTTATTGCGATAGGTTTTGGCATAATTTATGGCGCTTCCCCCTTGGAGGCGCCCGTTTCCAAGTTTTTTGGAAACTTACGATTCTTTCTCCTCTCGTTGGGGTCTTTATTACTAGGAGTATCGCTGTCTTGCTCTATTGTATCGGTTCTAGCTATCTCAACCGTTTGCATAGCTCTAATCGGGGCCCCGTCGTTACCCTTATATTGCCCTTTTGATCTAGCAATATTTTGTTTGCCTTTGTATTCAAAGGTCTTATCTGGGGGTTTCGACGATGTTTGGGGTGGAGTAGAACTAGTACTCGGTCTCTGGTCAGGTTGCTGGTATTGTTCTCGCGTATTCTGCCCTTAAATATTTCGGCGAAAATCGGGATTATAACGCCACCCACCAAAATCAAAAACCGTCTCACTTTGGGACACTAGAATGAGTAGTTCGTCTACCGTGCGAATACCCTGGGTAAATACAGCTACTCTAATGTTATGATTAAAATGGTAGGCAAGCTTGATGACTATGTCAATCTCCGCAAATGCTGGGGTTAAATGCTTCGCGCGCTCGACCTGCTGGATTATATAATTTTCGGCGGTAATATTCATTTTCTTGTCAAAACGGCCATATTCCAGTTCATTGCGCAGAAGTCGTTGGGTATGCGAGTTCCAGTACCGGCTTTCAAATTTTTGTTTGAACTCCGCGTATGTGGACACTCTATCGCGTACAATGTTATACCACTTACGCGCCGAATCACGCATCGCGTTAACCACCCACTGTATTTTGTCTTGATCTTCTAGTCGGGAACCTACTCTAGCCATTTCACTCTCACACGCTAATAAAAATTCAATGGGGTTTTCGTTATTTTCCCCCGTAAAATACACGCGATTTTTCTCGTCGACAGGACCTTGTACCAAAATATTTGGAGCAGATCTCCTTCGTACCTCCTGTCGTACTTTCAAAATCTCGTCGCTTAACGTTTGTAAAACACTCTCTTTATTAGAGTCAATGTTGGATCGCGTCTCTACAATTGAAGCGTCTAATTTATCTACTCGTCGTTGCGTTTCTGTCACGTCCGCGTGAATTTTTACCTCTAGGGATTCCACCTTTTTGGAAACCTCTAGTGTTTGCTTTTCACAGCGGGTTATGTGGTCTTTGAACCGGCCCTCCATACATGTTACTTGTTCTATAAACGATTTTTGCATAGTGGTCTCAAAAACCTTAAACCGTTCATTGATTTTAGTATCGACCGTATTTACTCTTTCACCGATCTCTGCGACCTTCTCCGTTAATTGTTTATTACTCTCCGCGATTTTTGCATTGCTCTCCGCGATTTCGGTGACTTTAGCGGTCAACTCGTTTACACTTTCGTCTATTTTCGCGGTTAATTCTTTACTACTTTCTTTATTACTTTGCTTAATCTCGGCGTTTATGTCAGCGTTACTTTGTTCTAATGCTTCGGTTAGACTAACTCTCTGCGCTTCGATATTAGATTTTATTTCTGCGTTGCTAAGTTCAAATTTCGCGTCTATTTTCTCAAATTTCGCGTTCATATTTTCGTTCATTTGTTGTATTTGTTTAAGTATTTTATCCATATCCATTTCAAATACACAACAATGTCAAATATACCCAATTTAAAATACACAGAACAGTTTCAAATACACACAATAACTTTACTGTTGTACACACACCAGTCACAAAACTCTTTGAGGAATTCAGTTGGACGCCAGCTGTTTTACTAATTAAAACAGCAAAGTTTGTTTTAAAGTGAAAATTAAATTTAAATTGAATTTAATTAATTTAATTTAATTTGATCGTGCCCCACGTTCCGGGCAAGCCATTTATAACTCTACCACTTACTATGCGTTATTGTAATGTAATGTTGTGTGTGAGTACCCACCTGCTGTCTGATCTTGCAGATTCTTCCGACTAGGGCGTGTGGATTTTGGATTTGAAGTTCGCAAGCTAGTAATCTCAAATTATTACAACAACACACATAATGGGTTACTTTAAAGGGGGAGAGTTTTGTGAGACTGGTAGGCTTTATCGTACAACAATAAAACACTGTTATATGGGGTAATAAAACGTTGTTTATTACACCAACAACACACAAGAATAGAATGGTTATAATGTTATGAATTTTCTTATAGTCTATACAATGAATCGATGTTTTTCGATTGTCTAATAGTTGAAAGAAACTGAACTCGTTCTTTGCGAGTTAATTGCAATTTAAATTTGACTTTATTAATTGATTTGAATTTAATTAAATTTATTTAATTAATTTGAATCTAAATGTTCATGAAACAAAATATAAAACTCTGGAATTAATTAGAATAATTCATTAAAATAAATTAGACGTGACAGTCTAGTTCACGTTATTTCATTTATAGTGATTCTACTTCTGATCTACTGCAGTATGATCTAAGATTAGATTGTCAGTTAAGATTTGTATAGCGCTTTTTTTATACTACTTCTATTTCTTAACTATAACTTACTAAAGCCTTAAACTGCTATACAGATTATCACAACGAATTTACTTTTTAATTACTAGAGTCTTTGCTTTTTGTTTGGCACCTGAATTATTTGAATTACAATGTTTTAATTGAAAAATAGAAAATTTGATCTGAAAAATAAATAAATGGATTTTGCTTTCCTGTTACTGAAGAGGATGTCGTCCCGATTTGTCCCTCGTCGATTCGAGTCCTTGGTTAGAGAAAGTAATCTGCTTAGAACTGCTGGATTCGGTCGTGGAGTTCAAAATTCGGCAACACTCTGTTTCCTTGCTGTTTGTGAACATTTTAACGTCTGCTGTTGTCTGCTGGAAGTGCTTCCTGTTCTCCGTCGATTTGCACGTTGCACGTCAGCGTGTGTGTGTGTGTGTGTGTGCTTCGTTCGGGCGGTCGCTCTGCTCGTCAGCTGTTAACCAATGATTTAGACGGCCTCTCTGCTGTATTCTTGAAGTCTGGTATTGAAGTCGGGTGGATCTCTTGCGTGCTTATGACTATCTGGTAGTACACAATAAGCTTGGTTGATGTCTTGAAGAGTATCTCGCCTTTACGTAGCAATTACGAGCTATACAGATGATCTGTAGTTAGTGTGTTCGTAATCGCGTGTGTGTTGACCACGTAGAGTCTTCTTGTTGATCTTCACCACTTTGGCTACTAGACGATCGAAGGACTACGTCTTAACTTCGTGAGTACTGACAGAAGAGTGATTTTTCAACCATAAAACACCGCAGTAGCCGGGTCTCGCATGCAATGATTTCATTGGTCGACGCACTCTCCCTACTACATAAAATTTAGAATTCCCTTAGTCCGTGAGAATGAAGTCTGGTTCCCACAGACGGAGAATAGAATTATTATCTAATATTTAATTATCCGCCGGAACCACTTTGTCGCTAAGGATATCCTGTACTTATTTAATTTTGCAATAACTTGGTTGCAAATCAAGTTGTGTAAAATCTAAAATATACAATCTGTCACAAATTATTATCTTTATGACTTAGTAAAATCTCTTTACTGTATCTCTATTTTAACAGAAGTTATTTAATTATCTTAATTAACTCTTACATTTGTTAATTATATTGCATCAAATTTGCACACGTCATTATTAATATCTCGGCAAACATTTTGGCTATGTTAGATTTCGCCTTTATTTATTAGTTTCCGAGATATTAATAATTAACAGTTTGGGTGTGGTCGCTTCCTTGTACAGCGAACTGATTACATAACGACCACGTGTGCGTTGCTTTACACAGCATTATTTTCAATGCGCTACATTCAAATGGAGTTTTAACTGTTAATTTTTATTTAAATATGGTTTCAGCATGCGGTAAACATATAACCCCAAATAGTTAATATTTGGTTCCGTTATAATATATATATATATATATATATATATATATAATTTGTGATGTTTTCAATTTGTTTCTTCTACAAGTAGTAGAATTTTGTATATTTTGTAATAAAACAAATATAATCTGATAATGGGTTAATAAAATTTTTATTTATTTATTTTATTTTTTATATCATTAATTAATTTTAATTGGTTTTATTGATTTATTGTCAACGTTCAATAAAAAAATATTGATTAGTAACTGTGTATGCTCTGATGAAGAACTATTTGTTTCTTCGCGTTAAATAGATTTTCTTGGCCACATCAATTGCATGTAGCGGTCAATTCAGTATCTGTACTTCTTCTTCTGCTCGTTCCTTTCCTTCAGAAGTTCACGTTAGCATTTACTAATTAATGTAATTTAATTTATGACTCAAATAATCAATAAAACAATGTTTAAACAATAATTAAGTGTATTAGGTTCAAAGTAATTGTTTGAATTGCCGCGACTGGCTCGAGTCTGATTCGAGATTAAGTTCCAGTTCGATTATTACATATAAATTAATATTCAATTAAATTAATATAGTATAAGGGTTCTTTCAACTGTAGAAATAGTCAGGAAAAGCAAGAGAATTCAATACTTACAAATTATTAAAAACTTATTCATCAAACAGAAAAAATAATAAAGAATAAAATATATAAAATTTTAATATTACGATACAGATGTTTTCTGCGACGTCACTCGTGCTGCTCCCGACAGTCTGTGCGAATCACCAAAATGGCCGTCTCCGTAGGTTGTTCTACGATGTTAACTCAGCTACAAGATTTTACTTCAAATAAACGTTTCCTTTGGTTAATCCCTCTTCAGTGAAGTTGTTATTGGAATATCCACCAGTTGTAGTGTGTAGTTGTGTTCATCCACTGGATTTTGTTCGGTAACAGTTGTGTTGTGTCAAATGGTTCCTTTCACTCGTGGCCTGGTTATCTGAGTTTAATTTCGTTCTTCAGTCGTGTCTATACGTAGTGACAGCTCTATTTAATGTGTTTAATTTAGTTTAAGGTTTCAATTACCGTTATTACAGTATTCGTCACTTTATTTTATATTCTTTTATTTATTTTTTTTATAACTTCATCATATATCTTAGTTTGCGTTAAAAAATTACGTTCATAGTTCTCTGAAAATGTATTCCGACACGTCCGTTCTGTTTGGCTTTTAACAATCAACTAATTATATTTGTTCCTTCATATAGGAAATTCTATAAGATTTTGGTCTCATTTCTCATTGTTCATTGATCAGCTGTCCCTATCAAATAATTCAATCTTATAGAAAAAATGTCATATTTTACATTTAATTGGCTATAAATTATTTGTTTAGTACTTTTATGTAATTCTAATTATAGAACAATATTCTTGCTTTTATTTTATACAAGTTAATACTAAATTTGTACTGTTTTGGTTTGAATTAAGCTTCAGAATCACATTCTTTGAAATTTATCTATAGGCCTTAATTAGATTCACATAAATATCTATTAAATGGTTTACAATATGTTTTATGTTACGATTTTACTCACACTCGAACTTAGTTATAAATAAAATAAGTGTGTAATTGAGGGGAACACCACAAACCAGTTTTAAAAAGGACAACAAAAAACAATCATTAATATAAAGTCTTAATGTGTTTATTTATATAATTATTATGTGTTATTATTTTTTGTGTATACCATACAGAATATGTTGATAGTAGGAAATACTAGATGTTAGTATGTAAGAGTTTATTGTATTTGAATCATGTTAATTAATGTTGTATTTTTGTGAAGTAAGGAAAGGCAAAATAATAATTCAAACAACCCATAAATAGTGAATCAAAAAATATAAAACTAATAAGATGAATTCATAATAACATTGCTAGGAAAATTGAAAATTGATGACCAAGACAAATTCAATTTTAACCATATAAATCAAATCAGAGAATATAAATTTATAAAACCTAGATCAAATTGATATAAATTATCATTTTCAGAATACAAATACTTTATCCTAATGATAACAACGACCTATAATAGTGATTAAAAGAATCAGCATGTAAAATTGACTTAAATGGTGATTGTACAAGAAAATGCTAAAAGCAGTAAGCAAGCACTAGTAAAATGCAAATAAATTGTTAAATGTTTAAAATAATAGCCAGACATAAAAGGTAAATTACAAGGGTTTAATAAGTAAATGTAGGATACAATTGTTTCAACTTTTACCTGTGGATAAATATAAATATTATATGTTAGCTATCCTTTTAACTTATAATGGCATAATTTAGGAATAAATGTTATTTATAATGCTATTATATTATTATTTTTGAAAAAATATTTTTACAGTATATCGAGTGAGTGTGGTTGTATATACGTGGGTGAATCTTGTCGACTATTACAGGTTCGTGTGAATCAGAATAAAGTGAGTGTTCAGAGAGGTTACACTTCTTAATAAAGGTTGGTTGAGCATGTGTGAAAGGGGCAACATACGATTTTATGACAGGAAGCAAAAATTATTGGTAAAGTAAGGACATGGTTTGAACGAAAATTTAAGGAAGCTGCTTTTATTGTTATAAATAATAATTACATTAATCAGGTTTTAAGGAGGCCTTGACTCAGTAATGGGTTGCTGCGCCGCTCAAGAAGAAGATTAGTTAGGTTAGCAGCGAAATTCCGAACATCTGGCTTCGATCCATTCGTAAAGCACTTTAGGGTGGCCTTAGCGGTTTGTGCGTAGGCGGTGTTACCTACTTTCACTGTTACTATAAAAGGGATGGGCCCGTTGCGTCCCTGCACAGTATTTTGTTAACCTTACTGGTGTACAAGTGTTCGTGTGCATTACGCTTGTGTTTTGTAAGTGTTGCGTGTTTGCTCATAGTAAAAATTAATTTGTATTAATTTATGTTTTGATTACATATTATGCAAACCCTTGTTATTGTTATTTTATTGTCTATCTATTACTTGTTATTTCTTTACATGTACTAACGTAAATTAACCTGAAGAGGGTTGCCGATTGCTTGGCTGGCCTAAACGTCGCATTTATATTTTTTCTGTGATGGCAAAAGCCCGTCCAGATACACTCAAATTTACATAATAATGTATCAAAATATTAGTAACGAATGTTTTATCAAGACCAGGTCGGCCGCAATCAGAACTATCGAAATAGGCAATAACAGAATGAATAAATTTTTTTTAATTCATAAATTCAGCAGGAATTTTTTTTTTGCCTCTACTTCAAAACTGATAACTAGTGCAAAAATATGATTTCACTTAAGGCTAAAATTTAAAAATATATTATCTTACTTTCAATATTACAAGAACAATTTCAATTATTATAATCTAATAATCTGGGTTGTTTTTTCTGAAGTTATGGGTATTTTTAGCAAAGCGAGAAAGAACGAATGTAACTACTCCTAATTTAAACCTTCAATTTTAAAAACGGCAAAAGAAAACTTTTTCGTTTTGAGGGTATATTGGTACCAAAGTAGATTTATATGGCGTTAATTTTGTACGGCCAGAGAAATGGAACATATTAAAACGAAAAACAAAAACCCGTGAATGGAAAAACACTATTATTTCGTAATACAAAAATTCATTTATTGCTGTAAAAGGAGCAATGTTTACGAAGAACAAGCAAACTAAGCAAACAAGCAAAAAATGTTTTATTTCATAGCAACGTGATAGTGTATGAAAACAGTGGGATTAGAAAATCAGCTAATAGGCCTACGTTTTATTTGATATTCCAAGAATACTTCGACTAGAGTCTACTGTTGTTTTATTATTTTTCTCCTTTTAAAAGACCCAATGTTATTACCGAAATTAATCGAATGAACTTATTTATTCAATCACATGCAGTATTTTTGGGCTTACAGGAGCACGTACACATATAAAAATATGCGTAACAGAACAAAGATCGCTCCTCGTATAGTCGGGTAATCACTGGCCGAATTGTTTTAGTTAAAATTCATTCACGCATTACCTGTACTTATTGACCGATCCCCTCTAAACTTTTCATTATTTATTGGTTGACGGTCACTACGAGTTTAAGGATTCAATTATAAATGTTATTCAATGAAAAAAGACTTGATATGATGATAAATGTAGATGATTACGAGATTAGAGTGCGTTGTAACTTATCAGTGACAAGGAATCTGTGTATAGAATTAAAGTTGGCACAAGAGACACCGGCAGTTCTAGAGTGTATGATCCGCTTCTCTACCGAAGAATCTGTAAAATAACAAAGAGGTATTGCTAAGATCCAGGATACTAACGAATAAAATAATCGTCATACGTTATGTTAAAAAATGAGATTTGGTTCACAATTGCAGTGTCCCAGTCATTTATCAAACAGTTTGCTTTCCTGTTAATCTTATTAACGTCATTAAACTCCTCAATACGTGAAGTCTATAAAGTAGGTGAATAAGTGGTAGCGTGGCCGAGCGGTCTAAGGCACTGGTTTACATCACCAGTCTCTTCGGAGGCGTGGGTTCGAATCCCACCGCTCCCAAGTCATGTTTTGTTACAGCATTTGGTTTCAAGGTTTACTCTATTTTAGTAAGTCGAATGAATACAACAGGCCGATATAAAATTGTATAAAAAAATCTCTAATAAAGAACACACATTTATAATAAAATAATAAAAATCGTTATTTACACACACGCATACACAAACACACACACAGCATAATGGTTATTATAAAATTTTAGTATAAAATAAATCAAGTTGAATAGCCATTACGTGAATTCGTGTGTACATGTACTTATGTGTGTTTGTATGTCTGTGTGATTCTTGACGCATGACCAAATATAAATAATTATCTATAATTAAAAAGAATAATGTTTATGAATAAAAAATTTACAGTGTTTCCACATAATATTATTTCATTACTTCTTCTTATGTATGCCGTATTTCAGGACGCTGGTATCTAACGTCATCATATTATTCAGTTATAACAGTATTAAATTCAAAAATTTCAAAATTTTTCAGCAAAAGGCTTTTAGATGTTAGACTTTGCGCTAACAAAATGTAGGCTACATAGGTAAAACGATTAAAATAAATACGTTACACACACATGTGCGAACACACTCATACACACATATACCATGTGAACAGATTTTTTGTCTATAACAGATTTGATTCGGCAACAGAGGTCACCTTTTTCTTCTTCAGATAACTTTTGGATACTCGATTCAACTGATGAAATTAGAACGAATAGGAGGAACGTCTTACCCGCAAGTTCAAAATTGAGCCCTATATTCAAAACTCGAGTCTGTATGTCCCATTGGACATGGTCAGACAAGTTAACAATAAAATTTTTGGTATTGCAAACAGGTGAATCATGACTACGAGAAAATTTGTTCAATAACTTTTATAGTTTCTGAACATGTTTATCGCTAAGTCTACATAAAACTCATAGTGTTTACACTGTATATTAAGAGTACATTTTTAAAAGGATCTGGTAGTAAATTATTTTTGAAAGAGATTAGAAAAATATTAATTTTATTTAACAGTTTACATTTATTGCTCCGGTGGAATTTAATCCTACGTTTAAAAAGGAACCTTTTTGCGTTGTCAATTATAGTTCTTGCTTTGTGGCCAGAAATTCTTTGCGCTTTTGCTGAATTCTTTTGAATCAACGTTAAGAGAGATAGCTTTCGTTAAAAACTTAAAATGTGCAACAGTATGCGCTAACTTAATATACAAGTTGTCTAATTCTCAACGTCGCATTTTTTGTGATGGTAAAAGTCCGTTCTCTCTCTCTCCTATGGCGCTACAGCCCAAATCGGGCCCTGGCCTCCACCAATCTCCGCCTCCAATCCACTCTATCCACTGCAACCCTCCTCCAGTTTCTTATCCCCATGTCTCTCGCGTCCTCTGCAACGCCATCTTTCCACCTCTTCCTCTTCCTCCTCCTCTTAACTAAAAGTCCGTTCAGTTAGTTTAAAATTCATATATCTACAATCCATAGCAGGCAACTTTTAAATTCATTTTTAGCCTATTACTGATTCATTAATCCAGACTAACTTATTATTAATGCTTTATTATTAATTTTTTAATTTTTTAATAAATTTGTTATTATTGTTTACCAGAAAGTAGTTAATAAAAGCTGTAATAATTTAGTTAAATATTTGAAACTTAAGTTTTATTCGCGGTTTCTGCAATTCATATCAGATGTCTTAAAATTAACTTTAAGACTTCGATTATAAAAATTAGTTTCTGTTTAGCACATATACGGTATACGTAATCTCTTGTAAATTAGTGGGAAGGATACATAATTTAACTTTCCGACATTAGGTAATTAACGTGCAGCTAGTTAAGAAAAACACACATTATCTTACCGCTTTATGATGGAATGCCAGGAAGATATATGCATGATGTGTAGAAAGGAGGAGTGTAGAAATTTCCACGCCCATTGCACATCATAAAGCTGTTTCTCAGCTGACAATATAAGGTATTATCGTCTCTGAAGCTTATTTATTACCTTTTGTCAAGGGAGTCTTTTATATTGTGTGTCGTGTAGCAATAGCTTATGTTGGTTTATGGGGCGATACGTCAGCATAATACTGTACCGTGGAATATACTGTAACCGCATTGACTGTTAATGTAGCACTCACAGTGGGGTACAACGTTTGGAGTAACCAACTCATCCCACTCTACTGATCTATGCATGTATATGTTACATAGTTTTCATTAACGTGAGTTTACAGTGAGCAGGCGCGAGGGTCGTATGCATGTATATGCATATAGACTATATTCATTTTTTCCACTTTAGAATAGGTTGTGTATAGTATTTTTTTTTAAATTAAGTCAGTAATTTTATTAGTGTTTGCTATATAACAAAACATGTACACATAAAAGGCGAATTAATTTTTTTGAAAGTTTCATGAATCCTACCAGTTTCAGATACCATAAAAGGATATCAATAATGTCTACCTGTGCTTCTTGATGACTCCATGTGGGTGGAGGCTTGAACTCATCAATTAAATCAGTAACCAACACACATCGTGTCAGAAGCCCGCTATTTCGGGTAAGATTGAAAAGTGTGTTTTGCTCGTCCCTGACAGTAGCTGGATATAGGCGTAGTGAATCCTAGTGGCACCGCTTGAACGGATACTAGGGTTGTCGTCCCTGGCGAATAGGGAGTGGCTAGTGCCAGGAGGGGCGTTACTGTAGGAACTCATTTAACACGAAAATTGGAAAATGTTGGACGTACGTTATGATGGCACACCTCGCCCTGGCGGATGTTAGTGCCGCGCAGCATGTAAAGGAAATATGTACCGAGCGTCTCTTGCAGTAACTGTGTCGATTAGGTCAGTTTTCAGTTTGTATATTTTAAGTAAATTGAACCTCAGTAACGCTTGGAGCCCCGCCTCGCTCAAACTCTCTTTCTCTGGCGCCCGTAGGATTTGGTGTATCTGTGTTACGGAACGTGATAAGGGAGGCCACGGTTACCGGTTTACATTGACCCGCGATGAATGTTCTTCTATCTTCCCACGGAAGGTGGAAGAGATCCGGTGTTGTTCTTGCGGGTTCATGGCCGGTGTCTGAGCCCTCGGCTTGTTGTGTTGCGCACACGACATATTAAAACATGCTAACATGGGATCGTGAATAAACTCGTCCCGGGTCCTATTTCTCAGCGTACAGGAGTTAATGAATACTAACATAGTTGCTGCCAAGTTTAACTTCTGTTAGTGCTAGATTCGCCTCTCACCGAATTTAGCTAGGTGCCATGTTATAGGTTGGTGATATGGCCTATTTTGCCAAAGGAACGTAATACCGGCCAACACTTTTTCTTCAAGTTTCTCAATATACAACATCAATGTAAACAAATTAAAAACACGAATGAAGAAATAAAACAAATGAGTATAATGTAAAGGAGTAAACGCGGAGAGAAAGGAAGACTATATATTTCCTATCCTCGAGTTCAGTGAAACTTTACTAAAACATATACACGCACGCGCGCGCACGGGCGTCTTCCGAGAAACTAACACTGACTTAAGTGTTAAAACTTTCTTAGCAACATTTTTATACTTCTCATTCCAATCTTGTGTTTTCCTAACAAACATATTAATATAAGTTGGCAATGATCTTATTTAATAAGGAGTGGACATAGTATCCTTGTTTTTCCTGTTAGGATAGACTTAACAGTCCTAGTTTATTCACTTTTTCACACCTATCCTTTTTGCTAGCAAACATAGTATAAGAAAAAATGAGATAATTGAATGGCAATGTGTATATAATTTTAATACTCTAAGTCGAAGGTTTTAATAACCCGCTCGCACAATATTCTAAACTCTAAGGTAAAGCCAACACGTCTTTCCAATCTACGACAAAACGAATAAAATATGTAGGTTTTTCTAAATTAATGGTTATTAAAAATACGTGTACAAATTGTAAGAGTATTTATGGCAGAAATGTAGATCATTTACTTAGTTATCTGATACAACTGGGCTACTACAAAATTTTACCATACTTCAAACTGTTGGTCGAAACCTACAAATATGTTGAAGAATTTCCTAATTTGAATGTGACTCATAATGTTTAAAAATTGAATAAATGCATAACATTAGACATATAACATGTATTTCAAACATATAACAATAGGCCTACGTTGTATCACGTTAAAATATTTGAAGATCAATCATGGTCTGACTTCGTTGTTAACAAAAGTGACGCTTTCCAAAACGTCAGATATTAGTCTTGTTGGATGCTGTACATAAAATTAAACCATTTTCACTGTCGCATATACGAAACATAGTGTGGGCGTGGACTCTGTGTTCCGTACTTCACTCAATTATTTAATAAAATATGTACACGATAGTAAAAATTGTCATATTACAATATTAATAATAATCAACTACATATTAAGCTAAAACGTTTATAAACTAAAAAGTTAACGAAGTATAGGGTTTAACAGAATCTCTACACAAATTTTGTTCCATGCGGAGGTACATTCAGAAAGAACGACTGCTGACGAAGCCTTAAGAGTTGAAACCTGTCATTTTTTTAATAAAAAGGTCACACTGCAGTACAAAGTAATGAATTCTTAAAATAGGCCTATATAGTGTATGTATGTGCGTGTGTGTGAATTTATCGCTATCTATTGACTTTAATATAAATAAATAATTCTTCGCTGTCTACATCCTGACTGTATACTTAAATAGAATTAGTAATATAAACTGAACACACGCGGTCGAGTGCGCGCGCGGACACACACACATACACACACACTTTTTCTGGATAGAATCTGCAAACGTTATTATGTTTCTTGTCAAACGTGCTGAAACCTGATTTAAGTTGGTTTAATAGGTTAGCTGCATTGATATGCGGCTGCATCATCTAAAAGTACTGGAGAATGATTTAGCAAAAACGTCTTCTGCTGGGTTGGTGTGAAGGCTGACTATGTACAGAGAATGAGTTGACCTAGTATATTTCATTACTGTGGGATAGAAATGATTTTTCTGTTGTATACAAAACAGTATTTTGGTACATAACTTAAATCAGTATCTTATGCAACAGTGTTAACACGTTAATAATATGTTTCATAGGTTGTGGTGTTACACATGAACAACCTACCACATGTGAAAAACTAAGATAATTGAAAAAACAAACCATGAAGTTACAGGTTTATCCACGGTTGGAAATCCATGCCTCCATCCATGACAAGGAGCTTATTCGTTGGGGGGGGGGGAACTCTGCTAAGAATTTTCAAGCACCAGTGTTAAATGTTAACCAGAATAGGACGAAACAATGATAAAAAGAGATGAGATTTCGACTTGCGACATGGAATATACATAAATAGAAGATTTAAAATAAAAAGTAAAGATGCCGTAAAATAATTTGAGAATGTAAACATTGATATACAGACTATTAGATAAAGAAACAAACAAAAACCTGGAGGACGTCAGAGATGTGTTGAACTGAGCATGAAGAAGTTTTTTTAACGGATACAAAACAGGTAGATATTTTATTTGACGTGTACGTACAGATGCAATAAACAGGCATCCTGTCGGTTTGCGGCGGTGTGTACAAGATCGGCAGTGATCGGTGTATACGGAATATCCAGTGGTCTCTAGGCTCCTTCAACTATGCAATTATCTTCGAAGCATCGTACAGAAAGCGGTAGATTCGTCTCACAACCGTAGCAGGGTATATTATAGGGCGAAGGCATACTGTAGAAGCGGCCATCAGTAAGTTTAAGACTGCAATTCAGTGTGCGTTTAGTTTAAAGAGATTATAGTGAATTATCGTGTGTGGACAATTAGTAGATACCATTAATTATTATTATCTGTCGATTACTGTGTTACGTTAGCGTATGTTGGACAAACGTATACTTGAAGGACGAGTTATACTGGACATTGTATTGTCGTCTTTGTTTACTTAACTTTAATCAAAGTGGTTTATCAATTTCTCTGTGTTTAATTATTAATTTCCACTATTTTAATTCGACGGTACGTGGATCCTTGTAGCAATATTGTGACAAAAAATTAGGTCTTTTATTACGTCTTGAGGAGTATAATAAACAATACTATTAGTATTTTTGTCCAAATGGGTAAAATATGGTTAGCATTTCCGGAAATCTTTATAATCTGCTTTGAAATATCAAAATAAATTTAAATTAGCCTCCGTTTTATTTTCGTAGTTTGTCTTTTTAAAATCTGCATTTTCAGAGATTATACATTTTATTTGAAATAAAATGGAAGCACTGAATCTTAACATTTTTAAAATTTATAAACGTTTTACATATGGGGCTGAGCAATGATGTAAGTTACCTATTACACAAATATGCGTGTTAGTCTGCGCGAGAACGTGTGTACTGCTTTAATATCCAAAGAATATTTTTAGCTATTCCTGTAATATAATAGACTCTCAATTCAAAAATGTGTAGTAAAACTGATTACATGAAATAAAAAATCATTTCCATAATGTTCAAATCTTATTAAATTATACTTGTCTCATTGTTAAACTCGCTGGGGCGGTTAAATGCCTCCACATTTTTACGCCTACTTTTAAACTGAAATTGATCGTCTATAAGGTATTTTGTTGACCTGTTCTACAGCAAAATTAAATATTGTTTTTTCAATACATACAAATTACGTTTAAACAGTAGATGTTACAGAATTTTGCAAAATTAATATATATGTTTATTTATGTAGTGTCTCTAATATTATGTAAGGTGTTGGGTGTAAACTTAGAATCCTCTTTAACAAGATCCATAATATCAGAAGTTTTTATTTTAAAAATACAATATGTATTCTCAAAGGAGAATAAAGTTATAAAGATTCACGTGTTGGTATTAACTGAAGCAGATACACTACTTTATTAATTGAAGTAAAATATGCTTGACAATTCATAGTGATATGATTGGAGCCATAAAGTTAAAAATATTGTATTGTTGGAGGTAGTAAAAACAACATAGTACTGTACTGCCAAATTTAAGAGTTTATTATTCTTTATGTTAGTCTGTCTTGTAGGATACTGTTGTTAAGTAATTATTAGTGTTATTTTATAAGTATGGTTAATTGTTAATAATCCTTGTTTTCATCGCGAAAGTTGGACAAAATTTACCTTGTGATTCTAAGAAGTTATCGAGTACAAATACGTAATTCTAATGTCCCTACAGATCATTACTAATAATAAACACCACGCATATATTGCAATATTAAAACACGAATTAACTACACTATACAATGTATATTTGAATAAAATCCATAAAAGTGAATTTGTAAATGGAGAACATGTCTTCACTTCCGTGTAGAGGTGACGTGAGCTTTGAAACTATTGAACCATCACTTGAATGGAAAAGTAATAAGTTGTTTTACCGGTAAATTTAAGTGAGGATCATTGCAGAGAGGCGTTTGATTATTAAATTTACTTTAGAAGCTTCTTGTTCATATTTAACACTTTAACGACTATACGGTCACATACGAACATTTGGCAGGATTGGCAGAATACTACTCTCTCTCTCCCTCTCTCTCTTTCTCTGTCACACACACACACACACACACAAACTGTTTTCTGGAACCGAGTATTGAAGAGTACGCGCGCGTGTGGCGTTTTTGATGAAAGGGAAAGAGAACGCGAATTCCTATTTAGTATCTACTCTCCACGATTTGCAACACTGTAATAGGAAATCAAACAAAATGTCCTGACACCAACAAAAAAGTTAATTATTCCATGTTCTGATTACATTGTACGTTCATTAGAACTTTGCAAATTCTACTTCAAGTGTAAAACAAACGCGTTATTTAGTTTAATAATGCAAATCAGAATTCATACAGAAACCCTTTTAAATTACACATACTGGCGTTGTACTGAATACGAGTCCCCGTGACAGACGTAATTCAATTTGCCCTCCAGGCGCTTAATTTGCTGAGTATGCTGACTGTCATAGTTGTAATCATGGAAATTTTGGAGTAACCGTGGTAGACAGAAATGCATTGGCAAACTATTCTAGTTTGTGCAACTAGTCCGATGTAATCAGTACGATGTCATCGACTACGAAGTCATGTAATTATTGGTCCCAACAGAATTTCCAGTTAGCCATTACGTTGCAATACGTAATATGCAACTTAAACAAATTACGTTGCAATTATTTACAAACATTAAGTAACACAAGATACGTTAAGGTTCTCTTTCGTTTCATGTAACATACACTTGGAGACTTGGAACGAACGCCACAAGTCTGCTACATTTTTGCTATTTGCAATCCATTTTGAAATCTCTACATTAATTTTCAAGTTTCAATAAACGTTTACGCAATGTTTGTATATTTTTTTAAAATAAATCCTATATTCACCTGTACTTATAGTGTTTTCTCCAACATAATCACCTTCGCAGGTAACATAATTTTTCCGGCTTTATAGTTTTAAACCTTTCTGGACAATATTTGGCTTAGAGTCGCTCGGCGATTTTCATGTCTTCGGCAGTCACATAACCTTGTGTTTCATATTTCTTATCATTCTCGGGAAGACAAAAAGAACGCATGGGTACATACCTGGTAAATACGCAGATTGGGGTATCAGTACAATGTTATATTTTGCCCAAGTATAAAATTCCTAAAAAAAAAAATCCTTCCATAAATATGTTCCTTTTCCTTTTCTAGAATACGTAGAATAGTACTCTTAATTGACCGTAAAAACTAATCATAAAATTTCATGAAACATAATACCACGCTTTTCATCGAAAACGAGCTTCAATTTATTCACATTGTGCTTAAGGCTTCTCCCCTTCAAAAATTGCTTATTATAAAACACAGCTGATTCAATTATCTGTCTGATCGTGAAGCTAATTAGTTAAGCATACAGTGTGGCGAAAACTTTGAGAATTGTTACAGACAGTTGTTGTGAACGAAAATAACAAAAAACAATTTTGAATCGGCATTTTTTCTCGCAAAAGAAAATGCAACACCTTTCTAACCATACCCCGTACCAGACTAAAGAATAATCACTTATTATTACTACAATGATTCAGGGATTGCTTAATAAATCTTAATATCAATACGGACACCCTATTCTGTCTGTCTAGGATTGCCGCTTCTCACTACAGTATGTCACTGCAATAAAATTATTATAAAAATAATTATTTTTGAACGTAAGTATAAGAATCGAATTGTCTCAGGAACATTTAACATCATCGAATAATATTTAATTATTTATCCAATCAGTAGCTGCAGATATAATAATGCTATATGATGAGAAAACAATTTTTATCTTTGCAGGAAAAACTATTTATTTTTGTTACAAATTTAATTTTATATCTGCAAGAAACATAGAACGTATAATATAACAACATGCGCGCATGCGCCTAAACACACCTTCCCTCCCTGAGGTAAACAGTTGAATAAATTCATAAATTCATGAATAACAGTTAACTAATCAAGATGTTAACTGTTACAGAAAATGAAATTACTTCACTAAAAATGTGTTACAATTTTTGTCTTTTATATCTCCTATCAAATTATTTTCCCTTCGTGAGTGATGAAACTTTTACAAACTTAATAAAGGAAGAAAGCCTCTTCCGACATAATCCTCTTTATAGTGACAACGTAGCCACCCGAGAGACACATTGCTACACAGGTTATAACTCTTTAGAAGTTATAAAATTTTTGTTTTAAAAATGTATTAAAAGGATTAAGTTTTCCTTGTGTCCAAACACAGAACACTTTTTTAAACCGTGTTTTTCTTTTTTTATTTGGTCCCAGTTGTTAATGCTCATTAACTGGTTCCCACTTAGTTTGATATTTTCACCTACGTTTATTATAAATACGCCAATTCAAATTAATATTTGTGCGTATGGTCACATATTTTTAACTTGGAACATGGAGGTAATAACACAGAATGTGCTGTTAACGTATTACAAAGAAATTAACAAAAACTAAATAGTAATAGCATATATTATAAAAATGAATTAACTTTAAAAATAAAAGCAAATATACATTGTTATTAATACCGTTGCGAAATGAGAATTTTTGTGTATAAAACAAATAATATAACACCTTTTATATAACAACTGTAATGACATATAACATTTATTTTGGGTTTTTTAAAAAGTAATTGAACGGGTGAGAAGAAGAAGGAAAACATTCCAGAGATCATTAATTTTATAAAACGATAAAAAACTGTTTTGTGGCTAAATGAGCGACTGTATGGAAAACTTATAATTATAAAGTTACTCAATAAAACTATGATTAAAGGTCCCAAGTTACAATACTAGCATAATTTGAGCAAGTAAACCGTTATATGATAGTAAATTTTGTGGAATCTTTTCCTTTTTGATCTCAGTTCCAACCGATATTAGCTAATATTTTTTAAAAATCGTAATTGAATATTTTATTTACTTTTTACCGTTGTTCGTGCAATTGTTTGTACTCACAGTAATCATTTTCTGTTTTCTTTATTAGAAAATAACAAAGAAATATATACAACAACTAAAATAACAAGTGTCTTTCTCTTCTCAGTTAGTAACACTTTTAATCACTTCGAATACCGTTATAAAAATATGGAGATAGTAACAGAGAATATGCTGTTAACGTATTACAAGAAGTTAACAAAAACTAAATAATAATAACATATGTATTATAATAATGAATTAATTTAAAAAATAAAAGCAAACATACATTGTTATTATTACTATTGCGAAATGAGAACTTTTGTGTATAAAACAATTAATATGACACTTTTTATATAATAATTGTAATGACACATAACATTTACGTTTGGGTTTTTTAAAATAATTTTTATTGCTTGTAAGAGCAAAAATAAATTTCCATCATAAAACAGGGTTTGCACACTGAAGTTTTAACAAGGAGTACCATTTGCTCGTAGACCGAATGTAGTGACATTTGCTCGGAGAAAAACATCGTTCTAGAATACTCATAATGATTCTAGGAAGTGTACTATGGTATTAAGCAGTTACATTTGTACAGAAGCCAACGATGATTTTTAAAATCTGTTACGTGGTATAACTGAAAACATAACTCTTTTATTTCTTCTAACAATTAATTTAAAAAGAAAAAATTGTTTATATTGACAACTTTCAACTAATCGTTAAAAATAAAAAACTTATATTTGCAGTTTTTTTAGTTAGCCTGATTAAATTTTCTGCGCCTAAATCCCATATATTTTTGTATTGTTATTGACGTTATCAATTATATTAATAACAAAAAAATATAATTAATTGTAATTATTTCATCACATTACATTATAATTATACAATTTCGTTAATTATATGCATTGTTTTATCAGAACTATTGTTATTAACATTAAACACATCCTTATTATTTGTTGTTGTTGTTGTTGTTGTTATTATTATTGTTATTGTTATTTCAATGCTGCTCTTATTTGTTGTTATTAAATGTATTGACACGTGCACCAAAGTATTTTTTTATGCTTCTGATATTAAAGGGTGTTTAAGGCTGATTATTGGCACTCATGAGTACTTTTCAGGTGTACCAGCACCTGGTACAAAACAAAAAAAAACAAATTTTTTTATTTGACTTCTTTCAGAAACATTCATATAAAGTACCACCTATCGATTTGAAAACTGAAAACTTGAAGAATCCTAACTAATATGTTAACTTCTAGCCTGCTTCTGTCACCACACTATTTAATTTACAAAAGAATATTCTTCCAAGTTGTGATATCGTGAAATATTCATAGTATTCAAAATGGTGAGCAACATTCTTGAAAAAAGGCCATAGTAAATGAGAGAAAACCAAATGTTTTAACTGTATGCAAATACGCAGCTAACGAAAATTAGATTTTTCCATTGCCTAAGTTATGTTAATACACAAACGTCTTCTACTTATTACGTTTTAATAGGAAGTATTAAATAGTGTCCAATAACCTAGTTATTAGAACTTTCCTAGCTATGCTTGTTCAACTTTACTAGCTATACGTAGGCCATAAGTATGCAGAGGTGGTTTTGCAGCTTTCCACCCGTCGACAAGTCACTACAGACATTTGAATTTATAAATAAATAAATTTCAAAAAATCAGGAAATTTTTTCTAACTAACTAACGAAATTATATTAAGCCTTGTAATTTCCCAAACGCAACAAGTAAACGTTATTTGTATGGTACATCGAAATAATAAACAAAGAAAGCGAGTAAACATATTTTATAAATAGAATGTTTGGATTCAAAAATTATTGTCAACTGCAGGAAAAAATATGGCTCCACCATGGTGAATACATACAAACAGAAACGCACATAAACACACAGAACTTTACCAAAAATGTAGGCCTAAAAATATAACGTTATTTGCAGACCTGCTGTGACTAATCACGTTTATCACAGCAATTCCACAGATAACATAAATTAATTAGCATTTGTCTTACTCTGCCAACTGCTCAAGTCTGTTCGGTTGAGTTACTCTGTATGCTTGGACAAGACTGTACCCGCGCGACATAATATACTACAACATTACACATACCATGAATATAATGAGAAACTTATACTCAAAACCAACTGTAAACCACCGGCTAGGTCGTAGAATTTTGTGTTCGTTGAGCTAAGTATAATTCCTACATTTTTTTCTGGTAAGTATAATACATTTTTTTATTAGGAGTAACTGTTCGATGGCATGAAATACCTAACAAAATATCGACAGGTAAAATCACCAATTTATTACCACTAATTTAAAAATTTAATTAAATATTACACAAAATTTAGAATCTTTCGTGTTTAAGAAGCTAAAATAAAAACATAATTATACTTCACTCAAAACAATATATAAACATCAAACGTAAAACACATATATAAAAAAATATTTAAATATATACATTGCTTGGGTTTCTAACATAAAAGTAAATTTACATCATTAACTTTTTTAATATTTCTAATTATTAATGATAGTACTATTTATATTATTTATTAAATATATTTGAAACATACTATGTTATTTAACTTCAAGTTAAAAGATTATTATTTATAGTGCACCCGTTTTTAATATATGGAAAATTATTAGCAACAAAAAATAAAATTACATACTAATTATTTCAATTTGTATACAGTATGTACATTTATGTATTGCTTTTCTCTGTTTATATTATATCTCGGTTTTTTATAATTTATGTTTAAAATAACTGTTCATCTTTCACCAGCGTATACTGCTGTGTTACCGTTGCGAAGCTATTGTTTCGTGTGTGCGTGTGCGCGCTCATGGACGATGTTAATGATGATTATTGTGTTGATCTGGTACTCCCATATACATCGTTGGTTGATCGTCATGATGATGGTGATGGTTCCGGTGCTGCTCCGTCGATCATGCCATGTGTTGTTTACTCCCAGATGATGTTCTTGATGAGATACTATGTCGACATAAGCAGACTATGTTAATGGTAAAGCAGAGCAACACAGTGACCCCGTTAAAGCAATTGGTGTCTGTTTCCCGTTCGAAATTGCCCGAGGTATTTATAGCCTAGTGTAAATCGAACATGTCAGGTTTGGCATAATTCCGTCTTTAACTTGTTAAACTTGGTATAAGCGTGCAGGTCGTGAGTTTTACATAGGTAATTTTTCGCCTGTTTTTGCACAAACGGCACTACTTGATTTGCTACTCGTATTATATAATTTGCGAATTTAATTAAATAAAATATACTTGAGTATTCGTCTTTACTCCTATCTGAACTGGAGTTTACTCACACTAAGGAAATACACACGTAGACAGAAACATGTTTCACTGACCGTACAATCAGGTGTGGGCTGCCCGAACCCACGCACGCACACACACACACACACACACACACACACACACACACACACACACACACACACACACACACACACAGCTGTTGTAGCCGACAGGTGTTCCAAAACAACACGTCCAAAATTGTCTGGTTTTTGCCTATCCGTTTATGCTTACCCTATTTAAAATTAATTACTTTTAACAGTCTCTATATTGTTTATATACAAAAAATATTAATCTGGGTCAAATTTTTGCAACACAAAATACATTATAGCAGTAAACATACAGTAATTTGCTGTGCTTATTAAAAAAATTCTTGTCGTCATAAACATTGATTATATTTGTATTACATGCCACAATTTCTGTGTATTTTATCCACATTTGCGTGTTAATAGCCTTTTGTGTAATGCAGATTCGTAAGGCAAATAAATGTATATAAATTAACCAATCTATTTGTCAGCCATTGTTATTGTATATTAACAAACTCTGCTAGGTTTCTTTGAAATATACAGTTACTTAATAAACTACCAGAAGAGATATTAAAAAATTGAAGTGACTGAAGTGATAATACTAATTTTCTAATGTAATAAAATTTTTTTTAAATAGTATTGTGTTTGGAAACATGAAGTACAAAAACGTAAATAATATAAAATATATTCTGAAGTTACAAGAATATATTAGACTTACTTCATTAGATTATAACTGTGACTTATTTTAAAACACTAAACACTGTACCTTTTACGCTAACGAAAGATGTTTTAGTTTGTCGATTATACTTTCCGATTTCAACGGTTTTTTACAAAATTATTATGTTATTACAGAACAAGTGAGCCGTTTCAAATATATCTGCTGTGCTGTAAGCTATGAATCTGAATATGACATAAAAGAAAAGATAAATGAATTTAGGGATATTTGTAGTACGATTCATAGAAATCTTAGAAATAAAACAAGACATAGCACAAGGATTAAATTTCATAAGACAATTACAATAGCCACATTGACATACGCGAGTGAAGCGTGGGTCACGTCAAGAAAGGAATGCGGCAAGATTCAGAGTGCTGAAATGCAGTGTCTTCGAAGCACTTTAAATTATAATTGCAAGGTAGAATAAGGAATGAGGACATCAGAGCAGAACTGGAAGTAAAGTACATAAATAAAATTATTTCGATTTACAGAAGACAATGGTGGGATCATCTACAAACATCCTTTACAAAGGATGACAGAGGATCGATTGCCGAAAGCGGCACTGAACTATAAAGCCATTGGTAGAAGAGTTGTCGGTCGTCCGTGGATGAGATGGGTGCCGGAAGAGCTAAATATAACCTAATCCTTGAAGAGAAGAAGAAGAAGAAAAACTATTTTCAAAACTGTTATAGATAATCACAAGCATGTACAGTATGTTACATAAAGGAATATTTGAAATATTAATAGAATATTAGGTAAATACTAATCATGTGCCGCATCCAGTACATAACAAATTGACCTCTGATCAGTATGTTTTACAAATTATGTTGATTATTTTAAACAATAATTTCATTGTCGGTGTGAAGCTGACTACGAAATTCTCTTAAAAGTAAGAACAAAGTTAGTGTGAATAATACCAGTTTTAGTTACTTTATTAGTATAGTGTAAAGTATAATTATTTGTATCTCCCCTGATTTGTGTGTGTGTGTGTGTGTGTGTGTGTGTGGATCGACAGAAATACAGTGTTTACAGCGTACAAGCGCGCGCGCGCTCTCTTACTCACAAGTGTACGCCCTATAACCTATTACAGGTACAATTGCAGTAACATATTATAGCATAATTTAGTGACCCACTTTCACCATCGGAAAAGCATCCTTCACTTTCAAGCAAGAAGTTCCCTATCTGTTATGAATACTTGTTCACTACCGTGACACTTCATATATTCTACTGATCTTATCTCACTATTAAATTGCCGCATGCTGTCTTACTAAAATGAATTGTAATACACTCGCCGTTATAAAATAATTACTTTTTCTTGCATGACCTATACTTACGTTACATTACGTTATGATATCTTAACACTTACGATTTTCTACCAAACACAAATAACACTGAGTATGTTTCTGTGTATTAAATCAGTTAACAGGAATACTAGCGAAGAAAAGTGTCGGCTGCCTAACCGACAAAGTGAAAAATAATGACAAGCAACAATGGCGTTAGAACGTTACGGTGATATGTCATATGTTGCAGCTAAAAAAAATTTAACTTTGTGAAAAAATAGTTCCTATTCTATATCAGTATTTAGTACTTAGTATCCACATACTTTATTTGAGTTTATCGAAGGTGACACAATAGGCCTTAAAGTAGAATGTCTACTTCACAATAAAATGATTGATAATTGAATGCTATCTCTATGGTAAAAACTTTGGGCTTCAGAATGAAGGTATCTGCATTACAGTAAATACTGTACATTCACGTTCAGGCAGTGACTATTTAACAGTGAATTCTTTGTTAAGGGGAATTCAAAAAACAATAATAATCCATATATCAATGATACTTCTCTCATGTACAAGTATAGTGCATGTACCTTTCATTGTAACATTTTGTATTACTGTACTTAAGTAATGTAGTGGCAAAATTAAACGTGTGGTCTTTTTAATATGATAAAGACAACGATTTTGTAGCTTAACGTTTTATGTGTTTTAAATATATTCGTTTTACATTCATTGATTACTACTGTCTTTACTAATCATATTACTTAAATATTATCATATTCACAGATGCATACCATAATCTTGGAAAGTGTTGGATATTGTACTGATACTACTGCTATATCTAATAGTGAGATAGTCTCCATACATCAGACAGTTGAGGTTAGGTATCCGTAGCTTTACAGTGATATTGGCCATAACAATCCTCTTCTTTTCACTGACTCTCTTATCATATACTACAATAAGTACGTCTTAACAGTGTCTGGATATTCAGAACAGTTTTGCATGCCATTTTTGTGGCTTTTATCATCATAATTAATTATTTGCTACACTTTGTTACTCGACATCGTAGTGTCTGAATTGCATATATTTGATTTTTGATTTTCAAATTATTCCAGGTGTTTTTAGTTTGGTTCTGATAACTAAGCAAGTCGGCTTCACCGTCATTAATGTAATTATAACTAACTCCATGGCTTCGTGCAAAATTTAGAGCTATACATGATGATAAAATAGTTCCTACAAGTGTTGAATTTCTCGGGAAACCAGTGTCCCAAAAAAACTGTTTTCATGAAATGTTAATACCTGTCTTAGTGGTAATTCTCTAAAAAACAAAATAAATTGCTCTACCATGATGAAAATTTTACTGGTAACACTGTTGTGGTTTGTAAATGGTATTAAAACTTTAATAACTGTCGTGAAATAATTGAAGATCCTTATAGTTACGTGAAGATTCTAATCTTGTGTTCAATGAATTTTCGTCACTAGGCCTAACGATAAGTGAAGAGAACTAATCGGGAATGTTACGCTACTTGTTTGAAGCTCGTTGTACAATACGACACTATTTACGGAAGGATAATTTACGGAAATTGTGCCCCGACAGTGCACCAGAACGCACGTCATTGCTTATTCAAAAATTCCAAGCAAAAAACATCCTAATGACACCGTATCCCCCGTATTCACCAGATGTGGCCCCATGCGATCATTTCTCTTTCCAATAATGAACACGAAAGGGGTACGTTTGGCAACTGTTAAAGGTGTAAAACAAAAATTGCTGAGTGATCTGAATCTTATTGTACCCGATTGATACTACTCTGAATAAGAAAATATGAATGTGTATGAATCAAGGCATAATGTTTTAAATAGACAAACGTTGCACAGACTTTCTGAACAAATCTCCTACTTTCTGTATTCAATGGCTGCTACTGAAAGAAATTAATACACATACGTTGTATACTAAATTGTTACGTTCAAAAAATATAAAATATCCACCCTACCAATTTCAGATATTAAGCTTTGAATGAAACGTGTATGTTAAGTAATAATATCCGATTTTATCATGTTTAATGTTAATGATATTGAAATTAAAAGGATTGTTTAAGATATTTTACATACTATTCCCTACTACATTTAAACTATTGAACTAATTAAAATAATATGACATGCCGAAACAAGAACTTGTTTTTGAACGTCATCTTTGAACTTGACTTTAATTATGTACCTTACTGTTTTCTAGAGGTTAAATTTACATATATTTTAGATAGGCATTTTATAATTACTATTAGTAAGTTGCGTTCTTCTGTATATGATTTGATCTCTATGCCACATAACTTTTAGACTCCACATTAAATTTTATTTGCAGTGAATCAATAAATTATTGCTTGTAAACATTTTACACTGATTATGTATACACAAAAAGCTGAAAAGTTTTAACTAAACTCTCTTTACCTTAGTTTAGTATTACTTTTAATAAACGAAGAACATTTTAATGTTTCCACTATTAAAACTGTGTTCATCTCCAGACACGAATCCATACGCTGTCATATCTTACGTGTTTTTAACAGACGTGTGCTACCGTCTAGTGCTATCACGTGGCCAACAGATCTCCAAGAGATATCATCTCCACCCTCACTCACTTTATCACTTCCATCACACATTTATTTTTTGTCCTACACTTTTAATATTTTAGTTTTTACTGTTGTTCTTTTACCAGACTTATACGTTTATTGTCTAGGTGTGTTACATTTTTTGTATTTTGTAAAACAAATTGTGGTTCGTTTTGAGATATTTACGTTGATAAGCATAGAAATCAACATTATTAATACAATAGGGAAGATTTACATTGGGAAATGACTTTACTTTGTACATTCAAGTGACATTCTTTTTACATTCATCAGTCATTCAGTCTCAGGAAAAGTATTTTCACTATGTGCATTTGAATATTTTTATTCAGATGTTTTACCTATATAACTTGAAAACTTAATCACGTATTGTCATATAATTATGTTAAAAAATATTAGGACTACTTAATAGATAATTTAAAAGTACAAACATTACTTTAAAAAAATAATTACCTATTAACGGGTGTGTTGGAATAAATCATTGCTTACAGTATTTGGTGGATTTAATTCTTCGTCACACAGTTAGTAAATTTAAAGTAATAATTATTTTATTATGGTTATTTTGGTGATGATTTAATTTAGGTTTAGGCAATAACTGTTTAGTGAAATAGTTTAATTTAATTAGTGCCTAAAAACTGCTAACTTGTTACTTCCTGCGCTAGGAAACAATTAGGTTACATCTTAAATAAGTTTTCGGCATAGACAAGTTGCGTTTTATGTAAGGGTAGCATATCCTTGTCGTCGAGAAGAGTGAGCCAACTCACTGAAACATAAAGCTACTATTCGGCTTCCACTTAATCCACAAGACTGGCCGCTTTGTCAAGCCTGTAGTACTGCCACACTGAGACACGCGATGGGAAGCTTGTAACAGTCCTCAGTACGATTGAGGGAGTACGCAGGAGAAATTAATGTAGAAGGCAATTACATGAGTTGCCTGCACGCAAGCTTCTAACCACTCGGAATGTTCTTTGTACACTGAATACATGAACACGGATTTCAGGAGAACTTACACCTTAATACGCAGGCTGGAATTTTAACAGTATACGTGTATCAACTGACAGCTAAATTCGCGACTATTGCCTTGATTTCCGGACTGAAAACTACAGAGTGATGCGTCCGCATATCTTAAAGACTAGTATTCTACGAGATCTATCAATTTAATCGATAACATTCTAAAAATAACTTCTAATTATGTTTCTTATGACCTGTGAAGGATTCTTCCAATCATCAAAAAAAAAATTATAATAATAAAATTTGATTGTATGTCAACATTCAGAAACGATTTATATAGTTGAGCCGTGTTGTATTTAATTAATTTTAGTTACCTTTGATATCCAATATTACACTTGTCCATACACTCTACAGAGTACTGCTAATGGGAAATGTTTATTTGTATATTCAGTAGACTAAAAGGAAGAAGTAAGATAATTTAGGCTTCTGATTTGCAGACATCTGCTTTTATGAGGTGTAACAATTTATGTTAGTGTAAGTAATAATTTTATAGCTTATACTCAGTTATCTTACTCTCATTTATTGTTATAAATGCAGTTGTATTTATAAAAAGTGCATTTGCAAATGCAATTTACAAGTGCGTACTTAATGTTACAAAAATGAGTAGAAAATAAAAGAATTGTAAAAATACAGGTTGCTTCAATTAAAATGTTTTATAAAGTTTAGTCGTAAATATATATATATATATATATATATATATATATGATACATAAATACTATTTAAAAGTAGAGTACACTATTTATATTCACAAATTACTGATATCAAAATGTATAATAAAACTGTGTAGCCTATTTAGAAAAGGCTCCATACATTTCCACATGCATAGGCTTATTACATACGTAATACTATTTACTTACTTACTTTCCATGGACTTACAACTGAGCTGATAGATTAGCTTTCCTGAAGTCCCAGACAATGCCTCTCCACTTATTCCTATCATTGCTGTTATTTTCCAGTAATCTAATTTTCTTAGCTCTTCCAGGTCTCCTTTCATATTAACTAAAAGTCTTGGCCTTCTGAGCGGAATTTTTCCCTGAGATTTTCTTGATATCTCACTTATTTTCTGGTCACTTATTTTCAAGTGACCAATCGACTCTAATTTTTTAAGTCTAATTTGTGTTTTATGGGGATCTGACTTATTATTCTGTTAACTTCGTTGATTTCATACATAACACATATATAACACTAGCTGGATACCCGTGCTTCGCTACGGTGATTATCAGAAAAAAAAACAAAATTTAAAATCAGAAAATAGGAATAGGTTATTTGTAAAGCTTAGATACAGATATTTTGAAAATAAGAGAAACTATTTAAGCTATTTATGCAAGATCAATTTGAAAATGATCAACCTTGAAGATGATCAATTTGATCAAGCTTGATCAATCAACTATTAAAACTTTAAAAATTATGAGTTGTTAAAAATGACGCTGTATTATTTAGTTAGAGAGGGTAAGCTAAGTTTCTGTTAGAGATTAAGACAGTCCTTTATTGTAAGTCTAACAACAATAAAATAGATGGGCTTAAGCCATTTGATCCCTCCACCACCCCTGGTTTATTGGCCTGGCTACGTAGCCAGGCTAATAACTTGCTTAGCATATACTTTCAGTTGCTCCCTCAGATTAAGTGCTCAGGACCTCCCTGTAAACAACATTCCTGGTTTTGGTCTCTGGCTGGAGGATGACCAGGATGTCAGGTGAACAGACTCTGAAGAACGCCACGTACAACTGGCCATGGGAGAAACAGCCACTCCTCAGATCCACACCAGCCACTATCAAACTCTGCTCCTGTGCCTTATTGATGGTCCTGCAGGAAGGATACAACTAAAAAACCGGCATTATCAGTGTTGCGGTTTTCGCGTTAAAGCTTTCTAAACTCTTTCTTAGTGAGCACACAGAAGCCAAGAGGACTATATGTGCCAAACTTAGAACTCAAAATATACCCTCAACCCCACAAAGCAAGGAATAGAGGGACAGGGTGAACTGTTTCGCGATTATTTTCTCGCCTCCTCGTGGTTATAGGTTATATTAAAAAAATACTGTTTTAGTTAACTCCCCAAAAGCCTAAAGGAAAGTAAGAAAATAAACATTAGACTTCCAGGAAGCGTACAGTTGAAAAAAAGCTGCTTATTGGTGTCACCGTTTTTAGCAGTTTTTTGCGTTTTTTCGCGGTTAGGCGTTAAAGTTTTCAAACCCCTTTCTTAGCGAGCACCTAGACGTCAAGAGGAACATACGTGCTGAATTTCAAATTTGTAGGCTTTATAGTTATGGAGATTTCGTGATGAGTGAGTGTATGAATCAGTGAGTGGTATTTGGCTTTTATATATATATACTGTAGATAGGCCTACATATAGGTGCTGTGTTTCACCAGCATTGAACCATTCGTAGTACAATCGAAACAGGATTTATTTTGTTTGCTTGAACGTTTTTCGTATGCAACTGGCCAAACAGTGTCTCCGTACCCTGTACCCTGTTCGGAATATATGTGCGGAACTTACAATTCAAAATAAACTCTCAACGCCACATAGCAAGGAATAGAGGGTCAGGGTGAACTGTTTCGCGATTATTTTCGTGCCTCCTCGTGGTTATAGGTTAGATGAAAAAAATACTGTTTTAGTAACTCCCCAAAAGCCTAAAGGAAAGTAAAAAAATAAACATTAGACTTCCAGGAAGCATACAGTTGAAAAAAAGCTGCATTATCGGTGTCACGGTTTTTAGCGGGTTTTCGCATTTTTTCGCAGTTAGGCGTTAAACTTTTCAAAACCCTTTTTTAGCGAGCACCTAGAAGCCAAGAGGAACATAATTTCAAGTTTCAAGTTTGTAGGCTATATAGTTATGGGATTTCTTGGTGAGTGAGTGTATTAATCAGTGAGTGGTATTTGGCTTTTATATATATTGTAACGCAACAGAAATGCAGTCATCCATGTTACATAAATAGTATATTAACAAAATAATAAGTAAATCAATATTTAACTCCCATGATAAAAAAAAGGTCTAATAAATACATTTATAATTATATATAAAAATGAATAGGGATGCAAGGTAGAAATAACAATAATAAACAAACCTGTAAATTAGACAATAGTTAGAGATCCATGTTCAGTGAAAAGTAAATAAATCTTATACTGATGAGAATTGTAAGAAAGAAACTAGTACAGAAAATGTCAAAGTAAATGACAATGAAATTAAACAAAAATGAGACAATAATTTACCTTATAGCAATAGTAAGTAAGGATTATGAATTAAATGATATTATTTTGTAACGATGAATGTTATGTTAAAGTTTATGTTATATTATACAAATTACTTGTTGAATTAATAGAAAGTAATGAAGCAAAATGTATTATTCAATTACTGTTATAGAAGGATGTGGGAAACAGTTAGGTAATGTTAATAGATCACAATTTTCTTATATGTGATCCATAGATCAAGATAAAATTGTTATTAGTTATAGAAAGAATAATTATTTATGTAAATGTTAATAGTTAAGATTTGATTATATGTATGAACTTATGTAAAAGGGCTATAGTTGTTCACCAGTTATAAACAAAGTTAGGTCCATATACAATAAAAGGCCTAACAGCCAATAACACTATATAACCACTCATAACATAAAGGTTAGGTACGGAAGTTAATAATAATTAATGAATACGGTTCAAAGAGCTAGGAAAAAACATTTGATAAGTAATGATATATAATAAACCACCTCAATTTAAACAAATTATGATAATGCCACAATGCCATGATATCGATTGATAACGTTTGATATCGAAAAAGTAATAAATATAAAAGAAACGGACTAAGATAAAAAAACCAGCAGAATATATGTAGAAAATAGTAAACAAACTATAGGTGAAGTTATATTCCGATATGATAGGAAATTAATAAGGAATGGACGAAAAATATATGAAATAATAACTATATACAAAACATTGAGAAGGAATAAAAATAAGGTGTTGCTAAGGACAACAGTAATGTATGAAGTTGTTGATTATCAATTATTGCCTTTTATGATCTGAACGTGATGAGATTAAAAAATCCAAGAAATGTTTAATGTAATTAGAATATTCTGAATTATTTTGATACAATTATAATACACAAAATACTAATGATAATCTTCTTGACTTATGCCAGCAAAGTTTAACCAAATGAGATCATAGTACAGTGTCACAATAAAAATAAATAACTGGGTTCTACAAGGAAGGATTTGAATTGTCATATACCAGAAAAGAATTAACGATATATTAAAACCACTACAAAGAGTTAACTGTGTCACAACAAATAATATACACTACACTGGAACTCATAACCTTTTAAATACACGGAACATCACTAATTACTTCAAACGAGAGAAGAACGTATTTGGATCCAGAAATTGCAGAAGGACCACCAGTCTGGCCGTTAATAAACCCAGGGAGCTGTATTTCCGAGGTGAACAGGACAAGAATTCCATTTTATTAAACCGAAGAAAGGAATCTCGAACGACATATCCATTCTGAGCGTCGAGGTTATCAATCAACGGCTTACACGAGTTGCTTCGTTCTAGTCTGGTAAATTATAATTGTATAAATCATATTAACAACACAACAGTTCAAATTTGTAAATCTTGCATTCTTATCTAAGTATTTTTAATCTTCCCCACAGTTACAAGAACCTTCATACCCTGAATTAAGTTAATTATAAACAAAAACAAATTATATAACCGAATATAAAATAAAATATTGGACCGAACAATAATCGATTCACGCAATCTATAGCCTTTGTGTATGCCAATTGGAACATATCTTATTTAATGTTGAAGGAGTGAATAAATAAAGAAACATTGTATAGTTGCAAAATCTTATCATTTGTGGTATTATTTAATGAGTTGGGAATTAAAAGTAACTGACTAAGTACATAATATTTTACTACCGTAAACAGTGAATTAACCTATAAGTTTCGTTGCCCCGGAACTGCAGCGCTTATTGCGGAATTCTCCGACACCAAAGAGAAGAGCGTTAAAATACAAAATTTACATAATTCTCTTCGAGGTATACTAGGGTTGAACGAAATTATAGAATAACACATTAATTATTTAAGTTTCAAGCACACTAACACTGATATTTTTCTTAGAGAGATAAGCTAATATTAGTTAATGAAGTTACTATATTCCCCAATTCCAAATATCTCAGAAATTAAATTAAATTAACACGACCGAAGAGAGGAGAGACAGAGAAGCATACCCGTTCCTAGTAACAAATAGGTTTACATTGCGTGACACACTAGTAGACGCAAGACGTCGTTAAGTAACAAATTGACGCCGGCAACGTTGGGGCTGAAAGAACGAGAATCCCGTAACCGTAAGAGCCGAGGGTCTAGTAACAAATTGACGAACCCAACAGTGGGGTTTAGCCCAGTAATACCCGGTCAGTAACAATATACATATATACTGTATACAACTTTCTACAAATTAAAGTAAGTCCTGCCGAATGAGGAATGCAGATATTCCAAAACTGAAAATTATACGTATAACGTCAATGACGTTAAAGTTTTCGTCAATGACGATTGCAAATTATGCTTAAATTCTTACTTTTTATGCCATATGCTTACAATGTAGCGTGACGAACAGTGTGCAGCGTGAGAGTGGTTTTCCATGATACAGAAGGCTCAAAATAACGGTAGTATCAAATGAGGTAAAAGCATAATTAACTCTGTTATGCTAGTTATTGCAACTTGCAGTTTAGGCGAGTATTTTTTAATATGGAGTTTGTGTGTTTAACTATAAAAACCACAAAATACCTTGAAAGACATTCGCTAGAACACGCAAAATGAGACAAATAATAATCACGTTGTAAACATTAACTAAACAATCATTAATATTAATATTTTAAAAATATTAATATAATGTCATATTTTGTTGAATCCTGTATGTAGATTAGACAGAATAATACATAAAATAACGTAATTATAATTATTTAATTTAGATACTTTTCAGCTTACAAAATTTGCGCTTGCTCTTGTGCATGTGAGAAAGTTACTGATGAAAGTCAAACCACGTTGCTATATTAACGTGGGAGCAACTGAAACTCAAAACAAAATTAGATTCTAATTATATTATTTTTACTTTACATCAACCATTTTATTGTTTTATTTTTATATAATACAAATAATTTTAACAATTTTAATAGTACAATAATAGTATGGTAATAACTTTTGTTATTATAATTACTATCTTATTATATTACGATACAAATATAAGACAGGCAATTTAATTCGCACCCTAATCATAACACACGGGTTGCCAAGATTGGTTAAAGGTCGCAGTTTCGAATGCCCTACAGACGCGTAGGCGTCTTGACTGGTCTATTAGTCTCCATATCAGTATTTACTGTAAAGTGTTAACTTTATTATTATAGCCTATGCAGTATTTGTAATTGTGACTTTATGGACATTTGTAGCTAAATTATGGTAGTGAGTATTGGTTAATTGTAAACCTCTAACATATGTATACCTTTGACTACGTGTGTCTTTGTTTATTTACAACTGTCATTAACTTTTTCTGTCGTTCAATTATTTATTTCACTGTTATAAGGTTACAACCCATGCAATCCTAATAACAATATAATCAACCACCTAAACCTACGTATTTTAAACTAAACGTGAAAACATTAGCATAATATTTATCACGCGACGTATTTTTCTTCCAGTTAAAAGATATTGAGTCTCATAGGTGTTGATTATTGAAGATTTTGATTCAGTTTAATTAAGATGTGGAAGGGTTAACTCAGTTTCAATACTGAGAAATTGGCAATGTTTGTGAAACCTCCTATAACTTGTACATTAGCCGCACGTGTCTCTAGCTATTAGCAAAGACCAAACCACACATCACGCAAAGTCTAAAATCAAAATAATTTTCGGTAAGGAAGCACATATAAGCTTTGATCGTCTTATATATTAAAAAATAGTACTGAAGTACGTTTCCATGTGGCTTCCCAGCTACTTAGAGGAGTAACGTTAGATCGAATTTACCTTAGTGAGTGTTTTTATGTTGTGCAATGTAGACAGGCTTCTTTATTGGGATTACTTACACAGATTAACAACATCAAAAACGGTCATATATTTAAAAAATTGTATTGAATATAAAAATAATAATAAAAATTGATTTTGTTTTCAAAAACAACAGCGATTAATTCAGACGAGTACAAACAATACAGATGAGTAGCCTTATTGAAATTGAGGCTAGAAAAATAAATCACAAGAATGAATGTAGAACACAAAAATTTAAAGTGATAGACCATAGAGAATGGGTTTTTGAAAGGACTCAAACAGTATTTTGATATTTCTATTCATTAATGTTCAGTAAGTATAAAGTCAGTGTCAAAGAAGACGCGACAGAACCACTATCAAATGTTAAAATAATGTAAAGAACCCCTTACGTAAAACGGAAATAATTTTCAATCCTTCAAGTACAAACGTTATTTTTTGTAACGTAGCAGGTTTTATTTATGTAAGGTGAAAGGAAAGTATACGAGAAATGAAGTACTTTTCAGTCCACAATGTGTATTAGAATGTGGATATGGACGGTCACTTGAACCACCGTCTAAACTACATACAATCTTGTTATTGTAGAACCCGCTAAACACACTGCCAATGAGAACATTAGATTGCCCTTTGCCACACAATTGTGACGATTTCATTAATAAAAAATATGTTAATTAATTAAGTTGATAATGTATAAGCTGAGAAATTTTAAATTCTTAATAAAATCTCACATTGTAAACTAAATCTTATGGCAATCATTAAATAATAATAATATTTAATAAAAGTCTAATAATAAAATTAAAAGGGAATGGAATTGTACAGAAAGGGTAAAGCTTATTAATTAATCCTGCATAAACAGGCACTGACCAGAATTAACTTGTTTTCTGACCCCTAAATAAACTAAGTATTATTGTAAATTCGTTATTATTTAAATAATTAAATAAGACCACTGTTACGTACTTTGATAACTTCTGTAACTAAGAATATCTCTATTCAATTATTTAATCAAACTTTAGTCCTTTAATTAAATTAGAAACACGGAACTACTTTTATGTTGCCTAGTAATTGTCTTGAGATTACTACTCTCCCCCTAAACTATTTCTGCCACTTGCAATAGAGCGCTCACGGCGTAAGCAGCGTAAAGCGTTGTTTCGCTACGTATATATATAAAATGTGAAAGGCTTGATTCAATGACTATTTAAATAAGTAAATTTGTGTGGTGATGACATCTCTCTCTATTATAAAATAACAAACTATGTAATTTATACAGTATTACAAACAAGAAGGTGATAGTCAACTAATCTATAATCATGTGAAGTGATAACAGTGAAACGAACTTTGTATTAATGTATTCTAACTACAAGAATTACTAAGAGTTACTACAGTCGCCTGAGATGAGTGTACCACACCCGGAATGATTTGACTGACTCCAAGAACTTCACAGTCACATTATGATAAGGTAACGACCGACCTTCAAGAAACACCCGGCGGACCGAAGAACCAATTCTGCAGCAACTTCAGGAAACTCACAGGTGACATGGAGGCTTGTCTTCCATGGCTGAGAGTTACAAAAATTATAGTCCACAAAAGACAATTTAACTTATCATATTAAAGACTTTAAAACTTCTGTTTTAAATGTAATAACATTAAAGACTTTAAAAGACAGACACTATATGTAACATGTAGTCTAAAATCTAATAACACTGGTTATAGCAAAAAGTAAAGTTTAAACTAAAAGTTTTGTTGTTTTAGAAGATTAATAAAAACCATTCTTCAAATGGTTAGATTTTCAATATTGTACATGGCAAGGTGACCATTATTCATTTAATAAATTTAATCCCGGATCCGTGGAATTAATTAAAAAAGATGTACATCATATTTTGAGACCCCTTTGTAAAGGAGTAATATCTATATATAATCATTTAGTAAACTATATTGTTTGAGAACTTTCAATAGAGAACTTAATCACCAAATGTAATAAAGAGATGTCATCTGAGTACCGAGTAAACTGAGTGCATAAATCAACAGTCTCCCCTTCCTAATATCCTGCTACAAGAATTGTTTTATTTGTTGTGATTATTTTCAGTGCGTCACAACGAAGGCAGCCTGTATAATTGGCAGATCCAATTATTGCGGGTTCCCTAAGTTATAACACAAGAGAAGAGGTTATAAATTGCGCAGTTCTGCTATTTTGCTATTTTCTGCTATTGTGCTGTTGTTTAATAATTAACTGTGTACAGAGTGTCACAAATAAATTGCGCCACTCTGCTTATTCTGCTAATTTTGCTAATTTTGCTAATTTTGCGTAAGAGAAAAGAAAGAAGTAATTGTGTCCGATATCCCACGCACACAAGCTGTTGATCTATTCACTCATGTATTTAAATATGTGTCAGAATTTAAAATAAGATAAAAATAATAATTAATAATATAGTAATATAGTATAGGTAACTTTATTTGTAAATATAATATGTGTAAAGTAATATTAACATATAATCCCATGTAAACAAACCATGTAGGTACTTGTTAAAAGTCTCATTCATCAACGTGTCATTTTCACGACAAACTCGGACATGTAAGTTTCCTGTTGCCGATTGTTTAAAACTGTCATAGTTGGTCTCCCCCAAGTTGAGTTAGACAATAAGTCACCCTCCTTGTGTGGTCTATTGTTATAAGAAGCGTGTATTTTCCTGTGTTTAGTAACCGAAGATTCCCCCTTTTGTCGTACGCATTCATGCCTGTGTGAAATTTCTCTCTCTCTCTCTATGTAAAACGATAAAGGTTGTCATAACATTTTAAGTGTTTATTTGTAAAAAGAAAAAGGAGTAAGAATACTATTGATTTATATTTTTATATTTTTGTGAAAAAAAAGGAAGCGTTGTATAGCATTTAATGCAAATAGTAGAATAATTAGTTATAGCCACTCACGTTACGAAAATGGCTGAATTTAATCCCGATCTATTATTAAAAGATGAGCTATGCTACGAAGCACTTTTAGGAGGTCTAAAACACGTGAATGTAACCGTGTCGGAATTACGAAAATCATTACGCCAAACCGGATCAGAGACACCCTCGCAGTAAGATAGATTGCGTGAACTCGATTATGACGGCGAACGAGAAACCTGTTATGCGAAATATAGGGAACTGATAGTATTATCTCAGAACCTTCAGGACAAAAAATCACCTACGGAATTTTTGCGCGTTACGCAACGTATAGAACATTAATCCGCCGGTTAAATAATTTATTAAACTGGCCCGACGTCACCGTAATCCCCGCCGATGTGCAGAAATTTGCGGATGAGGCATTAAGCCAATTACCCATAATTATCAACGACTTACGACGAAAATCAGACTCATCGAGAATGGAGGAAATTGAGCACGGCTTACAAAAATTATATATCTCCCCAGTTCAATCCCCTACTTTAGAACTCCCTCTCTCAACCTCGAACCCAGAATCACCCACCGTATCGAAGATACCACAGAGTCATGAACAATTACCTAGTAGAGAATTAAATACCCAAACTATGTTAGAACCCCCACCGCCAAATGTTCAGCATACTCGCACTAGTAAATATGCGATTACAAATCCTAATGCAAACACAAATCCTTCGAAAAGTATACCTAACGTATATTTTAATGTAGACCTCTACGGAAAGATTTCCCACCCAGTAGAGAAAATAATTAATGAAATTCCTTACACCGATGGCTTAAGTATCACAACTCTATTGACTTTTATCAGATATCTACTGCAAATAAAAGATCTACAACAATTGAGCGATTGACAAATACAGCAGGTAATCTTACCCAAATGTAAACCACCTTTACGAGATCGTGTGCTAGAAGCATTAAACTTGACTCTTCCGGTAGAAGAACTTCATACAAATATAATCAAATACTTTATCCCCACGGGAATATATGAGGAGATCAAAAGAAATACCGTACTTCGAGTACAAAGAGCTCAAGAAAGACTGGCCCACTATATCGCAGACATCAGAGAATCTTCACGTCTACTGCAAGTCGACTGGAATGAAAAACAATTAGTCGACACTATATTGGTAGGCTTATCTCCTGAAGAACGCTCCCGTTTAGCACTAATAAGTAGACCCCTTACTTTCGCTGACCTTGAACAATGTAGTGTGTACTCTTCAAATGTGTGGTATGCAGATCAGCATCGACATGCACCGGTATCCACTACACCACATAGAAAGGAAACGCAAGCCCTATCCTCAGATACAAGAAGTCTACGAGAACGACGACCATTTCGGCGACCAACCTATGTTCATGGCCATGGTAAGTCCAAGGAGCCACCACCTCGACACGAAACCAGTGAGACCACGCGTAAAGAATATATATGCTATAACTGCGGAAAACCTGGACGCCTCAGTAGAAACTGTAAACGGAAACAGTACCACCAGAAAACTCATTATCCAAAAAACATGTAAGGCAGGGAGATCCGATACCCTGTGTCTTCCGCAGCATCGTGAAAACAGGTAAACCCCTGAGAGTCCACAAAATAAAACAAAATAATAATAAAAATAACAAAAGAAAATTAGACCCCTATGTTAGGAAATTTATCGAAAAATGTAACTCTATTAGTAAATGTGATTACAATAGGTGTGAATTACCGTATATACAAGTTGACATTGGTGTTACATCCACCCTCGGATTAATTGATTCCGGATCCACGCGAAGTTTAATTAGTCAAGAGCTAGCCAATCAATTATTTAAACACAATTTAGTTAAACGCAGTCAATCAGTAAATATTAGATGCGCTACAGCTAATAAGCAAAACTTAATGATAAAACTTATCATCACGTTTAAAGTAAAAATTAAAAATCTAACGTGGTATTTTCCAATGTTGGTATGCGACGAATTAGGACCCGAGTTAATATTGGGAGCTGATTTTATCAGTAAAACAGGAATAATTTTAGACATTCACGAGAAGATATTTTACTTCGGATTCGATCGTTCACGGAAATATAACTTGCATGATAATGCAAATAACAGAGAAAGTACTAGCACCACTTCTACACATATAAAGCATCACGAATCTGAATTAAGTCATCTGGAAAGTAAAGATAGACGGAACATACAGACTTTAATAAAACAATTCTCCGACGTCCTCACCCCAAAGTTAGGACTGACGGATCTGATAGAGTACAAAATAAATTTGAGCGACAACAAAGTAATACGTTTAGCCCCATACAAATTATCACCACCAAAAATGGAAGTAATGAGGAACCAAATTAATAAATTGTTAGAACAAGGAGTCATCAAACCCTCTACGTCATCTTATTCATCACCCGCGTTTTTAGTACCCAAAAGTAACGACAAACATAGATTAGTTGTGGACTACAGACAACTAAATAAACGGATAGAATTTGAATCTATACCACTTCCCGACATCCACAGTGCATTTCATTATTTTACGAAAGCAAAAATCTTTACCATTATGGATTTAAATCAGGCATTTCATCAGATACCCCTTTCGGAAGAATCAAAACGTCTTACCGCATTTGCCGTCCCTTTCAACCTGTACCAATTTACAAGGGTACCTTTTGGTATATCCCAAGGTAGTTCTGTATGTAGCAGATTATTAGAAAAGTTATTTCATGACATAAAATTTAAATATGTGTATCACTACTTAGATGACATTGTTATCTACAGTGAGTCAATTGAGCAACATCTTAATCATCTACGTGAAGTACTAACCCGATTGGAGAAAGCTGGATTAACCGTAAATCCCAGTAAAGTAAATTTTGCTGTGACACAATTCTCATTTTTAGGTCACATCGTAAAAGCAAACGGAAAGGTAAGCATAGACCCAGAGCGAACCCGTGCCATCAGAGAATTTTTACCGCCGCGGGATGCGAAAGGAATAGCCCGATTTTTAGGAATGATAAATTATTTCCATAAGTACATCCCACATCTAGCCGAAATTGCAGCACCGCTAAATACCTTAAGAAAGAAGGGAATTAAATTTGAATGGAATGAGCAACACCAAACCGCATTCGAGAAATTAAAAGAAAGCATAATATCACCCCCCGTACTACAATTAGCCGACTTTACAAAACCATTTGTAGTGCAGACAGACAGTTCTAGTGTCGCCCTAGGTGCAGTAATATATCAGGAAGTAGATAACTCAAGGTTACCTATTAGTTACGCTTCTCGCACCCTGACTGAGCAAGAAAAGAAATACTCCGCATACGAATTAGAATGTTTAGCTATAGTTTTCGCTTTTGAGAAGTTCAAACCATTTTTAGAACTTAAGGAGTTTTTATTAGAAACAGATAATCAAGCGTTATCTTGGCTACTAAATCACCCAAAACAGTTAGGTCGTATCGGAAGATGGGTATTAAGATTAAATTGTTTTAAATTCAAGGTACAACATATTAGAGGCACCCAAAACGTAGTTGCCGATACACTGTCACGTATGTTCCAGCCTAGTAGTAATACTTACGAAAACAAGAGTAGAGAAACGCCGATTATTAATACGTTAATTACCGAATTTCCTCTTGCATTTACGGATTTAGCCCAGTATCAACTACAAGACCCACGTTTGAGTCCAATTATTGAACAACTTGAAAAAGGAAATAAGTCAGAGAAATACATATTAAGTAGGAGAGTATTATGTTGTAGAATAGCGAACGGAAAATATCTACGAATAATTGCCCCTGATATTATTAAACCTATGCTGATGGAATATTATCACTCTTCCACCATTGGAGCACATATGGGAATAAATAAAACCATACACCGAATTCGTAAAGAATATCACTGTGAAAATATGAACAGTGAGATCGCCAATTTTGTGAAGAGGTGTAAGTTGTGTGCACTCAGCAAACCAGCGAGAAACAGCCAAATAAGTCAATTAATCTCAGAGATTCCTGCTACCCCGTTCTCCAAAATTTATTTAGACTTTTCAGGACCCTACCCGCGTTCCAAATCAGGAAATACAATGTTACTAATTTGTGTAGATTCTTTTAGCAAATTCGTCTGGATGTACCCCATGCGGCGAGCCTTAGCTACAACCACAGTAAGTATTTTACAGCATAGATTATTTAAAGAATTCGGTATTCCTGTCCATCTAGTGTCGGATAACGGACCACAGTATAAGTCCAAGGAATTCAGGAACATGTGTTTCAAACTAGGTATAGAACACATTACCACTACAGAGTATCGTCCGCAAGGTAATATAGCTGAGAGGTATTTGCGAAACCTAAAATCTGCTTTAATTGCCTACCATGCTAACGACCATACTTCTTGGGACCAGAACCTATCCTGGATACAGTTCGCCTTTAATTCTGCATATCATGAAGGACATAAGTCTACCCCATTCGAATTATTGTTCAAGTATAAACCTAACCACCCATTATCCACTAAGTGGAAAATACATGAATTGTTACCCCTTGAAATTAGGGATAAAAATATTAGGAAAATATGGAATGAAGCGCGCGCTAATTTACGAACAAACTTAGCGAAATCAAGGAAATATCACGAGCGAAATAATAATAATGAATAAAGTACCAAATCGGTAACTTAGTTATGTGTAAAACACATCCTACGAGTAGTGCAATCGATAAGACCACTTCCAAGCTATCATACCGATGGTGCGGTCCTTATCAAATTCACAAATATTTAACTCCAGTAACCGTAGCACTGTATGAACCCTCTACTCAAAAATATGTACGAAGGACACATATTTCGCAGATAAAACATTATCACGAAGAAGGAAATGGTAGAGTGCAAGGTAAATAAATGTAAAAGAAAAGAAAGGAATATGTTTTGTACTCAACTGCAAAGGAGTACTTGAGTAACATTTAGCTAGCTAATGGTATAAATAGGTACGAGGCCTGATCACCCTTGAATCCTATTCTTCGAAAGTAGAGCAAAGTAAGAAGTCAGCTGACAGCAAATATGAGGAATAATTAAGTAACAAATTACTTAATGAGTAATTCTATAACTAGAATAACTCCCAACTAAAGAAAAACCCGGTAGTAGTCATAAGTAGTAGTGTTAAGAAAATTTAGAATGTTAACAATATGTTTTTTATAATGTGTGAATTTTATGTAGTATTAGAATTAGTCTGTAAAGTATGATATGTAGATAGTAAGAATAAGCAATTCGTGACTGACTTGTGCAACTCGTAATTACGTACAGAGAAAAACGGGTGAGAGAAATTACACACGGAAATCCCCAAACATACTCCCGGTACATTCCTGAACAAATAAACCGGAGTCTGTGGCTTAAGCGGCGGAGTATGTGACGATTTCATTAATAAAAAATATGTTAATTAATTAAGTTGATAATGTATAAGCTGAGAAATTTTAAATTCTTAATAAAATCTCACATTGTAAACTAAATCTTATGGCAATCATTAAATAATAATAATATTTAATAAAAGTCTAATAATAAAATTAAAAGGGAATGGAATTGTACAGAAAGGGTAAAGCTTATTAATTAATCCTGCATAAACAGGCACTGACCAGAATTAACTTGTTTTCTGACCCCTAAATAAACTAAGTATTATTGTAAATTCGTTATTATTTAAATAATTAAATAAGACCACTGTTACGTACTTTGATAACTTCTGTAACTAAGAATATCTCTATTCAATTATTTAATCAAACTTTAGTCCTTTAATTAAATTAGAAACACGGAACTACTTTTATGTTGCCTAGTAATTGTCTTGAGATTACTACTCTCCCCCTAAACTATTTCTGCCACTTGCAATAGAGCGCTCACGGCGTAAGCAGCGTAAAGCGTTGTTTCGCTACGTATATATATAAAATGTGAAAGGCTTGATTCAATGACTATTTAAATAAGTAAATTTGTGTGGTGATGACATCTCTCTCTATTATAAAATAACAAACTATGTGATTTATACAGTATTACAAACAAGAAGGTGATAGTCAACTAATCTATAATCATGTGAAATGATAACAGTGAAACGAACTTTGTATTAATGTATTCTAACTACAAGAATTACTAAGAGTTACTACAGTCGCCTGAGATGAGTGTACCACACCCGGAATGATTTGACTGACTCCAAGAACTTCACAGTCACATTATGATAAGATAACGACCGACCTTCAAGAAACACCCGGCGGACCGAAGAACCAATTCTGCAGCAACTTCAGGAAACTCACAGGTGACATGGAGGCTTGTCTTCCATGGTTAAGAGTTACAAAAATTATAGTCCACAAAAGACAATTTAACTTATCATATTAAAGACTTTAAAAAACTTCTGTTTTAAATGTAATAACATTAAAGACTTTAAAAGACAGACACTATATGTAACATGTAGTCTAAAATCTAATAACACTGGTTATAGCAAAAAGTAAAGTTTAAACTAAAAGTTTTGTTGTTTTAGAAGATTAATAAAAACCATTCTTCAAATGGTTAGATTTTTAATATTGTACATGGCAAGGTGACCATTATTCATTTAATATATTTAATCCCGGATCCGTGGAATTAATTAAAAAAGATGTACATCATATTTTGAGACCCCTTTGTAAAGGAGTAATATCTATATATAATCATTTAGTAAACTATATTGTTTGAGAACTTTCAATAGAGAACTTAATCACCAAATGTAATAAAGAGATGTCATCTGAGTACCGAGTAAACTGAGTGCATAAATCAACAGTCTCCCCTTCCTAATATCCTGCTATAAGAATTGTTTTATTTGTTGTGATTATTTTCAGTGCGTCACAACGAAGGCAGCCTGTATAATTGGCAGATCCAATTATTGCGGGTTCCCTAAGTTATAACACAAGAGAAGAGGTTATAATGTGCAGTACTTTAATAAATACATTTGTTTACTATTAAGAATTGTTTTGTTTCCTGAATTAATTAGGTTTAGGAGTTCATATTACTTATAGCATATGTCTAATGTACATCAAACGGATAATGTGATCTGTGTCAAGGAATGTAATTATACGTTGTCATCATAGTTTTGTACCGTTTACGGTTCCAAATATTCTTCTTTGTTTACGATGTTTGGCACTGACAGCCTCGTATTACGGCTCTGGGTTTTCGAACACGTGTCTGTTAAATTCAGAAAGTAGTTAATCAAAAGTTGCGTTTTAAAAACGTTGATCTTGCGGAAGGCACACATCTCAGAAAGTAAAAGCTTATGCTGACATCCAACCGTACCATCATATACCAGCAGAATAACAAATAAAGACATTTCACGAAGGAGGTAAGAGTAGCTTTGTGAAAGCAAGTAGTAAATGATAAACGGTTTTATTGGTCATTTAATGCACTAGGTTACCAGATTCAGCCTGGTGCATCACAGTTTTAACGGAAAGGTGGAAGGAGAAACAGTAGCAAGAGGAAGAGCTCGAGCTCAGTTCATCAGTGTTATTAAAGTCGAATTCTGTTACAGGTCTGAGCAGCTTACCTCGCAGACCAACAGAAGATTATTGCTACCCCTCAATCTTAGGATCAAAGAGAAAAATAAGAAGAAGAAGAAAAATTATTAGCGGAAAATTGGAGAATGGGTCACTTTAGAGACGAATCATGGCAATTTACAAGGTTATCTACATTACAAGCATTCTCATTACCTACAATGAAAACCTACTGTCAGATGACCAACAAAATTGGCCACACATGTTTCGAAAAAAACTTCCTATTTAAGAGTAAATACTATTTTTTCTTTGTATTCGTTAAGAGCATTTCGTAGAAACCAGACGATAACTGCATAACAAATATGAACAAAACTTTTCATATGTATGTAGGAGTGTAGTCCTGTACCTATAATTATAAAACTAACTTATAATTATTACCGTTTTTACGAATCTGTTGAAGCGTAAAATGTACAATTGTACGTTGGCAAGAGAGGCGTATTTTTGAAGATTTCTAGGCAGAAACTGTATAAAACGTATATAAAGTCTTGCTTTTTATGATACAAGAAATGTTATTATGCGTGAAATAACACTGAGGTTAGGGAGGGTGTATTGCCTCTGAGGTGTCACTAACAGTGTTTTGTAGCCTGCAGGGAGCAACACTGTGAAGCACTGAGCTCTCTTGGATTATGCTGACGCGTTCTTTTTAGCGACAAACTAAAATGCTATGAAACTATTCTTTGATATGCAATACAATTTTTACACTTTTTTTAAATATCGGTATGGAGAACCATACATGACTTCCATATTCTAAGATTTATTTTTAAAATCATTTTCGAAATGAAATATTACCATAGAAACTACTTCTTTCTACTTACTGCTTCAGCATTAACCACAGTACTGTGGTCACTAACGTATACCACCTCACGTTATCGCACTCGATTTTCACTGATGATGGAAGTCAATGGCATTGCCGAAACGTCTGGTTTTGTAGAAAACATTGGACTACGGCCAAATATCCCGGGAAGGAATTTTAACAAAAACTACTTCTTTGTTGCCGATAACGTTGTACACATATAATAAAAAATATGCATAAAATTAATGGCTTGTATAAGTTAATGATTGATCTCCATTAAGTAGTGCTCAAGTTTCCAAAGTTTTAATATTATGATGTCCGTAATTAAAACATCAGAGCAGGTTTAGTGTGTATGAGGGTTCACCGTGGACAAAAATTTTCAACATTTCCTATTTAGCGTTGCTTAGAATAAATCTGCGAATCGACAGTGTACGTTTCACAGAACAAATACGCGGAAAAGAAGGAGCGCTCCGAAGTCACTCATGGACCCTCAGCATCTTGCAGAGGGTTCATTCCCTAAAGACGAAAAGTCTGTCTATGAATCGTTCCTCTGTAAACACGTGCAGTTACACTGCCCAGCGATCCACAGGAAGCAAATCGCTATCCACGCTGGACACTTTTTCGGCTTGCATGCTTTATGTTGGTATGGGTTCGGCACTTTCAATTTAAAAACCGTGCAAATGTAAGAAAATAAACATGAATGAGGCCAGAAATAACGCGAATTGTGTGTGTGTGTGTGTGTGTGTGTGTGTGTGTGTGTGTGTGTGTGTGTGTGTGTGTGTGTGTGTGTGTGTGTGTGTGTGTGTGTGTGTGTGTGTGTGTGTGTGTGTGTGTGTGTGTGTGTGTGTGTGTGTGTGTGTGTGTGTGTGTGTGTGTGTGTGTGTGTGTGTGTGTGTGTGTGTGTGTGTGTGTGTGTGTGTGTGTCTTCCCTGCCTTTTTATTGCGGTAGTGATAATAATAAAATGGAAACGTAAACAGTACATAACTGAGATATGCTTGCCTGCCACGCACGATATATTTTCTCTTATACATGACTAGCAGAATACCCGTGCTTCGCTACGGAGTTTCACGTTGTACGTAATGAAAATGTTAGTTTAATTAATAAAGTTTAATTAAAGTAGGCTTCTTAAAAATAAATAGCTGTTGCCCACAACTTCGTTCACGTGGTCTTCAATTTAATGCGATAATATATTTAGAACAGAATCTATTCTATTGGGTTGCCATAGTAACCAGATCTAATAGTTTTTTAAGACCGCAAAGGACCCCCCAGAGGATCGTTTCGAAAGAAACACCTGTCCTATGTTGGTTCTCTCGTTGCGTAAAATATTTGTGCCAAGTTTGGTTGAAATCGGTCCAATGGTTTAGGTGGAGACGTGGAAGACCCCAAAGGACCCCCCCAAAGGATCGTATCGAAAAAAAACACTTGTCCTATGTTGGTTCTCCCTTTGCGTAAAATATTTGTGCCAAGTTTGGTTGAAATCGGTACAGTGTTTTAGGAGGAGATGTGGAAGAAACCTTCGCGGACGTGCGCACAACTCACCGAATTTTCATCGCAATCGGATGAATGGTATAGGAACGCATACGGGACAAACAAAGAAACATTCATTTTTATATATAAGATGTAAACTATACGACTTACTTGACATAAACCGTGATAGCTAAGCTAATGTACAACATATATGTATTAATTATACTCATAAATGTTCCTCGATAGACACTCTATCTATTGGCGAAAACTTGAATAAAATCCGTTCAGTACTTCCTGAGATTAGCGATTTCAAATACAGAGAGAAAACGGACCAACTTTACTTTATACTATGTACAGATTTACATTAAAATGAAAAAATTATAATTTTATTGCCTGGCAACAAAATTATTTTATTTTTAACAATTACCATTGTTTGAAAAAGTTTAAATGAATTTTCAAGTACTTTACTCTTGTTAAAACGTAAAAGGTTGCAGGTAAACTATCCCTTCCCCTTAACCGATCTTCACCAAAATTAAAAGGCCTTGAGATCTCTACAATTCAGGGATCTATGCAAAAAATTATTTGATTCTGTGTGAATTTGCGGCTGTTATCGTTTGCCATAGAAAATACGCTTGACAAACAAACGTTGCAGGTAAACTACCCCTTCCCCTCAACCGATCTTCACCAAAGACAACAGGTCTTGAGTACTCTACAAATCAGGGCTGTATGCAGAAAATTATTTGATTCTGTTTGCATTTGCGGCTGTTATCGTTTGCCATAGAAAATACCCTTGTTAAAAAACCTTGTAGGTAAACTACCCCTTTCCCTTAACCGATCTTCACCAAAAACAATAGGTCTTGAGAACTCTACAATTTAGGGCTGTATGCGAAACATTATTTGATTCTGTTTGAATTTGCGGCTGTTATCGTTTGCCCAAAAAAAAAATTTCCCTTGATAAAAAAAAACCGTTGCAGGTAAACTACCCCTTTCCCTCAACCGATCTTCACCAAAAACAATAGGTCGTGAGCACTCTACAAATCAGGGCTGTATGCAAAAAATTATTTGATTCTGTTTTAATTTGCGGCAGTTATCGTTTGCCATAGAAAAAAATCTACAGACACACAGACACACACACAGACACTTTTCGGAAAACGACTTTTTTCATGTTTTGAGTGTAGTAGAATCAGAATCTGCAATAATCTCGAACACGATTTTTTTTGCCATCACCATACTTCCATTCCTTAAGGAATATGGAAGTAAAATATCGTTATGGAGAACCATACATGACTTCCATATTCTAAGATTTATATTTAAATCTTAATATCGCCTGCCAAGCGCGATATATTTTCTCTTATACATGATTTATATTAAAAAGAAAAAAATTTTAATTTTATTGCCTGGCAACAAAATTATTTTATTTTTAACAATTACCATTGTTTGAAAAAGTTTAAATAAATTTTCAAGTACTTTACTCTTGTTAAAACGTAAAAGGTTGCAGGTAAACTACCCCTTCCCCTTAACCGACCTTCACCAAAATCAAAATTCCTAGAGTCCTCTACAATTCAGGGACGTATGCAAAAAATTATTTGATTCTGTTTGAATTTGCGGCTGTTATCGTTTGCCATAGAAAATACCCTTGTTAAAAAAACGTTGCAGGTAAACTACCCCTTTCCCTCAACCGATCTTCACCAAAAACAATAGGTCTTTAGAACTGTACAATTTAGGGCTGTATGCAAATAATCTTTTGATTCTGTTTGAATTTGCGGCTGTTATCGTTTGCCATAGGAAATACCCTTGTTAAAACATAAAACGTTACAGGTAAACTACCCCTTTCCCTTAACCGATCTTCACCAAAACAATAGGTCTTGAGAACTCTACAATTCAGGGCTGTATACGAAACATTATTTAATTCTGTTTGAATTTGCGGCTATCGTTTGCCAAAAAAAAAAATTTCCCTTGATAAAAAAAAACCGTTGCAGGTAAACTACCCCTTTCCCTCAATCGATCTTCACCAAAAACAATAGGTCGTGAGTACTCTACAAATTAGGGCTGTATGCAAAAAATTATTTGATTCTGTTTGAATTTGCGGCAGTTATCGTTTGCCATAGAAAAAAATCTACAGACACACACACACACACACACACACACACACAGAGACACTTTTCGGAAAACGACTTTTTTTCATGTTTTGAGCGTAGTAGAATCAGAATCTGCAATAATCTCGAACACGATTTTTTTTGCGATCACCATACTTCCATTCCTTAAGGAATACGGAAGTAAAATGACGTCTTAATACAGCAGAATTTAAATTTATAAAACTTATTGTAAACAAATTTATGTGTTCTAGTTATACTCGTTTACTACATAACGCCTTACTAATGCAATTATACGCCATAAAACATAGCCTACATATAATATTATTAACTTACAATAATATTAGATACATGTCCTATAAACATTTATCTACACATTGGTTTTCTATGTATTACACTAACAGTTAACAAACCCTGAAATTCAGTAGCGATCATAGAAAGTAAATTGTATAAAAAAGAATTGTATTGAAATAAAGTTAAGATGATCATATCCCTTTTAGAACTCATTACTTTTGTGCATAAGAAATGTAAAATAAATTTTGATCTTTATTTTCTACAGTAGTCAAGCAGGGATTTTCATTAAACTTTATTGTACTTGTTTTCCGCTAACAAATATCACGTTCATATTAAACCAAATCTATCACTCTTAAAAAGGACTAGAAAATAAAATTAATGGATGTCATAAATGACTTTAGCAATCTCAAAATATGTTTTGTATATAATCTGTATTGCATACTGCTACAAACAATGGGTAAATGTTTCTTTAGACATGTGCATTAGATATGCGTTTAGCAACTCTGCCGTAAGTGATACACATAAAAACATTAATCAGGACCTTGTGTAGCATTCGTAGAAACCTGTATGACTTCTTTCCTCTGAGACTCAAGTCTAAGCTAGATTTTCCTGTGTGGTAAAAACACTCGTTTTCCATTATAACTTGTCCCTTCATTGAAAATTTTGTGTTGTCTTACATAATCTATATTGCTTTATTAAATATTTTATCATCTATTCTTAAATCTATGTTCTCTTTGCTTGCAACTCTTAATCATTTTTGTTTAGTATTCACTTGATTTCATAAAAGTATTCATTTAATTATAACATTCCATTCATGTATTAAAAAAAATTTAATGTAATGTTGCTTAATCATAGACAATCATTTGTTCAACCTGTAAACCTGCTAGCAGTTGCTGTTTTAAAATGGTATCCATGTTGGAAAACGTACATGGTATTCCAATATTCTGATACATCCACACGTAACACTTCCACACTACGAACACAAAGTGCGTCAGTAACTGCAATCGTTTTACACTCCACAAATATCCACACAACATTTACAGAGACGAATCACACATCAAAACATGCAACAGAGAACGTTTGGAGAAACGTGAGGCGTGTCCCAAGTATGCAGACATCTGTTACAAGTCTCTTATACAAGACATGAAATGTAGGCCTACCACTTGTGAGCCAATTTCTCGTGTATCATGAACAAACCGCCATGTGTTTACTATTACGTTTTTACTCAATAATAGGTGTGAATATATATATATATACACGGCAGAGGGCAGGGAAAAGAGTAGAATGAAAAGAATATTTTTAATTTTTTTAACGGAATTATCAATGAAGTCAATGTCGTCTATGGAGAAGATAGAGATGGCGTCTTTGTTTCTGTAGAACATTGGGCACTAAGAAATGTATGAAATATTTGTTTAGTTAGTTATTTGTCACACACAACTTCAATAGAAAGACGGGAAACAGGACTTTAGATATATTCCATTCATAAATAGCTTCTTGGAAATAATTAATTTACGGTTATGTTTTTGTTCTTAGCAAATGACACGATCTGTTGAGAGGCATTAAGTTTTAGTATTTATGAAAATATTGAATCTGTTTACAGTTAGTAATTAGCTTATTGCTATAAGCTAATAGTTATAGAGTACTAAACTTTCTGCAGTAAATCTGTCATAAAAAAGAACAGTGAATTTAATTACGCCTTTTTATAATTGAGTTAACAGTTAATAAATTGAAAAATATCTTATTTTTGTTTTAAAATAACATGGTTTCGATAGTTAGAAGAACTGGACTTCATATTTTTCATATTCAAATTAAATATTATAAGCTAAAATATTTTAAGTTAAATAGTTTATATTGTTACGACGGTCTCACTGATCACAATTAACAGTTTGCAATCAACAAGTTATTCAACAAGATTATACTCGTACAATAATTAAAGTTAAATTTGTGCACACTCAATGTCAAGTAGCAGAGTCCCGCACAGAACGCACTGTGGAATCGCCCTATGTAAACTGAAACTTTATGCGGCAGCTGTTGTGTATTTATTCCCTGCAGGGTCCCATTATATGCGTCCTCAACAAGCACTCGACAACTCTAGAGGATACTTTAGCGCGGTCTTGGCAGAAACACGCACGTCTGGGTAAAGGGAAAAACGCGTAGAACAACGTCCTCCATTATACCACAACGTTCCGTATTGCGTAACATTATTTTAATTTTGAATTAGCATTGTTACCATTCTCATAACTAAACTATTAGATGTTCTGTTCAGCAGTATATAACCTATTTACATATAGGCTGTATAAACCTCCGTGATAAGAATAAAATCGTTACCGAGAGATAGCGATATCTTGAATACACTCGGGAGTAACGTTTCTTGAGAGGGCGCTAGAAAAAAATCATCTTTAAAAACGGGGGATGCGACAGTGAGACAAATAATTGGGAAAGACTGTTCTATTTGTTCGGATGAAATAATATATTCTTCGCGTTGTTTTACGGACAGAGTTTCACACTATCATTTATATCTCCTATCATATAATTTTCTATGTATAATGTTAATGGGTTAAGTACGCAACGCATTTAACAGTAACAGATGAGCTCTGTAGTGTGGGAAAATTGAGTATGCTTTGCAATTCACAGCAAATATAATTATGCTGTACGAATTACGTTACGTTATAAATACTTTCGTACCCTATGGAATGAATCAATCATACATCAAAAAATGTCTCGCGTTTGACTACGCAACAGTCTGCAGAGGAGCAGCAAGATTTTCATGCTCAACATTGTCTTGAAGTTTACAGAATTCTTCTTTTAATGTAATTTCTGTGTTCTTCTATGCAGACGCGTAAAGACGCAGACGTTTTGCCCACATATGTCTCCCCGCACCACCACGGCAAACTTTATACGACATTTTTATTTTGTGTTTGTATTTCTGACTTATAAGCTTAGTGTTACGTAAGTATTTAACCATCCTACTGTCGGAGTGAAAGTCTTCGAGTAATTCAAATCTAGTTTTTCATATCAACCGAGTTTGCTACATTATATCTTCGACAAACATTTGGAAGTGATCAAAAGTAAAAATACTACTGAAGCTTCAATGAGGGACATTGTGTTTATTTCTGGCGTGGCAACTGTAACCAAGTGACCTGGATTACTGTGTGTAGATTGCACTATGAAATATGGTGTGCCGTTCTGTGAGCTGCTAACAGTTCCGTTTGTTTCTTTGTGCATGTAATGTACAGAACGACCCTATCTCGCTTCTCTCTTTCTCATTCTGTAAGCCAAACAAATTGCAGAGTGTTAGCAACCTCAGAACTGTAACTGTAAAAAATTACAACACAAGAGAAGAAAGCAAACTAAGACCAGTAATACAAAAAAATAAAAGCAAAAGGATAACAGATTTGTAAGAAATTGTATCAGTACCCTACTTATCCAGTACTTAGGCCTATGTGTATAATATTATACACAATATTCATATATAAATTATGTTTGAAAGATAGTAAAAAATAACTTTGTTAACTAAAACACAGTACTGCACAACAGATAATAACAGTTACTATAGTAAATTAAATTATCTCAGATAGCAGACGAAACAAGTAGTTCATAGGCAGGGATATATTGCCGTAACCAGACGTGGTGCTATTACATCCAGTCTCACGCTAACACACTTGAATAATTAGTTGTTAGCACACTGTAATAGTCAAAATAATGTTAATGTTAAATAATGACAAAATATTTAAATGTGGGACACTCTCTTCTTTTATATATCCCGCTAAGCTAATCTCTGGACGGTGTTTGCCAATCAATCTAGTTGGTCTGGTTGCAGCCACTGCCAGTTAAAGATCTATTATAATGTAATAAATGAATATCTTAACACCATCTAACAGTTATAACAGTTACAAAATTAACTTTAATACTAATACTATAATATAAATGTTCTAAAACAAAGATAATTAACACGTCGCTAACTATTCTGATGTAAGTCTAGTCAAAGTCATCTGTGACCTTAATGTAGACCAGGGGCGGATTAAGCGGCTGGCGGACCTGGCGGCCCGAATCTCCAAGGGGCCCCGAGATCCATAGATTCCTAGTTAAAAACTTCCACAACAGAAAAGCGAAAGATGCAATATTTAATATTATTCACGTATTCTACATGTAAACGCAAAAGCCAAAAGCGAAAGACTCGTAACTAAAACTGTTAATTTATTATCCACATCAAGTATACTATAATGTCAAATATACATCTTAGTAATAAGAAGTGATTGATTGAAAAAGAAGATCTTAGTTGAAAAAGAAGCAACTGAGTTATCAGGTCTATCATTTGATAAAGAAGATGGACAAGCTCGTAGACCAGAGAAGAGTTTCGATGAAAGCAAAGAAGTCGGTCATGAATTTGCAAGAAGGAAAAATTTCATTGTCAATTCATTTTATGTCATATGCGATAGCACCAAGGCAGAACTATCTCGAAGAACTCAGACGTATGAAGCTGTTATAAAACATTGTAGGGTAATTTTTGATGAAAGATTACCAACTGAAGCAAAAAAGAACGCTATAAAAAAACTGACAACGCTATATTTACAAAAATGACATTGATATTTGCAATTTTGACGATGAACTGGACCAGTTCTTACTATTTCTACAAGCAAACAAAGATACCATCAAAACCGCATCAGAAATTTATCGAGCTGCAAGACAAATGTCTTCAACTTTTCCTAACGTAGAGATTATCTTGAAAATATTTTTAACAATACCGATATCTTAATGCATCAGGTGAAAGATCTTTTTCAGTTTTGAAACGCGTTAAAAACTTTCTAAGGAGTACAATGGGAGAAGACAGATTGAACAACATGGCCATATTATACATAGAACAAGAAATTTTGGACGAAATAGATACTACAAAAATAATCGATGAATTTGCCAAAGAGAAAACAAGACGCAAATTCATATAGAAAACCTTTTTTAAGCACTCAGGTAACTTAGTTACTGTTAAATTTTTTGAATAAATTTCTGATTTTTCTTGAAACATTGAGTTTTATTATTAGCTACATATTGCAGGTTTAAGCAAGCCATTAAAAGTCTAATACTGAAATCTTTCCGAAAAAGCCATCACTTCCTTACACTATTTTTTTGTTTTGAGGCTTGGGTCTAAGGGCCTCGAAATGTTTACCGCCAGGGGCCTCCAATCGACTTAATCCGCCTCTGATGTAGACTTGAACATTTCAAACATTACTTGGGTGGTTTCCTCCGGAATGCAAACGTGCTCTTTGTAAGTGTATAATATCGGTTATGCATTGTAAGCATCGCAATCTGACAACTCAGATTTCGCAGTGCGCTAAACGGACGTATACGGGTCACCGTGACAACGCAGGCTTCCTACAAACCTGAGTAGTGAGCACTTATTTTACTTGGTAACAAAGAACAAACTCGTTTTCAAAGAAGCAGATGCTTTTGAAGAACTTTTTAATTTAGACCTTAGACCCAACACGAAAATAAATTACAACCAAAGCTCTTTTAGATGTCTATAGATGTGTGAAAATGCACAGTTACTATATTAAGTAAAGGAAATATAAATTGTATTTACAAGTTGTGCACATATTTGTAAGTTATGCAAATCATGTTTTAGTCATTGAATTACACGCATGAATTAAGTGCAGCATTTCAAACAAAGATTTAAAGTCAAAGTAATCAAACCAACCTAATTTAATATTTTGATTTTCAATTCAGTTTTTTTTATTAATTCTGCTTAAACAGTAAAATGATTGGGGCTTTACCTGTAGGGCCCAGCAGCTCTAAAGTTCTACAATATAAGCAGGAGTATTTTTAAAAAAGGGAAGAAATTTACAAATGGGTAGCTCCGGCTTTGTCAGAGGATCGTGCTTATTGTAATCTGTGCAATAAGCAGTTTTCTATTAGTCATGGTAGGCAATGCGATCTTAAACCACTCACAGAGTACAAGGGATATCCACTAAAAGAGAAGGGAACTGAGGTAACAAATATAATCGTCAGTTAATTTATAAATATTAATAAACCCTAGTATGTTTCTGTAACTACATTTGAGTTAGGCTTAGTGCGTCATAGTGTAAAGTATAGTCATAGTTGGAGTAGTTTAGATTGTACTGATAAGCTAGTGCTGTCATTGTTCTACGATTTTGATGTTGCAGGAAAATTAGTTTGTTGTAGGAAAAAGACCGACAAATTAGTAAAAAATATTCTTGCCCCTAAAAGTGTAAAAATGTTGTAAATATTCTGAATAGTCCTGAGAAATTTAGTCAGTTTATTTAGTGGCTTCGGATGCTTCGAACAAAGGGAATAGAAATTTTTTTGTATCAGTTTATAAACAGGTCTACAAAATTAAAAAAATTGATTGTAGTTCTTTCCCTGCCTTGAGTGACAAAAAGTAAATGTAAGCTTTTAATTATTTGCTGGACATTTATTTGCATCATATATTTTAATCCCTACAAAAGTATAGTCTTAAACGTTTTTTTAAAAATAAACTGCTAAGTGTTATTGAAATTGCTGATGAAACAGCCAAATTCATAAGTGAAATGTTACTAGAAAGTATTAAAGGTTACAACCTTAATCCAGATTACATATGTGCTTATAGTGCAGATAACGCGAATATTAATTTGGAGAGAAACGTTCATTATATAAACGGTTAAAATCTGAGGTTTCAAATATTGAGAAGCCTAATTGCACAACCATATCTTGCACAATGCTATGAGATAGGCTGGACGTAGATACCAAGCAAATAGTATAATAACGTACAATTATTTTTCCGTGCCAGTCAAAGGAAGGAAGAACTACAATCAATTCTTGATTTTGTAGACCTAAAATGGTTGGAATGAATTCGCCATGTGCCTACTAGATGGTTGTCTGTAACTGCTGCTCTTAAAAGATTACTACAAAACTGGGCTACTCTAAAAAGCTATTTCCATAATACATACATCTATAACAAATTTTTTGCTGCTTTATTTCAAAGTCAAAACTCCACATCATGAGGTGGAGCTGTTGATGCTTTTAAATTTGTTTGTTAATGCTGGTGAACTGCTAGGTATAACAACTAAAATACTAGAGAAAAATAATTTGAGTATCTTAGAAACATTGAAATCAATGTCCTCCATTAAAAACAAGATAGATCAAAGAATTAACGATCAGTACTTAGTAGGTGCAGCAAAACATCTGTTGAAGAAATTACTACATCACTAAAAAAAAATTCTTAAAGCTGTTTATGATTTCTATTTAAATTTCTTGACCTGTTAAAAAAAAATTATTACCGTAAGATCAATAAATGTTCGAGGTTATTAAGGTTTTCTCTAAGAAGTCAGGAATTAAGATTTGCAGATTTTGAGGCAGTTGTTGAAGTGTTTGAAATTCAGAATCATATAGATATCTATCAGCTATATTAGGAATTTCGTGAATGTGAAGCAATCTTACCTGAGAGTCTACGCTTCTGCCACGCAAAATCTGTAATCCTTTGTTTCTGCAAAGGATTAATTCTTAATGCATTTTCTTAGTAGCTATTAAAATACCGAATAACTTGTAGGAGACTTTACACAATTGTGTCTAACTTTTTATAAAGATCAGGTTTATTATAAAATAAAAATAAGTATTCAAGGTGTGTGGAAGTGGTGTTTAAAAATTTGTTCGTTTCTTTTCAGTGTTCAAAATTCAAAGATCTGTAATATAAGTAAAGTTGTAGGCTATATATTCAGTATTACTAGTTCATACGCATTTGTGGTCTCTCAAGTGAAATTAAAATGTACAGATGTGAGAAATGAGTTGATTGAAGATTGTTGTAAACTTTTCCTATTTTTGCAAGGATTTTTTCAGTATATAAAAAATAACAATAAATTGTCAACAAGGGTAAACACTGAAAACAAATATAACGTAACACAGAAATAGAAACTAATAGCACACCAAGGCACAAAATTTTTTTTTTTTAATTAATGATGGAATATGGTTAGAGTCTAAACAAACAATATTATTGTACATCTGCAGAATCAAATTATAAAGTGCTATATAAAATAATTTACTTTGAATTCGTGTTTTGAGTTAGGGCAATTAAACAAACTCACTACAATCGTGATCTATATATGTTATGACGTGCAATCGTGTTTAATTATTTGCCATAGTAATAGCAAAGCCTTATACACAAAGGTAAATCAATTCACACACACCACAGTGTAAAACGTATAAACATTATAATCAATATAATCAAGAGGTTTTAGTTTATATATATTGCAACAATACATATATTTGCATATTTGCCCAGGGCGGTATGTTTGTAAATATTTAGCATAGAAAAGTATATGATGAACAGTTTTTAACTATATTATGCAGGATAAGAATTGTCAGAAAGTGTACACCTGCGCCCGTGAGTGAATACAGCGCTGGTGTGTTTGTGTGTGTGAACGCAAGCTACGACAGACAAGAGTCTACGATAGGGTGATGCGTACGAATTCTCTGTAATCAGGTTTTAACCAGATAAAAATAAACTAATTAATACGTTTTAAACCTGTGAACAAAGACTTACCCCAATTATAAAAACACCATTATATTAAGGAATTTTTAACGAATATAGTGATGCAAAAGTATTGCAGAAATTTGCAATAATAAAGACGCCAGGTAATTTAATGTTAATTACTAGTGTAATTAAATAGTAATTAATAAATGTGTTATATGTGAGTGACCAGGAAAAAATTACGCAAACGATGATATTGCTCGTGCTACGAGGATGTTTACGAAATCGCGAAAATGAACCAAAAAGTGATTTGTAATTAAAATGACGCTTTGCATGAAGTGTCAATATCTAACAGGTCAAAAACAGTCCTGGACTTGTCAGACTGCCGTCCAGTATATATACCACCGGCAATTTTGGGGCAGTCTCAGACTCAAGAAATCTTCACACAACGTCACGTTGCCGGTCTGCCGACTGATCGACATCTTTACCACACACACCAAGACTTATGGAGGAACTCTGGACCATCACAAACAACAACCCGTAGAGACAGAGAACACAGCTTCAGCATAATCATCATCATCATCATCAAATTCTCAGGATTCAGGACACACACATACACACAACGGTAACGTCGGCAGTACGCAGGTGGTGAATAAACAATTATATTTTTGTTTGTGAAAAGAACTCTAAAAAAAAAAGAAACTTATATATGAACAGTAAAGACTTAAATTTTAAATTTAAATAGTAGTTAAAGAAAAGAATTTAATTTAACAAGAAAATTTAAAAATATGAATCTTTTGTAGACAGAAAAACTCTAAATTTAGAGTTTACTCTTCTTTAGGAATATGTAATGAATAATATTATATCACGCATAGTTTCCTCTCTGTGTGTGTGTGTGTGTGTGTGTGTGTGTGCGCGATGTTTGCTTCACGTATAGCCTTTTGATAAACGATCAGCGGCGGATGTCGCCTGATATCCATACTCAATATCAGTAACTTGCAACTCTAATTGACAACAAACTTGTTCACACTGCGGTTAAAAAAAAAAAAAATTAATACAGTCACTTCCTCTTTCATGTTTCCTTTCAGTATACGCTTTCAATGTTATCGCGTTCACTTCGTTGTGCAAACAAATGTGTTTTCTTAGTAGTGAAATATGTATAATTATGTATAATTTCAGTTATTACATCATAGATAAAAACTGTCAAACGTTTATCTTCATTATAGTTTGTTGTTTCCCCTAGTGTAATCTTTATAAATCACACCGACGAATTTATCTTTTCGTCTAGACTGATACGTCTGACGTTGGAGACAAAGGAAATCACCTTCCATTTCAGATAAAGCTATATAGCCTACCGGCTTTATTATATTGCCACATGCTTTCACCGCTTCCGTAAACGCGAAAAAGTTCTAGTTATTTGATAAACACACCAATGCAAACATTCCTAGTCGTCATTTGAAGGCAATCCCCGTGTCTTTAGAGTAGGTCTAGTGAGCGTGAATGTGTTCAGAGTTAAAATAGGGAGGGGGCGGTACTCATAAATACTGCACAGGGCGGCAGAAGCGCTGGGGCCGGCCCTGATGCCAACTGATGTGATCCTGTTCGATGAACTGGATTGTACTTTGTATTTTTGTATGTTTTTGTTTACGTACCGTATAGTCGTATTTTTTTATTTTCCAGTAAAAATTAAAATCCGTTAATACACGACACACTATATTGATATTAGCAGATTTGACAGTTTTCTTTTGTTAATGACTTGTGTTATTAACTCCAGTACTACAGTGTGAACTTGACCAAACTTCGTTTGTGTTGAGTTTTGTGTTTTTTTTTTTAGTGTTTAATAGTTGGTGCTGAGATATTTTGGTCTTGATAAAACACAAAATGAATAAAAAACTAAGTGGTGCTGAGAACAGGAAACGTGTTTTGAAAAGACAAAACGAGGAGGCACATTTTTTAAAAAAGGTTCCCCCAATTGGGTTATTTTTCACCCCTACAACTGAGGACATCTCTATAACTCAGCCGAGTACAAGTACAGCCACAGCCACTGACTTTTTAGATGAAGACGAACCATCATCCACCAATAAAGAACAAGTAAACCTAACCGATCATTCAAGGCACGACGAGGAAGACCTAAGCGACCGTGATGAGGTAGGCTCAAATAAGCCAATTACACCTTTGTTGAATAATACCGCAGATGTAGATGTTAATACCGAGCCTATTAGTCCAGTAACTGATATCTTGAATGAACAACAGCCAGATTTATCTAAAACCAGCTCCCAAACGCTAGGCCAACTACCTAAAACATTTATTCTACAAGATCCTGCTACTTGGAATGTGGATTTATCTGTTGTTGTTGAGCATATTTTAGAAAATTCTCCCGAACAAGACTTAAATACGGATTGTTCAGGGTCTGAGCGCATTTACAAAAATTAAGTAAAGCGCACTTTATCAACTAATTTGTTTAAAGGCACGTTCCTAAACGGGGAAACCTTCGTAAGAAAGTGGCTGCTGTACTCCCAGTCTACAGGCAAGCTATTTTGTGTTCCTTGTTGCTTATTTCAACAAAATATTAACAAAACACAATTTCTTCCGGGTTTAACGATTGGAAACATGGCAGCGAGTTGATCAAACATCACGAGCAGTTGCCTAACCACAGATGTAATATTGTTACTTACATAACAAGGCGAAAAAAATTCATGAAAATAAAAACTTTTCTATCAAAGCAGTATGAAGAAGAAGTAACATACTGGCGAAATGTGTTATCAAGAATAGTGTCTCTTGTAAGATTTCTTTCATCACGACGCTTGCCTTTTCAGGGAGACAATGAACTTATTGGGTCTACCTCAAATGGCCTTTATCTGGGATGTTTGGAATTGATTAGTGAATATGATCCTTTCCTTTTACAGCATCTTTCAAAATATGCTAATAAAGGTTCAGGTCATGTGTCTTACTTATCAGCCCAATCCTGTGATGATTTTATTCACATTATGGCAAGTTGTGTTCTAGAAACTATTTCACAAGAAGTAAAGGATGCCAAGTACTACTCTCTCATTGTCGATTCGACTCCAGACTGCTCTCACACGGATCAATTAGCAGTAGTGCTTCCATACATATCTTTGATGGAAGCAAAACCTAAAGAACGTTTATTTAAGCTCCTACCACGGGTTCGTCATTCATCTGACCAACTACAAGAAGCTTTATTGAAATGTCTGACAGAATTGGGCTTAGAAATTAAAAACTGCAGGGGGCAAAGCTACGACAGCGCATCTAATATGTCAGGCCCCTACACAGGACTTCAAGCCAGGATTAAGGGCACAATAAATTTGCAGACTATGTGCCATGTGGAGCACACTCGCTTAACCTTATAGGTTCTACAGCTGCCGAGTGTTGTACAGAAGTAGTAATATTTTTTTCTTTTGTACAAGAACTTTACACCTTTCTCTCGGCATCTACATACAGGTGGGAGCTTTTGAAAACGCATCTTGAGAAAAACAAAACTCCAGTGGTCAAATCTTTGTCGGATACCCGTTGGTCTGCAAGGGCGGATGCAGTAAAAGCTCTAGTGAAAGGCTATAAAGAAATACAAATTTGCCTTCAAGAAATATCTGAAGACCCAGGTGTTAAACCTGCTGTGAGGTTGGAAGTTCAAGGCATTGAATTAAAATTCCAAAATTTCCAAACCACTTTCTTATCACTTTTTTGGAATGATATTTTAGAACGTGTTGATAAATGTAACAATAACTTGCAAAAACACAGTCTTGATCTTTTAGCAGGTTCCAAACAGCTACGAACCTTGGAAACTTTTATAAAAGATAAAAGGGAAGAGTTTAACACGTATGAAAAAACTGCTATAGACATTTTAGATTGCAAAAAACCCACCTACAACAGAAATAGAAGACGGAAAATATTTGCAGATGAAACCCGTGGGGTTGAAAGCGATCTTGATGAAAGGACTGCATTTAGGGTTAACGTGTACAATACAATAATTGATTTCCTACTAGTAAACGTAGCAAGGAGGAGAGAATCTTATGATGCTTTGGTGGATCGATTTGAAATATTGACACTTCTGTTATCAGAAACTTCAAATGAAGCGATAATAAAAGCAGCTACAAAGTTGACTCAGTTTTATGATGATGACATTAATGTAGATTTGCCGAATGAATGTTACCACTTCAAAGCTTATATTGATTTGGAACAGATACAACGGATACCACAAATGTTTACACGCATTAAACAGAACAACTTGGGTGGGCCTATCACATTTCCTAACTTGGAAATAGCCTTAAGGATCTTCCTCACCTTACCAATCACGAACTGTACTGCTGAAAGAGGATTTTCTGTACTGACAAGAGTCAAGAATGCGAAAAGGTCTACCCTTTCAGACAGAAAGCTCAGCTCTAGTATTAATGTGCTGTGAGAGACATCACCTTAAAAACAAATTTTACAGTAATCATTGATAGATTTGCTAAGCTGAAAGCTGGGAAAAAACAATCATTAAGATTTTTGTTGCTTCTAAAAAATCTTGATGATGTGTTACTAGTATTTTGTGTTTTTTCAACTATTGTAATTTTTCATAATTAATTAAATTAAATAGATTTGCTAAACTGAATACTAGGAAAAAATCTGTAACCTAATTTAAAAGTTTTGTATTTCTTAAATATTTTGAAGGTATATGACAGTTAGTTGTTTTGGGCTATTGAAATAATATGTATTTAACAGAATTAAATAAAACATTTTTAGTCATTAAAATTGGATGATTTTATTTTCTCCTTGAAATCTGGTGTGGATGGTGGTGTGTGGGGGCGTCTGAATTAAGTCTTGCCCAGGGCGCCATGAACCTAAACCCGGGCCCTGCACATAAGTTTAGGTAAAAACTATAGTCCAAACTGTATCAAACAGTAATTTCGATTTTTGTGACCAAGTACCCTTGCGCAATGCAATTTACGTGCGACAATCTTATTTCGTACACTGCCATCCGTCAGAATTATTCTCGTGTGTGTATAACATCGTTGAATGACCGCGATCGCACTGCTAATTGTGATAAGGAATGTGCTTACGAGTATTTTGCAAAAGTTCAATGGAACTGGGATCTGTCGGGAATATGGAGAATTAATGTTAACTACGACACTGTTACACTGGAATAGTTAAACATAACTGAGGTTGTATAAGATTCTGCATGTAATGTGTCGTATAACGTGTTACTTACGAAGCTGTTGAGACTTTCTGGCTTACATTTAGGCAGAGAGAGAGTGAGTGAGAGAGAAAGACAGACATCGTGTGATAAGAAATACCGTTTATAGTACGATAGCCAAAACACAGGATGTTTACTGCAGGTGGCTTCTGAGAAAGTCCTTGAAAATAATAAACGAATAAGTCAGTGGTGGGGGGGGGCCAAAGATTTATAAAATAATTAATTATACAGCCCAATTCTACATCATTGACTCATCAATTCTTACAGCTGAATACAGAGTAACGATTGGAGCGACCTGTTAAAGATTTAGAATCTTCTGTTGCGCAATTGATGTGTATAACTCAAGAAAACTGTTGTGTTAGAATTGGAGGTTATTGTTATGAATATTTTGGAGTGTATAAACAAAAAATGTGGTACTTTTCTTATGTGGTTTTTATCACTGAATCTGATGGTGGTAAAATAAAATGCCTCTGATAATTAGTACTTTTTATACAGTGGGGTCGAAAAAATTCAAGAATTGATGCCTCCTGTAACATGATGGTGAACTGATGGGAAGATACGTTTATATATATTTCAATCACTTTCTGCTACAGTCCGTTTAGTTATATATATATAACTTTAATATTTATACTAAATTTACCTCAAGATGTTTTTTCTATTAGGAACATGTTTCGAGAGTTCCTGTTCTCTCATCTTCAGCCTTCGCCATCTTGTTTCTGGTGAAGTATTTGTGTGTTGGCTGCTGGATGTTATTAAGGTTGTTTGTTGGTCTTTGGACTTTTAAATTTGTATTATTGTGTGTGGTTGTGGTATGTTTTTGTATTTTGTGTATTTTCGATGTTGAGTGCTTTTAATATTGTGTCATGTTTTGTATTGATTTGTATTTGTTCTGGTATTAGTTTGTTTTGTGTTTTATGTTTGTATATTTGTAAATTTTCCCAAATGTTCATTATGGTGCCTTTGTGTGGTATATGTTTTATTAGTGATACATTGGTTATGTTTGGGAATTCGTGTCCTGTGTTTATTGCATGTGTGGCTAAATTGGATTTATATATTTCTGGTTTTTTGTATGCGTTTAGGTGTATTATATATATATATTACTTCCACTATCTTATAAAACATTTTTTGTAATTTTTTGTAAAAAGTAGAGACTTGAACAGAAAAAAGTAACACGGAAGTTAGTAGTATACTCAGTACTATTTAAAAATTATAAGATACTAACAGGATTCGTTAATTACTAGAATATAGTAGTACTAGTTTTAAGAAATTTGGAAAAGTAGATTGTATAGCATTAGAACGAGTTTATTAATTACTCATAGAACTCAAAACGTTCTATATGATTTACATGACCATGTAAGAAATCAGAATTAAGAAATGTAGCAGATTATATTTTTAAAATGTAGTTTCAAAGTGTGGAAATTACAATAATAAAAAATATGTTTGGAAACTCCCCTAATACGAACTTTCTAATAAACATAGTATTACAACTGATTTTTCAAAGAACAAAAAAATTATGGTATACACAAAAATTACAATTTACTAAATAATTTATTTGGCCCAATGAAATCGTGACAAAACTAAATAAAACTAAATAAATTACGAAAATACTAAATTATATGGTCAACAAAATTTAGGAACGTTTTAATAGCTTTGTATTAGATACAGTTTACTTTGCGTTCAGTTTACGGTACTTCGCCCGCTGCTAAGTTCGAAACTTGAAATTTTACTTGTGAACAGAACACGTTGTCTTACATGTAACGCAAGAGTATAAATGACTGAGAACCACGGCATAAACATGAATTATGTACGCGGAACTAGTATCGCCAACTGCATTTTTTATTTGTTACCAACCTTTTCTAAATACAACTCTTTTGCGACAAAGCTTTACTTTAATTACATATTTGCGGTCATTTTATATAGAGTTTTGGCTGAAAAGTAAATAAACGAAAGAAAATGTCTTACGGGACAAATAAAAACGTAGGACGTAAAATTAACTAAAACGTAAAACATACGTACGATGGCAACCCTAAGTTAAAGGGGAAGATGGGCCGAACTTGGCTAACCCATTTGTCAAATATTATTTTTTTTTTTTTTTTTGTAATTCCACATGACTAAAGGAAACATAAGGTTACTTCATATACGTATAGTATTTAAAAAAATAATAATATATATAACGTATGCACATAAATTATTCAGAGCCTGTGTACATCAATAACGATTTTAAACATCATAATGATAATAATAATTTAATAATGTTATTTGTTTAATTGTAAACCGTTAGACACTTTGAGCATCATATCTATAAACGAATAATTTTCTAATGAGGTGATTGTTTTAACTAAATTAAGTAAAAAGGGGAATTGAAGAAGTTAATTTTGTAGGTTTTTCACGATTTCGATAGTGGCAGTACAGTTACCTAGACTTGATTTGAGCTTGACTATCCCTTTGAATGATACTTTGTACAGCTGGCCTATCTTTACGTGATTCTAATAATTGCTCTAAGAATTTTAACTTTGAGAGTCATTTGCTATACATTTGATATATTCTTTTTTTAATACTACACGTACAAAAAGAAGTCGCATTTTTGTTGCGTACATTATGAAGTACATAGAGTTATAAAACATGTACTACGTCTTGCCGTTTCGTTCGTATAAATGATATAACAAATCACGTACATGTACATGTTACATGTACCCTATGGAATGTATATTCCGTTCAGGAGTCTCCGTCAAATCAGCATAACCTTTACCTGTCTCTCTATTATCTTTGTTTATTGTTTTATTAGGTACCTAAAAAACAACGGTATCTTTGCAAAAATTTAGTTTAAAAAGAAAAAATTAATTTACATGTCTCTAACAGAAGAACTGAAATAAATATTGAATTTATGGAATAATATACTTTAATTTTTATGTTATTATTTAACTTGAAACATTTTACTAGTAAAAATTAAGACTTTGTTGTACTACTCCAGGAAAATAAATGTTTATAATTTCAAAAAATATTGCCGTAAATTAATTATTGCGAAAAGACAAATTATGACAGACGACGACGTTATATAGTTCTTTCATAAAGCCGTCACCAGATAATATCTTTTATGCGGACCAAAACTTTTTAAACTCAAGAAAGTAAAAATGTATCTTCAACGGACGTACTCCTCTTTAAGAGGAACAATAAAGCTGCCCGGGAGATACATTTCTCTACTGGTAGTATATCTTAAAATGTCATAGCACCAAATGTTATAGAATAAATTGTGTAACGGAAAAGTTAATTGAGAGTCTAGGCTTCTGCCACGCAAAATCTGTAATCCTCTGTTTCTACAAAGAATTAATTCTTAATGCATTTTCTTGGTTATATACCACATAACATGTGGGCTACTTTATACAATTATACCTAATTATTATAAAGATCAGGTTTATAATGAAAATAACAATACATATTTAATGTTAAAGCAGATTCTATTTATTCGTCACATCACATTTTCCCTGTAAATTGAATATGTAGTTGTCGATATAGAAAAGAGTTACTTTATTAGGATACGATTACTGAGGCTACAGTTTCTAAACAGTTCCTTTTAAATTAATAGAATAATATAAAAATTTTTGATTTGCATTACTAGTGTTGTGACCAGAAAAATCGGTAGTAAGGAGACAATTCAAAACTTTTGGAAATAGGCTGAATGTATGATGCATCAGAAAATGGTGGAAACAGAAGTTTTTGATTGCAGCAACAAGGTATGGTTTTTACAAGAAGAGAGAAGAAACCCTTAGTTATTGCGGAATTTAGAATTTTATTTATAATTGAATATTTAAATTGCTTTTCCATTTCGCTTCTCGGGATTTCATTTTTCTGTATGTTTCTATAAAACTTTATTTCATTATGGAGCATAACTTCAAAATGGCAGCGACACAGTTAGATAATAACCAGCAACTTTTACACAACCTGTACTTCGACTGCAACAATCTTAAAAGTTCAAATCGTTAGAGTTACGCGTCCAGTTACAATAGCCATTTATCATAAATTAGTTTAGTATGGTACAGAATAAATAATTTTTAAATCTGTCTTCAAGTATATATTAAACTTACAGTATTACACACTAGCTTACATTATTTATTAATTAAAAGCATTTGTCTTTTATCCAGACGAAATTATATGGTAATATTATTTCATCTGCAAGCCTACCTCTGGGTTTATTTTAGATATGGACAACAAATCAAGACAGCTTGAATGTTAATAAACTTCGTGCAAATGTCGAAAATAGAGAAACAAAAATATTCACTGGACAGAAAAGACCACTATTTTGAACAGTCACGACACAAAACTGCAACTTTAATATGTAACGGCCTAGTGACAGACACCGTGAAATCTTGACCTTATGAAAAAAAAAAGATTATTTACGTTTCTGTTTAGTTTATCACACGACTTTCAACGGAATTCCAATCTAATGGTATGACATGGTCTAGGCAAAATTATTGACTAGTTATGAGTAACTGCTTTTGGCCCTTCGTAAAGTTTTCTGAAGGTCAATTATCATCTAAAAAATCTTCTAATCGTAATTTAAATTAGCTTTATTAAATTAACAAGTTTGCATTATTGTCAAATGTAACATTTTTTGCAGAGTCTGCCCGGATAATATATTTAAAATTATTTAACCTACGATTATTTTGTTAGCTGTTTCCTGTATTTAGAATAAAAAATATTTAATGGCTATAGTTTTTGTTATTTCCTTGTAGGACTGGGACACAAGAACTTTAGGCTTCTGCGACGTCTTCAAGTGCTTAGGACGAAATATAATGAACCTTATTGTTGCTCAAATCTAAGTCTGTCGTCAGATTCTTGCCAGGTATTTAAAAGGGGATGCGCTTTAGTGCCAACGCTTGCAAGGCTCACTCTCTGATGTTCGCACCTGGAGGTTTGACTAGGCTCAGGTAATCGCACTGAACGTTTTATTTAAACGGTTTCATATTTAACAATAAATTAAATCACTTCATTTATAATATTTTACGAACTGCAATAAACAAGATTGTATAACTAATACGTTAACAGTCATTTGTTTTCACTGAATTTTCCCATGAATATTTTTTTGTTTTCACAGAATCCGTTTTTAGGGCCGCTCCAAAACTGTCCTTACCGTAATTCGATCCCATGATCTTCAGCGACGCTTGAATACGGAGGTCTAGAGAGCTCCAAGCAATTTCATTCTGTGTTGTACGTTAACTTCTTTTCTTATACATTTTTCCGTTCTGTTACAGTTGATTTACAACCCATAATAAATAAATCATTTTCAATATTTATGTACATAACAATTCAATGAAATAAATTAATTACAATTGTGTGGTGACTAAATTACGTTAACTAAATTAAGTTAGTAAAACTGACTAGTGCTCTTTTTAATTTGAAATGACTGAATTTTATCTTCACAAATTACTTTGAGAGCTAGATGTTGTTTGCAGTACTATAACAACAGCTAGAAGAAACAAAATAACGATGACTTAAACTTCCATGTACAAATGTTCCTGTTATGAAACCGTTAAGGAAGCTTAACCCACAAAGCCGTAAAATCTAATGAGTGTTGGTGAAGGAACAAATACCCTCGCTGCCAACCATTGACTATGTAGGACACTAATGTGGTCATCCCTAGCTGTCTCCTTACTCTGACCCGTTCAGTTACTAGTGGCATACCTCGTTCACTTCTTCTATACACATTGCACCCTCTATGGCATGACTTTCTCGCAAATGCCATATCGCTTTCCTAGAATTTTCTTAGTCCCTTATTGTTACTTCCATTTTGTTTACACGTTAAGATAAACAAAAAACTTAATTTCTACCTATAAAATCTAATTTCTTTTTTCATAGTACATGACATTTGTATTACAATTAAAGTACTTAAAATTCAGTAACGTTATTACGGAACGCTCTCGAAGAGTCACGAACGTCCTTCCACCCGTTTCTCCACTAGCCGAGCATTGTAGCGTCTCTCTCAAGGCCACACCTTCGACAGTGTTCTGGAGAGCATTTGAAATAAGCATTATTCTGGCAGGTCTCGGTAAGGATGAAAAGTTATTCTGGAACACCTGCACTACCTATAAAAGCGACAGCGTCAGACAGTTACAGTGAGCGATCCGTTTCTTTAGTGCGGATAGAGTCATCGTTGAGGATTAGTGAAAAGTGATTGTTGTGTTAAATTAGTCTGGGTTTCTTTATAGGTGACATTATTATTGCGTATGGACAAATTTCACTCGAATTACTGTATGAGAGTATCTTGTGATTTCAAATTGTTATTTGTGACTCATTAAAGCTGGTAATTAGTGATTTAATTGGTATTTGTTTCCACTGTCCATACGACGATCAGTGAGACCGTCGTAACAATACATTGGAAATGGTCAGCTTTTTGTAGTCAGCAATAAGGTAGATTTTATATAAGACACAACATTTAAATCCGCTATCGTCTTCAGTAGACCTTAACGCAGCTACTTTGGACACATCAGAACAGAAGCATTATTTCTTACTGTATTAATACTGGAAATCATTAATTTTGTAAATTGTTAATGAATCTGTTAAACTAGAAATTCATTTAAATATATTCCGATATCGTTTAAATTTATTTACAATATTATGCAGATTTAGAATACTGAAATAAATTGATAGAGCGTAATAATAGTAGGCAGGCATCCACGTAAGGAAAACCTGTAAAATTTTCCTAAAACTAGTTTCCTTTAATGCTGAGTCTATTGTAGCATAAACACAATTCTCATCTTACGGTTAGCTAGCACATAGACTGAACGGGATGTACTTTTGGCCAAGAAATGAATTCACTGAATCTGCTTTTTATGTTACACTTATATATTTGTTTATTTTTAAGTAACACAAACAGCACGGCAAACGTATGCACACACACATTAACGATAACTTTCGCTACAAATAGTAGCTACAAAATATCATTTTCCTAAAAAAAGTAGTTCAGCTAGTCTTTGCATTTTTGTGATATCTTTACGAGTTTATAACTAATGACTATATATCTAGCTCAAGTGTACATGCTTCCTTGTTAATGTGTGCCTGTATTATTTCGATATCGTAAATGATGTTTTCCTAGACGTTTTATTCTTTCTAATTTAGAATTTTGATAAATTTTTATTTATTTCATAAGAAGACGATTCTTTTATAACAGTGTGTCAAAAATCGTAAGCTCTCAATGCATATGCATAGCATTCTATGTCTTAGAAAATTAAAATTAGTTTTTTAATGTTTCAAATAAAATTTATTTAAACTATTGCATGAATTGTAAACTCATAAACTCTAAAAATATAATTTTAAATGTGTTTTGTTTGCTTATTTCTAATGAATTTAAAACGCAACCTAGCATGCAGACTACTGAATTTTGTACTCGGAACTTCATTAAAATTTTATTGATTAGATTCTTTAAAATACCACTGTGCCTCACCCTACCACAAGCACACACGCATGCATGAATATACAGATAATATAAATTAAACAGACTTGTTTCTTATTTGTATAATAATGTAATTCGGTTTGTACAATGTACATGACTGCGATGCAGAAACATAACATTGTCGGAAATTATGAACGGAAAACAACGCTGTGCCAAGAACACCTCCTAAATGTTTAAAAAGTCAGAATAAATTATATCTTACAATGTAGACTTATTGATAAATAGTGACATATCGTTTTCAACATAAACTAGCAGAGTTCTTACTACAAAATATTACATTAAACAACATTATTTGTAAGTTTTTGTTTTACTGAATTCTTAGTATGTTGCAGAGTGTGGTTCTTGTGTGCTGAATGAATTCACTGACCTGGTCCATAAGACATATCAAAACAATTAATACTTGTACATTTTAATACAATTTATAATATCAGTTAGTAAAATTTTTACGTACCTGTACAAATAATAATAATTATATTATTATTATAAATATAATTATATTATGAACATAATTATATTATGAATATAATTATTATGAGGAAATGTTGTTTCTTGAGTTGTGTGGGACTTAAGTAAAAATAGTTAATGAATATTGCGATTATAAATGAAATAAAATTATAAATGAAATGACCAAAGTTTTTAAATTAACCAGAATTATCCAACTATGGAAAATTCATTTTTCATTTAGCGTTTTAATGTGATAAACAAGCTGAAATAACTTAACAATTTTCTTTTAATGTTTAGTAAAGTAATCTATAGGAATTTGCATCCTGATCACTAACGGATCTAATTGCATATAATTTGAAAGGTTGAGGTTTATATTAAATAAACGCAACCTAAGCTATATTAAATACACGCAAACATTAAGCTAATGATTAAAAATTTTGAATGTTACAGTTTTTTATTTTAATGGGTTAACCAAATGTTGTAATTGTGTCATTTTGTGTCCGAAATCTATGAAACACATAGATTCTTTTGTTTAATTAAATCAAATAACATTTAATTTAATTTAATCTGTGTTCCCAAAGAAAACAGAAAAATAAAGTGTGTCTGTTTACAGGGAAGAGTAAAAAACAGTTGCAAAAAATTAATATGATTATAGCTACACAAAACACATACAAAATAATAAAATTTAGTAGTAAATAGTATTATTATCTTGTTGGTACATCCTCTTCATTCACTTTTTTAAATATTATATATATATATATATATTAAACTTTCACTGTAAACACTTTTTGGTTTTGTTTCCCAAACGTTTCAACGTGGTGTTCGTTTTCCTCAATGCCCACTGAGGAAGACGAACACCACGTTGAAAAGTTTGGGAAACAAAGCCAAAAAGTAAGTGTTCACAGTGAACGTTTAATATATATATATATATATATATATATATATACATATATAAATATGATTAGTAAACTAATCTTACTGTAATCAACAGTTCTTGAGATATTAAAAATATTTTGGAAACGTGGTAAAAAACATCAAATTTAATAAACATTTTTCTAAATGCATCTAAAAAAGACTGTCCCAGCTGATGCTGCCTGATGAGAGAACATAGCCTTATATGCCAAAATGAGTATAACTCCCATCGTGGTACATTTAGTATTATAGGTAACTTGCTAACCTATCATAATCTGTTTCTAATCTGCCACACCTCGGACTAATTTTTATTTCACAGCTAAGAAACATTTGGGAGAAAGGTTTTTTACAGTTTGCTGAAGTCACTAACCAACATGATCTTCCCAGATTAGAAAGTAACTTAATATGTCGTTCAGACAGATACAAATGTATATGTGAACGTAGGCTAATGGATACCTCATACAAGTAGCATTACGCGATCGGCTATATCCAATGCATGCACTACTATAAATGTAGGGGTTTTTGTAGCCATAATGTGACCGTTAACATTGCTCTCAAAAATCCTGTACGAAAAATGCCATCTTTTATATTACAAAGGATCGTCATCCCTATCTGTGAATCTCATTTGAACTCCTAATTGATCTTCCATTACAAAGAATAATTTGTATTCGGTTTCAAACGTAGATGTTAGCCAGTAAGGTTAATTATCCGAAGTGAACAAACAACCACTCAAGCCGAATTGATGAGAAAAACAGCGACTTACTTTATTCAATTACAGAGTGTAAACACTGTAAGCTAATTACCTTTTTTCTAGAAGAATACTTGGACACTATAAATGATCAAGTAAGCTACAATTTCTCACTTAGGCAGCAATAAGGTTGTAGATCTCCTTCATAGTAGGAGTACGAAGGGTATGAAGTAAGACGATGAGACGACACGGTGTGGTAGTTAACGAGAGCTGATTAAGCGACGTCAGTGGTACAGCGCCGCAGGAGTTATTAAAACTGTATGGGAGTAATCACATGTTTTAACATGCTCAGCTGGTTTACAGTTGCTGTACGTTCATTTGCATTAGAACCACGTTATTATTTTCATACTAATACCGTGTCTGCACACACACAATCCTTATCAACCAGTACTTATAAATGAACATCATTATTAACATATAATTTTTCAATGTTCGTTGTATAAATGTTGAACTTACAGAATTTAGTTTCATGAATATTATTTTTCAATGAATGGTAATAAAAACGTTTTGTAAATTTGTGCGGTAAAGTAAGAACGTTACACAAATGCAAAACTTTACAAAACTAATAAGTCTATTCTAAGTAGTACAGAAAAATATCGCGCAATTATTGTGCAAACAAATTATAGTCGCTGCTACAAATACATAATAGAAGGTTCATAAAACAAGGGAGATACTTTCCACAGTCACTTGATCAGCACTCTACAATCTCGCTACGTGTAATTATCTTCTTAACCGGTCGCTGTTGCTTATATAGATCCCGCAGGTGTTTCAGCATAATTTTTCTTCCTTTTTTCAGCGTGCCAGCATAATTTTCGTAGTTACAAGGACTAGAACAGTCTGAAGTGCTATGTTAGTGGACGGCCTTGACGGAGACGCCGCTGACTGCCGATTTGCCGTTGAGAAATACAATACCACAGTAACAATATTGTGAAAAAACAAAAAAAATGTATGTTGTAATTCAGTCAAAATTATAATACAGTTTTTTTACGGACACTGTTATTACAGCTACTGAAGATTTGATCTTGTCTTAAATGAAAAATTTTTTCAAATAGTGTTTTCCATTTGAGTTGTTAACTTTTGTTTACAGAACGTAACAGTTGCAAATTTCTGATATTGAATACTAAATTTTATATACTAAAATGAATTAAATAACAACATTATTTAATAAAAAATGTATAACTTAAACAATAAATATAATATTTAAAATGTTACTGTTGGATATCATACTTATTTTTATAGAGCTATTACGTATTTTACAGTTTTCAAATAGCTCTAGGATTATTATTTGGAATTGCGGACTTCAGGTTTAACGTTACTACTTATACAAATGTAGCACGAATATGTCTATATCAATATATTTTCTGAAAAACTGTTCCTAAAAGTGACATCTACAATCCAAATTAAATTGTCATAAATAAATAGACACATACTTGAAACTTTGTTAATTTACTTAAATTTTTGTTTTCTGAGGCCGAATCGTCTATATGACTGGTAGGAAGCAGAATTGACGTGTCGCAACGATTGAAATTTCATTTCAGGATAAAAGTGGAACATGCTGTATACTTGTAATATAACAGATATCAGTTATATATTAACATTCCTTCTAATCGAACAGACTTTTACATCACTGTAAGTTTCTCCATTTGGGCTGCGAAAACAATACTTCATCATCATGCAATAATAAAACATATATGGCCAGAGGAAACTGAAACAGTAGAACTGTCGCTTGTATAAGAATTTTTTTTCAATCTTGTCAAAACACAAGAAATAAGATCTCAGCGGTAAGAACTTATCTGAAGGAATGGCCAAAATTTAAAGTGGTTACTAGTAGTTTCTGGTGATAATTCCTGACAGCGAATAGGTGAAATTTTTATGTCACAGGTATACAGTACGCACTATGAAGCTTCAATACAATTGCAGCTACGCTCGTGAATGGGTCTCCATCCATACCCCCCCATATGTACAGAACAGCCAACAGTAATGAGACAAGCTGTTTTGCCAGGCTGTGAAGGATAAAAGAAATACGTATCAAACGAGTATCAAAAGAGGTCTCCTACTTGTATCGCGTAGCGTAAAGACAAGGAAACGTTTCAGCGTAATCCCAGCTGGTTTATTGTTGTGTAGCTTCGTTGCGCTCCCTATGAGACATAAAATATTGTTACTGACACCTCTGAAACAATTCTCTTACTAAAGTTATTTCACGCATAATAACATTTTGCTCAAATAAAAAACATTTTTTATTCAGACACCTGCTTATTCGGTTGCTTCCTTGAACGTAGAAAATATGTTGTGCGACACAGTGATTTCTTTCTTAAAGTAAAAATTCATACGACATTGTAAAAAATTCTTTCGAAAAAAAAAATCATACTACGGACTATCAGACATAAAAAAACACAAATTTTCCAAAGAATGATTAATAGATTTTAAACTCCTTAAATAGAAATTTAATGATTTAATTTAAATTTCCATAGAATGATATTAATTTCAGGCTGCAAATACGTTTTATTTAAATATTCTTTTCCTATATTTTTAGAATATAACGTTTTTTAGGAAGACTTTCATCTTGTATTTAAAATATGAAAGGGTTAATACGAAAACTAGGCGGATCAGATATTATATCAGAAACGTTTATATCATTTAAAGCAGTAATATTTTAATTATATGTAATATTGTATTCAAATATCTTGAATAACTTCTATGGAAGGAGAACGAATGTACCGTCTGCCCTGAGTACATTCGTATAATTAAATTATGTTTTAATTAATATCCATTAAATAATTTACTTCATGTACTAAACCTTATTCCTGTGTAACAAGTGTACTTGTCTCATCTAAATACTGCTACCAATTTGATCGAATTAATGGTTTTAAGCTAAGTAAGTAAATAAGTATATATAAAATATAATATGGGGAATTGTATCATACACTGTATTCTTGTATTTTCTTTGAATTATTAGATAAACAATAATTTATTACGTTTAGTATTACCCGTTGCATGTGTTAGGAAAGTGCTGTCTTTGTCTCTATCGACATGAACATTCAAATTCATGACTGTGTTTAGTGTAGAGAGGTCCTTTAGATTCTGGAGTATTGTTAGTAGCTTACGACTACACCTTTTACAATAATCAATATTGGTGTAATCTTACAGTTTAATCCGTGTACTATTAGTTTCCACGTTTACAACTTGTTGGTTTGTAACCGTGTAATGTAGGGTGTATAACAGAGTGTTCCCGTATTACCTCGTAAGTGGGCCTACCTGTATAGTATTGGGTGAAAGAACATATTAATTACGTATTACACAAAAACGTATGCAAATACATATGGACATTGAAGGGTAAAGTGCAAAACAGGAAAAAACCACGTAGAAACAGTTACACAATTACGTGAGTGCCTGAAACGCAGCGTTCCGGTATATAATAATAAAGTATTTGGTACTTCAGACTTTTTAACATGATAATGTTTTTAGGCTGGGGGTCATTACACAAAAATGTAACGTCATCGAAAAATGTAACGCTTCCACACTTTCGATTCCCCACAGTCTAGAAATCTTCGGTCTCTGTCGTTTTAACATGATAATGTTTGTTATATAGTAAATATATTTGTTATATGCACATTATACGTTTCAAAAGCCTAAAAACATTATCATGCTTCGATGTTTCGGTTTCGTCGAAATTTCTTAAAATTTTTTTTTTAACTCCTGCATATCTACATTTTAACTAGTTAGTAGACTAATAATAAAGTTTGTAAACCATGCAATTTGGTACTGGTGTAATCGGACGCTCTCAAACAATTCTCTGAATTCAATTTTGCTACCTGCAGTGAATACCACAAAACCTCATACTAAGTAATACGATCCAAGGCAACTGTAAATCAATAATTTTACAGACGCAAACTTTGCTCTACAAGACAACGCTACAGAGGGAGGTAATATGTAACAACTCGCACGATAAACTTTGTATTCCTCCCAATGTGTCTGTTGCAGTATTATAACCGGCTAGCAGTGCTCTAGGAAATTATTGCTATGTCCTATGTCGTATGTGCAATTAATGTCTGATAATAATACAAACAAATAATCCGCTAAACAAAGTCATGTGTGCCCTCCTATTGTTTATAAACTTCACTCTCACATTTTCTTTCGTAGCTGTGCGTTAAACTGTAATCACACCTGTAAGCAATTCTTGGACGCATCTAATAATTTGCTATATGTGACTCCATATTGAAGCTTTACAATTTTAGAGAAGCCGTCAACAGTTTCTTTAAATTTTAACACATTGAAACAGAAAATTTTATTTACTTGAATATGAAGGTTATATTTAAAGGTAATAGTGTAATTTAAAACTTAATTTTTACCATTTATACTTATCATAGATTATAAAACTGTATTACACAACACTGCTTTTTTGAACACGAAGTTTGCAAAATATGTAATTTTTTTTAATTCAACCTCTTAGATTGACCAAACGTTTTAATGATGTCATAAACACAATGCTGTCAATCAATTAAGTCATTCAGCGATGTAAACAGTATGTAGCCTATCAAAGTGAACAGCGTTATGTTTAATTCCCTTAACTTTTGTTGAAAACAACCTATTGCTCACAATATTGTTAACATCATTGTCTTATAAAACCTACTGACTGTGGTATGAACATAATATTGTCTTATACTATAGTAGTATTGCTTATTTATAAAATATAATAATAATATGGATCTACTCTCTACCTTAATACATTATTTTAAAACTTACCCTAATACAAATACAAGTTTTATAGAATAACATTTAACTAAACAATTTCTTAATTTATCTAACATAATAATCATCCTGACATGCTCCCTAATATCCTGGTTAGTTTATGATTTATACTACTACTAACACAAATATAATATAACATGATTTAATTAACCATCTTTGTAACGCTACAATCATAATGATTGTCATCCTGACAAACTCTATAATACAATAGTTAGTTCAGGATTCTTACTAATAATTACACGAGTTTTATGTAACAAAATTTAGTTAAAACGTTTTGATACTAGTCTTCTTTTCACTTTGATTGTCATTATGTTCTTTTAGAATATGTAAACACAAATACCTAGTCAAGTCATAATTTCTAGTTCCAGTTTTACACCTACTGCTACACAATTATGTGTCGTCTGACAAAAAGACACAACAGAAAGAGACAGTGTAATAAAGATTTCACAGAGTTATAAAATGTTAATACTGCCATTATTTTGTAAACAGTGACTTGGCGCGTTATGTCTGTTGCAATGTTTCTTTAAAGTCGAGCTTAGAAATCAACAATCGTTGTATGTTTAAGAATGTGTACATTTTACGATTCACGAAAAAATGTAGTAATATATGATCCACATTGCTCTCGCACCTTAATTTGTTTGAATAAGTAACATTAATAACAGCCTCGCACGTGAAATGATTGTGTGTGTGTGTGTGTGTGTGTGTGTTTAAAAAACAAGCAGATGTAAATTATCCATAAAGATCAGGAGAGAATATTAATGCAACAATTACACAGAAACTATTTAAGTAGTATAGAGCACATATACTTGCATGCAATTACAATTATTTAGGTAAGTTCTTCACCGTCACTGTTATCATCGTTAGCCTACTATCACTAACACTCAAATTCCCGTCACTGGTGTTATCCCGTCTTATATTACTTTCTAAAGGATTTGTTACAGTATCCATTATTTGGTCCGATATCACGTAGTCATTTTCAATTTTCATGACGTCATATCTTGATCTCCAGTCTGCGGGAGAAATACAATAAAATTTCTTTTTCGCTAAGTTTATGACACTGTCTACAGAAAAATTGACGTTTATTTTCTTTGAACACGCTCCTTTACTGTTGCCCAAATTAGTTCAATAGTATTAAAATTCGGCTGATACGGTAGAAGTCGTAAAACGGAATGTCCATGGTTTGCCAAAATAGCATCTATTTTAAAAGTTTTGTATGTTGATTTATTTTGTTTAATAGATGGACTACAAGGAATGTCATGGTTCTCTAACCAGTTAATCATGTCTGTCTTTTTTGTTAATGATGTTGGAGGTGGATTTATTTGTACATTGTGGTAGGGGGCATTGTTTATTACTATTATGCTGTTCTTATTCAAATGAAATGATACTAAAAGCTTTACTTTTGATGTATACTAATGTTTTTTGAAAAGTATTCACACAATAATCTCCACAGCGTCTAGGAGAAAACTGAGCTATGTTTCTCTGTTGACGCATGCGCATTACATAACCTGCGCCGTTAGCGCGAAAACGGTTGATTCATGTCTAGTGAAACTTACTGTAATTTACAAAATAAACTTAGTACTTTACTATTATTTTGTACTTCAACTGGCTTTAGAACTTGGTTAGGTTATGCACTTTGTCATATGTCTTCAACTCTTCAACATGTATGAGTTTTAATATTTATTTTAAGGGAACCGTAATGTTACAATATTTAATTTTGCTTAGAACATTTTTGTACTAATTCAATTAGGTGTTATAGAAGACATTACATTATGTTCACAAGCAATTTTTTGTATCGTTCCAAGACACCAATAGATTATTCTCCTATTCAGTTAACTCTCTCACGTGTCTTCCACGTATTAATAATTACGTCTGATTTACTCAATCGATGTGGGTATCATTGATATTTGTTTTTGCAGCCAAAAAGAAATTTTGAGGATTGTTTACATATATTTTAAAGAGTGGTATTATATAATGCAAATTTTACTTTGCTGTTTTAATTTAAATACTAAATTATAAGAAATCATTTCACCCTTACTATTTTCTAAGCAGTAAGTTTGGAAAGAAGTATAAATCTTTTACTGTTATAATTGTTGTCAACAATAATGTTTCGTTTCTAAGCAATCGAACAAAATTAATACAAATTATATAGTTATTTAGTTTAATTCAAACCGGCAACCTTTACAGTTGATGTCTCTGCAAATAAATTCTCTCGTGGTCCGTTTACCTATTATGAAACGCTCCAGGTAATGGAATTTTTATTATTATTATTACCACGATTAGGATGAGGGCATCACATTCACACACACCCGTTTGGCGGATACATGTTGGCGCGCAGTTTGCGTGTTTGGGACACAATGCAAGTGCACGCGGCTTGCATTGATTCCAGCACGCATTCTTCCACGCACAACTTGTAACGCCCCCGCGTACAGACTCACACCGCATCGCTTGAGCCGATACATGTCCTGCGATGCAGTCTGGGTGTTGGGAGTCAATGCGAACGCGCGCGGCTTGCCTTGACTCCAGCACGCACTCTGGCATGCTCGGCCATGTGGGCTCGCGGTGTACACACACGCTTTGTTGATTTGATCGTGGCAATCATAATAGAAAAATTTTCCACAACTGGAGTATCACAATGGGTAAATACAACCAGGGAGTATTTATTTCAGAGATATTAGAATAATTAGCATCCAAAGTCACTACTGTATGTATAACATACGGCTACATAAATATTAGTTTCGAAGTCACGAAGGAATGCTGCCACTAAATGAGACTTTTAATAAATATGTTAACAAAAGCACAAGCTTACGATTCTTTGTTACTTCACACACACACACACACACACACACACACACACACACACACACACACACACACACACACACACACACACACACACACACACACACACACACACACACACACACACACACACACACACACACACACACACACAGGGGTCACAACCCTGCGCGCGCGTTGTTTTTCCTATTACATGTAGTTACAATTGTTGTTCGTTCTCACTTTTTTAATAAATTATTTTTTGACTATTAAAGTTTGTGATTTTGTTAATTTTGTAGTAGAAAAAAACTAGGTCATAAATGTGAGTTCTATTTTTATATTTAGAAAGATAATGTTACACTAAAAACGATGATATTACAGAAGGATATTAATTTTTGTATATGAATCGTTTCGACATAATGTCTGTTGTTTTCTCGTAGTTTACCAGTTTCAATAAATGGTGGACGGTAGCGCAATGATTTTATTTTCTAGGTTGGCTAATCTGATTTATATCGCGCATCAATTTTTGCGTGGTTGAACTTTGCACAGTGCACATTCAGTTTTCTCGGCGTTCGGTTCGCCGAACTCTTCTCTGTCAATTAGTGTCGACATTAAATGTAGGCTTTAGGCCCTTACATTCTCGCTTATGGCCAACTAGCGCCATAATTAACTTCTTATTCTCGGTTATGGCCGACTAGGCTCTCTTCATGTTTAACTAAATTCGTATTAACTTGCAACATGCAGTATTAGCCAGCCTCATTCAAATTTACATCTGTAATGTGATTGTTTAAATATTAAACTTATTCGTATACAGTCCATTTCTCGTTATTTCTTAATTCAGAATAATTCATTTACACATTATCTCAATCACTATGGAAGACCAGCCAGCAGAATATTTAAACCAAGAAGAATGCATTTAGCCCGCTCGGGCCCAATTAACTAACACTTCCTGTCCACGCTTGTGGAACATTATTTTATTCAACAGTTTCGGTCCACTTGGACCGGGACTAATCATCATTTTGGTCCACCGTGCCTGGATTCCAATTAACATTTTAGTCCTCACGGTGCGCATCATCCAAATGGTAATATATACAAATAAATGTATAAGACAATTGAACAAATCATTTGAAATATAAATTGAAGCTACTTGTAAAAATACAGTACCAGAGGTGGTAATCGAACTGAAATCAAGCCACTGCCTTAGACCACTCGGCCACGCTATCACTTTATTGAATACCATGTGTGGAAACTTGAACGCGTTACCTCATGTTCTTGTATTCTCCGCTTATTTTATATATTCACATCTATACACACAGTATAAATACATTATTATTTATTTTGTAATTATACAACAAATAATTGTAATATTTAATGTAAGTAAACTCGAATAGTTACATCTGAATACAAGCTTGTCATAGTTTAAAAATATCAACTGTTTGTTGATATATCTTGTTATGTCAACTGTTTGGTCACAATAATATAAACCGACGAACGAAAGATTTAGTTATTTTCAAACTATTTTTAAATAATTGAAACGTATTTCAAATTCTTAAACTTCTTTACAGACATAGGCCTACTAAGTATAAGTTATATAAATATCCTCCATGCGTTTTGTTACATAGACTACTGTAGACTATAGTGAATATTTAAGGCAGGCAAATTATATGTGTTTATGTGTGGGGGGGGGGGGTTATGACGTATAAATTCATAGTTACAAGCAATTCACATTCGTGTCAAAGATAATCATATATAGCACTGATTTAAATGGACCAATAATCAAGCCATGGTTACTATAAGGTACGACTGATTACAATAAAGCTGTCTCGATTTGTGATTACTGTACTAATTCTTTAAAAATTAAAGTACAGCAGTGCTGTACCACTAACGTTGTTTGCTTTATAACCTGTTAAGTAGACTCATAACTTGGCCCTTCTTCCACTTGCTTAAACACAGTCATTTGGGTATGCTATCAAAAATTAACAGTTACTTTCTTGTAACACCTGTGCCGATTCTAAAAATTTATCGGCGCGTGTTCGGCATTTGAAGTCAAAAATATACGTTAAATGCGGTACTGCGTTTAGCTGTTGAGTTGCGTATCAATACTGCAACTGGTTTTACCATTAAGAGCGGTGCTTGATTAGTGCTGCACCCTAGCGTGAGCCACGGTTTACGAGGTCAGAACGGAAACTATGTTTTCTAGAAAATTTTATCTCTGGCCGACTGCCGTGCTGTTAGCTTCGCTTGCGTATCTACTCCGGTAGAGAAGAACAAATTTGTTGCACCATCTTCATCTATGGCAGGCTAAATCTATACAGAACTGCGGTAAGTTACGGCAATATTATTATATACATCTATTTAGAGTTTACGAATAAAAAAATGGTTTAATAAGGCCACATTAAGTAAAATCAGATAACCTGTTGAGTCACCACGTGTTAAGTGTGCAATGCGTAATTTAAACGTAATTTTTTTTTGTAATATAGTAATACTATTTTAAATTCACATGTCTTAACTAAGGCACCAAAATTGAGAGTTATGTAAATGCAAAAAGTATCTGTTTCAATAGTACAGACATAGATGTAATCTGATAACCTTATTACGCCACCTCGTGGCGAAAAGTAAAATGCGTAGTTCTGAGTAAGTTACATGCAACCTTTATTAGTAATTATAGTAACACTATATCAATTTCAGAAAGCTTACTAAGGCACCAGAATTGAGAAGAATGTAATTGCCAAAAGGTATTTATTTAATAAGTATAGAAATGATGTAATCAGGTAACCTCTCTCAACCACGTGGCAAAAATCAGACTATGTGTAAATCTTATTAAAAGTATAACAAGCCGAATAATTAGCTAATCAAAATTGAATTATGTTAACCCACATGGGTAAAGTTTATTAATATGAAATTTAACAGAACTAAATATTTTCAAATAGGGCCTGTTGGCCATATAACCTTTGTCAAGTGTGTCAAATATCATTTTTTAAATAGCCCTAAAGCTGTGTTAATTTTTATATATGGGTTTTGGTGCGTGTGAAGTTTCTGGGGGAATTGTTTTGTGAACTCTAGCTGATAATATGTTGTATGATCAGGGTTCCCCGATGAAGGCGAGGACCAGCCCCAGCCTGAACATGTAACACCCAGATTCTCTCTCTCTCTTCATCTGCCGGAGGAGAATGGCGAAGACTAACACAAACACCCTATCATGAAAGCCAGATGATCACCACTTCACACCCATGGAAAAATTAAGGTGAACTCAATCCATGTTATATATTCTTTACACATTGTGATGTAACTCACTAGAGCCAGTGAACATTCAATCACTCAACAACATGACTTTAAGTTTTTAAACATTTTAATTGGGTCCCCGATTAACGGGACAGAATAGTGCGTGAACTGGGAGGGAAATCTTTTGTAAATTTTATTAATTTGTTTGTATAATCTGTGAGCTCAGAGGCTGACATGCATCTGTGGCTGCTCACCTTTCAAACGTGCAATTCCTTCTTATTTTCAGTATAAGGGTTTCATTACTGCTACTAATTCATTCAATCAACTTGTAATTTCTCTGTTTCAATTTAGTTTTCATTTTATGTATTAATTTCTCATTTTTAAATTCAGTTTGGATTATATAGGGATAGAAGTTTCTGTGGTAGTTACGTCGGGTCACAAGTTTAATCCTGTACAGGTGCATGTCCATGCAGAGTTAAACATGCTGTTGAGACAGGTTGAGTTATGCACTGTCATGCCTACGAACATGTCGGTCTCTGGGCCAAAATTACTTTTAAAAGGGTTGTAAGGTTCATGACACATTACTATTTTCAAAACTTAACAATATTTATCAATATATAAAGTCTTCTAATTAATTATGATCACTGGGGTGTTCACTGTATTCTAAATTTTATTTCTCCCAGTATAAGTGCCCAGTGTGGCAGCATTTTATAATAGTATTAAGCACTTGGCCAAATTTTTGAATTTATTATGTCCTGGGGACTACTGGTGTTGCATATATAATCAGATACACATGTAATGTGTTATGCACATATTAAGAATTAAAACCTGACATGGATTTTCATAAATTATGAATCATGTACCTCATGGGGGTAGAAAAGGGTGTGGCAAGAGATGTATGTTATAATTGTCCTGTATTGTGGAACATGTAGATGTATTGTATATTCGTGTGTGTATTTTTGTGGGGTTCTATATGTATTGTACATTTGGGTGTATTTTTGGGGGAGTTAGATATAGGGCTTATAAAAAGAAAAGATAAAACATAGGGTTATATATACATTTAATTTCTGATGACAATTAATTAATTCTATCTCTATTAATTTTTAATTAATATATTTTTTTAAGCGAATTAATTTAGTTTAATTAACTTTAATAAGGAGTATGTAGATTTGTCTCTATTAATTTTTAATTAATTTTTTTTTAAGAGAATTAATTTACTCTAATTAACCTTGTCAAGAAGTATATAAATTTTATCTCAATTAAGTTTCAATTGATTTTTTTTTTTAGAGAAGATAGAAAATAAATTTTGGATTTATTAATAATTTCAAGTAACCTTTTTAAAGAACATAAATTATTTTAATCAACAGTTTTTAAGGGGAAAATAGATTCTGAATGTTATATTTATTGTTTTTGTAGGTAACAGAAAGGAGATAGAATAATAAAAGGATTTTATTGATTGTTAATTTTATGAGTTTTAATTGCAAGTCCCGTCTCACTGGATCCAGCGCATTTTTGGTTTCTCTAGGCTTTGGTCTAGTTTTAATTATCTTGTGGCCCCTCTTTAGAAAAAACAAAAAAAAAACAAAATTTTTTTTTAAATTTTCAAAAAAAAAAATAAATAATTTTTTTTTACCAGTCAAAGTTAAAGTGGGGTTACACACCTATTTATAAAAGTCAACAATACTGAACAGATATTGTTGATTACTAATTATATATTAATACTTTTTTATGTCATTATATTTTAATACTTCTAAATTTTCTAACAAGTATGTAAGTCATACTCAACACTAGTCATAGATGATCGAGAGTGTTGATATTCAAATAGAGGGCGTAAATTGAACAATTTAAAATATGTCGAGGAGATTCTCATCGCAGGTCCAGACGGAAAGGAACTAACAGAGATAATAATAAATTTAACAACAGTAGAGACTAAGGTTAGAAAAAATCAGTTTCGAAAAATTTCAGTCGATATTCTACATTCAACATATTACAAAATGTTTTATTTATTACACATTTGTATACTTAGGTTCACGGATTCTAATAACGGTGTCTGCATGAAGAAAATAAAACCTCATCTCATTCTAGAACCAGCGCGCGATTTCTCTGTCTGTCTGTCTGTCTGTCTGTCTGTCTCTGTCTCTCTCTATCTCTCTCTCTCTCTCTCTCTCTCTCTCTCTCTCTCTCTCTCTCTCTCTCTCTCTCTCTCTCTCTCTCTCTCTCTCTCTCTCTCTCACACACACACACACACACACACTACATAAGGTATTTCAAACTGTAACGGTAAACAGACGTAAAACAAGCATTATAAGATATTTACAGCTGTTGTTTTTGTTCTTCATAATCATCATATTTAAGGATTAAACCAAGGATGGTTTGTTCCGCTTTCAAACAAGTAAAGTCTAGAGATGGTCACTCCAGCGCTTTCTCGGACGTCCCACACCTCTTCGTCCCTTCGGCTTATAGTTCCATAGTTGCTTGGGGATGCGGCAGTTATACATTCGGCAAAGATGTTTCCACCAATTCAGCCGATACTGCGCAATCCTGTCGAGTATACTCATAATATTCAATTCCTGCCGTATATCTGTGTTTCTTCTATGATCTGTGTTGCTCTTGTTATTGTTACTATTTACATTTTTAAATTTTAAGCCTTTATACCAACGACGTCGAGTGGACGTGCTGCCCTTGATCTTTGTTGTTTCTCGCCTATATTATAGTTATACACGGAAAATGAAATTTGTACACACAGACGCAAAACAAACTTATCAGAGCCGACACAGTAAACTTGGTACTTTTACGGAGGGCCGAGTTCTGTCTAACACTAACTGATCATTTCGGAGATCTTGTTACAAGTTACCTTCTATTCTGTATTTTTGTCTCAGTTCAGCAAACGCACTGCAGTATTTAATTTATATGTTTCATGGTAAGTGTTTTGGCATAAGTGTAGACAAGCCGTTCTTGTCCTAGTGGGAGATAAGAGGATTTCAGGTGCACGTGCCCAACTCGCAATAATACAAAATTGATCGCGACGACTGCGATCACCTACTATTTTCCATTTATGAATGTTCTGCTTCACGACAAAAATTTTGCTGTGCCGTCAACTCCACATCTTCTGCGACACAGCACATTATAGTTTAAATAAACAAAAACAACAATAGATTCTTGTATACAGACAATGAATACTTCAAGCTAACGATTGTCCAAAATACATACTAATGAACACATAATAAATATCACCTATTTAATAAGGTCGCACCAAATAATACACGACACTATTGCAAAACACTGTAATTCGCAGTAAGTTACAATAACAAAAACTCTGAAAATGCACACCGATTCCCAAATCCAAACTGATTCTGGCCGCAATTGAGTCTCATAGTTAGACCCTGCCGAGGTTCTAGATACATCTACAGCTTTCTGACGAAGCATCAAGAATAGTTACGTATTTGCGAGCGACTATAAATTACTGAAGACTACAACATTGCCGACTTTATATGCAGTATATGACGCACATGATACTCAGGTTACCCATCTCATATTCATAAGATTGCCTTCTTCTTCAGCCTGATCGCTCCAAAGTAAAGGTCGCTGCAGTTATAATTTGTCAGGTGGTCAGGATGGGCGACCTTAAATTTCCGTTTCCTTTCCACTTGAATCCGAAAAAAACATAATTTATTCTCTTTCTTATAGAAACCTTCCCAGTTTTGGATTGTGCAACCAAAGTTGGTCTTCTTCTTCAAAACCCACACTATTGCTGCAGATATCATATCACGTTTTCATTTTATCACTGGCTATTTTTAGCATTCCTCTTATCAAACCTGAGTTAAGACTATACTACCTGAGGCGAAAACCTCTTGTCCGCCTGGGATTTCTCCCAGTTGTTTCTCTAATTGCGAAGAATAATTCTGCGATTCTTGGAGCTGAGTCTCAGCTGAACCGAACATTAATTTCCCAAGAAGACAAATCGACTAACCACCTGTAGTCGTTGGTAGGAACTGGAATCATACCAGTTGATGTCATGACACATATGACACGTTGCACTTGAGACAAAACTACTCATAGCCCAGTATGGTTTGTGTCTGTGTCTATAATGTAATCTCTCCTACAACTGGGAAAACAATTCTTCAAGACCTGATTACACTTTTGACCAGTGTAGTGTTCGTTTATTTTCTATTAGTCCAAGTAGTGGTTAGGTTTAACGAACAACTTCTTTTTATTTCACGAATATTGTAAAAACTTTTAACTTAATCTAGTTATGGAAGAAAATGTAACTAGTAGAATACATATTCGCTATTTTCTTCTTCTTTCTGAAATGGAGCAGACTGTAAATAAATGTAATTTTTTACCGAGAAAAATTATTGAAACATTTTGTGTAAATTTGTTTAGCCTTGTTTAAAATATTGGAAAAAATACGTCAGCGCTTCCTAAATATGTTATCTATGTTGGATAACGAAACATTAATTGTAAATTATAATTTTAAGATACGCAGAAACTCGCAATTTAAATTAATTAGATATAAAGAAATTTAAGTAGTAGTTGCAATCAAACGAAAATATATTTTTGTCAGTAAAAATTTAATTTATCAAAGACAAATTTACTTTGAAACTTTGCGTAGATGTAGATGTATTTCGTAGATGTTACTTTCCGCCCTACTAAAATGTGTCGTAACAAATAAGAAATAAATTAAAGTGTCCTTCTTGCTTACTCATTTTTACACATAATTTTTAACTTTGGATAATTCTTACTTCACCAGTCCTAAGTTTAGTCATTCAAAGACGACCACGCTCCGATATCTGCGGAAATTCCGACCGTTTGTTACTTTATAATGCCTAAATCTCAGGATTGAGCGTTTATCTCGAACAATGTCCGTTTTCAGAGTTTGCACCTTACATATACAAACTGTATGTATATACCTAGATTATATTTAAAGTCTAGTTTAGTATTTTGTCACTTGGATTTTTATTATAATATATATTAATCATGGCCACTGCATGACTTTCAAAAACTGAGACTAATTTCTCGAAAGAGATGTATGTGCCAGTTAGGTAATTAGTTGAAACGCATTGTAGGCCTGCCTATAGGTCTGTATCACATACAATTAATTTCACTAAACACACACACACACGCGCCAAGAGTTATTTTATTTCTTATATTAATACGTTAATATAAGGTTTATTTTTTTACCTTATTAATACATAAAAGTCGTATATATAGCCGGTAGTATTTAAAAGACTTTAAAACTTTTTTGTTTAAATATATTAAAACGCCTGACGATATTGAAAATGTTCGTGTCTGTTAGTTGCAATTAAAATGCAATACTCAACTGCAAACACGTGCTACTTTACAGAGCGTACAATTTCTAATTATACTATACATCATTAATGATACTGAAGCTGATTCATTGTTTTATTAATTGTACATGAAATGCACACAGTGACATATGTCAATAGCTTACGTAGGTTAATGTGACATCCGACATACCGCTTAATAGTCTGCAACAGAATATTTTGATACCACATTCAGTATTAATGTAACACTCACTGTCAGGTTACACGTCTAGGCTACTACACTAATGGAAATACTGAATCGTGAAATCGTAGACTACGTTTATCCTTTTGTAGATCATTTATCGCTTCTGGTTTGGTAATGTTTTATAATTTAATATGTTTGCTAACTACGTACAAAACATTATGTAGCCTTGCGCTCAATTGTCATAGCGTAATTGTACGTTGTACGAGTTAAATATAATCAGTTTGTTCACATTTGTAAGAAGTGGGCTCAGTAATATCTTTTGTGTGGAATACTTTGCACGGATGCACGCTTGCTCATTAGCGACCAACTAAGAGCTCGTTTACATAAAAATACTTCTGTAATTTAGTGAAAATATAACTTGTTGTAATTATTTGTCTTGATTCATAAAATAGGCTATACTGTGGGTACAATTTCAAACCCCACAAATCTTTACACTTTCCGAACTCTACTTTCAGCAAATGGCGAAACCATGTTAAAGTACATTAGACAGATATTAACAAGTTACAAAATTCATTTTGCATTATAATTTTTATATTCCCGTACATCCCTAGAGCTTGGCATCGGTGGAAAAGGATGTACTTGTTATGGAATTATAAGGCATACAGGGCGAAAAATATTGTAAAATACAGTGTAAGTTACAACGAAAAATATTGTAAAGTTATACCTTTTGTTTCAACGAACTCTGACATGTCCCAGGCTTATTTACGTAATACAGTATTTGGCTAGATTGAAAATTAGTAGGGAAGTCTTTGTGCCATTGGTGTATATGCTCCTGAGAATGGTAAGGAGGAACAATCAGATTTATTTTACGAGTTGTTGAAACAATTAGATAGGTACAGTAACACGTATCATGTAGTTATAGCTAGTGATGATTATACTAGACTTAGTAACCAAGCTATTGAAAAAGTTATTGGTCTTTTTGGAGAGTCTTTTAGAGGTTCATAGATTAACATTAATATTATAAGGTGGTTTCTGAAATTGAAATTTGTAATAGACGGAGAAAAGTCAGGAATATTTATGTGGCACATGGTTCTTAACGTATACCTGCTCCATGAAAATAGTATCAGTGATTTATTCCAGAAAAGGATATCAGACTATGTACAATTAGTCCCTGCCAGCACTAATATAAGAGACAATGGAATTATACATGGAATAACACATGGAAACGTTTGGAGAAATTGGGTAATGAAGAGCTTAAAAAAAAAACAAATTAATGCTCGGAAAAGATGTTTAAAAATATAGAACAAAGAGATATTAACAGAAACGTAATTCTGTGAAATACATTATTCGAGAAACGCATGACAAATCATTAGTAATAGTAATATCATCAGATTTATTAGTAATATAGAGGACGACATACATGGACACCAAATGGTAGCACATAAATTAATGGAGCACCTTAACCAAGAAGAGAGAGAGAGAGTACGACTGAATTTGATTGCAAAAGACAAATGGATTGAGCATTACAAGGAACTGTGATTTGATCCTAACGTTCTCCCAGGAAGCTGCAGAAGACGTCACAGGAGACAAAAGCGTAGTTTCAGTAACATTTGAGGAACTATAAGAGACACTTTGATCATGAGAATCGGAAGACAGCTGATTTGGATGGGATAAACTCAAAACTGCTTAAATATACTCTAATACATTATTTAAGTGTAGTCTGCTACACTTGCTGGATATGTGTTGGATAAGGTGCACGATTGCGGGTGAATGGAAAATAGCCAAGATTATTTCTGTTTTCAAGAAAGGAGATAGAACTGTCTAATTTAATTAGGAAGGTACAAGTTTGATAAGTACAACAAGTTATATGGGAAAATTGTTAGTGACAGACTTTCATCTATCTTAGACATTTTACTTCTTGACGAACAGGCGGTGTTTCTAAGGGCCGACCTTTTATTGATGACATATTACGTTTGAACATATCGATTGAGAAAACGAGGGAAGTTAATTTAGAGACAAAACGTGTGACTATGAGAAACCGTTTGGTAGAGTTAACAGATCCATTCTATGGGACATTATCCTCAACAAATAAGGACATTATCCTTAAGAGAAGTTATACTCAACCTATTAAATACGTTATAAAGAGCTTATGTTATCGTATAAGGATAGTATTGTGTATTGAAGAGGATTTGACAGAGAAGAATTACATTAATCAGGGAGTGGGTCAAGGCTGTAAACATATCTCAAACATTGATATCTATATATTAAAATATTTAGAGTGGAAGTTTTGAGTGGATACAGGAATAAAAATAGACACATTAAAACTTAATTGAATACAATGCTGTTTCCAGATTATCAAGTAATCATCCAAAACAATGAATGCGAGCTCCAGATATCTATTTTTCAATAACAAGTCTGTTCGAATTAAAATCAAAATTCCTGTGCAGAAGACAACAATAATGGCTTTGGTAGGCAAAACCCTCTTGTGAACTAAAATTGTATTTGAAGATTAAGAGTACGAACATCTTGGTTGTTACATCACTTATGACGTGGTTCTTGATTCTGATCATAAGCTGGCCAAGTTTCAGTCGATATGTGGCAAAATCCCTCAAGTGCTATCGAGGAAAACAAGAAAGAGAATAAATAAAATTTTGTATGGGTATGGTTATGAAACTTGGATTCCGGTGAAGAAACATCTGAGTATGATACAGGGATTGGAAACCAACGTTGTTTGGATTGAGCGGACGTACAACGTAAGTAATGTAGACTATTTAATTATTAACAATCTTGTTTTACTGCAGGCTATTATCCTGACAGTTTTATTTGCAATGCCTAAGGAGTCAGCACTAATCCCCGGCAAATTAAGGGATGTTCTTCTTCTGAATGTCACACTGTTACGTCGACATATAGATCAGGACGGGCTGTACAACATAAATGCATGTCCAGAATACACAACAGAAACTCAAATGTCCAAATTCCTCAGAAGTAACTAGCCGACATTATCGTTAAATAATAGCCTGTTATCTACTAAACACCTTTTTTGTGTATTATTTTGTTGCTGAATTGTTTTACAAAACCTGTTCGTATTTTCCAAAAGTTTGGACTCCTGGGTTCAGAATAGAAAGGTTCTACATACTATAGATTTCTGGGAGAAGTATTTATAATTGTATATACAATATGCATTAAGTACTGTATACTGGGCTCGCGAATAAAGTCAGAATAGAGGCAAGCGACGAGCATTTCAGCCTAAATTGGACGCTGGTGGAAGACGAGTGGACGTATTTGTAAGGACTACTACTCTTTTCAACTTAAACTGAATAGCCATACCGATGTAAATGTTGATTTACACTGTAGCTCACTTCACTCGTTTTGAATTATAAGAGCCTTCAACAAAATATAACACAATTTTTTATAAATCGAAAACCCCATACAGCCTTTTTGTGTATTTCGTTGGCGTATAAATTATGTTTTGATAGGTGTTACTGAATTTATCTGTTACATAGTCCAAGAGAAATGCATAGTCTCCTTCTACAAACAAAAGCGCCAAGTTTTGGAGTGTTTTCTTACTCGTTGTTGATTTACAATTTTTAAAATTAATTTCAGTATTTGCGAAACTTCTTTTACACGAGGCCACAGACAAACAAATCTTTAAGAAACATTATCAAACAGTATACTATCCTTCGATTTCCTGCAACATTTTTATTGTGCTGTACTACTTGAATTTTATAGCTTATGATTCTGACAAACAATGTTTAAGTCTGATACGTCTTAGCACGTGAAACACCTTAGAATGATGTGTTTTGCAACCATCATGTTTAGCTAGTTTTAGATAACATGATAAGTTATAGATATCTATAAAAGTAACTTACTGTTTTTGTGTTCTAACAAAAATTCTAAAGAATCAAAGGGGTCACGGTTCATACCAAATACTTCTGACGTAGGATTGGTACTAGCTGTATTCGTTTTGTTCCTTTAAACCGATTAAATAGTATACTTAAAATATTTAAAGGACGACACTTAAAAATGTTTATTATTAAATAATTAGTATGTAACACTTCTTAGTCTGTGATACTATATACACATTAAAACAATTTGTAAACACAACAATAATAACTACGCGCGTCACGATGAAAAGAAAGATAAAGCGGCCAGGCGAGAATTCCGTACTATTCTCACAGGCGAGACATGTCTTCAGACGTGGTGTACACAACACATGTTTATGTTGCGCGCGCGGGCCCTCTCCCGTTATCGTCAATTGGTGCCCACCCCACATCTTCCCATGTTAAAAAGACATTTCAAGTAATTCATCGCACAGCAAGGTTTGAAGGCATCACGTTCGCGTGATTTCGCGTAATATTTTATTAGTTTGATACCCTTTCCGAGTGATTTAGGATTCTTAATTCATAAATAAAAATTAAGTACTTTCTAATAAAATATTTGGGTAGACACTGTCTACCTTGTCTCCCCCGACGCTTCAATGTTGTAGAATTTTAAAACAGCACACTTAAAATGTCCTTCTAAAGACATTTCTTGGCACATCAAACAAATTTAAGTTAGGCAAACTTTTTTTTTACATTGTTCTCAAATCCTTGAGTATTATGAAATCCTAAAGTTTGTAAAACGCCATTTTCAAACAAATAAATTTTATTACAACATACTACTTAAAAATTTCAGAAACATCTTCAGTATACTGTTTTTTTAAGACGAGAGTAGCCTATGTTTAACCTGAAAATATTACCTTAATCTCATTAATGAAAATTGTCACTTTATAAATTTAGGAAACCAGAGTGACATACACACTTGCCTTCTGAATTTTATCTTCACAACAGATCATCATCGCGTAAAGAAGTGCTTAAGTAACAAAATGGATTGAGTACCATGTCAGTACCATAGATGTGATAGTATAACAAATGTATACCGTAATAGGTGCGTGCAAGATAGATGTAAAACCATAATTTTTTAATAAATTACAAATAAAAACTGGCTTAGATGAAGGAAGACTAAGTAAGACAGCTTACACTAGATAAAATAGGTCGACCAGCAAGCCAAAGCCGACTATTTTTTCGCTGTCGTGCTGGACATTTTATTAAGGAGCTTTAATTTAACTTAATGGCTTCTATTATATTAACGACTCGAAACAGAAAGTTTTTTATAAGTAAAAATATAAAGTTTACCTTTCATCCTGAACCGGTTTTCGTCTTTAAAAGGCTTTTTCAGAGGCTCTGAAGAAGCCTTTTAAAGGCGAAAAACGGTTCAGGCTGTAAGTTAAAACTTTATATTTTTACTTATAAAAAAATTTGTGTTCCGAGTCGTTAATATAAAAGTGGTATTTAGTTAAGTAACGGACACGTCATGGACAACGAAATCCAATAATTTAATGGCTTCCTTGAAGAGATGTCATAATTTCGTAATAATCTTATACATTAAAAAAGTTATGTACCACTGCTAATTGGGATAATGATGTTCTATTGTCAAAGTGTAATAGAAAGTTTATAGTCTATTATAAAAGTATACCCCTTATCGTGAATACGTCTTTAGTTGTAACGATGAGTAGTAATTCTGGGTTTTCCCAACTTTGAGCTACTATTTTCATGTCTCATTTTTGTGGTTTTAAAATTTAAAATACAGATATTTTTATAGTTTGTATAGAATACTAATATTTTGTTGTTTTATTCAGAGATAAGTTGTGTAGCTGAAGCAAAGTTGTTGCATCTGTGAAGTTATAAGTGACATTCATGAGTACAGAACCTGGATGGATGACTAGAGTAGCGGCCCGGCGGTACTCATAAGGGCAGACAAAGAATGCAGCTTCAACACAGATTCGTTCTCCTATGGACATGCATACTTTTAATATAACTTCTTTTGATGTATCCTCCTTTCAAATATACCGCCTCCTACTTCGGAAATCCAGTGGGTTTGATACCTTTACTCGTTGCAACGCCTTCATCAAAAAGTTCAATTATGAAGCAGGTCTTAGTCCGTTGTGTCTGTTATACTAAATTATTTACATAGCCTATTGTCTCTTACTACTTGCATAGCAGAAAGTATTTAAAAGGTAATTTTTACTGTAGTAATTATTAAAAACAACACGATGTTGGTTTCTAGGTAATTGATAAAAATTAAAAGAAATGATTTAATTTAATTCATACCCGGCAACATTTACAGACGTGTCCCGCGGTATTTCTGTACGATAAATTCTCTCGTGGCTCACTTCATGATTCATGACACTCAGTTGACATTATGACACACTTTAGAGAATGGAATTTTTACTAGTATGATTGTCCTGATTAAAATACGGACATCACACTTACACTCACACCCGTTTGACAGACACATTGCACGCAGTTGTGTCTTGAAGTCAATTCAAGCGCGCGCCTTGCGTTGACACCAGCACTCATTGTCACATATATGTAACGTCCACGTTTACAGACTCACATACGACCCTTGATCCGAAGAATGTCCTGCATGAGTCTGAGTGTTGGGGTCTGACAAAATAAAGTGAATCTTTCTTCCCGCTCTTAAGAAAGAATAAGGTCAGGATGAAATAATTATTTAACTTGTATCTACGAAATTTTAATTAGCAAAATCTATTGATCTAAATAAACGTATGAATACAATATTTAATGGCACATTTTAATTTTATTCTTTGTCAGTCACGAATTGTTATAAGAATCAGACACTGTAAACGATTCGGTAGGGTAACGACAGTTGATCAATTTTCACAAACTAGACTGTACTACTATTCTCAAATCCACGACTGTACCCCAGCACCGTCTGAAATATGGCAATCACTGCCCTGTAACGTTAATTACTGGGAACGTAGACATCTGAATGTTTACCAAACGGAGAGTTTGAGAGTTGATCAAACGTCATTAGTGGTAGAGCGGAGGAGTATTTGCCAAATATTTCGTCGATTAATGTCAAGTTTAAAGATACTTGAGGTAGAGTCGTGTTTCAAAGCGTGTAAGTAATATATTACGGAGGAATGTAATTATCCTGTACTGATGACGCAACACATTATGTGTATTGCATCACGATAATAATTCTTAGATCTACGATATTAACACGAACTACTGGAACTGCATAGAAATGTAGCTACATGAATGGAATATTAAGCAAAAATTTACGAGAAAGGTAACGTTACTCAAATATGTTGAGGTAACAATAGGAAAAAGCGAAAATTAGGAATGCAAAAATAGTCCGTGCTTAACCGCAGAGACAAAGTAAAATGTTTGACCGAAAAGGGTCTATCCCAAACTGGGGAAGGAAGTGATTTCATCCCGCTTCTAAAATCTAGAAAGAATCACCTTAAAGCACACAAATATTGTCCCGTGTCGTTGTAGTGCTGTTTTTGAAAATTGTTGGAGACGATGGTTAACAATTTCTTACCTGGTGTCTTGAAAAAACGGCCTACTCGCCTTACCAGTGTGGATATTGGAAGCATCATTTATGTATTGACCAACTGGTATATCTTGAGGACTCAGTTCAACACAGTTTAATCGAAGGCAAACACATGGTTGCTGTATCTAGTAACTTAGAGAAAGCATTCCATAAATCCTGGAGATACAACACACTGAAAAAATTATATGATTGATGTTTCAGAGATATCCTTCTCAAATTTATGGCCACCTTTCTCAGGGACTGGACTTTCCATGTGTGGATCGGGCAATCAGTATCTGCCTCACACGGATCGGAAAATGGAGTACCGCAAAGTCCTCAGTTCACTGTAGTGATGAAGGGGGTCTTTGATAGTATGGAAGTATCAGTTGGGCAATGTTTGTATGTTGATGATCTCACGATATTAGATACACAGTTACAGCAACGGCAATGATCAAGCGGAAGATGCAAGGTGCTATCTACACATTGATAACAAATGCTGAAAGTATAGGCCTTTCTTTATCGGCAGCAAAGACGACCGGTGTCCACTGCTGTCGAAAAGGGAATCCACCCGAACCCAATATCAACTGTTTTTGGCTGCGATATAAAACAGAAACTAAAGTTTTGTGCTTACGTCATTTGACGTAAAAGTCGCATGTGGATGATTTACCTGCTAGGTGCAAATCCTTACTAAATTCTATCAAGTGGATTTCCTGTATGAACTGGGGAGGCAATTGAAAAATATTACGGGGACTGTACAGTGCATTAATGCTATACACAAGGATCAGTCTTCAGCTAGGAAGTCATGCATTTTAAAAGTCAGATCTAGTGTACAGCACTGGAGTACAGTATACTAGACTAGGACATAGCTTATACTGAAAAACAGTAATGATGTTATTACAACTTAAGCGTCAGCTACTGTTGCTGAGATATGTGAATAGATTCTAGTACTACCGAGGCAACTAAACCATGGGTTCATTGCAAGACACAGACTTGCAAGAACATACAACCGTTATTGTAAGTTTAGTAGACGAACCGGCATGCGTGTGTTCGAAATAACCAGACATTACAACTTTCAGACGCCTTTGGTCCAAGAGTATGTTCTATTCCAGATGCCACCCTGGCATCACAAATCAAATTGCTGGCTGCATGTTGTTGAACAAAGTAAAAAATTAAGCAACAGACCTGAAAATTTATTTTAGAGTCGTCCTAGAGGAATACGTTGAAGATAATACCGTTGTGTACACTGATAGCCCGATGCCGGAGACCAGAGTGGGTAATGGCTTGTTACTGATTCATTGTATACATTGGCAAACTCTATTCGTCGATACTAAAATCACAGTGATGAAAGAAAATTTGTTATTTGTATGGATTTCTGAGTTTTCTAAGTGCCTTAGAGAATCAGGGCACAGTGGATCTGCTACTGCAATAGATCAGTGTAAAACTTTTACTTTTCTGAGGCTATTTATAATTATTCCTCCATACGTTTTGTTTAAATTTGGTGTTTAACTATATCTTGTTTACAACTGAGTTATGGATACAGATTCTACCAAACAATAGTATGTCACATAGCCACATTTTTAATTATACTATAAACAAGAGACTATATACTATAAAAATGAGGATGTTTTATGTAAAATTTTGAACACAGCAGTTACATACAAACACTTGAATATTACACAAATTACTACCATTCATACCCTTTCTTTTTCAGTCCATTTGTCACAATTTCATCTCACGATTGTCTAAGTATGAGCTTTTCTTATTATTGTTAATCCTTGACTCTATCTCGTATACGTTTATGCGGTCTTGTCTGTCCCATTCGCTGTAGCTATCCGCGCGAACTTGCCTTCTTTCTATAAATTCAAGCAAACATTTCCATATCTCTTGTAGGTTCTACTCTTCGTTAGTTCTTCATTGCCAGACTGTTTGGATTTTTGTTGTTCATCACTATTCATAAACCAAAAGGCATTACACCACTCAGGAAATCGCTATACTCACTTCATACAAGTTAATCGTGGAGGTCAATTTCATCTCCATATTAATTGTGTAAAATTAACTTTTAAAGTATGAAAAAGCAACTTATATTTGTATAACAGCTGGATAATAAAAATACAGGGATCGAGAGAATGATATTCGCAATCTAATATCGGTATGGAGAAACATACATGACTTCCTTGCTCTAAGATTTATATTTAAAATCATTTATTTGAATTCTTTTTGATAATTTCTAAAAAAATATTCCCCAACCTCAAACTATTTTCTCTATTTATAGATAGTTTTGTAATTATGGGGTAGTCGTTTAATATAATGTTATTTTCGAGTCACCTATCTATAAAAATTAGTTAATTTTTTCTTTTAATGTATTTGAACTTTGCAGATAATCATCCCTCTTCCTAAACCGATCCTCATCATTAACACTTAAGTAGAGTAATAGTTTTATAATATGTAATTGCTAAAATATCTTATCCTTTAAAATTTAATACTCGTACTTTACTTGATATCAGCAAAGAAATTTTCAAAAAATCACCCCCTCTCCCTTCAAATACCCGCTTCATTTATAGATACATCATTTACCATTTTACAGTGGATTATTATGACTTCATTTTCGGGGCACTTATTTATCAAAATTAAGTACTTTACTCTTACTAAAACACCAAAGAATGCAGGTAAATTACCCCCGTTAACCGAACAACCCTATTTTTAGTTTTTTTACTTTTGTTGAAAAATAGTTTCATTATATGTAATTAATAACGTATCTTATCCTTCAAAATAAAGTAATTTACTCGGCATGAAAAAGATATTTTTCAAAAAATTACCCCCTCCCCCTTCAACTACCCTTTTCATTTATAGAAATTTTATCTACCTTTCTATAGTGGATTATTATGACCTTCTTTTCAGGATACTTTATTTATCAAAATTAAGTAGTACTACTCTTGTTAAAACGTAAAACGTTTGCAGGATAAGTACCCTCGCCATTAACTGACCTTCACCAAAAACAGGCCTTGAGTCTCTACAACTCGTATACATAAGCAAAAAATTATTTGATTTTGTTTGAATTTGCGGCAGTTATCATTCGCCATAGAAAAAATTCTACATACAGACACACAGACACTTTTCGGGAAATGACTTTTCTTCATGTTTTGAGGATAAGACAATCAGAATCAGCCCTCATCTCGAACACGATATTTTCGCGACCACCATTCTTCCATTTCTTTACGGAACATGGGAGTAAAAAGGAACCTCCAGGTAACATAGAACTATATGTACGCCCGGAAACACTGCTCGCACAAGAGCTGCTATCCTACACTATCCTATGCTAAACATTCTACCTGACGCCATACAGTTTCACGTGGCTCGTCGAATACCAGTGTTCGAAAAATGCTTCATAATAATTTAAACATGCAGCCGTACAAAATTAAAATATTGTAAACCTTAAGTGACAGTAATGTAGTAAACCGTGAGACTTTTAGCCTGACATAATACCTTTTTGACAGTTCTCGTATACAACGACCGCTTAAGGAAAATCGGCGCCCTAGGCGAAAACCGAGAAAGGCACCCTAAAAAATTTTTCACATTATTTATCTTTAATCTGTATGAATCTCTGCACGTTGGAAATATTTTACTGAGTAAGGTTTTAAATTAATACAAGATTCGAAATTCATTTTAAAAAAGCTTTATTTAACAAAATTCAAATATTACTAACTATTCTAACTAGAAAAATACTGATTTTTTACATAAAATACTGAACAATATAGTAAAATGTAGAACTTATGTTAAATAATTAATTTAGTTAATTTAAACTAAAACTTAACTTCTTGGATTTCGTTGTCCATGACGTGTCCGTTACTTAACTAAATATCACTATTGTAATAACGACTCGGAACGGAACGGCCTCTGAAGAAGCCTTTTAAAGGTGAAAGCCGGTTCAGGCTGTAAGGTAAGTCTTTACGATTTTACTTATAAAAAACTTAGTGTTCCGAGTCGTTATTACAATAGTGATATTTAGTAAAATTTAACTTTTCGAGCTTTTATTTGTGCGAAAGTAGAAATCAAATCTTTCAATTGTAACGTACTAACTAATTGCTGCTCAATGGACAGCATTGCTAAGCCTGACAATCTCTCTTGTGTCATCTTGTTTCTGATATAAGTTTTTATTAATTTTAGCTTCGAAAAGCTACGTTCCCCAGAAGCTACATTTACTGGGAGCGTCTGTAATATTCTAAGAGCGATAAACAGATTCGGATAATTATTTTGTAAGCTTTTTTCACAAATATATTCCATTAATTTTAATGGTGGTAAATTCGGTGATACAATCTGAGAAATTATTTTTAACTCAGAGCACAATTCATAAGCGTCGATATCTTTTGAATCATCTGGCCCTGTTAAGATTCTTTCTAAATTTAAGCATACATTTAGAATCTCTTGAGTTGAACTTCGATTCAATTTAGTAATATCGTATAAGAATCCAAATGTAGCACTGATTTTGCCCAGCTGAGTAAATCGCTCTGCAACAGAGTTAATCGCTGTATCCAGTACCTCAAAATAAAAATTAATTTTGAATTTTTCTTTTGGATCAGCAACTGGCTCATCTATTCCTTCATAATTGAACTGCCTGCGCGTTCTTCTTACCCTTTCAGTCTCAAAAATAGGCTCCACATGTAACGTTTCAGCAAGCTCGTTGGCATCAACTAGTACCCTTTCAAACTCGATATCACTTCTGCATTCTACTAAAAATTGTTTAGTTCCTTCTAAATTTTTTACAGCTTCATGAATACTGAAGTTAATAGTTTGTAAAAGTTTGCTAGTAGTATTAATTTCGAAAAGTATTTTATGCTTTTATACTACTAAAGCAACTAAGAATTTATATTTACAAATACTAGTGGTAATACTTTGGGCTTCGACGCGAGTGAAATTACCCGAAGTTCCAGTGAACGAAGTATCTTCTGATATTTCTATTAGAGCATCGTATATCTCTTCTATTTGGAATCTAAGTGGCATAATTGCATCTAATCGGCTTGACCATCTTGTCGCACTTAGAGGTTTTACAGTTAAGCTAGATATATGCTTCTTTAGGAAACTCCATCGACGAGGAGATGCAGAGAAAAATACATAAATATTTTGGACAAGATCGAAAAAAATCGTAGCTTCATTGCAAGACGTAACATCATCATTCACAACTAAATTTAAGGAATGAGCACCACATGGCACAAAGAAAGCTCTCGAATTAATATCTATTATTCTTTTTTGCACACCTGTATTCTTCCCTGCCATGTTACTCCCATTATCGTATCCTTGTCCTCGTAAATTTTGTATAGGTAATTCCAAATTTTCCATAAATTTTAAGACAACTTCGTTCATATTTGCACCAGTTGTTTCTTCGAGTGGAATAAAGCCAAGAAAATGTTCTCTTACTGAAACAAGTAGTTCTTCGCTTGATGTTGAAGCTGAATCTTCGTTTAAATCAATAGAAGCAACATGAACAAATCGAACAATGAACGTCATTTGCTCGACGTGAGTAACGTCTGGAGTACAATCTAGAATTATTGAAAAATATTTAGCTTTTTGAACATATTCTATTTTTGTTTAGCTGCATTTGACAATATTTGAATTAATTCATTTTGGATATTTTTTCCTAAATAATGCACATGAATTTCATCATTCTTTATTCTTCGGATGTGTTCTTGCATAATTGGATCAAATAAAGAAAGTAACTCGACGAATTTAAGAAAATTACCATTACCAATTTTATGTAATTTTTCATTACTTCCTTGAAACGCAAGATTTTGAGAACCAAGAACCTTAACCAAAGCTATTAATCTTTCTAGAATTTGTAGCCACTATTTCTCCTCTTCTTTGATTTGCTGTGCTAATTTTGAATTCAATAATCGTCCTTTTTTCAATCTTTCTTCGTACTCTTTCCACTTGTTGTAGTTTAACTTATGTTCCGGACTGTTTTGATGCTCTCCTAAAATTTTTGTCATATTGTGCCAATCTTTCGAACCATTATTTGCCAGAGCTGGTAATATATTTTGGGTGGAAAATAACAAACAGCAAAAACAATAAACTTTATCAGACGATGTAGAATATTGTAGCCAGTCACGAAATGAATATTGAATGCGTTCTCCATTTATTAGTTTTTGATAATAATGTACAATTGAAAATAACCTTTTTTCTTTATCTGTTGGAAATTCATAAGTTTTAACTTGTTTGGGGCCATGCTCTATTAAAATTGGTTTTAATTGATTAAAATTTAAGTTCAAATTAGTTCAAGTAAATGGATCCGAAAAATTAATATTTAAATTGTCAGGATGTCCCTATTTTTCAGTGTTAAATCATTGTCAGTATTATTGGGAGCTTCAGGTTCATTTCCATTAATTAATTCAATTAAAATGGTGGATTTTACTGAATTTTTAGTTGTATTGTCAGTAGGGTCAGTAGGAATGTCTTCATTAGGTTTATCAATCGCAGAATCGGCAGAATTGACAAAATCTTGTGTGAAACTTTTGGAAGAATCAGCTTGTAGTAGTACTGTATCAGGTTCTTTTTCAGTCTCTTCATTATTACGAACAGATGTAAGCTCAGGCCGAAGAAATTTGGCGAAAGCAGCTCCTAATCGTTTATCTTCTTCTATCCTTTCAATTTTTCTTTTTTTATAAGCTGCTCCAGATAATTTTTTTGACATTGTCTGCATATGGAATTAATAAAAATTTTATCAAATTATATTAAATGTGACAAAAGTACATTTTAAAAAATAAATACGAACGAAAAAGATGAAATTAATTAAATATTTTATTCAATTTAAGGTGGAACCTCCACGACGGGTCGTATCAAGTAAAGGTCCCTGATTATGTCGTTAGAAGACATAAAACGTAGAAAGAGATTCAAAATATAAATAAATTCTATTTCCTAAAAAAAATCACATGACATGAAATCAAGTGATAGTATTGTTTTTCAAGACTCCATGATACTTATAAAGGATTTTCTCAACAGTTTTTATGTTTACCTATATATATTTTTCCATCATTTGATTCCTCATAACGAAATCTATATCTGCCTAGTTTTCGGTAAGGGTTAAGTTAATTATCGAAACTATCGACTACTCTTATAAGAAAGTATGATATTTTGATCAATTTTTCAGAGTTTTGAAAATCTGTTTTCTTTTGATTTTTAATGTTTACCTCATCATTTTTTGAGATTAATCGAAAGCTGGTAACTTAAACTACACGATTCATAATTTATTTTCAGTGCTCAAATTTTTTGATTTTTATAATAATTCGGAGGTTCCACCTTAAGAAATAATTGTTTAAATGCCTTTAAACATCTGATATATTTTACTAGCTATTTGAAAAAGAAAACTGATCGGTTTTTTATGAATCAAAAGGAGGTAATTAAAAAAATGGCAAACTGCTAGTGATATTTCACCCGTGCTAAAACCAAGACATTTGCCATTACATCCCGAGAAAAAAACATCATTTTGCTTGGGATAATACACTTTTTTGTTGTGAAAAACGCTTTCCTTGTTCGCAAAATATTATTTCAAGTGAACACATATGTAAGTTATTTATTATTATTTATCACAGCATACTTATTACTTGCATTTATTTGATTAGTAGAAAATTTAAAAAAATGGTACTTACTGCTTTGTTTATATCTTTTATTAGTGTGTATTGAACATTTATAACTACAAGTGACACTATTCAGTTCATGAACATAATATGTAATTTTCAAACACTTATAGTAGAAGCACTGTTTATTTAAGAGCTTGTAATCGTAAGTTTGAAATAAGTCTTAATATAAATCAATACAATTTGGTTAGTTTTCTTAATGTTCTGTCGATGATCAGTAACATATTACCATTACGTAAATTAGGTATCACGATTACAGATGTTTGCATGAGTCGCCAATCTATTCCGTCGGCGTTTAAACGAGTCGGTTAGCCATCACATATCGATAAGGCAGAGTATCATTTAATAAAGTACTACTTTTAGCGCGCAATACAAAATAAAATGATGTATTAGGGGCATAATTCTTCTAAATATTTGTAAATTTTTCCCAACTAAATGTATTGTCATAATACAACTAAGAAAGTATAAATATGATATAAATTATCTATGTACTTTCAAATAAGTTATCGTCAACACTTGAAGTCAGAAAAATAATTTTAAACAAAAATTTTCTTCGCCGAGGCTTGGTGCCATTTGACATTCCCAAAGTTAATTTTTAAAAAGTATTTCCAAAAAAAATTTTTTTTTCTCCTTCGCAATTTGGCGCCCCTCGACTTGTGACGCCCTAGGCGGCCGCCTAGGTCGCCTATATGGTAGAGCGGTCCCTGCTCGTATATGTCATTAAAACCAGCGTAGACGTTATTCACAATACGCTAATGAGTAATGAAATGCATTCCATCTGAGCGGATATGTAAATAAACGAACCTTTCGGTATTGAGAGCCAAATAACCGTCGAAAAATGCTTCGAGAGCCATTGCACACTGCTAAATTTGCTGTATGGTGTGCAATAGCTTATTTTTGAATAATCAATCCTCACTTATTTTTCTGGGAATTCCATTACTGTCACATCAGATTGTTATGTCCAAATGATAACGTCCAAATAATGAAAAGTCTGAAGTCACACCAAAAGTATCATGGAGCAACCAGCCATAGAGCTAGGCGATCAATGGATGCAGTTTAAAGAATTAACTTCAAGAGTAACAACATGTCGTGGCCCGCGAGATTGCCAAAGTGCCATTTATTCTACTGGGGATATTTTGAGAGTAAGGTGTACAATTACCCATCCCCATGAAACATCGAAACACTCTAAGTTTGTGTAATTTCTGTTCACATCTTATACAGTACAATGGAAAACGTAAAAACTCGACTTCAAAAGTGTTTGAGTTGAAATTGTCTCCACATTCAGGGCGTAGTGTTCAAAAACGCGTAGTTTCTGCGTCTAGTTAAATGCTATTTGTATACTTTCAATTTAGTGAAAATGTTAATTTTACAATCCATAAATAAAATAACAACTGAATTTTTAAAGTCACCCGTATCATTGACTAATCCTGTATTTTAAGAATTATTTTCTACAAATCTTTAAAGGAATTAGTTCATAGTGGATATCGTGGTATATTTCCTAAAAACCCAGATTACAGCACTTAGATCTCACCATTTGTATAATAGTAAAGCATTTAGGAAAAAAATTTAATTTTTATTGTTGTAATTACTAATAACAATAAGTTGTTCGTTTCTAAGCAATTGATAGAAATTAAATGAAATTATTTAGTTTAATTCAAACCAGCAACGATAACAGATGTGTCCTGTTGGTGTCTCTGCAGATAAATTCATATCGTGGCTCCTTTACCCACTGTGAAATACTCCAGGTAATGGAATTTCTGCTACTCTCTGTCACAATTAGGATACGAGCATCACACTCACACACACCCGTTTGGCGGGCACATGTCCTGCGTTGAAGTCTGCGTGTTGGGAGTCAGTGAAAGCGCGCGCCTTGCATTGACTTCAACACGCACTCTGGTAAGCGCGCGCATGTGTTTCCCGCGCGTACAGACTCACACCGCACCGCTGAGCCGACACATGTCTTGCGATCCAGTATGCGTGTTGGGGGTCAGTGCAAGCGCGCGCCTTGCATTGACTCCAGCACGCACTCTGGTACGTCGCAAGCATGCGCGCTCGCGGTGTACACACATGCTTCGTTCTTTTAATCATGGCAATCATAGTAATACAGTTTTGCAACTGGAGTATATTCGCAGTGGGCAAATTCAGCCAGGGTTGAATTTATTGTAGAGACAACATGCAAAACACCAAAACACGTTAGGCTATATGTTCTGGACTACGATTCGATAATATATATTATAACATTGCCAAACCCTGATCACATTTGATATAAAAAAGTATGTAAAAAATGCCAAGAAACCATATATTTTGATAGATAAATGATAACGAGAATGAAAGTAGTAAATATAATCAATAGTGAAGGAGGAAGAATACAAACAAAGGTGGTCACAAAACAAGAAATACGAACTAGACTGACAGACAACTGACATTGACCCAACCCCAGAGATTGGCCAGATATTAACCAAAGTGAAGCGAGACAAGAAGACAGTGAAGAAAAAAGAAGAAAATAAAAAATTACATGGCCATAACAATTAACTCACAAGATTGTTTTAAAAGAGCATAATTTTTTATTATTGTTAATAATTTATGTTTAAATTTTTATTAGTGGTAACTTGTAAATGACAGTATCTCAGCAATTGTTATACATAAAAAACCATGTGTAGATATGATTGTATGTATATCCTTATCTATAGGTGATGTGTCAGCTGTTATGTTTAAAATTACACTCATACAGACAGGGAATAGAAATGTGTGCGTGGTTCAATCAGAGAACAAATTGTATATCCTACTATATACTTTGGAACTTTTACTAAGATTATTTCAGCAGTATGTATATTATTTCAGCATTATGTGTTTGAAAGTATAAGGTTTTGGAGAGTTTATTTATTCGCTAATATTATTGCTGTTGCTACAGATGTAGTATGTTTCAATTAACACAATATATTTTAACATTATTGAATTGTTGTTATTATTACTAATTATGACATTTCAGACCAATTTTTATCACTTTAATGACAATATATACAAAGTTATGTTTTGTTTGAAAGATGTATTTACAATACCATGTTGTTTGCATGTTATAAAATGATATGTGACAGTCTGAAGTTAACAAAAGAGACATGAACTCAATAGATACAAAAACTTTGTAATAATAGTGAGATCGTGAGAAATATAAGGGTAATTAGAGATAGGTAGGGAGTGACAAAGTTGAACAGTGAAGTGATAAGTGTAATAAAATAAACAGCATATAATCTTAAGAAAAAAGAGTGAAACAAGTGTGACAAACCCAAAATATAAGCACATGTTAAATGAGCAATTAAGTTAAGTATATTAGACTGAAAGACACAGAATAAGTTGAATGTAAAAAACAGAAAAAATATTATCTCAGTATAAAATCACCAGGGTGGTTACTGTTATAAAAGAGATGGTGTAGATATAACACTCACCAAATTTGTTCATTTGTTAATTTAAAGAAAGAAGTTATTGGCTTAATGTTTAAGGCAATAATTACCAGAAGAAATAGTTTTACAGTAATATGTTAGTATGTTTTAAGTAAGTAAGGAATTTATAAAGAAAATAATAGCAATACCTTTATAAGAAATAATAGGCAAATTATATTAATTATGTGTAACGAAAGGGAACATGGCAGAATTATATTAAAACTTAGAAATAAGTAAATTATGTATTAGCATAGTATTAGCCATTTTGGACTAAAACATTAATACATGACTTAGACCAATCTTGTAAGATATCAAACTAATCTTTGAAAGAAAATAGAAACATCTACGTAAAGATTACAACCATTGAAATTATCCCCAAGTAAATATAGCCATTGTAAAATATTTATTCAAATTAAACAAAAATTCAAGGTTTGATAACAATGGGTTTATTTTGAGATCGACCAGGTAGAATAATTACGTTACCATGGAAACTGTGGAGTAACAAGCCAAAAATACCGTTAGATTTTTTACTGAATGTATGACGCTTTAATGAGATAGACGCTAATTTTCGAGTGACCAAAATTGTCCATTAAAACATAGAAAATATCAGAAAAAGTTATTACTAAGTGTATGCCAAGACATAAAATAAAGACTGGAGCCATATTATTGAAGTTGAGGCCAAATTAACGAAAAAAGAAAATAAATTACTACCAGTTAAACTGAAAAAGATGCCTGATGTCCTGAATCCAGCAAATTAAAGAAGATTATAGTATAACCCATGAATAACAGATCGTATGAATTCGCCATAACTACGGAAGTGATAAGTACCTCTTAAATTACCCGAAATATATAAATAAACTCACGTTAATTATCTCACTAAAGGTCGAAATCTCACTGAACTGAAATTCATTACTTTCAAAGATTAAAAAGAAATTTAAGTCACTGACAATTTATAAACTAACCAATATAAACTGTTGTTAATGATCCATAACTTGTAAACACTTTTACTACACTGCGCTAAACAAATTCTACATACACAATATGTTAGTTAAGTTTACTTGATGTAAAGGTGTGTATTTTTATTGTTTTTAAAATATTTGTAATCCTTTGAACGTAACCTCAAGAGCCTATTACAAACGACATTAATAATTTGTATACAATTTTTAACAGACGCCATCATTAAACGTCTGGTAGCAATTCAAATATCGATTGTCAAACCCTGTAATTGTCTCATATAAATAACCGGAGCATTTGTATTAGAATAATTTGTATTAAATGAATAATAATCACTAATAAAAAATGTGTAAGTATTGAGTGTAACCACGGTGTTATAATTTCATTAGGAGGTGCACAATATTTTATGTACATTTTAGCAGATGACTGACGATTTACACAGCCCACGCATCGAACTGCTGTGTGCTACAGTGAGCCTAGCTGGCGGAAATATTTGAATTATTCAAACTGCCTGAGCTGTGCTGGTCATACGCTTTTGAATTTTATTTTAATTGTTTTAAGAAAACAATTTGGCGCCACCGGGACTTTCTCACCCCTAGTGAACATCAAGACCTGGTTATTCGTACGTTCGCAACGAACGAAATATACAGAAGTTGCCCGCATTTGAACTACGGATCGAGAAGACACGTACACTCATTACACACAAATTATACATTATCCACATTTTGCAGAGTAAAACGGTAGCAGTACCAACGACAAAATTATAAATTGGCTTCCATCGCGGGGCTTGAACGAGGCGTACACCCGATAAAATTACAATATATATATACACTTCTGGTGGATGAACACGTACACCATGTTAGACTTACAATAAATACATTAACAGAACCTACAAATTTGTATTTTCTTGTTACTTCATTTAATGTATTTCTGTAATTAATAGTTCCCATATTCTTTAATAAATTTGTAAAAATTTGTTAATATATTTCTTTAGTATTCTGTTGTTGGTGTTGCTCCTATCGTAGAAGGTAGTGTCGTACAATGTAGGTTGTACTTTGTAAAAGATTTAACATTAACACTTGAAAGTTAACTTTACGTTAAAGGTAAATTACATATTTCTAGTTGCCTTCTTCTTCTTCTCCTCAACCTTGAGGTTAGTGGGCTTGCAATTTCTTCCTTTACGTAGACACGTAGACACGTACCTGGGCTTGGGCCTTCCCCTCCTACTACGCTCTCGATCGGGGCGGAGAACCAGTTTGAATGGCGTAGCAGGTGCCTATCCAACTTTTCTTTTCCACAGTTGATCCAATCAACAATTTTTTTTTTAGTTTTATAAGCACATAAAGTCTTATATGCGTAGAAGTCACCTTTCTGTACTTACTTTAATACTTTCTTACTGCGCGCGCGCGGGCACACACACATTTTAACCTGGGTCTGCCTCTTTTCTTTTACTTCTGGTTTTGCATTCGACACTCTTCTAGGGTATCTTCAATTTTCTATTCTACAGACAAGGCTAAACCGTCTCATCTGTGAGCATTATATCATATCAATTAGAAGGATCGTCTCGAAGTTCGTGCGGATAGTGAGGCTTCGTATTATATCTGTTAATACAAAACATTTAATTTCATTCGCACACTTATACCGACTTGGTGGAGCCTTATTAATAATTTTTTCCACATTTATTCTAAAGAAACTATTATGCCTTCCAGAATGAGTTCTTCAAACGTGTTATCGACCTCCATTGAATTTTCACTAAAACAACTCTAAATCTTATCAGAATGCGTACGTCAAACAACTACTATTGTTATAACTTATCAAACAACATTTCGACTACTACTGTAAACAATCTGCAATCGCCTTCAAGTGTAGGGTAAACTAGTACATTAAATACAAACGTAAACCTACTCGAGATTCGTTCACTAATGCTTCTGCAGAGGAACTGTTTTGATGGTCTGTGTCCCTGCAATAAACTCGTCACTGGCTCTACCAAAGTGAACATATTCCAATGTGAAAAACAGTGTATGGCATCAAACTTCCAAGACACATAAAGAAAGCGCGATAACTATAAGAAAATACAATTACAATTAGAAGAAGCAATACCTTTATAAGCAATACACGCAGTTCAAAATATATACCACTTGGCTATGTTATATACAGTGTTTAATGCACACAAAACGTGTTAAACATATTTGCTTTAGCCTAGACTACAACAGAACAATTAACGCAGACTAACTAACGCAGAAGTTCACTTGTGAAGTCGAGAGTAGGAGATACAGACTAATTAGTGTAAATTGATCAACTGTCGTTTACAGATGTCTCATTTCTATATCAATTCGCAACTGATAAATTATCGGATAATTAAAACAAGGTCAGTAGTAATAATTTTCTTGGTCAGTAGATTTTACTAATTAAAATCTATTAGTAGCAAATGAGCATAATTATTTTATCCTGACCTCCCTTTTTCTTAAGAAAGTAAACAATTTCTTTTTGTTATTCTTCTTTCTTCCTCATAAATGTTTCTCAATAATTTTTTCATGAACCCTATTGCGATATCCGTATGAATGTCACTTATAGCATCATTACGGCACTTAGCAATACCTAAATTGTATTCGTTAGGATTCAAACGAATCCTAATATAATTATATACATTCCCTAAAAAATATTTTACCATAAAAAACGATAAAGAATTCAAAATCTTTCTCCACTACAGCCTACATTTTGCAAATATGAATAGTTATATAAAAGCAAAAATAAAGAGGTTTTATACAAAACGAGCGAACGGATCAACGATTCATCCAATACCCTACTACTAAATATGTTGCAAAATAATTCCTATAAAAGCTTGCCTTAGTTTTATTGTAAAACAGGATTAATTCATGAGTGTTATATACCCCACTTAAATGTTAAATCAATAAGAACATTTCTATAGAAATTAAAAAATGTAATAATTGTCTTTTTTTTTATTTTGACAAAAATTACTTTATCTTTATTTACAGTGTCTGATTAATAGGGCGACCATTACATTGTGTGGTAAAGTGTAACAAATGCAGTACCACCAAAATACATACACTGATTTTTAACTTAAAAACATTGTGGCAACTATTTTTTTTGAAAGATTTTAATATTAAAAACGGACCGACCTGCAACAAAATCTAGCATTTATATCTGCACAGCTACACATATCAAGTCTAAACAATAAGTAATCCGCTCCCACTCATCATACGCCGCCATCGATTGTTGACTAAAATGTGAATCACACACCACATTTTGTCTAAAATATATGCTTATGCTTATGCGATGCTGTGACAATAGCCAGATCAAGACAACGGCTAGTTGAAGTGTACAAAGAGCTGAATCAAAAATCCGCAGGACTGGGACTCAATGTAAATATCAGCAAAACTAAATACATGCTGACTTCTGCATCAGAAATATAATAATAAACCTCTGCTTACAGTCCGTAAAGGACCAAGGCATACCGCACGGCTTTTGTGGTTAGTGGGACGGTTGCATGGCTAGTACAACGCGTCGCCAGCCGCTAGTTGGGCTAGGAGGCGCCGCAGTTATTGAATTAAGTATAATTGTTCTTATTAGCCTTTAAACGATACTTATTATCCTTACAACGTATTCACAATTGTAGAGACTTTATTTTGTAGACATCTCTTTAGATTATATTCATATAATGAAATATTTTTAAATATATTGTTACAACGGTTACATGGATTGTTGTGTCCACTATGAAGTGTTCTCTGTTTCCACTAATAAAGGTTGTGCTCCTCCAGGACAGCGGCACGGATCGTCATGTTACACAATGGAAACAGAATAACTAACACCATTTGAAATTGCCAATTACAACATTTATTACAGTATAAAATAAACAAGATGTTCTTATATAATACTTCGAGTTAAAGATTGCTCACACAAACAAGAAATGTCAACTTATTACAATTTCGCATTAAACACAAGAACCACTTTACACTATACCGCAAGACACAACAACAATCACTTCGAAACAACAATCACTTTGTCACTCTAATTCTGCCATGTCCCAAATGAAGTTGGCCTGCCGTGAATGCTTATTTATACTGCGCTGAGTTGGAGAAAAATCTGTCACTTTCCGAATGACACTTCGAGAAAAACTGGGTAGTCAAAGGCACTGGAACCACCTGGAAACTATGTCAATTTACGATCTTGTGCTCAGCGCGTAGACCGAATGGCGGTGGAATAATTGATTAACGTCAAGGAGACTACACAGCTATCTACACACTTAGGTGAAATGGAATGGAAAATATTCTTTGATACGGTATTTTCAAAATTTTATATGAAACACGTAATTAAATAACTACAACTTTTGTTATAAACGTAACAATTAATGCAGCGCGTAACTAGGCATTACCTAAGAAAACAAATCAATAAATTTGTAATATTGTAGGCCTACATATATTCTGTATTTAGTGCAATGTGTGTAATCCTAACAATTATAGAGTAAAGTTAAGAAACATTCCTATTCTAATTTTCGTATATATACCCAAGTGAATATTTATAGAGTAATTTTAGGGGTTATCATATATTTTGTCATTGTTTAATTTTTGCACATTTTTCCCGTTCGAGATCTAAACGGCAACGGCTACCAGTAGCAGTCTTAGCATACGGAAGGAACGACGTCGGCAGACCGTGGAAGAGATGGGTTCCAGAACGGGTCAATTTAGGCCTATTCCTTGGAGTGAAGATCATGGTGGTGTTTAAATTTGCTGATTTTTCTAGCATGACTACACAACCTATTGTTCTCACTTATCAAGAACGTTGAAGTACAAACACACTAACAGACCAACAGCTATAAAAATGTTGGCCGGAGTAAGACGTGATAATTCATACCATGTTTCAGTTCGCGTCACTGTGTTCCATTAAGCCATATTGTAAGATTTATGTTTACAATAATTTACTTGAATTCGGTTCGGTAATTTCTAAAAAAAATATCGTCCACCCACAACTAATTTCACTATTTATAGATATTTTTGTTATTATGGGGTAGTCGTTTAATATAATGTTATTTTCAGTCACTTTATCCATAAAAGTTAGGTAGGCTTACTTTATTCTTATAAAGAAACCGAATTACGCAGATATTCATCCCTCCTCCGAAGCGCTCCGAAGTCACTCGTGGACCTTGAGCATCTTGCAGAGGGTTCATTCCCTAAAGACGAAAAGTCTGTCTATGAACCGTTCCTCTGTAAACACGTGCAGTTACACTGTCCAGCGATCCACAGGAAGCAAATCGATAACAAAAGCGTGGAAATGTAAGAAAATAAACATGAGTGAGGCCAGAAATAACGCGAATTTTGTGTGTTTGTGTGTGTGTGTGTGTGTGTGTGTGTGTGTGTGTGTGTGTGTGTGTGTGTGTGTGTGTGTGTGTGTGTGTGTGTGTGTGTGTGTGTGTGTGTGTGTGTGTGTGTGTGTGTGCCTTGCCTGCCTTTTTATTGCGGTAATCATAATAATAAAATGGAAACGTAAACATTAGATAATTGAGATATGCTTTCTTGCCACGAACGATATATTTTCTCTCATACATGATTTAAATTAAAATGAAAAAATATAGAATTTTTGTTAAAGTTAAATGTGAAATGTTTCCATAGAAACTAATTTTTCGGTGCCAATAACTTATTACACATATAAAACATAAAATTTACTTTCTCCATCATCAACTACCATTTTAATTTATAGAAAATTACCCCCTTCGCCTTCAACTACTCTTTTAATTTATAGATATTTCATCTACCTTTCTACAGTGGATTATTATGACCTTCTTTTAAGGATACTTTATTTATTAAAATTAAACACTTTACTCTTGTTAAAACGTAAAACGTTGCAGGTAAACTACCCCTTCCCCTTAACTGATCTTCACCAAAATCAATAGACCTCGAGTCCTCTACAATTCAAAAGTCTATGCAAAAACGTATTTGATTCTATTTTAATTTGCCGCAGTTATCGTTTGACATAGAAAAATTCTACACACAGACACACACGCAGACACTTTTCGAAAAATGAGTTGTTTTCTTGTTTTAAGGGTAGTACAATCTGAATCTGCCATTATCTCGAACACGATTTTTTTCGCCATGACCATACTTCCATTTCCTTATAGAACATGGAAGCAAAAATGGTTTCAACTTGGTTTGAGACTCTTAAAATTATTATACGAATACAATTGTGCAAAGGAAGTAGACATTTGGTTATAGAAAATTTGATTACTAAGCCAGATGCAGATTGCAAATTCGTAAATAAAAATTGTTTTTTCGCGCCATTGAGCCATGTAACTTATTTCTCCATTAATTCATAATGTTATTAATTACATATTATTTGGCTATTTGTGCCATAAAGTTTTATGAAACAGTATTGTTAGAAAACTGATTGTATTCAACCAGTAAAACTTAAATATCCACAAAATATGTCTGAATTCCCAATTGACCACCAACTATACCATAGCTTTTATATGTGTATGTATACAAAATTAGAATAATAAAATGTTATTCCTTGATATCACTTTATTATTATTGTTAGGATTATACACATTGTACTACATAAAGACTATGTAAACTGTTAATAATTTACTATCTTTTTCTTTGGTAATGCCTAGTTAGGTGCTCCATTAATTTTTACCTATCTCGTTTATACGAAATACGAAATTATGTATTTCATATAAAACTCTGAAAGTAATATATATAATAAAAATTTTTCATGTCATCTCACCCAGCACTATCCTAACTGCTGCTCTCTGCTAATCCATCCTAAAATACTATTTAGAGATAATTATTTAATCTGTTAGAAACACATAAAACTTAAAAAATGTGGAGTAAATAAACTTCTGTTCTCTTCCCTTTTCCAAAACGTAATATTTAAAAAACAAGGAATGCTGCAATATCAAACAATTTAAACTTGTCACATTGACTAACAGCAACATTTTATTCTTAAAATTGATTTTCCCGCAAAACAAGGTTTTTTATCCCTTTAAAGGAACATTAAAAATTTGTTTAACTGTACATCTATAAACTCTTATGATGTCAATAAATATTTTACTTTTATGATATGTTTAAAACCAAAATAAAATAAATCTTGACACAGTGGTAAAAAATCCTACCATTTCTTAACAACGGTTGTGTTGTTTATAATTTTTATCAAATGCATCCATTCTTTTTTACCTCGCCTTAAGAGCGGATGTCAAATGTTTATAAAACACAGCCAAAATTGAATAACACAATCAAACTACATGAATTAGATGAATTTTTATAATGTGTTGATACTAGTAACTAATTTGTATTAATTTCAACCCACGGAAAAACCAATAAAAACTCAATCCATTGGGACAAATTTTATAGCTGTTAGTCTATACGTCAAACTTTGTAATTTTAGTAAAAATCAAATGAAATAACATTATATTTTTCATAAAATGTGAAAATGTCACACTAAACACGTCAACTGTTGAAGTTTAATGGTACAAAGGCAAGTCAATCTGGGAAAACCTACATAATACCAACAGAAGATCAACAAATTCATTATTATCCCAAACAAATTGAAGTCAGTATTTTAACACGTCTCGTTTTTTAAAACACACAAAATTTTCTAAACACTTGTGAAAAAAAGTGTCTACTAAATCCATCGCAGTAGCATTACGGACAGGTACAGAGTTAAACAGTAGTAGAGTGGGGCAAAGGCTAATTAATGTATGGCAATATATGTGCCGTTACCTCGTATCTGTGTGACTGCTGTGCCAAACGTAATTAGTCACAGCAGGTCTGCAAATAACATTGTACCTGTATATGTTCAGTAAAATATAGTATACATGTTTATGTGAGTTTCTGTTTATACGTATTGATCACGCTGACGTCATATTTTTACTGCAGTTGGTAATAATACTGCTAACGAATTTTAATTCTATAAATTCCATTTATAAAAACGCATTTATTCGCTTTATTTGTTTATTGTACCGCAGCACCTCACGACTGAAGTTAACCAGCGATGGTTGAGAAATTACACGGTTTAATTAAAGCTGGTTATTAGTTTGTGTAAATGTACATTCCTAATATTTCTAAATGGTTTCATATATTTAAACGTCTTCACTGACTTGTCAGCGGGAGTACTATGAAAGTGCCTCATACCTATGTTCTATTTTTTGGAGAGTTCACGATATTTTTTTTTTAAATCTATTAAAACTAATAATTCATTGTACATATTTTTGTGTACAATGTGTACAATGAAAACATTTTGGTTTCTGTCACTAAATTTGACTATATTCCGGAATATTGTTTACCATTTCGAATGGGTAAGCATTTTTTGAAATTTTACTATTGAAATTTGTTCGCTCAAAATACTTCAAGAAAATCTTATGGATCGGATATCTGTTCCGTCTATTCAATAATATTTTTATTAAATATAACACTAGGTTACTTACATTTTAGACATGTTTTGAAGTGCGCAAACACACAAACACACACACACACACATTGGAACCTCTTTGTCATTGTTCAAATGAAACACGAAATTAGTTTACATAAATCGAACCCTTAACCGTTTGTGAAAGGAAAGTCTGTTTATTACACAGAATGAACCAATTTTAAATATTTTTAACGGAGATTAAATATTTTAAATAAGACCTCTGCTTAAAATAAAAAAATGAACTTAAAACAAATTTTAGCACCTTCAAATGCATAAATTCAGAGTAATTTCATGTACACTGTAAGTAATATTGTAGGTCTACTTCCGAAGAACGAACTCTTCAGCGGCGTCTTCTTTTCCTGCAGAACATTTGTATAATGTCTGAGATCGCGGAGAATCTTCTTTGCTATTTCTACCCGCGTTGGTAAGGTAACACAGTAGACCTTGGTCGCATTCCTGTATAATACGATTACCCTCATACACTCAACACAATCGAAAGAACTCACGCAGGTTTGTACGTGAATATACAAACATTGGTCTCCCTGTAGACGCACATGGCATTGACTTGCTACATTGTAACCTCACCGCTTGAAACATTACACATTTTACGTACAAATTCCGTTATAGACCCGATTACATCTTAAAACTTATCTGTGGTGCACGAACCTTCCTTCTCTCTCGTGCAGTCTTTCGTCCGAGACTCACGAATATCATTTAATTTATTCGGGATTCATTGGATTATAGTAAATACAAAAAAAAAAAACAGTTTTGAAGCGTCTGCTGTCTTCCCGTTTTAGTTTTTTTTTTGTGTTATTTGAGAGGACCGATTGGTCCTCTCTGGCTGTTCTGGAGCAAGCTCCCTTCAGCCGTGTGGATATGGTTTTAGGATGCGTACGCCAGCGGCGACCGGCCGATGAGAAGGTGGTGATACCAGCGTAGAGAGGATGTTAGTGTTCTGGTGTGTGTAACCTCTAGGAGAGGGTGTGGGGGGTGATCAGTGCCAAACTTATGGACTATATAGACAGGGTCGTGCAGAGATTGACGCTAGAGATGGAAAGAAGCGTCGTAGTGGCGCCATGCGCGGTGGGGGAACAGGTTGTTGGGTTATAAGAGGGTTATAAGATTGGAGTGTTGACTAACAGGAGAGGGTGTTTTGTTTTTATTGCAATCACGTTGATGAAGTAGGACAAAGCGGGGGAGGGGACTGTTTTTTTTTTTTTTTTTGCCAGAGGCGAGCGCTAGGCGGGTCTGTTTTGTGGTCTTCGACGTGGTATCCTGAGCGGGGGTTCGTCTGCAAGAGTCTGGAAGTGAGAACGCCGGGCATTTTGGTCTGGTCTATTAGGGAGGGGTGAGGAGGGTTTGTAGTGCTGTCCTTGTTTTAGCTGCTGTGGCGTATTTCCAATGTAGTTTCTGTAGGAAGGTGTCAAGGTCGGGGAAATGTTTGTTGAGGGCATATAAAGCCATATTAGGGGTTTTGGTGATGGGAGAACGGCGGTAAATCGAGCGAAGAGCCCGCCGTTCTGTGATTCTGTATGGTTTGAGTTTGTTTGTCTCAGTTGTCAGCAGGATCGGGTGCGTAAGTCAGTATTGGTCTTATGCATGTAGTGTAGATCCTGCTGAGTAGTTCACTGGAGCAGCGGTCGTTTCTGCTTAGTGTGCGTGGTGCTCGGATACGGGGTCGTGCTCGATCATTGGTTATCTTGATGTGCTGTCGCCAGGTCAGTGTGGTGTCAAGGGTGACTCCAAGGTATTTGCAGTCACGCTTCGGAATTATGTGCGAAAGGCCAACACGGACTGGAGTTTGAAAGAAGTGTCTCATGTTACGTCCTGTGAGGTTGAAAACGCAAAGTTGGGTTTTGTCCGGGTTTACTACGATTCTCCAAGTTTTGCAGTATTCAAAGAATGTCTGCAACATTTTCTGTAGTTGTTAGATGGTTCGCTGGTGACGTTGGTGAGAGACCCAATATGCAGTATTATCTCCATACTGGGCCAGGCCTGCTGATGGGTATGTTAGCTGTGGAAGGGGGAGGGGTGTCTTTAGTAAAGATGATATAGAGTAGCGGGCTAATGGGTGAGCCCTGGGGAACACCAGCTTGTAGTTGGAATGGTGCCGAGAGTTGTTGGCTAACTCGGACTTTTATGAGTCACATTTTATGATGTTTGGGGAGAAGTGATATCCGACAGTTTTAAATCTGAGGCCATTATGCCAGACAGAGTCGAATGCTTTTCGGATGTCAAGAAGCGCTATGATGGTTGTGTGTCTGTGGTATGAGTTCTCCTGGATGGCGCTGATCATCCTGACCAGCGACCAGCTGGTCATAGATATTGCACCCAGGGCGAAAACCTCCCTGCGAACTGGGTAGGACGTCGTGATGTTTTAGATGTTGATGAATCCTAGCGACTAGTGTTTTTTCAAAAAGCCTGGAGATTGCGGGAGTAAGCGATATGGACCTGTAATTTGAGGCTAGTCTGGCAGATTTTGATGGTTTGGGAAACATCAGGACATGGGCATGTTTCCAAGCTTGAGGTACGTATCCTAATTGTAGACTTGTTGTATAGAGCTGAGATAGGGCGTCAAGGGCTATGTCCGGGAGTGCTTTTAAGACTTTGTTGGGAATGCCGTCTGGACCAGGTGCTGAGTTACGGCATTGCGGGAACTTGTACTTAATGTCGTCTGCTGTTACTGGCTGCTCCAGTGGATGTTCGTAAGGGCCTGTTAGTCTGTTGTCAGGTCTGAAGAGTTCTCTGTGAGTGTGAATTAAATTCCCGTTTTAGCAGAATCATACACATTTAATTTTATATATGGGCCTAAATATAAAATAGTTCCTGGTTAAGTGGGTTTAAAACTAAAAAGTTATATAGGTAATATAATACAATAATATAACTAAAAGTATTTTTAAGAGACCTTCAGCAGCTTACGAAGAATAGAGCACATTGGTACGGGATAGTTTAGTCAAATAATTGATTTTGGTATTATTCTGTAAATTTTATATTTGTATAGACGAGGTGTGATCAGAAAGTATCAGGATAGATTTTATTTACAAAAATATAAAAAGTTACAGATTCTTAAATGTGTCTCCTTTGAAATAGTCCCTTTCCGCAGCCACACACTTCTTTCAGCACTTTCCAACGGCTTGAAGTACTGTATGTCTTAAATTCATATTATGTAACAGCCGGAAGTTCTCTCGCCTCATTTTGTTCTATCTCTTCTATGTCTTGAAATGATCTCCCTTTCAATTATATTTTTTATCTTCGGAAAGAGAAAGAAGTCAGACAGAGCTATATATGGTGAATATGGGGGATGTTGAAGTTGCGAAATATTGTGTTTAGCAAGAAAAGGCTGAACAGCATGTCACGTGGACAGGTGCATTTTCGTTTTGAAGCTACCATTCACCACTCTGATGGAACTGTAGCCTTTTTTATCGAATTTCATCTCTCAACCACCTCAAAACAGAAATGTAGTAATCCTGATTTACCGTCTACCCAGCTGGAGCATATTAATGGTAAACAATCCTCTTGTGATAAAAGAAAACTGTGAGCATAGTCTTGACCTTCCCTCGGTTATGTTTTGTCTTTTTCAGTCTTGGAGAATTTGGCGTCTTCCGCACTAAGGATTGGGCCTTAGTTTCTAAATCGTATCTATAAATCCATGATTTTTACCCGTTACGATCGTTTTAATGAAGTTCTCGTCGTTTTTAGCACATGCATGCAGGTTTTGAGCGACTGACACCCGGGCATTTTTTCGTCAGGTCTGAGCACTTTTGGTGCAAACACATCTTATTCCCAACTCATCAGTACGAATGAACTGGACTGACCAAAAAATAATATTTAAATCATCTGCTAGCTCACGAATGATGTTTCGATGGTTTCTCGCATAGCAGCACGCACAAGCTCAACATTGCGGTCAATCTTGCTGCTTAAACGACTTCCTGAACGCTCGTCACTCTCAACACTTTCATGCCCATCTTTAAAAAGCTTAAACAACTCATAAACCTGTTTACGTGTGATACAGTCTTCCCCATAAACTTTTTGTGAATTTCCAAGTGTATCTTTACTTGTTTCGCAAACGTTTTGACAAAATCTGGTACAAATTCTCTGAACAATTTGTTCTGACATTGTAAATGCGTCAGATGAGATTAACACATAACACAATAATTTGTAAACAAACCAGATCAGCTGTTATGATAAAACTTATACTGAGTATTTAGTGTGCTGTAAAGTAAACAAACATATGTGTCGCTTTTTGGTCCCAAGTCAGCTGATTTGTCATTTACAATATCAATCCAGATATTTTTTTTATCACACTTCATATGTTACTTAGGTGTTTACTTACCTTCAAGTTTCTCTTTGAAAATATAAATCTTGTTTTAATTGTTTCCAAAATATAAATCTTCACCAACGGATCTGGTTTATGTAGTATCGGCGTTAAAAGGTTTTATGGTATTATGAATTTATGGCCTGTGGCTTTGCTTTTGCTGTAATATGTTGTATAATAAAACAATTGTGTTTACAGATAAGTTCGCGGTAGTTCTTAATTTCTTCATGTAGTACACCCTTCTGCTTTTTTAAATTTATTGATGATCAGTTTTATTGTTTATTTTACATATATATTTGTAAATATTTTACTTATTCTTTTTATTACGAAGAATATTTTAATTTATGATTAGTTTACTCAATTTTAACACAGCTACTTTTGAAAAAAAAATCATCATCATCATCTTCAAGGATTAAACCAAGAATGTTTTTTCCATTCTCAAATAGGCAAAGATAAGAGCTGGTCATTCCAGCGCTTCCTCGGACGTCCCACACCTCTCCGTCCCTTCGGCTTATAGTTCCATAGTTGTTTGGGGATTTGGGAGGCATTCCCATTCGGCAAAGATGTTCCCACCAATTTTATTCAGCTACCACTCATTATGAGGGTTTTGCATTATGTTTGACTATGTTTTAGTGTTTTTAGTGTTGAAATTATTTTCTTCACTTACGGATTTAACTGCTAAATAAACTTGATGGAGGCTTTTATTTAGTATTATGCAAATTTTAATGTTTACTAGTTCTTAAGTTTTTTTCAACATGCTACTTTTAGAGGCGTTAGGTAATTTAATGTTGTTTTTTATTTTCTGAATTGTAGTATTCTCTTTATATGGCGGCAATTTTTATTTTGTGAATTTAATAAAATCCATAATATATACTGCCTCCCTTCTTATTTCTACATTTTTTATTTTTTATTACGTTAACGGGAGATCCGGCAAATTACATTAAACTCCATGTTCTATGTTAAAAACGTGTTAATATACACAAATATTTATCTGAATTAATATTTATAAATACGAGCAGCAAAGACTAATGGAAAAAACAATTTAAGAAAGGGTCTTATATTTTTACACAAGGGAAAACTAATCTTTTTAATAAAATGTATATAACCCTTAAAGAGTTATATAACCTGCGTAGCAATATGTCTCTCGGGTGACTGTATTGTTACTACTAAGAGGATTACGTCACACTATACTTCCTTCCTTTATTAAGTTTATGAAGTTTTTATCCTCCACGAAGGAAAAATAATCTGATAAGAGAGATCCAAAGAACAAAAATTTCAACATCCTGTAGTGTAACTGTAACATATTGTCTTTTCTGTAATAACTAACTTCTTGACTATTGTTTTTGTATTAATTTATTCGACTTTTATTCTTACGTAATGAACGCGTGGGAAGGTTCTCGCATGTGTTTTGTTACATGACTTCTCCCAAGATTTACCGGATATATATTTACATCTATCGCAGAAACAAAGATTATGCTGTCGGAATCGTTTCACACAATTGTTTTCTGTATTCGTAGGGTAAGTCTACGTCCATGGAAAGAAATTGCCTGTAAAGCTTCTTAAGATAATACAACTTTTATACTCGCGGTCAGAACTAATTATTTTTAATGATAACTGAATGCGATACAATATACCTATATATTGCAACGTTACAACAATTATACAAATATATTATCATGTACTCAACGCAACTATAAAGTGTATTACACCGACCAGGTCGCAGGATTTTGTTTCTCGTTGCGTCAAGTATATGTGGTTGCACAATAACTAAATCATTTTTAAAGAGGAGTGAGATGCTGTTGACATGAAATAATCAATTAAACCCGTTTCAAAATCATCATTCTAAGATTTATCACTTACAAGAAAAATATTTAAATATTAAAATTTCAAACATTACACAAATAAATATTCACCTTTATAACCTTTACAAATACTGTAACCTGCTACGCTATTCATAACATACAACAAAAATAAACACCCATATAATCTTACTAACTAAACAAACATGTTAAACAAGTTATTTAAATTCTTTTTATTTTTGTGTGTCTGAAATTAACTCAATTTTAAATAATGCTACCAACTCATTTACAAACAAAATAATATTAAGCTTCAAAAATGAATTTATTGTAGCTATACACAAATAAAAAAATGATATTACATTTACTTCCAATCTTTTATTGATTTATACTGACACACCCAAAAAGTACAACGAAAGATTAGTATTTCTTTTCTAGATTTGCTTGTTAAATTAAACTCTCTTATCTAACTATTATTAACTTTAAAACTCTAATTTTTATCTGTTTATATTTAAGTTCTTTTCGAGAGCTCTCTCTTCACAATAAAAAACTATAATTGTTTTTTTTGTCACCTGCGTATATCTGCCGTTACCGATGCGCTCGTGTGTGTGTATGTGTCCAGAATCCTGAGAGTATGATGATGATGATGATGATGACTATGCTGATGCGGTGTTCGTTGTCTCTATGGGTTGTTGCTGTTGGTGATGCTCCAGAGTTCCTCCTTACGTCTTGGTGTGAGTGTGGTAGTATGTGTGTGTGTCCTGGTCGATCTGCAAACGGACAGCGTGACGTCGTGTATAGATTTCTTGAGTCTGAGTGTGTGATCGCCCAAAATTGCCTGTGGTATTTATACTGGTGGCGATTCAACAGGTACAGGCCTGTTTTCGACATGTTACAGATTGTCAGTTCGTGCCAAAGAGTCCTTTTTATTACAATCACTTTTTGGTTAATTATCGCGAACTCATGAACATACTCGTCACATGAGCAATATCCTTGTTTGCGTAATTTTTTTCTGGTCACTCACATATACCACACATATTAAGTACTCGTCAATTACACTAGTAATTAATATTAATTAGTTAGCATCTTTAATATTACACCTTTGGCAAAAAATTTTATATCACCATATTCATCAAAAATTACTTTATGTAATGGTCTCTTTATAATTAGCGTAAGTCTTTCCTTACAGGTTCAAAACGTATAATTAGTTTATTTTTATCTTGTTAAAACCTGATTAATTGACAACAAACAATTCGTACGCGTCACTCCATCAATTCGTGTCGCACCAGGTCACACACACAAACACACACACGCCGTATTTTTAACTATCGAAGCAGGTGCACTCTCGAGAGGACAGAGCCTGCATTTTCATGCACAAAATTGTATAAAACTGTTCCTTATTCTATTTACACTAATTACAATATAAAACATACCGCCCTGGGAAAATATGCAAATATATGTATTGTTGCAATATATTGCAACAAAACACAGGATGATGATCTAGAATAAGTATATCAGAGCACGGATGACGGACATTAACATGTTTTAAATTGATTTATGTAATTTTTGTCAATTAGCTATAAGTTTTGTATTTAGTGATGGATGAGGACTTGTGTCATACCAAATTCTTTGTAAAATGTTGCTCTATAATGTCATGTACTTTGTTTGTGAATATGTGCGCGCGTTCGCGTGTGGTGAACCCTCATTGTTATATCTTCCGCGTGAGTTAACCGATTGGCATGAGACTTGGACAGTGAATTATCTATGAAAATAGCTACATTTTCTATATACTCCGTTGTTCTCAGCTATTTTTTAAATGTGTTTTTTTAGTAATTGAAAACTCAACTTTTCACGCTTATCAATTGAAGAGTAATACAATTTCTAGATAAAATCTATACAGGCTCTTGCAGATTTATACAAAGATTCGCCTGCAATGCGTCTATCTTTTGTCCAATCTACCACTTAGACAGTTGATTGACCAATCAGAAGTCCCTAATTTCAGTCAGATCCGTTGGTGGTCACGTGCACTTCGAGGCAGTTCATTGGAAGCCGTTGCATAGCGAACGTGTGTTCTTCGTCAAGAGTTTTTCTTGTTCGAACTGGTTTAATCGAGAGTAACTCAGTCTTGGGACTCTTTTCGTGTTTGTCGACTAGAACCAAGCGGGTGAACTACCAATTATAATCTATTAAGTGCTATTACGTGTTAGTAGAAGATTTTCCGCTTAGGGAGATTTATCTACAGTGGTAAATCCTTATTAGCGCGGAACACTTCAAGAATAGCCGGAAGGTGTAAGTAATATACACCGCTTTTTAATAATATCAGTCTTTATCACCATAATTATCAAAAATAAATAACAATCAATAATTAATAATAACCAATTGCGAGCGAGAAAACTAACGATTCGGAAAGTGACAATTTGTGCGTAAAAGCAGTATCAGTCTTATCAGCTGTTCAGCGAACCCCAGCGCGGAGAGAGAGAGTGTGAGAGCGGAGAGCGGCGGTCAGTGCAGAGAGAACGTAGCAGCGGCGGAGCGAGTGACGTCACGCAGAGTGTAAAGGAATTCTACGTATCAAGTAAAATTTATCCAGACTGATCTATATAAACATTTTTATAACTAATAAAATACTATACATGACATTTTGTTAATTTAAATATATCATATAAACAATTATTTACTTGTGTGATAAATAAATAATTTTTCTACACCTCCAATATAGACTTGTGCATAATTTATACAAACAAAACTAATCCTATGCAAAAATATTTATTTGTATCTTCCCAATATATATATTACAACGCTCCCTTTCGTCTAACACAATTATCTAATATTTGTGATGTTAGATAAAAAGTTACTTACCCGTGATTTACTTTACCTGGGCGCCAGAACAAATCCCAGATACAAATGACACGGTTTCAGCTTAGCTCAGCGCATGTAGACACTCTTTCTCAGGATTCGTTCAGTGATTGTGGTTTTCAAGGGGAATCGTTACAAATAACACTTTAAGCTTTTCTTGATTATTATATTTAATGTTTAATTAATGATTTTTAAACTTTAAATTGTTAATGGTAGGACTTAATTATACCCTAACCTTATAATTATTGAGTGAGTGTGGAAAGTAATGATTAAGACGCACAAACGACCTATAGCTCTTATCTGGTTTGATTAGGAGATTTCTATCTCCCAAACCAGTGCTAAAGAACAGGTCTGCAATAACTTGCACGTCCAATACTACACACCACTTTCCATTCAACACTCTTATACTATCTTAGAGCTAATCTTATAGTTAAAATACAATGTGTGCTTTTCTTAGTGTCTTTTTAAAATTGTTTATTGTTTTATTATTTTGTTTAGCGCTTATGTCATTGATCAATGAATCTATTTCTTACTGTTTGATGCGTTGACCGAAGATAGGAATCTGTAGAGGTCCTCCTTTCGATGGTGTTGCACAGAAGAATGGATTGATCAATGATGTTGAAGATGCCCTGGCAATTACAGATGCTGTAGCCTTCTGTAGAACAGGTCCTTCACGGCTGATTGATTAATTAATTAACTAATTAATTAATTAACGGTTGTTTTACGCAGCTAGTGTTATTGAATGTTTTGAATGTTGTTAATTCATCTACACTGCGGACTACTTCTCGATTTAGAACTTAAATTTGCACTGTTGTGTAATATAAAAATTTCTGTATGTGAATTATACACGTCTAGTGTGTTTAAGTACCGAACGAAGAGTGATTCTACCCCTCGCTTTTAGCTGGCGTCTGTTTTAAATACGGGCTGCTGATTGGTTGTACAAATAAATCATGCGTTTTTCCAGTTTCGACAATCTCGAACAAGTCGCTCAAACACTCCGTGACAGGTTCCAAACGGCATAGAAATTCTTGTCAAAATCGTGGTTCCTGTATTTGCAAATCGATTGATTACAGGTATTTGCAAATGTGTTTCCGAAGATCTGACCACAGAATATTGTTGCTTAGGTCTTTATCTGCGTGTGTGTGAAAACACCTTATTCCTACGTAGCATAATTCTCTCGTTATTCCTGTTGGCGTGAGTCATCCGTATAACTTCTTTATTTGTTAATTATATTAACTGAGCTTGCGGCTACTTATAAAGCTTTTCTTGCTGAACACAATGCTGTTTTCAGAATTGCCGTATATTTAGAACTGGATTCTACTGTAGCGGTGACGTGGTTAGAGTGAGATGGCTGCGATTATACGCTCTCCCTCTTTCTTACGGCGTTACACTCGTACTGTCTATAGCTTTCATATAACGCTCTCATAGGACGCAATTATGAATCGTTATATATACCCCCACTCGGTATAAAAAAATTGATTATTTAAATCATTAATTTTTTTTTATGTACAGTTTTACACTGATTAAAATTTTGCACATTTACTTTAGCACTTTTTCCGCACAAAACTTGCACTACTACAATGTTGCTTACATCTATCTTATAACTAAAGATTACAATGTTGCTTAACTTAACATGGTATATTGGAAATTTATATGATCATTTTTAACCATCATTTAATATTAATTAATGTCAATAATTTAAATAAAAATTCTACATTTATTTAAATAATATTTTTTATATTATTATTAATATTGATTCAAAACAATTATTTATTTATTTTATTTGACCTGGTTTGACTCTCATACCTTATGGCTCAAATTATTATTTCTTTATGGGTCAATATTTTTGTTTGTTCTTCCTTCTATGGGAACATAGCTTATATAGCTTACCGTCGTGTAAAGAAAATCCTGGTTTTGAGTTGGTAACTGCACTCCTCTAAGCTACACTAATCCTAGGGTCTTGTTGTTGATGAGTCCCTATTTCATTGAGTCGTCTAACTACTTCAGGTTTCGTTATATGTTTTACCGCGTAAATACCAATATCATTACTACATTTAATATTACCTGTTTCCATGTTGTTTTCTAATGGTGGATTTCTACTGAGTACATCTGCTACTAAGTTGTCTTTCGCTTTGCAATACTGTATTTCAAATTGATACTCTTGTATAGCCAAGATCCAACGAGTCAGACGAGCACCTAGCAATTTACACTTTAATAAAAACCTAACTCCTTATTGTCGGTGATTATAGTAAGTTTAGCACCCAGAATATATCTTCTAAACTTTGACAGGCTATGCACTATCGCTAATAGCTCTTTTTCTGTCGTGAAATAGGTTAATTCTGCCCCTTTAAGTGTGCGACTTACGAATCCTAGTACCGCTTTTTGGCCCTTCTCATCAATCTGAAACAAGTGTGCTCCAATAGCAATATTGCTGGCGTCTGTTTGCAAGTAAGATCTTTCTCCTATTCTTGGATGATTTAATACAACAGTATTTATAAAAAGACTTTTCACTTGTTGCAGTGCTTCATCGTGGTCCTTTGTCCACTTCCATTTAATACCTTTGTTCAACAACATTAACAATGGAACAGTACTTTCCGCGTATTTACTTGTAAACCTTTGATAGTAGTTAGCTAAACCTAGAAATGACTTTAGCTGCTTGCAGTTCTTTGGAGTAGGAAATTCTTGTATGGCTTTTACCTTCTCTGGGTCCGTGGTTATGCCTTCCACTGAGATTCGGTGACCTAAGAACTTAATTTCCTCCTCAACAAACTCTGATTTCCTTAGATTCAGCGTCATGTTTGCTGATCTTAATTTTTCAAAAATACTCTTTAAATGTTTTAAGTGCTTCTCGAATGTTTGTGACACACATAGAATATCATCTACGAACACTAATGTATACTTCTCTACCTCATTACCTAAGGCACTGTCTAAACACCTTACCATTGCTGCTAAGCTGGTGCTCAGGCCAAAAGGTACCACTTTAATTTGGTAGCACTTATTTTTATACAAAAATATCGTATACTTTCTATCACAAGTTCTAATGGGAATCTACCAAAAACCTGATGTTAAGTCTAGTTTGGTCATATACTTAACCCCATTACATTTTTGAAACAATTCTTCCACACTCCTAGCGCACTCGTAATCTGGTACTAATAAAGAATTTAACTTCCTAGCATCTAAGCATAATCGGATACTCCCGTTCGGCTTGGTGACAACTACTAAAGGGTTTATATAGGGACTACTTGCTCTCTCTATAACTCCATTCGCTAACATCTGTTGGATCTCTTTCTCCACTTCATCTCTATAATGTAGAGGGATTGGATAAGTACTTTGTACAAATGATGCATTTTCAGTTAGTGTCAACTGATGTTCATAGAACTTAGCTCTTCCAGGCTCTGTTCTGAACACATCACTATGCTCACCAACGAGTTGCTGAATTTTGTTCTGTTGCTCGTTGTTCAACTCAGTCCCAATATTGATTTCTGGAGTATTATCAATACAGTGCTGGTCACTCCTAACGTCAACTACAGGTTTCTCTATATACCCTTTTACGACACTTACCGAGTTCCAATGCTTAAACTCTTTAATACCTACATTTATTTTATTAGCATTTATTTCCATAGTAATGGTATTTCTTTTAAAAATTATTTTTGCTTTCCATTCAAGCAACGTATCTACCCCAATAATACAATCATGAATGAGTTTCGGGACTATTAGAGCTACAATTTGCGTTTGGTTACCATTTATACTGACAGGTAAATATATTTGTTCAGTTATCTTTTGCATTTTGGCTCCAGTGGCTCCCTGTACATTACAATGTTTTACGGGTTGTCTGGGACAATTTCGCAACTGATAATTATCTACAAACTTTGAGCTAACACAGGTAACTTCACTGCCAGTGTCAATAAGCGCTCGTACCAGTAGATTACTGATCTTACAAATTATTTCCGGACATTCAGGATAATGGTTTCTACCCACTTCTTGCTCCTCTTTTAACAAGAACTCCCTATCGCTCACTTGTTTTATATTATTAGCTACGTTCTTCTTACCTGTTTTCTTTTGTGATTTCACTGCAGGTAATGGTAGGTTTAGATTTGTTTCTTTTCTACTGCAGTGGCTTCCCGTTTCCCGTATTTATTTTACTAGTCGACGGTTGCTGCTCGGTAGAGGTTACAGTTGTTTTACACACTTTATACCCTTTATTAGGTTTAGTTTCTACACTTCTACTCCTACCTTTATCCTCCACTTCCTGTCGATTTTGTGGTTTATTACCCGGATATGGGGTAAACCTTTTTTCTTTCATACGTTCATTGTCTCTCCTTCTATTTGAGTAGAACGTTGGTTCTTGCTGATCGCCTCTAGAGTAGTTACTCAGCTGATTACTTACCCGCTGTAGGTCCCTCTCTAAATCTAGGCACTCATCTACGACCATAATGAACTTTTCTAAAGTATCCACTCCTCTAGTTGTGGTTGCTACTCTAGTGCGTTCTGAGAAATGACGCGCTAGCTTATATACTAGGTCTCTCTCTTCTATTGGTGGTGTTAGATATTTAACTTGCGCCATTACATTTAGCACATAAATGGTAGTTGTCATATTCATTGACGAGTGATACTTACCAAATTCTAAATGATCGCGTACCCTTCTTTGTATCTGAACATTCCAGTAGTGAGCTAGAAATTTTTCTCTGAAGTCTGAGTAGGTTTGGACTCTGTCTGAGATGACTTTCCACCACGTACTAGCCCAATTCTTGAGAAATCGGCCTAATATGTCCTTCTTATCCTCGTCGTCCATCAGTGGATTTACACGAGTTACATACGCTTCAAACAGCTTCAGGAATTCCACAGGATTCTCATGTGGGTTTCCTGAAAATGCAAGGTTTTCCGGTTCTTCCTTATAGCCGCCACACCTCACTACTTTGGTTTGCTGTGACTTCATCGCTTTAGTCAGATCTTCCCGCATTACCTTCAACTGTTGTTCCATCCTTTGATGTACTTCGTCTTTGTTAGCCTTACTCTCTACCTGTTTCTTAACTTCATTTATATTTACACCCAGTTGGGTACACTCTTCCCTAGTATTTTAAATTTCTTCTTTATTTAGAAGCGATTGTGTTTTTAATTCAGCAGTTACTTCACTGAATTGTTGATTAATGAGGGTTACTTTTTGTTCTAACCTTTCATGTAATTCATTTCTAAATTTATTTAGCTTTTCGTCTTGACGGCGGAAATTAGTGTTTACTTGTTTTCTAAATTCTTCTAAGGTAGTTTTAACCTCTTCGGTATGCTTATCAAATCTATTATTACTTTCATCTATTTTACCAGCTAAGTTAATAGCTAAATTTGCTATTTCCTCATCTATTTTAAATGTAGCCTCTTTACTACTTTGTTCTATTTGGCTAGACAAATTTTCATTTACTTGTTTCATTTCACTGGACAAATATTTATTATTTTGTTCTATTTTATTATTAACATCTGTTATTAATTTTTGATTACTTTCTTCAAGACTTTTATTATTTCCTTCAATTTTACTTTCAAGTTTACTATTAGTATCTTTTATTTCATTAGATAACTTACTACTTGTTTCTTTTATTTCAGTTTTAGTTTCTTCCATTTTAGGGGTCAACTGTTTAAACATTTGCTCAATTGCTACCATATCTACTGCTGATGATTTAGCCGTTTTTACACTTTATTTTTAACAAATTAAATTAACAATTATTTATCAGTTATTTGTAACCTTGAATTCCACTTTCTTTTAATTTATTTATTAATACAATTTAACTATCACTTGGGTAAAAGCAACGCCAAATTATATAACTTTATTTATATAATTTTGTGTTTAATCGGGCCCATTAGTTGCGGCGCCAAATCTATACAACGCTCCCTTTCGTCTAACACAATTATCTAATATTTGTGATGTTAGATAAAAAGTTACTTACCCGTGATTTACTTTACCTGGGCGCCAGAACAAATCCCAGATACAAATGACACGGTTTCAGCTTAGCTCAGCGCATGTAGACACTCTTTCTCAGGATTCGTTCAGTGATTGTGGTTTTCAAGGGGAATCGTTACAAATAACACTTTAAGCTTTTCTTGATTATTATATTTAATGTTTAATTAATGATTTTTAAACTTTAAATTGTTAATGGTAGGACTTAATTATACCCTAACCTTATAATTATTGAGCGAGTGTGGAAAGTAATGATTAAGACGCACAAACGACCTATAGCTCTTATCTGGTTTGATTAGGAGATTTCTATCTCCCAAACCAGTGCTAAAGAACAGGTCTGCAATAACTTGCACGTCAATACTACACACCACTTTCCATTCAACACTCTTATACTATCTTAGAGCTAATCTTATAGTTAAAATACAATGTGTGCTTTTCTTAGTGTCTTTTTAAAATTGTTTATTGTTTTATTATTTTGTTTAGCGCTTATGTCATTGATCAATGAATCTATTTCTTACTGTTTGATGCGTTGACCGAAGATAGGAATCTGTAGAGGTCCTCCTTTCGATGGTTTTGCACAGAAGAATGGATTGATCAATGATGTTGAAGATGCCCTGGCAATTACAGATGCTGTAGCCTTCTGTAGAACAGGTCCTTCACGGCTGATTGATTAATTAATTAACAAATTAATTAATTAACATTTGTTTTACGCAGCTAGTGTTATTGAATGTTGTTAATTCATCTACACTGCGGACTACTTCTCGATTTAGAACTTAAATTTGCACTGTTGTGTAATATAAAAATTTCTGTATGTGAATTATACACGTCTAGTGTGTTTAAGTACCGAACGAAGAGTGATTCTACCCCTCGCTTTTAGCTGGCGTCTGTTTTAAATACGGGCTGCTGATTGGTTGTACAAATAAATCATGCGTTTTTCCAGTTTCGACAATCTCGAACAAGTCGCTCAAACAGTCCGTGACAGGTTCCAAACGGCATAGAAATTCTTGTCAAAATCGTACTTCCTGTATTTGCAAATCGATTGATTACAGGTATTTGCAAATGTGTTTCCGAAGATCTGACCACAGACTATTGTTGCTTACGTCTTTACCTGTGTGTGTGTGAAAACACCTTATTCCTACGTAGCTTAATTCTCTCGTTATTCCTGTTGGCGTGCGTCATCCGTATAACTTCTTTGTTTGTTAATTATATTAACTGAGCTTGCGGCTACTTATAAAGCTTTTCTTGCTGAACACAATGCTGTTTTCAGAATTGCCATATATTTACAACTTTTGAAGTTATTGCAGCAGGTTGAACTGATAATTCGCTTTGAGTAAAATTACCTGTATGAACTGGATTCTACTGTAGCGGTGACGTGGTTAGAGTGAGATGGCTGCGATTATACGCTCTCCCTCTTTCTTTCGGCGTTACACTTGTACTGTCTATAGCTTTCATATAACGCTCTGATAGGACGCTATTATGAATCGTTATAATATATATATATATATAATAATTATTTGCGATTAGTGCATTAAATATGTACTTGGGTCTTCTCGAGTAGTTATTACCAACGTTGGACGTGACAATTGGGCCGTGAAAGGAACATTATTATTCCAACGTTTTTTCCGCAGTCTCGTTTCTCATAAACTTGTATCGTAAATTTTTCACATGCACATACAATCAACCAGAAATCCATGCAAACTCATCCGTTCTCGGGCGTCTACACACACCCACAAACACATATTCATAATCCTAGCACAGTTCTGTTGCTTCACAAATTACATTATTTCCTTAACATTTTCTACTACAATCAAATATATAGCCTAATCAAGAAACTGTTTGCTTACCTGTGACATATTTCGAGCATTATTCAGAATACTCAACGTAAGCCATGTTGATTCTCTCCCTAGTAAGTACATTGTTGATGAAATTTCGGTTAAATATTGCAGTCTGTTGTTATTGATGGTTTTTGGTTACATTACTGCAACGGATTTTTGGTAAATTATTTTGCTTGATTTTTGGTGGGCTTGTATTTTTTCAGGTATACTTGACCAGGCGACCTAGGAAGTTGGTCTACTTCCGAAGAATAATTCTTCGGCCCTTCGAATTCAGTCTCTTGTGATCCAAACATCAAGTGCCCAGGATACGAATCTTCCGCTCAACCACTAGTTTTGCTGGAATCACTCTCGTTGCGTCGTGTACGGATAACTCATACGTCTTTAGCTGGTCCAAATCTGATTGGTTCTCATCAACAACCTCTTGCGTAAATTTGTCTTCAGCAACTTCTCCCCTTGGCGCTTCCATTAACTCAGGGACAAACAAGAGCCTTTCTTGACACCCATAGTTGGCTTTCCATTCACTTCTTTTGTCGTTATACACATTGGCACTTCCTCTGTCAGTTCTTTTTCCATTTCCGCTTCCAATATGAGGGGTTCCTATTATCAATACCTGTTGACGTCTTCTTCGGCCAATGCCACTCGCATGATCTAATGGTTATTTTCGATCAAGAGCCTGTCATTTTAGCCATGCAAACACTCATCTTCTCTTTGCCAACCTTCAGAACATTCTCTCGTAGGTCCACAATTAATCCGTAGGCATTCATAACGCCATTCCAAGAATCACTTCATCGATAATGTCTGCAATGAGCATTTGATGTCTAAACGCGAAAAGAACCAGGCGTACACTTACGTCTACCTTTCCTAACACTTTGACGGGGTTTCCAATTACAGTCTGTGTTGTACAAGAGCTAAATTGAGGCTGACAGTTTATGACCAAGTTAGGGTACACAATGGACACTCTGGCGCCAGTGTCAACTCTAAATTATGTTGGTTTACCTTTTGCAAATCCATTAACGGTCAAGTTTCCACTGATATTATGTAGCGTGAAAATTGTGGGCTGCACTTGAACTTTATTTCTCCAAATGGCGATCACTCTCTTCTCTGGATACTTTCTTCTCCCAACACTGTACCTGTAGATGACCACGTTTTCCACAGTTGTAACACTTCGGTCTTCTATCTTTTTTCCATCTTTCAAATCGTTCCGGTACTATTGACTTCTTAAACTGTTGTTCTTGAATCGTCTCTTTATTCCGTCCGTTATGACGATACTGTGATATTTGATCCGTTTGGCTACAACGAGATGATATACTTTGATTAATGTAGGTCACCGACTTGGTAGCTTAAAAACGGAGAGCATGAACAAGAGCGTCATAGCTATTATGATGCTGTGCCATTCTTAACACTTGTTGTAATTGACTATCTCTGGTACCGTCAATAAACGCAATGTGAGTAATCCACGTTCGGAAGCCCTCCGATTCTTCGGGGTACGCCAATCTCGTCAGTCGGTCGGTCAGGAGTGATACTTCATATCGTATCATTAGAGTCATGGCCTCCGTTTTGAAACTACGTTTTTAAGTTTGTACCAATATTCTCTTTACGCATTTTTATTACATTACTTAATAACTTTGATTCCTTTCTATTAAATTCTATACTGGTTAAATTCCACATTCTTTAGACATGACATTTTTAAGCGGATGTCTGAATTCTTTCTTCAGACACAACTTTATTCAGTTTGAGAACCAATTAGAAATTCATAGTAATTATGTACATAAGTAAGCGTTACAACTTGTCTGACAGTTGCTTTGTTATACACGGTTGCCGAGGAGCTGCCTGCAGAGACACGTGCTGTAAGCTGGATGCAAATGACGGTTCAGTGCAAACTGAAATTAATCCCTCCCCCACATGCCTACATTTTGCAATTACTAACTAACCACAAAGAGCAAACACGCCTACCGGCATGCTTCAGACGCTCTCTCTCTCTCTCTCTCTCTCTCTCTCTCTCTCTCTCTCTCTCTCTCTCACTCTCTCTTGGCAACCATCGATATAAAGTTCATAATCTGTATGTACTACCAATAAAAAGGGGAAATTAGTTTATGTGTGCAAGTGACGAAATCACATAATTAATTTAAACAAATTATTTGCTACTTGACACATTTATATTTATTTAGATACTGTGCAGTCAACATGTAAGCAATTTAACCCTATGTACTATAATATTCCTGCTATGCGGACTCTTATTATCGTATACAAAGAACCTAACATTTTTAGTTCCTAACTATGCAGTCCAACAAGATAATTAAAATAACAGTAACAGTTAAATTAATATACATTTGTACAACTGACATGATTTTACAATGATTTTAGTAGTTGAGTAGTATTTAACTTTAATATTGTTAGTGGGTCTAGAGTGATGGCCACATACGGCCAAGCCTCCATACAACCAATATAGCACAATTTAAAGTAGGTAAAAACTCACTCAATTGTTAAAAACACACATTAGCATGGGTGCGTGATTTTTAACATTTGACGATCTCCACTGAGTAAAGGAATCTGATGATGGAACATATGTTCCGAAACGCGTAATTTTAAATAATAAAACAAAGTCACACGATGGATATAAGGTAATTTATTAATCGCAATACAAATTTAGTAGGCCTATGCACAATGTAGATCAGGTTAAACGCTAGGATACCAATTTTTTCTTTTAATTACAGGTGTAATTTTTTTAATTTCATGTGGTAACAGGCATCCTGCGGGAATAGCTGGCCTGTCCTTTCGCTAACATTTTATATGTTTACTTTTATTTATTTTTTCTTATTTTTCTTAAATAAGAAAACATAAATAAATGGTCGCTTAGTCAAACAGATTACAATCTGCAATAAATTGAAAAAATGTCTTAAACATAATTAATCGTTTTTATAATAAAACTTTAAATATTGAAAAAGAAAAGCGAAAAGTTGGCACTGAAAGCTTGAACAAAATTGTCAAAGTCAAAGTTTTATTTTCGAATTTTATTTAAATGTTTTGGTTGTTTGATCATTTACAAGAGTCTTTTAAGTTTTATTTGAAGCATACGTTGACGATGAAACTTTCTGAGGTTAGCAAGCTTTTTTGGAGGGCACAGCGTAATAATAACAGAATGTAAACACAAGAAAGGAAAGATTGTGCTTAATAACATAATTAAAAAATAATAGTTCAAATAATGGTTCTAATTGTTATCTGTGTCTTACTAGTTAACCCATTAGTGTTAGCAACCTAGTTACAAGATTAACCAACCTTACATAATAGTTTTTGTCTGGACAAGTTTGAACGTCAAGAGTGATTAATTGACGCATCGTTATTTGATCTGAAGTACAGAAGTTAGTCTGCGAACGTAACTATCTTACTCCATCAATGTCACCTTATTTAATGCTTTTAAAACAATTGCTAAGAAGTGAAAAACACAATGGATATTTATATACTTCTATACGTGTAACCTATTTACCATACAATTTATTGTGTACAATTAAACTAAGTAATAACAAGCCCATAGTCTATTTAAATATATTCCATTTTAGGGGTTCAGTTATTAGGACACCATTAACTAGTTGCCAGACTTAAAACAGGATTAGATTAGGAAAAAACTGAATTGAAAATTTTGCTGGTGGAATACTTTAAACAGTGTACAGTTTAAAACGTACCAAACGTTTAGAAAAAAATTCCTTGAACAACAGCCTTCAACTTAAGAATTGATTGGGTAAATTTTCGAAATATTGGGTTTATTCATAAATTTAAAATAGAGGAGGGACTACTCATTGTGTACTTTTATAAATAATACAAGTGTGCTTTTATATGTACTAAAGTTCACCAAAATCAAGAAAGAAAATAGGGGTAATTTTGAAATATTTTATTTCACTTAATTATTAGAAAAATTAAATCAAATAATTAAGTATATTTACTTTAATTATCAATTATATATATATATATAATGTGTTATCTGTATTATTTATATTGGAACAGAACAGGATTTAAGTTTCATATAATAGGGATACTAATGCTGTAACATGTTCTCTGACGGCCAGAGACATGTTATAAATTGATTTTGTTCTTTTCTTTGTAAAGTAGTCATAAGTTTTGAATTAGGGTATGGATAAAAACGTATGTTATGTCAAAATATTCATAATTTTGTACTCTTTTTTGTCAAGTGAAATATTTGTGTGTAAGTGCGCGGGTGATTCACATTTTATTTAATAACTTTTTTGATAATTGACATTTATTTTTGAAACTTAGATAGGCTGTTCTCATTGTTGTAAGCTACATTTTCCATAGCTACTCAATTTTCCAAAACTATAATTTTTATATTTTTTTATGAAGTCATTTCTTCTTTTATATTGTTATCTCTAGAGGGTAATCAAATTTGTAGATTAAATCTAGACAGGCCTTTGCAGAATCGGACAGAGTTTTAACTTGAAGTCTGTCTATCACTGTGAACATCTATGACGTTGCTAGACTTTCCACCAATCAGAAGGTCTAAAATTTATTTGAGTCGGTACTCTGCCGAGTACGGATGGGTCAGTTAGTTCCGAAGTCTTGTCACAGAAGGACATACTGACTGTCGCGAGTTTTTCGTGTCAGGACAAGTCTATCTCTATAAGACTTAGTAGTTCTGGTAGACGATACGAGTTTATCGTAGTCGTAGCCATATTATGGAACTCAAATAAATTTAAATAGATCTTATTTTAGTGCTTTTCCGTGAACAGTGGAAGATTTTCGGTCTGGGGCAGAATACTTATCGTGTTATTCTGAATGTAACGCGAACACAATTGAAGAAGCAGGAATTGTGTAAGCCATGATCGAGTTGTACACAGTTAGAACTCTGAGATAAAATTTATAAACAACAATAGTTCGTATTTCTTTTATGAATTTGCTAACTGCTATAATTTTTTTTTGTTCGACTAAGCTTTTCGTCATTACTGACATCTTCAGGTCTTAAACAACAAGATTTTTTTCGTTGTTTAAGACCTGAAGATGTCAGTAATGACGAAAAGCTTAGTCGAACAATAAAAAATTATAGCAGTTAGCAAATTCATAAAAGAAATAGTAAGGATGGCTGCTAATTTAAACAATACGAAGAACATATACAATACAAGTTCGATATCGCAGTGCGTTTATTTAAGATGTGAATAGTCGGCTTGTAGTCATCGAACGACGCGCATAGTAGCAGCGAGAGCGGACCGCCTGGTGTCTACGTAACCATTGGAATTCTACGTACAAGTAACCTTATATCTAAAACGAACCAACAGACTCTTTTATTTTAAAGACAGTTAAATAATAAACAATTTTATGTTATAACGCAATAAGATAATAGTAATTTTTAATGTGTTAATTAATAAATTTTTTGACCTCCAGATATAGACTCTGTATTGATAATTTCAATTAACCTATCTATGAATAGGCAGAGTAGGTAGGTAGGTTGTAGCAGGTTTTTGGGTACATCCGTGTATGTAATGCTTATATTTCCGACGTTTCGTTCCGTAATCCCGGAACATTTTCAAGGCGTGCTGATGTTGTTTTTACTATGCTGCGCGTTTTATATCTTGCTTTCCTTGTGATTTTTGCCGTGGGAGGGTTAGGGCGTGGGGGTGAGTGTGTTGTGGCCATATGTTGTTTGTTAATTTGTGAACTGTCAGTTAGGAATTTCCAAGTTTTGTATATTCGTTTCTGTCGTTGACCGTTCCCCCTCGCATCCGGTATATTTCAATGTCTTCTCGGTACTGTCTGACTTTCTTATAGTTGGTTCGTGCCAATATTTTTGTGTTTTTGAAATCGAAAGTGTGTCCTGTTTCCTTGGCGAGCTTTGTTAGGGATGTGTTATCTTCTTGTTTTGCTACTGCCAATTCGTGTTCGCGGACGCGTTGCCGTATATTTCTTCCAGAGTGGCCGATATAAGATCTCTCGCAGTTTTTTCATGGTATTTGATATACACATTGTCTTTCTAAGTGTATGCGGCACTTCGGGTTTTGTAGAAAGACGTTGATTTTTTTGTACGTGTTGAATGTTGTCCTGATGTGATGTTTCTTGAGTATTTTCCCTTTTATGTCTGTTGTGCTCTTTATATATGGTAACGTTAAGCTGGCTGTTGTTGTGCTCCTGTTTTTCTTTCTCTGGTTGTGTCTTCTCTGTCTTCTTTTGTTTGATGGCGTTGTTCAAATCGGATGAGGTGTATTCACTAAAAAAACAGAGTTTTCCTCAAAGTGTTTGTGTTTCACTGTAAGTGCTCCGCCACAAGTGCAGACGGATCGTTCTTGTCCTTGCAGGAGGTACGAAGACGTCACGTTCTTGTGCCCAATGTGCTGCTGGTGATGCAAACTTGTTCACGACGACTGCGGTCACCTGCTACTTGCCATTTAAGGACGTTCTGTTTCACGGCAAAAAGTTTGCTCTACCGTGTGTTCCACGTCTGCTGCCGCACTCAAATAATGGTGCATGTGGCAGCTAGTTTTGCGTCATCAGGTTGTATGGTAATCATATCGATTCGTGGGCTGTCTGCAGCGTTTCGCGCCGCAGCGTCAGTTTCTTCGTTACCTTCAATACCTACGTAACTCGGACACCAAACAAAAGTAAAATATAAGCCATGATCTTCTAACGCATAGCATAGCGCCATTATCTGCTGTAATAGTGGATCCAGTGTGCTCGGATTGTTAGTTAACTCGGAAGGCAGTTAGAAAACTCAGTGGATCCGTACAGATAACAAATTTCCTGTCACCTCGTTATTCACAGAAACGAAGAGCCTGCCACACAACGTACACTTTGGCGCTGTAAACGCTTGCCGCTTTGGGCATCATCCAGGAATGGGAGGCGCCCTCGTTACCAAACGCACTGCCCACTCCGCTCTCCGTATTCGACCCATCAGTGTACACTATGATGTGTTCCTCGACGTATTCTTCCAGGACAGATCGAAACAGGCGTTTCAGTTTAGTTGCGTGGCACTATTTCTAGCTTCTATTGGTGACATCCAGCCGGCAATTTGGTTTCCGAAGCAACCAAGGGGGCACTTCGCACTGAAAGTAAGCCTGTACTTTCGGCGCTTCGATGTTGTAGCCCCGGGCTGCATCGAGCGCACGAATGCCAGCCGGTCTGGTGAACGTCGAACGGCGGTCGTATACCCTAGCAAGTCTGTTGATCGCCAGGAACACATTGTTTATGTAGCTTGGAATTGCTAATATTTTCGCCACATATCTCAGAAACAGCAGTTGACGTTGCAGATATAAGGACGTCATTCCTGCTTCACAATACAAGCTTTGTGCAGGCCAAGTACGGAACGCTCCTGTTGCGTTGCGCACCTCTGCGTTGTGAACAGGATCCAGCTTTTTCAAGCACGACTTTCTGACTGACGAGTACACTACGCATCCATAATTCATTTTGGATAACACCAGCGCGGCATATAGACGCAATAAAACTTCTCTATCTACTCCCCAGGTCATATGGGAAATGCACCTGATTGCGTTCAACGAGGATTTGCACCTCGCAGCTAGATTGTCCACTTGCGCCTTCCACGTCAATTTTCTGTCGTAAGTTAGGCCATCGAAAGATCCCGTTGATGGCGATGGTAAAAAGTGTGCCGCTCTCTAAGGTTCGTGCCGCTCCATTTTTCAGTTCGTGACGATCCTACAGCGACTGTCCGGCCCGACCACGGAAAGTCCTGTTTCTGAGAAAGTTGGGGATAAATTTGGGCAGGTAACCTCTGAACCACCAATCATCAAGTAGTTGCATGATGCTATGTCTCCACGTCTTGTCGAACGCTTTCTCCAAATCGAAGAATACTCCAACCATGTGTTGTTTGCGATGAAATTGTTCTGCATTGCGTTCTCCAGATAAACCACTTGATCAGTAGTATAATATTGTCTCCGATACCCACACTGGTGTGAGGTCCGAAGGCCGTATTTCTCCAGACACCAGGTAAGCCGGCTGTTCACCATACTCTCCAATAACTTTCCTAGACAGCACGTCAACGATACTGGACGATAGTTTTTGCTTTCAGGGGATCTTTTCTGGACTTCAGAAGCGGGATCACGATCGCCTCCTTCCACAGCTTTAGATACTCCCCTTGGGTCCATATGGCGTTATAGAGTGCCAGTAATGTAGCTATAGATACATCCGCCAGTCGACGTATGATGCTGTAAGGAATATCGTCCGGTCCCGCCGCAGTGTCGCCGGCAGCGCGGACAGCGGACTCTTTAACTCCCTCATCGTGAAAGGCACGTTATAGCTCCTGAATCCTTTGCATTCGAAGTCAAGGTAGCGTTCGACTTCATCTTTCTTTAGGAGGAACTTTCTGTACTACTGACCTCGGCATATCTCGCACCCAAGTGTCAGCAATTTCATCGGGGTTGCAAATCAAATCACCATCGGGCTCTACGAATGTGATTGGCTTAAACTAAACACTAATGTGCCAGCGATCGGTCTGATATTCTCGAGTAGTTCTGTCACTGGGGTCGAGACGTAGGTTTTCCAGCTCGATCGTTTTGCAGCGAGCATTGTTCTACGAACGGCGGTGCGAAGTCGCTTAAAAGAGATGCGATTATCTTCAGTCGGTGCTCGTTTATACCTGTTTAGGGCTCGTCATTCCTCTCTTATTACGTCTTTCACAGCGTTGTTCCACCACGGTACCAGCGGTCTGGATGAACGACTACCGGTCAGTGGGACAGGTGAAAGCAGATGTGAAGCTGTGTACGTCGACCTCTATAATTCCACAACGTTCGTATGTGTAAAAGCGGTCTGGAATTCTGTCCAGTCAGCACGGTCCACGCGCCAACTTTTCGGCGTGCGTATAACGCTTTGTGGCGTTTGCGTTGTAACCAGCACAAGGAAATAGTCGTTCTCATGGAGATGTAGGAGCACTCTCCACGACAGACGCGGAGCAAGACCCAGGCTAGAGATCAAAAGATCGATAGCCGAGAAAGTACCGCTTACAACGTTAAAATGTCTGCTCTCGCCTGTGTTTAAAAAGACTAGCGCATTGTTCAGCAAGAGATCATCAGTTCTCAATCCAGCTCTGTTCGTCCTAACACAACCCCAAGTGGGACTGTGGGCGTTTACGTCTTCGACAAGGAGTAATGGAGATGGTAGCTGCTCGACCAGATCCTGTAGATGTTCTGCTCTGCACTCAGAATCTGGTAAGTATAAGCAGCAGATCGTCATCTTCAGTGGCCATAATAAACTGGCTGCTACTGCTTGTACAGGCGTAGCGAGCGGAATATATCTAACGGGATATGTGTTGCTAAGAAATATGGCATCGCTTCTCCTCGTTCTGACGTTTGGAGTCACATCACAGCGGAAGGACTCGTATTCTCGCATATTAAAATGTTCTTGTGGACTCAAATGGGTTTCCTGCAGGCACACACACAGCGTTGTATGCCTGGACAGTAGCATTTTAAGTTCTCATTAAGTGAAGTGCAACCTTTGGTATTCCACTGAAGGATAGTCTCCATGCTAGACGTTAGAGATGCAGTCGCTACGGACCGTGCTTATTTCTTTGGCTTTCCTTTCGGCCAGGCTTTTTTTTCCTTTTTGTAGATTGCCGAGTTCCGCCAGGTCACCGAGGTGGGTGAGATCGCTGGCGCCGGCAATCGAGTTGAACTCCGATCGGGAACTCACCTCCTGGTCATCGGGGACAGGTTTCATCCCTGATTTCGGTTTTAAAAAGTCTTCCCTGGTGTATCTGGGAGGACGGGGCGAGGGACGGCGGTATCTTCTCGCCGCCTCGCCCCCACTGGAGGTGGCTGCAGGAGCAGCCACAAGGTTTGTGTCCGCCCTCCTTGGCGGACGAAGTGTGGGTCTGTTTGTAGACCCGTTGACACTATCCTTCCGTACCGGTTGTGTGTCTATCTCAGCCGCACTGTATTTGTTGATGGTTGGTTTGCTAAACATTTCTGAAAAGTAACGCACGATGAACAGGGTTAATGTAGGCAAAATTTCCTTTACAATAGAGGCTGGTGACGCTGTTGATTTTACTGCCTGTGCTTAGCTTACTTTGCCCTGGTTGGCTGAGCATACTATTTTTTTTTTCTTTGAAGTAGCTCAGTTTTTTCAGGGTACGTACGTCCTTGTTTATAAATGGGACAATTGCGGGATCGAGATGAATGTTGACCACCACAGTTGACACATTTTAGTACAGGGATCATTATCATGAGCCGAGTTCGCACAAAAGCACGTCTTGACCCGACACATCTCGATGCAGTGTGCCCGAAACGCAAGCATTGATAACATTGAATTGGCTGAGGAATGTATGCTCTCAACCTATGAATGCCTGCTCTTACCTTTTCTGGTAAAGCTGTCCTGTTAAAGGTTAGGACATCGGACGGAGATAGCAGCGTCTGTCCATCCCTTCGCACCCGTTAGTCCTCGACATGTTATGCCTTCTTGTGGGGCGAGTTCAGTCGCAATCTCTTCCTCTGTGCAATTCAGTAGATCCGTGTATACTACCACTCCCTTCGTGGTGTTCAGTGTGGTATGAGGAACGACTTCCACTTCTATGTGCCTTATCTTCTGCATTTTCAGTAGCCGCGAACTCTGTTGATCGTTCAGGGTCTCGACGAGTAGTCCATCGACGGCTTTTCTGATATCCTAGACGGTTGATCCAGCGCAACTGGTTACAGCTTTTTTAATAAGGATAGGACTGACTTCCGTGAAGTCACCCTCCTTCCGTCTCACAACAAGATACCTCGGCACAGCCGGCGCAGCAGCAGACGATGTCAAGAAACTCTCTTGTGGAGAAATGCCTTCTTCTCTTCACCCTCCGACGAAGGCTTTCTTCAAAATGAGGGTTTTTAAGAGACCCCGCAACTTGAGAATTGTTTTGAGAACCTTCAATCTTGTTCCCACGAGTACCGGGGAAGTAACAGACCACCGCGACAGAGCTCTCGAGTACCACGGCTTGGAATAATTACAACAGAGTATGTCCTGGTGCCCTGAGGCCATAGTTCGCGACTCACTAACGTAGAGCGATCCACTCATTGACACCGTGGATTACGGTGTGTTTTCAAGCGGTACACACAAGCTTGTCAAACTCACCTATCAGTGCCCCTTTTGCCGGCTAAAGAGTAACAGCTTTTGCCCGCCCCCCACGAGGCCAAGCTGTTGTAAGCCTGGCGTAGGGTTGGATTTCTGGGGGGCTAAATTATTACTCTTAACAATAGTTTGAAAAATCGTTTCTTTTTCCGCTCTGATAAAGTTCCCTAAGTATTTATGTTAATCGTTTGGTTCGTCAAAAAATACGTTACATTACAGAACGTGATAAGCTCACCTGTATCACTCCACACTCAAAAGCAAAAGCAACTACACGTATAACACTGCAAAATGCCCCTACTCGATATTATTATTCGCGCTGTGATTTCATAATGATATGCATCAAAAAATTGATATAAAGTAAAAATAAACTTTTTGCATCACAAGTACAAATAGCATCTCGAACAAATCAATTATTATACTTGTTAACTGACAACTATAAAAAAATTTTCAGTGTTTTTAAACATACAAAACACTAAAAAACAAATCATTCCAATATTAGATGTCAGATAATAGAATATTTCCAGCATCATTAGTCAAATGGTGATAGGCCTAACATAAGTAAATGAAACGACTTGTAGCACAGTTCAGAAAACACATGCACGCACGCGCACGCACACACACATAAAAGACTTCAAGCAGTGTGATTTTATAATATTATCATGTTTGTAATATTTAGTATTTGTTATTATTTGCTAAAAATGGCTTTTCATTTCTGTTGCAGTGGAAACATTGCTTTAGAAATTAATTGAATATGGTTGACGTACATTATTCAAATTTAACAAGAATGTTGTATCACTGTAAAGCTTTCTAAATAGAGACAGAATGTTTGTATTTCAAAGTATTTTTGTTTGTTACTGAAAGTTTAGAATCGTTGTATGTTAGCGTGGGTATCGTATGTACGCGTCCTCTGTGTAAGTTGGATTGCCATTAGAAGAGGAAGCCTACTCTGTCGTATAACAGCAAATTACGTCCCGTTTTGGAATTCGAAACCTCGATTTTATTATTAACGTCAGTGCAGTGTCATACTTTGTCACCAGCCAACTGCCGCATAATGATACAGTAACGCATTCTAAATTAGTAACCAACTCACGCATGCCGGCCGAGTATACTAGTCATTCAGTATTCTAATGTAACCTAGGCTAACTGTTTACTGTCTGACAGGAGTTAACATAAAAAGATAGACTTCTGACTCTTGCTTTTCTCGTTCTGGAAGAAAATTTTCTTCGCTTAAAATTTTGAGATGATCAGCTCTAAGTATTTTAGGCATCACACTCAAAGGCTGTTACAAAATCACAGTTATTATTATTTGAGAATTGATAAAATTTTCTTTTTTATTACACTCCGTAGTCGTACAAAACACACACACACACACATATTTCTTCAAAATATTTTAAATTTATAACAGCACTATTGGTTCTGTTGTGCACTGTAATTATTATTTAAATTTTTTTTAATAAAAAATATTCCTTTCCAGCTTCGTCGGTAAATTAAACATTTTTCAAAAATTAGTTTCAGTTTATACGAATATATTCAGTTAACGGCTACAATCCACATAAAAAAGATATAAAAAATATATTTATTCGTTAGCATCTTTTAGGTAATTCTGCAAAAGCCTGCAAAAGCAGACGTCAAAATGCAGAATATAATTACATTTTCTTGTTCACTGAGCTGGATTTAACGTACCGCTCTCATCCCTTTGCAGTACTTCTAGTGGTAAAATTTAAGGTACTTTTACCTTTGTCGGATCGCTTTATATCTGTCGCTTCAGTATGGAAAGTAATTCTTATATTTATTACATTTCATGTAAAACCTGTTACTATTATAAATTTAGTGTTCTTATTACAGTACTAATATATTATAGCACTCTTACTGTTATAATGTTGTTGTTAATATAATATTATATTACAATTTTGATAATCTTAATATAGGCCTATTCCATAAATTCCTCATTTTTAATGCAAAAATGTAGTTGAACCTTATTGACGAGATCAATAATGACAGGAGTCTAATAATTTAATTTAAACGTAATTGCCCGTAAAACAATTAAGTCGGGCATCTGAGATATATGTTTTAGTTTCAAATTTCAGATATAAACAAGATCTTGAAATTTCTGTGAACTAAGATAGCATTTTCTTTCAGAAAGTAAGTAATGTTATTATATTAGAAAACAAATTATTTTCGCTTTATATCATCGATTCTCCTCTCTGTATATTCATATCATCATTCAGTTGCTATCTAAGTCGTAATTATGGCCTCATCTCTCTGTGCACTTTAAAGTTCATAAGTACAATTGATGAGTCATAAATCTATTCACCATTGCGTAATTTGTTCTAAGTAGCGCAATAAAGATAATATATGTTGGTACTTAGTTTGTGACTTAGTAGAGTACAATAATGTATAAACGCTATGTACAACGGCAGGGTGATTATCATCTACTATCGAAAACCACAGCTTTCAATTTTATGGCAATATCGTTAACCTTTACTTTCCTTTCATTCTGTACATTTCTCTTTTTGTAGGCTTCTTGCAGTAAATTTAAACAGCTAACATCTTGACACTGTATTCAATAATTATTATCATCTCTATCAATTTATTTTAAAAATTAGAGAACTCTTTGTAGATCCTTATCGTGATTCCCGATATCTCTCTTTTATTAAGAAAATTTTCCTACACCGGTACACTAAGTGCATCGCCTTCGGAGACAAATTCCCTACAATCCTACCTTGCTTTCAATCATACTGATCTTTCTACTAACTCATGTCTCTGTGTAGCACTTTATCAGTACTTGTACTAATCGACTTACGTTAGCTGAAAGACTGGTCGATTATCCTTACCATTATCTACACTAGTTTTCCCATTAATCTAGGGTAACTGATCATTCCCAACCAGGACCTGATACAGGAAGACATCTGCCCACATTCTACTAGCGCTTCACGCTTTTGACAGGTGAGATGCTTACGATTCCAGGCGTTACTCTGTGGAGCCACCGTGAGATAATAGCCAAAGACACGTGTTGTCTTTGTTCAGACTTCAGACATTTAAGATATTTAAATACAATCAATTTATGAAAGTAATGATTAATTGTTTGTTTCTTCAAATTAAAAAATAATCATTGCTTCTTCGAGAAAATAAGAATTGTGTAATAGTAACTTCCACTATATGATCTTGTTTATTTATGACCACCGCACAAGAAACAAGACAGAGAAAACCAATAGTTTGACTCCCTGTTGTTTTTTACTTAATTTGTTTTAACCGGATGCATCTACATAACATAGGAATTACATTTACTAGTTTACTGAATTGTAATGAACGTACCGCCTCCATCCTTCTGCGATTCTATGTCCACTAAAAATTTAAAACCTTCTTACTTTTGTGGGTTCCATTTTGTATTGGGTTATTTGATTATGTCGGTTTTTGTTATAGGCTATGTTATCCACAATAAACAAAAGAAATTAAATTAATCTAGGTAACAAAATTTTTAATATGGTGAAAGAAACTACATTTTATTTTCTAAATTCAATGCATGATTTAATTTTAAACTTCCAAAATAATGTTTACATAAAATGCTTATTTCAAAATGAGGAGTGTCAAACACTGCATTACAATCAACTAATCATAATCATAATCATCATGTATATGCAGTATGTTCTTAAGTCTTCAACGACCTTGATTACAGGTAGAACTCAGTTTTTGAAAAATCTGTTATACGTTACATAAATGTTTTTAGAGAAACTATAATAGCATTAAGTATGTGAGAATTTAGTTTAAAAATAGTGTAAAAATCTGTTACTAGAGACTGACACAAAATAAACTTTACCCTCAAAGTTTATTATTTATTATCTCAAAGCAGTGTTATTATAACTAATTGATGACAAATCCGAAGAGTAAATTGAACAAAACTTATTGTTGGTTTCACAATTCTGCTCCCAAAAAACGACTTATTATAATGAAACATTATAATTAAAAGTAGCTGAAAATTATAAGCCTTCTGCCACTATTGCTACAATTAGAATATATATGTGTGTGTGTGAGCGCGCTTGCTTGCGCGTATGTATACACTATATCACGTTTATTGTAATCTACGAAACAGACCACTTTTTGACATATGCCTACAATTTAGCGTAATAAATTTGTCTCACATACTACAATAATGAATGTAATTGGGATGAAACGGGAAACGTATTTATCGTGTCGCTTAATACCGTACACGACAACATTTATTTTACGTGTAATATGATAATTCTTTCCCTGTCTTCACACGCGCGTGTCCCCCGTCTCTCTCTCTCTCCCTCCACCACTCATTTTCTCTCACTTTTTCTGTTTTTCTCTCTCTCAATTCTCCCTCCAACTCTCTTTCTCATTACCCGTCTCTCTCACCGTCTACCTCTGTCTGTCTACTTATCTGTCTGTCTTCCTTTCTAGTTATTTAAACTGGCTGGTGAGGAATGTGTAGTCCATTCATGATTCCCAATGAGGTTAGTTTTTACTGACAATAAATCAATATGATAGCAAAATGCTTAAAACCGATATATTTACTTCTTGCTAGGAGTTTTAAAGCATGGTGTAGTTGATTTTCATTTTAGTAATTAACGTGAAATGTCAGACCTTCTCACAACAAAACAGAAATTTAATCTTATTAAAATTGGTTGTTTTCTGGTTGCATGTATGATCTACAGTCGTATGATTCTCCTTCTACACGTATGATGCGACCCAATGGATTGTCGCATTTATTGTTCATAATTGCTAGAAATATGCACGAGAAGTCTGTATTCTGTATTAGTCACAAGGTGTTAAATTTTAATTGCATAATATTATCAACGTATGTTTGTTTTCATCGAGACATTTGTCACAGATGATTTCCTGAAGTCGGGAAACGTTTTTACACCGCGTTATATACAGCTATGCCACTGGAGTAAAGTTATTTTGAAGTGCGCTAAAATTGTAAATTGAATTAATAAACATAGCATTTAAATAAGAACGTTACAACACAAAAAGTGTTCCTAGTTTCATTAGTAAAAAACATTATTTCGCATGAAAATATGCAGAGAGAAAGAGTGAGAGTGAGAGGGGAAGAGAGGGAGGAGAGCGAGAGAGAAATAATGAGAAAGAAGCAGAGAAAGGGATTTAAATTTATTTTGAAACAAAATAGTTGAATAAAATTATTGTATGTTATGTGAATTTCAATTTTATTTGAATTATTCTATTTCCTGGTGAATATTAAATGATAACTCAACACTATTAGATTAATATGACAAACAAACATCTGATTCACGCATTAGGCCTACTGACATAAAATTCTCTGATTACTAAATTAATACAATTTTTTTTAATGCAAATATGCATTCTCCCTACGACACGAAGCACTAAAAGCAGAATCTTTGTAATTACGTGTCTGTACCACTAGCTGGCATCTGAAACATTCTAGTCTATCAGCTGTCAGCGAATGGGACACATATGTATGTTGATGACAGTCATATTTCTTGTTCGAGTTCACTGTTCAGTTCAGAACTTCTCTTAGGTTCAGTTTCTAATCCTATCATCAACAACATCGTCAACTCCGCTACCGTAATGTAATATTAAAATGTCCTTTTCGGCCTGCAAGCTACATAACTTTACCTGACATTGTTTATTCAAGCAGACATTTACGTTAATTTATGACCACATAGTACAGATCTCAAGACGTTTGCCTTTAGTTGTTCAAGAGGCATAGAACCGACATTACCGTCGTAGAATTTGACAGGAAAAAATGGAAATATTGGGAACATGGTAGATTATACAAGTGCGTTGAATAGGACTATCGCTGCCTCTATACATGTAGGCTATATAAAGACAATGGCATAGCCAGAGATTCTTTTCTCCTGTTCCTTTTCGAGTCTCTCGGAGATGCTTCCATCCCTTGACAGTAGTCACTAAATTTTACTAATTACTGTCAAAAGATTCTTTAACAATAGATTTTAAAAAATACTACTCACCTGTTGTAAAACTATAGATTATGTAAATTTATTTCGGACATAATACGTAAATTAATATGTACTTCGGTTAATCTAATGTAAATTTTATTAAATATCAATTATTTATTTTCGTTGCCCTACATATAAGATTATTTGGCTTATAAGTCAACGCTTTATTATCTCACTGGTACATTAGTTAATTAACACAACAAATTTGCTAAATTATGGTACACTATGATATACGGTAATGTGACTAAATCATTTCTTTAATGCTCGTGACCATTGAAATTTTAATTTTGAAGTCCTAAACATTACTTTTTAGACATTTGTTCGCATTAAACGCATTAGCCTACTTTCATTAGTAGACGTAAAAAGTTATTAAATGCGCTAAAAATTTTTTAATTAAGTACGTAACGTTATTCTGCAATGGTAGTTATTAAATACTGAAAAATTGTCATTTCCTGTAGAAGTGAAAGATAAGAAATGTGTTGCGTCCACATGTTCTAACTGAAAACGGATGCTTGGAAAATGTATAGTGTAGTAATCTTGTTTAAAGTTGAAACTCGTTAGACAAGTTGTTTTTCGATTACCATTGCCCCCATTCACTTTCAAACCTGCCGTACGACGGGTCCGTGACCTTGGTCGGTCTTCAAACCGTCTGAGGTTTGAGTGAAAGCATACACTTCTCAAACCGGCCAGAGGACAATCAATTTTCTGTGTGTCATGGCGCGGATGGCGCCTAATCAAAAGCTGCAATCAAAGAAATCAAAAGCTGCAATCGCTGGGGCAATCCTGATTTTGTTGGATAACAACAAGAAAAAAAGAAGAGAGTTTGCATGAAAGAGTGGTTAAAAATAAATCAACTTTTTCACACATCAGTTTGGTGAATACTTTGAAAGTGCAGGAACCGGAAGATTTCAAGAATTATCTTAGGATGGATAATGACAGTTTTTCGGAATTACTGGCATTAGTTCGACCGACAATTGAGAAAAAGGAAACGTGGTTAAGAGAAACTGTAAGTGCTGAAGAAAGACTAATAGCAACGTTGAGGTTTCTCGCAACAGGAAGAAGCTATGAGGACTTAAAGTTCAGCTGTATAATTTCACCTCAGCTGCTTGGAAAATGCATCCCAGAAACTTGCTGGGCAATATACGAAGCATTGAAATCGGAATATTTGCACGTAAGTTAAAATTTTGTTCCTTATTTTATTCTATTCTATATGTATTACCTCTACAATCTATCGACATGTGATGTAACACATTGTTACATATCGCTCGCTCAATGTAATAGTGGCACAAGTCTAAAAATGTACTTTTCGAGAAATCAAAGAAACAAAATTTCTGTTTTTCTTTTTCTTTATTCTCACCATGGTTTTTCCCTGTAAGAGTTATATTTTATGGCATGTTATAGAAGAATAATCGATTTATTATGTGATTAACATTTTTACAAAAAACATTTATTTTAAAAGAAATAATGAGATTCCCCCCCCCCCATCAAAACAAAAATCCTGAGTTGTGCCACTATTACATAATTTCAGTGATACAAATGTAGTGGAAAATTAAAATCATAGAAGCACTTTCAAAAATGTAATTCATTAAATAGCTGTTCAAAACTTTTTATTTTTATTAAAAATAATAAATAATTATGTTTATAATTGCATGGAAAAACTGAAGCTAAAAAACAAATTAAAATTTGTTATAAAAAAATGCTTAGTATTTTCATTTATTCTCAAAAATTACAATAATTATGATAAATACTTACTATCACTGAAGTCAGTAATAGTAATAATAATCATCATCATCATCATCATCACTATAATTTTGACATAATAATAATAATAATTCAGAAACTTACAGCTAGTAATAATCAAAAACAGTTACAAAAAAAAATAATGATAAGTAATCGTCACAGAATTTAAGTTGTTAAAACAAATCCAAATAGTAAAAGAACTAGTACTCAAATTTAAATTGTCAGTAATAATAAACAACAAAATTAACATAAATTGAAAAGAGCTCCGACGAAATTCCTGTCGGCATCTGGAAACTTTTCTTTACATTTTGTAATTAGGGCTTCGTATGCACTATTACGTATATTCCGGTTACTGTACTCTCTCGATTTAGTATCCCACAAGCAAGGGCGCTCTCGATACAGCTCAATAAACTCCTCCCAGAACTGCTTATTATCTTCAAAAGCCATCCTATCAACAAATAACAACCAATAAACAAATAAATATTTCATTATTTATTAAATTTAGAGACATGTTAAAAACGCAGATATATGTACTTACTTGAGTCCGGTTTGAGAGAGCAACACACACTTTCAAACTTGACAACTGGACTGACAGTCGGGTCGGATGTTCGACGGTTTGGCCTGCGAACCTTCAAACCACGTGCTCCGACTCAAATCCCCACCACACATTTTCAAACACGTTTGAACCAACCAAGGTCACGGATCCGTCGTACGACCGGTTTGAAAGTGAATGGGGGGAAACATCGTGTGCAGAACATTGACTTTCTGACTTCTCGTTAAAAATTGCCTATATATTGAATGTCTCCTGAAAATGCTCGTTGACGTTCTCATTAAAACCAAAATTCCCGTTTCTGAAAATAAATTCAGTAACGTAAGAAGGTACTAGAAAATACATTGTATTGTATTTACAATCTTTTTCCTCGTTTATTATTTTTAAAAGACGTCTATGATGCCCTGTATTAATCAATGCCGGGCAGAACAACGAACTCTCAGTAATTATAAAAAGAATTTATTAGAATATTTCCTCAGCATACAAAAACAAACATCAGACGTGTTCACAATAAAAATTTGTATAGAATTTAGACATTTTCTGTTGCTGTTAGAAACAGTTTTAAACTGTTAGTAATAATTTAATCTGTAAATAAATACAGGTGTAAGACAGGGTGATGGTTTATCCCCAATTGTTTTTAACTGTGTCCTGGAGAAAGTAGTGAGAATTTGTAATGAAAAATTAATGGAATACAAAATATAACCAATCATGTTGGGAAGAAGGAACAAATATATTTAAAAAAACCGTTTGGCATTCGCAGATGACTTTGCTATACTTTCTGAACATCTGACATCTGCAGTAACACAAGTTAATTTTTTAGAGGACATAACCAGTAGAATAGGCCTGGCCAGCCGTGGACCACTCGAACAATCCTTTTCTTCTCCTGCCAGAAGGCCCTCATTTGCACACTATGCGCGCATTCCTTTCCACTGTCCACTCCTTTCTTGTCTTCTTCTCACTGCAGAGAACCTCAAGATTTTGAATGTTGTTTCTGTATGCATTTCTATCCACACAGTAGTTCAAAGAGATACCCAGTTTCATTATTTCCTCCTTGAGTTGTTTTGTGTATCCGTTCAGACTGGAAAGTTGCCAAATATAGTTGAAAATTTGTTTATTTAATTTGGACCGATCCATCCGAAACCATATGTCTAAGGAATGTCTTTTTCTTCGGAAAGCCGTTTCCAGATCTTCCAGATGCCTGTACAGCTCTTCTTTGGGTCTATGCCTGTACCCAACTTCGGTTTTCTTGTGGCCATAAATTTTCTGAAGAATTCTTCGTTCAATTTTAAGAAGAGGTTCCAAATTTTGAAAGTAGGTTTTTTCCACTCCATACATGATCACCGGGCTGAACACAGTGCTATAATGGCGCACTATCGCACTTCTGGAAAGGTTTTCTTTCCGTACAGTTCCCGGGTTAGAGTAAAGGCCTTTGCTAATTTGAATCTTAAAGGATTCTTTGTCTGAGGCGTTTCGGGATATGTTTTCCCCAAGATATTTAAAATTGTTTATATATTTTATTTCTCCATACGTATTGTCCAGGCACGTTGTCGGGAATTTAAGTAGGGTGGTCATACTTTCCGCTTTATCAAAGGAGATTTGGAGGCCAAATTTCTCCGCTATCTCTTTGAGATCTCCTACTTGCTTTCTTTCTTCTTCTTCTGTATATTTTATATTATTATTAATAGGTGAATTTTTAGATGTGGTATTATTGGCAATTTGATTAATGAGTTTATGTTTTATTTTATTTTCTAATTTATTGATAATTTTTATTTTGTATCCATTTTTGACTGCTATTTGTTGAATAATCTTTCTTTCTTTGTTTCTTTCTTTGTCATTTAATGGATTCCTAAGAATTCGGTAAATCATGGAATTAAATACTAGCATTTTAACTTGGGGAGGCTTCTTAGAATTATTAGGTACTACTAAATCAGTTTGAGAAAGTTTCCTGTACATTGAGTATTCAAAATCTGTTTAATTTTTCTTTATTGTTATGTCTAATTAATGTAATTTATTATTAGATTCTTCTTCTAATATGAATTTTATTTTAAAATATAAATTATTTATTGAGTTGAATATTTTATTTATGTTCATACCATTGTTTTGGGAAATGTACAGTGTATCAACTTATCCAAAGTAACATCCTAATGGGTTGTTTAATTTTATTATATTTATTATTTGTTCATCGAGTGTTTGTATAAAGATTTATGATATGATAGAGAAGGTCTATCATAGCTCCCATAGCAAGGCCATCTGTTTGTTAGTAGGCCTATAGTCTGTTGTTGTACTGAAAATAATTTTGATTTGAAATTATTTTTAAGGTATTAGTTAATTGTTTAATGTATGTATCATTTTCATTATTTGTTTTCAGTTTATTTATTTTAATTTTTATAGTTTCTTCAATGGGAATGTTTATATACATGTTTCATATGTTAAAGAAATATAATTTTGTATTTCTGTTTACTTTTCCGTTTCTATTCCTGTTTTTTAGTTGTTCCGTGAGTTTGATACTATTTTTTATATTGTATTTGGCTGGAAGTTCTATTTTATGTTTTAAAATTTGTGTTAATAATTTTGCTATTTTATAATTTGGTGCCGTTCTAGTCAGCCCCGGCTCCAGGCAGGGGCGAACCGTGCCACCGCCCAGGGCGGCAGATTCCGGAATGTTAAGTTTTGAAATTGAAGAAAATAATAAAATGATTCACTTAATTTCATCACAATATGTAAGATCGGTAGGAATTATTTTATGTATAATGTCAGCAGAGTTTAACGAAGAGTCGAAAATTCGTGAACGAGGGAACGTAAACCTGACTTTTTCGAAGCTCAAACTTATTAAAACTTATCCCAGGTCGAGTATGTCCGAGACTCGCCTGAGTGGTCTGGCGACTATATCTACAGAACCTCAGTTAGCTGAATCACTTGATTATAACGAAGTCATAAAAGATTGCTAGTGCAAAAGCTAGACGAGTATAGCTAACTAAGGCATATGATACATTACTTTTGTTATATTTCAATCATAATGAATTTTAGTTACTATTTTAATTTTAAGTCATCACATAGGGATACATTTTTATTGTCTCACGATTCCTTGTATTGTCTTTACAATTTTTACTGTACCCGTTCGCCGCATCGTAAACGCGAAAAAGTTCTAGTTATTTGATAAACACAACAATGCAAACATTCCTAGTCGTCATTTGAAGGCAATCGCCGTATATTTAGAGTAGGTCTAGTGTGCATGAATGTATTCAGAGTTAAAATAGGGAGGGAGGCGGCACTCATAAATACTGGACAGGGCGGCAGAAGCGCTGGGTCCGGCCCTGGTTCTAGTGTTTATGAAAGGTAGTGTTTATTAAAAGCTTAATAGGTTTATTGATTTTGTGTAATTTTATTAGAGAACTTAATTTTGGTGTACAACGATTATCCATTTTATATTTAAAAGATTCTTTAGGATTTATGATTTGGGATTATTTTTTAGTATATATGTTATTTGTGTTGTGTGTGTGTGTGTGTGTGTGTGTGTGTGTGTGTGTGTGTGTGTGTGTGTTAGCAGTAGGGAACTCCAAATCGCAAATTATGAGGACAGAAGACTGTGGTTGCTGGGATGCGACAGACAAGTGCAAAGTAAAGTACATGCAATCAGATGTAGTAAAGTAGGTGTAGTAATCTCTTCAGATGTAAAGTAAGCCGCATACTACACACACACACACACACACACACACACACACACACACACACACACACACACACATACATAATTCAGATATAAAAACTGATATAAATTATTTTATATATAGTGTAAACGGGAACGAACAAGTGAGTTTGTGTGTGTGTGTGTGTGTGTGTGTGCAGTGTTTCTAACGTGTGTGTTCTGCCGGCCCGCAACTGATTTATACTGCAGGGAATCATGCCACTGTGCTCTGTCTGCATAAGCATTTTCTTTGTAGTGAATTCCGGTTAAGACAGGTTTCAAGACGCATAATTAAAAATGTTTCTTTAATAAAATTCGCAAGTTATAAAATCAGTATAGCGAATCAAATAGTGCCATTAAAATACTTGCAAACTGACCCTTATGTGGAGACGATTTTGTTGCGGCTTGCGCGAATATAACTGAGTCATGTAAGAACAAATTCATTTATCAGGTAATTACTAATTAATAGAGAATTCATTTATACGCACGTAGCAATTAAAAAAATTGCTAAAATGTAATACATCTACTGGTTTTTACATTAATATTGTCATTAGTGAAAAAACAGACGAAACGTGATTTGTGTAAAACTGACGCTGGGCACGCCAGAAGATAGTTTAAAAAGTCAAATAAGGAATTTTTTTCATACACAATCTGTCTATTTACGCCAGACTATAAATATCTCGGACAATTTCGAACGAGAGGCAGCCACCAGTAATTATCAATAGAGTCCCTATGTGCTCTGCTTCTCGTCATAGATACATCATCATCATCAGCAGCATCATTGTGTTGTAGAAAACGCACACAACGATCGACGTGGGAGCACCAGAATCGTTATCATCATGTAGTAGTCAAAACACACACACACAGCGATCTACGTAGGAGTACCACAATCATCATCCAGGAGCCGCAAATGTATATACACAGCAAGAGCTTTGCAGGGGTAAAAAAGGCAGATAAAAGATATAAGCAGATGAAAGATGAACATTTATATTTTTTTAAGAAAGACTGTAAAGAACTGAAATACGATATTAATAAAAAAAGTAAATACTTAGCCCGAAATATATATTGTGTAAATAGAAAAATTTTGAATAATTAATATACAATTTTAATCATTGTTATTAAACCTTTCTGTTTAACTAAAATGGATGCTCAATAAATAGTACTTTTTTAACACGAAGTAAATATTATTTTTGTTAATCTATTACTACTAATCTCTTCTGTTTTATGTAATAAATACAAATAATATGTTCATATATCTCCAAAGACTAAAAATTTATGATTCAAATTTAATGTATGTCAAACACCCGAACAATTCAAATATTCTTACGACGGTCTCATTGATCGTCGTATGGTACAGTGGATAAAAAAATAGAGACACCAATGAAATCACTAATAATCAGTTTTGATTAATCACAAATAACAGTTTGTAATCAAATAAGTTATTTAACAAATTATAATTATACTTGTACAATAATTCAAATTAAGTTTGTCCACACGTAGGCCTAATAATATTGTCAAATAATAAATTTCCTTTTTACTTGTAACAATAATCACTTATCTAAGCAGTATTATCTAATTAACAGCTATTGTGACGATTTAATAAGCCTAAATCCCACAAAAATTAAAAAAAAATTTTATAATACTAATATTAGCTTTAATAAGGTACGAATTTGCCGATAATAACCTGCCGATTTGCCAATGTAGCAGTTAATAAAATTAGATTTGAGAAACTAAATAAATCCGTAACTAGCCCTAGTCACATAAAAGAGTAATCAAAGTAAAGAGCGATGTCATTAAGTTGTAAGCGAATTAAAGGAAAATAATTAATAATAAGTGAGAACTACTTTTACGCTAAGAAGTACAAGCTACTTTTACTCTTCACCCCTGTAGTTAGCCAGTTCAGTTGTATCTCAGACTCCGCTGCTGATACAGCGTACAAAAGTATGTAGTCAATACAAAAACCTATAAACGAGGAGGAGCTTGTGTGAGATAGCCGGATGATGTAAAATTGTCGAAAACAACGTGAGTGTATGACAATGACATCTCTGTAACAAACTAACATCATCTAAATGTGATGTTAAACTTTTAACATGTAACTGTTAACCGTGAGTAATATGTGCGGTACAACAAACAATGTGAATACCAGTGAAAGTTACAACCCAAAATCTACCGCAAGAATCTACAGACCCAACAGACGACTCGTCTTTAGGAATGGCAGCAGATTTCACCAAAACACGATAGCCAGAAGATCTCCAAGACACCCTGCACAACCGATAGAAGCGCCGATACGCCGACGATGTTACACACAGGTGACACGGAAGTTCAACTTCCGTGGTTCAGAACTTAACTTAAAATAATACATGATAGACACTTAATTAACCAATGAAAGTAAAGTAAAACACGAAAGACTGACTTAATTACCATAAAATTGTAATTTCATGCTTAGTAATAATATGTGTTAAGTTTAAGGCTTTTATGAATATAATACGTTAAAGTTAAATAAGCCCATTCTTCAGATGGCACAAAATAAAGATTATAATTTTAATATCATATACTGAAACAAACTACGCGGATCCGAGGGCAGTACAAGCTATGTTAACTCATTAATTACTCTAATTCTATTTGTACAAGAGGTGCAAATGGTTTTATTTTTAATATACTCATTACTAATTTTCTTCGCAGATGTTAAAACAAAAATGTAATAAAGAGATGTCATGGTCCAAAAAGGTGAGTGAATAAATCTACAAACCCCTGTCAATATTCCTCAATTCACGGGATCCTATTTAACATTTGTTTACTTTCCAGTTATTTATGAGTTTGTTAAGATTATGGCAGCCTGTTTAATTGACCTGAGCCAATTAACCAGGTTCCCGATATTATAACGACGAGACGTTATAAAATACGCCACTCTGCTTGTTTTTGTTTTAATGCGCCAGTGACAATAGCAAAATAAAATACGTTACTCTGCTGTTGTCATTTAATATTTTGTAGAATTATTCACTCTGTTAGTTTAACTACAGTGTTAATTTAAAATACGCAAGTCTCCCTTTTGCGTGTAGTAAAATAAGAAGTCTTTAATATTAAGGGTTAATAATTGGCCTTAATATTTAATAGTAACAACAATAACAAAATTTGTTTAAATTAATCAAAATAAGAACTCGTATTACAATAAGTAAAATCATAAATTAGGATAGAGAGAAAATTAGAATCATTATTACGCAACATAATATAGGTAAGGATATTTAATTATTTAAATGTAGTAAGCCCAGGTTTTTTCCTGTTCAAAAATTCATTCCCCAACTTGTCGGTTTGACGACAATCTCGGATAGGAAAATAACCTGTTACCGCCTGTACAAAACAACCCCATTGTTACAAGCTGCAAAGTCGAGTTAGACAATACACCACCTCCCTCTATTGTCTAATACAAAGTGTTTGTCCCCCTTTGCCCAGTAACAACAGATTTTAACCATATGTTGAAAAGTAAAATATGGCTGTGTGAGATTTCTCTTCTCTCTCTCTCTGAGGCGAGATTAGATTCTCTCGTATCACCTATTTGTAAATATCTCTCATGTATTTAAATTTTTACAAAAAACTAAAGATAGTAAAATAGAGTGTTTAGTATAAGTAGAATAAGGAGTGTATAAGACTTAGCATCTTAAGAACATGGCTCAATTCAATCCAGATTTGTTGTTAAAAGACGAATTATGCTATGAAGCACTGTTGCGCGGACTCCCTTACGCGAACGTAACGGTCGCGGAAATACGCAAAACGTTACGCGAAAGTAGGCCAGATACACCCGCAAGTTAGGTCGATTAAGCGAAATAGAACTTGAGAGCGAAAGAGAAACATGTTATGCGAAGTATAGGGAATTGACGTCAATATCGCAAACCCTCCACGACGAAAAATTGTAACCCCTCTTTAAGTGTTGTATTGACTCATAAAAAAATGGGTTTTTTGAAATTTATTTTTTTATTTTTTATTTATTATTTTTTTTTTCTAAAGAGGGGCCACAAGATAATTAAAACTAGGCCAAAGCCTAGAGAAGCCAAAAATGCGCTGGATCCAGTGAGACGGGACTTGCAATTAAAACTCACAAAATTAACAACCAATAAAATTTTTTTATTATAAACAAACTTTAAATCTCTTTAACCCAACAAAATCATTATATCTCCTTTAAAAAAATTTTACTTGAAAAAATTAATAAATATAAAATTTATATTCTCTATTCTCTTTAAAAAATGTTTCTGCAAAAAAATTTAAATATAAAATTTAAATTAAAAGAATAAAAAATGTTCTTTTCCAATCGGTGTTACTTTTCCCCACTTAGCCCTATACCTAACCCCCAAAAATACACATGAATATACAATACATATAATGGACATATAACGAAATATGTCTACAATATACAACACATACACACGTTCCACAACACAGGACAATTACAACTTCCATCATTAAAATCTTGCCACACCTCTTTCACCCCATGAGGTACATAATTTACAATTTATAAATATCCTTGCACGCAACACCTATTGCAAGGTCTTAATACCTAATAACTCAAGATATATGTGTGTAACACCAGTGCCTCCAGGGCATACTAAAATTCAGGAGTTGGCATAATGCCTGATACTATTATAAAGTGCTCCCACATTGAGCACTTAGACTTGGAGTAATTATAATTAGAATTCAGTAAACACACAAGTGATCATAATCAATTAAAAAGAATTTAAACATGGTAAATTTTGTTAAATATTGAAAACAGTAATGTGTCATAATGCCTTATAACCTTTTAAAATTAATTTGGCCCAAAGGCCGACATGTTCCTAGGCGCGATCGTGCATAACTAAACCTGTCCCAGAAGCATGTTCAAGTCTGCATGAAAATCCGCCTATACAGGATTAAACTGGGGACCCAACTGAAACTACCAAAAGAAACTCCTATCCATTATATGACCCAAACTGAATATAAATATATGAAATTAATGCATTAATTGAAAACTAAATGAAACCTGTGAAATTACATGATGAATGATAGAATTACTAGCACTAAGGTAACCCTTCTACTGACAACAAGAAAGAAATTTACATGCCTAAATGGTAATCAGCCACAGATACATGCCAACCTCTGGGCTCACATTTAATACAAACAGAGTTACAAAATGTACAAAAGATTCCCCCCCAAGTCCGCGCACTATTCTGTCCCGTTAACCGGGGACCCAATTAAAATGTTTAAAGCTTAAAGTCATTGAATGTTGTGTAGCTATATGTCCACGAGTTCTAGTGGGTTACATTCCCTTGTATAAAAGTAATATGGTTTGGTGTCACCTGATTTATTCCGTGGTGTGAAGTTTGGTGTGGTGGTCTACATTTTAGTGTGAGTGTGGCCTGTCCTCGCTGTTCTCCTCCGGCAGATGAAGTTGAGAGTCTAGATGGTCATGTTCAGGTTGGGGCTGTTCCTCGACTTGAAGCAAGGGACCCTATGCATACAAAATATTATCAGCGAGAATTTCCAACACTAATTCTCCCAGAAACCTCACACGCACCAAAATCCATTTATAATATTAAACACGGCTTTAGGCCTACTTGAAATGAAAGTCTGACACACTCTGCAACAGGTTATACGGGCATATGGCCCTATCTTGGAAAACATTGAGTTTAGTTAAATTACATATTATTCTGACTTTACATTATTCTCAATTCTATTAAAGTTTGTCACTTGTTTCCATTAAAACTTTATATTTTTACTATGACTCTCTTTCTTTAACATTCTCAATAAATTTGGGGTGACTTAATTATTCTTACTAACTTGATTCACCACTTGGCATGTATACATTTATAAACTATACCCCTCTGGGTTAACATTATTCAATAACGGTGCCTTAGTTAAGACTTCATTTACTGTTATATAATTACTCAGTTTGTTAAACAATTGCTATACAATTAATACAATTTACACATACTCTAATTTTCCACGTGGCGTGATAGGTTAACCAAATTTCATTCATTACTGTACTAATTAAACAAATTCCTTTTGCATTACTTCAAATTAATATATAAGTATATTGCAGTCACTTACCGCAGATCTGTTTTAATCTAGCCTGCCATAGGTAGAAGATGGTACAATTAAAAAAAACTTCTCTCTGTCGGAGAAAAATGCCACGAGGCGGTTACTTGGACGAGGACCAGCAAAAGACAGATTTAAAATTGTTTATTCTGGCTTTTCTCAACTCGCGATCAGCGGCGACCGTCAGAGTGCAGCACCAATCAGGCGCAACTTAATTACCTCATGTAGATTGTGTGCATATTTCTGTTAAACACAGTACGGCATTTTTCTTCAGCGTTCTCGTTAAATGCAGCATACGCGCCGATCTTAATCGACTCGGCACACCCCCACCCCAAAAGGGCAACATAGTTGCCCCACACTTAGACAGAGGAGTACCCTGCAGTGAACCCCAATGTTTTCTATTAAAACGTAGGTGTTCCTCGGTTTTCCCAGTTGCCTTTGTTCTCAGGAGAGCAGTGGCTCAGAACAAAAACTCCTCTCAACTGCTACCATCCCCCTGCGACCCTCTCCGCCATGCCAACTTCACGGGACCGCCCCCAACACGTCACCCTCTCTGGTGACCACCACCTTCTTCTACCGGTCCCACTCACATACTCGTCCGAAGACCAAACAAGGTATCACTCACCTTGGTATGTGAGTGACCGTACTACTCCTCTCGTCCACCTCTCGGACCGACCAGCCACATGCACCAACAAGGCATCTCCATCCTTGCCATATGGCTGGCCCACATCCCTACATTAGGGCGGACGGCCCCGCTTAGCCGGACAGAGAAAACCGCATAGAGGGCACGCGAACATCAATCCCTTCTCTTACCTTTTCAAATACAGCGTAACTGGCGGGGGGGGGTTACTTCTCCACGGCATCGTCTAACAAACCACTCTCAACCCAAACAAAACACCAGGGAATGCGGCATGGCCCCGACCCTACAATAATCAACAAACAACTTCAACCGCTATTAACAACGAAACAACAGCACATAACTTCTCCATCTTGACTTTCAAAACAGGGGAAACCGACAATCTCCAGGACCACAAACTAACACTAACATCGCTACACCTACCTAGTCACAACTCTTCCAACTAACTTCTTTTCTAACTCCTTTCTGATATTTTTCTTTTTTCCTTTTTCTAATTTTTTTTTTTTTTTTAAGGGGAGGGGTAGGAAAATCGGGAAGATAAAACGGGCAAGGATCGTTGAAAGGTCAATAGCTAGGACTAAGGGTAAGGACATGGTTCCCTCCGAGAATAAGGATGGGTGGAGAAAACCAAGGCTCGCGGAGGCAGGGGCGCAACCCTGAAGTAGACGAACACCACTGGGACTGTGGGGAACATCTACCCGCTACCCGTTAACCGCTTCTTCTCCCCTTTTTATGACGAACTTTAGGTACTCGTTCCTTTTGGACACCTCTCTCCGAGAAACTATCTCGTGTTGAGCTGTACTGATTTGTTTCTTCTGAATTAGAATCAAGGCAACTTACCTGACTACCTTTACCCCGATTTGGATTATCCTCAACCTCTAACTCCTCTGCTTCTACCTCCCCTGGTTCTCTTTCTTCCACCTCTTCCTTTTCCTCATCTACATAATCCAAATCACCATCACGACACTGCACATCTTCATCCTCTAGTTGCTCACCTGGTCCGCATGAAACTTCTTTCCATTCCTCTGAATCCTCAAAACTACTTACAGAAGCCATCCGCAAATCTGCACATACTACATCATCCTCGCTCACACACTCCACAACGCTGCCACCCAATTTCTCCTCAACTTCTACCTCATCTACTTCTACCACACTTGCAGCATGGACATCCCCTTGTCCATCCGCAACCTTAGAAACACTTGCAGCCTCCCTAACACTTACACTTATACTCCCCTACGCAGCATGTGCAGACCGCTCTTCTGCCTCTTCCTTCGATTCCTCTTCTTCACCACTCTCAGCAACTACAACTTCCTCAACATTTCCCAACCTGGAATCCAGCTGTCCAGGTCCATGTGCAATGTCTAAATTAAATTCTACTGACGATGGTAAAGCTCCACCATCAAGTGACTTCTCATCTCCCGGCGTAGGCGATGATGATGTTACCGGATCTGGATCCGTCATGAACTGAGATGGAGATACCGGAACAAATTCTGCGGCATCTGGATTCAACCATGACGTCCTCTCAGAGTCCTGTAATTCAATATCAACAGACGTGTTCTTGTCGTCTTGTATTGATCCACAGAAGTTACTTCGCTTTTCTTCTTTCTCCTCAACTTCTTCATCCACTACTCTATTAGGCACTGGTAATTCCTCTGGAACCTTTAAAGTTTCCTTTCTCTCCAAATAGGAATAAAGACTTCCTACAGGCTCCCTACTTGCCGATGTTTGTTCTCTAATATAATTTCTTCTTTCCCTGTTAATTTCATACTTCTCTCTTGGGGATTCAGTCCTTCCAGGATTGCTTGTATTACTTCCGTCCCGGGCAACCCTAATCTTAATACCCGGGCAGCTTTCCGTATGTCGTGCACGAAGTCCCCCAACGCCTCTCCGTTGGCCTGTAGGCGATAGAATAAATCTATCTTAAGCTGGGAACGTCGTCGATGGGGTATGAAGAAATCCAACACTTCCCCATGAAAAGCGTCGACACTGCCGCCCCGACGCAGAGTGTTGGTGACCAACCCTGCCAATGAACCCCGGCAATACGGGTATATAAGGGACAAGACCTCCCCATCGGACACACCCGGGAAATCTGCCAACTGCAGGACAAGATCCAAGAAGACCAGCTACCCGTCCTCATCTATTCCATCTACCACCGAAAGTTTCTAGAGAACTCCTGAAAGGGGGTGGGGAAATTTCTGATAGCATACCGCCGCCAGAATTGCACAATTCACAACACACAATCAACAAAACATAATTCTTACAAAACACCTAACACAAACCTAACTTACGAAACAAGAAATAAGGAATCAAAAAAAACTCGAGTACTATACTCTTCCCTCGAGCAGACTGCGGGTCCCCCTACCGTTGCGAGGACCCAGCCCACTTACCTGAACTAGCTCTCAACAACACTACACACTAAGGAACGCAACACACACACTAACACACAACATGACAAAATTACCGACCAACGAACAACAACAAATTCTCAAAATATTTACATTAACTTCGGCTCCCGTATCTCGGAGGAGACCGACTGCCGATCGGGCTATACCGCATAAATGAAAACGCCTTCCCTATTATTGGCAAGGTAATACGCGAACCATATCTCCACCTAGGCCCAGATCTGCGATAATTCGAGTTTCCAAGGAATTTTCCCCCTAAAATTTCACACCGCGTGGCGACCTACAGTTCAACGATAACAACAGGCGGGCAATGATACACACATATAATTAACAAAACCTTAAACCTAACAAGACATAGGTACTTATAGATATAGGGACTTCTAGAGATTATTCCAAGTTCGATTCGAACCCCAAAATGCTTCCTGAGTTTGCAAGCCCCGTCACACCCAAAGGACCCAAGGTTGACCCTAATCTCAACCACGCTCTGTACCAAATGTAACCCATCTTTAAGTGTTGTATTGACTCATAAAAAAAAATGGGTTATTTGAAATTTTTTTTTTAAATTATTTATTTATTTTTTTTTCTAAAGAGGGGCCACAAGATAATTAAAACTAGGCCAAAGCCTAGAGAAGCCAAAAATGCGCTGGATCCAGTGAGACGGGACTTGCAATTAAAACTCACAAAATTAACAACCAATAAAATTTTTTTATTATAAACAAACTTTAAATCTCTTTAACCCAACAAAATCATTATATCTCCTTTAAAAAAATTTTACTTGAAAAAATTAATAAATATAAAATTTATATTCTCTATTCTCCTTAAAAAATGTTTCTGCAAAAAAATTTAAATATAAAATTTAAATTAAAAAATAAAAAATGTTCTTTTCCAATCGGTGTTACTTTTCCCCACTTAGCCCTATACCTAACCCCCAAAAATACACATGAATATACAATACATATAATGGACATTGTAACAAATAAATTATGGGTGTGTTTAATTATTAATTAAGGATGTTTGAAAGCCCCACTGTTGGGTTCGCCAATTTGTAATAGATAAATAATTATTTAATCAGAGTCAATAAAGTTTATTTTAGGTTTCGGGGTTTAATCAATCTGTTATTAGTGAAAATATTTATTATTTTGTTGTTATAACTTTTATGTAGACCGTAACACGGTTTTACCTAATTATTCAATGTTTACTCAATGTTACTTCTATATTTCGTGTATGTAATGAATAAATTGAGAATTCTCTCCAACCCTAGTCAGTCCGTATTGTGTAAATCAGTTCAAAAATGGTGCAGGAAACACGCTAGTTCGGTAATCTCACGTTCTACCAGCTGTCGACTATAAGCGCTGTTATTCGTAATTGACTTGCGCCTCTAGGTTAGCTTGCTCGCCAGATTTTAATCACCCTTTTTACCTGTAAATTACTACACACACAACATACAATGCCTATTCTACAATAATATAAAACATCATCATATACAAGAAGGATTCTTTATTTGTATTACCTTTCAATTCAAATTTCTAACAGTGCTCTTCATGGTTACAATACAGTTAAATCGATTGTATAATGATGAATCGATTAGTTAGTTGACTATTACCTTTTTATTTTATACACAATTAAATATAATGTTAATTATCTCTTATCCCAGGGTTCGTTTGATTCTTTGAACGATTAGTAAGGCCAGGTAATGCAAAATTAAGGTTACTTAGTATTACAAAATGTTATTAGTTCTTACTATATTAAAATTATGTATAAGCTGGTGTTACCGTATTGGTCGATTCTCAAGGCAGCATTGCTCGTTTGCAAACGGTTGAAGATTTACAGTTGAGGTTACGTTAATCCAGAAAAGGTGTTCCGATTATTAATAAAATTGAATGGATGATGTCCTGGAAGGCAACGGGAACTCTTCTAATCTTCGTTCTCCTTCACGGTCCTTGTGATTGTCGGTCCCGGTGGAATTGGTGTCGTACTACAAATTCTTTCTTGAAAGTGAGGTTTATTTCTTCAGAAACAAAGGTCCTTGAGTATATTTTTTCCATAATTCCATTAATTCAGAATTTTTTGTTCCATCAATGAGTCTCCTGGTTAAATGGGAAATTGAGTTCAATATTAAATCCAATGGAATTATCTTGAAAAGTGAAATACGAATTCCTCGACCTTTTGGAGGTATATGGTTATAATTTTGAAATCTAATTCATTGATTGTTCATCGGTTTAGTTTACAGGAATTGGTTTTTTCTTTAATTTATTAATTTTTGTTTATTTCATATTAATTTATGTCCTTTTTTCTTAAATTTGTCTACTCATCTGAACTCAATAGCATATAACAATCGAATAATTGGTTTTTGTATAAATTCTTTTCTGGATTCGTCTTAGTTCAAGTTAACCCATGAGCATATAACAATCGAATAATTATATTAAAGTTTTTTTTTTATAAATTCTTTTCTGTATTTGTATGAATTCAACTTCACCCATTAGCATATAGCAATTGAATAACTGAATAATTGAAAATCAACAAGATGTTTTACATTTTAGTTGCCCTGACAACCATTACTTTCTGTCATTGGATAATATTTGATATCCTAGAGCCAGAATTATAAAATATTACTACTCTTTTTAATAAAGTACTCCATACTTGGAATTACACCAAATTACCTAAAACTCTCACCCAATCTACCTTATTAAACCGTATATATTTTACTATAGTTTCATTTGACTGGACTTATTAAAAAGGTATTAATTTCCTTTTACAAATATTAAATTTAGGCCTATAGGTTTTCTTACAACTGTTATAATATTGTTTGGTTTTTAACTTAATTTTTCTTTACCTGACCTACTGTACAAATAGTCACTGGTTTATGGCCACTTACATTAATTTTAATTTCCTGGTTTTAATTCATTATATTAATTAGTTCACACATGAACCCCTCATTATTTTATGACATAACTATAAGAACTACTTGCCAACTTTTTAACACTTATTGCCCTCTTGGCCAAGTTTACAAACATTATTTCCAACATTTTCATTAATCAATTACAATAAATACATTCAACATAATATAATACCTAACCCATGTACTTATACTTAATTATTCAAATACCATTTTAACATAAATAAAAGGAGTACCACTGACTAAGTACTTCTTTAAAACAACAACTCCGTTCCTACTATCCACAAAACATAAGATAAATATTCTGTAAACACTAAATCGTGTTACAGCATAACAACAAGTACAATTTGCAACACATTAGATATTAATTTGAATGGTATTTTATACTTCATTACTACATATCAAACTCCTCCCATTAGATACAATGTTTATGTTTTACATCCCATATTATTTATTATATCTTTTATATTTAGGTACACTTCAGATGTCTTAATTACTTAGTAACCTTAATATTTTGGGTATTGTTCTAAACCATATTTACTTCGTTTTTTATGTAACGTTGGGGACCTCAAATCTGTTACGTTACAACATATAAGGAAATATGTCTACAATATACAACACATACACACGTTCCACAACACAGGACAATTACAACTTCCATCATTAAAATCTTGCCACACCTCTTTCACCCCATGAGGTACATAATTTACAATTTATAAATATCCTTGCACGCAACACCTATTGCAAGGTCTTAATACCTAATAACTCAAGATATATGTGTGTAACACCAGTGCCCCCAGGGTTTACTAAAATTCAGGAGTTGGCATAATGCCTGATACTATTATAAAGTGCTCCCACATTGAGCACTTAGACTTGGAGTAATTATAATTAGAATTCAGTAAACACACAAGTGATCATAATCAATTAAAAAGAATTTAAACATGGTAAATTTTGTTAAATATTGAAAACAGTAATGTGTCATAATGCCTTATAACCTTTTAAAATTAATTTGGCCCAAAGGCCGACATGTTCCTAGGCGCGATCGTGCATAACTAAACCTGTCCCAGAAGCATGTTCAAGTCTGCATGAAAATCCGCCTATACAGGATTAAACTGGGGACCCAACTGAAACTACCAAAAGAAACTCCTATCCATTATATGACCCAAACTGAATATAAATATATGAAATTAATGCATTAATTGAAAACTAAATGAAACCTGTGAAATTACATGATGAATGATAGAATTACTAGCACTAAGGTAACCCTTCTACTGAAAACAAGAAAGAAATTTACATGCCTGAATGGTAATCAGCCACAGATACATGCCAACCTCTGGGCTCACATTTAATACAAACAGAGTTACAAAATGTACAAAAGATTCCCCCCCCCCCCAAGTCCGCGTACTATTCTGTCCCGTTAACCTGGGACCCAATTAAAATGTTTAAAGCTTAATGTCATTGAATGTTGTGTAGCTATATGTCCACGAGTTCTAGTGGGTTACATTCCCTTGTATAAAAGTAATATGGTTTGGTGTCACCTGATTTATTCCGTGGTGTGAAGTTTGGTGTGGTGGTCTACATTTTAGTGTGAGTGTGGCCTGTCCTCGCTGTTCTCCTCCGGCAGATGAAGTTGAGAGTCTAGATGGTCATGTTCAGGTTGGGGCTGTTCCTCGACTTGAAGCGAGGGACCCTATGCATACAAAATATTATCAGCGAGAATTTCCAACACTAATTCTCCCAGAAACCTCACACGCACCAAAATCCATTTATAATATTAAACACGGCTTTAGGCCTACTTGAAATGAAAGTCTGACACACTCTGCAACAGGTTATACGGGCATATGGCCCTATCTTGGAAAACATTGAGTTTAGTTAAATTACATATTATTCTGACTTTACATTATTCTCAATTCTATTAAAGTTTGTCACTTGTTTCCATTAAAACTTTATATTTTTACTATGACTCTCTTTCTTTAACATTCTCAATAAATTTGTGGTGACTTAATTATTCTTACTAACTTGATTCACCACTTGGCATGTATACATTTATAAACTTTACCCCTCTGGGTTAACATTATTCAATAACGGTGCCTTAGTTAAGACTTCATTTACTGTTATATAATTACTCAGTTTGTTAAACAATTGCTATACAATTAATACAATTTACACATACTCTAATTTTCCACGTGGCGTGATAGGTTAACCAAATTTCATTCATTACTGTACTTATTAAACAAATTCCTTTTGCATTACTTCAAATTAATATATAAGTATATTGCAGTCACTTACCGCAGATCTGTTTTAACCGAGCCTGCCATAGGTAGAAGATGGTACAATTAAAAAAAATCTTCTCTCTGTCGGAGAAAAATGCCACGAGGCGGTTACTTGGACGAGGACCAGCAAAAGACAGGTTTAAAATCGTTTATTCTGGCTTTTCTCAACTCGCGATCAGCGGCGACCGTCAGAGTGCAGCACCAATCAGGCGCAACTTAATTACCTCATGTAGATTGTGTGCGTATTTCTGTTAAACACAGTACGGCATTTTTCTTCAGCGTTCTCGTTAAATGCAGCATACGCGCCGATCTTATTCGACTCGGCACAAAATCACCCGCTATAATCTTACGTACCACACAGAGAATAGAGCATTTAACCCGTCGGATAAACAATTTATTAAACTGGGCCATAGTTGCTGTAATTCCCCCAGATGTGCAAAATTTGCTGGTGAAGCATTACAGCAATTACCCACAATAATAAGAGAATTACATAAAAAGTCCGACTCATTTGAAATGGAGGAAATTGAAGAAGCTCTGACTAAATTATATATCTCCCCATTTCAATCACCTACCCTAGAACAGAGACCCACTACCGTGAATTTCGAATCCCCCCCCCCCCCCCGGTAACAAGGACAGAACCAAGTAATGATCAGTTACTGAATAGGAACGTGAATACCCTACCTATAGCTGAAGCATCACTTCCCAATGCCCTCCACAATCTCACCAATAAGTATGCGTTACCACCCTCAGCGATGACAAATCAAGCATCGGGACCATCTATAATAACACCTCACGTAAACTTTAGTGCGGACCTCTACGGAAAGATAACTCACCCCGTAGAAAAAATTCTATCAGAAATCCCATACACCGATGGATTGAGTATCACCAAACTATTAGCTTTCATAAAATATCTGCTACAAATAAAAGACTTACAGCAACTAAGCGATTGCCAAATATTACAAGTCCTTCTGCCCAAAAGTAGACCACCATTAAAAGATCGTGTACTGGAGTCATTAAGCTCTCAACATCCAGTAGAAGAACTCCATACTACTCTGATAAGACATTTTATTCCAACGGGAATTTACGAAGAGCTGAAACGAAACACAGTATTTCGAGTACAAGGAGTTCACGAGAGACTCGCCCACTATATCGCTGACATAAGAGAAGCTTCACGATTACTGCAAGTAAACTGGAGCGAAAAGCAGTTAGTAGAAACAATCTTGGTAGGATTATCCCCGGAAGAGAGATCTCGCTTAGCACTTATAAATAAGCCCAACACGTTCGCAGAATTAGAACAATGCAGTATCCACTCATCCAACGTATGGTATTCGGATCAGAACCGACGTGCGTTACTCCCCCAGGTACAACGTAGAAATGAAACACAACCCCTGGTTTCAGAGACAAGAACACACCGTGATAGACGACCATTTCGAATTCCTACAACCTCTCACTACCAAACTAAATCGAGTAATCAACAACCCCAACAGAATACTAGTGATACTGTGAGTAGAGAAAAAAGATGTTATAACTGCGGGAAATTAGGACACATCAGTAGATACTGTAAACAAAAACAACACTACCAAAAACCCTCTTATTCAAAAAACATGTAAGGCAGGGAGATCCGAAATCCTGTGTCTTCCGCAGCATCGTGAAAATAGGTAAAACCCGGGAGTACCAAAAAGGGAACAAAAAAAAATAATAAAAAAATTATTAGACACCTACGTAGAGAGATTTATCGATAAATGCAACACAATTACTACATGCAAGTCCAGTATGTGTCAATTACCATACATACAAGTTGACCTTGGCGTTACTACCACACTTGGATTAATTGATTCCGGATCGACACGGAGCTTAATCAGCCAACAGCTAGCCGATATTTTAGCTAAACACAATCTTGTTAAACGTAGTCAACCGCTGAATATTAAATGCACTACCGCTAACAAACAAAGCTTAATCATAAAACTCAGTGTTACGATTAAACTAAAAATTAAAAATTTAACGTGGTATTTTCCAGTGTTAGTATATGACGAATTAGGACCAGACTTAATATTGCGAGCAGACTTTATCAGTAAAACAGGTATAATTCTTGACATGTACGATAAGAAGTATTATTTTAGATTCGACAGTACTCAAAAATATAATTTTGATTATGAAGTAAATAACAGTACAAAAAAAAATGGACACTTCTGCAACGCACCTAGAACCCCGCGAGTCTGAATTAGATCACTTAGAAAGTAAAGATAGACTGAATATACAGAAACTAATAAAATAATTTTCCACCGTCCTCACCCCAAAGTTAGGATTAACGAATCTTATAGAGTACAAGATCAACCTGAGTGACAATAAAGTAATACGACTGCACCCATACAAATTATCACCACCAGAAATGGAAATAATGCGAAATCAAATCAATAAATTGTTAGAACAACAAGTCATAGAACCTTCCACTTCACCGTATTCATCACCTGCGTTTTTAGTACCTAAAGGCACCGATAAACATAGATTAGTTGTGGACTATAGACAATTAAATAAAAGGATAGAATTCGAGTCCATACCACTCCCCGGCATCCACAGCGCCTTCCATTACTTTACAAAAGCTAAAGTTTTCACCATAATGGATCTCAATCAGGCATTTCATCAAATACCACTATCGGAAGAATCCAAACGCCTAACCGCCTTCGCCGTCCCATTCAACCTGTACCAATTTACTAGAGTACCCTTTGGAATATCCCAAGGAAGTTCTGTATGTAGCCGATTGTTAGAGAAAATATTCCACGACATAAAATTTAAATTTGTATATCACTACCTAGATGACATAGTAATCTACAGCGAATCTATGGATCAACATCTTCATCATTTACGTGAAGTATTATCACGATTAAAGAAAGCCGGATTAACAGTAAACCCGAGTAAAGTAAATTTTGCCGTTAAAAAATTTTCATTTTTAGGTCACAAAGTAAAGGCCAACGGAAAAGTAAGTATAGGCCCAGAACGCACCCGTGCTATCAGAGAATTTTTACCACCACGGGATACAAAAGGAATAGCCCGATTTTAGGGAATGATAAATTACTTCCACAAGTATATCCCTCACCTAGCTGATATAGCAGCTCCGTTGAACGCATTAAGAAAAAAAGGAGCGAAATTTGAATGGACTCCACAACACCAATCTGCATTTGAAAAACTGAAAGAAAGCATAATATCACCCCCGGTATTACAATTAGCCGATTTTACTAAACCATTTGTAGTACAGACAGACAGTTCAAGTGTAGCACTAGGAGCCGTAATATATCAGGAAGTAGATAATTCTAGATTACCGATCAGTTATGCCTCACGAACTCTAACCGACCAGGAAAAGAAATTCTCCGCATACGAATTAGAATGTTTAGCTGTAGTATTCGCATTTGAGAAATTCAAACCCTTTTTAGAACATAAAGAATTTCTGTTAGAAACGGATAATCAAGCCTTATCTTGGTTATTAAATCACCCTAAACAGTTAGGTCGTATCGGACGATGGGTATTGAGATTAAATTGTTACAAGTTTAAGGTACAACACATTCGTGGCACCCAAAATGTAGTTGCCGATACACTGTCCCGTATGTTCCAGCCGCCTAATAAAATATCCGAAAACAAGGAAAGTGGTGAAACATCGATTATCAATACGCTAATTACTGAATTCCCACTGGCATTTACTGATATAGCTCAGTATCAACAACAAGACCCGTATTTAAATACAATAATAGAACAGCTAGCTGAAGGAAATAATTCAGAAAAATATATATTGAGTAAGAGAGCATTATGTTATAGAGTAGCTAATGGAAAATCCTTGAAAATAATTGCCCCGGATATTATTAAACCTATGCTTATGGAATACTACCACTCATCCACCATTGGAGCACATATGGGAATAAATAAAACGATACATCGCATTCGAAAAGAATATCATTGGGAAAATATGAACAGCGAGATAGCTAAATACGTAAAACAGTCTAAGTTGTGTGCACTGAGCAAGCCAGTGAGAAACAGCCACATAGGAAAAGCCACTCGGAGACTCCCACGACACCCTTTTCTAAAATTTACTTGGACTTTTCTGGCCCCTACCCACGTTCAAAATCAGGTAATACCATGCTACTCATTTGTGTAGACTCATTTACCAAATTCGTCTGGATGTATCCCATGCGACGAGCGTTAGCATCTACCACTGTGAAGATTTTGCAAGATAGATTATTTAAAGACTTCGGTACACCAGTACATCTAGTGTCAGATAACGGACCCCAGTTTAAGTCCAAAGATTTCAAGGACATGTGTTTCAGACTAGGCATAGACCACATTACCGTTACAGAGTATCCTCCACAAGGTAATATTGCTGAAAGGTATTTGCGAAACCTAAAATCTGCTTTAATAGCCTACCATGCAAACTACCACTCTTGGGACCAGAATCTATCCTGGATAGAATTTGCCTTCAACTCAGCATATCATGAAGGACATAAATCGACACCTTTTGATTTGTTGTATAAATATAAACCGAATCACCCATTATCCACAAAGTGGAAAATACATGAATTACTACCCCACGAAATTAGTGGTAGAAATATAAAAGATATGGAACGAAGCTCGCGCTAACTTAAGAGTGAACTTGAGAAAATCGCGAAAATATCACGAGCGGGATAGTAAAGAAGTAAAGTATCAAGTCGGAGACTTAGTGATGTACAAAACTCACCCTACGAGTAGTGCAGTTGATAAGACCACCTCCAAACTATCTTACCGATGGTGTGGCCCTTACAAAATTTACAGATACTTAACTCCCGTAACCGTAGCACTGTATGAACCCACTATGAATAAATATGTACGTAGAAGTCATGTTTCCCAGATAAAACATTATCACGGAAAGAAAAATGCTAGTGAGCAAGAAAATAAATGAAGTAGAAAAGGATATATGTATTAAGACGTATATTTGCTATATTGTAATTGAGTCACTACTTAATTACCAAATCGTATAAATAGGAATGAGGCCTGATCAACCTTAGATCCTGTTCATCGAATCGAGATGTTCATCGAGAATAAGAAAAGTGAGAAGTCAGCTGACACAGAATATAAGTAACGTTACTTTACAATTACGTTACAATAACTTTAATAAAATGATTCGTCAACCGCGATTCAACGAAATCCTTGAAAGAGAAAAGGAAACGCAGTAAGGATGTGAAACCTACTCTGTGAAGAGTAACTCCATTACAAGAGTAAGAAAAAGCTAAAGAAAAAACCGGTAGTAGTCTTAAGTAGTAGAATTAAGATGAATTTTGTGTATTTTATATATTTTATGACCTTTGAATTTTATGTATTTTAAGTATTAGTTAATAAGGTATTGTATTTCTTGCTAATAGTAAATAGTGAATTGAGAGTGATTCATGTACCTCATGAGGAAGTTGTTAAAAGAGAGAAAGGAATTTCACACAGATATTCCGAGCATACTCCCAGTGCAATTCTAATCTATTTCCCCGTTGAAAACACATCGGTCCCTGACCCTGTGTCTTCTTTAAGTGGAGGAGTATGTGACGATTTAATAAGCCTGAATCCCACAACAATTAAAAAAAAAATTTATAATACTAATATTAGCTTTAATAAGGTACGAATGAGCCGATAATAACCTGCCGATTTGCCAATGTAGCAGTTAATAAAATTAGATTTGAGAAACTAAATAAATCCGTAACTAGCCCTAGTCACATAAAAGAGTAATCAAAGTAAAGAGCGATGTCATTAAGTTGTAAGCGAATTAAAGGAAAATAATTAATAATAAGTGAGAACTACTTTTACGCTAAGAAGTACAAGATACTTTTACTCTTCACCCCTGTAGTTAGCCAGTTCAGTTGTATCTCAGACTCCGCTGCTGATACAGCGTACAAAAGTATGTAGTCAATACAAAAACCTATAAACGAGGAGGAGCTTGTGTGAGATAGCCGGATGATGTAAAATTGTCGAAAACGACGTGAGTGTATGACAATGACATCTCTGTAACAAACTAACATCACCTAAGGGGTCGTGCAATAATCACGTGAGGCTCGAAAGGGGGGAGGGGTTCGGAAAAAATCACAAAATATCACAAGGGGGAGGGGGGTGTAGTGAGATGTCACGTGAATTTGTTTTTTCGAGAGAGATTCTCTGCGTAGTGCGCGAAAATGATGACGCCGAGTGGCTTGATGAGACTGACGTTGATCTTCAACAAAGCACAATGCCAACAGCTGATTTGCAAGATACCTATCCAATTGTTAGTGTTGAAGAAAGTCTCGCTAATCCGTGGTCCGAGGACAATATTCATTAAATATATTCATGTACCAGTACTAATATATGTTTTTTTCACAAGATTACACCTTTCCTTTATTATTTTTATGCCAGTCAGAAACAACCTGCAACCTTAATGTCTGTCTGGATATTTTTATCACGGTGCTTAATTTTCCAGAATTAAATTAGATTATACCTGTATTTAAAGATAATATTCTGAAAATGTTTAAGATACTTTGTACCAAAAAAATACACGTGATTTTGGGTTAGGGGGGTAGTCTAAAACCTCACCACATATCACCAGGCGGGAGGGGGGGTTAAAAAATTGCTAAAAAAACATCACGTGATTATTGCACGGCCCCTAAATGTGATGTTAAACTTTTAACATGTAACTGTTAACCGTGAGTAATATGTGCGGTACAACAAACAATGTGAATACCAGTGAAAGTTACAACCCAAAACCTACCGCAAGAATCTACAGACCCAACAGACGACTCATCTTTAGGAATGGCAGCAGATTTCACTAAAACACGATAGCCAGAAGATCTCCAAGACACCCTGCACAACCGATAGAAGCGCCGATACGCCGACGATGTTACACACAGGTGACACGGAAGTTCAACTTCCGTGGTTCAGAACTTAACTTAAAATAATACATGATAGACACTTAATTAACCAATGAAAGTAAAGTAAAACACGAAAGACTGACTTAATTACCATAAAATTGTAATTTCATGCTTAGTAATAATATGTGTTAAGTTTAAGGCTTTTATGAATATAATACGTTAAAGTTAAATAAGCCCATTCTTCAGATGGCACAAAATAAAGATTATAATTTTAATATCATATACTGAAACAAACTACTCAGATCCGAGGGCAGTACAAGCTATGTTAACTCACTAATTACTCTAATTCTATTTGTACAAGAGGCGCAAATGGTTTTATTTTTAATATACTCATTACTAAATTTCTTCGTAGATGTTAAAACAAAAATGTAATAAAGAGATGTCATGGTCCAAAAAGGTGAGTGAATAAATCTACAAACCCCTGTCAATATTCCTCAATTCACGGGATCCTATTTAACATTTGTTTACTTTCCAGTTATTTATGAGTTTGTTAAGATTATGGCAGCCTGTTTAATTGACCTGAGCCAATTAACCAGGTTCCCGATATTATAACGACGAGACGTTATACTATTACCTATTTATAACCTTCAAGGTTCAACGCTAATATTCCATAATATGCGTCCATAACAAGTACTCGAAAACTCAAGAGGATACGTGAGTGCACCTGCTGGGCTAGCCGAGAAACGGGTAGAATGACCCTCAACTGTTCAAGAACGTTTCGTAATTGCGTAACAGTATTTTAATATTTGATTTCATATATGTGTTTTTATGTTGGTTTTTTTTTACATTCTTCCTGTATGATGTATAGGTCTAACAACTATTACAACACATTTATTACACACACACAACATGTAACACGTATTACACCCACGTGTAACATGTATTACTTCCTTACATGTAAGAATTGTTATTAGCTTCTTAAACAGGGGAATATTTTTAATATGCATGTTTTTAAAAATTTAATCTTTTTAAAAATAAATGTTATTAAAAACTGATTGTCTTTTCATATTTAATTAATTATCTCATGCCACTAAATTCTCACTCCTCTATATTAACAAAAAGATTTATTATTTACCCGTCAAATTCCTAACAAGAATCCTAGGACCTGGTCGGTGACTTCACACAGTTGTGTTCAGTATACCACAGAATTGTCATCATAAAAACTGTAATATATATATATTGCAACATTATATTATATTAAATTTTTTTTATAATGACTTTACCTCAAGATATTTCTTTCCTTATTAGGAACATGTTTCGGGTACCATTTTGTACCCATCCTCAGCCTTCCAGATTTTGTGTCTGGTGAAGTACATGTGTGTTGGTTGGTTGTTACTGTGGCTTCCTGTTGGCTTCTGGTACTTTAAATTGGTTTTATTGTGTGTGAATGTGGTGTATTTATTAGTATTTTGTGTATTTTCGATGTTGAGTGCTTTGAATATTGTGTCATGTTTTGTATTGATTTGTATTTGTTCAGGTATTAGTTTCTTTTGTGTTTTATGTTTGTATATTTGTAAATTTTCCCAAATGTTCATTATAGTCCCTTTGTGTGGTATATATTTTATTAGTGTCACATTGGTTATGTCTGGGAATTCATGTCCCGTGTTTATTGCATGTGTGGCCAAATTGGATTTATATATTTCTGGTTTTTTGTATGCATTTAGGTGTTCAAAATAACGTTTTTTCAGCTGTTTTTTTGTTTGTCCTATGTAACATTTATTGCAATCTTGGCATTCAATTTTGTATATACCGTTAGTTGTTGTATTATCTTTGTTGTGTGGGTTCTTTAGTTTTTGTAAATTATTTTTATTAGTTTTGTATGCTATTTTGATATCTGTGTTTTTAAATAGTTTTGTTAGCTTTGTTTTTTTATTATTTATGTATGTGAATGTAGCCCATTTTGTGTTGTTGTTATTATTTATATGTTGTTCATGTCGATTAATTCTTAATTGTTCAGTTTTTATTTTATATTTGATTTTATTGTAAAGTAAATTAATAGTAAAGCCTTTTAAATTTTAACTAGTGTTTATTTAATTAATTTTCAACAATCCACCTAGGGAAAATTGATTTACCATTGCTTATCCGTAGCATCACAATTATATCGTTCAATGTGCGACGTTGTTTAGACGATTAATCCAAATTTATAATAAAACTTCGCAAGTAGGTAAGTCTTATATGTAGTGCAAAAGTTTCAAACATGTGAAGATCAAAGAGAATCAATTGCCCGTTGAAAGCGACATATGTCAACTCGCATCACGCGATATAGACTCAGTTGAGGGAATGAGGGCTGTGTAATGGATTCCGTAACATGGAGTATGGGAGAAACACACTCACACAAATCTAAGATTCGTTTTATCTGTAATCGACTGGAACTGATGGCTTTCAAAGAGAAACTCTAGATATGAGTGTGGTATCTGGCAAACGAAGCTTTCTCAAATAGACTTTTCAAATTTATATTAAAAATCGTGTGTACACATTACATCTCTCTCTCTCTCTCACTCTCTCTCTCTCTCTCTCTCTCTCTCTCTCTCTCTCTCTCTCTCTCTCTCTCTCTCTCTCTCACAAAACACACACACACTTGAAGATTCTGTATGTATAAACTATTCAGAATCTAAACAAAATAATTTGTTTACCTGTAAACACAAGATTGTACAAACAAATTTATAAACTTTGGTATATCCAATTAAGTCCAAGTCCATCCAAGTCTTTTTTTTTACAAAAATTTGATGTTTTATTCTTTGATTACGTTATGCATGCGAATTTTATTACAAAATTGACTAAATTACATTGAATACAGATCAAAGCTGACTGATAAATATAATATACTTATACAATTTATAATATACTTAAATTTGAAATTTTCTCATAACGTATTATTGTTATAAACGGCATCTGTATTCAAATTAACTGTTACTTTCCGTGATAATATTAACTTTACATTAAAAACCGTGACATAGGAAGATCATGCCATCTGCTGTTTCAATTGTTATTTAACGCTAAAAATAATTGTGTGAGATATTTGTCACACAAAAAGTAAAAGGGAATAAATATGATGGCGCTACATTAGGTGGAGTATTATTACTGACACAATCATGAAGTAATACGAAAGCGGTTACAGGGTAGGTCAAATTGTGATTTTGACGATTGAGATTCCTACGCACCTATTCCTCAGCGGAAACAGTAGTTTTCGACAGTTTCCATGGTAAAAAAAAAAATATTTTACTCAACTTATCTGAGCTTTTTTTACGTTTTGCTATTTCCTTTTTTCTTTATAGCTCTGACGGTGGTTTAACCTCCGAAGCCCCCCTTGCCACGCCATTGCTAATAATAATTAATTTTTGTCCTAAGGACCTGTAGATAGAGGAAAGTAACCAACTTAATGTAACACTATAATTTATATAAAACATTTAAAGGCTTTTATAAAACACGATAACTTTTTACGCTATTTACAAGAAATACGTTTTTAACCCATTCAGCTCAATTAAAAATATTACTGCCCTCGACGAAAATATAGACCCATCGGTTTCTTAAGTTACAAATGCCAGGAAACCAGTACTCTGCTTTTGGCGGATAATTAATTTTGTTTTTTTATGTAATGAGTTTTACTCTACTTTTCCTAGGCATTGATTTTTATCTGAAAGCTATTGTTATTTGATATTTTTAATTAGAAAATTATTCTGAACATATAAGAAATATTCTGAACATTTAAAAGCCCTCACCACGAACTACATACATTCCACATTTGCCACACATTTACAAAACGAAAACCACAGTTACACAAACATAGAGCACAACATGGAAATATTACACTACTTACCTAAAAGTAGAAAACTAAACACAGCAGAACAATTTAAAATTTACAGATATCACACACTACAACCAAACAGCATATTAAATGAACAATTACATTACAGATCACACATACTTTTCGATACATTGATTCATATACACGCTTTGAATCCCAGCGCCAATTCCCTCCCACCAGCAACCCCACCACACACACCCACAACCCATAACCGTTACTATGTATAGACTTTCAGTAATTTAAATCCCATTGAGAAAGACGAACACTACGTCGAAACGTCTGGGAAATCAAAACCTAAAAGTAAGTTCACAGTGAAAGTGAACTTAATATATATATATATATATATTAAATTTTAATAAGTGAATGAAGATGATGTACCAAAAAGATAATTAGAAAATTATGATATTTACATTAGGAAAGCAACTTGAAATAAATTAAAGCAAACCAAACTGAATAGTTATTGGTGTATATTTCCGTTAGTGTATTAGACACTAGTTATCAGTGTCTAGAACTTTCCGTTACGAGGTGAAACAGTGTTGTATTCATTACACAGCATGAATCACTCTTCAAGCAACAGGGTATGCAGTAACGTTACTGAACATGATTTATGAGATTAAATTAAATGTAGGTGAATACGTGAGCTCGATAGCTCAGTAATTCAAGAAAAGACTAACCAAGGATCTCGCTCAGTCCCCTCTGATGTCAAGACTGTATCATTGCCATCCATATTTAGTACACACGAATCTGCAGAAGCAGTGCTATCTGTTTACTCTGTCAGTTAACTTCACGTTTACAGGTTAACTCCGTTGTACAGTCAGCTGTATGGAGGAATGTTGGTGTTTTAGTCATGAAATCTATTAAATGGAGGTTACTTGCCTTTGTTTGTGAATAAGAAATGACTTTTGGTACTTTCTGTAGTCGTTTCAAATTTCATATGTTGTATTATGATAAATAAAGAATATTTATAAATGTATAATTAAGCCTACAGTATGATTTGTAAAAGAAAAAATTCTTCTCTGAAAGAAAAATTGTTCTCTGATTCCCTGATTCCGCTCAGACAGAATTTCACAGATGTTTGAACCACATAATAATTCTCTCATTTCAATATATCTACGCTGTTTACTATTTGATTTTAAAGTTTAATTGTCTAATAAATTATGAACACAATACGACATTACCCTCCTGTTACACAGAAAATTTAAGTCGACTGTATTCATACTTGTAGCAACTTGTGTATAGCAAATGAGTTTACAGTTTCTACAAGTACATTACGTAAATTAAAACTCACTTACATAAGAGTTTGTTTACTTTTCATTAATACTTTGCCTGTTCAATCAGGCCCTTTCGACAATAGTCACTTCAAATAATGGAACGTTCTCATTGCTATTCATAACGCGATGTAGGTCTGCTTGTTTACCTCGCTGTTACTACCGTAAAACACGGTTTGAACACTATAATGTTTTCACATCAATCAGGAAAATTAAACAAAATTACTCCCACAGTTACACTCTCCAGATCGTGAAATGTATAATACACAGTAATGCAGTAGCGTAAAGCCTTTTTGTTTTAACCCAGTCGCGTGTTCACGTGTTTATGACCTAGCGTGTGTTAGTACATACAACGTAAATTCAAAATTAAGTTGTACTGTATAGAGCATACATAGTAAAGAACTTTACACCGTATACGGCATATGTACATTAGTACTAACCATTACATAGTACAGGGCTTATACGGCTACTCACAGACATAGAAAACACTGGAAGCTATTTCCAATACAAAACTCTGCAAGCCAAATTTATTTTAATATAGTTCTGAAAATGTGGTTCAATTTTGTTGTGTTGTCATTTATACTAATTTAATCAACAGTGCTATCTAAAAAGGCAGTGGTATCAAAAAGAGAGGATGGAATACTTCTTCAACTTCTTTCTCCTCCATCTCGTTCCCCTTCTTTCCTGCTGCTTCCTTCGGGGTCCTCCGATGCAATGAATTTTGCGGTTTTCCTTTGCTTTGTGTGTGTGGGGTGTCTTTGCACCCGTGACAGGATTGCAGTATCTGGGTCGAGCCCAATCGCTGCCAGAAGATAACTTAGAGCTGATACTGGGGGGGGGGGATAAGGTTAGTAAGGAAACAACCAACACGATCATTCGCTAGATTGCGGGGGGGAATGGGGGAATGAAAAATCGTATTTGTGGTACTGCTGCTGGAACCGAGAAGCAAGCAACAGGTGTGTCCCGGTACAATACCAGCAAGCAGACGCCGTTAGGCGTCGGCCGCTCTCCGAGAGGCAGAGAGCCTCCGTGCCAGTGACCAAGGGAACAGCGACAAGCAGCTGACACAGCATACTAAAGGAGACAATCGAAGGACGGAAATACAGTTTTTAAAGTTGAACTCTGGAGCTATAGACTGAAGTTACTATGAGGATGGCTTTATGGCGGGTCAACAAAAATCGCCCATGGGCGTTTGACCCGAATCAGTGGTGCTGATTCTGTGGTGGTGGAGGTTCTGTGGTGATAATAGTCCTCGTGTGGGAAAAATGAGGTTGCAGCTGCAGCAAAGAGAAAAGGAACCGTACAAAAGCTACTGACCGTACAAAAGTAAATAAGGTAGGAACTCGAAGACCTCCTCGGATTACATCATTTCTGACAAACCAAGGAAATCCCGACAAGGAACATAGGGTTTTCGCTTGGAAACATTCCAATCTACACCTGTGACGGTCGGGTATGCAGGGAGAGAAGGTAACCGCCGAGAAAACTCGTCGTGATAGGAGCGCCAGTTGACTCTCCTAACAAGACTGGTGGGAGGTCTTGGCTGAAGGATGCCTGAGGGAAGATTCCCGAGATTCTGGAAGACATGTCTGACTGACCTCGGCCGGGGTCACTGATTGCGCAGGGCTGGCGGACTGACTAGTGGTTTGCTCGCTGGGAGTTGGAGGAAGTAGTGATTCTTCACGTTGTAACGTTGCTGTGTTACGGGGTTGTTGTTTTAATAGAATCCCGTTTGATTGTGGTTCAAGTAATTTAAAAAGTTTATGGTTAATAGCTTTTGATTTATTTGATTTATCCAACTAAATTCAATTGGTTAATTCAATGTAAATAAATCCGGTGAATCTCTTGAAGTTGTTTAACAAGGTATTTAGAATGTTGATAGTTAGTTCAATGCATTTTCTTCTGTCGACTAGGCGAATCGGTGACGTGTATTCCTCCCTGAAAGTACATATATTTTGGTAAGAATTGATCACTTACTTGTAGTGAGTCTGACTGATTTCGCAGGGTAGATGTAACAGTCAATCTTTAGATTGACTTACCGTATTTCAAATTGCCGCTGTTTGTCGTGACATCCAATAAGCGACGTTCACCTATCCTGTAAATTCTAGTCTAATGAAATAAACTAACTGACTCTGATTTATCGTATAAAATTTAGTATTTATTCCTCGTTAACACTTCTTTAATGATTTAATATCATTAACCATTTTCGGTTCAAATTTAATTAACATTGGTAATTTATTTTTATAAAAAATTATTATCTCAGGGTGGTAGAACTGATCTACAACGTCAGTCTATTGTTAACATATTTTTTGTTTAAATAATTTAATTTAGGTGTAGGTTCTTTTAGCCTGCAGAATACCAAATAATTAACTAGAAATCTTACTCTACCATTATCAGGTAGTTGGAGATTGATTACAATTCAATCACCTCTTAATACATAACATACAAAATTATAACCATGCCTGCTTTGGCATTTTAGGTTAACTGATTTACTAGTCCTTTGACTATAAAGATTAATTGACTTATTGGACGTTTATAAACGTTAATAGAACTTTTTTAAATATCTAATATATGAACATAATAAAATAATAATTCGAAACAGTGTTGTTTAAAGAAACATCTGAACCGCCATACTAGATTCCTTAAAAGGTAGTCGTTTAGTCGTCAGTATTTATATAGCTTAGTACCACTAGCTGTACTCATAATAGAAATAAATATTTTAAATAGTAGTAGACTCTTCTAATTAAGAAACATAACAAATATTGCATTCTTGTTAACACTCGTTACTTAATTCAGTCAGTCGACAATCCTCAATCGTTTATTAATGCTCGTTAGTTTAATCTCGGTTCACTTTACGTTAAGTTCACTCAGGTATGTGGTCATAGCACACTCAGTATTTATACGTAATAAATAATTACTGTTTTCAAAGTTCTGATCTCTGAATTATTTTATTTAATTGAGAATTATCTTTATAACTGTTGACTAAGTGATATTGATTAGGTGCAATGACCTACATACTTTATCTTATACACATTCCAATAATGTTGTTCGATTATATCGTCAATTTTTTAATTCTTAACTAACGTTAGAAAAATCACTGTACTCCCTTTTTAAATCCCGGAATTGCTAGGGATTATACACTTAGCAATCCTTATTAACGCACTGTTTATTCTTCAAATATCTTCAATAGTAGTGTAATTATGGTTGCACAAATTTAGGTTATGTTGCTTTGTTGACATTGATGACGCGCACAAACTAGGTTAACACCTGTTTTCTTCCGGTGTCGAGCCGCCGTCTGCACACATGAAAGGTTGATTGAAAAGTGCCTCGAATCGACGCATGATGCTGCCGTTCCGTTTTGCGATCGTTGTAAAATTGGCTAATTTCTCTGATTTGATTGGTTGACGATCTTTAATTTAACGCACATACCCCCTTCGCGGAATTATTTAATTGTTGTAATAGGCGTGGGTAGCTGGGTTCGAGAGTACGAATGACGCTAGATATTTTTCCCAAACTAACTCAAATACTTTATAATTGATATAACTTTCTTATTAGTGTATAGATTTTGAATCTAAGCGTATCACTGTATGGCGAACATTTGGCTCTTAATTTTGAGTCCACTCATGATATGTTTTCGTCCATTATTAAGGGAGTTAATGTTTGAGATTTTCCCTTTACACTATTTACTATTAATTTCATATATTCTTGTATTAAAACTATCTAATGCCAATCATATCTCTTTGAGAGAATACCTTCCAAGTCCTTCAACACTTCTCACTTATTGTTTACTTATAATTATGGATAAAATACAATTCTTATTCTAAATTGGTTTAGCCTAGGAGTCTACTATTTACATTAACAAATTATTTATAATAAATAGTATTTGGGTAATTTTTATATTGCCCCAATTGTAAACACAGAGTTGTTACAACTACTGGTTGTCTTTGTTCATTGGCATATATTGTTATTCTTTGTTATTTTACTCTATAAGGTACCCTCCGTATAACACTATGAAGAGTACATTTACTTTAATGCTTGTTTAATAATGCAGTGTCCCTTCAGTCCACTATCTAGTTTAGAATAGTTTATTATAATCAGTACATTGATTATCAATCTGGTATTTTAATACACTTGCCTGTTCTCTTGTGTTGAGAACTAGATAATAGTAGTTACATCTGTTGTCACATGACAGATGTGCTTAATTATGCTTATTATATCTTGTGTTATTGTTTATAATTCACTTACACTATTATAATAGTGATATTATATCTTATCTACCATATAGGTATTCTCCTTTCATTCCTGTCTAGCTTTACAATATGGTTTTATCTATGTTTTACTTTGTGATTCTCATTTTGACTGTTTTTGTTCACTTTATTTACTTCCATTCTTATATAAAGATTACTCTTGGTACCTGATTTTAGTATTGGCAGAAACCTTATTACCTTTACTTGATTTAGTGTACAAAATATTTCAGTTTAGACATGTTTTATTTGTTATTAAATATGAAACTAGGTGGAAAGTATCTGTATCTAGGTTATGTGTTTCCCACCTTGGTGTCAACAATGGGTGTATTGAGTTGATACAAATTTACATTTTCTAACCTTGTTTGTACAAGTATTATGTTATTAATGACTACTGGTAGTTCATTAATTAGTTCTTTTTCCTATCTTACATGATTTTCTAGTCCTTAACTAACAATAATTACAGTTATGAGATAATTTTAATTCTCTTTTACATTACATTGATGCTGTGCATAATTTTGCAATATGCTGTTATTTACAGCTTCTTATGGTATTCATATTATTGTGATTTTCACTCTGTTGGTTAATATTTGAGGCCTTACTAATTTACAATATTATTGGTTATATATGGGTCATCTAATTTAATCAGTTATTCTTTTATTCATAATTCGTGAGTCTCCCAGTTAGTATTTATACGGGTAAGATGTTAGTTTATTGTTGACTGGCTCTTGGAATTTATCTTATGCCATGGTTGTTATGTGTCTTTCTCGTAGTATGTTTCTTCCTTGTTTTATTTGCTCCTTACTGACCGAATCTATTGGGTTATTGGTTCCCGTTGTATAATCACTGTTTAACGTATCTTCTTTCTTCTTATCTATTATTATTATTGTTATTACCATTACATTTTATTATCTCCTGCGTTGTGAGTTTATTCTTCTTTATTGGTTGTTCAAGTAGTTTCATTCTTGGCATTTTCAGAGTAAATACTTGATGTGTCTTGTTACCTCAATTTATCATGACATGTGTTACCGCTTCTGTGTTCTCTAATCTGGATACTACTGCTTTTGATACCTGATATGGTAGTAAATCGGCTGACGCTTCTCTCTCCTCAATCGACCGGACATACTACACTGCGTGTGGCCGACTCCAGTCATCTGGTCCTGTAGGTCCCTTCCCAGCAGGAGCTCGATAGATTTCGTGCCAGTGGCGGAGGTCGTATGGTTGCACACCGTGAACAGAACTGTTTGAAAACGTTCGTTTTAATCGCTGTGGTCCCCGTAGTCGTGGAATTGGATGCGCAATGTCTTCATTATCTCGCCGTCGCGCCGGTCGCCCGGGTTTGCCCTGGGATGTTAGTTAGGTTAGTTCATTATTGTATGTGCTGCTTCATCTGTATACTGTTTTAGGACCGTATATATATATATATATATATATATATATATACTGTATATACGGTCGTTCCAGAAGACCGCCTGTCGGTACTGGCTGCCAATATGGATTTTAGATCCATCCCCGTCGGTAGCCCACGACTGCCTGATTGACCATGATCTAATAATGCCACAGTAGAACCTCATGTTGCAGTCCTGGCACCTCAAGCAGACTGTTGTTGGTCGTAATGCCACTAAACATTATGTCCCCTATGACAGTAGCGGAGGAGCGACAGTGTTGGCCGTAAAGCGCCAACTGGACTTTCTGAGCATCCGTCTTTCTTCCTCCGGGTAGAAGGTGGGCTCGCACGAAGTTGTAATTGAAACGCTCCATGCAGAAAGGGCTTCAGTCTAATTTTTGCGTACATTGAGTTAACCATGGAAACGCAATCCTTGAGTGTCCATACACATTTATACACAAAAACGACTTCAGTCAAATGCTCTTAATGTTTTAAAAACGGACGCACTTTTTATTATTTCATGCAGAAAGGCCTTCCGTCTATGACTGAAGCCCTTTTTGCACGGAATATTGAACTAGGATATTTCTTTGGAATTAAATACCTGAACTCCCACAACAACTTGCCTACCAGCTGGTAAAGTCCCAATTAAACAAGCTGAGGTTACTGATATACAAAAACTCCTCCCCTATATTCCTGAAGAAAATAACATTTCTATGAAAACTTAATCAACTGGCCAACTACAGAACAAGAGATCGATAATGACGTCCAGGATGATTAAAATGTTAGTCTAGCCTCTGTATTTTTTTATAAAAAAGTGTGTAAAACCAAATTTTTTTTATTTTGTGACATGTAGCCTATATTTTGCTAAAATACATTTTAACTTTGTAAAACGCTTTTTAGTTTTTCATCCTTCTACATTAAAAACACGTTCACAAAGATATAAAACATTTTTGAACAGTTAATGAGTAAAAAACATGGTAAAAATAAATTGTGCAAGAAGGGCTTCACTCCAAGGGAAAAAGTATTTTTTTAGTGTTGTAATTATAACAAAATTGTTTTAACCATTTGCCAAGGTTACTTGTTGTACAAAACAACTAACCTAACTTTTTCATTAGTTTTCAGTGAACAATAAAGTTAGGGGAAAGTTTTTTTTAGTTTTCTCAAAATGTAGCTTTTGAGAGTGAAGCCCTATCTGCATAGAGCGATTTAATTGGCGCGGAGTCTAGGGCTGCTGTCAGCTTATATCCGCCAATGTCTATTTTAATCCCGGGTATATCCGTGCCCAATTTGTTCACGCGCGCTAGTGAGTTATTTACCTGACCTCGTTGTTCCTCCTTCGTTCCTCCGTGGTTGTCCTTGAGGCCGATAGACACTGCTTGGACTCCCCTTCAGCAGAGTCACCACGACCTCTCATACAGTCTTCTTGGTCAAAGTCCCCTTCGATGCTAGTCGCCAACAGCAGAAGTTCCTCCAGTGTTGTCAGTGTTCTTATCCTTATCATCAGTCGAAGACGTGGCTGTAGTAGTTGTATAAGCATGGGTATGCTAACACGTTTGTTACTTCATAGACACAAACGGCGGCTTAATCTTCCGTAGAAGGAACAGCTACACCGGTTCCTGCCGATGTGTTTGCCCGTATAGCTCGGTCAGCAGCTCTTCGTCGCATTGAGTCTCGCAGAGGTGGTGCCGGATCTCAAATCTCGTGCCAGTTGATCTTAAGGTCGGTGTACCTCTCTGCGCACGTTGCCGTTTCCCCTCGAATGTATTGCATTGCATAGTCTGCCCCTTTTCTGGCAGAACTAGGTAGTCCCGCAGCTGTTTCTCCAATTTACTGTTTCTCCAACACGGTCATGATACCGTGTTTCTCCAATTGTTGCAAGCACCGCTCCAGGTCGTGGCGTACTTGAGTAGGTGGTGCTGGCGATGATCACCGGTGGCAACGTGGACTGCATATTTCAAGTAATATGAAAACTAAACGTTTCGCAACTGTCGAAGTCATAAAAATCCGTGAGCGACTGCAATGTTATATTAAAAAGTGAATGCTAGAATTGTTTTGAAGAGTGAATACACAATTTTCATGATTGAGTTATATTTGATTGTTATATCCGTAGCAGGAAACATTTGATGAATAGAGGCATAATTATTCAAAACATTGCATAAATTATTACATCAAACCTTGTACATGAATGTAGAGACTTCGAAATGGACTGCAGGTACTAAAATGTAGTTGAATTAAAGCGTTCTTTGTAACATCAAACCGTGTATTGCATACAACAAAAGAGAACCATATCATTTCCTGTGTCATTCATTATTCGCAAAATTATTTAACTTAATTTATTTAAAAAGTTAATTGCAAGTTCTGTTGAAAAGAAAAAATCATATTTCTCCCGCGGTCGTACTTATTGCATATAAGTTATATAAACTATAATAGTTTGCCAATTAATTTCTATCTATGTACAAAAGTTGCTCTGAAATTTTCATGATAACTAATGTATTAGACCTAATCAGCTTACTCAGCACAGGTGACTGCCTGGCGGCTAAATTGAAGTACGTCTGTCATGGGGGGGGGGGTCTGAATTCTGATTTGCATTATTAAACTAAATAAAGAGTTTATTTTAAACTTACTGTAGACAGTTACAGTCTCTAATGGACGTAATTACAACATTGAATAATGAATTTTATTTCCTGTTGGTCTCATGACCACTAGTTTGGTTTCGTATTTCAGCGCTGCAAAGCGTACAAAGTAGATAGAAAGTTGGACTACTCTCTCTCTCTCTCTCTCTCTCTCTCTCTCTCTCTCTCTCTCTCTCTCTCTCTTTCATGCAATGTTCCAGAATATGGTGTGTGTGTGTGTGTGTGTGTGTGTGTGTGTGTGTGAGGGAGAGATACTGTTCTTTTTTACAATCATTATCTTGGTAAGCAATTAGTATCTTGTATAGCACAGTTAATTATAATTAGTGCTATTTGATTACACCAAGAATTAATTTAGCAGAAATCGACATAAAAAAATTATATACAACAGTATGCTGAAATATGAAAGTTACACTTGTCTCTGTAAATAATTAAGAGGTAATTTTAAGTTTATAATATTTAAAGTATTTTAAAAGAGGCAGGACACATTGTCTTGTTAACAGACAGATAAGCCTATGATGTAAACATAATATAGTTGAGCCCGATGTATGCTTAGTTTTTCGAAAAAATGTCTCTACCTCTGTAAATTTTTAGAGTTTGTTTTTGAAAGGGGTAAAAAAGAATTGACAAGAGTTGTTAAATTGTGCTTGTAACTCTTATCAATTTAACAAACTACATGCATTTTCCCAGGTTTTTTGAAAACAAATTTCTAGTGTACTACGCCTTTCTGAAAATTTCAAAAAAGGAAATTCTCTTGAATTCTCTTGTTAGTAACACATTCTAGGTACCGCAAACAAAGTGTCCCTGAGTTTTCAATTGTGACTCATGACATAAACCACTTATTGTTTTAATACATGTTTTTATTGCTCTTTCTGCAGCTGTTTTTGTAAGTCTCAGCTTATACGTATCAGACCAAACAAATCCGTAGTAACTATATCTAACAAATTTGCGTACATTAGAACGTTTCAGGGAGCGTACATTACCGTAAGAAAGTTAACAAAAAAAATATACAATGAAACCCATCAAATACAAAAGAATTTAATTATTCTATTAAACTGAAAATATTAAATTATAGAACACTACTTTTAACAATGCTGAATAAATTGCCAAATTTCAAGCTAATTTATAGCCTATAATAAAACGGAAAAAAGTTTGAAGTGCGATTAGTCAATAGTCGTCTATTGACAATATAGGGAACATTTTCTTTTAATGTATGTCTTTTATGGACTTCAATACATTTAAAAGAAAAATTACTTAAACTTTGTTTACAACCTATGTTCTTTTTAAATTTTTCATGAGGTTTTGACTCGAGCAAAAGAATATATACCACCACAAAACGTAGCTGTTTTTGTGTGTACCTGACTGTATAAGTCCGTCAGACTCTTCAGAATTAAAAAATATAGTACATTTCTACCTTGTTTAGAATAATCTGCATGCACAATATACATCCAACTGCTATTTTTAGATTTTAACGACAGCATTTGAGTATATGATATACTGATAATTATAGTATACTTTTTAGTATACTTTGTGATAAAATCTTTTATATTACAAGGGGAGAAAAGTGTTTTGTTATCCTCTATTTCGTAATCGACACAGTATCTGTCCCTTCCCTGCAGGATAATCGGGTTTGTACTACACTTTCAAAATGGAAAGTTCTTGTACTTTTGCAATCTGTTAAAGAGTTTGCACCTTACATCTTAACGATATTTGGAGTAAAGAATTTTCTTTTCATACCATTTGAGAAATTAAATAAATAAATATATCTGCATACGTTTCTTTAATATACAAAGTGTTTTTGTATTTCTCTGGAAATGCATTGTTAATAACATTATTTACATATCAGTAAACGTACCAAGAAACTGACTGGTTAAACGTGAATAGTATATAGTAGAAAAACATGAATTGTTCTATTACAGCACAGTAAACGATACATTTTGGTGTATAAAATGAATATGGGAAATGTAGACGTTTAAACTGCCCAAGAGTTTTAACAAGGCTTCTGCACATATGATTTAATAACAAATGCGAACAATGTGAAAATATTTATATTATTTCATTGTTAAATATTACTATAATTTTTGTAGACATTATTGCTACTTCCAAACTTAATTGAGACTGTACTGTAATGTAGAAAAAGCTATAAAAGTTATTTTTTTTCTTGGAACGTTATGCATTAAATCGGCAAACACGTTTCGGTGCAGACTAAAACGTACTAACGTCTAATGCACACATTATATTTATTTCTTATCTCTCTGTTTAAAAATTTTACATAAATTTTGTTTGAATTAGGAACGTCTATGCCTGCGTTTTACTGTAAAAGGTGTTTAAATACAGATTTCTTAAAGAAGACTAAGAAAAAGAATAAAGTATTACATTTTGTTTGTTCGTTATTTTAAAGCAAAATTTGGAAACGCGTTGACAATATTAAGTGAATTGTATCCATTTAGAAGTAAACATAAACATCTTTGTATTTCCCAAACTATAAAGATACGAGGAGAAAGTGGGTACATTAATTTAAATAATTTTATAACCGTGACTTTATATTTGTAAAAATTTCATGTAGTGTAGTTGTGAAAAGATAAATTCTACTAGAAGTCTTAATTCTACTGTATGTTATAAAGAATCGATAAAAGGGCGTAATCACTTTCTAAAATGAGATCCCATGCTCATTGGTCTCCCTCTCCCAGGTCTAAACTAAACTGAGCCGCCCTGCCCAGTAGACGCCGGTAGGGTAGTCGAGTAACGTGTTGAAGGGGCAGAACCTCTGGATCAAACCGAAATGTTACGCACAGAATAATCTCAAAGTGACTAGAACAGCCTCGCCCGCCGTCTGTCCATAATCATTTAAACATTCAGCGACGCGGTAATATTTAGTTCCTCAGCGTAGCTGAGCCCGTGCCAATATTCTAGCTAAAGGCAACTTATGTCACAATTTTGCTAAAGGTTCTTTTGCTTTTATAATAACATGAAAATTTAAAAACGTCAACGGAATTAATAATATTTTTTGAAAACATATACTACTGATAATCCGTAAATATATAAATTAAAGCAAAGCGCCGAATAATGGTTATATTAACCAAATATTATTGTAATTCAATAATTCTTCTGTTACTTTAAATCTTACGTTCCTACTTACAATGCACCCAAAAACTACTTACCAGTGTTCCAGAATTTAAATAATGAAACATTTTGCACATAATGTAGTGTTACTTTTGTAGTAATAATGTTTGGAAATTATAAATTTTAGCTTAGAAACATTGTTTGTGTTGGCCGAGGGTCTGGACTAGTCATACTAACGTAGTTTACTGGCAACTTGCTCTGTATATTATTAATGTTCTTTTGATTGACGGATTTGTTATAAAAATTTCATGTCCATAGTTGCAGTTATGTATCAGTATAATTTTTTTTCAAAACATTGTCTGTTTATACTACAAAAAGATTGACCTTTACATTTAGATGCTTTCAAAAAAAAAACAATTACTTACGATTCTGTGACACTAGGGTGAAAGGCTACACTAATGGAAATACTGTGCTGCGAATGGAATCTTCAAGCCAATGACCTCATCCCGCTTTGCTGTCAACCAACATTTGTTTCGCGGTGGGGCTTCTGCTTTTAGTGCATATTTTTGTGTAGAGAGCATTATTGTATATGTTAGCTATAAGTCTTAGAAGCTTTTGTTCCTTATAATTTAAACCAAACTATATAACTGTAGAAACATTCAATTTTAATTTAATTAATATTCAATTTTTCTATTGTGTTGAATTGTTGGGAACAAACTTTTTCCAAAACGTAAGCTTGAGTCAGGATAGATTCACTTTTCTGTACGTGAGCCGATTTTATTATACTGTCTGTCTGCAATTTTGAAAACTATCAGATATTTGTAAAAACTATCAATCAAAGTATCTCTTTTAACAAATATCTTAGGTTAAATTACAAAAATCATTATTTAAATTCGTGTTTATCGACGAGTTCAAGTTTTACTACGATACTTATGACTATTATAATTTATAATAATCTGCGTTTTCCTTTTTATAATGTGTGATTTTTAACGTATTTACCTTAAGTTATTTACAAGATATGAATACACAAGTTATGTACTTATAAATAACTATAATACATAATATTATGAACGTCTAAGAAACAAAAGATCTTATTTAATCACTGTGTTTAGAAGGTGATAAAATATTTTATCTTTCTAGTACAATATTTTAGCTATTAACAATTAATTCGATTTTTTCTAAACGTGTTTTCTATGCTAATGACATGGACCTACAACTACCTTTTGCAAACATAAACTATAGATGTAAACAGAAACGGAAACTATACTTCCTTAACACATACTTTAAAGTAATAAAGCAATATTTTTGTATAGCTTACTTAAAGTGCACACATTGGTAGGTTATGAATAGACTTCAGTAAAATATTATGCTAACAAATAAAACAAAGATGACCAATGTAATATACTGACGGTGGCTAAAGGCGTTGAGTGGTCGTATAAATACACGAAACCCATACATTATAGTATTTACATCTGAAATTTGTACGTCGGTAGGTATTATTAATATCTTCATTATTAATTGAACACTTTATTTGGTTATTTTTTCTGTATCTCAAATTGTTTATTTAATGGGGTGTAAATAGACACATTCACGTTTACGTATATACTTCCTCTTACACATTTTTACTTGGTTTGTCTGTGTTTGATTAAACATTTAACTAATTTCCAGTAGCATAAATACTATATGATGAGTGTAAATTATCAATTTGCCCTTCTTCAATTATAATGCATCTACCCTTGGAATAAGGACATAATTTATTAAAGTAAGGCCAGGATATTTTGTTTCCCATTAACACTATTGAAAATTTATTTTATTTCTGTTACGTAGAGAAAATAAAAATATTGGTGTATTATGTATGTGATGTGTACACGCCGCTACACATCAATAAATATCGGCGACTTCTTGGTCACGCCGACGATGTATAACCTTACAGTTGTAAACATTTGTTGTCTCTCCAGCTTCTCCTATGTCCGTTTACACTTGTGACAGCTTGGCTGTAAAACTGGGTTTCATTTAACGTCTGTTCTCTCCAGAAAACATGTAATCGACTAAACGTTTGTTCATATAGGAAACGTGCCATTACTTCCTTAAATTATCCGTTCACATCATTGAAGTTCTACATTTAGATCTTGCACTTTCTGTTTTAATATGTACAAAATCCGTTCTCCATTTCGTCTGTTTTCTGTCTGTTACACATATATTAGTTTTGGTTTGTGTGTTTTAGTCTGTTTTAATAATGCGAACTCTATCTGCAGTTGATGAGATATATGGAAGCATTTGTTGTGTTCAGTGGGAGGAACGATGACGTCTTAGAAGTTTTGATTGTTTCTGGCCTGTTTCCCTCGACATTCACGTTTAAAGATGCAATGAACTTTAACGTTGACTCTAACGTATAAAACGTTGTAGTTTATATTCATTTTATTTCAATTAATTCAAGTAAACGTTGTAGTTCAAAAATTTTTATTTCATTGAAAAAGGTTAGTCTTTTTGTTAAAATTTTTGCCTTCGGGTTCTTCTAAAACAATATTCAGTGATGGATGCTTATATTGTGTCTTTTTTCCAAATGTTTATATTGAGTTCACTTTTAATATTCTGAGGTGATGCGAAAAACTAACTATGCTGAGCGTATTCATTTGTTAATTTTCTCACAAAATTAAATCTAGTAAATTCTTATACAGTTATTGCTTTATTATAAGTGCTTTCATTTATTATCTGTGTTCTTCATTTATCAAAAAATTTCTAAAATATAAATGTGCTCACGAACCGTGTTACAATTAAAATATATCCATAATGTTCACCGACACGTGAAATAAGGCACGTATATATAATTAACGTTTTCTCGGTTAGTCAGTGCTGTCAACCAATCTTCAAAGAACATATAAAAGTGACGTCTTCGTGTTACCTTAATTACATGCTAATTAATTATTTACGAGTCTTTTGTAAAGTGAACGTAAGAGAAAGTGAAGTCAACTTTTGTAGTGCTCCCAGGTTGAGTATTAGATACTGAAAGTAGGGATTATTTAAGTTGTTTTTCTATTAAATGTATACAAAAATGTATATATTACAACTTATTAAATTAATAAAGTCAGTCACCCACTAATATTGTATGTGAAATTTTTTAAAACTGTATACGTTTAATGAAATTACATAATAATGTAATTTATACATTTTTTTCTCTATAGCGGGCAGATCAGAGGTCGGCAAAATCCTTCAAACCGTAATTACTGTAACGTTTATTAAGCAGCAAATCTTTGCTTATTCAAAGTTATAACTACTGTGAGACGTGTTATGTCTTCTTTCATGAAAACGCGGTAAATATTTACATGTTCTATTGTCGGTTCTTTTAATTCAGAGTACCGATACATTAAAGAAAGCTAGCTTTGTTACAGTGTAAAAAGACTCTCTTGCTTAAAACGACAGGCAAATCAAAGGAATTATTATCGTGGTAATTAATTTTTTATCCTGCATCAATGTAGTTAGGTTGTCGACATGCAGGATTGCGTTGACAAATTTCTGCACATGAAAGGGTCGGTTCCATAATACATAAGCTTCGGTTCGTGAGCTTCCAGTGCTAAGCTGCGGTTGGTGTAATCTAATTGTGTCAACGTGGACAGACAATAGTATGTCATCTTTCTAATGGTGCAGTCTGATTGGTGCACGGTGAAATCTTGTTGGTGCACAGACAGTTCCGAGAAGTGCTTCCGAATTAGGAACCCATTATTACATCAAAAGCTTCCGAAAGTTAATCTTCAGGTCGAGGTAGTAAGATGTAATAAGATGACATTACATGTTATTACATGTTATTATCATCGAACTGCTCAGACGTATTCTGTTAGAGTTTTGTAGTTTCAAAAATGTCTCGAATCGCAAGCGTTAAAAGTTAAAAGAAAATGTTGACATTATTAAAGAGTGTGAAAAAACAACTTTGAGTGTTCGAGATGCAGAAACCAAGTTTGATATTGGTAAAATACAAATAAGCGAAATTTTAAAGTCTAAAACAGAAATGTTGAACTGTCAGTTAGAAAATAGAAATCAAGAATGAAAAAGAAATTTTCCAAAAACAGAGGATTAGCAATCGATGTAATTACATATGAATGGTTGTGCAGAGCGAGAGCTAATAAAATAATAATTTCGGGGAACTTAATTCAAGAAAATGCATCTAAAATTGCTAAGAAAAGGGGTTTTGTAAACTTCAAGGCTTCTTATGGGTGGCTTGATAAATTTCAGAAACGGCATACAATTTTCTACAAAAATGCATCAGGAGAAACTGTATCGGTAAATATATGAGAAGTCCAAGATTAGAATAGGCCTACTTGTTTTGCAAGACATAATTGCTGACTCCAAGAAGGGAGGTATTTATAACCTCAATGAAACCGGACTCTTTTATCAGTGGACTGACCTGTGATATCAAACAATCAAAACATCGTGTGAATATGGCTAGAAATTTGGACAACATTTAATATTTCGACGTACGAAAAAACCAGTTGCTTCTCTGCTGTTAATATCGTTGCTTTACAAAAAGACTGGCTTTTTTTATTTTTTGACAACGCCGCGTCGCATCCTTACAATTTACGGTGTACTAAGACAAAGCTCATATTTCTGCATTCGAATAGTCTACTACAAGTGTTTGCCAGCCTTTAGAACAAAGAATCATTAAACAATTTTTAAGTAAACTACAAGTGGCGGGAGTTGAAAAATTTGCTAAATAATGTAGATAACATCAAAAACCGTTCGCAGAAGTATCGAATGATAGCCTGGGTACTTTTAATATTGTCGTATAGTGACTTTTTTTAACATAATCACTTGGATTATCAAGTCTGTTTAACAAATGTAACCAAACATGGTTTATAATTGTTTTATAAAGTATAGTTTCTTTGGTAAAGACAGAATCAATGCCTCTAGAGAACCTCAAGACAATGAAGCCGAAGAAGAATTTAATCGTATTTTAGATGTGTTTGGAGTGAGCCGCAGTGACTTTTTGGATATACACAATCGACTTGAAAAGAAAGACAATTCACTAAATTTAGACATCGTGTGCTCCTCGAGAAAAGTGTAAGAAAGCATAGAAGTAATATCATCTTATTTTGTTAAAACATAAAACAATGAAGAGACTTGGAATGAGTATACAAGGTGTGTTCAAAAAGTAGAACGAACTTTTGTAATACAGTGGTGACCAGCACACGGCTCGTGTTCAACAAGTAGCGTTGACTAGCGGCAACTATCGGAACTACAATGCTGCTTACGCGTCATGCTACAATAATTATTCTTGGTATTCGAATTACAGCAGCTGGAGTAAGAGTGTATAACAACTGTACTAACCTCTCGTCCCATGTTTAAAACAGTGAAAATGAAAGCTCTTAAAGAACAACGTGTATACATTAAATTTTGCTTCAAAGGCAGGTAAAACATTGAAAGTGCTTCAGCGAGCACATGGGAAAGGCTGTATGAGCCGAACGTAGTGCTACGGATGGTTCGATTGTTTTAAAGCGAGCACAACTTCGATGACGTTTCCATATATGGAATGCATCTCCGCAAAATTCGTGCAGCGTTTGTTAGCTGACGATCAGAAAGAGAACCATGTTGACACCAGTCAAAAACTGCTTGACTGGGCCAATCACGTTGAAAACGTCTGGAAAAATATAGTGACAGGAGACGAGAGTTTAATTTACGGCTATGATGTCGAAACCAAGGCACAATGGTCGCACTGGGTTGGGACGGGGTCGCCCCTATCAAAAAACGCCCACATAAGTCGGTCAAACATGAAGGCGATGTTGTTTTTTTGTTCTTTTTTACTAGAAAGGCTCAGTTTATTATGAATTCGTCCCACGTGGTCAGACTGTAAGCAAGGAGGTCTACATGGACGTTTTAAGGCGCTTGAAGGATGGTAAACCCAGTAAGAGACCTGAGCTGTGGGAAAACCAGAGTTGGATGTTACAACACAACAACGTGTCGGCTCATGTGTCCTTATCTCCTTATCTTCAGTTATCTGACAAAACAGCAGAAACCGTCTGCCCCACCCACCGTACTCTCCAGACTTCGCCACAGCAGCCTTTCTTTTTCTTTTAATAGTTGAAGGCAACCTTGAAAATACGTCGTTTTTATACTGTGAGTGACATTGAGGAAAATACGATACGACATTCCCAAAAACGCTTCCTAGAAACACACCAAAACTGGAAGAAACGATGGAAGATATACTTTGAAGGGAACAAACCTGAATAAATCCGTAATCACATTAATAAAGATTTTGTTACGTTTTTTTAACACACCTCGTATTTTATCAAAAAAATATTCTCTGCAATATGATGCGAAAGATAAAGCATACATTTATTCATTGGCAATACCGAATGACTTAATATAATGTGTAAAGCGGAAAAGAAATTGAAAGTGTGTTAATAAGCGGAAAAGATATTGATGTTAATAAAGCGAGAAAACTAACGAAACCACAATAACCTTTTTTTTTCAATTAGTGTCAGTGCTGTTTTTGAAGTTTAGTGCTGCATTTAAAGTACTGTAAGTGTATAAAATTTGACAATTCCTTTACTGTCGAATTATTCTTAGTGCAGGTATGTACGCATTTAATTGCTGTAATACATTTTGTGCTATATTTAAATTTTATAATTAGGGGTCTATTATACACGCTATTAAATGTAATAAAATAAATAAGTATATATGTATAAGTATATATGTATAAGTATATATGTATAAATATATATTAGCAATAATATTGTTAAGCCATTTCACAACTTCCTACGTGTTTCTCGGCTACCCCAGCGGAGTCTGGCTGTAATATATAGGCCTATGTGCGTACAAATTGCTGCTACTTTGAGATGAAGGACAATTATGTGACACTTGTCAGCTTGTCACGCGTCTTCGCACGGACATTATGAATTCCTACGGATACGTTGTGGACTTAAGAGAGAATGTCCTGAGCGTTCGCCAAATATGACAAAGATTTGAATGGCTAAAATGACAGGGTCCGCCAACCATTCGATTAAGCAAGTGGCCGAAGAAGAAGTCAACAGGTCTGATCAATAGTAAGCTTTCCTACTGCAGACGGAAATGGAAGAAGAACTAGCAGAGGAAGTACAAATAAGTGTAATGACAAAACAAGTTATTGGAAAGCTAACTATGTGTGTCGAGAAAAGACTCTTGCTTGTTCCTGAGTTAATGGAAGCGACCGGGGAAAACGTTGCTGAATATGAAGTTACGCAAGAGGTTGTTGACGAGCTCCAATCAGACTTGGACCAGCTAATGGTGTATAGGTCATCAGTACATGACGCAACGGGAGTGATTCCAGCAAAACTAGTGGCTGAGCGGAAGACTTGTATTCTTGGGAACTTGATGTTGGAGTCACTCACACAAGACTGAATTCGTAGAGCCGGAGAATTATATTTCGCAAGTAGACCAGCTATGTAGATCGCCTGGCCAAGCATTACTTCAGAGATGGTTTGCCAGTTCGGGACGAACAGGCTTAAGGAGGGGCAGTGTTACGCCATTACAGAACATTCTACGTGTTTCTCGGCAATATGTGTGTGTGTGTGTGTGTGTGTGTGTGTGTGTGTGTGTGCGAGCGCGCGCGCGTACATATTGCTGCTACTTTGAGATGAAGGACAATTACATGACACTTGTCACGCGTCCGCACCCGAGGCTGTTCCAGACTTCACCGGTCCGCGCGCACTGTGTTCAAGGCAGCAAGCAATTACGCTCCATTGTTTTCTAGTAGTGTTGACGCGTATTATGGATTACTATGGAATCTCAGCGGGATATAAATATAAGCATTCAGTGACGCTTAATTTCAGTTTTAGTGGCGATTTATTCCAGTGAGGTTCGAAGTTATTGTCGGGCGATTTACAAGTGGTGTATTAATGAAAAGTGATTATAGTGCGGAATTCTTTATAGTTGACATTATTATTTGTGTCGACAGCTTAACTTGAATTATTGTACGAGTATAATCTTGTTGAATAACTTGTTGATTTCAAACTGTTAATTGTGATCATTAACGTTGGTTTTTAGTGACTTCATTGGAGTCTTCTATTTTGTTTTCCACTGTACCATACGACGATCAGGAAAGACCGTCGTAACAGTAATGCTGTACTTATGTAATGTTTAAGAACCATATACGTAAAATTTTAAACAATTTCGTTTTACTTATATTCCGGAACTCACCATCACCCGCTGACACTGTTTTCCGAAAAGCAGACACTTCTTAATAACGGAGAGTTTTGCCTTACCCGATGATGACCGTTATAGGGAGATTATTCGTTTAAAATACAAGTGTATGAATGTCTTTCTTATACAACATTTCCAACAAGTGTCTGTCATGACAAAGACAATGGTTTAATGGTGACTACGCGAAACCACTTAGGCCATAGAAATTAAAGTGGTAACTTTAATTGTAAATTGTATATTATTGTTATAATATATTGTTCTATATATAGTTAAAATTCTATAGTAACAATCTCTCTCTCTCTCTCTCTCTCTCTCTCTCTCTCTCTCTCTCTCTCTCTCCCTCTTTTTTTTCACCTCCCTCACTTCGCTCCTTTTTTCAAATCTCAATCTTTTAATTTATTATGGAAAGTGTTTATTGTAATTGCCATTAAGCATTTAACGGTATTTTTCTACAGTTCGGACCGAGAATAATCAGATTCAGTAACCAGTATACACTGGACCAATGCAACGAGGCCGTTTATATTCTTTGAGTAAATAATTAGCTTTTTTATGGTATGTGTTAATTCTTTGAAGTCAATTTTGTTTAAAGTAAAATAAATTCCTTTTCTTTTTATGTTACACTGTTGACTGAGACACAAGCCTGTATGAACGTAAATATTTGCTTTTCACATTCCTATCTCTAAATCAAACCAATATCTCCCAAACCATACTGTTATCTTCATATAAATATTAAAGTAATTTCTGAAAAATTAACATTTTATTTTTCTAACTGTCCCTGAAAAAAACACGTAATTTATTTTTTGAATTAAAGTACATGTATTTTATCATATCACCGTAGCAGTCTTAAAAAGTATAATGAATGTCACATCCTACAATCTAAGCTATCTCGTACACACATAACAAACCTCTGAGTTATACAAGAACTTCTAATTTAAAGTATTATACGCATACAAACTGTAGGTATAAATTACACAGTAAATAAAAATAATCATTGTGATATATGCTTCAACTGACCAAATTACTGCATAAATAAATTACTTCTTATGAAGAGAGGCAACACAAATTTACGAATAGCAACATAAATGGAAGGGCTAACGTAAACAGCGACTCTAGTATATGAAACTATATTTTTGTAACGTTTACAAATAAGCAGTTTTTAGAAACATGTGACTTCAGTATGTTACGGTCCTATGAAGTATGCAAGTTACCACAATTTTGTAGGCTCTTATTCTTCACGTAAACTACTGGCAGATTACTGACAGAGTGGCCTGAATAATAATTAAATATTCATACCTTCCGAAATGTATGGTATAATATTCACAGGGAATAAAATTTCAGTGAATCAACCACTGAAAGCAACGAACAAATCGAAGGCATCTAGGAATTCTAACAACATACGGAAAAGGAAAACTTGTTGACATCATAGTTAAAATGTATCTATTTATTGATGACAAAATTGATTAAACACTACTGTTTGGATTTATATTTATATTTGTTTGATGTATGGTCTGTGTGTTATATATAAAGATTTGAGTTATATAATGTAATAATGTACAAATATTTTACAGACGAGGAACAGATTTATCGTTTTTAAAACTGAAATATATAAAAAATAAACGTGATTACAATAAAAATTTGTATTCCAAGATAGCATTGTATTGTATATATAATAATTTGACACATGTAATAGACTTTAAATTTAAAATATTATTAAAACTATAGTACTGCAAACAAATTTTTTATCTTTACACTTCATAAACGTGCGTCACAATACAAAACTTCCTACAAAAAGTTAAAAACAGGGTATTTAATTAACTTGTATATTTGCATAATTTCTGGTAGTTAAAATTAAAATTAAATTATATTAACTATACTTTGTAGCGTATGTTTATCGATTGATTCACTTTTGCTGATAAAGAATAATTTACTGAGATCAAATATGTTAACAATTTTAAGAACTAAATTCATAACTGAAAATGAAATAATATAATAATCAGAATTCATTATTTTTAATTTGATACGAACTATCTTTTTTAATATTTAACGAATACGGTTGAAATACGTACCTTTACCTTTATTCTTAAAAATAGTTTATCTTTTACAGAAATAAATATACGAATTCATTATTAAAATCGCTGTTGTTACACTTACGTAATTCAAAAACAGAGTTATAAAACATTTACTTCTCAGCTTTCTAATTTAATTTTCTTGAGTAGTAAAATCAAATTTTTAAAATTCACATTGTAATTCAGAAAGTATAATTTATTTTAAGAGACATTTTAAAATCTCATTACGTTACTAAGACTTCGTACCCAAGTCATTCAAGTTTATTAAATTAGATGTAGTAAACTAAGTTACTCAGTGAATTACAGTTAGTGGAGATTCTTACAGCAGTAAATTGAATTGAAGTAAAACACCCAGTCTCCTATCAGTGAGAGCATTTTGGAAGGTATTTTTAATGTTGTTAAGTTTGTATTCTTGCTTATCGTAATATTAGGTACTTCTTCTTCATGCTACACGTGTACTTTTAAAATTCAATTTATCGAGGGTAAAGGAAGGCAGTTCGTCTAGAATACGTGTTTCTCAACACAAAGGATTCACAAATAAACAGGAGCTCTTATGCGAAGCTTTATGTAGGATTCTCAACTTGTCCTTAATGATTACGGCTTCACTTTATGCTAACTATTTACCAAAGACGACTAAATATATTTTCAATACTGAAGTCTATTAAATATTGTAACGGTTTGTTACATTTCGTCTCCCCCCTTATCTTATCTAAACATGTGCCTCACAGGGGTAGGCTTGGTGAATGTGTGTGGTAATCGGCGTGACGTCGATACGAAGTTGAACGTAGGACACGCGTTATCTCACGTTGGTCTGTGGTGACATACCTGGGGACTACCTATCACCGGTTTCCAGTCGTAAGTAGTCAGTAGCCAGTAGCGAGGTAGCGAGGCCTCCTGGCTGTTCCCATCACGTCTGTGTAATTTGTTCTGCCTTACGAGGTAAGGAGGTACCGAACACATTTGCTTCATTAATTCAGAAATCATGAATCATTCAGTTTATTATGTAAAGCGGTAATTATTATGTCATAATCAATTAACGATTCTCATGAAAATGAAATTATGTACAGTTTGAAGTCTATCCGTAGACAGTATGTAACAGGTACATGTTTTGTCAATCAAGATATTAATTAGAGCAATTATGCGTATTTTATTAAAGATTAATCTTCAATTCATTAACTGATAACCTTTCGTTAATAATTTTCTGTACGATCCTTATTGTCATAGCAGAATGCATGACCTATCAGTCACGCTTGTTGTACTAAAAAGTATATCCTATTATATCGCTGCACATGTCACGGGTAGTTAAACCGTTAGAATTAAATTAATCTCAATGTGCAGGCTGCAGGTGTACGGGTGAATAACACGTGAAAACTGCTTGTTTGAACTTCAGTCCAGCAAACGGTGCGTGTTCGGAAAACTGTGCTTTTGGCACCGTTCTGCATTTGCTCAAGTAGTCACGGACGTTACCTTTTCACGACTTGTGGACATCTCTCGGCGTGTGCCTTCATCGTAGGAAAGCCCGAGTATCGGAGGACTATCAGGTGACCTCAAACCATTCATAAATTTTGGGGACCTAAATCGCAATACAAGTTTCCTCACTCAACAACCTACCATAGTGATCGCAATTTTTCTAGAGTCGGAGAGCGAAATCTGGGAAATACTATTTCATCCATAATTTTAAATAATAAAACAGGTGTTAACAAACTATGTCCTGAAAATTGAGTCTGCTAAGACCTCCACTTGTAGTGTCGTGTGCCGCATGGTGACATAGAGCGTAACTTGAGAGCAGAAAATAAGTAATTGATGTATACTTAATGTGAATCGTACAGTTAGTCTCAGTTTATAGAATTTAAAGTTAAAGAAATAAAATTTTATTTTCCTAATAATAAGGTGCACCTATTAAAGTAATTTAGTCAACGTTCTTAACAGAGACAGTAATGTGAATCTTTTATGATATATGTAATGTAAAGCTATTGTAGAAAAATTGTAAAGTCAGGAGACCTAGTTGCTGCTCTGTTCATCGTGATAAATTTGTGTCGTTAGAATAAATTATTATTTATTATTACCACGTGTTACGTTGTTTACATATGGCAGCCCACTTTGGGTTCCCAGTGTTGTGACCCTGACCAAAGGGGGAGTTACAATATTATTAAATTTAAACCCATCGGGGAAAACAGAATAATATATGCAAACCTCTGACATTATGGTAAAAGTGGGCCCAATATTCGCCTATAATATTCAGAAAGCCTAATATATTGACTACGATTAACTTTTATTATTATTATTTTAATTAATAACGATTACTAGAAATTTTGAAAACGCGCTCGCGTACAATTAGGCCTATGCACAAAAATATTATCTACGATTGGTTTTAACGGCTTCGTAGTAGAAATTCTGGGGGGTGGGCAGAAGCTGTCACTCTTCAGCTGGCTAACAGGACACTGGTATTGAAAATGTTGTGTGTGCCGCTTGAAAAAATCGTAAACCACGGTGGGACCGACCGGTTGGGTGAATTGCTCTAGGTCAGTGAGTCGCGAATGATGGCCTACCTTTTTAATATGGCCTGGCTTTTAACCAGGGAACCAAACCTTTTTAATATGAGGAGGTATGAGTCCCTCTGCTGTAGTGTTTCACCAAACATCAGAGCTAAGGAAGGCGTTGCTGTATTTCTTAGAAACACATATCCTGCCACACATATCATACTCGCTACGCCTTTACAAGTAGTTTACTACGGCCACTGAAGATGACGATCTGCTACGTATATTTACAGGATTGTGCATGGCGAGCAGGGTATCTACAGGATCTGGACGAACCAAATCCACTATCCACCATCTGCATTACTCCTGATTGGGACTTCAACGCCGATGGTCCCACTTGTAGTTGTCACAGGACGAACGTCACTTGATTATGAATTGAAGATCTGTTGCAAAAGCACACATTTCAATATTGGAAGTGGTACTTTCTCGGCTATCGATATGTAACCCCAGTCTTGTTCCACGTCTCTTGTGGCGAATGCTCCCAGACCTTCACGGGAGCGAACACTTCCCAGTGCTCTAACAACCAGAACTCCTAAGAGCGTTATTCGCATGCCAGAGGATTGAGTGTGGACCGTGCTGATTGTACAGGCTTTATTGCTGCAGTACCCTGTACAGATGTCAGTGAAAATGTAGAATAATACGTGCACAGGTTTACAGTTGATATCACTTCAGCAGCTACGAATTATATCCCTTGGACGGGTGGTCGTTCATCCAGGATGCTAGTACCGTGGTGTCTCTTATTTCGAGAGATGAAATAAGAGAGACCCGATAAGCCTTAAAAGTGTTTAAACAAGCGCCGACCGAAGACAGTCCCATCACTTTTAAATGACTCCGAACCCCCGCTCGTAGGACAATATTCGCTTCTAAAAGATCAAGTCGGGAAAACTACGTCTCGACAATAACATGGTCGACCTCAGTCACAGAAGATGGCACATCTGCGTTTAAGCCTATCGAATGTACAGAAAGCGATTGTGATTTGATTTACAACTACAGTGAGGTTGCTAACAGCTTGGGTTTGCATATAATTTTCGTATCCAGTCAACGTATCTTATATAGAAATCACTACAGAAGAATGATACCAAAAAGATTATCTCTCACAAACGTACAAAACATGTGTTTCCAAAAAAGCTAGATGGATTAAGTTAAAGATAGATATATAGTTAGAGACAGAAAGAGAGAGAGAGAGAGAGAGAGAGAGAGAGAGAGAGAGAGAGAGAGAGAGAGAGAGAGAGAGAGAGAGAGAGAGAGAGAGAGAGAGAGAGAGACGCTTAACCAAATTTCTGAGTGCGTAGGTTTGTGTATGTCTTTACAGACGCCAAAACACTGTATGCTAAACACATTCTTTCACTAGTGGCAGACCAAAAATACGGTAGAACTTCCATAACTAGAATCTCAGGGAAATGAGAAAAATACAGTTACCAAATATTCTAGAGACTGAGGTTCGAATTATCCCTATTAAAGAAACTAGGATTACTAAAATTCATGTTATAGAGGTACGCGTGTAGCGGAATAGATTGTATAGTCTCGCTAGCTAGTTTGACGGCACACAGATAACTGCGGTTCTCTATGTACGACTCTGAACAACAGTGGTTGCTGGTGATAGGGTTACAACGTAGCACAAAAAAGTTATGGTCTGACCTAAATAAAAAACATAATTGGTTATCAAATTTACATTTTAAAATTGTGTATGCTTGATTTACTAAAAACGTTTAAAACCAAAAACTGTAAAAATTATATTCAGTAATTCTTATTTACTTATTTATTCTACCTGCTACTGTTTATTTTATAGATGTATATATATATAAAGACAACAGGGATGTTGGGGATTGTGTTGTTAAACACAAACCATATTACGTTAATTTTTTTTTTTTTAATTATTTAAATGTTTACACTTATTTAACTGATAAATTATGATATTTTTATAACAATTGTGAACGATAAAAATAATTTGTCGTAACCAGTATCTGAGTTTTACGCTCCTAATTTTGTTAACATAATGAGGAATATAAAAAGTGGCAGTTACCCTTCGTTCAGGTCAACTTGCAACCACGGGCTGCCATTGCTGAAAAATATGTCCTCTTGTTGCTAAATACAAATCCTGTAACATGGATATGGAATTTTATGAATTGAACACGTTATAAATATGTGTATTTTGAAACTGTACCTTTATGCGTACCCGCAGTACATATTTGATGTTTTTAATATGCTTTTGTAACGATATATTACGATGTGGAAAAGAAGAAGTGTGCTAATAGTAAATTTTCCTATTTTTTAATGTAAAGCAAAAATGCGTGCTGTTTTCATTTGGGAGGTTAGGTAACAATGTTTTTCGGTTTTTAGTTTACAGCTGAAATAAATAAAAGCCATGGTTGGGAAAAAATGACTTTTAATGTGTATATACAATACTTATTACAGAGTAGCGCTTAAAATAAAGAACCTAACGTTTTTAAGTTGACAAATTAACAAAACTACAACAGCAAATGTAAACTGAAAAATACAAATATTAATGTTGTGGTTAATGGAAAAAAACCCAATGTATTAAGAAATGCCAACATACGCTCTATATATTGTACATAATGGACGTTTCTTTTTGGTTAGCCACAAAACGAGTACTTGTTGGAAAACAAATAGACTATTACAGAAAAAACAGTTCTGCCACAAAAAGTGACATGTATAGTAATAGGCCTTACTTCGAGTTGGGGTTTTTCGTGGTTTTCTTAAAAAAAAGAGTTTTACATTAGAGACGTATTGGTTTCCACGTGTAATTTCAGTTTTCATGTTAACCTAACAACATCACCTTTTGTCGTCACAGGCACGCGCCGGTGATATATTACTGCTACAAACATTTTCCATTAAAAAAATGGCAAAAGAAACCAATTGAAATCGCAAGAAAACTATTTTGCAACATACGAAATTAAGATTTGTATAATTCTTTTACCTACATAAAATTATGTGCGATATTTACTGCATATAGAAGGCAAAGCATCATAATCGAAATATCGAAAATAACTGCGGTACGCATATTTTCCTTTTACAGTTTGTAATAAAGAATAAAAGTTAATACAATATCCTTTGATGAGATACAGAATATAATAAAAATACAGTTTGATGTTATAAAAGCAAAAGTTTACAATAAAAAAAGTTATCGTTGGATAAAAAATAAAAAATAATTTTGTTTCAAATTTACATTTTAAAATTTTATAAGATTTATTTACTAAAATCATTTAAAACCAAAAACTGTAAAAATTATATACTGCAATTCTTATTTACTTGTTTATTCTAACAGCTACTGTTTAGTCCATAGATGTATACGTAAACGCAAAAGGGATAGTGGGGACTTCATATTTCAACAGGAAACTGAGTCGTCTTTTCTACAGTGTAAACTCGCCACCTTCAACTTACAGAAATTTACGCTTCTAAGCTTCAAGATACGCACATCCGAACGTCATTGTATTATAGAGGCTCAATGGCATAGGCAGAAAGTGACCAAAATTCAAGTTATCTACATATATTAAAAAACATATTCGAGGTGTAAAGGTAAAATAACATGGCGTTGTTTAAGGAGAGTAAAGAGAAATGAACACAATTCGAAGTATCATGGGATTAGAGTTGTCGAGGTTCCAGATACAATAGAGTTCCACTATATAAACTAATTACTGGTAGCTTAATACCTTTAACTATTACATACTTGTGCTGATAACGAACATCCTATTAATTTTATTAAACAAATGTAGTAGAAACGGTAGAAAATTTTACTAATAAACATTAGTAAACTTCAGGGAATCGTCTTGTAATTTCTTTATGCGTAACAATAACTTTTCCTGAAACGAAATTTTTTTTTAATGAAGTACTCGGGAATTTAGTACTAACAGCTTAAGCTATTTAGTCACGTAGGCGTTTGTAAAGCTGTGTGTAAATAGATTAAGTTTGACACTCAAAACCCTAACATACCTTGCACTAATTCTGCGTTGTCCAAATTTCAAGCATCAACTTATTAGTATAGAGTTTAACTATAGATACCTCTTTAACTAAATCGTACAAAAATAGCTTCTTCTAAATCTGGTCTTAATCTGGTGTGATAGTTTACAAATAAAAAATATTTGCTCTTGATTCCAAATTTCTTATTATCAATCCATCCTTAGATTTGATTAGCTCGTTCACTGTAGAGATTGACCTAGAGTCATTGCTGTACCTCGGGCATATAGCCCATAACAGCTCTTAAAACCCCTATTATGGTTCCCCTGACTTACCACCGTCGATGACAGCTTACCAGGGAAGGGCCGGTAAGTTCCTTTCCCTTCACCTTAATCTGGATACGTCAACGAGCAGCCTGGAACCTTTCCCTTACCCAGAGACTCAAGCAAGCGCTTCGCCGCTGTGGTATGTAAAAACTAAATTGATGATACAAGATTGTTGCTCAGCAGTGGCCTCGTGGAGACGGTGTTTCGGTGCCCATACAGGCGGATGGGGGAGGGCAAACCCCCAAACTCAAGCCAAGTAGGCCTACAGGCGCCGCTTAGTACAAGCGCCGGTTACATAGAACCACAGGATTGTCCCTCCAAACGCATGACATATGCTTTGGTCCGATTATCAGCTTTGCTATCGCCGAAAATCGGTTAACCCCGAGCCTCGCAACACAGCATGAGCCATGGTGGAGGTTTCGGAGGGAGAAGAACCACTGATAATCAACGGTACAACACCAACTCGCACCCCAGAACCTACCCAGTTCCACCTGACAGAGTTCAGCCAGCCACACAGCGACTTACTCCCTCGCGTGAACAAAGGTACGTTGCATGAACAGGCTATGCTACTAGGGTTTACTACCACTATTATACTTAGATCCTTCGGGACAGGAGTGGTAACCTCGCGGCTACTGCAAGGGTTGAGACAATCCTGGTTCCCGTTTGCAGGGTACGCACCTTAGACCGGTTAACACCTGCCTCAATCCAGCTGAAATATCAGCGTCCACGATGAGCCGCTGGAAATGCCAGAAGTCAGAAGCCTCGATAGCGGTATAGCAAACAACCTCTTGACCCCCCCCCGCTGGGAAAAGTAACCCAGATGTCCATCTAGGAGGATGTACTCTATTAATATTACATTCAGTCCAATACAAATGAAAAATGACAAAATGAAGTCAATGTCTAACGTAGGTTTAAAGTTGGCTATATTTTTTTTTTATTTGAATATTTCATTATATTTGTACTGACACAAGAACAAGAATAAGGAGTTTAATAGAGTAGAAACATGGTGTCAAGTACAAACTGAGCATTAGAAAGTCTAAACTAATATCTTTTCATTGTACTGTGCGAATTTCCATGTTTATTGAAATATTAAGCTACAAAGATGAAATCTAAATGTAAATTAGTCCCTGTAAATTAGTATTTCTTGTTCGTGCCAGAAAATATTCAAACTTAAATAAATGGGATGTTCTAGTTTCAGTCCGCAATAAAATATGCAATTCTGATTTTCTGAAACTCTTTCTAAAAATATTTCAGTACAGCACTGGGGACAAAGTTATTTAAATTAATATTTATGTATGAAACTACGACAACCGATCTTAAAAAATCAATACTATACACCAAGGTTTAAAAGGCAGGGGTGTATTTTAAGCCCACTGCTATTCAACCTGGTGTTGGATGATGTTGTCAAAAAATGTGAAGAAAGTATGAGTAAATATAGAATAGGATACAGGAATATGAAGATAATAACAATAACAGAATTATGCTACGCAGAAGATTTAATAATTATAGGAGAAACAGAAAAACAGTTACAGAATAACATAAAGGTACTTAATGAAGAACTTAGAAAGAAAAACATGAAGACTAATATACAGAAGACTAAAACTATGATAATAGGAAATTCAGAAGAGAAACACAGTATAGAACTTGATGGAAAATATTTAGAACAAGTAAAAAGTTATAAATATCTGGGAGTAGTGATTAACAGCAATGGGAATTTACAGGAAGAAATAAATTAAAGAGTTGCGAAAACAGGAAGATTATTCAATAGTATTAAATCAAGTTTCCTGGGTAAAAAAGAAATACCCACTAGGATAAAAACAGAAATAGTCAGAAAAATCATGAAGCCAGTATTAACTTACAGAAGCGAAACATGTCAATGACCCTGCATAATTCTTTTGTTCAGGTTCTATTTTAGCTTTTTGTGTGTTAACATAACTTTATGAAAAGGGTTAACATACAAAAAGCTAAAACAGAACCTGAACAAAAGAATTATGCAGGGTCATTGACTTACATAGGTTCACATACTAGAAAAAATATAAAATGTTTTAATAAATACGGAGTAGATATAGCTATTAAAAAATGTGAAACGGTATTTGATAAGATAAGGAATAAAAATGTGAAAAAATCCCAGTATTACAGAAAAGCGGAATTTATAAATTAAAATGTAAAGACTGCAAAAAAGTGTACCTAGGTGAGACAGGACGAAAATTCGTATGCAGGTTGTCTGACCACAAACGTGGAGAAGGTAATAGAACAACGAATTCGTTATATACAAGACATTTCATAGAAGACAATCGTAAGTTTGTTGATGCTTTGGAAGACTACGAAACTGTAAAAGTAGTAAATGACACAGTTGAAAGGAAGCTTAGAGAGGAGTTAGAAATATCGAAAGAAAGAGAAAAAGGGTTAGACAATTTAATTAATACTAAAATTAAATTTGATAATGAAGAAATATTGTATAACATATTTAAGAAGTAAATGATAGAGGACAGATAGATAAGATTAAGAATTAAATTGCATAGGACTAATTGGATGGTTTTAAAATAAGGGTGTGTGACTGGCCCACAAGTGTGAATGAGAAAGACGGTGGTTAAAAGGAACGTACACACACACACACACACACACACACACACACAACACTGAAACACAAGGAATTTGATAGAAAAATATGTAACTGTCCAGATGGAGGTGACAGGGCTTAGAGGGTGGGGAAGGGACATTTGAATTATAGCTTGTTGTGTGTGAGCAGGGTGGGGTAGTGTGGGGGTGAAGGGGTTGTTTTATGTCTGTTCATTTCCGATCTGACGATGAGCTGTGAAGCTTGAAAGCGCTAATCGGAATAATTTTTATATAGTGGTGTGCAACAGTGATAATTCTGCTAATAATAATAATAGTTACAATAATAATATATAATTTCGAATATTATACTTTCTATATTATTTAAGTATTAATATTATTACTACTACTATACTATTTTTTTTAATGGAAAGTTTAGCGAGGATTACACAAACTTAAGTTTAATTATAAGTATAACAAAAGCTCTACATTATTTGTGTCGACAATAATTGCTTCGGCAATATTTTTGATAGGGAGAGAGAAAGAGAGCGAAATATACAATATATGTTTCGGGAATATTCATTGTCATCATTAGGAACTGTATACGGACAACAGAGAAAAACCAAAGACTTAACCAGATCAATTAATGGATTGAATGTGTGTGTGTGTGTGTGTGTGTGTGTGTGAGCGTGTACGCGCGCGCTCATGCGTGCATTTGGGGGGGATTTGCGTGCATGCGTGGTTTTGTTTTACATCGGCAAAAATTTCTTACACATTATTTTACTTAAATAGATAGTCATAACTGCAATGTTCCCAAAACCTAAATAATATCCTATATACACGTGCATAAACATACATACATGCGTGTGTGTGTGTGTGTGTGTGTGCGCGCGCGCGCGCGCTCGCCAGAGAGAGAGGGAGAGAGAGAGAGAGAGAGAGAGAGAGAGAGTCAAATAAAAATAAAATAAATTATTTCCGCAGAAGCCTTAAAAGTAGTTGAGTATTACTGCTGTTTAAAGGGAACGGATGAATATTGTCTTTTACATTTTTTAGAAGCCTGCAACTTTCACTTTGAAATTTTTTATTATGCATGTAATACTGCCTTTGCACATGCATCTTTAGCGAATAATCCTCTTTATTATATCAGTATTTCTCATTTAGTTGGGATGAACAAATTTGAGGGGAAATAAAATAAAGTGATAAACTGCAACTGTAAATACAAAAATGAAAATACGATTATGAGACGGAGAGCTGAGCTGTATGTATGTGTATGTGTATGCGTTAACACGGGATGTGCAATGTAAACGAATTGATAAGAAGGCAAAGTTTACTAGTATGGTCACAGGTACTAGATAGCCTCATACCTTAAATTTGCTGACCATATGACTCGTAAACGAGCTTTTTACTGGCACCTTTCCTTAGTTTTGGTTTGACAATCGTTGTGGTACAGTAGTATTAGAGTCGTGAATTTTTATCTAAACGGAGTCATTAATTCCAAGAAAGTAAATACGAATGACCCTCTACATTTTTATGAGGGATATCAGTAGACACTACAGGATGAAACGTTCAAATGAGCATATTAGTTCTGGGTGTGTACGAAGGAAAAACATTAGTCAAGGGTACATAAAACAAAGAGTTAATTCTGGGAGCACCAAGTGCCAAAAATAGAACTCGAAATTTTAATAAAATTGTAAATGTTTATTTGGGAGAAAATACGTATCTGTAGTCTCCGTATTTTGTAACCGTAGTAATTTCACAGAATTTAATATGTTTCAACGATCATTGAAAAGTATGGATCGCTTTCAAAATGTTTGTAAACTGTGTTAAAAAAAACTTTATACTTTGTTATTAGTTATGTATATTTGTGAAGAATGTTATATACAGAGATCGATGGAAACATGTATGCACTGAAAAGCTACGTTTAAATTATTTATCATCAAGGTATGATGGTTACAAATTTAACTAGCAAACTAACGCAGTAGTTTGAAACTTTTAGTATTTATTTATTATTGTTTGCTCTACAAAATAGAAAAATATATTTTATTGCTATGTTACTCATAAAATTGTAGAGTAGTTCGGTTTTCGTAATTTTTTTTGCTAATATGAAAAATTTTCTTTTGTACAATCGCCAACTAGGAATGTAAATTATAGTTATATAATTATATAATGTTATTCAACATGTCTCTATTTTTTTTTTACTCTCCTTTTCCTAGCCCTCGAGTTGGTGCGCCAAATATGTTGGATTTGTTTGTACTTATTGTAAATGAGTATAAATGCTCAATTAGTCTCAGCAATATTCTGAGTTGTATGTTTAATAATATTTATTTATAAATGAGAACACACTTCTGTTGCTGCTCTGAATCATTCAATTTTTATTCCTTAATTCTCTTATTATAATAATTTTCTTTTCTTCTATTAATTAATAACAAATTTTCCTTTTTAAGGATCCTGATTCATCTAGCTCTGGGATGCACGAAACAATTTTTTATCTCAGGGTTATAACCAAATTAACAATCGTCTTCAGTAAAATTATAAATTCATACAACAAGGTTTACGTTAATAACATACATGAAGAAACAAAAATTTTAATGTGTAGTAATTAATTGTTGTTTGTGTATGATTGTTTGGATGTGAGTTCTTGTGATTATACAAAAAGAAATCAATTCAGATAATTTTACAAACTTAATATTACACATTACAAATATAAAACTAATAAAACAATTAAAATAATTAATAATTAGACATTAGTAATACAACTGACAAGAGAAAAAAATAATAAAATATTTGTCTATTATATAGCTCATAGTTTATGAATTTTTCAACATGGCGCGCTGCTGTCCCCTTTCAGTAACAGTTAAATAAAGCAAGGGACGCCATGTTCCTTGAGTTGTATACACACTACTAAATGTTTAATAAAAATTACATGAGTTCTTCACTTTTGTTTGTTCAAAATAAGTTTGTGTCACTCACTTTGTATATCATAGATTATGTTTATAAATGTAGTCGCACTAAATGTGTTCGTTATTTAGTTTGTATTGAAGTGTTGTGTAAAACGTTGATAGTTGTCAAGATGGCTTTAGTATTAAAACGGTCTCACCAAATTCTAAGATGTAGTACTCCATTTTAGGATATTATTTTCAGCTTTCCTTCTTCAGGTTGGTCGAATATATATTATTCGTTAGTTTAGTGATATCTCCTATAACTTTACTTGTTTTTTACTTTAATTTTTCCTCTAATATTGGTTAGATTGGCAACTGATTTATTTTGTTCTTTTTGCATTGAACGCCCACACTAGAAAAAAAACTTTCATCTTTGTAAAACCAGCTTTAGATTCATTTATAAGAGGTCTTGGTTTGTTTGGTGTATTTTTCGGTCTCAGGGCTGTTTTATCCGCCTCCAGTAAATACAAGTTTTTTAGATAACCTTACGTTTCCTGATTATTTTTACATAATCCCGTTTATGTTTTTATTTCATTTAATTTTATATTGTCACTCACACTAATGAATTTGATTTTATTGTTATATGGTCACCTTATATAAAATACGCCATTCTCACCTTTTGGCCATACTAGGTTCATAACACTTTATATTTTTATCATTGTTTACACTGTGTCATTTGCACTGTTTCATTATTATTATTTATCACTTTTCTATTCACTTATCTCACCTTGTATGTTTTTCGAGTAAACACAATTATGAAAATAATTACCTTGTCTTTACCATAACACTATATACGAGCTAATTACAAATCCAGTATTAGGTTAAATACCTAGCTTGACTTTTAGGTTTGTGTTATACAAATGATTTTCCTTAACTCTAAATACATTTTTTACTTACATACTACAACATTATTATTTAAAATATTATAATAAAATATACAAAATCACTTCCCTAATCTATTGGGTAATTAGTATGTCAAAGACACAGTCCAGTCTAGTCCTTTATTATGTCTGTTTGTAAAATTATTTACTATATTTGTTTACAAAGCTAATTCCGGTTTTTAATTTATTCATGCATCTGTAAAATACTTATTTTTTATTCATGGTTTATTGTTTTAGTTATTATAATTCTTCCTTATATAATTATTTTTGGTTGTTCTCATTTGATTATTCATTCTTTATTGCATTCCTCATTCAGTTACATAGTATTTGTCTATTTGATTAGTTTTACTATAAATTTTGATGATTAAATTGAGTTTTCTTTTTTGTATTATCTCGGGATGCTACATATTGCCTCCCTGCCAAAAATGATTATTTCTGAAAGCAAATTTATATGGTTGAGGAAATGATTATTTACAGTGACTTAGTTTCTTCATAATATTTCTTCAATGAAGCCTGGTTATATGTTCCTTTAGTCTTCTTAGTAATGGTATCCATTATCTCATAAGTATTATTTGATCTATCTTTGATAATGATCTATGGTCCAGTATAAAGTAGTAACAGTTTCTTTGTAATTCCTTCGATGGTACTGGGTAATTCTCTATTCCTAAGTGACACCTTCTCTCCTACTTGATATTTTATGACGTTCTGTTGTTTTTTTTGTATTTATTCTTTTTCTTTTCTGTCTTTTCGATTATTTTGTTATAAAATCTTACAGTATCAAATTTGTATTCAAGGTTTTCTAGAAAATTTATCATTTCTTTAATTTCTCGGGGTGGTGGTTTTTCATACATGACTGTGTATGGGGTAGTTTCGATTGACTGGTGATATGCCAAATTTTCAAAACTTTCTGCTACTGACAGGTACTCACTCCACTTTCTTTGTTGGTCAAAGCAGTACGTTCTAAGTATTCTTCCAACCTCCCTTAGTACTCTCTCAGCTGGATTGCTACTTGGATGGTAAACTGAGGTTTTATATGTTTTTATTCCGTGGTTGAATAGAGTATTTTTCCACTTTCTCCCTTTGAATTGCGTACCGTGGTCAGTAATAATAGATTTCGGTGTTCCTAGTTCTGGTATGTACTGATTAATGATTACATCAATTATCTTCTTGGTGGTTGCGCGAGTATAATGGGATATAATTTTGTAAATTTTGTAGAATGATCGAACATTATTATGATAAATTTATATCTGTGTCGTCCTCCACTGCGAGGAAATGGTCTGCATATATCCAGGAATACTTTTTCTAATTTATGTTTTGATGTTATGGGTATCATTACTCCTTCTTTTTTCTCATTGTTACATTTTACTAATTGGCAAATATGACAAGTTTGGATATAGCTTTGGACTCTTTTATTGATATCTTTAATGTACACATGTTCTTACAACGCTTTGATTAGGTTTAGTGCTCCCATGTGACCATATCGAATGTGGTAGTCCAAGATTAACTCTTTTTTAATGGTTCTGGGTATTATTAATTTCCAATTATTCTGGTTGAATTTAGTTTTTACAAATAATATGTCGTCATGTATACAGTAAAATTTTACTATATTGTCATCTTGCTCAGTTAATCTTTGTCTGATTTTAATTAATTTTGCATCCGTCTTTTGTTGTTGCTTAATTTCTCTAACAATGTTCTCCAAATCAGATCAATCAGATCTATTCTTTATTATATGGTATATCTTTGCTACTTCTTCTTTTTCTCCTTCAAAAGTCTGGTTTTCTAAGTTAATTCGAGATAGTCCGTCGGCTGCGATATTTTTCTTTCCTGGTATGTATTCCCAATTTATATTGTACTCCTATAATGCTAGTACCCATCTGGTTAACCTACCATGGCTTAATTTACACTTTTTTAGAAATGATATTGATTTATGGTCAGACCTGACCGTTATTGGGTATCATAAGATGTAAGTTCTGAAATTATTGCACGCAAATACCACACTCAGTAACTCCTTTTCGGTGACATTGTAGTTTCGTTCGCAGCTGTTCAGTACCCTACTGGCAAAACTAATAACCATGTGGTTTCCTTCTTCATCCTCCTGATATAATTCCGCTCCAAGACTTACATTACTGGCGTCACAGTTTAAATAGAAAGGTTTACTAAAATCAGGATGGTGTAAAATAACGGACTCTAAACATTTGGCTTTAATTAATTGCAATATTATGTCCTGTTCATGTCCACTTGTCTTTTGATGATAACTGATGTTGAAATTTCGCCTTTAATTCTGAATAATTCCGTTGAAATATACGATAGTAATTGCATATTCCAAGAAGTGATTGCAATTGTCTTCTATTCTTGGGTGTAGGAAACTGATGAATTGCATTTACTTTGTCTGGTGATGGAGATATACCGGATTCTGATAAAATAAAGCCTAAAAATTGGACTTCATCTGCGATAAATTTAGATTTGTCAAGTTTCAGAGTGATATTATTGTTAGATAGCTTTTGTAACACATGCTCGACTCTATTGCAATGTTCGTCCCAATTTGATGAAGTAATTAGTAGGTCACCGACGTATACGGTTGTGAACTGTAATGCTTCTTGACCTAGTATCTGGTTCATGCATTTAACAAATATGGCTACGGAATTGATAAGTCCAAAGGGTAGTCTTTTGAATTGATAGTTTCTCCCGTCACAAATAAATGCCATATATTTACGACTATCAGGGTGCAGTTCTACTTGCCAATATCCGCACACTGTATCCCAAGTGCTAATGAATTTAGTTCTATGAAATTGTTTCAATATTTCCTCAATTTCTCTGGGAGACGTCCGGTCAATAATGATCATTTTGATATTTTTCCTAGCGTCAAGACAAAGTCGTACCTTCCCATTCTTCTTAGGGATTGCTACTACAGGATTAGTATATGGAGAATGACTGTACTCAAAAATGTTATTTGCCATAATTCTATTAATTTCTGTCCTTACTGCTTCCTTTAATGAATAAGCGATGGGGTAAGATTTCTTATTGAATTCAACGGGTTCTCTGAATTTTAACTTACATTGATAACCTTTGACTTTACCAGGTGCATCCGAAAAAACATGCCGATATTTATTATAGATTGATATTAGTTTTTTAACTGTTCTTCACTCAACTTTACTCCCGTCTTTCTTGTTGAAAATTTTTAATCTCTTCCAATTTACAACGCCATAATTCATTATTGTCATCCTGATATTTGATTCCCTCTTCTGGTGTATAATCTCTGAAATAATAATCTTCCCTAACATGATAGCTGCCTCGGTTCTGAGGGGCACATTGGCTTCCAATTAACTCAGCCGTCCATACTATACCATCTGAGGTCAGAGACACCGTCTCTCTGGTCAGGTCAATTATTGCTGAATATTGTCTCAACATATCACATCCTATTAGTACATTAAAAGGTAGACCGTGTGCTACCAAGAATACCATGCGAATGATTACACCATTCCTTCGTAGGTCTAACAAAACTTGGTTTCTCACTTACTTATTTTGGCGTCCTGTAGTTCCAACCAATATGACATTGTTCACGGGTAAAGTTGGTAAGATTTTTCTACATTCCTTCTGAATCTGTCTAATTCTGTGCTATCTATCAGCGATACATTTGCACCAGTATCAATCATTAACTTAGTTGGAATTCCATTTATCTCATCTGTTATGTAAGTAATTTCATTACTGTGATTTGTGGTGTTGGCAGACTCCTCCTCCAGTAAGTCATCTCTGATATTTTTTAAATAATTTTTTTTATGATCGTTATCGTCTTGTCTGATGTATTATAGTTCTGTCTCAGTCGGTACCCAAAACATTGGTTCAGTGATGGGCCATTATGAGTTTTCACTGCCGCCTCTCGTTTAAATTGTGGCTTTCTTCATTGGTTCTATGTTCCTGCTGATTGGGTTGGTTATTGACATGTGACTTCTGTCTCTCTTCTTGATTGTTATTTAATGCTTCATAGTCATTCATCCTTCTACTGTCTTCGATACTCCTGCTTCTTCTCATACCGTTTCTGTGATAATAATTATTCTCATTATTGTTGTCTCTGTTGTAATTTTGATGTCCATAATTATTGTCGAAGCTTCTGCGTCTTTGATAGCACTGTTTTCTAGGATTTCAGTCCGTTTCTCTATTATTGGTTCGTATATGGTTTACTCTGGGTCGGTAAGTTTGATTACTATTATTATTATCACCATGATTCTGCCGGTTGTTATTGTTATTAATATTACTATTGCGATTATTATTATTATTAATATTATTATTATTATTATTACTAATAAAATTATTATTTTTATTATTGTTACTACTTCCAATATAGTTATCATTTCTTTGCCTAGCTCTATCTTGGGCCCCGACCTGTGGAATGCCTTCTATGATGGAATCCTCCGGATGGAGATGCCAGATGATACCTTTCTGGTAGCATATGCTGATGACGTGGCTGCCGTGATCACCGCGAGAGACGCAGAGGAGGCGCAGCGCATGCTGAACCAGGTCATGCGCAGGGTCCGCATCTGGATGGACGAACACGATCTGAGCCTTGCGACGGAGAAGACAGAGATTGTGCTGCTCACTCGACGACGTATACCCACAATCACACAGTTCGTGGTGGGGGAAAAGGCGATAATATCAAAGCCAGCGGTGAAGTATCTAGGGGTGCACCTGGATAATAAGCTTTCCTATTGGGAGCAAATTCGATGTTCCTCGGAGAAAGCCGCTAAGGTCGTTGCTGTGCTAAGCAGACTAATGGCAAATGTCGGAGGCCCAGCTGCGGGAAGACGGCGACTTCTGATGTCGGTGACCAACTCGATTCTCCTCTACGGATGCAAGGTCTGGGCCGACGCACTGAAGAAAGAAAAATACCGCAAGCAGATGGCCGCGGTACAACGAAGAGGAGCACTTCGGATTCCAAGCTCCTACAGAACGGTGTCGGAACCAGCAGTGTTGGTCGTCGCTGGAGTAATGCCAATAGATTTGAGGCTGAGGAGAGAAGGAGGGTCTACACAACCAAGGAAGACTTGGGGTTTGTAGAAGCAAGAGCAGTGGCCAGGGCACACTCCATGCGGAGCTGGCAACTACGATGGGAGCAGGAGAGTCGAGCTAGGTGGACGGCGAGGCTGATTGGGAACCTCCCTGAATGGGTGGACAGAACGCACGGCGAGGTAGATTATTACCTTACTCAATTCCTGACAGGGCATGGTTATTTCTGTGCATACCTGCGAAGGATGGGTAAGATGGAGGATCCGTCGTGCGTGTATGGCGACTCAGACTCTGATGACGCTCATCATACTTTTTTCGAGTGTCAACGGTGGGTGCTGGAGAGGCGAGGACTCGAATCGGAGATTGGCCCCATGACGCCTGATAACATCATAGGCGTCATGCTCAACAGCAAAGAGAACTGGGACATGGTTGTGACCTTCGTGAGGATGATCCTGCGGCAAAAGAAGCCTGAACTGGACCGTCTCACAGGTCGATGATATAGATAAAGCTGTAGAAGCCTAGTAGGCGCAATACGAGGTGCCACCCTGAAGCCATACGAATAGTTGTTCCAGGGGGGGTTCCCTGCCTGTAAAGTGGAGGTTTTTTAGTGGGTGCGAGTCCCACACACCAGGAGACCAGTCGGGTGTCTCCTGATGGTGCATAATGCATTTTTCCTCCCCCGCAAAAAAAAAAAAAAAAAATCATTTCTTTGCCGGCTTCGGCGGTAATAGTTCTCATGTTCATAGTTTTCCAATAAGGCTGCCATAGCACGTATAGTCTTGATTTGACCGCAAAGTCTTGCTCTTGCAATTCCTTCTTCGTAGTGGTAAGATAATTTAGTAACTAAACATTCTTCAGGTATTTTAGGCTCCAAATTCCTGGCTAAACATACCTTACCTAGGAAATATGCTGTCGATGATTGTCCTCTATGCGGATCATATCTGCCATTACAGATGTTATCTCTAACTAGATTCTGGGTAGATTCCGACCAGTATTTGGCCTTGAATAGTGTTTTAAATTCTTGGTACTCATGAATGTTGTGTCTGGTTGCAGTCCACCAGTTATCAGTTATGTCCTTGAAATGCTCATCTAACATGCCCCTAATAGATGTCCACCTTGTTTCTCGGTGCCTGGCGATATTTTCTTCTATTCTTCCCAGGAACTCCATTGGGTTTTTCTTATAGTTCTTGAAGTTAATTACTTCTCTATTATCGGTAGATTGTACATTAGAGACACTAAACGGCCTACTCGTAATCATCTTTAGCTCTTCTCTGATGTTTACTGATTCTCGTTGATGAATCTCTTCTATTTTCTCTTTATTATTAATTAGCTTGTTGGTGCATCCTCTTCATTCACTTATTATTATTAATTATTTGACCTTTTACACTATTCATGTTGGCATTAATGTCTTCAATTCTTTCTCCTATCCTGGCTTGTACTCTTTCTGTCTTCTTGGGTTTCCTTCTGCAAAGATTCTATTCTAATTATATTATCTTCTTCTACATTATTTATTCGTATGTGGACGTCTTCTTTAACTTGCTGTAGTTCCTGATTTGTCTGGTTACACTTCTCATTAGTCTCTGAAATTTGTTGTCTTAAGTTCTTATTATTCTCCTCCATCTGCTTTTTGATTTCCCTTCTGATTTCTGTCATTTGTTCTTGTATCTTCTTACTCATTTTTTCATTGTTATCTTCTATTTTCTTACTTAGTGTTTCTTGCAATTGCTTATTACCTTCTTCCAATATTTCCATCTTCTTACTTAATTCTTCCTTCAACTGTTGATTATTAGTTTCTGTTCTCTTGTGGTTATCTTCTATCTGCTTTCTCAATTGTCGGTTCCTATCTTCTTTTAATGTGTCTATGTTTTTATTTAAAGTTTCACTGGATTTATTGTTATTTTCATTTATGGTTTCTATTGATTTATTGGTGTCTCCCATTCTCTGGCTTAATTGTTCAAACATAACCCTCATCATTTCCTGTAAGCTTATATTCTCTGTTTGTGCTGGTCTGTCTGGTTGGTTTTCTTGTGGATCACTTGCTGTCACCTCCACTTCAGGTGCTGGTTGGGCCTCCTTTCCTTCCATGTCCATTTCTGCGTCAGTTCTTTTGGTTTTCCTGCACGAAGTTCCTCTCTTCGACATTTTTTCTTTTCTTTTGTACAATCGCCAACTAGGAATGTAAATTATAGTCTTATTCAATATGTCTCTATTTTTTTTACTCTCCTTTTCCTAGCCCTCGAGTTGGTGCGCCAAATATGTTGGATTTGTTTGTACTTATTGTAAATGATATAACGAAAAGAAAAAGTGTGTTGTAATTGTGTTGTAAAATGTCGGGCGTTACCTCCGCGCACTTTTTGTTACTTACTGTTGACTGGATCCTCTGCGGTGATGTAGTCCTGTAACACAACTTAATATTATGTTTTTTGTGGGCGCCACTTGGAATCGTTTGTTCCAAGAATAAAATGTGATTAATAAAGAAATTAAAATTTTTAAATCTTGCTTCTATGAAAAAATATAAACAAGTCAGTTTAGCTTGAAAAAATCAGGTAAGTTTAATGATTCTTCAAAAACAAACAAATCGTCTGAAGGACTAACATTCATAAAAAAATTATACAGTTGCAGAGTTAAAAATTCACAAGTTATTATTATTATTATTATTGACAATTTTATTTATCCAATCAAGTATCGGCTAGTGTTTTAAAATTTTTTACTCAGTTGAAAAGCATGAGTTTAATACGTGAAAAAATCTTTACTCTCAGGACGTGACTCCTTTGAACTACCAAGACATATCAATAAGACGCTTTACAAGAAAAATTAAGTGATTTGAAGGTATGTATGTGGCGTGTGAAGTACAACTGTGTGATAAATGTAACCAGGTAAAAAATGACTTTAATTTTGGTAACTCACGTTCCAATGGTTAATTATTCTCGCACTGGACACTCCCTTCGGGTAGTTTTTCAATCTCGCCTCTTCATATGTGCACTGAATCTATTTTAAGTCAAAATTGCGATCATTTACTATTTCCGCACTTTTTGTAAAAACGTTTGGCAGTAGATTATCGTTCAAACGCCGCCGCTACGAATCATCTGTTCCGCGTTGATTCAGAAATTGGCCGCCGCAGCGCTGATTCCCATGCAGTGTCGAGAAAGGCTTTGTGTATTGTTTGTTTACGTTAAGGGGATTATTGTCAAGTTAGTCAGTCTATGCGAACACAGCAGAATTCGTTCTCTATTTAAAGTTTTGGTCCTTCCTGGGCCGTTGACGTTCTGGCTGCGTGATTTCTATTAAAATTTGCCGTGTCGCTGCTCTATTTCAGCAACACTTTGGCGTAGATTCTCGTTGAGGTTAAGTCAGTCTGTCAATGTACGGGAAAAGACTTTCTTCGGGTCTTGTGTCGATTTCTCGCCTCTCGGTTTCGCCTTAGCTGCGTTGATCAGTGTCGTGGGTGATGCATCAGTTCTGGAGTTCAAGTTTCAAGTGTTTTTGGGTCGAATTTGGTCTCTCTTTTATACTAATTCAGGCTGACTGTTTTCGTCGACTTCCGGTATATTTGTGTAAAAATTCTTTCTAGATTGTTCGAGAATAAACGAAATGGAATGTCATGGAACAATTTTCACTTCCGTAGAAGCTTTTAGAACGAATTTCTTATTCTTCATACTAAGGATATTTCAAAAATTACACTGGTATTTATCAAACAGTTTTACATTAGTACTCACAATTTGTATGCCATTATTACATTTAGATTCTCTGTTTTCAACTGAATCTAGTGATACTAATTATGATTGGTTTTTAATTAAATTAAGTCTAATAAGTAACACAATATACAACTCCCACCTTGGGTTGTTGTCATGAAAATTCAATTTTTACAACAAAAAATTGTTGTGAAATCATTATGTCTCTTCCACAATCTGAACATCCAAAATTACTACCTTCCTATAACAAAACAAACAAATTTTAACATAGGTAATACTTATATAATTACAATTTTACATGGCCTCTGCTCATGGCCTAGATTTTTTGTTAATGTTATAACACAATAATTAGTCTCTTTCTTTAATATATGTAGTATTTCACTAGTGTACACTCAGAGTTTATTATATTGTCTATCTTTTGTGATACCTGGTTACTCTTTACATATATTATTATCATTACAGGATGACATAGCATCATTGATTGGTCTTGAGATGTCCTTTTTCATAGTGTGACAAATCTCACTCTTATAAGTTAAGTTCTTTTATAATTGACTTTATTTTCAACTGAGTTTGTTCATTTTTAAGGTATACTGAAGTATTGTACCATTCTATTTTATTTTTGTTAGCATTTTGTAAATATTTAGCCAGATATGATTATTTTTGTACTGGTTGATTGGCTCCAGCCATATATGGTATAGGTAAATATTTTGCTAACTTGACTATTACAATGTTATAGTTAGTCAAATATATTAGTATAGTCGCTTTATATCATATTTCAACTTTCTAATGCAATTTGGTTGCATTTTGGCAACATTAAATCCATAAATTATACAATATTATGTGCCTACCACATGTTTTTAGTTAATACTGTTTTTGGCTATTTCGACTGACTTTTATTCATTTGACAGCTTTCTTTATTTAAAATAAATTGTTCACTTTTGTCTGCCTGACAATTACACATAGTTTCTATTTCAATCTGATAATAATTAATTTTTTCATGAAATCTGGGTGTATGGTCTCAAATCCAACACATTAATATTTTTTGTCATAACAAATATATAATTTTTATTTTAACTTAGATTCTTTCTAATAATGTATTTAAGTCATTTAATACATTTATTTTATTTACATTACATAATATAATAATGGATCATGCCCATTCATTCACAAAAAATAGTTCTTAATACTCTATTCAGAGTTATAAAACTTAATAATTAATGACTTTATTTTGGTTGATTCTGACATTATTTCTCTCTCTTATAGTGTCTTATGGTTTTTTCACTGTTATTCACTTTAATAATATATATGGGGTTTGTGTCTTAGTCAAAGTCTGGTCGTTTTTCATGTTAGTAGAAATAATTATTAGACAAAATTACACAATTTTTTAGGACTACTTGGGTTCGATACTGTTCACCTCACTTTGCTCTTATGATAACTTACTATGTAAATGGTTTCCTTTATGGAACGTTCTGTGACGTTACAATGACTATAAATGCTCAATTAGTCTCAGCAATAATCTGAGTTGTATGTTTAATAATATTTATTTATAATGAGAACACAATTATCTTGCTGCTCTGAATCATTCAATTTTTATTCCTTAATTCTCTTATTATAATAATTTTCTTTTCTTCTATTAATTAATAGCAAATTTTCCTTTTTTAAGGATCCTGATTCATCTAGCTCTCGGATGCACGAAACAATTTTTTATCTCAGGGTTATAACCAAATTAACAATCGTCTTCAGTAAAATTATAAATTCATACAACAAGGTTTACGTTAATAACATACATGCAGAAAAAAAATTTTAATGTGTAGTAATTAATTGTTGTTTGTGTATGATGGTTTGGATGTGAGTTCTTGTGATTATACAAAAAGAAATCAATTCAGATAATTTTACAAACTTAATATTACACATTACAAATATAAAACAATTAAAATAATTAATAATTAGACATTAGTAATACAATTGACAAGAGAAATAAATAATAAAATATTTGTCTATTATATAGCTCATAGTTTATGAATTTTTCAACATGGCGCGCTGTTGTCTCCTTTCAGTAACAGTTAAATAAAGCAAGGGACGCCATGTTCCTTGAGTTGTATACACACTACTGAATGTTTAATAAAAATTACATGAGTTCTACACTTTTGTTTGTTCAAAATAAGTTTCTGTCACTCACTTTGTATATCATAGATTATGTTTATAAATGTAGTCGCACTAAATATGTTCGTTATTTAGTTTGTATTGAAGTGTTGTGTAAAACGTTGATAGTTGTCAAGATGGCTTTAGTATTAAAACGGTCTCACCAAATTCTAAGATGTAGTACTCCATTTTAGGATATTATTTTCAGCTTTCCTTCTTCAGGTTGGTCGAATATATATTAGTTTACTGATATCTCCTATAACTTTACTTGTCTTTTTACTTTAATTTTTCCTCTAATATTGGTTAGATTGGCAACTGATTTATTTTGTTCTTTTTGCATTGAACGCCCACACTACAAAAAAAACCTTTCTTCTTTGTAAAACCAGCTTTAGATTCATTTATAAGAGGTCTTGGTTTGTTTGGTGTATTTTTCGGTCTCAGGGCTGTTTTATCCGCCTCCAGTAAATATACGTTTTTTATATAAATTTACTTTTCCTGATCATTTTTACATAATCCCGTTTATGTTTTTATTTCACTTAATTTTATATTGTCACTCACACTAATGAATTTGATTTTATTGTTATATGGTAACTTTATATAAAATACATGCCATTCTCACCTTTTGGCCATACTAGGTTCATAACACTTTATATTTTTATCATTGTTTACACTGTGTCATTTGCTCTGTTTCATTATTATTATTTATCACTTTTCTATTCACTTATCTCACCTTGTATGTTTTTCGAATAAACACAATTATGAAAATAATTACCTTGTCTTTACCATAACACTATATATGAGCTAATTACAAATCCAGTATTAGGTTAAACACCTAGCTTGACTTTTAGGCCTGTGTTATACAAATGATTTTCCTTAACTCTAAATACATTTTTTACTTACATACTAGAACATTATTATTTAAAATATTATAATAAAATATACAAAATCACTTCCCTAATCTATTGGGTAATTAGTATGTCAAAGACACAGTCCAGTCTAGTCCTTTATTATGTCTGTTTGTAAAGTTATTTACTATGTTTGTTTACAAATCTAATTCCTTTTTAATTTATCATGCATCTGTAAAATACTTATTTTTTATTCACGGTTTATTGTTTTAGTTAATATAATTCTTCCTTATATAATTATTTTTGGTTGTTCTCATTTGATTATTCATTCTTTATTGCATTCCTCATTCAGTTACATAGTATTTATCTATTTGATTAGTTTTACTATAAATTTTGATGATTAAATTGAGTTTCCTTTCTTGTATTATTTCTTGATGCTACAATATATATTGTGTGTGTGTGTGTGTGTGTGTGTGTGTGTGTGTGTGTGTGTGTGTGTGTGTGTGTGTTATGAAGATTGTATATGACGTGCTGAAATGAAACATCGTGAAAATTCCTTTGCGGTTTTAAGGAGCTTAGTAAATGGCAGAACATTTCGGGGAGAAAGTGACAATATTCAACTGAACCCTAAACAAGAACATCTCCTGTTAAAAGAAAACTACTTTATCATAACTCTTGTTATTAGCAAGTAATCTATAATCAATTATAGATATATAGATGGTGTGTGAATTCGTTATTTTCTCTACTTGTCGACATTTTTTAACATTAAATACGCTCTGAACATGACATACGAATTTGCATCGTTCTGCGTGTATTTTCGAAACGCACATGCGGAATTATGTGGAAAACAACGGAATTGTATAAACTCTCGAGTAAAAGTAATTTATATGTTTCCGCTGTAATATCGAGGGCTGTCCTGAATACTGAACACATTTCGTATCGGATCGAAAGAATTTCAATTTATTTCTTTGCAAGTGGCCGCATTAAGGAAAGGATGTAATACCGTGTGGCGACAAACGAAGGGACAAACCGCAAGCGTATAAATATTTACATAACATAGAGGATGTTGTACTTTGTTGGTTACAATTTATTCGCAGAAACAATTTCTGTGTGTTCCTGGGTTGAAACTGAATTTAACGTTTGGAATTCAGCGTACATATTTATTGCAAACATCAGGACTAACGGTAACATGAATTTATGACGTACGGGTATCACGTGTCTCTAACGTATGTGTGTACTTCGATATTGTTCTCCAGATATTCCCAAATGCAGTATTACGTGGAAAGTAATGAAACAGTATAAACTCTAAGGAACTCTTAGGTGTGGTATTGTAACTATAACCGTAATTCTTAATATCATTTATTTTATAACGTACCAGATTTGTTGTTATTGTTATTGTTATTGTTTTTTTTTAATTTTGGCGTCTTGCTCTTTAGTCCGACGACGTAGACCGGCAGTAATGCTCGTGATCGTGGTTATTTCTCACCTACATGTGAGTTTGACAATGAAATATGTAATCGTACAAACATATATGCAAACCAATGCTGTCGGAACTGATATAGAGAACGTGCAGCTTTAAAGAAGGGCAGAATTCTGTTTTTCGCTGACTGTTCATTTGCGGGGTTCTCTTTCTTTTACTCCGTGTTTTGTCAGAGTTAGGCAAGACTACTATACTCTTCAATTATTATTTTCACTCAGACTATGTCCCATGTAAGTATTCAAGCAAGACTCGTTCTGATGGATCAAGGAAGATTTGTTGATTAATGGCGTAGCTTTCTCCATCCCATACTCATAATACAAAAACCCATTCGGTTGTTTTACAAAACGTAACATACGTATGTAAATTTTTGAATACTTAATGATTACTTTCCGTTATAACCGTTATACGTCGACAATTTATACCCGTTATAACCGTTAAACGTCGACAATTTATACCCGTTATAACTTTATAAATCGATAATAACATCTGGATACGCAGTCATAACATTAGTCCAGAGTAACCTCCGTAGATCCAGCCTAAACGAGTTATCATCCTATTCGTTTAGAAGAGATTACTAAACGAATTAGTCCAACCTAGTACTTTTTATCATTGTTTTCACTCAGTGGTCCGAGCGTTCTCTTTGAAATGTTGCGAATAATTATCAGAATTCTGTTTGCATACGGCGAGTAGTGGTACTGAAGTAAAATCTATCACTATTGGTTATTTTCACGTATTAATTATTCAGTTGTAGTTCAAAATACCATGTACAATTTATCCAACGAAGGATGGTTAAAAATAAAATATATAAAAATTAATAAGTTTTGGATTTCACCTGCAGAGGCAAGAAGTGATGTTATACAATATGTATCATAATTATTTGCATATGTTTAAAAGATTCCTGAAATACCTCAGATTCTCTTAAAGGACTAGGTATAACAAAATAGAACTATAACAGAATGTCAAAAACAGAATTAAACGACTTTTTCTTTTACAGAAAATTTATTTCACCCACGAATGACTAATAAAATTAAATCCCATTATTTTGCGCATATTTTACACGCTTGAGTCGTCGCTGCTCTTTTTCGCCTGTAAAATTTCATATAAAGGCATTTCATAAAAGGTCGCCTCTGCTTTATGGACATGAAATTTACAGAAGACTGGTTTTTAGAAGTACTAGTGCTCAGCAGTGCTTTCATTCCAAGTCAGGAAAGATTTATGATCATCCTGTAGCTTTAATATAAAAACATTTATGTGAAAGTACCCAGTACATTTGTTTTCAAAACACAACCTGTTATAGTCAGACTAAGGCAAGCTGTGTGACCAAAAACGAGTATTATGTTCCATCAGAAACAACTAAATACGCATATAAAAACTTTCTGATAGCAAAAATTGTCGGTATTCTTAGAAATCGAAGATACATTAACAAACACGTGGACACTTCATACGTTAGGCTTTATACTTCTGATACTTACAGTGTACGAAAAAGTACTCACACAGACACAACATAGACACACGCGCGAGGCCGCAGGCACACACACACACACATTTATATTACAGTGAAAAATCATATTGCAAACCTGTTCATATTGCAAATCATATTAGGATGTACAGTGTCCATAATAAGCCATATGATGATAATATTAGAATGTATGAGAGTTACTTTCAGAACTCCGTATTTTAACTTGTAAGGAACTTTGTAATTTATACTTAAACATTTGTTGTGTAAGTATAAAGATGCAGTGCGGTATATGAAAATTTGCGTATGGTTACGATAGTCGAATCCTCGTCTGCGTGTATTACATAGACATTATTTGTATAAAACAATATAGTGTATTTATTAATTAAAATTGTTGCTTAATTATTTAATTACTTAATGGTGCCCGGCAGCTTTGGGGACAGCAGCATGCGCAGTGCTGTGATTTTAGTCAGTACAATCAGACATTACATTGAGTCTCCCAACTGAGACAGCTTTTCGCGCAGCACTGGATCTGCCTCCGTAAAGCAGCATGACTGTTCATCACGTTTGTAGGTGTCTAGTGGAAATCCTCAGGTCACTGGAATCCAGCTGCGGACGTTTCTCTTCATTCTACGTTTAAGAAAAGTCCAAATTATAATGCATTTACTTAAACAATCAAAGAAACCATAAAATCAAAGACGTAAAAAGAACTTTTAATTACTTAAAAATTTTATAAAAACAAACCATCATAAAACTATTAATTTTAGTTAATTTTGTTTTGGTCAACAGAGTAAATTGTAATTTAAGTCAGGAATAAGAACTTTCAATTTTAACCGTTGTTAAGTTAATTAATTTTTAATAAACAACAATTCCATATAGGCCTACTTTGTCTCAGTAATACAGGGTGATTGAAAAACGACAACTTTGAAAGCATATACAAATTTATTCAGATTACTGTACTTACAAATTTAATATTCATAATTTAATTTAGTATCATAATAATTTACTCGAAAAACGTGATAAATAATTACTCTATTATTATATCATGAACTTAATAAACACAGATAATTTGGTATTAAGCAAGCATAAATATTTGCGAATTCTTCGTAAATGGAACTGCCTATAAATAGTGAAATAATAATTTGTAATTGATAGAAATCGTTATATTAGACTACAATATTTCGTTTGTTAATTTTTGTTTAGTTAAAGATTAAATTAAATACTTTTATATTGCAATTTTATATTTAACATTACTTCTAACATTAAACAAAATAATAACTTACGTTTATAATGGGTGAACTCCGCTTAACGTAGTATCACTTTCTTCAGATTCAACTGATTCACTGTCACTCGAACAATTCACAGAAATGATCAAATTTTCAACCTGCTGTTCCACTATACCTTCATTTTTCCAAGCGTCTTCAATAACTGACTTGGTGTGTTCGACTACCTTCTTCCAATCTTCTCCAGTAATCATTTGTATGGATTCATTTTTAATTTTTCGACTTCAGTCATCGTGAATTTTGTATTATTTGTGGCAATGTATTTTTTAACTCTGGCCCATATTAGTTCTATGACGTTAAAGTGAAAATGATATGGAGGCAACCGGATGACTTTATGACCGTAACTTTCAGCCAGCTCGTCAACAATATACACAGGAAATATTGGTTTATTAAATAGTACAAATTCCATCAACTCAGCTTTTTTCATATCCTCTGTCAATGGAATGTTTCGATGTTTTAACCACTCAACCATCTCTTCTTTTTTTAAAGCCATTGTTGGAGCCTTGTCTTTAATCACTGAATGCTATGGCGCGTTGTCCATCACGATCACTGAATTGGGAGGAATATTCTTTAACAGGAATTCTTCAAACCACATTTTAAAATTTATTGTGATTCATTTCTTCGTGATAGAAGTCTTTTTCGATTTAAATACATAGAGGCAATTGGGAATAAACCCCTGAGAATTTCCGGAGTGGATAATTATAAGTCTTCCACCTTTTCCAATTCGCACTGGAATAGTTCCCGCCGTAGAATCGTCCGACCAACACTTTTTTAAAGAATGTCATGCGTTCACCCGTGTTTCGTCAACTCAGACGACGTTATTAAAATTTTCATTTATTACACGCCTAAGAAACCTATAGCGAGAAGCAACTACGTGCTGTTGCTCTATTAATACTTTTCTACCCGAAACGGTAGTAAATTTAAATCCTAAATTTTTAATTACGGACCGTAAGACGAGTGGCTACGAATGAAAAGCTCTGCATCGTGAAGGGTAACTAGTACCGGTAGGTTTTTTTTGTAGGATACTCTTTTACGACTGTAATATTCATATACGTAGCGACGGATCCCATCTTCTGCAAAAGCATCCAGATTAGTAACACGTTTTCCTATCCGTCTTTTTTTACCTGGTGTTTACAGTTTAGAAGGGCCAGCTTCCTCGCTTTGTTTAAACTTCTCCTTACCTATCGTTACGACCGTATTTTTACTTATAGAGAGTGCAGCTGCTGTTCTATCAACAACTTTACTAACTGAAATCAGAGGCCTATTGCATGACCACCTAGCTCTCCACATTTGACCTCTTTTAACGTTTTTCTTTTGGCGTTTCATTCAAGATCGAATGTTTGGTACACCTTTACCTGCTGATCTTCCTGAGCTGAGAAATCGTATTTAAGCTGTATTTTTTATCGTGTGCTAATCTTAATCTTTAATAATTTCTACACCTTTATCTATGTTTGTTCTAAACCATCTCTTATACAATCTACTCTTCTACTTAAGGGTGCGTATGTCACTTTCAGTAAAGTCCTAGTGTATACTTGTTGATCCTTCCCGTTTGTCCCAGAGCTTCTATCTGGCATATATCATGCGAGGATAAATTTACTCTAAATTACTGTCCACAATTCGTTAATTTATTATCCAGTCTACTTTCCTTACCTCATCCTGCAGCTTCTCCTCTTTTTTCTTTTAGCCTTCTTAATCTGATTGACATTTATTACTGATGTTTGAAAATTCTTAGCAAAATTCCCCTTTTCCTCTTTCTCACAGAGACTCGATTGCGACCCGAGAATAAACTAGTGAAGATCGTGCAGTGTTTTTCAATCACATTGCTTTTTACGTGTAGAAGATTAATGACTAACACTACAACCTTCTTGCCTTGTTATTAGCCAATGTAACAATGTTGGGTAAAATACAGTGATTAACGTTTGTTACTGAAGTACCGTTTTATATACCAATAAAAATTTTATTTATTGTCCACCATAATGAAAGTTATACTGTTTCAGCGCAGTCTCTGTACACAGGGCTGCCTTCACACAAACGCAGCAAAGCAGTTTAAGCAAACACGTTTTTGCTAAGTTGTGCTCAGTCATGTTTTCCAGTGCTTTCATATCAGAATGCTGCACACCATTGCAGCTAAACAAATTAAACCTACTTAAATCAGTTCCCAGCACGTTTCAGAAACGTAAAAATTATAGCTTGCAGATTGTTCGTACTTGCAGAAAATCCAACATGCTTCTAACTAAAAAGATAACTTCTTTGGCGCGCAATACAATTTAACAACACATTTTTGTGAATTTATAAGTTAATACTATACTAATGAATAAACAAGTTGTTTTTTGGTTACTTGGAACACGTTTCGAGAATTAAGCAGTATGCTCATCATTAACCATGTTGTTTTTCATTCTGGTAAAAAATCTGTGTGTTGCTTGGTCGCTGCTGTTGATTTTTGTTTAGTTGTTTTTGACTGGGGTTTACTAAAATTACTGCTATTAGATATAGGTATAAATTTGTTCTTTGTTTGTTTCTAATATTTACTGTTTTAAAAAGTGTATCGTGTATTCTCACTGGCTTATATTTGTTCTGGTATTAATTTGTTTTGTGCTTTTATTTATACATATGTAAATATCCCAAATTGAAAACTAATATTTTACATATTTTGTGACATCTAAACTCTTAGAATTCATGAAACGTTAATAAAATGGCATTGCCTTTTAAACGTATTTACTTTGTTATACACATTTTTGGCAACAAATAAAGTAATCCACGAAGTTACGAAGAAAAAACTCAGTACACAGCCTGTCCTAAAATGGGAAAACCCCATCAACGAAATACATACAATAGTACACGTTCGATAGCAACACGACCCAAACAGTTGCTTACAGTAAACTCACGTTAATGGAAACCGTGTGGATACACATGCATAGACATTTAGACATAGCAACCAGTAGAGTGGGATGAGAGACCGTTGGTTGCTCCCAACGTTATACGCCACTGTGAGTGCTAAATTAACACTCAATGCGGTTACAGTATATTCCACGTGACGTATCGCCCCATAAACCAACATAAGCTATTGCTATATGACACACACAGTATTCTTCACATAAAACAAGCTCTTGGTAAATGGTAATAAATAAGTTTGAGAAACTATAGTGCCTTATACTGTCCCCTAAAGAACAGCTTTATGGATGAACTGCCAAGGAAAACGTAACGTCTTAAATAATTAACTAAAAATTGTTATCTTGTTTAAAATACTTCTCAGTGTACAACCTGCAAAGAGAAATAATAAATTGCAGAATATTATTAACGATGTTCTGTCAAGATCATATAACCACGTAATGCCGCCTGTGGCTGTTACGTCCCTAACCTTATATGCTCAGAAAACACTGAAGTCAATCTCATACATGCATTAGCAACCAAGATGCATGTTTAACCTTATTCATAGAAGGAGGTTTCAATATGTAACAGTACTATCCAAGCTTTTCTCCCCAAGTGCTGAAGATAAACCTTCCATCATCCTTCTATTGTCATCCTTCCATCATTTATAGTATTCAAATTTTTACCTAAGAAGATGTTCAGCAAAAATTAATAATTCGAAATGACTATCCCTCCGGAAAAAAGGCAGCCCGACGAAACATTATTCTTTAAAGTGTTCCGCGACTCAGAAAGTTTGGGAACCACTCCCGTATAGTCAGTAATAATATCTAACTTTACTTAGGTTTACTTTTAATTATAGTTGGTATAAACTTCCATTTACATCATCAGAATAAAAAATATAAATAATAATTGCGTTGGAGTTTTATGAAAACATTATTCTCATGTTTCCAATTAAATATTTACAGTTGAAGGAGAGGGTAACTTTGCAGAAAAGGTTACTATAATAATAATTTGTGTGTAGGATAAAGATGTGGTATTTATTTTTTGTAATAGACTGTATAAGTTTAGTAGTAACTGTTTTCTGCATCTATAGTAGATTACTAATGACCAGTGCAAAAACTGACCTTACGTAAGGCTAGCATTTAAAAATATTATGTTACGTATTATAGTAAACAATTTTTCGTATTGTGACCTAATTATTAGGTTTACGCTTTCTAAAGTAACAGAGAGTCTTAGCAGAGGCAAAGAACGAATGTACTCATAATTAAACAAAACTGGTGGGATTAGAAAAAATTAATACGCTTTATATGATATTTCAACAATATTTCACTTTGCGTTGTAGTAACTTTATTTTGTTTTTTGCTTTCGAAATCTCCAGTGTCATCACTGAAATTAATGAATGGTACTTATTAAGCTAAGCACGTGCAGTACTTTTGGAATTATAGGATCGTTTAGAAACATACAGTATACGTAGCAAACATAAGGTGTCGTCTTGTACACTCAGGCAATAATTAGCCAACTCCAAACGAATCTTTCTAATTAAAATAAATTCACTCTGGTTAGCTATATTTGACTACGTAATTGCACAACTTCATTGCTTGATGTCAAAACAAATAGAATATAGGCCTATCTCTTGATATGTACTGACATTTTAATTTTTATGTGACTAATGTTACATGAAGACTCTGCGTAGCCTATGACACTTCTGTCGATGAGAAGACACGATTTAGCTCTGTTTTGTCAAAAATGTTAGGCAGTAGTAGTTTAAGAGTTACGGCCAAATATACACACGTACATTACATATAATCCCGTTACGTACCCTTTGCGTATTCAGGTAAAGAAAGTATACTGCATATTCATGAGAAGACAAATTGATGAATAAATATAGACTTTTGTTGTGCCTGTGCGGTAGGCAGCATGAATAGCAGCTTTGTGTTGCTAGTCATGTACTACTGGAAACTGGTTTGCTTACGCAAATCTAAGCATTCTCTCAGATTCTTTATGTTCCTGCTCCGTCCGAAGCACTGCTGGATTATTCTTCAGGCTTCTGGTACGCTCTGGTCTACATCATTACGCCACATAGGCAGGCGACCTTTCCTGCTATAAAGCATCAACACCGGGTTGCCGTAATACGTGCTGCCAAGAGAATTTATTAGTGTTTAACTGTTTATTTGTTTTACGGATTATTGTAATTAATTAACACTTTTATTTGTGAATTTATTATTTGTGGCTATAACGTCTTAGATAATTTATAAAGAAATTGTTTTAATATGAGTGTACTTAAAAAAAAAGTAAACGTTTATCGATTTTTATGCCGTTTAGTAATTTATGCCACAGCTTAAAGATCATGAAATCAAACGGCAGTACACTTACCAATAAAGCAGAGATCATCGTAAGTGATAACACAACGGTCCTCCTTACAAACGGCTTGTGATAATACTACGGTGTTTTTTTCTAATCGTTTAACGCACTAATACCAAATAAATTACAAAATACTCATTATAAAACATCAGACTCGTATCGACCGGAAAGTTGGAAAGTACTTTCTTTCTAGACTCCTATTCTGATAGGCCAAATCAGAAGCACCAAAGGTCAAATCTCGCAATTTTTAAAGGCACAGAGTATAAAACGATGCCTCTTATGGCATGCACATGTAATGAATAATGGAAAAATAGAATAAATAAATGAAAGCAGGTAAGGAAGGAAAATCTACTTCCAGTGCATTCGAGTGTGGTGGACGTTGCGCACTCCAGTCCTATTACATTGTAATGCTTATAATGTGAAGTGACAAAAAAACACCTTTGTCTCTCACAAATTATACTTTTAATCGTGAGTTACTCGTTGGGTTTTGTTTCTACGTGATTTATCTACAAATTCTTGATTCTTGCTTCTTCTAACGCTTAGATAAACTCCGACGACTATTACATAAGTTTAAACGACTCTTAGATCAGCATTTACTCTTACTCAGTATTTAGCTTTCATGATAATTGATTGGTAATAGTATTTAAGTTGACATAATGACTTAACATTTCCAAAATATTATTACACACAAATGATCTTATGGTAGTAAGTATTTAAAATATTGAGCTTTCTAAATGCATAGGCCAAAAGCAAAAATTTAGAATTCTCCTTAAACTCATTAAATAAAACATAGAAACATATCACACAGTAAAATAAACAAAGATATAAAAACCAAATGTAACAACAAATATTGTTTAGGCATTACTAAAACAATTATTTTTTTTAATTTGAAGGTAACTTCCATTAAATTAATACTTCGGTTTATAATTAAAACAAAGAAAGAAGAGTAAATAATTTTCATCAGTTTTAGTTTAAGAATATTTAGTGGTAGTGGAAAAGAATAAAATTTTAAAAATTTCTTGCTACCCATGTTCGAAACTATTTGCTGTTGCTGTTTTCTAAATCTCTTCCATTAAATAACTTTCACATATCTTATATTTTTAAATATTCAAATATATAATTATGGCAGTGAACCACTAACCGCATTAGCAGATCATGTAAACGAAGAAGCTGATTGGCACTTTTGTTGCGTAAATAAATGTTTGTAACGCAAGGTGTGTATGACTAAGAACATTGCACATTGTTTACTTTAATAATTGTTTTATATTGAACATGCTAAGAATTCTTTCACAAATTGTATTTAATAAAGAAATCTTTAATATGATGTTAACATAGGTTGCTACAAAATGTTTTTTATTAAACAACAAGATTACACAGTGTACGGACTTGGCAATGACTTGGAATCTATTTATACGCGTAGGACTAATGTTGACACGGCAGACGCTGGCAAATTTAAGTGTGTGTGTAACACGCGTTCGATCGCTGGCAGACGACAGAAAAATGTATGAAATAACAAATATATCGTATTACATAGGTCAAAAGTATTAACGAAAACAATAATCGTTACCATATGTTACGTTAAAAAAAGACCTAGGTTCAGAATTACAGTGTGCCAGTCATTTATCAAGTAATTAACTTTCCCGATAACCTTACTAATGTCATTAAACTATTCAATAAGTGAATCCTACAAAGTAGGTGAATAAGTGGTAGCGTGGCCGAGCGGTCTAAGGCGCTGGTTTAAGGCACCAGTCTCTTCGGAGGCGTGGGTTCGAATCCCACCGCTGCCAAGAACCTTTACATTTTGTGTGGTCCAACATAGCATTTTGGTCCATCAAATTTTTAGTATTTTAGTGAGAAGCATATATAATGCAGGCTAAAATTATGTTACCTAACACTCTATTAACAGTGCCCAACACATCTGAACTGACTTTCTGTCCTTCTGATGAAATCAGGTACTTTTTGTTAAATTGTAGGTACTGAATGTGAATCTGCAATCAAAATTCCTCAATCGCGTATCTGTTTTTTGGAACGTCGACAACATTTTACTTTTTTCACACTTCTTTACAAAAATTCATAATCTTATTAGATTAATACAAAGGAGATAATAATTGTTAACTTACAATCACCAGAGTAAAATTACTTTTTTGGTCGTGTGTTTTTCTAAACAACTTCTGGAGTACTTCTTGAATGTTCCAACAATATCTCTCAATCATTGTGATGTTCCACTTCCCTGCTTATCTCGTATCCATGGTGGTGACGTCTTGGTAAACCCTTTCCCCTTATTGCACCGACATTTGGGGGGAATGTAGATGTGAGTAGAGGAAATTCAATGTTAATGAGATATTGCAATTACTTTTTTCTTAGACTTTAATTAGTTTGCTTTCGATTTCTCGCCATTCTTCAGCTTTGCTATTTCCAAAGAATTTGTTGCAGATAGACTTGAATGATGTCCAAGCTTTTACCTCTGAAATGTTTAATTTAGTTTTAAATTCTTTATCCTTTAGCATTACAATTTTTGCTTCGCTCAATCGTAAGAATTTGATTTTTAAGTGCAGTATCTCTTTTCCTCCTGTCCTATGGGCATCATGTATATTTTTGTCAAATTTATGTGTAATGGAGGAAGATAAATATCTTTGCCGCTTACTAATGGTTTATGGGAAATATTTTTTAAGCGCGGAATAAAATTGCTTCTTTTAGGCCAGTCTGTACGAACAAAGCGGTTGGTTCTGTTCATACAAAAAACAGCAAAACTTGGTCTTGGTGTAGCCTGACTGCATTTCTAGTAGAAACCTTATCACTTTAAATCTCCACATATGTGCTCGTTGTGCTTTTTGTGGTAAAGTAAACTTAATGAATTGTGGGTATTTTTATACGACTCCTTTATGTGTACAGAATGGACCAAAGGCACCGTAGGGTAGGCGTTACCGTTGTTTACAAGTACCGCCTTAAGCTGCTACGATAGAAGCACTATTCAAAACTGTTAATAACAGTTTATATGTGCGTAAATAAGCAAATTTTATTTATTACTTTATTTATTATTTTTTAAATAAAGGACACACACACTACCTGTCTACACACAAACATATACAGTTCAGTGGAACCTCACTAATTCGTCTCACTCAGTAATTCGTCACCCACTCAAGCTTTTATTTCGTTTTCTTTATTAAAAAGAGATTACCATATACGCTTTAATTATAGCCGGGGTAAATCAGAAACGTGCTGATTGTGGCCGGGGCTCTATTAATAGACAGGAGAACAGATTGCGGAAGGTATTGGTTCCGAGAATGGTATTTCGTACTTGTGTACACGGTACAATAAGTGTTGTGTTGTGTTGTTACAGCGTAATACGTTTCCGAAAATTCAGTCCCGCCGAGGCCTTGTGTGGATCCAACAAATTGTTGTGTATGTTTCTGATCATTTTTCAAGTAGAGCTGGTTGGGGTCAGTAATGTTTACTAAACATATTCATTATAAAACTCTCGATTTACGAACAAAAATACAAAATTCTCCAGCTCCTTCGAAAAGGAGAAAAGGGAGGCTATAATGTCGGAAATTTAAGGGTGTTCCACGTGCCACAATAAATGATATCAAGAAGAACGGTGATCGAATTGAAGAGTTTATGCGAAATAACGAAGCTGCAAAAGAGAATGTGTTGAAAAGAAAAAGATTAACGACAACCACTCGGCAAAAATTGGATGGGATCATATGGTTCACTCAGCAGCGCTCCCAAGTAATTCAATTAAGTAAGCCAATTATCACTAAAAAGCTGTTCAAATCAATTAAAAACGTAATGGTGACCCAAATTTTAAAGCAAGTCAGGGTTAGTTCCATAGGTTCAAGGAGAGGAATGGTATTCGGTAGCTACAATCGAAGGGGAGAAGCTTCAAACAGTGAAATAGCTACAATCGAAGTGCAAACAGTGAAATAGTGTCGCGATATCGGGAAAAACTAAGTGTTCACATTAATAAGCTGGGTTTGTGCGCGGACTAAGTACATAATTGCAATGAGGCAGGAGAGTACTGGAAACCTCTCCCGCAAAAAAACGCTGGCATCTGGCTCAGAATATTGAGCCCCTGGATATAAGGTGCAAAATACAGTATTACAATTCTTGTTTTTTACAATGCTAATGGAAACAATAAAATGCCATTAGCTGTCATCAGTAAGGCGAAAAAACACGAGATTTTAAAGATATCAATTGTGATATACTACCAGTGGAATATTATGCTCAAAATAATGCATATATGGACAAAGACATTTTTCTTCAATGGCTGAAAGAGGAATTTCATTCTTAGGTACTGTTTTACTTAAGAAAAAAACAAAGGCTATATTAATCTTGGATAATGCTTCCGCCCATCCTCCCGATGATTTAGAAGAATATCCATCTGATTCAAACGGCATCCACTGTATGTTTCTTCCTGCTAACACAACAATCATACTACAACCAATGGACCAAGGCGTCATTGAGTGTTTTAAGAGGCGGTACACAAATTTTTTTTGCAAAATTTAGCACTTTGAGGAAATGATGTGTACATTGAACAATTTTGGAAGACATACAATATAAAGGACGCAATGATGCGGCTGATACCTGGCAAAGTATTCCGGAAAACACTCTAAAATCTGCCTGGAATAAGTTACGGGCATCTGAATTACAACCATCGTCTACAAAACCAGGAAGTCCAGACTCCCCATCGAAATTATTAGATATCTGCCAATCCCTACCAGTATTTAACAGCTTGAATGAAGACGACCTCAAACATTGGTGTGAAATTGACTTACCGGATGTAGGCTACGAAATGTTTAGTAATGATGAAATTGTTACATACGTATCCACAGAAACTACAGAAGGTAAATGATGAAGATCACTAGTCAGTAAAACCTGCAATCTCTTATAAGGAGCCCATTCAAGTGGTACAAAGGCCATGATGAAGCAGAACTGCCTCAAATAATTTCACTGGGCCTAATACATAATGTTGACACACACAACAGAAGAAATTACAGATTTTTTCAGTCAACAAATTGTTTTGCAATTACAGTGCTTAACATGTTTGAGTTTGAAAATTTCCAGCAATAAACGTGTTCGAGCATAACATTAGTATACTGTGCATTGCTAGTGTTGTAATAAAACCTTTTATATTGTCTTTATGGGTTTGTTTCTTACTCCATCACTAATTCGTCACCCCTACGGTCCCGTTAGTGACGAATTCGTGAGGTTCTACTGTACATAAATATGTGTGTGTGTGTGTGCTACTTAAATAATTTACACACGCAGAATACTATTTTATAATACTGTAGTGTATGGTGTTTGGTTTATAATGTTTCAAAAATACAAATATTTCATGTCATTCCATTAGTTTTTGTTATGTAGGCCTATATTACGATAGAATAATGTGTTACAACATCACAGTTTTGAGTTATACAATATTAAACGCAAAAATATTAAAATTTCTCATTGAAGGCTTTCTGATGTTAGATAATTCTCTAACGAAATGTACATAAGAAAAACAAATATTATATAATATTGTAACAAATTAAATAAATTTGTTATTTTGTTTGTTTGTGGAAAAAAAATTTTTTGTTGTTTTATTGTTTACTTTTTTTATATTAAAATTAATTTAAAATTAATTAATTTAAAATCTCTTGTGGTGTTCCGAACTTCTTATTATTGGTTTTAAAAGAATTAAATCCTTTTCTGTATTTTGAAATTCCTTCACCAGTTAATAGGATTGTCTCCAAGAACAATCGATTCGTGAACATTCCTTATTTATAGGTTATCTTCCTTCTAAATGGTGAAATTCTGGTAGTTATTGCTCAATTAAAATAATATATTATACTAGTTATTATGTAGGAATAAATAATATTCAATTTTATAATCTTCAAAGGAATTTTATTAACAAATTGATTAATCGACTCTCTCAGGGTATATCAATAGTGTGTACAATTATTTAGTATCGAGTTCTTTTAACAGTTATTTTATAGATAGTCAGAGAAAAAGGGCAAAGTATGGAAAGTATAACATTACAAAAATATAATCTTATTAATTAAAATACATTTATAACATTCAATATATGCTAGTAAGTAAAGAATTTTTCGAACCAATGACGATATCTTGGTTGTGACGCTATGGATTGTGGGACGGCAAAGATGGCCGCTTCGAGTTCAGATGTCAGACGAGTGCACCTCGCTATTTCTGCTTCCAATAAAGGCTGCTTTTCCTGTGATTTCTCGTTCCTGCAGCTGCGATTCTTTCTTCTGGTTATTGTGGAGTGTTTCTGGTTAAGTGTTATTGGTCCACTTCGATAAAATGTGTTGTGTAGTTATGTTTCACTTTCGTCTATCAGGTCGATAATTGTGCTGTTTGTTTCGTGATGTGAAATTAATGTTTTATTATCGTTTAAATAGTGTATTCACTGGTTTTCTGTTGGTTTTAAGTTAAATTAATGTTTGTTGGTGTTCGTTCCACTGAATTTACGGTTTAGATGTAATTTTACAAAACTCGCGTTTTTCGCATCAGGCTAGGCTTATTGAATATACAGCATTTATGTCTCAGCTATTAGGTTAATATTCGATTTAGTCCTCGTATCAAGTGTACTTCACAACGTCTAATAATGAACTAACTCACTTCCTTCGTCTTCTCCAAAAGTCTTAGCCAAATTAATATTAGCAATCCATTGTTCCAAAATTATTTTACATCCTGTACATTTGAAATTTTTACATTATATTACTGAATATATTTTTGCTATTATTTAAATTTATTAATTACTAAACACATAATCTTCTTCTTCAGTTCATTCTGTTTGATTTTATACCAAATAAGATAGTTTTACTAAGTTTTTGATCTAAAATGCTATATTTACTTCATTTTGAAAATTGTAAGTTTTAAAATTCACTTCCTGTCCTTTTCAAAATTGTTGCCATTTTACATGTTATATTAATGATTGTATTAAATCTCAGATTGACATAAAAGGTTTATCTTCCCTTAATTTCTTGTAATTTGATTAATTGGTTCTCTTTTCAAATATTATACATTAATATGTGACTCCCCCCCTTTGAATTTTCAGTTTCTACATTTGCATTTTTAACAATAATTCTTGCTATCTTTTTATAAAATCTTTCTTACTTATAGTTCCAGTTATATGACTTTATGACTGATCTACCTTATATAAATTCCATCAGTTTAATTGTTTTTCTGTACTTATTTCGTTAATTTTAATGCTGTTTAGTTTTACTATTTGGCCTAGATTTCTAACAGTTTTTACATACAAAGTTTTTAAATAATACATTTTGTTTATACCCTCTCTGACTTTCTATTCTAATATGACATTAATTAACATTTTCTTATTTTAACAAAAGAACAATTAGTATATAATTTATACTATTAATTCATAACACATGATTGAAATTAACAATAGTCTTACTAACTCAGACATTTTAATCTGGATTAACTATTTTTAAAACATAATAAACATTTTCATAATAAAAGTTTTATACTAAAAGGATTGTACTCTCAGACATTTTATCCTTGAACTATTTAAACTTATTTTAAATAAACAAAACATATCTGTCCTTCCATCGTTTACTCTATTTCTTACACCTAGTTTTATTTTCAGTTTTAATCTGTTTTTTGTTTGATTTTGGGGTAATAATTCTTTGTCACTTCACTTTTTATATGGCCTGCTCTTGTTTTATCTACTGTCATTCTAATGAATGTTGTGTATAAAGAGTGGCAGTTATTATTTAGAAACACTTGTATTATCTGCCATGATAATACTTTATTTAAGATTATTCATTGACATAATATAAACACTTCAAAGTTGTATTATTTCACAATTTACTAAGTTTATGAACTCCAATATTGACACATAAGGTTTATTTATTATAACACAAAAACTTGCACTGATCCCCTTTTTATTCTTTGATTTTATTTCTAATTATTTTTATAGTCTTTTTAAAATCAAGAAATCCATTTATAGAGGATAATAAAGGTTTTTTTTTGCATTATATAATTATTTCACATTGGTTCACTTTCAATTCTACTTTATACACTTTTGGCTTATATTTATTTTACATGGTTTCTAAATTTGGGATCTTGTTATACTTTCATTTGTTATTATTTTTATTACTTTCTTTTGGGGTTTGGGTTTTGTTCCTTATAAGAGCACTCGTTCTTCTTGTGGATGCTGTCTTGTTCTGGTTTCTTCTTTAATTTCTCCTATCCTACTTGTTTCTTATAAAAGCACTCTTTCTTCTTGTGGATGCTGTTTTGTTTGGGTTTCTTCCCTACTTACTCCTATCCTACCTGGGTATCACTTTACTTTATTTTTTAGTTTTGAAGTTTATATTGATTGCTCATCACTCACTGTAATATTGATTTTAATGAAACTCTTTCTTTAATCTATGATTGTGCTTTACGGTGGATCTTAATTAATTTTTAATATTTCCTTGGATTTAAAATGTTTTTATTTTATTTTATGATCATTCTCTCCATTCAGAACTATGGGCATTATCTGTCATGCTACAATATTCATATTTGCTTATATTATTCTTGTACATATTTTTTAATATTATTGATAATAAATAAACTTTTCTTACAAGAATATATTTTGTATTTTTTGAATATTTAACAGTGTTTCGATAGTTTAAACTACCATCATCAGAAATTACAAATTAATAAAATTCTACATAAAAACAGCTGTTATATCAATTTTTAAAAATTTGTATTAATGTGTAATTTCTGATGATGGTAGTTTAAACTACCGAAACACTGTAAAATATTCAAAAAATACAAACTATATTATTGTAAGAAAAGTTGTATTTATTATTATTAATTATATATCTGTGTGTGTGTGTGTGTGTGTGTGTGTGTGTGTGTGTGTGTGTGTGTGTGTGTGTGTGTGTGCGTGCGTGTGTGTGTGTGTGCGTGTGTGTGCATATTGCGACAATACATATATTTGCATATTTAGCCAGGGCAGTTGTTTGTGAATAATTAGTGTAAAGAGAGTAGGATAAATAGTTAAATAAAAATGTGTACATGAGGGCAAAGGCGTGGACACGCGGCAGCCTGTCCAAAGTTAACCCTGCCCGACGGAATTGTTTACAGTGTAAGTCATTGTATGTATGTCTGTGTGTGTGAACCAGTACAAACCTGCTACTACTATACTATGATTGGGGGAGATGTCTTTGTGTGTATGAATTGTTGGCTTTTATTATTAAATCAGGTATTGGCATGATTAAAATAAATTATTAAATATGTTGTTTACCTGTTACCAAAGACATATCACAATTCTAAAAACACCATTAGAATAAGGACATTTACACACGTATGCAAAATTATTGCAGAAAATGCAGTAATAAAGACGTCATATAAATTAAAGCTAATTACTACCACAATTAGCTAGTAATTAACGAGTGTGTTATATGTAAATGACGAGTGAAAAATTACTAAGGCAATGCAATCACTCGCCTAAAGATTAAGTTTTTGGTTATCGCGAAAACTGACTAAAAAAGTGATATGTTAAAAAGGAATACACGAATTAACAAAACTGAACAATATCTGACATGTCAGAATTGTATAGTATTGCTGTTTACTATAAGTACCTCTGGCAATTTTGGACGAGAATCAGACTCAAGGAATCTTCAGACGAGGAGACTATGTCCGTTTGCTAATCGACAGATTCAAACAGTTTCACACGCGGTCACTATGTCCGTCTGCTAATTGACTTGAACTTATCATCATCATCTGCAATACACCACAATTGATGGAGGAGCACAGGACCACAATCAACAATAGACCATAGAATAATGAGGAAGGGTCATCACAATCATCATCGTCATCGGCATCATTCAGGAGACCCCACGCTCACACGCACGCGCACACGCGCGCGCGCAACGGTAACTTCGACAATACGTAGGTAACAAATGAACACTTGTACTATCAGGTAACTAATACCTGAACAAATACAAATCAGTACAAAACATGACACAATTTTCAACGTACTCAACATTGAAAATACACAAAATACTAATACATACACCACAATCACACACAATAATACCAATTTAAAGTACCAGAAGCCAACAGGAAGCCACAATAACAACCAGCGAATACACGTGTGCTTCATCAGACACAAAATCCGGAAGGCTGAGGATGGGTACACAATGGTACCCGAAAGATGTTCCTAATAAGGAAAGAAATATCTTGAGGTAAATTCATTATAAAAATTTAATATTATATATATTGTAATATAATATAATATTACAAATATAATAATAATTAAATAATTGATATATATAGAGATATATTGTGTGTGTATCTTTGGTGCTAACAAAGGTATTGTGCTCTTCCTTTAGCCCCACTAGTTGGGCTAGTCAATTTGTAATATAATGAAAATATTACAAATAATAAAAAAAAAATAAAAATATAATTGAAATATGTGTTGATACGTATTGTTATTTTGTTTATCACTGGATCAGTCTGACTCCTTAAAGTTTCACTGTTAGGCTAGTCAAATTGTAATATAATTACAAGTGTAATAATAAACAAAATATGAAGATATTGATGATAAAAATATGTTATAACTAGGTGTGTTTGATTGATAAATAATAAATACATCAAACTTTAAAAATTTTGCAAATATTTTTTCTTGTGCTTGTATCGAATTTGACTGAATGATTTAATTTAATTAATTAATAATTAATTAATTATTTGAGTTTGTAATTTCCTCCTATATCTATTCTCTCAATGTGAATTATGTTTTTGTTTAATAAAAAATAATAATAACATTAATGGTAGAAATAAAAACAATGCTGGTAACTGAATACTGATTTGCGTTTATTCATTCAAAATTGTGCGCCAGTCAGACTGCGCATGTCCCAGGCACTGGCTAATATTCGCCACAGTCGGCAGTGAGAAAGATTAACAAATGTATTTTTTACAAGTTTAAATTTATGGTTCTTTTAACGAGTCGAAATGGTCAGAGGGCAAGGAACAAGATACATTTAACAGGTATTCTTAAACTAAATGTTAATATCTGAAATAGAACAGAATTATTATTACAATTGTCAATTAGAAAGAAATTATTTAAATTTCGAACCAAGTCGAAGAAATGACGTCACTCTGCTCCAGGCAGCACTGGTCGATCGTCTGCATAGAAATTCAGCAATGGCCGCCGTCTGCTCGTTTTAACTGCTATGACGCCGTTGGAATTGAAGATCTTCTCCCACAGAAATAAAACGATGTTCCCTTTTTCTGCAAAGTGGTGTTGGTCCAAAATATCGTGTTGAATGTCCCCTCGTCGTCTGCGATGTCGAATTCTGGATGGATCTCTTGTGTAGTGTAGTGTTCAAATATGCGTGTTGGTTTTGTGTGAATTCGTTCCAAAAATTGTTCAAAAATGGCTGTCGATTTCTGGTGTTGCGTTTTTATGGTGTTATTCTGTGTTTTTGGAAACTTGTGAAGTGTTAGACATAGATAGATAATATTATTTCACTTGTTAGTTCATCTCCGTTACACGCCACATAACCACACTTGGTTTTAATATAAATTATTTGGTTTTCAAAACTCCACTAATACATTTTTCAACTGTTCAGCTTTGCGATTAACAATAGACTAAACGACGCAACGTCGTCGTTTTAGGGCAATTTGTGGTATGTCTTTTTCCTCTTCATATTGTTTAATTATAAAATATCTGTCTAAGACTTGTTTCACTATCTAACTATACATAACAAGTTTTCTTATTTTTTACTGTATTTCCAATATTTCTTAATTTTACATGAATCTAACTATTCAGTAATATTGATTATTTAATTTTACATCTTTTGATATATAGCTGGGTTTGTTTCAAACTCATTTAAGCCCAAAAATTACAATTTTAGATAATTATTGTATGTCTCATATTTTGTACAAATTCAGTGTTTTAAAGGTTTTTATTTGTTTTTTCGGTATAATATTTCCATGGAATACACCTAATAACTCCGTAATTACTTTGTTGTTAATAATTTGGTTATTAAAACATTTCAATATTGATTAATTTGCTGTTTAGTCTGATTCGATTACTATCATAAGCCTATTTTTGACTGTTTCCAAAAGAAGTTAGTTTTCTTTCTTTTGTCATTCTATTTGCTATTAACTGTATCTGTATTAATTATATTTTCAATTTCCGTATTGTATGTATTGAATTCTATTCCTATTACATAGATTAATTCTTTGATAGATAGTTTTTTTTTTTTTTTTTTTATAGGCCATTCTGTGTTTACAAACATAGTGTATTGGTGGGTCTGTTTGTACATTATACATGGTTTACTGATTTGAATAAAACTATTACATTTTTATGCCCTACTTGCCTCTCTGACTTACACAATGGAAAATTAAATGACATGATTTTAATTACAATAGAATCTCTTGTATCTACTAAACTTTCTTTATACTAATAACATTATTGAACCATAACATGAACATCTTATGCCTAATTTTAACAAAAACATCTTATTATCAACTATTTTCCATATATCACCTAATTTTAACAAAAACATCTTATTCCTATTATTTTTTCCTGTACCATCAAATGATAACAACATAGCTTATCCTAGACATAATTTAATTAGAAAACATAAAAAACTCCTATTACTAGTAACACTGTCAGTCACTAACTGTCTTGTGTATGTATTATTCTTATGAAAACACTTTAACTGTGATAAAAAAACCTCGTGTATCTATTTACACCTTACATCTAAAATATTATTTAATTAATAATAAATAATAAACATCTTAATATTAGGCATACCTTCAGTTATGAACTGTCCTTTGGTATTTTTGTCCTCACCATTTATTTAGTTATAATTAAAGAAAACATTTTATATGTAATAGTCCTTCTTATATCTAATTTAAAACTCTTATTACTAGTAATGTTGTCAGTCCTTAGACCGTCCTTCATTTCAATGGTTTTATTATTATTATTCTACACTCATGGTAGTCTTTTTATAATACTTAAACCTCATTGAAGATTTTTTCATAGATTTTTTAACTATGTTTCTCACTGTTCACTCTGTAGTTCCTTAATTTTGTTATCTCACTTCACTTTATTGTATTCTACACTCTGGTAGTCTCTTTTGACATATTTTTTGACATGTTACACTTACAACTAATATACAATTTGTTTTTATAGTATTGTATCTTGTAACTTGTTTGGGGTTTACCTATATCGGTTTCAATTTTGTCTCATGGTATTTATTATATGATTAACATTTTGTTTTGGCATATCTCTTCCTGTTTCTGGTCTCTTTGTTGGAATCTTGATATGTTTCGTCCCTTCTTCAAATATCACATAAGTAGTTTCCTTATTAAAATGGTTTCATGACAGATTAGTTCCTTTTTTATGGTCCTTCCCTTTTTGTACTGCTTCCCCAATCTACTGGGTATACTGCTGGTTTAACTGGTTTTTTCATAGTAGGTTATTTTAAATAATGGTTTTCTTTATTATCTTCCATTTTTATTAACATTTTATAGACTCAATTATACAGTTTCTAGGGTAATCCTTAAACAATTTATTCTTCTCACTCACTATGGAACTTTCTCTTTTATTCATGTAACATTAATTCAAATGTTTAGTGTGATAATTTTGTTATGTTACATATGCTCTCCTGTAAAAGTGATTAGTTCAGATCATACTCTGTATGGATGAAATAATTACTACTAATTCTTTTGTATTTACATTTTCTCCGTGATTACATGTTTTCACTTTATATACCTTCTTTTTCCACCATTGCTTCCTCTCAGCTGATGTGTATCTCCTTCATTTGTTTCTTTTTTCATTGATAAGTGATCTTCAATCTTGTGTATAACATTATCATTTTATATTCCTTCTTATTTGGTGCTTCCTCACCAGTATGTTTACTCCCTAACATTCCCTAACAAATTAATTGGAACAGTTCAGAGTGGCACTTTTGGCTTCAATCCCTGCTGTCCAATACTTCAATTGAGTCCAGAGGTATTATCATCTCTGCTCAACACATAAGACTGATGGCATTTTCTACATCCAGTCATAAAAATAAATAAACAGTAAAAGTAGTCATTTTTGACTAAAATAAACATCTTTAGATTCTTCACTTCATAATACGTTATATTAATTAATACTTTTATACACTTGACTCTTCTTCTCTCTTAAAGCTTATTCCATATTAGGTGGTTTAGGTATGTGGTATCATATACATTTCATCATGTTTACATAGTAAGTAGTATTTATATTTACTCTTTCTACCATCTGGTATCCATTGAGTTACTTTTATTGCTCATGGTATAACATGAATTAATTCTTTATCACTTTCACTATAACAGTGGTTGTTGTAACAGCATTATCATTATTAGTATCAGGTTTTTGTTTTTTGGTTTCTGGTCTCACTATTTGGTCTTTAGTGAGCTGGTCCTTCTTCATTGTTCCATTTTTATTAAATTATTTTCTTTGTGAGTTTGGTTAATTTGTTCGATTAAGTCATATGACATTCTGGTTTCCTTTCTCCCTTAGAATTTTGTATCTCTTTCTTACAAAATCCTTTTTCATATTTCAGAGTTATTTCTCATCATTTGTATGAGTAATGATGTGAGTTTACTGTCTTTTAATTTTAGACATTTTTATTCAACTACATTCTTTCTTGTTCATAGTTGTTTTTCAAATATTTTGGTATAAGTTGTACTTATTATTGTTTTGAATTTTGAAATTATTGTTCCTCAAAATTCTTTTTTCATTCATAATAGTCTTTGAATGTTTGTGTAAGTGGTACTTACTAATTATTTTGAATTTGGACAATTATTATCTGCATCCAAATTCTTTTTACTTGCATAATAGTCTTTGAATATTTGTGTAGCTTGTACTTACTATTGCTTTTGAATTTTGAAGCTTATTATGTTCAAAATTCCTTTTATTTATTCACAATAATCTTTTAAATGTTTTGTGTAAGTTGTACTTACTCATTTTTGAATTTTGTAGTTTTTTCTTATCAAAATTCACAATTTCTTCATAATAGTTTTACCTCACAACTATGAGTCCTCCAAATATTTTTTAATGGATAACTGATTATAAGTTCCTTTTACTTTATTCGAAATGATATCCTTTAGTACATACGTATTGTTGTGATTGTTTTTAATAATCAGGTATGGGCCGGTATACAGCAGTAATAACTTTTTGGTAATGCCTTCCAAAGTACTGGGTAATTCCCTGTTTTTTAGCAGTACCTTTTCTCCGACTTTATATCTTATTATTTTCTTAACAGCCTTTTGATATTTGTTCTTGCGCCTTTCCTGGTCTTCAGCCAATTTATTGTAGAATCTAATTCGATTGAATTTGTATTCTTGACTCCCGGGGAACTCTATTATGTCTTGTATTTCTCTCGGAGGTGGTCTTTCAAACATTGCCGTGTATGGAGTGGTACCAATAGCGGTGTGATATGACAAATTAAGGAATTCTTCAGTCGCTAATAAATATTCTTGCCACTTCTTTTGTTGGTTATAGCAATAAGTTCGTAATATTCTTCCGACCTCTCGCAGTACCCTTTCCGCTGGATTGCTGCTGGGGTGGTAGACAGACGTCTTGTATGTCTTAATGCCCAATGTATTCAGAGTGTTTCTCCACCGCCAACCCTTAAATTGCGTTCCATGGTCGGTGATTATGGATATCGGGCTTCCTACCTCTGGAATGTAATGATTTGTTATTATTTCTAGAGTCTTCAGAGTGGTGGCTCTGTTCACAGGGTATAGTTTTGTAAATTTTGTAAAATGATCCATCATAATAACAATATACTTGTATCGATGGCGTCCGCCACTGCGGGGAAATGGACCACATATGTCCAGAAAGACCTTTTCCAGTTTGGCTTGTGAGGTAATTGGTATCATCATACCTTCCTTTCTCTCATTGTTGGTTTTCACCAATTGACATATCATACAGGTTTTAAGGTAGTTTCTAGTTTTTCTATTGATACTTTTGATGTGACAATTCTCTTCTATTGCCTTGATCACCTTCATGGCTCCCATGTGACCGTATCGTAGGTGATAGTCCAGGATGATATCCTTTTCAATTGTAGTAGGGATCATGATCTTCCAAACGTCTTCGTCAAGGGATGTCTTGATAAATAAAATCCCATTATGTATACAATAAAATTTGTTTATTGTGTCATCTTGGTTGGAGAGACGAAGTTTAATAGAGTTTAACTTCGGATCGGACTGCTGGTGTTTGCTGATGTCCTGCACTATCTTCTCTAAATCAGATCTGTCCTTAATAATGTTATAGATTTTCAAAATGCTCTCCTTTTCGCCTTCGAATGTTTGTTCTTCCAGATTCACTCTTGACAATACGTCGGCTACTACATTTTTACTTCCAGGAACATACTCCCACTGTATATCGTATTCCTGCAGGGCGAGTACCCATCTGGTCAATCTACCATGCCTTAATTTGCATCTTCTTAGAAATGATATTGACTTGTGATCCGTTCGGACGGTCACTGGATATCCGAGAATATACGTCCGAAACTTCCCGCAGGCAAAGACTACACTTAGCAGTTCTTTTTCCGTCACATTATAGTTCTTCTCACACTGGTTAAGGGTTCTGCTAGCAAAGCTCACTACTAGATGGTTTCCACTTTCATCTTCTTGGTACAGTGTTGAACCCAAGCTAATATTACTAGCGTCACAGTTTAGAAAGAAGGGTCGGTTAAAATCTGGATGGTTGAGCATTACTGCATCTAAGAATTTCTCTTTAATTGATTTGAAGGTCTCGTCTTGTTCTTGACCCCATCGCCATTTATTCTTGGACGATAACTGGTACTGAAACTGGGCTGTTAGTTCGGAATAATTATTCTGGAACTTCCTATAATAGTTACATAGGCCCAAAAATGATTGTAGTTGCCTCCTGTTTTTTGGTGTAGGGAATCGTTGTATGGCGTCTACCTTTTCTGTTGATGGTGTTATTCCTTGACTGTTTAGCTGGAAACCCAGGAATTGAACTTCTTTAGCTATAAGCTTGGACTTGTCCAGTTTAAGGGTGACATTATTTTCAGCAAGCTTCTTCAAAACATACTCCACACGATAACAGTGTTCCTCCCAGCTGGTTGATGTTATTAGGAGATCATCAACATAGACAGTTGTGAATTGGAGCGCTTCTGGTCCTAGTATATGATCCATACAGGCGACAAAAACAGCTACTGAATTAACCAACCCGAAGGGCAACCTCTTAAACTGATAATTGCACCCTTCGAAGATGAACGCCATATATTGCCGGCTTGCTGGGTGCAACTCCACTTGCCAATAGCCGCATACCGTATCCCAGGTGGTAATGAATCGTGTTCCGTGGAACCTCTTCAAAATTTCATCAATTTCGCCAGGTGAGGTACGATCGTTTATTATCATCTTATTTATCTCCCGAGCGTCAAGGCAAAGTCTTACCTTCCCATTTTTCTTTTGTATGGCCACAATTGGGCTAGTGTATGGCGATTGACTGCTCTCGATGATATCTCTACGAATCATATTCTGGATCTCTGCGCGTACGGCTTCTTTCAAAGATTGTGCTATTGGGTATGACTTTCGGTTGAATTCTACCGGTTCTCTGAATCGTATTGAGCATTGGTAGTTCCGGATCTTTCCAGGTTCGTCAGAAAATACAGCTCGATATTTCTCATATATTTCTACCAATTGATTCCGCTGGTCTTCCGTTAGTTGCTCGTTAGTATTGTGGCACTGGAAGTTACGTATCTCTTGGATCTTTTGTTGCCATAGGTCTTCCTCCGAATCTTGACGTACTGGCTTGTTGTTTGTTGAGTGGTTTGATAAGTAATTCACCTTATTTTGGTGGTCGAGAAGTTTTCTGGAGTCTAAAGTCTTGTTATCAGTTAAATTGGCTATCCAGGTTGAACCTTCAGCAAAGAGTGCTACCTTTCCTCGGCATAAGTCGATAATTGCTGAGTTTCGGCGCAGTATGTCGCATCCTATCATGATGTTGAAAGGTAATCCGACTGCAACAAGAAATATCATATCCACACTAATGCCCTGACTTTTGACATTGAGGGATACCTGCTTTCTTATGGTCTTGTTCTGTCGGCCGGTAGCTCCTACAAGTACAATGTTATTAATAGGTAGTACCGGTAAGTTTTTGTGGCATTCCTGCTGTATCCGGTCCAATTCATTTCGATTTATTATGGAGACATTGGCTCCAGTGTCTATCATTATAGGAACAGAAACACCTTCAATTTCTGCGGTTATGTATATTATTTCATTATCATTATTTTTAATATTAAGCTCACTTTCTTCTAATAGGTCCTTACGGATATCCTTTAAATAATTGCTGTATATTATGGTAAAATTTTTTCTGGTTTTCTTCACATTCATACCTACTTGATTAAACCCAGCAGATTGGAGCAGTAAAGGGTTATTGGGGTTTATTACTGCCTTCGTTCGTTTAAATGTTCCGCTTCATTACGGGTCAGGCCGTTGGAAGCGTCAGCTTGAAGTCCTGAGGCTGTTTCGTTTGGTTCTGCTCGATCGTCTGGTTGGGCTTCTGTTACAGGTAGTCTTCGCTGATTATCCAGGCTGGAACTACGTCTGGGCTCGTACTCTCTGTACCTATTACTTCCCTGGCTCCCTTGGAAGGTCTCGTACTCGTAGTATCGGCTCCTTCTTTGAGGCTGGTATCTTCTGTGTCCACTGCCTTCTGCTCGGATGTAATTAACATTAGGTCGATATGCCCTGTAATTGTGGTTACCTCCACTTGGGTAATTTCGGTTATAATTACCATGATAATTATTATTATTAGAAAGGTTGGGGTTCCTCTGACCATTTTGAACATAGTTACTATTATTATTGTAATAAACGTTGTTATTTTGGGGACGGCTATTATTATTATTATTATTATTATTGTTGTGGTTGTTGTTATTATTATTATTCATACGAGGAATATTACTATTATTATTATTATGGTTAAGCCTCGGCAAATTATTGTTATTTCTAGGGTTATAATTGTACTCGGCATTATTCCGATTTGCGGAGTTATAATTATTATTATTACCCACATTCTGCCGATTATTATTATTATTCAAATTATTGCTGTTATTCCTTGGTTCCAGCTTTTCATACCTCCTGCGACTTTGACGGTAATAGTCTTCGTGCTCGTACATCTCTAAAAGCTCGGTCATGGCTTGCACCGATTTTATTTGACTATTTCGTCTGGCTCTGATAATATCCTCCTCGTAGTGGTATGAGAGTTTGCTGACCAGGCATTCTTCCGGTATTCGGGGCTCTAGATGTTTGGCCACGCACACCTTTCCTAAAAAGTACGCCGTTAAAGTTTGGTTTCCATATGGGTTGTACTTCCCATGGCATATCCCGTCTCTGGCGATATTTTGCGTTGATTCCGACCAATATTTGGCTTTGAATAGCCTTCTGAATTGTTGATAGTCGGTCACCTCGTCTCTTATTGCCATCCACCAATTGTCTGCTACTTCCTTGAATGATTCTTCCAGCACCTCTTTGTTCTCCCTCCAGCGATTACCTCTGTGTTTGGCAAAGTATTCCTCGATTCTTGCTAGGAATTCCATGGGTTTATTTTTATAAAACCTGAAGTTAATCCCTTCACGATTTTCACTGTTGGGACAACTGGTAATGGTTGTCGGTCGACTATGGAATAGGTCTATATCGGTCTGGTTCTGTCGTACCTGACTGTTGATACTGGTCACAGCAGCTTCTATGCCGTCACATTTTTCTGTGAATCGGTCCTGCACTCGCTCCCAGTCTTCCCGTGTTTCCTTTAGTTTTTCCTCCAATGTCTTCCTAGTCGTTTCTTCAATGGTGTTAACCTTCGTATTTATTTCTGTCCTGATACTCCGTACTTCTTGTTCGGTTTGACTCCATTTTTCGTCAGCTCTGGCAACCCTTTGTTCGATTACCGTTATTTCCTCTTCTACTTTCTTGCTGATTGTCTCATTGTTTTCAGCTATCTTCTGGCTCAATTCTTCCTTCAATATTTCCATTCTTCCGTCTAACCGGTTCATGTTTTCTTGGTTCGTCTCCTTCCATTCTTCTCTCAATTGCTGACTATTGCTTTCCATTTTTAGATTTGTTTCTTCCATCCTCCTGTTGGTTTCTTCCAGTTTTTGGCTTATCTGGGTTAATTCCTCTTTCGACTGTTTATTGTCAGTCTTTATTTCCTCCATTTTCTCCTCAATTTTTTGAATATTTTCTTCCATCTTCTCTTCTATCTTTTTACTGTTTGCTTCCATCTTCTCCTCCATATTCCTGCTAGTATCTCCAATTTTATTGCCCAACTCTTCCTTCAATCGTTGGTTATCATTCTTCATTTCCTCCTCCATCTTCCTACTATTCTCCTCCATCTTCTTGCTGCTTTCTCTTAATTCCTCCTTCAATCGTAGGTTATCGTTCTTCATTTCCTTACTATTTTCTTCGATTTTCTTGTTGGTATCTCCGATTTTATTACTCAACTCTTCCTTTAATTCTTCCTTCGTTGTTTTAAATTCTCTGAGTAACATCTCCATCATTTGATCAAATTTTGTATCTTCCTTTGCGGTGGATTTCTCCGGCTGTTCCTTCTGTGGTGCCGGCTTATTCGGTTCTGCTGGCGGTAACATTGACTCCACATCTTCCACTGGTGTCGCCTCTTTATCTTCCAGTTCTACCTCCTGCTCGGCCTCCATAGCCCTTTTCCTTGATGTAGCTCTCCTGTGCATCTCGCTCCCTCTTCCGACCTATTGACCGTTGCCAAGCTAAAAATAGGAAATTGGACACTCGTCCTTATTTTACAACACTATTACCTCCTATTTAAAGCCCCTTAAGTTGGACGCCAATTTGTAATATAATTTTACAAATTACAAATATAATAAAAATTAAATAATTGATATATATAGAGATATATTGTGTGTGTATCTTTGGTGCTAACAAAGGTATTGTGCTCTTCCTTTAGCCCCACTAGTTGGGCTAGTCAATTTGTAATATAATGAAAATATTACAAATAATAAAAAAAAAATAAAAATATAATTGAAATATGTGTTGATACGTATTGTTATTTTGTTTATCACTGGATCAGTCTGACTCCTTAAAGTTTCACTGTTAGGCTAGTCAAATTGTAATATAATTACAAGTGTAATAATAAACAAAATATGAAGATATTGATGATAAAAATATGTTATAACTAGGTGTGTTTGATTGATAAATAATAAATACATCAAACTTTAAAAATTTTGCAAATATTTTTTCTTGTGCTTGTATCGAATTTGACTGAATGATTTAATTTAATTAATTAATAATTAATTAATTATTTGAGTTTGTAATTTCCTCCTATATCTATTCTCTCAATGTGAATTATGTTTTTGTTTAATAAAAAATAATAATAACATTAATGGTAGAAATAAAAACAATGCTGGTAACTGAATACTGATTTGCGTTTATTCATTCAAAATTGTGCGCCAGTCAGACTGCGCATGTCCCAGGCACTGGCTAATATTCGCCACAGTCGGCAGTGAGAAAGATTAACAAATGTATTTTTTACAAGTTTAAATTTATGGTTCTTTTAACGAGTCGAAATGGTCAGAGGGCAAGGAACAAGATACATTTAACAGGTATTCTTAAACTAAATGTTAATATCTGAAATAGAACAGAATTATTATTACAATTGTCAATTAGAAAGAAATTATTTAAATTTCGAACCAAGTCGAAGAAATGACGTCACTCTGCTCCAGGCAGCACTGGTCGATCGTCTGCATAGAAATTCAGCAATGGCCGCCGTCTGCTCGTTTTAACTGCTATGACGCCGTTGGAATTGAAGATCTTCTCCCACAGAAATAAAACGATGTTCCCTTTTTCTGCAAAGTGGTGTTGGTCCAAAATATCGTGTTGAATGTCCCCTCGTCGTCTGCGATGTCGAATTCTGGATGGATCTCTTGTGTAGTGTAGTGTTCAAATATGCGTGTTGGTTTTGTGTGAATTCGTTCCAAAAATTGTTCAAAAATGGCTGTCGATTTCTGGTGTTGCGTTTTTATGGTGTTATTCTGTGTTTTTGGAAACTTGTGAAGTGTTAGACATAGATAGATAATATTATTTCACTTGTTAGTTCATCTCCGTTACACGCCACATAACCACACTTGGTTTTAATATAAATTATTTGGTTTTCAAAACTCCACTAATACATTTTTCAACTGTTCAGCTTTGCGATTAACAATAGACTAAACGACGCAACGTCGTCGTTTTAGGGCAATTTGTGGTATGTCTTTTTCCTCTTCATATTGTTTAATTATAAAATATCTGTCTAAGACTTGTTTCACTATCTAACTATACATAACAAGTTTTCTTATTTTTTACTGTATTTCCAATATTTCTTAATTTTACATGAATCTAACTATTCAGTAATATTGATTATTTAATTTTACATCTTTTGATATATAGCTGGGTTTGTTTCAAACTCATTTAAGCCCAAAAATTACAATTTTAGATAATTATTGTATGTCTCATATTTTGTACAAATTCAGTGTTTTAAAGGTTTTTATTTGTTTTTTCGGTATAATATTTCCATGGAATACACCTAATAACTCCGTAATTACTTTGTTGTTAATAATTTGGTTATTAAAACATTTCAATATTGATTAATTTGCTGTTTAGTCTGATTTGATTACTATCATAAGCCTATTTTTGACTGTTTCCAAAAGAAGTTAGTTTTCTTTCTTTTGTCATTCTATTTGCTATTAACTGTATCTGTATTAATTATATTTTCAATTTCCGTATTGTATGTATTGAATTCTATTTCTATTACATAGATTAATTCTTTGATAGATAGTTTTTTTTTTTTTGTTTATAGGCCATTCTGTGTTTACAAACATAGTGTCTTGGTGGGTCTGTTTGTACATTATACATGGTTTACTGATTTGAATAAAACTATTACATTTTTATGCCCTACTTGCCTCTCTGACTTACACAATGGAAAATTAAATGACATGATTTTAATTACAATAGAATCTCTTGTATCTACTAAACTTTCTTTATACTAATAACATTATTGAACCATAACATGAACATCTTATGCCTAATTTTAACAAAAACATCTTATTATCAACTATTTTCCATATATCACCTAATTTTAACAAAAACATCTTATTCCTATTATTTTTTCCTGTACCATCAAATGATAACAACATAGCTTATCCTAGACATAATTTAATTAGAAAACATAAAAAACTCCTAATACTAGTAACACTGTCAGTCACTAACTGTCTTGTGTATGTATTATTCTTATGAAAACACTTTAACTGTGATAAAAAAACCTCGTGTATCTATTTACACCTTACATCTAAAATATTATTTAATTAATAATAAATAATAAACATCTTAATATTAGGCATACCTTCAGTTATGAACTGTCCTTTGGTATTTTTGTCCTCACCATTTATTTAGTTATAATTAAAGAAAACATTTTATATGTAATAGTCCTTCTTATATCTAATTTAAAACTCTTATTACTAGTAATGTTGTCAGTCCTTAGACCGTCCTTCATTTCAATGGTTTTATTATTATTATTCTACACTCATGGTAGTCTTTTTATAATACTTAAACCTCATTGAAGATTTTTTCATAGATTTTTTAACTATGTTTCTCACTGTACACTCTGTAGTTCCTTAATTTTGTTATCTCACTTCACTTTATTGTATTCTACACTCTGGTAGTCTCTTTTGACATATTTTTTGACATGTTACACTTACAACTAATATACAATTTGTTTTTATAGTATTGTATCTTGTAACTTGTTTGGGGTTTACCTATATCGGTTTCAATTTTGTCTCATGGTATTTATTATATGATTAACATTTTGTTTTGGCATATCTCTTCCTGTTTCTGGTCTCTTTGTTGGAATCTTGATATGTTTCGTCCCTTCTTCAAATATCACATAAGTAGTTTCCTTATTAAAATGGTTTCATGACAGATTAGTTCCTTTTTTATGGTCCTTCCCTTTTTGTACTGCTTCCCCAATCTACTGGGTATACTGCTGGTTTAACTGGTTTTTTCATAGTAGGTTATTTTAATTAATGGTTTTCTTTATTATCTTCCATTTTTATTAACATTTTATAGACTCAATTATACAGTTTCTAGGGTAATCCTTAAACAATTTATTCTTCTCACTCACTATGGAACTTTCTCTTTTATTCATGTAACATTAATTCAGATGTTTAGTGTGATAATTTTGTTATGTTACAATATATAATGTAACATAACAAGATTGCGCCCTAGAATAAATATAATTTAATCATCAAAATTCGTTGTGAATTATGCCTAAACGCAATCTTTCTTATAAATAAAATACAAAGAAGTATAAAATCAATTTAACAAATTAAGAAATGAAAATAAAATGTAACTTTTTAAAAATAAATAATAAGGTCAAGGAGTAAAAGGTAATAAAAAACAAAAGGGAAATATTATAATAAGTACATACAATGGAAATAGGAAATGAAAACTTATTAATTAATTAGTTTAATGACAATGACAAGACTATCAGACGACATGACTATGACTACTACACCCAGGAGGGAAGATTGAATGATAATAAAGATATAAATAGTTGTTAATAAATAGAAATATAGTGTATAAATGTTAACAAGTTAGGAAGTAGGTAAAAACACATTTGTTATTGTATAAGCCTATTAAACTATACAGAGGTCTGCTAACCTCAAGCAGTTATTTTGTGTAATCGCACTACAAAATGTAAGTGATATAAAAAAAAATTATTATAGCATTAAACAATAATCACAAACTACCTAACGTAAGAAAGTGGAAATAACGGTGATTAACGTTGAAAAACAGTGTAAGTGAATAACGCATATAATTTACATAAAACAATTATATAGCTAATATAATAAGATTAAACAAATTGTATAATAATTGAAACTAGTGGAATAATCCCCAGAAACTAATTATGTGCATCAGAGACAAGTAAAAATAAGATTCAAATGAATCATGTTAATTATTGGGTATATAAAAACAACCCTGTGACCCCTAAAAAATGTCGTAAAGTCAAGAGCTTTACTAAATGAATCTAGAGATTGAAGGAAGAAAATTTATTATTGTTGTTGAATTCGGAAAAGAAGCCAGAACAGATATAATTTAAAGCTGAACATTTTCTACAAAAATAATAATGTCACACAGTAAATTAATGGAGAAAAACTCCGGAAATAATGAGAAGTATAATGGCTTAATATAATACATGGAAACCTGAAGGCCAGAAGAATTATGACAAGAAAATAATCTGTAAACTAAACTACAATTTGGTGAGATTGTTCTATTATGCTAAGACATACATTTGTTCAAACATTATTCAATTTAAAGCACTAAAACAGTGATATAACAAAAACACTATAAACATTATGATTATTAATTTTATTTTCTCATTGTAATTTTTATTAGTTGTTCAGATTTGATTAAGTTGTTTCTTTTGTATAATCCAAAGAACCCATGACCCAACACACATACACAACATCACATTACTGAAACCGATTTATAATTATTATATTTTCTACCATATGTATGACTTTGATTGTACATCGACTTTAATGTTTTTTTATTAACCCTGAGAAAGAGTTTTTATATTATCGAAACTAAAGGAGCTACTAACTGAAGAGAAGGGCATTGCATGTTAATAAATTTCAATATATGTTAAAAAGAAAAGAATAATAAAATTTATTGAAAATAAGACAAGACTGAATACGAGTTAAATTTTTTATTTAACTTTCCATACATTGATGAAGGGTAAGATTTACATTAAGATTTAAAGATTTAAAATTACATTAGAATTTACAAAAAGTACGTCATATCATATTAATATTATATTACATTATAATATATATACGAGTATATATATATAATTCCTATGTAAGTAACTCGTTGAGTTTCCTGTAGGTCTCCCATGTAATTTCTTCAAATAAATACACTACAAATAGGTTTATTTTCACCTTACGTATGTTCACAGAAATTATTCTGTATCTTCAGAGGTTTCTTTGAATTCTGTAAAACGTGCGTCAGGTGAAAGTAAATCTACTTGCAGTGGATTTATTTGAAAATTTTATACATACACACATATTGTAAGGAATTAGAGTCTCATAGAATAAGTAGTCGACATATATGTTAATGGAATGAAACGGATTTATTAATAATGCTATGAATTTTTCTAACAGTCTATTGTCCCTTTAATACAGTTCACAAAAATAATTAATCTGTCTCTGTTGACCTTCGCAACATAAACTAAAATTTAATTTACGTGAGATAAAATAAATTAGGATTAAAAAGTCTTTTTTTATTTAAACTATAATGCATTTATTGATAAAACTTGTATTAAAGTGTTTCTTTTACAAAAGTTTTATAAGTATATATATATACATATACATCCCACGTTCACTTCCCTTTAATGTCGACTACAGATCCTTCAGACGACGGGTTGGTGCTATCTGGATGAATAAGTGGTTGAAATTACTATGTCCGGCTTCAGGGTAGCTTTCGGACGTGTAGATATTTCTCGCGGGCACGGTTTCATCCAATTTCACACACCGAATCGTTATTGTTACTGCTTAACTGGGTATTGGGTTTACACATATCTAGTTAACTTGAAGTGTAATATACCTTAAACGAAATATCTTGCACTTTCGCGAATAGCACTCAATTTTAATAATTACCACAGTAACTCAACAGGAATTTTCTAACTCGTTCGTCGCAACTGCCAGACGTAACATCATGGACCAACTCGTTATCGATTCTGACTTTTGCATTCATAGTCTTTTTCTCAAACAGAATTTCTAGTAATCTGATTAGTTCTTTGATAACACCTTCTTTCGATTTTGTTACAGATAATAAACTTTCTTCTCCAAGAACGTATTGTACAGTACAATTCATTTTCAAATTACCTGAAATATTTTACGACCGAATTTATAGGCTATAAACCTTTTACTTTTCAGTTAAAAAGCTATAGCCATTTTTAGTTACTAATTTTTAAAGTAACTACTGTCACCAGGTTGGTGTTTTTTACGAGTATTCTGATATAAGTCCTATCTCAAAATTTTCCATATTTCAAAAGTTATTCAAATTAAGGTGTTTTTCAAGAATATCCCTTTAAAATAATTGCATACCTCACACACGGGCACTATGCACTTGGCTAAGTATTATAACGCACCACTTTACAGCACGTAAAGCTGTTTTACAAGTCTAAAAATATTTAAACTAACATTTTACACAATGTTTCTTATCAACGAATTTACAGTGTTCAAAAACCTGCAATCTCTACTTATTTCTATAGCGTCTTTATATGCTATATATAGGGTTTATTATCTGCTACATTGCACACGCAATTAGAATGTCCTGTGTGTGTGTGTGTGTGTGTGTTTTGAGTGTAAATATATATAGTATAGAGTCTAGATATTGATAAATTTATATGTATAATTTTCTTAAAATAGAAATCTTAAATACATATCAATAGAAAGTCATACGTCAAACCTCGTAAAATAACAGTTTTTATCACATGACAAAATTGAATAAGCGATCTGCTTTATGAGTTTAGGAAAACGTTTTTGGAAGAGAGTTCCACTCGAAAGAAAATCCAGTCTTTGACAAATAGCCTACGAAGATGAGAAAGTTACTTTCGCTACTACAATTTTCTTACACCTCTGTGGCTGCAACAAAAGCAAACGCCTTCAATAGAATATCCACAATACACGTATAGGCCTACACACGAAAACGCACACAGATACATTAGTCAACTGACGTGAGCCCACCTTTGTGTGAAACCTATTCAGTGACATTTAAATAAAGCTTGCCATTTCTTTGCCATCATAATTTTGGCAGTTGACCTGTATACAATTTATATAACTTATAACAAATGTTATTACCACCATACGATAAAGATGAATATTATGAAATTATTAATATTTACGGTAATGTTATTGTGACCTTCTTTCCAATATCAACATTATCACATCATAACATTTGTTATAATAGCACTACTGCTACTGCTACTACTACTACTACTACTATTAATAATAATAATAGTAATAATACCAATTATTAACATTTTTGTTGGAATTGTTATTTTTTTTTTATTGTTATTGATGTTGTTTTATGGTATATTATAAACTATTTGTCTTTTATTTTTACTGACGATCAAACGTTTACTGAATTTTACAAATGTTTATTGAACTGATTGGTCAACAACCTAAAACATATCAACCATTGGTCAACTAATCGGCACCATATCTGCCTGTAGCTATTTTACTAAATTGGTGAAATCGACCGACAGTTGAGACAGCTAGTCGCAATACGGCTGACCTAGATTTTAAGACGACGTAAGCGCGCGCGCGCAACACACACACACACGTACCCAAGTATATATTTGTAGGTGTCCACTACTGGTCATCCATGCTTGTGATTAGTGTTATTGACTCTTGTATATTTTTCCAGTTATGACATTAGTACATCCTAGCGAAAAATTTCAGTGGATTTCCCACTTCATATGACCAAGCAGATCTTGAATCGTCTGGGCTATATAGAGTCGAGCATTATCATGCAGAAGGATGACACCATTTGTAAGTTTCCAGGGACGTTTATTCTTGACGCTGACCTGTAAGCGTTTTAAGCTGTCTGCATATCGCTCAGCGTTGATGTTGACACCAGGTTCTTTAAAACCTAAGAGCATTACACCCTGGTAATCAAAAAGTATGGTTACCATTACTTTTCCTGCCGAAGGTTGGGACCGACATTTTTTTCGCCTTCGGAGACTGTGAATGCTTCCACTGCATACTCTGACGTTTGGATTCTGGTTCGTAGTGATAACACCAAAAATCATCACCGGCAACAATTTGGTGTATAAAGGCATTACCTTGTTGTTGTCAAATCCTGTAATGGTAAGGCCGAAAGCAAATTTTTGGTTCATCAGTAAGCAGTCGTGGAATCCACTGAGCAGCAACTTTGTGATAGCCAAGACTATGAATGATGAACGAACAGTTCCCACGCTGATACTCGACATTTGAGAAAGTTCTCTAACTTTGATGCGCCTATTTGCTCGTAAAGCAGTTTCCAGCTGTCTCACATTTTCATCTGAAGCTGCAACACGTGCAGGTCCGGGACGGACCAAATCTTTAGTGGATTCTCTTCCTTGTTGAAATTTATTGCACCATTCAGCCATGCCATATGAGAACAACTATAGTCACGGTATACAGCTTTCATTCTCGTATAAATTTTCATTGGCTGACGCCCCTCAGCACACACAAAAATCTTTGGACGGATTTTCTATCATACATGCCATTTTTCAACTCAGTCACAAAGCTTAGAAATGAGCAAACTGCAAATATTTTTGACAGACGCGTCAATAGTACTTAAACAGACAATATAAACTTATGAAATCCATTGCCATGGCGACGAAGTCACGGCTGCGCACATCAAACGTGTTTCTATTGAACAATCCTCAGTATAGTTATATTTTAACATCAAAAAATGACAGTCAAGAAGAATTTTACAGTTTCAAAGTTAATCGCTATCGGTATGTTATGAAAGAATGCAAGGCGTGTGTCTGATAAGCTGAATATTTAAATATGCCAGGTAGTAATTTATCTCAGAGTACAATCTGAAATAGATCAACAACAGGTAGCAAAGAAACGAGTCAGGTAGAGAACAGGAAGACATGATCAAGGAAATCAGAAGGGAGGAAGTGAATAATCTCCACGTAGTTTGCAAATTAGGAAAAACTTTGCATCTTTGTATAGTGCCCTCGGGATGACACGCTCAGAGTAGGAGACGAATGATAGTTGTACAATAATTCGGAATAGATAACAACGTCGTTCTTGTTCATGTAGAATCGTTTTCTCATCAAGCTTTATGTCTGAAGCAAAACTGTAACATTATATGACATTTATAACCAACTAGCTGGATACCCGTGCTTCGCTACGGTGATTATCAGAAAAAAACAGAATGTAAAATCAGAAAATAGAAATAGGTTATTTGTAAAACTTAGATACCGGTATTTTGAAACTAAGAGAAACTATTTAAGCTATTTAAGCTCGATCAATTTGAAGATGATCAATTTGATCAAGCTTGATCAATCAAATATTAAAATTTTAAAATTAATGAGTTGTTAAAAATGACGCTATATTTTCTAGTTAGAGAGGGTAAGCTAAGTTTCTGTTAGAGATTAAGACAGTCTTGTAAGTCTAACAACAATAAAATAGATGGGCTTAAGCCCTTTGATCCCTCCATCACCCCTGTTTTTTGTTCTCCGTAGCCAAGCTAAAAACTTGCTTAGCATATACTTTCAGTTGTTCCTTCAGATTAAGTTCTCAGGACCTCCCAGAAAACAACATTCCCGGTTTTGCTCTCTGGATGGACAGTGACCAGGATGTCAGGTGAACTGACTCAGGAGAACGCCACGTACAACTGGTCATGGGAGAAACATTCACTTCTCAGATCCACACCGGCCACTATCAAACTCTACCCGTGCGCACTTATTGATGGTCATGGCGTCCTGCAGGAAGGATACAACTAAAAAAGCGGCATTATCAGTGTTGCGGTATTCGCGTTTTTTCGCGGATAGGCGTTAAAGCTTTCAAAACTCTTTCTTAGTGAACACACAGAAGCCATGAGGAACATACGTGCCGAATTTCAAGTTTGTAGGCTTTATAGATATGGAGATTTCGTGACGAGTGAGTGTATGAATAAGTCAGTGGTATTTCGCTTTTATATATATAGATATAAATAGGCCTATATATATGTGCTGTATTTCACAAGCATTGAACCATTTGTAGTACAATCGAAACAGGATTTATTTGGTTTGCTTGAACGTTTTTCATATGCAACTGGCCAAAGAGTGTCTCCGTACTCTGTTCGGAATATATGTGCCGAAATTAGAACTCAAAATAAACCCTCAACGCCACATAGCAAGGAATAGAGGCACAGGTTGAACTGTGTCGCCCTCGTGGTTATAGGTTAGATGAAACAAATACTGTTTAGTAACTCCCCAAAAGCCTAAAGCAAAGTACAAAAATAAACATTAGACTTCCAGGAAGCGTACAGCTGAAAAAAAGTTGCATTATCGGTGTCACGGTTTTTAGCGTTTTTTCGCGGTAATGGGTTAAAGTTTCAAAACCCTTTCTTAGCGAGCACCTAGAAGCCAAGAGGAACATACGTGCCGAATTTCAAGTTTGTAGGCTTTATATTTATGTTGATTTCGTGATGAGTGGGTGTATGAATAAGTCAGAGGTATTTCGCTTTTATACTCGTATTTATAGATTCCAAATGATCACACTATGTAACAAGTAAAGTGTTGGAAACTAACATACATTGAAACCCGTAATTAAAATAAAATAATAAATAAATATAAAAATATATTTATAAGCTTGAGAAATGAAAGCAACAAAATGTCAATTATTTTTTCAAAGAATTTTGATTACAAAAAATAAAATAAACTTAAGAAGTATTCTTAAATTATAAAAATATTACATACTATGGAGAATATATCTATAAAAATTTGTAAACCGTAAGTTCATAATTTACAAGATAATTAAGCATTCATTTATAAACAAAATCTCCATTTACTCTTCCTGTTTCACCCGAGCTAAAATTTAAAATTAAACTTTAACTGCAAATAACAAAAATTACTATACCAGATAAAATTTTCATTCAGGTTTTAGAAATCGGGTCTTTCACATTGAAAGAAGTTATTTGTCACTTTTCAATTTAACAGGCCTAAGTAGCAGGCTGTGTACATTTTATAATTAAATCAGTAAATTGAAGTAGCGAAATACAACTACACAAAATAAGGTATGATCATTTCTACTAATGCCGCACGACGATCGCTGTAAAACAATTTGAAGAAATAACAAATCGATAATTATCTCGGTCGCTTTGTTGCTGTCTAGATTTATACAAGGCCATAGATGTTACATGTGGTATACATAATACGGACTATGCAGTATCGGTTCCTTTATTAATCGGGTGGTTTCATGAGCACGTGAGCGTATACACTTGTATGTTAAATGTTACTGGAATATTTTGTGGCTCAGCAGTACACATACGGACAGTTACACATATCACTGTAATTCACGGAATATCGTACATAGAAAACCGTATGTTATTGCTCTTTGATGTACGTTAAACAGTAAATTTTGAATTTGTAGAGAATCATTTATATCAATTTCACTAAAAACACATGTATTTCAGTAATACAGTGATATGACATTACACTTGTTTAGGGGTTATACATCAAGTAAGTTTTTGTTAACTTTTATTACAATTATAACGCACGATATTTTATTAAGAATAAATTCTATGAACTTAAGAATTTCCTTAAAGTGAAGCTATTAGAAGTATAAAAGTAAACTAATTGTAAATAGAAGTAAATCTAACAATAGCCTTTAGGTTATTTTCATTTTCTGTCACACCATAACAGTGTATTACGCCCATAAGTGATTTACCACGAAACAGGCAATATGATTTCATGTACGTCCTCCTGATGATTTTTCTTGTAATATGTATAGAATTAATACACAGAATTTACTTAAATTTATGCACTGTGTATTAAAAAATGACAAAAACAAAACTATAAAAATAGCAATAAAAATAACAAAGCCAATAAATAGTATACAGATGAATACATCACTGTGCATAATCACAGACCCAGATGCGTGCCCAAACATGTGGTTCTGATGCCTTTAAAGTTTAAAATCCAGTACTCTCAGACTTTAACGTAACTAGCACATCCCAGAAAAACACTTTTAGAATTCCCAATGAAGAAAACAATCCTTGCAAACTAATCTATTAATACAAGGAAGTTGGCTACATTGCATATTCCGTTTTTTTAAATGTTTATGTCTCCAATTTCCGAGGTTTCCAATGATGTGTACGCTGTATCATAATATTATATAAGCTACCGCCAGTATACACAAAATTCTGTTCACTGATATAGTACACTGCCTCACCATGTGGTGTTGAAGGGAGAGCTGAGTGGAAGTTGGTTTTTTTAATAATAAAGCCTATATTCATTATACATGTTGAGACTTGAAAGTTGTACCTACATGTTATATAAATTTTTCTTCCAGACCGTAAGCGAATATATTTTTGATGCTAGAAAGTAAAGCGAAAATAAATACAAAAAATTAACTTGTTATTCTCTTTTAGCTAATTTTGTGAGAAAGTACAACAAAGCAAACACAATAATGATGCTTTCCTGCTCACTGACGATAGGAAACGTACTGCCCTACCGCTTTACTGTAGGTACAATTTAAGGTACGTATAACTTTATAAATTTTGCTGTATGTAATTCAGTGTGTTATTTCACTACAAAAATTAATTTTTATTTATTGTTAATTCTTTAAAACATTAACAATAGCGTTAAAGTAATAAAACAATAACGTTAATTGTAAAAGATGTGAACTCAAACCAGAACTGTACGTTTCATTCTGTTCTTTGTATATATAATTTATAACGAAATATAGGCCTAGGCTAAGTGAAATAGAAAGTAAGAAACAAAACTAAAAACAGTGTGAAATAATTCTTTTTACAGAATTCACATAAGTAAATATGTCTTCTCTATGTACCATCAACACTGTCACAACCTTCGCCCCTCACGCATTATGCCTGTTGCGCCCTCTATCGGGGTTACAGCTCACACCACACCATAGCCAAAGTGGAACTAATCTGCGTTTAACCACGTGGTGCAGTGACGAGTACCACACGAGTAGGGACGTTGTTGCGTGTATAGAATGTAATGCGTATAGATGTCCCGTTGTCAATTACTGAGGTGCGCTTCCCTTAAACCGTTGATCATACTAATCTGCTTAATGATCGTACTGAAAGAGTGTACACTATAAAAGGTACAGAGCTTATTAATCATACTGCGAATCTGTAATATTTTGATGTCCAGAAACACAACTAATAAAATCCTCAAGTATGTAAATGTGAAGATGTAAAATTACTTATTTATTTGCTCAGAATTGTGAAAGTTTTAGGCAAACAGATGTAAACAAATATAACACATTAAAATAGCATAATTACAAGCGAAGTTAAAAATAAATCTGTAATATCAATGTGAAATTTGTGGTCTTTACGTATGATCTATATTTAATTACACTTATACATTAAATAAGAAATTTGTAAGGCGACGACTAAGGTGTATACACTTGTTTTTTAGTAAAATACTTGACGTGACTCACAAAGGGCGAAGAGAAACGACAAGAAACAAGAAATAATGTCGTGAAACCAAAATAATTAAAGCCAAGAAATCCACACCGCAGAAAGATTCCTCCATACGTCTCAGACCAACTTCAAGTTTCCGCAATTTTTTAATTAATTTTCCATAATCTTTAACTAGGGAAAGTTTATGACTCACACAAGCTCAAACGTATGAAAGTAATAATTGGGTTCGACGTTACTCTTTATGTACTAAACCTACGCAGACTATTTGGTGCCGTAGTTCTGTTTGTAGAGAATACGATTAACTTTAATTGTGTAGTATTGTAGGTGGCGCGTATAATCAGATATTCCATGAAGTATATTTACAGAACTATAACATTGTTAACAATAGCGACAGACTTATTAACAGAAAGTATCGTACAACTTAGATTAGACCTGTAACATAACAGGTACATCGTAATTTACGTCCCTTCAAAGCATAACCGAGTACAGATAATTTTACCCAGGAAAATACTATGTATTGTAGAATTAATTTAAACAACTTCCTAAACACGTTGATCAATTTCTTATAAAATTGCGTAATGTAATTCAGATTTGTGTTAAATTCAACATTCGTTTTCTAATTTGTTTGTTTTTTTTCAGTTGACTTCCACATCATAAAACGACACGTTTTCGTTAATTTCCTGTGAATTTTATAAAACAATACAATGGAGTTTGTTAATGTAATTCAGACTAATGCCGCAATATACCGTCTGAGCAGTAACTAAACAATGTGTTAATTGTTCTTAATTCTGATTTAACACAAAGCCTATCTATTTCGTCTTTCCTACATAGGTGGCAAGAGGACTTCTGTCTGTTAAATATTTGCAGGACAGTTCGCATATCTTATAGATTGTAATTATTAACTAAAACCCTGTTATATTTTTAGAGTGATACTTTACGGACAAATACGCATTTTCTAAAATAATTTTTCTTCAGTCATCATTATTCTGTCTAAGTGGGACGAAAACCAGACACAAAACCAAATTCTATTACGGGAGTGAGTTAAAGTTTAACCTTAATATGATAATAAAATTTTTAATCACTTCGTGAATTGCTATGCACATGTATCAGTTGTCACATGCGTTGTGGGGTCAGCAGACCACAACATAAATGGAGACCCCGTTATAAGCAGCCTTCAAAGACGAGCAGAGTACAATGATACGTTTTTTGCAGTAGTGAAGGTAAAAAACCAGCCATATTCATGGAAGAATTAAAAATACATATGGGGAAAGTTGTTTATTATTACAGAAAGTGTTTGAGTGGCCAAGTAAATTTTTAAATGGTGTTAAAAACGTGACCGATGGAGCTTGCTCCGGCTGGCCTCAAACAACGACTTGGCTTGACATTGTTGCTCCAGCGCAAATTAATTAAGCCTAACATTGCTACTGGAACGAGTTATTAGATAAGAAAGTGCTTGCATTCAATTTTACCTTGGCACTCACGGAGGGGTGCGGGACTTCTGTAATGAGAATATTTTGCTGACAGTCGGTGAGGTAAGTGGAATAGTGTCAATTAGCCACGTTCAGCGCATTAAAGTTTGTTCACTTTTAGAGACGATCCTCATGTAAACAAAGCGGAGTGATACAACTCAGAGGGACGGACAGTAGATAGTCAAAACTTCCTTAACAGACCCCCAAAGAATTATATTATAATTTACTTTAATTTTGGTTGTATAAATCCCAATTGTGTTACAAGGAAAGTTTGATATATTTTTAATCAATTAATAATAATAATATATTGAGAACTATACTATTTGTAGCGGAGGATTTACTGTTGCAGCCAGTCATCTAACCAACCCGGTTGAAGTACAAGCCCATAGCTTTGTTTATATCTGGATCCACTATAACAGTGAACAAGCTTTACTGCATTACACAAAGTCCTGTTAGATGTGTACTGAAGCAGCTAACCCCCGAAATGAAAAATCTTCTTGTATATGCTTGTAGTGCATTGTTGCAATGGTATGAAGCTGAGGGAAAACTTTTTACAACGCATAGTTACTGTCGGCGATTAGTGGGTTCATTATTTTTAACTAAGCGAGTCAGCAAATATTGGCGATATTCAACGTTGCCAAAAGCAAAAACTGTCTGCAATACCATCAGCGGCAAGGTAATGCTCATGCTTTTCTAGGATCACAAGGGTACAATTCTGAAACATTATATCCCAGGAAGATCAACAGTGAACCCTGCTGAAATAGGGACTAAATATCGTGGTTTGGACAATTCTGGCGTGGCAGTTATAGCATGATAAAGCGCGGCCGCACGAATTTCGCGCAGCGGATGAAAACATGTTGAATTTCCATTTCTCCATTATTGTGTCTTCCATATCCCCCTTATTCATTTGACCTTTCAATAAGTGATTATCACATATTTGGACAGCTCAAGGAGGCACTTGCTGGCAAAAACTGTTCCACTGATGACCAGGTAAAACGACAGTACATGCATAGCTGTGTTTTCTGTATGCAGAACTTCTGTTTTGTCTTCGAAACGAAACAATAGTGAAAAGCTGACGCACAAGCATTAAGGGGAGGGGTAATAATGTCCAAAATAATGACCCATTTCAATTCATATGTATTTTTATTTTGTCAATAAAAAATTAAGGTTACTTACTGACTCACTCACGAAATATGAGACATTGCGTTCTGTTTACAAGTAAGATTTTAGTTTCCTCGTTACAGCGTTGTATCTTATTTAAGTCATTATACTGACCGTAATAACTCTTCCAACCCTGTCTGTAACTGAATGTTTCCGTGGCCTAAATGTGTAGGTTTCTTTTCCACTATTGACATATGAAACCCGTTTAAGTGATCTCTTTTATACAGTATACTAACTTAAAATTGGTAGTGTATATTATAGAATTTTATAAACCTATAAGACCTGAAACCTATAAACTATTTAGGAAATTTTTAAATATTACCTAAACTTTATCTTTTATTATAACACATCGACAAGTATTTTTAAAACAAAAATTGTAAGTATTCTAAATTTATTTACAGTTAAAACGATTATATCAAATTCACCTAAACGTACGTTACAAAAATTTCATTTCTTACTGTGTACTTGCTTGTTTCTTATAAGTTTTAGGTAATATTATTATTCAAAAATATTATTAGCGTTTAGTCAATTCGATTACTAATTACATACTGATATATTTGACTACTACAACTATTACTACTACTAGTACATAAGAAAGGGTATAACAGTTTATAGACTTTTCATTCTATAAGCAGTATTAAACGCTATATAGGCTTTTTATTTTACTTTATATATTAATACCACACGACATAATATGATACAGGAATGATTTATGGTCTTTAATAAAGCGCGTTTAAACGTGTTTAACTGTCGTGTGTCGAACAACAGTGTTAATGAACATGCATTAACATGTATACGTGACTGTACAGTGCTTGCATTCAATTTTACCATGGCACTCACGGAGGGGTGCAGGACTTCTGTAATGAGAATATTTTGCTGTAAGAAAAACGTTAAAGGTTTGGTCTCTCAGGTCACTGATTGTCATTCAAGCATTATTGTTTACAGTACTTGGGTCCTTCTCTCATGTGCAATATGAACCTTTTAAGTGACTGCGAAATTTATCAACTGTAAACGCATTGGTAAATCATCACAGTTTTTTCCAAATATGTACTTATTCTAAACACTTATCAAAACTGAACTCACACAATGAGTCGAACAATACGATTTCGTTTCATGCTTTCTGTTTTTTGTACTTTAATCTGACTTTGTAATCAGTAATGTAGATTGTGTATGCCGTATTTTGTTGCTTTTAGAGTTCATGTGTTTCATTTAATTTCTGTCTTAGATATAAAATAACATTTATTCTAGTTGTAAAATTTGTTGTAATATAAACAACATAATAACATGTGATTAGGTGTTATAATTCGCATATTTAAATTAAGTTAATACAATATTACTGTAGAACCATATTGCGCAACTGAGAGCAGACAGTATCCAAAGCAGGAAATTGTAAAGAATGAGGATGGGGAGCGGAGAACGCTGTAATAAATATACATTTTACATTGCAACTACTGTTTGTTTGAAGTGATTTATATTACTATTAAAAGTTTCACTACATAACTGTATTACTTATTTGCCTGTTAAATGCATATTTTCCAGAAGTGATAACGTCTTGAGCAATCGCCACATCTTGCTGAAGCTAAGACGAAATCTTATTTAAATAATGATAGTTATCGATCTAGGTTACTAGAAGTCAAGGATACGGGATGGCAAATTGAAGAAACTGGGCACAGCGTAAGTTTGCTGTCTGAGGACGTGTTTCCTATCAGTATAAAGAGACAGATGTTTGTGTAGTTAATGTGTTTTTCTTCAAATTTACGTCATTAATATGTTAAGCAGTGGAAGCACTAACTTTGATCATGCCTCTCCTGGCACATTTTGGGATTGCGCCCTTTCTTGTCTGGGTCCCTTATATACCTAGACGCCTCCAGAGGGTCCAGCCGGACTCACAACTCCGCCCGTAATGTTAAGACTCAGATTTGCAAAATATATTCACTAACTGCCCTTTCGTTCCTTTCTAATTGCTTGAACACACATCTCCCTAAATTACGGTATACAGGCCTACACACAATAAAAAGTCGAAAGTCACGATAATTGTCATTATTTTTTACTTTTTCCCAATAGAGAAATAATCCTCTCTGAAGGATTATTATACCACCTATTTATTTGACTGTCTGTACAAAATAGAGGCCTCTATACATAATGTGTAGGCTCTATAAGACGGCCGGCTGTATAACATGTACGAAAAAAGTCGGTTTTCTTAACAAACACTAAAAATTACAAACTGTACACTAAGTCACAGTCGGAAACAAAACAACACAAAAACGAACATAACAAATCAATGTTTAATTTACAACAAACAAATGTAAAAAATAAGTTGTACCATATGACACATTGTGTTACTACTGTTCCTATTACTGAAGTACCAGACTGTATGGTTCTCAGGTAATTTTAATTCATAATAATTACGAAAGGTATTTGTAACTGTTTATATAATGCTATGTACGATTTTATTGCATTATGTTGTATGTATACAATATTCTACACATCACAAAATATTATTCGCTTGTAGTCACTACTTTCTTAACTCACTCAGTTCGTTATTAGTCCTTTTATTGACGATATTTGTAAATGTAATCAATAAATCAGAACTTCGCAGTTTCTCTATATGCGTGTAGACGTGTACGTAAACTAAAATTAGCCAACGATTAATTTTAAATATGCCATTCACAAATACGCAAATATAAAACATTTCCGTCTCTTTGGTGTTGCGAATGTATCTGATTCATATTTTCCATACGTTCTCGCTTGACAAATGCTTGAGTACATACATACCATGTACGCTTCAGTTACATTGAATTTTATCGCATTACAGTCACATTTTTGTTGCATCATGTGAATAACGATCCGAACTTCTGTTCAAATTCTTATTATAAATTCTTGTTTAAATTCAAATATTATAAATTCTTATTAGCGCTAATAGGTAGGGAATGTAAATAGGCAAATGTAATTGTCACCTTAAACACTCAACTGGTTTAAATTGACTGCTTCTTGTTTTTGTTCAGAACTAAAAGAAATTAGTGAAAATACTGCCCAGTAAAAAAAGAGGGATATACGTTGTATTACAAAGCAAATTTTATGATTTTTTCGTTGTATATATTTTTCTAATAATTTAAATTTATTATTGTAAAAAACAGGCAAAACTAAATACACTGTTGAATTATTTTCAGTAGATGACAAATGTGTTACTGACTAGTTTACATGCACAGTATCCTGTTGCTTAATGTACAGTTTTATTCACATGGAGCGGTTTATTCCATTGGCAGAAGACAATGCAGTATTCGTAGCTATCGTGAAACCTAGAACAAATCATTTTGTCTGCGTTCATTTTGCCAGCTTATAGTTGATACTTCAGGATAGACTGTCAGCATGTCTCAGAGTTTTAACTCAGTGTAATCTACAACCTCAGACAGCCTTCAAGACTACATTTTAAGAAGTTGATCTTGGGCTCTCGTATATACTGTAAGACGTACAAAGTAAATTTTACAATGTTCCAGAATAAGAAAAGATGAGGAAGATACCTTAGAAATTTCGTTGTCTCCAACCTATAACTTTTAACTTTTGGTTCAGTAAGCGTATACAGTATAAGCGTAATACAAAAGTATAAAAATCAAACTAATAAAAAGCTAGTCTCGACATCAGATTTAATAAGAAATGCTTATACATGAATATAACGCCTAACTACGTTAGAGTTAACATCAAGAACACGTCTTCATCGGCTTCTGTCGCCCAAAAATTGGCTCAGAAAGTGTGGATGAAAGAAGAAATTAAACATCTTTATTCCAAAAAGACCAAATTAAACAGCGAACTGTATCATGCACACTTGGAAATTCTTAATAAAATTCACCCGGTTGTTGTTCATGAAGTCTTGTCATGTATTGAGACGCAGATTCGTAATATCATAAGTAAGGTCGTAAACATACAAAAAATAAAGTTTGAAAAATTAAAAAGAAAACAGTACCAAACGGACCGTAGTTACACATACAATAAACACACATTTTGTACACGTATGGTTAACGATAGCAACATAAATTTTACTAGAGTAGAAGAGAAATTATTGAGCAAAGGCCTAAATTATAACCTTCCAAGACTATCTAAACACAATATTATTCGTGAAGTAACTAATGCTGAAGCGGCCGTAAAAATACTAAGTGATCAAGATAAACAAAACGAGGCTCGCGTGTTCATTAATAACAAACTGAACCGTATGTTAAAAAGTGAAAAGCGTCCACCTGACTACAAATATCGCAGGGATATAAAAACTGTACGCAATATTAAGCAAAAACTCGAGAACAATAATGCTATCATAACTAAAGCTGATAAAGGCAATACGATTATAATCTTAAATCAAGACGAATACAAACAGAAAGTTTATGAGTTTATTCACGATAATAACATACGTACTTTGACTAGAGACCCCACTACAAAATACGTTAGGGATATCAACAACTGTATTAATAGATCCACATGCCTATTTGATACACGCACTATGCGTCTGCTAAAACCAATACACGCCCAAGCTGCCGCACTTAACGGCCTCCCAAAATTACACAAGGAGAATATGCCCATACGTCCTGTGGTTAATTTTACCACAGCACCTGGGTATAAGGTAGCTAAGAAACTTTTACAGATCTTAAAAAGTAATATTAAAATAGACATTAACCACAGCGTCAGAAATAGTATCGAGTTTGTGGACAGAGTGAAATCGTTAGTAGTACTACCACAATATAAGTTGGTGTCCTTTGACGTTACGAACCTTTACACTAATGTTCCTGTGCCCCAAACGATTGATATTTTACAGAAAAACCTGGAGAATTCAGGCACTTTGGATCAGCAAAAAATCCATGAACTTATCGCGTTACTAAGAATAATATTAGGCCAGAATTATTTCACTTTTGACAACCGATTTTTTGCGCAGGACTACGGCCTTGCAATGGGATCGCCACTTAGTGGTTTCTTGGCCGATCTTTATCTTAACAATTTTGAAAATGAACATATTTTATCGCATAGAAACAAGCTTTACAAAAATATCATCTCATACACTCGGTATGTGGATGACACATTCCTTGTTATTAATGGCACACATAGACAAATAGAAACCTTGAGTAAATACATGAATAGTATACACTCAAAAATAAAGTTCACGTTGGAGATGGAAAATAACAGTAGCCTAAATTTTCTGGACATAACTGTGCGAAAAATAAATGATTTGTTTAGGTTCAACATCTATAGGAAGCCAACTGCCACAGATATTACTATTCACGCTTCTTCATTTCATCCATTTGCACAAAAAATGGCATCATTCAACTCGTTGGTTAACAGATTACTAAAAATTCCGTTAGAGGCGAAAGACTACATCGATGAGCTTAATACGATAAAGTATATCGCGGTGGCCAACGGTTACAATAGTACAGTTGTAGACAAATTAGTAGCGAGGCAGAGGAGGAACATATATAAAAATAGGAGCATAAACAAAACACACAACAGTGACATTAAATATATACCAACAGAATTTACAAATCTTTTGCCTAATACTATTAAGAACCTTTTTAAAAAACACGGTTTTGCAGTTTCTTTCAAAACGAGTAATTGTATTTTGAACGCTTTGAGACCAGTGACCAACAGACTAGTAGAAAACTGTTCTGGTATTTATAAAATAGAATGCGAGGACTGCAATAATTTTTATGTTGGACAAACGGGCAGGAAATTTCTGGATAGGTACAGAGAACATCTCCCTAGAGGTGATATCCAGAAGATAAAATCAAACTTTGCCTTGCATATAGTCAACCAGAACCATAATTACTCGAGTTTTCAAAGTGGCTTCAAGCCGTTGCATTTCTGTAAAAAGGGCAGGCTTATGGACGCGCTGGAAGAATTTGAAATTTATAAGGCCTCAAAAACCCAAGGTAATCAGCTCTTGAACGACAAGCTTTCTTTTAAGTCCAACGGACTGTATGACACGGCCATACGCGTGTTGGAACAACACATAGATAAAGGTAGAGATATTGCGACGCGTAACGGTTAGTCGCTTGCAAGTTCCGATACGATGCGCATCGTGTAGTTGTGTAATTGTATACACGCGGTATGTGCGAGTGAAACTTTTTATTTATTTCTTATTAAGTTGACGTACTCCATGTGAGTGATTCTTGTTTTTTATCAACCTGATGATGGGACCATGAGTCCCGAAACGCGTAGTTTTTAAAGAAACATTGAAGTTGCAAGGAGGAGCACCAGTGTACCTGGATACACAAGGTAATATTAAATATAGTTAAAACAGAAAGATGGGATTAATCGATATGCCTGAACAACCTTTTCTGAGTTTTAGTACAGCCCGGAGTTATGTCAAACCTACAAGGCCGAAAGATTGAGTATTTTATTCTAGTATTTTCTATATGTGTAAAACGTACAAAGTTTGTTTTCTAACGTTTGATAAACTGTTGATAAGGTAAACTTATAAGTTCAATAAATACACATGTTGTCTTTAAATAATAAGTAGCCTCAGTGAGAAACAGCCTCAAAGGTTTTACTCTTGCTTTTTCTCTTACATTCTCTGTCAATTCAGTATTGACAGTAAACGTTGTACATAAAATCTTCAGCCGTCGCTTGATAAATTATATTTTCCCTTCAAAAAGGTTTTAATGCGCCCGTAAAAGTTGTCTGCCAAGAGCACTCTACTGACACTAAATTTTATTTAAAGTCTTGCCATTAAGCCACAAATACTGAATAAAAAGTGATAAATTAAATTTTGGAAGAATGGAAATACTTTTATAGCGAAATCTAGACACGCTTAAGAGATATTACTTTTCTAATAGACGAACGTTCTTCCTATTGTCCTCCAAGTTCGAACATTAAGAGAAATTTATGTTAGTAACGAAAAATCTAATACCTTTAAAAAAATTTAATAAAATTAAAGACTCTTCCTTCGTGTATTAATATCTGCTTATGTGTAAATGATCCTAAGGAAACATCATTACTGTTGGATTGAAATTTGTTTACTAATAAATAAATATCAAATAAAAGAAACATTAAGTAAGTTACAATAAAGGAAATTAATCTATTATATTCATAGCTTAATATTTCTCACAGTAATTATCACAAAGGCCTACACATTTTTCAGAATAACAAAATAGTTAGGACTTGCTTAGTTTTAGCATACATTTTACTTCTATCGCTCTCAATAACACCACAGAAGCGGGAGAGAATGCGAGTATTGATCTAAGAAGTAAAATGTGCCCTCTCAATATTTTGTGTAAAATGTACTTTGAAAGACACGAAATATCTGAAGTCTATAAAAAACTCATAGTATATTAGTTCGAATATCAAACCACACAGATCTGGGATCCTACTGACACTTATTCACACTCCCAATAAGTGACTTGACTTTAAGTAGAATTGGACTTCAATTATTAATCTGTTTATAAATATTTCATAGAATCGTTTTCATCTCGTGCATCCTACTTTTATCTCATTATTTGCTTTCCTTATATTTTGTCAACTGTTATAATTTCAAGCGTAAGAGATCACGAGTTAAACGTGTGTGTAATCTCTAATTTTACATTCTCATATAGTTTAAATTTTACAGTGAAGTTACGAGGATCGTAACTAACCTTTTAACACTGACAGAAATGAAGCGCCAAGGAAATCTATTTGATTTTTATTACAAAATAATCACACTCGTATGTCAATAGACCCTCTAACTGTATAATTTATATACATTATTACTATACGCAAGCAACAAGGAATCTGGAGTAAAGTATAATAAATACTATCATAGATAAATAATTAAAAATTTGCCACATTTTCAAATACTGCTCTCTACAAACATCTCTTATTTCTTGAATAAATAAGCTATTTGTGAAATTGAACTACCAAACTGTTGCACATCTGGGTTTTATAATCAGTAAATATTACTGTGTAACGAGAAAATTCCAGGTGATTCCAAATTGAACGGGCAACTTAAAGAATTTCCAAGCATGTATGAGGTGTGATCAAAAAGTATTCGGCTTGGTACTGTCAATGTCAAGCAGCCGACTTGTCTCCAAAAAAGCGGCACATACGCTTACTTTGCAGTAGGCCTGTACTAAGTAGGCCTACTTCGTATAAGTAATAAAATATCAGCTGATCTAGTTTGTTTACAAATGCCCTTTGTTGTGTTGTATGCTAGACGTTATTATATTGTTGTGTCGCCTTACTGACTAATATAAACGTATCTCACATGCCACGTATCTCACATGCCTGATTAGTCTCACCTACATATTTTTTTTTTGGTGCGTACAGTAGTCTATAATTAAATAACTAAAATGTTTGCTTTTTTAATTGAAGAAACCTTCTTCTTTTAATAAGAGTATAGCCCAAATCAGGTCGAGGCCTCTACAAATGTCCACCTTCAAAACCGCATTATTCCACAAACAACACGTATTAGTATCAGAGTTGTTACGTTCTTCAGCTGGTAATAGACTATTGTACAATCCTGAATTAGAACTCTGAATTGGATAATCTGATTTCATTACCTCATCAGACTCCGAACCCATTTTTTGTTCCAGCTACTGTTGGTAACGTTCCACCTGGTATTCTAGGTTGTTAAACGCAATGTCCTCTTCATTCTCGTCATCATCACTTTCCAAGCTGCTTCGATCAGAATCTAAAGGCATGTTCTCAAAATATGCTTCAATATCTTTTTCAGTTAGCCAATCCTGTAGGGAAAAATCCATTAGTACACTGATAGTGGCATATACGCGTATTTAGCAATAGCTTATGAGCAGTAATTTACTAAATGGATACTTCAAATTATACAAGAATATACAATAACTATAGGCTTCAATACTATTCTAAATAGGCCATATTCACCAATAACTCTATGAGTACCATAACTTTAAAACACAAATTACATGTTGTAACCTAGAAAATTACCACATATTTGTAGGAAAATGAAAAAATGTATGTAACTGTACTTCTTAATTATATTCCAAAAACTAATTCTATAATGTTAAAAACTTTTATAGAATGCTATACTTGTTTTTAAACTATTAAGAATTCACAATTGAAGAACAAAACAAATAAACTTAGGAAGTTTGTTTACCTAATCTCAAAATTTCTTTGACCCAAGATGCATGACGGCATCGTTTGAGACCAGATGCATTTTGTGATATAGAAATTATTCCTACATTGTATTTCACTAACTAAATATTTGATAACATCTACAGTATTGTAGTCTAACACAAATATAATTTTTAACTTACCATTGTATGTAACGTAGTTTTTCTGCAATACCTCGAAATTTCACTTTTACTATAACAACACAACAACAAACAAGGTGATGAACAACACAGCTGATTTTAGAACTAATCTCGTGCTGAGCTCTAATGTTGAATTCGGGAACGTCCAGTGGCATCATTTGATACTTATATGCATTATAGCAATCATCTACATTAATGCACATTAAATTGCAGCTGAAAACTTAAGTGGCATCACATGATGCCAGTATGCGGGAAGAGGTTCAATAATATCGTCTGCAATCATTTTATTAATTTTTTTCTTACATCTTTGAATGAATGAGTAATGGGATATAATTTTTATAAAATTCTACTGGTTTTATAAAATTTAATTTGCACTGATATTTTCTTACTTTAACAGACGTATCGGAGAAAATGTGTTTATACTTCGTATACCTGTATTAATTTTTAGCTTGCTCCTCACTCACATTTAACCTCGTCTTATCCCGTTAGAATTATTTCTTCATTATTATTATATTTTATATTATCCACTGGTGAACAATTACCATTATATATTGTGACAGTACAACCATATACGGTACTGTGCATTGCAAAAGTAATAAAAATAAATAAATATATGGTTGATAAACATGATTCAGATTGCAAGCTGGATTGTTTAAAATATAGGGAACAGTACAATTCATGCATGGACACGCATATCTGGCCACCTGTCGCTAGCTGTGTGTACATGTGTATTTAATATGTGTGTGCGAAACCTGTCCGTTCCTGGACAGTAACAATACCTATTCAAATGATGTTGGATTTTAAGTATTATTTTAATTATAAGAAAAATATGTACAGTAATGTAAAACAAAATACACCAAAGTGTGTCGAAAATAAAGATGCACAAAGGGTTATAAAACCGTGAGAAAGTGACGTAAAGTGAAAGTACAATGAATTAAAAAGTGAATAGCTCTCTGAATAATTACAATAAAGAAATGTAAGTTACATATAATGAACATATGAAAATTAGCGATCGATTGAGTATCTTGTAGTGTAAAACAGACTTCGCAATTCGCGAAGATCGGCGAAATTAGTGAATCGAACAAGAGTGGGAGTAAGGACGCTTTCGACAAACTCTGACAAGACAAATATTGTTCAGACAGGAGCTTTTGCACGATATGGCTATAAATACCAAGTCGCGCTAATCAGCCCTCTTCTTCTTCATTCAACCGTTGCCGCAGGTGACTATGTCAGTCAGAAACGCTGTCTCGAATCTACAGTAAACGTTACAGGATAGACTGGAAGTCAAAGCAGAGGTTCTATGGACACACCTACAGCACATGATGTGAGGAGGGACAATAATTAAGGAGTACATGAAGTGGAATCCTGGAAGAGGACCCGGACCGAGGACCGAAGGAGGACACACCGATAATGTACCACATCAAACGAGGTGATCAAAAGCAATATAATTACCTACAATTGAAAGACAATAATTAAAAACTATAATGAGAGACATTCGAACTGTTGCCATAAGTAATTAAATTGTACATAGTAGTGTAAAGACAGATTGTTAATTTAGAATAATATTTCATGTATGTCAATTAGGATTTGAATATAACGTAAATGCTATAAGAGCAATATTTGATTTGAAATTGAAATAATTTAAAATAATTAATAAAAACTTTATTTGGTAAAAGAAAAATGCATATGCAGTAGAAAAGAATTAAACCAAAGTAAGATTAAAGAAATTAAAATAAAAGTAAATTCATTGTTGAAATAAATTGGTAACCAATTGCAAAGATAACCACACTGAATGAGTAAGCCGAGAGCAAAATATTTGATAGTTAAGATTAGATGATAAGATTTCTGTATAACCTGTTTAATGTAAATTGTCAACCAGAAGTCACATGCAAAAGATCGCACAAGCGAAGAATAATGAATTTTTCTATTTCCGAAATAAGTAAAGATGTTGTAAATAAATAATGTAAATATTTTAAAAACCTATTACGCATTCTTGTTATTACGATTACACCTAACTTCATTCTTATGTTATATATGACACATGCAAATTAAATCAAATAAATTTGTATTGTTGTAATATATATATATATATATATATATATATTAATATATACATATTGTAACGCATCAAAATATACCGTTACATAAATCTAATAAAAAATACACAAATGAAGATCTACCATGAACATATCTAAGCTAATATAGCCAAAAACAATAACAAGAGGAAAGACAACACTAAAATGTCAAAGTCAAATGTATATCCATGGATAAATAATGTTAAAGAAAATAAGCATCCTAGAAGGAAGAAGTTGTAATTAAAGAAATCATTAATGTTATAACAAAAGGAAAAGTGAACCAAGCAACTACGTTAGCAACCAGGACCCAACAGATCCAATAAGTAAAGGAAAATATATATAATAAATAAATAAAATAATATTACCAGTGTGAAGAGGACACAATAAGTGAGGGAAAATATATGATAAATAAATAAAATAATATTACCAGTGTGAAGAGGACACAATAAGTGAGGAAAATATATATTAAATGAAGAAAATATGTAACAGATAAGGAAATAATATTACCAGTATGAAGAGTACCAAATAAGTGAGGAATAATACCACAACAAGGAAGAACCTGAGAGGAAAATCCAAGTGACCACGAACAAACTATTAACAATATAATAATTCAATAAGCAACCACAGACAATAATAGTGTGCTACTTACAGTGAATTAATGAATACTAATATACCACGAGCTGAAATAAACTAACACAAACAATGATAGTGTAGTGTTTACAGAAAGTGAAAGTATTAAGTGATAACAATTTTATACAATAATCTCAAATAAAACAACACAGACAATAAGTATATTATTTATGAGACAGAAAGTATAATATAGTAAAACATAATAAAGACCACCAGTGAACTGAAATTAAGTACTGAAATAATTGCTCAAATATGAAAGTAAATGGGACTAATTACCTGTAACTACCATGTCTGACTCTAAAGATAAAATCGTTACAAAACATACATTTTGATATCAGGAGAGTGGAAAGTAAAGTCAATGCAGAATGTAATAGCTAGAAAATAAGAAATAAGACAACATGTATTAGATTAAAAACAGTCAACCCAAACCAAATGTAAACACACAATATGTATGTCAATAACCAATTAGAATTAGAGAATATTATGTAAACAAATAGTCAATAATAAAGTTAAAATACAGAAAACCATTGTACTAGATAATAGTAATACCAATCATGGTAAATATATAAGAAACTATACAAGAAACCAAACTAATACATATAGGCATTATTGTCATACAGTGAAATACACATAACCTCAACTGAACAGAATTTGCAACAAAGAATCATAATTAACAATTAGAAAAACACCGATAAAAGTATTTACATAATGCAACAACCAAACTAGAATAAATAATGAACAGAATAAATCCAGTATGAACTAAGAAACACAACAATATACTTTAAATTTTATAGACAAATAATAGCCAAACTACCAAACCACAGAGTGACTGACAGAATTACATAAAAAACTCAATTAAACCTAATCAGAAAGAGGAAAATAGTATAACAGTAGTTTTAAGGACACTCAATACCACTTTGAGAACACTTAACAAACAGTAAATGCATAAATTTATGTAATAATAATGAAAAACAATATACATGCCAGATGAAACTAGATGGAAGTAACAGTGCAATAGAACTTGTGAGTAATTAGCACAGCAGGGAATACTAAATACCCAAGATAAGATGTAGACAAACACTAAATAACAATTAATGGATGAAAATACATCCCTGATACAGAACCATTTGTAAAATAAGAGTGTCAATATGACGGGACACCTGACATGGTGTGGTAAAACCATTCATTGTAAATAACTTAGGATGTGTTAGTAATTACCAAACTGCACCAAATGTGTAGTATCATTTGAAGTATAAACAAAACACAATAAAATTGTGTGAGAGTGACAAATATATTATAAATAATAAAAAATAATGCATGGACATTTAAGGCATACTCGCCTGACAGCATATTATTGAATTTTGTAATTATTTAGCATTTAAGGAATAGTTGATAAGAGATTGTGCCGGTGTTTGCATAACCCGGCGGTCGAAGGTATAATAAATTACTTTTTCGATAGTAAACTCGTGTATTAACGTCAGTTAGTGCCGTGATATTGAGGTGGCCCTGTGAGACAGCGCGCGCCATCTCGCTTCGAAGTTTGCTGTTTGTTGAGTTGCTGATGTAATCGGCAGTTCGACGCAGACCTTGAAGGAATCACAAGCTCCCGACCTTGGACAGTCAATAATTGGGTAATTTTCTTCTCGTCCGGATGGCAGGCTAATTTTCGAGACTTCCCGGTGAGTGATTTACAGTGTATTACAAAATGCTTGAATAATAAGAGAATAATTAAACTTAAATATATTCAGCCGAATGTGAGAGTAGAATGTACATGATGCGATCGGACGGGTGTGTGTATTGTAAGAGAATTATTTAATGTTTCAGTATATACAGCCAGTATTTATTTTAAGTATTGTACAATAATCACTTTAAATCATTTGTTAAATTGCTGTATAAAATTATAACTAAAGCCAGTACGTATAGACATAATTGAATCGTGTGGGTTATGTATGTACACGCACGGGACCGGAAGAGTGTTTTTTTTAAATTAATTATGGCAGTTGAAATTAAATTGTGAGACCACCCTTAGATGAAACACTATAAATCTTTTAATTGTGTGTAACTGTAAGTGCCTTTAGTGTGGTCATTTTCTGACAAATTACGATATTTGTGTTGCCACGTGGTGAGGCCAACCTGTTTGATTTTGTCGGCACTTGTTAAATCTAGTGCAAGTGACTCTTTACTATACACATTTTAATATTATTTTTTTATTTAGCGAGTTCATTATCACCTTGTAGACTTAATTACTCCTCAGGCAATTTTCAAAAAAAAAAAACTAAAACAAAAACTTTTGCATTTATCTTGAGTTGGTCGGGAGCCCGTTCTGAGTTCTGAGGTTATTACCTTTGACTAGGGCGCATATTTTAGTGAACAGTATTTCTAATCCTTTGTGAATTCTCAGGGTTCTCGCACCCAGACGGAGATTTGGCCTCAGCTGGTGTACTGACGCCTTCACCAGTTATGAACCATCCAACACTTACCTGTTCTGAGGAGGGAGCTTGCTGACCAGCTGTAAGATGCAACACTACTCATGCCATTAAGGTGATATAAACTTTTATTATTTTTCGTTGGCCTGGCCCGCAGCTCATCCGTGTTACAAACCGTTTTCCTTTTTAAACCATGTGCTTACGCCGCTAGACAGTCCGGTCAAGTGTGTGTCAACAGGACATTCATTATGAACACTATTTGAACTATTATGAAATTATTCCATAACTCTAACGTACTATTCTTGTAATTGTGTGCTGCACTGGGGGAGCGTGCCAGAGCTTATTTTAGCTTTCTTCATAATTTTTTTGCAAAGGCCTTAGAGTTAGTTTACTTACTATCTAAATTTAAGTCAGGTGTATTGGTTCTGTTCCGGCTGGTTCAGGACGGGGTTCATATATTATGCTTATTTTGGTTTAACATTTAAGGGCTGGGGGTTTCGTTTTTCAGACTGTTTTCGGGTGTAAAATTTACATAGTCTTTTTTTACTCAAGTTAGGCACACGTTGATACAGTTTCATGCAGGTCTGATACCTGTCTCATATGGTCTGGCACATGCTGGCACACTTCCACAGCTGCTAGAATACAACATGCTGTTATTGTAAAATTATTTATACACAGATGTCTGACCTTAAAAATTTATTTTTTTGTGGGCATATACTAATAATTTTGAGATTGTAAAAGCATACTGATGCTACTGATTATTGTAACTTAGGTTCTTACTTGCCTGCTGGACCTGTCTGTTGAAGTAAATCATTATCATTAAAGAACGAATTCCTGATACATGGATACATCTACATTTGTAACACAAGAATTAACATTTTGGAGAATTATGCCGATTGTTTAAACTTAGGTGATAGGGGTTTTTACCACTTGTATACAGTTCAAGAATCTTAAAGATTTTCATATACTTATAATGTGCAATTTGTTAGAAGTTATCAATTCATATGGGCTGCCCGGCCACTATCATCTTGCAGTTATTAATCATTATTATCCTGTCGGTTTTAAAATAATTTTTTTTTTGGGTTTCATTTTAATGGAGTAAAGGGGTTGTGGTTTTAAAGGATTAATTCCAACTGTGGCTGGAAGTTTAAATATTTATGATTGCTGTTTTTGGGGCTTTATAGAAATACTGCCTGTCTGCCAGATCGAACATGAGTTTATGGTGATGATATTATGGGTATATGTGTCTCTATGTTTCAATATGTGATGTTAGTGTTAAGTGTTATTTAAAGGGGGGGATTTATATAATTTATAGGATGTTGCCCGATATATGTTGTTATTTATATAGATTAAGGAACCAAATTGATATATGTATATTAGGGGATGAATTAATATAGCCTTATGTTAACGTGTTGACACTACTTATTTATTAGGCTTATTGTTATACTTGTCACTCAGGGAAATTGTAATGTACACATGCATGTAATGAATTATGGGGCAAGAATAAAAATTGTTATTGTTGTTGAACAAACGAGTTTAATTGCAAGTCCCGTCATACTGGACCAGGCGCATTTTTAGCTTCTCTAGGCCTTCCGCCTAGTTCTAAATAACTAGTGACCTCTCTTTAAAAAAAAAAATATACAAAAAAAAGGATTATTTTTTTATAAAGCATAAAAAGGAAAGAGGGGTTTTAAGATAATGACTTGAAACATTATCAGTGAATGATATATGTATCATGTGACACTATGAAAGTGAAAAAACGTATATTTAAATAAGAAACACTAAAAGTGCATCAACGAAAAGGTAAATAAGTTAATCATGAACGGAATTAGTGCTTGAGTGGACTCAAAATAAAGAGCAAAGCAGCCGAAATAACCTGATACCATTAGTTTTCGAATCGGAGGTGCATTAAGAAAGTTATGGACAATCATAGTTTTTCAAACAATTACAAAACAATTGATAGCGTCACTTTTATACTCTCGAACCCAAAGACTGACGCTGAGAAATAAAATTTGTCAATTTCTTGTGGCGTATGGGTACGAGATTAATCAATTTTCAGCCAATAAGAAACGCTGATTCCCAGCAGACGCCGGCCAAAGTAGCTGGACATAACTTCACTAACAAACTGATCACCAACGCCGACAGAACGTCTCTCCGATGGAAGTATTTTTACAAAATGTGCGCGTTCCCCCGTTAGTAAACAATTTATCTAACCTAACATAAGTGTAATAATAACCTCCAAACGTGTGAAGTGTAAACAGTGAAACGATATAGTGAAATATACCATTGCCAGTGTATAATATCGGCAATGATGAGTGTTAACAAGGGAGTATATAGAATTAACAATATTTAAATGAATTGTAAACGATTATCAAATAATAATTTTTGTGTTGATACTACGGTAGTCAAATGCATTCATATGTGACTAACATCAATACTCATTATGAATTAACACATTATTGAGCAAAAGTTCTCAATTTTATTTGTTATATAAAATATTATTAATTTTAAAGAAGAATTGAAAATCAAATTACTATTTAACCAACACTAATGTAATCGAACATAGATGCTGATTTGACTTGACAATAACGAAAGACAATTCGATTATCAATAATAAATTGAGAACCGTCAATAAAGTTAATGAATAATAAAAGTGTCATTAGCTAATATTTTGTGTAACATTAAGATTTAATGAAGTTAATTTAAATATTTTTAACAATTAACTTATAAAAAGTTTCATTCTAACATACCTGTTATCGAAAGGTACACAAATAATGCAGTGCTATGCTTTCAATTTAAGAAAGCTTAAATATCCTTAATTGCACTGAATTTATAAATTAATCATTGTATTTTAACTTTTATAACTATTAAAGGAATTTTATTCCGATATACAACAATATTAATCGTATTGCACATGCTGTACCATAACTTGCAAATTTAAAAGCAAGCGTGCATGATACGATAGTTTATGATATTATAATTAACTTTTTCATATTTATGTAACCACTCTCCATAATACGTCATTATCGTATTTAAGCGTTTTTTGTAGTAAGTATCTTGTATACTAAAAGAATTCACGATTTTGTTAACTATAAATAAGAAACCTAACCAAATCAGGTTAGAGAAGTACAACATAAAAAACCAGTGTTACCAGCCCTGAGTTTTAAGAATCTCTGTAACGAGTTAAATTGTTTTTAATGTTTTATAAAATGTTTTAAAGGGTTTTAAATTGAATTTTAATTGTTGTTAATAAATTACCATTTTACATATAATCGAGTCAGTCCGTCACTTCAAGGTAGACTATAATAACTACAACAACAGAGCATTTATTTTACAGATTGGAAGTAAGGCAAATAAGCGGATAAAATTTTGAATAATTTCAAAACAGTTTCATATACAGAACAACTTTATTTACACAATATCCACATACAACCATGTGATAAATATTGTATGAATTGTGTTGTATTATTTTCAGTATATTACAGAAAGAGAGGATCTACGTTAGAAGATTGACATCGGTAAGTAAGTGGTAATTGACATCTAAACTAACCAGTGCTTCGAAAAGAGAATTTGAATATTTTTCAGCTTTCTAAACCTTTTTGAAACAACAAATTAAATAAATAATAATAACTCTATACTCATCTACCAGTTATATTAAAACAGTGACGCTCCATCGCGGGGCTTGAATCAACACACCTATATAACTAGTTATATTACAATATATTGCAATGGGTGAGATTTGCATATGAAATAATAAATCTCACTCTTAACGTATAATAGCATGTTTCAATGAGAACTGATCAAAGTAAAAGTTGCGTGTTGGAACACTGTATTATAGACAGTAAGAATCATGTCAGAATTGTTAGATTAAGTTAATTTTTGACTGTATAAAAAAATATGAGTGATGTGAAATAGTGCAAACGTATGCATAGGCATATGGCGAGCGCACGTGTGCGCGTGTGAATAACTGTTTTACGAATTAACATTAAAAAATGAATTAAATTAAATAACTGTTATGTAAAGCAAAAGTCTGACATAAGACTTATACCAGACTGTGCGTAAAAATAAAACCAATCTGATAGTAATGTTTGTTGATGATATAAAGTACAAAATATATGAGTTTTTCATTAAAAAAACCCACAACAAAAGTAATAAAATTATACCGGTTTATTGTGCACGTTTTACATTGCCCACATGCAATTTCTTACAAGTAAAGTGTTATCTGGACTATAGCTTAAGGGAGAGGGAGCAGCTCTGACCAATCAGATGGACGAATATATCAGTTGATTCGGTCCGTGATGGGATGTAAATCAGTCTACCGTAGTACTCAAGGAAAGCAGTATCGTTACTTCCTATAACGTGTTATCGTTAACATTGGTTCAGTACGTTAGGTCTGCCAGTAGTTACGAACACTAATAGTAAAGTGCGGGACTGTTTAAATCGTGTGCTAGTTCGGTATCAGTTGCAAGATTGTCCGATTAAGTCTATAAACACATCAAGTTGCCGGAGCTGTATAAATTAATTGATTAACTAATTAAATTGCATATTGTCATAGAAATACACAACCCGTAAGACGACTTGAGAGCTTGAGAACGAGAGGAGATCCTGAAGAAGAACCGCAGGAGGAGCGGGTATCCTGACGGCTACCTGGAAGGAGCAGTAGGAGACATTCACCAGAAAACAAGGAGACACCGCCATCAGTCATCTTATTCAGGGAAGTGAATCGTTTATATTAAACTAATAAACAATAAATTATAAACTGATCAGAAGAGAAACCTTTTAGAAATTAACTTGTATGTTATTAGTGTAGGAATTATTTAAATTTAATAGTGAAGGTCAACAGAAACTGTCATTAATTTATTTTATTTGTATAAAAAGAAACTGTTTATTAATTTTATTTTACAAAGAAGTAGTAGTTTATTTATTTATTTAACAGAACTATTAATTATTTTATTTGTATTAAAAAACTGTATATTAATTTTGTTGTGTTAGAAGCTATAGCAAACTCTGTGCATTCTAAATTTAAGGAAAACTTTAATTAAGGCCAGAACATTTCCATATTGCAGATATCGACTTATTATTTATTCTATGCGACCTTGTTCACCGCAATATATATTGTTACAACACAAATAAGCCACCCCAGTACCAGGGATAAAAAAGATAATTCTTAATGTAAAAATACTTCATATAAAATAAAAAGTTTAAAAATGAATAAAATATAAATATTATGACACAACGAACGACGATATTACCCAACCCAAGTGATTCACCCAACAACAGAAACACAAAGAAGGGAACCACGAAACATACACCGAGACAAAAGGTGATTGACCAAACAAATAGGAAATAACAAAGGAAGATAAGAAACCAGAACTAAAGAAGAATTAAAGGAAGTGAACAAATTCCTACGACTAAATAGAAATTAAACCAGGTGTGAGAAGAGGAGAACCGAACCAAGATGAAGACAATTGAAGTTGAAGAAGATGAAGAAGAAGAAGAAGAAGAAGAAGAAGAAGAAGAAGAAGAAGAAGAAGAAGAAGAAGAGGAAGAATGAAGAGGAGACAGGTTGAACCCAAGGAGAAACTAACACCACATATAAAGGGGAGAAATGGTAGACTCAAGGATAGAATACTGTAAATAAACCCCAAATAATTATCCACTAATGAAACAAATAGTATTGTTGTAATTGAAATAACTTATATACCTATTTTAAAACAAAAGACAATTATAAAGTAACGTAGTGTAGAAAAGTACACTAACACAATTATTAAGGTTAGATTTAATGAAAGGTAAATAACCAAATGTCATTAATAATAAGAATTATGTTGTAAAGAAATAGTGAGAAATAATAGGAGAAATAAGTATAGGGATTACCCACTAAGTAACACTTAATATAAACAGTGAACCAAAATAAAGTGCAATAGTGAAAGTGTAAATACCCTAAAAATAGTGAGAGTGTATCAGTGATAAACCTCTGTTAATTAAAGGTGAAGGTGATACGTGGAAATAGATATTTTAAGTAATAAAGATGTAATAATAATTAATAAAACACTTTATAAAGCATTGATAAACAGTCAATGATTTGAGTGATCTTGTGAACATTCATGTAATTAAAAATAATTATAAACAGTATTTCAAATAAAGATAAGTAAAACATGTGATATTATTCAGGGAGAAAGCACAGATAAAAACAGTTTGTATTAACATGGAATGGAGGAAGATAGTAATATTGAAATAAGGTTTTGTTTTAAAATTAAGTATACAATGAATAAAACACCCCATGTTAAAAGGGGAAATAACTTTAATAAGTTTGCAAGAAGTGATGATGTTTATCACTCAAGGTAGTAGCAAAAGAATGAAATTAATGTTAAAACCAACAGTAACTAATAACTTATAAAGAATTGTTTATTTCAATGTTATGAAGAGGATATGGCTGAAAGGAACTTGCAGTCCATAAGCCTAATTGTTATATTTTAAAATATGTATAATGAAAACTGTATTGAATAGTAATTAAAACATAAACAGAATCAACACACAACACAAACAAATATGATAACAAAGTGAAGCCCATCAGGCTGAATTAAAATGTAATTTAAAAGAAATAAACAAAATGCCATCATGGCTACTTTTGGCTATGAAAACGTCTAACTGTCAGACACACACAAATGTCAATTGTAACAAATTCACAAGGAAATTTATTAATCTAAGACCAGTAAATGGCCAGTAATTATATTTAAATCATTTTAAAAGAGAAATGTTATTATAAAAGTTTAATTTAAGAGAGATATGTGATTTATCAAATGTCAAATATTCAGACTAAAGTTAATGTATAATAGAATATGACCTTATGAGGTAACATTTTAATCTTTGAAAGGAAAGAAATATAATAGTGATACTATTTATTACCCCAAAGGAACGATAAAGGAATAAAATCATTAAGAAAATACATAATAAATTTGAATAAAAATTCAAATTTCTTAACAATGCTTTTGAAAGAGGTCTTAACCAATCAAAGGGTTACTGTTACCATAGTAACGGGCCGTTGAATACTAATTTTCCTTTAAATTTATTAGACTTGAAGAAATTACGCGTGGGTAAGCGGCACGCAAAATTGTGATGACTGAAATTTTCCATTAAATAGTTAAAAAGACGTTCGGAAGATGACAACCAAAACCAAAGACGAATAGGTGCAGAACTACCAAGATTAAACGATGTCCTGGAACCAAATAACAATAAATTAATTAGCAGAAAGTCCAGACAAGACAGAAGCAGATGCCCGAAGCCTAAAACCAGCCCAAAATTGAAGAATTTCCACTACCCCAGATGACAACATATCAACACTGTCTGAACTGATAAGTATCCAATAAATTCCTTTCTCCCAGAAACCAAATTACTTTAAATATTTCTCATACAATCAAAATTTCTCACTATTAAACAAATTTAATTTTCTTTCAAAGGTTTAATGCATAATCAACTTACGTAAAAACATTTTGTTAATCAAATTATAACCTTTCATTAGTAATTATCTTGTTGTTGCATCCTCTTCGTTCACTTATTAAATTTAATAATATATATATACTTTCACTTATGAATTTACTATTGTCACTTCCCAAACGTTTCAAGATGTTGTTTCTCTTCTTCAGTGGGTTGAGTACTAACTGTCGATTACAGAATAACCGTTACGGAATGGAGTGTGTGGTGGGGGTTGATGGTGGGAAGGGGTTGGCGCTGAGGTTCGAATTATGTGTGTGGATCAGTGTGTCAAATAGTGTATGTGATTTGTAATGTATCTGTTCATTTAATATGTTGTTTGGTTGTAGTGTGTGATATCTGTATATTTCAAATTGTTCGGCTGTGTTTAGTTTTCTACTTTTTGGTAAGTAGTGTAATATTTCCATGTTGTGTTCTATGTTTGTGTAGCTGTGGTTTTCGTTATGTAAATGTGTGGCAAATGTGGAATGTATGTAGTTTGTGGTGAGGGCTTTTAAATGTTCAGAAAACCTGGAAGAAAAAGATCTTCCCGTCTGGCCGATGTAGAATTGTTGACAATCATTGCAATTTAATTTGTAAACCCCTGTTTTGCTGTATGTGTAAATGTCTTTGTTAGTATTGTTTATGTGTTTTCTAATGGTGTTGTTGGTTCTGTAAGCTACTTTATAATTTTGTTTCCTAAATGTGTTTGCAATTTTATGTGTATTGGAATTGTAGTATGTAAGTGTTATGTATTTACTGGGTTGTGTGCTGTTGGTCAGATGTGTTTTACTTTTTGTGTTGAGGATTCGTTTATGTAGCTTATTACGATTACAGATAACGGAAACCTCCTTGAACATCGCTTACAACAAAACTTGCCGTAAACACAACATTATACCCACACATGCACAAATCACAATAAAAAATAATACATATGCAGCAACAAAAACAAAACGTAAAGCCGAAATAATACACCTAGACAATATCATCAATGATTTATACCATAAAAAAGATACACTAAACAAAACGGCATATAACCTACACGTAAAACTCACACAAATATTACACTACATTGAATTCGAACACGTAATACAACATACACGAAATATCATAGAGAAAATCCAAATAAAAATACAGGAAGTACATAACAGAAAAATCAATAACATATTAACACGCAGGAACGTAACTGTCCCGACACCGACACATAAATTTCACACACGCACTGTAAATACAACGACTACCAATTTCACTAACGCAGAAATAAACCTCTTAGATAAAGGTCTAAAACACAATTTAGGTACCAATACAAATAATAACGGTAATAGTAAACATACACGTGACATAGTCCTAGACGCTGAAACAGCCATACAACACACACTAAACCAAGACCATGATACAATACGTTATGAAATAAAGCGTAAATTACAACACACACAACAATACGAAAATAAACAACACAATAATGAAATCCAAACACTAAAAAACATAAAACACAAATTACACGAACACAACCTAACAATACTTAAAGCAGACAAAGGTAATATTAACGTCATAATAGAAAAACAGGCTTTAAATAACAAAATTGAAACATTTTTTAAGGAAAACAACATCACTAAATTAAATAAGGACCCCACCCCTAAATATCACAAACAAATAAACAAAACCCTAAATAACACAAAACACATAGTATCACCTGACAACATCAAATATCTAAAACAAATTAAACCAAAAGCCCCTACACTAAATGCACTACCGAAATTACACAAACCCAACATTCCCATCAGACCACTTATAAACAACACACAAGCACCTGCACACAAAATAGCTAGACATTTAGATAAATTGATCAGAAATAGCATAAATTTAACAAACAACACCACTGTCAAAAATAATATACATCTAGTGAATAAAACTCAACATGTACACATTCCCCACAATTCCACACTCGCTTCATTCGACATAACAAACCTATACACCAATGTTCCCATAAAAGAAACCATAATTACATTAGAACAATTACTAAAAATAAATAACACACCCGAAACACACATAAACGAGATCATCCATCTAACTAAAATTATCACAGATCAAAATTATTTCGCACACAATAGCATGTATTACACACAAACAGATGGACTACCCATGGGCTCCCCTATATCAGGTATACTAGCAGAAATATTCATACACACCATAGAACAGAAACACATACTGAACAACAACAAATACACCGATAAAATAATATATTGGCACAGGTATGTCGACGACATTTTACTACTTTACAACGGCAACAAAAGACAAATAGAAAATTTCCATAAATACATTAACACTTTACACCATAAATTAAAATTCACACTTGAAATAGAATTAAACAACAGCATAAACTTTTTAGACTTAACAATCACCAAAACAAACAACACACACACATACAAAATATACAGAAAACCCACCACATCAGACATGGTCATACACAACACATCCAACCACCCAACTCAACACAAACATGCAGCTTTCAACTACATGCTCCATAGGCTCACGTCAATACCCCTAAACACACATGACCACCAAGATGAATTAAACACAATTAAATACATAGCAGTCAAAAACGGATACAACCCTGAATTAATAAATAAACTACATAAACGAATCCTCAACACAAAAAGTAAAACACATCTGACCAACAGCACACAACCCAGTAAATACATAACACTTACATACTACAATTCCAATACACATAAAATTGCAAACACATTTAGGAAACAAAATTATAAAGTAGCTTACAGAACCAACAACACCATTAGAAAACACATAAACAATACTAACAAAGACATTGACACATACAGCAAAACAGGGGTTTACAAATTAAATTGCAATGATTGTCAACAATTCTACATCGGCCAGACGGGAAGATCTTTTTCTTCCAGGTTTTCTGAACATTTAAAAGCCCTCACCACAAACTACATACATTCCACATTTGCCACACATTTACATAACGAAAACCACAGCTACACAAACATAGAACACAACATGGAAATATTACACTACTTACCAAAAAGTAGAAAACTAAACACAGCCGAACAATTTGAAATATACAGATATCACACACTACAACCAAACAACATATTAAATGAACAGATACATTATAAATCACATACACTATTTGACACACTGATCCACACACATAATTCGAACCTCAGCGCCAACCCCTTCCCACCATCAACCCCCACCACACACTCCATTCCGTAACGGTTATTCTGTAATCGACAGTTAGTACTCAACCCACTGAAGAAGAGAAACAACATCTTGAAACGTTTGGGAAGTGACAATAGTAAATTCATAAGTGAAAGTATATATATATATTATTAAACTTTCATTAGTGTGCGAACATTGTAACAAAGAATACGACACTACCGAACAATTTGTAAAAACACTTGATATTCTTTAAGTACGTATAAGGTATGGTAGTGTACTTTTTTAATGTAACCAACTTTTATGTCTTATTTTATAATCCAAAGGACCCCAGATTTTAAACAGATTAATATATTGTATGTAAACAGTAGCCATCACGGTATCGAAATAATTTGTTTAAAACCGATTTCGCCAACCTTGAAATATTGGCGTCTCTTGTTCTAAGCCGGAGCAATTTGTTATTAAACCATTTATAATCCTTTTGTCATATTAATTAATGACTGAATTTGTATTAAAATTACAGTACAGAGTAATACCATCGTTTTATTTCATAGGACGTTGTAGAATATATGTGTGTTAGCAATTTTTATTCAGTAACCAACTAGCGCTCGTCACGAGTGGACAATACGGCAACCTGTATAGCGGCGGGAACCATTTGAACGCTCCAGCTGTACCTATATAATATATGACAATCGTGAAACCATAAATAAATGGAATATAAAACCAATTAAGTGATAATAAGAGAAATTAATCATGTAACTAGTATAACAATGAAGAATAGAAGTAAGAATAGCATTAATAAAGAAATCAAAGATTAATGAGCTTAATTATATGTATTAAATAGAAGAGTTGATAAACCATGACAATTTATCTGTGAAATGACACAGTAAAGACAATTAGTCAAAATGTAAAGCATGATTAACCATGTATAACTTGTAATTGGTAACACAACCTTGACAGAAATGTAAAACAAGGAACTATAACATTGTATATATATAAATATACTAAAGGCACAGATTCTGAGATTGAATCATATATAATGAATCAAGTAATATGAAGAATTTATGTTATAAAAAGATTGTAAAGCTTTTAATTTTGTATAATGATGTATAAGAATATGAGGTGAAAGAAACCTAATTTTCTAACCTAGAAACCTAGATTTGTAAGAGAAAAGGTGAAATCGTTTAAGACATAATTAGTCTAAAAATGTTAGTAAGATAATCATGGGGAAATTGTTAATCAGATAGGTACATGGGACCAGAGAGCCATAGGCCTACCTATACTGAATATGACTAGTGAAGAAATTATAAAATGTATAACAGGTTTTCAACCATCAAGTGGATATCAAAAGATGATATAGTATATTAGATTTAAGCATCAATTGGCACAATGTATAATAGATATGCCATTGTGGTATAATAAGAAAATTACTTGTAGTGACCCAACAAGGTTAGGCCTACCATAGATTTTGAAAGTTTAATAATAAGTTAAGAGTTATAATCATGTTTGATATCATTAAAAATGTTTATGAATAGAGTACGATCATGTACACAAGAAAAGAAACCAAGAATTGTAACAAAAACCATGAATTGTAAAACAATGTATTAGGATAGGCAATCGTTAAAATTGATTATTTCCTTAAAAATGTATGAAAACAGATCACTATAGGACTTAAAATGATTAGCATTAAGCCAGCTATGCAATGCTAGCAAAGTTATAACCATTGTAATTATCATGAAAGAGAAACTTATGTTATTTGTAAAATAGTTTGTGAATTTAGGAAATAGGAGGTAATACTAACATCAACGACAACCTACGCCAAGCATCACTGTCAAATTAAAATGACGTAATGATGACCGCATAATGACGTAATATCACATGACAATGACATCATTTTCGACTAATCAAAATGGTTTGTTTGAAGCCAAACGCTGGGACTATAAATAGAAGACGCACAGAGCGCCAGATTCATTCGTTTTTTATCATCTGAAGGAACATCTACAGTTCTATGAATCAAAATTTAACATAAAATTAATTCGTTTATCATCAACCGAAGAAGTAGCGGTTAACCTAAAACTAACAGTAAAACAAGTATTCGTTTTAATTATCCAAGAAAGCAACTGCGTTCATCGAGTGAAATTTTTAACCTAAATTAACAGGGCGAATCAGTCGGAACGAGGTTAGGTAAACAAAAAATATAACCTCAAAGAAGAATTAAGTGTTATCAGTGAACAGTGAAATCTTATGGGCAATTAAGTGAATTAATCAGTGAAGTGTAATTAATAACCAGTGGATAATTAAAAGGGAGTAGAGTGTCACATACTTCTAAATTATATAAACAAACATTAAATTTTATTATTGTTATAACCGCACTACGTTTACACACTTATGTATGATCATGCACAATACAATAACACTAACCATTAGTAATTGTTCAAAGTTGAATTATTGTTCATTGAGTTCCATATTGGGACTGATCAGTGTATTTAACCGAGGATAACCACATCTCAATTACTGTTCGGCCTGGAAGAACAATTTTTTTCACTGTTAGTTAAAAGACCTTATTGGTGTTTTTTGTTGTCAAATTATAATTGTAAAGATTAATCATTCGTAGCATTTAAGTTCGTTTTATTTTGTAGATCAAAAGAATTCACACCTGAGAAAAATTATAAATATTTTATTGTATACCGAAGTAGTGTTGCCAACCTGCTGAGCTAGTAGTGTAATTAGCCAGGTCAATTGTTAGTGAAATAATTATTGTTCAATTGAATTTAAACAGATAAAACATAAAATGAAGAATGAATAAAAGAATTATAATTCAGATTGAAGAATTACAGATTATTATTATGATAAAAACGTTATAATCTTTTATCGAAATAAATAAGACGCTAACTCTTATTTAAAATTTTCAAACCACAACAATTGAATTATCATCAATGTAAGCATAATTTAATTAGATTAACATAATAATTTCAACCAACCAAATACACAATAGATTTCATTTATCAAAATAAATTTTTGGAATGCAGATACAAGGTTCCATATGGCGCCCAAGCAAATTTTAATCCACTATTAACCAAATAATTGATGGTGGTAATTCAGATCAAATTAAAGCATAAATCCTTTTATCAAGTAAATAGAACCAATAGTGTGTAACTCTCATAGATGAGACGACATTAAAGTCAGACGATCGACCAGATAGTATCGACAGTAATATTATAACTATACGACTTAAAAGGTACGTAAACGAGTTTTTTTACAATGTGTGTGTGTGTGTGTGTGTGTGTGTGTGTGTGTGTGTGTGTGTGTGTGTGTGTGTGTGTGTGTGTGTGTGTGTGTGTGTGTGTGTGTGGTTACGTGAATACCTTCAGTTGTAGCAATAAAACGATATCACGCTTTAGGGCAACAAAAATTTATTTAAATAAATTCTAAGTCAAAAGTCTTTCTACAAGACTACAAAGTGCCATTATGCAATATTGATTATTAACAATAACAAACACTTTATTGTTTGTTGTGTAGTCATTACTGTTTCTGATGTTAGTGAATGCAAACTCGTTGAAATTATAAAACGCAAAACAAAGTAGCAAATGCACGTGTCTTGTATCCCACCACTTTTATCTAGAGTTAGCAAAATAAGATGAAAAAAAAATTAAGTATTCATATTATCGTAATAAATTTGTTTGCAGTAGTTATCTTCTAAACGAGTTATCGGAAGACGATGTCTTTAAAAGCTTAATTACATACTTTAATAAAACTCAGTCTTGTAGTTTATTGATCCCATACTAATTCTATAAACAGTAGTAATTTGCTAACTCATCTCTAATTCCGTATCACAATTAGTCTCAAATTTCCGTGATTACAAAATGCGGCAGATTAGCTCATTCAGCAAACTAGTGCAGTAGCTGACGGGCAAATTAAGTTACAGTTGTCATGAGAGCGGGTACAATGTCAGTACGCTTAATGAGAGAAATAGTAGCACTCCAAAATCGGTTTTGTATTATTAATTATAGATTTATTTTACACTGATGTATACTCGCAAACTGAGCTGTGTTTCATTTTTCTATGAAGCCTATGTAGACAAACTAGACACACGATGTATGTGTAAAATACATTAAAGTCATTTATGTGTAAAATAAAGTTTAAGATAGCGTTTCAGCATGCTAACAAACATGTGTTCGTGCGCGCACGGATGTGTGTGCTTACGTATAAATGTGGGCAACCTCTAACATCTTCAAAGCATGACATTAGAGCATACCTTTAATATCTGTATACAGTTTAAATTCACCATTCTCTCACAATGGGCATCGGCAAAGTGAATCAGAGATAGGTATGTTAATTTGATACGTGTACCTTAGGAACAAGAATTAAAATAAATTGTAATAATACAACAATAATAAATTTACAATTTTAACAGACAGACAATAATACACATAAAATAATTAGCTTAGTTTTGTCTACATTATTGATTTCTTGATGTAATATTCAAAAAAACAATCAAGAGTGTAGTAAAATAATTTTTTTTCATATTACTTATTTGTATTGTGTATTGTGCATACCCATGGACAGACGCAAATCGTAGAATGGGCATCTCCAAACCATAAAACTATATAATAAGGAATGTTACTAAAACAGATTAATAAGAGGTACGAGCGTAGGGTGAACACTTCCACGTCTGAATAATAAAACATGATATCACATGTCATAGTATACAAACCTATGGGGGTAGAAGAATAGGTGTCATTTTTAACAAAATAAATCACCGACATAAGAATAACGATAGATTAAAAATATTTGTTCCGATTTATTTGCCTGTTTAAAATCAAATTAAAAACAGTACTCGTAGTACGGGAAATGCAGATTCTTTCAGTCCGAACACACAAAACAATGCAATGTAGGCCTATAGCCTATTTACACATGTATAACAATACAGCTCGCACATTGCTTACAGTCTTTCATAAAACATAATTAGTACCGTTCACTTATAAAGAATAATTAAATCATTACATGATAACTGTTTGAGCCAACTGATTTAAATGTTTGAACATATTAAAAAAAAAATTAATTGGTCTAGCTACGTTTGTTGTTTACGTGATATTTCAATCTGCCCGTTTATCTTAAATTTCTCTTTACGTAGTGCATTTTATTAAGTATTTACTAAAAGTTTAATTTTACTGTTTCAGTTGACAACAACTGCTACAGATCTTCCATTTAACAAAACTGTTACAAGAAAGGTAACGTCTGTTGAAACTAGATCGTTTCTCATCAGCCTTTATACATTTAATGCCTGTCTGACCGCATTGTTGAAAAAGACTTTCCATGCTCCATCCAAACAATTTTCTTATCATAAAACAAAAGCTGATATAGGCAATATTTATAGCAAGTCAGGATTCCGCTCTATCGACGTACTGACTTTAACACTTTCATCTACTCTTAATTATTGATGAACATAAAATCTAAATATTTTTCTTGCACAATAAAGTATTAATCAATTTTTTAAAAAGTGTAATTTTAAAAGTTGTTCATCTTGAAACCTTTTAAAAATTACCTCTCTTATAAGTGTCGTATTTCCAATTTAAATTTACAAGATAACGTACTGTTTTTTGACTGACGTTTTTATTGTTCTTTGCCAGTGTAGTGCGTCGGAGGACACGCTGTAAATGCGTGACAGCTGATGACTTTTCCGCTCAGCTAAAAGAAAACTGTTCAACTGTTACAAGTAATATTTCTCCACCTCGCTACCTTCCTGCCGGCACACAGCTGGACGCGTTGTTTTAATACTATACTAGCGACTGATCATCATGTAATATTTATTCAGTTAATCTATATAGCCATTACTATATAGCCACTTGCTGTTCTACATCTTTGTTTTCTGTCACATTCAGGTCACCGTTAAGAATATAGCAAATAGTTCTCATCGTTCAATAAAATTTGCAATGAATTATTTTTTTAAAAGTTTAATATCTCTCCGATTATTACACATACGGGTGGCGTCAAGTTATATATTATGCTCAACAAGTAAGTTACAAAGAAACGCTGCACCGGCAGTATATTCATTTATTTAAATTTTATACTTTTTCTGTGGTAATGAAATGAAATTACCATACGCTTGTTTATATCAACAAGATTACTGACTCACTTGAATAACATTATTCCTATTAAATAAAATGGACAGTTAATACAATTACCCAGTGTATAATAAGTGGCTTAGATGCCTTTATGGTTTATTACTATTTGTTGCTGAAGTTTTGAATGTACAGAAACGTGTTACTACCGTAGCCTCTATATGATCCGCTGGCTAACGTTTTGCCTTCAGTAATAATAAAATTGTATTTAGTTCCCGCAGAAAGCGCCGTACTAGGTTTATTAAATGTTGTGATACCACCTGAACAGCTGACATATGTAGCGGCTCCCAATAGAATTACTGCTAGAGAGTTAACAACGTTGTAGCGTCGATGTTAAGTTACTGGATAAATTATTTGAAGTAACAGTTCATTACTAATGCGATATCGTTTATCACATATATTATATTACGAAATGAGTTTTCTTTAAAGAGGGAAACTGTGGAAAACTAATGTTCGCCGTAGGAGGGTCCGCGCTCCTGAGATGTGTGGGACACACGCCCACCAATACTACAAACCCTTTTGTAGCATGGATCATGGATTTTCAATTTAACTGTAAGTAAACTAACAGTCACAACTTAAGTAATACCATTTTTTTTTTAAGTGAAACATCCTTTACAGTCATAAATTATAACGATAACAACGATGAGAAAGACAAACGTGCATAACTATAGAAGTACATTATGAAGTAAACACGTGTTTATTTACTGAGCAGAGCTTTTAATTCCTTCTTCTCCAATTACAAGTAAGATTATTTACGAACTTGTTCGTTTACGCACCGTCTACTCAATCTACTTACATTTAGGGTGTTTTCCTAAGATCTATATTTTCAACTGCTGCCATTGCATGTCAAGACCCCAGCCTTTGATGGAAGCACTCACTGGACGGCGTATCTTTGGCAATTTAAAGCCGCTGCATGCCAAATAATTGGACAAAGAGAGACAAGGCAGTTTCACTCGTTCTCGATTTAGTAGGACCTCCGGCAGAGTTACTACAGACAGTGCCACCTAATAGCTACAGACACAACACTTATGCTGAGTTCATAAAGGCTCTAGAATTACGGTATGAAAATACACAATTGCGCGATGTGTACTGCACTCAGTTGAGAGCAAGGCGATAGCTTTCCGGGGAAGGTACTTAAGAGTTTGAAGTAAGCAGGCTGATTAGATTGGCCCATTCTGAAGCACCAGAGGATTTTCAAGTAAATTTTATTGTGCCGACATTTATTGAAGGCATCAGAGAGTGTGAACTTCACCTTTTGTTAAGAACGACGAGACACCGAAATAGCACAGAGAAAAGGGCGTGATAACTCAAACCTGGAGAAATAACGTTCCAGAACAGCACACAGTTTCCACTCTCCATAAACCAGTGGGAACTTCATCGTTAATGGATTCGCGGAAAGTAAAACAACACCATTTACAGATGACACGGACGCAACAGTATCCATTATGTGCCCTGACTTAGTCAGCAACCGCTAGCCTCAATATAACTCTTGTACTCTACAGGCTGGAAGCGCCGTCAAAGTGTTAAGACAGGTATGTCATACGTGGACGGCTGAGTCTTCTCGATTTTAGCCATCAAATGCTCGTTGCAGACATTGTCGATGAAGTGATTCTTGGCACGGACATTAAGAATGCCTACGGATTTGTTGTGCACTTAAGAGAGAATGTCCTGAGGGTTGGACAAGGGAAGATAAAACTTTGCATGTCTAAAATAACAAGGTCCGCCAACCATTCGATCAAGCGAGGGGATTGGCCGAAGAAGTCAACGGTGTGGTCAAGAGGACCTCTTGGGCCTGGATGTAAGAACGGAAGCACAACGAACGATCGGTGCGACCGTCATAACAGTACTCTCCTACAACTTTACATTTTGTACAACAATATGCGCAATGTTATATCCACTACACTCCATCCACAGACTCTTTTACTTTTCCACATTGCCACATTTTCGCTTAATTTCCATTGTGCTATGTTACTTGCCTCCCCCATTTAATTTGCGACCCGGTACGCTCTAAACTTCAAGTCTTCCCCTGTGATCTTTATTAGCCGCTTCTACAGACAACTCAGTCGTCTTAAAATTTATACCTTTTCAAGTTTTACTTTATGTAAACATATTTTATTATATCGACAATATTCTCAAAATTACGTGACAGTACGAGACGTCTTAGATCGATTTTCATAAACGCAGGTTTAATTTTAATATTAAGCCTAACGTACACGAAAGCCGTCAGCACACATTGTTTTATGCAGTTCTGTATTATTCTAAATAAGTTTAACTCATAAAAAAATATTAATATTATAATATGTAAATGAAATAGGAGAATTATAAACAAAGTTGAGAGAGGGTTGAAGATAACAAAAGACGACTGGGTTGAGTAGACTACAAAATCAAAAAATTAGATGATAGTATGAATTGTAATAGGAGGTAGTGAAATACTCCACTGAAAATAGAAAAAAACTCATACGTTATTAAAAAACTCTTTAGAGAAATAGTAAGATTACGCTACGGCATAAAATAAGAACGAAAAATTACCAGTAGATTAAAGTGAACAGAGACAGAGACAATAGGTAGAGATTTCCATGCAGGCGAGGATGTATATTCTGTAGGTATAAATATACGGAGGGATGATTACCAAGTTGACAGTACTATAACGTTTTTGGCTGCAAATGAGAGGGGTTTTCAAGACAATTTGCTAGTTACCAAAGGATGTTTTTGAGAATTTAACATGATGGCGAATGGAAAGAACGCGTACGTCTAGTAATAAAACATCGCAGAGATATACATCGGTATTCAACTGGGAAGTGTAAAGTAAAATTAAATCTGGTAGTCCTAAAGATTTTTAGATCGTAAATGGGTAACAAAGTTTTAGATGGTAAAAGATTAACCAAAGATATTCCTATAACGTAGGAATCATAACGTTTGTAAAATAAAAGTAACTGATATAATCATTAACTCAAGTCAAGAAGGCATTGACTAAAAACCAAAAAGGTACCACATATCCTTTAATGTTGTTCGTTACAGGTTCGGTATGGTTGTTGTGAATCATGGCAACTAAAAGAGAGACAAGAAATGTTTAAAGCTTTTGATAAATGTTATTGGATAAAATTTAATGAGAGTATAGAGTAAACAATTATAAAGTTCTCAAGAGATGACTTGGAAAACGTGTAGACAGAGTGCGTGTAGAATGCCGAGAAAGCTGTTCTTCGATAAAGTAGGTACAGAAATGGTTGAAAACGATTCGGATATTTTAATCCTAATAATGTATCGACATAACATTGGCCCGACGATTTCAGCAAACGGCTACCTAAAAATCTTCGGATTAAATCTTTACAGTTAATACTTGATTATAACAAGTGTGCAATTAGTATTAAAAACAAAAAAATAGTTATATTTAACGTAATAAGAGAAAACGGCCTTTAGCAGTATATTGGTTTCTTTAACGCTTTATGTTCTACAGAGCTTTATATATTTATTTATATTAAATAGACTTTCTCACAAACTATCGTAAAACCAATTATTAGTATATGATTTTTAAGTATGTTACTTGTAACTCACACACACACACACACACACACACACATATATATATGTATTTTATATGTTATTCTTCTTTATAGATTTTTCGTTTCCGACTTAAATGTATCTGACAATTTTGTGAAGAACAATATAACCTTAATTGGTTATAAAACATAATATTTGGATTAATTTAGTAAAACATTAAAGAAAATATGTGACTGTTGCTATTTCCAGTAATTACTACGTAAAGGGATTTGTTTTTAAGATGAATATCTGGAACCGTACGTTGTAGTAGCAGGCTTAGCTGAGCACATGAACGGTGCACTGGAAGTACATGCTATTACATAAAGCACTGCTTTTACTGATTCAAAGAAAATTAAAATATCCCTCTGTAAGCTGCAATCTGCCTGTAACAAAAGCTTTTATTGGAAAAGGTATTTTAAAAATAGACTTTCACACAAACACGTACGTTATTTAGATTAAATTCTGAGTTACTTCTCATCGTGTATTGAGAACGCTGAGTTCATACATGAATTCTCAATTAATCGTGTATACAGCACATAGGATTAAATGGAGTGCAGGTGACTAGGAGCTCATTGACAAGGCTAGATAACATTGGCAAGGGTAAATTAAATGAGTAGGAATTACATGCAGTAGCCAAGACTTTACATGCAGTGTCATTAACTTTTGCCTATGTTTTTTCTTGAATACATTTGGGTCACAATTCTGGCATACGTGTAATTCACATGGGAAATTCTAACTACACTTCTATATTATTTCAGTAACAAATGCAATTACATGGGAAATATATAAATTTGGAAATCTGCATTTCCTTACAGTACGTGTAAGTTACGTGGTTTACTTATGAATAATTATAATGAAGTGTAATTTGCGTAATAGAATTATATTCAATTGTTGTCTTCAAGATAGTGGCGCATTGAGTAATTTCTAATGACAAATTATAGTATTTATAATTTCCAGGAAGCATTGTTTCAGAATTTCAGCGTTGTTGCGAAAAGTGTATTTGCAGCCATTGAAACAAATACTGTAACGGAAGCATTAAAGAAATATTAAAGTATAAAATAGATTTTATTGTTATAAGCCTGCATGAATGATATGCTAGTGTATTTCCAAAGTAATGGAAACCTTCACAGGGTGTTACCTCAATAATATAGTGTAATGGCTTTCTCAAAGCGATTTCCTCTCTGAATTGCTAAAAACGAGAATTGCAGTTTGACATTATAAATAGCTGTTGTCGTATGCAATGTGACAGACTTAAGCACTTTGCTTGACCTGCTTTATGTGCACAGGATCGGAACAAACAGTCCGAAACAAAATAAAACCTTCAAGTGGCAATACATTTTTTTAGATGAATTAGAAAAAAATTAACAGTGTTAACCATTTACAGAGTAAGTCATTCCATTCGTTCTAATAAATAAGTGAAACATTTGTTAAAACATCTTGATATAAACCTAAAACTACCTAAATACTGTCATTTCCCGTTCTTTAAAATAACTTTAGAGTTAATCTGAAAATTTATAACAGGACTGTCGAAAGTGATAATTACTTCAAAGCGCTATAAATTACCAGTGCTTTGTTAAACTTTGCATGTTTAACAAAGAAAACTGTGTGAATAAGATACAATACATTCATTTCTTAGGCTTTCTGAGAAACACATTTCATTTTAGTGGCCAGTCGTTTAATATGTAAATGTCATTTACTATGTGGCCAGTCGAATAAATTATAATATGTAAATAATAATAGTGAGAATAATGAGAATAATGAGTGCTAGTCAAAGTATTCACTAATATGGTGAAAACGAAAACAAAAGTTACTTCTAAAACAATAATGGCCACCTTTTAAATAATGCTTGATATTTTCCAAACACAACATACCTTTGCGATTCACTTTTTTTATTTATTTAATCTATAATTCTTCAGTTGAAATTACAGCGACACATACTACACAGTTTATTACTGGCTAAACGTTCTGTAGCAATTAGTGATTAGTCATCCATAAACTAATTGGAAATCAAACAGCAGAGGATGATTGTATGCAAATATATGGTTGCATATATACTTAATGCATTAGACATATAAAGAAGATACGGTGTAATAAGAATTTTACCGTTTATTAATCTATGGAAAAGAAATTTATAACTAATTTTGTCAAACCTATTACAAACAAATAATAATAATAATCATCATCATCATCATAATGTAATTTTAGAACCCTTAAATTTCTTCCCCCAAAAATCATCGTTCATAAGGAGCTTTGCAAATATAAATACAAATTTGAAAAGTATTTTTTTAATCTGTAATATTCAATAAAACCGTATTTAAAACGCTGTTAATATACTAGCAATTGTTTGCCAAATAAATAAACTAGAAATATTTGAAAGTTTTTAATCGTAAAGAAGAAAGGAGATAGAAAATGAAACTTATATCACAAGGATGAAGATAATGCAGGAGTCGTAGAAAATATTATTTATTCCCTACGAATGGGAGGTGAAATTACAGCTGACGACAATTTAGAAAGGACCAGTTTTCCTGAAACAGTGAGATGGTGAACGTTATCATACAGCAAAAATTGAATTTCAGAATATCCCAGAAAATTCGCGTAAACAGTTCTAGTGTATTTGCTTCTGTTACTCTATTGTTTTGTTTGCCTGTTGCGTTGTGTTGTTTACGATGAGATTACAGATATAAGTTGAATATTTGAGTAAAGCTGTATCACAAAGAACTCCGTTTTTATGTAGGTTTCCTTTTAAATGCGATGATAATATTTGTCTTTCTTGTTATTTCTTTTCCGTTTAGTAGAATTCTGCGACTACTATATATAGTGTTATGTGAAATGTTTGTCCAGGCGTCTTGTACAGTCAAGCCTTGTGGTTATGAAACCAACACGTATCTTCTACATCAGTATACACTATTTATTGGTGATGCTTCAGCTATTGAATCATATAAGAAAACTTATTTTATCTCGGTGTAGGAATGAATATGAACGTTAGTTTTGTAGAAATCTTTTCTGTCTTGAGTCTTTTCTAACTTAACCAATCTACCCGCCCTTAGTTATACTCTAATTAGGGTTGTATCAGTTTAATGTAGAAGAGAAAGAGCTTGTATAAACATAAAACTGATATGTTTAGAGTTTAATCTCCCACAGCTAACAGTATAGTGATTATAATATACTCACTACTGTAAAATCTTAGGCAGGCATTTGCTGGATTATAGGCACATAACTTACTGCATTATAAACTTACAAATGATCTTCTAAGGATCTCTCTATATTGATAATTTAAAACTAATTTATTAATTTAATTAAATAATTCGGGAATGAAATTCTTGCACGGAAGTAAGCAAACCTGTATAGTATAAGCGCATACATTATGGATTAATCTGACGGTTTATATGGTTTCTTACACTCTTCTTAATCACTTTTGTCTTAACTTTTATACCATGAGTCTATGTATATTATTTGTTAGGTCCCCAATCAGAAATTCCACCATGAGTCCACGTGAATGTCTTCACGGAAAATAAAAATAATAAAAAGATAAATAAAATTATAATTATAATTAAAATTTATTGGGAAATCTTTAAGATTCAGTTGCTCGAGCGTCAGAACAATTGCAAAGGATAAACTGGAGAAAAGAAACTGAAGTATAAACACTATGTGAAAGTCGATGATATAATAAAAGCATCATTTATTATTAGCAGGTCTACTGAATTAATTATTAAAAATAAGAACTCATTATTAAGTTAAAGACTCTTTTTAATGTTCTAAAATAATGAGAAGTAAACAAAAATGTCATGAAGGCCCCATGATTGTAGAGGTCATGAGGAAAAGGTCAAGAGTGACACTAGAATATTCAATGTATTAAACAAGGAAAACGAGTTCAAAGCTGGCTATGGGTGAAGAAGAGAGGATGCTTTTACCCAAAACGAGTGTCGGGTATTGTTTAGCAAAGATCTGACGACTGTTTTTGCATACTCTGTCGCTTTTTGGCGGCCTGATCCCCGGGAATCAAAATGTAGCTGACCAGATTTCAATAATTCACAGCAACTAACAGCCCGGTATCTAGGAATCGTTTTGAAAACATTGACACCGGCCGTGCAAGCTTTAAGCAAACGTTTGCTGTTAATGTTGAATTTCTCTATTGTCAACTTGTATTGAAACTTAAAGTGAGAATAAAAAAGTAAACAAAAGTCTATGTTCAGTTTCGCTCAAACAAACAATGAGTATGCTGAATGTAGAGTATTTACTAAGTTAACAGCTTTTTATTAAAAAAAAGTGCGCACTCATATATTCCAATAACAAGTGTGTGGTGAACTCACTTCTGCCATGTAAAATTTGTTTTTTGTTTTACAGACAAACGGGCATTTTAAGAATTTCTTTTAGAGGTGGTACTAGGTAATCCACATCGTATCATGTTATTTTTTTTATCCCAAATAATTTAAAACTGACTATCTGTACAGTACTGTGGAAATTAATAAAAATAATATTAACAATTTCATTGTCGCAATTTTTTAATACAATAATTTGTTCGTTTCTACACAACTGATAGAAAGCAAACGATATTATTTAGTTTAATTCACACCAGCAATGCTCGGGGATGTATCCTGTCTGTCTCTGAAAGTAAATTCATCTCGTAGGACATTTACCCACTGTGAAATACTCTAGGTACATGGTATTTTTACTTTTTTTAATTGTCACAATTTGGGCACGAGCATCACACTCACACACATCCGTTTGGCGGATACATGCTGGTGCGCAGTTTGCGTGTCGCGGCCAGTGCAAGCGCGCGCCTTGCATTGACTCTAGCACGCATTCTCGCGCACACACGCATGTGATACCCGCGCGTACAGACTCACACCCTACCGCTTGAGCCGACACATGTCCTGGGTTGCAGTCTGCGTGTTGAGGGTCAATGTGAGCGCGCGCGGCTTGCACTGAGTCCATCACCCACTCTGATATGCGCATGCGTGTGCGCTCGCGGTGTACACACATGCTTTGTCGTTTAATCGTGGCAATCACAGTAGTAAAATTTTCAAACTGGAATATATTATTTGCAATGGGCAAATACAGTGAGGGGTGAATTTATTGCAGGGACAACATGTAAAATTCGTTATATGATAATAATCACAAACGGTTGTGTGTGTGTGTGTGTGTGTGTGTGTGTGTGTGTGTGTGTATTGCCCATGTTTTAATCGGGGTAATCATAATAATAACATTTCTGTTATCTGAAGTATGTCATGCATGATATGTACATGAGCCACGAGACAAATTTATCTGCAGAGACATCGCGGGACACAAATTTATATCTGTAAATATTGCTTATAAAAATTAATAATTTCTTTTAATCTTGATCAATTTCCTAGAAATGAAAAACGTATAGTTATTAATAATTAGAACATTGGAAATTTCTTGTAAATACTTTCTGCTGTGCAAGAAGTAAGAAATACTTTGTAAATAATTTAGTACGTAAACAAAAACAAGAGAGTAAGGCCAGTTTCAGAATTTTCCTTTTTTTAATGGAAGTGCAGCGAGCGACGTAGGAATACATTGCCATTTCGAAGTCGGACGTACTATTTTTGAAATGCGGAAACGTTAAAATAAATTATATCTAAACGTTATGGATGTCCGTAGGATAACGAGCTTGCGTTAAAGCTGTTCCCATTGTCTAGTCTAACGAGTACCAGCGGGCCGCCACTATTGACATCCATCTACATTCCATACTCACGAATATGACATATAACTTTACAAGTGCAACAACGTTATTCGCAGTGAAAAAAGTTTTACGGAAGTAAAAATAAAATATTAGAAAACTATAATAATGTATTTTTTATTTTTAAACCATAAAAGAGACATGAAAGTAGTAGATCAAATTTTGGAAAACCTAGAATTTACTGAACGTTAACAACTAAAGACAAATTCGCGATAACAATCAAAAATTTACGTTCTACAACTTGATAAATGGATAAGGCAATTAAAATATTTTTAATATTTCTTCGGGAAAGACATTACGTAGAGGCATTAATCTTCTGTTAATCTTAGTTATGTCTTCTTCCCACAACTACTTCTGTAATCAAACGTCCAGCACAACAGCCAAACAGCATTGGGCCACGGCTTGTCGGTCGCACAGTGTAAGCCGTACTGCTTACTTTTATTTTTAATAGTAATTATTATCATAAATGTAATTATTTTTATTAATTTGTAATTAAAAACTATGGTTTTATAACTAATTTTCACACATCTATTATACTGTTACGTCTATGGTGTTGATAATCGATCTATTTTGATTTAACCATATTTATACGCTGACGATCTGGTGTGACGGTGACTTTCAGCCTAGTCCGTGACAGTGTCTACGTTAGCCTAATCTGCTTTATAATGTTGCGGTGATGAAACATTAATCATACATGTTTATATAATGTTTCATTAATGAAACAAAGTTAAACATACTTTTATCCATTAATGAGACTGAGTTAAACACATTGAGTTTCATATGTAAACATCCTGTCATATAACAAAAAAAATATTGTTGACTAGATTTCATTTTGTCATAAATTATTCACAATTTATGTTTTGGAAATGGTATTTCTTTTCCAATATTTAGGCTTTATAATTTCTTATGGCTTGAGAGCAATATACATTAAGTAGACATAAATTCAGTTTGTTTGTGACAACATTAAAAAAGTTTAAGGTTAGTTAAATTATGCTAAGAGTGCTTCTTTCTACACCTTTATAGAAAAAGATATTAGAGGTAGTATAAAATTTCTATGATATCTGAATGGATGTGTCGTCACCGTTAAAATATGAACATTCGAGAGGCCGTAAATACTTCTGCAATCAATGATTCACTGACCACGCTAAGATTAAGTAGGTAGAGCGTGTGCATAAAATACATACAAATAGTCCCCCAGGAAAGTTTTTGTAGCATACGCCCAAGAAAACAGAATCATTGGAAGGCTATGACATAGACAGTTTGACTTTAGGAAACGAAGGTAAAGAATTATCAAATCCTTCAATTGAGAAGGAGATTCCTTCATCGAAGAAGAGAATTTAATATAAAATTTTAAACTTAGAACTGACGCATATTGTAGCATAACAGAATTATCACCCAAAAATTTAACTTAATACAACATGAATAAAGAAGAAAATGTCAATAGTGAGTGAGAATAATAAATGGTTAAAGAATAAACTAAAGAAACTGTTCATTAAGTCAATAAAATGTTAATAAAATTAAAACTGAATAACAAAGAAAACTCTTGGTCCATATGTAAATAACCAACTAAATAAAACCCCTATAAAGCAGCAGTATACCCAGTAGGTTGGGGAACAGTAAAAAGAAAAGACAAAAGGTAAAAATGCAAACAAAATTTTAATAAGGGGAAATTTATTAAATTAAGAAGCCGAGAAACCCCAAGACACAAAACCAATAACTAATGAATAAGGAGCTGTAAATGAGAAAAGGACATGAAACCACAAGATAAGAAAATGCTAGTATAATGAGAAAGAAGAGACAAATATATCAAGGTCCATAAAAAGAATATAGCAACAAGAAGGGATATCCACTAAAACCTTATGAGGAATGAATATACCCAATTCTTGTACATTTAAACCCAATGATAAATGTCAGACCAAATAACAAGTTACAGGATACAATACAGTGAAAAATAAAACTGTAAACTAGTTTGTAAGCCTAGCTTAAGAATAACAAGTGACATACTATAAGAAATAAACAGTGAAAGACAATAAAATTATTTAAAAGAGACTACCATTAGTGTAGGGAGATACCAGATAAAATTAGCATTAGAACAAAAGACAGTTTACTAACTGAGAATATTATTAGTGATAAGAATGTTTTAAAAATTAGATACAATGAAGAAATCATAGATATAAGATGTTTTATTATAGGTGAGTGTTACAAAAAAGCAACCTAAATACAACAGACAGTGTAATAACTGAAAGTATTATTAATGATAAGATGTTTATAGTGTAATCGAATTAGATATAGTGAACACCAAAGACAGTGTAATAACTGAAAAGTGTTATTAGAAATAAGATTTTTTTTTTTAGTTCAACCAATTTATTTATAATAAATACAAAAAAAAACAGTTAAATAACTGACAGCATTATTAGTAATAGGATGTTTTAGAATAATTATAATTACATGATATCAATGAAAAGGAATAAGCTTAAGATATGTTTGTTATGTTTAGGTAATAAAAAAAAATTAGTAGATATAAGATGTTCTATTATATTTAAAATAATGTTCAGTAATTTTCAAGTTTGTTAAGGCAGAGAAGGCAAGTAGGTAATAGGAATATTGAATTTTTTATTAAATTGTAAACCATATAAAAAGTATAAGGCAAACTAACAAACACACCACAATAGAAAAACAAACCAGTATTGTAAACCAAAATCACCTATCATAGAATCAAACTCAAATAAATGAATTCAATCAAACTATATATAATGAATAGAAACTAGTCCATACAAAACAAAGATATGAAAATGTAATCAGTACAGAAACAAATAATAACAAATGTAATGACAAAAGAAGAATATTAACTTTATTTGGAAATAACTAATACTAGGCCTAAAGGGTACTCAACTCAGATAAAAAGTAAATTAATCAATATTGGAGTACTATAACAACAAATTATTAACAACAAGCAATAATCATGGAGTGAGTAATATTATTTAATGGAAATATTAACATAAAATCACTTGTAAAACATTTAAATACTAAATTTGTAAAAATTACAAGGCCTATAATAGATATCAAAAATTGTAAATTTTAAGCTTATCTGAACTTAAAACAGACCCAATTATATATCAAATTATGTAAAATTAGCTTAAGAATATTGCTGAATAGTTAGATTTTTGTAAAATTAATAAATAATTAAGTTACAGCAATAAATAGGAAAACTTGTTATTTATGTTTATGAGTTGAAATCAAATCCAAGACATGTAATTTGTAAAAAACAATGGGAAGAGGAAAAAGACATTTTATAAATTACCACAAAACGACGACTTTCAGTCATCAGTCTATAGTTAATCGTGAACGTGTACAGATCAGACTTAATGACGGAAGACCTGAAAAACAGAAATAGTGTGAAAGCAATGCCGAACAATCTCAAAAAGTGTTGCTGAGGTTAATGAATGGAAAACAACACATCTGCTTTATAAATAACAACAATAACTACCAGAACAACTACAATAGTAATATCCAGTTACTAAAACGAGAAATCAACCGCCATTTTGAGAAAAATTCAAACCATACTATCTGGACACGAACTCAACATATTTGAACACAGAACACTGCACCAATAAACTATCACAGAACGACATCGCCGAAGAGGGAAGAACACTTCACACAATTTTCCAGGGATACTACAACCTCGCAGAGAAAGGAATTCTCATTTATTTCTGAGGGAGAAGAATAGCGTCAGCGTTGTATAGCAGAAAGCCAGCGAAGTGAGCGGCAGCCATACTGGATTTACTAGCCAGCACGGAGCACGGCCTTTTCGAGTCGGTGACGTCATTCTACGAATGGTTCGATCTTATTTTAATAATTGACAATTTTCATAAGCCTGTTATTTTTCAGCAAATAATAATTTATTCTAAGATAGTTGTAAGTATTGTATCTTGTTCCTTGCCCTCTCTGACCATTTCGACAGTTAAAAGAATCCGAAATAATTAATTTTGTAAGCATTATATTTTGTCATTTTGTTCACAATCGACCTGAGCGAATCTCAATCAATGCCTGGTCCACGCGCATAAGAGTGACGCATAATTTCAAATGTTAAGAAATAAACATCATAATTACTCAGTTACATGCATTTATAATTATTTGTATAGTAAATAATAGTTTATTATTTCTTCTAAAAATAATTTAGAGTCATTAAAGAAATATACCAGAAGGAAGAAGAAGAAGAGCAAAGTTAGAAGAGAGAATAAGAGATCCAACTACATAAATAGATTATCTATAGAAACAAATATTTTCGAAAACACAAAATCTCATTTATTTAATCGAAGGTAATTAAAAAATATACAATTAATTAATTATTAAATTAATTAATTAAATTAAGTAATTAAACAAAAAAAATTTTAATCTATAATAACAACAAAATTTTTTCTTATCAACACATTATACATTAATTATTTGTAATTTTATTTGTTCTAATACAAATTGACGAATCCAACGTGGGGCTTATTTAAACCCCATATTATTATTAGTAATTTATTTGTTTTATATAACAAATTGGCGATCACTACAACCCCATACATTCTTATCTATCTTATATTTGTAATTTGTTTTAATTACAAATTGGCGTCCAACTAAGGGGCTGAAAATATGAATTAATAGGTCTGTAAAGTAAGGACAATTCGTCCAGTTTCCTATTTTAGCTCGGCAGCTGTCAACAGGTCAAAAAAAGAAACAAGATGCACAGGAGGGCGACATCAAAGAAAAGGGCGGTGGAGGCCGAACAGGAAATAGATATGGAGGATAAGGAGGCGACACCCGTGGAAGATATAGAATCGAGATTACCTCCAGCAGAACCAACCGAACCAGAATCCCAAGGGAAACAACCGGACAAGCCGACACGAACAGAGAATGGGGAAGTGAAAGAAATGCTCAGAATAATGATGGAGAAGATGGAAGAGTTAAAAGAAAATAGTAAGAAGGCGGAAGAAAACAGTAAGAAAATGAAGGAAGAGTTAAGGGAAAATAGTAAGAAAATGGAAGAAAATAGTAAGAAGGCGGAAGAAAATAGTAGGGAAATGAAGGAAGAATTGGGTAATAAAATTGGAGATACCAGTAAGAACATGGAGGAGAAGATGGACGAAATAAAAAATGAAAATAAATTATTAATAGAGGAAAATATTAAGAAGATAGAGGAGAAAATGGAAAAGAATATTCAGAAAATAGAGGAGAAAATGGAGGAAAATATTCAGAAAATAGAGGAGAAAATGGAGGAAATAAAGACTGACAATAAACAGTCGAAGGAGGAATTAACCCGTTTAAGCCAAAAACTGGAAGAGACCAACCAGAGGATGGAAGAAATAAACCAGAAAATGGATAAGCATAGCAAGAAAATGGATGAGAAACACAAATCGATAATGGAAGAATTAAGCCAGATGTTGGATGAGCAGAATAAGAAACTAGATGATCAAATAAACGATAGTAAACGGCGGAGAGAAGAATTGAGAAAAGAGAGAAACCAACCGACGGAACAATCCAGCCAGAAGGTAGATGGCAACCAAACAGAAACAGAAGAAATACCAGACGATAAAACAAAGGAACAAGTAGTAGCATTATCTGAAAATAAAACTAATAGGAATAAAGAGAATATTAAACATATGGAAGGGGAATCAAAGAAAATGAGAAGAAGGTACCCAAGAAATTTAATAAAAACAAAGGAAGAATCTGAGATGATGAACAATGGGTTAATTAATGTAAGTAATATCCCAATAACCAGGGAAAAAGACATCGTGAATGCTATAGATTATAGAAGCAGGTCAAGACAAATCTCAGAAATAACTTACAATAAAACCGTATGTTACCATTTTAAAAGGGATATAAATAGATGGAATGCAACAGAAACAGAAACATATGGCAAAAAATCTGTGATATCATTCATCCTGGATAAACCAGAGACATCTTGGTTTAATAAACAATATAATAAAATGAGCCAAATAAGCTTTGAAACAAGGGAGAAAATAACAACAGAAAAAAGGGAATACAAAAGAGAAGCAAGAGATGTCGCAAGAACAGAAATATTTCTGAAGACAATGGTGATCCGGACAGCAAGAACCATTTTAAGGACCTATCATATAAATAAATGTTGTGAGGATAGTAAGAAGAAAAATAAAATAGCAAAATTCAAAAAGTTTGTAAGAACAACTTACACCAATTATTTGAAAAAACCATTATGAAACAAAAAGAATTTTGATGAACAAAAATTACAAAAAAAAAATGTAAGGACAACTTACACCAATTATTTGAAAAAACCATTATAAATAAAATGTCTAAATTCAAAAAATTTGTAAGGACAACTTACACGAAATATTTGAAAAAACCATTACGAATAAAAAAGAATTTAAAAGAAGGAAATGTCTAAATCCAAATTTGTAAGACCAACTTACAAGAATTATTTGGAAGAAACTATTAAAATAACAAAAAAAAAAAAATCAAAAAGTTGTAAGACCTACTTACTTGAACTGTCTGAGAGAAAATATTAAAAAATTATATATAAAAAGAATTTTGGAGAAAATATCTAAAGGTAAAAAATAGTAATTATAACTCATACGAATGATGAGATATAACCATTATATATAAAAAGAAATTTTGTGAGAAAGAGATACAAAATTCTAAAAGAATAAGAACATTTACACTCATAATTTGAGTGAACTCTTACATAAAAGAATTTGAGAGTAAATGGAGTACAAATGTGTAAACTTTCTCAAACTCTCCAGAGACAAAACAAAAAGAACATGTTCCAGTAAATAAAGAGAACAACCTATATTAAACAATTGAATAATTTCAAATTACAAGAACAATATGTTAATAACTGTTAAAAGTGTCAGAAGAAGGAACGTAGCAAACCTTCATAAAAACCAGTGTTACTAAAGAGAAAAAACCCTCAATAAACTATCACAGCTATAAAAACTATACTATAGTTTGTATTGTAATAGTGACTATGCTAACTATGACCACTATTATAAACAATGTAAATGAGACAATTTAAGACAAAAATGATACAGAATTTCAAATGAAAAAGAGAGAAGAAACCAGAATATTTTATAATTTAATCGAAATAACTTAACCAAACTCACAAAGAAAAATAACTTGATAAACATGAAACAATGAAGAAGGACCAACTAAGTAAAAACCAAATATTAAGACCAGAAACCAAAAACCCTGGTATCATGATGATAATATTGTTGTAATAACCACTATTATAGTGATAATTGATAAAGAAGGAATTAATGTTATGCCATGAGCAATAAAATAACTCATTGGATACCAAATGAAAAGAAATCTATATAAATGCTAATTACCATGTAAACAAGATAAAATGATGAAATGATGAAACGATGAAATGTATATTATACCACATACCTGAACCACATAATATGGAATGAGTTTGATAGAGAAGAAGAGTCAAGTGTATAAAAGTATTAATTGATATAAAATATTATGAAGTGAAGAATCCAAGGATGCTTGTTATTAGTCAAAAGAGACTACTTTTACTGATTATTTATTTTTATGACTGGATGTAGAAAAATTCCATCAGTCTTATATTTTGAGCAGAGATGATAATTCCTCTGGGCTCAGTTAATTGAAGTATTGGACAGCAGGGATTGAAGCCAAATGTGCCACTCTGAACTGTTCCAACTCACACGTTAGGGAATGTTAGGGAGTAAACATACAGGCAGGTGAGGAAGCACCAAATAAGAAAAGATATAAAATGATAATGTTATACACAAGATTGATGATTACTTATTAATGAAAAAAGAAGCTAATGAAGAAGATACATATCATCTGAGAGAAGGCAATGGTGGAAAAAGAAGGCATATAAAGTGAAATCACGAATAAAATATGGGAAATAAAAAGAATTAGTAGTAATTATTTCATCCATACTAAGAGTATGATCTGAACTAATCACTTTTACAGGAGAGCATATGTAGCATAACAGAATTATCACCTAAAAATTTAACTTAATACAACATGAATAAAGAAGAAAATGTCAATAGTGAGTGAGAATAATAAATGGTTAAAGAATAAACTAAAGAAACTGTTCATTAAGTCAATAAAATGTTAATAAAATTAAAACTGAATAACAAAGAAAACTCTTGGTCCATATGTAAATAACCAACTAAATAAAACCCCTATAAAGCAGCAGTATACCCAGTAGGTTGGGGAGCAGTAAAAAGAAAAGCCAAAAGTTAAAAATGCAAACAAAATTTTAATAAGGGGAAATTTATTAAATTAAGAAGCAGAGAAATCCCAAGACACAAAACCAATAACTAATGAATAAGGAGCTGTAAATGAGAAAATGACATGAAACCACAAGATAAGAAAATGCTAGTATAATGAGAAAGAAGAGACAAATATATCAAGGTCCATAAAAAGAATATAGCAACAAGAAGGGATATCCACTAAAACCTTATGAGGAATGAATATACCCAATTCTTGTACATTTAAACCCAATGATAAATGTCAGACCAAATAACAAGTTACAGGATACAATACAGTGAAAAATAAAACTGTAAACTAGTTTGTAAGCCTAGCTTAAGAATCACATGTGACATACTATAAGAAATAAACAGTGAAAGACAATAAAATTATTTAAAAGAGACTACCATTAGTGTAGGGAGATACCAGATAAAATTAGCATTAGAACAAAAGACAGTTTACTAACTGAGAATATTATTAGTGATAAGAATGTTTTAAAAATTAGATACAATGAAGAAATCATAGATATAAGATGTTTTATTATAGGTGAGTGTTACAAAAAAGCAACCTAAATACAACAGACAGTGTAATAACTGAAAGTATTATTAACGATAAGATGTTTATAGTGTAATCGAATTAGATATAGTGAACACCAAAGACAGTGTAATAACTGAAAAGTGTTATTAGAAATAAGATTTTTTTTTTTAGTTCAACCAATTTATTTATAATAAATACAAAAAAAAACAGTTAAATAACTGACAGCATTATTAGTAATAGGATGTTTTAGAATAATTAAAATTAAATGATATCAATGAAAAGGAATAAGCTTAAGATATGTTTGTTATGTTTAGGTAATAAAAAAAAATTAGTAGATATAAGATGTTCTATTGTATTTAAAATAATGTTCATTAATTGTCAAGTTTTTTAAGGCAGAGAAGGCAAGTAGGTAATAGGAATATTGTATTTTTTATTAAATTGTAAACCATATAAAAAGTATAAGGCAAACTAACAAACACACCACAATAGAAAAACAAACCAGTATTGTAAACCAAAATCACCTATCATAGAATCAAACTCAAATAAATGAATTCAATCAAACTATATATAATGAATAGAAACTAGTCCATACAAAACAAAGATATGAAAATGTAATCAGTACAGAAACAAATAATGACAAAAGAAGAAAATTAACTTTATTTGGAAATAACTAATACTAGGCCTAAAGGGTACTCAACTCAGATAAAAAGTAAATTAATCAATATTGGAGTACTATAACAACAAATTATTAACAACAAGCAATAATCATGGAGTGAGTAATATTATTTAATGGAAATATTAACATAAAATCACTTGTAAACCATTTAAATACTAAATTTGTAAAAATTACAAGGCCTATAATAGATATCAAAAATTGTAAATTTTAGGCTTATCTGAACTTAAAACAGACCCAATTATATATCAAATTATGTAAAATTAGCTTAAGAATATTGCTGAATAGTTAGATTTTCGTAAAATTAATAAATAATTAAGTTACAGCAATAAATAGGAAAATTTGTTATTTATGTTTATGAGTTGAAATCAAATCCAAGACATGTAAATTTGTAAAAAACAATGGGAAGAGGAAAAAGACATTTTATAAATTACCACAAAACGACGACTTTCAGTCATCAGTCACCGATCATTTCTGGGATCATGTCTGTAAGAACTGATGGAGATACTGCTTCCGGATTGCTCGTTCATTTTGTCGCTAGTTTACTTCCGCGTGAAAATGGAAGGCGCTCTTTCTTCGGTACGTCTGGTGTACCTCAGGAAATGTGTTAGGTCCCCTGTATTTCTCTGTGCACGTCAACGACGTGCCCGAGTTGCCTGAAAGTCAATTGGCCATGTTTGGGCACTGTAGTGTATACAGTGTAAGCTGTCGAAATGGCAGTTGTCTGGTTCCAGAGCCAGCTGGACTCCTATATTGAGTGGGTGGAGAAATTAAGGGTCTCCACTAACACGGCCAAGATCACAGCCGTAGTCTTCTCCAGACACAGAAGGCTCCCGGACAGATTATACACAGGCTATACTCCCCTGTCTTGGTTCCTGATGTGAAATACCTTGATCGACAGCATATTAGAGATTCAACATACTTTAATAGTTGAATAAATGTTTATAGTGCCAATATAGATTGCTTATTTTGTAATTACTTAATATAAACTGTAGAACTTACTGTATATGTAAATTTAAAAAAAATCTCCCAACAGATTTATTTAAAACAAGCTTGTCTTAGCTTACAAACGTAAGCTGAATGTGCAAATAAATTTTCTTAAAAATGTGTTTATGAATGTCACATTTTATCACTTCCATGAGTATATTCTCAAACCCATGGAAAATTTTTTTAAGAAAAACAGAGGAAAGTCAAAGTCAAATAAATTTAAAATTATAATTGAATATTCAGAAAATAGTTAATGGCAAAAAACAGAATACGACAAAGGTAGAAGATAGACAATTGTGACTGTTACGCCATTTAAACAGAGCGCCAGCGCGGAGACGTAAAAGGAAAATATTTGAGTACAATGATTTTACACAAGAGGCCGAACACGAAAACATGACGATACAAAGTGAAGCAAGCTGTTGAAGTAAAAAATACTGTGGCGATATGAAGAGTGAAAAATAAAATATAAGAAATAATGGGAAAAGAGAACTAACTCAGTTCAGTAGCTTGAGGGTTTAATCCCCAGAGTATTAAATGAAACCTCATTCAGGATTAATTGTGTTAGCAAGGTCGCTAAACCCATATTGGTTTTTCTTGGATCTATTTATACGTCTCATTCCGTCTAAACTCACAAACAATATATTTTATTCAATTATTTTAAATCTCTTTTTAAAATAGTAGAGAATGTATCAAAACATTTCACAATCTTCTTTCTCTCCAATAACAGACGCACATAAATATCCCTTGTCCCGCTTCACTCGTGTTGGTAGATGTTGGGTATTGTGGACTACAGCGAAATTTAAGGTATAAAAAACCTCAAATCGTCGACAGTAAAAACACGTGAATCCGGTTTACACTCAGTGCCGCATTTCTTTGACATAATAACGTAGGTGAATTATTTTTTCTTCACGGTAATAATAAACTTACTATTAGTTAAACTTACTTCTAATTTTACTTCTTCTTCACTTCAAGGATTAGGCTTGCAGCCTGTTCCGTCTTCACAGCCACCTATTAACTTGCCTGTTCCGTCTTCACAACCGTCTTAAACTTACTATTAACTGAATTATAACGTATTGCAATGATAATAATGACAATTGGATAAATGTTATTATTATCATTGTAATTAATAGTCCCCACCAATAATACTTAACGTTTGCAATATTATCAAACTGCTGCAACAAACAACTAGTGGGGCTGCAATATATTTTCTATGATTGCTTCACTGAATCACTACTTGTGACTACTATAAATTTATAGGCTGCTTGAGAACGTTTAGAGATACTCACCCTTTATACAAAAAGTACAAATAATAATTTACCCAGAGTGAGATATATAACGCTTCGTTTATATTTAGGGAGGTAACAAAACAAATGAAAAGCACAATTAAAAAAGAAACCATGTAGGAAAGCTTAAGCAGTAATAGGTTTTAACATAAGAACACGCGGCTTGTCAGCTCCGTTTCATTGTTTAACACTTTTTATACGAACAAGATCCTTATCGTATTGAACTCTATATGACCACTTAGTTTTTAGTTCATGGAATTGTATGCCAAAATGGTCTGCATATTTGTGAATGTAGAATGTCAGCTGTTAATTACAAGAAACGCTACCGTGTTTAAGATAATTATGTAGCAGTAACACAATGTAATGTAAACCTCGTAGTCTTCAAGGCAACGTTAATTACATACATTTGAGAATATTGATGCTGCCTCAATTTTCCATTACTGCTCTCCTACAGTAGTATGTTCCATTTGACAACTACAGTATTGCGGATCTAACATCGTTTAACTATCTCTCATTAAATACATCTTAAACACTTCCCGTCTTCTTCAACTTACTTAAACATATTTAGTTGTGTATACTACCAGTAATTTAGTTTCCGTCGTGTTCTTCATGAGAGGCAGTCTAAATTTGACAGCTTCGTTTCACTAATTACTTCTCGTAACAGTTGTTGTAATACTATATTTTAATACTCCCATATTTTTCTCACGTGTCGTAATTAACAAAATGGGCCCTTAGTAACTGGCAGGGTTGATTTTCAGTTTGACGAAGCAAATTTAATAACGTGAGGTACGCGAAAAGACACTGATCAGAGCGGCAAATAAACAATAACTAAGATAATAATTTAGACACCGAAGTAGATATTGGAAGAAATTATCTAACGGGAGTATCGTCTATTTTCAGACAGAAAAATTTATGAAGTAGATGACATTGTCACGTGTCCTAGTTCTATCGATCCCAATAATGTGCTCTGCATTTAAAAAAAAATTGTTTAATGTATTCTTGTATTACCTATAAGAAGAACAACAAAAGTAAATATGAAAAAAATTGGAAAGATCAAACCACTTCAAAAATAGGAAAATAAATTACCAGAAAAAATAATCCTAAATTCATTGGTTATATAATCAATCAAAATGCAATAATATATGTAAAATACTGTTACGATATTACAGAACAATCTACGTGTTTCTTGAATGTTCCAGTGGAATCCGGCTGTAATGTGTGTGCGTACGTGATTCTCAACGCGTTAGCTAGACTGAGCCAGAATTCGCGCGGCCGCGCGCTGTGTACAAGTCCACAGACAATTACGTTCTGGTGTTTTCTAGTAGTGTTCTTGATGCGCGGTTTGGAATATTCTGGATTTTCGGCGGGGTAATAAATACAAGTACTCAGCGACGCTCAGTTCAGTTTGAGTCGCGATTTATTGGAGTGCGGTTCGTAATATTCTGGCTAAGTGTTATGTGTTTTATAATTGTGTGGGACAATTGTAATAGAAGTGTGTCTTATATTAGTAGACATTTTTATTGTGTGTAAACAATTTTTATTTCATTTTTTGTAAGAGACTATCTTGTTAAGATTACAAACTGTTTAATTGTGATAATTAAAGCTGGTGATTAGTGACCTAATTGGAACATCAATAAACATAAGTACATAAATAGTTAGAATTAACGGAATTTTATGGGAAAGTAAATTTATAAACAAATTATTTATTTTCTACCATCTGCTTATGATACATTACACATGATTCGTCCAATTGCAAAAGAGAGTAAATCAATTTTTTTACATTTGAGATTTTTGCACCATTTTATTTATTGGATAGGTTAGCACATACTTAGCGGTTTATTTTGCAGCAATTTCAGAGCAAATCGTTTTAAAAATGCGGTTTAAAAATCACGTACTGTTGCAAACTGGAGTACGTCCATATTTCATTGCAGAATGGAATATGTTCAGTATAATTTTACTGTTACATAATGGGGTATGTCCCACTATTATTCAAAAAACAATGAAATACTGACGTACAAAAGGACAAGTCCAAAATATATTAACTTTTAATGTTTTTAATTTATATAAGTATCCATAATGTTAGATTTCAATAATTAAATTACTTAAAATATAAAGTTAAAACATTTCTTATTAAATTTATCACTTTTTCAAGAAAAGAGTTACGGCTGGTTACAATGATCTCGTGTTATTTTGCTGTGTGTTTCAATTAGTTTGATTTTTGTGAAAGTTTTGCATCTGCGTTTCTTTCAGTAATTGAACATTACTATTCTATAATGTAATAATGGCTCCCATGTATACCACCGAAGTAGCTTAGGAGAAGGCAGGGTAGGCTGCCTTATGTGAGCCTTACGGCATTCAGGGAAGGCAGCGTGGCCACCACTACGCTTCAGCCAGCCGCCCATTATTATCCCCAGGATGTTATCCCAGGTACTCATTTTCAACAGGCTGAGTCGACCTGGGGGCTGAAAAACGCACCTTGATTTTATGGTGCGGGCCCGGGAATCGAACCCGGGACCTCTAGATTAGTAGCCAGGTGCCATAGCCACTGGTCTACTGAGCCGCCATTATTATTCTACATACTAAAAACTATTATTTTACAAAATGTTAAGTAATGAGAGAATTTTTTTAGGTAACAGGTGTTCAGAAATGTTGATACTAGTAAACCATAATTAAAAATAAAATAAATAAAAAATTCAGACCGCACTACTGTCGTAGTAAAAATTCTTACAGACAATATAATATCGGATTCGGTTGTTCTCCAACAAACTGTTATTCTGTCTGCATTCAGTTGCAGGAAAAAAGAGTCGCAAGAGGTTTAGATGAGAAAAAAACAACTTTTGTTTAATATTAAAATTTCATAAGTTAAAAGCTAGTATATTTTATAAGCACCTTCAGTTAAATTTAGTAGGAGTATTTACATACATGTTTCATTGTGAAAAACATTTAACAATACCAAGCTGCCTGATCACAGCCCTTACTATACTAGGCAAGTCCTACAATTTCACCATGTGTTGAAGAAGTTCAGAAGGTCCAAAAACACACAAAGTACGTTTATGTACATCTGGCTGGAAAGTGAGTATTAAAAACGCTCCAATAATATAGTTTTGTATAACCTATTATAAATACACATCTGTCCTGCACCTTCACTGTTAGTCTGTTCTCCTACGGTTACGGAGGGCAGAACAAAACAAGATTATGATTAGCATGTTGGAAACATTTTGCCATGACGCACCAACTTTAAAAATGATTCCTTATTTCAATACAATTATTAGACGCTTATTATACCTCATTGACCAAATATTTGAACATTCATAATAATAAGAAAACTAATGAAATAGCAAGTTTAGAGTGTTAGCTAACCTTTTAGAAAAAAAAAACTGTTGCGTGTGATTGTATCATTAAAAAGAAAGCAACTCAAAATACATTCAAAGCTGCTTCAGCGTGACTTTTTCTAAATTTACACCACTTAAAAGAATTACAAGAATTTATACCAGTCCTGAGTAAGACAAGAAAAAAAAAGTGTGTTATAGTTAGAGGAGAACCGAATTATGAAGTTAATGTAGGACAAGGAAAGTCAATTTTTAAACAAGGCAAGTCTCTTGACAATGATACATTAAATTCAATTCCATCCGATGTACCGGTAAAATAGACTACGAGGGCTGATGTCGAAACATTACTAACAAACCGTTATGGAGAAAACTGGACAAATTTACAGCAACCCCAATACTTTAAGAGTCCTGTTGAAACCAATAATGATGATTACAATGGTCAAAAACATAAAGTACCATCAGATTTTGATGACAAAATATTCCTAAAAAAAAGATATTCTATAAAACTGATTGCCAATAAATTCAGTTTATTGAGGCAATTTTTACTTTTTTAATAATTAAATACTAAATAATTTGAAAAACAAAATTTTGATTAGTCGCACAGTCGCACTGTTTTGCCACTGAAACAGTTGCAAAAAGGAGTAAGTCCAGAATTTAGTTGCAAAGTGGAGTATGTTCAATCAATTTCTTACTATAAAGAGAATATGAATTTAGATTTTTTACACTTTAAAAACAGTAGGCTATCGGTTCGTCATGTGTATTTTATTGACAGTTTAAAACACTAAATTCTGTGAAGTACAAAGATGCTACCAGTTTTTGTGACTTTGTAAAATTTTTGTTTTTGTGACTTACTCCCTTTTGCAACTTGGCAACTCATTGACATTTGCTGTTAATAACAGAGGTTAGGTTAGGGACATCCGTCCCTATACTTAATCTACTTTGTTAAGTAATGGTAAAATACATAGTTTATTGTGTGATGTATAAAATATTTTTATTGAGTGATGTATTCCTGTGATGGATGCACTTTGGAAATCGCATGTACAGTATTTATTAGTTATCAAACGATTTCGTGAAAATGCTAACCAATTATATATTTCAGGCAAAGATGCACCAACTAACAAAATGTTATTGTTCTTTACTGTGCATGAGGATTTCAGGTAGTCAAAAGTTTATGGCAATTATGTAATACCCTTTATTGTACATAATATAAAAAATTAAGTGTGTAAAGAGAAAACGTAACCAACATAAGAACATAGAACCAATGAGAAAACATATTATAATTGAGTATATTCAAATCCTGGTAATCAGAAACAAAACAGTTAATGACCTTTCGTATTGGAGAGTTTATTGTATCAAACCTCCATCTAAAAAATCTTCCTTTTGTAATTACTAAAATATTAAATAATCTGTTTAAAAATTAAAACGTGTATTTAACATTCTTTTGTATAATAACTAAATAGATATCCCAAATGACTGTAATGAATAAAAATGAAATTTTGAAAACATATCGTAATGTTTTACCCATGAAATCTTATTTAATAGAATACACTGCACTGTATTGCATTTCCTGCAGAATGCTGTGTGAGGAAGTACGAAATTTATTCAACAGTAATTCATACTAGAATACAGCTAAAATAAAACGATCAGGAAATTGGGAATTACATAATAGAATGAATACTTGGTGTTCTATGTTAGTAATCGATAAGTAATTTCTCAAACTCACAATAGGCTTTTCTTTACTAAAATTACATTAGTTTTTGACCGCTGTACGTTACTTGTATAACGATCTACTTTTTATTATGTCTAATAGTACACACACTTCAATGACTGATCCAGTAGGTTACATAGATAAGAAAATAGGTGTTAAATTTGAAACTGGTAAATTGTAATTTTCTTTCCTTAATAAAATATAAAGTAGAGCAAGTAGTTTCATGAACACTTCATTTCTTTACTTGAATCCATTAGATTTTAAGGCGAGGGGAGTTACTGTCCCAATATGTTTATTGGTGGTTTCACAGACAAACGGTTTACAAGGAAAGTGTTACAAAGTATGTGTTATAATATTCTTATTTGTTTGTTAATTTTGACAATAAACTTGGTGTTGTGCTGTAAATTTAATTATTTTTATAATTCATAACACGATTTTTTAAAAGTTCATAATTAAAATTTAATGAAAACTTTATATAATTACGTATGTAAGAACACTACATTAGGTTTTTCTAACACTGCTACCATTTCATATGGGCTAAATACCCGATTGCATTAATTACATTAAAACACAGCATTAAATAAACTGAAATGTAAATTTATAAAATTATAAGTGTTTCGGAAACTAAATTCTTACTTACAAATAAAGACATCATTGTTGATTCAAAAAAATGTATTTTAAAAACTCCGTATTATATTTACGTTTTGTATTAATACAGAAAGAAAACTTTTATAAAGAAAGATCGAATAAATGGCTGATATCAAATTAACGTGAATAACTTAAGTAAAACTAGGGAATGTGAACAAAGAAATAAGATGTTTTAGTTGAGATTTCAAACATGTGGTGTCTAGCGTCCACGGTTTTTATTTTCTAAACTATATTACAACCAGGTGTAGGCCTACAAAGGCGCAGAAAACAACAATACAGATATATAGATATCTTCCTAGTATAATCACTTAATCACTGATGAATTCAAAACAATCGTTTTGATTAAATTTAAATTGACATTAGTTAAGGTTTTGCTTCTATGACTTGGCACTTGATGTCGCTAGGAAACATAAGAGGAATCGAGTAACATCTCCCCCTATTGGTACTAAAAATATATATTTATTATTGTTTTTGTGCTTATGTATATGGTTTCTTTACTTTATCTTTGCAATTTGTTTTCTCAATTCATTATACAGCCTAAAACACTCGCGTCTATGCGCAATTGTTTGGGCCGCGTTTACTCATAATTGTTGGTTCAGTTGTTTTGAAGTTAGGAGGGACATACATACATTAAACACAAACAAACATTACCCTCCTCCTTGCGTAATAGGTCACAATTAATGGATATCAGGAAACTATTTACGTTAAGACAAACAACTTTAAAATAATAAATTAATAATGTGTTCACAACTTTAAAAAAATTTAAATAGCTTTTCTAATAACGAAAACAAAGTTGTTTGCTGTAAAGAAGTAATAAAAAGTGTTTACTTTAAAATTTTCTAAGACCGACTGAATAAACAACGGAAATATATCTACCGGAGTGCGTCGACGTCGTCGTAATGATGAGTTCTATTGCGACAACGACGGTAACATTTAAAATTTGAGGCTAGAAATTGTTACTGGTAAACGTAGGTAGCTTGGGCAAATGTAATTCGCAGAACACAAACAATTAATCAACCAGATACAAATAAATACGTTTAAGACTGAATAAATGTGTTACGGAAGTTACAAAAAGAACCAAATGAGTGTTTATACGTATGATATAAATATATTAGGCATGTACGAGGTCTAACACAAAAATAACGATACTGTTAGCATTACTAAGTAACTACTTATCGTGTTGTATTGCGCGTGCACTATGTTCGACCTTGAACTGTGTTCTTATGCGGTGACAAGTTACAAGTCGCTCGGTTGACTCATTCGCAGTGAGGATACCAATTGATTACAGTCGTGTTTTTACGCTTCGCCGGAAAATGTCGGATAAGAAAAGTGATCAGCGCGTTAACATCAGGTTTCTCATGAAACTTAAAAAGTCGGCAACAGAGACTTACCATGTTGTAGGAAGCTTATGGCGATAAATGTTTGTGGCGTGCACGTGTCTTTGAATGGCATAAGAGATTTTTAGAAGGCAGGGACTCCGTGAAAAATGACGACTGTCGAGGCCGACCACGCACATCAATAATCGACGAAAACGTTGTAAAAGTTCGAGACACAATACGAAAAGACCAAAGATTGAGTGTCCTTCCTGTTGCTGAAATGTTGCATATGAACAGAGAAAGTGTTCGACGCATTTTAACAGAAGGGTTGAACATGAGGAAGGTGCGTGCAAAAATGGTGCCGAAAGTTTTGTCAGATGAACAGAAGGAAAGTAGAACGGTACTTTGTTGTGACCTTTTGAAACGGATTGATGGAGAGCCCAGTTTTTTAAAGAGTGTTATTACAGCTGATGAGACGTGGATGTTTACGTACGATCCAGAAACAAAGCGGCAATCAATGCATGGGAAAACACCATCTTCCCCAAGAGCAAAAATAGCACGCATGAGTCGTTCGAAGTTCAAGGCAATGCTTATCGTTTTCTTCGATATCCAGGCGATCGTTATGGCAGAATGGGTACCCAGTGGTCAAACAGTTAACCAACAATAGTATAAACAAGTTTTGGAAAATTGCGTGAACGTGTTAGAAAGAACCGCCATGAATTGTGGAAGAATGGGTGGATCTTGCACCAGGACAATTCGCCTGCCCACAATGCGTTATCAGTCAAACAATTTTTGGCCAGTAAAAACATCACAGTCCTTGAGCATCCTCCATATTCCCTCGATTTAGCACCGTACGATTTTTTCCTATTCCCCAAACTCAATTCGGCGCTAAAAGGGACCCATTTTTCAACGGTGGAAGAGGTACAGGCGGCGGAGCTCTTGCGCAGCCTGACGGAAAGCGATATGCAGAAATGTTTTGAGCAGTGGAAGGAACGTATGCAGAAGTGTGTGGACTCAATGGGGTCCTACTTTGAAGGCGACCACCAGTAATTGTACATATCAGGTAAATAAATATCGGTATGGAGAACCATACATGACTTCCATGTTCTAAGATTTATATTTAAAATCATTTTCGAAATGAAATATTTCCATAGAAACTACTAGGGTCTACTTACTACTTACTGCTTCAGCCTTAACCACAGTACTGTGGTCACTAACGTATACCACCTCACGTTATCGCACTCGATTTTCACTGATGATGGAAGTCGATGGCACTGCCGAAACGTCTGGTTTTGCAGAAAACTTTGATCTACGGCCAAACAGGACGGGAAGGAATTTTAACAACAAACTACTTCTTTGTTGTCGATAACGTAGTACATATATAAAAAATTATCCTCTCCCCCTTCAACTATAATATTCATTTATAGAAAATTACCCCCACACCGTTCAACTAGCCTCTTCATTTATAGATATTTCATCTACGTCTCTACAGTGGATATCTTCTTATCAGGATACTTTATTTAAGTACTTCAAAATTAAGTACTTTACTCTTGTTACAACAAAAAATGTTTCAGGTAAACTCCCTTTTCCCCCTAACCGATCTTCAGCAAAATCAATAAGCCTTGAGTCCTCTACAACTCAGGCACATATGTAAAAAATTATTTGATTCTGTTTTAATTTACGGCAATTATCGTTCGTCATGTAAATATTTCTCTAGTTACAACATAAAATGTTGCTGGTAAACTACCCCTTTCCCTTAACCGATCTTCACCAAAATCAACAGGCCTTGAGTACTCTACAACACAGGGATGTATTCAAAACATTATTTGATTACGTTTGAATTTACGGCAGTTATCGTTCTTCATGTGAAACGTTCTCTTGTTACAACATAAAATGTTGCAGGTAAACTATCCTTACCCTTACCCGATCTTCACCAAAATCAAAACTCCTTCAGTTCTTTACAATTCAGGAACATATGCAAAAAATTATTTGATTATCTTTGAATATGCGGCAGTTATCATTCGTCATATAAATAAAATTACCCTTTTAAAACATAAAACATTGCCGGTAAACTACCCTTTCCTCTTATCCGATCTTCACTAAAATCAACAGGCCTTGAGTACTCTATAATTCAAGCAGGTGTGCAAAAAAATATTTGATTCTGTTTTAATTTACGGCTGTTATCGTTCGTCATAGAAAAAATTACCCTTGTTAAAACATAAAATGTTGCAGGTAAACTACCCCTTTCCCTTAACCGATCTTCACCAAAATCAAAAGACCATCATTTCTCTACAATGCAGGGATGTATGCAAAAACGTATTTGATTATGTTCGAATTTACGGCAGTTATCGTTTGTCAAAAAAAAAAATTAACCTTGTTATCACATAAAATGTTGCAGGTAAACTACTCCTTTCTCTTAACTGATCTTTACCAAAATCAAAAGATCGTGAGTCCTCTATAATTCAGGGATACATACAAAATATTATTTGATTCTGTTTGCATTTGCGGCAGTTATCGTTCGTCATATAAACAATTACTCTTGTTAAAACATTAAAGGTGGCAGGTAAACTACCCCTTTCCCTTAACCGATCTTCACCAAAATCAACAGACCTTGAGTACTTACAACTTCAGGAAAGAATGCAAGAAACTATTTGATTCTCTTTGAATATGCGGCAGTTATCATTCGTCATAAAAATAAAATTACTCTTTTAAAACATAAAACGTTGCCGGTAAACTACTCCTTTCCCTTAACCGATCTTCACCAAAAACAATAGGTCTTGAGAACTCTACAATTCAGGGCTGTATGCGAAACAAATTAAATTAAATTAAAAACAAATTAAAATTAAACCATTTAATGATAAGGATATTTTAGTAATCCATGCTTATTGCACATTTACTTTTGTGTTCTACTTGCATCTGTAAAGTCGTAATACTATTAAACTATTATCGAGCTTTATGTACTCTGTAATTGAAGCAGGCGGCGCAATATAACGTATGGTGATTTTGAAGAATAAAATAACATAATAACACTTTCGTTTATAAGATGCCGTTAGTAACAGTAACGTCAAATTTATTTCAAATAATTATAATACAGGTTTTATGTGGTACTTGGAAAAAAATTAAGATATTGAGATGAGATTTCAAAAATGTGACATGTAGCATCCACGGTTTTTATTTTTTGAACTACCTTGGCAGAAAGGCACAGTATACAGCAATATAGACATACAAACGTCATTGTACAATTTAGTAATCACTGATTAATTCAAAGCGAGTCGTTCTGATTAAATTTAAATTTAAATTGACTTTTCACCTCTCCGTTTCTGCACTTAAAGTCATTGGTGAGGGTAAAGGAATCGAGTGATATCGCCTTCGATTGGTATAGAAAAACATTTATTTTTCATTTGTGCAACTAATAGTTTTTAAAATATTTTCACGTAAATATAACAGTTTCTACTTTTTTCTGAAACTTTTAGAAGTAGAAGAAGTAGACTACATACAATGTGTAATATTTTCAAAACATAATTAATACGGCATTCCAAGAACATCTTACATACGTTTGCATAATAATCAAGAGTATGAGATTTTTAACCACTGTTTAAGACGCTTACTAATATTGTTTATATTTGAGACCCATTCCATATTAAATGTAAAACGTTGTAAGCAATGCGAAATTAAGAAATTGGACTTGTGAAGCCTGGTGAGTACTTATGAGGTTCATTATTTAATTACTCAATGTTATTCAAAATACAGACATTTAATTTGTTCAAATACATTTTTTAAATCTTTTTTTTATAATAATGAAATAGGTAACAACAAAATTGTTAATATTACCAAAGAAAACTGTCAAAATTTTTCTGGTATTAATTACTCTTTAAAACAAATGGGCTACATATCATTAGTAAGTGCTTCCTAATTTTATGATCTCTCTCGGAAGATTAGACCTTCAGAACGACTCATAATTTGTTAATGTACGAGAACAAAATTATCAATTTATCTTAATCAGTTATTAAACAAATAAAATATTGTACTGCTGTAAATTGTTACACTACATAAGCCTTGTTAAACTAGTTGAAAATTGTAAAGTTTGTAAAAAGGTTTGTAATTATAATCTAATTAGAACGTATGGTAAATGATTTAGAATAAAAATACAGTAATAATGTAATATTAACAAATTTGTGTAACAAAATGTAAATAATTAATCTAAAATTATGTATGTAATAGTGCAAATGAGCAAAAGATTTGACTATTAGTAAAAAATATTCGTGTCTAAAATATTGAAGTATTCTGTAAAGAATAAATATTAAAATCATACCCAGACCTATGACGCTAGGTAATTTAATAAATCTTATAAATTTTAAATGCGTGTTAAATGTCACCAAAGTGTAAACTAGATAAAAATAAGTACAATTAAACTATATAGGGAACATAAAAACCTTGTTACAGGCAAAAATAAGAATTTAAGAACATTATAATATGAAACTAAACCAAAGGCAGAATAGGAATTTGGTTTTATAACAATGACATATTCTAGGAATGACGCCAACTCACTCTTGTTTAAGCGACTCATCAGATAACATCGAAGCAGAAGAGTGCCGGGTACTAGTGAAAGAAATATTTACTAGTCTGATTATATTAGTAGTATTAAATTTAATAGTTCGAAGTAAGGAAGAAGAGTTGTGTGAACAATATTTCTTTATAACTAACTCTCCGAGTTTCTTCCAGGATTCTGGCATAATCAAATTTTAATTTGATAATTATTACTGTAATTATATATTATAATTATCAAATTATAATCTACTTGTAGATGTAATTACAATTTGATAACATGAACAATAATAGTACTAAAAAGGTCAGAAGAAAATAATTTACAAAAAATATAATTAACAACCTACCAAGGAAATAATTTACAAAACGAAACATAATTAAGAACATAGAAAGGAAAGTCTAGTGATAAATAATCAACTAAGTAATATTTCGATAAATACGAATCAGGTGAAATCTAATAGTATATTTAAAACACATTAATTCGAGATAACCTAAACTATATAGTAAACCCAACGCTTAAACACCGATATTTCGTCTGCATAACTAAGCGTTAAAACTAAACATTTAAACAGTGTACGTTATTGAGTGATATTAACAGTGCCGATTTATAAAAGACGCCTTAAAACTAAACTTTATACAATAAGGATTCAGGATTAAGCATTTAGTTCGAACATTGTAGTAAGGTAGTTTGAGTATTAGGCGGGAACCATTGCATAAGTAAGATTTGGTGTTGACAAGATGGAGACTGTGCCCAGCAACTTTTAAAAACAATTTAAAGAAACTGAGCAATAATAAATTGTTATTATTAAACCAAAGTTAGTAAAATACTAAGTTTTTGTTGTAAATTTTCTTTTTTAAATTGTGTGCTACTTGTCCTAAGCTGGAGAATGTTTATGTTCGTGCATTATAAAAACCCCTAAATTGAGCATATTATTTGATTCCAAACATTATTAGTAACACAACATATGTTGGCTTTAACTCAAGATATTCGATTCTGTTGCAAAAAAAAACACTTTTATAATATTAGGATTCAATCTCCTCTTGAGTTTACAGAGATACCACTAAATAATCAACAGATGAAATTTAATTTATAACACCAAATATAGGTTTACGCTAACCAGCGTACAATTCCTCATTACATTGAAAGCATTAAGGATATAGAAACTAATCCACTATTTTATTAATCGTATACAGTGTCATATGACATTGTCTTGTGCAGGTTGATGTGAAGATAATACGGTACTATATAGTGTAACATATTGAGGCCGCGTTGAATGTTAATGTAGCGCTCATTGTCAGGCTGCAACTGTGCTACACTAATGGAAATATTGTAAGTGTGGTGGCATCTCCAACATGGTTAAGGATCGTATGTCATTCTGCTGTCAACATTTTTATCGCAGCTGGTCTTTTACTGCGTTCGTTCCTTAATGTTTTGTTAAGTGGCAATAGTGAGTTGTGTAGCCTTCTACTCCATTTGCAAAGCGTAATTGTGTGTGTTAAACATAGCCCAGGTGTTCTTGTGTACTCAAACATTTTTTTACATAAAAGTCCAAAGGCATATTATAGAACTTATAATCATTTATTGTTAATTGTTTATTATTTTAACATTTTGTGTGTGTGGGGGGGGGCGTGCGTGTAGGCAGTGTAGTTTCCTCACTTATGAAGACTTTTTAATATTCATAACTCTTTAAAAACGTCGTGAACTCTATTTTCAGCGTTTGACGAAACCACTAATGTTAAAGAACATTATAAAGGTATTAGCAAATTAGAACATTCATTTAATATTTTCATTCGCGTATGATCAGTGCGTTGTTTATTGCCCGCGCTAGTGGAAGAGGATGTAATTTATTATGTAAATATATATCCCATCAACTTTAATTCCCATAAAAATCTGACATAAGCATTTTCACTATGGTTACATTAGTAATCTACGAATGTTTAGTTCAATTTTGTGCTGTGATAACAGCAGCCATTAGTGGAGGTAATATTATTTACGTAACGTTATTCAGCACCAACAATAATTAAATCTGTTCTATTTTACAAGCGGATTGAAATAAAATGTTTTCTGAAAACTAAACTTTTGTATGAAAAGTCTCGTCGGAGTTTTCGTACGAAATATTTAGAGTGAATTTAGTATATTGTTGCATAAATCTTTGCTTTAGTTCTGATGAAAATAACTTCTTTCGTATGCTTCTTAAAAAATACCTTTTACTAGTCATATTTAAGTTATTTTAAAGTATTCTCTTCAATTAGACGGAAAACCCTACTAAAAGTATATTGTAAGTACTCTGAGTTTTGATCTTTGATTAGAACCGCTTATAGAGTGATGTGGAAAATGTTTATCAAAATGCAGTTACTTGCTTTAAAATTGAATCGGGTTGTTTGATAAACATACATCTTTAGTCTCTACTTTGTATTGTATACGGAAGATGTATACAGTTCAAATTAATTCATCTGACAATTTTAAAATAAATTGTCCAGACGCTTCCCTACTGGAACAGTGAAATTTATAAAGTTTTATGTGAGGTAATATTGGTACTTGTACCAACACAATGGTTGATTTATTGGACGTTATGTTTGATTTCTATCGTTTTTTGTGCATTCTTATATAATTTTTTAAATTTGTTCCGTATTTTACAGATAATTCAAATTATCTATACTCTGATACTGAACCAAACATGAGAATTAGTAGGGGTTCATAATTTTGTTAGCAATAATTCACGTAATGCTCGGGAGGTGCCCCTCGTCATAGCTCTGCAGGAATTAGCCATAATTCTATTTCATCCGATGACGGTGATAATCTGTTGCATGATATCTGGCAGTTAGAAAACCTGTAACACCTAGTTGAGTAGCTGCCGACTCCCATATTTGTACTGGGATAGTTTAATGATCAACGTTCCATAATTCTCAAGTGTAGGTTGGAAGAATTGTTACTCAGAATTCCATTTGTTTGGGGTTTTTTACACTGGTTAGGTCACGAATTTCAGCAGCCAGAATGGTATATTCAGATATCAATCTTTCTATCTGCAGCTTGATTTTTGTTCCTGTTGTTGAAAGTACTTCCTGATCTACATGGAAATGACCACTTCCCTCTCCAGACAACAAAGAGCACCACGAGGAGGGAAGTACGTTTGGTGGAGGTGATGCCAACTGATTTACTTTCCCAAGGACTTAGGGTCTATTGACGTTGATATCCACGTGGAAGGAGGTGTCTGTCGTTTCACGGCCGACAAGAAGCGGGTCCGAGTAATATACTGCGGAATCTACGTTCTCTACAGAAGACACCAGTGCTTTGATAGAATGCAGAAGTTGCAGTAGGATATAATCCTCTTTAAAGAAACAGTACAGTTGCCGGGAGACATTCTGCTTTACTGGTTGTATGTTTCGAGTGTTGTAACACGTTTTTTGGAAACTTTGGTAATTATACTATATCGGACTCTTTCCAGAAACACGGATTTACGTTTACATACGTTTACGTAAGAGTTCAATTATTATTTTTTTTGTTAAAATTGATCTTAAATACTTTTAACATATCTGAACACAAATAACTACTACTACTACTACTACTACTACTACTACTACTACTACTACTACTACTACTACTACTACTACTAGTTCTACTTCTACTACTACTACGACTACTACTACTACTATTACTTCTACTACTACTACTACTACTACTACTATATTTATAATAATAATAATAAAAATAATAACAATAACAATGGCTCGAGGAATAGTTTCTAAATGGAGTAATTGCTATTAACACAGCGATGACGAGATGCAGTAATTTCGTAAAAGCGGTAAAAACATAAAATATATTTTGTAAAAGTTAATGTAGGTTGATTTTCTTCGATTAAAATAAAATTTTACTTGTTGTGTTAATTGTTTGTTAACACGTAGCACATAAGTATCTTCCAGATTGTTCAAGAGTACACTTGTAAATACTGTACTCATTATGTTAGCACGGTGCAGTAAGGACTGAAAGTTATTCTCGAATACCCGCGCTACCTACATAGGCCACAGCAGCTGGCTTCGTCAGTGAGAACTTCGTAACACGCATAATTTCTTCAACAATTTTTTTTTATTCTCATCTTTTATGTATCAATAACGGCTTCCTTGCATGCTGAACAGCACTACACTGCTCTCGGGCTTACCTCGCATAGGCAATTCAGACTGTAATAACGAAAGACAAAGTATAAGTTTTGCTAATAACATAAAAGTACATAGTATATTATACATACAATTAAAATTAATTACCGCGTAATATTCCATATCTTAAACACACTAATACATACATGGTACAGTGGAGCACGTGATATTTACATAATCTCAATGAGTGGATGTACAGAATGCAGTTAAAACGTGGTAGATAAGACAGCGGTTTGCAGTAAAGTAATAAATTGTTTAACTAAATGGAAGATAAAGTGACCAGAGAAAGGGAGAGAATTTGGTCATCACAACGTTAAAAGAAGATTTAATTATGTAAAAATATAGCCTAATTTGTTTTGAACCAAAATAATCAACGTAAACTGAATTACCTTTAACACACGGAATAAAACAGAAAAAAGAATTTTATTAAACTAAGATATACAATGTTATTTGAAACAGAGAGAATCACTAACAAAACACACGGGAGCGTTACCTAACATAACATTTTATAAGCTATCCAGTAGAGAAACTTTAAAGCAGACTTTATTGTATAATTGTGAACGCAATTTTAATCTTCATTCTGGAACTGCAAAATACAAAAGCGCGATGAAAGAAATGTGTTCATTGGAGTGTGAATTGATTATTCTTCAGGAGAAAACAATAAATTTTCGTTCGTTTCACTACGTGAATATTCCTCTCCATGAACGATATGATCCACGATCACAACTCAAAGCGTTTACAGTACATACCTTAAAAAAATTGTCCATCCTTTGGTTAAAGGTAACGTGTAATACACACAAAAATTATTTAAAATTTTTTTATGAAGGAAACCTTTTTTATTATCATAGTCTAATGTCGTGAGTCGTTCAATACGACTAAATACATTTTAAATATTTTGTAATCAAATTTTTCAAATCAATAAGAATGTTGTTTTTAATGACTTAAAACTTAATATAGGAAAAGCTTTTAGTTTCCTTAAGCTAGACAGAACGGCCACGTCCTTGAGCATTCATGTAACTATAACTGAAACATTATATAAAGTTGTTGACTACTAATGTTGGAAAATTCATGAATGTTTGTTGACAAGGCTTTAATAGATCAGCGTTGTTTATTATCCTTGCTGTTGAATAACTTCATCATCATCATCGTCATCACCACTCCAAGGACTTAGGCCTTAGAACTGTTCCGAAACCCATCTCCTCCTCGGTCTACCGACATCTCTCTTTCCAGTAGGGTGATAACCCAAGGCAGCCACAGGTAAACGGTTATCAGGCATGGGATTCAAGTGTTCACACCATCTCCTTGTGTGGTCTCCTAATGTCGTTGAATAACTTTATAACATTAATTAAATTATATCGTTTCCTCAAAATTTTTGAAGCGTAATGAGACATAATATGACCAAATATATTTAGAATAATAATTTCAGCCAAATACTTTATTATATATTAAAGTCTCATCCCTGTGAGAGGTCATGCCTATACCATGTAATTTTTATAACAGTTTACATTAACGGTCATCTCACATCTAGATAACAAATTACATCCACTGTTACCAACGGGAAGCAGCTATACACAACACTCAAACACAAAAAAAACTGAATGCACGTTTGAATTTATTAATATCTTTCTAATGTACTTTAACATTAGCGGTTTTGTCATATGCTAGAAGTAGGGTTAGTGACACTGTGACTATTTATGAGTAAGCTCTACACACAGTATACTTTTTGAATAAAAAAACATATTACAACAAACTACTAATTTATGAAATATGTGAATATAACGAGTGCTTCCGGGCTGGCGTATGGGCACACGTATCCTCGTAAATGTGTTTATGTAAAATGTAAATGTGTGTATGCATTCAACTATTTGATTCGGAAACGTGTTTATGCTTCTTTTAAATACGAACAATGTAATTATGTTGAATAAGTACAAGTGCAGTTCATTAGGAGACTATACATTATTTTTTATACAACCTTCTGTTTTGTCGAACGGTTTAGTATAAAGTGATATGCAAATTATTGCGTAAGACTTGATGTAATAGTTGGCTTTTATTAATTTTTGTTTTTTAACAAAGTTAATTGAGCAATATTATTGTAATGTATTGTTTGCCACATTAGTGTTTGTCGGACAGTCGTAAACTTGAACAGTGATTGTATATAATTGTTTAATGTTGTTTTGTTCATTGGAACTTTCATTAAATTTGTAAACATTCTTCTGACGTTCAGCTACTTGTTCTAATGTTTAACCCAACGCTCTGTGCGTCCGTCATAACGTTGGTGTCAAAAGTGGGACAGTGTAAATCAGATGTCAGTCAGGCCAGAGTTTATTGTTTGTAATTAGTTATTAGCCAAAAGAAATGCTTATCAGTCGGATTACTATGATGAAAGGTTTATGTGCTTGGATAGAAGAGCGAGACGAGAAGCCCAACGGGAAGCAGAAGAAAAGCGACATACAGAAGACACTACCTTAAAGGAGACAAAACGGCAATCAGCAAAAGGCACTGTTGCTGTCAGGAAACCAACAGCAGAATGTAAAGTATGTCAGTAACAACTAAATAACGGAGTTTTGGAAAAAACAAATTTTGGATCCAGTGAAAGTTTATTTATTTATTTATTATGCACTAACCCATCCTGCATCTTATAGTAAATATACCATTGCAGCTTATGTCCATCCAATTGAAGATCCATCTCTAGGTGTTATATCTTCTGTTTCACCTATTTCACCTACAAGCTTTCCTATATTCGTCTGATTTCCTGGCTATCCAAACAAGATTAGGCGTGCCTTATTAATCTGTTTTAGTAAGCTATTTATTATATACATATTTCTCCTTAAATATACCTGTATACACAAAACTCGAATGTTACCGATCACACTCTTTTAACCTCTAAAAAGTAGGTTATTACAAATTGTTAAGCATCTTTTCTTTTACTGAAACGAATAATGTTTTCACCTTTTTATTAATTTGTTTTGCTGTTTAAGCTATAGGGTCAGACCTATGTATTCTTTCAATTTTATCATTACAGACGCCGTTATTAGAATCAGTGTACCTGCAAACATAAGTACGTAAAAGTGTCTAAAACTCAGTACTGTCTAATATGTTCGATAATGACTTTTTGAGATAATCGAATCAACTGATATTTTGTTACACTGATTTTTTCGAACCGAAAGTCTACTAATTACATATTGTGTCTATTAGTTCTTCTTTAGTGGCTTCGCCAAACTCTCCTCGGCATAACTCAGGTTGTTATATTTTCTCCGTGGAATTGAAAATTAAAAGTCGCAAACATTATCTTGATGATTTGTCAGTCGTATGGATATAGTCAGCCATATGTCAACACAACAGGTATGAGTAGTTCAGTATTTAACTACAATATCTTTTCGGCATTGTTGATTTTTAATTATTAACATTTACAAGAGCACAAGCCTCCCTTGTTGACGGCATACAGAATTGAATATGTTTAACCAAGAGGAAGGAGACTAGACAGGACTAATCTGAATTTAGAGATAATCAAACAACGTTAGTGGTTCATCATCGCAGTACTGTAGTTGTCAAATATTTAGGAGAGCGGTAACGACCAATCGAGACAGCTTTAGTATACTCAGTTGTATCTAATTAACGTTGCCTTAAAGCGTAGGTTTACGTTACAGTATTCATTCAGTTGCATCACTGCTATATGATTATCTGTTAATCGAATTACTTGCTTGTAGTTATGAATTCACATTTCCAATATACGTGTACAGAATGTAAAATCAGATTTAAAAGCAAAAGCAGATTTTGTTTTTTATTTATTTGTTTAAAAAGACTACTTTGGATTGGACTGCCAACATTTCTTAAATAAAAAATTACGATTGCTTGAGCACAATGAAAAAGTATATTGTTTTCACAAAACATATTATTGTTTTAGCGACGAGCCTCCGAAAAATCTTTCATTTATATGATGTTTACTGATTAGGGCATCCGTGTATTTTTAACGTTTATAATTGTTGTGACTCCAGTTTTTCTCCTTAACAAAATCTACAGAGGTTTCATTTGCTATTTATTTGTTTTGTCACCTCTGTGACTTGGGAGACACTATGTATCATACTTTGGACTGACATTCTGAAAAATTAGGCATTTAAATAATTTTTATTGCTACAAATATTTAGAAAATAGGGCAGATATTCTAATTGTCAGTTCTGTTTTGCAGCATTTTGTCAGTTGCAAGCGTTAGGATTTCGTGATTAATTGACTATTGGTGATTCTGATATAATGCCATGAGTGATAACCCGTATCACAAGGTTGTAATTGTAAAGAATATTGTTGCACAGAGTGTAAGTCCGATGTTTAACACCGAGATTATTAAGGAACCTCAAAATTTAAAAGTGTTGATGTTTTAAAAACTATGATAAGCTTATTTGAAATGTAACTACTCAAATTTGAAAAACATGTTTGAATAAGGTATCCAAGTCACTTATTGACAAAATATATATAATATTTACCGTATTTCTTCCGTTGTGTGACTTCGTGTTGCGTTTGATTGATTTACGCGTTTCGAAACATAGGGCTATGTTTCGTCTTCAGAAATAAAAACCCACTCAAAGCGAGGTCGGTCGTTAAATATTAAAATTGCAAATATGTGTAGAATTGTTTTCAATATTTGAAATTTTAATATTTAACGACCTTACTTTAAGTGATTTTTTTATTTCTGAAGACGAAACATATGTTTCGAAACGCGTAAATCAATCGAACGCAACACTAAGTCACACGACGGACGAAATACGGTAAATATTATATATATTTACTTAAATTTGGATAGCAAATATTTTTTACGACATGCCATGCTTAATTATTATATAAATAATATGTACTGATATTGTGTGCGTGTAGGCCTATTTGTATATATTTAAAATAATTATACAATATAAGAATATGCCATAGTGAGGTCCCTAGGCGCTTAGTTTTCCACAACCGCGTGAAAATAATAATTTTTTATTATTATTCCTATTTATTTTCATTTTATGTTTTGGGGGCTCAGCATCTAAGGCCTTTAGTACAACGACGTCTACCAGGATTGTTGCTCGACTCCATGTTCTGTTGTCTCCTACATTGTAGTTGACTCAACGAAAACGGAAAGTCGTACACACTAAGACGCAAAACGACATTTTCAGAGCCTATACAATAATCTTGGTGTGTTTTTAGGAGGACAGAGTCCTCTGTATCGCAAACTGTTCTTTTCCGTGGTCTTCTTTCAGATTAACTTTTACTCTGTGTTTTTGCCTGAGCTCTACAAGGGCACTACGGTCTTCGATTATGTGCCATTTACGGACGCTCTGCAATGTATTCCACATCTGTTACCAGACTTTAATAACGGTGGTTGTGGTAGCTAGTTACGCGTTTTCTGGTCGTATGGCAATTGCATCGACTCGTGAGATGTCTGCACCGTTTTTCGCCAGAGTCAGCTTCTTCGTTACCCTTGATGCCTACATTACCCTGACACCAAACAAATTAAAAGATAACCCAAGGGCTTCTAAAGCATCGAATATCTGTTGCAATAACGGATCCAATGTGAACGGATTGTCCAAGGCAGTTACAAAACTCAGTGCACCCGTACAGGTAACAAATTTCCTCTGATCTCGGTGTTCACAGAATCGAACAGCTTAGCACACCGCATACAGTTCCGGTGCACTACCCATTCCGTTCTCCATCTTCAACCCATCATCATATACAGTGGTGTATTCCTCAATGTATTACTCCAGGAATGATGAAAACAGGAGTTAGATAGCTCATTCGGAGCGCTGTATCTTGTAGCGCTGAGCTATTTCGATAGCATGAGTGCCACCTTGTCTTGTGAATGTAGAACGGCGGTCGTATATTCTTCTCTGTTTTCGCCACCAACAAATTAATTATATGGCTGGATAGAGTAGAATTTTAGCTACATATCTCACCAACAGCAGCAATTGACGTCGCAGATGAAGGACGTTATTCTAGCGTCAAAATATAACCTTCGTGTAGGGCTAGTTGGGAACGCCCGTGTAGCTTAGCGCATACCCGCATTGCAAACACGACCTGCTGGCTGAAAACTACACTGCACATCCGTAATCCAATTTGAATAACACCAGCGCGGTGTAGGCTACAGGCAAAATAAAACTTCTGTATCTGCTCCCCGAGTCGCATGCGAGATGCACTTAATTGCGTTTAACGAGAATTTGCAACTCGCAGCCAGGTCGTCCACATGTTAATTTCATGTTAATTGTCTTAGTTAGGCCCAGAAATTGTATTACGGGCCTATAGAGCAGCCAAATACCGTTTATGGTTAACGTCAGGACCGGTGCTTGCCTCACTTTTGACAGAAGAGAACACAGGTCGCCTTTAGTGTCGAGGATAAAAGCCTATGTTGTTAGCGTTTTATACCAACGTGTCTATAGCGCCTTGCACTTTACGCTTGATCATCTCTGTTGCTTTGACCGAGTAGAACAGCGCAAGATCGTCAACATACAAGCACTTCCAAACTGACATTTCTGTACCATCAAACATTCCGTAGAGGCAATAATAAAAAGCATGTCACTCGCAGGATATCCTCGCAGGTGGTCCTTCCATTTAAGAGCACGTGTGAGACCGACTCGAACACGAAAAAGTCTGCCTGTGAGAAAGCTGGATATAATTTTTGGCAGGTTGCCTCTGAACTGCGAATCATGTAGTTGTTGCATGATGTTATATCGCCACGTTTTGTCAAACGCTTTCTCCAAATCGAAGAATACTGCAATCATGTGTTTGCCTTCGATGAAAATGTTTTGAACTGCGTTTTCCAGATAAACCAGCTGACTTGAAGTAGAATGTCGGTGTCGCCGGTACCCACAGTTTTGTGCGGCCTCAAGTCCGTGTTTATCATCCCCTCCACTAACTTTCCTAGACAGCACGTCAACGATACTGGACGAGAGTTTTCAGCTTTCAGATGATCCTTTCCGGCCTTCAGAAGCGGGATGATGATTGCCTCCTTCCATGGTTTTGGGTAATCGGCTTGCGTCCATTTAGAGTTACTGAATGCCAGTAACATAGCCATAGCTATATCCGACAGTTGACGTCTAATGCTGTCGCAGTGTCGCCGGCAGCGTGGATAGCGGACTGCAGTTTCCTCGTCGTGAAAGGCACGTTGCAAGTTCTGTACAAATGCGTCTCAAGATCGAGTTTGATTTTATCTTTCCTTGACAGGAAATTGACAGGACAACTTCCTGTACTACTAATCTTGGCATATCTTGCAGCCAAGGTTTTCAGCAATTTCATCGGAGTTGCAAATCAATCCACCATCGTGCTCTCCTAATATGATCTGATTAACGCGGATGTGCCAGCGATTACTCTCAACTTCTTCCATATTTCCGTCACTGGGAGTCGATTGTGTTATGGTGATGCGCTTAAATGTGATGCGATTATCTTCGTTCGGCGCCCGTGAATATGTGTTTAAGACTCGTCGCTATTCCCTTATTACGTCTTTCAAACCTGTGTTCCACAATGGTACCGGTGTTCTGGAAGAACGATCACACGTCCGCGGGATATGAACGACCACCGATTCAGCTACACATGCTTCTGAAGTGATAGCAGCTGTGAAACAGTGTACGTCTTCTTCTGTATATTGTCACATACATTCGTAGGTGTACAAGCAGTCTTGAAGCCTGTCCAATCAGCACGCTACAAAGTGTGGATCTTTTATCTACAAAGATAACACATCTACAAGCCGTGACATCTTTTCGGTTTGCGTATGTTCGTCTTCCGTGATACCTTTTCGGCTCTTCCATGTTCGCGTTGTTATCAGCACAGGTCGCTCCCACCATCTGTCGTGAACTGGGCTAGACTCTGTGGAGCAAGACTCGGGCTAGAGATGGAAATATCGATAGCCGAGAAAGTACCAATTCCAACGTTGAAATGTATACTCGCGCCTGTATTTAAAAATACAAATGCGTCATTAAGCAATAGCTCTCAATCCAGCGCTTTTCGTTCTAACAAAGGCTCCCCAAGTGGTACTACTGGCGTTGAAGTCCCTGACAAGGAGTAATGGAGACAGTAGCTGCTCGACCAGATTCTGTAGATTTCTGCTCGCCACTCAGAATCTGGTAAGTATAAGCAGCAGATCGTCATCTTCATTGGCTGTATTCAACAGCTTGCTAGTACTTGTAGAGGTGTAGCGAATCGAATACTTCTAACGGGATATGTGTTGCTATAGCAAGTTAATTATAGCAACGCCTTCCCTAGGTCTGATGTGTAAAGTCACATCACACCTATTTCACATCACGTCACATACCGGCGCGTTCCTATTACTGCTGTCGATGTTCTTGCTCTCCAACTAAAATATAATTTTTCCAAATTTTGTTTTCACACATAACATATAAAAACCAATCAACATATCTAACAGCCAATCACACATAACATATCTTGTTATCCAATCAAAAAATTTCAAGTGTAACATTATTTATGTAACATTTTCAATATTATTGTAATCAATTTTGAAACGTGATAATCTTAACAATTTAAATAATAAAGTTTTATTAGTGGCTATAATCAGACACAGAAAATTACGTTGTTGCACACCACTGTATAAGAAATTCTTGATTAGCCCTTTCAAGGCTTTCAGCTTATCATCAAATAGAAAATATACAATATTTACAACGAGACAATTCCTTTATGCCGGCAATAAATTCATTTTTTTATAGAGCACATAAGTATTTATAGGATACAGAAATACAATATAGCAAAGTCAAAAAGATAAAGAGATTTGTAAAGAACAACAACAATTCTGTTGTGGATATTTGTTTATCCACAAATGCTGTAAACAAATTGACAGAATATATTAACAAAAACAAAACTAAAGATGACCGAAAACGAAATAACTATGTGGCGTCACTGACGTACATAGGAATATACATACAAGAAAAATTATACAGTGGTTTAAATAAACGTAGAGAAACAATCCCGATGTTACAAAAAAGCGGCGTTTATAAATTAAAACTCAAAGAATGTAAGAAAGTGTACCTAGGCAAGACGGGAAGGAAATTCGAATGAAGATTGTCTGACCATAAACGAGGAGAAGGTAACAGAACAACAGACTCTTTATATGCAAGACACTGTAGAGAAAATAATCACAAATTTGTTAATCAACTTGAAAATTATGAAATTTTAAACGTACTTAATACTATAGTTGGAAGAAGCTTTTAGAAATATGAAAAGAAAGAGAGAACACTTTAGATCAGTGGTTCCAAAAGTGGGGTCCGCGATAATGTTTCAGGGGGTCCGCAGACACTTTTAAGAAAAACTAGGATTTACCTAATATTCTCCGATTGTTTATGCTCTAAAATATAATCTAAATTTTAGAATCTTAAAACAATCAGCAGAAGATTCCAGTTTTTTGGGGGGGGGAGTTCAAACTAATTTTAATTCTCAAAGAAATTTCAAACTAATGGTTTTAATAATGTATTTAAATCATGTCGTGCAGCAGATCTGTTTTTCAGCCGAACTGACTAGATCTCTCTCTTACACTACAAAAAGAAGATTTATTGGCAGAACTTTCAACTGACAGTTCATTAAAATTACAGTTTTCGCAATTACAGCTAGCTGACTTCTGGTTATATGTAATGACTAACTATCCTAAACCCTGAACTTGGAAAAAGAGCTTTAAAGTGTTTAACTGTTTTCCTCTACTTATTTGTGAGAAACCGCAGTCTCCCTGCTCACGTAGCCTACTTAAAGTCAAAGTTAAGAAATAAACTTGATGTCGAGAGTTACTTAATATTGAAGTTATCAGACATTAAACCCAATATTGTAGATCTAATTGTGCAAAAGCAGCTTCATTGCTCACACTAAACTAGGTTTTATATCACTAATATTATAATTTTGCAAGTTAAGAGAATTTTAATTTTAATACATTTATAATTAAAATATAAGAGTTTCTATCATATTTACTGTTTGTTTTATTTCAGAACTCAGACGGGGTCCGTGAATTGTTAAATTTTTTGTGAGGGAGTCCACGGACTGAAAAGTTTGGGAACCACTGATTTAGATAATTTATTGAATATCAAAACTAATTTTGAAAGTGAAGAGATATTTTATAATAAAATTAAAAAGTAAACCGAACTGGGCGAATGTAGATCATTATGCCTACAGGTAGAAAGTAAATAACATAAATAACATATGTATGAGAAATAAGGGTAAAGTACAGGGCGTGATTGATCGGACTAGATGAAATGTGCGGTGATAGGACTAGATGAAAAGGGACTTTACCTCCGCGGTTCTTAAGTTAGAAGTTTTGTAAGAAAGACAGCATGATTTAAATTATTTAACGAATATCAAAACTAATGTCAAAAAGGAAGATATATATTCTAACATAATTGAAAAGTAAAACAAAGGGGTGTATTTAAAGCATAAGTACAGAATGGACGTAATACACATAGAAAGTACGAGAAATAATGGTAAAAGTACCAACATGGTTGACTGACCCCGCTCATGTGCGTTAGGAACCAAAAGCAAATGGCGTTTACCTTAGCGGTTGTTTATGAAAATGTGTACATCCTCGTTGAGCAAGTAGTGCTATAAAGGAATTGATGTTTTCTTATTATTGTATATATCCAATCTGATGATAGGTTGAAAGCGCTAATTGGATTTTTTTAAATAGTGGTGTGCATTAGTTTCTTACAGCGTAATCTTAATAATGTTAAAGCAATTAGAGTTGTTTAATACAGTTTATAAAATATCTCACAAGTCTAACGGAATTCATAAGTTATACTGTTACATTTAAACATTATCTTCACAAGAACGTAGAGAAAAATTGTCTGTTTCCATGTACGAAAATCTAAAGATATTGTCGACGACTTCTCGGGAGCTGAAAAGCTTCGAATGTGCGTGTCCGATGTAGAAAGTACCGTACCTGTACCGTTACCGTACAGTTATGAAAGAAAATGCTAGAGCCTAGTGTACACAAAAAAGAAGGACTTTTAATTAGTTGTTTCTCTGTATTAATAACAATGATTTTAATTACACATGTATTTAAATAAACAACTCATTTCCTAGGGTACAGTAAACTTCTTATAATGTTACAAAGAGACAAACTGGGTGGAACACAAAGTTTATACTTCGAGTTTGTTACATACTCTGTAGCGTTGTCTTGTAGAGCAAAGTTTGGGACTGTAATTATTGATTTACAGTTGACTTGGCTCATATTACTTAGTATGTGGTTTTGTGGTATTCACTGCAGGTAGCAAAATTGAATTCAGAGAATTTTCTGAGGGTATCCAATTATACCTACACCAAATTACGTATCCATGTTTTACAGACTCTTTTATAACTAGTAGGCTCTCTGAGTTACAAAACTTGTTGAATATTTTGAACGAATTTACTATTAAATAAATTTCAGTGACTTAATAAGATATATAAACGTCGATTGCTCTACTATTTTTTGTAGTAAAGTAACAGTTTTAAACAGACAATAAAACAATAAAGCAGTAGTGCATTGCTTTGTTAGTCATATTTATACCAAATGACAAATATTTAGTCCTTGCTTTTAAGTTTATAAGAGTTTTTATAAATATCTGTAAACCCATTCCTAATACTTTTGATATACGCATAACTGATAACAAAATGGAAAGCGTTTTCCCTAACACACCACAAAATAAGAAGCCAGTCCAAACTTTGCAATTGTTAAGAAATAGGGTATTCATTTTCTCAAATTAATAAAGGTACTTTGTACTTTTAATGACATTTCTAATAACACAGAAGTTTACAATTGTCTCAAAATTTTACTTCCATTTTACTTCCGAGGTGCCACTCAAATTATAAAATATTCAGAGCAAACACTACTTTGGGTTTGCTTGAAATATCCCGTTTTTAGTCTTTTACAGTTTTGGTTTGGTTGCTTTCAGTTTTGGTTTTTTGCACTTTTTCAACTGTTTGATCTCTTTTTGGTTTTTGTGTCTTACAATCTAGAATGTCAAAACTAAACATTATATTCATATTTTGGCCAAACTCGCTTTAATTTGATATGTCATGTAAATTTTATTCAAAACATAAATCACACCTTCTGATATTTGTGTAATTTTGTTTTACATACTTATTTAATTAGTTTCTTCTTGTTTCTAACATTAAAACACATGTGTTTATACTTATTAATCATTGCTTTTTCTTCGTATTTTATTTTATTATTATTATGCCTGCCCGCTATCTTTTCCTGTTAAAAACAATTGAAAATAGAGAAGTTATGACAGGACCATAAAATGATAGTGTTATGACATTACGTAACGATCTCAAAAAGGCGTGAGTGTCGTTCTAACGCTTCTCGACTAGCCCTCGTTTGTGTCAAGCACGTCCACTTACGTAGCAAAAAAGTACCTTCCCGACTGTTCGAGAGCCCTTTTAAATACGGAAATTATTTTGGCACGCTGCCAAAAGGAATACTTGCGCTACCTATATAAGCACCAGCTCTGTCAGTGGGCGATTTCTTTAGTGCGCATCAAGAGGTTGTTGAGGATTAGATGAAAGTAATTATTGTGTTATAATTAATGCGTAACTCTATTACTTGACATTATTATTTCGCGTGGACAAATTTAACTTGTTTCACTTGAAATATTGTACGAGAGTACCTTGTTCATACCAAATTGTTATTTGTGATTAATTAAATCTGGTAATTTGTGACTTCATTGGTTTATGTAGGCCTATTTTCTTTTACACCTTACCATACGACGATCAGTGAGACTGTCGTAGCAATTCGAAAGTACTAACATTATTTTCACTGCCAAGTTTACTTTAGAGACAACACAATTTTTAAATGTAAGCGTAAACTCCAACATATTAAAATCATTAAAAACTACAGTTTTATAATTAACCGTAAAATTAATACAGATTTATTATATCATTTAATTAATTAGGCATTTTAAAGAAGACAAAGAAAGTTAACCTACACAATTGTGGTACCATGGTAACGATAAGTACGAATTCTGTAGTCTGGTATAACCGAGTGAACATTATAATCTAATAATAATAATGTCTTCCTTGCATAGTAGGATGGTAATTAGTTTTTTAAAGTTTTTTTCTTGTAATTATTCTCTTGTGCGCTCTGAATTGTACCCAACTGAACAGGTTTTCCCACTTTTATACAAGACGGCGTTTAACGTCCGCTATTTGTCTTTTTTCAAAATTTAATATCTTTGCTGCCAATCCTAAAATCAAGATAAGTAATTTGACACCTCTTCTATCAAAACTTGTTTGGCTGTTTTAAGGTAAAAGGGACCAAACTAAATAACTAGAGCTAGGAATTTTAAGTGCAAAATTTTGGTAAAAAAGGTGCTTTAATTTAGCTAAAAAAGGTGCAAAATAAGTTGCAAATTTCAAATGTAAATATTCATACAAACAGTACCAAACCAATTACATCACATATAAGGACTCAAAATTCACTCATGCATTAAAAAGTCTTCCTAAAACAAGTCCCACAACACAAGTCCAGAAAAAGTACCCCATCTAGTGAGAATTGAGGAAGTTGGGAGAGGAAATCCTGTAATTTCAACATACTTTTGTATCCTAGCAGGAGCGTTTGTCAGGAATTTCTTAATGCAAGACAGAAATTCATTTGCATATGAACATTCATCTTCTAGTGCCTCACAAACACGATGCAATGCACGTCACATGTTTTGGATTAGAGTACATAGTTTTCCGGTTAGCAATAGCCAATAACATGTAAGGAGCTTGGTTCGTAAGTACTAGCTACACTCGATCATATTCTATTCCTTCAGGCCACAACACAATACATGCGTTGTTGAAACTTCGCATCACACTGGCATTGTCTGTTTTGTTCAGAAAGTATGTTTTCAACAGCATGGGTTTTACTTGCTGTCCATTTAGGGGTGCTACTAAAATGTTTAGAACATATCTCATCTGCCTATCAGTGGTTTCATCTAGTATAAAATATAGTAGATGCGGTGATGCCGCACACGTTCGGTGTTCCTGGTTTAATTATTATAGGAATAAAATGCGGCAAAGGAGCCAAAAAAAAGGTAAAAAAAGTGCAAATAGGTGATGACATTGAAAAAAGGTGCAAAAAGGTGCTGTGCCGGTGTAAATTCGGCTATCGAAGGTTTTAGTTAAAGTTTTTTTTTAATTGTAAAATAACGCGAATGCGAGAGTGCTGAAGCGACCCTTGTACTGCGATGTAAATGGACGGTTGCGCGCGCAACTCTTAGTGAGGGGTCGCTTTTCTCTGCTGCTGACTGCAGTTGAACTCACCGCCCGTTACGAAATACATTGCCCTCTCTCGCTCTCTCTCTCTTCGAACAATTACGGCGTAGTTTTCTGCATCTTCATGGCTGGCTGAAGCGTAAACGACTCCCGGTAAGAATTGCATTATTTTATGTCTCATAAGTAATTCATATTAAATGGATGATTAATAACTAGGTGTATGCAACCGCATATATAAAACACGTAATTATGTGTGTGCGACCCGACAGTTTTTATATTAAGAGAAAACTCATTGTTCAGTAATTTACTTAATGTTCAGTATATAGCCAATGTTCCGTTTATTATTACTAGAATAGTGTGAGAGGTACTGCAATTGTCATTGTCATGATAAAGGTGTACAACATTAAAAATTAATGGCTAAAGTTAGTGCGTAGTCAGGGAATGAACTGTCCATGCATGCAGCAGACTGTCGGGGAGCTCTTTAATTAGCTTTACAGTAGAGAATTATTTGTGAGAACTTCCCTAGATGAAATTTTATTAACGTTAAAACACTCTTAATGCTGTGAGTGCCTTGCAGTTGAATTTTTTGGTCAAATAATGATTATTGCTCACCACGTGGCTGTTTAACCTGCAAATTTCTGTCGAAGCATGTAGATCTGGTGCTGATGACTTTTACATTACGCCACTTTTGATGTAGTCGTTTCATTATTAAAATTTACTTATTCCATGGCTGACTTTCTACCCTTTAAGCTGGTTGCAAAGACTTTATTAATGAAACTTGTGCATTTATGGAGAGTTAGTTGATGGCCCGTTCTGAGGTTAATTACCTGAACTCGGGTGTACATTTTTGGTGAACATTTCTCTAATTTATATGAATTAACAGGGTTCTTGATTAAGCCGGAGATTTGGCCTTGCTGATTGCCGTACACCTGCATCAGTCATGGACCATTAGACAAGATCCTGTCCGGAGAGGGAGCTGGTGAGCGGTTCACGATGTAGCACCTTGCCAGCAGTATTAAGGTGATATGCACTCTTTTATTTTCCTTTTGGGGGCCGGGCTGGCAGTGCGCCAGTTTTACATTAAATATCATTTGAATCCATGTGACCACGTGTCCAGACTGTCTGCTATAAATGGGAACAGCTGATCATCATGAGTGAATTTCAGAAACACTTTATAACTGAATTACTTAACACTATGTGCACTGCTTGTAATTGTGTGCGGCACTGGGGGAGCGTGCCAGAGACATTTGTTCACTTAGATATTTCACAGTTTGCACCTAGTTATTATATTACTCTTTACAAAAAATTATAGAACATGTTATGGACTCTGTTCCGGCTGGAACAGAAATGAGTAAATATTAAATTCACCTTGGGTTTAACATTTAAGGGCTGGGGGTTTTCTTTGTTTTCTTTTTGGCCGTTTTCTGGAGTTTAAAAAGGGAACTTAGTTTTTGTCTGACACATGTTTGTGCAGCCTGAGGCAGGTTAGATTCCTGTCAAATTTTGTCAACCACATGCTGGCGCGCTTCCAAAGATGCTAGGGCACAACCGTTTTATTGTACTTTCATTTCAATTATATTTATATAGCCCGTCGGGGTTTTAGTAGAAAATAATTTGCACATTTTTCTGGGCATATCCTAGTTAATTTTGTACCTCACAAAAGTCTAGACTGATTGTTTTTTTCTTTTACTTGTAAAACATATAATGATCAATCTTATCCACTTGTAGCATATACTGATTTATTTTTTTTTTAACTGTAAAACATACTGATTAATATTTTTGACTATAGAACATATAATGATTAATTTTTTCTACTTATAAAACATATACTGTTTGATTCCTTTTTCAAATTTTTGTAAAGCCTCAACTGATTAATTTTCTACTGATAAAGTATAGTGATTTATTGAATCCTTCTGAAATTGTGAAGCAAATTAACCTTTTAGAATTGTATAACAACTGTTTAAAAATCAGGTGATGTAGTTTCCGTAAAAGTTTATTTAATGCTGTGGAAGGAACTTAAGGTTCATACGCTCATGATGGGTCTGTGATCAGTGGAATGCTATACAAAGGGGCGGTCCGGTCTTACTTATGCGTTATGTGTAATAATCATCCTTTCTGGGGGTTCTGGCTTTTATATAATTCTACATAAACGGGTTGTTGATGGGCGAACATTTTATCACTGCTGGGTTCTGAGTATTGTAGTTACTCTGCCTGCAAGGCGGGTGCATTCCAGGGGCATTCGTGTTAGAATTAATGTAATTGTGAGTCTATGTGCCTTATGTTTCTGTGTGTGTTGTTATGTTTGTCCGTGTCTAGCTAGTCACAAGATGGGGGAGAAGTTTATATTTATATATATATATATATATATATATATATATATATATATATATTTACTGAATTTATACACACTTGTTATGATATACACATGTTGTTTTTCTTTAATACTGTTAAAGCAGGGCTTAAATTATTCGTGATATTTATGATTCATGGGGGGGATAACTATGTCATAGAGTTGGACTGCATGTATGAATTCTCGGCATAAAATAAAATTGTTATTGTTATATTACAGCTGAGTTTCATTGCAAGTCCCGTCATACTGGACCCGGCACAATTTTTGCTTCTCTAGGCTCCTGCCTAGTCCTAATTGACTTGTGACTTCTCTTTCAAAAAAAAATATTAAAATAAAATAAGTTGTTTTATACTCATAAACAAAAAGGGACATAAAAGGAAAGAGGGGTTACAGTGCTTGCATTGAAATAAGGTGCAAAAAGGTGGAACCAAAACACAGGAGTGTTTATTTAATATTTTCTTTGCAAAACAAGCTAATTTGGGCATTTTAATAGCAAAAAAAAAAAATTAAGGTGCAGCACCTAAAATTCCTAGCTCTATAAATAACCAAACTAACGAACCCACCACCTAAACTTACTCCTTGTGTAGTAGAATAATTTGCATAGTTAACTCAATTCTCGATTCAAACCTTTATATCTTCACCACCTGTTGAGGTGGAGACTTACAAGTTTAATAAAAATTACAGTCATTTTAATTCAACTTAAAAATTTAATTAAATGCCATCTGCTAATTGCATTTGCTTACACTGAATACACATCTGATATCACTTCTTATAAGCCAACTATATCATTTCATAATTCAAAAACTGTAAACTTTATATTCTGAATACCGCATTGCGACACGTGTAGATGACGTCACGTTTTGACGTGGCGTTATCTACAGCCGGTCTTGAGCAGGGCTGACTGCAGTAAAAATTACGTTAGTTCTTCTCAAGACTCCGAGAAGGCCACTCGTTTCTATCTCCAGCCGCGGCTACAGGATTTTCATTATTTAAATTATTAGCATGTTCAACATGCGCTAAGTTTACTTTGGCAATCTCAGCCTTACTTCACACTATTATGTCATTCGATATTTAATTCTAATTTAATTAGCGGGCATCATGCCGCGGTAATTACTACACGTGCCAGCAATCGCTTCAACAAAATTTCAATAAACAATTATTTATATACAAAGCATACAGTCCACTTAATTCTTCATTTCTAACCAGCTAACTCCAATTAGCGTTCCTAAGAATAACTGAAGAGCACTTCGAGAGCTTCTAAGACGCAACATTTTTTGGCCCTCCGGGCCGGATTTTGCATTTTATGGTCCACAAGCGACCGCATTTCTTGGTCCACAGCGACCGCATTTTTTGGTCCTCACGGGACGGATTTCACATTTTCATCATAGGGCCGCATTTTGGTCCACCACGATTTCAAATACTTTTCATTTAATGGGCCCAAACAACCTGTGGCCCAAACAATATTCAAGCCCAAATACTTTCGAATTTAGATTGCTGGCCGTGGCATGCCTTTATTTCCATAAAACCAAACTTCATACGTGACATGCAAGATTCTGCAAAGCGTCAACTCTAAGACTACAAGACACTACAAGGCATTTGTTCTACGGCAACAAAATTCCACAACTTAAAGTTACACAGAGCTACAACGTTAAGTCAAGCGTCAACCGACCAGCACAAACAGACGGTGCGCCAACTTCAAAGGATTGCCGGACGGGATCAACACGGAACCAACAGGACCGAAGCCGTTTTGAACACGCCAGGATTCAACATCCACGTGATTATAAACTTTCATTTTCTTTTATAATTGTTCATATATAATGCATGGGTACAACAAACTGAATAATATTTTACATTTAATATAGTATTATTAATACTTTTACGTAAGCAGATATTATTGTCATCTGAGTATAAACTTTCATTTTTAACTAGATTTTCATATGTACATTTGTACATAAATTTCCATTTACATAACTGTACAATAACTCATTAAGAAGCTCAAGTGTCGAGATAAGGCTATATGTATATTATCATTTGAATAATTCATACTTTCAATAACGCTCATAACTATTCTTTTAAATGAGATAATAAGTATCTATTATAGTAAGTAATGTATTAAGGTCTATACCGATCACTGGCTCCCGCATTATATCAGATTTTAGCAAGTTATTCAAAATTACAACAATTGTTCACCTACTCTATGTTTAAAATATTTTTTCAAATCACATTTTACATTACAGTCATGGCTGATGTAAAGGCGTTAATAAAGAAACGGGGCACAATTAAGGCGTCTATATCCCGTGTGAACACTTTCGCGGATAATTTCGATCCAGACATAAGCGATCATCATGCATTAAAAATTAAGCTTCGCCATTTTATGGAATTGTCCGCTAAATATGACGATATTCAGACTCAAATTGAGTCTGACGACTCTGATTTCGCATCAGCCAGTGACAGAGTTCAAACCGAGGATGATCTCTGCAATATCGAATGCAAGTTACACCACTTGTTAGAGCAAGTAGAGCAGGTGAACCAGAAACCGTTGATTCAAACCGAAATTACGCCTATTAAACCCCCCCCCTATACAGTTGGAACCAATTAAATTGCCTTGCTTCTCAGGTAGCATTATTGATTGGCAACACTACTACAATATATTTCTTGAATTAATACACGTCAGAACCGACCTGACGGATATTCAAAAGTTACACTACTTGCACTCTTCATTGAGTGGCGAGGCATTAAATGTAATAAAATCTCTTCCAATCACCCATGAAAATTATGCGGTAGCCATTGATTTATTAAAAAGCAGGTATGACAGTAAGTTAATTGTCTCAGCCCATCACATAGGGAATGTCTTGGGTGTGAAATCAGTTCAACAAGAGTCCAGGGTTAGCATTTCCAGATTCATTGACGAGATAACCCCGAATATCAATGCCTTAAACTCATTAAATCTACCCGTAAATACATTTGAAATTATTCTCATTCATTACTTAGCCCTAAAACTCGATAATCACACGTGTCGGCTCTGGAAATAAAGCTTGTCGGAAGAACGATTTCCTAATTTCAGTAATTTTATAAAATTTTTAAATACCCGTAGGCAGTTATTACAAAACCTGGACAGCACGGCCACTTCAGCAAGCAAGATAAACGTTGGCGATAAGGCTCAATTAAACAATTTAACAATTTAGGTTTAGCAATTAAACCGGTAAATGTTTCCAAATCAACATTCCATACTCATATCGGAAATAATATATGTCAGCTGTGCAAGGGTAAACACCGACTTACTGAGTGTCCACAATTTGTAGCGATTACTCCACTGGAGAGAAAAATATTCTAATTAAAAATAAACTTTGCCTAAATTGCATACGGCCAGGCCACGATCTTGCTCACTGTCCCTCCAAATTTTCTTGCAGAACGTGTGCGAAACGCCATCACACAATGATTCATATATCTAACAAAAACGATTCGTCCAGGAACAATCAGTGTTCGTTAAAATTGCAAACAAACACGTCTATATTATTATCCACCGCGGTCTGCATGACAACTGCCCATGCAGGTAGGAAGCACCCAGTTAGGATTTTATTAGACTCAGGTTCGCAAGCTAACCACTGCACTATGAATTTCGCACGTCGCATGGGTCTAAAACTGATTAAATCTCAATTACCCATAACGGGTATAAATAATTCATTGTCTCAAGCTGATTTCAGTACCAGAGTAAGGTTGCATTCACGCTATAAGAATTTTAGTTTAAACGTACATTGCGCTGTGCTTCCCAGTATCACTAATAATCTCCCTGCGGAATCATTTGATATCGCATCTTTAAATTTACCAAAGGGCATATTCTTAGCCGACCCACAACTGAACTTCTCGTCGCATGTCAATCTATTGCTCGGTGCTCAGTATTACTTGTAATTAATTGAACCTGTCAAATTTATCCGTAGCCCACATTTCCCCATAATACAGGAGACAAAATTGGGATTCATTCTCGCAGGTAACTTGCCATTTAATGTCGACATGACGAAACCGGTTTCATCATTTATGGTATGTGAAAATGGTAGTGCCATTTCCTCGCAACTAAAGGACTTTTGGAAGTTAGAGGACGTTGCTATTCGTGATCCCTCCGCTGAGGACTCGGAATGCGAAAATCATTTTGTATCTAATACTGTCCGTAATAAGGATGGCAGATTTGTGGTGTCCCTGCCTCGCAAGTCATACAATTCCCATTTGGGCGATTCTCTTCACGGAGCTATCCACAGGTTTCAATCACTGGAACTCAAGTTCAAGCAGAACCCTGCTCTTCACAAAGATTATAGCGCATTCATGCATGAATATTTAAATCTTGGTCACGTGTCTTTACTTGATGCGTACGATTTGTCGGTGGACAAGTCAGACACCTTTTATTTGCCGCACTACTCAGTTTTTAAAGGCTCCAGCATAACTACCAAATTGCTAGTTGTTTTCGACGGCTCCGCTAAAACGACAAATAATTTGTCCTTGAACGATACATTTATGGATGGTCCCACGATCCAGCAGGATCTGTTCTCTATTATGGCTCGATTTCGAACTCACCGATATGTCCTCATTTCGGACATTGAGAAGATGTATCGGCAAATTTTAGTTAATCCCAAGGATTCCAATTTGCAGCGTATTGTTTGGCGCGACGCCCCCATAAGGAACTCCAACATTACGCCTTGAGGACAGTCACATATGGGACTGCAAGTGCCTTATTTCTTGCTACAAGATGTCTGCCTCAAATAGCCCAAGAAAATAAAACTAAATACCCTATAGCTTGCTCAGCCATCGCCAATGATTTTTATGTGGACGATCTCATGACGGGTTCAGATAACCCGAACATCCTATCTAAAATGAAATCTGACATCATAAATTTACTAAGCCAATACGGTTTTACCTTACATAAATGGTTTTCAAATAATCAGGCCATTATAGCTTCTCACGCTTGTTCCTCCCTCGACCTTAGCAAAAATCAAACTGTGCGCACTTTAGGCATTCAATGGAAAATTAACGAAGATAGTTTCGTATATAGTGTCCAAAGACATGACAATGTAGAAGTATTTAACAAGAGAAGGGTATTATCAGTCATCGCAGGAATTTACGACCCTTTGGGACTTATTGGCCCGGTTACATTTTGGTGTAAGCATTTTATGCAGCTATTGTGGTTATCAGGTACAAGTTGGGACGAACCCTTATCAGGTTCATTATCTAACCAGTGGGTAGAGCTTTATTCTCAGCTGATTTCAGACACTTACTTTAAAATTCCGAGGTCTGTAAAGAGTTTAAGCAATTCGCGAATCATTTCATTCCAGCTTCATGGATTTGCCGACGCGTCAGCTAAGGGTTACGCGTGCTGTATTTATGTGCGTACGGTCTATTCAAACTACGCCATATCATCAAACCTGTTATGTTCCAAATCTAGAGTCACTCCATTGAAGCAGATAACATTACCCAGACTTGAACTTTGTGCCTGTTTATTGTTGGCTCAGTTAGCTTCCAAGGTCATAGACGCCGTGAATTACAAATTCGACGAATTTCTACTCGGACTCAATGATAGCCTTGCATTGGATCCATCAGCAATCGTCCCGTTGGAAGGTATTTGTCGCCAACCGTGTTGCGAATGATGGATGGATGGATGGTGCGCGGGCGTCTTGCGCCCTAATTTGTGTACGTTGTCCAGGCCTAGGCCTGATGAACGCCAGGTGCCAACAGGTCAGCCCGGTCGTTTGCTCTGCACAAGGGAGTTATGGTGCAGTCCGCGGGTCCATGATAACTACATGGCCACCACGGAGGCAAGCTTAAGCTTTTGCTTCAGCCAATTGTCCCACCAAGGCGCGACACCATGGTCCCCTCAGGCTAGCCTTTGGGGACGTAGTGACGCACTGGCGAGGACAAGAAGCTCGAGCGCCCTAGGGCGTCGGCCGAAATGGTAAGGAATGACTCCGAGACAGCCAGCTTTCGCAAGGAAGGCACTTGCACAACCTCGCGGTAGCCCGTGTCTCAGGTCATTACCCTGCCGAATCAGCAAAGCAGGTGCTGACGGGGATCCTGGTGGTGATCATGGCTTCAGCCAATTACAACGCCTGGTCGCAGCTCCTTGGTCTCCGAGGACATAACCCACGGAAACTTAGAGACACGCTGGCGAGGACAAGAGGCTCGACCGCCCGAAGGCGGCGGCCGAGTCGAAGGGACTCATCAGTGGGGCAGTCGGCTTTCGCAAGGAAGGCATTTGCACAACCTCGCGGGAGCCCGTGTCCCGGATCAAAGCCCTGCCGAATCGGCAAAGCCGATGCTGGCAATAAATCTATCCATTCCAATCTGCCGCAGAATGATTAACTACAGTTTCGGCAGGCGCAGGTAGTTAATGTTTGTGATCGGTTCAGATTTCCAGAAGGTTGGGGTGTTCGTTTCTGGGAGGTTCATGTGACGAACTTAGGGGGGGTCGTCTAACAGAGCCCAAGGGACGCTGTTGCCAAGGAACAAATTCGTTGCCAAGGACCAGACGAAGACCTCTAAGGTGGGAACACGGAGGCCCCGGTGAATGGCGGAATTTCGCACATACCACGGGGACCCCGTGAGGTAGCGTAGGGTCCAGTTCATAAATGTAGTCAGCCTATGCCTGTTGGTGGCCGACAGGAGATGCCACCAAGCGGGCGCCGCATAAGTGAGTACTGTTCGGAGGAACAGTAGATAAAATGTTAGTTTTGTACGGACAGCCAGGCGGCTGTTCCGCGAAAGCATAGGTGATAGTTTGGCTCTGACGCCACGAGTCATGTTGAGGGTTGCGGTCACGTGGGCGTTGAAGTTTAAGTGTCGATCAAGCCGAACACCTAGGTACTTCACCGTCTCAGTACAGTTGATTGGTCTCCCCTCTAAGGAGAGGGATTGGCATCGGGAAATGGGCTTATGCGTAAAGCAGATCGCCTCGGATTTCTCTGTATTGATCGCTACCCGCCATTTCCGTAGCGAGTCCGGAAGCATAGCCAACTGGCGTTGTAACATTACGCTCGTCCGCCAAGGCGAAAGCGAGCTAAAATGAAACATCGCGTCGTCGGCAAATAGAGATAACGTGACCCCGGGATAAACAGGCAGATCGTTCGTGTACAGTACGTACAGAACGGGGCGCCAAGGACAGATCCTTGTGGGACGCCGGCGGCGACAGGGCGAACCCTAGAGAACGCTCCATCTACGCTGATACTGAAGGTGCGATCCTTCAGATAGGATCGGAGCAAGTGGACAATAGATGTCGGGAGTGGAGAATGCGCCAGTTTGTAGAGGAGGCCTTCGTGCCAGACTTTATCGAAGGCTTTGCTTACATCCAACAGGACGGTGCCTGTTGCCTGATAATTGTTGGCGGCGTCGGCTAGACACGTGACAACCCGTACTAGCTGAAGAGTAGTCGAGTGCCTCGGCCTAAACCCAAACTGCTCCTCGCGGATGAAACCATCCACCTTCGAGATGACTGGCAATAGTGATATCGGGCGGTAGCTTCCAGGTAGCGTGGGCGGCTTTTTAGATTTCTGGATCATGATGACATTAGCAGTTTTCCACAGGCGGGGGAAATACCTCAGCCGGAGACAGGAGTTGAACAGCTTAAGAAGAACGTCACCTGCCGAAGGCCGGAGATTCTGCAACGCAGCGGCGTCGATGCGATCGGGGCCAGGGGCCTTTCTCTTCTTCAGTCGGCTTAGGACGGACGCAAGGTCATCCTCGTCGACCGAATTAGGAGGATCATTGGGGGAGCAGAAAAGTATCCAGATAAGAAATCCCTGACGACGGCCGTATGAGCCGGGTCAGAGATGCCTCTATGGACGGTGAACTGTTCCTCAATACAGTCGGCGAAGACTTCCGCCTTGCCTTCTGCAGAGTATACAGTGCCGTCCGGGGTATTCAAGGGATGGTGAGTCCTCTTTTCGCCTTTTAGTCTACCAGCGGCTCTCCATACGGAGGCGTGGTCGACTTCCAAGGACTCCAAATAGGAGTCCCATCGATTCGCGTTTACGTCAAGCAGAGGCTGCGAGACGTGTTCCGACTGGGCTCGAAAACGCCGTCTAGCGGCAGGGTCACGGGTATGCTGCCATCTGCGGCGGAGCTGGCGCCGTAATCGGATGGCTTGGAGAACTTCCGCAGGAAGGTCGGAGCGTTTATTACTCACCGGAACAGTATAGGTGTTCTTGTTCATTGCAGACTGGACGAGGTCCTGGAGCTGATGTACCCGGAGATCCACGTCGTCACAAGAGACGAGTGGGTCCGGAGGGACAGATGGCAACTGCCTGGCCAGATCATCATGATAGGATCGCCAATTGACTCTCCTAACAGGATGATCGGGAAGTCGGGGTGAGACCGACGGCAGCAAGACAGTTACAAGTAGGGGGTCGTGATCGGACGATAGGTCCGACACCGCGCTGACTTGTAGATGAAAGAGGTGGCCTTGACAATTACAATATCAAGGACATCCGGCGGATAACCCGCAGTGGGGAAGTGTGTCGGTTCGGACGGGCCGATGATGAGGACACTGGGATCAACTTCAACAGCCCTACGGAGAGAATTGCCGTAGGGGTTTGACGTTCTGCTGTTCCAAGAGGGATGCTTGGCGTTAAGGTCTCCGGCTACGATGGTTGGGAGATCGCTGTCTAGGAGGGCGTCCCACTCCTCATGCGGTGGAGCTCGATGGCCGGGCGGGTGGTACGCAGAAACAAAGCGCACCTCCAGGCCGGCAACATCCAGCGCCACAGCACATGCTTTGATGAGGGTAGTTTCAGGGCCAGGGAGTTCTCTATGAGAGTGCCGCCTGTGGACTAAGATCGCCACTCCGCCAGATGCGTGACGGCGATCGGGACCATTCCTGTCTTTCCTGTAGCAAGCATAGGCTGGCAGGGAGAATCGACGGTTAGGGACAAGATGTGTTTCAGAGAGGAGTACGACATCTGCGTCGTACTCCACAAGGAAAGCTGCCACTTCGGCCCGACGCGCCGGAACACCATCTGCATTCCACGCGACGAACCGAAACTGTCTAGCCATGGTTAGATGTAGGGACAATCAGGGCGATCAGCTATGTTACGATCGCCATGAGTATAGTCGGGACATCCCGAGCAGCAAGAATTTGCGGGACAATGCCGCTGACCCAGGCCATCAGCTGAGCCTCAGTGACCAATGGTGAACCACCGGCCACAGGGGCCTGACTCGTGTTGCGAAAATACAGCGTCTCACTACAAAGGGAACTTGGCACCATGCCTCGTCGCTGGACAACCCTGCCGACATTATATCGCGTGGTTGTCTCCCTCGGATTTTACACAGTCACCCACAATGGTGGCATGGTCCATCTTGGTTGTCACACGAGTCATCCTCATGGCCTATCAGAGCCTTCGATACCCATTATCCCTGCACTCATCCCGCTCTGGAGCAGGAACGACGCATGCAGGCCCAAACTTCACTAATTGTCGCTTCATCCACATCCAGTTATTTTGAAAACTATTCATCTCTTTCAAAACTCATTCGCGTTTTCGTTTTTCATATTGCCGCCGATTCATTCGGAACTCTAGGCTCCCCATAGCTGATAGGGACACTTCCTTTTTAACGGCCCAGGAGTTGCATGATACACTTTTGGTTTTTATTCGCCAGTCTCAGCAATCGCACTTCAGCATTGAGATTAAGGAACTTGAAGCGCATCGCTGCATCCCTAATAACAGTAAAATTCTTTCACTTAACCCCTTTCTGGACAAGACAGGTATATTACGCGTGGGTGGACGTCTGCAGCACTCCCAGCTTAACTACGAGAGCAAACATCAAATCATACTACACCCGCATTCTCATCTCAGCAAGTTAATCATAGAAAACGAACATCTTCGTTCAACTACAGGCTGGTGTACAATTAACCCAGTTTTCTCTACGGCAGAAATATTGAATCATTAATGATAAATCCTATATACGCTCAGTAATACATAAATGCATCACTTGTTTTCGATTCCGTGGTAGGGGCGCAAACCAATTATTAGGACAATTACCCCCTTCCAGGGCTACGCCTGCTAAGCCATTTTCCCAATCTGCTGTCGACTATGCCGGTCCCGTATTTGTACGTCATGGCGGGCAGCGCTCTAAATCGACGTCAAAGGCGTATATTGCTTTATTTATATGCATGACCACTAAGGCCATTCACTTGGAACTTGTCTCAGATCTTACCTCAGACGCCTTCATAGCGCCCTTAAAACGGTTTATAGCGCGTAGAGGTATCCCTGATCAGATATTCTCCGACAATGGAACGAACTTTCGTCGTGCTAGCAGCACGCTACACGAATTATACAGACTTTTCAGTCTAAAGGATTTGAGCAAACTACCCAGGAGTTTACCAGTGCCCAAGGCATCAAGTGGTCCTTTATTCCACCCTCAGCCCCTCATTTCGGTGGTCTGTGGGAAAGCGGAGTCAAGAGTGTCAAGTTTCACTTGCGTCGCGTGTTGACGGATCCATTCTGACTTTCGAGGAGTATTATACCATCCTAACTCAAATAGAGTCCTACCTTAACTCACGCCCTTTATTCGCCATATCCAATGACTTTAGGGACCCCGAACCTTTAACTCCAGCTCATTTCCTCGTTGGTTCTCCGCTCACGGCACTCCCGGAACCTGACTATTCCCAAGTCAAAAGATCAAAAGATTACTTGCACCAGTTGCAACAGCGCAACAAATGGCGCATTATTTCAAAAAATTTGACTCCCGGACAACTCGCCCTCTTTCTAGATGTCAATTCCCCCCCCCTTCACTGGAAACGCGGGATAATCACGAATGTTTATTCGGGTCAGGACTCAATAGTGCGCGTTGCTGATGTTCGCACCGCACATGGTATCCTACGTCGACCCATTCATAAATTATGCCCACTTCCGGTGGCATTGGACCTAGTCGCATGAGCATTATGCGACACGTATCAGTAATGTGAACTTTGTCGCATTACCTTGCTTCACGCCCCGGACATTCCCGGGGTGATCATATGATCTATATTGTAATGATTAATACACTATTATTATGCCTATCGTGATATTGTGTATCACAATCATGTTTTTGTGTATTTTTGGAATTTTTTGGGAATTGTTATTATAATATTATTGTATCAATTATTACGTCTTTGCCATTGTATTATCTTATGGTTATGTATTGTTGAATTTTTTGGGAATTGTTATTCCAATATCATGCATGCAAATTATTATATATTTGTCATTGTATTATTACTTGTTACTTATTATTGAATTTTTTGTGATCATTATCCTATTATTATGTGATGCAAATTACTATGTCTACCTGATTATTGTATTATTGTGCATCATTACCATGTTATTATGTATTGTGTAATTTTATTATCGTTTTCCTATTACTATATAACGCAAATCATTATGTATTTTGTAATTATCACATGAATTTGGTATGTTAATCATGTTGTTACTATTAATTTTCTGGGTGTCATTGCTCTATGTTGGACATGTCAATTGTTATGTTGTTGTTGTATCAGCATGAGTTATTTATTATTGAATTTATTATCATGTAACGTCAATTACTATATACTATTCACGTAATAACTTAAGTTGCAAAATCGCCCCGATTTTGTGCGGGCAGTATGGTCAAACTTTGAACCTTGTAAACTTTATATTCTGAATACCGCATTGCGACACGTGTAGATGACGTCACGTTTTGACGTGGCGTTATCTACAGCCGGTCTTGAGCAGGGCTGACTGCAGTAAAAATTACGTTAGTTCTACTCAAGACTCCGAGAAGGCCACTCGTTTCTATCTCCAGCCGCGGCTACAGGATTTTCATTATTTAAATTATTAGCATGTTCAACATGCGCTAAGTTTACTTTGGCTATCTCAGCCTTACTTCACACTATTATGTCATTCGATATTTAATTCTAATTTAATTAGCGGGCATCATGCCGCGGTAATTACTACACGTGCCAGCAATCGCTTCAACTAAATTTCAATAAACAATTATTTATATACAAAGCATACAGTCCACTTAATTCTTCATTTCTAACCAGCTAACTCCAACTAGCGTTCCTAAGAATAACTCAAGAGCACTTCGAGAGCTTCTAAGACGCAACAAATGGACTGTTTGATATCCCTCCTGTTGCAGGGACGCCAACCATTGAAGAACCTGAAAGTGCCCAACTACTGCAGAAGTGCCCCAGTTTGCAAGCAACAAAATATAAAAATAATAAAATCTAATTTAAAAAATTTTAGGTGCTTAATTTTTGAATGTAGATTATTAACAAATAACTAAGTAATAATGAAATCGTAAAGTATTTAATAGAGTTAGTCATAATTTACCAAATTTTAAAATCGTAATTTGGTAAATTTTAAAATTATATTTGAATGTTACTGAATGGTAAATTTTAAAATTGTTAAAAGCTAAATGGGAAATTATAATGTTAAAATTTATTTTAAAATTTAATTTATTTCTCATTTTCTAAAGTACCGGTATCAGTCATTCTGACGGTTTGATTCGAATTTTTATTATATTTAACATATTTTAAATTTTAAAATTGGATTTCAAACTACATAAAATATGTTATCAAAATATATCATATCTTTTATAGTGTACTCTGTTCTGACAATTCGTGTGGTAATTGTGAACTTTCTGAAAAGCATGATCGCTGACTTTCACTGCAGATATGTACTGTTAATGTGATACGCACTGGGCATACGTTTTTGCAGTTACATCACAAGTACCCGAGTGTAACTGAGTCTAAAATTAGCAAACGCCTGAACTGATGTTTCAAACTCGGCAATCTGCTACAAAACATATAAATAATATTTAACTATTACGCACTACTGTATACCTATGTAACTTCATAGAGATATTTTAAACACGAACCTGTGCATAATATTTTAATCTTTGCCCTGTGCATAATAAATACATTTTAATACACCATCAAGGTTTTACGTTGTGAGCTTGGTTTTTGATAGCAATCTTTGATATTTTTTAAAAACAGGATGCTAGCGTTTTTAAAAATGTTATTTTCAAAAAGTAAAGAAAACAAAAAATAAAGAGAATATGTTAATTTTTAATTTTTTGTTACGTTTATTAGTCTGTTGTACGAAGTTTACTTTCATACTTTAAAAGACAACGCTATGTCCGTAAACATATTTTCCTCGTTTGAAGGAAGCAACTATAAGAGATAAGAGATTCTGTTTTACTCGAGAAAAACATTATTATGCTTGAAATAACTTTACTGAGAGAATTGTTTCTGAGGTGTCAGTAACAATATTTTATGTCCCACATGATGCTGGACAATAACAAACCTGCTGGGATTACGCGGAAACGTTTCCTGCAATACGTGCTGTACACCTTGTTGTTTGACACTCGGTAAACATCTTTCTTTTACATTCTACAACTCGGCAACACAGCTAATCGTATTACCATTGGGTGCATAGTGTAGTAGCGGGGATATGGATGTAGGTGTACATGTACGCGTAGCTGGAATGATACTGATCTCTTTTAGTACATATGACATAACATTTTTCACTTATTTGGTGTCAGGAATTATCACTAGAAATTAATAATAGACTTCAGCTTCGGAAGATATTTACCAAGATTTAAGTAAATCTTTTTACTTTTAAAAATGCCTATACATACGTAGGTAAATCAAAACCTGCGCTTCGCTTACGATTGTCGTGTGAGTTATTTATTATAATTTATTTTAGATTACTCACTATTTTATTTGAACGGTTATTCGAACAAATTATCAGGAAACACATTGACACATGATTCGTGTTACATTTATATAAGCAAGAAGTAAGAGGCTATGACCAATATCACGGGTCAGGTAAGGCAAAGCCAAGAAGAGATGCTAGCTTTGAGGAATAGACCTACTAATTTCACCGGATTATCCATCAACAAAAACCGAGAATGGCTGAACTTCCGGCAATATAAGAGGAAACCAATGGAGTTCCTGGCGAGGATAGAAGAGTACTTCGCCAAACATAGAGGGAGTCAATGGAGCAATAACCGGGAAATACTGGAAGAGTTATTCAGGGAGATGACAGATAACTGGTGGATGGCGAACCGCAGCGAGATTACAGACTACCAGCAGTTCAGGAAAAGGTTTAAATCCAAATACTGGTCCAAAACAACACAGAACCTGATCAGAGAGACAATATTTGCAACGGACGATACAGGGCCCAAATAGGCAATACCATGACAGCCTATTTCCTAGGGAAGGTGTGCCTGGCAAAACACCTCGAGCCGGCTATACCCGAAGAGTGTCTGGTGAATAAACTATCGTATCATTATGACGAGGATATTGTTAGTGCAAGGAGAGGTAGCCAGATCAAGACGGTGCAGGCCATGACGGAGTTGTTAGAAAGTTACGAGAATGAAGAGCACTACCGCCAGAGCAGGAGGAGGAATGAGCGACCGGAGGCGAGGAACAACCAGTACCCTAGTAATGGCAATAACCATCCCGGAAACCGAAACCAACAAAGTAATTACGACGGCAATAATAACCTGCCGCGTAATAATAACAACTTTAACGGCAACACGAACGGTAATAGGAACAATAACACATATCCTAATAACCGTAACAATTATTATCAGCCCCCTAACAGCCCGTATAGTCAGAGAAATCCCTACCCCGGTAATAATGAAAGATATTACCAGCCCAATAGAAATTACCATAATAATTATAATAGTAATAATAATAATAGAGTTTCCCGCCCGAGGGTTAATTTTATAAGAGCGGAAGATCGAGGTCCGAGAAGGTATTACCAACAACGGAGGAATAGTTTCCACGGTGGAGGTCGACGACGGAGAAGTGAAGAACGGGACGGTCCACACCACGAACATGGAAGAAGGAGTACCAGCCTGGAGGATCCTGGCCGACAACAAAACAGGGAAATAACCTTCGAACAGGATAGAGCGCGGCAGGAACCGACACAGAGTTTCCAGAACGATGCCTCGGTCAATCCGAGTCCTAACGATGACCACAATAATTTAAACGGGAGGAGGCAGTAATAAACTATTACGACCCGTTGCTGCTCCAACTTCCTGGGTTTTATAAAGATGAGTTGCAAGAAGCAACCAAATTAAAGAACATCACAATAATAAGTAACAATTATTTAAAAAATATAAGAACAGAACTTCTAGAGGAAAACGAAATGAGCCTCGATAATAATAACAATGAGATATTGTATATAACAGCGGAGGTAGAAGGAATTCCCGCGAAAATCATGATTGACACCGGTGCAAATATATCTATCATAAATGCAAATGAACTGGAAAGAATCCAGAGAGAATGTGGGAAAACTTTGCCTATGCTACCAGTGAATAACATTGTTTTGATAGGTGCAACTGGCCGCCAGAACAAAATTATTAGGAAGCAAGTTTCTTTAAGTGTCGTTAGCCGTGATATAGCTTTAGCATGGAATTTTTGATCGCCACCGTATTACCATTTGATATACTGGTAGGTTGCGATATTCTAAGAAGATACTCCGCCATTATCGACCTTAACCAAGAGAAAGTATCACTTTTTCCAGATGGAATAACATGGACCGAAAATTTGGTAGGAGGCGCAAATATACTTCCCAGCCCAATACACCAACAACTTCGTAAAATAAATTTCGTAAAGAACAGCCCCATTTATAAACCAATTGTATACAACAATGGAGGAGAGGATTTATGGTCAGTAATGATACAAGAGATACGAGACTTCCAGTGCGGAACCAACAACGAAAAAATACCCGTACACTTAGCAGATCGTTTAATCAGTGTATACGAGAAATACAAATCAGTGTTTTCAGACGAGCCAGGTAAGGTTAAAAACTATCAGTACAAACTTGAATTCAAAGAAAACGTGGAGTTTAACCGGAGGTCATACCCAATCGCACATTCGCTAAAAGAGGCCGTGAGAACAGAAATTAATAAAATGATCAGCAATGACGTAATTGAGATTAGTCAATCTCCTTACACTAGTCCAATTATTGCTGTTCCCAAGAAAGACGGACAAGTCCGGCTCTGTTTGGATGCGCGCGAGCTAAATAAAACCATTGTGAATGACCGAACATCACCCGGTGAAATAGAGGAGATACTAAAACGTTTTCACGGCACTAAGTTTATCAGTACCTGGGACACTGTATGTGGTTATTGGCAAGTGGAGTTGCATCCACAAAGCCGTCAGTACGTGGCGTTCATTTTCGAAGGGCGCAATTACCAGTTCAAGAGACTGCCCTTCGGACTTGTAAACTCAGTAGCCATCTTTGTGGCTTGTATGGACCAAATACTTGGACAAGAAGCACTCCAATTTACCACAGTCTATGTAGACGATTTGCTCATTACGTCAGGAACCTGGGAGGAACATTGTTATCGAGTAGAACATGTACTCAAAAAGTTAGCGCAAAATAACATAACTTTGAAATTGGAGAAATCCAAGTTCATTGCGCGCGAAGTACAATTCTTAGGTTTCAACCTAGACGATAGAGGTATTACCCCGTCAGCAGAGAAAGTGGAGGCAATTCAGAAGTTCCCGCAACCAAAAAACAGGAAACAGTTACAATCTTTCCTCGGACTCTGTAACTATTACAGAAAGTTTCAGCACAAATATTCCGAGTTGACAGCCAAGTTTCAACCACAATTGTCTGCGAAAAACAAATGGACCTGGCGTGAGGAACAAGATATTACCTTCCGACTGATAAAAGAAAAGTTCTTAGAGAGCATTATACTTCGTCACCCGGATTTTAAGAAACCATTCTTTTTGAATTGCGATGCTAGCGACATCAGCTTAGGAACAACATTATACCAGGAAGATGAGGAGGGTCACCATCTGGTAATAAGCTTCGTTAGTCGTACACTGAATCAATGCGAAAAGAATTATAATGTGACCGAAAAAGAATTGCTTAGCGTGGTATTCGCATGCAGCAGGTTCCGAACATACATTCTCGTGTATCCAGTCACTGTTCGCACTGATCATAAATCCATCTCATTTCTACGTAGGTGCAAATTGAGTCACGGCCGCTTGGCTAGATGGGTACTCGCCCTACAAGAATACAATTTAAAATGGGAGTATATTCCGGGAAAAAAGTATGTAGTAGCCGATGTATTATCACGGATCAATTTGGAAGACCAGACCTTCGAGGGGGAGAAGGAGAGCTTAGTTAAAATTTACAACTTATTTAAAACCAGATCCGATCTACAAGCCCTATTGATAAACATCCGTATCCACCAACAGTCTGACCCTAAACTAAAAAACATAATCAGTCGATTGGAAGCCGACGATGACACCGTTCCCAAATACTACCATCTCAATAAAGGAATACTATTCGTAAAAACGGCATTGGATGAAGAAACATGGAAGGTGATAATTCCGCACCAAATCGAAAAGGAAGTTATAATCGATTACCATATAAGGTATGGCCATATGGGAGCGCTAAAAGTGATACAGGCTTTAGATGAAAATTGCAAAATAAAGAACATTAACCGAAAGGTAAGAAATTACCTGAAGCCTTGTAATATTTGCCAGTGTGTTAAGATTAACAATGAGAAGAGAGAGGGTATAATGATACCAATAACATCAAACGCAAAACTAGAAAAAGTGTTCTTAGATATCTGCGGGCCATTTCCCCGTAGCGGCGGTCGACACAGGTACAAGTACCTAATAATAATCATGGACCATTATACTAAATACATAAAGCTATATCCGGTTAATCGGGCAACCACAGCGAAAGTTCTTACGGTAATCACAGAGTTGTATGTGCCAGAGATCGGTAAACCATCTTCAATAATTACCGACCATGGTACTCAATTTAAAGGGAGAAGATGGCGAGACACATTATTATCACTTGGGATTAAAACCTATAAGACGTCAGTCTACCACCCAAATAGTAATCCGGCTGAGAGAGTACTGAGAGAAGTGGGTAGAATCTTGCGAACCTACTGTCACAATCAACAGAGAAAGTGGCAAGAGTACTTAGCAGCGACAGAGAAGTCCCTAAATTTCGCCCACCATCCAGCTATAGGAATTACCCCTTACTCCGCCATGTATGAGAAACCAACTCCCCGGGAAATTGAAGACATAATAGAGTTCCCAACAGACAATGGTCGTAAGTTTGACCAGGTGAAATTCTATAACAAAGTGGCCCGAAGACCAAGAGAAACGGCAAGCCAAATATCAAAAGGCAATAGGACGTATAATAACTTACAAAGAGGGTGAGACAGTTCTATTAAAAAATCGAGGACTGCCCAGCACCCTAGAAGGGATAACCAAAATGATATTATTACTCTATACAGGACCATATGTTGTTGTAAAGAATAATCATAATAATACGTATGAACTGAGAGAGATAGTTTCCGGAAGAGTTAAAGGTGTGTACAACCAAGCATCCATACAAAAGTATTATGAAGATTGAATTTATGAAAATAATACCAAAATTCTAAAATATAAGTAAGATCAACTTACTACCAAACAATTTTGAAAGAGAACATTTGGAATAATTAAAAAGACAAGAATTTAGAATTAAAAAGAAATTCTAAAATAAGAGTAAGGCCAACTTACTACAACTAATTTTGTGAAAAAACTTTATGGTAATTAAAAATAAGAATTGGAATTTAGAATTATATAACTAAAAAATTCTAAAATAAAATAAGAACAACTTATTACCAATTTTGAAGAGAAACCATTTGGAATAATTAAAAAGACAAGAATTTAGATAAAACCTCAAAATCCTAAAATATAAGTAAGATCAACTTACTACAAACAATTTTGAAGAGCATTTGAAGATAATTAAAAGAATTGGAATTTAGAATAAAATCATAAAAAGTCTAAAAACCATGTAAGCATATCTTACTACCAAATATTTATGAGAGAAAAAATTTGGAAATAAAGAAGTTGAATTTTGATAAAACGTCAAAACTTAAAAACAAAATAAGATCAACTTATTACAATGATTTATGAAAAATGTTATGGAAATAAATAAAAAGAAGAATTTGAATTTTGCATAAAACTAACAAAGTTCTAAAAATAAATATGTTCCATTTATAAACAAATTTATAAGAAAATAATATGATTAATTCAGAAAAAAGAATTAAATATAATCCAGAATAAATGTGAATATCTAGCATTTGAAGGAGTAGAGAAGAAAAACAAAAAAGCGTGTGATATACAAGAGAAGGCAATAATTTGGAAACAAAGAGAAGAATCTGTTATTATAAGCAAATTATATAAAAAATCTAAAAAAAATAAAAACAATTATATAATGAGAACAACCTGTGACTAACTATTTATGAAGCGATAATGGAAACAGTTAATCAAGAAAAATGATTATGATATTACTCAGTTCTGAAGAAGCAAAGAAAAACAACTCATACCAAACATATGGAGAAGATGATTTTGAACAAATAATAATAATAAGACCTATATGAAACGCAAAGAGAAGAAGTACCACATGAAATATAATATAAACGAATTAATGATAATGAATGCGAAGGCGGATTAATAACTTTCTAAGAGAAAGGAAAGAACAAAATGTTTAAATAATATGATCAAAATAACAACCTGAATATCTAATATAAAGATACAAATTTAAAAATTAACTATAATAAAATAAGACCATTCAAACAATGAATAACAACCAATGAGAACATACTTTATATAAAAACTATGCTAACAATGTAATTAACCAGAAGGAAGTATAATGAGAATTCAGATGTAGAAGAAAAAAGGAGAAAAGTTACACTATAACTAGTAACAAGAAGTATTAACAACAGTTTCCAACCATAATTAAAATAAATATATCAGACGAGTTAAGAGTTTAGAAAAATATATATAATGAGTATAATAAGTATTAAGAAGATATATTAAGATAGAAAATGTGAGATAATCTGAGAAACTACGAAGTGAAGAATCCAAAGATATTTTTATTAGTCGACAATGAGACTACTTTTTATTTAATTTATTCGATGACTGACTGTAGATAATTCCAGCAGCATTATGTTTTTTGAGCAGAGATGAATGTGCCTCTGGACTCAAATTGTAGAAGTGGTGTATGGCCAGCAGAGTTTTGAAGCCTACAGTGCCCCTCTGAACTGCCCCAGCCCACATGATAGGGAACGTTAGGGAATTAATATCCCAAGGATACAAAACGAAGTATTTAAGAAAAGAAAATATATTATAATAATAATAATAATAATATATATCTCAGAAGACACTAACTATCCAAGAAGGATCAAAAGTCAGATAAGTGACTATATATAAAATTTAATAAGCTCAAATATAAAAAAGACGATATAGAAATGGAGAGGAAAAATGAATTAGAAAAAATAATAAAATTGTCATAAGCAATCATTTCATCCATAATCAATTCTGAAATAATTACTTCTGGAGGAGAGCAATCTGTAGCATGACAGATAAGCCCATAAAAATGAATGCTGAATTGATCATTAAAATAAAGTAATAACATTTTTAAATCCGAAGAAAGCAATATAATAAAGAATTAATTCAGAACAACCGTGCAATACAATCATTGATTTAAGATATAAGTTCATATAAAATAAATGTTACAAGTGATGAATCATCAGAACCAATTATAATAACTAAAAAGGTGAAAAAATATAACCCAGGAAGGTAAGGAGTAGAAAAGGAAGAAACCCAGAACATAACTAAACCCACAACGAAGGTTAGGAGTAGACAAAGAAGATACCCAGAACAAGGCAAGATTAACTATGGTTATGCATTTTGTATAAAACAAGAAGAGTAGGTGAAGAAGAAACCCGAAAACCCAATGACATCCACAAGAAGATGAAGAAAATACAATTATAAGAAACCAGAAGAAAAGAAGACATCAATGAAGAAACAAGAAGAAGACAGCATCCACAAGAAGAAGGAATGCTCTTGTAAAAAAAACCCATACCCCAAAATAAATAAATATAATAATAATAAAAAGTGTAACAAAGTATTAATGAAAAAACCCACATGTACAATAAATATAAGACAAAAAAGTGTATAGAGTAAGAGTTGAAAGTGGACCAAGGTGAAATAATAATATAATACCAAAGAACAAATCTTCATTGTAATCTACGAATAGATCTCTTGATTTTAATAAGACTATATAACCATTTAGAAATAGAATCAAGGAATGTAAAGAGAACCAGTGCAAGTTTTAGTATTATAAAAAATGAACCTTATGTTTCATTATTGGTATTCACAAACTATGTAAATAATGAAATAATACAACTTTGAAGTGACTTAATTTCTGTACAGAGGTAATATAAGACATGTGTTTTAGCAAAGAACTGCCAATCTCTTTAAATGACATTCATTAGAATGATTAATAAAACAAGGGCAGACACAGAATAAAAAAGTGAAGTGATAGGGTACAATTACCCAAAACCCAATTAAAACAGATAAAAACTGTTAATAAAAATTAATATAAGGAATATAGAATAAGATTATAGTAAATAAGGTTTTGTTTAGGTATAATAAGATATTTAAAATGTATTAGGAATAAGAAAATTTAAACAGATCAGAACCAATAACATTCTTTAATTGTAATATATTTATTATAGGTATGATTGTGAATAATTAATTAAGATGTTAGAATGGAAAAACATTCTATATATATGATATTTGTTATGTATATATTTGAGTATAAAAAATGTCTGATTTGTTAAAGACAACTATTAATTGGAATTATTTGTTATATGTTAATAGTATGAAAGATACTAATTGTTATTTTGTTTACAAGAAGAAAATGTTTATTTTATGTTACAATGTCAATGAAAGTCAGAGAGGGTATAACTCAATATGTATTATTTATAAAAATTTGTATGCAAAAACTGTTAGGAATCTAGGCCAAAAGTTAAAAACTAAACATCATCAAAACTGAGAAACTAAGTACTTAAATACATTTAAGCTGAAGGGATTTAGATAATGTAAATCAGAAACAAAGCCATGTAATTAGAAATATAACTAAGAAAGATTTTGTAAAATTATAGCCAGAATTATTGATAAAAATGGAAATGATAGAACTCAAAATTTGGAGAGGGGAGTCATATTTTCCAACATAATATTTTAAAACTTAACCAATTCATCTAATTGCAAGAAATTAAGGGAATATAAACTTTTTATTACAATATGAGATTTAATAATCATTAATATAACTTGATAATGGCAGAATTTGGAAAATAACAGGAAGCTAAACCTTAGGAATTAGAAATTACAAAATGAAGGAATAATTATCAGTTTTAGATCAAAAACTTAATAAAACGGCATTATTTGTTATCAAATTACGCAGAATGAACTGAAGGATAAAATTAAGTAACAACTAGCTAATAAATTTTAAGAATAACCAAAGTATAATCAGTTATATAATGTAACTTTATTACATGCACAGGATGCAAAATAAAATTCGAAAATGGAAGGAATAATATTGCTTTGGCTAAGGTTTTAGTCGGAGATGAAGGAAGTAAGTTAGTTAATTATTGAAGATCGTGAATTATTGTTTCGTGAATTAAAGTTAATTATTGAAGATTATTAATGGCGAATAATAATCTGAGACGAAAGTGAAAATCGGGAGTTGCGGTAAAAAACATTTTTAAAGTCATACACAGTGAAATGAACATATACAAACACTGAACTAACATTATACAGCACAGAACACCAGTGGAAATAATATTTAAACCATATAAAACAGTAATAAAACTTAACCAAAAAAGTGCCTAACCGACAAAAGTAAACCTGACTTATAACTACACCAATTTTCCGAATACAACACCGAAACTGAACCAGAGACACTACACCAACACCAGAAGGAAGATTTGCAGACACCAGGACGTAAATTCACAAGGAAAACATCTTTATTTGAACACCAAAACTGCGAGGTGACGATTTCCAACTTCAACGGCGGCCACTGCTGATTTCCAACAACTCAAATCAACACAGCCTTTGTCTGTCAGCTGGACGGTTCGCAACAAATTTATTTATTTCTATACTTTAAATCGAATATATGTACTGTTATAATTAAGAATTTACCTTGTAATGTTATAATTTTCAATCTTTGCCCTATTTCTCTGACTTTCCCTAACATAGCTGTTCAAAGAACCTTTATATAAAAAATTTGTAATAACAAAACGATACCCTGAGAATCGATTTACATATCGACAAGAGTCAGAATACCTAATTGTTAATATAATTATTAATATATTTCATTTTTAAACAGTTTTTCATTTCTAATTATAGACAATTAACACAATACTTTAATTTAATAAGAATTTACTACAAGAATCTCATCACCAGAAGGAAGATAACCTCCAAACCGAAAATAAACAAGGATCGATTGCTATTGGAGACAATCCTATAAGTGGCTAGAGTCTTTAACAAATACTCAATAGCCTATAAAACATTTAAATTAAGTGATAAACGTTTCGGAACACCACAAAACTGAATTAATTAATTGTTCTTAATTAATTAATGAATAAAAAAAAATTTTAATTTAAAAAATTTTTTTATAAACAATTTTTATTAATACACAAACACATAAAAATATATTTTGTAACACAACACACATTAAACAAACGTTTCGTTACATATACATTGTAGCGTGACAGATAATCCACACAAATGCATTACTCAATGATCATTAATAAAGCTCTAATATATGGAATATCCAGATGAGAATTAATTAAAATGCACTATTTACTAATATATTCACAAGAAAGGTTAAATAAAGAAAAATTCTGCAAATAATATAATATAATACAAATTTAAAAAAAAAACCCAGGAAACTAAAAGTGATAACAACAAAATTACCCAGGTAAGATAGAAGCAGGCAATTAATATACCCCAACAAGGAAACCAGACTAGAAGAAACAAAGGCATACACAGCGAAAAATTTACTGAAGACAGAAGAAAGAAGAATAATTAAAACCAAAGAAGAAAGAAGACTAATTAAAACTACTACTACAGAAGAAGGAAGAAAGAAGAACAATTAAAACTACCGAAGATAGAAGAAAGAAGACTAATTAAAACTACTACTACAGAAGAAGGAAGAAAGAAGAACAATCAAAGTTACTGAAGACAGAAGAAAGAAGAATAATTAAAACCAAAGAAGAAAGAAGACTAATTAAAACTACTACTACAGAAGAAGGAAGAAAGAAGAACAATCAAAGCTACTGAAGAAGAAGAAAGAAGAACTAATTAGAACTTAATCTACCGAAGAAGGAAGAAAGAAGAAAGAATCAAAACAACTGAAGATAGAAAAAGAAGAATAATTAAAACTACTGCTACTGAAGAAAGAAGAACAATCAAAGCAACTGAAGACAGAAGAAAGAAGAACAATCAAAGCTACTGAAGACAGAAGAAAGAAGAATAATTAAAACCAAGGAAGAAAGAAGACTAATTAAAACTACTACTACAGAAGAAGGAAGAAAGAAGAACAATCAAAGCTACTGAAGACAGAAGAAAGAAGAATAATTAAAACTAGAGAAGAAAGAAAACTAATTAAAACTACTGAAGAAAGAAGAAAGAAGAAGAATTAAAATCAAGGAAGAAAGAAGACTAATTAAAACTACTACTACAGAAGAAGGAAGAAAGAAGAACAATCAAAGCTACTGAAGAAGGAAGAAAGAAGAACAATCCAAAACTAAAGAAGAAAGAAGAATAATCAAATCTACTGAAGAAGGAAGAAAGAAGAATAATCAAAATAAAAACCAAAGAAGAAGGAAGACTAATTAAAACTACTACTACTGAAGAAAGAAGAAAGAAGACTAATTAAAACTACTACTACAGAAGAAGGAAGAAAGAAGAACAATCAAAGCTACTGAAGACAGAAGAAAGAAGAATAATTAAGACGACCCATATAAAACAAAAACCCCATAGGGATAGAACCCCAAAAAACCCCAAAATCAATGAATGTCCAAAAAGAAAGTATAACACCCTAAAAAACCATATCACTGTAAAACTGACAAAAAACTAAAAGTGTTAGTAGTATTAAATATTAGTGCATTCAAAAGTTATTGTGTAGTTTGTATAAACAAATCTTCACCGTTCCCCCATGGTTGAATATTTCATGTTAAAAACTAGAGAAAGACTAGTAAATATATTGATAATTCACCATAGACAAGTGCAAGTGATCAAATTATAAATAATAAACTTTAAAAAAGGTGCATGAGTTACAGTACAAAGCAATAAACTTTAAGTTTTATGAACAGTGTCTACTTTGATAATGAAATAGTAATGTTACTAATAAAAAGCTACTAAAACTGTATGAACATTCCATAGAATGGAATATAACTTAGATAGCCAGGGTTATACTTAAAGAGGGGGCATAAATCTTGTAAAATGGGGAATTACAAAACAAATTGTTAATGTTGAGTAGTATAAGATGTTAACAATTATATGTAACCAGGATGTCAGATTCCTATTACAGATAGTAATTAGATAAGTAAGAATTATCCATAAGAAATGTTAGTGTTATAATTTGTTATTTTATTGTTCATTTTAATTTAGGAATGACATATCTAAAATTAGATACCATTCCAATGTTATAGAATATTTTTTATTTATGTTATTAGATAATATACTAAGCAATGTTATTCAGAACACCAGTTTTGATATAGAGAGATGTTATATGTTAATTATATAATCAATAATTTATGTTATACCAGTCAGAGAAGGATATAAAATAACTACATTAATAAAACATTTGGAAATTAGCCACACATCAGATCTAGGCCAAAGCATAAATTTTAACTGCAGAATAATTAACAAACCTAGTCTTATAAACCAGATAAGATGACAATATTTAGGCAAGATAAACTCAACATATTAAATACTATGTAAATAAGGCTTTCTAGAGATATGGTCATTATATGAGTAAAATTATTTAATTGTCTAATAAGATACCATTAAAACTGAAATAGATTCACTGACATTATCATAAGGGGAGTCATATACAAATGAATTATATTAAAAAACCATCATTAATATACTAAATTGCAATAAAATAAGTGAGAATTGATAATTATACAAATTTCAGATTTAATAGAATAATAATTATATTAGGGAAAATGGCTATTATTTACATAGAAGACAGGAAGTATAATTTTAGGCCTACCTCCCAAAAATTATAAGAAATATTAATTTTTAGATAAAACTTTGTAATACTAACTTAATTACTATCAAAATAAGTAGAATAGAATAGTGAAAACGAATATGTATTTTATATTTCAAACAGTTAAGTAATAACGAATTTATTTTATGAGCATAATGTACATTTTTAAAGTGTGTCGGAAGTTATGGCAATTTGAAACAATGTATGAGATATATTATATAGGCTAAGATTTTCATGAGACGAAGGAAATACAGACAGTTCATTATTATACCTCGAAGAGAGCACTTCATGTGAATATTTGATAGAACCATCCTTTAATGGCCGTTACGTTATAACGAAGTTCGGAATCATTTTATGTAAAACTAAATTTTTAACTATTTTAATGAAAGTGAAGTGGTGAAGTTGACCCATGAACTACATAACACCTATAAACGAAATCACATATAACTAATTAAATGAAATAACACTGAAATCGCACCAAACACCAAGTGAAAATTCGAGGTTAACTGACACGCATAAACACCAGTAGATATACCCATTTAACAACATTTTTACACAAAGTGAACTATTCCATGATACACCAGTGACAATAAACTATACCCCAGAAGATCATATACCATTGCGAAGAACATTTAACCGAAGAAGGGACATATTATCTCAACAAGTACTTTGTTTACATTAGAAGCTATCAACGCGCATGCGTCAGGCGGCCATTTTGATCCAGGATCGTCACCGCAATTAGAGACGACTAGACTGCTTTCTGGTTTGAACAAAATTATATATAAACTTTTATTATTAATAATTACCATTACATTGTTTAAATTTAAGACATTTCTTGAATTGTAAGTGTTATACTTTCATGTCCCTGACCTTCTCTGGCTTTTTATATAAATAACCGTTCAAAGAACCTGTTTAAATAATACAACTGTAAAACTTCTAATATCGACCGACCCTGAGCGAGTCGATATGGCTTTGTAACCTCGATTAATTAATCGACCAACTTTATTATTGTGTTTAATAAACGTTTTTGTTTGTTTTTTGGTAAATTGAAGTTGATTTCGCTTATAAAAGGACATAATCATTAATTAACCAAGAAAACTAGATAATCTTTAAAGGCAGTATATGCGAAACTACAACATTTCAAGAGTAAGAAGAAGAGAGCCGTTTTCGCCTAACTTGAAGTTAATTGGATTATCTTTTTAACAAATTTACAGAACAGAAATTTATTACCAAAATAAACACCATACTATTATAATTATAATTACGATCAACAACCTATATTTATTCCTAAATATTAAGCACATAAATACACCGAAAATATTTTTTCCGAAATTATTTTTTTTTATAAATATAAATTTTAAATTTATATTTTATTTCAATTTGCTACCACAGCAAAATACACTGAGTTTATTTGATAATAAAAAAGAACCAGGAACTTTACCAAATAGACGATTCCCAGAGCGGAACGTCACTACTAAACATACACACCATAAAAATTATCCTGGATAATATTATACCAGAACACTCTACAATTACAAATATAGTATGGTTTTATTACAAAAGCGAAGATCAACAGTGAGAGTATAACGAAGACAAGAAAATATTAGCTACGTTACTACACACATTGTAAATTAAGCTATATTTTGCAATATCGTTTTATTACAAAATCGACTAGCACAACCAGTGGGACTTACAGGAGAGCACAATTCTCATACATCCACCTTTTATTTATTTATTAATTCATTGTTCTATTACCAATTTGGCTTCCATCGCGGGGCCTGAAGGAGGCGGAAGTCACGGTATTATTACAAATTTGGCGTCCAACTAAAGGGCTGTAATTAGGGGTTGAAATTACTGTAATTACTTACCCAATTCCTAATTCAGCTTGGCAGCGGTTAGTCAGCCAGGGAATCAGGGAAGATGATGCGTCGTGCCACATCAAAGAAGAGAGCGGCGGAGGCCGAGAAAGAACTCGATATGGAGGATAAGGAGGCGACCCCAGTGGAGGACGTGGAAAGGATATTAGAACGGGTGGAACGTGAAAAACCAGCACCACCAGAGGAACAACCCGAAGCGCACACACAAACAGGGGAAATCGATGTCCGGGAGGAACGAATAGAACAACCCGAGAAACCACCACGAGCAGAGAATAGTAACATACAGGAGATGTTCAGGATAATGATGGAGAGGATGGAAGAAAACAGCAAAGAATTTAAAAAGGATATGGAAGAAAACAGCAAGAAGATGGAAGAAAACTTAAGGAAGGACATAGGAGAGACCAGTAAGAAAATGGATTCCACCAAGGAAGATTTGAATGAAATAAATAAAAACATAGAAGAATTGAAGAAGGACAACCAAGCAACAAAAGAAGAGTTGAAGAATGATAACCAATCTTTAAAGGAAGAATTGAAGAAGGACAACCAAGAAACAAAAGAAGAATTGGGCCGTAAAATAGAAAGGACCAATAAGAGAATTGAGGAAACCAGTAAAAAGGTGGAAAAGAAAATGGAAGAAAATAAGAAGAATTTGGAAGAAAAGATGGAAGAAACCAGTAAGAAAATCGAAAGTGATCATCAACAGTTAAGGGAAGAGTTAAGAGAAGATAACCAACTGTTACGGGAAGAATTACGGGAAGTGAACCAGGAGAATCTAGACAAATTAGACGAACGAATGGAGCTATTAAGAAAAGAAATGAACAAGGAACTCAAGGAAAATAAGAAATCTATGACCAAAAGGCTGGAAGACGAAACCATAACTATAAATCAACAGATAAGAGAAGTTGATGGAAGATGTCGGCTGACGGAAGTGGAGGTACAAGAGTTCAAGGAAGTGGTGAACACAAAGGTCACAAATCTTGAAGAATCTACTCGCAAGAAGGCAGAAGAAAACCGAAGGGAAAGCCAGGAAGAACTCAGCAAGGTACGAACTCGAATTACAGAAAGATGCGACGGAATGGAGGAAGCGATGACTAACATAACGGGTCAAGTGAGACTGAACCAGGAAGACATGGAAGCAATTCGGAGCCGACCAACCAGCTTTACTAATATCCCAATAAACGAGAACAGAGAATGGCTTAACTTTCGCCAGTATAAAAGGAAGCCAATGGAGTTCTTGGCCCGTATCGAGGAATATATGGCCAAACATAAAAGTAATCGATGGTCCAATAATCGTGAACTATTAGACGAATCATTCCGTGATATGACAGATAATTGGTGGATGGCGAACAGAAGCGAAATAACCGATTATCAACAGTTCAAAAATTTGTTCAAGTCTAAGTATTGGTCAGAGACCACCCAGAATTTAATAAGGGACAACATCTGCAATGGCCAATATAGAACTCAATTTGGCAGTACCATGACTGCGTACTTTCTTGGGAAGGTGTGCCTGGCCAAGCACCTGGAACCAGCCATACCAGAGGAATGCCTGGTGAACAAGCTCTCTTATCATTACGACGAGGAGGTCATAAGAGCTCGAAGAGGTAGACAGATAAAGACCATACAGACGATGACGGAGCTGTTGGAAAACTATGAGAATGAAGAATATTACAGGCAGAGCAGAAGAAGAAATGAGCGGCCAGAAGTTCGAATTAATCCATCATCAAACAATAATAATCAACCGGTCAACAGTGGGTACCAAGGGAATAGATATAATCCGAATTACAATAATCAATACCCCACGAATAGAAACAACAACAATAATAACCACGGAAATATAAACCCGAATAATAACAGAAATAATAACGGGTTCTCCGGTAATCGAGGTAATTATTACCCGAATAATTATGTAAATAGACAAAGAAACACCAATCCTACCAATAACACCGAGCGGTTTGACAATAACAATAGGGGTTACCCTAATCATAATAACAACAACAACAGGTTCTCCCGATCCCAGGTAAATTTTATACGGGCGGAAGGAAACAGCCAAAACAGGTATAACCATCAACGGAGTAACAGTTTCCATGAGGAGGAGGATCGATGGAGAAGCCGAGAACGGGAGGATACTAGATATAACCTGCCCAGACGGGGTAACAGTTTAGACGACCCAGAACGGAACATGAACCGAAATCCACCATCTAACTCTCTTACGGAGCGGTCAGAAACTACTCAAGGTTTACCGGTCGGGCCTGACCGGGATAACAATGAGAATGAAAATTGGGTAGTAGTCGCTGAATATCCTAGTCATTCAATACTGCATAATGAACCAAAAAACGACGGAGGATCCCAAATCGCTCAAGTCAACCATATTAAAGCAGAAGGGAGCAAAAACCTAAAAAGGATCCCAGCAAGAGGAAGGAAAATGATTACTCCAAAGTTAACATAGATAAGTATGGATCCGATAAGCTAGATGACGGATACATAATGAGATGGTAAAGGAGATGGATGTCATGAGAACCGACGACGGCCAAAAATCTATGTCAAAGAAAAAGAAATTATGAGCAACTGTCCAGCCTAATAAAAATCTTCAACCTGGGTATATAAAAGAAAAACAATTATAAGAAGTACATTTGAAGTAAAGAAAAGAAGAGAGCTAATACCATATTTAGGGTAATAATATGATATGTTAACCATATTTATGAAAAAACATTATGAATAATTGAATGAATGGAAGATTGAATTTTGAATTAAATCACAAAATTCAAAAATGAAGTAATGACTACTTACTACCTATTATTTAGAAAACCATTTATAAATCAAAAAGAAAAGGAATTTTGAATTAAATCACCAAAATTCTAAAAATGAAGTAATGACTACTTACTACCTATTATTTAGAAAACCATTTATAAATCAAAAAGAAAAGGAATTTTGAATTAAATCACCAAAATTCAAAAATGAAGTAATGACTACTTACTACCTACCATTTAGGAAACAATTTATGGACAAGAGAAAATGAATTTTGAATTAAACCACAAAATTCAAAATTGAAGTAACGACTACTTACTACCAAATATTTATGAAAAAACTTTATGGAAAATATCAAAAGGAAAATGAATTTTGAATTAAATCACCAAAATTCAAAAATGAAGTACTTACTACCTATTATTTAAAAAACAATTTATGGACAGAAGAAAATGAATTTTGAATTAAACCACCAAAATTCAAAAATGAAGTAATGACTACTTACTACCAAATATTTATGAAAAAACTTGATGGAAAATATCAAAAAGAAAATGAATTTTGAATTAAACCACAAAATTCAAAAACCCAAGTAAAAACCACTTACTACCTACTATTTAAAAAAAAAAAACTTTTAGAAATGAACAAGAAGGAAAAGAATTTGGATAAAACATTACAAACAATTATATATGGGACCAATTCTGAAAAACTTTCAAGAATAAAGAAATGGCAGTACAAACCACTGATACCATTTAAATGAATAAACTCATTGTGAAGTAAAATTAATGAGAATTTTATGTCAAATAAACAGAAATATTAAACATATGGCATTAATAATAAAGGAGTGCATTTGGATAAAAAGCAAGAGCAAAATAAAATTTTGAAAAAAGAAAGGAAAAACTATATATAAATAAATCCATAAGAAAAAGATGATCATATAATAAATGTCAGTTATAAGAAAGACAATTAAAAGAGTAATTGAAAAAACATAATACTAGTGGAACGATTCATAAGAATTAAGAAAGAAACAAAAATATAATACAAAATATATGCTACCAATGACCAGAAGGAGATTGTGATATCAGTCAAAAAATGACAGAGAATTAAAAACTTTACACTGAATAATGAGTGATAATTATATTATACCAGTTTCCAACCACAAGGAGAAATAAAATGTCAGCAGAGCTAACCATTGAGAAAAATAACTGAGATAGAAATTCACTAAGATAGAAATATTAATAGATCTGTTCGTATACGAAGTGAAATATCCAAAGATATTTAATTTTTTTTAATAGTCATAAGGTGGACTATTCTTATATAATTTTTATAAATGACTGTCTGAGATAAGTCCAGCAGTATTATTATGTATTGATCAGAGATGATTTACCTCTGTAATCAATAAATGACGTAGTATGGCCAGCAGAGTGTGAAGCCTACAGAGCCCCTCTGGACACTGCCCCAGCTAACGTATTAGGGAATTTTAGGGAATAAATATCCCAAGGATAAAGAAACAAGTTAAGAAGAAAATGGAAAAATAAAAAATAACGAACCTCAGATGACTATTACTATCAGTAAGAATCCAGTTAATAATGAAATATAGATAAGCTCAAAAATATAGGAGAAAAAATTTTTAGAAATGTGAAGGAAGTAAAGAAATATAATTTATAATATAATGTCATAAGCAATTACTTCAGACAAACTAAGTATGATCTGAACTAATCACTTCTGGAAGAGAGCAATCTGTAGCGTGACAGATAATCCACACAAATGCATTACTCAATGATCATTAATAAAGCTCTAATATATGGAATATCCAGATGAGAATTAATTAAAATGCACTATTTACTAATATATTCACAAGAAAGGTTAAATAAAGAAAAATTCTGCAAATAATATAATATAATACAAATTTTTAAAAAAAACCCAGGAAACTAAAAATGATAACAACAAAATTACCCAGGTAAGATAGAAGCAGGCAATTAATATACCCCGACAAGGAAACCAGACTAGAAGAAACAAAGGCATACACAGCGAAAAATTTACTGAAGACAGAAGAAAGAAGAATAATTAAAACCAAAGAAGAAAGAAGACTAATTAAAACTACTACTACAGAAGAAGGAAGAAAGAAGAACAATTAAAACTACCGAAGATAGAAGAAAGAAGACTAATTAAAACTACTACTACAGAAGAAGGAAGAAAGAAGAACAATCAAAGTTACTGAAGACAGAAGAAAGAAGAATAATTAAAACCAAAGAAGAAAGAAGACTAATTAAAACTACTACTACAGAAGAAGGAAGAAAGAAGAACAATCAAAGCTACTGAAGAAGAAGAAAGAAGAACTAATTAAAACTAAATCTACCGAAGAAGGAAGAAAGAAGAAAGAATCAAAACAACTGAAGATAGAAAAAGAATAATAATTAAAACTACTGCTACTGAAGAAAGAAAAAAGAAGAACAATCAAAGCAACTGAAGACAGAAGAAAGAAGAACAATCAAAGCTACTGAAGACAGAAGAAAGAAGAATAATTAAAACCAAGGAAGAAAGAAGACCAATTAAAACTACTACTACAGAAGAAGGAAGAAAGAAGAACAATCAAAGCTACTGAAGACAGAAGAAAGAAGAATAATTAAAAATACTGAAGAAAGAAGAAAGAAGAAGAATTAAAATCAAGGAAGAAAGAAGACTAATTAAAACTACTACTACAGAAGAAGGAAGAAAGAAGAACAATCAAAGCTACTGAAGAAGGAAGAAAGAAGAACAATCCAAAACTAAAGAAGAAAGAAGAATAATCAAATCTACTGAAGAAAGAAGAAAGAAGACTAATTAAAACTACTATTACTGAAGAAAGAAGAATAATCAAAACTAAATCTACTGAAGAAGGAAGAAAGAAGAATAATCAAAATAAAAACCAAAGAAGAAGGAAGACTAATTAAAACTACTACTACTGAAGAAAGAAGAAAGAAGACTAATTAAAACTACTACTACAGAAGAAGGAAGAAAGAAGAACAATCAAAGCTACTGAAGACAGAAGAAAGAAGAATAATTAAGACGACCCATATAAAACAAAAACCCCATAGGGATAGAACCCCAAAAAACCCCAAAATCAATGAATGTCCAAAAAGAAAGTATAACACCCTAAAAAACCATATCACTGTAAAACTGACAAAAAACTAAAAGTGTTAGTAGTATTAAATATTAGTGCATTCAAAAGTTATTGTGTAGTTTGTATAAACAAATCTTCACCGTTCCCCCATGGTTGAATATTTCATGTTAAAAACTAGAGAAAGACTAGTAAATATATTGATAATTCACCATAGACAAGTGCAAGTGATCAAATTATAAATAATAAACTTTAAAAAAGGTGCATGAGTTACAGTACAAAGCAATAAACTTTAAGTTTTATGAACAGTGTCTACTTTGATAATGAAATAGTAATGTTACTAATAAAAAGCTACTAAAACTGTATGAACATTCCATAGAATGGAATATAACTTAGATAGCCAGGGTTATACTTAAAGAGGGGGCATAAATCTTGTAAAATGGGGAATTACAAAACAAATTGTTAATGTTGAGTAGTATAAGATGTTAACCATTATATGTAACCAGGATGTCAGATTCCTATTACAGATAGTAATTAGATAAGTAAGAATTATCCATAAGAAATGTTAGTGTTATAATTTGTTATTTTATTGTTCATTTTAATTTAGGAATGACATATCTAAAATTAGATACCATTCCAATGTTATAGAATATTTTTTATTTATGTTATTAGATAATATACTAAGCAATGTTATTCAGAACACCAGTTTTGATATAGAGAGATGTTATATGTTAATTATATAATCAATAATTTATGTTATACCAGTCAGAGAAGGATATAAAATAACTACATTAATAAAACATTTGGAAATTAGCCACACATCAGATCTAGGCCAAAGCATAAATTTTAACTGCAGAATAATTAACAAACCTAGTCTTATAAACCAGATAAGATGACAATATTTAGGCAAGATAATCTCAACATATTAAATACTATGTAAATAAGGCTTTCTAGAGATATGGTCATTATATGAGTAAAATTATTTAATTGTCTAATAAGATACCATTAAAACTGAAATAGATTCACTGACATTATCATAAGGGGAGTCATATACAAATGAATTATATTAAAAAACCATCATTAATATACTAAATTGCAATAAAATAAGTGAGAATTGATAATTATACAAATTTCAGATTTAATAGAATAATAATTATATTAGGGAAAATGGCTATTATTTACATAGAAGACAGGAAGTATAATTTTAGGCCTACCTCCCAAAAATTATAAGAAATATAATTTTCAGATAAAACTTTGTAATACTAACTTAATTACTATCAAAATAAGTAGAATAGAATAGTGAAAACGAATATGTATTTTATATTTCAAACAGTTAAGTAATAACGAATTTATTTTATGAGCTTAATGTACATTTTTAAAGTGTGTCGGAAGTTATGGCAATTTGAAACAATGTATGAGATATATTATATAGGCTAAGATTTTCATGAGACGAAGGAAATACAGACAGTTCATTATTATACCTCGAAGAGAGCACTTCATGTGAATATTTGATAGAACCATCCTTTAATGGCCGTTACGTTATAACGAAGTTCGGAATCATTTTATGTAAAACTAAATTTTTAACTATTTTAATGAAAGTGAAGTGGTGAAGTTGACCCATGAACTACATAACACCTATAAACGAAATCACATATAACTAATTAAATGAAATAACACTGAAATCGCACCAAACACCAAGTGAAAATTCGAGGTTAACTGACACGCATAAACACCAGTAGATATACCCATTTAACAACATTTTTACACAAAGTGAACTATTCCATGATACACCAGTGACAATAAACTATACCCCAGAAGATCATATACCATTGCGAAGAACATTTAACCGAAGAAGGGACATATTATCTCAACAAGTACTTTGTTTACATTAGAAGCTATCAACGCGCATGCGTCAGGCGGCCATTTTGATCCAGGATCGTCACCGCAATTAGAGACGACTAGACTGCTTTCTGGTTTGAACAAAATTATATATAAACTTTTATTATTAATAATTACCATTACATTGTTTAAATTTAAGACATTTCTTGAATTGTAAGTGTTATACTTTCATGTCCCTGACCTTCTCTGGCTTTTTATATAAATAACCGTTCAAAGAACCTGTTTAAATAATACAACTGTAAATCTTCTAATATCGACCGACCCTGAGCGAGTCGATATGGCTTTGTAACCTCGATTAATTAATCGACCAACTTTATTATTGTGTTTAATAAACGTTTTTGTTTGTTTTTTGGTAAATTGAAGTTGATTTCGCTTATAAAAGGACATAATCATTAATTAACCAAGAAAACTAGATAATCTTTAAAGGCAGTATATGCGAAACTACAACATTTCAAGAGTAAGAAGAAGAGAGCCGTTTTCGCCTAACTTGAAGTTAATTGGATTATCTTTTTAACAAATTTACAGAACAGAAATGTATTACCAAAATAAACACCATACTATTATAATTATAATTACGATCAACAACCTATATTTATTCCTAAATATTAAGCACATAAATACACCGAAAATATTTTTTCGGAAATTATTTTTTTTTATAAATATAAATTTTAAATTTATATTTTATTTCAATTTGCTACCACAGCAAAATACACTGAGTTTATTTGATAATAAAAAAGAACCAGGAACTTTACCAAATAGACGATTCCCAGAGCGGAACGTCACTACTACACATACACATCATAAAAATTATCCTGGATAATATTATACCAGAACACTCTACAATTACAATTATAGTATGGTTTTATTACAAAAGCGAAGATCAATAGTGAGAGTATAACGAAGACAAGAAAATATTAGCTACGTTACTACACACATTGTAAATTAAGCTATATTTTGCAATATCGTTTTATTACAAAATCGACTAGCACAACCAGTGGGACTTACAGGAGAGCACAATTCTCATACATCCACCTTTTATTTATTTATTAATTCATTGTTCTATTACCAATTTGGCTTCCATCGCGGGGCCTGAAGGAGGCGGAAGTCACGGTATTATTACAAATTTGGCGTCCAACTAAAGGGCTGTAATTAGGGGTTGAAATTACTGTAATTACTTACCCAATTCCTAATTCAGCTTGGCAGCGGTTAGTCAGCCAGGGAATCAGGGAAGATGATGCGTCGTGCCACATCAAAGAAGAGAGCGGCGGAGGCCGAGAAAGAACTCGATATGGAGGATAAGGAGGCGACCCCAGTGGAGGACGTGGAAAGGATATTAGAACGGGTGGAACGTGAAAACCCAGCACCACCAGAGGAACAACCCGAAGCGCACACACAAACAGGGGAAATCGATGTCCGGGAGGAACGAATAGAACAACCCGAGAAACCACCACGAGCAGAGAATAGTAACATACAGGAGATGTTCAGGATAATGATGGAGAGGATGGAAGAAAACAGCAAAGAATTTAAAAAGGATATGGAAGAAAACAGCAAGAAGATGGAAGAAAACTTAAGGAAGGACATAGGAGAGACCAGTAAGAAAATGGATTCCACCAAGGAAGATTTGAATGAAATAAATAAAAACATAGAAGAATTGAAGAAGGACAACCAAGCAACAAAAGAAGAGTTGAAGAATGATAACCAATCTTTAAAGCAAGAATTGAAGAAGGACAACCAAGAAACAAAAGAAGAATTGGGCCGTAAAATAGAAAGGACCAATAAGAGAATTGAGGAAACCAGTAAAAAGGTGGAAAAGAAAATGGAAGAAAATAAGAAGAATTTGGAAGAAAAGATGGAAGAAACCAATAAGAAAATCGAAAGTTATCATCAACAGTTAAGGGAAGAGTTAAGAGAAGATAACCAACTGTTACGGGAAGAATTACGGGAAGTGAACCAGGAGAATCTAGACAAATTAGACGAACGAATGGAGCTATTAAGAAAAGAAATGAACAAGGAACTCAAGGAAAATAAGAAATCTATGACCAAAAGGCTGGAAGACGAAACCATAACTATAAATCAACAGATAAGAGAAGTTGATGGAAGATGTCGGCTGACGGAAGTGGAGGTACAAGAGTTCAAGGAAGTGGTGAACACAAAGGTCACAAATCTTGAAGAATCTACTCGCAAGAAGGCAGAAGAAAACCGAAGGGAAAGCCAGGAAGAACTCAGCAAGGTACGAACTCGAATTACAGAAAGATGCGACGGAATGGAGGAAGCGATGACTAACATAACGGGTCAAGTGAGACTGAACCAGGAAGACATGGAAGCAATTCGGAGCCGACCAACCAGCTTTACTAATATCCCAATAAACGAGAACAGAGAATGGCTTAACTTTCGCCAGTATAAAAGGAAGCCAATGGAGTTCTTGGCCCGTATCGAGGAATATATGGCCAAACATAAAAGTAATCGATGGTCCAATAATCGTGAACTATTAGACGAATCATTCCGTGATATGACAGATAATTGGTGGATGGCGAACAGAAGCGAAATAACCGATTATCAACAGTTCAAAAATTTGTTCAAGTCTAAGTATTGGTCAGAGACCACCCAGAATTTAATAAGGGACAACATCTGCAATGGCCAATATAGAACTCAATTTGGCAGTACCATGACTGCGTACTTTCTTGGGAAGGTGTGCCTGGCCAAGCACCTGGAACCAGCCATACCAGAGGAATGCCTGGTGAACAAGCTCTCTTATCATTACGACGAGGAGGTCATAAGAGCTCGAAGAGGTAGTCAGATAAAGACCATACAGACGATGACGGAGCTGTTGGAAAACTATGAGAATGAAGAATATTACAGGCAGAGCAGAAGAAGAAATGAGCGGCCAGAAGTTCGAATTAATCCATCATCAAACAATAATAATCAACCGGTCAACAGTGGGTACCAAGGAAATAGATATAATCCGAATTACAATAATCAATACCCCACGAATAGAAACAACAACAATAATAACCACGGAAATATAAACCCGAATAATAACAGAAATAATAACGGGTTCTCCGGTAATCGAGGTAATTATTACCCGAATAATTATGTAAATAGACAAAGAAACACCAATCCTACCAATAACACCGAGCGGTTTGACAATAACAATAGGGGTTACCCTAATCATAATAACAACAACAACAGGTTCTCCCGACCCCAGGTAAATTTTATACGGGCGGAAGGAAACAGCCAAAACAGGTATAACCATCAACGGAGTAACAGTTTCCATGAGGAGGAGGATCGATGGAGAAGCCGAGAACGGGAGGATACTAGATATAACCTGCCCAGACGGGGTAACAGTTTAGACGACCCAGAACGGAACATGAACCGAAATCCACCATCTAACTCTCTTACGGAGCGGTCAGAAACTACTCAAGGTTTACCGGTCGGGCCTGACCGGGATAACAATGAGAATGAAAATTGGGTAGTAGTCCCTGAATATCCTAGTCATTCAATACTGCATAATGAACCAAAAAACGACGGAGGATCCCAAATCGCTCAAGTCAACCATATTAAAGCAGAAGGGAGCCAAAAACCTAAAAAGGATCCCAGCAAGAGGAAGGAAAATGATTACTCCAAAGTTAACATAGATAAGTATGGATCCGATAAGCTAGATGACGGATACATAATGAGATGGTAAAGGAGATGGATGTCATGAGAACCGACGACGGCCAAAAATCTATGTCAAAGAAAAAGAAATTATGAGCAACTGTCCAGCCTAATAAAAATCTTCAACCTGGGTATATAAAAGAAAAACAATTATAAGAAGTACATTTGAAGTAAAGAAAAGAAGAGAGCTAATACCATATTTAGGGTAATAATATGATATGTTAACCATATTTATGAAAAAACATTATGAATAATTGAATGAATGGAAGATTGAATTTTGAATTAAATCACAAAATTCAAAAATGAAGTAATGACTACTTACTACCTATTATTTAGAAAACCATTTATAAATCAAAAAGAAAAGGAATTTTGAATTAAATCACCAAAATTCTAAAAATGAAGTAATGACTACTTACTACCTATTATTTAGAAAACCATTTATAAATCAAAAAGAAAAGGAATTTTGAAATAAATCACCAAAATTCAAAAATGAAGTAATGACTACTTACTACCTACCATTTAGGAAACAATTTATGGACAAGAGAAAATGAATTTTGAATTAAACCACAAAATTCAAAATTGAAGTAACGACTACTTACTACCAAATATTTATGAAAAAACTTTATGGAAAATATCAAAAGGAAAATGAATTTTGAATTAAATCACCAAAATTCAAAAATGAAGTACTTACTACCTATTATTTAAAAAACAATTTATGGACAGAAGAAAATGAATTTTGAATTAAACCACCAAAATTCAAAAATGAAGTAATGACTACTTACTACCAAATATTTATGAAAAAACTTGATGGAAAATATCAAAAAGAAAATGAATTTTGAATTAAACCACAAAATTCAAAAACCCAAGTAAAAAACACTTACTACCTACTATTTAAAAAAAAACAACTTTTAGAAATGAACAAGAAGGAAAAGAATTTGGATAAAACATTACAAACAATTATATATGGGACCAATTCTGAAAAACTTTCAAGAATAAAGAAATGGCAGTACAAACCACTGATACCATTTAAATGAATAAACTTATTGTGAAGTAAAATTAATGAGAATTTTATGTCAAATAAACAGAAATATTAAACATATGGCATTAATAATAAAGGAGTGCATTTGGATAAAAAGCAAGAGCAAAATAAAATTTTGAAAAAAGAAAGGAAAAACTATATATAAATAAATCCATAAGAAAAAGATGATCATATAATAAATGTCAGTTATAAGAAAGACAATTAAAAGAGTAATTGAAAAAACATAATACTAGTGGAACGATTCATAAGAATTAAGAAAGAAACAAAAATATAATACAAAATATATGCTACCAATGACCAGAAGGAGATTGTGATAACAGTCAAAAAATGACAGAGAATTAAAAACTTTACACTGAATAATGAGTGATAATTATATTATACCAGTTTCCAACCACAAGGAGAAATAAAATGTCAGCAGAGCTAACCATTGAGAAAAATAACTGAGATAGAAATTCACTAAGATAGAAATATTAATAGATCTGTTCGTATACGAAGTGAAATATCCAAAGATATTTAATTTTTTTTAATAGTCATAAGGTGGACTATTCTTATATAATTTTTATAAATGACTGTCTGAGATAAGTCCAGCAGTATTATTATGTATTGATCAGAGATGATTTACCTCTGTAATCAATAAATGACGTAGTATGGCCAGCAGAGTGTGAAGCCTACAGAGCCCCTCTGGACACTGCCCCAGCTAACGTATTAGGGAATTTTAGGGAATAAATATCCCAAGGATAAAGAAACAAGTTAAGAAGAAAATGGAAAAATAAAAAATAACGAACCTCAGATGACTATTACTATCAGTAAGAATCCAGTTAATAATGAAATATAGATAAGCTCAAAAATATAGGAGAAAAAATTTTTAGAAATGTGAAGGAAGTAAAGAAATATAATTTATAATATAATGTCATAAGCAATTACTTCAGACAAACTAAGTATGATCTGAACTAATCACTTCTGGAAGAGAGCAATCTGTAGCGTGACAGATAATCCACACAAATGCATTACTCAATGATCATTAATAAAGCTCTAATATATGGAATATCCAGATGAGAATTAATTAAAATGCACTATTTACTAATATATTCACAAGAAAGGTTAAATAAAGACAAATTCTGCAAATAATATAATATAATACAAATTTAAAAAAAAAACCCAGGAAACTAAAAGTGATAACAACAAAATTACCCAGGTAAGATAGAAGCAGGCAATTAATATACCCCGACAAGGAAACCAGACTAGAAGAAACAAAGGCATACACAGCGAAAAATTTACTGAAGACAGAAGAAAGAAGAATAATTAAAACCAAAGAAGAAAGAAGACTAATTAAAACTACTACTACAGAAGAAGGAAGAAAGAAGAACAATTAAAACTACCGAAGATAGAAGAAAGAAGACTAATTAAAACTACTACTACAGAAGAAGGAAGAAAGAAGAACAATCAAAGTTACTGAAGACAGAAGAAAGAAGAATAATTAAAACCAAAGAAGAAAGAAGACTAATTAAAACTACTACTACAGAAGAAGGAAGAAAGAAGAACAATCAAAGCTACTGAAGAAGAAGAAAGAAGAACTAATTAAAACTTAATCTACCGAAGAAGGAAGAAAGAAGAAAGAATCAAAACAACTGAAGATAGAAAAAGAAGAATAATTAAAACTACTGCTACTGAAGAAAGAAGAAAGAAGAACAATCAAAGCAACTGAAGACAGAAGAAAGAAGAACAATCAAAGCTACTGAAGACAGAAGAAAGAAGAATAATTAAAACCAAGGAAGAAAGAAGACTAATTAAAACTACTACTACAGAAGAAGGAAGAAAGAAGAACAATCAAAGCTACTGAAGACAGAAGAAAGAAGAATAATTAAAACTACTGAAGAAAGAAGAAAGAAGAATAATTAAAATCAAGGAAGAAAGAAGACTAATTAAAACTACTACTACAGAAGAAGGAAGAAAGAAGAACAATCAAAGCTACTGAAGAAGGAAGAAAGAAGAACAATCCAAAACTAAAGAAGAAAGAAGAATAATCAAATCTACTGAAGAAAGAAGAAAGAAGACTAATTAAAACTACTATTACTGAAGAAAGAAGAATAATCAAAACTAAATCTACTGAAGAAGGAAGAAAGAAAAATAATCAAAATAAAAACCAAAGAAGAAGGAAGACTAATTAAAACTACTACTACTGAAGAAAGAAGAAAGAAGACTAATTAAAACTACTACTACAGAAGAAGGAAGAAAGAAGAACAATCAAAGCTACTGAAGACAGAATAAAGAAGAATAATTAAGACGACCCATATAAAACAAAAACCCCATAGGGATAGAACCCCAAAAAACCCCAAAATCAATGAATGTCCAAAAAGAAAGTATAACACCCTAAAAAACCATATCACTGTAAAACTGACAAAAAACTAGAAGTGTTAGTAGTATTAAATATTAGTGCATTCAAAAGTTATTGTGTAGTTTGTATAAACAAATCTTCACCGTTCCCCCATGGTTGAATATTTCATGTTAAAAACTAGAGAAAGACTAGTAAATATATTGATAATTCACCATAGACAAGTGCAAGTGATCAAATTATAAATAATAAACTTTAAAAAAGGTGCATGAGTTACAGTACAAAGCAATAAACTTTAAGTTTTATGAACAGTGTCTACTTTGATAATGAAATAGTAATGTTACTAATAAAAAGCTACTAAAACTGTATGAACATTCCATAGAATGGAATATAACTTAGATAGCCAGGGTTATACTTAAAGAGGGGGCATAAATCTTGTAAAATGGGGAATTACAAAACAAATTGTTAATGTTGCGTAGTATAAGATGTTAACCATTATATGTAACCAGGATGTCAGATTCCTATTACAGATAGTAATTAGATAAGTAAGAATTATCCATAAGAAATGTTAGTGTTATAATTTGTTATTTTATTGTTCATTTTAATTTAGGAATGACATATCTAAAATTAGATACCATTCCAATGTTATAGAATATTTTTTATTTATGTTATTAGATAATATACTAAGCAATGTTATTCAGAACACCAGTTTTGATATAGAGAGATGTTATATGTTAATTATATAATCAATAATTTATGTTATACCAGTCAGAGAAGGATATAAAATAACTACATTAATAAAACATTTGGAAATTAGCCACACATCAGATCTAGGCCAAAGCATAAATTTTAACTGCAGAATAATTAACAAACCTAGTCTTATAAACCAGATAAAATGACAATATTTAGGCAAGATAAACTCAACATATTAAATACTATGTAAATAAGGCTTTCTAGAGATATGGTCATTATATGAGTAAAATTATTTAATTGTCTAAAAAGATACCATTAAAACTGAAATAGATTCACTGACAGTATCATAAGGGGAGTCATATACAAATGAATTATATTAAAAAACCATCATTAATATACTAAATTGCAATAAAATAAGTGAGAATTGATAATTATACAAATTTCAGATTTAATAGAATAATAATTATATTAGGGAAAATTGCTATTATTTACATAGAAGACAGGAAGTATAATTTTAGGCCTACCTCCCAAAAATTATAAGAAATATAATTTTCAGATAAAACTTTGTAATACTAACTTAATTACTATCAAAATAAGTAGAATAGAATAGTGAAAACGAATATGTATTTTATATTTCAAACAGTTAAGTAATAACGAATTTATTTTATGAGCATAATGTACATTTTTAAAGTGTGTCGGAAGTTATGGCAATTTGAAACAATGTATGAGATATATTATATAGGCTAAGATTTTCATGAGACGAAGGAAATACAGACAGTTTATTATTATACCTCGAAGAGAGCACTTCATGTGAATATTTGATAGAACCATCCTTTAATGGCCGTTACGTTATAACGAAGTTCGGAATCATTTTATGTAAAACTAAATTTTTAACTATTTTAATGAAAGTGAAGTGGTGAAGTTGACCCATGAACTACATAACACCTATAAACGAAATCACATATAACTAATTAAATGAAATAACACTGAAATCGCACCAAACACCAAGTGAAAATTCGAGGTTAACTGACACGCATAAACACCAGTAGATATACCCATTTAACAACATTTTTACACAAAGTGAACTATTCCATGATACACCAGTGACAATAAACTATACCCCAGAAGATCATATACCATTGCGAAGAACATTTAACCGAAGAAGGGACATATTATCTCAACAAGTACTTTGTTTACATTAGAAGCTATCAACGCGCATGCGTCAGGCGGCCATTTTGATCCAGGATCGTCACCGCAATTAGAGACGACTAGACTGCTTTCTGGTTTGAACAAAATTATATATAAACTTTTATTATTAATAATTACCATTACATTGTTTAAATTTAAGACATTTCTTGAATTGTAAGTGTTATACTTTCATGTCCCTGACCTTCTCTGGCTTTTTATATAAATAACCGTTCAAAGAACCTGTTTAAATAATACAACTGTAAAACTTCTAATATCGACCGACCCTGAGCGAGTCGATATGGCTTTGTAACCTCGATTAATTAATCGACCAACTTTATTATTGTGTTTAATAAACGTTTTTGTTTGTTTTTTGGTAAATTGAAGTTGATTTCGCTTATAAAAGGACATAATCATTAATTAACCAAGAAAACTAGATAATCTTTAAAGGCAGTATATGCGAAACTACAACATTTCAAGAGTAAGAAGAAGAGAGCCGTTTTCGCCTAACTTGAAGTTAATTGGATTATCTTTTTAACAAATTTACAGAACAGAAATTTATTACCAAAATAAACACCATACTATTATAATTATAATTACGATCAACAACCTATATTTATTCCTAAATATTAAGCACATAAATGCACCGAAAATATTTTTTCCGAAATTATTTTTTTTTTATAAATATAAATTTTAAATTTATATTTTATTTCAATTTGCTACCACAGCAAAATACACTGAGTTTATTTGATAATAAAAAAGAACCAGGAACTTTACCAAATAGACGATTCCCAGAGCGGAACGTCACTACTACACATACACACCATAAAAATTATCCTGGATAATATTATACCAGAACACTCTACAATTACAATTATAGTATGGTTTTATTACAAAAGCGAAGATCAACAGTGAGAGTATAACGAAGACAAGAAAATATTAGCTACGTTACTACACACATTGTAAATTAAGCTATATTTTGCAATATCGTTTTATTACAAAATCGACTAGCACAACCAGTGGGACTTACAGGAGAGCACAATTCTCATACATCCACCTTTTATTTATTTATTAATTCATTGTTCTATTACCAATTTGGCTTCCATCGCGGGGCCTGAAGGAGGCGGAAGTCACGGTATTATTACAACATACAAAATTATATATGTAGGCCTATATAATGTTTATTAATTCTCAGCATATAAAATTTTGTATTACTATAGTAAGCCGAATCTATTTTGAGATGTCACGTGAACAAAACTAAACGATTCAAATAGAGAACTCTATTTAAAAAATTTGTTTACTTCAATAAAAGACCTCATCTTCAGTAGCTGTAACGGTGTGCGAGAAACATAACGAATATTATATCCTTGACTGAGTTCCGAGATAATTTCGAGTATCTTCCTGTATAAAATCGTTAATGTGACATTCTGTTTCTCAATATCATCAATAACAATCGGGAAGGATAGAAAAATTATAGGCTACCAAATAATAAGTATAGAGAATAGCGTTAAGGAACAGTGATAAATAGCCCTGAAATTAATTTTAGTACTATCCTTTAAATTACTAATTAGTCATAATCCTATTACCACCAAATTACGAGGTTTATATAATATCAATGGGCTGGTATTTGGTCAGGCGATACGCTTGTGTATACTATAGTGTAATACTGAGAGACAACATTTCGTATTACTATGGCCGTAATGTTCCACGCCCCAATTAACTCTAAATTCACTCCCAATATATAAATCAAGTAATAAGCCGTTTGTAGATATATTTTAAATTACTTTTTATATATATAATATTTAATATATATTATACCCTTAAAAGAAATACAGTGCGTTACTCTAACTCTAAGCTAAACTCAAAGGTATATTCTAGAATCAAGGTATTTTTATTGGTGTCTTACAGAGTTTTCAAACGACAGATGTAAATCATTCTTTTACACGATGTTAAACACAAAAACAAATTTCTGTACGTTGGTGAAAACCTCTGTCTCGAAGATAACGTTCTTTTATATTCTATTTTAACGTGTCCCCTTTTGTGATCTGCTAAAACTTTCAAAGCAACCGAGTCCCAAATACGCACGTTGGCCTATTCAGTCTCATTGTTCCGCGCAACGACATGTATCAGTTAGGAATACATTACGCAAAGAAAAAAATACAAAAACCTTTATAAAGGGCGTCTTATTACGCATTCGTATAAGATTTATCGGTAATTCAAATAAGCGCGTTCAAAAATAGAATTAGGTTACGTCGTGGCAACTTGGTAACAGTTTGTTTGCTACAAACAATTTGACTCCTTAGAATTTCCATTCAAAATAAATTTATTTAGTATTTAAAGACAGCCTAACCTGCCACATCTAAACTACTTTGGTGGTATAAAAAAGAGGTCATTATATTATTCTGTTTATCTTCCCACCCCACGTTAGTTGTATGAAATCACAGCATGACTCTGTAATGAAGGTGTAATGAAGCTTACTGAAGCAATAAACTCTCTTAAGCGTGAATCACAATAATAATTATTGAGAAAACGTCTTCTGCAAAATTGTTTAAAATGCTTTTAATTCCCCAATAATAAAGAAAATTACAATAATTTAAAGTTAATATGATTATAAAACCCATAAATTATTTTCAGACTCTAATTTGGATTTGAAAACTGTAGGTCGAAGAATAATTTTTCCTTTAATAATGACAACACACACACACACACACACACACACGCTTGTGGGCGCGCACGCTCGCGCGCATATGTATGTAATGTATTTATGTATGTACGTATGTATGTTGCTTTTTGCTTACTTATAAATCTTACATAGCCTAAAACCATATCATCTGCTACAGACCATCCATTCCACAAACCCGATATACCACTCTGTATAAGCCTACACAAATCGTACAGTCGAGTAAAATACAGATTCAACACGTGGGGTTACTGTTGTCCAATAAATCAAGATTGAGTTTCAAAAATAATAAAAGTACAATGTTTTCTACATTAAACAAATTACATACATAATATTGTCTAGATACTAAGTGTTTGAAATAAATGTTTTTATATATTTAAGTGTAGTAAGAGATGCATACGCGAGTGTTCAATTTATAGTATATTACCCTTGGCTTAACATATGGTTATGACGGTCGCACGGATCCTCGTGTTATACAGTGGAAACAGGAAAACTGACACCAGATAAACTCACTAATTACAACTGTAATTACTGTTAAGTATAAACAAAGACGCTCGTATACAATTCTTCAAGTTAAAAATTGTCCATTACACAGCAACTTAACACAACATAAATATCACTTTAGTAAGAATGTCGCACTAAATAATACACAATAATTACTTTACACTAAACCGTAAGTCACAATAACACTAACTCCGAGAAGCACTGTAATCTATCAGAAACTAGGCCTGCCGCTGGTGCTTGTATTTATACACCGCTGAGGTTCGAGAATAATCAACCATTCTCCAAGTGACGCGTCGATAATTGTGCAGTTACAGGCACTGGAAAGCTCTGGAAACTACATCAATGTCCGACCTACACACATCGCGCTGACCAAATGCCGGTATAATAATGATAAACGTCAGGAGAGCGTGTCTAGTGGGCTGCGTAATCACAGCGCCTGTAAAGTGTCAGGAAGCCACTTTTATCTATCACCTTAACCTAGCACTGACGCCTCATTAAGGATGTTTGGCCCTAACTGACAAATCGTCTCTATAGTAATTTGTTGTATGGCAGTCTAGGTGGGTGACCTTGAATTTCGGCTGTCATTCTTATTGTAGGCCTATAGAATAAAAAACAACAGTGTTTCTCTTTTTTACAGTGTAGGCCCCTTCCCATTTAGACTGGAGTTTTGGGGAGAATACACGACGGTGTTTTGGGTTGTACGTCCAAACCTGGGGTCCTTCTCTGAGACCCATACTGTTACTGTGTGTATCGTACCGCGTAGTCTATCTTCAGCCATCCCCATATCAAACAATTCATTTTTCAGAGTTTTTTCTTTAATTGCAAAGAATAATTCTGCGGCTCTTGGAAATGATTCTCAGGTGACCCGAATACGAATACGAAGTCAGCAGTAAGACAATCCTGTCACCCAAACGCTAGTTTTGCTAGTCATTCCTGTTGTGTCGTGTACTGATGATGTATTAGCTATTAGGAATAATGGTATATGCTAATCCCAGTCTGTTAAGTTCTCTCAAAAATTACTGATAGATGCTGCTCAACCGTCGTATTGAATTTCTCAGCCATTCAATAGGACGTCTGCCATTTCGTCGGCCTGAGGATGGAGAGACTTTCGAATACAAAGAAGCCGAAATAATTTTTTTTTATCCAAACTCGAAACTTCTCTATTTTGCGTTTGTGTTTCCATAGGGACTCCACAATAGCAACATAAGTTGTAAACTAACGCCAATGTCACAGTAGTAACCTCCTCATTTGGAATGCATAAGCTTTCACCCACTTAGTAGAGTATGTGAAGCCTTATGAACCGGCTTCCATTACCTGTAACTGGGAAAGATCTACCACCAATGCCTCTCTCTTGAATTGCAGTCCAACATCATGCTGTCCCATCTTCTCCTTGCTTTTGGTATGTGGGTCCTCTCTTGCAGCACATATTTCACAGGTCTGACACCATTCCTCTAAACATAAAACCAATAGTATCGTTTCCGTATATTATTTATTGTTTTATTGACTCCAAGATGACTTCCAGATGGTCCATTATGCATTTCCTTCAAGAAGAGTGCACTTAACTTTTGAGAACTATCAGCTGCGTGACCACGTCTTGCCCATCTCCATTTTTCCACGACCTTTTCAGCAATCAGTTCTCCAAAAGTGGAGTTTCCCCTTGAGCCCAATAGCTCTTCAGCACTCCGGAACCATACGGAACAGGTTGACTCTCAGAGAGATGACCCTCCTCTTTTGCCGTCAAGATCGGTGCCGTATATTCGTCAGCCATCTGTTCTTGTCGGAAATCTTCTGTCTTCTGTCGGATATCTACAGTAGTGGCTTGAACTTGTTGACTCGCGTATGTTCTTCCTTTTGGCGACAATGTCGGCAATCTCCCGATAATGCCGACTTTTCTTCTAACATGGCTTTCGAGATAACCCATCTCCATTACCATACAAACGCCCACGCTGATGTTGTACCTTGAAGTTGTATTCTTGCAACTATTCGAATCATTTGCCAATAGCCTTTTGGGACTTTAAACCTCAAGAGACATGCAAGGGCAGCATGGTCGGTACGTAGTAAAAACCCTCTCTCATACAGATATTTATGGAAGTTTTTCAAAGCCTAACCTTTGTACGTCAGCCAGCAGCTCTCTCCTTGTAACGCAACACTTTCTCCCTGCTGTGGAAAGCCCTTTGCTGTAATACGCTATTACTTGTTCTTCTCCGTTTTCAACTAGAGATAAAACTCCTCCTAGACCATTCTTTCTAGCGTAGGTATCCCTACGCTGTATGATGTACTTCCTTTCGAAAGCTCGGAAAGCAAGAATTGGGTCTAAGTATAACGCAATTTTTAAAGTTCTGAAGGCTTGTCACAGTCTGTTTACCACTGGAATGTTCGCTTATTTTCCGTTATTGCATGTAGTGGTTTATCAATAGTAGCGAAACTTTTACGAAAACGTCTTTAATAACAGCATAACCACCAGGAAACTTCGGAAATTGTGTATAGTCTTTAGAACGGGCCAGTTTCTCATAGTATTTACTGGGATCCATTACTGGGGCCAGCACAATAACAGTCGCCGTAATAAACATTGAATAAAATACACATTTAACACGCTTCTCACTAATTAGGACGCGCGTTATTGCAAGAAAACCAGATCCCGAGACCAAATAGCCAAAATATTGTTTTTCCTCCTGAAATAGATTACACATTTTCAGGCTCAGCTTCAGTTGGTTATCGCGAATTGTTGTTACAACTTCTTCAGGTTTTTAATCCTAAAATAACTTTCCGATAACTATGATATCGTCTTAAGAAGACCAGATTCATTAGTCTTTCAAGCATTACAGAGTTCAAATGGCATGATTTTAAACTGGAAGAGGTAACTTTGAGTGGGAGTCGAGAAAGATGTATTTTCGTAATCTTGATGAAGAACTCTGAGCTCCAGACACCGTGTCAAGCGTATCGTCTACGGTATGTAGTGTATAACAATTACTCTTTGTCACGTAGTTTAGATTCCGGTAGTCTAGACCGAAACGTAACCTGGCATGCTTCTTTGCTACCAGCTCAACCGGAGAAGATCAGACACTTCACGAAGGTTCAGTAACTCCCTCTGTCAACATGTCCTGTAGTCCTGCGCTAGCCAAGATATTTCCTCCTCCTTAGCTAACGGAGGATCTCGAGGAGGTTGGCGTATCGACGTCATGTCCCTTGTCTCTGTGCGGTGTTGTACAAGAGAGGTTATTCCTAATAACTGGCCCCGAACTGCAAAAATATCACTAAGTTCAGGTAAAATCTGTACGAATTCTTCAATCTCAGCTCTTGAGAGATCGTCAGAAGGTCTATTCAATAACTCTCTTAGGACTTCTCATAAAAATTAAAAATGTCTGTAGCCCTGTGGTTTTTGTTGCGTCATTCCTGTCACCCAAGCCACAGGGGAACTTTACCCGTATGTGCGTATTGTTATGTAAAGTGACAGCCTGGTCCACAATATTTTCTACTTTAATAGGAACGTTTCTGGTTGCGTCTGGCTTTACTAAACTTCTGACAATTTGTATGTCTGGTGTCCTGATTGTTTGGTGTTCAAATTTACATCACTGTTTGCCCCTACTATCTACCTCCGTTTTAAGTTACGGCCACTTGATTTATCACATCCATTGATTTTTCTGATGTATTTGTTATAAGCAGCATTACTTCTTCTTGCCCGATTCTTAGGACTTTGCTTGTTACAGAACAGTAACTTCCATCACCTAATTAGTATCCAACTTTTATAAATCAATTACAAAAACACTGTTTAAAGCTATTATTCTGACACCAATGTTACGACAGTCGTATGGATCGTCGTGCTGTACAGTGGAAACGAAATAACTGCCATCAGATGAAGTCGCCAATTACAACATTTTAAATGAACATAAACACTCACAAACAAATCTTCAAAGATTTTTCAACGCACAACAATAAATTACATTAAATCACTTTAATTTAACAAACAATAAATGTCAACTTATTAACAGTGTGGCAGTAAGTAATAGAAAACAATGACTTAAATCACTTACCATAAGCCGTAAGCAAAAGTTTCAATAAAAAATTCACTATGTCTCATAATCTTAATATATTTATATCTGTCTATCTAGCTACCTATTATATATATTATATATATTGCAACTCTACTTATATGCGTTGTTGTTGTGTTGTGTTGTGTTGTGTTTGAGTACCTACCTGCTGTCCGATCTTGCGGCTTCTTCCGACTAGGGCGTGTGGATTTTGGATTTGAATTTCGCAAGTTAGTAATCTCAAATTTATGGCAACAACACACAAAATAAGTCACTTTAAAGGGGAAGAGTTTTGTGAGACTGGTAGGCTTTATCGTACAACAATAAAACAATGCAATATTGGGAAATAAAACGTTGTTTATTGCTCCAATAACACACAAGAATAAAATGGTTATTATATTATCAATTATCTTACAGTCTAAACAATGAATCTATGTGGACTAATGTTTTTCAATTGGTTGATAATTGAAAAGAAACTAAACTCGTTATTTGACGAGTTAATTGCAATTGAAAATTTAATTAATTAATTGATTTAATTTAATTAAATTGCTTTTACTAAATTGAATTTAAATGCTAATAAAACAAAAAATACAAAAACTCTTAAGTTAATTAGAATACTTTTCAAAAATAAATTAGGCGTGACAGTCTAGTTCACGTCATTTCATTTTGTAGTGATTTGACTCTGTTATACTGCAGTATGAGCTAATAATTAGATTGTTAGTTAAGATTTATATAGCGCCTTTATATTATTTCTATTTTCTTAACTACAGCTTACTAATGACTTAGACTGCTATACAGATTATCACAATGAATTTATTCTTATTTACTAGAGTCTTTGATTTTTGTATGGCACCTGAATGGTTCAAATTACGATGCTTTTAATTGAAAAATGAAGAAAATTTGATGTTGTAAAATAAATAAGTTGATTTTGCTTTCCTGTTATTGAAGTGGATAGTAGAGTTGCTCCAAATATCCCTCGCTGGTCCCGATCCGATCTGCTAGAGAAAGTAATCTGCTTAGAGCTCCTGAATTCGGTCGTTGAGTTCAGAATTCGGCAACACTCTCCTCTCCTGCTGTTTGTTGAATATTTTAACGTCTACGGCTCTCTGCTGGAACTGGTTTACGTCCCTCATCGATTCGCACGTCGCACGTCAGCGTGTGTGTGTGTGTTTCGTTCGAGTGGTAGCTCTGCTCGTCAGCTGTTCACCAATGATTTAGACGGCCTCTCTGTCGTATTCTTGAAGTCTGGTCTTGAAGTCTGGTGGATCTCTTGCGTGCTTATGACCACAGCTTGCAGTACACAATAAACTTGGTTGTTGTAATGAAGAGTATCTGACTTGACGCAATAATTACGAGTTGTACAGTTGATCTGTATTTACTGTGTTCGTAATTATGTGTGGTGACCACGTAGAGTCTTCTGATGAATCTTCACAACTATGGTTACGAGACGATCGAAGAATTACGTCTTTACTTCGCAAGTACTGGCAGAAGAGTGATGGTTCAGCCCGAAAACACCGCACTGGTCGGGAATTCGTCAAATGATTTGATTGGCTGACACGCTCTCCCTACTACACAAAATTTGAATTCCCTTGGTCCGTGAGAATGAAGTTAGATTCTCACAGACGGAGAATTATTATTATTACTAATATTATTATCCGGCGGAACCAAATTGTCGGTCCGGATTTCCTGTGATAGTTCATTTTTGCAATATCTTGGTTGAAAACCAAGTTGTGCTAAATCTAAAATATACAATCTGTTGGAAATTATTATCTTTATAACATATTAAAATCTCATTAATGTAGCTCTATTTTTCCAGAAGTTATTCAATTAAATTAATTAACTCTTTTATTTGTTAATTATATTGCGTAAAATTTGCACACGTCATTACTAATATTGTAAGAATACCCTGTATGCCGGTCCTTACAAAAAATAAAAAGTAGATGGAAAATTTTATAAAAAATAAAATTTTCAATGAAAAAATTTTTACAACGGTGTTTCTTTCATACTATTTCTTCCTCTCCTCCCGTCTTCTTTCTTGTCCTTCTTCTTATCTTCTTTCTTGTCTTCATTCTTGTCCTTCTTCTGGTCTTCATTCTTGTCCTTCTTCTAGTCTTCATTCTTCTGGTCTTCTTGTCTTCCTTCTTCATTCTTGGGTAAACCAAGGTACTTTGTGTTATCTCGACTGATGTTTAGTTTGGAGCATCTAATTTATTTACTGATACGGACCTTGTTCTTCTCTAAAGGTTTCAGGGTATTGTTTTCTTCCTAATTACAAACTTTATTCTTCCTTCTTCTTCTTACTATTTGGGGTATTTTGGTATTCACCACTCTTAAACTGATTCTCTTTCTTCTTGATATGGTGTTATTTAATTTGTTTACTGCTCCTAGCTTCCTGGGTAAATTACTGATCTTATAATATGAGTTGCTTTCAATACTTTCTTTGATATTTAAACAGTGGTTTTTATATAAGGTAATGAGGATTTTTATTTTATCGTGGTTCATTCCTTTGATTTCCTTAAATCTCATTCAATATTATTTTAACATATGTGTTGTAATTAAACTTTATGATTTTATATGACTTAATAATTAGTGGATTTTCTGTCACGCTACAATATTTCGGCAAACATTTTGGCTATCTTGGATTTCGCCTTAATTTATTAGTTTCCGAGATATTAATAATTAACAGTTTGGGTGTGGCCCTTCCTTGTACAGCGAGCTGATTACATAACGGCCACGTGTGCGTCGCTTTATAAAGCATTATTTTCATCGCTCTACATACAAATGGAGTTTTGACTATTACAATTTATTTAAACATGATTCTAGTATACGGTTGACATATAACCCCAAATAATTAATATTTGGTGCTGTTATAATATATATATATATATATATTATATGTATAAGGGAATTCAGGGTAATATGAGCAATGTGAGGAATATGAGCGGAGTTAATACTTAACCATATTTGTCAAAGACGGAAAGTTATTTTCCCCTAGTTTTGTGTTGGTAACGCTATTTGGATTGTTATTGTGCAGTGCTGAAAGTGGCACCACGCTAGATCGCACCGCACCTCTGCTTTGTCAAACGTATTTTAAGCTGAGTGGTCATTTAAACTTATTACGAATTTGTCTCCATAGTTATTCAAGCGTCTAAATAATTAAGATTTAATTACCAATATATTGTTATCGTACAAAATAATTAATATTCTGCCGTAAATACTATTTAAAATAAAGTGGCCAACACATGTTTGGCCTAGAGCAGTGCAGGTTATGTGCTTATATTCGTAGGTTAAACATAATAATTTAAGATTTATTATGGTTCTACACTCGGGGGATATGAACATCTTATTTCACTTACGAAATATAACCGATGAGCGGGATAATTTCCAAAACTGTGTAAAAAATGTCTGTACAAGACATTCCTGTAATTTCTCCACTACCAATAGTTAAGTTAGTAAGTTCACAGGGAAGAAAGCAAGGAACTTCTAAGGAACTCACGTCAGCTGGTTAAATTAAAGAACATAAAAAAAGACAAAAGAAGGAGAAACATTTTTAAACAATTCCAACAACATATTTGTATCTTTACGGAAAATAATTAAATAATTAAGAATGCCACATGCCACGTTTGCAATGGTCAATATTCAATGAAGATAACAGTAGGGGAAGTGGGTACAGTGTTTAGAGTAAATACATTGGCTCAACAAGCTATGAATTGATTATGTTTGTGGTGGTTTTCTATGTTATTATTCTGTATAATTTTATATTTATCATTAATTAAAATTAAAAAAATAGATTATGCATTATTTTTATTGTAGTACAATTATTAACTCATTTTTACTTCTGAACGTTTCAAATTAATTGTACTTTTGTACTTTTTTGAAGATTGTTTAGTTATCTACTAAAGGTGAACTCTTGTTAAATATTTACACCTTTTTTGTATTACAGACGTTTTTACTTTATACTTAATTTCTAAATACAGTAATTATTTTTATATGTTTTTTGCAACTATTAGGGCATTTTTCAACAAAAACATGTGTTTTTAACAAATTGTTGTGGTATATTAATTTATTTTGAGTTGCTCATATTCTCCGCGTACAGAGGGAATATGAGCAGATATAGTTAAACTTATACTTTCATAATTTTTTTCATATGTGTTATTATTAAAACTTGAAAATATTTTTATAATTGATAAAAACATATCAGCAGACAAACCCATTATATTATTTTTTTTGAATTTGTGATTAAATACATTTTTTATTAGCTTCAAAGACTAAGTTCCCACCTAATTCCCAATTTAAATAAGTGATTAGAAGACATGAATAACGCATTTCGGTAATAATAATCATTCAGCCTGCAATATAAACTGTAACAGAACTTGCATGTTGAGACAGGGAGTAGAGCCAGCTGTTCTCTGCATGTGTGTACACACGTAAAAGGTGTGTGTGAGTGCGACTAGTTCATTCATGAAAAGCACCATACTTTTCAGTAACGATATAAATTATTGTATTTAAATTAATTTATAATGCTTGTGTGTATGGTAGCGAAAAACTAAAGACACCAAAATGTGTGGTTAAAAATAACAAACAAGTGTATAAAAAATAGTGAAAAACATACAAAAAGTGTTAGTGTAGGAAGTTAAAAATGAATAGTAATTATAGCAATTAAGATAAAGAAAATCGGTTTGTGCATGATGAACGCCTAGAAAATTATCGATCGAATGAATATCGGATAATGTGCTAAAGACTTCGCAATTCGCGAAGACGAGCAAATTAAGTGTCATTAGAAAGTGTGGGGTAACATTGACGCTCTTAACAATTTCAAACATGCAGAATATTGTCGAGACACGATTTCTGGCGCTCTGGGTATAAATACGAGGACGCGCAAACATCGTTCTCTTTCTCGTCAGAGCATCTTAGCGGCCGGAGGCTCTGCTCAAGAACTACAACTTTTCTTCGTTCGACTACTGATGTAATCGGAGGCTATGTCCAACAACTAGAACTTCTAGATTTGATCGACGACCATGGCAGCCAAAGAATCTACTTAGAAACAACAACCACAGTAGATCAACCACAAGCAGAGTACGAGCATCCAATGATCCAGAGTACGAGCATCCAGCGGACGGGGGACGACTAGACTCCTAGAATACCCGACTCCAGGACTTCCAGGACCGAAGAGGATCATCCGTATCCACGACCGAAGAGGACACGCTTAAGATATACCACACAAATAACAGTGTGACAAATAAAAATGTTTATAAGAAACCGAGACTGAACCAAAAGACTTTAAATATTAAAGAAAAAAATGAATAAACAATTCGATTCTAGTATGAGTCAAGTAACTGTATAGTTGTAGATATGTTTTTGTTTGTAGGTTAAGTACAGTAATATGAAAGACTGTGTAACGATAAGAGTTAGCAGTAACTGTAATTTAAATATAATTGTTAGTAGTAAATGATGACCTTGTCAGAGAAATTAATAGACAGCAATGCATATGCCATAACAAAAAGAAATTAATATAAAAAAAATTAAAAGAGTAGATAATCAGTAAGATAAATGAGCTAGCTGAGAGCAGCATAGAAAATTAATAACAATGTATTAGCAATAAGATTTTATAATATGTTTTGTGTCAAATAAGACTATGAATTATACGTAGTAGATACGTAAAAATACGAATCATTTGGAATCGTAAAATAAATAAGAAATTAACGTGTAATCTAAGATTGCAAATTACCCGTAATAAAAATGTCAAAATAATAATGAGTTTCTAAACCGCAAAACAAATTTTAAAAAAAGTGTTAATAAAAATCGAAATAATTTATAAACAAATCAAATAGCATTATTATTATTATGATTACAACCTTTTTTCTTGCACACACACGAATTTAATGTAATGTAATGTACCTAAAGATATGTCACACATCAATTATTAAACACATTAAATTTGGTAGTGTTGTAAATGGCGCCCAACGTGGGGCGCGACCATAATAATTTAAAAAATTTTTTGAGTTAAATGAATGCTCTAAAGAAAAGTGTGTTAAAGAAAACAAATATATTGTATGGAATAACTAGTATTGTAGTAAATGTTATTTTAATGTTATTTCAAATTGTTGTGTATTATAAGAACACAACTGGCGCTCAACAAGTAATAAATTGTAAATGATGTGTAATCGTAATAGTAATATAATAATAATAATTAATAATAATACATAATACATAATAAATAAAGCGTAGCATAACCGGGTATCGCCAATAATAATTCTTTTAAATTATAATATAATAAAGAATAAATTAAAGTAAGTCAACATGGCAGTATCGGGAAGTTTAAGGATGGAGAAAGCAATCGTAGATATGATGCAAGCCATCAATTATTAAACACATTAAATTTGGTAGTGTTGTAATATATATAGACCGGCCGCTGGCGATTATATTTATACCCCGCTGAAGGTTCTAAAATAATCTACCCTTCTCTCCAGGTGACGCATTGATCAATATTGCGCAGTTACAGACACGGGAACGCTCTGGAAACTATGTCAGTGTACGGTCTTGTACACATCCCGCTGACCGAATGCCCATAGAATAATCGACAAAGTCTGAAACAAGTGTCTGGAATAATGCGTAATCGCAACCCGTGTAAAATGTTGTTTCCTATGTCTGTTAGCTATCACCTCAAAGTAGCATATTCAAAATAACCAATAATCAAGTAATGTTACTTTTTGTTCATAATCTCATTAATATTTAGAAAGAATATAAAAATGGTCTTAGTTTTAGTACTCGAAAATATATTTTAACCTACGGGAAATTAATTATATCATTACAATAATGTGCAAGTAGCTGTAGCCTACAATCAATATTTTCAACAGTTAGTTAATTCGCATTCTTATGAACATGATTAATTATTGCAATTTCATATTTACAAAAGTTATTAAAAATAAAAACACGTGTGAATTTATAAATGTAATATTACAGAACTGTAAACTAGAAAGCATCATAGTGTTTACTCCATTGCGATTAGGCAGCCTTACGTAACAGTGGTTCCCAGGTCGACTGAATACGCTGTTTAAACTTTTTGACAGCTTCTTGAAATATTTGTTACTTGGATACAAATATTTATTGTGGTGGAAATCCATCGATAATGGAAACAATAAAACAATTTAAGGTTTTATTAAACAATTTAATTGAAATTAGAAGACTTTTTAGATATTCTGCCCAGTCGCTATAACACATTACCCGACATTCACAGTACAATAACAGTCTCCTTGATAATAAAATAAAATAAACATTTAACATCTTCCCACCAATTATAATGCACTTTGTCTATATAAAACCTACTCGCTAATTATTATCGGCCCCGCTCCTTCCATTTTGTTTATATTGGTTTAAATAGAAACATCTTACTTTTGTGGCAACGCCACATTTATCTACACAATAATAATATCTCGCCAAAACCAATAATAAACGTTTAGGAGATATTTAAAGATAAAAATATGTCTCACTAGGAAAGTTCTCAAACGCCAGAGTAATACTAAACATTGAACGCTCACATATACATCATTTTTGTCTGTTTTATAACGTTCTGTTTCTTTCCTCATTTGTATTAAGTGTGTGAGTTATTCTTTACATATTCAAAGCATTTAAGTGTGTGTCTTAGCACTCAACCTAATAATTTGTGTCGGACTCGCTGGCTGCCAATGTTCTCTTGGTTATGAACTTTGTATTATCAGTTTGCCGGAGGAAACTTTGCACAGATATCGCAAAGTTTTTTTCTGTACTTCCTGTAATAAACTTGATAATTTTTTTTTAACTTTTACATTTTTGTAACATTCTTACTTTATCTAAAATGTGTCTTTGTAGCATAAACTGAGTTTTGGAAAATAATAATTATCCAACTGAATTCTGTAAATTTTAATATTTTTCAAATAGAACATCTAAAAAATTATATTTTACGGTAATATGTAAGGGTGGAATGGAGATTGTGTGCATGCAGACAAGCTATTAGCATGGAGATAATAAATAACATGGTTCTAATGCAAATGAACATACAGCAACTGTAAATCAGCTAAGCATATTGCAACTTGTGATTGCTTCCATTCATATTTGATAACTACTGCGGTGCTGTACCACTAACGTTGTTTGATCAGCTCTCGTTAACCACAACACCGTGTCGTCTAATCGTCTTATTTCATTCCGAGATCTAAAAATCTTATTTTGCTGTCTCAGTGACTATTTAATGACTTAATATTGTCTACATATTCTTTTAGAAAAATAAAATCTTAGAAGAATCCTTTCTGTGATTACACAGTTCACCTGAATAAAGTTAATCGCTGTTTCCTCTCATCATCTCTGAGTGGTTATTTGTTCACTTCAATTATCTAACCTTACTGACTGACATCTACGTTTCAAACATACACACCTCATTCTTTGCAACGTAAGATCAATAAGAAGTCCAGATGAGATTCACATATGGGTACGTTTCTTGATACAGCACTATAGAGACTAATGTTACCAGTCAAATCCCCACTTCCGCCAGTTGATTGTTGTATTCTACTATACGTACATATTTATGTTCGTTTCTGTCTGAGCGACATAATGTGTTACATTTATAATTGTGAATACCAAGTTCCACCCCAAAAGATGTATCCAATGTGTCTCCAAAAGACTCACATGAATGTTTTATCCAAACGTTTCTCTAGGAAGCGACTACGATTGTAACTATAGGATAAAAATGAATCCGAGGTGTGCTGGATTAGAAACAACGTATGTCAGCTGAGGAAGTCATCGACTATACTAAATATAACATAATGAAGTTGTAATCATTTTCCGTAGTCGGTGTCCTCTCATCAGCCAGTATCTTACTAGGTAATCAGATTCAGTAGGGAAAATCTGTTTCATGTGACATTTACAAAAAATTTAAGTTTGTGCTTCATGAACATGCTTGTAAAACGTTGTTTATATTACAAGAGCTTCTGATTACAGTATGATCAGAGCGCTTCCAGTATGTATATTACTTTTAAGTATTAGTATTTTATACGTATTTTGTAAAGAATAATGGTTTTACAAGTATTTTGTAAGTGGTTTCAAACATACCGGTTTTTACAATTTGTTTAAACTTCTCCGACATTACGCATTTTACTTCTCTGTTCTACACTTCCCTGTCACTACTCACATTACTTCTCTGTTCCACACTTTACTGTCAGTACTCACTTTACTTCTCTATTCTACGCTTCCCTGTCAGTACTCACTTTACTTCTCTGTTCTACACTTCCCTGTCAGTACTCATTTTACTTCTCTGTTCTACACTTCACTGTCAGTACTTACTTTACTTCTCCGTTTCACACTTCCCTGTCAGTACTCACTTCACTTCTCTGTTCTACACTTCCCTGTCAGTACTCACTTTACTTCTCTATTCTACGCTTCCCTGTCAGTACTCACTTTACTTCTCTGTTCTACACTTCCCTGTCAGTACTCAATTTACTTCTCTGTTCTACACTTCCCTGTCAGTACTCACTTTACTTCTCTATTCTATACTTCCCTGTCAGTACTCACTTTACTTCACTGTTCTACACTTCCCTGTCAGTATTCACTTTACTTCTCTGTTCTACACTTCCCTGTCAGTACTCACTTTACTTCTCTGTTTACACTTCCCTGTCAGTACGCACTTTACTTCGATGTTCTACACTTCCCTGTCAGTACTCACTATACTTCTCTGTTCTACATTTCCCTGAAAGTGCTCACTTTCCTTCTCTGTTTACACTTCTCTGCCAGTACTCACTTTTCTTCTATGTTCTACACTTCTCTGTTGTAGTTTCAAATAGACCAAATTGAAATATCGTAAATTTTATTAGTAAAACATTGTAAACTTACTTTAATGGGCTAAGATATTATAGAATGTGACGATACATATTTTGTCACTGTACAATGAAAGCATGCCAACGTGAGCAGGAAATGTAGTCACTTTTTATACAATTGTAAAGATATCAGAAATAGTACACAACACTTTTTTAAACCAGGTTTCATAGACAATAATACTCTTTTTTGTCCTAAAGCTGTTAATTGTCGATTGGAATTATCTTTGGTATGAACGTGACGTAAATGTAAGCGTAAAAAAGCGGACGTAATGAGTTCGTTTCGTAACCCATAATTCCACCACGCTCAGCCTACGTGCTAGCTAACCATCAAATGAGAATAATTCATCATATTGTGAGTAAATACAATTATTGTGTTCACGATACGACAGGTTCAGCATTAAAGTAAACTAATTTTAGAAAACGTTTACAATTTTTTATCTAGATGCCTACTATTACTAGTTCCTAAAATGTTTTCAGTATGTTTGCATATTATTGTTACCAAATTTAAATAATATTACGACACATTTAAATATATATTTAATTTATCAGACCTGTTAGAAAATAAAAGAAATTTATAACTTGTAATACCATAAAACAGGACGTATGAATGACGTTTCGGATCTAATGTGTTCACAGCAGCTGCAATAACGTCTACAAGAGGCGATAGATAACTTGTTAAAATAGTCTAACTTGTTGTTTACCGATAAAAGTCTGAGTATTATAAAATCTGAGTCTCTATAATTTGATTCTAATATGAATGGTATGTTTTATGACAAAAATGTTGGATTTAACAGATATTATTAGGTTTTTATCCTATCGCACCTTTTGTATCAAAACAATGGAAATAAAAAAGAGGATTGAGAGAGATGTTGGAATGACAAAAATGAAAACTTTGGGAAAAGTCGCATTCTAGTGAATGCCATATATACATAAGAAATCAACGAGGTATGCAAGGAATAAATGAACTGGTCGAAGTATGATGGTGGCGTGGGATAATCACATAGCACGGATGGGTGAGAAACCTTTACTGTTCTACACAACGAATGGACTGTTCACTGTAGATAGCGATTTCTTACCAACAATCGTTAGATTTTAGGATTTGTTGGATTAAGGTCGCTTATGGTTTCGTAGTGGTTTAGTAAATGTAACAGTTGTAAATCGAGGTTTTGTGTCAGCTTATTGTTCCTTAGTTTGTCAGTGCTCTCGGTATTGTACTGTTTTCGCTTGTATGTATTTTCTCTTCTACCTCTCAATGTATTCTGTGAATACAACATTCAAAAATATGACATTATAAAACGCGCTTAGTAGTTTTACTAAGTTATTTATTTAAACAACTGCATATGTAAATATTAAAAATTCAGTATTTTCTGTGGGTTTTAAATCAAATCAACTATAATACAATAAAAGTGAACAAATACAATGAATGAATTGCAAACAAATAAAAATCTTATTACAGCATAAACGAACTTACAAAACCAAATGATATTGCTTAGGTCTTGCCAAACCTCCATATTAAAACTTTGCAAGATCTTAGAATAAATTTTACAAGAGATATATCGGCCACGCCCTCTCTATAAATTCCCGGTAAGATCTGAATAACGATTATGAGACTTACATTAAATAAAAACACATAATTTAGGATGGTGAGTATACACCTCTACAAACACCTAGATTTTAACATCATTGTCTTGGGATAAAATTTTTCTAAGGCCTTCACGGCAGGTGACAGTTGTATTAGAACCAGTGGCGCTGTCGAAATGTTTGGTTTGTCTTTAAACCGTAGACCACACACAAACAGCCCGGTAAATTCTTCTAAAGTCTTGAGATAAATTTACAAAAACCTAATAATCCCCGCACCCGCGTTGCGTACATAGAAAGCCCGCAACGGAGACTAGGTGCGGTTCCAGCAAAACGAGGAGTCGTCATATCAATGAAGAAGAGCTGTTTTGTCACCCAAGAAAAACTTTTTAAATAATTGTTTTAAAGTATTGTTTTTAACATAATATTGTTACGACGGTCTCACTGATCGTCGTATGGTACAGTGGAAACAAAATACAAGACACCAATGAAGTCACTAAAAACCAGCTTTAATTATCACAATTAACAGTTTGCAGTCAACAAGTTATTCAACAAGATTATACTCGTACAATAATTCAAGTTAATCAGTCCACACAAATAATAATGTCAACTATAAAGAATTCCGCACTATAATCACTTTTTACTAATACACCACTTGAGACGCACCGTGTAAATCGCTTGTCAATAACTGAAAAAGTAAATGGCAGGTGTGGGCTATTTATAGTCTGCAGGGTTCCACAATGTGTCCTTAACAAGCAATCGAAAATTTTAGAGGATGCTTCAGCACGGCCTTGGTAGAGACACGCACCGTTGGCGAAGTTGAGAAGCTTGTCGAACAACACTATCCGATGTACGAACATGTTCCGTACTACGTAACACTGACTCGCATGTTAAGTGTCACGTACGCACACAGCATTACAGCTGGACTCTGCTGGGATAGCCGGGAAACATGTAGAACGGTAATGGCGTGACAACACCGATGCGAAGTTCCAATATGCTCATTATAAAGGTAGAAAGAACCAATAATAGACAGTAACTTGATAATAAAAACGAATTTATAAGTAAGAAATTTGAGTTTTAGTTACATGGTTAAGCGTTCCTGTACTTTACAGTTTTGTTTAAAAATAAATTTTATAAAAAATGTAACTGTATTTATAAAATAATAAGTTTTTAAACTTGTATACACTTTATTGTAAATATAGGCTTGACAACATCAGTTTTTAATAAAAAATGTTTCCACCTGACATATGTAGACATGTATCTCTCATGTACAGTATAAAGCGATAAGCAAAACAAACTTTCTGAAATAGGAGACTAACTTTTAACATTGAAAATATTTATAAGGACGTGTCGCACATTTGCGGCCGATCGCTGGTGCGTTATCGAAAATGGGAACCGGTGAGTTTCCATAGAAACTACTTCTTTGTTGTCAATGACGTAGTACACATATAAAACTTCGCTTATGAATGCGACTACATTTAACTTATAATCTGTACATTGGTAAATGAAGAATGAATTCATTGATTGGTGAATGAAGAGTGAATTCATTGATTGGTGAATGAACATAGATATATATATATATATATATATATATATATATATATTTTAGATTTATTGAAGCATTTTCAATTACCCTTCTCTGTGCATTGCATTTGTGCAATGCCTGTAAATTCTTTTTTAATTTTCATTTCAACTACTTAGGCTACGTTTCTTAAAAAAACTAAACTTGTGATGTTGGGATATAAATAATATTATATTATATTATAATATCTGTGTGTGTGTGTGTGTGTGAGCGCGCGCGCGCTTTACACAAACCCAAATAAAAAATAATGTCTTAATGTTGTATATAAAGAAAAGGTTAATTCTTCGTTTCTAAGTGGTTGTTTATTAGTTATTATAGCCATTTCAATGTTTGCACTCAAAGAAAACCGCGATCGCATAAAAGGCTTATTCTGTTATTAAAGCTATAACTTTACATCACAATTTTTGTTTAACCTTTAAAACAATTAATTTTCTGAGAACCGCGTATTGAAAGTAATATTTTTATTTGTTACATTCTTAATTGGTTTAAATGCTTTTCAAATATTTGTGTGGTTAAATATTAAAAAAACATAATAATTATTAATTTAATTAGTTACATTTTTAACAATAATATTAGTAACAATGATAATAATTCCATCACATCTAGCAAGGATTAAATCACAAATGGTTTGTTTCGGTCCCAAGGAGTTGATAATATCTTATTATTATTATTTTGAATTTGAGACCAAACTGTGAACTGTGAACTGTGTTTGAGAAAAAAAATTGAACACAATAAAGAAAAACGAATGGATAATGACGATTTGGATACCTTAGGAGAATGCAGCCACAAAGGACAACAAACAAGATCCTTACCTTCCAGGAGGGTAGCAAGAATTGAGTAACTTGGGTGAAAGAATGCCTTCAAGATTTAGACAAACGTGGAATTAAGGAGAAAGGGATAGGAAACAGAAGTTCTCAGAGAGATGTTTTGGAGTTGGAGGATAACTCCAGTGAGAAACAAAGTTGAACCAAAAAGTTGTTATCACAAAAGGCCTGCGCAAGATCAAGCAAAAAAAAGGAATATTGGCAAATTAGAAAAACTTCAGAATGTGAAGGAAGTTGTGTAATCACAGCTCATATTAGGCTGAAACGAAAAGGAAAGAAAAAATAAACGCTTTCGTTCTCGGATTACTAGACTGTACATTATGGTTATTATTACCTTTTTGTCTTAATTTTTTGAGGCTCTTAGCCCAACGACGTCAAAGTAAAGTAGTGCTCATTATCAGTGTCGTAACCCAATTATATGCAGGTTTACCAATGGAATTAGAAAATGTATACACACATAGACGCAAATTATTTCTGTCACAGCCAATATCGTAAATTTGCTGCTTTTTGGAAGGACAGAGATCTGACTGTCGCTAACTATTCTTTTTCGAGGTCCTCTTTCGTATTACCTGTTACTCCGTATCTCCGCCTGAGTACGACAAGATCACTGCAGTCCTCAATTATGTGTTTTACCGTAAGTGCTCTGCCACAAGTACATACTGGTTGTTCTGGGGGGGGGGGGGCATCAGGTTCGTATAGCTCAATTTGCAGACTGTCGATGCAAAGATCTTCACGACGATTGAGGTCGTCTGCCATTTACCAATTACGCTGTGTTACATTGCACAAAGTTACTATTGTTTTCATCATCGTCATTATTAATATTATCATTATTGACAACAATTACTGATGATAATAAGTTTATGTTTTTACTTATTTTACATCTTGACATAGCTCAGCATTATAATACTTTATGTTGAAATAATTCTTATACTTATCTATCCTTATCGATTTCTAACGAACAAAATCTATCTGAAGACGAAAACGTTCTGAAGCGTGTAAGAGGCTGAATCGTTAAGTACAACATTTAACGTCTGTTATCAGTACGTCTGTACAGTACGATGTCTGCAGTACAGTATTTAGCCATACATATCGTTCGTAGTACAGTATGTGTACTATCTTATTTTTCCGTGTGTAACGTACATTCATGTATAAAGTGTACCAGTACTCTACTGAAAAAATTATACGTCTATTATGATGAGAAATAGTTGAGAGCTTTTGGTAGAAATTTATGAAACTTTTTATTTTAGATATAAAACAGACTCTGTAGAGAATTTTTTAATTAAAAATAGTAAATAAACTAAATGTAACCAAATTTATTTTCTTGAACGACACAAAATTATATTATTACAGTTCTTTTTTAATTAAATTGTTATTGGTAATTGTTACAATTTAATCAATTTGATAATAGTCAAAAAGGTACCAGAATTCTGTTGTATTCTCAACATCCTCCAAGGTGAATTTTTATACCAGACGTTTATCACACGTATCTATGCGATGAGGCATCAGTAGCACTCGGTAGTCTGCACATTTCTATTACGCGTTGCCGTAACAGAACATTTGTGTTGGGGGCCTTAACCGTTATTTACCAAACAGTAAGTACGAACGTGTGGAAACGGAAGGAGTAACCGCTGGCATATGCGTACAAACAAAGAAGATATACTAGAAGGCGTTGAATATAGCATGTTATCCGTGTTACATAGCACGGTAGTAACTGTATAACAAGACCGATACGAATTCTGCAGAAGAAAAACTGGTGGTTTTAGAGAGTGACAAATGGTGTCAGCCAACAAATGGAAGATCAAAGACTGAGTGTCAGCGTCACGTACAAATACGTGGCACAGTGAAACCTACTGCTAACGGAAGTTAAAACACAAAAGCATTTACGTGCCCCGGCGTTGTGCCGTATTTTCTGATTCCCTACACATTTATTCGCTATCGCATCCAAGTGATAAAAAACTTTACTTTATGTCTTCAGTGTTTACACTATTCTCTTGAATTGTGTCTTAAATCTTAACTTACATTTTACAACATAAGCAATACGCTCAGACCTTTAGAAATCCAAATATAGGAACAGAGGAATAATACTAAAAAAGAAAATACTGTAAACTCAAATCGCAGGGTTCTTTGAGAAGATTCTAAGTACATGGCTTTCTAACTGGATTGTTGGAATGCAAAATAGACAGTAAACATCAGACAACTATACATACTGCTCTGCGTTTTCTATCATGAATTTATTTCCAGATTTCTTTATATGATTTTGAACGATAGCTATGAATCTGTTCTTCTCTCATAGCTGCTTTTATTTTTCCTCCCTGATCTGGCACCACGTACCTTTATTATGTTAATTGACACTCCAGCTCTCTTGTAGGTTATATGGTTTGTCAACGTACTGCAGATACTCATCACTAGACGCTCCCGCAACTGTCATAACTGTGATAACGAATGTATTCTCTGCACATCGTACACCTGTTGAATCGATTTCTGTTAGCCGAAAATTATTACTTCTATTGCTATTGATAACTTCTTATGAGGGCGTTCATTCAGGTCAAGTTAGTAATAAGAAAGCCAAGAAACGTACTAAATGGCTACATAATTAAAGATCATTATTACCCAGCTCCACTGATATGTTGTAAATAATTTTCGTGATTATGTAGTTGAAATATGTATATACAGTTAACAGATTTGTACAAAGATAGTGATGTGGGATTAATTTAGATTAACGCATACAAACTGCAAACCATTGATTTTACAATAGTTAATGTAACAACACACCTGATCAACTTGTAATTGCCTCCATGGTAATTTGACAAGTACTATTGTGCTGAACCAGTGATGCTGTTTGATCAGCCCTCATTACCTACAACACGTTTTGCGATGCATATCATTCATGCATATCATGCATATCATTCCTTTTTGCAAATATATTCAGGCTTCTGCACTTATGCATCTTCTATTATGGTGACATAATTACAATGTAATAAAAACAAATACAATAAATGCCACTATTGTAACCGCAAATCACACTACACTACTACAAAGCACATCTTTGAGTTCACATTACTCTCTTCTATCTTCTACGGGTGGACTCATAAAGGTCTTGACGTTATGCTCGTGTATATCTCCCAACACTCATAGGGTATACTATACACGATATTTTTATAGGACTTCTAGGATATTTAGGACTTATAAGGTTTATGATACGTATGGCTTTGTGATGAGAGCTTTTACTCCCATCTTATTGCGGGAGTGAAAGGCAATGAGTAACCCAAACTTAATTTTTATAACCTTTTCCAAATTCGCTGAAGGTGAGTTCACCTGAAGTTGCTATACCAAACCTTAGACAAACACTGAAAAGTGATAAAAAATAATAATTAAAGTAAAGCCGATAAACATTTGTTTGTATTTTTTTGCGTAAAGCTTGTAAAACATAATTAGGCCTAGTCATATTTTTATTACTAATTATTGATGTAAAAAGCGGTTGCATTATAGGTCTAGTAGACAGCATTTTAGAGGTTGCATGGTGGAATAGCACTAGAACCCTACATCGGCAGCATTGTTTTAACTCAACCACAAGTTTTTGGTTGTTGTCTTTTGTAACGCGACAACAAACTGTCGGGCACTATTCCTTCAGCAAAGCCTAATGTATCCTCCAACGTTGAACTGTCAGACACCCTTGTACACACGTAAATATTCACAGGAAGATTTATTTATAAGCTTTTTTTTTCTCTTCCTGTTTCCAGTTGCAGTTAAGTCAATTTACAGTAAAGTCACAATAAACCAATGTTAATATTAACTTTTATCGTCCAGTAGATCATAACGCTATTCATTATATTCCAAACAACACTGACACATTTATCATGCGTTGTCAAGCAAGTTAAAAAACACGTTATTCGTGCTTCATGCGCCATGTGCCATTTGTGGCGTGGAAAATGTAGCCAAGTGATTTGGATTACTGTATCTAGACATCGCGCTATGAAATATGGTGAGCTGCTAACAATTCCGTATGTTTCTTTGTGCATGTAGTGTACAGAATGACTCCATCTCGTTTCTCGCTTTTTCACTTTGTTACCAAACGTGGGGCAAACTGTTAGCAGCGTTAGAAGTGTAATTTGTACAAATTATAACATAAGGGAAGAAAAAAGTCAATCCAAGTAATACAAAAAAATTAGAAATTGAAATAACGGGGAATCAGCCAGGGAAGGTATCAGTACCACACTTATTAAATAACTTACATGTTTAACGTTATACACAGTACTGACTGTGTAAATGTTATTTGACACGTACTGAAAACTAACTTAGTAGACTAAAATACCGGGACGGACACTACAGACATTTGTCACTTCAGTAAACTTCAGTTAAATTAATCACCTCAGATTGCACAGATGTAAACAACTACAGTGTGCATTCCTGTGTCCAGACGTGGTACCGTCTCAGCAAGTATCACGCTAACGGACTTTAATTTATTAGTTATTATGATTATCGTAATCAAAACAAAGTTAATAAATCTATTAATTATTTTCAAAAAGGTTTAATAACAAACCAACTTATATAATGTACTATTTTATGACGCCTTAAATATTGAATATTTGCTTTTTTTATAGACTAGACAAAATTTATGTGTTTATATCGTTGCCGAATTGAAAACCTAAAAGAATGGGTCTCAGAACTGAACTGTATGCCCAATTTACTTTAAAATTAAACATACTTTGTGAAATATTCAAAAACATGTAAAACCTTATAAAAATAGCGTACAGCATTTAATTTGTATAAACTATATTTAAATAAAGTCAATTAGAAACAAATAAAATTTTATAAAATTTGACTTTAATTTAGAATCCTACAGACCAAAAACTTGCTGAAAAATGTTATGATTTTAAACTCTAAGGTAAATCTTTAAGGTACTGGAAAAGAAACTGTAATAACAAAATGAACTACTTAACTACTTAGGCCTACTTAAATGAACTACTTAATGATCTTTACCCTCTATAAATCGAATCCCATGACCCTGATGACCCGGGGGGGGGGGACACAGCTGTATTTTTATCTGGTTACCTCTAGTAAGAGAGTTCTGACAAGGTTGTGTGTACCGCTTGAAACAAACAGTATCCCACGGTGAAACCGATCGCCCCAACGTATAAGTGGATGGCTCTACATTAGTGAGTCGCGAACGTCCTCCGGGCAGCGCATTCTGTTGCGTTTAGTCCTTAGCTGCGGTACTGGAAGGCTTTGACGCGGTAATCTGTTTATTTCCCCGGAATTCGTATGCTAGTTTCCCAAAATAATTCTGTAGTTGACAGAACTTATAAAAACCTCGTCCGGAAAAAACCCTCGTAGATGGGTGAAGAGAGGGAAGCATTACAGAGAAGTTTTCGGCGCCGTCAGCCAGTACGCCTGCGTTCCCCAAATTGTATAGCTAAAAGGAAAAAAGGGGACTTTAACGAAAGTAAGCTTCTTTTAAATAGAGAAATCCGTAAATCCGTACAGCTTGTGCTGTATCGCTTGCGAGGGATATTAGGAAAACGGGTGATGGTCTGTTGATCGGGATCCTATCCGACCAGCAAGAATCACGCTTACTTATAATAAATAAATTAGAAAGATACATGTTTAAGAAATCTCCACGCTACTCTGAGGACTACAAAGTGGGCGGTGGTTACCGTGACTTAAAAACTACACTGAAGTGAAGATTACAACCGAATTAGCGCCACAAGGGATCATATCATTCATAGCCACAAGGTAGACTGTGCGCAGACTGTATAGAAACTTTCTTCTGCCTTCCACGTCTTGTCATTTAACAAGACAACACTGCCAGAGAAAATTTTATCAGGAATCCATCGGGTGAGTATGAGACTTTTTTCTCTCAGTCCGTTTTCAGTACTTGCGTTATGGGTACAGGGCATTCAGATGTGCTCGAGTCAAGACATGCTTTTTTGGAAAGTCAGCCCATGGCGGTGAAACTTGAACCGACCCAATTAAATGTTTAACTGCGTTGACCAACACTCACCACGATCACGCAATTGTCCTGTGTATAAACATGAGGTAGCGATATAAGAAATAAAATTATTGAAAAAAATTAGCTACCTCGAAGCTAAGAAAGTTGTTTTTCCAACAAACCAGGGCAAAGTTACATATGCACAGGCTGTTGAGTCGTCTCCTGCAGTGACGTCAACACCTATAATGGAAGAGATAATACCGACAGGAACTCGCTTCATGGACCACTATTTTGCAAAGATATCGCAAGCAAGTGTAGTGGTATCCAGCACAAGTACTGATACAAACAACTGGTATGCTACAAGACTCTCAATCCGCCTGTGTAGAAGTGTGGAATCAAACGTTGTGGCTGAAACTACAACCTCCTCTAGTGGAGGCGAGGCAGCGAGAAGATATCGCCCCGTCCCCCCTAACAAATACTCCGCGAGGAACTTTTGAAAATGAAGGCGGGGACAAGAAATGTTGCTGACAGTCAAAAGGTGAACTCCACTTCGGAGTTCAATTCCATTGCCGGTGTCAGTGATCTCAGGGACCTCGGTGACCTGGCGGAACTCGACGATTTGAAACAAAAGAAGGAGACAGGCTTTCTAAAATAGAAGCCACGGAAGGAAGAACGGTCCGTAATAACTGATTCTTCCGCACCCAGGTTGGAGAGTATCCTTCAGTAGTATATAAAAGGTTACTCTTCGCGTTATTGCGAACTGGATGTGCTACTAGCCATACATTCACAGTTGTGTGTGTGCGTCCAGGAAACACATTTGATGCCACAAGAACTTTTTAATATGAGGGGATATGAGTCCTTCCGCTCTGGTGTTACATAAAATTTCAGAGCTAGGGGAGGTGTTTGCATCTTTCTTAGCAATATATGTCCCTCCAGACGTATCACGTCGCTACCCCTTTACAAACAATAGCTATCAGTTTTAGAAAACAATCATCTATTTAGAAAAACCATTTGCTGAACAGGAGATATCATGGAACAGCTGCACGATTGGCGATTCAGAAGTAATCTGCCCTATATCCAGTTTTCTCAGGAACAGAACTTTTGCTATCAGGTCGGGCCATCACTGTAGAACCCATACGAGCTGGAAAATGGAGTACCGCAAGGATCTTTTTTGAGCGGCATGTTTTTTATTATAGCCATCAATGGGATCTTTGAGTGTATAAAAATATCATTTGGGAAGTGCTTATGTTGGAAATCTTGCGCTGTTATACTCGGTTAGAGCAACGGCAATGATCAAAGGTTTAAAAGAAGTTTTGGTAACGTTGTTTAAAAATGCTAACAATATAGCTTTTCTTTCTTGGCAAGCTGTGACAAGTGGGTAAAATTTTAGCGCTACCGAACCACATAAACCACGTGTTGATTGCAAACAACAGACTTGCAGGAATATGAAACCGATATTGCACGTCTAGTGATCAAGCGGCTTTCAAGCGCTCGAAATAGCCCGGCGATACAACATCCAGGGCCTATTGTCCAAATGAACGTTCCATGCGAAGTGCCTTCGTGGCTACCTCGCAAACCAAATTTACGGCTAGATATTACTAGTAGAAACACAATTGTATTATAATATACCGTCCGATTATAAAACACAACACTTAACTAATAACCACTTGAACGCACACAGTAATTTCGCCCGATAATAACTCTTGAACCGCACTGTAATTTATCGCGACTAATACTGAATTGAACGTCGTTGAGTACTGGTATTTAAAGCCCGCCGAAAATCTAGACTATTCCACATACTACGTATTACCTCTAAACTATGACGTAATTGCTTGCGCCCTTGACACAGTGAGAGCGGCCGCGTGAATTCTCGCACCGTCTAGCAAATGCGTCAACAAGCACGTACGCCACACGCTTACATTCCGGATCTCTTTGGAACGTTCGACAAACACGTAGATTGTTCTGTAATGTCGTAACACTTCTCCCTCCTTAAGCCTGTTCGTCCCGAACTGGCAAATCGTCTCTGAAGTAGTACTTAGCTAGGCAATCTAGGTGGACGACCTTGAACTTTCGCTGCCCTTCCTGTTGAATCCGATAAACAACATCGTTTATTCTTTTTTTCACAGTGTAGGGTCCTCACCAGTTAGACTGAAGCTTAGGTGAGCGACCACGACGGCGCTTTGGGTTGAAAAACCAGACCTGATCTCCTTCTTGGAAACCCACAATATTGCTGCGAATGTCATACCGAGTTTTCATTTTATCACTGGCAATCTTCAGCCGTCCTCTTACCAAGCGATTCATTTCTCGCAGTTGGTTTTCTAATTGCGAGGAATAGTTCTGCGGCTCTTGGGACTGAGTCTCAGGTGATCCGAACATTAAGTCCCTAGGAAGACGAATCTCCCGCCCAAACACCGATTTTGCTGGAGTCATGCCGGTTGTGTCGTGTACTGATGATCTATACGCCATGAGGAATAGTGGTATACGTTGGTCCCAGTCTGTTTGGTTCTCGTCAACAACCTTCGAAAGATCCTGCTCAAGTGTCCTATTGAATCTCTCAACCATCCCGTCCGACTGAGGATACAGAGGCGTTGTCCTGGTCTTTCGAATTCCGAGTAGACGGAATAATCTTTAAACACTCCTGATTCGAAATTTCTCCCTTGATCCGTATGGATTTCCATAGGGGCTCCATAACGGCAACAGAAGTTGTGAACTAACTGCTTTGCCACAGTGGTAACCTCCTGATTTGGAATTCCGTAGGCTTCCACACACTTAGTAAAGTAGTCACCTAAAACCATTATGTACCGGTTTCCATCGTCAGTAACTGGGAATGGTCCAGCAAAGTCTATGGCAATTCTCTCGAAAGGCAGTCCAACGTTATACTGTCTCATTTAATCCCCGCTTCTAGTTTGTGGGCCCTTGCTTGCAGTACATATTTCACACGTTCGAACCCATTCCTCTACGTCGTGGCGAAGATGAAGCCAATAGAATCGCTTCCGTATTTTGTCAAGGGTTTTGTTAACGCCAAGATGGCCTCCAGATGTTCCATCATGCATCTTCTTCAAAACAGACTGCACTTTACTACTTCGGGGAACTATCAACTATATTACCACGTATCGTCCATCTGCACTTTCCCAAGCCCTTTTCAGCAATCCATTTTCTAAGGTGAGAGATTCCCATTGTGCCCAGTAGCCCTTCAGCACTTCGGAACCATGGCAGATATCTTGCCAATCCGGGCGGTGACCTTCCTCTTTTGCTGTCAAGATCGGTCCAATGTCTTCATCAGTCATCTGTTCTTGTCGACAGTCTTGTGGTGTCCAGCCGTCTGCCAGGAAATCTGCAGTGATGGCTTGAACATGTTCGCTTGAGTTTTGTTCTTCCTTTCTGTGGCAATGTCAGCAGTCTTCCGGACGCAGTGTTCCTGATAAGCCATCTGCATTACCATGCTGGCGCCCCCGTCGATGTTGTACCTTGAAGTTGTACTCTTGCAGACGTTCAAGCCACCTTGCCAACTGTCCTTCCGGATTTTTAAATCTCAACAGCCATGCAAGCGCGGCATGGTCGGTACGTAGTGAAAACTCTTCCACAGAGGTATTTATGGAAGTGCTCCAACGCTCGGACGATTGCCAGCAACTCTCTCCTTGTAACGCAATAATTTCTCTCCGGTTTAGAAAGTGTCTTGCTATAATAAGCTATTACTCGTTCTTCACCGTTTTGCACTTGAGACAAAACTGCTCCTAGACCAGTAGTGCTTGCGTCTGTGTCCACAATGTACTTCCCTTCGGAAGCTGAGAAAGCGAGAATTGGCTGCGAACATAATGCAATTTTCAAAGTCCTAAATGCTTGATCACACTCCCTCGACCAATAGTAGCAAAGCCTTTCACAAAACGTCTGTAATATGAGCATAACCCCAGGAAACTCCGAACTTCGTGTTTACTCTTCGGCACTGGCCAGTCTCTTACGGTGTCTACTTTATTAAGATCCATGCTAACACCCGATACCGAAACCAGATGGCCCATATACTGTACTTCCTTCTGGAATACAGAACACTTCTTCGGTCTCAGCTTCAGTTGGGCACCGTGAATTCTAGTTAGAACCTGCTTAAGGTTTTCCAAATAGTCTTTGAAAGTCTTTCCGATGACTATGACATCGTCTAAATAAACAAGGCAAGTTTTCCATGTCAGACCTCGGAGTACCAGGTCCATCAATATTTCAAATGTTGCCGGTGCATTACAGAGTCCAAATGGCATGACGTTAAATTGGAATAAGCCACTTTGGGCCGAGAAAGCGGTTTTTTCTTTGTCTTCTTGATGAAGACCCACTTGCCAATATCCAATCTTCAGGTCCAATGTGGAAAACCACTGTGCTCCGGACAACGTGTCGAGTGTATTATAACGTTAAAATTGAATACGATGCAATTTTACGGGGATTAATTCATATGTCATAGATATCAAATATAAATCTGTAAAATACAATGTTAAGTAAATGCAGTTAAAAAGATACCAGAGCGGTATGTGTTCAAAAGGAACAAAACCTCGAGTTGGCGCCTGCCAGACGGCCAGAAAGTACAAAAGTCACGTAGAAGGCTGGCTATCATAAAAATGTATTATACTTAGAAACTAGCAAAAATTAGGTGAAAGCTGGTGAATTTTAAGTGATTCAACAATAAAATACCGTTTTACAGACAGAGAGCGTAGACAGAGATTCGAGTAACGCGTCTTTCCCACTATTTCCACACGCGCTGTTGGGGTGACGAATGGAGTAAATCGTCATTTTTTTAGCGGGTGAATTCTCGGGGTAGATTGGGAAAATTTGTATATCGCGGTGCGTGAAACCAACAGAGTGTATTTTGTAAATATTTGGCGAGGGTAGTTTAAGTCGGGTATAAAAAACGTAGTTGGAAAAAGTTCAGGCAGTCTGTGGAGATACTACATTTATTTAGACTCGTAACCGGTATGTTAAGGAATTATTATTTTAGTTAGTTGATAAATTAAACAGATAATATTCGCAAACGTAGTAAATTGTATACAGTGAAGTTATCAAAACAGTAAAACTAACAGTCGTATTTGAATCACAGAAGTAATAGAAATTCATGAAAGTAAATCGTTGAAGAAGTTACAAACAGTAATTATTATTCTAATAACGTATTAAGTATTTATCGAAGCAATCATAATTCGTCTGAGATTGAATCGTAGTTCGAAGTGTAAAGTTATGGTGAGTTGAGAAATTATATAGCGGAACTTGTCGTGTACTAATTAATCCAACGGTATCAGCCTATCGTGTCCGTGTTGGAAGCACTTATATCCAATAACTTATATACTATGTGTAAGAAAATATTGTGTACCACTTCACCGTTGTATTCTCACTAAATCATAAAAGGTGAATGGTGTCTGGTGCATGTGAAACTAGTGTATATAGAGTTAAAGAATGAACGAGTGCGACTGACGGGGATCTACATAGCAGCAATGGACCGTAGAATCACAGGACCGACGACGTTTGAGAAGACACTCCGCACCGTAAATACGGATTTCAACAAACAAGTAAAAATTATATGAACATTCATTTTAATATTGTAATTAAAGTTCAATTCTTTTGGTAACTCAAACAGTTAAAAAGAATCTAATTCATTGATATTAGTAATCTTTAAATTCAAGAAGAGTATTAAACGTACAATTTGTCACATTTATATTTGTTTATTAATTATTACACCCTGAGATCAATTATAAGAGTCGCTACGCCGAAGTAAGAGCTAAGTTCAATAGTTGAATACCAACAATTAGACATATATAACTAGATCAAGTACCCTAAAGATAGAATAAGTGAAATATAAGATAACTTATAAAGTCAGTAGTTATCACATTGATGTTATTAAATATTTAGAAGTAACCCTTGCTTTGAGAGCATAGTTGTAGTATTTGGCACTACAACGTAAAACTTAATATTAAGGAATATTCAACACTTAGTCTTGCTTTGCGAGGTGTAGTAATTTGGCGCCCACTCGTAAGACTTAATTTAGAAGCTTGGCAAACTCTGTTGAGTTACGAATAGAATAAGAAAAATAAGAAAAGTATAGAGTAAGGAATATAGATTAGATAAGCAAAACAACGTATGATTACACGAAGTAGAAATAGGCGAAACAAGCACATACACCACAACACAAACAAGTTAAACAACATGAACACAGAAACAGCAACAACTCACAATAGCAAAATGGAACTTGAGGTTAACAACCAGTTAGGAGATCCTAAGACACTTGCACAAATTACCATGGGGAATCAATATTCAGGGACGCGGGGACAAGACAACAGAGAAACAGAATCACAACGGATAAGACCAGAAACACTGAAAGAGATTAGAGGGGGGCCGACACAACAGGCAGTACCAGAGACACCCAAAGAAATCGATATATGTGCAATATTACAACAAATATCAAGCCAAATGCAAGAACAATCGTTACAGCAGGCACAAACATCAAAACAAATCCAAGAACAGATGTCAAAACAAATCCAAGAGCAGTCGTTACAACAGGCACAACAGATACAACAGCTAGCACTACAGATTACGCAACAAAGTCAAATACTAAAAGACGAGGTAGCCGCACAACTTAACGACTTCAAAAGAGAAAACCAAGAAGTTCTCAAACAATTTAGATTAGAGACTAATATTATTATTAGGGATGAAATTAATAGTATTAATGCTAAAATTAACACTAGATTTAACGATACGGAAAAACAAATTAAAGAAAGCGATGAAAAGCATAGCAATGATATTAAGCTAATTAACAAGAAATTAATTGCGAATAGTAAGCGTTGTGACGAGAGTTTCGCGGCACATAAATTAGAAGTCGCGAAATTAAAAGAATTAGAAACAAAAATCGATAGTAATTCGGACGAAATTAACCTTAAATTACAGCAGAAACAAAGTGACGTTCGAACAAGAATAGCGTTAGTAAACGCTTCACCAATAACCCGAAGCATTACTCATGAACAAATCAAAGAAATAAAATATATTGGGACCAGCGATTTTCCTATGGAGTTCATCAAAGAATTAACTGAAGTCTACCAAGAATACTATCAAGATATCAGTAATATCACATGGATAGCAAGACATCTCGAAGGAGAGGCCGCAATCTGGTGGAGGTTGGTGAAGGATAGTATACACACCTTCGTGGGATTCACAGAAGCCTTTATCAACAAGTATTAGAACGTCGTTATCCAAGAAAACGACTGAGAGAGAGATAAACTGGATTTCGGGAAGTACCACCCAGAAAACGGAACGAGTATGATTCAATATTTGGAAAGAAAACTACTGGAGAACCGACAACTGATTCCTCCCATATCGGATAGACACTTGATAAGAAAAATTGCGAGGCACTATCCACATGAAATTGAGGTTGCTATTATTACCCGTGGCGTAAGTACGATAAGTGAATTCGAGCAAATGCTGTTGGAATTCATGAGTTTACGGAACGACTCTAGGTCAACGAACCGGGGACACTTTGATGTCAGGAGGGAACACAAACATTGGCCACGTGCGGAGGAAGATAGAGAAAAGACTTTTGAATACGGACCGAACAAAGAAAAAGATAGTGAGGGTCGGCAGCAATACGCACGGTACCCCAAGCGCCAAAACCAGTTTAAGACAGAGACAACTGCTATCCCGTCGACAAGTGGAACCAGTAATAATAAAGCTGTTGTCACACTGCCAAAAAAACTAAACAAGATTTGTAAATACGAGTTAGATCCAAGCGGTAATACTAAGTACATGAACACTACATTTTTAGATTTAAGGGATGAATTAATGGTAGCTGATAATATAGATGTAAATTTAAGAAACAACAAATGTTCAGAAATCCGGATTATGTTAAACGGTGTGCCGACTAATGCATTGGTAGACACGGGGAGCCAAGTTAATGCTATCTCGGAACGCTGGTTCAACAATAACAAAAGGGATTTAGGCAGGATAGAAATTTTAAAGATGTCCAACACCGTAATCAAGGGAGTGACGGGCAACAAATAAAAAAGAATCACACAACAGGTGTTGTTGACCGTTCAAATTGGAGAGTTAAAATTTGACAGCGTTTTCATAGTTGTACTTGAACTGATCAGAGAGTGCATATTGGGTGTTGAACTATTAGCGGAGAGTGGATTGTGATTGACCTGAGTAACAAACAGATAAGAATTCAGGGAGATCATACCCATGAAGAAGCGACTACAGCAGAAATCTTACAGGTAGAACTCTCAGCAGCAAAGGAAGATATTGAAGAAACAATTAATAAAAAAGTGCAAGATATCGAAGAGATCACAGAGGGAGAAAGGAGTGAACTACGAAGAATATTGGAGGATAACGAGATCGTTTTTCGGGATACACCAGGAAGAATTACAGCATATCACCACAGATTCGAGGTAACTGACCGGACACCGTATTGTCAGAAAGGTTGGCCAGTCCCGATGAAATATCAAGATGCGGTAAGAGCGGAGATTAAGAAGATGAAAGCGCATGGCATCATCGAAAGAGCTCAAAGTCCATACATTAACCCGATGGTTACCGTAATAAAAAAGGACCAGACGGTGAGATTATGTTTGGACGCTCGCAAACTTAATTCGGTAACAATTCCTGATTTTGAAGGCGCCATTCCTATCAATGAGGTGTCAACCAAATGTGGGAATATCAAGGTAATGTCAACCATTGACCTTCGGAGTTCCTTTTGGCAGATTCCGTTGCACCAGGAGTGTCGAGATTACACCGGGTTCCTTTATGAGGGTAAGTGTTATCGATATACCGTGACGCCATTTGACCTAAAAACTAGTCTCGCTAGGCTGACCCGCGGATTAGATAGAGTACTATCTGACGAAGTAAAGTGTTTTACCATCTTTTATGTCAATGATTGTTTGTGTATTTCGAACAGCGTAGAAGAACACTTACAGCATTTAAAACTATTATTTCGTGACTTGAAGCAAGCAAACCTAACAGTAAATTTTAATAAATTACAATTATTCCGTAAGGAGATCAATTATCTATGGTATTGTCTGACAACGCAAGGTATTTCAGCTGCACCAGATAAAGTGAGGGCAATTCAGGAATTCCGAAGACCCAAGAACCAGAAACAACTCAAGGGGTTTTTAGGACTAACTAATTTCTACAATAGATTTACGAATAAGTATGCCGAAGCCACGCAACCACTGCTGAATTTGTTAAAGAAAAATTCCACATTAAAATGGACCAAGGTGATGGACCAACACTTCGAAAGAGTTAAGGAATTGTTTATTGAAACGGTCATTCTTAAACATCCGGACCCAAACAAGCGGTTCTACCTGCAAATGGGCGCAAGTCGCTATGCACTTGGAGGACAACTGTACCAACTGGACGACAATAATGAAATCGGCGTAGTCACGTTCAACAGTCGTGTGTTACGAGGCGCCGAGCTGAATTATTTTACTACAGAATTAGAGCTGTTAAGTGTAGTGCATTGTTTGCAGAAGTTTCGGACTTATGTATTAGGAAACCCTTAACCATAATTACAGATAATAAGGCCCTAATTTTAATTAAAAAATGCCATTTGAATAATTCACGTATCACTCGATGGATTCTTGCGATACAAGAATATGATTTTGATATAATTCATTGTAAAGGGCGAGACAACGTCGTTGCAGATATCCTTAGCAGAAACCCGAGGACATGTACGATGAGCAATTAATAGACCATACAGAAGAATTATAAATAAGCCATATAACCATCCGGATCTTCAGTGTTGAACGATTACAATTTATAACTGCTGTTATGGCCGAAACGTCCGTTGTTAAAACCAACATCAGACAACAGTCTAATAGCACGGCATGGAACAACGATATCAATCGATGTTTAATTTGGTCTGCGGCTGCATAGCGTCACCTTTTTAACACATAACTTTTTGTCTGTTTCTGCAATAACAGTAGAATTGATGTTCAAACTGGCGGTGGCATTAAATAATGTAATTTTTTACATATAATTTGTATATAACACAATTGCTTTTTACTTCTTCATAACGATCGTAATTAACTTTAGTTTACATCACTCCTTTATTGTTGCACTTTTTGCAATGACCTTACGTACATCAACACACGCGTCTATGTGCAATTATTCCAATGGCATTGTCTGAATTTAAAAAATGTATTTGAAAAATTCAAATTCCGTTAAATAACCATGTTAAATTATTGTCATTAATTCGTATTCGAGCCAGATTTCGAACACAAGCAAAATACGTATATTCATACATTGAGATTTCCCCTATTCGTAGCACAATGTCTGTTTCTGCCGGCACATCACACACACACACACACACACACACACACACACACACACACACAGCTTAAAATCGACAGCTGTTCCTTTGAAATTTTACAACTGTAGGCCTACATACACGTACCACTACTTAAAACTATTTCTAATAATTTCTCTATAATAATTATTTACAAAAATACTGCCCTGGGTAAATATGCAAATATATGTATCGTTGCAATATATTATGTGTTCATAAATAGTTTACACTTGTGGAACAAGAAAATCTTGTTTAAGGACAGTTTATATTTTAATACGTACCAGATCAAGTGTACAATGGTTTTTATTATGCTTTTAATTTTTACCGACTCAGGTTTTGAGCTAAATTAATTTAAAATATACCAAAACATGAAGAGTTAAAATACTGCACTACAGTGTACATTTTTGAAGTCGCTTAACAGTAACGAACGAAAAACTCATAAGCGCAATGTATTTTCCTATCTCGCCCATTGTTTCATCCGACTGTAGAATCAAGAATAAATATCAATGTATTTCTTAAATCCTAATTAAACCATTTTAGTGTGTTATTAGCGAAGAGATAAACCAACATTGCAATTACGATATATTAAAATCAGTTTTGTCTAACAAAATTGTAACTATCCAAGTACTAGACTTCTGAAACATCTTACGTTTGCATTGATTTTCAAATCCGTTAGTGTTCTCCTAAAAATACAAATAACTGAATAATATGTGGTACCACCTAATTGTTCACTAAAGTCATTAGCTAGAATTAACACTGTTGCATACCACTATAGAAAATTATTCCGATTAGCGCTTTCAAGCTTCACAGCTCATTATCAGATCGTAAATAACAATAATGGAACTAGACAACTTCTACAGGTACGCGCTACAGGGCAAGTGGGGGTATAAAGAAGTTGTCTACTATTTGTCTACTTTATGGTGGCCGACAACCTTGGTGAAAGCAGTGTGCGCAGAACCCAGTTTTTTGTCAGTGTAACGGCACGTCTCACTGAATGCATAAGAGTTGATGCGTTTTCAAAAACATTTACCGTATAGGCTTGTATTTCATTTAATTATTTAGTTTGTATCGTCACTAGTGTTTAGTTTAGGACTGTGACGTGTGCTAAATAATCTAATTACATTTTAAATTTCATTTAATATTGTCTGTGGTTGTGTTTTCAGTTACCACGTTAAGTTAAACTAAATTTTATTTTGCTTAACGTATCGTTACTTTTACAGTATATTTTATTTCATTATGTAATCAGAAAAAATGCCTCCTATTAAATCGAAGTAAGGTAAAAAGATTGTGCATAGCCAAGCTCGGGAAGTCATTTTATGTAAGGTAAAATTTATGGAAGGTGAAAAAAACGGAATTAGTATTCCATTAAAAAAGGTTCAAAAACGAATAGCGTCAGCAACAGGAGTTTCTGAAAGAACGATGCGCCGTATTAAAAGTGAGGGGATAACAATAGAAAATGGACAGTCACCACACTTTATAACACCTCGTAAAGAAAGAAAGAGGATCTCAACAAAAACTAATATTGATGATTTTGATAAATGTGTAATAAGACGAATAATTTACAATTTTATGACAACACAAAAAACATATGCTACGCTACGAAAACTCAAACTTCATCAACTTCTTAAGTCTAGTGTAAACATTCAAGATAGCTTATCATGTTTAAGAAAAGTTATTATAAACTTAGGGTTTAAGTAGAAGAAGATTATAAATAATAGAAGTGTATTAAATGAACGTCAGAGATAAGGGCAAAAAGAATTGAATACCTTAGGAAAATAAAACAATTCAGGACAGAAAACCGGCCAATGGTTTATACAGATGAGACGTATATACACACGTCTCATGCAGTAAAAAAGTCGTGGTACGACGAAAGTGGTGAAGGAGCGAGTGTACCGTTAAATAAAGGAGACAGATTCATAATAGTTCACGCGGGTACAGATGAAGGATTCATCGATGGTGCCTTATTGGTTTGTAAATCGGGACAGAAAACAGGTGATTATCATGGCGATAAGAATAGTACAAATTTCGAGAAATGGGTAGTTGGAAAGCTAATTCTGGGATTACCAAACAACTCAGTGTTAGTATTAGATAATGCACCATACCACACTTACCAATCTGAAAAATGTCCCATATCAAATTCTTCAAAAAGTGAGTTAATGCAGTGGTTATCTAATAAAAAGTTCCTTTTACACCTAATATGTTTAAACTAGAGCTACATATGTTAGCAAAAATTAATAAACCGTTAGAAAACCCCCTACAAAATAGATAGTATTTTAGGAAATCACGTCCACACGTTATTCGTCTACCTCCGTATCATCCGGACCTAAACCCTATAGAACTTATTTGGGCTCAACTTAAAGACTGTTGCAAAAAACAACACCACTTTTGATAATAACAAAATATTTGATTTGACTAGGCAAGCATGCCAATCAATATAAAAACAACAATGGACATCAGTGTGTGAACATGTAATTAAAATTGAAGACGAATATTTGGAAAGAGAAGGATTAATAGATGAAATGCAAGATAGGTTTGTAATTAACTTAGGCGAAGATGATGATGATGACGACGACGACGACGACCTGTCAAGCGCTGAATCTTCTTCAGATGATGGCAGCTATATCTCCGGTGTTGAAGCAATTTTGGACAGAGAAACATCGCCCGTCTTGGAGAATGATACTGAATTCCCAGTTCATTCTGACTTCGTATATACTTCTTTATAAGTCGGTAAGTTACTTACATTCATTACTTACATATTAATTTTAAAATTTGTATTAATAATTTTATTAAATGCAAGAAAAATTAATGGGCTCGATTTTATGTGATATTTTATATAAAGTATGCATATTTTTATGCGTGGTTATGTATATTTTACCCACTTTTTTCGTTTAGGTCCTATTTTAGTAGCACTTGCATAAAGTATATTTCTGGTCATTTTAGATTTATATTTCTCTATTTCTTTTATTAGTATTCAACTTGCTTGCTTTATACCAGTAATTATTTATTATTTACATTATGTAACAAATAACATTGTTGTGGTGTTACAAATACATATTTGATACGATTTCGAGTAATACTGAGTAGAATTATAAATAGTAGTTAGTTGAATGAACTCCGGAAATGTCAACAATGTGTAAAACCCGAGTTGTAATAATTAAATAAATAGTTAAGGGCACCCATTAAGCCAGCTGTACCAATAGTAAGACGGACGTTTTTGAAATGAAGTGTTACAACTGAGCACACTGCGTCTCCCCACTACCCCCACTTTTCGCGCAGCTATGGACCGGCCACCGTAAAGTAACGCGATTGTAGTTCCATTATTGTTATTTCCGATCTGACGATGAGCCGAGAAGCTTAAAAGCGCTAATCGGAATAATTTTCTATAGTGGTGTGCAACAGTGTTAATTCTAGTTTGTGATTATAACCACTAACACAACTTTACTAATTAAGGTCATTAGGCTATAAATTCAAAATTCACCTCATCACTGATAACTATCTTTACAAAATTTCCTGGTTTAATATGTGGGCCTATTTTTTGTTAGTAGAGAACAGGTTTTCGATATTTAATACTCGCACTTTAAAAATATATTAAAAAAACATTATTCCCTAAACTTAGAAGAAAGTTGGGCCTATTTTTTGTTAGTAGAGAACAGGTTTTCGATATTTAATACTCGCACTTTAAAAATATATTAAAAAAACATTATTCCCTAAACTTAGAAGAAAGTTTAAGAATAAAGTGTTTGTTGCAAAAGTTAATGTCACAATAAATTCTTAAAAAGTTATTGTTGTCTTACATCTATCTATTACACGAATCTTCTTACTTACATACTTCACAAACAAAAATACTGAAACTTATTTTTCCGTTTCGAGAAAACAAAATATCGTTTGAATACAATATGTTATTTTTTACTTAAAATAATATTATTATGCCCGAAACAACTTTAGTAAAAGAATTGTTTCTCAGGTGTCAGTAACAATATTTTATAACCCATAGGGAGCGTGACGGAGCTACACAATAAACCTGCTGGGATTACGCTGAGACATTTCCATTTCTGTACGCGACACAAACAGGACACCTTGTTTGGTACCCAATAAACTTTTGCATGTTCCACAATTTGGAAACTCAGCTCTCCGCATTTTTATCTAGAACAATGTACAATACAAAAAATATTCACACGTGTAGACATAACTGGAATGATGTTGATGTCGTTTAGCATGCACGTGTTGTGTGAAATGTGATTAACAGCCTGTCGTCACTCCGTCACTATCACTAATGGCCACCTTCTACCTCTACACAATGCTTTACTTTACATTGATGATTTCCTCAGTAACCAGTGCTGTTGAGAACATTATTGAGAGTAACTGTTTCATCGTTTCGACAAAAACAGAAATAATTTCCTTGCAAATGATTAAACTGGCTGTGTTACTTTAATATCTATATAATTTATGTTGTGCCTGATGACGGTTGTTGGTAACTTTTTCTGCCGAAACGTCGCTTTGAAAAATGTATAGTGATGGTAAACCTCAGTTGTAATGAAAGTAATATACGTCACAGCTTTTGTAGATAGAAATAGAGTAGGACTACATTTTCTCTTCATATGCATTTTCAAGTGTACCTTATCATTTAAAGTGGAAAGCTTTTAACACGTAAACGGTTAACACGAAATATTGAATAAGGCGAAATAGATCTCAGGTATAGATTCTATTTTACAATTAGAGTTTGTGCTGTTTATATGGAAGTTTTTCCTACAAAATATCGGTTGACAAGAATAATTTTGTTGGAATAATTTTGTGCCTGTCTTTCAATAGCTACATAATAAATAAATCCATACACGCACGCCTCAAACCAATGCAAGTTAAAAACTGTGAAAATGTTGAGGGTACCGACGAACGTGACACTGAAAATGAGTTAAATTTCAAGAGTTCATTATGGCTACCGATATGCTTTCGTTGTTGAGCCGTGTTCTGTGACGATTTAAATGGTAAATAAATAAATTAAAAAAAAATTAAATAATAAAAATATTTAAAAAAAACGAAAGTAAGTAAGTACTTTAAATCGCACGATTAAACCAAATACCCCTGAACTAACTCATAATAGTAACGAGAATTAAATTAAGAAAATCTAACTAAATATGTAATTAAAAATCTGAATGTAAAAGTTAAGAATAAAACAGTTAACCCTTTAGTAAATTTATCATGCGTTGACCTGCCTATTCCGGACACAACGTGTATACCGAACCGGCAGTAAATTAGAAATATCTGTAGATCGTAATGTAAATAATTAATAATTTAAAGTCACAAGTAGTAGTTATAATAATCCCTGTAAACAAGATAAGTCTAGATAGTTTATTTTGTCTTACTATAAGAATGAATTATTAATAAAGAGTTGGAACTATATTATGGCGGAGTACTCACTCCGCGTCGTTGCAATCTACCTGTTGTAACAATGCAAGAGTAACGATGCGGCGTTCAGACTGTAAACACCTCCAAGCGAGGGCTCTTCATAAAATGTTTTGTTTTTGATTTTTTAATTGAGTGTTAGCTTCCACTAAAAGCGTGGAGAGCTAGTTATATATTGAAGATGTAGTGAGGAATTTGTTAGAAAGTGTGATAATGTAAAAAGAATTAGTATATAAGGTGATGTCTCAAGTTAATTAAAAAACGAACTCTCGAATATTGTTCGAGTAATGTAATTCAGATGTTAATGTAAAAAGAAGATGCAAACTCCAGTACTACGCTGCCAGTAAATATGTGACGTGCACAACTGCAGATAAGGACGACTACCACCTAAACAACGCTTACCAGAACCGCCGAGGATCAGCCCGACTTCACGCAGCATAACATCCATCTCCTCATTAATACACCCAGAGGACTTTCACAGGAAACACTACCCAGATGACTACCCCGACTAACAGAGTACCGAAGATTCACGCCCCAGGACACGGACAGCAAAAGCGTATCTAAGAGGTGACTCGGTAGCTCGTCTACCGAAAATTATGTACATTTAAAATATAAGTTTTCATACATACCAGAGACTTTTCAAAAGACAATAATCATCTCTAAGCATTAAGTTTTAGAAAAATGTAACCAGTAATTTCTAAAATCATACGTTGTAACATTACTCTTGAGATATAAGTTTTGATCCCTTAACTAAATAATACCATTCTTCAAATGGTGTTCATGTAACAATGCAACCTTCTTGATAAGTAAAGTAAATTTCAGACGTCTTTACTGGATTTAAAGAGACTCGGATCCGAGGTAAAATACATGATCTGTTTGATCCTTTGTTTGACAGAAAACCCCTTTTAACTATTTCAGTATGAGAAAATTTTTGTAATGGGATATATATATATCATTTGTTAATAAAGAGATGTCATCTTGTTACATATTGAAGTGAGTGCATAAATCAGTGAAAATACCTTCCCTTGTGTCCTATAATTAGAGTTATTATTATTGTTCTAAGTGTTGTGTTGATTTTCAGTTTGTTACAACGTAGGCAGCCTGTATAATTGGCTAGCGTCAATTATCACGGGTTCCCTGGATTTATAACGTAGCCCGGAACGTTATAAAGTTGCGCCACTCTGCTGTTTTTGTACAAAAGAATTGATCGTGTACAGAGTGTCACATATAGAATTGCGGCACTCTGCTTTCGTGTAAAATAATTGTTACGTAGTAAAAGAAAAATAGATAACTCTCTGCTGATCTATGCACTCAGTTAATGTATTTCATGTCACCCCAAAAAGGGTAAGTTACAAAAAAAAAAATAGCGACAGTATTAATTTACCTTTGTGAATTTATTTTGTATAAGATTACGCACGAACTTGTGTATAATTTATGTAACATAAGCAAAATAATACAAACTGTCATTGTATTACACCAATGCAAGTACCTACATGAATTTTAGTGCTTCTCAAACTGTTCAGTCTTTAACAGGTTTATATTGCGACAATTCAAGACCTGGAGTTTCCTGAATATGCCTGCATAGAATGTAAGTTGTATGTCTGTTGTCACGGTGAAACATATAAACTAGTGACTAAAGTAGACCAGGTTAATTACGTGTAAATAAATTCGTAAGTTTAATTTTGTTACTAGAGAGAGAAGTAAAAAAAAAAAAAAAAAAAAATAGATAGAATTACAGAAATTAGAATTAGAAGGTAAGACAATTAATAACTAAACTCAGCTTATTACGGGCTGTAACTTGTGTAAAACGTGAATCATTGCCTCGCACTCACCCTCTGTGGGGGAGCCAGTTGAAACCGGTCGATAAAGATAGCCGTCAGCTATTGTTGTATAGAACAATACCCAAGTGTATTTCTCGCGTTCCCACGCATACAACAAGTATGCCATTGTTTACACAAGAAAACTAGTCTGACCTACATTCCAGCGAACAGCTGATCGTTGACAATACACTGACGTCTGTGTGGAATTTTTGTCTTTCTCTTAGAAGAGAGGTTATTCTCGTATGAACAATGCAAATGCTTTAATCATAAATTAAATTGCCTATGTAATAAGTGTATAGTGTAGTAAAATAAATTTTAAGTAAATTTTAGTGTGTTAGAAATAAGGTAAAAATGGCACAATTTAATCCAGATTTACTATTAAAGGACGAGCTGTCTTATGAAGCTCTTTTACTTGGTCTACCCCACGCGAATGTAACAGTCGCGGAATTGCGCAAGTCTATACGCGAAAGTGGATTTGATACACCCGCGCAGTTAAGCAACCTAGGCGGACTCGATTATGAGAGCAAGAGAGAAACTTGTAATGCCAAGTATAGTGAGTTGACTTTACTGTCCCAAACCCTCCAAGACGAGAAATCTCCTGCGCTAATATTGCGGACAACTCGAAGGACAGAACATTTAACCCGGCGAATGAAAAATTTATTGAACTGGCCTAACCTTACGGAAATACCTCCTGAAGTCCAAAGTTTTGCAGATGTAGCTTTACGTCAATTACCCACTATTATCAGGGAATTACGAAGAAAATCCGACTCGTTCCGAATGGATGAAATTGAGAAGTCCTTGAAGGAACTACACATCTCCCCAGTTCAATCCCCTACGATAGAACACCCTCCACCCAACACGGATCGGGACTCACCCGCCGTATCGCAAATACAACCTACTCGAGAGCAATACCCAAATAAAGATTTAATTGCCCCGACTATATTTGAAGCCCCTCCTCCCAGTGGTTTCCAGATTCGCCCCGGAATGCATGGATTGACAACCCCGAACGCATCATCTGGTCCTCCTAAAGCGATGATGATGATAAAGTGATGATGCCACACGTAAATTATAACGCAGACCTCTATGGAAAAATCACTCATCCCGTAGAAAAACTTTTAGCTGAAATCTCATACACTGATGGTTTAAATGTCACTAAACTACTGAATTTCATCAAATATCTCCTGCAGATAAAGGATCAACAGCAGCTAAATGACTGGCAAATTTTGCAAGTCCTCCTACCGAAATGTAAACCCCCGTTAAAGAATCGTGTGCTAGAATCATTAAGCTCTACCCTTCCAGTAGAAGAACTGCATACCACAATAATAAAATATTTTATTCCCACCGGCATTTATGAGGAACTTAAGAGAAAGACCGTACTACGAGTACAAGAAAATCACGAGAGATTGGCCCATTACATCTCAAAGATCAGGGAGTCCTCTCGACTACTACAAGTAGATTGGAATGAGAGACAGATGGTCGACACCATTTTAGTAGGATTGTCTCCAGAAGAAAGATCTCGTTTAGCGTTGATAAATCGACCCAACACCTTTGCGGATCTAGAACAATGCAGTATCCACTCTTCGAATGTATGGTACTCAGATCAGAACAGACATGCGATGAAATCAACCGAAGCGAATAGAAATGAATTGCAAGCCCTAGTGCCCGATGTGACAACCCAGCGTGAAGGGCGAGTATTCAATAGACCGCACGATTTGCACAGCCCTGGTAAATCAAATGAAACAACCTAAAACGGAAGCAAGGTACCCTCCTCGTAATAAGAATATGTGTTATAACTGCGGTAAGTATGGACACATAAGTAGAAACTGTAACAACAAGCAATACGAACGTAAACACCCTAATCCAAAAAACATGTAAGGCAGGGAGACCCGAAATCCTGTGTCTTCCGCAGCAACTTGAGATCCGGTAAACCCAAAGAAATGTACGTCCATATAAAAAAAAAAGGAAGGAAAAGAAACACTAGAGAAATAGATCCCTATGTTAGAAAGTTTATTGAAAAATGTAACGCGATAACTAAATGTGATTGGACTAAAAGTCTATTGCCCTTAATACAAATTGACCTAGGTGTTACCTCCACCATCGCATTAATCGATTCTGGATCTACTAGAACCTTAATCAGTCAAAAGTTAGCAGATAAATTATTCGAACACAACCTAGTGAAACGCAGTCAAGCTGTGAATATAAAATGTGCTACAGCCAATAAACAGAATATAGTGATAAAACTTAGCATCACCATTAAAGTAAAAATCAAGAATCTAACGTGGTTTTTTACAATGTTAGTATGTAATGAATTAGGACCCGACTTAATATTGGGAGCTGACTTCATAAGTAAAACGGGAATAATTCTTGACATCCATGAGCAGAAATATTATTTTAGATTCGACCGTACACGGAAGTATAATTTTGATTGTAATACTGACGAACAAGGAAGTACTAGTTCATCGACTGCACACATAGTACACCAAGAGTCTGAATTATCTCATCTAGGAAATAGAGATAGGCTGAGAATGCAGAAATTAATAAAAGAATTTTCCACCGTTCTTACACCTAAGCTAGGACTTACGAAGCTAATAGAATATAAGATCAATCTGAGCGATCACAAAGTAATACGCCTACCCCCCATACAAGTTGTCGCCTCCCAAGATGGAAGTGATGAGGAACCATATCAACAACTTGTTAGAACAAGGAGTCATTGAACCCTCTACGTCTCCGTATTCATCACCCTCCTTTTTAGTACCAAAAGGTCACGACAAACATAGACTAGTTGTGGACTACCGGCAATTAAACAAACGAATAGAATTTGAATCTATCCCGCTTCCAGACATCCATAGTGCTTTTCATTACTTCACAAAAGCGAAAGTCTTTACAGTAATGGATCTAAATCAAGCATTTCACCAAATACCCCTTTCGGAGGAATCCAAACGTCTAACCGCGTTTGCTGTTCCTTTCAACCTGTACCAATTTAACAGAGTACCCTTTGGAACATCTCAAGGAAGTTCCGTATGTAGTAGACTATTAGAAAGAATATTTCATGATATTAAATTTAAATATGTGTATCACTACTTGGACGACATCGTAATCTATAGCGAATCGATGGAACATCTTAAACATCTACGTGAAGTGTTATCTCGATTACAAAAAGCAGGATTAACAGTTAACCCCAAAAAGGTAAATTTTGCAGTCCCACAATTTTCGTTTTTAGGTCACATCGTGAAAGCCAACGGAAAGGTAAGAATTGACCCCGAACGAACCCGTGCAATCAGAGAATTTTTACCCCCACGAGATGCAAAAGGTATAGCCCGATTTTTGGGAATGGTAAATTATTTCCACAAGTATATTCCCCATCTTGCCGAGATAGCAGCACCGCTGAATGCCTTAAGAAAGAAGGGAGCGAAATTTGAATGGACTGCACAACACCAAAATGCGTTCGAATAACTAAAAGAAAGCATCATATCTCCCCCCGTATTACAACTAGCAGATTTCACGAAACCTTTCGTAGTTCAGACCGACAGTTCAAGTGTAGCTTTAGGTGCAGTCATCTATCAGGAAATAGAAAACAGTAGACTTCCGATTAGTTGTGCTTCACGAACATTGATTGACCAAGAAAAAAAATATTCTGCATATGAATTGGAATGTTTAGCCATTGTTTTTGCGTTTGAGAAGTTTAACCCCTTTCTAGAACATAAAGAATTCCTTTTGGAAATTGATAATCAAGCATTATCTTGGTTACTGAATCACCCTAAACAGTTAGGACGTATTGGAAGATGGGTATTGAGGTTAAACTGTTATAACTTCAAAGTGCAGCATATTAAAGGTACACAAAACGTAGTCGCTGATACCCAGTCCCGTATGTTCCAGTCGCCCACTAATACTCCCGAAAACAAGGAGAGTCTGGAAACACCCATTGTTAACACCGTAATTACTGAATTCCCCCTTGCTTTTACCAACATTGCTCAATATCAACAACAAGACCCTCTTCTTAAACCGATTATAGAACAACTTGAGCAAGGAATTAAATCTGAGAAATATGTATTAAGTAAAAGAATATTATGCCACAGAATAGCAAATGGAAAGGAATTAAGGATAATTGCCCCTGATGTAATTAAGCCCATGCTGATGGAGTACTTCCATTCATCCACCATTGGAGCCCATACGGGAATCAATAAAACAATACATCGCATTCGTAAGGAATATCATTGGAACAATATGAACAGCGAAATAGCTAGTTTCGTAAAAAAGTGTAATTTATGCGCTCTCAGTAAACCGGCAAGAAACAGTCAGGTAAGCCAATTAATTTCAGAAATCCCTACTACCCCTTTCTCTAAACTTTATTTAGACTTTTCAGGTCCCTACCCACGATCTAAATCAGGTAATACTATGCTACTCTTATGTGTAGATTCGTTCACCAAATTTGTTTGGATGTATCCCATGCGGCGAGCGTTAGCGTCGACGAATGTAAAAATATTACAGGAGAGATTATTTAAAGATTATGGTACACCTGTACGTATAGTGTCAGATAACGGACCCCAATTTAAGGCGAAGGAATTTAAGAATATGTGTTTCAAGTTAGAAATAGACCATATTACCACGACGAAGTATCGACCGCAAGGCAATATTGCTGAAAGGTATCTGCGAAACCTCAAATCTGCATTAATCGCCTACCATGCGAACGATCATACGTCTTGGGACCAGAACCTATCCTGATACAATACGCCTTTAATTCAGCTTATCACGAAGGACATAAGTCTACCCCATTTGAGTTACTGTATAAATACAAACCAAACCATCCCTTGTCCACAAAATGGAAAATACATGATTTGCTACCTCCGCAAATAATGGATAAGCAGATTAAACAAATCTGGAATAAAGCTCGCGCAAATTTAAGAGCGAACTTAGAGAAATCCCGAAAATACCACGAGAGAAATATTCATAACAATAACAATTTAGTTAGGTACCAAGTCGGTGACTTGGTAATGTACAAGACTCACCCGACTAGTAGTGCAATTGATAAGACCACCTCTAAACTATCATACCGATGGTGTGGTCCTTACCAAATCCAGAAGTACTTAACCCCAGTTACCGTAGCCCTGTACGAACCTGCGACTCGAGAATATGTGCGAAGAACACATATTTCGCAGATAAAATTGTATGAAAAGGAAAAGAGGAAATAGCATCGCCAAAAATAAAAAAGGTAATACTAGGTAGACAAGTTATCTTGTACCTCAGTAACCATGCTAAGTGTTAATCGTAGAATTGGGAATAAGGCCTGATCAACCTTAGATCCTGTTCAGCGAAAGATGAGCAAAATGAGTAGTCAGCTGACCACTAACTGACAACTAAATGAGAAATTATTTAGAAAAGAGAGTAACCAAAACCCAAAGAAAAAACCGGTAGTAGATTACGTAATAGAAATAAGAAAATGTTTAGTGTTTTAAAATGTAGACCTTAAGTGTGAATTTTATGTAATAAAAAAGGTAGTTTTTAAGAATATATATATGTATATTGTTTTATGCTCAGAAGAAATAAATGTGTATAACACATGCCAATAACTAAGTGAAAGAAAAAGGGAAAAGGAGGAGAGAAATTCCACACAGTAACGGCAAGCATACTCCCAGTACCCCACTTTCGAATTTTCCTTATTAAAATTCCCCCATGTCAATTTTAAGCGGCGGAGTATGTGACGATTTAAATGGTAAATAAATAAATAAAAACAAATTAATAATAAAAATATTTAAAAAAAACGAAAGTAAGTAAGTACTTTAAATCGCATGATTAAACCAAATACCCCTGAACTAACTCATAATAGTAATGAGAATTAAATTAAGAAAATCTAACTAAATAAGTAATTAAAAATCTGAATGTAAAAGTTAAGAATAAAATAGTTAACCCTTTAGTAAATTTATCATGCGTTGACCTGCCTATTCCGGACACAACGTGCATACCTAACCGGCAGTAAATTAGAAATATCTGTAGATCGTAATGTAAATAATTAATAATTTAAAGTCACAAGTAGTAGTTATAATAATCCCTGTAAACAAGATAAGTCTAGATAGTTTATTTTGTCTTACTATAAGAATGAATTATTAATAAAGAGTTGGAACTATATTATGGCGGCGTACTCACTCCGCGTCGTTGCAATCTACCTGTTGTAACAATGCAAGAGTAACGATGCGGCGTTCAGACTGTAAACACCTCCAAGCGAGGGCTCTTCATAAAATGTTTGTTTTTGATTTTTTAATTGAGTGTTAGCTTCCACTAAAAGCGTGGAGAGCTAGTTATATATTGAAGATGTAGTGAGGAATTTGTTAGAAAGTGTGATAATGTAAAAAGAATTAGTATATAAGGTGATGTCTCAAGTTAATTAAAAAACGAACTCTCGAATATTGTTCGAGTAATGTAATTCAGATGTTAATGTAAAAAGAAGATGCAAAATCCAGTACTACGCTGCCAGTAAATATGTGACGTGCACAACTGCAGATAAGGACGACTACCACCTAAACAACGCTTACCAGAACCGCCGAGGATCAGCCCGACTTCACGCAGCATAACATCCATCTCCTCATTAATACACCCAGAGAACTTTCACCGGAAACACTACCCAGATGACTACCCCGACTAACAGAGTACCGAAGATTCACGCCCCAGGATACGGACAGCAAAAGCGTATCTAAGAGGTGACTCGGTAGCTCGTCTACCGAAAATTATGTACATTTAAAATATAAGTTTTCATACATACCAGAGACTTTTCAAAAGACAATAATCATCTCTAAGCATTAAGTTTTAGAAAAATGTAACCAGTAATTTCTAAAATCATACGTTGTAACATTACTCTTGAGATATAAGTTTTAATCCCTTAACTAAATAATACCATTCTTCAAATGGTGTTCACGTAACAATGCAACCTTCTTGATAAGTAAAGTAAATTTCAGACGTCTTTACTGGATTTAAAGAGACTCGGATCCGAGGTAAAATACATGATCTGTTTGATCCTTTGTTTGACAGAAAACCCCTTTTAACTATTTCAGTATGAGAAAATTTTTGTAATGGGATATATATATATCATTTGTTAATAAAGAGATGTCATCTTGTTACATATTGAAGTGAGTGCATAAATCAGTGAAAATACCTTCCCTTGTGTCCTATAATTAGAGTTATTATTATTGTTCTAAGTGTTGTGTTGATTTTCAGTTTGTTACAACGTAAGCAGCCTGTATAATTGGCTAGCGTCAATTATCACGGGTTCCCTGGATTTATAACGTAGCCCGGAACGTTATAGTTCGTCGATATTTAGAAGCCAACTCGGAAGGTAAAATGTTTCACCAGATTGATAAGTTAGAAGAATTTATAGAAACTGTAGTCCAGAATTGTGTGCAAAAGAAAATAACAGACCATTTAAAAAAATTGAACGTTGTCACTATAAGAACTTTAAAAGCCAAACTACAGTATTGTACAAGAAAACCTAAATCGTAAGACTAAGTGAAGAACAGCTACAGTGTGTGTATGCTAAGGTTTAAGAAAAATTAACTACATTTAAAACAAAAATTGACCAGAAAGTATTCAGGAGGATAAAGGAAACATTTATAAACTTGAGTACCTTCTGAATATTCATTATTGTATATTTTACTACACAGTACAGTAAGTAATCTACACAATATTTGTTCATTGAGCTCATTTGGTTTCTTTTTTTGCCCCTTTAAGACAAAATTCGATTAACACGAAAAGCAGCTGGTCCCTGTCATTTAGCGTTAAACGTTTTCCACTGTATTTACAGGTTCTGGCTTTGAAGAAATTTACCAGATTTATTCAATAATCCTAATGCGTTTTAAGCATTTTATAACATTTGATTTACAATAAACTGACAATCTTATAGGCTATATCAAATTATAATTCTCCTGGGTTACAATTTATTTTGTCCACTTTTATTTAATCAGCCATGTTGGTTGGTTTGCAGCAAATGTTCTATTGGTAAAGTTCTTTTCTTGGTTTATATGAATTAGTAAACGTTAAATTCAGATATCTCAGTTTCAAACGATAGTCCCAAACATAATGAGTAAGTGGTAAAAGTAGTAATGCCATATACGTAAACTACTTTTTTTTATTTTGAGTTAATATTAGTAGTAATATGGTTACGCTGATGGAACAGTCAACACGTAGTACAAAACAACAGGATAAGGCAACGCTCCTATTTGCCAGCATTAACGCTATCTTTCTAGGTCTCCAACACGGTAAACGATTATTCTCCACCAACCAAAACACCTGGAACGATACTACACTCCCTAAACCATCTTGGTGAAGTATAAATAACTGTGTTTTTTAAGCGGGCGACCAATGTTGATTTATGAAATTCCGTGTGTTACTTGACAGCAGTATTCAGTATAAAGTATTTATTATTGTCGCAGACATCTGTAACTGGTGAATTTTATTATTTGTTGCGATAGTGTGGGTTGGACAATTGTTAACAATGAAAATTGTGTAAGTGTCTTTAATTTATAAAACTGTTACTGGCGTTGTGGTTAACGATTTCTCTAGCGCTCCGTTATATATTCCACCGTTGTCAGATCACTGTCTATGCGGTCGTTTAACATTTTACATTTATTGTTATAGTCAACATTTAAGTTGTAATTTCTGTGTATGTAATCTGTCATTTGCCTCGTAAACACTGTGTATTTAATATCACGAGAGTCATAACTAGATTGAACTTTGTACTTTGTAAGGAGCACTTGATGACCAAACAATTGAAATGAAGAACTTTCTTCAGAAACATGATTAAAAACAATTTTGTCTTTAGTAAAATAAGATTACATCTCTCAGCAGAAGGGTAATGAACATAATAAACTTTACTGGATTGCAAGATAATTTCAGGTTTCGTATAGCACTAATACCACGGATTTGTTTTTTTCTGCTAACATGATAAACCAAAATCAAAATGCAGAAAAACAAGGGACTCCAAAACCATAATTACAAAGAATAGTGAAAAACTCCAGTTATAAATAGATTTAAAAGTAATTTAATTATATGTATCTCTAACTCTAAACTTTTGCTGTAAAACTGCAAAATACTTACAATGTCAATGGGCTCGATATATAATGTCAATGAGTCGAGTGATATACTTACTTATTAACTTAATTAACACTACTTCTTAATTAACACTACCGGAATATTACACGGCATAATTAACTCTAGACCAACTATGCGTTGCAGAATTTTAAAGACAATATTAAATATAAATAAATATTGTTACTAAATATAAAATAATACTTATTTTAAAACTCTTACTCTTCTAGATTAAATATATTTCAAATCTCTATGATATGTTTTGTTATATTCTGTTTCTCTGTATGTCATATTGTGTTAGTTTGAAACGTTCAAAGCAACAGACCCGTTGATACGTGTACATTCGGTCCCACTGTTCCGCGGCACGAGACTCTTCAGTTAGAAATCCATTACACACACATATACAGTATATGTAAAAAAAAACTTTAGTGAGAGCGCAGTAAAATTCGTATGAGATTTGTCTGTGAGCGCGTCCAAAAATAGAACCAGGTCACGTCATTGGTAACAGTTGAGTTGCTACGTACAATGTGGGCTCCCGACAGTCTGCGTTGAAAGTAAATTCGCTTAGTAGGCTATTCTCACCCCACGATTGCCGCAGGAATCACACAGCACACAGTTTGCCGATATAGACCAGTCATTATAGACAAAAAAACGGCAAAACCTTGCAAAAAACTTAGCACGGATGAAAATTAGGAGTTATGACCTTTAAGTATTTTACTTTTATTTTTTAAAATCTTTACATCCCTAAGGCCGGGACTTTTTCCCACCCCCTCTGAAAAAGGTGAAAAATTTCGTTTTTCCATATTTTCACCTATTTCACTCATTTTTCCGTTAAACTTTTAAAATAAAAAATTTTAGCTGTAAAATTCTGCTTATTTTGCTTATTTTTATTTTTGTACGACAAAAATTCGCCGAGTTATGAAGATTTAAAGGTGTCGTATTTTTAGGACATTTGTTCGTCCGGGAAATTTGGGCGTAATTTTTTAAAATTTTCAGTAATTTTCCGCGTTGTCTCATAAAAACGTTTTAGATAAAAGTTGTAGCTTATTTAATTGTGTAACAAATGAGCCATTAAGAATGTCAATATGTTTATTAGTTAATTAACAAATTAAAAATTATTCCATTAATTGTCTTTTTCCTTTGAACAAATTTTATATTTTTGTATGCTGAATATAAAAATTAAACTGTTTTTGAATTAATATTAAGTTTTTAATTAAAAATGGTATATTAACTTACTTCAGTAATTTATTTATAATTAATTAATACTTTTTAGAATTATTTAAAATTATTGAAAATGTTTTTAAAATAGTGTTTCAAATTACATAACACATAGGCTATATTAATACGTATAATATAAGGTAAACATTGCCTTTAATTTATAAATTAATTGTCAATACATTTTACTAAAAAATACATCGCCCAAGAAAGAACAATATATTTTTTTAACAAACATATTGAATTATAGATGGTAAATACATAAAAATAAATATGTTATGGAATTTATTTGTATTTTACTTAATTTAAATAATTTAAACAATAGTGAAGACTCCGGTATGTTGGTACTCAAACGCACAAAACAACGGAGCAGCCGGTTTGTTGAACTGCGAAGACAGTCGTCTGCACATGCGGCAACTCCGAAGCCTTTAGAGGTCTCGGCAGCGAGATCCCGGCGACGGCAGACGTAGCGCGCAAAACAGTTTTTATCCCTTCCTAATTTATACAAAAACATTCAGGTAAAAATTCCTTTTGAAGGCTTTCAGAGTGTACATAAGAGAATTATTTCCAAAAGTTTTAAATCGAATTATTAGAACAGTAATGCGTGAGTTGATTTACCGTAAGAAAAGTACTCTAGAACAAAATTTTTGCAACTTTTCTTAATACATAAAAAAGAAAGATCCATAAGGAAAAGTCCTATACACCGTTGAAAATTAGACACTTTCAGCTTTAAAATGGCTTCTGATTTTTTGTTTTATACTAAATATTTACGGAATAATAGCAACTTAAAATGTGAAATTCTTAAAATTTTTAAAATCGACAAAATTTAAAACTTTTATAATGCTTGGCATTTTAAACTCATAATCGATACCAAAAAATCATTTCATGTACATAAATATACGTATCCTTGTTAAGTAACATCCGATAGTGCAAGGAATTTCATGAAATATTTTTAATAGTACGAGCATTTCCTCTAACTCGCGTCAGCTGAAAACCTATACATATGTTTGAGTTGCCGTATTTTTTAGTGAAAGTAGTGTTATAAATTCTTTTTACACCATTGAAAAGCTTATGTTTTTCTCTATACAATACGTCTTTACATGCTTTTTATAGACCTATAATAAAAAAAGTATCGAACGAGAAATGTATGAGCGCGCCGAAAATTCGCACGAAATGCCGCGGCAGCGGTCCGGCACCAAATTCGCATTACGTTTCCTTATCGCGTTTTCCATAATTTTTTATCCCTTTTTTAGGTTCCAAAAACGTAAATATATTCACATTTTGGTTTAATTTTCCTTTAATTTTATTACCCACATACAGTAGATTTCTTCAATTTTATAAATATTTTGAGCCCTTTTTTAGGCCCTCGGGCCTACAAATTATTAAGTTTTTAAAAATGAATATTAAATTAAGATTCTGATTACATGTAGGATATAATTTGATATCCTATGATTTCTTGCGAGTTTGACAGTTTTGCTCCTCTCACATTTTTACCTTCCGCCATCTACTTAAGTGGGGATCAATCTCAGAATTAATAAGGGTATGTAGGGTAAAAGTTGAACATGAGTATACATTTTTACGAACCTTTTAAAGCTTTATAATGCTAAAGTTTTACAGTTCATGCAGTCAAAGTTATTGTAAGAAATATCTCAAACAGCTAGACAGACAGACACAAATGCTAATCTGTCGAAACTGAGAACTCGCTACGATCGTCCAATGAAAACAAGAAAAAGTGAAATCTATTCATGGAATGAGAATTTGTGTAATACTGCGCAATCACTATTAACCTTCAAACGTTATAGGCCTATTTTGTGGGTCACTTAAAGACATACTTCTAAGTAACGTGCAATTAAAAGCAATGCAATGTAAGTTTTTAAGGTAAAATACTTTTGGAGAATAACAATAATTCCTGGCTCAGATGAAATGGCGTATAAAGCAACTGTACTTACAGTAAGTATGCCAGCTAAGACATAAGTAAGATATAGGGAGTTTTGTTAACGACTGCGTCATTAGTGGCTGTTCTCTGGCTTGCCAGCTTCTACAACGATTATCGTTTGTTAAACTTGAATAAATATTGTCTTAATTTAAGCTAGATCTCTTTAAAGAAATAAACTGCAGCCGTTAAATTGTTAAATTGTTAAATTTTATTGTGAAATTTTTCTAATCGTTTAATTTCTTAAAATGAAAATGTTTCTTCCGCACAAATTTAAAAACTAATTTTTAATAATTTTAATCTAGCCAAAATTTAATAGCATGAACTCTTTAGCCATGATTTATGCAATTTTATTCTGTACCAAATTGAACATACTGCCGAGGACTAAGTATTAGATGAAAATAAACATGTCATAGACACGTTAAATCTTGTTATGTAGTTTCAAGTATTAGACAAAGATACATAAATATAAGTATAAATAAAAATATGTGTGTATCTGTACTTGGCTTTGCTACGTTTGTTCACAACTTCCTGTTCCATCTTATGTGTCATGTTTTCGTGTCACGTTTACGAGTCTCGTATAAGTTCGTTAAGAATTTGAAGTAAACTAATGTGTACTGTATGGTGACTTCTTCTCATATCTGAGAATCTCTTGATATACTTACGAATGTCTACGAGTGTAATCTTCCTATTTGGTTATAGTGTTGCGCATTTTGAAATAGTGACTGTGATAGTATCACCAGTATAAAGCAAAAGTTTCGACCAGAAATTTTAATGTGTCAGGCAGTTATCCAATGGAAATTATCTAAACAGATATTAAACAGTTACTTTACGTACCAATATGTACACGACACACGCGTATTTACTTTGGAAAACAAAAAGCACTATCCCACGTTGCAATGTCATCCAAACATAACAGTCAGCCCACTCAAGGCTATTCTATACCAAGAAAAGACATTTTTTTAACTTGGTAAACATGAACCGAGCCAAAAGGCTGAAATACACCGTACATATGTTTTTCAATTAGGATGATTACGCATAACTGTCTCTTCTACATGCTGGAGTTCTGCACTGTAATGATTCATCAAAGTCACTTATAGAAAACTGTGATACTTGTATAAACGAGGAGACGAGAGCAGGAAAACATTATCAATGTCCTAGTCTCGGAAACAGTGATGGCTCTTTACTCACAAATTCTGACTAGAACGTTTATATCCATCACTTTGCAAACCGTTTAAAAACTGAATCCAAGATTCGTAGTTAACATTTAATGTAACTATGTCGACACATTCGTTTTTGTCAGGCAAAACTGACAACATCTACGAAACTATAAATCGGCCAAGAGGCAGTGTGCTGTCAAATCCTCGCACACAATGGTCAGTGTAGAAGTCATATTCCCAGGAGTGCATCCATTCATTGGACACGATCAAGTTAATAAGGAGAAAAAAGGAGGGAGACAGAGAGAGGGAAAGAGATAAAGTGACAGACAAACACATAGACAGGCAGGCAGATAGATAGATACAAACATAGAGAGTGATGGAAGCAGTTGTATATTTATTAAAGACAATAACTACTAAACTGTGGCAGTTGTTAACCCCACATGATTGTCAAGCCAAAAGTCTCCCATCTTCAAATTTCACTCTTTTAACTAACCTCTGTCGCACTGTTTATGTGTGTTCGTATTCATAGACATAAGACATCGATACTCATCTGCTTATTATTTTATCTTCTAGAAAAGAATCTCAATTTTATTTCAGGCGTCTGAGAATCCACTGGTATGGTTGTTCATTTGCTCTCACAGACGTAGTGTTCAACGTTATGGGATGCTCTATTTCATGAGGTCTACACGTAGTAGAGTACCATATTTCTCTTGCAGTCATTGTTTACTACTATTATTTTCAACACCTTTTAGAGTGTTGACAATACTTGGAAACAGAATAATAATCGAGATCTGCCGCAAGTTACTTACGTACTACTTTAACTATGAATAAATGCTGATGATATTTGTTAATGATTGGTATATTAAAAATTGTTTTCTACTCCAATGAAAAATAATCTCTGTGTTCGCGATTATCCGTATAATAGCCCGACGCTCTCTACGTCTTTTGTTAAGAAGCTTAGATACTACAATAAAACAATAACACATTTTCTTTCTGTGACTGCTGAAAAGAAAGGGGCACAAGCATACACCTCTGGACCGCTGTTCCAAATTATAATCCTATATAAACATTATTTAGCTGTTACAGTCTCTTGAAGGGACTCTGCAAATTCAAGATTGTTTACACTTAAGCGATCGGATTGAAATTGTACTAGTAAATTTTTAAATTTAAAATGGTTTACTTTTCCTCTTCTTCTTATGACAATACACAGTGTAAAGAATCTAACAGGTATTTTGGAAATAATATTTCTTCAATTTCTTCAAGTTTACAGGCCAAGTTTTGTGTGTGCGTGTGTGTGTGTGCGTGTGTGTGTGTTTACTACGCATTACATATTATTTACGGAAAAACATTGAGATACAAATAAACAATTGTCGAACTCGCAGTGTCAGTTGCGCTCCGTCTTCCTCTCTCAATTAAGGTTTTCCCCACAAAGAATTTGTATAGATCTGATGAGGTGTTGCAGGATCCATTTTGTTGCCATTATTGCCCACAGCCTGCCCCTATTTACTCTACCAAATGGCTTTCCAAAGCGGATAAAAGCTATGTATGTGATCAACTGATATTCTCAATGCATAGTGTTTTTCAGTCACCTGGCCTACTGTGAAGATGCAATCTATACATGTTCTGCTCTTCCTGAAACCATGCTGAACCTCCGAGAGAATAGTCTCCGTTGTTGCATTCAGTCGCATTGTAGGGTAAATCCATACAATCTGTAAGACGTATTAAGCAGGCTGACCCCTGCTGCATAACGATAACGTCTATCGTTATGACAGTCATTACGATCCTCTTTCTTAAAAATGGGAACCACCTTTGCCATCTGCCGATCTTCGGGAATATGACCAGTGGTCCAGTACAGATTAATATAATTCTATAAACGATCATGCAGCAAGGCTGGTACATACTTTATAAGCTCCAAATTCAAGCTTATAACCGAGAATTCACCAGTGCCAATCGATTGTTTATTTTCACAGCTAAGGTGTATTTTTTTGTAGAGCAGCTAAGAATTTCTCCAGTTTTATTGAATCTATATTCTCATTGTTGTCTGCAAATTATGTTTCTTTTAGTTGCTCCTGGGTCAACAGCCGAACATGACATCCGAGCCATTCCTCCTCTGTGGTATTACTCATCTTCATGTTATCTCTTTCTGATTGATTTAAATGCTGTTTGTAAGCTGTACCTTGTCTACCCTACACATCATGTTCCATGTCTTTTATATACTTGTTTAACTGTTTCATTTGATTTTCCTTACAGCTCTTCTGATAACGACATACCGTAGCTTATATTCAGACCTTGTCTAAACAGTCTTTAAAGGTATATACAGGTGTATTTCAAATACGTTTCAAAGGTATATGTTTCTTAGTATCTATACATTACTTTGCAATGTCGTCATCCCGTACATGCAGGCCTCGGTTTCCGTATCTTTTACGTCTCGTTCCCAGTGTTTCTTATGCTGCGTGGAATATGATAGCTCTGATGTTGCCCCATTCTTAATTTACGTTATTACTAATGGGTGTTTTTTGAGCAAACTGACTCAGCCGAGACTGGTGTCATATACTATCATATTTGAGTATATTTAGTACTTTACAAGTTTGTTTGGTGAACTGTTGCTCAATGGGTTACACTTTCCTCTACCTATCAGGAATACTAATCTTTGATATGAGGAACAAAAGGTCAAACTCAACATCACATCCTCTTAAAACCCTTTGGTCCTGCACTAAATTCCATAATTTTCCATTCATTAAAATGTAATCAATTATCGTCTGAAACCAAAAAATCAAAAGATTATATTAATGATTAACTGTTAAAATCATAAAACTCTTTAAACTACAAAAATATAAAGCTATAAACTACATCAGCAGTCTTACATTTACTTAAAATTCACATTTCTTAACACCACCTTTTCTTGTATTCCAAAAATTAAATTTTGTAGTTCAATCCAAAAGAACTTTCTGTTTAATTACACACAGGACGATTTAAAAAACTAAGAATAATAAAATGTGAAATAAAAGTATTCAAATACAATTCATATTTTCTATAACAACCGAAATTTAAATAGATGATTCTGCAGAAGACAAACTGGTAGCGTGGATTCTAAACCTTATACATTAATGTTAAGACGTTATTCAGCATCTTATTATTAATGCGGTAAGACGTAATGCACCGCACCGTGAGTATTAAGGTGAGGTACAGACAGGTTGGTAAACTGTAACATTGTTCCTGGTAATTGAATTTTAAATTAAGACGGCAGTGACGTGCGCAAACATCCAGCGCTGTATAAATATGCTACTAATTGAAATTTTATAATCTTAAAATTCTGCTGTGGATAATATTAATAAAATAAAAAACTGTTAATGGCAGGAAAATATTTTCCTATAACTGTGGAAAATAAGCTTCTGAATATTGGTCTCCACCCATAATTTGTTTTGTCATTCAACCACAATAAATCTAAACTATATATGTCTTATGAGTCATCTTGGCTAAGTTATTTACTCATAGGAAATAAGAATTCTCACAAACAAGATTCAGTATCATGACTATTAAATATATATAATTAGACATATACATATCTGATTTGAAAAGCAATACAGAATATTGGAAACGTATTCATGAATGTAATACACTTTATATTAACACAAATACAAAAAATATGCACATGTAAGGGCATAGATTCCACTGTTAGCAGGACCGTGTAGCAGCTGTAAGTGAGCATATAAATCGTTTGTTCCTAATCTATATATATATATATATATATATATATATATATATATATATATAACTCAAAGTCTGAGGATTTATGTGTACTGAATACAAATCCACACCGTTACACTGATTGCCACCAAATTTTGCACAGGTAACCTTTGACACAAGGCGAAAAATACTGTGTAACTTGGAATGTGATATTTTGCCCCGTTCGCACGATTTAGGCCGTTTTAATTATGCCTTTTCGTTGACGCGTATAAAGATGTCAACAACACCTTGCAGACCAGAATTAATTACCATAGCAACGAGTAAATAAACAAATGATATTTAGCGGTATCGGAACTGTACCTTTATTCGTTCCTGCCGTTTTTAATATGCGATTGTATCGATACATTTTGTAATTTTGTATACAAATATACAAATACATATAAATATTTTGTAATTGTTATAAACAATTTATGTTTACAGGTATTTCTTATGATGCAATGAATAAGTAATGAAATATATTAAATATACTACTAAAGATGTCAAACCCCTTGGAGATCAGAATTAATTACCACAGTAACAAGTAAATAAACAAAATCTATTTAGCAGCATCGGAACTGTAAATTTATCCATTCCTGCAGTACATTTTCGATGTTTTATATAATATGCGATTGTATCGATACATTACGATGTGGAAAAGAAGAAGTGTACTAATTGTAAATTGTCCTCTTACTACTTAATGCAAAGCGAAAATATGTGTTGTTTTCATTTGTGAGGTTACGTGACAACGATTTTTGGTTTTTATTTTACTGCTGAAATGAATAAAAGCCATGGTTGAGGAAAACATAACGTTTAATGTGTTATACAATGATTCTAACACAGTAACATTTAAAATAAAGAATTTAGCGTTTTTGATTTAACAGTTACTTTATAAATATCTTCACAGGCTTTATAAACGGGTACATTTAAATCTCTACAGGCTAGACTTCGGCAGTTAATAGCATAGAAGTGTTTGATGTTTTCAAACGTACTAAATGAAAAATTCACTGAAACAAATCAGCAAAATACCCGTTATTCTGCAGATAGTCAAAAGTTAATCAGTTCCTAGTTTTCAATATTTTAACACTTATTGAAAGACGAACAATATGGTTTTTGCATAGGAGAATCAGATTCTGTTTTGATAACAGTTAAACAAGTGCAATGTTGCTGTTAAGTGTCTTAGGTGACTGTATTAAATTTATACTAACAACGTATGCATAATCACATAAAAAGTAAAATTTTCAAAAATAAAAATACAATTTTTTTAATTATTAAATAAATCCGGCTTATCAATGTAATCAGAAATAAAATATCATAGAAACCGTTTATTGTTCAAGAACATCAATAACTTTCTTACAAATGCTGTCGGTATATTGTTACATAAAGTGCATACATTCTGACATTGGAAAGTACATTGGTAGATATTGTATAAAACAGCCAAAACTTATTACAGTTCAAATAAAAATTATTGTAGCCATAAAGATTAAATAAAACATACAAATTAACAAATTACTTTTAAAGTAATACCGAGTACTATTAAAAATAATGTCTACAAACTTTGATAGTTCAAGCCTGTGATATCTTTGCTTATTAATGAACTTAAGATTCCTTGAAATAAAAGAAAAAACATTTAGCCTTACACTAAAAGCAATAAATGTAAATAGCAAAACATTGATCATATAACTTTATTCAGTCTATACATGGAGTTTTTCCTTTTCCTCTTCCTGAATTTAGCCAGTAATTACCAAAAGCGATAAATCTCTCTCGAATCTTCCCTTATTTTGTTAATTAAATTGATGCACGTATATGCAAGTCTGAATACACATTTGTGTGAATGTATAGATGTGTACATTCATTGTCTGCTATGTGTAGATCGGAGTACATATATTTTGTTAAGTATAGTTTTCTTTTGTTTGGTTATCTATAAACAGGCATTGCCTTGGAGGACCTAAATTTTCACGGAAAGTTACAATAAAGTACTATTCGTACATTCTTTTTGTACATTTTACTTTTGTAATAATTTAAAAAAATATTTATTTTTTTAAGTTGCCTATGGTTCTTTAGTGAATAACAAAAGATGGGTGTTATAGTGAAATCTGTATTTACAATCTAGATACAAAGACAAAGAAAAGATGACTCATGTTTATAATTAGAATTGTTAGTCCACATGTAGTTGACTTAAGTAGGCTACACTATACACACTAGTTTCCATTTTCGTATGTTTTATACAATTCTATTTTATGATAAAGCAGATTTATTATGATTCTGAAAGAAGTCCAGTTTCATCAATTAGTATATGCACATTGAGTCTGCTTTGTCAAGCTAATTGGTATTTTCTTTGTTAATTGTTAATTAACTTGCTGTTATAGCAGCTGCCACTAAAGTGTACCTTCCGCACTAACCTTGTAACTTGTTTGCAAAAGATCTTTAATGAACGAGGTAGAATACATTAATATGAACCTGAATTCTGTGGCACCAATATAACTAAATTCTAGGACTTGCGCGCAAATATACCGTACTTGAATGGTTTCTAGGGGAAAACCTTGGGTCCTAGAAATGCTGTGGAAATATTCTCATGACATACTGTGAAAAAACAAACTAAATATTTAAATTAAGAGAACATGTGGTTGAACGTTCTCTAAGGGTCGTTTCACTGAACGACTTTAGAGAACAGGAGGTTTTTCAGGTTTTCGGTATCGACATTATCCGCTTTATTACCTACGATTACGAATTACCTACGATCTGCCACAGCTTAGGCTTAGAAACAGAAGATCGGCGTACTTCAGCATTTATAGCTTCGTCGTTAATCTGATTTATTGTAATCTCATATGCTTGTTTTTTTTTTAATTTATTGGAGATTTGTAATCTGTTCGACTAAGCAAACATTGAACAAATTGGCTGACAACACACATACAGGATTATGTGTCAGTTCTTCTTGTTTTTGTTAATAGATTAAATAGATACACAAATTACAAAACTGAATTACAAAAACATGTAAACAAATGAACAAAAATCACTTCCACTTGCTGCTGGCATGATACAATAAGTTGAAATGTTAAACACTGAGGCCATAAGGCACATATACTGATTGACATTAACACTTAATGTTGACACGAATACAAAACATACAGAATAGAACAGAACAGATATCACATACATTACAATACAGATAATACAGAGAATACATTATTAGTTAAACCTGAACGGTAAGTCTAACAGTTTGTGCCTTTTTAGTCTATAAATATCTTCACTGTTATCTAACAAATTATTTGCCAGGTGGTTTGGATGCTTTTCTAATTTGGAGATGTGAGTCCTGCAGAGGCGCATGATTTCTTCTCTCACGGTTGGAACTTTGAGGTCGCGGCGTATAGAGTTGTTAGAGACAAACCATGGAGCGTCGACTATTGATCTTAAAGTTTGGACTGAAAGCGCTGGATAATCTCGATATTACTCGTACTAGCAGTACCTCAGAGTTGAATACCATAAGTCCATACCGGTTTAAGAACTGCTTTACGATTTAACAGTTTGTTGACGAGACTTAACCGTGATTTTCTGCCTATCAGCCAGTAGATATTTCTGACCTTGTGATTAAGTTCAATCTTCTTAGATGTTATATGTTTTTTCCACGTTAGTCTCCTGTCCAGATGCATCCCAGGTACTCAGCTTGCGGTATTGGTTGACTGTTAATTGTTACTGGAGGGCAGTTTGCCTTACGTGTGGTGAAGGTAACGTGTACTGACTTGGACGAATTGATTTTTATGCGCCATTTATCAAGCCATAACTGAACGCTGTTTAATGATTCTTGTAGTATAAGAGATCCTATTGAGGGCTCGGAGTGTGTCGCTAGGATTGCTGTGTCATCGGCGTTTATAGCACCAGTGGTTTCACTTGCTGACGGTAAGTCCGAGGTGAACAGGAGGTAGAGCAGAGGACCCAGGGCACTACCCTGCGGAAAACCTGACCCCACTGGTAATAGAGGAGAAGTAGCATCCAAGTACTTGACTTGAAACACTCTGCCCACTAAGTAGAAGTGTAGAATACGGTGACAATTATATGGCAGATTTTTCTTTATTTTGTATAAGAGTCCAAGATGCCAGACTTTGTCAAATGCCTATATGCTTGTTGGCAACTGTTTTAAACTTTACGATACGTAATAAGAACACGTCTACTACTTCGTTAAGATAATTATAATAGAAGTTGAAAAGCGTGACTTATTATCACAGTACACAGCAGATCGTTACTTTGTTCTATTTTTGTTTTATTCTTTACAGTTTGAATTATTACCAACTTATGTCTACATAACTAATTACACGACACAGCATAAAATTACTTAAGTGAATGCTGTAATTTGTTAATTTCTTCTTGATGTGCTCTAACATTAGCGGGTTCGTCATACTCTGAAAACAAAGTTCGTGACGCAATCAAGATTTATGACTTCTCAAACGTTCTTCACAGTCACGTCACTCTATAGAACAGTGTATTCCCTGAATAAAAACAAATGGTGCAAGAAATTAAACGTCTGTAAATTACAAATGCCGATTGCTGTGAAGTATGTGTAGGGTTTGTATTTATACATTGTATTTAAACTTTTGTGAATTCGTTACAAAATACGCCTATAGTAATGAAGTATTTACTTACATGTGTAGGCTACAATTTTCATAATTCAATGAATATTTTTGTTAAAGTAATAAATCTTTTTACCATATAATAACGCTTGTAACATATTGCTTATTTAAAAATCTATAAAATTCTAGAGTATTTAATCGTTGCAAGAATTTAATTGTGTTTCTTTTAATTGTGTTTGCGTCAAGTATTGAGCTGTTAATGACAAGAATACTTACATCACACTTCTGTTTCTGACTGTTTTTTGCTAAATAATCAAGACGAAAGTAAAAATTTTGTAATATCGTTATGGCGATGCAGAATAGTTAGGCCTACCATGTTTAAAGTGAAGTGTGCTTTTCATGACTCTTCGTACAGCGAAGTGAGTGTAATCAACTGAACTCAGACAACGATTTAGCCTCGTCTAGCGTAAACAAATACTTTTCAGAATGCTTGACGATTATATAAATGTTGAGTAAACCTGCATTTTATGTACTGTAAAATTGAGACTTATGTGTTTACTGAAATAATGGGCGCCCGGTTAGAAACGTGACAGCGTTTCTTGGACGCTGAGCTGCGACGACCCAGCAAATGGATTACCCCCAATTAAAAGTATAGCTAAGTTTTCTAGCGAGTAGTGAGGGGAGAGCAACGGAATAATAGTTGGCTGTACTAACTCTGTCTCTCTCACACCCATGCTTCTATTGTTCTTACCAGTATTGTTGCAGCCGGTGTTCACACTATGAAACACTGTACAAAACTGTTGTGCTCATGTACAAAATGAATGAAAATTTTGTTAACCTCGTAACGAGGTGTTTGTCCACTACACATCTCGAAGTCGGTGTTCAATTTCTATCGTCAGATCAACACTAATCTAAAGATCCCAATTTCAATTCCCGAGCTCATCATGTTTTTCAGCCCCCGGATTGACTCAGTCTGTAGAGATGTGTACCTGGCATAACGTTGTTGGGTGATAATTTGCGGTATGCTGCAACGCTGCCTTCCTTATTGCCGAACGGCTAACTTAGGCAACTTGAACCCCTTCTCCTTAGAATACTTCGGTGGTACAAATTTTTATTATTATTAAAAAATGAGCCTTTTCTAGTAGCACGTGACTGATTAGTCTTAATGCTTAGTGTAAAACACATAGTTAATCACAAACAGAATTATCACTGTTGCACACCACTATAGAAAAATTATTCCGATTAGCGCTTTCAAGCTTCTCAGCTAATCGTTAGATCAGCTCAATTCCGATCTGACGATGAGCTGAGAAGCTTGAAAGCGCTAATCCGAATAATTTTTCTATAGTGGTGTGCAACAGTGATAATTCTGTTTGTAATTTTAACCACTAACACAACTTTCTTCATTAAACATAATTAATCAGTTGGTAGACTATTTTATTTTTTACAGCAATAAAGTGTGTAATTAATACGAGTGTTGTCACAAGTCTTTATAGCAACTCCAGGTCTAGGAAATTTATTTACACGACAGAATTATTTAATCTTGGTTAAGAACACGCGACTGTTGTAGGCCTATGTCTGTAATAAGCTTACACAATAACCATTGTACTTACAACAGATTGCTACCACGCTATCTCCGTAACAGTATAGATACAAACATTTATTATAAACCTTATGCTTCAACCAGCTGCCCATTCGCAGAAACAAGGTAGGCCGATGTTATAAATCGTAGCAGGTTTGTCCAGTTATGACTGCCTACATTCAAATCATTTGAGACCTCTAAGTTAATGAATAAATGCAAGATCTTGAAATTTATTTTACTGTTATGTGATGTAAATAACCAGCAAGTCATTTTGCATCTGTAAGTTGGTGGTGCTTTCAGAACTTTTCAAAAACCGGCAAGAAGGCTGTGGGTTCTTATTGTACGACAAAAGTAAACAGGTCCTGACTGTTCTTCACATTTTTAATATGTTATAAATGCGATCAACATTAACAAGTGGACTTAAATGTTGTAATATAAAATTTACTAGTATTGTTTGTTTATTCATGAATTCTTTCATTATATAGTGTTTTTCAGTTTAGATGTTTTCAGAAAACTTACTGCAGTTGACTATATTCTTACGTACGCTTCCACGGCCGTTGTTCATTATGTTTTTGAAGTCTTCTTCCGGTAAGGACCGCGCCAAAAATGTCTTGTATGACAACGTTCCATCATATTACAATGAGTATCCTCAGGTCTATGTGACGAATGACACATAGACCTGAGGACGGTCATTGTAATATGAGTGAAATATTGTCATACAAGACATTTTTGACGCGGTCCTTACCGGAAGAAGACTTCAAAAACATAATACAGGTGACTACTACTATCAAGAAAGTCGAATTACTGTAGACATTATAAGTACACAGTTCTAAAAGTTTCATCACAAGCTTAGAATATTACTACTTACATTTGACCTCTACACATCTGTAGGTCTACCTCACTCTAGTGTAATGTAAGAAGCTATATATATATATAAACTTAATAACTGGTCAATTTTAGTACCATTTCTTAGCATTATATTTATTTATTATCTTTTGTTAAGATAAGTTAACTGATATTAATTACAATTGATTCAGATGTTAGAAATGCAATTGATAAAACGCACGAAATCTAAATGTTTTCATTTGTAAGCACTTTCTTCACCTAACTCACAGCTCTCTTGAATTTTGGTTACGTATTTACACGAAAATATGACATAATAGGGGAATGTGCTATTATAACATTGTCAAAAATTTCAAATTTTAAATAATTAAAAACGGATGAGTAACAAACATATGTTACTTAGATTCATTTAACACTTAAAATAGAAGAGGATTACCGCTTAAAATATTGTACACCGTGCAAACTCACACTACCTCCCATACGCGTACGTGCATATAATACAGAGAAGAGCCTGGCGCTATCACGTGCTCAACATATATCATCATCACCAACACTCTCTTGGCTCTATTTGTCACTTCCTTAACACATTTATTTTCTGTTTTACACTTACCGCCTTGTATTTTGCTTTACTACAGCCTTTCATTTAGTTCCTGTACATTTCGTCTGCTCGAGTGATACATAGATCGTGTTCTGTAACGATCAACATGAATATTTTAAATTATTTTATTTTCTCACACTGTCATAGACCAAGTCCTCACTTCGACTGAGCCAGTTGTAGTCGTTCTGTTTAAATCTTTCTTCACTTATATTCAGTTTATTTCAAATCAAACACTTTTCCTCCCATTTGTATTGTTACTAGTAGTAACAAAATCCCGTATTTGGAAAACAGGCTCCAATTATTATCTCAAGTTAATTCTAAGAATAAAACAGAATAATTACGGAACAGCACAAAGATCATAAAGTCTATACCCATATATGTTAAGGTATGTGTATAGAAGTGTAGATCTATTTTCTCAGAAAATCGTTAGAAAATTTGTTGTACCTTACAGATAAACAATCCGTTCCAACAATCCTAAAGAAACAATTTTTTTCCATAAAAAAAAATGATGTAAACAACTCCATATGTATACGTGTTCATAGACGTACGTGTAGGAAAGCCCACTTTTCCACATACATTACTGCTATGAAAGACAGATACAGTATGTGTCACTTATCATGCGAGGCTGTTGAACGCGCGGTGCACCTGGCGCGTCTGGGTCAAGGTGATGCACTGACCTAGCTTTTAGCAAATTCCACAGATCTGGTAATTAAGCAACTATTGCTCAGCAGGAAGTGGTAGACGTTTCTGGAACCTCTGTGGGGTATATACAAGCGTCAGCGACCGGCGTACCAGTTCAGTTTAGACCTGGCGATATTCAAGTGTGGAGTGTTAGTTATTGTGGCGGTTTAGTGGAAAGTGGTCATTGTGTTAACTCGTGCAAAACTGTGATAAGGTGGCATTTATTGTTGTACAAATTTAACTTGAATTATTTTATATAAAAGTGCTTTGTTGATTTATAACTGTGTCTAGTACAGTTTGTAATTAGTGACTTAATCGGTGCCAGTTATTATGTTTCCACTGAACAACACGACAGCTGTAACAATATTTTACTTCTGTACAAAGTCTAGCAATTTTTACTGTATTCTCTGCTAATATTGCAAAGCGATCCACAGAAACAACGGTCTAGGTATTAGGATTTCCTTAAATGAGAAGTGTAAGGCAAAGCTCCTCTTACCTCTTCATTTACGTTCGTTTTCTTTAAATTGAATAAATCTCCTCTATCCAGCTGGAATACACGCGCAAAACAAAAGTCCAAACATCCTGCACGTTACAGTAATTATATTTACTAAATATAGGCCTATATGAAGTGTGTACTTTTTAATTCATTATTATCACTAGTCGTTTTTGTAGTTTTAGTTTTACAAAATTCAGTACAATGAGAGTTTTAAAATTTTTTATTATGTAACTAGTTTACTTCACGAATAAAATCTGATTTCAAAACATTTCCGAGTCGGCACGTGAGTAATCTGACTCGTTTCTCGCGTTCACGGTGTCATATAGCTTATCTCGTGTCAGTATTGCGACATTACTTCTGCTACGACGATGTGACATATTCAGATAAGAATACGACTTCTACGTCAACCCGTACTTTGCCTGTAACACTGCTTGGAGGTTAATTCTAGCTTCATTATTATTAAAGAGGAATGTCAGAGCGTCTGTTACGATTGTCTGTCTTATCACATTCCTAAAGCTCTTCATAAAGCACTTGTTAAACGAGCAATTACGGAGACATTATTAAGATAAACAACCAAATGAACATGAGATAAAAGCAGTACTAATATCAATGAGCACCAAAAGAGCAAAGTCGATATGCGTCATATGTCGACACCTATAATATTGTAGAATACGTTTTGTTTATGAAGCATAGACAATACAGAATAAACTGTATTATTATTTCATCTAATTTTAAGTGCCTGTGTTGATAAACGTGTGTGTGTGTGTGTGTGTGTGTGTGTGTGTGTGTGTGTGTGTGTGTGTGTGTGTGTGTGTGTGTGTGTGTGTGTGTGTGTGTGTGTGTGTGTGTGTGTGTGTGTGTGTGTGTGTGTGTGTGTGTGTGTGTGTGTGTGTGCATTCTAAAAATGTAAAGCAAGTGGTGCAGCACAATTTTCAAGCGTTTCATACCCATTAAAAATGTTATTATATAACTATGTTTAGTATAATATATACATAAGTAATTGGTTTAAAAATCTATATTGCAATAGTTTAAGCTATTTGTGTATATGAATTTTTATGTGTGTATGAATGTGAGGGGTGTGACTCTTTCTTATCTCTATCTCCAAAAAAATATCGTGTTTCCATCATTATGTTGCTAAAACCTTTGCACCTAACATTATTTAGTTACTTTTTTTGCTTTCAGTTTTAAACTTACAAACATTGATACCAATAGGACACTGAACATGGTATTTATTTTTAGTCGTTTCTTTAGTATTAACATTATAATCATTGCAATACGGTACGTTTCCCAGACGGATATCATTATTATTTAACAATTAACATTTTCTTACCACAATTTTCTTACACGTAGTTGACGTATTCTAGTTAATTTCATGCGGCTGCTAATACTTGACATTCATTTACTATACAAACAGAGAGAATGTGACTTTATTTAAATGGACAAATAAACTAACAAAATTGTTGAGACGTCACACGAAGACAATTTATAGTACAAACCACGTAATGTAGATCAGGTCACTTAGTTATATTATATGAACACACCACATCCCCAATGAAGACCTTTTTCTTTGAAGACATATATTTTTATTGCGTTTTATTATAAAGTAAAGTACAATAAAAGTGGCGTAGACCCAGTAAATGTAACTAGCTAGCAAAAACCAATTAGACTTTGTCACGGCAGCGGTATGTTACCAGCGGCGGACACAGCGATCCCGGTTAGTGCATAAAACCGGGCCGGCAGAAAATTTTGACGCACTCTTCATCGCCACGCCATCGGACGCACTTCATCTCTTCTCCTCTCTCGGACGACATCGACGCGGAGTCAGCCGGCAGGAACGGCCGAAGAATAGAACCGGCGTTCTTGCGTCTTCGCCCTCCAGTTCCACGCCAGCGATGGATTTCGCTGGGCCGGCAACCGACTCTAAAACCGATGCCGGAAGAAGTGGAGGACTGCAGTACGCCACGAACAGCGGGCGCAGCCGCCGAACATCTCAGCGCGGCACTACCAACATCAGCGTTCTCACCACCAGGTCCTTTTTAGGGCCACCAAAAACTCTAGAGTGTACGGTTGGCGCCATTTGTCATGCGGCAAGCCTTTTGTCCGGTGACAACTTATATCAGTGAAAATATGGAATGTAAAAAAATTAATGCTTAACAAATGTATAAAAACTAGGATATAGACAACTTTAGTTTTGTTAATGACACACTACGTGCTCCCACCAGTGTGACTGGGGCAAAACTCGCATTAAATGGCGTATACTTCGTGGTTCGAATCGTTCATTATGTTTATGTAATCTTAAAAGATTTTACAGTAAAATTTCAATTTCAGATACTTGTTGGTTGTATGTGAACATTCAAAAATTTATGATTATCTACTTTCTTTAAAAGAATCAAACTGTTTCGAATTTGTCAAATTAATTAAATCTGAACTTCTATGAAATTATTAAACAACTATACTATGATTCTCCAGTTGTTGGACGCAATAAGAGGTAACGTGATTGAGAGGCCTAAGGAGCTGCTTTAAATCGCCAGTCTATTCGGAGGCGTGGATTCGAATCTCACCGCTTCCAAAATTTTTGCTTCGAATACTCAATGCACATTCAACTTTACTTTTTATGTAGGTTTACGTTATTTACTATATTATTTACTATTAATATGACTTTCTATCTGATACTTTTTGTCGGTATTTGTCGCACTTGTAGAAATCAGTTTCAGTAGTTTATGTGTTACCGTAAACTCAACAGGTTATTCTTGCCTTCAGGTATTGGTCTCAGGACTGAGGAGCTATAAGTGGATTAGACTTATTGTTTGCCGTAAGAGTAAATTAATGTAGTTCAGTTAACAAGTTCGTCTGCGTAATGCACTTCTTTCTGAAGCGTAAACTACTATTCACGGTCCAGCATATGCTGCAGTGCGTAGAGTGTGACAATTAGTTACAGTTAGTTTTATGTAGGTAATGTAGACTTACTTCAAAGTGTTTTCGTTTTAGGCACAACTTTTTACATTACCTAGATTAAAAAATAATTTAATACCTTTAATATGTGATGATTTGTGAATCTGTTGATACTTTTAATAGAGCTGTAGTAAAACTTTGCAAGTAAAATGTATGTATGTTAAATATGTATATATGTATATACATAAACATGTAAATGTATAAACAAATATGTATGTTCTTTGTGATAAACGATCTCTTAATGTGTTTCACAGACGTTTTATATCGTGGATGTATTTTTTTATTCAAGGGAACACAGTAATAATATAATTAAATATATACTTCAAAATTTTTAATTTGTAACTTACACTTATCGGCATGACGTTCTCTGGCGTTGTAAACAATGATAACTTAAATATTCTAACCAAAACACTAACATTATGATAAGTCCATACGTGAATTTTAAGGAGTACCTAATCACATTAACAACTGTACCTCTACTAAAGATTGCTTTCGTCAGTCTACAATTGCAATCGACCTGCTCTGTAGTGTACAGTTCCCCCAACCAATATATATCAGAAATAATAAGTACAGAACATAACGTAGAGTATTTAAAATTAAAATTCGACGTTGGACTAACAGAAGAATTTTTCAGATCGTTAAATACCTTATATAAAATATATGAGATCAAAATGGATAGTTAATCTGCACACATGTAAAGTGACCAAGCACATATACTCTGAATACCACTACGTCATTGGTCAATACTCACAGACAAAACGAGTCAACTCTGACAACTGATCAATACCGTTCATACAATCACCAAAGTGCATATACATTGTATTATCCACGCTTTAACAAAACGTCGACTTTTTTTATTATTAGTAGTTCCATATTAACATGAAAATAATACACTAAGGGTTTGCTTATATTTTAACAATAATAATTTTTAATCTATAGGCCTAATAATTGTTAGTTTTAAATTAAAAATGTTAATAATCATCATCATAAGATACTTTCCAAATATTAAGTCAAAGAGATTTAGGGACGTCATTCGCACTACGTCAGTTTGAGTTGAACAATTGACATACGCCGTCTTACTATAATCATAGACCTTTAATATGATAAATATACTTTAGGAAACAAACTGATTTGTCTCATAAAACGACTCGTACTATATCTTTGCAAATGAAGTGGCATCTACTTAAATACGTGATTCGCCACTTTCCTGAAGATTTGTTTGAATCGCCCATTTGATTTTTATATTTCACATGCAACTTGTGGCATTTGAAATGACAATAAAACTTGTAAACACTAAAAACACGCTATTTAATATGTGTATGTGTAAGTGTGTGTGTGTGTGTGTGTGTGTGTGTGTGTGTGTGTGTGTGTGTGTGTGTGTCCGCGCATGAAAGGGGGGAGAGACAGACAGACAGATAGACAGAAAATGTAGTGGCTGTGTATAAGAATACTATTAATTTTCTACTAGCTGTTACACCCGCGGCTTCGCCAGCTTTATTGTTTTCTTTTAATTGACTTTTTTTTAAAGACAAATTTTAAAATCATCATTGGTCAAATTATCATTGTGTTTTCTGCTCAGCTTTGTTTCTATTTAATGTTTTTTTTTACCGCGTTATTACTTGCTCGTTTATTGTAATGGGTCGTTAGGGATTGAGATTTTCTGAGAGGTGAGAAACGCATTGATTTTAACACACAGGCACCAATGAAATTGGTCACACGGCCGTGAAAAAAACGCACGGTCGTCAACTTTGCTGCGTTTTAGTTACGTTTTTAACACGCACGAGGGTGGTAACACGGATTGTCCAAAGATTCCGCTAAATAACATTTGTTTATTTTTTTCTTGTTACTATGGTAGTTAATTCTGGTCTCCATGGTTTTGTTGACATCTTTATACGCATCAACAAAAGGGCATAATTAAAAAGGCCTAAATCGTGCGAATGGGGCAAAATATCAAATTCCAAATTATAAGTGTTTTTTGCCTTGTGTCAAAGGTTGCCTGTCCAAAATTTGGTGGCAATCGGTGTAACGACGTAGATTTGTATTCAGTAGAAAAAATCCTCAGACTTTGAGTTTTATATATATATATATATATATATATATATATATATATTATAACGTTGCAGAAATCAGACCCTATAGGGTATCCACAAGTATTAGAGAAATAATAACAGGTAAAATAATTTAATAAATAATAATAATAAAATATAAAATGCAGTTAAGAAAGAAGAAAGAAGAATTGTAAACAATAATAATAATTAAAAGAATAGACCAGACTGACAAACAAATGACTATGACCCAACCCCAGAGATTGGCCAGATAAAGACAATAAGATGAGAAAAGATTTACAGAAATTAAGATGACAATTAATGATAAGAGACACAAATGAATAAAGAAAATATAATAACTAACCATGAATAAAACAATAATAAAGAAAGTACACTAACCATAAAAAATAAGTAAGACAATTATTATTATATAAAGTATGTTGTTATGAACCTTATTATAATAAGAAAGTAAGACACAAAATATTGAAAGAATAATTATAAATGTATGTTTAAAATATCACTGAAACCAAGAGTGAGAGATAGGTAGGGAGTGATAACAATAAACAGTGAAGTGATGAGAATATTAAAATAAACAACTTATAATCTTAAGGAAAAAGAATAGTAACCAAGTGTAACAAACCAGAACCATAATCAAATGATGAATAGACAAATAAGTTAATTGTGTTAGCCTGTAAGAAACAGAGTACTTGTTGGTGTAAGAACTAGAAAACATCTTCTATTAATTAAGGAATCACTAGAATGATTATCTTTATAGAATAGATGGTGTCGATACAATACTCACCAAAACTGTTATTTTGTTAATTTAAAGAAAATTAGTTTGTTTGTTTAGTGTTTATAGGAGTATAAACCAAGAAGGCATAACTTTAAAGTAATATGTTTGTATTTTTTATGTAATAACATAGTATTAGCAATTTTGTCCAAAAACATTAATACATGACCTAGACCAGCCTTGTGAGATGTCAAATTGATCTTTGAAAGAAAATAGGGACATGTATGTTATAACGAAAAGAAATAATGAGTGTGTTGTAATTGTGTCGGGCGTTACCTCCGCGCACTTTTGTTACTTACTGTTGACTGGATCCTCTGCGGTGATGTAGTCCTGTAACACAACTTAATACTATGCTTTTTGTGGGCGCCACTTGGAATCGTTTGTTCCAAGAAATAAATGTGATTATTAAAGAAATTAAAAAAGTTTTAGATCTTGCTTCTATGAAAAAATATAAACAAGTCAGTTTAGCTTGGAAAAATCAGGAAGTTTAATGATTCTTCAAAAACAAACAAATCGTCTGAAGGACTAATATTCATAAAAAATTATACAATTGCAGAGTTAATAAAAAATTCACAAGTTATTCTTATTATTATTATTGACAATTTTATATATATCCAATCAAGTATCGGCTAGTGTTTTTTTATTATTTTTTACTCAGTTGAAAAGCATGAGTTTAATACGTGAAAAAAATCTTTACTCTCAGGACGTGACTCCTTTGAACTACCAAGACATATCAATAAGATGCCTTACAAGAAAAATTAAGTGATTTGAAGGTGTGTGTGTGGCGTGTGAAGTACAACTGTGTGATAAATGTAACCAGGTAAAAAATGACTTTAATTTTGGTAACTCACGTTCCAATGAATAATTAATCTCGCACAGGACACTCCTCTCGGGTAGTTTTTCAATCTCGCCTCTTCTTGTGTGCACTGAATCTATTTTAAGTTAAAATTGCGATCGTTTACTATTTCCGCACTTTTTTTAAAAACATTTGGCAGTAGATTATCGTTCAAACGCCGCCACTACGAAACATCTGTTTCGCGTTGATTCAGAAATTGGCCGCCGTAGCGCTGATTCCCATGCAGTGTCGAGAAAGGCTTTGTGTATTGTTTGTTTACGTTAAGGGGATTATTGTCAAGTTAGTCAGTCTATGCGAACACAGCAGAATTCGTTCTCTATTTAAAGTTTTGGTCCCTCCTGGGCCGTTGACGTTCTGGCTGCGTGATTTCTATTAAAATTTGCCGTGTCGCTGCTCTATTTCAGCAACACTTTGGCGTAGATTCTCGTTGAGGTTAAGTCAGTCTGTCAATGTACGGGAAAAGCCTTTCTTCGGGTCTTGTGTCGATTTCTCGCCTCTCGGTTTCGCCTTAGCTGCGTTGATCAGTGTCGTGGGTGATGCATCAGTTCTGGAGTTCAAGTTTCAAGTGTTTTTGGGTCGAATTTGGTCTCTCTTTTATACTAATTCAGGCTGATCGTTTTCATCGACTTCCGGTATATTTGTGTAAAAATTCTTTCTAGATTGTTCGAGAATAAACGAAATGGAATGTCATGGAACAATTTTCACTTCCGTAGAAGCTTTTAGAACGAATTTCTTATTCTTCATACTAACGATATTTCAAAAATTACACTGGTATTTATCAAACAGTTTTACATTAGTACTCACAATTTGTATGCCATTATTACATTTAAATTCTCTGTTTTCAACTGAATCTAGCGATACTAATTATGATTGGTTTTTAATTACATTAAGTCTAATAAGTAACACAATATACAACTCCCACCTTGGGTTGTTGTCATGAAAATTCAATTTTTATAACAAAAAATTGTTGTGAAAGTATTATGTCTCTTCCACAATCTGAACATCCAACATTACTACCTTCCTATAACAAAACAAACAAATTTTAACATAGATAAAACATAAATAATTACAATTTTATATGGCCTCTGTCATGGCCTAGATTTTTTGTTAATGTTATAACACAATAATTAGTCTCTTTCTTTAATATATGTAGTATTTCACTAGTGTACACTCAGAGTTTATTATATTGTCTATCTTTTGTGATACCTGGTTACTCTTTACATACATTATTATCATTACAGGATGACATAGCATCATTGATTGGTCTTGAGATGTCCTTTTTCATAGTGTGACAAATCTCACTCTTATAAGTTAAATTCTTTTATAATTGACTTTATTTTCAACTGAGTTTGTTCGTTCTTTAAGGTATACAGAAGTATTGTACCATTCTATTTTATTTTTGTTAGCATTTTGTAAATATTTAGCCAGATATGATTATTTTTGTACTGGTTGATTGGCTCCAGCCATACATGGTATAGGTAAATATTTTGCTAACTTGACTATTACAATGTTAAAGTTAGTCAAATATATTAGTATAGTCGCTTTATATCATATTTCAACTTTCTAATGCAATTTAGTTGCATTTTGGCAACATTAAATCTATAAATTATACAATATTATATGCCTACCACATGTTTTTAGTTAATACTGTTTTTGGCTATTTTGACTGACTTTTATTCATTTGACAGCTTTCTTTATTTAAGATAAATTATTCACTTTTGTCTGCTTGACAATTACATATAGTAGTTATTTCAATCTGATAATAATTATTTTTTTCATGAAATCTGGGTGTATGGTCTCAAATCCAACACGTTAATATTTTTTGTCATAACAAATATATAATTTTTATTTTAACTTAGATTCTTTCTAATAATGTATTTAAATCATTTAATACATTTATTTTATTTACATTACATAATATACTAATGGATCATGCCCATTCATTCACAAAAAATAGTTCTTAATACTCTATTCAGACTTAATAATTAATGACTTCATTTTGGTTGATTCTGACGTTATTTCTCTCTCTTATAGTGTCTTATGGTTTTTTCACTGTTATTCACTTTAATAATATATATGGGGTTGTGTCTTAGTCAAAGTCTGGTCGTTTTTCATGTTAGTAGAAATAATTATTAAACAAAATTACACAATTTTTTAGGACTACTTGGGTTTGATACTGTTCACCTCACTTTCCTCTTATGATAACTTACTATGTAAATGATTTCCTTTATGGAACGTTCTGTGACGTTACAATGTTAATATTTCAAGCACTGGAAAAATCCCCAAGGAACAATAAGCATTATAAAATATTTATTCATTTTGGACAGAAACCCAGGATTTATAACAATAGGTTCAAATGTACTTAACCAATCAGAGTCAAGGCGGTTGCCATAACAACAAAACTTTATTATAATTTTGACCGTTATGTAACGAGAGTTTCATTATTAACTATCCAGAGGTATAGACGCTATATTGATGCGGACCTATTAAAGGCGAATAACGAAGAAAATCAAATATAAATGAAAGTAAATTGAACACAAGAAGTCGACCATAGTTCCAGCAACTCAAGGAGGAACAATAGACGAAATATTAAAATTAAAAATTAACTAAAAATTGAATAAAAAGAAACAGACGCCAGAAGGAGACGGCAACCATATCACTGAAAATAAACAAATGTACTAACACAACAGTGAAGAAATCTTGACGATCCATAACACAAACAACATGGTTTTGTTAAGTATAAATTAAATTATTAATAATTACGAACTAAAACTGATTAACTTTTTTCACAATATATAACTCTCACTCTGAACATTGAACACCAATTTCTTTCAAGGATTAATGGATCATATTTAATAACACTACATGTAACTGTAAGATAACCTATGTCCGAAACCTATAAAACTGACACACACTTTTAAACAACAGAGTTGAATTTCATGTAAACCTTTTTAGTATTTACTGTAAGTACCACAATTGTAAGGTGGTGTACTTTATTTAACATCTTCTTTTAACTCTTTTCATAACCAAAAGAACTCATTGGCAAATTAAATTGTGTAAATAAGAACGTTGTAGCCATTATAGCTTCATACGACTGCTGCCACCTTTGCTATCTGCTGAGCGAAAATTAATTTGTTGCCGAGGCTAAACTTTATTATAATACTATCTATTCTACAACAGTCATTAAAAATTAGTGAATTACAGAATCAAATAAATAAGTACGAACCTTTACTAGCTGTCCTGTGTTTATTGAAATTGTATTATGTATGTTGTGTTATTTAGTGGAGAATAGAATTCTTTGCCAAAAATTTGTGTTGGCAACACGTCCCAAGACAAGCGAAATTCGAGTTCCCGCCAGTCTGCGAGGTAATTCGAATTCATCATCACCGTACAGGAGACAAACTAATTTTGAATCTTTTAATTGTTTTCTGAAAAACAATTTGGCGCCTTTCGGGAAATAAATATACAAAATAAGGACAGGTAAGGATTTCGGTACTGGTTATTCGTACGTTCGCGACGGACGCAGTCAGCGTGAGGTACGTTTAAAAGCGACGACGACTTGGTAAGACCGTGAGAGTACGACATCTTTTAATTGAAAATAGACACGATTAATAAGACCGGAAAGAGTCTTATAACAAATTGGCGACCAACTAGTGAGGCTAGAAATAGAGGAAGAATAACATTCTAGCGGCGATTACGAAAAGAATAACAAGATGCATAAGAAGGCGTCATCGCTGAAACGGACGAAGGAGCCCGAAAAAGAAGTTAGAGTGGAAGAAAAGGAAGTTACATCGGTTGAGGATGTGGAAACGGTAGTAGGGGAGGAAACTAGAGGAGAACCAAATTTGATGAAATTCATAGAACAAATGAATGAAAGATTAATGAAACAAATGAACGAAAAATTCGACAGGAATGAAGACAATTTAAAACAAATTAACGAAAAATTCGACAGGAATTAAGTCAATGTAAAACAAATTAACGAAAAATTCGACAAGAATGAGGAGATTCTGAAACAGATGAAGGAAGAAACCAATAAAAATTTTAAGAAACAGGAGGAAATAATAAACAACAAATTAGACAGAAATAGCGAAGAAGTGAAGAAAAACCAAGAAATATTAGAAGGAAAGAGTGAGGAGTTAAAGAAACAGATCAAGGAGGATCTGGAGACACTAAAGAACAAGATAGAAAATAATAATGAAACCCTCCAACAACAGTTGAAGGAATTTAATAAGAAGACTAAGGAAGAAATGAAGCAGCAAGTGATACACCAATTAATGGAGTACCGTGATGAAATCAAGCAGATTAAAATGAAGAGGAATAAGAAATGGGAATAAACAAATTAAGAAGCAGATCAACTTAATGAAACGTTAGATAATGGTTTCAAGAAATTGAATGAAACGCTAGACAGCACTTCTGAAGGAACTAATGAAAAAATATAAATTAAAGAAGACCCAAGTACATTGTTATCTCAGAATAAAAGTAACAAAAACAAAGAGAAAATTAAGCACATAGAAACCAACCGTAGAGGAGTAAAGAAGAACCAAATAATTAAGAAGATTAAGAAAACAAAAGATATAGGAAAAACATGTAAAAAGAAACTAATAAATACAAGAGAAGAATTGGAGATGATGAAGAATGGAGTAATAAATGTGTTTAATCTACCAATTACCGACTATGAAGAAATCATAAACTTCCAAGATTATAGGAGGAGGTCAAACAAAATTTTAGAAATGACTTACTATAAAACCACATGTAACAACGTTAAAAAATCGATAGGTAAATGGAATATACCAAAAATAGAAAGGTATGCTAAAATATCAGTGAAACCACCAATATCTGTTCAATGAAATAAATGGTAAAGTGATTGATGTAGGCATGGATACTAATGAACATGTAGTATTAGAAGAATTGCAGTACAAGGTAACAGAGACCTATATCACCAGGACAGAATATATTATGCACATCAGAGTGATCCGAACAACGGGGGTAAGTCATGTAATCATGAACCATGGGTAAACCAAGTGCAGATGAACACTGAAATATGGGACTGATCTACTGATTACCGAACTAGCAAACCAATGGAAAAGAAGTAACACTAAATTAATTAAAATAGTTAATAATCATCGAAGGGAAAACATAGAAGAATACTTAAGACAAATTGATGGAAATGACAAAACAAGCAAAGCAAATTAAATAAAAAAAGCAAATAAGTAAGTTTACAAATAAAAGTGAATCAAAGAAGAATAGCGGATGAAGAGTAAACAAACTACAAAATTCAAAAAATATGTAAGATCACCTTACGCTATCATTTAGAAAATATATGAGATAAAAAAAAAAAACGAAATGATAATAAAGAAAAAATGTAAGATCAACTTACACTACCATGTAGGAAACATCTGAGATAAGTGATAAAATGAAGAAATATATATGTAAGATCAACTTCCACTACTATTTAAAAAATTATGAGATAAAATAAACAAACCAAATGATCAAGAATGAAGTAAATAAAATTAATATTCAAAAAAGGTATAATAAAAAATGAGATGAATCCAGGAGGAATTGAAAAGGAATAAAAATGTTAATTGTATCAATAAATATCAACGCTTCAAGTATTATCAAATGACAATCAGAATGATCACAGTTGCACACCACTATATAAAAATTATCCCAATTAGCGCTTTCAAGCTTCACAGCCCATCGTCAGATTGGAATAGACAGGAAATATGTGAACACAACCCCTTCACCCCTCTCCCCCACCCTGCTCACACACAACAAGCTATAATATAAATGACCCTTCCCCACCCCCTAAACCCTGTCCCACCATCTGTAGAGTTACATATTTTTTCTAGCAAATTCCTTGTGTTTCAGTGTGTGTGTGTGTGTGTGTGTGTGTGTGTGCATCCTTTTAAACTACCCTCTTCCTCTCCACACACGTGGGTCAGTCATACACCCTTATTTTAAAACATCCAATTAGTACTATGCAAAATAATTCTTAATCTTATCTATCTGTCCTCTATCATTTACTTCTTAATCATGTTATAAAATATTTCTTCATTATCAAATTTAATTTTAATATTAATTAAATTGTCTAACCCTTTTTCTCTTTCTTTCAGTATTTCTAACTCCTCTCTAAGCTTCCTTTCAACTGTGTTATTCACTACTTTTACAATTTCGTATTCTTCCAAAGGATTAACAAACTTATGGTTGTCTTCTATGAAATGTCTTGCATATAACGAATTGGTTGTTCTATTACCTTCTCCACGTTTGTGGTCAGACAACCTGCATACGAATTTTCGTCCTGTCTCTCCTAGGTACATAGGAGACATAGAAGACAACCATAAGTTTGTTAATCCTTTGGAAGAATACGAAATTGTAAAAGTAGTGAATAACACAGTTGAAAGGAAGCTTAGAGAGAAAAAGGGTTAGACAACTTAATTAATATTAAAATTAAATTTGATAATGAAGAAATATTTTATAACATGATTAAGAAGTAAATGATAGAGGACAGATAGATAAGGTTAAGAATTATTTTGCATAGTACTAATTGGATGTTTTAAAATAAGGGTGTATGACTGACCCACGTGTGTGGAGAGGAAGAGGGTAGTTTAAAAGGATGCACACACACGCACACACACACACACACACACACACTGAAACACAAGGAATTTTCTAGAAAAAATATGTAACTCTACAGATGGTGGGACAGGGTTTAGGGGGTGGGGAAGGGTCATTTATATTATAGCTTGTTGTGTGTGAGCAGGGTGGGGGAGAGGGGTGAAGGGGTTGTGTTCACATATTTCCTGTCTATTCCAATCTGACCATGGGCTGTGAAGCTTGAAGGCGCTAATTGGGATAATTTTTATATAGTGGTGTGCAACTGTGATCATTCTGATTGTGATTTCAACCACTAACACAAATTTCTTCATTAAACGTCTATTATCAAATGATACCAACAGAGAGAGGTGAGAAATAAATATATAAGGGGTTCGAATCCCACCGCTGCCAAAAATTTTGTTCCGAATAAATTCAATATAGCCTACTCTTAATTTTATTTATTTTATAACGTTTTGCTTGGTACAAAATTGGAGCTAATTTAAGCAAAGTTAGTTATTTACAAAATATTTTACCTATATTTAGTTGGTCATGCGATTCAAAAGCGTTAGGATTTCTGTCCCGTTATTCTAGTAATAGAGTATGTTATGCGATAGTAATTGTTGCTTCATCAGTGAAATTATACTTTTTATTTTTATAAATATGACTAGGTACTATAGGCCTACAAACGTGAAGTACAAGTGCTACGCATAATGTAAAAAACCGGAAAGTAAATGTCTGCTACAATGTGTTTATTATAATACACGTAATATACACGAAATTCTCTTACACCTTAGTGTATACAGGAATATAAAGGAATGTATAGTCATAAAGGAATTTAAAAACTGTAGGCCTATTTTGTACCGTATTAATATGAAATTAAACTGAGCGTTGATGGGATTTAAATAAATACATTTTCTTAAATTTCTTACTTTTTGTCAGAATCATTGAAAAAGTCATATTTCGTCATTATCGGCGTAGATTGGTCACAAAGTACAAACGTCAAAATATTATTCATTCGTAGATAAAAGCGGACGACATAGCGGCATACGTAGGAAGAGTCTGAAGACTTAATTTTTAAGTCTTTTATTTCTTTGTTACTGTAGCGGAGACTTATTAACTTTAAAATATTTAATTATTTAATGTCTTGATTTTGTATCAGAGGTCAGAAATAAGGATTTACTCAGTTGATAAAAAATACTAGGAAAACTGCGTAGTGCACAAAATGCTTTCAGAACTGTATGAGTGAGGTCTTCCAATAGTCAGGATGAGTTAGGTCAAAGCAAAAGGGAAATGTAAGATACAAATTTATGTTTTTAATTAATTTTTTCTTACATTTAATTCCTATTGAAACGTGCATTAAAAATAAATAATCACTATGCGTCCATCTTGCTACGACATGCGTTTGTGTACAACTTAGATGCGGCAAAAAATTTATTTGTGTCGTTAAAAACCACTGTGCTGACTGTCAGTTTGACACAGAACAGAATTAATTGGAAGCTTAATGCCAGAAAATATAAATCCTGAGAAAATTAGCATTGTCTACGGAAATCCCATATAAATTTCTATAGTTCCTTTACAGAGTCCAAGTCCCTTACTGCCGCTAGGTGGACCTAAAGAAATTGGTCCTATTAGGGAAATTCTTCCTTCTTAAGAAAATAAGTTTAACTTTGCGGTTAAATTGTTATGCATATACACAAACTAGGTATTATTATTAACCTTTATATTCTTCGAAGTTTGTTATTTCTCTTTACTGTATTAACCCTAACTGCTAATTAGAATTGTTATTATAAGCGCATAAAATAGTGTAAACCTAATAGAAAATAGAAAATAAGACCGTCACTTTTGGTTTGTGTTAATCTCATATAAGTTTTGATCTTGTCATAGCGGTACATTCTTTATCTTTTACTTTGTAAATGTTTTTGTTTTAAATTGAACCTTTCCTATTATGACGCATTAATTTTTCCAATGTTAATATTTAGTCAACTTTAGACCTTACTAGTCTCTTAGTTTATCTCGCCCTCTGCTGTCATTCTACCACTGTAAAGAGGTAAGTAATATCTAATGTAAAACTTCTTTTTGTGATAAACAATATACGGTAGCACATTTTAGCTTTACAAAGTTATTTTAACGATTTATAATAACAGACCTAATCTACACGTCTCCTTAAAATGCACTGTTTACATTACCAAACATTCAATGATATGATAAATACTGATACAAAATTAGCGACTTTAGGTTGGTAGAATTAAATTGATATCAAGACAGAAATATACTACAGTGTTTTATTTTACAGCTATTCTGTGTTCTCAAACTCACATTGAATTCCTATAAAATATTGTTCTAATATATCTTCTATCAATAATATTAAACATAGCATTACCCAATATTTACGATATCATAGATTTAACAGTATTTTAAATTGCAGATAAAAATAAATACACTTCATTGAAATTACAAAGTAAATCACAAAGCAAATTTGCGAATTGAATTGGCTTTTGCTGTTGTATCTGTGTTATATGAGCACCTTTGTGATGAGGTGTTTATAACGTCTTACGCATTACATTGATATGTGATAAGTTACCACCGTTAATTAAGCAAGAAACGGCAACCTCAACGTTAGTTGTTTTACCACTACTTTTGAGTCACAATCACAAAATCGTTATAAATACAGATTATGTTAACATTGCCATACTGCACTTTAGTAAAACTGTTACAGTTACTTTCACTAAAACAAATTAACGAACAAATTAAGTCCGTAAAGTTTGCAATTTGGAAACAATACAAACAAATTCCTTGAAACAATAGCCTTTTCCTCGTGTAACGCTAGTCATGTTGCTATGTCAGCATAACATATAATTGTCACTTGGCATATGCCTTTCGCGGCCACACATTAAGATTTAATTCCAATACTGCAAATTCAGTATTTTCTTGTAAGTCTCGCAGTGTTGAGAGACTTTCTGTTTCTGCGACACATTCAAGGAGGCAAGGTTTATTGGAATTCCTTAGACTACTAGCAATTCTGTAAAAAGACAGGTTTAAATTTCAGGTTTCCCATTTCGTAGATTAGATCTTTTCTCGGCAGCAATTCCGCTTGGCTGAAATGTCTGCTTTGCCAAGGTAATTTCCATGGCTGAATAAAGTAATTTTAAGATTTACAAAAATGTATTTTTAGCACTCTGATCTAGGGACTATTCCATCTTGATTTTTAATTTTATAATGAAACGATAATTTTAAAAACATGGTTATGTACTTAGTATACAAATTGTAGTGGGTGATAAGGATATTGACGCATAATTTTTACTATTATATGAAGTACTCAATTTTTTACGGTATTACAGTGTAAATTAATTATTGTATAAAAAATTTTTGTATAATTATTGTATTTATTTATTTTATGTTATTGTTTTATACAATTCAAAAACATTGAAATTGCTTTGGTAATTTGCCTGCTGTATTTCTGAGGCATACGCTACATCGAGTAATACAAAGTTTGGCTTACAAAAATCGAGCGAGGTGATAACTTATTATGTATAGTCTCTGCATGTATAGGCCTAATGTTGTTACGTGGAGTAAAATTTGCAATTGCAATTAATTTTCACAGTTGGTCTGATTTCTGTTATAAATATACGGGGTTTTGAGGGGCTGGCTTTAGGTTAAAACATAATTAAGAACTACTCGAGAATGGAAAACTGGTATTTCATAAAGCAGAAATATCAGGTTTCTATGAAGTCTCTACCTGAAAAGTAACTAAGAAAACACGTAATCCTCTCAAAAACACATGGTGATAAATAATTTGTTCACAGTGTTTGTTTGCTATTCTTTAATTAAAACGTTTGCCTGCAGGCGCGATTGCCTTTTGGCTCCTTCTGTATCGCTTCCCTCTGATTAGTTTTGAATACATATAGTAGAGAAACTATAAACAGTGTGATTTCTCTATATAATGCTCATGTCATTAACATGTTCGCAACATTTTCTACTTCTCTTTTAATACTTTTGCCAGATAATATTGATATTTATTTCTTAAAGACAGTTTTTTTTACTGGAATACGTGTAAAATGGTAGCCATATTTTGATAACGTTTTATCGCAAACATTGGTAAAATATCTGTTTTACAAATCTACAAAAGTGAATTTTTGTAGACCGTTGTGGAAATGATTAACCGTAAGATGCAGGAATTTAGTTTTCTTCTTAATTAATGGAGAGGGGGGTTTGGCAGGTTCTGGCAATACAGCTTTTACATTTTTTTTGAATAGAACTACAAAAAATAAAAATAAAATACATGTTGTTCTCTAATGTTGTAATCAAGAAAGTAAGTGTGAAAACATAAGGATTTTGTTAGATATATGAAAATTTAACAAAGCCATGAAACAATAAAGATGACGTCATAGATATCAATATAAGATAAACGATGCCAGAAAACTGCCACAATTTTTTTTACCATCTTCTACAGACGCTGTTACGTCAAATGTTTTGAATTATTTTTTAAACATTTTTTTCTATTGTAGATATATCTTAGAGTCTATTCACCTACGTCTTCCATCTTTTATTCAGGTAGATGATGTGATAATTTTTCAGCAAATGTTTTTTTGGTAAAAACCCATATTGCTTTTATCTGAACTATGAAACGTTAAAATCAAAGAGTTCAGTTGAGAATAATCACAGATATCCTGAATAAGTTGTAGACTTTTCAGGCCTCCTTAAAATTGAATACTCTTCTTACAATTCTGCTTTAATATTTACTATTGATATTGTGTATTACACCTTTCATATTTAATATTAAACTTTAATTTTCAAGTTTATTGAATATTAAAATTCGTTTTTTAATGTCAGTCAAGACAAATAACGAAATACAGTCATTGAACGACTAAAGTGGTGAATAGCATAGGACTGCTTGGAGAATCTGGATAGTATTTATATATTTATTTTATTTTTTTTAAACAAGTAAATGTATTCTGTAATTATAGCATTATGTAAGACCGATTTTGAACGTTCGTCTTTTTGTTTGACTTGTATTACAATTTCATGATGATTATGATACATTACACCATTATTATTTTGAAATATTTAACACTTCATAGCATTAACAGAAGTGTAAAGATGAAAAAATCAAGGCAAAGATAATCAAAACCATATTTATAGAGAATAGTGCTAAAAGAATGTTAATAAGCAGTCAATTTAATAATTTAAATAATTTAAAATTTTCAACACCCACTAATTTATTTGTGAAGCGTAAAAATCTTATAAGCAAATTACAAAGTACACTTGTACTGTGAATTTCTGATTTTCAGTTGAATGTTACGCGTATATCTAGACTACAGTGTAATCCTGAGTAACATTATTTTCTTACATTTTTATTGTAACATTAAATCATTAAATAGTCTATGAATTCTGTAACATCTGTGTATCTCATTTTCATACAATCCACTTTCATTTATTAAAGTTATTTTTTAAATTTTATTTAATATTGGTATTAACACTATTTTTAGTCAAATCAAACTAAATTTACATTATTCTATAAAACTAATATACTAGCATTAGTTAAGGAACTGGAAGTTTACGTAACTTTATTTTCAGCTTGTGAATATTGTTAATGTCAAACGGCAGTTATAAGACTGTCTTCTACAGTGTTGACGCCAAAAAATAAATTTTGTCACACATAAAACTTCGATTAAATATATCTATGTCTATAATACATGTTCTCTTGTTCACTATTGTGTTGTATACCCCCCCCCCCTTCGTGTCAGCCTCGAATAGCGACATAGACAGACATAGTGTTAAAAGAGTGTTAATAAGCAGTCAATTTAATAATTTAAAAATTTCAACACCCACTAATTTATTTGTGAAGCGTAAAAATCTTACGTTTAGTTAGTTATGCAACTAAAGGTCTGATTATTTCGAGGAACGAAACTGTGTCAGTTAGACACCCGTTGCACACAGAAAAATTTATAAAAACCTTTAGAACTTTTTGTGATTTGTAGAGATTTTTACTGTTAGCGCGTTTACAAGTGGAACTAGAAACAAAAAATGTGGCTATAACAACTTTCAAATGTGTAATAGTAAAACTTGCTTTCCTACGTACAGCTTATGACAGTTCCCTGCTGCATACCTGGAAAAAAATATTCACTTACTGTTTCCGTCTTACGTTATTCGCATAACATCAGTGAATACTGTGTGTGACTAAAAAGTTTAATCAAGTTCTTCTATTCAAGACACACTATGAAATATGAAGCGCAGTATTACGTAAGGAATAAATGTTCCAACAGTAACTGTCTCTTGTAAAAAAAATTCAACTTTTTAGATTCAAGTAATAACGAAAACAAAAATAATAGTATTTAACACTTTCTTAAATGATGTGTTTAACGTATTATTTATAACTTCAAACCTGCAATTCAGAGAGTAAATTTTCTTTAATAACAGAAGGTAGATCGTACATTGTTTTAAGGTAATAATAAAAATGTATATTATCCTCTCAAGTCTTTTGAAAAAACTTACAGAAGTATATGCAACTTTACCGCCTTGAACAAGAAAAATATCTATGCCTTCAACATTTAAAAATGTATGTCTTTTTTAAAATGAGGCATGCCTGATAAAAGTAATACCTTTTCAAGAATACTTGGTTTTTCCTTAAACATTTCAGGAAAATACAATCTTTTTACAATAGATTTTATCGTCTCTAAAGATCTATTTATTAGCTCTGCGATATTCATATTTTTGTTTAGTAAAGTTACCTTTAATTACGCAGTAGTGATGATTACACAAGCGGGAGAGGTTCACAAATGTATATCTACTAGTACAAAGTTGGACGACAGTTGTGTGCTTAAGCCTGAAAACGCTATTTGACCTCAAGTTGACAAGTTTATTTTAAAGTCTGTAGAATGAACACCTATATAATACGTATACTGTTCACCTGCTAGCATAATACTGGTTATGTATGCAGCTAGTATACAAGGACGTGATCAGATGAAATTACACTATCAAAGTGTAAAGTATATGATAATACACATCTACACCATTATGTGTTTTAAACACAATGCCACTTCTCGCTCTACTTAAGCTTTTGTAGTTGCAAAGAAACTAGAGATTATCATAACATTTCCTTCAACTGATATACTCAGGTGGTGGGTTGTTAATAGACACCTAAGAAATGTGTATGGTAAACTTACGTTTACCATTTAAGATCAGTCGGATCACGTCCGCCCCCAATTAGTCCGGATTACTAAAGATTCCACTATACAGTAAGGTCTGTTTTAAAGATGAGAATACCAATTAAGGTACTTCTGATGTTAAAATACACTGCTAATGTAATGTAACTGTCAGTACTGTAGATTGGTAAACCAGCAGACGTCTACACTCAGCATACATCTTTCTCTATACGAAACACTTTATTCAACTACAAACATCTTAACACATTACTACACTTGACTAATATGGTAAGTATCAAACAGGTACGGGCGTATTCACGTTATTCACTTTACCAGAACTGTTTCCATTTATCGAAATATTTTATATTCTGCAATACTTCACTACGTTTGTGCGTTGTAAATAAATTGTGTGTGTAAGTGTGTGTGTGTGTGTGTGTTCCTGTTTTAATACAGGTCGCGCATGAAGTATAAAGCAAATTCAAAATATAGGATCATCAGAACCTAAGTTCAAATTATAAATTTCCTTCACAAAATAAAGTCCATAAAACATGTTATATAAAGCTCATAGTGTTTTATTTAAATAACAGTGTGTGGCGGTGTGTTATTTAAAGCAACCTAAGTTATGTGTTACTGTATGCAAACTCTAATCCATAGAGTTTTATATGTCTTTGACACTGATGTTTGGTAAGACTTTAAAATTTATTTTTATCGTTTTATCATTTCAACAGTTAATACAGCAAAACTTTAACATATTACTATTACAACACTAAACTGTTACAAATATCAAATCATTAAAGTTTAAGAATATGAATAATAATTCAAACACTTCAACTATTACATTTATAGACAGCCTTAAAGTTATAGCGTTCATAATAAATATTTTTCATACTATAAATGTGAGACAGTTAAGTACGTAACAAATAATCTCTTGATTATTAACGCATAAACGTAGCAGAGAAATTTACTTTAAAATTGACTTTAAAAACATATCTGAATTTAATATTGCCAGTATCACTTAATTAATATTAAAGAGTTAAAATTTTATCCGTATGTTTATGTCAAGGTTACCTCTGAAGTGTTCTTGAATGTGTTTGTCCTCCAAAACAAGTTTTACGCTGACTGTGCGCATACAGCGCGGGGTATTTTCACGTCCCCTGAGTGACCTCCCCTTTCTCTTTTCCTTCCCCAGTACGTTTTTCTTTAATATTACATTCATACAGATACATTTCAATACAGCTCCAATTGTTCGTGTTAATATCGTAGGTCTAACAAGTAATGCAGGTACCATTTACAGAATATATTGCATCAATATACGCCAATTACATTCCGATTTAATATGGTAGGCCTACATACTTGATACTATTTGATGAAATATTTGGCAATACTACTCTTGTCTACTACCAATGATGTTTGATCAACTCCAAACTCTGTGTTTGGTAAACATGTTTAGGCGTCTACGATCTCAGTCATTAATGTGTATAGGCCTGTGACTGCTATATTTGAGATGGTGCTGGGGTATACTTGTGGAATCGAGAGTAGCAGTACAGACTAATTAGTGTAAATTAATCAACTGTCATTACCCTACCATATCGTTTACAGACGTCTAATTACTATACCAACCCGTGAATGGCAAAGCACGGGTATCAAGTCAAAGCATGCCTTACAAATACTGTATTCATATAATTTTCTAAATCGTAGATTTTTATAATTAAAATTTGTAAGATAATAAATGAATGTAATTATTTCATCCTGTCCTTACTCTTTCTTGAGAAAATTAAGAGTTTCACTTTAAAATTTTCCTTTCTTCCTTATACATTTTTGTAACCAATGATTTAATTAACCATGTTCTGATACCTGTTTGGCTGCCAAGTAAAATACATCATTGTAACACGTATCGTTATCTTAGGTTCTGTTAGAAAGCAAATTTATATAATTATTTAATTTCTTAAAATAAACGTGTTACTTAACCGGAAAAAAATTTAAAAATTTGAAATCTTCCTCTAATTACTGGAGACCACAGCTTGCTAATATGAGTAGATGTAAAAGCAAAAACAAAAGTGCTGCACAAATGAAGCGAAGCAATCAGCTGAAAATAAAGCAGTAGTATCACACACCAAGGTTTGTAGAGGAAGAGAGGCAATTATAATGACATATATAATTTTTTGAAGTAAGAAATAATACTGAGTTATATAGTACAAGCCTAATACAATCTGAGTTACTGAGTTATGGTATCTTCAGTTCTAAAAATATAAACTAAATCTGCAGTTACATCATAACATTCATCACAATAACATAATTGCTACGAAGTAGTGGTGCAAGAACAATTTCCAGAAACTCGCACTCTGAAAATACTTACAGCAAAGCGAATTATTTCATTTCAAGATGTGCAAAATGAAGCATGTGTAGGTGTAGGTACAATTTCAAGATGAAAGGTAAAAGTATAACAGAACATACACGAATTAATTAATTACTCAGTTAATTAATATGTGACGAGGAATTCATTAATATCTAAATAAAGACAAAAATATTCCAAATTTCATGATTCTATTAGTTTGCACTTGAACACTAATTATCAGTCCAAAAATACTAAAAAAGTGAGGTGAAAACCGACTCGCTGACCAAAAAATGTACAAGTTTTGAGATGGTCTTATACAATCTTCAATCTGTCGACGTGCCTTCAGTATATAACCCCATTTTATTCATAACAAAAGGACATACGCTAATAATTGTTCGTGGCGACACTAGGTCAGTTTGTTAAGCAAAATAAAGCAGACGCAAATAATTTGCTCACGGGGACACTATGTACGATTGCTCAGCGACATAGGACAGACGCCAATCATTCTAAGACGGTGGACAATCTGTTCAACGGTCAACCGATATCAGACTCCGACATTACGTACATCATCATCATCATCATGAACAACACACACGCCACAGTAACTCACAGTGACAAACAGGTGAAAAATCAACAATCATTTTTTAAACAAGTATAAGTAAACAAAAGTTTACAAAAATTATTTTTCAACAAAAGTAAACAAGTATAATCATGGTATAAAGAAAAGAAGAAATAAACAATTGTACATAGTATAATTAATAGTGTACTGTTTATACTTTAGTAATAAACTGTGTGTCAGTGACGGATGCAAATCTTCCTCTTCTGGTTGTGTGCTGTTAATCTCGTAATATTTGACTGAAGCAGAACTAACTGTGTCGTCGGCATCACATCCATAAATTACGTCGGCACTCAATGTAATGAAGTCGTCACGTGAGCAGTTCACAGTTGGTAAAAGTAGAGTTTCTGCTCAGAAGAAGAGATTTAATTCTCCGACTTAAAACTTTTGGCAATGGATGATCATAAAATCCTCCCAGTCCTCTAATTTGAGAAAAGGGCAAATTCCAGAAAAGGTTCTGGATGATTCCAGAACATCTAGATTCTATCTAGCAGACATCAAATATTTGTATCCTTTGATTGTAAAGCCCGTGAAGAGACAATATACAGACCTTATAAGACTCATTAATATAGAATACTACATTATCCTCTCTATCTTAATTCTGCTATATGAATTTATATCTTCCTTTCTATTTTATTTATACTATTCAAGCTTTATATAAATTCCTATCTACTTTAATTTTAGGTAGAACTCATATCTAAACTCAGATATAACTCTCTATCAAATATCTTACGTTCTATAGAATCATACATACCATCTTCACTATTTTGATTCTATAATAGAACTATATTTTTACGATAGAGCCTTATATTCGCCTCACTGTTATAGTTACATGGTAGAACTCTACATGTTAATTCCACGACATAGCTTTATAGATTCATTTTAATAAAAGGGTCTCTAGAAGAGTTATTAATATAAAGCTTTATACATTTTTCTCTCTATTTTATTTTTAATATAGACTCTACAGAGCCATTAATATAGAGCTTTACGTTCTCCTCCCTATGTTTATTCGGCAGTACAAGTTTTAAATAAGCCTATTCACTTTAATTTAGAGTCATGTCTCTAGAAGAGTCATTAATATAAAGAGCTCTATATCATTTCATCTCTATAGGATTTTATATTCTCTTCTCTCTTCTCCGATTAATCTTCCTGGCTTTAAGGAGAATACAATACATAGGTTTCTCCACACAGTATAGAATACGATATATTTTTCTACGATAAAATTTAAAATTCAATAGTTTAATACGCTAGATTTTTCCACAAAGAATACGCTAGTTTAATACCATACATTTTTTCATAAAATAAAGAATACAACAGTTTAATACGATAGATTCCTCCATAAAATATAGAATAGGATGTACCACTTTAATATCCTATAGATATTCCTCTTTAGTTTTCTACAGAGACTACACTTTAGGATTCTGAGAAGATTGCTCTTTATTATTCTCCTACATTATTCTCCTAAGGTTACTCTATTAGTTTGAGAGATATTGCCCTTTAGCATTCTCCTGAGATTACGTTTCTGACATTAACATCTATCGTTTTGAGAAATATTACTCTGTAATACCCTACACAGATTCCTCTTTAGTATTCTACTGAGATTCATCTTCAATATTCTACAGACTCCTCTTTAACATTCTTCAGACTTTTCTCCCCATTAACTTGAGAGATTACTCTTTAATGTCCTACAGAGATTCCTCTTTAGTGTTCTACAGAATTTACTCTTTAATGTTCTACAGATATTCCTCTCAATTATTCTACAGAGGCTCCTTTTTAATATTGTTCCTAGTTTTCTCTCTATTACTCTAAGAGATTACTGTTTAACATTTCACAGAGATTACTTTCTATTATGGTCAGAGAAATTCCTCTTTAATAGTCTACAAATGAAAAAATTATAATTTTATTGCCTGGCAACAAAATTATTTTATTTTTAACAATTACCATTGTTCCACAAGTTTAAATGAATTTTCAAGTACTTTACTCTTGTTAAAACGTAAAAGGTTGCAGGTAAACTATCCCTTCCCCTTACCCGATCTTCACCAAAAACAATAAGTCTTGAGTACTCTACAAATCAGGGCTGTATGCAAATAATTATTTGATTCTGTTTGAATTTACGGCTGTTATCGTTTGCCATAGAAAATACCCTTGTTAAAAAAATGTTGCAGGTAAACTACTAAACTACCCCTTTCCCTTAACCGATCTTCACCAAAAACAATAGATCTTGAGAACTCTACAATTTAGGGCTGTATGCAAATAATCTTTTGATTCTGTTTGAATTTGCGGCTGTTATCGTTTGCCATAGGAAATACCCTTGTTAAAACATAAAACGTTACAGGTAAACTACCCCTTTCCCTCAACCGATCTTCACCAAAAGCAATAGTCGTGAGTACTCTACAAATCAGAGCTCTATGCAAAAAATTATTTGATTCTGTTTGAATTTGCGGCAGTTATCGTTTGCCATAGAAAAAAAATCTACACATAGACAGACAGACACACAAACAGACACTTTTCGGAAAACGACTTTTTTTCATGTTTTGAGTGTAGTACAATCAGAATCTGCAATAATCTCGAACACGATTTTTTTTGCCATCACCATACTTCCATTCCTTAAGGAATATGGAAGTAAAATGACTTTTTTCATGTTTTGAGTGTAGTACAATCAGAATCTGCAATAATCTCGAACACGATTTTTTTTGCCATCACCATACTTCCATTTCCTTAAGGAACATGGAAGTAAAAGGCATTAGCAGATTACAAGACGAACTAGTCATTCTTATTAACTTGTTACTCACTCTGTTGTCTCCAATATTGTAAAAACTGATATTATACCTGAGTACAAAAGCTCTACAACTTTAATCATGAGAGGCGTCTTCATATTTTGTAACGTACAGTATGTTAATGTAAATGTAACTGTATGCGCAATGTTCATAAAATACTTCGGAACTAATAACTTTAACAGCTTCTTGTTAACGGTGCAGTATATTCAGTACAAAATTTTAAAGTACGTAGTCTTTGGTTGTTTCTCTTCACGTAGGCAAAAATGCGCCCGAGCACAGCTGACTAAGCTTAGTTGTTGTTTTGTACAGAATTTGCAATACCAGAATGACTCAAATAACATTGATTAAATGTTCTTGCAGGGTGAGACAGTTACAGTTTGAGTGTTAACGGCCAGGCGTTTTAAACTCAGAAGTGGTTTTGAAGCTACAAAGTGCCCGAAAAATTTAAGTTTGTTGTTAAAATGTATCTAACCCCATTACAACGAATGTGATATAAGCTTGATATAACACTGTAACAACAACAGATTCCTACACTAAACATTTTATGATTTTTAGATACCCTACATAGAAGAAAAAAATTAATAAAACTACATATATTTTAAAACTTCATATTATGACCCTTACCACTAAGTAAGTTTTAAAATAATGAACTTTACATCACAGTAACAAATTGTAAGCGAGTTTAAATGCACAGTAACTACTAGCAAGAAATAGATAAACCTCACGCATTACGCAGCCCGTGCACAACCTATATTCACGCACGCACACACACACAACGGGTACACACTTGTACAAATCAGATGAAAATCTGATGATTGTGAATTTTACAATCGTGAGAAATGAATAAACAATAAAATATATTATTGAAATGTTATCCGACTATTTTTCAGATACCTAATTAAATTTTATAGTATTGTCGAGTACGAGAAAAATTTAGTAGATTTTCGTTAATTAATGAATTAACAACAAAACGTAGCTTAAGGTATAAGTTTGAAATAAAGTAGCACGTTAAGAGTAATTAAAATATAATTACCATAAAACTTGCAACCGTTTAAACTGTACGTATTTTGTAAATACTATAATTTAAGGCGTACGTATTACGCCCTACTATAATTCGCTAAACACACTACTGTAAGCCGCTTTACTTACGTGTTAAGTACGCCGTCTTAACACTAACGAGTTTCAGCCACAACATTAGGGTTGTATAACAAAAGTTTGGAGACGCAGTGTACAGAGTACAACGTTACACCATTAAGGGAATAATATAGTAGGCTACGTGTTTTTCAGCTATTGCATTTGAATAGGAAAGTTCATTTTCCACACAATGCTGAGTTATGTATACTGCGTATTGTACAGACTTTGTGTAATGTGACACATAATAATCACCAACAACACAGAGTCGCTTTTAAGCAAAGCCAATTAGAAAACGCGATATTACAGTCTCCTCTGGTAGATGTCTGTAGAGTCTAATTAAGTTTGCAGAACTTAACATGCCACCCATTTATCTTTAAGTTTAACTTTCTTTCATAAACAATCTTCAGTCTTTTTTGAGCTTTGTGCAATTCGTAGACTCAACGATCTACGTATTTTCCAGTAACTTGTTTCCTATACAACGAACTGACAACGTTATAACCTTACAAGAACTAGATTTTTGTAGTTATTCTTTTATAAAATACTTATTTACTTTTCCTCCTTTCCCGATCTTCTTAAAACATGGATCATTAGAACCTTAAACTGATACACAGTTATTGTTTTAGATTATCTATTGTGTATTACTTGCACGTGCCCCGTTGTACTGTAACAGGCAAGTGGTAAGAATATCAGACAAAAATAAGATGTACGTAAATTTGAACAGCTTATTTTTTGGCCAAGATTATAAAACTTATAAATCACAATAAAAGATTATAAATTCGCAATCACACCACTACAATTACACAATGTCTTCATTACATCGAGCCCCACTTTGAGGGCGGCATAATATCTTACATGCAGCGTTATGTTCTGATGCATGCGTGTTCGTGTGTTGAACGTATCTCAAAGACAGTCACATATCCAACCAGACCTTGGGAGTTGTTGAGTTACGTCCAAAGATTTATTTTGTAGAAAGGAGAAAGTTTTGTAAAATTAATGAACTAGATGAATTTAAAAATAATTAAAAATGTGTTTTATTTGAAACAAAACTGATAATTTAAAATATATTCCCCTTCTAATAAGTGTGCATGCCCGTTATAATTGTAGTGTGTATATTAATAACTTAGAATTATGATTATAAACCTCCTAATTATACATACTAAATTGAAATTTACTTTGCGTAACTAAAAAACATTAAGAGATCACCGACAGTTGACTATTTAACAAAGAATAAAATAAACATTTTTCCAAATAAAATCACCAAAGTGGTAATAATGTGTAACCAAAAGAGTCAAATGCTTAGTATGCGCAATTAATTCTTCATATCAACTTCTTACTTCCCATTCTTTCAAAAGTTGTTATTTTAGTGATACTGTTTACAATGTTTACAAATTATTTACAGATTTACACTATTTTTACAGATCCTATATTCTATCTTTATTTACTCCTATTTATACCGTCTTTTTTACATTTATTTCATTAAGATCATCGTCCCCTGATGCTGTCGATCACCCTATTCTTGTGTGTGTGTGTGTGTGTGTGTGTGTGTGTGTGTGTGTGTGTGTGTGTGTGTGTGTGTGTGTGTGTGTGTGTGTGTGTGTGTGTGTGTGTGTGTGCATTGTCTATGGTGGTACTCCTGAAGGTTGTGTGCGCGCGTGTTTGGTCGGACGTCTCGACAATGCTTGCTAGAGAGCCGCGAAACACGCTACGTTTACCAGTGACGATCAGATTTAAAAGAAAGAATGGTTTACCAGACTTGGGAATATATAGAACCGCCATTGACACATGTACAATTGTACAAGGTTGATTAAACAGTCCTGTTGTGGATTGTCACAGCAGGCTTGGCGTCACTTTCACACTACGAAACATTATTTTATCTTGGAAATTTTCTTCTTCAAACAACGTTTATTTTGATTCGTGACATGTTTCACTTCAGAAGACTGTTGTCTGTTACTCCCTAATTAGTGGATGAACGGAGTAATAAACAAATAATTACTCTGTCCCTTATAAGCACACGAATTTGCACGGCCGCTAGTCCGCGGGGGTGTAACATTCTGCACAAACCGTTAACGAGTTTTCCACATTCACCAAAAATACGTGTCATTTTTCCTGCCTCTATTTTTACGCACTCTAATAACTTACTGTGTTTAACAAAGTTCACTTCTCACCAATCATGATGTCACATCAGGTAACACGCGTGTCCGAGACTGTTAGTATTAAAATCGTACAGAGTGTTCAATAAGATGTTTCTGTTTTATAGTTATCATAATTTGCATATGCATCATTGTATATTATTCATGCAATTTAAACCGTTGCAATACCTGTGCGTTTGTACCGCTGTTTGTATGTTTGTTGTGTGTGGGGGGGGGGATTGTTTACTCAGATATAAGGAACATGAAAAATGTATTGTTAGCAGCAGCAGAAATATTTGTCTGTTCATTACTAAGAGTATCCATCCGAATATGCTGCAATCCTCCAAGAATCCCCCTGAGCTTTCCGTGATCAGCTCACTGTACCACAGGACTTGAGCAGATCACGTGTCGTCGTGGCCTCTTATAGTCCCTTGGCCCTAATCTAGCGTAATTCGCTAAAGTTTTCCATCTTTTCCGTCTCCCCTTAACGTTCTTAAGTCTGCAGATGATTTTACCTAATCTAACTCGACGCATATCCACGTAACTGTTTTTCCTAGCTACGTGTGGCCCGCACTTTTGTCTCATTCTTGTGTTCATTTTCTACGTTTTTAGCCTATACGTAACTGATTAAGCTTTGTTATATTTTCTCTAAAAATAATGTCAGGTTTATACCTACGTTGTATGTTGAGTTTTGTAGTTGTATTTATAGTAAAACGCTCAACTATAGAAAATTGCTAAAAATTATTATTATTATTTTTAATTATTATTATGTTTCTAACGCCATATGACATTCCCTGATGCAGTTTGAATACTAATTTGTAAATACATCAATTACAAAATTCTAGTGATATTAAAAAATATTTTATTTTTATTTTTAAACGTCAAAAACAATTTGTTTAGGAGAGTGTCAGCTTTCAATTACGCTCATCATTGCAAGCAAGCCTTTAGTCGTGGTTGTATTAGATTGGGTTTGTTAACTCGTATTAATTGAAATGGCCCATTTTTATATATCTAGTATTTCAACGCAATTTACAGCACCATTAACCAAAACCAAAACTGTATCATGTCCATTAGTATACCACTGAATATACTATAATTCACCACTGCTACAAAAATTCACCTGTTGACACGCAGTTACCCTGATGCAACCAAAAGTAGAGAAAACAGCTGAAAGAAGAACCAACGTTTTAATAACAAGCATAGTTATAACAATTATTTACAAACGTTCATTCCAAAAATAATATAACTGTGTATTAGTACCCCAGTCCTCATGTTTAATTAGAACGGTACTTTCCAAAAGGGATCTCAGTTTAGATTTAATTACAGTATAGATTATACAGAAGAAACAATTTGGAATTTGTAGAAAAGTAGCTGACTATTTGTGTTATTGTGTATGTAAGTTTGAGACCGCCATAATCAGAACCGATCATAAACACAAACTGCCTATACAGAACTCCTTCGTACATTTTATTTACAAATATATAACCAGGGAAAAATATACTCGTAGTAAAAGCAATAAAATAAGTCCATAATATTAAGTGCGATTTCAGAATGAGTTAGCAGGAAACAGGGAGGGAGAGACAGAGAGATGAAGAAAGTGCACATGAGATCAGGAGGAGAGTTGCATGCCACGAACTGCAGTGACGCTGCTCTACATAAATCAGAAGCATCTTTACGACCCTACTACAAACAAAAGTAATCGCCGAGATAAGTTTACTATAAGAAGTGTGACTGAAATATTCTGTGCCCACATCATTAAAATAACGATTCTCTATAGTGGTTTGGTTTGACTGGATTCTCATGAAATAGACTCGTTTTTACGCTCATTACAAGTGTTATATTGCTGACTCAATAATAAGTGTTACATTTTAACTCAATAATAATTTCATAAAATATATTACTGTTTATAAGTGACATTTCTTTAAAAAAGAAACACGTAGCTAACAGCACATCTGCATGTCTTCCATATCTTGTAGTCAGCCATAACCATCTGATCAGAATAGAGTGTAGCGCTTTGAAATTACCACTCGCTGAATCTGGCACATAAACTCTATCTACTGATACTATTACAATTAGACATTATTAGTATCATAGTAGTTTCGCATTAAGTAAAATCTACTCAAAAACATTCTATACCGCATCCGCTGTTGTCCATGATGATTCATCATTATTTACGTTTAAGAAATTTTGCAGTATTCTGTAATTTATTTGCAATCTCACAACAGCGGACCAATCAGTGATAAATGTTGTTACGACGGTCTACTTGATCGTCGTAGGTACAGTGGAAACAAAGTACAAGTCACTAATCACCAGCTTTAATTTTCACAGTTAAACAGTACGTAATTAACAACACAGTCTCTTACAACAAAACAAATAAAAATTGTTCACACGCAATAAAATGTCACTAATATTAAACACAATTGTATTACAATATAGGCTACCGCCCGATTATAAATCACAACACTTCACTATTAACCACTTGACCGCACACAGTAATATCGCTTGTACTCGCCCGACAATAAAACTAACTAACTAAGCAGCAGGTATGGGCTATTTATAGTCTACAGTGTTCCATAACTAACATGCGTCCTTAACAAGCTATCGAAAATTCTAGAGGACACTTCAGCGCGACCTTCACAGAAACACGCACCGCTGGGCTAATTGAGATCCTTCCAGAACGCACGAGACGTGCCGCTTTACGTAATACTGCCTCACATGTCAAGTGTCACGTATGCATTACAGCTGCGGGATCGTTCTCCAATGTACCAGAACGTTCCGTAATGACATAACACTTTTTCGGCTTTACGTAACAATATATACGACATAGATTCATAATTCGTTGACATTTAAGACTTTTTTATGTTAGAAACACTTATATAAAACACATTATACAAAAAGAAATTTTTGGAAAAACGTGGAAGACACAAGAGAAGGTATACAAAATCACCATTAATAAAATTCTTCACCGATTTTCCTACACGAACATTGGAAAGTTAGGCAATCGGTCAAACATTAAATTTACTTCAAATCGATTGAACTTTTTGTCACTGTTTTCTACATCTGGCACATCATAACTAAATTTAAATACGAACGTTTAAACAAATGCAAAAACACTGAGAGCTTGGGTTATCAGGACATGGCCTTTTTTTAATATAGGCCTACATATGATTGGCGTATGTATACCAACCGTATGCGTGCACTTCTCTAACATGTGTAGGTGTATGCTCACTTTCAAGTATGTTCACTTTTCACACTCTACCAGTGGCGTAGCTAGGCTTTTTGACGCCGGGGCAAGAAGATCGTCGGCCGCCTCGCCTTAGAGCAAAAATGAAGGCCCATCCAGCGAAAAAAGTATTTAATAAATGTAAATGTGTAGATTTTTGTATGAAACATGTCTAGCAAACGTCTTAAAAATATTTGTTAAGTCAAAATTAAAAAATTACATATTATATTATTACCGCTATTTAGTTTGTATACATTTATTAGTAACAGATGTAGACTATAAAAAATGTAGTAAAATAAAAAACTGTTATTTTAAAAATGTTCTAATAAACATGTAAATTCCTTGTAGGTCTAAAGCGCATAGTCAAAAGAATATCCTAAAGCAACATAATGTTAAACAAAGAACTATATTAAAAATAATAAATTTAATAACTTAGCATTAGAGGTTAATGGTTCCATCTTCTATTAATAAACACTTAATATTTGTTTTTAATATTTAATAAATATTTAAAACAAGTCATTTTAAAATGTAACTTGTCTGGTCTTAATTGCTGCAAAGTCGATTATTAAATCACTTTAATCTAAAGACGAAGCAATGTCGTTTTCAATTGAATGTATCGCTGGATTTGATAACCTGTCTTGAGATATTACTGACCGTAGGCACGATATAATCAATTTGAGTTTACTAAACGATCTTTCACAAGAACCCACAGACACTGGTAATGTAATAAAACTTGTTAAAACTGATGCTAGTGTTTTGTAGGCTTCTAATCCCATTAAAGAAATGTATTGTAGCAGGCCCTGAGGTGTAAAGTCCATTTGTTCTCTGTTACTTTTGTCCCTTTTTAGTAAAAGTAAGACGTCTTTGAACAAAAGTAAAAGCCACTGAACAATTATACACTGTTTAGATCATGTGAATACAGTTTTGCCAGCACTGTGTATTTAATATTGATTTGGGAAAGCTGTTCCTTAAAATGTATATCCACATCATTTACGTACTCCTCAAACTTACAGAGGAACACAAAGCGTTTTTTATGTTAGAGAAACGGCTTGAAATTCAACTGACAGTTTGTCCAAAATTTGTATTAGAGGACGTCGCATTTCTTGCCGAACGGTTAATGTAGAATCGTCTGCATACTCCCCTGGCATCGTGCGCTTCCTTCTTATCCTTTCTGTGATACTGACACCCCATTCATTACATACCTGCTCTGCCTTATTAATGACATTGTCGCACAGCTCATTCCTCCAAACATTTAATTTGTCCGTTAGCGTCTCCAGAAGTCTCAATGCTTGAATAAAACTTATTCCTTTGGTCTGCAAGATTTTCTGGATTTTGTCCATAGAAGAAAGAATATCTGTCCAGGAAAAGAGCAAGGTCACAAAAAGTTTTCTATCGCATTAATTATTAATGCTGCATCTTTCCTCGTATCAATTGTTTCAGTCGGTGTGTCCTTCAGTTTCTCCAGTGCAGCGATCTCTTCATCCAGCTGAGTGGATATTGTTTTCACCAAAACTGCTTATGAAACTCCACTTGGTTACCACAATGTCCTTTTAGAGTAATATTTACGAAGTCTCTAAGAACACTCCATCTGTGAGTGGAACAGGAAAAGAAGGTGAATAGACGTTCTACTGTCCAAAAAATGTCATTGCCTGAACATCTGCATAAGCTACATGAACTCCAACCAAGTTAAGTGAATGGTAATCACAGGGAACAAACACAGCTAGCGCATTGAAATATAATATTCTCTTCTGAACTCCTGCATGGATACCAGCCATTGTTGCTTGATTGCCATACGACTGACCTCTGCAATCGCTAAGATTCAATCCATCTCTCTCAGGCTTACCTGTAATAGCTTCTGTGATGCCCTCCGCTGTTTTCACTTCTAAAGGAATAAAATCTATAAAAGCTTCCTTGATATCAACAGAACTGCGTATAATTTCAACAAATCTTATAATCTAAGACATTTGTTCTACATGTGCAGCATCTGGTGTTGTGTCAAATATAATTTAAAGTACGTTGCCTTCTTGCATGCAGTAACTATATACTGTATGTGTGCACTCTTTCTCCTAACAGGCTTTTTTTCATTTTGAATGGTTGGCAAAAGATACGGCATACACCCAGATTTAAGAGAGACTGAAACACAAATGAGATCTTATGACAGAGTCAAATTTAGCCAAATATTTTAGCAAAGCCAGATAGTTTCCGGGATTTGTATCGTATTAATTGACTCTCGATGTCCTCTCAGTACCAAATTTTGTTATGCAAGAGTTTGTACTGTAGCAGTGACCCGTTCGAGGATTTCTTTCTATGACTTAGCTGCTTTACTCATGTGTTCCTAAAGCTGATCATCAATAAGTTCCCCTTTATTTAAAGAACGTTCCAATTCCTTCCATTCCAAACACGCAAAGCGATGAGCAGGACTATTTTCATGATCCTGAATACGGGGATTTAACTTTCGCCACGACGAAAACCCATTGTATCTATTGAAGTGGCTTCTTTGATAGTTTTTTTTTGTGGAAATAAATTCCAACAAAATCAAAATAGAGATTATTTAGTTGGAGTAAAACACATCCAAGTGCGATTTACCTTATCATAATGAACCGTAATTACGATGCTTGAGTATAAATAGACTAATACTGTTAATCACACCAGGTTTATGACAACGGACAAGCTGGTTGTTTATGCTTCTTTCATGAAAGGAATAATGATATAAAAGAAACAAGTTGTTTGTAGTTGTATAAACTGAAAACAATTTTTTCAAGTCTATGCTCACTTTGCCGCCCTCCTGGCTATGCCGCCCGGGGCGGCTCCCCCCTTGGCCCCCCAACAGCTACGCCTCTGCATTCTGCATTCTGCATCGTCAGAATTATTTATTCTGTATCGTCAGAGGTGTGTGTATGTATTGCAATGGACATTCTAATTGCATACGAAATGCAGCAGACAGTAAAGAACATGATAGCATATAAAGACACTGTATGAATAAGTAGAAATTGCAGGTTTGAACATTGCATAAGGAGCATTGTACGAAAGTTAGTACAATGTTAGTTTCAAGTATTTTTAGACTAGTACAACTTTAAGAGCAGTGAGATGGTGGATATGGGTGGTTAGCCGCAAGTGCAGCGTGCGCGTGCGAGGATACAAAATTATTTTATGGTATATTCATAAAAAACACGTTAATTTAAATAACTTTCAGAGATACGGGAATTTTTACTTCCACGTTCCATAAGGAAATGGAAGTATGGTCATGCCAAAAAAAATCGTGTTCGAGATAACATCAGATTCTGATTGTACTACCATCAAAACATGAAAAAAATTCATTTATCGAAAAGTGTCTGTGTGTGTCTGTGTAGACTTTTTTCTATGGCAAACGATAACAGCCGTAAATTCAAACAGAATCAAATAATATTTTGCATACAGCCATGAATTGTAGAGGACTCAATGCCTATTGTTTTTGGTGAAGATCGGTTAAGGTAAAGGGGTAGTTTACCTTCAACGTTTTACGTTTTAACGAGAGTAAAGTGCTTAATTTTGTTAAATAAAGTATCCTGAAAAGAAGGTCATAATAATCCAATGTAGAAAGGTAGATGAAATATCTATAAATGAAAAGGGTAGTTGAAGGGGAGAGGGGGTAATTTTTTTTACAAATTAAAATGGTAGTTAATGATGGAGGAGGTAAATTTTTATAAGTTTTATATGTGTACTACGTTATTGACAACAAAGAAGTCGTTTCTATGGAAACATTTCATTTAACTTTAACTAAAATTCTATATTTTTACTTCCATATTCCTTATGGAAATGGAAGTATGGTGATGGCAAAAAAAATCGTGTTCGAGATTATTGCAGATTCTGATTGTACTACACTCAAAACATGAAAAAAGTCGTTTTCCGAAATGTGTCTGTGTGTCTGTCTGTCTGTGTGTCTGTCTGCCTGTGTGTCTGTGTGTCTGTCTGTGTGTAGATTTTTTTTTTATGGCAAACGATAGCTGCCGCAAATTCAAACAGAATCAAATAATTTTTTGCATACAGCCCTGATTTGTAGATTACTCACGACCTATTGTTTTTTGTGAAGATCGGTTGAGGGAAAGGGGTAGTTTACCGGCAACGGTTTCTTTTTATCAAGGGAAATTTTTTTTTGGGTAGTTTACCTGCAAAGTTTTATGTTTTAACAAGGGTATTTTCTATGGCAAACGATAACAGCCGCAAATTCAAACAGAATCAAATAATGTTTTGCATACAGCCCTGATTTGTAGAGTACTCAAGATCTATTGTTTTTGGTGAAGATCGGTTAAGGGGAAGGGGTAGTTTACCAGCAACGTTTTTTTATCAAGCGTATTTTCTACGGCAAACGATAACAGCCGCAAATTCAAACAGAATCAAATAATTTTTTGCATACGTCCCTGAATTGTAGAGGTCTCAAGGATTTTCGATTTTTGTGAAGATCGGTTAAGGGGAAGGGTAGTTTACCTGCAACCTTTTACGTTTTAACAACAGTAAAGTACTTGAAAATTCATTTAAACTTTTTCAAACAATGGTAATTGTTAAAAATAAAATAATTTTGTTGCCAGGCAATAAAATTATAATTTTTTCATTTTAATGTAAATTATGTATGAGTTAATATCTTTATATATATAATTCTTCTGTACGTGTGTATGTCACTGAACTCCTCCATATATAAAATAATATATCGTTCGTGGCAGGTAAGCATATCTCAGTTATGTAATGTTTACGTTTCCATTTTATTATTATGCCTACAGCAATAAAAAGGCAGGTAAGACACACACACACACACAATTCACGTTATTTCTGGCCTCACTCATGTTTATTTTCTTACATTTGCACGCTTTTTAAATGGAAAGTGCCGAAACCCACACCAACATAACGCGTGCAAGCCGAAAAAATGGACATCAATTTGTTTCCTGTGGATCGCTGGGCAATGTAACTGCACGTGTTTACAGAGGAACGATTCATAGACAGACTTTTCGTCTTTAGGGAATGAACCCTCTCCAAGATGCTGAGGGTCCATGAGTGACTTCGGAGCGCTCCTTCTTTTTCGCGTGTTTGTTCTGTGAAACATACACTGTAGATTCGCAGCTTTACTCTAAGCAACGCTCAATAGGAAATGTTGAAAATTTTTGTCCACAGTGTACCCTCATTCACACTAAACCTGCTCTGATGTTTTAATTACGGACATCATAATATTAAAACTTTGGAAACTTGAGCACTACTTAATGGAGATCAATCATTAACTTATACAAGACATTAATTTTATGCATATATTTTATATATATATATATATATATGTGTACAACGTTATCGGCAACAAAGAAGTAGTTTTTGTTAAAATTCCTTCCCGGGATATTTGGCCGTAGTCCAATGTTTTCTACAAAACCAGACGTTTCGGCAATGCCATCGACTTCCATCATCAGTGAAAATCGAGTGCGATAACGTGAGGTGGTATACGTTAGTGACCACAGTACTGTGGTTAAGGCTGAAGCAGTAAGTAGAAAGAAGTAGTTTCTATAGTAATATTTCATTTCGAAAATGATTTTAAATATAAATCTTAGAATATGGAAGTCATGTATGGTTCTCCATACCGATATTTTCATTTTAATTTAAATCATGTATGAGAGAAAATATATCGTTTGTGGCAAACAAGCATATCTCAATTATGTAATTTTACATTACGTTATTATGATGTATTATTATTTTATTATTATGATTACTGCAATAAAAAGGCAGGCAAGACACACACACACACACACACACACACACACACACACACACACAATTCGCGTTATTTCTGGTTTCAGTCATGTTTATTTTCTTACATTTGCACGCTTTTGTTATCGATTTGCTTCCTGTGGATCGCTGGGCAGTGTAACTGCACGTGTTTACAGAGGAACGGTTCATAGACAGACTTTTCGTCTTTAGGGAATGAACCCTCTTCAAGATGCTCAGGGTCCATGAGTGACTGCGGAGCGCTTCGGAGGAGGGATGATTATCTGCGTAGTTCGGTTCCTTTATAAGAATAAAGTAAGCCTACCTAATTTTTATGGATAAAGTGACTGAAAATAACATTATATTAAACGACTACCCCATAATAACACAACAGAATTCTCAATATTAAAAGATCTATCTAATTGCAATAGTTATTTTTAAATTCAGTAACTAAATGCTTGCGTTTTTAAGTAAAAAAGTTTTATAACCCATAAAATTGGTCGTAAAATAATTCAGGTTTTTGAACAAAAATTATTCTGTTCCGAAACAAAGCCTTCTTTCACAGGAAATTTATTATCCGTAAGGAAAGTATGAGAAGCGGTTGTCGAAGAATCAATCAGATTACAAGAAATTCAGTGTTCAAATATAAGTTCCGACATACAGATCAGACGCTCTTCAGAATCGATAAGTGTAAACGCTGCACTAGTCCAGACGTCTGCGATGAAGTTACTGCGAGAAGTATTGTAATTGTGCTATTCCGCGATAGTGCAAGATATTCCGATTAGACACTTCATGCTGACTGGAGATGTAAGCTCAACACACCAAAAGCAGTAAGAGTATCGATTCGCGAAGAAAGTGTATGAAACCGTGCCCTTTGAGAAATATCTACAAGCCCGTAAGCAACCCTGCAGCCGAACAGATTAAATTGATCCAGATAGGATCCAGATATTCTTCCAGATAAGATCAACCCGTCGTCTGAAGGATTTGTGTTTAAACGAAAGTAAACTTGTACTACTTATGTTACAATTATAACAAAATTATTTAAAAAATATTCTATTACATTAGTAACAACTTCGTAGTTTAAGTAAGACAAAAAGAACTTTTTAAATATTAATTTATTTCATTGTACAGAAAGTAAATTTTAGTTTGTATTACGGAGATCAATAGAGACAGATCATTAAAATGTCTCAGTTTAATGTTTACTCTTGTTTATTTTTTTGATTATAACAATTATTGTAATGTACTGTAACCTTAACAAGACTAATACCTTATCAAGATGGCGAGTCGGGCGATATGGATTACCACTACTCCATATTGCCCGCTTATTTTATCAGTATCCCATAGTGCCCGTACGTATTTTTTACATTCATCTTAATTTAACACCCTTATTAAAATATTAACTCAGCAAGTTGTAAAATTTTATGAACAAATTTAATGCGTAAATTACGTTAATATAATAAAAAGTTAACCTTAATCTGTATCAAAAAATAACTGTAAACTGTGAGTTGAATCAATGCTTAAGCAGTCCAAGTTTTTCAGTATCTGTCTAAATAGCAGAAAACAAGAGTTTGTAATTCCTATTTTCAAAAGATTATAATTCCAAATCAGGTAACTTATTATACTAAATAATTATAAAAACATTAAAATTCACAAGTTTTAATTAATTCACAAGTTTTTGGATAGCTGCTGAGAGATCAAGTAAACCTAGTCCTCCAACACAGTGATTTACACAAAGTCATTCGGTCGTAAGCTAGAGTTATTCCAGAACTAGAAGAATAATTGGGTAATGTCTCTTTTAGAAATGAAATCAATATAATATGGCGTTACACGATTACGTGTTAGAATTATGTTATACTAATTTGGCACAAGAAATCACATTAAGCATCCTTTTGAAAATGACCAACCAGACACTCTTAAACAGACACAAACATGTGTTATCAGTGCTTCCAATTATCTGTATATAATATTGACTGGAACATTATATCCAAGGGTTAGAAGTTTCTGTAAAGATGAAGTACTAAAATGTTTTGATTTGCAGGGACTTCATGAAAAGTCTAACATTTTGGCTAATCGCCTATTTAATGTTTGTGCAATCGCTATATTTACAAAGACGCACGTGTTATTGATCACAGAGACAAACGACAGGTAGGAGTCGTAACTGCCGCTGAAAGGTAGCGAAATGAATGGCTGTGATCACTTTCATGCATGAGTGATTTTCTTCCACAATGAAAAGCTCAGCCATGTATGGTGACTATGATAAGAACAATTGTTTACATAAAAAGATGTTCGACGACATGTAGGCGCTACTAATGCCACAGGAGAAGGAATAGCCAAGAACGTAATTCAGTTTAATGTCAAATGTGACTTAAGTGAATCCTTTCCTAACCTATGCCTCATCCTACAGTATTTTCTTAACGATTTGTTTGTCCGTGGCCTCATGTGAAAGAAATTCCTCAAAACTGAAATGAATAAAAACCATCGTAGATCAACGATGAGTGAGAAAACACTTGGCGATTTTGTTTATAGAAAGAAACATTGGGTGCCGCAAAATCGCTTAGTTCTAAAGTAGTGTGATAAAAGGTTCCAGACTAGAGCTTATTCGATGAAGTAGGGGTTCCACACTTCGCGCGTAAATGTATTTCCCCTCCTCCTTAGAAAAAAGTAGTAGTAGTAGTAGTAGTAGTAATAGTAGTATTTTATGATTACTATACATATGTAAGATTATACTGAAAACAATATATAAATATCGGTATGGAGAACCATACATGAATTCCATGTTCAGTGGTGAAGAAAGAGACCTAATTCTCTGCAGGGAGACAGGATCAGACGAGTTCTTCTAAAAGAGATTTTTTTTGTTGAATGTAAAGCCTAAAGTCTAAAACAAAACTAATTTAAATACAGAGAAAATTATTAGTTCTAAAAATTATAATCGAAAATTAGTAACACCTAGTTACAAATGATATGGAAAACTTTATTACACCAAATATGTACAAATAAACATAAAACATTAAACAAACATACTTTTTAAAAATTGTTTAATAATACGTACTGTCCCATTGGAGGGACCGGGCAATGGCGTTCAGCATTAAAAGTATCCCAAATAATATGTGTAAATGCATTATTGCTTATTTTATATGCCTATATTATTTACTGTTTCATACAGAGACGCATCCGTACTTACAAACTTACTAAATGCAAACTAAAGTAAATAAATAAAACAATGCCCCCGCGCGCGCGCGCGCGCACACACACACACTTCTGAATACTTCCTGTGCAGCGTAGGTCAGTTTCGCAGACACGACACTCCTCTTAATTGCTCTTCTTTCAGAATCTTGTCAAATAGTCCTGTAGCAATTCCAAGGGCTCCCCTGAAGCATTTTTGGCGAACCACGAAGCATCTTCAGCTGCACATTGTGTGGCATCTTTAACAACTCTTTCCGTTGTTGGCATATAATCAATTGAGTCAGCAGGCGTTCAGAAAATGAAAACTGTCCTGTCGTCTGCTGTGCACTTCCGTGAATTCACACTGCAGTTTTTAAGACGTTTTAAGACGAACTCAGATTTTAAGGTCAAAACTGCATGAGAAATTATACCAACGACGGTTCCCGTAATAGAAGGAGACATGTTTACCGACATGTGCTGGTCGACGGTAATTTTAAATCCTTTTAGTCTACGATTTTTTTTTTGTTTTTTTGAATAAGACTAATTTTATCAGAATTTCTTGATTACTGCAGCTGATACACGGACAAAGACGATTAGGTAACCGTACTTAAAACAACGTGAAAGAAAGCGAATACCGCCCTGCGTTTGTTATCTGTGATTTTGTGAAACCGAAAATATCATCTTGTTTTCGTATCCGGGGTTACATAGCGTGGAACGATATTGATTGTTATTATTTTATTTAAATTTTTAAGTTTTTGGTCGAATAAATTTATAACATCTATACTGAAAATTACCCCCTCCCCATTCAACAACCCTTTTCATTTATAGATAGTCCATCTACCATTCTACAGTGGATAATTTGAGTCTTTTTTCAGGAAACTTTGCTCATCAAAATTAAGTACATAACTCTTGTTAAAACGTAAAGCGTTGTAAGTAAACTACCCCTCCCCCTTAATCGATCTTCACCAAAATCAATAGGCCTTGCATCCTCTACAATTCGGGCACATATGCAAAACATTATTTGATTCTGTTTGAATTTGCGCCAGTTATAGTTCACCATAGAAAAAATTCTACACACAGACACTTTTTCGGAAAATTACTTTTCTTCATGTTTTGAGGGTACTGTAGAACAATCAGAATCAGACCTTATCTCGAACACGACTTTTTTCGCGATCACCATACTTCCATTTCCTTACGAAACATGGAAGTAATTATTCAAAAAGTCGTTATGATCTACAAAGACCTTCTATAAGAAGAACATGAAGAACCTCAGTCATTTTTATCTTATATAAAATCCCCAGTCTTTATAGTTCTACAATAGACTAATGTTTCGTGTATGTAAAAAGTGAGATTGGATTACCCATCCGATGATAGTCGGTATGCCTTTACTGAACAGAAAGCTGGAGCTAATTTAAAGAAAATGGATATAACACATGTAGTTCCATTAAATTTATGTCTATTGTATCAGTTACGTGACATTCACGGAGAATTTTCTTTATAAGTGTGAGAATATTAAATAATGTATTAAATAAGGAAAAAAGATAGTTGTTTAAAGCGGTCTTAATAAAACCGTGTTAAGTAATAGTTGTTATTTATCCTAAATATGAATAGGTAAGACTTTAAATGCACAGTTAATAAAATAAATGATTTTTTCCGTATGTTCTTCTCGCCGACTGTATTCCCGCGACAGACGAACTGCCAGAAACACAAAGTTTACCCTGCGAGGTGCTGTATATTACCTTTCTGTGAAGCGTTGACCTAAAGCAAAGTTTGCAAGTCTAATTATTGGTTTATAGGTGACTTGACTTGTAATCTTAGTACACCTTCTTATCAAAACTGAAACTAGCAAAATTACACGTTTTATAAGCTCTTTAATTAAGCAGTAGTCAAAAGTAAAGAAATTGTAGTTCAAAGAAGTACGAAGTAATAAATACTTTACCTGTATTTTCCTGTCTGTTGTTCTTTTTCTATCAGCAGAACTTTGGATATCTTTGCAAACGTATTTCAGTTTTATAGTCAGTAATTTTGCCTTATTTTGCTTGATTAAGGCCTCTTCTGGAAAACAACTGATCCGATATACAAAAAATATCACACTACCAGAAAACATATAAAATGAAATGACATACTGTTATGTACTTTATTCACTAGAATCTTGTACTTGTAAACATAAACAAATTATTATAAAAATATACAAAATGGGCGATAAGTCGCTTAAAATAATTGTCACAAAATGCATTTTATCCAAGCGACTTTGACCCATCCTGTATTTCTGTAGTGACAAACCAACACTGAAACATAATTTGTACATTACAGACCAATATATTATAGATGTAAGGTACTATTACATGTAATATTATTGATGTAATACTAGTGATGTAAACCATTATTGGTACTTGACAAATAGTAGACACAGAATTCATCGTGGGGCCTGAAGGCACAAAGACTAACTCTTTGAGAAATACATCTCTGGCTTAGAAACTGTACAATAACTTCATTACCTAATTATTAATTAAAATGTGTAATGAACTATAGTCGTAAAAACAGATACAATGCTGAGATTATGTATATTCAAAACGACAGTCTGGGACACTATGGAAAATTGCTGAAGTTTCTGGGCATGTGAATAAACCTTTCTTTTGATCTTCAAATAAATTAAATTCTTTTACACTATAAATTCAATTAAACAATACCTTTTCAAACCCTTGTTAATTAACAAAGTTCTTTAATGTAATTAACTCATTTAAAGTTTAAGTAAATTAATCTACTTTAAAAAAATTACAGTTGCAACCACCTATACACTGAAAACCTATGCTTTTACTGAACTTAAATAAAGTAATATGAATTATATTAAATGATAGCCTTTAATAATTTTCATGAAATAACGTTTTTACAATTTGTCAAAATGTATTTGAAAGTTCTTTTAAACATTTTTAAAATCTTGATTCTTATATTTGAATAAGAAAATAATCAAATTTTGAAAGCTCAATTCTATGTTATTAGATCAGATAAATGAAAAATATTTTTTTTTAGGTTTATCTATAATATAAGTGTATATTATGTAACATGACGGTTTCCCTTAAATAAACCTTAGAAACTTACACATTTTGAAAGTATAGAGTTGTGACAGAATGCATTCCTTATCTACTTGGGACTAAAGCCAACTGAAGTACAAAATAAAAATAAAATATTAGATTTATTTTGTAAGGTGTTTGCAATACCATATTTTGTGAATCTTATAAACTGTTATACGACCATTAAGGAAAGGTATACAAATCAAGTTAAAACCGTGTTATACTTGTTTTAATTTAACACTTTGTGTCATGTTTTAGTAATTATATGTAAGAGCAATATCACCTAAGGGATAACTAATTAATATGATATATAATATTGTTAAGGGAAAATTGTATTAGTTCAGGAATAAGATTTGTTAAACAAATAATACTTGCGTATTACTTGTTTATTTGACAAAAAAATAATATTTGTTAATTGTATGCTAAATAAAAAGTTATGAAAAAGTGTATGTGATATAGAAGAATGTGTAAAACAGTAATCACAAGGTACGGATTGACCTTTGTTATTATTATGTTTTCGGTTTTTATATATTCTAAAGGAATATAACTGTAGTAAAAATGAAAACGATAAACTAGATATTATATGATTTAGTTCAATGTTGAAAGATTAATGCCAAAATGTTTAGCTGGAATGGTTGAATTTTGTTATATAAAATTTATATTAATTTATTATGTTAAATCCTAAACTAACTATATTTAATGCGAACTAACTAACTAAAATAACTAATTAGAGAATGTCAGGATTATGACTATTATATTAGAGAATATGTCGGTATTAAGATTATTATATTTTGTAAATTGGCAATATGTCTTAAGAAACTAATAGTGTAAAAGGGTACATAAAAGAATCTATTATGATTATACTACAATCAGTAAGAATTTAAGACAAAAGGGAAATCAACATTTCTTATTACTAATACTAATACATAAATTGGTTCAACTATCAGTGTTATATACAGATGATAATAGCAAATGTTTTTTAGCATTAATAATGAGTTTGGGTAAGATTTCATATAGTCCAGTCAAATAGTAGTTTGAAGTGGAAAGTTCTGGTGTATTTGTTTTCAGTGGCTTACTTTATGTTTTTTGGGGTGCTGAACACGAATCTGAAGTTGTCCAACAAAATTCTTTTCGGCAAATATGAGAAATCATCAAAAAAACCACTAAAAATCACAGGTTTTTTTGGTTTTTGGCTTATAACTTGCAAAGTAAGCTTTTTATGCAGAAAGATCCTATATTAAAATAAAGACGAGAAAATGACCTACAATTCATTTTCTTATAATTTTTTTGTACGACATATGGTTTCCGCGCAAAGGGGCGTTGAAAAATCGGCGAAAATCAGTAATTTTTGGAAAATAGCAAAAAACACATTTTTTAGAGACTTTCCCTTCATAACACGAAAAGTAAGCATTTCACTGTAAACATTATCCTAACTTTGAAAAGCAGATAAAATTCTCTACAATTTATGTGTAAGTAATTTTTTCGGACCTTGAATAGTTATGAGAAAAGCAGTGATGACGAATGCACGAAGTAGTCAGCCACCTCCTTATTGAAGGCATATAACGTAAATGCATCATTATACGTCTGCGCAGATATGTAAAACGTTAAACGTTAGGTACAAAAAAATGATAAACAGCGATTCATGGTTGATAAGTATGAAAACTGTGTAATGTAAAACAATATAATAAAATAGGTTGGTAGGTATTTTATAAAACACTTATTATTAAATGATTATTGACGCTGAAGTGAAACTCATCAGTCAAACCGAGCCCTCTTGGTCAAAGGTTCCATAATTTCAGCAGGGATGCCTTCCAGTTCTTCTACACCTAAAAAAAATAAATTAAAAATAATTAATGACTTAGTTCTAATTGCTTTAAAATTGAATAGTTATGCAAACTGTATTGGGATACATATTTTGAACACACAAATAAAAAGTGAGTGAAAAAATAAAGGTGAAATGGAATTATTTATGCATAGTTACCTTCAAGTACTTCAGGGAATTCCGGGTCATCCTTGTCTTCTTCGATTTCAGTAAGCGGCATGTTATTGCAACTGCTTTCGCAGTTCACACACATATTGGAGTTCACACACACTTGAGGCCTGCTTTTTTGCATCCACAGTTTTTCTGACAGGTCTTCTTGCATTTGCAAGAAATAAGTTTCAAAACGGCTTGAGGTGCTGGTGGCTGTAGCTTGGTTACTGGCTCCAGACCATCTTTGGTTTTCTTCCAACCGCATTGTTCAGGATCTTTTTCATTCCCAAGCCATTGTTGAACTTGAAAATACACCCTCAAGGAATGTTGCTGAGCTGCAGCCTCAGTAGGAGGTAACGACGCCAAATGGGCTGATGTCTTGTATGCAGACCTAAGGTAGCATTTATACCTCAATTTGTTTAATGACGTGGCTTCCTTGTCAGCCAATTTATACAATGAGGCGAAGAAACGATGGCCAGCATCTGCCATAGGGTCTTTAAAAATCTCAATGGTCTTAGTTAATGCAGGGTTTTTCTTGAGAGTCTGAAGAAACCTCATCTTTCCTACTTTGAACGAGGCTGAAGTAGTATCACAGCCTCCCATGGCATGCAAAAACAATATGTTGTTAGCAATTGATTGATCAAGTTTGCAGTCACGAGAAAAAATGAGTGGTGAAACTGTACCTTTGCCTGGCTTTAGAAAGTATACATTTGAATGTACACCCCTACAGCGACCAATCATGATCACCAGTAAATCTACGTCTTCAGCCACGATAACTACAGAGTTATGTTGTTGTGCAAGGTCCGTTGCTGTGGTGACAATAAGTGTATCCGCATCCTCTTGTGCCTGCTTTGTATGAATGTCAGCTGCTGCAAAATTGTCCTTCAACATTAAAATCAGACGCTCTTTGTTTTTCATATTGCCTTTGGAATTTGAATTTTTCTTGTGGCACTGTAGGCACCATTGTTTCGTCGAACATCAAATCTACTGAGGTTTGTTTGCGTGATCTTCTTGCTCGCTCAGTATATTTAGTACCTCTGCAACTCTCTTCTTGAGGGTAACCATCGAACACAACTACGGCACTGTCCTTGTACTTGGACTTAACAAATGAAATAACTCCTATTGTAGTCCCAAGCCACGTGTTTGTTACCAAATATACTGTTACTTACCGTCTATGGCCTTTCCGTGATGTTATTTCGTTGTTTACATGTTTCGAGGCACTTGCCTCATCATCAGAACTTTATAAAAACTAATGTATGTCATCAATGATGACATGTGTCAAAATACTAAAACACAATACGGCATTAAACTATGTACAGAACTTGCTTTAAAAATGAGCACGTCAATGTTAGGTGTGCCTTGCAAGACAACACGCGCCGTACTGACGAAATCTAAGTTTTATCTCGACCATATCGCATAGCGGTATCGTACAGTATATTTTATTTATATTGTAATTGGTCGTTCAACACGTGTGGCTTGGTACTGGCGTGCAACGACTACTAGTCTGCAACGACTGTGAGGTTTTTTATGTGGGCCAGACGGGTCGAGGTTTTTTGAAAAGATTTTCTGAACATAAACCCCCTACACGAGTTTACAACTTTGACAACATCAAGTCAAATTTAGCCAGGCACCTTATAGACAACAATCACAGTTACATGGATTTTAGCTCGAATCTAATACCCCTTCATTTCTGCAATAAAGGGCGTTATTTGAACGCCCTTGAAGAATATGAGATTTATAAAGCATATAACGACGCCAGTACCAAGCCACACGTGTTGAATGACCAATTACAATATAAATCCAATATACTGTACGATACCGCTATGCGATATGGTCGAGATAAAACTTAGATTTCGTCAGTACGGCGCGTGTTGTCTTGCAAGGCACACCTAACATTGACGTGCTCATTTTTAAAGCAAGTTCTGTACATAGTTTAATGCCGTATTGTGTTTTAGTATTTTGACACATGTCATTATTGATGACATACATTAGTTTTTATAAAGTTCTGATGATGAGGCAAGTGCCTCGAAACATGTAAACAACGAAATAACATCACGGAAAGGCCATAGACGGTGAGTAACAGTATATTTGGTTAACAAATGAAACGTAACTTTCACAAATTGATGAAAATGATTGACCCCTGCTCCACACGACTCTGTGTAGCAAATATCCTCCATCTATGACATACACACACCCTTGGAGATTTGCCTCTTCAGTTGGTGTAAATGCTTTGTATAAAGCAGACTTGGTTCCTTTTCGCATACCACAGTCGTCGAAAAGAGGCAATGGATACGGGCACAATTCGTATTTTAGAAACTCTTCAAGTTCTTCATTAGATTGTTTAGCAATCGTGATTCTGTGAAAAATAGTCGTCGGATTGATGGGGATAGTTTCATCATGTATTTTTATTGCATTGTTCATCGTAGCAAGTGGCAAAACTCTGTCTTTCCTGTAATATTCACATTTTGAAAATCACCACCCACAATTCTATCAATTGCGAGGAGACCAATCCCCTTGGCCATGTGACAGTTGATGCTGCTGTCTCCTACAACACCAGTGCTAAGAGACAAGATTTCTGGGACATCAGGAAAAGGATAGTGTTGCACAAACCACTCCATCAACTTTTTTGAATCACTGCTATCCCTTTTAATCCTTGCTTCTCTCATCTCCACGTGTTGTTCTGAACTGGTGAATGCTACCCCACACATCTTCTCCATTTCTTCGCAAATATTTTGGAGGGAACTCATTCCTTTTGTCCACCTACAGAGGATACTTTCGCTGACCCCACGACCATGAGTCAGCCCCCCCGCAATTTTCATTATCCTCATGAGGGACTGTTCAATGGTCATATCTGTCCATGTTCCGCTCCAGAATTTGCTGGTCCTTCGAACAGTGAACCCGCCACCCGTGAACTTTTCATATTCCTCAGCGTTCATTTTGTCTTTCAAGCTGTGCATGTCTTGTAGGTACAGGTGACAGCATTTGGCATATAAGAAATGTCCGCTAGCGTGGAAGTACGGGAGCATCTGGTACACAACTTGAAGGTGAAGGTTCCAGTTGGCTGTTCTTTCAGCTTCAATGAATAGCTTAACAAGCGTAACCAGTTCAAAGTACTGGATCCAAAGCTTTGATGTAGCACCACGGTTAGCCAAGGCTTGGAGCTGAGCAGAAAACTTGGTTTTCAATTCCTCTACACACTCCTTTTCGTGTGCTGACAAAATCGCAGACCCATCTTCATCATTTATAAACTCTGTAAGTTTTTCTTGAAGGTCTGAGGTCAAATCCATTGTCTCAAAGATAATTGTCGCCAGGGTAGCATGAGCTATAATATGTGCTCTAACGGCTCTTGAATAGGCGTGGCCGGTCAGAATTTTCTCTGTTGAGAGCAGTGCATATATATATTGCATTAAATAACTCCTTCAACCCACTACCAGCCATTATATACCCTATTGCCTTCAAGAAAGACATCAGTAGGTGGAACCCACTTATTCTAATGATGACATTAGCTAAATTTGGGTCTCCTTTTAGGCAAGCTACTATAAATCTCGCCTTTTGGTACAGAGGCTGGTCGAAAGTGTTCACAGTTGCTTGCTGATTCATAGATTTGCACTGTTCTACGGAAGTGAGTAAAGCTGTATATATTGTGTTGTAATCACTTGGTGGAACATTGATAAATGGTAGGCAAGCAACAAAGGTTGTGTTACAAGGGAGACCACTTGTGGTTTGCTTCATGAAACCACTCCATCCTGGAATCCCGGGCACATCTTTCCACTTGCCGTAAAGCCAAATTAGGTCCGCCAAAGAGGGTATGATAGTATCGGGCGAAACAAATAACTTTTTGAGATCCTCAATCTTGATATTCTTTAAGCCAGCAGAACCTGCTTTCTCAAAATGTTTCAAGGAAACAGCGCCCATCTCGCCAACTAGTTGAGCTGGTAGTGTTTTCTTCACTCGGACAATTTTCTGATCTAGAGCAATAGCATTTCTTGGGGTTATCAAATGTATACCCCCCATTGCATGGAAGGTATTATACCCATCCAGTGTACAAGTGTTAAAATCCGCGTTGTCATGAACGAATTGATGGAAAGCTGTCGAGTCTATTTGTAAAGATGGTCTCATGATTGCTGACACTTCCAAACGAACAGCTTCAGAATAAGAGGCGCAAAATCCCAAGGCTGACACAATATCAATCAGTTCTTATAAAAAAAAGCTGATAATCCAATTTGTAAGGGTGAGACGATAGAACTAGGTCTGACAGCGCTAATAACACTGTGTGAAATGGCTAAAACTTTTTTTTCCATTTATCACTGCCCCCACGCTTCTTCTTCAGTATCAGCCTTTCAAAGAAAACTTTAAGAACCTCAGGAACAAGGCTTTCATTTTCGTGCAAGAAAGAATCTGGAGGGGGATAATCATCCACGACATACGCTACAGATCGTATCTCTTCAAGAATTATATCAGCCGCTGTCTCAACTAATCGAAGACGTTCTTCCCGTTCTGATGAACGTTTTTCGGTGTACCACGCATCTGTCAAAATCTTACGGCCAGTATGTTTGAAACATACGATCGTATTCTGTGTAATCTTTGATATGATTACATCTTCCCCATATCTCTCCAGTAAATGGTTTATTACTGTTTTTCTTTCAGGAATGTAGTCACCCTCTATCTGAGCTATTAACTGGTCTAATGGAAACTGACATTCCTCATCATTGTTTTCCATAAAAGTGAAAATGTTCTCCATGGCACTCTCAATTTCTTTAGCATAAGGGCCAACCTTTTTTTCACATCAACCTTGGGTCTACGAATGTACAGATTTTTTAAACAGTTATCATGGTACTGACAATCAGCAGCCACCATATCTGTTATTGGCTGGATTCTGTTGATAATCGCTGCACCAAAATCATCTCCACGTAGTTGACCTTGTTTCATAACTGTACCTTTCATCTCTATTTTAGTCACCTGATGCACCAAATTACGTTCATCAGGAGGTAGTTGTTGTTGTGACCTTGAGTAATCTTCAGGAATACGTGTTCCACACACAAAACAACGTGTTTTGAAAGAAAACTCGTTAACAGAGGATGATCGCAATTGTAAAAAAGAAGTGCTTGGTTTAGCAGCTTTCTTCAGGTGAGCAGATATCATTCTTTCATTGATGTAGCTTTCCTGACAGCTTGCATTTACGCTAACCGATTTTTTACCCGCCAAAACAGCTCCCTTCCCATCATTTCTTTTCTTACTAGCATCACGAAACGTTTCTATTCCTTTTTCCTTGACCACTTTCACTGTACCATCACTCAAATCTTTGTCACAAATAAAGCACTTATCACTGGACATCGCGACCGAATCGTCACATTACACCACAACGAAGACACTAAAAAACTAATAATTGGACGCCGTACCATCAAAATGCAACTCTCACGACAGCGACAGTGAACGAACTGGCGCTATAGCTGACCAGGTTAGGCGGGAAGACCCCCACTCCCGTGAGCAGAAAGTGGGGGAGCTCAAGGTCACAAGCATGTTTGCTAGCTCAACACGTCAAAAGGTGAGGAGTTGCAAAAGAAATAATTCACACTAACTCGGAGAGAGTCTATACCTATTAATATATGCCTATATAATAATAATATAATATAACTATAAAAATAATAATAATATATAGCCTAATAATAAGTAGGTACGTTAGCAAATGCTTACTTTGAAATGCTTACTTTTAGTGTTATGAACGGAAAGGCTGTAAAAAAATGTGTTTTTGCTATTTTCCGAAAATTTCTGATTTTCACCGGTTTTTCAACGCCCCTTTGCGCGAAAACCACACGTTGTACAAAAAAATGATAAAAAAATGAATTGTAGATAATTTTCTCGTCTTTATTTTAATGTAGGATCACCTTTTGCGTAAAAAGCTTACTTTTCAAGTTATAAGCCAACAACCAAAAAAAACTGTAATTTTTAGTGTTTTTTTATGATTCTCATATTTGCCGTGAAAACTTTTGTTGGACAACTTCAGATTCGTGTTGAGCACCCCAAAAACCATAAACTACGCCACAAAAAACAATTACACCAGAACTTTCCACTTCAAGCCCTTTTTGAACACCATTTTACTGGACTAATAAACGTAACATATAGAAATACTTAGCGAAAACCTAGCTTGTGAGATATCAAATTAATCAGTGTAAAACGGGGCTTTCATTTATAATAATCTCGTTGAAATTGCACTTAGTATAAGATGAGAGTTTTGTAACTAGTAATCGAATGTTTATTCGGTCTAAGATATGCCGCCATAATTCTAAAGAATATAAACGATTTGGACCAATCGGAATTTTGCTAATTTTGCACCAAGAAGCTAGTAAAATTCACAAAAACGACACACTTCTATTGTTAGATCTTGAAGTGTAAAGAAGGAATCTCTGATATACTTTTGGTCAGGAAGTTGCAATTAGAGTCGAGCCTAAAACAGGTTATGTCACAAACATAAAACGGTGATAGTTAATAAAAAATAGTTCATGTGAAACACGAAGAATAATTTATGTTAAAAAGTGAAATATATAATAACAATCCAGGAGAGTATAACAATCGGTGAGATAAATCCAATTTAATATTTTTTTAAATAACCCGACTGTGACACATGAACTTAGACTATCTGATTTTTTAATGCAAACACTATAAGACACTGAACACTATCACTTTAATCACAGTATCGCTGTTATCCGTTAGTTGGAATAGAATTATTTATTTGTGTTTAGCCATAAGAATGTTATTGTTATGTATTAAACTAAGAATCATTTCGTTGTTATCTTGATATTGGCGCATCCGCAAAACATCATTACGTTGTCGAATTGTAAATAATTTGTAATTTTTATTTTAAGATATCAGAGAATTGTAATTATTTTGTACTTTATAAAGGGCATTCCCGTAAATTCAACTGTAGTCACAAGAACTCATGTTCAGTTATTTAAATTTTAATTAATCCAAAACTTAGTAATTATTGTCCCTGAGATAAAAGTCAATGTACCAACTGTACTGAGCGAAATTAATTTTGAAATTGAGCCATGGTATTTGTTGAATGAACATTATTATATTATTTTATATACAAGAAAAAAACTTAAGAAATAAATAAAGGAATTTTGTCATTTACTGTGAAAAGACATAGATTAATTATTTTGAGTGGTTAGTGAATTACCAATCGAACTATGTGAGTCAACCGTTTGAAGATTAATGGGACATGTGGTACATACTTTGTGTACCAAAGTTAAGAAATAATAAAATATTCTTAACTCTAAGCCATCCCTGAAATAAGAACACATACTGTATTAACCGAAAATCATAGTCAGAGACCCTTTATAATTTTATATTTAATAGTTACACATTCAAAATTCTCAAGATTAATTATTTGGCGCATCTAAAGTGCGGCTATAAGATCAACAAACGGAATAAATAAATACCTGAAAATCATATAAAAATAAATATATATACCAACAACGTAATACTACGTAAGAGTTAGGCTGATTAATCATTTAAACAAGAAAACGCGGTAACGAATTTATTTACAAACATATTATTTGCAAATCTCATAAAATAAAGATAGATATTTGGCGCAACAACGTGAAGCCATTTTACAGAAAAATATAAAGACACACGAATTCCTTTAGAATAATATTACATAATTTGACGCTTACAACGTGAGGCCGTTAATAAAAACATATATATAGGCCTACTTGAAATTGTTTTATATTACAATGTTAATTTAATAAAGTAGTAAGCACAGACAAAGTTGTTAAAATTAAAAATTATCCACGAGTTTAATAATAATCAATGACTGAAAACATAAATTCTCTTCACAGAAGTTTTGAAAGAGTTATTTTTTTTAATATTGGCCTATCTTGTAGAGAATACTACATATACAAACATCTTTAATAATGCAATCGTATTAAAGATTAAGCCATAACTGTTGGTCTACACTAAATGGCACGGTGCCAGTAACAACAGTTGCATTATTCACAGATTTCATATTTCAATTGAAAATTGTTTAGAAGGGATTATTCTGATATAACATACCTAATGAATAGACGTAGTCCTGTTGTTGTTACTGTTGGTAACACTCTCCATGCAAGTAGTCGGTACGAAGACAAAATAACGTTTTATGCAAATATTTAGCGACCTATAATTTTGTGTACTTCCTATAGGCAAAACTATTTTAATATACGTAAATTGTGGCTCAGCGGTGAGTTGATATTTTTTTCAATTTAAAAAATAATTCTAATAAAGTATACTTTCTCATTTTTTAAACTTTAATGGATTTTGACAGAGTTTACTGTAAACTAGTATTACATTTTATTTATTTTTAAAATTTAATATTAAAGTTTGAACTGCAAAATAAATTATATGCAATCCTAAAATTCCATTGGAGTACTTAATGTTGTATTGCGTCCTGAATATCAATGTATTTCTTAAAACTTAATTAAGTTATTTTAGTGTACTATTAATATTAAAATGATTAATATAACCTAATGTAATTATTTTAAACGTTATTACAATGACGATACATTGAACTCAGTTTTGTCTAAAATATTTTTAATACCCAAGTAGCATAGGACTAAAACAACATGTTTGGATTGAAGTCCAACTCGGTAATCTATTAAAAAACAAATTACTGATTAAATGGATTCAATACGTGACATCATATACATGTTTACTAAAAACATTAGACTAATGTAAATGCAAAATTAGAATTCAATTTATTTACTCTTTAATAAATATCTTATAAATAATTTATTCTTGTATTTGACTCAGCTCTGATCAATATTACTATACAATTTCTGGCTTATGTTTGATTCTGGTTAGTGGAAAGTAGGTTTTCAATATTTAATATGCATATTTTAAAACTATAATTAAAAAACATTTTTCCATAAATACGGAGAAAAATGTTAAAACAAAATATTTTCTTCAGAAGTTAATATTACTTTAAAAAACACTTTAACGTTTTATTTTTAGCTATGTCTACCTGCGGTATGAATTTCTTTACTCACATACTTTAAAACTGTAATTTGGTTCACATATATTGAAACAAACAAATTGAGCACATTTTCCTTTTCAAGAAACCACTACAGTGTCTTATTACAAAATTTTATTTTTACTCGAAGTAATTGTAGTATGCGTGAAATAATTTTAGAAAAGAACTGTTTCTGAGATATGTCAGTAACAGAACTTAATGTCCCTCAGGGAACGCCACGGAGCTAAACAACGAAAACCTACTGGGATTACGCTGAGATATTCCATTTCTGTACGCAATACAAACAGGACACCTTGTTTTGAGCTCTATATTTGACTTGCATTTTCCACAATATGGAAACTCAACTCGCTGCGGAACAGGTTACAATAAAAAACATCCGCACACTCAAACGTAATTAAATGATGATGTTTAGTGCGCACGTGTGATGTGACATGTGACAAGTCAAATGTGATGTACACACGTGTGATGTAACTATGTTACTATCACTAATAAAATCACTGTCAGTTTCGACTTCTTCATTTTGCATTGATAATTTCCTCTGTAACCAGTGGTGTTGAGAATATTATTGGGGGGGAGGGAATGTTTCATTGTTTCCACAACAACAAAAGTAAATTTCTTGCAAATGACTGAACTACATCAATTACTTTTAATACCCATTTAATTTATAGTGCGCTTAATAGGTAGTGGGTATCTTTTTCCAGCCGAAACTTTGCTTTGAAAAATGTATAGCAATTGTAAACATTCGTTGTAATGAAAGTAATGCTATAGGCTACGCCAATGCTATTATAAATTAAAAGTAGTGCAAGCCTACTGTTTTCTCTTTATTCTTGAACGTATTTCAAAGATTTATATAATTGTACTTCTCATTTATTTACGGATTCTGCCTTAGAAGAAGTTTACCAGCCCACTCTAAAACTCTTTAAAAGACCCTTACTCTTCTAGATTAAATATCTTCCAGTTACTTCTGTTTTATTCAATATTTCTATTGAGTTTTAAATATGTTATACCCTTTGATTTAGCCTACAGTAATCTTACGACCTAATATATAAAACTATAATTCTCTCGGGTTACGATTTATTTCTTCCATTTTTAATTAACAGGCCGTTTTGGTGAATTTTTAGGATTTGTTCTATTTTTAGATAGTCTTACTGGCTTTATCCGAATAATAAACGCTAAATTTTAATACCTCAGTTTCAGTTGTGATATACCTTCTTCAACTGTGATAGGTGGGCCACAAGAAGAGCGCCTATGGTTGCGGATATAGGAATGATAGCTCCAGGTAACATCATCGGACCAATGCTAAGAAGGGAGGACATCTGAACTCATATAGCACATTACGCAGAGGACATCCTTTGGGTGAAGAAGAGAGACTTTGAACGTCTCTAGAGTAGATCAAAGTAGATGTGAGCCCACTGAGGGCAGCTAAATGGCCTAGTTCGAAGTAGTGTGATGAACGTTCGACGGAGATGTTTTAATGGGTAGTCCTCTTGAGATGGGAGTCCCACCTTTTGTGCGTTACTTTTCCCCTCTTTAAATAAAAAGAAAATTATATGATAATATTAAGTTATTATCATGTTATAATAATTCGTATAATTATTACACAATTTAATTATCTTAAAACTAAAATGATCTTTGTCCACTTCTTCATTGCGCTCTTTTAAGATACTTGTCTTATTAACATAAAAAGAATGTATAATTTCTAGTGTCATTTACAGATAAAATCTTCACTAGCTACGCCGATCAGAAGACTAAAAGACAACACAATTATTAGTGGACGCTTCGGACGCGGTCACTTTTTTGATAAGCGCTCTGAGCACGGAGCCTACAAGATGATGAATATTACATCTGGGTATGATGAAAATTTTGTCTGGATATTAACAACAAATGACTGTAACGCATCCAGGCTGCAGACGTGAAATCTTTGCGTTCACTGACAGGATATACATTTAATTCCCTTTAGTCTTATATCCGGCTGGATGTTCATAATATTTAAAATTGTTATCTTTTCTTCATGCCCTTGATCTTAACATTTTCAGATATCCAAAATTCTATATTATATTCAGATTTTTATTAAAATTCATTTTAATTTGACACCCACACGGATTTTTTGGAAGGTTTTAAACTTTTGTGCCAATTTTTGCACCTTAGAGTTCCCAAAATTTTCAAATTTTCAAAAGTGAACACTACATTCAGATTCCGATTAAAATACCCAGTACATTGATAGCCAACACGGATTATTTAAATTTTTCACAATTTTAACTTCTACCAGTTTCCTCCTTCCTCTTCTTTTTGGTGGGAAAAGATAAAAAATAATAGGGATGTGTAGGGTAAACGTATAGACAGTATCCCAATTTTTACGGAAATCTGTTATATTCAAAAGTGGTCGTGAGACATAGCTCAAACAGAGAGGTAGATACATAGATAGAGAAGTTCAAAACTACCGATTTAAAACTGAGAATTTGCTTCACTCGTTCAATGAAAAGGAGAATAATACACATCTATTCATGGTAATTAATGATTTGATTAATATCGCAAATCATTAATAACCTGCAACCTTTATTTTACTTTACCAGTCACCGAAAGAGATACTTTTAAGTAACGTGCAATTAAAAGCAATACAAAGCAACTTTTTAAGATAAAATACTTGTGGTCAATAACAATAATTTTTGGCTCAGGTCAGATAGCGTATAAAGCAACTGAACTTACAGTAAGATATACAGTAAGTAACTGTGCCAGCTAAGATATAAGTAAGATTTAAAGCCGCGAGTTTTGTTAACGACTGCGTCATTAGTGGCTATTCTCTGGCTTTCCATACTCTACAACGGTTATCCTTTGTTAAACTTGAAGAAATATTGTCTAAATTTAAACTAGATCTCTTTAAAGAAACTAACTGTGACCGTTATTTTAAATTGTTTTTCGATTTTTTTTTTAAATTGTTTAATTTTCTTTTCTGAAAATGCAAACGCTTCTTACGCGCAATAAAAAGTAAGTATTAATAATTATTAACCCAGAAAAAATTTTTTCATCATGTACTCTTTAGTAGTGACATGACTACGATATATTTTTCTGTGCCAAATTGAAACTACTGTCGAGAACTTACACAACATGAGTTGAAAATAAGCACGTCATAGGCATGTTAATTCTTGTTAAGTAGTTTCAAGAATCTGTCAAATATATGAGCGCGTATACAAAACTATAAGTTTGTGTGTGTGTGTGTGTGTGTGTGTGTGTGTGTGTGTGTGTGTGTGTGTGTGTGTGTGTGTGTGTGTGTGTGTGTGTGTGTGTGTGTGTGTGTGTGTGTGTGTGTGTGTGTGTGTGTGTGTGTGTGTGTGTGTGTGTGTGTGTGTGTGTGTGTGTGTGTGTGTGTGTGTGTGTGTGTGTGTGTGTGTGTGTGTGTGTGTTCTTATGACTTGTTCTTACCAATACTTAGCTTTGACAAGGAACAAGTCCGATTCCTTTGTTTCCAATATTTGTACAGCATTTCTGGAGCCTCCTTATCTGTCAGACTTCCATTATACATAAATATATGTGATCTTATAAATCACAAGTTTGTTTGAAGTAAATACAGCTTATGCGTGCTGTTCCAGACATTTGGGTGTGTTCTAATTTGTGTATCCCTCTTATATACGCGTATGTGTATGGCAAGTTGTTTGTTTATCTGATAACCTGCTTATCCGTGCATTATATTTCTGTACATATAATGTACAATTGTATAATGTACATACATTTGTAATGTACATTAAACGTATGTATAATGTATAATGTACATTAATTTACTATAATGTATAATGTACATGTAATTACTCTAATCTTCCCGATTTGGTTACAGGGTTACGTATTTTGAGATTGTAACTGTGACAGCATCGTCAGTATATCAGGTACTGATGTGTCTGACATCCCATGGTATCTATCTGATCAGATGTTATACTGGGGCTTTACATTCCATTAAGTACATTACATAGTTGGTCAGTTGGTCTGGAAAATGTGAAGCACTTTCTCACAGCAGACACCCCACTCAAGGAGAAAAGAAAGATTTTGTTCCTTGATAAAGCCTGGACCGAGCCAAAAGCGTGATCGACCGTACAGGGTTTAATACGGAAGGGGAGGTGAGATAAGGACAACATTATCCGCGATACAAGCTCGGAGACAGTCAATACTCCTTATTCTCAAATTCCTATCTGAATGTTTGTTTTCATAATTAACGTTGAAACTATCGAGTTAATTAGGAGTGTAAGAGAGACAGGGGGGAGAGAGAGAGGGAGAAAGAGAGAGAGAGAGAGAGAGGGGGCAGATAGACAGACAGATAAACAGACAAACAAACCGTGAGTGACTGGAATACCCTGAGTAAAAGGGAAATCCGCCTAACTGTGGCATTTATTGCCCTTCCCCTACTAGCCGAAAGACCCCAACATTCAGGATTTACTCTCTTCGCTGACCTATATCGTATAATTGATAAAGTCTCGTATGCATAAACATAAGAAGTCGATACTCACATATGGCTATTGTTTCGTATTCTATTAAAGAACCTAAACGTTATTTAGCTAAAGTACTTCAGTGTCAAAGAGTCCACTTGCATGGCTGTTCATTTGCTCTCACAGATGTAGCGTTCAACGCTATGGCATGCACTAATTTCATGTGCTCTACACGTAGTAGAGTACCATATTTCCGCTGCAATTATTGTTGACTACTATAACTTTTATCACGTTTTTATGTACTGACAAAATTGGGAAACAGAACAAAATTTTTAGGAGCCGCGCCAACTTAATTGAGTACTAATTTGACTGTGTATGAATGCTGATGACATTTTTGTTAATGACACTACGTCAATGAAAAATATGAGCAAATACGCCTCTTTTTGTGATTATTTGTGTATCAGTCCGGTGCTGTCTATGTTTCATGTAAAAAATACTGATAGTACAGTAAATCAATAATATATTTACTTTTTTGTGACTACTGGAAATAAAGAGATCGGATTAGAGTTATCTGGTGAGATTTTAAATTTAATATTTTTTATTTTCGCCTTCTTTTTATGACAATTAAAATGTTTAATATTGTAGTATTTTCATCTTATTATGACAACATATAATTTCTACTTGTTCTTTTTTAACTTCCTTGTTAGGACTCTGTCCTGTTCCATAACAACGGTCCCACATGCTATCACTCCACCTCTTCCTTGGCCGACCATTAAAATGTTTAATATTGTAATATTTTTATCTTACTATGACAACATATAATGTCTACTTGTTCTTCTTTAACTTCCTTGTTAGGACTCTATCCTGTTTCATAACAACGGTCCCACATGCTATCACTCCACCTCTTCCTTGGCCGAGCAATATTGCTTCAAGCATATGGGTTCTGTGTGTGTGTGTGCGCGCGCGCGCGCTTATCGTTTGTACTTACTGGAGTACGCTTGGAATTATTTATTATATCACAAAAACTACTCAGAGACATAGTAACAAAATTTTCTTTAATTTTGTTTATATTTTGAAGACAATAATTACTAATATGTCTGGAATTGTATTATATGTAACTACAGTAGAATCTCATTAACTCGTCACTTACACGGCCTAAGGGGCGACGAATTTGCGATATAGACTAATTAGTGAGGGAGTAAGAAACAAACCCATTGAAGACAATATAAAATGTTTTATATCAACACTAGGAATGTGCAGTACTAATGTTATGCTCATGTATATTTATTGCTGGAAATTTTCAGACTCAAACTAGATAAGCGCTGGTAAAAAATTTTGATTAACGATTGTGAACAAAAATCTGTAATTTTCTTCTGTTTTTTCTGTCGACCGTACTTTGTGTGGGGTGTGATATGTTGGAATAAATTTGATCTACCTGGTCTTTACAAACTAAATTGCTCAGATTGCAACAACTTCTACATAGGCCAGACGAAACGTAGCTTCAAACAAAGATACATTGAACACACAATGGCACTGCACGCCACTACCGAATCCACCCTTGCAAACCACCTCATTGAAGCAAACCACACATACACAAACATCGACAACGACATGGATATTCTACACATAGACATAAAAGGCCGAACACTAGAGACTCTTGAACAACTGGAAATATACAAACACACAAAAACACATTAAAACGACATACTAAACGAACAGACATAATTCAAATCACACGCATTATTCGAACATATCACACCCCACATACACAACAGCGATCCTTCGAAAGTCGACACCGTCGCCAAGAACAAGACTAACAGCGCTCCCACCGGCAGCCTCTGACGACGCTTATAATAAGCAAAAACTGATTCAGGCTTTAAGGTAAAACTTTTACGTTTTTACTAATAAAAAACTTTGTGTTCCGAGTCGGTAGTGATATGTCTGTATTTATACATATCTATATCTATATTTATACATATCTATATCTATATTTATACATATCTATGTATTTAGAAAATAAATTTAAAATGTGGTAAAAACTCAAAATTTGAAATTGTACGTCGTATTGAGTAGAAATCATTGTAGCTTTTCTTTACATACAGCAAAGAGCAAAGAGCAAAACTCGAAATAGCTACAAGTCTGACGGAAGGATAAGACACACCACACCAGAAGCACAAAGCGCGTCCAAAATAGGCTCAGATGCTTGACGGCGCGCGGGAATCTATGTACGTTTTTATGCCCGATTTTTATCATAAAGGTTTCATTGCCACTATCGTTAGTTACAGACCAATGAAAATCAATCGAGAGTCGAAACAAATCAAGTTGCTATGCTTTATCATTCTTCTTAGAAGCCAAATCATATTTTTTATTTTAAATCTCTAAAGATGTTTCTAAATCCCGTACCTTTGTAGGTCTACGACATATTTTGTAGGTCCCTGATCAGTGCTTATTACTCTGTACATTACATTATTACATTCGCAAACTGTATGGCTATGAATTTATTTCGTTTACAAATCCCTTCTCATTATCTCAGGATGTCTCTTCTCAATTTCTTTCTACCTCTGTTAGAATATTGGTGGTTTTGAATCATTTCTATTGGTGTGTATCACCTCTTGTTAGTTCGAAAAAAAAGCTTTTTGAAATGGTCAAACAAAATGTGACTTCGTCCTTTAAAATTATATAACACCTAAAAAACTTAATTTTATACAAATGAGTTGCTTTTCTCTTTAACCAACATGATGATGATTTAACATTACAGTACTTCCCTCTCGTAATATTGTCTTCTGTTAACAAAGTGCTTATTACATTTTAACCAAACGTTTCCATCCTAACAAAACCGGTTACCCCATTCATTTAATTCTACCTTTTATTAAAGTGGTTACTATGATTTCAGCATTAATTTTACGCACTTGAAATAAGATTTTATAAAAAGGTAACTCTGAAGTTTGTCACAGGACAAAAGGCTTGCCGCATGACAAATGGCGCGGGCATGGTTAGGGCACTGGGTATCCGCCAGACATTACGGTCCTCGGCAGGGCCATCCATCTGTGTAACAGCTAGCTCCCAGTTGCGTCTACGGAACGCCAGCATGTCGCGACGCAACTTGCCGGACGCTCTGTTGAACGCAGCCTTGTCAGCCGGGTCACGAGTCCTCTGCCAGCGTCTCCGGAGGCGATTCCTCTCGCAAGCGAGCTGAGACACCTCTTCGGGGATACGCTGATAGTCGGGCGTGAGCCCCGGTTTCATCCGGGAGGACACGTCTACCGCCGAGACTACGGCTGTCTCGAATAAGGCAACTGCCTCGTCGACATGCTGGTAGTGTCGAGCGGGATATGCACAGGTAGGGGCGACTGAACGCCGGGCCAAAGCGTTCCCACTCGATTAGCCGCCGCTCGTCGAGGACGGTGGCGTGCTGGGTAGCTATATGCACACTGATGGGGCAATGGTCCGAGGACAGTTCCGAAATGACGGAGACGTGGACCGGGCAATAAACGCCCCTGACCGCGGCAATGTCCAGTACATCAGGGCGGGAGTTAGCCCTCGTGGGATAGTACGTAGGCCCGGTAGGACCCATGACTGTGACCCGAGCCGCATCAGCATACCTGCGTAAGCGGGCCCCGTTTGGGTTCACCAAGCGGCTCCCTCAATCAGGGTGCTTACAGTTCAGGTCGCCCGCCAGGACTACCCTTCTGTGTGCGTCAAAGACGGCCTCCAGATCGTTCGACAGGAGCTCCGTTTGTGGAGGCTTGCAAGCGGAAACCACGAGTAGACCGCCGAGAGCACCATGGAGCTCAACCGCGGTGCAGTCGAGGTTCCGCCGCTGAGGCAGGACAACGCGGTGATGGCGAAGACTCGCCTTCACCGCGATGGCTGTGCCCCCTCCTGCGCGACCCGACCGGTCATCCCGGTAGCACACGTAGTTGGGTAATCGGAAACGACGATGCGGGGTCAGGTGCGTCTCACCAAGAAGAAGCACATCAGGCTTGTGTCGGGCAACGAACTCTAAGAGCTCAGAATGCCGGGAAGCGAGGCCGTTGGCGTTCCACGCCACGAGCTCGAGGTCTCGCTTGAGGGATTGCCGTGGTTGTCCGTTCATAACAGACCAATAGTACGGCAGGCTTCCACCAAGAGGAGGAATTTGTCCTAGGGCGAGGCTGATGCCAAGCGTTTGGGCTACTTTCTGCAAGTCGTAGCTTGCCAGAAAGTCGGAAATGACGGCGAGATCATCGGTAGATGAGGCCTGGGGAGAACGCTTGGCGGCAGCTGCATAGCTGCGGCGGGGCGAGGCGGTGGAAGCATTGGGGGCAGGTTCTGGAGCGGGTGGTCGCTCTGGCTTTTGGTGGACAGGCTTGGGTCCAGTGGCAGGTAGCTTTCGCTGGCCCGTGTTCTTGCCCGGAGGTTTACCTTTTTTTTTTTTTTTTTGCCTGATCTGGGGTATCTAGGCTTGGGTGGCGGCGGCAGTGGAGGATCAATTTCCTCCTTATCATCCGGCAACGGGACTAGAGCGTAGAGGGGTACCTCGCGTTCCGGTTCCGGGGGCGCGGCTTTGGGTTTGGCCTGTTGAGCTTTGCTCGGGCTCACTGCACTTTGAGGTTTCGGAACCGGAGCAGACCTAGGGGCTGGTTTCCGAACCACAGGTTCAGCGCTTTGGCCGTCTTTACTGGTTGGGCAACAACTTGTCGAGGCTTAGGCTGGACAGGTTTTGCTAGTTTGTCCAGCTGCTCTTTGTACACTAGGCAGCGCCTGTTATTAGCAGCATGGGCGCCGCCACAGTTAAATGCAATATCTGTGGTTGTCAGGAACAGCGCAGGCCTGCGTTAGGTGGTCGTTACCACAGCGGACGCAGGTCGGCGCGTTCCGACAGCCGAAGCTGCTGTGGCCGAACCGCTGCAAGCAGTCGAATGTCTTAAAAAAATGTCTCGTGCGTAAAATTTTCTGCCGGCCCGGGTTTTATTATCTAACCGGGATCGCTGATTGGCTCGCCCCGAATGCTGATGCCGGATTGGCTCGCTGTGTCCACCGCTGTTACCGGAGAGCAGATGTTCGCATACCGCTGCCGTCACAAGTTATTCGACTTTCACGTGACACTTCTGCTCGACAGCACCTTGGAAGGAGGACTTCGGACCCAGCTCTTAAACAGAACGGACCTCTCCTGGACTGCTCTTTCTGGATCGAAGATTTCGCTGCTTTCAGCTGCTGCCCTGCTGCCTTCGACTCCGAGGACAGACATACATCAGCTGCCCTGCTTACTGGACACCAGGCCTTAGAAGAAAGAAGACTTCAACTCAGCTGGCTGGTGAACTGAGTAGCCAGCACACACAGCTGAGTTCGTCGGACCTTCTAAGGGCCACCAGCCAAGCGACCCTTTTCAGGACCACCAACTGCTGTTGAAGAGAAAGCACATCAGCCTGCCAGAGCTTAAGGTTGCGCAGCGCATCTTGCCCGCTGACGCTCAGGCTCTTAAGTAGCGCTGCCTAGGACGATCCTTGCGAGCCCCCACCAGTGGTAAGCGAGCTTGGATATCGCCTAGGTAAAGAGGCCGGTGGACACCTCTCTTGGTAAGGAGAGGTATATAACGAAGCCGGTCATTAGCCCAGCTCTTAGAAAGCCTGAGCGTTCCAGTAGTCCCGCTTGCGATCCGGCTCGGGCCGGACCCTAGGTCCCTGGTTACCGCCGGAGGCAGCCTGGCTGCCTCTGGTCGACGAACCTCCCGCTCGTTGGCGGATATGCCCGTTTCGGGCGCGTCAACGAGCACGCAGTCGCTCGCCTCCTTCATACCCCACACGAGCGATTCGCCGTGTTCTCCGGTCATGGATGCGGACCAAGTTGTAGATCCCCGGACGGTTCCGCTGCCCGGTGACGAGACCGACGCTTTCGTGGCGGTTGGGCCATGGGGGCGCCCGGTTAAGAAACCGAGGCGGAACCGGTCCTCCTCAACCTCTTCCTCGGCGTCTGCCATGGAAGTTGTCCCCGCCGATGGCGAATCCGGCTCGGGGCCGACTGTGCCCGGCGATGCCCAAGCACCGCCGGCCACTCGTCGCATCCCGCCCGTGTTCGTTCACGGCGTGAACAACGTCACCGGTTTTTACCGGCGACTGATAGTGGCTCCCGGACTTTCCCCGGCCAACGTAGATTTGAAGCTCCTTGGGGGCGATACCGTCAAGATCGTTGTCCGAGGAATGGCCGAGTACCGCAGCGTCATGGCGTTCGTTGAATCCGCCAACCTGCAGTTTCACACCTTTACCCTGAAACATGTGAAGCCTCTGTCCTTTGTGCTCAGAGGCTTAGACGTGGAATCTCCCCTCGAGGAAATCCTCGATTAGCTGCGCGAGCTGGGCTATCCGGTTCGCGCGGTACATCGGGTATTTGCTCCCGCCGGACCAAGGCGTCCAATTCCCCTTATCCGCATCATGACCGAGAACAGCGAGGCAGGTGCAAGCCTACTCTCTCTTACGCGGCTTTTTGGTTTCCGCGTAAAAGTGGAAAGAAGCCGCGCTCCCGGGGCTCTGCCTCAGTGCTACAGGTGCCAACGCTTCGGGCACCACTCAGAGATATGTTCCAACGCTCCAACGTGCGTGAGGTGCTCTTTACCTCACGCTAGTAAACACTGCAATGCACCTTCATTCAAAAGGTGCATCAACTGTGGCGGAAGTCACCCCGCCAACTACCGGGCATGTCCGGTGTTCCAGCGGGAGCTCGAGCGGCGAAAGCCGAAAGAGCGCCTGCCACCACCGAAGCATCCGGAACCTGGTTCAAGACCTGCAACCGAGCAGCCAGGCCCTTCGCCTCCTGCTACGGCTGCCGTGCCTTTCGCCGCAGTTGCTAATAAGCAACGAAAACGTTCCAAAGGCCCGAAGCAGACACCTGTGGTACAGGCATCTCCAACTCAGGCTCCTTCCCAGGCCCCTGTCCCGCCTATGGCGAAAAAGCGCCGTAACCTCGCGGCATCTAAACAAAGTGAGACAGACCAGCCATTGTCAAACATCTCGGTTGTGGAGCCTGAGACCACTCAACCCTCCCAAGCACCGGAGAATCCTGCCCCTGCTTTAGAAGCAGCCTCGCCTGACCTCCCGCCCCCGCGGTTTCCTAACGCAGGCAAAAAGAAGCGGCATAGAAAGCCCCGTGGCGCTCGTTCCCGGGCTCCTTCCAACCCGACCGCACAGTCCAGACAGCCTGCACAGCGCGTAAAGACAGACGAGCTCGCATCTGTCCCTCTTCCTAGCATCTCCGCTAGAGGCGCTACACCTGGCCCTAAGAAACCCCTGGCTTCCACCAATCCCCCGATTGACAAGCCTCGGCGCTCTTATTCGCATACAGTCTCCGGGCAATATGCTTCTAAAACCGTACCTGAAGACTACCAGGTCGTCCACAACTTTCTTGCTGAGTTCGATCTCAACAAAGTTGCCCAGACCTTCAGGTACATCCGCTCCCGCTTAGATACTGCCGATATAAAAGAGAGATTCATGATCTTGGTGGAAGCCGCCACTTGTGTAGGTCTTCTATGAGTCGGGTCCTCAAACGAGATCTCTCAATTCTTTCCTGGAACGCCAACGGGTTGTCCAACAAGATCCAGGAACTCCAAGAATTACTGGCCCGACTCAAACCCGATGTAGTGCTTCTCAATGAGACCCACTTGACCCCTGCGAACCGGTTACGACTGGCCAACTATGTGTGCTATCGAAACGACAGACCGGGCACTGCTGGTGGCGGCACTGCCGTCGCGGTGAGGCTCAATCTCGAGCATCACCGAGTCGTCTTAGCTGCAATGACTCACCTCGAAGGCACCGCTGTGGAGTTGTTAAACACTCTAGGCGGTGTACAGATGGTCGCGGCGTATAAACCGCCGCAAAAAGAGCTCCTTCACCCCGATCTAGCTGTCGCGTTCGATGCACACAGGAGGGTCATCATGGCCGGCGACCTGAACTGTAAACATCGCGATTGGAACAGTCGCTTGACTGCCCCAAACGGGGAACGTTTACGCAGGTTTGCCGATTCTCGCAGGATAACAGTGATTGGGCCTACCCAACCTACGTTCTACCCCTCACAACGCCACGCGGCTCCCGATGTCTTGGACATAGCGGTGATCCAAGGAATTGACTGTCCGGTCCATGTGTCCGCGCTAACGGAACTATCGTCCGATCATCTCCCCATCTTGATAGACGTCGCTACCCAGCACGTCGTACGCAGAGATGTCAGAAAGGTGGTAGAATGGAACCGCTATGGCCCGGCGTTAAGTCGCCGATTGCCAGAGGCGGGACCACTCGAAACCGTCCGCCAAGTCGACGAGGAAGTTGCCGCGATTGACGAGGCTGTCGTATCTGCGATCGACGCGTCTTCCAGGATGAAGCCTGGTGTCACGCCGCACTGGCAGCGGATCTCAGAGGAGACGAGTGCTCTCGCTTGCGAGAGAAATCGCCTCCGGAGACGCTGGCAGCGGACCCGTGATCCGGCCGACAAGGCAGCGTACAACCGGGCGACCGGCATTTTACGTCGTGAAATGCAGGCCTACCCGGAGACGCTGTTGGGAACTCGCCGTGGCCCAGGCAGGGGACGGATCGGACGAAAGTAGCCCTTACCGGATACCTTCGGCGTTGGTAGGGAAGAGGCGCCGACCTCTCATCCCAGCCATTGCTGGACCTTTCGGTCAAATCCTGGCTCGCCCGGAGGCGAAGGCCGAGTACTTGGGCGCGTGTTTCGAGCGCCAGTTCGCTCCTAACCCGCCCATGGACTGGGACTTCGATGAAGAAGTCGAGAACGAAGTGGAAGACTTTCTGTCTCTTCCGATCACTGCGGAGCCCGAACCCATTACTAGGGAAGAGGTCACAGATCGGCTCGTTGAACTCGTACCGAGAAAAGCTCCTGGCCCGGACGGCGTCTCGAACGCCGCTCTTACTCGACTCCCGGAGCAAGGAGTACTTTTCTTGGTCGCGCTGTTCAACGCGTGTCTTAGATTGGCCTACTTTCCCCAGAAATGGCGTAAGGCGACGGTCATAGTGATCCCGAAGCAGGGAAAGGATGCTTCCCGTCCCGGCAACCTCCGGCCCATCAGTCTACTGTTAGCCACGTCAAAGCTTCTCGAACATCTCGTACAACGGAGAGTACTAGACCATGTACGAAATTTCGATGTACTGGTCCCCGAACAGTTCGGCTTCCGTGTGGGGCATTCCACCACTCATCAGCTGATGAGACTGGTGGAATACATCACGGGCGCCGGGTGTCGGAAAGAGCAGACTGTCGCCTGTTTCCTAGATATGGAAAAGGCTTTTGATAGCGTCTGGCACGACGGGCTCTTGTTCAAGCTCCAGTAAATCCAGCTCCCAGATTGCTACCTTCGCTTGATTGCTAGCTTCTGACGGAGAGGACTTTCTGCGTGAGAATGTCTCTTCCGAGAGGCGCATTACAGCTGGGGTACCTCAAGGTAGCGTGCTAGGGCCTCTCCTGTTCTCCGTGTACGTCAACGACGCACCCAGAAAGCCTGGAGTCCAGATGGCCCTGTTTGCCGACGACACGGCGGTCTATACCGCCGATCGGAACGCTGACAGGGCTATCCTACGACTCCAGCGCGCACTCGATGCGTATTCGACGTGGACGGAAAGCTGGAAAGTTGCCGTCAACGACACCAAGAGCTCCGCGGTGCTATTCTCAACGCGCCTGAAAGAACCACGAGGCCGAGTGAGACTCGGTAGAATGTACTTGCCCTGGTCGAGAGAAGTTAAGTACCTCGGTGTCCACCTTGATCGTCGGCTCACCTGGCGTGCCCACGCTGAGACGATGCGAAAGAAAGCGTCCACTCGACTCGCGCAACTGTTTCCGATACTTGTCAAGAAGGCTATGACCCGCAAGCTGGGTAAGTTGATCGTCAACGCGTATCTGTTACCGATCATTACCTATGCTCTTCCCGTCTGGGGTTACCTCGCAACCGCTCATAAAAGAAGTTTGCAAAGCGTTCTCGATAGAGGTCTTCGGCTAGCGGCCAAAGTCCCCTATCGGTTTTCTTCTCGTCTCTTGAGAAGAGGACTCGGTGTCCGCTCCTTGGATGACACCGCAAGGCACTTGCACGTAAATTTTACGTCCGAGCTGCGAGGACCCAGACAAACCCACTCATAGCTGGCCTTGGCAAGTACCGAACACGTCCAGGTGAATCTTGGAAACGGCCTCGACAAATACTGTACTAGTCGACCTAGTACGAGCATGTCGTTGTAGCGACCAATAAAAATTAATTAAGTAATATTCCGTCTGGACAGGACCACTAGGCAGGAGCCCCTACCGGAGGCTCGGTACTAGGAAACCATTGGGTCGTCTCACGACGCATAACCCAACAGCTCTGGTAGCAGTGGTAGCAGCACTTCTGCTCCAGATCTCGAATGAACAGGACTGCTCTCTCTACTCTGGACGTCGCTTCAGCTTCTTCCTGCATCGCCCACCTCGCCGCTGCACGAGGAATCAAGCTTTTCTTCTTGAAGAAAGAAGACCAGGAGCCAGCTGTTACCAGTGAATTGAGTAGTTGGTAGAAGCAGCAGCTGACCGAAGTTCCCCTTTTTAGGACCACCTGCGCCGGAAATCATCTTGACCGGACAGGATAGAAGAGGAGTGCTCTGGGCTCTGGTGAGTGCCGTACATCAGTGCTGTAAACCCTAACCTGCTCGCGACTGTTAGGTAGCGCTGCCCCGGACGATCCTTGCAAGCCCCCACCAGTGGTAAGCGAGCTTGGATATCGCCGGGCTAAAGGGACCAGTGAACACCAGTCTTGGTAAGGACTGGTATTCAACGAAGCTGGTCGTTAGCCCAGCTCCTCCCGCATCGTTGTGAGCAGGGAAGTCGCGCGGGTAACCCGGCTTCGGCCGGACCCGCGATCCCTGGCGTCTGGCGGTGACTGCCTAGCAGTCTCTGCCTGGCAGCCGCACCTGGCCAGCATGCCTACTACAGGCAACGGCTCGAGTGCCGAGTCGCTCGGACCTGCCTTGCCCCATCTGGGCGACTCGCCTGAATCGCCTCGGGCGATGGAGACGGACGATCCTCTCCCGAACCCAATACCCCCTCTCCCGGCGGACGAGTCGGACGAATTCGCGACCGTTGGTCGGCGTAGACGTCCGACTAAGAAGCCGAAGAGGACCCATTCAACCGGATCCACATCCTCCCGCACCTCGGCCATGGACATCGGACCTTCTCAGGGCCAACAGGCCGCGGTTCCGACTGCTTCGGTAACAGCTCCGGCTGCTGCCGCTGTTGGTCGCGCGCTGCCCCTGTTCGTTCACGGAGTGTCGAATGTCGCCGCCTTATGCAGGCGGCTTATCGCGGCCCACGGCCTGTCGGCCGACAAGCTTGATCTGAAACTGCTTGGCGGTGATACGGTCAAGATTGTCGTCCGTCAGCTCGCGGACCATCGCTTGGTCGAGGCCTTCCTCCAGGTGCATAACCTTCAATACCATACCTTCTCTCCCAAGCGAGTCAAGCCCTTGTCAGTAATTCTGCGTGGGCTTGACGCGCATACAGATCCCCAGGAGATCCTTTTGGAACTCCGAGAACTCGGGTACCCGGTGCAGGCAATTTTTCGCCTGCACACCAACACAGAAACCCGAGTACCTCTCCAGCTCGAGAAGGGGTTGGCAGCAGACAAGATATTCCAACTGACGCGGCTGTTTGGCTTCCGCGTCAGGGTGGAATCCAGTCGTCCCCAGGGCAAGCTCGCGCAGTGCCACCGGTACCAGAGGTTCGGCCATCATACCGACGTCTGTCGCAGTCCCCCGGCCTGTCTACGTTGTTCTCTGGGACATTCCACGCAGGCCTGCACTGTGTCAGACAAGTCCCTTTTTCGCTGTATAAATTGTGGCCAATGCCATGCAGCAAATAATATTAACTGCCCGGTCTACAAGGCGGAGCTCCTGCGGAAGCAAAAGCCGCAGGGGCCCCTCCCGAAGCCAAGGCAGCCAGCTATGCAGCCCCAACCTCAGAGGCAGCCTAAAACACAGGCTAGGCCGCAACCGAAGGCACAACCGGCACGGCGCGCGCCCTCTCCGGCTCCACCTCCAGCCCCTACAAAGGCACCTAAACGAACCGCGTCTCCTTCTGAAGCAGAGACAAGCCCTGTAGCCGCCATCTCGTTTATGGAGCCGGAGAATCAACCCTCCACCTCCGCGGAACCTCCAACTCCCGCCTCTGACACAGAAGTAGCCTCGCCACCACTGCCACCTCAGCGATTTCCGCGAGCAGGCATCACAAAAACCAAAACCGAAGGGATAACCACACCGGGTGCTCGGCCCCGAGCTGCTGCCTGCCCACAGCCCAAGAAAAGTCCTGCTTGCCGGTATAAGTCCGACGAAGCGCAACAGCGTAATTTTCCTGTCGCTAATTCAAAACCGTCTGCCCCTGGTCCTGTGGCTTCCACCACGACCCGATCTGCCGTACAACCTGGTCGCTCTTATGCGGCCTCAGTTTCCAGGCAAATAGCCCAGTCCGTCATTTCCGATGACGCACAGTTCGTCCGCGACTTTCTGTCTGGCTACGACCTCAAGAAAGTCGCATCCACCTTAAGGTCCATCTGAGACCGCCTGGAAACTGCTGACCCAACTGAGAGATTCATGCTCTTGGTGGAAGCCTGCGAAGTCATAGGTCTTCTATGAACCGAGCCCTTAGACGAGATCTCTCGCTCGTAGCCTGGAATGCTAACTCCATCGATTCCAAGCATTCCGACCTTCTAGAATTCCTGGCTCGGTTCAAACCCGACGTACTTCTCCTCTCTGAAACCCACCTGACCCCGGCGAACCGGTTTCGGTTACCAAATTACGTGGTCTATCGGGATGACCGAGTTGGCCGACGAGGAGGCGGAGCGGCGATCGCGGTGAGGACCTCCATAGGTCATCATCGTGTCGTTTTGCCGCAGCTTACCAACCTAGAGGCCACCGCCATTGAGGTCCACGGAGCTCTTGGCGGCGTCCTCGTGGTTTCAGCATACAAGCCCCCACAAGCTGAACTCCTTGTCGGCGACCTGGACGTCATCTTCGATTCCCATCAAAGGGTAATTTTGGCCGGCGATCTGAATTGCAAGCATCGCGTTTCGAATAGTCGCCTGACTACTTCTAACGGGAGGCGCTTGCTCAGTTTTTGTTGAATGGCGCCGGGTGATGGTATTTGGTCCAGCGCAACCCACGTTCTTTCCGACGCGGCCTAACGCGGCTCCCGATTCCGTTCTATGCACGTTCTGACCAGAAGAAGGTTATCGATTGGGATCGCTACGGCCCGGCCTTGTGCCGTAGATTGCCGCCAGCGGCCCCACTCGATTCCGTTCGCCACCTAGACGAAGCAGTAGCGGGAATCGAAGAGGCAATCATCTCGGCTATAGGCGTGTCTTCACGTACGCGAGCTGGTTTCACGCCTGACTACCAACGCATCCCTGAGGAAGTCTCTCTTCTCGCTCGCGAGAGGAATTACTTCCGGAAACGTTGGCAGAGGAACCGTGATCCGGCCGATAAGGCAGCATACAATCGGCTCACCGGACGACTGCGTGGCAGTCTGAAGGCGTTCCGACGTAGCTGTTGGGAACTCGCTGTGGCCCGAACGGGGGATGTGCACCCGCAAAGTCACCCGTACAGAATACCTACCGCTTTGACGGGACGGAGACGACGACCTCCACTCCCCGCCATTGTTGGACCGTTCGGACGACTCCTGGGTCGCCCGGAGGAGAAGGCCGAGTACTTGGGCTTGTGATTCGAGCGACAGTTCGCTCCCAACCCGCCCATGGACTGGGACTTCGACGAACAAGTCGAGATGGCTGTGGAAGACTTGCTGTCTCTTCCGATCACGGCGGAGCCCGAACCCATCTCTTTGGAAGAGGTCTCAGATCGGCTCGCCGAACTTCAGCCAAGAAAAGCTCCAGGCCCGGACGGTGTTACGAACACCGCTCTACGACTTCTTCCCGAGCCTGGAGTTCAATTCTTGACTGATCAAGACTGACGCGTTGTTCAACGCGTGTCGCAGACTGGCCTACTTTCCCAAGAAATGGCGAAAGGCGACGGTTATCGTGATCCCGGAGCAGGGAAAGGATACCACCCGCTCTGAAAACCTCCGGCCTATCAGCCTACTCTCCGCTACGTCCAAGGTTTTTGAGCGCCTCGTGCAGCGTCGTGTACGAGAACATCTAACCAACTTTGACGTGCTGGTCCCCGAACAGTTCGGTTTTCGTGTGGGGCATTCGACCACTCATCAACTGATGAGAATGGTGGAAAGCGTCACGGAAGCCGGGTGTCGGAGAGAACGGACCGTTGGCTGTTTCTTAGATGTTGAAAAAGCCTTCGACAGCGTATGGCATGATGGCCTATTATTCAAGCTCAGGGAAGTCCAGCTCCCGGACTGCTACCTCCATCTGGTTGCTAGCTTTCTGACGGAGAGGACCTTCTGCGTGAGAGTTGGAGATTCAGTCTCTTCCGAGAGACGAATCACAGCCTGCGTCCCTCAAGGTAGTGTTCTAGGCCACCTTCTGTTCTCGATCTACGTCAACGACGTGCCGAGACAGCCTGGAGTCCAGATGGCCCTCTTTGCGGACGACACGGCCGTATTTACGCCCGATCGTCATGTGGAAAGGGCCGTCCTACGACTGCAGCGCCAGCTCGACACGCTCGTGGACTGGACTGAGAATTGGAGAGTGCAACTCAACGCTACCAAGAGTGTAGCCGTCGAATTCTCCAAGCGACGGAAAAACCCTGTTAGGCAGCTACGTATCGGCAGAACGTACTTGCGCTGGTCCAAAGAGGTCAAGTACCTCGGATTACACCTCGACCGTCGGCTCACCTGGCGTACCCACGCACAGACAGTTCTTAAGCGAGCATCCACTCGCCTGTGCGCACTGTTTCCACTCCTGATCAGCTCAGCAATGACCAGGAAATTGGGCAGGATGATCGTCGGCGCGTATCTGCTGCCGGTCATTACATACGTCTGTCCGGTCTGGGGTTACCTCGCCGCAATGCATAAAAAGAAGTTGCAGAGCGTCCTCAACAAGGGTCTTCGGCTAGCGGCCAAAGTCCCCCGTCTTTTTTCATCTCGCCTTCTAAGGAGAGGACTTGGCGTCCGCTCCTTAGACGACACATTCAGGCGGCTTGCACGCAAATTTTATGCACGTGCGGCGAGGTTCCCAGGCAATCCTCTAGTGACTGGGCTGGGAAGGTACCGTATGCGTCCAGGTGATTCGTGGAAACGCCCTCGGTGTATACTGCGCTAGTGTAGGCTAGCACAACAGCCGAGATTCGGCCTGCTATAGAGCACACGCCTTACTTGGGCAGGGCCACGAGGCAGGAGCTCCAGAAGGTAGCTCGGAACTCAGATCCCGAGCGGTTCGTCTCTGCGACGCACAACCGCACAGCCCAGAGCGAAAAAAAATTTATTCGACTTTTAATGAACATTACATACATTTTAAAAATCTTGTCTCTCTTTAAACATTATGAGTTTAAACAATTCTCAAAACAATCCCGAATGTTTACTGTCTATTGGTATAAAATGTTATATAAATTCTAAAAATATAACATTTGATGCAACTGAGTGTTTGACGAATAATGTATAAACAACGCATTCGTCAAACGCATGTTTGATAAGCGTGAAAATGTTTTGTTTATGCATCAGACGCACCGGTAGATACAGCGGACAGCTAGATACAAATTCTACAGTGGATTGTGCCAGGACACAGATGTGTGTGTACGTTTGAAAGTAGTACGACATCTTTGTGGGAACGACCGCAATTTAAATTGCAATGAGTTCTAGAAGTCAAGTTTGCAAGACTCGTTATTTCCCGAATGAGTTAATCTTAATAAATTAATTTTTCTACAAATTGTATTATTTATCTATTTATTATTGATTCTTTTGGTGATCTTTTACTTGCTTTAAACAGATTTATTAAAAACATACTAATTTTTTGTATGTTACTGTTTACTTATTGGTTGGGATTTGTTTACGATTACATTATTAGTGATTTCCTGTTATTAAAGTATTAGCATTTATTAATTATTTCCATTATTCTTGAATATCAGAACTATGGCAATAGTCAAGAGTTGGGGTCGCTGCATGCTGACTGGTTGCTAGTGTAGACGCACGCGTTCGACACACAACGAAACCATTCCTGTTGGATTCCACTTGACGTATGTAGAAGTAGTATACGAATATCATTCCATTACCATGTAACACTATTCACGTCGCTACATTTGTCATTTTAGAAAGTGGGTGCACTTTTCTTACAAGCTCATAAATTTTATCATTTACTAATACGTGTTTCCTCTAAGTTATGATCTGTCTCGGGTGTAATTAATAAGATTTGTGTTACTGGCACGTCGCAGATTGAGACGGTTATTAGCTATCTCACAATATCTCAGTTACTACGGGCTAGCTTGCAGCAGTTAATGGCATGGAGGTGTTTGACGTTGATACGTGCTAAGTGAAACATTCACTGAAACAATCAACAAAATGTTAGTTATACTGGAACTGGTCAAAATTTAAACAGCCACTAGTTTTAAAAGTCTCGAATCTTACTGCAAGTAAAACAATAAGCATTCATAAATAAGAAATGTGAAAAAAATTCTGTTTTGATAACTCTAAAACTAAAGCAGCGTTACTGTTAAGTGTTTCAGATAACTGCTTCGAAGTTGTGATACCAACGAATACACAATAAAATAAAATTTGATATCTCCAAAAATAAAAAACAAGATTTTTATTTCTTACCAAGTAAGTCTCCCACTATCAATGCTGTCATATATAAACGTTATAGGAGACTTTGTTACTCAAGGACATGAACAATCTGCAAACTGTTTACAAAGGTAGTCGGTATACTATTGGCATAGGTGTGTTACTAGCAGAAATAGCAATTAGCAATTACTAGCAATTAGCTAGCAGAAATTGGCATGGATTGTGATCTTAACACAGTGGAATAAATTACTGAACGTCAGAGAAATAGGCAGACATACTTTTTGTGTAACACACCTATGAAAATTATCACACTCGTGTAACATATAATTCTGCTGTTATGTGGTCACTGCTATACTCATAGTCACTAAATTGGAAGTAACAACATCGCAACATAATTAAACACTTCACACATGCGTTAATGCCGCACTGAGATAGGTGTCAAGTAGTTCACAGGGCTCCTATATCTGAGGTTTGAAAAGTTTTTCATTCGGATCAAAACTATTGTATACTGTGTTACTTAAACTAAGGCACTCTCTCTGCGCCAGCCAGATCGTCCCGTTACTGAAATGACATGACACATTTAGTTTACGTGGATTTGACGTTGCCACGATCAGTTTCCATCAACTCCAACTTAAAAATTTCAATAAAGCCGACTCGTTGTGTCATCATTATTCTGCAGTCAGTGTATTCTATTGTTTAAGTGGCGTGCAGTAGCATGTAAACAGACAATACATTATATAGGTGGAACTAAACAAAATCATTTACGACTGACAACGGTTGCTTAAATTATCGGCAAACGAGGCAAGCGGTAAGCGGTTAAACTGAGGTAGGAATATTTGTACTGCAGCCATGATGTAATATAAAGGAAACCGGCCTCATAGAAGGAACTTCGATAACGGAAAAAGAATTGGACTTGTTTACTAGATTTTCCCGAGCAATAAGTAAATTCATGATGCTACTAGAAGTCTCCAGTTATTGCCTCAACGCTTGCTTGTCTGGTAAATAATTAGTTGAACTAAATACAATCTTTACCGGCGATTCGCCTTCCTAATATAAAAATTTGTAGTAGTTTATCCTCTGTAACTATTATCTATAATTATAAATTAAAGCTTTGTGTTAATCAACAAACACTATACAAAGCTGTTTTCGTACAGTGCGCTGTGTAATAAACGAAAGGTCATATAACAGTGTTGTAGACGATATGTTGATCTGAATTTACTTCTAAATCCTGTATAATCAGCCGCCCTTTGACCATCAAGTTCTTGCTCAGGCATTGAGCATAAATGATAGAAATGAAAATTGTCTGTAGTTTTTCAATCATGTCTATCCCCCTTTTGAGCATTAAAATCGATTATGTTATTTTGTTCTGTCGTTGCCTTTTCCTTTCACATATGTCTATCAAAACAGGCTCTTACTGTGTCCACATTTGTAAGTCCTTCATATAGAAGCTTTCTTACTAATGTCTGGTAATTTACATTTTGCCACATTGCCCTGTACTTTTGTTTCTGTAAAGTATCTGGAATATGGTAATACCGTTACGACTGTACTTGATCGTCGTATGGTACAGTGGAAAACAAAATACAACACACCAATGAAGTCACTAATAACCAACTTTAATTATCACAGTTAATAATGTGTAATCAACAAGATAGTCTCTTACAACAATTCAAGTAAAATTTTTCCACACACAGCAACAATGTCAACTATAAAGAATTCCGCGCTAACACACAACACTAATAACCACATGAACGCACTGTGTAACCGCCTGACAAAAAACAGAAACTAGGCAGGTGTTCGCTATTTATAGTCTGCAGGGTTCCATAATATGCGTCCTTAACAAGCACTCGAAAATTCTAAAGGGTGCTTTTGCGCGGCCTTGGCAGAAGCACGCACCGGATGGGCTAGTTGAGAAGCTTGTAAAACGACACTATCGACTGTACGAGAATGCCCCGTATTACGTAACATTACTTTATAATTTATTTTATCTGGATATTACGTGTTGGAGTTTTTCATTTTCTATCGTTTTGAGTCCATTGGTTTATGAAACTTATCTACGCATTGACTGTCTTTTCTGTTTCGTATTGTGTTATAATTTTATCTCTAATCACCGTTATTATTTTGGTATACAATAACTCCCTTTTGGTTAACAAGTAGTTAAGTCTTCAGAATATAAAAGGAAAAATAGAATTGAAAGTTTGTTTGAAAATAGAATTGTAAGCCAAGGATATAACAGAAACAAAATATTTTTAATTTAAAATTTTTAATTTGTTCATTAGAATAAGAAAATTTATTTTCAATTTTCAAAACGGCAGTAACTTTTTACTTTGTTATTGCAACTATTCTTTATTTGTTATAAAGAATTGTTACTTATATGTACTTTTACTTATGTCATTTACGTATATAGAACTCGTATTAATAAAATTAAATATATTTCGACAAGTGCACCAACACATTCAGTAGAAACGTAGTAATGTATTGACACAGAAAACACTGCTATTCGTAATTCTATCTGCTGAGCGATAGGTTGGAATACGTAAATTGTGCCAGTTAAAATACAACTGCGATTAACTGAAGTATGCTAACGAGTATACCATTAGTGAGTCTGCTTTAAATTGCAAATTTCTAGAACAATTGTCATTATTAAAGCGGAAAAGCCTGTCGTTGCTAGAATATTTTTTAACGGGCTGAAACATACATTAGTAAATATACATTACACTATAATGCTAAATCAACTTTCCTTTTTACGTTAATTTTAAGTTTTATACTACTTAATATTTAAAAATGGTGATTGCATTACGAGAGAAAAGAAACTTATTTTTTGTATAAAATTATGTTTTTTAGGTGTTACATAATTAAAATACGAAGTCATATTATGTTTGAGCATTTTGAAAAGTTTTTTTTGAACTACCAAGAGGTGATAGACAACAATAGAAATTATTCAAAATCACGATTAATCTTAACTACAGCCCTGGCCCTGGCCTGCCCTCTTGTCCTGGAGTCCACCACTCCACTAATACACATTATACATTTCTGCGCTCCTCCTGTTCCTTAAATCTCTTAAATCTTTAGCCATATATCCTACGAAACACCATCTGCCTCTAGGTATCGTCCTCTGCCAAGTACCTTGTAACAACTTTCCTGGAGCTACTGCAGCCCTCCATGCTGATGATGTGTTTGTCCCAGTACAAATTTATATTTCCAAATATACATAGGGACCTCAAGATATATGCTTGACCTCAAGATGTTTTTTCCCTTATGTGGAACATGTTTCGGGAAACATGTTCCACATAAGGGAAAAACATCTTGAGATAAAGTAATTATATATATATATATATATATATATATATATATATATATTAAACATAATGTACATGCATAAAGAAATAGACTGTAGCTAAAAATGTTTGAATACATATATATTGCAACAAAACACAGGATGATGAGCTGTATTAAGCGTATCTGAGCATGGATGACGAACATTAACATGTTTAAAATGGATTCATTCAATTTTTTGTCAATTAGCTGTAAGTTTTGTATTTAGTGTTGGATAAGGACGTAGTTATACCAAACTCTTTATAAAATTTTGTTCTTTTATGTCATGTACTTTGTGTGTGAAATTGTGCGCGCGTGCGCGTGTGATAAACCTTTTTGCTATATCTTTCGTGTAAATTAACCCATCGACTTGAAACTTTAATAGTGAATTAGTTAGGGAATAAGGTACATTTTCTATATACTCTGTTGTCCTAAATTACGTGTTAAATGTGGTTTTTTAATAAAGAAAACTCAACTTTTCGCCCTTATCTATGAGATAATAATAAAAATTATAGATAAAATCTATGCAAGCTCTTGCTAATTTATACAAAGATTTTCATGTAACCCAACTATCTTTTGTTTCCATCAACCATGTGACCGCTGATTGACCAATCAGAAACCACTAATTTCATTAATATTCGTACTCTGTGGGGCACGCATCGGCACAGTTCGTCGATAGCACCCGCTTTGTGAACGTGTGTCCGTTTACGAGAGTTTTTCTCGTATGGACTTATAGAGATCTAAAAAATACAATAAAACTTGAAACTCTTTGCGAGCTTTTCGGAAAGAACCAAGCTGGTTAACTACCCCAGTATAATTATTACTATTATATAAAGTGCTTTTTCGCGTTAGTACAAGATATCCTCACAGGAGAGTTACTGAACACTTCAAGCTTTGCCGGAAGGTGTTTAAAATATAAAATGCATGACATTTATGTAATTTAATATACATCGTATAAACTATCATTTCTTGTGTGTAATAAATAATTCTTCATTACCTTTAATATAGACTTGTTTGTAATTTCTTCACACACACTATATCCTATGCGAAAATAGCAATCTGTAACGTTGCATAGAGATATTTGGCGCCTGCCAACGTGTGGCACGATTTTGTAGTAATATTATTTTCATTTGTGTAAAGATTAAATTCATTTGAACTATTTTGTGTGTGTTGTTCTATTTGTAAACAGGGAGTGTATATAAAATTTTGAATATTCTCTGTTGGCAGATATTTGAACAATATTAGTAATTGTGTTTATTTGGAGGTTGAATTATTATTTATATTTGTGTTAGGTTAAGTTTTTGTACATTTTATTGCGATACTAGACTATAACATCATATAACATATAAACTGAACATTATTCCGTAATAATAACTGTTAAAAATAGTGCCGTTTCGATAAATAAGAACTATAATATTTGTTTAAATTTATAAAATAATTATCAATATGGCCGAATTACTCGAATTACAGAATATATTAGCTGCATTATTAGCCAATGTGCAGAAAATCTCCGAAGAAAATAAGGCTAGTAAAGAAGAAGCAGTAAAACAGAATAGTTCACTGCAGTCACTTCATGACGAGAATAAAAGAATTTATAACGCTGTTCATGACCAGGCGAAACAAAGTAAACATCTGTTGGAATCGACGGAAAAACGTATCGGCGAGAAGGTCGAATTAATTCGCAGTAATATTGAGACAGCACTAGAAGCGAATAACTCTCGCATCAGCGAATGTGAAGCAAAGATCAGTGGAATAGATGAAAGAGTGATTCATCATACGTCGACGGTAATTGAACTCGTAGCAGAGCAAGATCTGCGGATACAGGAGTTAAAACAACAGCTGACCCGACTCCAGAGTACCAGACTACATATATTTATAGAACTCTGGATGAAACAAATTCGCAATTGAAATTCTACGGTAGAGAAGCTGAGAATCCCCTCCATTTTCTCAAAAATTGCGAGAGAGATATGGAAGCGATAGGTGACAGCCTGAGCGACATGGATAAGGTAAACTATGTAGTAAGAAGATTAAAAGGTACCGCAGCTGAATGGTTCACTGTCATACAGGATAAGGTAGGTACATATCAGGATCTGCTGCAACACTTTAGGGCTAGATACTGGAACAGTGAAATACAGAGAAAGATCCGTGTACAGCTGGAATTTGGCAAATATTCAAGCGTAAAAGGATCAAAAGAAAACTATTTAATTCAGCTGATATCTCGAGCAAAATATCTGGAACCTGAAATGTCTGAACCAGAGATGGTAAACAAATTGGCTCACCATTTTGGACGCGGAATTCAAATCGCGGTCATTACTCAAGGAGTTAAATCCTTAGAGGAATTACACCTATTATTGACTGAAGGGGATAATGCCGATAGGCAAAGTAGTGGTAATAATAATAATGAATTAGCTCGTAAACAATTTCAGCCGCAACAAAAACAACAACAACAGTTTAAAAACAAACCAAATTTCCAAAGATTCAATCAAAGCAACGTAGCGGCAATTACCGAGACAAATGCAAAAGAAGAGCAGACGAAAACGAGTAAGGTTGCACGGCGTGGGTCCGTGCGATAAATTTAATAATATAAATAAAAATACAAATAAAATATACAATAACAAACGGCAGTATCAAAAATCATGTGTTAACAATACTAGTGATAATAAAGTATACATTGCATCTGGTCTGTACCCTGTAGATCTTAGGAATGAGCTGATATATATGATTATGGTGATGAATGTGTAGAAAATGGTAGGATTAAGGATGATAATGACATTGTTGTGAGCGAGAAAATTAATGGTTGTGTTGGAAATGTATTATTCGATAGTGGGTCACAAGTATCCCTAATTAATGAAAAGTTTATTAACAAACATAAGCACCAATTTAAGAAAACACCGATCTTACCTGTAAATAATACAATGGTGTCAACAGCGACCTGTAATACGCAAACTATTTGTAAGCAGGCACTTATCACAATATTTTTACAAGGTATAGAAATGAAAGTACCAGTTCTTATAATTAAGAATCTAGTTTATGATGTTATATTAGGCACTGACACTTTATGAAAAATACACGCCACAATCAATTTTGCTAACAAAACACTGACATGCGAGGTTCAAAATAAACTTCATACTATAAATTTGGGTCATACGCAGAGTAATATAAATCAATGCGAGCAGAATGTTAGTCTACAGAAGCCAGTTTTTAATCTCGTAGATAAGATAACGAGTACTACCAGATTCTTCATACCCCTCGATGCACGTGGTAGCGGACCTAAAAAATCAATGCGCAATAGATCGTTTTTGTTTTTAGTAATGATATTCACCATTTCCACATAGGTATGTTGATTTGGGTACTTCGCTGTTTGGCATATGTGACAGGTACGCAACATAGGTTTAACCTTCCGAGCGATATTCAATCACACAAAGTCCTCACGCATAGCTAAGTAGCATTTATACGCTCCCGCGTGAGCAAAACTCTCATGGGAAGCCGAAGTTAAATCTTCAACGAGTTCTTCCGGTAGCATAATTTTCCACTGCCCGTCAATGATCTTATACAGCACATTCTTGTCGATCTTATATTTCGGGTTGTCTTGAATTCTAATCTCGTCACTGATTTTTTTTAACTTTGCATCCCGCTGCTGTTCAACATTTACACATTTTAATCTATTCTTTAACTTAGGTAATGCATATTTAATTTCCAGAATTTGAAAAACCGATTCATGTTTGCTAGATATCACATTTAATTGTTTCTCTTGACCAGCTGTCTGTTATCGCCAGTGCACTGCCGTCGTGGTATTTTTTAAATATATCAATATATCAATCTCGTGAATGTATGATCTTTACTGCAGAATGACGATATGTAAATTAGAAAAGTTAGAAACCGCAAAACAATCTAACTTGTATTTAATTTCTATCCAAATCATTTTGAATTGTTGTGTAACCCGATAATCCATCAGTTCTACTCACGGTAGACGATAATAATCTCCTTTGTCATGCGTTTACCAAATCGCAGTGAAAAAGCAAACACCAATTCAATACGTTCGTAGACTAAACCATCGCAATTTTCACCACTGTAAATTCAACACATGTCGTTCTGAAGTAGAAGTCAATGTCATTGATGACACATTAACATATAATAGTATGATATAATTTTAAAAGTTATTATTTTAAACATCCATTACGCAGGCGTACAAAACATTATATTTCGCCCTGAGTGGGCTGTGATTGAATGATACTACTGTCGCTCGCAACGGTCGGTGTATCGTTGTTCAGAGAAAAAAAAAACAAATAATCTGCACCAATAACCAATAAATCCTAAAAGCAATAAACCTCCCTTCAATCTTCCCTCCTTAACACCATAAAGAGCCAGGAATTTATTTATTAACAATTTACACAATTCCATTGTTAACAGCAACAATTTACACAATTTTATTGTTAACGACAACAATTTTCACAATATAATTGTTAACAGCAATTTGCACAATTTAATTGTTATACTATTGGTTTCAGTCCTTGTTACGGCTATAAAAAGAATTTACTTTCTATCAGATTGTATTTTTGCCATTAATGCTCTAAGTTCCTGCTGTAATTTATAAAAGTTGAAATGTTGTTGACTATTATTGCTTAATGCATCTAGGACTGGTATGTAGATTCCGAATCTAGAAGTGGATCTGTACGTGTGCTGGCTGGTCGTCTTTGATATAAAAATTTGTTTTCTAGTTAACGTGTACCCCGATGATAATAAAATAATTTGTTATTATGTTTATTATTTTATTTAGTACCATAAATAGTATAAATTTAACTTAATACTATATTTGTTTTGTTAATTAAGTATTCACAGTAGATTTAAGTCTGCATGCACATATGTGTGAGTGTATAGACGAAAGTATGCTTGATTGTGTGGATGAATAAGTACGTGTATTTTGTTTAGTAGCCTATATTTTTTTTTTTTTTTTTTTGGTAACGTATAAGCAGTCGCCGCCTTAGAGGCCCTAAATTATCGCGAGACATAACAATGAAGTACTAATATTATTTTTATTTCCATACAACGTACTTTTGTAATCGTTTAATGTACGTCTGCAGTTATTATGGTTATTATTGTCATTGATGGCTAAAGAGAGAAAATACTTTATGAGACCAAGGAAGAGCTTGGGAATTAATACGAAAGTAGTCACGGGATGTGTCCCCTGATTGAAAAGAAGAGGTAGTTTAGTGTATGGAAATTCCGCACACCAGGACACCAATCGGAGGTGTCTTGACGGTGCATAACGAATTTTTCCTCCTCCCAAAAAACTTCTTCTTCTTCTTCTTCTTCTTCTTCTTCTTCTTCTTCTTCTTCTTCTTCTTCTTCTTCTTATTATTATTATTATTATTATTATTATTATTATTATTATTATTTCATAATTTTTAATAAACCCTTATTTTTTATGTTAATCTATACGCCATTTTTTTTTTCAAGAAAAATGTTTCTCCGACTTTTTGTAGCAGCATATGATTGTACTGAAAAAATGGGTGATACTGTGGAATTTATACTAAGTTGCAAGTCTGGTAGTAACGATACGAAGACAAAGAGAAGAACTCCTGTATACATTAGCGTAAATAGTCTACATAGTACTCTATTAAACAGTATACTTTTATGTATATATATATATATATATATATATATATATATATAAATCCCCCATCTGTCGCAGACGAAGGTGTGGCTGACATCGCCTGCGGCTCCCAGATAGTACAGACATTCTAGTGAATTTACCTTTCCAACATTATTCAGGCAGGCTCTAAACACCCATTTCCAGTCACGTGTTAGGTGAAGTAATAGTCGATCTCCCTATGCTTCCTCTCCACCAAAGGCTGCACTTGCTTGATGAGCCTTCTTGTCTAGCGACCTCGATCTCTTGCTCCCAACCTCTCTCCACCTCTCTCCTCTCCATCATCTGGCCGTCATACCTCCATCAGCTACCTCCGTATTCATCTGGTAGACACCAGATATACCAGAGATTCGTATTCGTCTGGTATCTTACGATCTCTGGCGAGAAGGTTAATCGGCATTTCTCCAGCAACGACAAAGACAGCAAGCTTTGAAACCGTTCAATAGGTCGATGCCTAAGTTTTATAATGTAAAACCAGGTAGACTACGCAACTTAGTCATGCAAGGTGTTTAAAATACTTAGACACAAATGAAATATATAATTAAACCACGAATGTTTATATAGACAATATATCTCATAGCAACAACATTTTATTATTCATAAGATTGTTAGCAGCCTAATGGCTACTTTTAAAAGTTTTAATGAAACTGTAGCACTTATTGTTAGGATAGCAGGCGTACCCAGTCTATTCGAACTCTGGGACCAATTTTATCTAAAAGCACATAATGACTTCTAATTATAGCTATGATTCTGCGATGTATAATGTCGAGAGCTAGTGTGTACTGTAATCAAACACTGGTAACTAACTACAAAGTTCCTTTATTTACAATTCCTGTTAATTAAATATAGGCCTACAAACTTCACTTAGCACGTACTCCGTCCTTGGAATCCCACATGTAGTGTAAGAACAATTGTTACACAGCAACCACTAGACTAAACAAATAGACCTTCCACATTCATCTTGTAATTTGTTTAGAATCGCTTACAAAAAATCCTTAATTAACTGGACAGAATATGCTAATACGAACATGAATTCTGTTACAGCAATGCAATATAATTATGGTACCCGTTATCCCGAATATTAATAGCTGAATAGTTTTAGGCTCTCTGAAGCTTGGGTCGGAGAAATGTTATAGAAGTGTTCTCATAGCAGACAATCAAAAGACAAACCTCATTTTTTATATTAAGAGAGCATGAGGTTGAACACTCGGTTACGTGTTGTATCACTGAGTGTCTTTAAAGATCGAGAGATTTTAAGACTCTCGGTAGCGACACTATAGACTGAAAACATTTATATAAAAGAACAAGGATATACCAGGTGTTATGGTTTATAAATATAAGATCGGCGTACTTCAGAGTTTAGAGCTTTGTCATTAATCTAATCTATTTTAATCTTATATGCTTGTTGGTATATGTTTTAAACTTTCCGACACTCGTTAAGATAATTATAACAAATAAACTTTAAACACATGACTTATTATCACAGCACACGTCAGACCGTTACAACTTGTTCTGTTTTCGTTTTGTTCTTTGAGTTTGACTTACCAACTTATATCTACATAACAAATTACACGACATATAATAAAATGATTAAGTGAATGTTGTAATTTGTTAATATTTTCTTAATGTGCTTTAACATTAGTGGGTTTCGTCATACTCTGAAAACGAAGTTCGTGACACAATTAAGATGTACGACTTCCCCACCGTCCTCTACATACACGCTACTCTGTACAACAATGTACAGTATTTCCTGAATAATAACAAATGGTAAAAGAAATTAAACGTCTCTAAATTACAAATGCAGATTGCTGTATAGTATGTGTATGGTGTGTACTTATAAACTGTATTTAAACCTTCTTAAATTAGTTATACATCAAGTCTTTACTTACATGTGTAGCCTTACATACTTCATCGAATATTTTTATAGAGGTAATACATCTTTTTACCGTATAATAAAGCGTGCAACTTATTGTTTATTCAAAAATCTATAATATTCCAGAGTACGTATTAAGTCATTGCGCTGCGGTGCTTTATGTCATTTTACATCTAGATTTGAGTTGTTAATTACTGAGCTACCTACATCTGATGTCTGCTCCAGACATTTTTTTCGGTGACTAATCAAGATTAAAGTCTCAAAGTTTTTAAATATTCTCTCGGTGATGCGGAATAGTACATGTTTAAAATAGAGCGTGCTTTTTAATACACTTCACACAGCGATCACAGTGTAATCATCTGAGCTTAGAAGGATTCGTCCTAGTCTAACATGGAGAAGCAGGTTCCAGAATGTTATTGAAGACCATGTAAATATTGAGTAAATATTTTAGCTAGTGTAAAATTGTGCCTCATGGGCTCAGTAGATCAGTGAGCGCCTGTATTCTAACCTGTAGAAGCCGGGTTCCATTCCCGAGATCACAATGGAGCATTTTTCAGTTTCCAAGTTGACTCAGCCTGTGGAAATGTATACCTGGCATAACTCCTGGGGATAACCCTGGGCAGCATGCTGCATCGTACCAGATGACTTACTTAGGCAGACTGCCCTGCTTCGGTGGTACAATCAAGCTTTTAATATCATTAAAACATTGAGGCTTTCCAACTAGCACGTCATTGATTACCTTTGATGGCGAGCGTAAAACAGAAAGTTTATTGGTATTTATTTTTTACGGCACTAGAGTATGTTATTAGTACGAGTGTTGTCACAAGTTGGATTAAGTGTTCACTTATGGCAACTGTGGGTTTAGTAAATTCATTTACATAGCTACAATTATTATTTACTGAGAATTGGGCGTAATAGATAGTTTTTACCTAATTATTGGTTTACGAGAGCGAATTTTGATAAGTGCTAATAACAACGTGTGATTTCTCTTCTAGCCCTTCTCTGTACTACAAATTGTTACCACGTAACAGTATAGATACAATCATTTAATATAAACTTTACCCATCAGGCCAGTTCCTGAGAGATTCGCAGCCCCAGTAATTTTTCAACTCTAATTTTTACATAGAATAAAGTTTGTGATAAATCATACCGGGTTTTGTTCAGTTACGATGCAAAAACCCAATCAGTTGAGACTTCTACAGTTACTGAATAAATTCAAACTCTTAACATTGCAAGGTCGGAAAATAACCTGAGCAAATTTGCTGTAGGCAAAACGAAATCGACCGTAACTGTTCTTTAGGTTTTTAATATAATATAAACGCAAGCAAAATTAAAAAAGAAAATGTAATTTGAAATATTCTGGCATTGTTCATTTATTCATACTCTTTAATCAATGTAGTGTTTTTTTCTTTTTAAAATTTTGAGGAACCTTTCTACAGGTAACAATTAAGGAAGTCTAATTAAATAGGGAAACATTGTAGTTACAAAGATTTTTATAAGTTCATCCCAATATTAGAATTTTACTACTTAACTTCGAACCCAGTATATCTGCCGACCCACCTCATTTTAGTCTAATGTAAGAAGCCAGGTACCTAGTCTGTACATCTGGGCAATTTTAGTCCTTTTCCTTGACAATATATTTACGTCTTGTGTCTTATTAAAATAAATGTATTGTTTAGTTACGACTGAAAAAATTCAATCACTTGAGACTTCTACAGTTACTGAATAAATCCAGAATCATGAAAGTTATTTGATTATTAAGCTGTGCGTACACTCAACAATTTCTTTTGCACCTGTAAGCTGAATGTGCTCTCAAAACGTTTCAAAGGTTGGTTTCATGTACCAAAGGATCAAGTACGATTCATGTCGATGTTGGTAAATCTAACTGATAAAACACGCAAAATCTAAATGATTTCATACTTACAATCATTTTTCTGCACTCTGTTCACTTAACTTACAGCTCTCTAGAATTTCAGTTACATTGTATCACGTAATTTCACAAACGTCCAATTGCTAAATAACATTAGCAAGTATTGAACATTTTAAATAATTAGATACGGATGAGTATCAAGCATCTGTTACTTCCATTCATTTAATACTTAAAATAAAAGTGGATTTCCACTCAAAAAATCGTACACGTGCAAACTCAGACTACCTCACATACGCGTACGTGCATATAATACAGAGAAGAGCCTGGCGCTATCACGTTTTCAACATATATCATCCTCACCAACACTCTCTTGGCTCTATTTGTCACTTCCTTAACACATTTATTTTCTGTTTTACACTTACCGCTTTGTATTTTGCTTTACTACAACCTTTCATTTAGTTTTGTACATTTCATCTGCCCGAGTGTTACAGAGATGGTGTTCGTACAATTCAATGAATCCTTCCAAATCCCCCCCTCCCCAATGCCTCAACCAACGTCCTCACATTGATCGATGCACTGTAGCGGCTCTGTTTAAAACTTTCTTCACTTATCTTCAGTTTATATTCAAATAAACACTTTCTTCCCATCGGTATTGTTACTAGTCCTTATTCCGTATTTTAAAAGCTGAATTTAATTATCTGTATATAATCCTAAGTCGAAAAAATAATAATTATTGAACAGCCCAAAGATCGTACAGTCTGTAACCGTATCTGCTAAGGCTGAATACTAATAGGCGGACACTAATATGTCTATTTCTTCTTAGAAATACTTTGAAATTTGTTTTGTATTTTCTACACAAATAAGCAGCTCCAACAATCCTAGAGAAACAAATCTGTTTCGTCAAAGATGTAAAACCAAATTTTCTACATACATTTTTGTTTACTTCAATAAAGTCTAAAAAACTGTACTGTCTTCTCTTATAGACATAGCAAAGAAATCTACAAAACCAAAATTCTAGGTATTATAATTGCCTTCAATGAGAAGTTTAAGATAGAGCTCTCGTTTTCTTTGTTACTTTAAATTGTGTATTTATTCGTTATCATTCCTTTATAACTTCATCACACCCCAGAACATTTTGTACGCTTACTTCTTCTCTTTAGAATATCTTATTTTTCAGATAGGTCTATATGATATCACAATCAATCGAAATATTAACAAAATTTCTCATTACTAATAAAAATATTTGTATTTTTTCGCAGCTTTCTATGAGGTCAGTATGAGCTTTATCCTATGGAATGGAATTCTGTAAGTTAATGTTAATCAGTCGTAGAATATAAAAAATTGAATGTATGCGAGTATATATAAGAAGTGTGTACTTCTTAATTTATTACTACCTACGAATATTCAATGTTGTATTTTCGTTTTATAAAGTTCAATATAATGGTAGTTTTAAATACATTGTTATCTATCCAATTTACTACAAGAGAGAAATCTGACTTCAATAGCTGATTATGACCACTTATTATTAAGTCAGTTTTTATTTGCAATCCATTTCCATGATTTCTTTTTTTTTACTGAAAGTAATTTGTTCTGAACATTTCAGAGTCGGCACGTGAGTATAACCTTACTCGTTTCTCGCGTTCACGGTGTCATATAAACCTTACTCGTTTCTCGCGTTCACGGTGTCATATAAACCTTGTCTCGCGTCAGTATTGTGACACTACTTCTCCTACTACGCTGTGACACAGGGGTACATTCAGATAACAAGACGACCTCACGTCAACCCGTACTTTGCCAGTAAAACGCTTGCAGGTTAACTCTCACTTCATTGTTTAAGAAGAATTTTAGACACAAGCGAATGTTACAATTGTCTGTCTCATCAGATTTTCAGCTCTTCCTAGTGTAGGTGTTTGGGAAGCAAATACCGAGACATTACTACCCAAATGAACTTGAGACGAAAGCTGCGAAGTTCGCTAATGTAAATGAGTACCGCTAACTCCAAGACATTATGTAATGTTTACTTCTCAGATTACAGAATTGTTTTTGCTTATGAAGCCTAGAAGACACATAGCAATTTGTATTGTTATTTTATAAAATTTTTAATGTGTGTGTGTTGGGGGGGGTTTGTGTTATACAAATTTTAAAGTTATTTAAACACTATATCCAAGTGCTTCACACCTACAAAATTTAAAAACGTTATGATAAAACTATATTCAATGGTTCAAAATTCTCTATTTTATGTCGCTTGCAAACAAATATCCACCTCTCCGACAGTGTGTGTGTGTGCGATTTAAAAATGTAAAAGTTATTTAAACATTATATCCAAGTGCTTCATACCTATTCAATTTAAAAACGTTATAATGAAATTACATTCAATGTACTATTTAACTTAGCAGTTGGTTCAGAATTCTGTATTTTATCCAATTGTACAAAAACGTGCATCCGTCCAGCCGCGACCGCGCGTATTTCAATCACTCTTTCTTTGTCTGTCTCCGAAAAATTGTTGTAATGTTACTAAAATGTTTGTACGTCATATAGTTTGTATTGTGGCTTTAACATAAAACGTTATGATCGTGAAATCGCAAATTACAAAAAAAAACAGATTATAGTTTTTTTTTTATTGCTCAGCCCGTGAAAATTATAATCCTATTTACTAAGATGAATGCAAGTAAAAAATATATATAAACAAACGCACACACACATATTTATGTTTACATGTTATCAAATAATAATTACTTATGGGAATATATTTTGCTTATTTTTTATCGTTGTATTTCTTCCTGACGCACGTTTCACAGAATCAATCTGTATTATTACATGTTCTATATAAATTAATATATTAGTACTTATATAGAATATTTATATATTTCAGCTAATTGTTTTCACTACAAAACTTGATAAAGGACTTCAAAACATATAAACGTAAATATAAATATAAATTTAATATAAACATACATAATATACAAATTCAATATAGGTACCATTTATTTTTTAATATAACATAACTTTTTTAAACACAATTTTTCCTTGGCTTTTGTTATTGCTATCGGGGTTATATTTCTTTCAATTTCCTGTTTTGTTTTCAGTCTTTACTGTGGGGTTCCTTCCATCAGTAAGTTGACAGTGAACTGCCAGGATTAAGAAAGGGTCAAAACTTGACCTGTACACGTGGAAAAAAGTTCCTCTACGAAATTAATCTTCACGAAAGACATTGAGAAGGCAAACAATGCACTTAAATGAACAATGAAGACAAAGGTAATGACTAAAGAAGACATAAAGAAGACAAGACAAGAATAAAGGCAAAAAGACGAAAAATGAATTAATGTTTATCACCTAGTAATGTAAGTAAAAATATACGACTTGCCTGCAAGATCATTAGGTAATGAATTGAAACATACAAAAATTTTCAATTTATTTATTTATTTTCTTTTTGGGTTACTCTTTTTAATTTACAAACATTGATATCACCAGTACACTGCATATGTTACATGCTTTCAATCCTTTGTATAGTACTAACATTACGGTTCTTTTAATTTGACGTTTATTTTAGAAATAATATATGTTTACTTTTTTCGCAATGTAAACTTCAAGACAAATTTTCTAACCTCGAATTTTGTTTTCTTACATGTAATTTATCATACTCTAATTCAAACAATTAATTTCATATGAGCTTGTATTACTTGACATTTATTTAATGTACAGAGTGTATGTGGTTTCCTTAAAAAGCACAAATACGTAAACCACGTAAATACATTGCAACTCTCATGACAATTCATAGTAAAAAGCACATAATTTAGGTTAGGAAACTTAGTTCTATTAGCCATATCACGAATAAACACATTTTCTTTCTAATGAAGATATATTTCTACGAATTCATTTTTACGAGTTTTAAATGAAAGCAATTGCCGTACATCTAGTAAATGTAACTCAAAAAAAGCGATGATACTTATGTAAACAAAATGTGAACTATCAGATAATCCAATTATTAAAAACCATATAAAAATTAGGATAATAGGCAACTTCTAGTTTTGTTAGAGACACACTACTGCTTTGAGTGTGACTGGGTTGGCTCGCTTGTACTTCAAGGTTCGAGTCTGCTATAGCCTATGTATATGATTTAACTTTTTTCATCGAAAATTTCAATGACGTATACTAGTGGTTGTCTGATAACATACAAGGCTTATAACTGTCTGCTTTCTTTAAAAGAATCAATATTATTTTTAATTTTTCAAGTTAACTAAACCTTACCTCCTCTGAAATTATCCATACCTTTCCATACCTGACGAACACAGTAAGAGGTAGCGTGGCCGAGCGGTCTAAGGCGCTGGTTTAAGGCACCAGTCTCTTCGGAGGCGTGGGTTCGAATCCCACCGCTGCCAAAATTTTTCTTCCGAATAACAAAATGAACGTTTAGTTTTATTGTTTCATGTAGGTTTATGTTATTTGAAGTTTAAGTCATGTGGTAATGGTCATTTACTTGAAGATATCTATCGATTAGGTCTATATTTAACTCATCATGCGCCTCAAAAACGTTACAGTACGCCATTGTATTATGCCCATAATAAGTTTAGAATAGGATCAGAATAATTAATTTCATATTAGCTGGTATTACTTGACATTTATTTAATGTACAGAGTGAATGTGGTTTCCTTAAAAAGCACAATACGTAAACCACGTAAATACATTGCAACTCTCATGGCAAATCATAGTAAAAAGCACATAATGTAGGTTAGGAAACTGCATTCCTGAACGACGATTCTGTTCACCCGTGTAATTATAAATTTGTCAGCAAAACATTTCTTCCTTAATACGTTTGTGTCTTCTGTTTAACACCCACCATTCTGATCCATGTCATAACGCTATATTCCACACAGGCTAGTAAATAACTAATCATCAGGGAGCTCAAAATATTTTCCAGGAGGGGCAAACAATTTTTCAGAGGGGAAAAATATTTATATATTTTACATACATACACACATGCACATATTAGTTTGTAATTCTTATGCCATAATAGAAATAAGGACACAGATTGTATTAATTTATTAAAACATTTATTGCTTCAAAATATGCATAAAATTAATGGCTTGTAAAAGTTAATGTTTGATCTCCATTAAGTAGTTCTCAAATTTCCAAAGTTTTAATATTATGATGTCCGTAATCAAAAGATCAGAGCACGTTTTAGTGTGTATAAGGGTACACCGTGGACAAAAATTTTCAACATTCCCTATGGAGTGTTGCTCAGAGTAAAGCTGCGAATCTACAGTGTACGTTTCACGGAACAAACACGTGGAAAAGAAGGACCGCTCCGAAGTCTCTCATGGACCCTGAGCATATTGCAGAGGGTTCATTCCCAAAAGACTAAAACTCTGTCTATGAACCGTCCCTCTGTAAACACGTGCAGTTACACTGGCCAGCGATCCGCAGGAAGCAAATCGCTGTCCACGCTGGACACCTTTTCGGCTTCCACGCGTTGTGTTGATGTGGGTTTCGGCACTTTCCGTTTAAAAAGCGTGCAAACATAAGAAAATAAACATGATTGAGGCCAGAAATAACGCGAATTGTGTGTGTGTGGGGGGGGTGTCTTGCCAGCCTTTTTATTGCGGTAATCACAATAATAAAACTTTGAAAACGTAAACCTTACATAATTGAGATATGCTTGCCTGCCAGGAACGATTTATTTTCACTCATATATGATGTAAATTAAAATGAAAAAATTTTAATTTTATTGCCTGGCAACAAAATTATTTTATTTTTAACAATTACCATTGTTTAAAAAACTTTAAATGAATTTTCAAGTACTACACTCTTGTTAAAACGTAAAACGTTGCAGGTAAACTACCCCTTCCCCTTAACCGATCTTCACCAAAATCAATAGTCCTTGAGTCCTTTACAATTCAGGCAAGTATGCAAACAGTTATTTGATTCTGTTTTGAATTTGTGGCAGTTATCGTTTGCTATGGAAAAAGTTCTATACACAGACTCACAGACACAAACACAGACGCTTTTCAAAAAATAACTTTTCTTCATGTTTTGAGGGTAGTTGAATCAGAATCAGCTCTTATCTCGAACATGATTTTTTCGCCATCACCATACTTCCTTTTTCTTATGGAACATGGAAGTAAAAATTATAATTTTATTGCCTGGCAAACAAATTATTTTATTATTAATAATTACCATTGTTTGAAAAAGTTTAAATGAATTTTTAAGTACTTTACTCTTGTTAAAACGTAAAACTACGTTGCAACCGTGCAGCGTACTTTTGTTGCAGGTAAACTACCCCTCCTCCTTAACTGATGTCCACCAAAATCAATAGCCCTTGAGTTCTCTACATCTCGGGCATATATGCAAAAAATTATTAGATTATGTTTGAATTTGCAGCAGTTAGCGTTCGCCATAGAAAATTCTACATGAAGACACATAGACACACATTTCGGAAAATGACTTTTCTTCATGTTTTGAGGGTAGTATAATGAAAATCAGGCCTTATCTCGAACGCGATTTTTTCGCGATCACCATACTTCCATTTCCTAACGGTACATGGAATTAAAAGACATAAGGTTGCTTCAAGTACAGATGTACAAATCTAAGTAATGTAATAATAATTATAAATAATAAGTACACAATTTGTGTTAATACGTACACAGTAAATTATTCATAGCGATAACGTGATCATAAAATTAATCGTAATATGAATATATTGGTTTTCTAAAAAGTCAAAATTGGTTTCAATTTTCAATAATAGTTTCGTCTTGAAAATTAAGTAGTTACACGTAAGTTTCCACGCCTTTTGAGCTCAATATGAGGTAGCGTGGCCGAATTACTGAATTACTTGTAATTTTTATGTTAATTAAATTTTAACTCCTGTGAAATTATTAAACGTATGTTTCCATACCTACTGAACGCAATAAGAGGTAGCGTGGCCGAGCGGTCTAAGCCGCTGGTTTAAGGCACCAGTCTCTTCGGGGGAGTGGGTTCGAATCCCACCGCTGCCAAACGTTTTGTTATGAAGAATTTCAGTACATACCTAATTTTATTTATTTTATGAAGGTTTACGGAGTACAAAGTTAGACCCTTGTAAGCAAGCTATTTATTTACGAAAAGTATTACCTACATTTAATTGATAATGGCATTCACAAGTGTTTTATCTCTTGTTGTTCTAGTAACAGAGTACGTAACACAGTGGTGCTGACTGCTTAATTAATGAAACGATCCTTTTTATTTTTAAAATATGACACTTATACAAACGTCATAAATGTCTATTATGAAGTGTTACATACTATAGCATAATGTCTAACATAACAGACGTACAGCAAATGTCTATTATGAAGTGTTACATATTATTGCATAATGTCTAACATAACAGACATACAGCAAATGTCTATTATGAAGTGTTACATACTATAGCATAATATCTAACATAACGGACGTACAGCGAATGCCTATTATGAAGTGTTACATACTATAGCATAATGTCTAACATAACGGACGTACAGCGAATGTCTATTATGAAGTGTTACATACTATAGCATAATGTCTAACATAACGAACGTACAGCAAATGTCTATTATGAAGTGTTACATACTATAGCATAATGTCTAACATAACGAACGTACAGCAAATGTCTATTATGAAGTGTTACATACTGTATCATAATGTCTAACATAACGGACGTACAGAAAATGCCTATTATGAAGTGTTACATACTGTAGCATAATGTCTAACATAACGGACGTACAGCGAATGCCTATTATGAAGTGTTACATACTGTAGCATAATGTCTAACATAACGGACGTACAGCGAATGCCTATTATGAAGTGTTACATACTGTAGCATAATGTCTAACATAACGGACGTACAGCGAATGGCTATTATGAAGTGTAACATACTGTAGCATAATGTCTAACATAACGGACGTACAGCGAATGTCTATTATGAAGTGTTACATACTATAGCATAATGTCTAACATAACGGACGTACAGCGAATGCCTATTATGAAGTGTTACATACTATAGCATAATGTCTAACATAACGGACGTACAGCGAATGCCTATTATGAAGTGTTACATACTATAGCATAATGTCTAACATAACGGACGTACAGCGAATGTCTATTATGAAGTGTAACATACTGTAGCATAATGTCTAACATAACGGACGTACAGCGAATGTCTATTATGAAGTGTAACATACTATAGCATAATGTCTAACATAACGGACGTACAGCAAATGTCTATTCTGAAGTGTTACATGTTAGAACATAACGTCTAACATAACAGACGTACAGGAAATGTCTATTATAAAGTGTTACATGTTATAGCATAATGTCTAACATAACAGACGTACAGCAAATTTTGATTACAATGTGTTTATTATTGTACACGTAATTCTCTTAAATCTTTATACTGCTACGCTTAGCAAATAGGTGCGTGACTCCGTGACACTTTACACGCTAATTTGTGCGGCAGAATTACGTAACGCTCTGGATCATTTGAGATTATCCTTTCAGACGTTACTCGTCTATTCTACCGACGTTCAGGCCCGCCGTTTCCCTACAATGCAAAGCGGCCGAGGTATAGGCTTAAATACTGGATAATGAAGCTTTTAGTTTGAAGTTTCAACGCAGCGACTTTACAGTGCGGTTCAGAGTGATTGTTACTGTGCCTTGCGGAATCAGTGTAATTGTGTTGTAGTGCGGAACTGTAATTATCTGTTGCACAAATTGTAACTTGTATTATTCTATAACAGTGTTTTTGGTATTTTTAAATGTTATTTGATCCTGAGCAAAGTTGTAGTTTCAAAACTATATTTTTTGGCATATTAAAGATTAATAGAACAAAAACCTTGCGTCGATGGAATTTAAAATAACTACACTTCTCTCTTTCATTGGCAGAATCATTAAAATAGTTATAGCCTATTTCTTCCTTGTCAGCATATGCTTTCAAACTGCAACCAACAAAATATATGACATGGATACAAGCGAACTACTAAGTGGCATAGGCTACTCAGTAGGAGTCTCTAAAATGTAAATTTTGACGCCTTTGTATTTGTTTGCACTGTAGAGCAGCCTTATTAAGCCTAAAATGTTTAATGTCTTGAGCTTGTACCAGAGAGGTCTTAATCGCTTGAAATCTATTAAAAAATTTGCCAACAGAACTGTATAGTGCACAAAATGCTTTCAAGACTGTATGAGAGAGATTTTTCAATACGGTGAGACAAGTCAAGGTGCACTACACCTATTGCACGTAATTTACACAAATCTAGCAACACGAAAGAAGAAATGTACAATAAGAACACAGAGGGCTTAGCACGATCAAATCTTCTAAGAGATGAAAAGCTTTCAGTTTGCTCAGAGAAAGTTTAAAATTTCTTGCTAAACGACTGAACATTTAAAACCAGCATTGTCTAACGCTATGTACGTGTTTCTATGTCTTAACTTTTAACACTTCTATCATTATATCGGGAAAGATATTAGGATACTAATATTCTATTTAAACTTCAATAATAATTAAGTATATGGCTACTAAACTTAGTATTGTAGATTATTAATATACCATTTGATTTAGTTATTAGAGTAATTTATCACCATATTTATAATAATATAATATATGATAATATTTATTCTATAATTAGTCAGCAAACTATGATGGTCTTCACGGAACGTCCTTCATATGTAAACACATGATTAATGCCAATTCGTCTTTATATTTATGTACTGGCCCTTGTGTTTTTATTCAACTAAATATTTGCTTTTTCGATTTTATTTGATTATCTGCAGTTTATTTACTTTGGATGTTTAGTAACAGGCGACTAACAGTTAACGACAAATATTATCTAGATACTCGTTATTAATATTATTATTGTTGTTGTCATAACTGTTATTATTCTTATCATTATTTCAAAAATTTGTGGAACGTAAATCTTTTCACTGACAGTACGCGTACATTAGGGAAGCATGTAGTATGGATTCATATTGTACGTAACACGCACAGAGCACATGCGTGCCCCCAAACGTACAAGCATATATATCATATCCTCCTCACTGTTTGGTGGCCTCCGTTTGTCACGGTAAAAAACAAACACGTATTTTATTATAAAGAAAGACATGTATTTCTGTTTCTTCACTGTGTTTTTGTGATTCATAGCTATACAGATTTCGTAGCTAGGGAGATTTACGGCAAGGCAGTGAGTCAGAGAAGAAAAGCAAGTAAATAGTGGGTGAATTCTACGACTTAAAGTACAGTAACGCCAGCAGTGTCCTTAAATATCCTTCTTCCTCAAGTAGGCCCACACCAAAAAGACGTTAACAATTTTCGTTTCATTGTTGAAGGTCCGTCATTAAGTGAATAAATACGTAATTGTACGTATTAATCGACAGTATCTTATACGTGCATTTATTGTTTGTAGATAATCCTTCGCTAAACTGAATTATTCTTATGTTTTTCTAACATTATTGTGTTATTATATTTATAAAATTTCAATTCATAATACGTATTATTGAATTACATGTAATTGGTTATGTAATATTATATATTATTTTTAGGATTACCATGGGGATGCACAGAAAAACAAACTGACAAAAGTGACATATAATGTTTATGCTTGTTGATGTCTTCTACTCTTTGTTATTTAACGGGAACGTTACTTTCAAGAAACAGTAAAATAGTAGACAAATATATTGTGTTCTTTACACGCTTGTGATTTTGGACGTCAGATGTAAGTTTTTGTAAGTCGTCAACAGAAATGTCACGAACTTTAGTACTCTTTACCCTAGTGCGTAACTAAGGTAAACTGCCCCCCCCCTACCTTGGATGCCTCCTCCCACAAAAGCTCCATCTTAAGTAATAAGGTTTGTTACTTTTAGTTCTACATATATTCAACTACTTTTAAAAACACTTATAAACTTTGATTTTAAAAAATTATATCAAATTCATTTCTGTACAAACAATTCGACTCTGCCCATGTATTTTGATATAAACAACATGCCTCAATAACTCAGTTTTATCGGAATCATAAACTAAATAAAGTCAACAACTACATTTAACTTCACTTATTTATTTTCTTGTTTAAATCAGTGTTTTAATGTTGTGTTATAGATAACAAACACATTTTGTTTCTGCTACCTTTAGATACTGAGAGTGCATTTTCAAACGATACAGTCCCTGAGAAGAAAACAAATAAACTCAAAGATACAGGAGTCGTTTGAAATTGATAATATGCAAAAATGAAAAGCTATTGACAAGAGTAGAAAGAAACAAGGGAAAATAGTTGTCGATAAAATAGTAATACAAAAAATATAAATAAAACGTATTTTTATGCATACCCAGACTACACTTTAAATGAGTTGAGAAAAGAAATTGGCAATGAAAGAAAATTCTAACTGTTAACGTACTGGTAACATTTGAAAGCGAATTTGAAAAAGTATAATAACATTTCCCACTAAACAATAGAAATTATAATTTGAAATTATGGCGTGGGGATTACACGTGCATAGATGTTTATGAGTACGAAGGTGAAAAGATAACAAAAGTAAAGATTCCGTGTTATAAAATGGAACAATTTAGTTATATTGACAGGGGTATCGCTGAAGGACAGTCAGAGTGTAAGAAAAGTTAGACGTAAAATGAACGTAGAGTTAATCTTAACGCTATGGCCTACTATGCATAGTGCTTACTGAATGCACATTTTCTTATATTTATGAATATAGAACAAGGACAACGGGAAAAACAAATAAAGTAAGCTTTTGTTAAAGTAGTGTTGTACGACGATGTAAGATTTAACTAGAAAGATAAGTATAATAAATCAGAAAAAGAAATTGATTCTGGACGCCCATAGTCGGGAAAGAACTAGAAACGTATACTACTAGCGAAGATGCTTGATGGTGTTTGAGTAGTTCATGTGAAAATAGGAAGAGTAGAAAGAGGGAGGTCTAAAATATACCTATTCCAGGTGTTAGCAGAGAAGGTTAATCATTGTATCGGTAGTTGACTTGTTTAGTAGTCGTGGCTGCAGAGAAATTTAAAATATTCTGCCAATGATCCTTGTCTTCAGCGATCCTCCTGACTACACGTTAAGTACACTTTATTGTAGAATCACCATGTACTGTCACAAACGTTAGGCCATTAGAAATTACTCCTGAAATTATGTGTTGTAAAAATAACCAGTAGATTGGATTTTGCTTTCACTGAAATTATATGCTTTCCACTTTGTTGAATAAGATGGAAAACATTGTCCTTGTATTTTATACTACTCTCCTTGTAATTTTGTTTTTGTCGTTAGTTTACTAGCTTTAATATGTAGAGTATACAAAGACGTAACATCTTTAGCTTTATGGACTACGCGTTGAATAACTTTCTTGTCAAATCGTAGTACAGCTCATTTAAGGACATATTCAGAATCACACAACCTGTAATTTTAGGTAAAGTATGTAACTCTGCATGTCAGATTATCTGGCTGTAAACAAATTTTTCTACTTGGGAATAGCCTTCTTATCTACAAAAACGTACACAACACTACATGAATGTTTTCACCATTCACTGGCTCCCCTAGTTTCTCGTCCCGTAGCTTCATGTTATAATTCTCTCTAATTCTCCGTATATTAATTTCTTTCTGCTCGCCCCTTTTATCTTCAGTCCGTCGGTCACTCTATATATGGATTAAACAAGATAATCTAATTCATAAATATTAGGACTCGCACTTAATTCAACAATCTTCTGAAAAATATAAAATATTACATTACACCCTATTCACTGTAATAATAAGAATTTCTGAAATTATTAAATCTTTATTAAAAGTAATTATGATTTTTAATGTCATGTTTATAAAGCATTGATAGATTGTAAATTTTTAGTAATTTTAGTTTAACAGAATGGTACAATAGAAATAAGGCAGTAAGAGGAAGGTACGATAAATTAACGACTCTCGATATCTTCACTTTTATTTAAAACTTCCTAAAAAGAATATTAATATTAGTACCAAAGTGACAACATTTATTTCTCATTACCTAATTTTCAGTTGACTATCAGTATTTTCTAATATAAATAATTCTGTTTTTTTTTTTTTTAGTAAAATTCAATTTCTTGAATAAATAATTCGTGCCTGTCTGCTTGCTGTATAAATGAGACAGGAACACATCGACTAACGCAGTTTGCCTTGCAGCTAAAGGGCGAGGTGATAACTTATTATGTATAGTCTCTGTGTGTAACGCTGTCACGTGGAGCAAACTTTGCAACCGTAATTGATTTACACAGCTGGCGTGGTTTGTATTATTAATATACACGGTTTGGAGGGACTGGCTCCAAGTATAATAAAATTAAGAACTCCTTCAGAACAGAAAACTGTGTAACAAATATCAGGTCTTATGAATGTTCTACCCTCCATGCAATTAAAATTTAACAGTGTAATTATCTCAAAAACACCTGGTGATAAATAATTTCTTCAGAATGTTTGTTTGCTGTACTTTAACAGAAAGTTAAGCTGCAGGTATTGTTTACACTTGTCAGTCTGTCTCCAGGTGAGATTGCCTTTTAGCACATTCTGTAACACTCGCCTCTGCGTATTCTTGAGAACACAGACAAAGTATAAAGAGTGTAATATTTCTGTCTAACGTTCAAGTTATTGACATGCTCGGGACGTTCCCTATCTCCCATTAACTTTTTAAACTAATGTTGGTTTCAATTCCACAAGACTGTTCTTCCAACAAAAGTACTAATGTAAAAATGTTTAGCGATATGTAAAATAGTTGTCATATTTTGCGCAAACGTTTTTAAATTTAACTAGTACACAAATCAACAAATAATTTGATTTAACATATTAACCACCCACACACTCACTCACTCACACACACACACAACAATAAGGGTGAACCAGACAAGCAAGAAGAGAAACAGACAAAATATGCCAAGCACTAATCAAGACAATACTACAGGTCCTCGTAGCACTCTGCAAAATTAAAAAGTAAATTCCTTAAGAAAGTAGTTTTCATTAATATAAATATTGTTACGACATCACAGAACAATCTACGTGTTTATCGAATGTTCCAGATGAATCCAACGGAATCTGTGTGGCGTACGTGATTCTCGACGCATTCGCTAGACCTAGACGATGCCAGAAGCCGCGCGGACTGTGTCAAGGCCGCAATTAATTACGTCGTAGGTAGAGATAACGCGTAGTTTGGAATGTTCTGGTCTGTTAGCGGGGGATACAAGGCGGCAGCGGCCTTAGTTTCAGTATAGTTGCGATATATTACGTGCGGTTCGAGTTTATTGTCGGGCGATTACAAGTGATTATTGTGTGCGTTCAAGTGGTTGTTAGTGAAGTGTTGTGTTTTATAATCGGGCGGGACAATTGTGTGTTATATTAGTTGACATTCTATTGCGTGTGAACAATTTTTATTTCATTTGTTATAAGAGACTGTCTTGTTAATTACGAACTACTTAACTGTGATAATTAAAGCTGGTGATTAGTGACTTAATTTGTGTCTTTTATTTAGTTTTCCACTGTACCATACGACGATCAAGTAGACCGTCGTAACAATATTTAAAAAAGATTATGCATACTGTAGGTTAATATAGTCAGACAATACATTTTTAATAGCCAAAAACAAAACTTCTGAGCTAGTTTACATATTCCCAAGAACCGAAAACATAGTGTAACATAACTTTACAAGTTATTAATTAATCACATATTATATACAATCATAAATAATAGAAATGAATTATGAATAGTAATAGTAAGTAAGAAATTGTCATGTATGTAAAAAGGAAAATGTGTAGAATAAGAATGAATAGGGCGAGGCCCAATGCGCCGACAGACTGACGCTGGCCAAAATAAAAATATAATGTACGTCCGTACCTTGCATGTCATAAACACATGAAATCAGTGATCAAAACACATAAATGTATGATCAAAACAGCAAAAAACGCGCAAGTCACGTTAGAAATGCGAGGCAGCGACCTCCAAAAGACAATAGGCTACACCCCGACATAAAGTGTGAAAGTTAGAAAGTAGCGTAGTTTTTAACAAGTTAAACGACCACGCGGTGGAGAAACGCGCCAGCAGCCACATAACCAATAGAAAAAAGCGTCAGTAAAGAGCGCGAAAGAATAGCGAGGTATGACTGGGTATATTCAAACATACCAGGGAAAATTTCAAAATAGAACCAATGGGAATGGAATCAGCTATGACGGAAGAGAGGGTATCTCCAAGCAAACTATAAAAAGAGAAGAATGTTAAAAAATCGAGGTGTCTCTGGAGGAGTCTGGAGGAGTCGGAGTTTAAGAGAGTCTAAAGGAGTCTATGCCACTCAATAGAATAACTTAATCAATGTAATTATAACGGCAACGTTACGCCAGACTTGTAAATAATGTATAGAGTGTTATGATAAAGAGTAGTAAGGGAATAAGTAATATCGTGAAATGAAGAATATAAAGATCAGTGCGCGGAAGTACGAGACAAGAAAGTATTATTTGTTATGTGCGCGTAAGTACGAAGCAAGAAGTATATTTATACATATGTGCGCGACGATAGTTATAAACGCGAACGTGTGATGCAAAAAGCAAAGCAAAGTAATAAATCAAATGTCTCTATTAGTGTAGTGAAGTGTAGTGAGTAATGTGGAAACACCAGTTATCTCAGAGGAATCCTGCAAAACAAGTAACAGAATACCATAATAACAATTCATAAATTAATTAATTTCAAAACATAGTAATTAATGTCTACCGAACTTAAACTCATCTCATTCTAAAAGATCCTAAGCAATGCAATTTATGTGGTATGACATGTCAGGAAGGATACTAAGTAGATATGTAGATATAGTTAAGTCTGTATAACGAAACGTAATAAATGAAATTAGATATAATAATAATTGGAATCAAGTTAAGAGGCTAAATAACTTACAAATGGTAGTATATTAAATAAATTCATATTGATTGATGAAATATTATGATGTGCATTAAACATGGTATCGAGTAAATATTTATGTTGTATGAGTAAGTGTAATATTGCAAACCAGTAATTCAAGTTATCTTATGAGTAATTGTAATCCTGAAGATTAGTAATTCAATTAAAATTTTGTTTTTGTAAGTAATTGTAAGTTTGATGCTCAATAAGTCAAATGATGTCATATAAAGAAAGTGTAATGTAGAGAATCAGAAATTTAGTTTACATCTTTGTAATTTGAATGGTTCAATATAGAATATTATTAGAATCTGAACGAGAAAGAGTCATTATTTGATAAACCCTGAGGTACTCTGCTTTGGCGCCCAACAGTAATTATTGATTTGGCATGATAACGAGCAGATTTACTTAGTTATCATACACAATAACATTCGTAGAACTGAGAATCTTTATATTTAGCGCGAAACTTGAAGCTAAAAGTCTTTATATTTGGCACCCTGAACGCGGGGCATCCCTAACAAAAGTTATATTTGGCGCACACGCGTGGAGCTTAAGAAGTTATATTTGTCGCCCTGAACGTGGTGCCTTATCCTAATAAATCGTAATAATAGTTCCCATTAAAAGCGCACAAAAGGACCTACAAAGGAAACCATTTGCTAAAAAGTGAAACAATTCAGGCAAAGAAATGTGCCGGTTTGCTTAAGGATTGTATAAAAGAGAATTCATTAATATAATTGCTATTTATTCGTTCAGCGACGTTCTGTATTTAAAGTGTGTTACCGCGGAGTTGGGGGCATCCCCACGCCATCTGTGGGTGAAAACTTGTAAGCTGTTTCGGTGATCAGTCTCGCTGACTGTACGTTCCGGTCAGTCAGTCTCTCGCTACAGAACCGAAAACAGTCTCTCCCCGGCGGCAGAGTTTTCCTAATTGTGGTTTTTGTCGTCTCTTTCATGGCTATGTAAACACCCAAAGACCTTCCGGTGAGTACTTTAAATATATATTATTTGTTTGGTTGCAAAAGGTTTAAATTCGATCTATAATTAACTTAGATGTGAACAGATTTTCTGATATGAATGCCACGTGGCGTGGCGACCGGAAATGCATATTCATTGTTAAATAGTTGATTTATTTAAATAATAATACAGCCTATTACCTTGTATTTGGTAATTAGTAATTGTGTATGAAAAAGATATGTAAGAAATTATGTAATTTTGTGGAACTGGGGGACTTTGTTGGATTGTCTATGTGAGCACGTGGCGTGGTAACCGGAAGTGTATTCATTGTTAAGTATTTAATTTATTTTAAACTCTAAAACAGCCTACACGTAGTATTTTGTAATTACCAATTGTCCATGTCAAATGGGGTGTAAAAAAATTATGTATTTTGCGAGACTTTGGTGAATTGACTGTGCGAGCGCATGGCCGTATAAACTTACAATCTGTCGTAATATGTTATTGTTATATATTCCTGTGAGTGTGTTTTTAAATTGAGCCAAATCAAGAGTGAGATATTAATTGAAGTATAAAAGAGAGAATGTGGCACCTAATTTTTGATAAACAGTGTTGAATTAGTCCGGGGCGGCCAGGTCTTGACTCTGTTCATACACGCCTTGTATGTGATATGTGTGTTATGGTTTAGTGGTCAGTCGATTAAGTATTGTTAATGTCCAGGGTTCCCGATGTAGTCGGAGATTTGACCACAGCGTGGTGTACCTACAACTTCACCATGTCCTGAACAACTTTAAACTAGTCCTCGGCCGCTGAGGGAGACACCACTGTAAGCCATAACCATGTGACCATCTGGACCAAAATGAGGTGATATTTAAAATTTTTTTTTACTCGCACCTGGCCTCGGCAGGGACCATTATGTTCTGCGCATTTAGCATACAGTTCGAGTGACTTTTATACCGTTAGACTATTTAATCTGGTGTGTGCCGGCTGGACAGTTTCAATGTAACCTGGATTTAATAATACAGTTAGTGCGAGAATAATTGTAGGCCCGCCCGCAGGATGTATCCAGCGTGCATTAATTTTATGCTTTATAATGGGTGCAAAAGTTGTGGGGAGGGGACAGTTTTTTTAATTAAGTAGATGGGTGTTGTTTCTATGATGGGCTGAACCGGCTGGTTTGGTTTCATTTTTATTACGGGGTTTTTTTTTGCAATTAATCACCTTCTTTTGCTACAAGGGCTGGGATTTTTTTTTTTATTCTGCTTCAGGTCTAGTTACTTTTATAAATTTCACAAACCAGGGGGTGGGCACCTGTTTGTGCCATCTCATGCAAGCTTCGGACATGTCATCCTATGTCTGGTCAGGCATATGCTGGAACATGCCAGCGGCCGGGTCAATTCAGCATCTCTTAAAATTTTTATATATATTTATAAAATTAAAATTTTACAACTTTTATAAAAATTATACAGGCTGTACTGATACTTCAATTTATGATTGTTTTTTTTTTTGCTATAATGGGCAAGCCCGATTATTTTAAATTTCTGAATGGATCTTTGATAAAACCATACAGGCTGCACTGACACTTTGAATTTGTGATTTCTCGTTCTTATGGTCACTTCAGATTTTCTGTAACTTTTATACTTTAATAAAATTCAAAATCTTACAATTTTTTATAAAATTATACCGGCTGTGATGACACGTTAACTTGGTAATTGTATTTGGCTATCATGGATCAATCCACACATTTTTCCTTTAAATTCATAAATGTATTCTTTATAGAACCATACAGGCTGTGCTGATACTTTAACTTTGTAATTATATTTTGCTATTATGGGCTGATCCAATTTTCTTAAATTTATAAATGTACTATTGATAAAATTATGCAGGACTGTTACAAGCATTTTAAAATTATGTATGTGGTATTTTTTTGACTAAGCTATACATGCTGGCTATAGGCATTTTCACTTTATACATGGTATCTCTTTAATAAAACTAGCAGGGTTGGTGGCAGCCATTGAAATTTCTAAATTCTGTGGCGATAAAAATATACAGGCGGGCCGGGCCGCAAGGCTTTCATATTCATAATGGTATCGGGGATTTATATTTGTTATCTTTGTGCATTATGTGTGGTCTTATGTTATGTTATGTGTTATTTGAATGAATAATATATATATACAGTATATATATATTTTGTTTTTTTAAATGTTCAAGGATGTATTATGTCGACAATACTATTTTGGGATAAACAATTTATATGATTATTAATATTTATATGATTAAAATACAAAAATATGATTAAAGAATTATGATTAAAGAAAATAATTATATGAAAACACGTGAGATAATAAATGTTGTTATTTGGTTGTTAATAGAGAGTTTTAATTGCAAGTCCCGTCTCACTGGACCCAGCACATTTTATGCTTCTTCTAGGCCCTCTGCCTAGTCATAAATAACTAGTAGCCTCTCCTTTAAAAAAAAAAAAAAAAAAAAAAAAAAAAAATCTAGAAACAAATAAGAAATAAGGAGGGGTTACAGTAATTATAAAAATCCAATATTAGAAACTTATTTCGAATATAAAATAAGTAATAGTCCGGTAAAACATCCTTCTTTCTCAATTTCGTAATAGCCTACTGTTTTTTAAAATAAGGTTTCCCACGACCTTTCTCTGGTCGGCGTTTTGTTTCTAAGGATGCGCATCAAACGTTGCTCATCCATCCGTGCTTGTCTCCTTACTTTTTTCTATTTATTTATTGGTCAAATGTTACATTGATTTCTTATGTTTTTGCTTTGCATCGTACCCCACTTTTTTCCTCATGTTTTTAACTTAGACAAAGTCTTCGTTTCCTTTACTCCCAGGATTTACTTACATCATCTTACACAGGCTAAGATGCCACAACGTCGCATTTCTCAGTTATAACGTAGAAATTTATTTTTCCATATAATTCCATGTAACAGGATTGACATTCTGTGTACATCTGTTTGGTGTATTTTTGAATGTTGTACTTGTTTCTTAATCATATCATAACTCGCTATATTAAAACTAAAGGTTGTTAAACTCCTCAATTGAGGATAAATATCTGCTCATTTATTTCTTCGTTCACCTCTAAACTACATCTTCTCTAGTCCTGTACAGTACATACCAAATACCAAAATTGCTGGAACTTATATTCAGACAATTAATACCTCGCTCTTACCCTTCGTTATAGTTAGTGGGTGTTTAAAACCTGGGCATGAAGTAGTGTAGGCCTACTGCGAAGGCCTTTGTAGCCTATTAGACCCTCTACGGATCCGCTGGAAGTTTATCAGCAATTTGGAACATAGAAATAACCCGTTAAACCCCAGAGAAATTGGTACTCACAAGTTCTACTAATACCTGAAAAAAACAATTCACACTCGGATTTACATGTATTCTCTACGTTATAACCTACATATAAACAACATGGACTTTACACAACAGGTCCATAAGTTAATAAATTACACTATCGTGGCATAAATAAAATAATTATACGTATAACGCATACCTATTTATTGTAAAACAAGTCGCTGAACTAACTAACTTAACAAGCATCCACAGCCAGACTGCGTTTATAAAGGATGCTGGTATAAAGGATGCTCTTATTACTGAAAAAGCATCAGAAGTTTTTAATTAAAAAAAAGTCTGTGCAAACCGCAGAACAAGCATTGCGACTTATGGTAATTATAATGTCTTATGGGGGGTAATGTCCACCTCATGCGAAGCTGCTAAGTGCATATGTAAATGTGTGTGTATGCGCGGGCGTGTTCTCTAGAGAGAGAGAGAGAGAGAGAGAGAGAGAGAGAGAGAGAGAGAGAGAGAGAGAGAGAGAGAGACGCCCAACACATACGTGTGTTACAGCTGTAGTGAACATATTCAATGCTTTTATTTCCATGTTCCATACGGAAATGGAAGTATGGTGATGGCAAAAAAAAATCGTGTTCGAGATTATTGCAGATTCTGATTGAACTACCCTCAAAACATGAAAAAAAGTCATTTTTCGAAAAGTGTCTGTGTGTGTGTCTGTCTATAGATTTTTTTCTATGGCAAACGATAACAGCCGTAAATTCAAAGAGAATCAAATACTTTTTTGTATACAGCCCTGAATTGTAGAGTACTGAAGACCAATTGTTTTGGTAAAGATCGGTTAAGGGAAAGGGGTAGTTTACCTGCAACGTTTTTATTTATCAAGGGTAATTTTTTTTCTATGGCAAACGATAACAGCCGCAACTTCAAACAGAATCATATAATGTTTCGCATATAGCCCTGAATTGTAGAGTTCTCAAAATCTGTTGTTTTTGGTGAAGATCGGTAAAGGAAAAGGGATAGTTTACCTGCCACATTTTATGTTTTAACAAGGGCAATTTTTTCTATGACGAACGATAAATGCCGCACATTCAAACAGAATCAAATAATGTTTCGCATACAGCCCTGAATTGTAGAGTTCTCAGACCTGTTGTTTTTTTTTAAGATTAGTTAAGGGAAAGGGATAGTTTACCTGCCACATTTTATGTTTTAACAAGGGCAATTTTTTCCATGACGAACGATAAATGCCGCACATTCAAGCAAAATCAAATAATGTTTCGCACATAGCTCTGAATTGTATAGGACTGAAGGCCTTTAAATTTTGGTAAAGATCGGTTAAGGGAAAGGGGTAGTTTACCAGCAACATTTTATTTTTTAACAAGGGTAATTTTTTCTATGACGAATGATAACTGCCGTAAATTCAAATAGAATCAAATACTTTTTTGCACTCCTGCCTGAATTATAGAGTACTCAAGGGCAGTTAATTTTAGTGAAGATCGGTTAAGGGGAAGGGGTAGTTTACCAGTAACATTTTATGTTGTAACAAGAGAAATATTTTCATGACGAACGATAACTGCCGTAAATTCAAACACAATCAAATAATTTTTTACATATGTGCCTGAGTTGTAGAAGACTCAAGGCCTATTGATTTTGGTGAAGATCGGATACGGGAAAAGGGCAGTTTACCAGAAACATTTTTTGTTGTAACAAGAGTAAAGTACTTAATTTTGATAAATAAAGTATCCTGATAAGAAGATGTTAATAATCCACTGTAGAAACGTAGATGAAATATTTATAAATGAAGAGGCTAGTTGAACGGGGTGGGGGTAATTTTCTATAAATGAAAATTATAGTTGAAGGAGGAGGGGATAATTTTTATATGTGTACTACTTTATCGGCAACAAAGAAGTAGTTTGTTGTTGAAATTCCTTCCCGGGCTGTTTGGCCGTAGTCGAATGTTTTCTGCAAAACCAGACGTTTCGGCAGTGCCGTCGACTGCCATCATTAGTGAAAACCGAGTGCGATAACGTGTGGTGATATACGTTAGTGACCACAGTACTGTGGTTAAGGCTGAAGCAATAAGTGGAAACAAGTAGTTACTATGGAAACATTTCATTTCGTAAATGTTTTTAAATATAAATCTTAGAACATGGAAGTCATGTACGGTTCTCCATACCGATATTTTTTCTAAGTAGTGCACGCAATCTAAATAATTCTGAAGCAATGCAACGTTTTCGTGATGACACTTAACTCTACTAGACGGTATTTTCTCAACAGACAATACGTGATTATCTGATGGCTCGTAAGATGTACATCTGCTCAATTGTGCATCACCACTACGATTTTTAAGTTGTGTGTGTGTGTGTGTGTGTGTGTGTGTGTGTGTGTGTGTGTGTGTGTGTGTGTGTGTGTGTGTGTGTGTGTGTGTGTGTGTGTGTGTGTGTGTGTGTGTGTTTTACAGAAAAATATGTAAGTTATAAATGCCCTTCATAGAATTTAGATATTTACTTCGTTTATAAGGAAAGTTATACCTACCTCATATAAGTATATGTTTCCTCCTACATATTCTGTTACTTATACATTTTCTTCTTTCTTTTTATGACCGCATATAGTGCATGTAATAGACATACGTTCCCTACTATCTACTATATGCACTACGATTCCGTACATGCATAGCCTGCTTATGATTTTTATTACACAATATATAGCCTAACAGATATAACTTGTATTTCTATTCAAATATATTTGGCAACTTTCCAGTCTGAACGGATAGTCTGACCCAACAACTCAAGGAGGAAATGATGAAACTGGGTATCTCTTTGAACGACTTGTGAATAGAAATACATACAGAAACAAAATTCAAATTCCTGAGGTTCTCTGCGGTGAGAAGAAGACGAGGGGAAAGGATTGAGAGAGAGCCTTCTGGCAGGAGAAGAAAAGGAAAAGATATTCGCGTGGTCCACGGCTGGCCTGTTCTTAAAAAAAAAAATTATATTTAAATGGCATGCAGAGAACGCGGATAGCTTTTTATCGACATGGTCAACCGTTACAGCACTTATGAATTGTGGTGTGTGTGTGTGTGTGAGAGAGAGAGAAAGAGAGAGAGAGAGAGAGATCGTGCATATAAAAAATATATGCATGCGTTGAAAATTAAATTTGTTTAGTGTCGAAAACAAACATTAACAATAAAAATAGTTGACAATTAAAAATTAAATTTGTTTCTAAAACAACAAATTTAAATTTAAATTTAAAAACAAATTACATTATTTTAAGAAAACGTTTGGCCATACGTCAAGTGCTACGTTTCCGTAAGTAATATCATTTTTATAAATAATTATGCCTTTTTGAAATGTAGACCTATTTGTTTCCTGATGGCATCGAAATATAATTTGTTAGTTTCTTTATCTTTCGAGTCGTAAGGTTTTATGTTAAATACTACTAAATGCACATATTTCTAACAAAAAGTTTTATTTTAGAAATAAAATGTATTAAATTGCTAATCAATCTGTAGTGTTTAGTTTTAGATCAAAACTGTTTAGCTTTAGTTTTCAGTATTCAAAGTTATAAGACTATAACAGCCCTCACTGACAGCAGTGTGTGTGTACCTTAATTTATTATCAGATAGAAATTTAAGATATATTGTACTGTACATGTTTTTTACAAAATTATCTTTTTAATTTATTTCACTGTAGCTTTATAATGAACATTACATTTATATTCCAAATTTGTTCCCTGTGTCCAAAAAATAATGCTAATGTTTATTATATTATGCAAGATTTATAAATTTTACGATATTGGATTTTTTACATAAAATATCGGTATGGAGAACCATACATGACTTCCATATTCTAAGATTTATATTAAAATCACTTTCGAAATGAAATATTACCATAGAAACTACTTCTTTCTACTTACTGCTTCAGCCTTAACCACAGTACTGTGGTCACTAACGTATACCACCTCACGTTATCGCACTCTTTTTTCACTGATGATGGAAGTCGATGGCATTGCCGAAACGTCTGGTTTTGTAGAAAACATTGGACTACGGCCAAATATCCCGGGAAGGAATTTTAACAAAAACTACTTCTTTGCTGCCGATAACGTTGTACACATATATATAAAAAATATGCATAAAATTAATTGCTTGTATAAGTTAATGATTGATCTTCATTAAGTAGTGCTCAAGTTTCCAAAGTTTTAATATTATGATGTCCGTAATTAAAACATCAGAGCAGGTTTAGTGTGTATGAGGGTACACCGTGGACAAAAATTTTCAACATTTCCTATTGAGCGTTGCTTAGAATAAAGCTGCGAATCTACAGTGTACGTTTCACAGAACAAACACGCGGAAAAGAAGGAGCGCTCCGAAGTCACTCATGGACCCTCAGCATCTTGCAGAGGGTTCATTCCCTAAAGACGAAAAGTCTGTCTCTGAATCGTTCCTCTGTAAACACGTGCAGTTACACTGCCCAGCGATCCACATGAAGCAAATCGCTATCCACGCTGGACACTTTTTCGGCTTGCACGCGTTATGTTGGTATGGGTTTCGGCACTTTCCATTTAAAAAGCGTGCAAATGTAAGAAAATAAATATGAATGAGCCCAGAAATAACGCGAATTTTGTGTGTGTGTGTGTGTGTGTGTGTGTGTGTGTGTGTGTGTGTGTGTGTGTGTGTGGGTGTGTGTGTGTGTGTGTGTGTGTGTGTGTGTGTGTGTGTGTGTGTGTGTGTGTGTGTGTGTGTGTGTGTGTGTGTGTGTGTGTGTGTGTGTGTGTGTGTGTGTGTGTGTGTGTGTGTGTGTGTGTGTGTGTGTGTGTGTGTGTGTGTGTGTGTGTGTGTGTGTGTGTGTGTGTGTGTGTGTGTGTGTGTGTGTGTGTGTGTGTGTGTGTGTGTGTGTGTGTGTGTGTGTGTGTGTGTGTGTGTGTGTGTGTGTGTGTGTGTGTGTGTGTGTGTGTGTGTGTGTGTGTGTGTGTGTGTGTGTGTGTGTGTGTGTGTGTGTGTGTGTGTTACATATAATATTTTTTAGTTAACAGATCACCATAATAAATATCGGTATGGAGTATATACATAGTATATATAGTATACATATACTATAAATATAGTATATACATGACTTCCATATTCTAAGATTTATATTTAAAATCATTTTCGAAATGAAATATTACCATAGAAACTACTTCTTTCTACTTACTGCTTCAGCCTTAACCACAGTACTGTGGTCACTAATGTATACCACCTCACGTTTTCGCACTCGATTTTCACTGATGATGGAAGTCTATGGCATTGCCGAAATGTCTGGTTTTGTAGAAAACATTGGACTAAGGCCAAATATCCCGTGAAGGAATTTTAACAAAAACTACTTCTTTGTTGCCAATACCGTTGTACACATATATATCAGTGGCGAAGTTACATGGAGGCAATTGAGGCAATGCCTACCCTAAAAAATTCTGTAGAATAAAAATTATAAATACGTATGAACTACATAACGTAAAGATTATACATTGTTACTGCGACCGTCAAATTTATTAAACCGAAACGTGCTTTATTGAGCGACCGCTAGATGGTGACAGGTGAGATTCGGCATAGTTCGTTAAAAGCGAATGAGGCAACCTGAACTTGCCTCAGCGTTTCATGTATACATCGTATGTAAGCAATGTAGTGGTGTGATAGGGAAGTGTAGGGAGGGGGGATTGTCCCGCGCTGTACACATAGAGCGTTGAGGCATGCCTCACTTCTGTGGTCCAAACAGTTAAGTTAAAGCGCCTGTGTTGTTTCTAAGTGTTTATTTTATGCGGTTATTAAAAGTGTCACTTATTCCGCTGAACTAACAGATGATCAAGATTGTTATTTGAATTATTTGTAACATTAAACATATATATAGAAACTAATCAAGTTTAAAAATTTGAAGTTCAATCAGTTGTATTATTGTGTATGACTAATACAAGGATTGTTCAATAGACACACGTATAGAGCTGTAAAGCATTTTTTATTCAACGATTTTAAAAGAAGTCTCCAATAACATTAAGACATGAGTTCCACTGTTGCGCTAACCTGTAGATTCCCTGCTAGTAAAATTCTTACGGCTGTTTGTGGAACCATTCGGTTACAGCAAACTCTACCTCAGCGTCCGATTTGACCCACCGTCCTTTTAGTGATTCCTTAAAAAAAATTTAAGATAAGATTTTTGCCTACCCATTCATTAACTACTAGCTTCGCCAGTAAGCAAATTGATGTCCATTTTTTCGGCTTGCACGCGTAATGTTGGTGTGGGTTTCGGCACTTTCAATTTAAAAAGCGTGCAAACGTAAGAAAATAAACATAAGTGAGGCCAGAAATAACGTGAATTGTGTGTGTGTGTGTGTGTGTGTGTGTGTGTGTGTGTGTGTGTGTGTGTGTGTGTGTGTGTGTGTGTGTGTGTGTGTGTGTGTGTGTGTGTGTGTGTGTGTGTGTGTGTGTGTGTGTGTGTGTGTGTGTGTGTCTTAGCTGCCTTTTTATTGCCGTATTAAATGAAAAATATTATATTACATTAAAATGAAAAAATTTTAATTTTAAATAATACAAAATTATTTTATTTTTAACAATTACCATTGTTTCAAAAAGTTTAAATAAATTTTTAAGTACTTTACTCTTGTTAAAACGTAAAAGGTTGCTGGTAAACTACCCCTTCCCCTTAACCGAACTTCACCAAAATCGAAAGTCCTTGAGACTTCTACAATTCAGGGACGTATGCAAAATATTATTTGATTCTGTTTGAATTTGCGGCTGTTATCGTTTGCCATAGAAAATACGCTTGATAAAAAACGTTGCTGGTAAACTACCCCTTCCCCTCAACCGATCTTCACCAACAACAATAGGTCTTGAGTACTCTACAAATCAGGGCTGTATGCAGAAAATTATTTGATTCTGTTTGAATTTGCGGCTGTTATCGTTTGCCATATAAAATACACTTGTTAAAAAAACGTTGTAGGTAAACTACCCCTTTCCCTTTACCGATCTTCACCAAAAACAATAGGTCTTGAGAACTCTACAATTTAGGGCTGTATGCAAATAATCTTTTGATTCTGTTTGAATTTGCGGCTGTTATCGTTTGCCATAGGAAATACCCTTGTTAAAACATAAAACGTTACAGGTAAACTACCACTTTCCCTTAACCGATCTTCACCAAAAACAATAGATCGTGAGTACTCAACAAATCAGGGCTGTATGCAAAAAAATATTTGATTCTGTTAGAATTTGCGGCAGTTATCGTTTGCCATAACTCAAACTCAAGTGTCTGTGTGTCTGTCTATAGATTTTTTTTCTATGGCAAACGATAACAGCCGTAAATTCAAAGATAATCAAATACTTTTTTGTATACAGCCCTGAATTGTAGAGTACTGAAGACCAATTGTTTTGGTGAAGATCGGTTAAGGGAAAGGGGTAGTTTACCTGCAACGTTTTTATTTATCAAGGGTAATTTTTTTTCTATGGCAAACGATAACAGCCGCAACTTCAAACAGAATCAAATAATGTTTCGCATATAGCCCTGAATTGTAGAGTTCTCAAAATCTTTTGTTTTTGGTGAAGATCGGTAAAGGAAAAGGGATAGTTTACCTGCCACATTTTATGTTTTAATAAGGGCAATTTTTTCTATGACGAACGATAAATGCCGCACATTCAAACAGAATCAAATAATGTTTCGCATACAGCCCTGAATTGTAGAGTTCTCAGACCTGTTGTTTTGTTTTTAAGATTAGTTAAGGGAAAGGGGTAGTTTACCTGCAACATTTTATGTTTTAACAAGGGTAATTTTTTTTCTATGGCAAACGATAACAGCCGCAACTTCAAACAGAATCAAATAATGTTTCGCATATAGACCTGAATTGTAGAGGACTGAAGGCCTTTAAATTTTGGTGAAGATCGGTTAAGGGAAAGGGGTAGTTTACCAGCAACATTTTATTTTTTAACAAGGGTAATTTTTTCTATGACGAACGATAACTGCCGTAAATTCAAATAGAATCAAATACTTTTTTGCACTCCTGCCTGAATTATAGAGTACTCAAGGGCAGTTAATTTTAGTGAAGATCGGTTAAGGGAAAGGGGTAGTTTACCAGTAACATTTTATGTTGTAACAAGAGAAATATTCTCATGACGAACGATAACTGCCGTAAATTCAAACACAATCAAATAATTTTTTACATATGTGCCTGAGTTGTAGAAGACTCAAGGCCTATTGATTTTGGTGAAGATCGGATACGGGAAAAGGGCAGTTTACCAGAAACATTTTTTGTTGTAACAAGAGTAAAGTACTTAATTTTGATAAATAAAGTATCCTGATAAGAAGATGTTAATAATCCACTGTAGAAACGTAGATGAAATATCTATAAATGAAGAGGCTAGTTGAACGGGGTGGGGGTAATTTTCTATAAATGAAAATTATAGTTGAAGGAGGAGGGGATAATTTTTATATGTGTACTACTTTATCGGCAACAAAGAAGTAGTTTGTTGTTGAAATTCCTTCCCGGGCTGTTTGGCCGTAGTCGAATGTTTTCTGCAAAACCAGACGTTTCGGCAGTGCCGTCGACTGCCATCATTAGTGAAAATCGAGTGCGATAACGTGTGGTGATATAGTTAGTGACCACAGTACTGTGGTTAAGGCTGAAGCAATAAGTGGAAACAAGTAGTTACTATGGAAACATTTCATTTCGTAAATGTTTTTAAATATAAATCTTAGAACATGGAAGTCATGTACGGTTCTCCATACCGATATTTTTTCTAAGTAGTGCACGCAATCTAAATAATTCTGAAGCAATGCAACGTTTTCGTGATGACACTTAACTCTACTAGACGGTATTTTCTCAACAGACAATACGTGATTATCTGATGGCTCGTAAGATGTACATCTGCTCAATTGTGCATCACCACTACGATTTTTAAGTTGTGTGTGTGTGTGTGTGTGTGTGTGTGTGTGTGTGTGTGTGTGTGTGTGTGTGTGTGTGTGTGTGTGTGTGTGTGTGTGTGTGTGTGTGTGTGTGTGTGTTTTACAGAAAAATATGTAAGTTATAAATGCCCTTCATAGAATTTAGATATTTACTTCGTTTATAATTAAAGTTATACCTACCTCATATAAGTATATGTTTCCTCCTACATATTCTGTTACTTATACATTTTCTTCTTTCTTTTTATGACCGCATATAGTGCATGTAATAGACATACGTTCCCTACTATCTACTATATGCACTACGATTCCGTACATGCATAGCCTGCTTATGATTTTTATTACACAATATATAGCCTAACAGATATAACTTGTATTTCTATTCAAATATATTTGGCAACTTTCCAGTCTGAACGGATAGTCTGACCCAACAACTCAAGGAGGAAATGATGAAACTGGGTATCTCTTTGAACGACTTGTGAATAGAAATACATACAGAAACAAAATTCAAATTCCTGAGGTTCTCTGCGGTGAGAAGAAGACGAGGGGAAAGGATTGAGAGAGAGACTTCTGGCAGGAGAAGAAAAGGAAAAGATATTCGCGTGGTCCACGGCTGGCCTGTTCTTAAAAAAAAAATTATATTTAAATGGCATGCAGAGAACGCGGATAGCTTATTATCGACATGGTCAACCGTTACAGCACTTATGAATTGTGGTGTGTGTGTGTGTGTGTGTGTGTGTGTGTGTGAGAGAGAGAGAGAGAGAGAGAGATCGTGCATATAAAAAATATATGCATGCGTTGAAAATTAAATTTGTTTAGTGTCGAAAACAAACATTAACAATAAAAATAGTTGACAATTAAAAATTAAATTTGTTTCTAAAACAACAAATTTAAATTTAAATTTAAAAACAAATTACATTATTTTAAGAAAACGTTTGGCCATACGTCAAGTGCTACGTTTCCGTAAGTAGTATCATTTTTATAAATAATTATGCCTTTTTGAAATGTAGACCTATTTGTTTCCTGATGGCATCGAAATATAATTTGTTAGTTTCTTTATCTTTCGAGTCGTAAGGTTTTATGTTAAATACTACTAAATGCACATATTTCTAACAAAAAGTTTTATTTTAGAAATAAAATGTATTAAATTGCTAATCAATCTGTAGTGTTTAGTTTTAGATCAAAACTGTTTAGCTTTAGTTTTCAGTATTCAAAGTTATAAGACTATAACAGCCCTCACTGACAGCAGTGTGTGTGTACCTTAATTTATTATCAAATAGAAATTTAAGATATATTGTACTGTACATGTTTTTTACAAAATTATCTTTTTAATTTATTTCACTGTAGCTATAACCTCTTCTCTTGTGTTATAACTTAGGGAACCCGCAATAATTGGATCTGCCAATTATACAGGCTGCCTTAGTTGTGACGAGCTGAAAATAATCACAACAAATAAAACAATTCTTATAGCAGGATATTAGGAAGGGGAGACTGTTGATTTATGCACTCAGTTTACTCGGTACTCAGATGACATCTCTTTATTACATTTGTTATGTGATTAAGTTCTCTATTGAAAGTTCTCAAACAATATAGTTTACTATATGATTATATATAGATATTACTCCTTTACAAAGGGCCCTCAAAATATGATGTACATCTATTTTATTTATTCCACGGATCCGGGATTGAATATATTAATCGACTAATGGTCACCTTGCCATATACAATACTGAAAATTTAACCATTTGAAGAATGGTTTTCATTAACCTTTTAAAACAACAAAACTTTTAGTTTAAACTTTTACTCTTTTGCTATAACCAGTGTTATTAGATTTTAGACTACATGTTACATATAATGTCTGTCTTTTAAAGTCTTTAATGTTATTACATTTAAAACAGAAGTTTTAAAGTCTTTAATATGATAAGTTAAATTGTCTTTTGTGGACTATAATTTTTGTAACTCTTAACCATGGAAGACAAGCCTCCATGTCACCTGTGTGTTTCCTGAAGTTGCTGCAGAATTGGTTCTTCGGTCCTCCGGGTGTTTCTTGAAGGTCTGTCGTTACCTTATCATACTGTGACGGTGAAGTTCTTGGAGTAAGTCAAATCATTCCGGGTGTGGTACACTCATCTCAGGCGACTGTAGTAACTCTTAGTAATTCTTGTAGTTAGAATACATTAATAGAAAGTTCGTTTCACTGTTATACACTTCACATGATTATAGATTAGTTGACTATCACCTTCTTGTTTGTAATACTGTATAAATTACATAGTTTGTTATTTTATAATAGAGAGAGATGTCATCACCACACAAATTACTTATTTAAATAGTCATTGAATCAAGCCTTTCACATTTTATATATATGCGTAGCGAAACAACGCTTTACGCTGCTTACGGCGTGAGCGCTCCATTGCAAGTGGCAGAAATAGTTAAGGGGGAGAGTAGTAATCTCAAGACAATTACTAGGCAACATAAAAGTAGTTCCGTGTTTCTAATTTAATTAAAGGACTAAAGTTTGATTAAATTATTAACTAGAGATATTCTTAGTTACAGAAGTTATCAAAGTACGTAACAGGGGTCTTATTTAATTATTTAAATAATAACAAATTTACAATAATACTTAGTTTATTTAGGGGTCAGAAAACAAGTTAATTCTGGTCAGTTCCTGTTTATGCAGGATTAAATAATAAGCTTTACCCTTTCTGTACAATTCCATTCCCTTTTATTTTATTATTAGACTTTATATTGTGACGATTTAAATAAAAGAAATAATCAAAATAATAAAAATTTTTAAAAATTAAGGTTGCGAGCTATTAAACCATTTAAATCTCACTGTATTAATATAAAATACCTGTATGTACTCAGTATGAGAGGAAGCAGTAATTAGTTAGTTAGAAGATACTCTAATAAAAAGATAAATTGTAAAGAGTTATTAATATCGTATTTAACCCTTTGCTTGTGAGCAGGCGCTGTCCTGTTGATTCCAGACTCGACATGTTTTCCGAGTCTTGTGTAAGTTAGAATAAGATCAAAAAAACCTAATGTTAATAATTAAAAATCTGAAGACACAGATAGTCGCTAAAACAACTGATTTAAATTATGTATATTTGTTTAGGGATAGTTTGTATAAATAAAAATGTTAACTTAAATATAGTTAGGAACTATATTCTCGCGCGGTAATTGCCCCACTACCATTTTGTCCAGTACCAGGCGAAGGGAGCAGAATTTCGCTCTCTCGCAATGGTGACTTCGTACAGTATAGAAATACTGTGCTCTTAAAATATGTTACCTATACTTTGTTTTACCTTAAGATAGTATACCAGAAATAGCTGCCTAAAGCATCTGGATGTGTTAACTAATATAGTTATGTAAATAAACAAGAGATTCAAAGTGTAAAACTCGAAACGTAAAAAAGGTGTACCACAAGATGACTTCGAACTTCAAGAAATAACAACACTTCCAACGTCATACCTGGAGATGTGAACTATCAGAAGCCACAAACTCTAGTACACGCGACAGAATATGCAGATCAGGACATCCGAGAATCTACAAGATCATCATAGAAGGTTCAACCTGCGAACTTTGGAGCCCTTTTCTGACGAAGACCAGACCGAGATAACGACGTAGCTGTTCCTGTTTCCCAAGACGGATACCCCAGGACGAGTCTTCTGCATACCAATTAAAAGGTGACTCGATAGCCTGTCTATCGAGGGTTACTAATATTTGTTACACAACACATCTTGAAAGAGACTTTTCAGAAACTATTAATTTTGTAAAGACTTATAAATTAAATCTAAGAATTTCATGTAACTATTCTAACTTCATACGTTGTAACAGTTTATATGCTAATGTAGAGTAATATAATTCAAGCAATAATACCATTCTTCCAATGGTTGAATAAAAGAAAGTCTTGCAAGCTAATATCATGAATTGATTATGACTAAAAGTTGTAATGAATAAATACCGAAGGTTACCCGGATCCGAGGTATAGCTATATAGAATCAATTTTGATCCCAAAGTTTAAAGAAACCTTTCAAATAACTTAATAATTGAATTAATAATATCATGGGATCTGTCAGTAAATGTTTAAATGTTAAATAAAGAGAAGTCTTCTTGTTACACACATATGAGGAGTGCTTAAATCAATTGTATACCTTGCCATTGTTTCCTTACACAGTTAGTAAGTAATTTGTTATATTAATTATTTGTGATACATTCTGTTACAACGTAGGCAGCCCATCTAATTAACGGAGTTTAATTACGATGGGTTCCCTGGATTTGTAACGCGGCGAAAAGACGTTACAATATTAAATATTATTATTATTTAATGATTGCAATAAGATTTAATTTAAAAATGTGAGATTTTATTAAGAATTTAAAATTTCTCAGCTTATACATTATCAACTTAATTAATTAACATATTTTTTATTAATGAAATCGTCACATAGCTTTATAATGAACATTACATTTATATTCCAAATTTGTTCCCTGTGTCTAAAAAATAATGCTAATGTTTATTATATTATGCAAGATTTATAAATTTTACGATATTGGATTTTTTACATAAAAATATCTGTATGGAGAACCATACATGACTTCCATATTCTAAGATTTATATTAAAATCACTTTCGAAATGAAATATTACCATAGAAACTACTTCTTTCTACTTACTGCTTCAGCCTTAACCACAGTACTGTGGTCACTAACGTATACCACCTCACGTTATCGCACTCTTTTTTCACTGATGATGGAAGTCGATGGCATTGCCGAAACGTCTGGTTTTGTAGAAAACATTGGACTACGGCCAAATATCCCGGGAAGGAATTTTAACAAAAACTACTTCTTTGCTGCCGATAACGTTGTACACATATATATAAAAAATATGCATAAAATTAATTGCTTGTATAAGTTAATGATTGATCTTCATTAAGTAGTCCTCAAGTTTCCAAAGTTTTAATATTATGATGTCCGTAATTAAAACATCAGAGCAGGTTTAGTGTGTATGAGGGTACACCGTGGACAAAAATTTTCAACATTTCCTATTGAGCGTTGCTTAGAATAAAGCTGCGAATCTACAGTGTACGTTTCACAGAACAAACACGCGGGAAAGAAGGAGCGCTCCAAAGTCACTCATGGACCCTCAGCATCTTGCAGAGGGTTCATTCCCTAAAGACGAAAAGTCTGTCTATGAATCGTTCCTCTGTAAACACGTGCAGTTTCAGATCCACATGAAGCAAATCGCTATCCACGCTGGACACTTTTTCGGCTTGCACGCGTTATGTTGGTATGGGTTTCGGCACTTTCCATTTAAAAAGCGTGCAAATGTAAGAAAATAAATATGAATGAGCCCAGAAATAACGCGAATTGTGTGTGTGTGTGTGTGTGTGTGTGTGTGTGTGTGTGTGTGTGTGTGTGTGTGTGTGTGTGTGTGTGTGTGTGTGTGTGTGTGTGTGTGTGTGTGTGTGTGTGTGTGTGTGTGTGTGTGTGTGTGTGTGTGTGTGTGTGTGTGTGTGTGTGTGTGTGTGTGTGTGTGTGTGTGTGTGTGTGTGTGTGTGTGTGTGTGTGTGTGTGATGATTGTTACATATAATATTTTTTAGTTAACAGATCACCATAATAAATATCGGTATGGAGAACCATACATGACTTCCATGTTCTAAGATTTATATTTAAAATCATATTCGAAATGAAATATTTCCATAGAAACTACGTCTTTCTACTTATTGCTTCAGCATTAACCACAGTACTGTGGTCACAAACGTATACCACCTCACGTTTTCGCACTCGATTTTCACTGATGATGGCAGTCGATGGCACTGCAGAAACGTCTGGTTTAACAGAAAACATTGGACTACGGCTAAAGAGCCCGGGAAGCAATTTTAACAAAAAACTACTTCTTTGTTGCCGATAACGTAGTACACATACAAAAAATTCTCCCCTCCACCTTCAACTATAATTTTTAATAATAGAAAATTACTCCCACCCCGTTCACCAAACTTCTTCATTTATAGATATTTCATCTACGTTTCTACAGTGGATTACTATGAGCTTCTTATCAGGATACTTTATTTATAAAAATTAAGTACTTTACTCTTGTTAAATCATAAAATGTTCCGGTAAACTACCCCTTTCTCTTAACCGATCTTCTCCAAAATCAACAGACCTTGAGTTCTGTATAATTCAAAAAGGTATGCAGAAGAGTAGTTGATTCTGTTTTAATGTACGGCAGTTATCGTTCGTCAAAAAAAAATTACCCTTGATAAAACATAAAATGTTGCTGGTAAACAACCCTATTCCCTTAACCGATCTTCACCAAAATCAATAGGTCTTGAAAACTCTACATTTCAGGGCTGTATGCAAAATATTATATGATTCTGTTTGAATTTGCGGCTGTTATCGTTTGCCATATAAAATACCCTTGATAAAACAAAAAACGTGTCAGGTAAACTACCCCTTTCCCTTAACCGATCTTCACCAAAAACAATAGGTCTTTAGTACTCAACAAAACAGGACTGTATGCAAAAACGTATTTGATTCTGTTTGAATTTGCGGCTCTTATCGTTTGCCATAGAAAATACCCTTTTAAAACATAAAACGTTGCAGGTAAACTACCACTTTCCCTTAACCGACTTCACCAACACCAATATGTATTGAGAACTCTACAATTCAGGGCAGTATGCAAAACATTATTTGATTATGTTTGAATTTGCGGCTGTTATCGTTTGCCATAGAAAATACCCTTGTTAAAACATAAAACGTTGCTGGTAAACTACCCCTTTCCCTTAACCGATCTTTACCAAAATCAACAGATCTTGAGAACTCTACAATCTAGGGCTGTATGCGAAACATTATTTGATTCTGTTTGAATTTGCGGCTGTTATCGTTTGCCAAACAAACAAAATTACCCTTGATAAAAAAAAACCGTTGCCGGTAAACTACCCCTTTCCCTCAACCGATCTTCACCAAAAACAATAGGTCGCGAGTACTCTACAAATCAGAGCTGTATGCAAAACATTATTTAATTCTGTTTGAATTTGCGGCTGTTATCGTTTGCCATAGAAAAAAATCTACAGACGCACACAGACACTTTTCGAAAAATGACTTTTTTTCATGTTTTGAGTGTAGTACAATCATATTCTGCAATAATCTCGAACACGATTTTTTTTGTCATCACCATACTTCCATTTCCTTAAGGAACATGGAAGTAATATGAATATTGTCTAAATAGATAGTTTTATTTTTCAATTTTAATCTTTAAAAACATATGTGTGTATAAACATGAATGTTAATTCAACTTTATTCACAAGGAAAAATTAACTAAAATTTATGAAACCTGATCTACGATATTTCTAACATGTTGAAATGATACAAACATCAATGATTTCATTAACACTTATGCGTATAAGTGCTGACATCTGATACAATCAGACGCATCTTATTATACCTTCAGATGCACAATAAGATAACTGCTATACCTTCAATACGAGCAGGCCTTATATTTAATTTTGAATACCAGAAAAACATTTTATAAAATGTTGTCTGCACAGAAATCATGTAGATGTTAAATTGTAATTCTTAAGATTTTGTAATTTTATTTAATTATTTTCAAGTGTAAGAGTTAAATTCTGTCAGCATAGAAAATAGTTACCGCAAACATAAATGTAACTGTATAATAGCACTGGCAGATGGAAGAGTAAATATTAGTCCACGCTGTTTGGCATGGTGCCAGGGCATATATTTGTGAGCAGTGCCAAACAGACGTGTGTACCAGACCTACCAGCCAAACACGTCAGTAATTCCTTATTAATTTCATTGATGTGGGCTTATAATGGAATGAATGTCATTTGTAAATATATAAAAATAAATTATAGAAGCGGTACCACACAAAATTGATATTGGCGTTTTTTAATCCCTTCTAGAAACTTTGCGGAAGTTTTATTGAAGAATACATGCATATGGCCATTCTAATACAGATTTTTTACACTTATGCCTCCGTATGATACTTAACGAGTCTGTAATGTTTAGTGGACCTAATCATAGCAGTAACATTCAACGATGGAATTACAAGCGAGAGTGCAAATTTAAAGCGCTTCTGTGATATACGTTCAATCCGATTGGATAATTTCTATACAAATGACGATTTCCTTAAAGTCAAAACAATTAACTTTAAAATATTTTTCTAATTGTCTGGAAAATATAATAAATAAGTGTATTTATAAAAAGATACCTTAACCATATAATTATGAAACAATAAATTACAAAAATGGAATGATAAGAATTATGAAATAAGCAAAAATGGAAACAAAAAAATCATACATCCTTTTTGAGCATACAGTGTTTGCGCGTATATTGTGAAATGTTTTAAATTAATAAAATGAGAAAATACTTAGTTCGTTACTTTTTACTTCCATATTCCTTAAGGAATGAAGTATGGTGATGGCAAAAAAAATCGTGTTCGAGATTATTGCAGATTCTGATTCTACTACACTCAAAACATGAAAAAAAGTCGTTTTCCGAAAAGTGTCTGTGTGTGTGTCTGTCTGTCTGTGTGTCTGTGTCTGTAGATTTTTTTCCTATGGCAAACGATAACTGCCGCAAATTCAAACAGAATCAAATAATTTTTTGCATACAGCCCTGATTTGTAGAGTACTCACGACCTATTGTTTTTGGTGAAGATCGGTTGAGGGAAAGGGGTCGTTTACCAGCAACGGTTTTTTTTTATCAAGGGAAATTTTTTTTTTGGTAAACGATAACAGCCGCAAATTCAAACAAAATTAAATAATGTTTCGTATACAGCCCTGAATTGTAGAGTTCTCAAGATCTATGGTTTTTGGTGAAGATCGGTTAAGGGAAAGGGGTAGTTTACCTGCAACGTTTTATGTTTTAACAAGGGTATTTTCTATGGCAAACGATAACAGACGCAAATTCAAACAGAATCAAAAGATTATTTGTATACAGCCCTAAATTGCAGAGTTCCCAAGACCCATTGTTTTTGGTGAAGATCGGTTAAGGGAAAGGGGTAGTTTACCTGCAGCGTTTTTTTATCAAGGGTATTTTCTATGGCAAACGATAACAGCCGCAAATTCAAACAGAATCAAATAATTGGTTGCATACAGCCGTGATTTGTAGAGTACTCAAGACCTGTAGTTTTTAGTGAAGATCGGTTAAGGGGAAGGGGTAGTTTACCTGCAACGTTTTTTTATCAAGCGTATTTTCTATGACGAACGGTAACTGCCGCATATTCAAACAGAATCATCAAATAATTTTTTGCATACGTCACTGAATTGTAGAGGACTCAAGGCCTTTTGATTTTGGTGAAGATCGGTTAATGGGAAGGGGTAGTTTACCTGCAACCTTTTACGTTTTAACAAGAGTAAAGTACATGAAAATTCATTTAAATTTTTCAAACAATGGTAATTGTTAAAATAAAATAATTTTGTTGCCAGGCAATAAAATTATAATTTTTTCATTTTAATGTAAATCTGTACATAGTATAAAGTAAAGTCGGTGCGTTTTCTCTCTGTGTTTGAAATCGCTAATCTCAGGAAGTACTGAACGGATTTTATTCAAGTTTTCGCCAATAGATAGAGTGTCTATCGAGGAACTTTTATGTGTATAATTAATACATATATGTTGTACATTAGCTTAGCTATCACGGTTTATGTCAAGTAAGTGGTATAGTTTACATCTTATATATAAAAATGAATGTTTCTTTGTTTGTCCCGTATGCGTTCCTATACCATTCATCCGATTGCGATGAAACTTCGGTGAGTTGTTGTGCGCACGTCCGCGAAGGTTTCTTCCACATCTCCTCCTAAACCACTGTACCGATTTCAACCAAACTTGGCACAAATATTTTACGCAACGGGAGAACCAACATAGGATAGATGTTTTTTCGATGGGGTCCTTTTGGGGGTTCTTTGGGGTCTTCCACTTCGCCTCCTAAACCACTGGACCGATTTCAACCAAACTTGGCACAAATATTTTACGCAAAGGGAGAACCAACATAGGACAAGTGTTTTTTTCGATACGATCCTTTGGGGTCTTCCACGTCTCCACCTAAACCATTGGACCGATTTCAACCAAACTTGGCACAAATATTTTACGCAACGGGAGAACCAACATAGGACAGGTGTTTTTTTCGATACGATCCTCTGGGGGGTCCTTTGCGGTCTTAAAAAACTATTAGATCTGGTTACTATGGCAACCCAATAGAATAGATTCTGTTCTAAATATATTATCGCATTAAATTGAAGACCACGCGAACGAAGTTGTGGGGAACAGCTATTTATTTTTAAGAAGCCTACTTTAATTAAACTTTATTAATTAAACTAACATTTTCATTACGTACAACGTGAAACTCCGTAGCGAAGCACGGGTTTTCTGCTAGTCATGTATAAGAGAAAATATATCGTGCGTGGCAGGCAAGCATATCTCAGTTATGTACTGTTTACGTTTCCATTTTATTATTATCACTACCGCAATAAAAAGGCAGGGAAGACACACACACACACACACACACACACACACACACACACACACACACAATTCGCGTTATTTCTGGCCTCATTCATGTTTATTTTCTTACATTTGCACGCTTTTTAAATGGAAAGTGCCGAACCCATACCAACATAACGCATGCAAGCCGAAAAAGTGTCCAGCGTGGATAGCGATTTGCTTCCTGTGGATCGCTGGGCAGTGTAACTGCACGTGTTTACAGAGGAACGATTCAGAGACAGACTTTTCGTCTTTAGGGAATGAACCCTCTGCAAGATGCTGAGGGTCCATGAGTGACTTCGGAGCGCTCCTTCTTTTCCGCGTGTTTGTTCTGTGAAACGTACACTGTAGATTCGCAGATTTATTCTAACCAACGCTCAATAAGAAATGTTGAAAATTTTTGTCCACGGTGAACCCTCATACACACTAAACCTGCTCTGATGTTTTAATTACGGACATCATAATATTAAAACTTTGGAAACTTGAGCACTATTTAATGGAGATCAATCATTAACTTATACAAGCCATTAATTTTATGCATATTTTTTATATATATGTGTACAACGTTATCGGCAACAAAGAAGTAGTTTTTGTTAAAATTCCTTCTCTGGATATTTGGCCGTAGTCCAATGTTTTCTACAAAACCAGACGTTTGGCAATGCCATTGACTTCCATCATCAGTGAAAATCGAGTGTGATAACATGAGGTGGTATATGTTAGTGACCACAGTACTGTGGTTAAGGCTGAAGCAGTAAGTAGAAAGAAGTAGTTTCTATGGTAATATTTCATTTCGAAAATGATTTTAAAAATAAATCTTAGAATATGGAAGTCATGTGTGGTTCTCCATACCGATATTTGTACAATCAATACACTTCTTAACTTCGAATATTTTTCAAAGTCACTGGAATATATTAGCCGAGAATATCCCTTAGTCTCGCTGCTGACACAGTTTGGTGAAAATATACCATAAATGACACAAATACATAATGTGTGTGTGTGTGTGTGTGTGTGTGTGTGTGTGTGTGTGTGTGTGTGTGTGTGTGTGTGTGTGTGTGTGTGTGTGGTCACGTGCGCGGGTGTTGAGAGAGTCCACTCGCGTGTGCGTGTTTGTCTCTAATATAGGATACGGATATTTCTCGTAATTTTAGGTGTATACTTTATATATCATAATAATATTAGTAGCCACGTTGCCAGGATTCGAGACATGCAGATGTTTGCTGTGTAACTAACAGGATCTCATGTTTGCATCGTATAAGAAAAAGAAAAGTTTCAGCGTAATCCCTGCAGGTTTATCGTTATACAGCGCCGAGGCGCTCCCTGCAGGACGTAAAATATTGTTACTGACACCTCAGAAACAATTCTCTTACTAAAGTTATTTCACGCATAATAAAATTTCTTTTTCGAGTAAAAATAACCCCTTATATTCAGATGATACAGTTGCTTACTCGACGCGGGTGGGAAATCTATTATGACTCTCAGTATTTTCTTTGATATACTTTACATTTAAATCAATTCGTGCCGCAAAACATTCATGTGACACATTATACAAACAAAAAATGATAACTGGCAGTAACTATTGTTAATTAAATTTTATCTTAGAGATAAGTGTGCTTCAAGAGAAATTATTTCATTTGTTACAATTTAAACCAATGACTGTCTACGTTAGGCGGTGAAGTTAAAACCGTCACTATCTAATCAAAAAGCCTTAAACTGCATACACCACGACCGCCACCTTTATCGCTGATACGGTCATCCTAGGGTAATGGACAATCAACCCTAACCACAATAAAATGGTGAGTGTAATTTTAAAATCAAGAATACCAAGGTCTGCCACCAAGTTAACATCAACGGAGCTCCTATTCCTGTTAAAACGAGGAAATTTATTGGCGCTTGAGAGAAAATCTAAATTATCGCTGGAAAATAAGGCATTAATTTGCGAAACAGGGTGTTCTGTGTGGGACAAACAGTTGTGGGGATACACAAAATTATCCAGTATAAGCATCCTGCAGAGATTCTAATTGAAAGTCCTTCGATTACTGGTGGACACCAGCTATATATGTAATCGGATAATCCCTGAAAATCACGGAATTTCAATCTTCCAGGAAAAACGTATCGTCTGTTTTCATGACAACCTCAGTATTAAGTGCTCTTATTACTGCCACACTCACAAGAGGACTGAGGAGAAATAGACAACATGCCTCAAATAAACAATTAACAGGTGGGTCGTAAAACACCTCTAGCTGGGTGCTGGGTATAAACACCACTGAGTCCTTCAATATAATATCGTTCCTCTAGTTTACTTAATACTATGTAAGAAATATGGAGAGTAAATTTCTAATACTCAATAAAGAATTGCCTGATCCACTACGCAGGTTATACACCAAAGCCGAGATTATTACGCTCACACCTTGAAACAATGTTATTTACTTTTTATTTTGTTTTTATTTTTTTAACAATAATGTTCTTTGTTGTCGATTAACTCATGTTTATAAATAACATTTACACCATTGTCTGTACATACAAAATATGTTCACCATATCAACATTATATAGATGTTATCATCAAAAGTATATAAAAATTTATGTAGGCCTACCTACGTATGACGCCCTGTCTCGACATAATATTAACTTATTTAACAAAACGTCGTCATACGCTTCTGCAAGTCAATGAAGGATAAGCTTGTTATTAACATTTTGTTTTTCATAAATTATTTAAAAAACAAAAATCTTATAATCACAAAAGGGACCCGAATAAAAACAACTCTGGTCTTCCAATTCTAATATCCCTTCGTTGACTGTTTTTTTTTTCTTATTCTCCCATAGACAATAATATTGTTCTTGAAATTCTACAGCACACTGAAATATCCGGCAAAGCTACCAACCTACAAACATTTCTTTCAGATTATCAAAACTTAGTGTTTAGAACAAAGTTTTTAGGGAAATTGCTCATTCAAAGTAAGTGGCTAAAGTAAGAAACTAAAACGAACTCAAAAAATTATTCAAATGCACTAGGCATTTCTATGTTACATTTGCATATTTTGTTTGTTTGGACGTGGTTAAGCTTACGGCTACTACAAAATGATTGAGACAAATAACACTGAAACTGCCAAACCATTGCTAAACCATATTGTTACGACGGTCTACTTGATAGTTGTAGGTACAGTGGAAACAAAATACAAGATACCAATTAAGTCACTAACCAACAGCTTTAATTTTCACAGTTAAACAGTTCGTAGTTAACAACACAGTCTCTTACAGCAAATCAAATAAAAATTGTTCACACGCAATAAAATGTCAGTGTGTACGACGCAATTAATTGCAACCTTGACACAGTCCGCGCGACTGGCGGCTTCCAGAAAATCTCGCGAATGCGTCGAGAATCACGTATGCCACACACATTAGAGACAGATTCTTCCGGAACATTCGACAAACACGTAGACTGTTCTGTAATGTAATACTGCCTCCTCCTGTTCGTCCCGAACTGGCAAACCGTCTCTGAAGTAATACTCGACCAGGCGATCTAGGTGGACGTCCTTGCGAAAGATAATTCTCCGGTTCTTCGAATTCAGTCTCGTGTGATCCGAACATCACGTTCCCAGGAATACAAGTCTTCCGCTAAACCACTAGTTTTGCAGGAACCACTCCCGTTGCGTTATGTAATGATGACCTAAACACCACTGGCTGATCCAAGTCTGTTTGGTTCTCGTCAACAACCTCTTGCGTAACCTCATCTTCAGCCACTTTTCCCTCGGGCGCTTCTATCAGCTCAGGAACAAGCAAGAGTTTTGTCTCGACACCTATAGTTGGCTTTCCAATCACTTCTTTTGTCGTTACACTTATTTGTATTTCCTCTGCTAGTTCTTCCTCCATTTCCGCTTTCAATAGGGAGGGTTCCCCTTGACCAGACCTATTGACTTTTTCTTCGGTCAATGCCACTTGCTTAATCGAATGGTTGGTAGACCCTGTCATTTTAGCCATGCAAAGCTTTATCTTCTCTTGGCCAACCTTCAGGACATTCTCTCTTAAGTCCACAACGAACCCGTAAGCATTCATAACGTCCGTGCCAAGAATCACTTCATCGACAATGTCTGCAACAAGCATTTGGTGGCTAAACTCGAGAAGACCCAGGCGTACACGTACGTCTATCTTTCCTAACACATTGACGGAGCTTCCAGTCAATTTGAGGCCGTCGGTAGCTGACTAAGTCAGCGCGCACAATGGACACTGTTGCGCCCGTGTTACTGTAAATGATGTTGGTTTACCTTCCGCAAATCCATTAACAATCAAGTTTCCACTGGTCTTATGTAGCGTGGAAACTGTGTGCTGTTCTGGGACTTTACTTCTCCAATTGATGCGATCATTCTCTTCTCTCGGTTTCTTCTTCTCCCAACAGTCTACCTGTACATGACCACGTTTCCCACAGTTGTAACACTTCGGTCTTCTGTCTTTATCCCATCGTTCAAATCGTTGCGACTCTCTTGAACTTCTGAATTGTTTGTCCGACAACATTGTTTTTTGCACCCATCGTAACGGCAATGTAATACACGGATCTTCTGACTGCAATGTGATGGCACAAACCCATTAATGTAGCGGGACGCTGACTTGGCAGCTTCAAATCTAGGGCGTGAACAAGAGCTTCTGACCTATTTCGGTGTCTTGCCATTCGTAACACTTGCTGAAGTTCACAATCTCCGATGCCATCAATAAATGTCTGCACCGCAAACCTTATTCAAAAATCTTCTGGTGCTTCAGGATAGGCCAATCTAATCAGTCTGTCGATACTTGCTTCCCCGGAACGTTGTCATCTTGTTCTCAACTGAGCGTAGTACACATCTCGCAAATGTTTATCACCGTAGCGTACTTCTAGAACTTTTATCAATTCGGCAAAGATGTTCTGGCTGTCAGGTAGCACTTTCTGTAGTAGTTCTGCCGCGGGTCCTTTTAATGCGAGAACGAGTGAGACTGCCTTGTCTTTCTCTGTCCAATTATTTGCGCATGCAGCAGCTTCAAATTGGCGGAGGTACATTGCCCAGTGACTGCTTCCGTCAAAGGGTGGAGCTTTGACATGAACTGTCCCTACTGCAGACAAAGTGACTTTCTCTATTAACTTATTTTCTGCGTCTTTTTCTGTCTTTATCAGTGGTACAGTCTGTTCACAAAGTTGTTTTGGTCGTAACTTCAGGCACTCCTCGACTTCATTTTTAATCTACTCTTTTATATTTGTAATCGAGTCTTCTGTTTTTGTTGACATAGCTTTTTCCACACTCGTGACTGATTTTTCTACTTCACCTATTTTATTAGACATCGATTCTTAAACACTCGAGACAGATTTTTCTACTTCAACTATTTTTAATGTCATTGATTCTTGTATCTCTTATTTTAGTAACTTGTTTATTAAGCTCACCTCGTAGGAGACCCAATTCTGCGGTACTATGTTCTTGAATCTGTTTCTGCTCCTCTATTAATGCTTTGATGCCTTGTGTTTCACGCTTCCGTTCCTCTGCCTCCTGTCGTCGTCTTCTTTTGTCTCTTCTCTTTCCTGCTTCCGTTTTTCATCCTGTCGTTTTTCTGCTTCTTCCGCCTCCTGCCTGCATTTTTCATCCTGTCGTTTCTCCATCTGTAACAGCAGCGCCTGTAAATTTTCCATCATCTGACTGGCATCCATTGTTTTCCGATTAATTACGAATTACACTCACTCACTTACAATCACACTCGTCTTGTATAAAGTGTCCACTGTTTCCACTGTTAACCGTTCTATCCCAGTTCTGACACCACTGTTACGACGGTCTACTTGATCGTCGTAGGTACAGTGGAAACAAAATACAAGACACCAATTAAGTCACTAATCACCAGCTTTAATTTTCACAGTTAAACAGTTCGAAGTTAACAACACAGTCTCTTACAACAAATCAAATAAAAATTGTTCACACGCAATAAAATGTCCATTAATATTAAACACAATTATATTACAATTATCCCGCCCGATTATTAAACACTCACTAATAACCACTTGAATGCACACAGTAATATCGCCCGATAATAACTCGAACCGCACTGTAAATATATCGCAACTATAACTGAAAACTAAGGCCGCTGCCGCCTAGTATTTATACAGCGCTAACAGACCAGAAGGTTCCAAATTGCGTCTTAGCGCCAGTGTGTACGACGCAATTAATTGCGGCCTTGACACAGTCCGCGCGGCTGGCGGCTTCCAGAAAAATCTCGCGAATGCGTCGAGAAACACGTATGCCACACACATTAGAGCGAGATTCTTTCGGAACACTCGACAAACACGTAGACTGTCTTGTAATGTCGTAAAAATATCTTGTATGGTCGTCCACTGTAAAAATTATTCATTTTCACACATGTAGCCTATACAATAACAGCTGATTCTTCTTAGAGAGTTACGTCATTTCTGAATGATGTAGACAAACATTTGTTCAGATTTATTAACATTCTTAACATTTTTTAATATTAGTAATATAGTGTTCTCTTAAGTATGGATGAAACATATCTATTAGTAATCAGTAAATATTATCTTCTTCAAAAGGTGCCATCTTCTTCTTTTCTACATCTTCTCAAGGTTGGAGACAGTAAGACAGTTGGTAGCTGGTAACTCTTTCTTTTTGTAAAAGCGCCTAGTTGTTGGAGTTTTGGAATATTTACTTCGTTCTTTAATTCCGTGTCTCTTGTAAAATCTACACGGGAAGACACCATTAGAATTTATTACCATTAGAATATTTTATTATTATTAGATACTAATATTAGTTAGAATTTCTTTTTATTTTTATTATTTAATATTCTTTTATATTAGTGTTGGTTTAAGTGTATTAGGATTTAAATTTAGAGTTTATTGTTTTTATACTATAGGCGTCCTCCCAGCGTACATTGTCTTATTACATTTAATATTTATTATTTACTCACATTTCACTGCAAACGTTCTTGAAAGTGATGGGTACAGTGTGGTAAGATACAAGCCGTATTACCTTCGTTGTCTAACAAGAACTAAAACAAAAAGTGGTGCATCACTATTTAGCGGATGACCTACAGTAGCCAGTTATGGGTACATTCTTCTTCTAATCCCCTTACTGTCATACTTCAACTCCCTTACTTCTTTCAACTCTCTGGTTCCATTTTAGTCGCAGTCTACCTCATTCGTTTTCTGCCGTTTAGTTGAGTTCTTTCGGTGACATGAATTACCGTTTCCTTCATGTTCTTTCCTTCTCGTATCTCTTCACTGTGTGTGTGTGTGTGTGTGTGTGTGTGTGTGTGTGTGTGTGTGTGTGTGTGTGTGTGTGTGTGTGTGTGTGTGTGTGTGTGTGTGTGTGTGTGTGTGTGTGTGTGTGTGTGTGTGTGTGTGTGTGTGTGTGTGTGTGTGTGTGTGTGTGTGTGTGTGTGTGTGTGTGTGTGTGTGTGTGTGTGTGTGTGTGTGTGTTCCATGCTGTAAACTCCGGTAGCTCGCACGAAAGTCCATTTCCATCGCTTGATTCATTTTCAATTCTTGTCATTGACAATCCAGAACTCCGATCCGTAAGTAATAATGGGCTCAATGATAGTCTTGTAAATGTTTTCCCTTTGTTTACAGCCCGATCTTAGCCGACCAAAGAAGGCAGTTTAACTTGCTTATCGTGCTTTAACGCAGATTCACTCGAGGTTTTATATTTTTCTGACAGTTACCGTCCTGGCCCAAATGTAAGTTACTTCCCAAATACGTGTATAATTCGCATTGTTTTATGATTATGTTGCCAGGTAGTTGAGTTGAGTTGTCGTAGGTTGAGCTCCTATAGTTAAGTATTCAGTATTTTTTATGTCCAGCCTCAGTCTCATCTGTTGTGCTCGTCTATTAATTTTGCCATTGTATAAGAAATGTCTTCTCACCGGTAGACACAACCACTTAGTCATCCGCGAATAAAAGCTGCATAATCATTGGTCGCCTAACCGAGTTGCAATTCTGTTCTATTTGGGCCTCCAGGTCTGCAGTGAACTGTGTATAGATATTTTAAATAAAGTTGGAGACAGGCAACATCCTCGTTTCATTCCCTTGCTAAACAACTAAGCAAATTTGTCTAAAACTGTAAAAATTATTTGTTTTATTTTATTCAAACAGTTTTTGCTACAGTCTATTTCTTGATGCATATAATATATTTAATACCGTATTTATACCCGAACTTTACCCTAAGATGTTTTTTTCTTATTTTGAATATGTTTTGGGAAACTTATTGTTCCCATCCTCAGCCTTCTTAATTTTGAATCTTATTGTAATATTCTTAATCTGTTTAATTTATTATAAAAATATTCTTATTTCATTATTTTAATTCAAACATTGATATAATTATTGTACTGTTTTTTATTGTATATGCTGAAACGCGACAACAGAGTCACACAACCGAGAAAAGGGAATTCAAAATTATTAAATCAACTTTGTTAAGTAAACAAAAACGAAAGAATTTATTGTTTTTAGTGTCACTTAAAGATCTAATTTCGTAATTCTTACTTATATCAACTGTCTTCTGTTAAAAAACTTTTTTTTATAGAAATATTTTTTCGAAATGGACGCTACAATGATCTCCAGGAGCGTAACAGGATATCGATGGCCCATGAGCACATTGGGAAGCGAGTGCACAAGAAGATTAAGATAATGGTTGCCAAAATATTTCTGATTGTAGCATTTTATGATAAATTCAGAAATCATGTTTACTTAGTGATCATTTTATAATTCACCACACACACACACACACACACACATATACATAGGGTCTATATGTATTGCAACAGTACAAATGTATAGGGTACTGTGCATTGCACAAAGTAATTAAAATCATTAATTAAAGTAAATAAATAATTCATATTGTTAGCAATAATAATTCAGCTTTCTATCTGAACGGTAAAAGGAACGACCAAATTTCATGTTGGGACAGGCTGATCACGCCACTCTGCTATGTCTATATACACGTGTATATTACATGTGTGTGTGAAACCTGTCAATTCCTGAAAAGCGTCACCCTTGTTGAACGCTATTAATTATATGAATTTATTTATTTTGTAAAGATTGTGTGCATAATATCACAAAACCAAATACGCCAAAGTGTGTATAAAAATAAGACGCAAATATGTATAAAAAATAGTGTGATAAGAATAAAAAGTGCGATTGTAGTAAAAATAAATATAAATAAAACTTATGTTAATTAAGATAAAGAAAAACGGTTTACACAGTGAACACATAAAAATTGCCGACAAGATGAATATCGGGTAATGTGCAAAAGACTTCGCATATCGCGAAGACAAGCGAATTAAGTGTGAAAAGAATCGTGTTTAAGAAGGGACGCCAACGACAGACTCTGACATGCAGAATATTATCGAAACATGATTTTAGCGCCCTAGGGTATAAATACACGAGACGCGCTAACTTAATTCTCTTTCTCATACATCTACCGTGGCAGGCGGAGGCTCTGCCCAGAGACAACAACTCTTTCACAATCAACCACAGCAGCAGCCGGAGGTTCTTCACGACTACTCATCACTTTCGTGAGAGCACCTGCAACCTGAGGCCATGACAGGAGACGAGGGAGCAGCAAAGTACATGAAATAGAATCCAGCGTACGGGACGAGGCGACGGACGAAGGACGAGGATCAAGGACTCCAGGGCTACACGACTACAAAGGAGCATCCAGGATCGACGACCTAGGACCGAAGAGGACACGCTGCCTATTTACCACGACAATAAGGTGAAAAACAACCATGTATTTGTAAAACAAAGACTCACATAAAGACAATATAATTAACGATGTAAAAAGAGAGACAATCTAATTCAAAGATGAATTAATTCATTTTGCAAATGTAAATATTTATTTGCATAGTAATTAGGGGAATGTTTTAAAATGTTTTAAACTATAATTTTGAATCAATAACTTAGTCATTGATATTTGAATTAATATAAAAGTAATAAGTAAATTTTTATTAGAAAACAAAGCAATGCATATGCTTTGAAATTAGAAATTAGATCATTAGAAAGAGATTAGATAATCTAATAATTATCACACTAATGAGCAAGCTGAGAGCAATATTAGATAATTATAAATGTTTATTATAGTATAAGATTGTATATTATGTCTATGTGTAATATGAGATTATCAATTATATGTAATAATTAGATGTGTGCTACGACTACACACACAAGCAAATAATAATGATATTTTAAATCGCAACCGAATAAGAAATTTTTGATTAATAAATTTTTAAAAGATTTTAAACTATATTATATTGTGTTATTATTATTACGATTACACCTATAATAATTATATAGCGTAAGTAATGCTGCAAAATTAAATAGCTCACAAGAAGTTGGGGGCTCAGCAACAAATAACGTAAAATAAATGGCTCCCAAGAACGTGGGGCTCACATTTACTTAACGTTGTAAAAATATATATTATATGACATTTTGATGGAAATTAATATAATATCTTGTATCATATTATGTCGATCTTATTGCACCGTAACTCATATTGAATAAATTTTTCGTTTGACATGTGGTATGGAAAATGTTATGACTGATGATGGGAAACTTGTCGTATCAGCAAAAACAATAAGACACAAAACGGATTACATTAAGTTAGTTAACATATTGCGAACTGGAGACTATATATAATGTATCTTATACTGTGTTTTGCTGTACGCTTCTTTGTGACCGAATCGCTCAAAGCCACAGACAGGCATATTTTCGGAGCCATTGCTCCGATAAAAGAGATTTTGCCTTTTAGGAATCTTTTAAACCGAGAAGTATATAAAAAGCTTTAGAAACAGTGGTTTATGTTTTGTGTGCCGTCAAAACGGTCGTGACCATGAAGTCGTGAAAAATATAACTAGGTTACGCCTTAGTAACAGTTGAGTTGCTACGAACAATGCGTTTCCTCTGCATTGCTTTAAAAGTAAATTCCTTTAGTGATTCCTCAACACGTTTGCATGAAATCAGGGCATACAATGTACTTTAGTAGAGAATTAACAAAGATCGTTCAATCAAGAAAATAATTAAAATGAGAAAACACAATTTATCAGTTAGTAACAGCAAAAATGTTTTAAATTCTACCTTCACAAACTCGATTAACAATAAAAACTCAAGAGAAACAGAACGAACGAACACACAGACGTAAAACTTACATTTAAAAAATATTGATTTAAAAAAGTGATTGCAAACCCATCTTATAATAATCATTAATTCATTCAATAACCAATCGTACACATGATCTTAAATTCTTCTCACTAAATTCGGTTATTAATCTTCTCTACAGTCAGCTTCATTGTGATATACCGTGACCGTTTTAGCCCAACATTTGAAGATACCGGTTAATAACCAAAATATTTAATAATTTTCTTATAATATTAAAAAAAACCTATTACAATTAAACAGTTTCTGTTTTATATGAATTTCCTTCAAACTTCTAAATTTTTAAATGGTGTGAAAAAAACGCGGACACAAGCTTCACTTAATTATGTCAGACACAAAAGAAATTAGTGTAATATATACAGAACATGTGTGCCGTTAGAAACTGATTTTGCAACGTAACATAATAATATTTGATGGAACAACAATTAACAACATAGCATACAACAATTAGTTGGTAATGTAATTTAATTCAAATATGCCTATCATTTTGCAACGCTCTATTCTCAAAAAAAAATGTTGAGAATACCTAAAAGAGTGATCGGATTCTCTTCAATACATTGCCAATGACAAATAACACTTAGACATTATGTCCCTGTTCATTGTAGTATTATGTTCCTATTATGTACTGCATTATTTCATTGAAGAAATGGCCATAAGCTATATTATAAAGTCAGTTTACAATAATATATTTTACACGACGTTTAGGACAATTACAGAAATATCTCTAGTATTTCCGAAAGTATTGTTACAAGAATTGTTATTCTTCGTATACGTCTTTCATTACAGCTAAATATGATTACATATTCCAAGTTCAGTTATATACTTGTATTTTAATAAAAATTTGCTACTGTTATGCAAGAACCTGTTTAAAACATTTATATCACACAAAAGTAATAACGGCTGGTCAAAAAGTCATGCAATCCCGAATTTGAAAATGTTGTTTTCGACAGTACGGAAATATAATAGATACTAGGGGTGTGACTTTGAAAGTACAAAATTTTTTTCTTAACATGGCAGAATGAGTTTCACTTTGACATGGCAGAATGTAATTGTACTCCAAAGAGTGTGCTGTTTAGTTGTAGGCCTACGTGTCAAATGGGTTTTATGCAACAGAAGCATGTGTTTTAATTTATCTGTAAACGTAAAAAATTATTTCGGGATACGTTTCCTGCCATTCACGTCTCGTATAAATCGAAACTAAAGCGGTTTTTATTTACTCATTTAAATTTATGTACCTATATTATCCTGCATTTCTAAGGTTGCACGGCTTTTTGAACAGAACATTCAAGTCATTCAGTAAGTTTTCAACTACAAAACTGATTATTGTTAAGAAAAACCAGAAATTACAAATGTTTGTCCCAAACATTTATCGTTTCAACACTTCTTCAGTAGTGTTACCAATCAATAAATTGACTTGTAAACATGTTGAAATACTGATACATATTCTAATGCTTATCATTTTACGTTAATTTTTTGTTTGGAAATGGCCAATTTCACACTTAAAAATTTCTTATTTTACCGTCCTTTCGTTAAAATTATTATAGACATTAAAATTATTCTGAAGTTTTTACTAATCATAATGTTTTATTGGGTACAATAAACCTTAATCTGCACGCACTTTTGATTACGTCCATAAACGTGATGCATAAAACATGCTAAAGTTTTCAAAAACTTAATAGAACAGTCTATCCAAACTGTAAGTTGAAAGGGTAAAAGGTTTGGCAGCGGTGGGATTCGAACCCTCGCCTCCGAAGAGACTGGTGCCTTAAACCAGAGCCTTAGACCGCTCGGCCACGTTACCCCATATTATATAAAACCTAACTTTGAAAATGTAACATTTTATTATTCTACTTATGACGACAGTTAACAAACACGATTACTAACAACTTAAGGTACAGATTATGCAATAAGAGTAATTAGATTTCAGATAAGACTACGAATATTCAAATAATTCATAAGAAAATTTTGACCACACCATAATCATTATTATCACAGCTTCTACTTTTATTTAAGCTCCTCTTACATTTATACCCATTAGTTATGTTAACCCTTACAACAGTCTTAGGGTCGTGCGGTAACAGAGAACTGAGAAGTTGAAATCAACTTTAAAATATTTATCAATTGTAAAAATTATTAATCGTGTTATTGAGTATAGGTAATGAATTAATAAAACCCCATGCTCTGTATATTAAACGTCTCACAAAACGTCAAGTAAAAGTAATGAAAATCCCGCATATACACAGAAATAACCGTATGTAACTGACAATTCATACAAAGAAAATAATGTTTTTGCATGCTAATCCTCCATTCTTTTTAATTTTGAGATACGATTCTCACGCTATGCAGCGACAAATCTGTATATTACGATTTTATACAATGTTCGAACGGCCGTTCTGTTGACACGTTCAATGTTTGTAGTTTTTTTTTTCTTAAACTAGAATATTCATAATACCTAAAACACGTGTAGGTTTCTAATATGAAATGTCGTGAAAGATAATCTGATATTCCCGACACATCATTGCTACCATCAACAATAAAAACGCAAACACACAAGGTGGCCATTCTTAAATGTGACGCCAGATTTAGTTTAGTTTACAATTCAATTTAATAATTAATGTTTCTTTTGTACAACTTAAACTTGATATGTATTATATTGAAAACTATACTGTCTGTATAAGCTATTACATTTAATGTTTGAATATTTTGTTCTGCCACTTATTTTCACTTACGAAGTGTATTGCGAATTTTGTTGGTTTTAATTTTATTGGAGTAATTCCAAATCAGTGCATGTTTAATCGTCATTGATTTATTCTTTCTTTCTCTTATTTCTTTCTGTTTCAATTACACTTTACTGTCTTTTACGCGTTTGTAAATCTCTTACACAAATCGCGTATTAAACTCTTCTATGATATTCTTATTACGGATTAACGTGAGATAATGACAATGATGTGCTGACATAATTATTATGTAATAATGCTAGTAGAATTAATTGTATTAGCATGCTCTCATGAGTAATAGTTTTTATCTTAAAATTTTTGTTTGAACATGAGACAAACAGTGTTTCATCCGATTCCATACTATGCTGTCGAGGTCCTAGTCCAGTAAGTATCAGAATCTTACGATGTTGCGCAACCGTGTACTACCGTGAATTTTCTGAGCAAATCCTCACGGAGAGCTGCAGTTTTATTTATTTGGCTCTACCGCAGCAAGAAACCAGGTCTATAGTTACTCTGGAGTTTTTCGATGGGAGCTTACAGCCTTACTGACCTGACAGTATTAGAGTTAGAATATCGTGGGATTCGACCGTCGGTTTTCCCAGGGAAACAAAGGCACAACCTCACGTGTATCCGCCCCCGGACTACAGCGCACCCATGTCTTTAGCAGAATTTCTGCTGTTAGTATGTAACCGTATAACCTGATTTTTATGGTTCGCTAATGTGCGTAACATAAAATTCCAGGATTGGCGTCTTATCACACATCTTGACTTTTAAAAAACGTGTTTATCATATGTGTCATTAGGTCTCGTTTCAGTCCCGACATCACATCTTTCTCTTTTTGCAATTTGGAAACTATGTTGTAGAGTTGAAAGACAACATGTATATACCCTAACTGTTAGTAAATAAAATATGTACGCTATTTTACACTGTTTTATTCGTATAATGTAAATATTTACGTTCAATAATCTATATTTTCTTTATTTCTATCTCAAATAACGATAAATCTGACAACAAACTTTGGTGTTCGGACTATTATAACAATACCAGTGTCTAAACTCGCGGCTCTTTAAACTTTTGTACCTGATAATGTAACTCGTTCTGAAAAAGAACACACTTCTGAGAATATAAAAATAAAGAGATACAAGATGACAGAAAATGTAATAATGTGTATGATCTAGGAATTTTACTCCATATTTCGTGTAGCTCAATTCGATTCGGTCACGCTACCACATGTTTAAAATTAAACTTCAAAGAAGTGGGGCCTAACCATTTCAGATGAACAGATAATATTACAGATGTATTTAGAGATAGCTCAATCACGTTCCACAATATTTCTCTCAAACCGTGTAGGAGAGACGGGATAGGCCCAATTTAACCCGTACGACACATGAGACAAACAGTGTGACCAGAAATACGATACAGCTCCCTACTGTTACACCAATATGTTATCCCGTGTGCTTATTATACTGACTGAATCGACTAAGCGCAGTATTCCCCTGCGGATGTTCATTACATCAATAATTAAAGTATACCGGGGGAATTCAAAGGCAATAAACATTCTGTTCCATCAAAGTGAAAAGCAAATTCCATTGGATATACCGTTTTCTTGCTGTTCTATATGTAACCCCAAATATATAGACGGTTATTAATTTATAAACTTCTGTTTCTCAGATACATATTATATTTTTAAAGTATTTATAGTTAAATGATAGACAATAATACAATATATTAATTACCAGAAAAAACGTTTCGGGTATATGTTTACTGTGCTGTGTGTCAGAACACAGATATATCATGTGATAAATTTTTATGAAGATGTTGAAATGAACCAACAATGTTTTTTTTACATTATTGTCTCTTAAATAAGATATTACAATATCGGAAACTGTTGTGAATAAAGCGCCACTTATACTCCCCAAAACAAAATTAATAAATGAGTCTTGCAACATTTACGACAAGCTAAAGTTTTAAATAGAAATTAGAAATAAAAATTCTGGCAGCGGTGGGATTCGAACCCACGCCTCCGAAGAGACTGGTGCCTTAAACCAGCGCCTTAGACCGCTCGGCCACGCTACCACACGTTTAAAATTTAACTTCGTAGAAGAAACAGCTCAAGGTAGCCAGTCAAAATTACTCGTTTATAGAACATGTTGATTAAAATTAAGTAACCAAAAGTAACTCTATTACGAGTAAGCCTGCACACGAACGTTCTTATTTATCACTGTACGTCAAAACAACGTAGTGATAGTAGGCTACAGTAATAGTGTAGTAAATCCAATGAAATAAATCTTATAATTTTATTCAATGTTGACAATAACTACAATTTTTACAATAATATTTATTACTTTTAAATTTATGTTATAATCTATAATAGTAGTGTATATAGGCTACAGTCGTTTTTTGAAATATTAGGCGTGTATTAAACTATGCAACTGATTGCAAGACTATGTAAAACAAGCTGCAGGCTAGTAAAATAGGCTTTCACTGCCCTGTCGTCAGTTTATATGCAAGTGTAGAGATGTCAGTGAAAGAGTTAATTCTGTTATTTCAGTGATTAGTACCTCAGTTAATAGTGTAGTATTACAATAACTGCAATCACCTTGACAAGTAACGTGGAGCTGTTTTTATTCGCCTCGTTAATTAACAAAATGAAACGCAGGAGAATGTTTCGAAAATTCCGTGTTCATTCCATGTTATTAACAAGAAAGGATAAAGGATTCTACTACCCATTATTATTTGATGAACTTCGTGTGGACGAAGACTAGTTGCTTAATTATTGTCGCATGTCCAAATCTTCTTTTGATGAACTGCTGTGTTACGTAAGACAAGACTTAACTGGCATAAATTCTAAATTGAAAATAAATATTCTGTGTTTATTTGTCTCTCAAAAACGGTTTGCTAATCTGTTTGTCAAATCATCGTTCTTCGTACTGTTCGCCAATTGTTGCACTTCTTCCTCCATAACGACAAACATACAAACAGACAAACAGACAAACAGTAATTTTAACAACAAACTACTTCTTTGTTGCCGATAACGTAGTATACATGACATATAAATAAAAATTGTACTCTCCCCCTTCAACTATCATTTTCATTTATGGAAAATTACCCCCACCCCTTCAACTAGCCTTTTCATTTATAGATATTTCATGTACGTTTCTACAGTGGATTATTATGACCTTCTATTAAGGATACTTTATTTATCAAAATTAAGTACTTTACTCTTGTTAAAACATAAAACGTTGCAGGTAAACTACCATTTTCCCGTTATCGATCTTCACCAAAATCAATAGGCCTTGAGTCCTCTACAAATCAGGGACACATGTAAAAGATTATTTGATTCTGTTTGAATTTACGGCAGTTATCGTCATGAAACAATTACTCTTGTAAAACATAAATTGTTGAAGGTAAACTACCCCTTCCCGTTAACCGATCTTCACCAAAATAAACAGGCCTTGAGTTATCTACAATTCAGGGATGTATGCAAAACATTATTTGTTTCTACTTGAATGTGCGGCAGTTATCGTTCGTCATAGAAAACATTACCCTTGTTAAAACATAAAAAACGTTGCAGGTAAACTACCCCTTTCCCTTAACCGATCTTTACCAAAAACAATAAGCCTTGAGTACTCTACAATTCAGAGCTGTATGCAAAAACTTATTTGATTGTTTGACACATCAAACTTATTGCTGTTATCGTTTGCCACAGAAAAAATTCTACACACAGCCACACACACACACACACACACACACACACACACACACACTTCGAAAAATGACTTTTCTTCATGTTTTGAGGGTAGTACAATCAGAATCAGCCGTTATCTCGAACACGATTTTTTTCGCCATGACCATACTTCCATTTCCTTATGGAACATGGAAGTAAAAATTAGAGAGAGAGAGAGCGAGGGGGGATCCTGTAAATTTCACAAAGCATACGTGCAATTAGCGACATAGGTCTATTTGAAAACGTTCGTTTATTTAAAAAATTAATAGCTTAGTGGTCGTTGCCTGGCAATGGTAATAACAATTGAATTATTTTATAAATATAGTATTTGTGTATACAGCTATTGGTTGACGACTTTCTGAACCTCAAAAAGGTTTTAGATCTCTAAAAAGGTATAATTTTATGCAAAGACCTTAAAAATGGTACCTTTTGTACCTTATAAATACCTTAAAAATGATAACTTTTTAACCAAAGTGACCTGTAACGCACGGTCCAGACGCCAGGAGATTTCGCTCCGATAAGATCTGAAATGTGTTTAGAATCTTGAGGCTTTCCGGGCGCACCATCAAATCAAGGTTTTTTTCAGATCCCAGGTTGATTCAGCCTCTGGAAATAAGGACCTTAGTTAATAAATAAGGACAAACTGGAATAATAATGGGCGGCGATACGACGTGCTGGTCACGTTAACTTCCGTGTATGCCAAACGGTCACATAAAGCACCCTAAGTAACAAAGTACTTCGGAGATAAAAAAAAAAAAAATAATAATAATAGTTGATGTTGTTGTTATCTATATATTAATACGTGAAGAGAAAACTTTGTACCCCTTTTTAAGCATATTGCGCGCACGGAGGAGTGTGAGATTTGGCATAGTTAAAGTTTATATGGAGAAGGAGTGCAGAAAGCTAAAATTTATATATAATATGTGTTACAAATACATTAAATTAAATTAAATTAAACATTCATTTGCACTTGAAAATTCATTTAAACTTTTTCAAACAATGGTAATTGTTAAAAATAAAATAATTTTGTTGCCAGGCAACAATAGTCTGTGGAGTGTATGTCAAGGCAAAAAAGCGTTTATTTTATATTTTGTATATTGGATATCTGTGTTTTATATATTAATGTGCAGTTGAAAGTGAAATACAGCTTGCTTAATATACACCTGTTGCAAAAGGAAAATTTTGTAGCAGCAATTTGAATTGACTTACTCTCGCCTAATTATTATTGGTGGTTTCAAAAAAGTGAGTACATTTTATTATTTTTAAATTAAACCCTGTCTAATCTTAGTTTCAGTAATTTCATTACATTTTTTTTTTACATTCAGATATTCGCACCTACTTCCATTATGCCTCGACATAGAACATTGACGGGTCGGAGTGAGAGACAAAGAAGAAGGAATATATATTCGCGTGAAAGTCAAAATGATAATAGACCAAACGCAAATTAAATAGTGCAAATAGTATAACATTGACGGGTCGGAGTGACAGACAAAGAAGAAGGAATATATATTCGCGTGAAAGTCAAAATGATAATAGACCAAATGCAAATTTAAATAGTGTAAATAGTATACAAAATGATGAAATTATTTTGAGGGATACATTTAAATGCGCACTGAATGTCATTCCAAGAAATTGTAATACTTTTGATTTTGGATTAATGCATTTACAATTCAGGTTTTGCAATGCAAAACATTTCGAATCTGAGGTCACTTTAGGTGAAAGGACTGCATTCACTTCATGTTGTCATAAGGGTAAAGCAATATTACCGGCCTTAAGTAAAAATGAATACTTTAAATCATTGTATGATGGACTTACTTCAAATGAACCTTCAATAAAAAGAAAGCCCAAAAATTATTTTGAAAACATTCGTAAATACAATTCATCATTTGCTATGGTTAGCTCAGAAGCTAAAATTTCGGATACAGTTACGCGTGGAGTGTATCATTTTAAAATACATGATGTTTTTTATCACAGATCAGGTCCAATGACTGCTGGATATGGTCGCTCACCATGTTATGCGCAATTATATTTTTATGATGTTGACACTACTGTCAATTATAGATTACGTGAACACTATAATCAAACATGCAATAACAATATAATGCGCGAAATCTCTCTTGAATTGGAACGCATTAATCCTTTCGTTTGGTTATTCATTGCAATGAAAGATCATTGTCAGAGAGCTGAAAATCAAAATAAAGAAATTTGTATGCTCATTAAAGTAAATCGTGATTTAGATCTACGCCGTTATAATGATGCAGTTCAAACTGATGTAGCAGTAATATTTAGTACAGTTGATGGTGAGCCACCCTTTGAACGAAATATGGTTTCGTTTTCAAAAGTTAATGGTACCATTAAAATTATCTCTGTTTTGGATTCATCATTGGACCCTTTAGCGTATCCATTACTTTTTCCAAAATGGTGATACTGGGTGGCATATCAATATTTCTCATAATGTACCAAGTACATCTAATTCAAGAGCGCCCAGAAATAAATTAACCATGCTTCAGTATGCAGCCTATCGACTTGCAATTAGAGAAGATTTTAGCATGTTGCACCATTCACAAAAATTATTTCTGCAGTGGATAGTTGATATGTACGTGAGAATAGAGGGCACAAGGTTACATTTCATTCGACAAAATCAAACAAGTCTTAGGTCTGAAGTTTACAACAATTTAACAGATTATTTAGAATTGAACCCCAATGCCAATAATGTTGGCCATAGAGTAATTTTACCATCTTCATTCATTGGATCTCCAAGAAATATGTATCAGAATTATTTAGATGCAATGTCAATTGTACAACATTTCGGAAAGCCTTCTTTGTTTATTACAATGACTTGCAATCCAAGTTGGCCTGAAATAGTTAGCAATATTGGTGTAGGTGAGTCAGCTAATTTTCGACCTGATATTGTTGTGCGTGTATTCAAGTCCAAACTGAAAGCATTAATTGAGGGCCTTACACTAAACAAAATCTTCGGTAAAGTTGAAGCACTCATTTATACAATTGAGTTTCAAAAGAGAGGATTGCCTCATGCTCACATTTTACTCTCTTTAAATGAGCAAGATAAAATTGTTAACGCTGCCGATATTGATAAAGTTGTATCTGCGGAGATTCCTAACATTCAAACACATCCTACATTACATGAATATGTTGTAAAACACATGATGCATGGTCCATGCGGTGTACTTAATCCAAATTCTGTATGTATGAGAGATGGAAAATGCACAAAAGATTATCCAAAACGATTTAATGAATTTACATGTGAATCATTAAATGGATATCCATTATACAGAAGGCGTGATAATGGTATTAATTCTGAAATTCGCGGTAGTTGCCTCGACAATCGTTATGTTGTACCATACAATCCGTATTTACTTGCCAAATTTAATTGCCATATAAATGTTGAAGTATGCACTACAGTTAAAAGTGTTAAATACATTTATAAATACGTGTATAAAGGCTATGACAGTGCATCTGTTGAATTAGGTTCAGAGAGAAATGAACCAGGTCAAGAAATACAAATTGATGAAGTTAAAAATTTTTTAAATGGCCGTTATGTCGGATCAACTGAAGCTGTATGGCGCATCTATGAATTACCAATGCATTTTCAATCACATGTCATCATTAGACTTGACATTCATTTACCGCGTAGACAGAATGTTTACTTTCGAGAAGGGCAAGAACGTCAAGCAATTGAAAATGCAAGACAAACAAAATTATTAGCATTTTTTGAATTGAATCGATCAGACCTATCAGCGCATGAATTCATTGAAATTATAAATTTTGAAATTCCTTTGCATTATGTGTGGGAAGATTCCCGAAAAAAATGGAAGAAGAGAAGGCGTGGAGGTGATAAAATCATTACACGCATATATGTAGTATCACCAAAAGACATCGAACTTTTCCATTTACGACTGCTTTTATTACATGTCTGTGGTCCAAAATCATTTGAGGATGTTAGAACATACAATGGAATTGTACACACTTCTTTTGTTGAAGCGTGCCATGATCGCGGCATTGCTTCAAATGATAATGAATGGCGCGAATGTTTAAATGAAGCAAAAGAATTACATTCACCAAAACAAATGCAAAATTTATTTGGTTACATTTGTGCATTAAATGTGCCAGCCATGCATTGAAGTTATGGAATGAATTTAAAGTATATCTTAGTGAAGATTTTTTGAGAGATTACAACGAAGAAGTATCCTCTAATACAGCTCTATTAGAAATTGAAGATAATTTGAACGTTCATAATTTGTCATGTCAAGAACTTGGTTTACCAGTTCCCACGTATTCGCAGAGAACAGACGAAGCAAATGCTATTGATCCAATAGAACAAGAGTTTCTGTTTTGTGACCATTATGAAACTGCAAATATTGAACAGCGTAATCTAATTGATCGTGTGATTCGTGAAGTTTTGCATCATGATACTGGATCTAATGTTTTTTGTTTAACCGCTCATGCAGGTTGTGGAAAAACATTCACACAAACAGCAATCATTCACAAATTAAATTCGCTTAATCTTAGTTGCATTGCAACAGCGTTCAGTGGCATACCTTCAACTCTATTACTTGGAGGTAGAACTTTACACAATGTGTTTAAATTGCCTATACCCATTTTGGAAAATTCTGTAGCGAATATTACCGCAAATAGTAGCTATGGACGTTACATAAATTCATCATCATTGATAATTATTGATGAAATTTCTATGTGCCCACTGCAAGTGTTGAAAATCATAGATAGATTATTGCAGGATCTATGCGATGAAAATGATAAACATAAACCATTTGGAGGGAAAACGATACTTCTGTGCGGTGATTTTCGGCAAATCTTACCAGTTGTCCCACATTGATCACGTGCAACTTTAATTGAAAATTGTGTCACGAGTTGGCATAAATTTGTTTATTTTCATAAAGTAACGTTTACTCAAAATATGAGAGCCTTACCAAGTGAAATAGAATTTGTCGAATTCTTGAAAAAAATTGGTAATGATGAAGCCCCACAATTCCCTCAGTTTGGTGAAAATATTATTGAAATACCTCGTGAATTAATAGGAGATGAAAATAATATTATTAATGAGGTGTATGGAAATATTTCCGAAAACATACTCTCAGATAACATATTGAAGTCAGTTATTTTAGCACCTAAAAATGATGATTGCACTTTTATTAATACTGATATACTTAATCGAATACCAGGTGAACAGAAAACATATCATAGCTACGATAAAATAATTTGTGATGATGACAATGAAATCAATAACTATCCAGTAGAGTTTTTGAATTCTTTGACTATTAGTGGTTTGCCACCACATAAGTTAGTATTGAAAGTTAATTGCATCGTTTTACTGATCAGAAACTTAAATACATAGGAAGCAATAGTCAATGGAACAAGAATGCGCATCAAGTGTATGCATCGTAATGCTATTGATTGCGAAGTTTTAACTGGAACCGCACGCAATAAGAGAATTTTGATTCCACGTATAAATTTAACATATTCCGGTACTGTTTTACCATTTAACTTTCAGAGAACTCAATTTCCAATTATACCTGCATTTGCGATGACAATAAATAAGTCTCAAGGACAAACATTCGAAAAAATTGGAATTTTATTGAGGCAGCCAGTTTTTACAAATGGTCAATTGTACGTCGCAGCAAGTAGAGTTCGATCATTCCATGGTTTGAGATTTTGTATTTCCGAATATAATGGCCAAGGGCATTTAGCAAATGATGAAGGAGTTTTTACAAAAACGTCGTTTACACAGAAGTTCTGAATCATTAAATTCACTTTCAAACTATTTTAAGTTCAATGGACAACATTTATTTTTTTTTCCGCCCGGTTTTTTTGATTTAATGAAAAATATATGAAAAAATACGAGGCACGTATTTTTTATTTCATTTTTTATTTTTTATTTAAATTTTATATAATTCGAAAAAGATAGGCAAAATAACTGTGTAGCCTTGGTGAAACCTGCTCAGTATGGCAATAAAAAAAAACCCAAGGAAATGTCAAAAAACGCGTTATTGCTTTTTAAATATGGCTTAGCCAGGCTAAACCTCATTTTTCCTATCTTTCATATTTTTCAAATAACTCGAAAATTAATGCATAGAAAAAAAATTATATAAGCTTTGTAGCAGATAATCTTCAAACTGTTTTCGAATTTTGTACCTTACCAAAAATGAAATGTAATCCACTGGAATTGAAAACAGTGTATCTTATACTTCTATGAATGTCAAGTCTCATTTTTATTAGCGTTTATTTGATTCAATAATAACATGAAAAAATTAAAACTGACAATGAATTATATCAAAAAATAAATACGAATACAAGCTGTAATTGTGTTTTTTTTCAACTGTTACTAACATTAAATTTTAAATTTCATAGGTATTGCAGGGAATTAAGGCAAACAACACACGCTAATGACGTATTTGTACACGCTCGCAGCTGACGTAATAGAACAAAATTCAAAAAAATTATATGCAATGATTATAGAGGTATACTCTTTGACAAAAGAACCTCAATAACGTTCAAACTTAAAAATTTAATGAATTACGGTCGAATTTCGACTACTGGGCGACCACTAGTTATTATTATTTTGTGAGACAGGCCCAACTTGCACCCAACGGGCAGTAGCCTGATAAGGGCGCAATAGGCTCCATCCTGAAGTAATACGCTAAGTTGTTCCAGGATGGATATGAATGCCTGAATTAGAGGTGGATTTTTTAGTGGGTGAGAGACCCACACACCAGAGGAACCACGGCCTTCTCTGACGGTCCATAAATCATTTTCCCCCTCTATAAAAAAAATGATTATTTTGTTGTGACGTACTCATAGACTTCAGTGGAATACGCAGTAATAATAATTCTGTTATTTGTTGTACTTATTTGTACAATGTACATCTGCATTGTACTAAATCGTTGTAATTTTGTACTGCCTAGTAGACTTGAGCATAGAGTTTTTTTTAAATTACTAATTAGAAAAAAAAAAACATAATTTCAAAAGTCAACATATTTATCTTTATTCACAAAAGTAACTGAGCAACATTAAAGTTGTTTTCTACCTATATTTAAAGCAATGATTGCTTAAAAAATGATTTGTTTTATTTTCTAGCCTAAAGACTTTCGGGCGTGAACCGTAAATCCGTCTTTTACACTATATTAAGCACAAAAGCGAGTTTTCATACACAAAAATATCTCCTACAATAACATCCCTCTCTCGTAAGACACGTTCCCTGATACTCTACTTTGCTTCACGTCTCTTTGTGTTTGCCTGAAATGTTCAAAGGGCGGAGCCACAAACACGCATATATTCGGTTCCATTGTTCCACGGTACGCGATTGTGTCGGTTAGAATCCATTATAAAGAAAAATGTGTAAGAAGCTTTAGAAACAGTACTTTATGATTTATACGAATTGAGAACGGTTGTGGTCGCAAATCTGATCAAATATAGAACTAGGTTATGTCTTTAGTTACAGCTCAGTTGTTACGTACAATGTCGCTCCCTGTAGTCTGCATTTTAAGTAAATTCGTCTAATATTTTCACCATTTGTTCACCGTAATTACTTAATACGTAGAAGGATTAATGAAACGTACTCAATCGAGAAAATGCTTAAATGTAGAAACACAACTTATTAGAACTGTGAATATATGCAGCAGAAATGATTAAACGTTAATTTAACATTTCCATTAAAAATTATAACAGAAAAATTAATAAATTTATGAACTGACGGCTATATTAAAGTAAGGACTATATGAAAAACGTGACCATTATATTAAAGTATTCTTCTTCCTTCAGAACTACAGTTCGTTCACGATCTTGGGCAGTAAATGTCAACACATAAAGCACGTGATGGCTGTTCTTGAAATTAAACGCCCAATTTACTACAAGCTGCAACGCAAAATTACATTGGTATAACAGGTTGGCACACTCAGCGAAAACTGTTACCTTGATAGTGTGAACTGTAGACCACACACTTTAGCATATCATAAAATATCAATAGGCATATGGCGGTAACCATGGAAACCTCATGTGAACAGCACATAGTCCTTGACAAGTACTGACTACACTGGTTGCATATTACCTCTGCAAACGGGTGACAATCGGAAGCCTTAGATGTGATAATGTGTTCTTCATTTTGCGGCACTTCCCGACACAGTCTCTGTGGATCAGCCGGATTGGACAGTATGATAAGAATAACGTTTTGAATCCACATTGCCCCTGTGTTACCATAATTAGTATTCATCAACCGCTGCTTGTCACTTTCAATGGAATTGACCCGTCGCGTCGTCGTCATTTTGCTGTTGGTATAATTGGTGTTTAATGAGATGTCAGAAAACATGTCACAACGTAACTGCACTGATGGGAGACAAACAAATTAATTGCCCCTCACAATTGTCTTGATGCCGACTGTCATCCTTTTGGCCTAGGAAGTATTATATAGTATACTGCCTTTTGAGAACGTTGGCTTATCCTTCAAGACTGCCTTTGCACCAGCAGTCACTCCCACTGTTCAAGTGTGTTTTAAACATTATCCATCCGTCCTTTTGTTGACCTTTTTCTCTGTAAACGCCCTATATGCACCATTTATTAATTGACCTAATTTGTGATTCACTTTTCACTCGTCTCTCTTCCGTTGTTGCCTGCCACAGTAACAAACAAATATTTACCAATATTCTTCTCTTGAGACTCCCCCATGCGTCTGCAGCGACAGTCCATATTCTTCTCTCTGAGTAATTTCATCTGGTGGTAACATAAGTCTGTATCACAACCATCATTACTAACGGCTTAATAATGATTTTATCGTATCAAGTTAAAGAGTATTCATATTTATTTGCTAAGATTTGGGTAGAGTTTATAAAATTACAAAATTTTACTTCGTATTGAAACCTACTTCACTGTGATAAACAGTGATTTATTCTAGTCCATGTAATTTTAACTTATTATTTAAAAACTTGAGTTAGTGATTTGGTAGGGTTTGGCATAATGACGTATGGTACAAAATAAAGAAAAATCGGTATGGAGAACCATACATGACTTCCATGTTCTAAGATATATATTTAAAATCATTTACTTGAATTCGGTTTGATTATTTCTAAAAAAATATTCCCCACCCTCAAACTATTTTCACTATTTATGGATATTCTTGTTATTATGGGGTAGTTGTTTAATATAAAGTTATTTTTTCGAGTCACTTTAACTATAAAAAATAGGTACTTTATTATTATTAGAAAACTGACCTACGCAGATAATCATCCCTCCTCCTCAACCGATCCCCACCATTAATGATATTTACACTTTCATAGAGTAATAATCATATGTAATTGCTAAGGTATCTTATCCTTCAAAATTAAATACTTGTAATTTACTTGATATCAGCAAGTAATTTTCAAAAATCACCCCCTCCCCTTTCAACTACACTCTCCATTTATAGATATCTGATTTACCATTTTACAGCGGATTAACAACACTTTATTTTTGGGGCACTTATTTATCAAAACTTAAGTACTTTAATCTTGTTAAAAGACTGCAGATAAACTAACCCTCCCCATTAACAGAATAACCCCATTTTGATATTTACACTTATATTGAGTAACAGTTTCATTATATGTAATTACTAACGTATCTTAACCATCAAAATGAAGTAGGCTACTTTATTCGACATGAAAAAGATAGTTTTCAGAAAATCACCACCTCGCCCTTCGACTACTCTTTTCCTTTATATATATTTCATCTACCTTTCTACATTAGATTATTATGGCCTTCTTTTCAGGTTATTTAATTTATCAAAATTAAGTACTTTACTCTTGTTGAAACGTAAAACGCAGGTAAACTACCCCTCCCCCTTAACCATGCAAAACATTATTTAATTCTCTTTGAATTTGCGGCAGTTATCGTCCGCCATAGAAAAAATTCTACACACGATCACACTCACACACACACTTTCAGAAAATGACTTTTCTTCATGTTTTGATGGTAGTGCATAATCAGCCCTTATCTCGAACACGATTTTTTCGCGATCACAATACATCCATTTCTTTACGGAACATGGAAGTGAAAATTAGTCTTGTTCAGGTAAATTCTTCTTTGCCCGGAACTGTTCATTTAAATTGTTTCTCTTCGAATATTTATATGTCTTGTTTTCGTTTATCTTCTGTTTTTACATGAATTGGACTACACCAGGCGTGCCCACAGCGTCTAATCTTGAAGTAGGCCTTCTTCTGCTTAGCTCAAAAAATGAAGTATAGGCTATATTACATGTTCAACTATCTTGCATTAATCTTTGTGTGCTCGTACATCGGATTCTTTTTAAATATATTTGTTTCATTATGATTAACCAGTAGGGCTATGCTCCCTGAGCTGCAGAACTCGCTCACTATTCTGAACGCAGTACATTTATTATTACATAAACTTCGTTATTAGACAATTTTCCAATTGTGGGAAACATTACAAACATCCCGAGTACTCTAATATTTCTTTAGTACATTACACTTTAAGTGTTAGCAAACACTTAGGAACATTCGTATTTGGTTTACAATTCCTTTTAATCTGATACCCAGTTGAATTTTCAATTTAAAAAAAATTGTGATCTCATTACTGGTTCCTAGAGTCCAAATATTTTGAAATCTTAAAACTTAACATTACATTCAGATTTTAGTCAAAATTGCTTTAACTTAATACGCTACATAAATTGTTGTGTATTTATTAAAAAGTTGCTAACGTTCTGAGCTTCGACGTCCAAAAACTTCGAAAATTTCAAAAATGAATACTATATTCAGGTTGTGGTTTAAATTCTCTTTAACTTGATACCTCACATGGGATTTTGAGAGTTTTTCACAATTTTGACTACCCGTCCTATTTTTGGGGTGATCAATATCACGAACAACAATGTTCTGTAGGGTAAAAGTGTGGACATGTGTGTGTAAAAGTTTTACAAAAATCGGTTGATGCGTACAAAAGTTATCGTGAAACATACCCCAAATAGTTAGAAAGACAGTCGGACAAATGCCAAACGGTCGAGTTAAACCGTAAGAACTCGCTTTCTCGTTCAACAAGAGGCATATGTTGACTTTCAGATGTAAAAGGGTGGCTTTCAGATGTAATTTGCGTTATCTGTGCCAATCAAAGAGACCAAAGAAGGACTAGTGACCGTTACTAGTATTTGTCGATATGCTCTCTGAGTACGGGTGATCCCACCACAGAACCACAAAACTTACGCTCTTTCCTCTACGATCAAGACATGACAGGTGCAGAATTTTATGTTTGAGTCTGTAATGTATATTTGACAAGAATCAGAGCTAGATTTGATGATAAAACATCAAATAAGTGGATGCTTATGTTCTGAAGAAATGACGTATCAGCTAAAATGGTACCTCCATGTCAGGTGGGTCAAGACTATCCCCAACCTTCGTGAGGAAGGGCTGTACTTTTGGATAAAATGTTCGCAGGTCGAACGAAGAGCTGGCCAAAGGGACCTGTGAACTGATTCCTGTAAAGGATTTGGACTCTCGCTGAGCGTTCTCGGCCTAGGATGAATGATGTCTGTAGTGTTATCAAGGTCTTTCCTTTAATACCATACTAGTCAATACCATACTAGTCAATTTTCTTTTTCAAAATCGAGGTTTTCTTTCTTTTCATTCGTCTTTAGATTTCCTGAGCGACGATTCTGTTCATCCGTATAATTGTAAATTTCTCAGAAAAACAATTGTCCCTAGCTGTCAGGGAGTTAAAAATATTTTCCAGGATAGGTAAACAATTTTCCAGCGTAGAAAAGTATTTTTGTAATTTTCATACATAAATGCTTTGGTTTTCACAATAATAAAACTTTGGAAACGCAAATATTACATAACGGAGATATTTTGCCTACCAGGAACGATACATTTTCACGCATAGATGATTTAAATTAAAATGAAAAAATTATAATTTTGTTGCCTGGCAACAAAATTATTTTATTTTTAACAATTACCATTGTTTGAAAAAGTTAAAATGCAGTTTTACTTCTTGTTCCGTAAGGAAATGGAAGTATGGTTAGGTTAGGTTATACCCAAGCAGTCTCTTCGGAGGCGTGGGTTCGAATTCCACCGCTGCCAAAACTTTTATTATATCATTTTACGATCTGAATGTTTTATATTCTTAAGGTTAAAGTTTGTTAGACCCCATTTCATTTATACACAGTTCCCGTTCGTGTTCATTACCCCGTTTTTTGGAATATCTACGATAGTATTTTCTTTAATTGTCGATAAAGTAGGCTTTCCATGTTTTTTTTTATGTTTTTGTCCACCTACCTTAGTTTACTTTCAGTATTGCTTGCGCATGATTTCTGTGTGGATTTGAGTGTATTAGTGGCTTCATATGTCCTACTGGAACCTGGACTTTGACTCTTGGTGACGAGGTCTTTATTTACTGAGATAACAATACTAGCAGATCGTCCAACCTGCTTACACCTCGTGTCATCACCGCGACACTGATGTTCTGGTCGAAGTGATAGGCCCAATTTTATGCACGAGTTCAGCTTCACTGAGTTACGGACGCAGATGTTTCGTCTTCGCCACCTGTTGTATTACATAAAGCACTTTTGTTTTTCGCCCATAAACATACTAAAGATTGAGCAACGTATAGTACGTACATTTGAGCTATTGAAGCCGAATTTTTCGAGAAAACGCGTTTTTTGTGTTTACCCGAATAAATGAAAATATTCATGATACAAAAAAAATACCATATGAGACAGTACAATACCTCGTAAATATATCATCTATTATATACTATAACGATTCATATTGTCGTCCTATCTGAGCGTTATATGAAAGTGTCAAACGGAGCGAGTATAGCGACGTAAGCAAGAGAGAGAGAGCGTATAATCGCAGCCATCTCTGTCTAACCTCGTCACTGCTACAACAAATGCCGGTACGGACAGGAAATTTTACTCAATTGAATTTATGTGTTAAAACTGCAATATCTTTAAAACCAATAAATATACAGCAATTCTGAAAACAGCATAGTGTTCAGCAATTAAAGCTCTATAAGTAGCCAAAATATCAACCAATATAATTAACATTTACAGAAGATATATAGAAGAAGAACGCCAAGCGAAATAACTCGAGAATTAGGCTAGGTACGAATTAGGTGTTTTGACACACACACAGATAAAGACCTAAACAAACAATATTCTGTGGTCAGATCTTTGAAAACACGTTGGCAAATACCCGTAATCAAACGATTTCCAAACAAAGGAAGTACGATTTTAGCCAGTAATTCTGTGCCGTCTCAGACCTGTCAAGGAGCGTTTAGTCGACCTGTCCGATATTGTTTGAAATGGAAAACGCATGATTTATTTGGAACAACCAATCAGAATCCTGCATTTAGAAGGGATGCCAACTCAGACTTTGGGAAGCAGCACTCTTCGTTCGCATCTTCAATGCGCTAGACGTGTGTAAATTACGTGCTTAATTTCACAAACACGCAAAGTTTCATTTAAGTAAAAAGTTCGAGAAGTAGTCCGCAGTTGCAGAGGAACTAGTACAGTTCGACAACAACTCTCGCTGTGTAACACCACATTAATTAATTAAATAATTAATTAATTAATTAATAATCAATTGTGAAGTGACTGGTGCAACAGAGAGCTACAGCATCTGTAATTGCCCAGATCGTCGTTTAACAGGATTGGTCAACATTATTTCTTCTGTGCTGAACCATCAAAAGGAGGATCTCTACGGATTCCTATCTACGGTCGACGCATCAAACAGTAAGAAATAGATTCATTGATCAATGAAATAAATAATAAATAAATAATAAAAAAATAAACAATTTTAAAAGACACTAAGTAACTTCACACTTTGTATTTAATTAGTAAGATTAGTTATAACATAGTATAGGAGTGTTGAATAGAAAGTGAGGTGTAGTATTGAACGTGCAAATTATTGCAGACCTGTTCTTTAGCACTGGTTTGGGGGATATAAATTTTCTAAATTAAACCAGATAAGAGCAATAGGTCGTTTGGACGTTTTAATCTTCACTTTTCACGCACACTCATTAATTATAAGAGTTAGGGTAGCAATAAGTCCTACAATTAGCATTTTTCAAGAACTTAACAAAATAAATAAAACGTTAATTAAACAAACTCAAGCAAATTTTAAAGTGTTATTTGTAACGATTCCCCTTGAATTCCACATTCACTGAACGAATCCTGAGAAAGTGTGTCTCTATGCTCTGAGCTACGCTGAAACCGTGTCATTTGTATCTGGGATTTGTTCTGGCGCCCAGGTAAAGTAAAATCACAGGTAAGTAACGTTTTATCTATCATTAAATATATTATATAAGTGTGTTAGATAAAAGGTAGCGTTGTAATACTTATTAAAGCTATAAATAAGTGTATTTAAGGGTACCGGTAATTAACAGGATGGCTGGAAATATATCAAATGCAGTGAAATGTATTTTGAGGACTAAACCAATTTATATTTTAACCCAATTGTTGTAAATTGGGAACAGATATTATTCTCAAACATTGAACCCATTGACCTCACAACCTGCACTACCGTATCACATAAGCTTCGTTAATTTTATCATAGCAGTTTATGCCATGCGATAAACGAATGGAAATTCAGTATTTTATTGAACAACCAGCACAGCTGCTTGCTCAACAGTGAGATAAGAAAATACTCTTCTCATGACAGCAGTAAAGGAACAAAACGGTGATATCAACTTTGTCGTGTTTACTTGCCACACTGCTCCATACAGTCGCTCTGTATGGAGCAACTGTTGTTTTTTATGTTGTAATTTCACTTGTTTCTCTTAGTGGATATTATATGCTCGTCTCAAGTGGTGTAAATGTACAAGAACTGTTCGACCAAGTGGGACTGAACATTACTAGCTGCGTGGTGACTGGTACCAGTACATTTGTCATGGCGGATGCTGTTCACAAAGTCTTTACATCAGTACGGATCAGCATCACTCTTGCGTCTACATCAATCATTCATTGTACGGTATCTACGAAGGACTGGTTTCCTGAAACCGCCCAAGCCTTCACCGACCTCCATCCCTCCGACTTCATCATCGTAATGTGTGTCAGCCTGTCAATGTTTTATCATCTCTGTGGATTTATGATGTCTCATCAAATAATTTATTCTCGTTGTTTTTTTATAGATTATATTGTCCATTTAGTATATATTATACAAGTATATACCATATCCTTGTATATATAAGTACTGAATTATAGTTTATGTTGACCTTCGTAACACAAATTAAAATTTAATGTTCGTACAACAAAATAAATTAATATTTAAAAAAAATTGTCTTACGTAAACTATAAAGTCTTTACTGATATAACTTGTATTCGAGTTTTTATTTTAATTAAGTTTTTATAAGTGTACATAAAATAATACAAATTCGCTTCCCTGTGATGTCGACTGCAGATCCTTCAGACGACGGGTTGATATTATCTGGATGAAATACGTATTCAATTTACTCTGCCGGCTTCCGGGTCAATTCCGAGCGTGAACCCGGAATAATTCTCGCGGGCACCGTTACATCAAATTTCACATCTCGAACAGATACCTACTGTTACTGTTTAACTGGTGTGTTAGGCTTATATCTTTCCAGTTAGCTTAAAATGTCTACATACCCTAAAGGAATATCTTGCATTTTCGCAAGATGGTGGTCTATTAATTCACAATCTTATAAAATATCTAAAGATATAAGTAAGAGGTTGAAGGAAATATATCGATAAGGGGAGAAATATAGTGTCAAGAAATATTGAGCTTATAGAAAAATTAAGAAAAGTGGTAGTCAATGAAAATATGAATCACATATCTTTAGATGTTAAAGATATGTTACTACTAGATATGTTATATATGTTTTACTAGTATAAAGGTAGATAAGGTGATTAGCTTATTAGAAAGTAATAACTTTGGAGGTTACAAGAACAAGGACCAAGTTTTGAAGGTAATAAAAGGTTTATTTTCAAAATAATTTTAGATTTAACAATAAATTTTGTATACAAAGGGAAGGTTTACCTATGAGATCGTCATTGTCTCCGATTATGGCAGAAATCTTTATGAACGATTTAGAAAATAGGTTATTGAATACGACGAAATACAAAGAGAAAGTAAAATTGTGGGTTAGGTATGTAGACTATGTATTGGTGATATGGGAGGGGAATATGAAAGAAGTGTATGCTTTTGTAAAGGAGGTATGGATAGTATGGTAAAGGAGTATGGATAGTAGGACACAATTCAAAAAAGAAATAGGCAAGAAGGAGTTGAATTACTAAGATTTAACGATAAAATAAAAGATGGAAAAGAACTGATGTTGTTCAGGAAGGTAATTTATTCGGATCTAATTATTCCTAACGATTCATACCATCCATATAAATATAAGATGGCAGCATTAAACGCTTTTTGTTATAGGATGGATATGTGTTTGAAAGATGAAGATACCAGGGATAAGAAGTTAAAGAGGATAAAAGAGATAGCAAAAATTATTATTATATTATGAATGTAGTTAACAAAATAATTGATAAGATCTGTACAAGAGAAAATGTGAGAGATAGGAAGGATAAAAATTATATGGGATCGATAACATATATAGGAACGAGGAAAAAAGTATTGTGGAATGTTTTAAGAAGTATGATATAGATGTAGCAATTAAAAAGTGTATGACAGTGTTCGATAAAATTAAGAATAGTAATACAGAAGAAATTCCGATTTTCCAAAAAAGTGGGGTATATAAACTTAAATGTAAAGATTGTAGTAAATTGTACGTAGGCGAAACGGGCCGTAAGTTTGAGTGTAGACTGGCGGATCATAAAACAGGAGAAAGAAATAGGATATCCAGTTTACTACATGCTAGGCATTTTGTTGAAGAAACTATAAGTTCGTTAATCCGTTAGGGGAATATGAAATTATAAAGGTTGAACATAATTCGGTGGAAAGAAAGTTGAGAAAAGAACTTGAAATATTAAAGGAAAGAAAGAAGGATTTAAATAGTTTAATTAACTCAAAGGTGAAATATGATCATGAAGAGAATTTTACCACATATTAAAGAAGAGAGAAATGTAGAACATAAAGGTTGGTAGCAGTCTGATACTACTGGGACAAAGAGTGGTAACTCGGCTGATTGTTTGTTGGCTGAGCTGTAACAAGGGTGTTTACCTGCTATGTTTGTTTATTGCAAGTTGACGCTTCCGGGTTGTAGATAAGATATGAAGGTTCTAGGTGAGGGTTTCTAGGTAGGTTATTGTGTTCCATCTGAAGATGAACCGAGAGGCTTGAAAGCGCTATGGAAAGTATAATTGCGTGTTAGTGGTTGCAATAAAGTTTAGTAAAAAATAATATGTTTTAGTTTAGTTAACTTACTTTCAAATAATACTAAGTTTATTAAGGCCACCTAAATTATTTTCAGTCTAATAATAATTGGAAGTACATAAACACTGTAATTTAACAAAGGATTTATACTATTATTGTCAACACCATTATTGCCAAGAACCACCGTAACAAACAATTTCAAATAAAGTTTCAGCCATGACAAGGAAGTCTCTTTTCCTTTCCCTCCAATATTTACTTACATAATTAATTTTAAACAGGAACAATTTCAAAAGTGTGAAAAATGTACCTCACACATTTCTCAGCTTTCTAAGATTTTTTTGTGTGAAAGAGTTTATAATGTTATTTTATTTGGTAATACGGACTTTCTATGTAAGACACAGTGGTAACTTAAGTTGAGTAGTTGTGTATCTAATACACTATTACTAACACAATCTGTAGTCGTTATTACTAATGCAGTACGTCACGTTACAGTGTAGGTACTAAGCTGCAGCACAGACAGGTTGGCAGACTGCAACATAATTCCTGATAATTGAATTTGAAATCAGACGCAAACTTCAAGCCTTAAGTAAAGTGTGATGTTAATTGACGCTTGATAATACCAAATGTCTGAGGAGAATAATAGCAAAATACAAGAAACGTAATAACTGACGGATCTAAATTTCTCAATTATAGTAGCGGAAAACACGATTGGAAATAACATTCCTCATTCAAGAAATCTGTGTTACCTTCAAAGATGAAAACTGAACCAAGTACAAGTATGGAGCACATCGACCCAAACACTTCTCTTACAGTATTAAATATTGATTCACATTTTTAAGTTTCGCATATCTGCAAGACGACAAAAAAAATTACCAACGATTAGGGACAGCTCTACGCTCCTTCCATTACCACTCTACCACTCTTGCCATTCCTAGCCGTAACCAGATGCTCATTACATATGAATGGCTACTAACCAAGAAGATATTTTTTAATTAACATCATAAATAATTAAAATTATAAATAACAAAAAGCATGAAACAAGTTCTACTCTGCAATTCGCGGTCGCAAATCCGGGCTTCACAGTCCAAGTGATGAGGTGGAGCGGGAGGAGTATGAAACTCGATAAAAATCTCCTTTTATAGGATCCTATTCAGGGTACTAGGTGAAGATGATCAACGATCTCGAAGGCAAAAGAGAAAGGATTTCCCAACGGCTTAGAGGCCGGAAGAGCTCAGCTGAGTAAACGCCGAAGACAAACTCTAAAATCGAGGCGCGTCTGTTCCCATATCGAGCACTTTCTCGTCAACGCCTTCTTCCGTGTTAGGGAAGGCTGTTCTTTTACAATTCAGAGTTCACCGACTTAGTTTTACTCTTAGATAGGGTATCTAAGTATTTGTATTTGTATTTCAGAAACCCAACTGCGCACAACCACCTCGATGGTAAGGAAGTAAAGTAGTTCAGAAGCTGAAATAAAGTTGTGTAACTAAAGTTCGTTTCAGCGCAGCCCATAGATAGCTGAAACGAAGAATGAAGTAATGACTGGGAAACGCATGACATTAAATTATACAGAAACGACGGTAAATCACAGTAAATACTATAAAAATAACATTTTGCTAAAAAAAAAAAACACGTGATTATTGAAACCTAACAATTGGTAAAAGAAGAATGTATAAACATACAATTGTATTGAATAACACAAACATATCGGCAAACGAGGGTAAATCTGAACGCGGGGTATTTTTCTTCTCTAGACATTATTTGCAACAACCACAAAATATCATGCAAACACTTTTTGTAATTAAAGTGTAATAGAGACAATTGCAGTACTACTGTGTGTACTGTCGTTCGTAACCTTTAAATTACCTTTCGTGAGGGTACAAATGGGATTTATATTACAAATCTTACAATTTATATATTTAGCTACCCACTTAAATTTGTCTCAGATTCCAACCTCTTAAACCTTAGATATTACATTGTTAATTTTTAATTACAAAATGCCAAATTGTATGTTTACATTTTGTAAATTAAAACTAAGCCTCTATTAAAATTTATAATTCTTTGAGTACGTTGAAGGTTCCTTAATATACAATTTTTAAAAATCTCGCTAATTTGCATGTGTTTTGTAATAAATAAATAAATCGAGTATCTTTGAAACAAAAATAATAGTGTGGCATTACTCTATAGGGTTAATAGAGTTAACTATATTAACTCTGACAACCGATATTATTAATAATACAATAAATATAACGTTTAGATAGGTATGTGATCTCAGGTAAGTTAATAAAGTAGCGTCAAAAATTATAAATCGGAAATAGTAATGTATACGAAAAATTAACATAAAATACAACCAAGATGACAATTCATTAATTAAATTACAACATAATTACATCAGGCTTACATGACAAGACGTTCGGCAGTGTTAATCCCTCATCCTGGGCTAGACGAGTCATTTTTATTGTATTTGTGTTAATTAGCATAATATTTTACGTTGTTAGCTTACGAGTTAAGCAATACTTATTCTAAAACTACAGATCAGCGTAAAAGTAGTATATGTTGATTGATCGTCAGAGTATTGAATTTAAAGTTTACCCACACATCCGACTTCACTCGCACCCAACTAACGAGCGAAACCGATTCCTCTGGCCTTGCGTTTCATGTGTCGCTGCGTTTCCACACCGTTCGTCAAAAAGATATGAAACACATGCGTTGTTATTCGTGCACTATCCTGCTCGTCCCTTTAATGCGTGGCAGAAAACACCTAACATACGGAAAGATGACAAACGAACGGACGCCAAACGAGGGGAAATGATACAAACGGAGGTGAATGGTGGCGAAACATTTCCCACACAGCCGTTTCAATACGGAAGATGTAGCCCATACTTCCGATTTTCGCTCCATTCACCTAATATATGTGCTTTTGAAAGACTAACTGTTTCATAAATACACACATGCACGAGCGAGGAAACACAAACATTAGCTAGAAGTGTACAAATGATATGCGTCATAGTGAAATGAGAAATCTCGTTGACATGGAGAATACTGGTTCTAGAAATTTATTGTCCATGATATGTTCGAGTATCCCATAATAATTTTTACAACGTTTTCGACACAGAACATAATAATTTAGATAAAATTTCTTGTTTATTTTATCTAAAGTATTTGTATTGCGTCTCGGAGAAGTGTATACAAGTCATTATTAAAAATGGATTATCCTTTTAAAATCATATTCATATAATGGGTAGCGCCAAAATAAATTGGCTCTAAAACAGAGAAACGATAATAATTCTTAGCTACTTTCCCCTGAAGGCAAAGCCTTGTAGCTGCAGCTACAGATTCATGTTTCCAACAGTTTTCATCTTTAAAAAAAAAGAACCATATTCTCCTTTCAAGAATGTTTTGCGGAAAATGTTTTGTGTCATATGACCACAAAAACCTTGCTCTATTAATGCCTATACTGTTTATTTCTCGATTCCCTTTCTTGTCGAGTCTTCACCAAAACCACATTTCCTCAACTTCAAGCTTTCTTCCCTTCTGTACCTCCTCGAAGGCCAACACCCATACATCAAAACACTCCAAACAAGGGATCAATAAAAGATTTTCTAGTCTCAGCACCAAAAATTCTTATTGGCAGCAAGGTCCTTTATTTTTGAAAGGCATTTATTATTAACAGGAGTCGCAAAATCATAACTAATATCCGCGCTTACACTGCTCTTCTGCTTCTCTGTAAGCACAGTTTTTGTTTCTGTATGCTGACTTTCAGCTCAAAAGTGTGAAAGGTTTCGCTAGAACATCCTATTCAACTCTCAGTTCGAATTTTATAGTATTGCTACATCAGGTTCAAAGAGAACACTGTGAATCTGCTTAGAATTAAACATATTTTGCCCGACATTTAATATCATAAAAAATTAATGGCTTTTTATTTATCACTTTATTGCTTAGTAACATAATTAATTTTCATAGCAATTCGAGTTGTCAGTACAAAATGTTAAAACTTGTTTATATTGATCTTAAACGCCGACTTAAATCTCAACTAATCCACTTTGGTTATATTTATGGCAAAAATAGATAAACTAACGGCTAATAGTAGAAGTATAACAAATTTATAGAAATAATAAGAGCGTAAAATGACGAATTTCTAAGTATCAGAAATGTGGTGATGCAAACGTTAAAATAAGAATTACTTGTTTTCAGAACCTGTTATTGTTATCTTCTTGTTATTACTATTATTTCTTTATTACTGTACAGTTATCTGTTGTTTGGCGTAGTATACGTTAAATTATTATTAATAACCTGATAATTATATTATATCATTTGTTCGTCTATAAAACATACGTTTTTAGAAGTTTAATTTTAGATGTGTGGTAGCGTGGCCGAGCGGTCTAAGGCGCTGGTTTTAGGCATCAGTCTCTTCGGAGGCGTGGGTTCGAATCCCACCGCTGCCAAGTCTTTTGTTCCACTTTTGAAATTTCTGGTTCAAAAAGGTTGATAAGATTTCTACTCAAAAATGTTAGCAAATACAAATTAGCTTTTTATCTTACAGTTAAACAGGGTTTTGCCTGACATCGTTCCTCGTCTGTGTACACAGCTCTTTTTTAGTAGGCCTATACATTTTGGTATGTGGCACTACAGTGAACTTTCCTCTTGCGTAACAAGTTAATCAATACTTTGATTCTTTATCCAACTGATAAAAATATTAACATGCGTTTTAATTGCTTCTGTATGATTGAAAATAACGATGTAATGACCAATACTTATTTTTTGCCCCTACAGTTCTGGTACAGATGACTTAACGCTGTGTTCGTCAAATTAAAATTTATTAACATATTAAATCTTTTACTTTCAGTATTACTTTTACTTTTAGTAAGTGAAGCCAGCCATATTTTTCATATTTATGTGTTAACTTCAGTCACCATTACTTCTTTTCATACCGTTTTAGCTTCATGTAAGAGTATCTTACCTGTTATAACAAATTATTCTCTAAATCTCTCTGAGCTTCACAGCAATTACACTATTAAACAGTTACGTTTCAGAATGTGAACATCATGATTGTTTCACCTTCTATTTTCACTTCTGTAATCACAAAAACATCCGAGAACTAATGAAACCCACAATCTACTCGTTGTAAGAAAGAAGCCAGTTTAGGACACATGCTGCATTCGTGCTCAGCGAGACTTCTAAGCAGGTAGCTGTTGTTCGAATCGTGAGACAACCGCTCCACACAGGAACTTTACACCTTACTTTACGCTTTGATTTCTATAAAATTTATATGACTTCGTTATATGTTCGTTTATAACTATGTAAATATTTTCGACTCTTAGTGTTTTACATCTATCGCTTGTTTTAAGAATTTAAATGATTTTTGACCAACTTTCTGATAAATATTGTGAAAGGTCTCCTTCCAAACCCATGAAAACTAACACAGAAGCTTCTCCAGTTGTTTCCCTTGGTAGGGTCCCTGAACAGTTAAAGTATTTATTCTCCAAAAGTAAAATTAAAATATTTTCTTTTAAAAGAGCATATGTTTAATTTTACATTCGTTACTTTTCTCATTTTACTGAGTGGAATCACAAACACGTCATTCTCTTTAGTGAGCTTCAGATCTCAAATTATCCCATAACCCGTTCGATTGGCTCCTCCCCCGCTTATTAACACAACATGACATTCAAATAGGCAATGTGTAATAACAATAATTTTACCGCATACATACGTATTTTTCTTAGTATTGAAAACCCAAATATTTTACAATATATCTCAACGATTATTTAATAAGTACATGCACATACAAATAAACAATAATATTCAAAAGACCGTTACTAGAGCAATTATTTCAATAGAATAATATTAAAATAAAAGAATGCATTGAATTTAAGTTTCTTTACAAAATACTTACTACTCGGTGTCACAGCCATTGGTGAGACATGGTCTCTTTTACAATGCTCCTCTACACATGCCAATCCTTAATCTTCGTTCCTCATCCCCTCAATTTCATCGTCTGCATATCCTCCAATATACATTCCAACCGTCGAAATCCTTTTTTCTTAGATCAAATTACTTAGCTTTCAAAATCCTTTTGGACATAAATGTATCATCTGTTCTCTCCATATGACCCAGTCATTGCAGCCTTTGAGTTTTAACAGATCTTACAGTATTCTCTTCCTGTATTAACTAATTTAACTCTTGATTGCACAATTTCTCCATTTACTATTTTCAAAATTTGTCCACAGATCATCCACAAAATTTTCATTTAAGAATTCTTAAGATATGTTGGTCACTGCTCACGTTTCACACACATAGGTCCTCACAGGCTAAATTAGGGTCCTATAAATTTGTGTTTTTGAAGCGCTAGTTAAATCTTCTTTACTTTCTCATATTTGCAAATTAGGTCCTACTTTCTTCCTGCATTCTTCCTATAAGCACACCTTATTTTACTCTCGTTTATCAATAATATTTTCAAAATATTTGAAGTTATTACAACTTCAAATCCTTTATCTCCTACCTTTAGTCCTGCAATTATCTTTCACCTTTGAAGTTGACGTAAGCATATATTTACTTTTCTTTACGACACTCAGCTTTTCTTTAAGCCCTTTATAAACTACTGTAACTTGTTTTCTAGCTCTTGTCACAATGACAGTATTGTCAGCAAATGCACGTATTTGACTAATTTGATTTTACTTCATCTGAATGTCATTTTATGTAATTTTCCTTTTCTTTTTCTTCTTTCCCTCCTGTTGGTGCAAGAATCGATAACACAGTTTAGCTATATTCTTGGCGCTCTTTGAGTTTACTTTGTCTCTTCTGTTACACTTATGACTTCCATTATCTTTCTTTTTCTTTTTCCGAGGCTGATTATATGATTTCTTAAAAAGTGATATTTTTTTCGATGTGAGATTGTTGGCCTCACTCCTGACCCTTAATTTAGTTATTTGATTTCGGGGTATTCCTAGAGCAGCTGATGTCACCACATCTTGCGTACCCTGGACATCCCATTGTTTCTAATCTCTTAGGCTTTGGGCTCCCTCCTACATAGTATAACACTGAACAAGGCATGCTTATTTAACGACAGCACTTCATGTTACGGCTTCGTCATTGAACATGTGAGGTCAGGTATGATCACGCCTCTCTCATCATGAGGCTTCACCCTGGTTGAAGCTGTCACCTTTGTCTGGGACTTTTTATTCTGATTACACCTTATTCGCAACTGGCACACTTGTCTGTAGGCTATCTTTATAAAACATATAAACCTAAAATCTGATGAGTTATAAGACAAAAATGTGGACCTGGACAGAAGTTTGCTTTCTGTCGAGAATGGTGAGAATGACATATTTTTATTGTATATGACATGTAAAACGTCCAGGCAATCCCGTGAGGTTATGGTAATACGGGGCGCCTATAGAGTGTGAAATATTTCCTCTGACACTTTCAAAACACTTCCCTTCCTGAATTTATTTTAAACACAATAAATGACACAAAGGACTTTTATGTTACAAACTCGCCGTTTCTAGGTTTAAGAAAAGCTGCTTCACCCTCAAGCTGCTTTTTTGCTGTTATACTTGAATCTGCCCCAAATTTGATTAAATTTAACACGAGTTGAGTTCATCATAACAAACCCATTGATAATATATTGCAACAGTACACAGGAAATGAAGTTCATTTAAGTGGAATACAACATTTTCTGATGGCCATAGACATGTTTTAAATTGATTTTGTTCTTTCTTTGTAAAGTAGTCATACGTTTGAACCAAGCTATGTTTAAAAAAGTATGTTATGTCAAAATGTTCATAATTTTATTCTTTTTTATGTCATGCGAAATATTTGTGTGTAAGTGCGCGGGTGCGTGGGTGATTTACATTTTATTTAATAACTTTGAGGAAAATTAACATTTCGTTCTGAAACTTGGACAGAGTATTCTCGTGGTTATAAGCTACATTCTCCATATACTCAATTCTCCACAAATGTAATTTTTATGTTTTTTTTTTTAATGAAATCAGCCTTCTTTTATTCTCGTTATCTCCTAGAAAGTGATAAAAATTTGTAGATTAAATCTAGACAGGCCTTTGCAGAATCGGACAGAGTTTAAGCCTGATTTCAGTCTATCTGTGTCCTCATCTGTGACGTTGCTAAAGTTTCTTCCAAAGAATCGTCATAGAAAGACGTACTCGGTGTCACGAGTTTTTCGGGACAAGACAGGTCGTTTTCCTTTAGACTTAGAAGTTGGTTCACGGTTCGAGTTCTTCGTAACCATTACCACTTAGAGAACTCAAATAATACATAGATCATTCTAGTGCTTTCCCGCGTACAGTAGAAGATTTCCGCTAGGGGCAAAATATCTGGTGAGATATTTTGATAGTTACGCGAGAACACTTCAAGAAGCCGGAATTTTGTGTAAGCTCAATACACGATCTATTTTACCCAGTTTTAATCTCTGAGATTAAGTAAGTTTAAATTATAAACAATAACAGTTCATATCGCAGCGTGCGTGTGTGCAAAGACGTGAATTGTCAGCGTAATAGTCATCGGTCGACGTGCAGTTGCAGCTGTCCAGTCGAACTGCGTGCGGAGCGTCGAGAGGCTACGCAAACAGTGGAATTCAACGCAACAAGTAACATAGTTGTAAAACAAGCCCATAGACTCAATTTTGAAAGACAAATTTTTAATAAACAATTTTATATTATAACGTAATAAACCAATAGTATATCTTAATGTTTTAATTTAATAAATTTTCCTACCTCCAGATATAGACTCTTGTAATAATTTCAATATAACCTATCTATGCAGATTTAATTTGTATCGTTGCAATATATAATAGGGCTGCTACAGCTAGTGTCGTCTCCCTTCCTTCAACCTGGCTTTCTAATTCTCCCGATGTTTCCATTGTCCTTCCTCAAGTCCTATACGTTATATAGATTCATTCATCCACTTTGTCCCTCCAAGATCTTCTCGGTCTTCTCCTTTTTCCCTTCCTAATGGACTCCATTCCGTCACTTTGTTGATCCACCTATTTTGGGCTCTCCGGACATGTACCACACCAATATTCTTTCTTTGGTGTAGTCAATTACACTTCTTTCCGTTTCCATTCTTCTTCTGATCTCCTCGTTTGTTATTCGATCTGCTCTCGTTATTCCACAGCACCTCCTACAATATTCCATCTCTGTTGCAAGAATCTTTCTTTCATTCTTTTTGTTAATAACCCATACTTCTGCTGCATAAGTCATAATTCTTTGAAAAATGGTCTGATATATCATTTTTTTGGTGCTTTTTCTAATATCTTTGTCCCATATAAAACTGTGTAATTGTCTAATCCCTGTTCTAGTCTGCCATAATCTCCTTTTTATTTCTTCTTTTGTTGTGCCTTGTTTATCCAGTGTGAATCCTAGGTACTTAAATTTGTCTGTCCCTCTAATTTTAACATTTTCGTCTACTTCTAAATCTGTTGTTTCCTCATCTCTAATTGCCAAGTATTCAGTCTTTTTTATGTTTATTTCCAATCCCATCTTTGTGTATTCTTCATTCAGCTTTCTGACCATGTAGCTTAGATCTCCCATTGATAATACCTTGCGTAAATTGCCATGGTGTATTACTACAGTTTCTCGTCCTTACTTATCGACTGCACCATAGTGCTTACATGTTGTTGTATGGTTCTAAAATGTTTCTATAGTAGAAGCTCGATACTATGCGCGTTATCTATACTATAAATATTCCCTTTCTAGTCGAAAAGTAGCATAAAGATCATTTGGCTGCAGATAATGTAAAGTATAGCCTAAACCTCATTTTATTTAAACTCAATTAGCGCCTGAAAATGGCATCACCCAAAGCATCGTCAACAGAGAACAACAATCAGGGGAAAAGTTTCTACATAAATATTTGCGTTCAAATTCAAGTGATAATTCTGTACCAACGTTTACCAATAATATGAAACAAGTGAACTGTAACTTTTGTTCGATTTCCACAAGTAACGCAACTCAGACTTGATATAAACAAAATACACCTTACCGTTTCCTGCTCAGACTAAGTACACTTTCTGTGTAATCAAGATCGTTGCTCTGAGGAACAGAACAAGGGGGAATCAAATGTCATTTGCACTTTGAAAATGAATGATTTCTTTTAACCCTTATAATAAATGTTTTATTAATGTAACCAGTAATATTTAAGGAATATTTATTACTTAAAAATTAACACTTCATACATTACACACGATAAGTAAACTATACTGCTTAAAGTTGATACGTAATAGGTTAATAATGCTTATCTACTTTTTATTAAGGAAAGTTTAAAATAGTACTTTTAAAATACAATATTAACTATTATGAATTATCAAATCTGTTTAACTTTTATTATGGTCACGATTGTCCTGACGTCTACATCAGCGATATTAATTTGGTTTGGGGGAATCGCAGTGCTAGTTGCCGGTACAGACAGGACAGATCTTGCACTATTGGATTATGGCATATCCGTGTAGTAAATACTTCGTAATATCCTTTTCCGACTTTAGGCCATTAAATTTGTTTATAAAAAATGTGTAACAAAAATTTCATTAAAGATTATGAAAAAATTTAAAATCATCATGCAAAGTCAGTGACGATGAAGAAGACATATTTAACTTTCATTTTGTTTCATATTCACCACTAACCATAGGGGGAAAAATCAGGTTGACAATCTATTGGGTTGCTGAAGGTCCCGATTTTTTGTGATTGTTTAGTAGTAGATCAGCAGACAATAAACAGTAGGCCTACATACAACTCCGACACGCTTATCAATAAAGTAAAGCTAGCAGTGGATTTCTGCGCAAATGTATCATTCACTGTCATGATAACTCCCATTCGCACACAGCTCAGTTATCACTTGAAACCATCAGCAAATTGGCTTGGAAGACTCTACCTCCCAACAGTCCAGACTTGGTTCCATCTGATTTCCTCTGGTTTAGTCCACTAAAGGAAGCGTTAAGTGGTACGAAGTTTTATGACAACGACGAGGTCAAATAAAATGTCGTAAAGTGGCTCCCACATCAACATAAAGATATCATTACACCAGGCATAACAAAATCTTATTCAGGGATGGGATAAATGTGTTAATGTTGCTAGGGATTATGTTGAAAAGTAAAAAAATTGCCATACCGATTAAATAAACTTTTTTTCCTTTACCGCTAATTGTCTCTTTAATTAGTGAATTAACCTCGTAATAATAATGATAATAATAAAACTTTATTTTTATTATTATTATGATTAAAATTTAAAAAATGTTTAACATAAAGTTCCTGGAGTACTTACATTACTATTGTTACGTATACATGGCACATAATTCTAAAACTCTAAAATATTTTACATTTCGTGAATACTCAAACATTTTTCATATGCATAGTCCTACGCCTTGTAAAACCAATTGGTCTTATTTATCGTTTATAGTAAAAACCTTCTGTATTATTTAAAACATAATCATGATTATCAGAAACACAATAAGCAACTTTATAATACGTAAAAGTTAATAAGGGATTTGTTACCATTTATCGAAATAAATTGCATCTAGTAAACTGCGTGTAGTAAACGTACAATAATGTATTAAATTTATTTGGTTTAGCATTACGTACTAAAAGTACTCTTCAAACAAGCTAGTTTAGTTTTGTGTGTGTGTGTGTGTGTGTGTGTGTGTGTGTGTGTGTGTGTGTGTGTGTGTGTGTGTGTGTGTGTGTGTGTGCTCGCGCGCATGTGTATCTGTCTGTCTATCTGTGTTTGTGTTAGGAGGGCCGTGCTTACGTGTATTTTTGTGTGACGTAAAATGTACTGATAAATCAAAAATAGAGAATGAGTTTAGATTAAGCTTTGCATACGCTTTAATTGTTACGCTAACAACGTTGTCCCGTCTCTTTATTCGCAGTTTTGCCATATGTAATATATCAGTTTCATATTACAGTATTAAGTTAATCAAAAATAATTTTCTTCATGACCCCTTTTTGCAATTTTTAAAAACGTTGTTGTAGCTACTGTGTACTGTTACTTCATAACTCTATAACACAATCCATCTTTGTAATGCTAAATACAGGTCTGCCACAAATCACAAAAACGAAATCATACAGAACGTAAAATATTATTGTTTTATTGGTTCTAAGAATTCAACACACCGGTCATACTTATTTTGTGACAAATACATCCTATAGTAGAAGCGTCGTATGGTACATGTAGATTGTATTGCTCAGCATATATGATAAAGTACGTAATAAATGTACTTACTGTGCAGCAGTGTACAGTGAAATGCAACAGGCGGCATTGAGTTACAGTTTCTGCTCTACAGAGAGCCACTGGTAACACGAAGCTTTGTGGTACACACTTCTCCTATATCTTAACCCCTTTTAGGCACCCATGTAATCTTAACTGCCATGTCCATGGCATATCTACAGTACATACTGTTCTCCAGACACAGTTACTTGCAGTTACACAATCGTTATGTCAAAAACTAAGATGTTACTTAATTGGATGATAAAAGATGTATACCGTATGTTATAATACTTTGAGTATATATCCGCCTACTTCCACAACTCAGCTGTTTAAGAACTCTCACTCCCACTAAAACGTAGCATACAGAATGCAAAAGTTTACCAATAATACCCAAACTAAAAGTAATATTCTTGTCCTTTTTCAGTAAGTTGGCGAAGGTTTAATAAACGGTAAATATTTTTTTTTTTTGCCCTTAATACTTTATCTGTTCTTCCATAGGATTTCAATTAACGATGTGAGTTATAAAAAACGGGCACGTTTGTTTGCCAAATATACTACACACACTGTATATATTACATTCTGTAATAAGAACCTAAAGACACAAAATATCACTGCAATAGTCACGTTACAATTCGATGTTTCTCATAATATGTGTTATCTTGTAGGCTAGAATTTCTGCTGAGTCGAAATGTTTTAGCATAATTAAAAAAAGTATAAAACAAACAGCATCTTTTAAATGCTCAGATTAAATCAGTATATGTTAAACAAAGCATTCAAAACTAATAACGCCTGAGGCCGAGGACTCAAGGTCAAAATTCCAGTATCGAAAACAATGACCTTGTGGGAAAATGTCTCGGACAAATTGATATAACAATAGGAGATAGCACGATTGAGCGTACGAGTGTAGATAAATATTGTAACATGACGTAAGATAGCGCAAAATACCACTAATGATTAATGAAAGAAAAATCATATTATATATAATATTTAAAAGAAAAGCTGAAGGTAGGAAGAAATGTTAAAAAACTTATAATTTCAAGATTAATGACCCAACTACGAAATAACAATTGACAGGAACTGACTATGACTTGACCCAGTAGATTGGAGAAAACAAAAAGATTGAAGAAAACAAGAAAATAGAGACAAGAAGGAAGGAACGAGAAACAAGAAGTAACCTAAAATATGACCACGATCATTGTAACCCCAAGATGTAACTAACAAATAATATGTAAAATAAATGCACTAAAACAGATAGGGCATAAATAAGATGTCAAATATATAAACTATAAAAATAAACTAGATATATTACGTATGTTAAATGAAAAGCAAAGAAACATGAATTTATAAATGTAAGATAGTAAGTTAAAAATAAATAATACCCCATTAAATAATAAACTAGTCAGAAACAAATAAGTTATAATTGAGGCTGAATAAAGACAATCAGTCAAAACCAAAACTGACCAATGTGAAATGAAAATAAAGCAAATATTAATTACCAATAACCACACAGTGATACAACACTAAGTAAACAAACAATGTGTGAAATATCAAGTGAAAGTGATGATAAAGAAAGAAACTTAAAATGTAAGGAAAAGTGCAGTGTAGGTGCATGTAGTGTACAAAATAATAAGAAGCAGACTATAGCAATATAGCGAAACAATCTTTAATAGAATATTGTATAAAAAAGTATGAACTAATAGTACCATTATTAATTTTAGTGATAGTAAGTGAGAATTACAATTATAAGTTAAAAGTTAATATTATTAGAGTGGAAGATAGGAGAAGCAAACACTATATTTTAGTGAAGGAATTTGTAAGTGAATGATATTGTGCAAAGTACTGTTAAAAATTATTATTATAAGAGTTTCATTATTGATAAAACCATAGAATTAATTAACTTAGAAGATAGGGGAGATAGTAGTAAGAAACCAAAACAGTTAGAAGTTTAATTTCAGGCTTGGACCTGGCAAGAAATATTTTAATGATAAAAGGTGTGTTGTTGAAAGCACCAATGTTTTTTTGTTTATCTGTTTCTATAAAAAAGATGTTCAATTAACCAATAAATAAAGTTTATGGGTTATAAGTAATGTTGAATGGGAGTATTGTGAAACCTATGCTTTAGGCCTAGCATGAAGGAGAGAATTTTATAAGTTTAAAAAGAAAACAGTAACCAAGGGTCAATTAGAGTATATAAAATGTTTAATTAAGTAAGTAAGTGTATCAGATATAAAAATGTATAAATATTATTCAGTTTAAAAATAATCACAAAAGAAATATCAATAAGAAAATAATAAAAATGTTATTAACTAACCAAAAGTAACCATGTAACCAGGTATCAAAATAATCTTTAGTAAAAAAGCAGAACAATGGTGTTAGTAGAATTAATAGTAATACTAGCATAAGGAAGTAATCATAATTTAAAGGATTTTTACATATTTGAACATAAATAAAGCGTTAGATTATAACAATGTTATAAGATGTTGACCAATGAGAAATAGTATAATTTGAAGGGTAACTATGGCAACTGATAGTTGTTACATAGAGTGACCGTTGAATTTTAATGACTTCATTATTGACCAGCATAGAGGGTGGATGCATGAAGCCCTCGGAGCCAAATTAACTTTAAAAGCTTTAAATTTTTCAAAATTTTATTCAAGAAGTGCAAGAAGACTATTGTAAACAACCAATGCTGAGATGGGCCATAATTAAAAACCATTTATTTAAAAATAATCTGGCAAAACTTGGAAGGAAGTAAAATAAACTCATAAACGACCAATTCTGGAGGAAGATAAAAAATTACCTAACTCGATCTGAAGAAGAAGACCGTCTACAAGGACTGATGAAAGCTGAATATTGGATTTCAACCATTTGAACGGGAATCTCAGCTAATCCAAAGAAGACAGGACCTTAGACGTGTTCCAGAAGAAGAAGAGGATCCCAAGAGAAGCTACGACCAGGAATCGATGAGTATAAGTTAAATACTTCACACCAAAAAATAAACTTTCAATTACCCATAGTAAACGAACTAACTTATTTTCACTTCACAGATCACAAAATTAACTCTTGAACTGAACTTGATTATAAAATCACTTTCGATAAAATATATCAACCACTGAATTTTGATTTTATATTAAAATAATTTTAAAACATAACTTGCTAAAAAGATTTTAACCAAGCGTGCACTATTTCTCATTGCCAATAAACTTACTTTTCACGTTTTAAAAATATCAACTATTGTGTATTAGATATAAGGAATATTATAATTTTGTGTATTTATTAGTCTGTAATCCAACTTCTGCAGTCCAAAGGACTTAACCCTGAGAGAAAAAATTATTATTTTGTTTAAACGATAACCTGTACGCCATAATGGCTTTCTGCGTATGAATACTGAGCGAAGCAGACGCTGCCAACTGAGCAATTGTAAATGCCGAAGCGATATCAAATATACGTTTCATTTTTATTGTAATTGACCCGATAATATACGAAAAGTTGAATAAACCTTCATACCGACCAATCGTTGTATGTCTGATTATTTTAGCAAAGGTAAAATAAGAATTTGGAAAATAACAAATAAAAATACTGTAGTGAACGAAGTCGACTCGGCCAAACCGCGAGAGCCAATCAGGTGGCGAGGCGGAAAAATTTGAACTGAGCGACGAGAGATACGGTCGACTAGTAAGTATTGAAACAAGGTATAAAACGACTAGCTATACACACTATTAAATAAATTTAACATCAATACTAATTAACCATACCGGAAAACCGAAACATTACAATATATAATCGAAATTTGTAAAAACTATATAAATATAATACGTAACATACGGGGCGGATCCAAAAGTTAATACCGGGAGGGGCAAATCGGTGATCGGAGGTTCCCTCCCTCGAATTTTTTTTGTAAACATACGTCATAAAAGCACAATTTATTGTCTACTTATACATATTAAATCATGTGTAAGCGTAAACTTTATTAACTTTTATGACATACATTACTTTTCTTTATTATCTAATACAAGTGTTACACAAAGAGTGTAGTATATGTTTGCTCTTCATAATGTTACTCTTCAGTAAATTCGCACACATTTTGTAGATCACGGTAATAGCTTAATTGGTTTTTACCTTCAAACCTATTTTATAAAAAAAAAAATAAAGTATGACATACTTAATAGCTATGAAATGGGATGGAATGAATCATAATAAGTTCTATTTAATAAAAGAAGAAATATCGTTTTTTATAACAGTATTATATTAAAATTTTACACACATGAAATTACTATTAAATGGACGGTGAACATATTTTAAAAAATTAATAAAAATCAAATACAGTGACCGCCGCTTAATGTGATCACAGTTACTGGTACCGATTTATTCCTATGCCGTTTAATGCATTTAATATTCTTACCACTTGTTAGAATCAGCCACTTAATAGAATCAAAGTCATTGGCGGCTACTTTATATGTGTAGGAAATGCATTTTAAAATATTTTAACATTATATAAGATATCACGCATAAAATAAAGTTACAGTGTCTTTATTTGTGTAAACAGGAATTTGGTTAGTTGGTTACCAACCTACTAAAAATTTACTATGTGTAAATAAGGCCACTGTTTACCAAGTAGGATTCTCGGGGGGGGGCAATTGCCCCCGTTGCCCCCTCTCTGGATCCGCCCCTGGTAACATATAAATATATACCTTTGTATATTACCTATATAACATATGTAGTACAGGCCTACACAAAATCTATATTTTGTGTGTGTGTGTGTGTGTGTGTGTGTGTGTGTGTGTGTGAGAGAGAGAGAGAGAGAGAGAGAGAGAGAGAGAGAGAGAGAGAGAGAGAGAGAGAGAGAGAGAGAGAGAGAGAGAGAGAGAGAGAGACAGAGAGACAGACAGACAGACAGACAGACAGAGAAATGTGAGTCATGGAGAAGTCTCCATACCTACCGTTTTCTGATAGAAAAGTAAGTAAATATAAAATTAGCTGATCGGGTACTAGTATATGTTAGGCATATTTAATCGTTAAAACAACGATGATTACAATTTGCAGAATTGAGATTCCTGCGACACTCTTTGCAGATTTATGCGGATACACTCTTTGGAAAGAAGAAGGAACCCAATGCTTTTATAAGCACGAACATGAAAGCATCAAAAACGATTCTCAAGAAAGGTTAAAGTGGTTGCAGTGCTGAGCTAGGGAAACACCGCTATGTATTGGGGGTCGACAACGGAGTCGTTCGGTACCGAAACATACTTATAATCCCTATCAGCAAATAATAATAATATTACAAGAGAGAACATCAGGAGAGAGAATAATATTACAACTTTATGAAACAATATTAGCTATTCAGATTATCGCTTATATCAATTCCTTAGCACAGTGTAAATATTAATTTGATTCAGTCTTTTATTATCACTTGTGTAAATTTAGTATCGATCAATTTTGTTTGAGAAATAAATATGTCACGCAGACAGTATGTTTTCATCACAACGAATTTTAGAATTTGTTGTTCTTACACGTACTACAGATACACTAATAAAAGTCAGAAGCAACCTGAGAACAGTGTAGGTATTTTGCTTACAAAGTTTAGGAACACACATAAAACCGATAGACATCGACATACAGCACAAATGACTATTCAAAATCATGTGTGTATTGTCCGACTGTCGCGATATAAATTATTCACGCTCTCCTGCTTCATAATCGTTGCATAAATTTACATCAGTATTCTGTACAATGAAACAAAGCGTGCCTATTTTGGCAGTACATTACGATTGCGTCCAGTTTATGCACTCGCACATAGCACTGTCACTGTTCGTTTATTCATAACAAGTAACTGTCAACAGACATACAAGCCATCGCATTAACTCAATACGTTTACTAGCGCACTTAAATTACTCTTAACAGTAACAATACCTCTTGCATTGGTCCAGTAACTAACGCTTTCGCCACCTACGCAGATTCGTCACTCGCGGTTCGCCTGCACACTGTCCGCTCAGCAGCTTGAGTCGAACTGTGAACCTGCAGCGTAGAGCGACACAATATCTCCTGGTCTTGTTCCATGATCGCCCATAAAGAAGGCCATCCGTCAAGCCAGAAGTTACAACATGCTATCGCCACCTCATCGTAACTAAAAGTGGCCTACCCAATTGTTTAGTTTTCTTCATTGATATTTAACAATGAATGGTTTGTATGAGAACAATAAATTTAAATTTTTAGATTAAAATTTATTTTAACGAATAAACATAAAATTATTTCAGCGAAATAAATAGTGACGGTTAACAGTTTCTTCAGCACGGTAAAAATGACGGCAATTGGATTTATGAACTCTACGTGCTTTCAGTGACTCAATTGTGATTTATCAATGTTTTTTTATTTCATAAGAAATGAGCGAGCGAGCGTGAGTGTGTGTACGTGTGTGCGAGTGTGTGCTCGCGCGTAGCGTGTAATACGGTATGTGTGCTACAGGCTGCTGTACACTGTGATAGTACATCACATTTTCACTCGCGTTGCTTGTCTCCATTTGTTATACAGAAACAATAACTTGCCCGTCTTGGAAAAATATTGTCTGGCTTCTTCTTACGAATAACGTAAGTTCGTGTTTTTCGTGCGTTTTTTGTGACGAAGAGGTATGCCGAGATCTATGACAGTTTGTTTGATAACTTAGGGAATGGAAGACGACAAATAATGCAATAGTAGATGTATTTAATGGTTAGAAAACAGTGTGTATTTGGCTTCCAGAAACAATAAAAATCTGTTACGTTTAATTTTTCCCATGAGTGTTGTAGCATGACAGATAATGCCAATAATTCTGAATGGTAAAATGATCATAAAAATAAAATAAAAACATTTTTAAATTCGAGAAAGCAAAATAAAGAATTAATTAAGAACCACCGTGAAGTACAATCATAGATTAAAGCAAAAGTTCATATACAACCAATGTTGCATGAGTGATGAATCATCAATATAAATTTAAAAACTAAATATGAATGAGGTAATACCCAGTTAGGATAGGAGTAGGTAAGGAAGAAACCCAGAACATGACTAAATCCACAACAAGAAAAGAAAATATTTTGTAAGGAACAAGAAGAGTAGGTAAGGAAGAAACCCAGAACAAGACAAGATCCACCGTACAAGGTGATACATTTATAAGAAACAAGAAGAATAGAAAGAATCAATGAAGAAAACCAGAACAAGACAGCATCCACAAGAAGAAGGAGTGCTCTTATAAAAAAACCCAAACCCCAAAAGAAACTAATAAACATAATAATAAATAAAAGTATAACAAGCTATCAAACGTAGAAACCACATGTAAAATAAATGTAAGCCAAAAAGTGTATTAAGTAGAATTGAAAGTGAACCAATGTGAAATGATTATATAATACCAAAAAACAAACCTTCATTATATTCTATAAATAGATTTCTTGATTTTAACAAAACTATATAACTATTTAGAAATCAAATCAAGGAATAAAAAGAGAATCAGTGCAAGTTTTTGGTGTTAAAATAAATAAACCTTATGTGTTAATATTGCAGTTCACAAAACTAAGTAGATTGTGAAATATTACAACTTTAAAGTGCTTATATTGTGTCTATGAATAATGTGAAATAAAGTATTATCATCACAGGTAATACATGTGTTTTTTAAATAACTGCCACTCTTTTTTACATAACATTCATTAGAATGACCAAAATAAAACAAGAGCAGGGCATACATAATAAAAGTGAAATGACAAAGAGTCATTACCCCATAAATAAAAAAACAGATAACAAATGAAAGTAGAACCTAATAAGAAATAGAGTATAAGATTATGATAATTATGTTTTGTTTATGTAGAATAAGGTAATAGAAATAATAAAGTTTAAAATTGTCAGTATCAACTAACATTCTTTATTTATGAAATAGTTATTATGTATTATTGTTAATAATCAAGTATAAGATGTCAGAGTCAAACAACATTCTTTATTTATAATATATTTATTATGTATTACTGTTAATCATTAAGTATAAACTGTTTGAATTTGAAAGACCAATGTTAATTTGAATTATGTGTTATGTATTTAGAGTATAATTATATACTAATTGTTCTTGTGTTAAAATAAGAAAATGTTAATTAATGTCATAATAGCAAAGAAAGTCAGAGAGAGTATAAAGCAACATGTATTATTTAAAAAACTTTGTATGTAAAAAGTGTTAGAAATCTAGGCCAAATGTTAAAAACTAAACATCATCAAAACTGATAAAATAAGTACAGAAAAACAATTAAACTGAAGGAATTTATACAAGGTAAATCAGTCATAAAGTCATGTAATTGGAAATATAGTTAAGAAAGATTTTGTAAAAAGATGCAAATGTAAAAACTCAAAATTCAGATAGGGGAGTCATATATTACTGTATAATATTTTAAAACATAACCAATTAATCTAATTACAAGAAATTAAGGGAAGATAAACCTTTTATTACAATCTGAGATTTAATACGATCATTTATATAACTTAGAAGATGGCAGATTTTTGGAAAAAGACAGTAAGTGATTTTTAAAACTTACAATTTTCAAAATGAGGTAAAAAATACCATTTTAGATCAAAAACTTAATGAAACTACATTATTTGGTACCAAATTAAGCAGAATGAACTGAAGAAGAAGATTATGTGTTTAATAGTTAATAAATTCGAATAATAGCAAAAATATAATCAGTGATATAATGTAACTTTCTCACATGCACAGGATGCAAATAATATTGAAACAATGGATTGAATAATATTAATTTGGCTAAGACTTTTGGACAAGACGGAGGAAGTAAATTAGTTCATTATTAGAGATCGTGAAGAACACTTGACGAGCGATTAAGCAAAGTTTAACCTAGTTGCTGATACATCAATGGCGCATTTTTTTTCTAAGCCTAGTTTGACGAAAAAACGCGAGTTTTGTGAAAACACCTTTTTTAACACAAATATAGTGAAATAAACACCAACAAACATTAAAACAACTACAAATAAGAACAGAACATAGTGGAAATACATTTTAAACGATTAAAACAGTAATAACACTTCACAATACAAAAGTGCAATTTTCGAACTAACTGACAAAAGTGAAATTAACTTAACACTACACCATTTTTCGAAGTGCAACACTAAAACTTGACAAACAACACTCCACCAACACAAGAAAGCAGAATCGCAGCCCCTGGAACGAAAAATCGTAGGGAAAGCATATTTTATTAGTCGTCGAAACAGCGAGGTGACTTCGTCTTACGTCTGGACTACTAGTGGCAGCCATTACTGATTTCCCACAATCCAAAGCGACACAGTCTACTCAACAAGAACGGTTTGACAGCATCTTATTTAACATTATATATTGAATAAAATATATGTATTTTAATTTTTAAGTGAATATAATTTTGTAATGTTATACTTTCCATTCTTAACCCTTTCTCTCTGACTATACCTAAAATAACTGTTAAAAGAACCCGAACATAAATAATTGTACACTATTGATACCCTGAGAATCGATTTATAAATCGATAGAGAGTCGATAAATTAAATATTTGTTAATAAACTTCAGTAATTACTATAAAATTGAATCTCATTTATTCCTACTTAATAATTAGTATAAAATATAACTTTAATTAAACAGAAACGACCAGAATTTCACCAATGAGAAGGAAGATAACCTCCAAATAGGAAAGTACACCTATCGATTGTTATTGGAGATAATCTTATTAACTGGCGAGAGGATTTTAAAATACTGAAAAGGAGTTAAATTAATTAAAACAATTAACAAAAAATTCGGAATACCACATTTAAATTAATTTAATTTAATTAATTTTAAAACAAAAAAAAATTTTTATAAACAACAAATATTTTTTCTACACATAAATTTATAAATATAAACATCTCATTATTTGATAATTTGTTACAATGTATATACGATTTGTATAAATTTATATATTTTATAAATTTATATTTTATATATAATCTTTACCTTCTTTACCTTATAACCTTTACCTGAAATTCGTAATTTAACATGTGTATATCAGATTATATTAATTGTTATATTTTCAGCCTTGAACTGTATTTCTTTATAGCAATCAGCATCATACCACTCAATTCTTTGAGTATATTATAACGTAAATACACGCGGTAGGCAGGACGATAATTAAAACTGTTGGTACTAATGTTTTACGCCGAGAGTATGAAGTGTTTATCGAACTTAGTTGAAGTGGTCGTTTTAAACATAAAGTCTGTGTATTAGATTGTTTTTAGTAGAGCTTATGTAAGAGCTGCACATATTCATAGCCAAGCTCTCTTTTTTTAAGCTACTTTTGACCATTTAAACTACAGATGCACCCAAACGATCTGTGTGTACATCTAAACTAAACTGTTCTTCAAACTAGTCTTCTGTTTAACAAACATATAAGTCAATCGGAAAAGTACGAAGAAAGTAACTATTGCAAATTCACATTAATATAAATGTGACTTCTGATTAATATGAACCATCAAAAATTAATCAATTTTGATAAAGTTTTAATGCGAAACAATTACTCCTGTATTTAAGTTGGTTCAGTCACACAAGACGTTATGTACACGTTGCATACACTTACATACATATGTATGTGTGTGTGTGTGTGTGTGTGTTTTTTTTGCAATGTGACAAGCATTTCATAAAATATGTAATATAAGAGAACTGAACTGAATAAATAAATTCAACTGAGCGACCACTGAGCGAATGGTCGATCAGTGTAATAAGTGAATTGATTCATTACGAGACAAAAACGTATGATTTGGAACGAATAATTTGAAAATTATTGTCAATAAGTTTGAGGACTTAGATTTAGCGTAGCATTAAGACGTTAGTGACATAAACTATAGTGCTGAGTTTGTGAAAAAGTGTGTGTCAGTGAAACAGTGAATGTATCGGTAATCCACGTGTACCATAGTAATACATTCTACCCGTTCATGGACAGATTTAGTTTTAATGTTTACAAAATCCGTACAAACTTAGTTTAGTATAGTCTGCACTGACACCATCTCAAAAAGCACGAAATGCAAAATTTACAAAACACTTATCAGGCCAGTGCTAATATACTCTTCAGAAACCTAGACGATGACAAAAAATAGCGAGAGACTTCTAGGTTGCTTTCAAAGACGGATTATAAGAACAGTATTTAGATGAGTACAAGAAAATGGAATGTGGCGCTACAAACAGCAGGCCATTGTCAAAATAATGAAAACATACAGGCTAAAGTGGGTTGGAAACTTAAAGAGAATAGAAGAAAAACAGCCTAGGAAAGATATCTTCTACTAGAAACCAATGGGTAATAGAACAAGGGGAAGACCCCAAAGTAGATTCAAGATCAGATAGAGGATGGCCTCAGAAAGCTGAACATAAGAAACTGGAAAGCCCAGGGCACGCAATAGGGAAGAATGGAGTTGACGGAGTCGACTCATGAAGCAGGCCAAGACCCACCAAGGGTTATAGAGCCACGACTAATGATGATAGTCTGCACAAACCCGAACAAGTCAGCATCAATCCCTTAACGTTAAAAAAGTAAGTAATGTAGCTATTTTGACGTTAGAACATACTGACTATTCTCTTTTCTTTCTTCTTGTTTATTGCACATATTGGGAGGACTAATTGTTACGAAGACAATTTCGTATGTGTGTTTATGCAGAATAGACCCACTTAACAATTCTCCTGTAACTTTAATCATTATTTGCAAAACCTTGTCGTAATCGCCATGTGCAAAAATCAGTGAGTCTTGTACATAAAGTTAAAGAAGATTTATATAGGTGTTGTGCTTATTAGTTTACGAGGAGACAAGGGAAAACTAATGAAATGACTCAACTGATCTTTGTGTCTGAAAAATGTAGCCTATTAATTCTGGGTAGCCCAGTTTCTGATTTTACGCTTTCACTGGAATTCACTTATCCGTCCTACTCTATAAGAGTAGGGAAATCAATAAGTAAGTGTATATCTAAAGTTATATAACTATTTCTGTATCTGTATGACGTAATTTATATACTAATACACAGATCGTATTAGTGGTATTTTGTAAATAATATCCTACCCTTCCTTTATGAACAGGCATATTATACTTTTAGTAAGCCAAATATTGAACTAATAAACCAAATAAATAGTGTAACAAGACATATGATCCCGATATATTAAGTAACAAAATATAAACACATGCCATAATAATTGAGATAACAAGACACATCAAGTATTTACTCTGAAAATGCCAAGCATGAAACTACATAAACAACTCATCAAGAAGAATAAACTCACAATGCAGGAGTTAAGAAAATGTAATGGTAATAATGATAATAATTAATAAGAAGAAAGAAGATACATTAAACAGTGATTATACAACAGGAACCAATAACCCAATAGATTCGGTCAGTAAGGAGCAAATTAAAACAAGGAAGAAACATATTACGAGAAAGACACATAACAACCATGGCATAAGATATATTCCAAGAGCCAGTCAACTATAGATTAACATCTTACCCGTATAAATACTAACTGAGAGACTTACAGATTGAAAATAAAACAATAACTGACTAACTTAGATGACCCATATATGACCAATAATATTGTAAATAAGTAGGGCAACCCATATTAGACAAAAGAGTGGAAGTAACCATAATGTTAACACAATAAGAAGCTGTAAATAACAGCATAATGACATATTATGCACAGCATTAATGTAATATAAAAGAGAATTAAAATTGTCACATAACTGTAATAATTGTTAGTTAAGTAATAGAAAAATCATGTAAGATAGGAAAAAAGAACTTATTAATGAATTACCAGTAATCATTAATAACATAATACTTGAAAAACAAGGTTAAAAAATATAAATTTCTATCAGCTCAATTCACCCATTGTTGTTACAAAAAAGGGAACCACATAACCTAGATACAGGTACTTTCCACCTAGTTTCATATTTAATGATAAATAAAACATGTCTAAACTGAAATATTTTGTACACTAAATCAAGTAGAGGTAATAAGGTTTCTGTCAATACCAAAATCAGATACCAAGAGTAGTCTTTATATAAGAATTAATGTAAACAAAGTGAACAAAAACAGTTAAAATGGGATACACCATGTGAAACATAGATAAAACCATATTGTAAAGCTAGACAGGAATAAAAGGAGGATACCTATATAATAAGTGATATATAATATCACTATTATAACAGTGTAAGAGAATTGACAACAACATAAAGTGTAATAAGAATAAATAAGCACATCTGTCATGTGACACTAGATGTAACTACTATTATCCAATTCTCTATACAAAAAAACAGACAAGTGTATTAAAAACACAAGATTGATGATCAATGTACTAACTATAATGAACTATTCTAAACTAGATAGTGGACTGAAAGGACACTACATTCTTAAACAAGAATTAAAATAAAGGTACACTTCATAGGGCCATACAGAGGTCATATTAAAGACTAAAATAACAAGGAATGATAATATATTCCCATAAATAAAGACAACCAGTAGTTGTAATAACTCTGTGTATACAATTGGGGCAACATAGAAGTTACCCAGATACTATTTCTTATAAATAATTTGTTAATATATTTAGTAGACTCCTAGGCTAAACCAATGTTAAAATAAGAGTTACATTTTGTCCATAATTATAAGTAAACAATAAGTGAGAAGTGTTGAAGGACTTGGAAGGCATACTCTCAAAGAGATATGATTGCCATTAGGTAGTTATAATTCAAGAATAAATAAAATTAATAGTAAATAGTGTAAAGTGATAATCTCAAACATTAACTTCCTTAAGAATGGACGAAAACATATCATGAGTTGACTATAAATGAAGAGCCAAATGTTCGCCATACAGTGATAGGCTTAGATTCAAAATGTATGCAGTAATAAGAAAGTTATATCAATTATAAAGTATCTGTGTCAATTTGGGAAAATGTTTAGCATCAGTGTATACTCTCAAACCCAGCTACCCCACGCTTAAAACAACAATTAAAATATTTCGCGAAAGGGGTATGTGCGCTAGATTAAAGATCGTCAGCCAATCAAATCAGAGAAATTGACGAATTTTACAATGATCGCTCGAAAGAACGGCAGCATCACGCGTCGATTCGAGGCACTTTTTAATCAACCTTTCATGTGTACAGACGGCAGCTTAACACCGGAAGAAAACAGCTGTTAACCTAGTTTGTGCGCGTCATCAATGTTAACAAAGCAACATAACCTAAATTTGTGCAACCATAACTACACTACTATTGAAGATATTTGAAGAATAAACAGTGCGTTAATAAGAATTGCTAAGTGTATAATCCCTAGCAATTCCGGGATTTAAAGGGAGTACAGTGATTTTCTAAAAATAGTTAAGAATTTGAAAAAATGACGATATAATCGAACAACATTATTGTAATGTGTGTAAAATAAATTATATAGGTCATTGCACCTAATTAATATCACTCAGTCAACAGTTATAATGATAATTCTCAATTTAATTTAAATAATTCAGAAATAAGAATTGTAAAAACAGTAATTGTTTATTATGTATGAACACTGAGTGTGCTATAACCACACACCTGATTGAAGTTATTGTATAGTAAACCTAGATTAAACTAACAAGCGTTAATAAGAGATTGAGGATTATCGACTGACTGAAGTAATTAACGAAAGTTACCAAAAATGCAATTATTATTGTGGTTTCGTAATTTAGGAAGAGTCTACTACTACTATTTTGAATATTTCTTTATATTATGAATAAAAGCTAGTGGTATTAAGCTATATAATTACTGACAGCTAAACGATTACCTTTTACGGAATCCAGTATGACGATTCAGATGTTTCTTTAAACAACACTGTTTCGAGTTATTATTTTATTATGTTCACATTTGAGATATTATCAAAAGTTCTTTTAACGTTAATAAACGTTCGTTAAATCTTTTAATATTTATTGTCGATTAACTATTAAACCAGTTAACCTAGAATGCCAAAGCAGGCATGGTTATAATTTTATATGTTATGTATTAAGAGAGGATTAAATTGTAATCAATCTCCGACTGACTAATAATGGTAGAGTAAGATTTCTAGTAAATTATTTGGTATTCTGCAGGCTAAAAGAACCTACACTTAAATTAATTTATTTAACCAAAAAGTATGTTAACAACAGTCTGACGTTTGTAGGTCAGTACTACCACCCTGAGATAATTTTTTATAAAAACAAATTACCAATGTTAAGCTAATTTGAACCAAAAATGGTTAATTATATTTTAAATCATTAAAGAAGTGTTAACAAGGAATAAATTCTAATTTTTATACGACAAATCAGAGTCAGTTAGTTTATTTCAATAGACTAGAGCTTTATAGGATAGGTGAACGTCTCTCATTGGACGGCACGACAGACAGCGGCAATTTGAATTACGGTAAGTCAATCTAAAAAATTAGATTGCCACATCGACCCTGCGAAGTCAGCAAGACTCACTCCAAGTAAGTAATCATTTCTTACATAAATATATGTACTTTCAGTGAGGAATCCACGTCACCGATTCGACTAGTCGACAGAAGAAAAATACATTGAACTAAATTATCAAAATTTTAAATATCTTCGTTAACCAACTTCAAGAGCAATTCACCGGATTTATTTATATTGGATTCAATTAAACAATTGAATTTGATTAAATAAATCATAAACTAAACTAAATTAAAACTTCGAACCGAAAAGTTATTAAACATAAACCCTAAACTCTAAACTTTAAAACAAACTCAATAAACAACAACCCCGTGAACAGGTTATCTACAGTAGTCAGCATTAAAACATACACGATTTAAAATTAAATATTTCTCAACGACTAATACTTTTGGAGTAATATATTTTACGAAAACCGAAATAAGACGTTTACATTAATATTCACATTTAAGTCATTCTCGTTCCCCACCGACGGGACGACGTAGCAGCAAATCGTGTATTACTCTGCCTTGTCACTGAGGTATTAACTTTAACATGAGGTGTCATTCTGAATAAAGGCAAACTTCTAAGCAATCGTTTCTACCTCTCACGGAACACTGAAATTCGCCGCATTCAAAGTAGCAGCCTACGGAATACATAATATTACACTATACGCTCAAGGATATTCTGCTTCGTATTTCGAACATGAAATTACACATTATAAGTTTGATATTATTGCATACATTATATTGATACATCTTGGTTTAAAACTATATTGAATACAGTTTATTTAAATTCTACCGCTGTCATATTGTCAGTAATGTGTGTGGTACGTTCACATATAGTCGTATCTTTCGTGAAAATTGAGAAGTTTTTTTCTGAATTATATGCTGTTAATACTGATTGATAACAGTCGTGATTGATAACCAGTCGTGATTGGTAACACAGTAAAACGATGTTGTAACTCTATTTTGCCGAAAATTTTCCCGTATGTATAATATCTGCATAACGGTTCCTAAACGTAAAGTGAATATTTTCCATGTCGTGAAAACACTCTTTTTATTTGACTTCTACTTATTGCTAAACTGCTTAACACAACTGTAGCACTTGCTGTTTATTGTTCAACGAGATCAGCTCTACAGTCATTCCTAACGATGTCTTGTTCCTGAAAAAGATACTGCAACAACAAGACTTAACCAGGTCATTCCCCCATCTTGCAAAGAATTCGAAGCTTCGTTACGTCTCTTAGTCTCCAATCTAGCAAATTAAGAAAACTAAAATCTTCTTCTTCTTCTTCTTCTTCTTCTTCTTCTTCTTCTTCTTCTTCTTCTTCTTCTTCTTCTTCTTCTTCCTCTTCCTCTTCCTCTTCATCTTTCTCTTCCTCTTCCTCTTCATCTTCCTCTTCTTCTTCTTCTTCTTCTTCTTCTTCTTCTTCTTCTTCTTCTTCTGCTTCTTCTTCCTTTTCTTCTTCTTCTTTTTCTTTACCACTGCATCCCAACGTGAGTCCTGGCTTCCAACACCAATCTTCTTCAATGTCTCCTATCCATTGCCATCTCGATGTAACCCCTCACATCCATTTTTCTTAGATCTTCCAGCATATCATCCAACCATCCTATCCTAGGTCGGTCCCTCTTTCTGCTTTTATAGACTTCCAGTCTCAGGATTTTCTTTGGCATACGCTGATCATCCATCCGCTCTAGGTGACCTAGCCATTGTACTCGTTGAGCCTTTATGAATCTTACAATGTCCTCATGCTTAATAGCTCATCTATCTCCTGATTATTTCTTATTCTCCACACTCATCTTCTTTAATCGCGCCATAAACACGTCTTACGATATTTCCTTCAAACCTTCTTAGTGCTTCTTGTTATTTTGTCGTCAATTTCTTTGTCTCGCCTCCATAAATAACAACCGGTCTGACACTGGAACATTTGAGAAACACGTAGATTGTTCTGTAATGTCGTAACACTGTCCCCTCCTTAAGCCTGTTCGCTCCGATCTGGCAAACCATCTCTGAAGTAATACTCGGCCAGGCGATCTACATAGCTGGTCTACTTGCAAAAGATAATTCTCCGGTTCTTCGAATTCAGTCTCGTGTGACCCAAACATCAAGTTCCCAGGAATATGAGTCTCCTGCTCAACCACTAGTTTTGCGGGAATCACTCCCGTTGCGTCATGTACTGATGACTTATACGCCATTAGCTGGTCCAAGTCTGATTGGTTCTCGTCAACACGTCTTGCGTGACTTCATCTTCAGTAACGTTTGCACCGGGTTCTTCCATTAACTCAGGAACAAGCAAGAGTTTTGTCTCGACACCCATAGTTGGCTTTCCAATCACTTCTTTTGTCGTTACACTTATTTCTACTTCCTCTGCTAGTTCTTCTTCCATTTCCGCTTGCAATAGGGAGAGTTCCTCTTGACCAGGCCTGTTGAATTTTTCTTCGGCCAATGCCACTTGCTTAATCGAATGGTTGGTAGACCCTGTCGTTTTAGCCATGCAAATTTTTGTCTTCTCTTGGCCAACCCTCAGGACATTCTCTCTTAAGTCCACGACCAATCCGTAGGCATTCATAATGTCCGTGCCAAAAATTACTTAATCGATAATGTCTGCAACGAGCATTTGGTGGTTAAACTCGAGAAGACCCAGGAGTACATGTACGTCTACCTTTCCTAGCAACTTGACGGGGCTTCCAGTCACAGTCTGTATTGTACAAGAGTTAATTAGAGGCTGGCGGTTGCTGACTAAGTCAGGACGCACAATGGACACTGTTGCGCGCGTGTCAACTGTAAATGATGTAGTTTTACCTTCCGCAAATCCATTAAAGATCAGGTTTCCACTGGCCTTATGTAACGTGGAAACTGTGTGGTGCTCTGGAGCTTTACTTCTCCAATTGGTGCGATCACTCTCTTCTCTCGGTATTTTCTTCTCCCAACAGTCTACCTATAGATGACCACGTTTCCCACAGTTGTAACACTTAGTTCTTCTGTCTTTTTCCCATCGTTCAAACCATTGCGGCGCTCTTGAACTTCTGAATTGTTTGTCCGACAACATTATTTTTGCGCACCCATCGTAACGGCAATGTTCTCGGGATCTTCTGACTACAATGTGATGGCATAAACCCATTAATGTAGCGGGACACTGACTTGGCAGCTTCAAACACTAAGGCGTGAACAAGAGCTACTAAACTATTTTTGTGTCTTGCCATTAGTAACACTTGCTGAAGTTCACAATCTCCAATGTCATCAATAAATGTCTGCACCGCAAACCTCATTCGAAAGTCTTCTGGCGCTTCAGGATAGACCAGTGTAATTAGTCTGTCGATACTTGCTTCAAACTCTTGAAGACTCTCTCCGGAATGCTGTCGCCTTGCTCTTAACTGAGTGCAGTACACATCACGCAAATGTTTATTCTCACCATACCGTAATTCTAGGGTTTTTTTTTCAATTCAGCATAGGTGTTCTGGCTGTCAGGTGATACTTCCTGTAGTAATTTTGCCGCAGGTCCTTTTAATGCGAGAACAAGTTAAACTCCTTTGTCTTTCTCTGTCCAATTATTTGCGCATGTAGCATCTTCAAATTGCCGTAGATACGTCGCCCAGTGCGTCTCCAGCTGCCCCAGCGGCAGCCAAAGTGACTTTCTCTGTTGTCTTTTCCGTCTTTATCACTGGTATAGTCTGTTCAGAAATTTATTTTGGTTGTACCTTCATGAACTGCTCAACTTCACTCTTAATCTGCTCTTTCACACTTGCAATTGAGTCTTGTTGACTTGCAGTATTTCTGTTGACATAGCTTTTTACACACTCTTGACAGATTTTTCTACTTCATCTATTTTTAATGTCATTGATTCTTGTACCTTCGACAAACTGAACTAAGCGTCGCTGAGTACTTGTATTTATACCCGGTTGAAAATTCAGAAACATCCATACTACGCATCAACAACGCTACTAAAAAACACCAGAACGTAATTGGTTGCGACCTTGCACACAGCTCGCGCGGACCGGTGAGTCCGGAACAATCTCGCTAACGCATGTTGAGAATCACGTACGCACACAACGATTCCACTGGAACATTCTAGAAACACGTAGATTGTTCGATAATGTCGTAACAATATACATTTCTTCTCCTTTCTGATGCAGAAGTCAGCATGTATTTAGTTTTGCTGATATTTACATTGAGTCCCATTCCAGAGGATTGTTTATTCAGCTCTTTGTATACTTCAGCTAGCTGTTGTCTTGATCTGACTATTATTACAACATCGTCAGCTAAGCACATATTTGGCTGGTTGCTGTGGAGCGTTTAGTGTGGAGTAATCTACCATATGATCACCATCATCTGTTGTTTGGGCTCCCATTTCTTCTTCTTTTTCATCTTCATTCAAATCTTAATTCAACAGCTCCATAAAATATTTCATCCACCTCTCCAAAGACCTTCTGTCGTCTCCTATAACCTTCCCGCCTTTACTCTTTGGTTGGAATTCCGGTGTCATTCTGCCAACACCCGCAGTAGAATTTTCTAGTCTCACTTTGTTCACAAAACTCGTCTATCTCTTCCAACTATTTACTAATCATCTTTCATTTCTTTTTTTTGCGCATATTATTGGCCTCTCTTCTGAGTTGCCTGTATATTTTAGAATTATTTCGTGTGTTTCTATTATACGTTTCCGTGCTTCATTTTTCTTCTTTATAACTTCCACGCATTCCCCATAAAAACAATCTCCATTTCCTGTTCTGTCTTTTTTCCATTACGTCATCTGCAACCTCTTTAATTGTTTCTTTAAACTTATTGTAGCTATGCTCCACATCCTCCATCTCACCATCTGCATGAACGATAGCAAAACTGTTACTCAAACTTTCTTTATACTATATGGCGACACCTGGGTTTTTACTAAAATTTTCTATATCCCACTTTCTTATTCTTACCTGATTCGATCTTTGAATCTTCGCTATCTTTTCTCTAATATTGCTCTTACCAGGTTGTGGTTACTATCACAATTAGGAACTCTACAGCTTCTGTCATCTAGTACTGACAGAAAAATTTCTTTATGATACCAAAATATGGTCAATTTGGTTGGTCTCGTCATTTCCAGGAATATTTATCGACCTTCCGGTCCAGACCCGTACTGTTCTGCATAATGGGGTCACCTCTTGTAGGGAGTGGCACTTTACTACGCAGTGCGGTCTTGGCTGGAGCGAGGCTGAGGCTCCTGTGGGAGCTACCACCACTTCATCCAACCCTAGGAATTTGTGAGGACCAGTGCCCAGTCAACCCGTACTAAAATATTCTTATTTTATTTCTTATATTTATTTTGTCCGTATGCTTAAATCCTCTTCAGTTCCTCTTCAATTCAACTATATGCTGTACAGAATTCGGGTGTATATTTTGTGAATTAGAATACTTGAATACTATTTGTTTGAAACCCTGGAAGTCATACCATACCACACTTATAGAAGACAAAAAAAGTAGTATAAACATCTAGTCATCATAACTACAGAGATAACATTGAATCTACAACCTCATTGAGATCACTAAATATTCTTCTAGCTGTAATGCGTTTCCAGTAAGTCGATAACCAAAATCATAATGAACATAGAAAGTGAATCAAATATCCTATTTGACTGAACTCTTACGTCTCCGACGTAAGCTAACATGTAGAAGCAAGTCGAATATCGCTGTCTTGTCACACTGAGGTATTAACTTTCGAATAACCTGTCATTCTCTTCTACAGATCAACTTCTAAATAACAATATCTAGAATTTCCACTAAACAATGAAGTACGAGTCATTACATTAAAAGCAGCACCCCCGAGATAATTGAGATTACGCGCGATACTAAATACTATACTACAGACTCACCGGATTCTTTATATGCGAGTTAGAAACATTAAAATATTTAACTCTGATATACCTCGCTTGCTTGCTCAACCTGCGCAGAAGGTTAAAGAAAATCATTGATAAAATATAAAAGCTGTAAAACTTTAGTTATTACTGTCTGGATCCTATATAATTCTTTGACTGTGCCGCCCGGGGCGGCTGCCCCCTTGCCCCCCCCCGTGATACGCCACTGTGAGAGTCAAATCCCGTTGAAACGGAACCCTCTTCTTCTCCCAGCGAATGTTAGAATATGTTCTAAAAAGAACACTTAGTACAAGAAAAAATTCGAAATAATTTTTAGGTTAAGTTTTAGGCCTATTACAACCGGCAACAGGTGTTATGTACCCATGCCACGCCACTGATATATTCTCGGTGTTGTAGATATTTTATTTTATCTTATAAAGTATGATATTCGTAAAGTATATTTTTCAGTGCGGCTGTTTTCCGAACCATATTCTCAAAAGCATCTGTGTAATCCCACCAAGTCACAACACCACTATTGGTCTCTGACGTTATGTTCTCGCAGCTGATAATAAAATATGCCGTAGAATAAGTGCGCAAAGAAATTCATCTGGAAACTTCATGCATAAACTTTTGTTACACCGTAATAAAGTTACATATTTTGTTTTATACGCGACTGACTCGGTTGCGTCAAATAATAAAAACCACTTTTTATGCCCTGCTCGTGTAGGTACCGCATCATTATCTTAGAAACGAGGACAATCCTTGTGGTTGAATATTCTGAGTAAACCAAGATGAAATAACTGAGTTGATGAACAATTAATTGTATTTACGTTAAATAGTTTTATTTCCCAAACAATCATGTGAGGATATATACTTTCAAAAGGAACTATTCGTTGTAGAAAAGTGCGTACAACTGAATCACGATTCAAACAATCTATTATTACGAATTACGAACAATTGTCTATGTTATTATTTAAAAGTTCTGGGCTTGTTACCGTTAGTTGTTATTAAAATTGGTAGTTGTGTTTCACTCTGACGTTTTGGAGGATACCACGGCAGCCTTATTCACAGCAAACAGATGGGAAGAATTGTCAGAAGGTTACTAAAAAAAAAGACTGACACAAAATATGGGAGCACCATATTTTCTTCTTAGATTTCATAAAGCCTTCGACAGAGTCCCCGTCATAAAACTATCAAAACCTACTGAAGAAGAAGGTATTAAAAGTACTTACATACAAGCATTTGAGAAATTGTATGAAAAAATTACGACAAGAAAGAAAGTTGGAAATAATGCCTCCAATAGAAATATAAATTCCAAAAGGTCGCAAACAAGGTTTCTCTATTGTCCCTACCCTTTTTAAAATATAGTTATAGGGAGCACTTACATATTGGCGAAAAAAGTGTTACAATATGGGAGTGTCGATTGCAGGTGAGAGTATCATCACTATTAATTTTGCTGATGACCAGGCGATCTTAGCAGAAGACAAGGCAGACATCGACTACATGCTAAGAAAACTACTTGAGAAATAAGAAAACTGGGGCTTCACAATAAATTCTTTAAAAACGGAATACCTGGTGGTGGGTGGAAGGGATAGTGGTCTAAATTTGGGGACAAAGTAATACGTAACACCACAGCATATGAAAGTAAAAATTACACAAGATGATGGTTCCAGTGACAACGTTATATAACAACATCTAGAACTTCCACTAAACAACGTGAAATGAGTTCATTACTTTCCAAGCAGCACTCGCTTCTGATTGTGCGAGAATGCGGCTCATCGGATTCTTTGCACGTGAGTTTGAAACTTTAAAATATTTAACTCTCTTCTACCTCGCTCGTTCGCTCAACCTGCGCACAAGGTTAAAGGAAAATATTGATAAAATATAAAAGCTGTAAAACTTTAGTTATTACTGTTTGGATCCTATATAATTCTTTGGCTTAGCATTCTCCCTACGTTAAACAAACTGTTTGATCATATTTTTATCCACTGTCAACTTCTATGTTTACATGCTTGATTTTATCTTATTAACTAAGTAATTCATAATTCCATGCAGAATAAATGTTATGTATTCTTTCTGCCCAATATTACATGTTATACAGTTTTCAGGAAGGATTATTTTTGAATTAATTAATTATAATTTATTATCAAGTTTTTATTAAATTTTTTATAAAATAGGTCAAAATATATGACACTTTTTAGAAATGACAAAACTTAGTGTTGATAAACGTTATGAGGATTTACTTAGCTTACTTAGAACAAATAAACATAATTTCGAAACCTTAAACTATAATCATCGGATGACTGTTAAAAGACGTTCTAAAATAAATGTCACAAAAAAACAGAAGATCCGCCGATCTAGAAAATGTGTCAGCTACTTAGATACAAGGATACGTGATGAGCTTATCTCGAAAGAGGAAAACGCCGAAATAACGTTGCATCATAATCACTAACTATTTTACAATTAAGAAAATAATCGTCCTAACTCTCTAGTGCTAAAACGACCATTGAATTCGATTTCCTACAATCCTTCTCCTTTCATGTCTGCTCGCCACCAACTCCTTTCAATTTATATATTCGTCATTTGAAATTTTTCTTGTCCGTCCATCTTTCCCATTCATTTTGGCCTACGTTGAGAGGTGGTATGCTGTTTGCTATCAACTGAAAAAACCCCATGGCGACTTGTTTCGTTTATCGAAGTGTCTCACACCTATTTGTTATTTTCTAATACAGTAAAAATTGTTTTCACTAGTTTTAAACAGTTCGTTTCTTGTCTCCACTTACTCCGCTTTATCATGTCCTTTTCAATTACTCTTACCTGAATGATAGCCTACTTCTTAAAATTAACAGATGAAGCTCCTGTGAGATTTTCTAGTCTTGAGAGAATTCTGAAGATGCAAAAATTAAAAAAAGCAATTGTTTTTACAAGCCAAATTTAAATTTCATTCATTCTTACACTCGTCGTCTCGCGTAGTATAAAGTTTTAATAACACTACTCCTTGCGTTTAACATCCAATTTTTATTGACAGTATTATTAACACACACTTTTCGCTCATTCTGTGATATTACCTCCTTCTTGGGAGTCCACTAAAATATTAATAATAATATTAATAAATAGTTCCCGTCAAACAAAAAAGTAATGTTTTTACACTTTCTAAAACACTTAAGAAAGGTTTTGAAATACGATTTTTCCCCCTTTCCAAAATAACTCGTTAACTATATCACTACCAAAGTGGAAAAAATTTCCTTTAGTTTTTCTAGTTTATGCGCTCGTATGGGTATCAGCAGTAACGTAATTTTGCAGAAAATTTACCCCTACGTTATTACGGTGCACAACTAAGAAAGAAAACCCCAGTATTGAGGCAGATAAGTAAGCTCACCGTTAAGTTAACCGTACTTTATACGGTACGAAGGGAAATCCCCGACTTGGTGCAATTTACTCGCTTGCAGCTGCTGGAATAAAAGACTTAAACCACACACACCACACAGTAGAAACTAAAATTTATACCTAATTTCCTAAGATAGTATCTACAGCTGAGGATTTAGATTTTAGCTACGATTCCTTGAAGAAAGAACGTTTTTATCACTAACGGTATTTTTAGTGTTTCCCGTACAACTTCAAATTAGGTATTAATATAAAATCGAAATAAAATGGTCTGCATAAAATAAAGTGAGACTATTTCCTTTTCAACAGATAATACAACGCTGTCCTGGATTACCTGTCTCCGAACTACTAATCTAATCTAATCCGGGATTATACTGGCAGTAACCCATATAGAAAAAAATATTATACTAAATGAAACACAGGATATTCAGCAATACATAACGCACAAGCCATTACATTCTTTTCCTTTCCACCTTTACATGTTAAGCAGTGAAGTACTTACTTGTGTGGCTAAAGATGAAGCGGTCGCTTTCTGAAACACGTATTGCCAAAATGTAGACAATTACTGATAATGCCACTCTTAACAGTAAACAATACAGAGTGGCCCATAAGTCAGTTGGCAAAATTCCAAATAGCACTTTTATTGTAGAGGTGCAGCAGGGATACAGATACAGATAACGCATACAGATAGTTAATAGCATAGTTCTCATGACCTACAAGAAATGCTCAAAGTGGCCTCCATCCTTTTCTATGCAAATTTGACATCTTCGAAGCACTGAAGCACAAATTATGTCCGAAATATTCAGGGACTGTAGGTATTGAAATTCAGATTGAATGCCTTCCTTCAATTGTTCCACATCACGAATCTTCACGGAGTACACTGCATTTTTTAGTATACCCCAGACCGAAAAGTCCTTCGGGGTAAGATCAGGAGAACGTGGAGGCCATTCAACACGTCCCCGTCTGCCAATCCATTCATCGAATGTTGCATTCAAAAAGTCTCTCACAATCAGTCCATAGTGACGGGGTGCCCCATCTTGTTGCCATATTAACTTTTCTCGAATTGGCTGCAGGTGTTCAAAAAGTGGACTGTTTTCTAGTTCCATCAACACTTCGTGAAGCATTTGTAGGTAACTTTCAGCATTCACTGTACCACTAAAAAAGTAGGGTCCGATGATCCCACCGCCAAAGATCCCTGCCCAAACAGTAACCCCCGGAGCGTTTAACTCTGTCTCTATCACCACATGTGGATTCGCAGTATCCCAGTAAACACAGTTGTGCCTATTCACTGTACCATTCACCTTAAAAGTAGCCTCGTCACTCCAAAGAATGGTTTTGTAAAATTGTGGATCGGCTTCTTGTCGTATTGCGTACCATTCGCAGAATTCTGTACGCCTAACAGGATCATCTTCATTTAGGCCTTGGAGTAAAGTGGGCTTATATGGTTATATGGTCTCAACTTCAACGTTTTCTGCATCCTTTGCAGGCTTGTTCGAGGTATTCCATACTCATTGGACGCTTTTCGTGTTGATTTCTTTGGTGACTGCACAAAACATTGCGCAACGATATTTAAATTGTCTTCTGTTGTAACTGTTTTTGGCCTACCTGATCGAGGAAGTTCCGCTACCATTCCAGTCTGTTCAAATCTCTTATTCAGTTTACGAATACCTTCTCTAGATGGAGGTGCGATGTTTGGAAAACGTTCCGCAAATAACTCAACAACATCACTGTAATTATGGTCCTGTTTCCACCACATCTGCAGTACAAAAACACGCTGCTCTGTAGATAGTTTTCTATTCATTGTCTCGCAAACAACACGAACAACAAACAACAAACAAGTGCTAACAACACCATACACATCAACATCAACCTAACCTCATAACCTCAAATCTCAACTGAATTATGAGAACTACTGCTCTAGTCAAGTCAAGTAACTACTATGCTAGTCAATCGAGCGTCTACATACTGCTAGTGCCAACTGACGTATTTGCCACCTGGTATTTTAAATACATAGGTATATATTCCATAAAACAAATACCATTCACTCACTCATCACGATATCTCCCAAAACACTAAGACTATATGCATGAAATTTGGTAGGACTTAAAACTCGTAAATCAAGATTACTGATTTTCCTGTCAACAGAGTTCCCAATGGGCTTAAATTTAGAACAGTAGATTATCCAAGGGAACTTAATAACTAAACATACGTCTTGCTCAAAAAACGTCTAATCCTGTTAAACTTATAACACGAGTTTTATACTCAAGAGAATGAAAGAAAATGTTCTCACTGGAAGAGACTGTATACACATTATGAAACTATTTTGATTTTTTCTAATTTTTTAGGTTTAATTGTAGAAACAATTTAGGAATCAACTGCAAGAGGATATTAAATTAATGTAAATTTAAAATAATTAAAATAAGATCTGTCATCTTTTTATTCACCATGAAGTGGAATCATAGCGAGCGATGCCGAGGGTTGTGCGAGGCGATGGGCATGCCCGTCGCCTGCTGTTGTACCGCGACCCGAGATTCTTATAGAGCTCTCGCCACGGGGACCAAAGGGCTCCTGAATTTAGATGTTGCATGCTACCGGCCGTGGATTTTCAATTTGGAACTAATTGATTGTAAGGCTTCGCCGTGGCCTGGTCCAATATTCACCTGGCACAGACGGGTTTTGAACGAGAGCTCTAATTAGGGGATTGCCCTGGAAACGGACACAGCGGCGGTAGAATTTATAGAAAGTGTCCATAGGGTTCAGAGAATGGACACGAAGGGATTCTCTGATATTCTGGTTATAAGTTAGTGGGCTTTACATGACCAGAGGAGTCCTCGGTTCAGGAAAGACTGAAGCTTACGCTTGTGGGTTTTAGCCAAGTAACCTCATACAGAGATCTCATAGGTAACCATACGTGAGGATGATAAGTTTCCCTAGGCGGCGGATCATAAATATGCTGGTTGCCGGACGGGTTCGGAGCGAACATTGCTCAAAACGCTCGGCGAGATATTCAGATTTCTCCTCCGGCTTGATAACGGGAGCGCCCCCAGGTCCGCTGATGGCCGTTAGAGGAAGAGATCATAGCCTACTCCTGAAGTAGTAACATTAGAGCTTTTTAAATCATAAATCATTATAACTGTAAAATTATGTACCAGTAACTTTGTACCTTTCCTAATGGAAAGCTTTGTACCAAATTTTAAAACTAATGCAGTTTGTGTTTTAATTTTTCTATCACAAATGAATAATACTGGGAAAATGAAATATCACAAAACATGTCCGTGCCACGAACTGCTGATTCAGCTAGTCGTTAATACAAAAAACGCCTTGACTATAAGCATAGACGGTATAATGTCTTTTGTAATGTATCTTCTCGATTGTACATGTACAATATTTATGATTTATTCACCAAGAAAAAGAACTCCCCCAATTAAAATTTATTTATTTATTGAATTCATTTATTTATTTACTTATTAATGAACTGACTGTGAGAAAAATAAAAAAGACATTAGTATCATATAACGTTAAGCTGGTAGCTTGAAAAAAGTTTTCTAACAATAACTTTCAGTTACTTAGTTAAACAACATAACACAGTACACTTATCGTAGATATTCCATACAGTACAATATTACAATTAGTTTTCCACTAAATTTGTTGTGCGTAGTATAAGGCAAACTATATATTATATTTAACATATTTATTTATTTATTTTCATGGATGTTATTTTTCAATCCAATAATTTTTATTTAATTTTATTCTATTTTTTATTATTTTTCTAAAATAATAATTCAATTAATGGTATACACACTTTCTACATGTGAGATTCTGTTTAATAACAAGTCATTAAAATTTAATACAAATGGTACCTTTCTCTATTTAATTAACGTCTACTGGCTTGAGTTGTAAAATAAGACTAAAATGGGAAATATTCATCTCAGATGTTTTACCCAAAGAAAATATGATGACTAAATTGAATTCCATAATGTATTTAACAAATTTTACGCATTAACTACGGAATAGGTATAAACCAAGACATACAGAGTTGTTTAAAATATAGCTAAATTTATTTCACAATGAAAATTTAGTGTACAGAACTTGTATTGTAATGAAACAATAAATAACAACGTTATATAAATTATGTAATTTTTGTGGAAACAATATATTTGTGTAACAGTACAACAGTCTACTCATAATAAAGTAAGTGAAGATTTATCATACCTATGAAGATAAGTATACCAGAAAATGCTGCTGACAGTGCTCTCCGCGCTATCTATGCGAACATCGAAGAACTACATAAAGTTCAAATTAAAGTAATCGGCAACATCAAACAGCAACTCCTCCTTTACTGAGAATCAACTTTTAATCATACTTCAGTGTCATAAGGCTTCAGTCAGTCTTGTTCAAGAGTACAGTATTAATCAAAGGACTTATCATACCTAAACGAAATCTCCATGCAGACAATTGCTTTGTAGCGTACTGTAATGTATCTGTCCTGTTCAGTTTCGCATCTGCCCTTACTCCAGCACATGTGACGAGCAACCTTACTCCATACATGACGGTTTTTGCAGTATTTAAGCAACTTTTAATGGCAAAATTTCTTTTGGTCTTTGTGAAACTAATCTTTTAAAACACAGGACGTGTTTTAATTTTCACAGACACACAAATGAGTTAACATGTGAAATTAAATTAAATAACACGTTTATCATAGTAAGCCCGTTTCATTGTAACCACCATTTTTAATTTATATTATAAATTATATGAATTACACAAAACATCTTAATGTTTTACATTCAATAACATATAAAATCCCAACACATTCAGAATGTGAAGTAATTAGGGATAGAAAGTAAATAGTACACATGGTATGTTTCTGAAATAAGGGTAACTAACTGAAATAGGTGAGTGGCCGCGCCCATAGGAGGTGATAGGACTGGTTGGAAAGAATGTCCACCTACGTTGTTGTTTACGCTAGAATTATTGAAAGAAAGAGGGAAAGTTTTGACAATATAATGCATTCCTAAACTATGCCGAACAGGACCTTACAGTTTAAAGTAACAAATGAGAGAGGTCTTAAAACGTTAGGTATAGAAAAGGATACACACACACAGAATGTACTAGAAAGATGTAAAAACCCGTGTACCGACACGGGTGACTGAACCCGCCAGTACCTTAATCGCCAAAAAGTAAGAGCATTTACCGTAAAGCTTATTTACGAAAATGTGTATGCACTGTAGGGCACCCCTTTAGTGGGGGGTATAAACAACTAACACAACTTTGTTAATTAAACATTCAGATATTTTATTGTCTCGTCAAACTTACTGTCCTACTTAATTATATTTATTGACAAGAATCGAAATAAAATAACCATAAATGTTATTATTTACTTCCATTTTGAGAATGTAACAAATCTACTAAGTACTAACAGTTCGTTTAGTAAATACTAATAGTTCGTTACGAAAGTTGAGAAGCAGTATTTCACTGCAACAGATTCGTTCGCAGCTGGCATTCACAGTTACTTTTAGTGTTATAGTTGAGGCGGCAGTTACATTTTGTTCTTATCTACCATAGGCTTATCCGTTTTATTCGTTAATGGCTTCCAATGAATCACAGTTGTTATGTATCATTCTACAATATAATCGTTTTCAGTTACCTTTCCACAGAATCCTTCAGCCAACTCACTAGAAGTTTCAGTAAACAATATCCTTTAAATCTATTGTTTATATCTCTTATGTTGACGGTACCATAAAGTAAGAATATACCTCTCATTACATAATATAATGAAAAAATTAATAAATATTTGTCGAATTTTTTTTATATTTTCACTTAAATATAAATTGTTTAATGTTTACTTTAACTTTTACTGACAGATTACTATGCGTTACCTTCTGTCTTTTAACTCTTTTAAATTTTACTTTTAATTTAATTCCATCTTACCTATATACGTACTTTAGTAGGTATAGGTACTGGATGTTTGAAATCCCCGTAATAACTTAGTCATCGTTACTAACGTCCAAATATCTGGCAAGGAAGTTGTCCAAATAAACACAAAATTGAGTCGGCTTAGCAATTAATGAATTATGTTGCAGTATAAATACTGACGTTTATATGCCAAATTGTTCGATAGGGGGAATCCCTCACCCTGGGCTAGACGAGTCATTTGTATTGTATTTTTAATAACATTATGAATAGTAGTTCAAATATTAACTATTCCTGCAAGTAAAATTATACTATATTATCACCTTACGCACGTTTCACTGATTAAATCACCATCATCAGAGGTTTATAAATGAACAAACAAACAATTGAATTCATTCGAGTTAAATATAAAAACTAACGGATAATCCAATTTAATATAAAAGAAATTATCGATTTAATTTTATTTGACTTATCGATTGTGTAAATTTTTATTTACTCAATCAGCTGTTTTTTCGGTTATATTGGAAATATATTATGTTTATATTTATTTTATTTTAATAAACTTATAATTTTAAATAGATCATCTTGTTTGTTTTTACTTTAGTTTGTTCTTAAATTAGTAAATTATTGTTATTGTGTTTATAAATATTGTTACGACATTACAGAAAATCTACGTGTTTCTCGAACGATCCAGTGGAATACGGCTAAATGTTGTGGCGTACGTGATTTAACATGCGCTCGCGAGACTTTTCTAGAAGCTGCCAGCCGCGGACTGTGTCAAGGCCGCAATTAATTACGTCGTAGTGTAGAGCTAAGGCGCAGTATGGAATAAGCTACTATTTCGGGGGGTATAAATACCAGTACTCAACGACGTTAAGTTTCAGTTATAGTTGCGATATATTACAGTGCGGTTCGAGTTTATTGTCGGGCGATTACAAGTGATTACTGTGTGCGTTCAAGTGGTTATTAGTGAAGTGTTGCGTTTTATAATCGGGCGGTATAATTGTAAAACAATTGTGTTTTATATTAGTTGACATTTTATTGCCTGTGAACAATTTTTATTTGATTTGTTGTAAGAGACAGTGTTGTTAATTACGAACTGTTTAACTGTGAAAATTAAAACTGTGATTAGTGACTTAATTGGTGTTTGTATTTTGTTTTCCACTGCCCCTTCGACGATCAAGTAGACCGTCGTAAAATATTAAGAGTTTCCCAAATATTCATTTTTTGACCTTATCGTATGTTTTTAATTAACTTCACATTTTGAATGTCGGGAAATCGATATTTATTGTTTATACAATGTATGGCTAAATTAGATTTGTAAATATTTGGTTTTAAAAAACAACATTGCGGTGTTGAACGAATCTATCGAGTAGTTTTTTTTATTTCTCTGGCCTACGTAAAATGTTTTGCAATCTAGACTTTCTATTTCTTATATTCCATTTTCATTGTAAATATTGATTTATTTTTTGGTTTTATTTAATTAAAAACAATATTATCTGTGTTATAAGAAATTTTTAAATTTCTATCTTTAAATAGTTTACTTAGTTTACGAGTTATATTTCCATAATAACTAAAGGTTCTATATTTTATTTTATCATTAATAGATGGATTTTTATGTAGGTTTATAGGGTGTTTGTTTAGTGAGTTTATGTTTTATTCCATTTTATAATTTATCGATAATTTCAACTTTGTATCCATTATCTATTGCTAATTGTTTGATAATATTTCTTTCTTTGTTTCTCTCTTTTTCATTTAGTGGAATTCTCTACATGCGTTATATCAAAGAATTGAATTCTGCCATTTTATGTTAGGGAGTATGGTTAGATTTGTTTGGAATAATTAAATCAGTTTAAGATGGTTTTCTGTATATTGAGTAATCGAAACTATTTTCATTTCTATTTATGAACATTTCTATTACGGAAAAGTCTACGTAATTTGATTTATTATCTGATTATTCTAGCGTGAATTTTATTCTGTTATATAAATTATTAATTACATTTAATATATTATAAATGTTAATGCAAATATTTTGGGATATATATGTAGAGTGTCATCGACGTATCTAAAGTAGGTTCCTGATGGGTCGTTTAATTTAATTATATTTATTATTTCTTCATCAGGTTTTTGTGAAAAGATTTCGGATATGATAACGGAGGTTGGGACTCCCATAGCAAGGCCGTCTGATTGGTAGTATAATTTATTATTACATTGAAAATAATTTTGTTTTAAAATAACTTTCAGACGGTTAGTTAATTGCTTAATATATGTGTTGTTTTCATTATTTGTTTTCAGTGTATTTGTTATAATATTTATAGTAACGTCAACGAGAATATTAGCGTACTTTTGTATATTTTGTATATTTGTTTACTTGTATGTTTTTTAGTTGTTCCGTGAGCTCGATACTGTTTTTTTATATTATACTTGGCCTGAAGTTTTATGTTTTCAAATATTTGATAGTAATTTATATATTTTATAATATTAATTTTATTAATACTAATTAATATAAGATAAAATTTTACATTATTAGTATAAGATAATAGAGTGATAATATAGAGTACTTTCAACAATAATCCTCTCCAACACATGCACACCTTCGTTCATCTCTAATCGAATAGTGGTGGAAACCCGTCCCATAAACGCGTTTCAATTTGGCGAACGTTGACCTTACTGCCAGTTTTAGCTACATTCACGAAATGACGCTACTGTTTTACAGCGTTATATATGTGGGACAAGCATACATAGTGAGAATAATGAGCGACTCATAAACTAACCATAATAGGAGCCTGATGCTTTGAAAACTAAATTACGTTCGATTAAAACAGTGACTGCAAGCGTGGCCAGAAGTGTGAAAAGGTTATGTGTAATAGTGATATTACAATCTTCTGGTTTACAGAAAGAATACTGGTTTATTCTGTTACATTCATATTCATAAAACAAATGGTGTAAAATTACGTTAAAAATAAAGAAATGATAAGTAATTCTTATTGACTTATACTTGAAGTCAAAGCACGTCGCTGCAGCTACACATTTCTGTTCCCTCTAGTCCCCATCTCCGCACTAGAACCCCATATCCCATCTCACTAATCACAGTTCACAAGTACGACAAACCAGACCATCTCCTCAATCTCTTACCCAACAGATGTTTGCGGAAAGGTATCATGCCGGAGCATATGCCCCCAAAACCTTGCTCTATTAATGTCTATACAGTTTAGCAGAACTTATAGCATCATGTTCAATTCCCAATTCGAATTCCCTAATATTGCTATATCACCTGCAAAGAGGACACTGTGAGGATATTTTTCCTCTTCATCACCAAAGTTGCTTCTTCTATAAATAAGTTGTACAAAAAAATGATAAAGAGTAATACTGTCGCAGCAAAGTGTCATATTACAATCAATATTTCAATATTATAAAAATTAAAATAATATAGAAAAATTATTTATTTAATTCAATTTTTCTTAAATTTAAGTCAAAATTAATTCGATTTGGTAACAGAATTTTATTTAACGGGTTTCCGTGCCTACAGAACAAACATACAATATAGGCACTACGTTACTTTATAAGATGCAGATTCAATTTATCCAAATATTCTCCACATGTTTGTTATTCAGTATGGCCATATTAATAGCAGTCATTTACGCATAGATAATACAGGGTGCGTAAGCTACAAAATTACCGCAAATACTGACCGTATTTGGAAAGCTCATTTTTTTTTGTTACGACATAACTCTTTATTTACGTGCCTTATATTACATCTACATATTATTATGTATCACCAGTACAATTGAACTTTACTGGTTAAATACACATTTTATCTAACACTTAATATTTAGAAAAATAATAGATTTTTAATTTATCAACTTTATTGCTTATTAACATAATTAATTTTCATATTAATCAAATACATGAACGTACATACACACATGAATCCAATGCTGTTTCAGGATGGTCAAGTAATCATACAAAACAACGAATTCGAGCTCCAGATATCGATGTTCCAAGTACAGCAAGTATGTTCAAATTACAACATAAAAATCTCTGTGCAGAAGACAAAAATTATGGCACTTATGAACAAATACCACTTACGGACTAAGATTATATTGGATAGTAAGAGTGTATAGAGCCGGTTTCACGTTTCAGCTATCTTGGTTGTGACATCACTGATGACGTGGATTACAATGTTGATCACAAGTTGTCGAAGTTTCAGTCAATATGTGACACAATTCATCGAACCCTGTCGAGGAAAGTAAGGACAGAGACTCAAATGAAGCTCTATAAGGTAACGGCCGTGCCAATGTTATTGTATGGTTATCAAAACTTTGATTCCGGCAAGAAAACATCTGAGAAGAAAACAGGCATCGGAAATGACTTTTACATTTTACAGTCTTGCGATTTTTTAAAGCCTGCACAATAAGGGATTGACTCTACAATGAAGACATTCGTAAAGAGTTGAACATTTTTAATATCCAAAAACGTATTGCAGAGAACATAGAGAGATGGATTGCTCATCTCAATAGGATGCCAGGTGGCTGACTGCCTACGAAGTTTGGCAATACAGGGAAGTATAGGGAGACCAGGAAGAGTTGGTGAAGTGTATCCTTTGGGATCGGAACACCTGATTCGCTTAATCCCTAATAAAAGGAGAAGAAGATCGATGTTTAATTGAATAAATAAATGTTCAACAAAAAAATTTCAAAACTTGTTTATATTGTTCTTAAACGCCGACTTAAATTTCAAATAATCCACATTTGTTAGGTGGAAGAAATAGGTAAAGGTAAAACAGTTAGTAATGGAATTTGCAGTTAATTTATAGAAATGGTAACAGCGTGAAATAACGAATTGATAATAGTGAACATTGTGGTTATTGTAAATTCTGCAACATCGATTACTTTTTTCACAATTAGTCAGTTACTTTTCTTATTATTTTCTTAATTACCGGATTATGTAGTTTGACGTATTTTCTGTTAAATTATCGTTAATAATATTGATACTTAATTAAATTATTTGTTCATAAATTAAACCAAACATTTTAGAACTTTAAATCTGTACATGTGGTAGCGTGGCCGAGCGGTCTAAGGCGCTGGTTTTAGGCACCAGTCTCTTCGGACGCGTGGGTTCGAATCCCACCGCTGCCAAGTCTTTTTACTCTGTTAACTTTCATTTTACTTCCATGTTCCATAAGAAAATGGAAGTATGGTGATGGCAAAAAAAATCGTGTTCAAGATAATTGCAGATTCTCATTGTACTACCCTCAAACCATGAAAAAAGTAATTTTTCGAAAAGTGTCTGTGTATGTGTCTGTCTGTGTGTCTGTCTATCTGTCTGTAGATTTTTTCTATGGAAAACGATAAGAGCCGCAAATTCAAACAGAATCAACTAATTTTTTACATACAGCTCTGAATTGTAGAGTACTCAAGACCTGTTGTTTTTGGTGAAGATCGGTTAAGGGAAAGGGGTAGTTTACCTGCAACATTTTATGTTGTAACAAGAGACATTTTTCCATGACGAACGATAACTGCCGTAAATTCAAACAGAATAAAATAATTTTTTACATATGTGCCTGAGTTGCAGAGTACTGCCTTTTGATTTTGGTGAAGATCGGTTACGGGGAAAGGGTAGTTTACCTGAAACATTTTTTGTTGTAACAAGAGTAAAGTACTTAATTTTGATAAATAAAGTGTCCTGATAAGAAGATCTTAAAAATCCACAGTAGAAACGTAGATGAAATATCTATAAATGAAGAGGCTTGTTGAACGGGGTGGGGGTAATTTTCTATAAATGAAAATTATAGTTGAAGGGGAGGGGATAATTTTTTATATATGTACTACGTTATCGGCAACAAAGAAGTAGCTTGTTGTTAAAATTCCTTCCCGTCCTGTTTGGCCGTAGACCAATATTTTATGCAAAACCAGACTTTTCGGCAGTGCCATCGACTTCCATCATCAGTAAAAATCGAGTGCGATAACGTGAGGTGGTATACGTTAGTGACCACAGTACTGTGGTTAAGGCTGAAACAGTAAGTTGAAAGAAGTAGTTTCTATGGAAATATTTCATTTCGAAAATGATTTTAAATATAAATCTTAGAACATGGAAGTCATGTATGGTTCTCCATACCGATATTTTGGAATGTTATCAAATCTATATTAGTTTTAGACCTTGCCTTTTAACTCTTTTATCCCCGACACCATTCCTTGTTTCTATAACGGCCTATGTGTATACGGCTGGTATAATATTTGGCCTTCGTCTATAATTTCTACATTGCCTATCCATTATGGTATATGGCACAACAGTCAACTTCCCTTATGCGTAGCAGCTTAATTCACAATCCGTTTATAATCATACGGAATAGAATATTTACATGTGTTTAAATTGTTTCTGTATAACTGATGAATAATACTGACATAATGATTAATTCTATGAATTTATATGGGGGCGCTACACTTGTGGGTACAGATACCTTAATGTTATATTCGTTAAATTTAAATTTTTGTCTTGTTAAATCTATTACTTCCAAAAAATATGCTTTTCATGTATTTGTCTTAATTGTAAAATAAATTATATATTTGATTCGAAATTTAAGTAAGTGAAACTTATGTTTTTCATTATAAATTAGATAATATATTTTATTTTTAATTATCTAGAAGTTAAGTAGTGTTATTACAGCAATGCGTGTACCATTTTATATTATTTAATTAATTAGAGGTTATGTGTATTCAACAATTACGCTACAAAAATACTGAACTTTTAATTATTAAAAATAATATTATGAAGGTCTCACGGATCGTCGTATAGTACAAAGGAAACAAAACACAAACACCAATGTAGTCACTAATTACGAGCTTTAATTAGTCAGTAATAACAATTTGAAATCAACAAGGTACTCTCATATACAATAATTCAAATCAAATTTGTCCATGCGCAATAATAAAGTGAACTAATAGAGTTCCGCACTAATTATAACACAGCAATCAGTTTCACTAATCCGCAACCAACACTTGATCCGCTCTCTACAATAATTACACCTCGCCAGGTGTAACTGAATGACAAATCCGGTCGTTTTTGCTTAAATAGGTTGCGCAGATGTTCCAGAATAATTTTCCATTCACCTGGCCGAGTACCAGCATAATTTGCGTAATTACGAGTGCTCTCGAACAGTGGAAGCTACTTGAGTGGGCGGGCTTGACACACGCCCACGCTGTGCTAGTCGAGAAACGTGTAGAACGTTTACGGAACTCCACCTTAAGACTTCACGAGAGCGCTACGTAATTGACGTAGCACTGTCCCCTCCTTAACCCCGTTCGTCCCGAACTGGCAAACCGTCTCTGAAGTAATACTTGGCCACGCGATCGAGGTGGATGACCTTGAATTTCTACTGTCCTTCCTGTTGAATCCGATAAACAACATCGTTGATTCTCTTCTTCAAAGTCTAAGGTCCTTCCCAGTTAGCTTGAAGTTTAGGTGAACGACTACGACGGCGCTTTGGGTTGTACAACCAAACCAGATCATGTTCGTCATAACCTACACTATTGCTGCGAATGTCACACCGAGTTTTCATTTTATCACTCGTTACCTTCAGCCGTCCTCTTATCAAGCGATTCATTTCTGTCAGTTGCTTTTCTGATTGCGAGGAATAGTTCTGCGACTCTGGAACTGAGTCTCAGATGATCCGAACATCAAGTCCTCAGGAAGGAGAATCTCCCGCCCAAATACCAATATTGCTTGAGTCATGCCGGTTGTGTCATGTGCTGATGACCTATACGCCAGGAATACTGGTATACGCTGGACCCAGTCTGTTTCTTTCTCGTCCACAACCTTCGACAGATGCTGCTCAAGTGTCCTATAGAACCTCTCAACCATTCCGTCGGAACGAGGAAGAAGAAGCGTTGTCCCGGTCTTTCGAATTCCGAGTCGACGTTATAATTCTTTATATACTCCTGACTCGAAATTCATCCCTTGATCTGTATGGATTTTCATAGGGACTTCATAACGGCAACAGAAGGTGTGAACTAACGCCTTTGCCACAGTGGTAATCTCTTGATTTGGAATCGCATGAGCTTCCACCACAAAGTAAAATAGTCACGTATAAACACGGTGTACCTTTCTTCATCATCAGTAAATGGGAAGGTCCGACATTGTCTATGGGAGTCCAACGTTAAACCGTCTCGTTTCCCCCTGCTTCTCGTTTGTGGGCCTTTTCTTGCAGCACATATGACCCTTGCTTTCACTCCTCTACGAGGCGGCAAAGATGAAGGCAGTACGATCGATTCCGTATTTTGTCAATTGTTTTATTAACACTCAGACGACCCTCCAGACGCGTCACCATGCATCTCCTTCAAAATACTTCACTTTTCATCGGGAAACTATCAGTTGCGAAACCACGTCTCGTCCATCTGCACTTTCCCAGGACCTTTCCAGCAATCTATTCTCCAAGGTTAGAGACTCCCATTTGTGCCTAGTAGCTCTTCAGCACTTCGGAACCATGCCAGACGTCTTGCCAATCCGGGCGCTGACCTTCCTCTTTTGCTGTCAAGATCGGTCCAGTGTCTTCATCAGTCATCTGTTCTTGTCGAAAATCTTGTGTCGTCCAGCCGTCTGCCAGAAAATCTACAGAGGTGGCTTGAACATGTTCACTTGCGTTCTGTTCTTCCTTTCCCCCGCAATGTCGGCAATCTTCCAAGCACGGTCTTTGGGATAAACCATCTGCATTATCATGCAGGCTCCCCCGCCGATGTTGCACCTTGAAGTTGTAGTCTTGCAAATGTTCGAGCCACCTTGCCAACTGCCCAAGCGCGGCATGGTCGGTATGTAGTGAAAACTCTCTTGCGTAGAGATATGTATGGAAGTCATCCAAAGTTCGGTCGATAGCCAGCAACTCTTACCTTGTAACGCAATAATTTCTCTCTGATTTATAAAGCCTCTTGCTGTAATACGCTACTAATTGCTCTTCACCGTTTCCCACTAGTGACAAAACTGCTTCTAGACCAGTAATGCTTGCACCAGTGTCTACGATGTACTTCCTTCGAAAACTGAGAAAGCAAGAATTGGGTGCAAACATAATGCAATTTTCAAAGTCTGAATGCTTGATCACGCTCTTTCGACCACTGGATGTTTCGTTTATTTTCCGTTAGCTCACGTAGTGGTTTAGCAATAGTAGCGAACCCTCTTACAAAACGTCTGTAATATGGGCATAACCCCGGGAAACTCCGAACTTCGTGTGTACTTTTCGAAACTGGTCAGACTCTTATGGTGTCTACTTTATTGTGATTCGTACTAACACCCGCTACCGAGAACCGATGGCCCAGATACTGTACTTCCTTTTGGAACAGAGAACACTTCTTCGGGCTTAGCTTCAGTTGGGCACCGTGAATTCTATTTAGAACCTCCTTAAGGTTTACCAAATTTTTTTTTTTAATTCAATCGATAACTATGACATCGTCTAAATAAACAAGGCAAGTTTTCCTTGTCTTCTTGATAAAGACCTACTTGCCAATATCCACTTTTCAGGTCCAATGTGGAAAACCACTGAGCTCCAGACAGCATGTCGAGTGTATCGTCGACGCAAGGTAGTGGATAGCAATCTTTTTTTCTCAAGTCGTTCAACCTCCGATAGTCTATGCAGGAACGTAATGCACCGTCCTTCTTCGCTACGAACACTACCGGAGAAGACCAAGCACTTCACGAAGACCAATTATTCACTCTGTCAACATGTATTCCCTTTGTACTAACAAAGACACTGTTTCTGCTTAGCTAACGGAGGTCTTTGAGGAGCTTGGCGTGTGTTGTATCCCCTGTATTGATGCGATGTTGTACAAGAGAGGTTCTTCCCAATGACAGACCTCGAACTACAAAAGCATCTTTAAATTCATGTAAAAACTGAGTTCTTTTACTTCACCACTTGAGAGATCGTCAGAAGTGTCCGAAGCAGTGGATCTTCGTTGCGTCATTCCGGCTACTTAGGCCACAGGAGACATTTTACCTAGGGGCATAGGCGTATTTTTTTGTAAAGTGACAGCCTAATCCAAAAAATCCCCACTCTAATTTCCTGTTTCGTCTGTTTTTCTAAACTTATGGAAATTAGTATGCCCGGTGTCCTGACTACCTGAGGTTCGAATATAGAGCACTGATTACCTTTAGTATCTTCGTTCTAACCATGATGATTTTTTCTTAGTTTGGCGGGACAGTCACGGCCACTTGTTTTGTCACGTCCATAAATGTTTTCTGACGTATGTGTTGTTGAGAGCATTGCCTCTTGTGTCCCCATTCTCACGACATTGTTTTTGAAGTCGACTATAAAACCATACGCGTTCATAATGTCCACACCAAGAAATGTTTCATCCACAATGTCTACAACAAGTTCAAACTCAAGTCAACCTAGGCGTAGGCTTATCTCCACTTTCGCAAACACTTGTACAGGCATTCCAGTACCTGTTCGCAAGGTACAAGAGCACCGAATCGTCTTGAGAGTTTTCACCACATCAGGGCCCACAATGGAGATTGTTGCTCCTGTGTCAACTGTAATTGAAGTTGGCCTTTCTTGAACGAATCCGGTAACTTCCAAGCTCCCGCTACTTTTTCTAAAGTGTAGAAATTGCGTATTGTCTAGGGGCTTTGTTCATACAGTTACTCAGCACACGCCCCGTTGTACCGACTACTGCTCATTTATTTATTGGAAAATGCTGTTCTCGACATTCAAATTTTATTTAAACCCACCTGGGGAATATATGCAATAATACGTATATTTGCATATTTACCCAGGGCAGTATTTTGTAAATAATTAGTGTAAAGGAGTATAATAAATAGTTTTAAAAAGTTTGTGCATGAAAGTACAGTAGAGCGTGTACACTCGGTACCCTGTCTAAAGTGTACACTTGCCCGACAGTGTAAGTCATTGTGTGTGTGTGTGTGTGTGTGTGTGAGTGTGTGTGTGTGTGTGTGTGTGTGTGTGTGTGTGTGTGTGTGTGTGTGTGTGTGTGTGTGTGTGTGTGTGTGTGTGTGTGTGTGTGTGTGTGTGTGTGTGTGTGTGTGTGTGTGTGTGTGTGTGTGTGTGTGTGTGTGTGTGTGTGTGTGTGTGTGTGTGTGTGTGTGTGTGTGTGTGTGTGTGTGTGTGTGTGTGTGTGTGTGTGTGTGTGTGTGTGTGTGTGTGTGTGTGTGTGTGTGTGTGTGTGTGTGTGTGTGTGTGTGTGTGTGTGTGTCAGTGGCAACATTTATTGTACTATGTATGAATTGTTGGATTGTATTATTAAATCCGGTATTGACATGATTAAAATCAAATTAATAAAGTTTTTTTACCTGTTACAAATGACATAACAGAATTCTAAAAACACCATTAGAATTTTTTCAGAAAAGTGCAATAATAAAGACGTCATACAAATTAAAAACACTGCTATCCATTACCTCGCGTTGACGATACACTCGACACGTTGTCCGGAGCACAGTGGTTTTCCACTTTGGACCTGAAGAGTGGATATTGGCAAGTGGGTCTTCATCAAGAAAACAAGGAAAAGACCGCTTTCTCGACCCCAAGTGGCTTATTCCAATTTAACGTCATGCCATTTGGACTCTGTAATGCACCGGCAACATTTGAAAGATTGATGGACCTGGTACTCCGAGGCATGATATGAAAAACTTGCCTTGTTTATTAAGACGGTGTCATAGTCATCGGGAAGACTTTCAAAGACCATTTCGAAAACCTTAAGGAGGTTCTAACTAGAATTCACGATGCCCAATGAAGCTGAGCCCGAAGAAGTGTTCTCTATTCCAGAAGGAAGTACAGTATCTGGGCCATCTGGTTTCGGCATCGGGTGTTAGCATGGATCCTAATAAAATAGACATCGTAAGAGACTGGCCAGTGCCGAAGAGTAAACACGAAGTGCGGAATTTCCTGGGGTTATGCTCATATTACAGACGTTTTGTGAAAGGCTTTGCTACTACTGCTAAACCATTACATGAGCTAACGGAAAATAAACGAAACTTCCAGTGATCGAGGGAGTGTGATCAAGCATTTAGGACTTTGAAAATTGCATTATGTTCGCAGCCAATTCTCGCTTTCCCAGCTTCCGAAGAGAAGTACATTGTGGACACAAACGCAAGCAATACTGGTCTAAGAGCAGTTTTGTCTCAAGTGCAAAACGGTGAAGAACGAGTAATAGCGTATTACAGCAAGACACTTTCTAAACCGGAGAGAAATTATTGTGTCACAAGGAGAGAGTTGCTGGCAATCGTCCGAGCGTTGGAGCACTTCCATAAATACCTCTATGGAAGAGAGTTTTTACTACGTACCGACCATGCCGCGCTTGCATAGCTCTTGAGATTTAAAAATCCGGAAGGACAGTTGGCAAGGTGGCTCGAACGTCTGCAAGAGTACAACTTCAAGGTACAACATCGACGGGGGCGCCTGCATGGTAATGCAGATGGCTTACCACGAAGACCGAGCCCAGAAGACTGCCGACATTGCCACAGAAAGGAAGAACAAAACTCAAGCGAACATGTTCAAGCCATCACTGTAGATTTCCTGGCAGAAGAAGGCTGGACAACACAAGACTGTCGACAAGAACAGATAACTGATGAAGACATTGGACCGATCTGGACAGCAAAAGAGGAAGGTCGCCGCCCGGATTGGCAAGATATCTCCCATGGTTCCGAAATGCTGAAGGGCTACTGGGCACAATGGGAATCTCTCACCTTAGAAAACGGATTGCTGAAAAGGGCTTGGGGAAGTCCAGATGGACGAGACGTGTTTATGCAGTTGATAGTTCCCCGAAGTAAAGTGCAGTCTATTTTGAAGGAGATGCATGATGGAACATCTTGAGGCAATCTTGATGTTAACAAAACCCTTGACAAAATACGGAAGCGATTCTATTGGCTTCATTTTCGCCACGACGTAGAGGAATGGGTTCGCACGTGTGAAATATGTGCTGCAAGCAAGGGCCCACAAACCAGAAGCAGGGGAAAAATGAGACAGTATAACGTTGGACTGCCTTTCGAGAGAATTGCCATAGACATTGCTGGACCGTTCCCAGTTACTGACGATGAAAACCGGTACATCATGGTTGTAGGTGCCTAGTTTACTAAGTGGGTGGAAGCATACCCAATTCCAAATCAGGAGGTTACTACTGTGGCAAAGCAGTTAGTTCACAACTTCTGTTGCCGTTATGGAGCCCCTATGGAAATCCATACGGGTCAAGGGAGAAATTTCGAATCAGGAGTGTTTAAAGAATTATGCTGTCTACTCGGAATTCGAAGACCAGGACAACGCCTCTGCATCCTCAGTTGGACGGGATGATGGAGAGATTCAATAGGACACTTGACCAGCATCTTTCGAGGTTGTTGACGAGAACCAAACAGACTGGGACCAACATATACCACTATTCCTCATGGCGTATAGGTCATCAGTACACGACACAACCGGCATGACTCCAGCAAAATTGGTGTTTGGGCGGGAGGTTCGTCTTCCTGGGGACTTAATATTCGGATCACCTGAGACTCACTCCCAAGAGCCACAGAACTATTCTTCGCAATTAGAAAACCAACTGCGAGAAATGAATCGCTTGGTAAGAGGACGGCTGAAGATTACCAATGATAAAATGAAAACTCGGTATGACATTCGCAGCACTAGTGTGGGTTCCAAGAAGGAGATCAGGTCTGGTTGTTCAACCCGAAGCGCCGTCGTGGTCACTCACCTAAGCTTCAGTCTAACTGGTAAGGACCCTACACTGTGAAAAAAGATAAACGATGTTGTTTATCGGATTCAACAGGAAGGGCAGCGAAAGTTCAAGGTCGTCCACCTAGATCGCCTGGCTAAGTACTACTTCAGAGACGGTTTGCCAGTTCGGGACAAGCAGGCTTAAGGAGAGGGCAGTGTTACGACATCACAGAAGAACAATCTACGTGTTTGTCGAATGTGCCAGAAGAATCTCGCTCTAATGTGTGTGGCATACGTGACTCTAGACGCATTCGCGAGAGTTTTCTCGAAGCCGCCGGCCGCGCGGACTATGTCAAGGCCGCAATTAATTACGCAGTACACACTGGCGCTAAGACGCAATTTGTAACGTTCTGGTATGTGAGCGGAGGTATAAATACATGGCGGCAGCGGCCTTAGTTTTCAATATAGCTGCGATATATTTACAGTGCGGTACGAGTTATTATCGGCCGATATTACTGTGCGCGTTTAAGTGGTTATTAGTTAAGTGTTGTGTTTTATAATCGGACGGTATATTGTAATACAATTGTGTTTTAATATTAGTTGACATTTATTTGCGTGTGAACAATTTTTATTTGATTTGTTATAAGAGACTATGTTGTTATAACGAACTGTTAACTGTGAAAATTAAAGCTGGTGATTAGTGACTTAATTGGTGTCTTGTACTTATTTTGTTCCCACTGTACCTACGGCGATCGAGTAGACCGTCGTAACAATATGTTATTAATGTGTACTGAAACACTATATAGTTGCTTTGGGTACGTGGACTGAAGTGTGTTCATTTTATAATACTTGTAACGTTGCAATATATATAGACGCCCGCATATTACTCGCCTGTGTGTGTAACTGTAGTTACAATAAAATATGAGTCCTATATTATTAAAAACGGTAATGATATTGCGTAGATTCATGCAATTAGCTGATTCTTAATAGCATACATACGTTCTTTGATACATAAAATGTTATAAAAGAATTCAATATTAACCTGTGAATCTCTTTGAAACTTTAAATTTTATAATAATGAACTGCACCCGAGCAAATTTATTTAGTGTCAATAGAGTGAGTGTCTGTCACGTACACTCCACAGTTCATATGCGCTGTAGCGTGTCGTCTTAGGCGAGTTCAGTTTCGACTACAGTAAATAGAGGTTTTAGTATTTGCCATGAGAGACAGAAAATTGGCATAACGTCATTGGCGAAAGTACAGTTTATGCGGGCAGCTATTCAACCTTCAAACCGACCTAACTCACAGTATTAGAGGCAGACATGTTAAATTATTCATGATTACAAGTGATCTCAGTTTCACAGGCTTGTGATATCTGTGCAATCAGTGGCTGCGTTGAAATCTATTTATTGTATTGTATTCTGTTCCCCCGGCAATCCCGTCCGTCATGCCTATTGTCAGCTTTATATGGGTGCGTGTAGATGTGCATGTGGGCTGTGTGAATATTTCCGAGTTTGAGACCATCTGTTTTTGTATTATTACACTGTGTTATAGACAGCTCCTATTTTCTGCCAATATTAAATTCTCATAATACCAATTCATTATCGTCGCCGACGTCGTAATTATCATCATCATCATTTAATTATTGTTATTATTATTATTTAAATTCATACTGTACACTCAAAAAGCAAATAAATACGCCCACAACCTACACAGAAAATTTGCTGAAGATCAGAGTTCTGTCTGTAGCCAATTGTTCATTTCCAAAATCTTCTTTCAGGTTACCCTGTACTTCGTATCTCCGCCTGACTTTGGGAAGACCACTACAATCCTAAGTTATTACGTTTCACTGTTAAGTGCTCCATCACAAGTGCATACGGGTTGTTCTTGTCCTAGGAGCAGGTACAAAGATGTAAGGTTCATGTGCCCAGTTCGCAGTCTGGTGACACAAACTTGTTCACGATGACTGCGATCACCTAGCATTTGTCAATTATGGACGCTCTGTTTTACTGTTCAAAATTTGTTATGCAGCAGTTTGCACGTCTATTTATGCACACTAATAATGGTAGTTGTGGCATCTACGTTTTCGTCCTCAAGTCATATTATACCAATTGAATCTCTGAAGCATTTGTCGCTCAAGCGTCAGATTCTTCATTAACTTGGATACCCACATAAATTCGGATACCTAAGAAAAATAAAACGATCCTACTTTCCTAACGTAAAACACCTATGCTATAGGTGGTACAAATCCTTTATCTGTTGCTATAGGGGATCCGTTGTGCCTGGATTATGAAGGACATAGGAAGCTCAGTGAATCCGTACAAAAGACAAATTAGCTCTCACTTCGATTTTTACAGTATTGAAGAGCTTAACACATTGAACAGGGTTCGGCAATGTATAAACTCGCTGCCTGAGGTGGTGTCCACAAGTGGAAGGCACCCTTGACTACACATGCACTATCCACTCCGCTTTCCGTCTTCAAGCCTTCATACATATTGCAATAAAACACAGGATGATGATCTACAATAAGAATGTCAGAGCATGGATGACGGACATTAGCATGTTTTAGATTGATTTATGCAATTTTTGTCAATTAGCTATAAGTTTTGTATTTAGTAATGGATAAGGACTTGTGTTATACCAAATGCTTTGTACATTTTTGCTCTAAAATGTCATGCACTTTGTTTGTGAATATGTCCACGCGTTCGCGTGTGGTGAACTTTCGTTGTTGTATTTTCCGCGTTTGTTATCCGATCGGCATGAGACATGGACAGTGAATTATTTATGAAAATAGCTACATTTTCTATATACTCTGTTGTTTTCAGCTATTTTTTAAATGTGGTTTTTTAGTAATTGAAAACTCAACTTTTGACTCTTATCAATTTAAGAGTAATAAAAACTCTAGATAAAATCTAAGCAGGCACTCGCAGATTTATACAAAGATTCGCCTGCAACGCGTCTATCTTTTCTCCAATCTACCACGTAGACAGTCGATTGACCAATCAGAAGCCCCTAAATTCAGTCAGATCCGTCGGTTGTCAGGTGTACTTCGAGTCAGTTCATCGGAAGCCGTTGCCAAGTGAACGTGTGCTCTTCGTCAAGAGTTTTTCTTGTTCGAACTGGTTTAATCTTGAGCAACTCTAAGTCTTGGGACTCTTTTCGAGTTTGTCGATTAGAACCAAGCGGGTGAACTACTAGTTATAAAATATTCAAGTGCTATTACGTGTTAGTGGAAGATTTTCCGCTTAGGGAGATTTATCTACCGTGATAAATCCTTATTAATGCGGAACACTTTAAGAATAGCCGGATGGTGTAAGCAATATACACCGCTTTTAAATATCATTAATTATCACCCTAAGTAACAATAATTAATAATAACTAATTGCGAGTGAGTAAACATACGATTCGGAAAGTAACAATTCGTGTGTAAAATCTGCATCAGTGTTATCAGCTGTTCAGCGAACCCCAGCGCAGAGAGAGAGAGAGTGAGAGAGGAGACTGGCGATCATTGCAGAGAGGAGCGTACAGCGACGGAGCGAGAGGCGTCACGCCGAGTGTAAAGGAATTCTATGTTTCAAGTAAAACCTACCAAAACTGAATTATATAAACTCTTTAAAAACAAATAAGATACTATACACGACATTTTGGTTAATTTAAATATATCATATAAACAATATTATTTACTTGTGTTATAAATAAATAATTTTTCTACACCTCCAGTATAGACTTGTGCATAATTTCAATACACATAATTATCCTATGCAAAAATATTTATTTGTATCGTCGCAAAATATATATATATATATATATATATGATCTTTAACGTATTACTCTACGACTGATATAAAATGGAATTTCAGTTCTGTCGCGATGCACAATTTCTTTACTCCAGTAGCAACATCCAGTCGGCAATTTGGTTTACAAAGCAGCTAGAGAAGCTCCTCGAACGGAACGTGCCATTGGACCAGAGATGCCTGGACATTGTAACGCAGTGCTATTTCGAGCTCACGGACGTTGACTGGTCGAGTAAACATACAATTGAGGTTATATGTTCTAGCAACTATGTGTCTCGTAATCCACACGCGGTTTAAGTAGCCCGGTAACACTAATACTATACCCATATATCTCAGCAACAGTAGTTTTCTCTGAGATGTAATAACGTTATTCCCGCTTCACAATACAAGCTTTATGCTTGATTAGTGCTAAATACTAAGTTAGCATAACACACTTCAGCACTTCCTGGCATATAAAAAGTACACTATACACCCATAATCCACTTTTGGATAACACCAGCGCTGTATACACGCGCAATAAAATACACCCCTTCTCATAAAAGGAAATGAGCGATCGCACCAGTGTTCAAAAAAACAATACCCGTAATAGATCTTATTCCAGCGATGATTGTTCTTTTACTATCCCAAGTAGGACTGTTTGCATGGACGTTTCCCACCAGGGATAATGGAGATAGTAGCTGTTTAACCAGATCCTCTAGGTCTAACTCACCATGTGGCATCTGGTAGTTTTATGCAGCAGATCACCATCCTCAGAGAGCTATACGTCCTGCAGGTTATGTGTTGCAAAGAATCGACGTTTCCCCTAACGCTAATGTTTTGAACAGCGTCACAGCGGAAGGACTCCTACCTTGTTTGTGGATATCTCAAAAAGCTAACGACAATGTACCCATTTAAAATTCCACAATTATTACATAGCATGATCATAAACCAGGCAATTAAAGGCTATTTTAAGCTATAAAAGAACTCTACAGGACACACAAATAAAAATTATAATTGGGCAAAGGGTTTCGAATGGCTTCACGGTCTTAATTCACCATTAAAACAAGAATGCTGTATAATTAAGACAAGGGAAAGATAGAGGCAGAAAACATTTAACATGCGCTGAGAGAACGCAGTTTAACTGAAGAACTGTGTAGCGACATGCCGCAATGGAGGGAAAGTTTGTAAATAAGATAGCGAAGACAGAAACTATAAACCGATCAATGGTGATAATGATGATGATTAACAACTTTATTGTCTTAATTTTTACCATACGTCCCTGAAGAAATGTATAACACTGTAATTAAAATTAAAACAAACAGAGGAATTAAGCTACTGCATTATAGTTACAATTACAACGAAATTATATTAATGCCTAACTGTGAAACTTTCATAAGGCATAATAAAAGACGTTGGCTGAAGAAAATAAGGCTTAAGACATCAAGTGTTATTGTGACAACTGTAACAGTATAATTGCAAAAAACGCTGAATAAAAATAAAAATTAAAATTAAACTCCTGAAGATATAAATTGCGTACTATAATAGTGTCAGCTTTACCATTTTGACCCAAACAGGAAGTACAATTCACCACAACCACATCATTCAATAAACAACATTAATTAGCATGAAAATCCACTTACTCACTTAGTAAATTTTACGGATAGTTAATTAGGTAAATTAATTCATTATAGCGGCCCTCGGCGAATAATTAAATGCAACCCAAAAATGAAATTTGTAACGTACTGTCACTTGAAAATCAAATTTTACTGACACTCAGTGGCAAACCTAAATACTTCGGTAGTCATGCAGGCATATATGCATATATACAAGCGTGGAGAAACTAATATTATTATGTAACACTTTATATACTGGACATATATATATATATATGTACTTCTATATATATATTATTATATGTATTATATAATATCCTATATTTGCACGTGAACTTCAAATAAGACGCAATAATTTAATAAGTGAGAGACGACCTAAAAAACCTCAACCAAGAACTTTCACAGCTAATAAAATCAATAGTGAAATGTCCTTTGCTCAAGCAGTTAAAGCTAACAAGACTTTAGTTCAAAATGATGATTCATCAATGGTGCAAATGATGCAGAATATGATGGACATGATGAAAATAGTCATGGATAGACTAGATAGATTAGAAGCCAGAAATCCGGGCGCAATCCCACAGAGAACTAATCAATGGACCAGAAACACCTAAGGATAGCTACCTGGAATGCCAACGGTATCCAGAACAGAAAGCAAGAAATAGAATTATTCCTCAAGGCACAAGACATTGATATATGTCTAGTATCAGAGACACACTTAACAAATTAGTCATGCTTAAAAATAAATGGATACCAGGTATATCAAACAATTCTTCCGGATAATAAAGCCAAAGGAGGAAGTGCTATTATTATTAAGAATAGGATTAACCACTATGAGGAGTGTCACCTTCAGACTGCAGAAATCCAACTCACTGTAGTTGGAATCAAATCCACCAAGCAAAAACTAATCGTTGGTGCGATATATTATCCTCCAAGACACAACCTAAAGGAGTTAGATTACAAGAAATTTATATTACACCTAGGTGAGAGATTCATTGTAGGCGGAGACTACAATGCTAAACATGTAGATTGGGGATCCAGATTAACAACAACTAAAGGTAGCGAGCTTAATAAAGCAATACATGAAACAGGTTGTAGATTACAGGCAAACCTACTTACTGGCCCACAGATCCTAATAAAATTCCAGATCTATTAGATTTCTTCATATCAAGGAGGGTCTCGCAGAACTTTATTGATATCGAGGAGAATTTTGATCTTGACTCAGATCATTAAGCAGTAATCCTGACGCTGAGTGAAAGGATAACAAAAAAAGTAAACAAACCAAGCCTAGTTAACAAAACTACTGATTGGGAAAGCTTCAAATTAGAACTTGAAGGCAAGATACAACTAAATGTCCAGTTGAGAACTAAGCAGCAATTAGAAATAGAAGCCGAGAAGTTTAATTATAATATTCAAACTACAGCCTGGAACAATACGAGAGAAATCACCCATGGAATTGTTGGTAACAACTATCCTAGAGAGATCAGGGAACTTGTCAAAGAAAAGAGGCGAGCTAGAAGAAAATGGCAACAGACTCGTGGCCCAAATGATAAAACTGTACTTAACAACAAATCGCAACAACTAAAGCGTGTAATACAGAAGTTAAAAGAAGCATCAATAACTTCCTATTTGGAAAATCTAACATCAGATGCAGATACAGAGTACTCGTTGTGGAAAGCAACGAGGAAGCTTAAAAGGTCGATCACTCAAGTACCACCCATTAGAAAAAGCGACGGTACATGGGCTAGAGATAATAAAGAAAAAGCTGAAGCGTTTGCTGAACATCTAGCTGACATTTTTAAGCCAAATAATACCCAGTCTGATACAGAGCTAGATGAAGATACAAATCACGAATAGGAGGACATTCAACTGGTGACCCCAAAAGAGGTAGCTAAGGAGATCAAGATAAACTTGAACCCCCGAAAATCACCTGGCTTTGACCTCATTACAGGTGAGATCTTAAAGCAGTTACCTAAGAAAGGGATTGTTATGCTTACATATTTATTCAATGCGGCACTTAGGCTAAAGCATGTTACTAGTGTCTGGAAGGTGGCAGAAGTTATTATGCTACGTAAACCAGGCAAACCGCCAAATGAGGCCAAATCATATCGGCCCATATCACTGTTGCCAACTATATCAAAGCTTTTTGAAAAACGTCTGTTGCAAAGGCTAAATCTAGTAATAGAGACAAAAAAGCTGATACCAAATCATCAATTCGGGTTCAGACAAAAACATTCCACAATAAACCAAGTACATAGAATAACAGACACAATAGAGAAAGCACTAGAAAAAAAGCTAATCTGCTCGACAATCTTCCTCGATGTGGCTCAGGCCTTTGATAAAGTTTGGCATAAAGGTTTAATACATAAACTTAATAAAATGCTACCAAAACAATATGCTGACGTGTTAAAATCATATATATCGGAAAGATTATTTAGAGTCAAACAGGAAGATGACTATTCTGAGCTAAGTGAAGTGAGGGCAGGTGTGCCCCAAGGGAGTGTTTTGGGGCCCATCCTCTACTTGTTGTTTACATGTGATCTGCCGCAGCCAGAGAATGTGTCTGTTGCTACTTTCGCTGATGACACAGCCATAATGGCGATTGGTTCGACCTTAGGTGAAGCTACCAACATGCTTCAAGATGCTAGTGATCAGATACAGCAGTGGACTAGGAGATGGAAAATTAAGCTTAATGAACTGAAATCTGTCCATATCAATTTTACAAACAAAAGAATAGAGAACAGTCTTCCAGTTACCTTAAATGGTGTTGTAGTACCATATGCAAACACTGCCAAATATTTGGGGATGACCCTAGATAAAAAGCTACGACGGAAGGAGCACATCAGAAAAAAAAAAGGACGGAGCTTGGTCTCAAATATAGACAACTGTATTGGCTCTTGGGACGAAATTCTCAGTTGTCAATACACAACAAAATTCTGATATATAACCAAATTCTGAAACCAATTTGGCTTTATGGAATTCAACTGTGGGGTTGTGTGAAAGAAACGAACATTAGATGTATTCAAACCTTCCAGAATAGAGTGCTACGGAACATGGTAAGTGCTCCATGGTACATCAGAAATAGTGATCAACATCGAGACCTTAGGATCCCTGATGTCGCCAGTGAAATTAAAAGGTTTGCTGCAAAGCACGAATCTAGACTACACCAGCATATCAATGTAGAAGCTATTCAACTGCTTGACAACGCCAATACAGTGAGAAGGCTGAAGAGAACTAAAACTTTTGAATTAGTGTAGTGCAGTGTGTGCAGAAATCTAGAAAGTAATATATAGTACACCAGTGGGCGACTGTATAAGTAACTTAAAATTATAACAACATTAGATGTAAATTGATGGTTGGTCTTTTAGACCAGTTTCAATAAAAAAAAATATATATATATAATATTCTATTATATATATATATATATATATATATATATATATATTACAACAGTACACATTGCTAAATGTATCGAGCCACACGTTGGAAGTGACAATTTTATACGATACAACGTTATTAAATGTAAGTGTGTCGGGCGCACGCTCATGAGCGATAAAATTATACAACGATAAATAACGTTTCTAACAACGTGTACGTGTAATTGGGGGTTCAGGTGTAATTATATTAATGGTAGCCTTTTTAGGAAATTCAAAATGTTCCCATTTATTAATTTAAACAAACATACAAGAAATAATAATATACAATATCATTAATTCCTTATATGATATTCATTATATATGGTTGCAACATTTCCTTGTTTGCTGTAATCTCGTCACAAACATAAATCTTATATAATATTATTCATTTTTATAATAATAAAAAATATTTCTTCATTATGTTATATTGTCTGGACCACTCAGTCTAAATGTGTGCTTTCAATATAAAAATATTTAACTAAGTTAACTATTTGTTCATTATTTGAACAAATCTAATTGATTCTTTCACATGTATATTAAAATATTTTCAATCATTATCAATTCAAAAATTATGCTTTCATAATTTCTCTACAATTTTAAATTTAAATATTTTTTTATAAATTATTACTGCAAAATTATACTTTCATAATTTCTCTACAATGCTTTCATAATTTATTACTCTACAATTTAAAATTACGTATTTTCAATAAATTATTACTGCAAAAATTATGCTATAATTTTTATACAAGACATTTACATCTATAAGTTATAAATTACACTTTTGAAATTATTGTCTTTCTTTTGACAATGTTTATCAATCTTTGATTAAGTCTTTTGTTATGAGGAATACATGGCTTTCTTTCATCTTAATTGTAGCGGTTCCTCAGCATACCCTGTCCTGGTCCTGAGTCCCTGATGTTGTGACTCCTGCGTAGTCTTGGAAGTCCTGGATCCTTTCCTCGTCCTCCGGGTCCTCTCGGAAGTCCGATGACTCGTCCTTTACGTCTGCAAATTATGCCATGTAGTGCTCTCGTCCTCGGTCTGGAGTAGTGCTCCTAGATGTAGATCACTTGTAGACCTCTGACAATTTGTTTGTTATGTTACTTTTTAATTACTGTTTTCCATTATTATGTTAAATCGAAATATTTATCGTATTACCTTACAAGTTATGATTAACAAGAAGTCTTATTGGTGTTAGACATATCGTCTAACTCTGTCCAAAGTAATTAAAATTTCGCGTCGCGATCGGACATAGCGTTCTGCCACGAATGAACACTGTTAGAAGAGAGAGATTAGCTCTCCTGGGCTTCTATTTATATTCACCAAGAAAACTGCAGCTATCGATTCATGAATTAGCCTGTCGACAGTTGAACCATGGTGTGATAGCCCCCACTCTCGTCCTATTTCACATAATTGCACTTTTTCGCCAATCGCACTGTTTAACGCAGATTTCACGGCGATAAAATATTGTCTAATTTAATGATCTATGTGATGTGCAATTATCATGATGCTCGCACCACTAGTGTAATTATAATGCTTTAAAAATCGCACTGGATTCGCACTGATTGTCCGAATTACGTAAAATTCGCACTGCACTTGTGTCTGATTTTTACACATTTTTAGAAGTTTTACCTTCTCGCTAACATTTATGGTTTGCTTAATATTAAATATATTCTTAATTTAGCATTGACTTGGGGTGAGGTTGCAAACTTTCAGGATCAAACAGGCTTCACGCACACACACACTATTTACTTGTATACACACATGCAGCGGTAATCGCGTGATCCTGCGTGTTGACTCCTGTTTGCAAGCCAGCTCCCAATTTCACACCTGCTCGTCTATTATATATTATTAAAATTAAATTAAATATTTATTTTATATTATATATGCGCATTACAGCCTATGCTTGTATTGTCGCAATATATATATCATTTTTTATATAAGTAACTCGATGTTTCATGAAACAAATTGAAAACATCACAAATTATATATATATATATGTGTGTGTCTGTGTGTGTGTACTATATGCGTTTATGACAAATATTACAAACATTTGCTCGTAACAAAAAACTTGGCAGTGGTGGGATTCGAACCCACGCCCCCGAAGAGACTGGTGCCTTAAACCAGCGTCTTAGACCGCTCGGCCACGCTACCACATGTGAATAAAAATAGCGTTATTCTAACACCTGTATTCCAATCTTGTATATATACATTATTACATTGTTCACTTAACCATTCACTTTGCCTGTTTACCGCGTTTTATAATCTACGCAGATACACTTTTCCATGTGTACATTTTCATCCATGTAGCTAAGTCAATATCCATAAGAATTAGGCTCCCAAAAGTAATCATTCCTGGCACAAACAAGGTTCAGTTAGTTAATATAAAAACAACATAATACTCTAAAATTCACTTATATAATACCGTATTTAAATAGGCTATATATATCATGAACAGGCTTCCATGGTGAATATCTGTTGTAGCAGGTTTTTGGGTACATCCATGTATGCGATGTTTATATATTGCCGACGTTTTGTTCTGTAATCCCGGAACATTTTCAAGGCGTACTGATGTTGATTTAGCTACGGCGTGCGTTTTATATCTTATACTTCCCTTGTGCTTGTTGCCGTTGGAGGGTTCGAGGGTGGGGGTGAGTGTGTTGTGGACATATGTTGTTTGTTAATTTAAGAAATGTTAGCTAGTAATTTCCAAATTGTCGCTAATTTAGTACAACCGCATTTGTGTCGTTGACCGCTGCCTCCCTCATCCCTCCGTCATGTACATATTGTTACGACATCACAGAACATTCTACTTGTTTATCGAATGATCCAGTTGAATCCAGCGGAATCTGTGTGGTGTACGTCATTCTCGACGCATTCGCGAGATTTTTCTGGAAGCCACCAGTCGCGCGGACTGTGTCAAGGCCGCAATTACTTACGTAGTACACACTGGCGCTAAGACGCAGTTTGGAATCTTCTGGTCTGTGAGCGGATGTATAAATACAAGACGGCAGCGGCCTTAGTTTTGAGTATAGTTGCGATATATTTACAGTGCGGTTCGAGAGTTATTGTCGGGCGATTACAAGCGATATTACTGTGTGCGTTCAAGTGGATATTAGTGAAGTGCTGTGTTTTATAATCGGGCGATATATTGTAATACAATTGTGTTTTAATTTTAGTTGACATTTATTTGCGGTGAACAATTTTTATTTGATTTGTTGTAAGTGTTGTTAATTACGAACTGTTTATCTGTGAAAATTAAAGCTAGTGATTAGTGACTTAATTGGTGTCTTAAATTTTGTTTCCACTGTAACTACGACGATCAAGTAGACCGTCGTAACAGTGGTGTCAGAAGTGGGATAGAACCGTTAACAGTGGAAACAGTGGACACTTTGTACAAGACGAGTGTGATTTGTAATTAATCGGTAAACAATGGATGCCAGTCAGATGATGGAAAATTTCCAGGCGCTGTTGTTTCAGACAGAGGAACGACGACGACAGGAGGAGGAAGAAGCAGAAAAACGACAGTATGAAAAACGCAGGCAGGAAAGATAAGAGGCTGAGGAACATCAGAAATTACTAATACTAGAAACAGAAGAAAGACAAAAAGAAGAACGGAAGGGTGAAACAGAAGATATCAAGGAGTTAATACAAGAACAAAAGCAGACACAAGAAAAAACCGCTGCAGAATTGGGTCTCCTACGAGGTGAGCTTAATAAGCAAGTTACTAAAATATTGGAGGTACAAGAATCAATGACATTAAAAATAGCTGAAGTAGAAAAATATGTCTCGATTGTTGAAGAATCGATGTCTACAAAAATATCTGTCATAGAAGAATCTGTGTCAAATAAAATATCTGCAGTAGAAAACTCAATGGCAAACATAAAAGAACAAATTAAAAGTGAAGTTGAGCAGTTCATGAAAATACAACAAAAACAAATTTCTGAACAAAGTGTACCAATGATAAAGACAGAGAAAGACACAGAAAATAAGTCAATAGAGAAGGTCACCTCGCCTGTGGTTGGGACAGTTCATGTCAAGGCCTACGCCGAATTGATAAAAACTCTAGAATTACGCTACGGTGATAAACATTTGCGAGATGTGTACTACGCTCAGTTGAAAACAAGACGATAACGTTCCGGGGAGAGTCTTCAAGAGTTTGAAGCAAGTATCGACAGATCGATTATATTGGCCTATCTTGAAGGACCAGAAGATTTTCGAATAAGGTTTGCGGTGCAGACATTTATTGATGGTATCGGATATTGTGAACTTCAGCAAGTGTTACGAATGGCAAGGCACCGAAATAGGTCAGAAGCTCTTGTTCACGCCCTAGAGTTTGAAGCTGCCAAGTCGGCGTCCCGCTACATTAATGGGTTTGTGCCATCACATTGCAGTCAGAAGATCCCTGTATCACATTGCCGTTACGATGGGTGCGGAAAAACAATGTTATCGGACAAACAATTCAGAAATTAAAGAGAGCCACAACGATCTTTCGAACCAAAGGATAAAGACAGAAGACCAAAGTGTTACAACTGTGGAAAACATGGTCACCTACAGGTAGACTATTGGGAGAAGAAGATACCGAGAGAAGAGAGTGATCGCACCAATTGGAGAAGTAAAGCCTCAGAACAGAACACAGTTTCCACGCTACATAAGACCAGTGGAAACTTGATTGTTAATAGGTTTGCGGGAAGTAAACCAACATCATTTACAGTTGACACGGGCGCAACAGTGTCTATTGTGCGCCCTGACTTAATCAGCAACCGACGGCCTCAAATTAGCTCCTGTACAATTAGACCGTGACTGGAAGTCCCGTCAAGGTGCTAGGAAAGGTAGACGTACGTGTACCCCTGGGTCTTCTCGAGTTTAGCCACCAAATGCTCGTTCCAGACATTGTCGATGAAGTGATTCTTGGCACGGACATTATGAATACCTACGGATTCTTTGTGGACTAAGAGAGAATGCCCTGAGGGTCGGCCAAGAGAAGATAACGCTTTGCATGGCTAAAATGTCAGGGTCTACCAACCATTCGCTTAAGCGAGTGGCATTAGTCAAAGAAAAAGTCAACAGGTTTGGTCAAAAGGAACCCTCCCTATTGCAAGCGGAAATGAAGGAAGTGAAGGAAGAACTAGCAGAGGAAATACAAATAATTGTAACGACAAAAGAACTGATTGGAAAGCCAACTATGGTGTCGAGACAAAACTCTTGCTTGTTCCTGAGCTGATAGAAGCGCCCGAGATAAAAGTGGCTGAAGATGAGGTTACGCAAGAGGTTGTTGACAAGAACCATACAAACCTGGATCAGTCAGTGGTGTTTAGGTCATCAGTACATGACGCAACGGGAGTGATTGCAGCAAAACTAGTGGTTGAGCGGAAGACTCGCATTCCTGGGGACTTGATTTACGGATCACACGAGACTGAATTCGAAGAACCGGAGAATTATTTTTCGCAAGGATGTCCACATGGATCGCATGGTCGAGTATTACTTCAGAGACAGTTTGTCATTTCGGGATGAACAGGCTTAAGGAGGGGGAAGTGTTACGACATGACAGAAAAATCTACTTGTTTATCGAATGTTCCAGTTGAATCCAGCGGAATTTGTGTGGTGTACGTCATTCTCGACGCATTCGCGAGATATTTCTGGAAGCCGCCAGACGCGCGGCTAATTACGTCGTACACACTGGTGCTAAGACGCAGTTTTGAATCTTCTGGTCTGTGCGCGGATGTATAAATACAAGTCGGCAGCGGCCTTAGTTTTGAGTACAGTTGCGATATATTTACAGAGCGGTTCGAGAGTTATTGTCGGGCGATTACAAGCGATATTACTGTGTGCATTCAAGTGGATATTAGTGAAGTGCTGTGTTTTATAATCGGGCGGTATATTGTAATACAATTGTGTTTTAATATTAGTTGACATTTATTTGCGTGTGAACAATTTTTATTTGATTTGTTGTAAGTGTTGTTAATTACGAAATGTTTAACTCTGAAAATTAAAGCTAGTGACTAGTGACTTAATTGGTGTCTTGTATTTTGTTTCCACTGTAACTACGACGATCAAGTAGACCGTCGTAACAGTGGTGTCAGAAGTGGGATAGAACCGTTAACAGTGGAAACAGTGGACACTTTGTACAAGACGAGTGTGATTTGTAATTAATCGGTAAACAATGGATGCCAGTCAGATGATGGAAAATTTCCAGGCGCTGTTGTTTCAGACAGAGGAACGACGCCGACAGGAGGAGGAAGAAGCAGAAAAACGACAGTATGAAAAACGCAGGCAGGAAAGATAAGAGGCTGAGGAACGTCAGAAATTACTAATACTAGAAACAGAAGAAAGACAAAAAGAAGAACGGAAGGGTGAAACAGAAGATATCAAGTAGTTAATACAAGAACAAAAGCAGACACAAGAAAAAACCGCTGCAGAATTGGGTCTCCTACGAGGTGAGCTTAATAAGCAAGTTACTAAAATATTGGAGGTACAAGAATCAATGACATTAAAAATAGCTGAAGTAGAAAAATATGTCTCGATTGTTGAAGAATCGATGTCTACAAAAATATCTGTCATAGAAGAATCTGTGTCAAATAAAATATCTGCAGTAGAAAACTCAATGGCAAACATAAAAGAACAAATTAAAAGTGAAGTTGAGCAGTTCATGAAAATACAACAAAAACAAATTTCTGAACAGAGTGTACCAATGATAAAGACAGAGAAAGACACAGAAAATAAGTCAATAGAGAAGGTCACCTCGCCTGTGGTTGGGACAGTTCATGTCAAGGCCTACGCCGAATTGATAAAAACTCTAGAATTACGCTACGGTGATAAACATTTGCGAGATGTGTACTACGCTCAGTTGAAAACAAGACGATAACGTTCCGGGGAGAGTCTTCAAGAGTTTGAAGCAAGTATCGACAGATCGATTATATTGGCCTATCTTGAAGGACCAGAAGATTTTCGAATAAGGTTTGCGGTGCAGACATTTATTGATGGTATCGGATATTGTGAACTTCAGCAAGTGTTACGAATGGCAAGGCACCGAAATAGGTCAGAAGCTCTTGTTCACGCCCTAGAGTTTGAAGATGCCAAGTCGGCGTCCCGCTACATTAATGGGTTTGTGCCATCACATTGCAGTCAGAAGATCCCTGTATCACATTGCCGTTACGATGGGTGCGGAAAAACAATGTTATCGGACAAACAATTCAGAAATTAAAGAGAGCCACAACGATCTTTCGAACCAAAGGATAAAGACAGAAGACCAAAGTGTTACAACTGTGGAAAACATGGTCACCTACAGGTAGACTATTGGGAGAAGAAGATACCGAGAGAAGAGAGTGATCGCACCAATTGGAGAAGTAAAGCCTCAGAACAGAACACAGTTTCCACGCTACATAAGACCAGTGGAAACTTGATTGTTAATAGGTTTGCGGGAAGTAAACCAACATCATTTACAGTTGACACGGGCGCAACAGTGTCTATTGTGCGCCCTGACTTAATCAGCAACCGACGGCCTCAAATTAGCTCCTGTACAATTAGACCGTGACTGGAAGTCCCGTCAAGGTGCTAGGAAAGGTAGACGTACGTGTACCCCTGGGTCTTCTCGAGTTTAGCCACCAAATGCTCGTTCCAGACAATGTCGATGAAGTGATTCTTGGCACGGACATTATGAATACCTACGGATTCTTTGTGGACTTAAGAGAGAATGCCCTGAGGGTCGGCCAAGAGAAGATAACGCTTTGCATGGCTAAAATGTCAGGGTCTACCAACCATTCGCTTAAGCGAGTGGCATTAGTCAAAGAAAAAGTCAACAGGTTTGGTCAAAAGGAACCCTCCCTATTGCAAGCGGAAATGAAGGAAGTGAAGGAAGAACTAGCAGAGGAAATACAAATAATTGTAACGACAAAAGAACTGATTGGAAAGCCAACTATGGTGTCGAGACAAAACTCTTGCTTGTTCCTGAGCTGATAGAAGCGCCCGAGATAAAAGTGGCTGAAGATGAGGTTACGCAAGAGGTTGTTGACAAGAACCATACAAACCTGGATCAGTCAGTGGTGTTTAGGTCATCAGTACATGACGCAACGGGAGTGATTGCAGCAAAACTAGTGGTTGAGCGGAAGACTCGCATTCCTGGGGACTTGATTTACGGATCACACGAGACTGAATTCGAAGAACCGGAGAATTATTTTTCGCAAGGATGTCCACATGGATCGCATGGTCGAGTATTACTTCAGAGACAGTTTGTCATTTCGGGATGAACAGGCTTAAGGAGGGGGAAGTGTTACGACATGACAGAAAAATCTACTTGTTTATCGAATGTTCCAGTTGAATCCAGCGGAATTTGTGTGGTGTACGTCATTCTCGACGCATTCGCGAGATATTTCTGGAAGCCGCCAGACGCGCGGCTAATTACGTCGTACACACTGGTGCTAAGACGCAGTTTTGAATCTTCTGGTCTGTGCGCGGATGTATAAATACAAGTCGGCAGCGGCCTTAGTTTTGAGTACAGTTGCGATATATTTACAGAGCGGTTCGAGAGTTATTGTCGGGCGATTACAAGCGATATTACTGTGTGCATTCAAGTGGATATTAGTGAAGTGCTGTGTTTTATAATCGGGCGGTATATTGTAATACAATTGTGTTTTAATATTAGTTGACATTTATTTGCGTGTGAACAATTTTTATTTGATTTGTTGTAAGTGTTGTTAATTACGAAATGTTTAACTCTGAAAATTAAAGCTAGTGACTAGTGACTTAATTGGTGTCTTGTATTTTGTTTCCACTGTAACTACGACGATCAAGTAGACCGTCGTAACAGTGGTGTCAGAAGTGGGATAGAACCGTTAACAGTGGAAACAGTGGACACTTTGTACAAGACGAGTGTGATTTGTAATTAATCGGTAAACAATGGATGCCAGTCAGATGATGGAAAATTTCCAGGCGCTGTTGTTTCAGACAGAGGAACGACGCCGACAGGAGGAGGAAGAAGCAGAAAAACGACAGTATGAAAAACGCAGGCAGGAAAGATAAGAGGCTGAGGAACGTCAGAAATTACTAATACTAGAAACAGAAGAAAGACAAAAAGAAGAACGGAAGGGTGAAACAGAAGATATCAAGTAGTTAATACAAGAACAAAAGCAGACACAAGAAAAAACCGCTGCAGAATTGGGTCTCCTACGAGGTGAGCTTAATAAGCAAGTTACTAAAATATTGGAGGTACAAGAATCAATGACATTAAAAATAGCTGAAGTAGAAAAATATGTCTCGATTGTTGAAGAATCGATGTCTACAAAAATATCTGTCATAGAAGAATCTGTGTCAAATAAAATATCTGCAGTAGAAAACTCAATGGCAAACATAAAAGAACAAATTAAAAGTGAAGTTGAGCAGTTCATGAAAATACAACAAAAACAAATTTCTGAACAGAGTGTACCAATGATAAAGACAGAGAAAGACACAGAAAATAAGTCAATAGAGAAGGTCACCTCGCCTGTGGTTGGGACAGTTCATGTCAAGGCCTACGCCGAATTGATAAAAACTCTAGAATTACGCTACGGTGATAAACATTTGCGAGATGTGTACTACGCTCAGTTGAAAACAAGACGATAACGTTCCGGGGAGAGTCTTCAAGAGTTTGAAGCAAGTATCGACAGATCGATTATATTGGCCTATCTTGAAGGACCAGAAGATTTTCGAATAAGGTTTGCGGTGCAGACATTTATTGATGGTATCGGATATTGTGAACTTCAGCAAGTGTTACGAATGGCAAGGCACCGAAATAGGTCAGAAGCTCTTGTTCACGCCCTAGAGTTTGAAGATGCCAAGTCGGCGTCCCGCTACATTAATGGGTTTGTGCCATCACATTGCAGTCAGAAGATCCCTGTATCACATTGCCGTTACCATGGGTGCGGAAAAACAATGTTATCGGACAAACAATTCAGAAATTAAAGAGAGCCACAACGATCTTTCGAACCAAAGGATAAAGACAGAAGACCAAAGTGTTACAACTGTGGAAAACATGGTCACCTACAGGTAGACTATTGGGAGAAGAAGATACCGAGAGAAGAGAGTGATCGCACCAATTGGAGAAGTAAAGCCTCAGAACAGAACACAGTTTCCACGCTACATAAGACCAGTGGAAACTTGATTGTTAATAGGTTTGCGGGAAGTAAACCAACATCATTTACAGTTGACACGGGCGCAACAGTGTCTATTGTGCGCCCTGACTTAATCAGCAACCGACGGCCTCAAATTAGCTCCTGTACAATCAGACCGTGACTGGAAGTCCCGTCAAGGTGCTAGGAAAGGTAGACGTACGTGTACCCCTGGGTCTTCTCGAGTTTAGCCACCAAATGCTCGTTCCAGACATTGTCGATGAAGTGATTCTTGGCACGGACATTATGAATACCTACGGATTCTTTGTGGACTTAAGAGAGAATGCCCTGAGGGTCGGCCAAGAGAAGATAACGCTTTGCATGGCTAAAATGTCAGGGTCTACCAACCATTCGCTTAAGCGAGTGGCATTAGTCAAAGAAAAAGTCAACAGGTTTGGTCAAAAGGAACCCTCCCTATTGCAAGCGGAAATGAAGGAAGTGAAGGAAGAACTAGCATAGGAAATACAAATAATTGTAACGACAAAAGAACTGATTGGAAAGCCAACTATGGTGTCGAGACAAAACTCTTGCTTGTTCCTGAGCTGATAGAAGCGCCCGAGATAAAAGTGGCTGAAGATGAGGTTACGCAAGAGGTTGTTGACAAGAACCATACAAACCTGGATCAGTCAGTGGTGTTTAGGTCATCAGTACATGACGCAACGGGAGTGATTGCAGCAAAACTAGTGGTTGAGCGGAAGACTCGCATTCCTGGGGACTTGATTTACGGATCACACGAGACTGAATTCGAAGAACCGGAGAATTATTTTTCGCAAGGATGTCCACATGGATCGCATGGTCGAGTATTACTTCAGAGACAGTTTGTCATTTCGGGATGAACAGGCTTAAGGAGGGGGAAGTGTTACGACATGACAGAAAAATCTACTTGTTTATCGAATGTTCCAGTTGAATCCAGCGGAATTTGTGTGGTGTACGTCATTCTCGACGCATTCGCGAGATATTTCTGGAAGCCGCCAGACGCGCGGCTTAATTACGTCGTACACACTGGTGCTAAGACGCAGTTTTGAATCTTCTGGTCTGTGCGCGGATGTATAAATACAAGTCGGCAGCGGCCTTAGTTTTGAGTACAGTTGCGATATATTTACAGAGCGGTTCGAGAGTTATTGTCGGGCGATTACAAGCGATATTACTGTGTGCATTCAAGTGGATATTAGTGAAGTGCTGTGTTTTATAATCGGGCGGTATATTGTAATACAATTGTGTTTTAATATTAGTTGACATTTATTTGCGTGTGAACAATTTTTATTTGATTTGTTGTACGTGTTGTTAATTATGAACTGTTTAACTCTGAAAATTAAAGCTAGTGATTAGTGACTTAATTGGTGTCTTGTATTTTGTTTCCACTGTAACTACGACGATCAAGTAGACCGTCGTAACAGTGGTGTCAGAAGTGGGATAGAACCGTTAACAGTGGAAACAGTGGACACTTTGTACAAGACGAGTGTGATTTGTAATTAATCGGTAAACAATGGATGCCAGTCAGATGATGGAAAATTTCCAGGCGCTGTTGTTTCAGACAGAGGAACGACGCCGACAGGAGGAGGAAGAAGCAGAAAAAAGACAGTATGAAAAACGCAGGCAGGAAAGATAAGAGGCTGAGGAACGTCAGAAATTACTAATACTAGAAACAGAAGAAAGACAAAAAGAAGAACGGAAGGGTGAAACAGAAGATATCAAGTAGTTAATACAAGAACAAAAGCAGACACAAGAAAAAACCGCTGCAGAATTGGGTCTCCTACGAGGTGAGCTTAATAAGCAAGTTACTAAAATATTGGAGGTACAAGAATCAATGACATTAAAAATAGCTGAAGTAGAAAAATATGTCTCGATTGTTGAAGAATCGATGTCTACAAAAATATCTGTCATAGAAGAATCTGTGTCAAATAAAATATCTGCAGTAGAAAACTCAATGGCAAACATAAAAGAACAAATTAAAAGTGAAGTTGAGCAGTTCATGAAAATACAACAAAAACAAATTTCTGAACAGAGTGTACCAATGATAAAGACAGAGAAAGACACAGAAAATAAGTCAATAGAGAAGGTCACCTCGCCTGTGGTTGGGACAGTTCATGTCAAGGCCTACGCCGAATTGATAAAAACTCTAGAATTACGCTACGGTGATAAACATTTGCGAGATGTGTACTACGCTCAGTTGAAAACAAGACGATAACGTTCCGGGGAGAGTCTTCAAGAGTTTGAAGCAAGTATCGACAGATCGATTATATTGGCCTATCTTGAAGGACCAGAAGATTTTCGAATAAGGTTTGCGGTGCAGACATTTATTGATGGTATCGGATATTGTGAACTTCAGCAAGTGTTACGAATGGCAAGGCACCGAAATAGGTCAGAAGCTCTTGTTCACGCCCTAGAGTTTGAAGATGCCAAGTCGGCGTCCCGCTACATTAATGGGTTTGTGCCATCACATTGCAGTCAGAAGATCCCTGTATCACATTGCCGTTACGATGGGTGCGGAAAAACAATGTTATCGGACAAACAATTCAGAAATTAAAGAGAGCCACAACGATCTTTCGAACCAAAGGATAAAGACAGAAGACCAAAGTGTTACAACTGTGGAAAACATGGTCACCTACAGGTAGACTATTGGGAGAAGAAGATACCGAGAGAAGAGAGTGATCGCACCAATTGGAGAAGTAAAGCCTCAGAACAGAACACAGTTTCCACGCTACATAAGACCAGTGGAAACTTGATTGTTAATAGGTTTGCGGGAAGTAAACCAACATCATTTACAGTTGACACGGGCGCAACAGTGTCTATTGTGCGCCCTGACTTAATCAGCAACCGACGGCCTCAAATTAGCTCCTGTACAATTAGACCGTGACTGGAAGTCCCGTCAAGGTGCTAGGAAAGGTAGACGTACGTGTACCCCTGGGTCTTCTCGAGTTTAGCCACCAAATGCTCGTTCCAGACATTGTCGATGAAGTGATTCTTGGCACGGACATTATGAATACCTACGGATTCTTTGTGGACTTAAGAGAGAATGCCCTGAGGGTCGGCCAAGAGAAGATAACGCTTTGCATGGCTAAAATGTCAGGGTCTACCAACCATTCGCTTAAGCGAGTGGCATTAGTCAAAGAAAAAGTCAACAGGTTTGGTCAAAAGGAACCCTCCCTATTGCAAGCGGAAATGAAGGAAGTGAAGGAAGAACTAGCAGAGGAAATACAAATAATTGTAACGACAAAAGAACTGATTGGAAAGCCAACTATGGTGTCGAGACAAAACTCTTGCTTGTTCCTGAGCTGATAGAAGCGCCCGAGATAAAAGTGGCTGAAGATGAGGTTACGCAAGAGGTTGTTGACAAGAACCATACAAACCTGGATCAGTCAGTGGTGTTTAGGTCATCAGTACATGACGCAACGGGAGTGATTGCAGCAAAACTAGTGGTTGAGCGGAAGACTCGCATTCCTGGGGACTTGATTTACGGATCACACGAGACTGAATTCGAAGAACCGGAGAATTATTTTTCGCAAGGATGTCCACATGGATCGCATGGTCGAGTATTACTTCAGAGACAGTTTGTCATTTCGGGATGAACAGGCTTAAGGAGGGGGAAGTGTTACGACATGACAGAAAAATCTACTTGTTTATCGAATGTTCCAGTTGAATCCAGCGGAATTTGTGTGGTGTACGTCATTCTCGACGCATTCGCGAGATATTTCTGGAAGCCGCCAGACGCGCGGCTAATTACGTCGTACACACTGGTGCTAAGACGCAGTTTTGAATCTTCTGGTCTGTGCGCGGATGTATAAATACAAGTCGGCAGCGGCCTTAGTTTTGAGTACAGTTGCGATATATTTACAGAGCGGTTCGAGAGTTATTGTCGGGCGATTACAAGCGATATTACTGTGTGCATTCAAGTGGATATTAGTGAAGTGCTGTGTTTTATAATCGGGCGGTATATTGTAATACAATTGTGTTTTAATATTAGTTGACATTTATTTGCGTGTGAACAATTTTTATTTGATTTGTTGTAAGTGTTGTTAATTACGAAATGTTTAACTCTGAAAATTAAAGCTAGTGACTAGTGACTTAATTGGTGTCTTGTATTTTGTTTCCACTGTAACTACGACGATCAAGTAGACCGTCGTAACAGTGGTGTCAGAAGTGGGATAGAACCGTTAACAGTGGAAACAGTGGACACTTTGTACAAGACGAGTGTGATTTGTAATTAATCGGTAAACAATGGATGCCAGTCAGATGATGGAAAATTTCCAGGCGCTGTTGTTTCAGACAGAGGAACGACGCCGACAGGAGGAGGAAGAAGCAGAAAAACGACAGTATGAAAAACGCAGGCAGGAAAGATAAGAGGCTGAGGAACGTCAGAAATTACTAATACTAGAAACAGAAGAAAGACAAAAAGAAGAACGGAAGGGTGAAACAGAAGATATCAAGTAGTTAATACAAGAACAAAAGCAGACACAAGAAAAAACCGCTGCAGAATTGGGTCTCCTACGAGGTGAGCTTAATAAGCAAGTTACTAAAATATTGGAGGTACAAGAATCAATGACATTAAAAATAGCTGAAGTAGAAAAATATGTCTCGATTGTTGAAGAATCGATGTCTACAAAAATATCTGTCATAGAAGAATCTGTGTCAAATAAAATATCTGCAGTAGAAAACTCAATGGCAAACATAAAAGAACAAATTAAAAGTGAAGTTGAGCAGTTCATGAAAATACAACAAAAACAAATTTCTGAACAGAGTGTACCAATGATAAAGACAGAGAAAGACTCAGAAAATAAGTCAATAGAGAAGGTCACCTCGCCTGTGGTTGGGACATTTCATGTCAAGGCCTACGCCGAATTGATAAAAACTCTAGAATTACGCTACGGTGATAAACATTTGCGAGATGTGTACTACGCTCAGTTGAAAACAAGACGATAATGTTCCGGGGAGAGTCTTCAAGAGTTTGAAGCAAGTATCGACAGATCGATTATATTGGCCTATCTTGAAGGACCAGAAGATTTTCGAATAAGGTTTGCGGTGCAGACATTTATTGATGGTATCGGATATTGTGAACTTCAGCAAGTGTTACGAATGGCAAGGCACCGAAATAGGTCAGAAGCTCTTGTTCACGCCCTAGAGTTTGAAGATGCCAAGTCGGCGTCCCGCTACATTAATGGGTTTGTGCCATCACATTGCAGTCAGAAGATCCCTGTATCACATTGCCGTTACCATGGGTGCGGAAAAACAATGTTATCGGACAAACAATTCAGAAATTAAAGAGAGCCACAACGATCTTTCGAACCAAAGGATAAAGACAGAAGACCAAAGTGTTACAACTGTGGAAAACATGGTCACCTACAGGTAGACTATTGGGAGAAGAAGATACCGAGAGAAGAGAGTGATCGCACCAATTGGAGAAGTAAAGCCTCAGAACAGAACACAGTTTCCACGCTACATAAGACCAGTGGAAACTTGATTGTTAATAGGTTTGCGGGAAGTAAACCAACATCATTTACAGTTGACACGGGCGCAACAGTGTCTATTGTGCGCCCTGACTTAATCAGCAACCGACGGCCTCAAATTAGCTCCTGTACAATCAGACCGTGACTGGAAGTCCCGTCAAGGTGCTCGGAAAGGTAGACGTACGTGTACCCCTGGGTCTTCTCGAGTTTAGCCACCAAATGCTCGTTCCAGACATTGTCGATGAAGTGATTCTTGGCACGGACATTATGAATACCTACGGATTCTTTGTGGACTTAAGAGAGAATGCTCTGAGGGTCGGCCAAGAGAAGATAACGCTTTGCATGGCTAAAATGTCAGGGTCTACCAACCATTCGCTTAAGCGAGTGGCATTAGTCAAAGAAAAAGTCAACAGGTTTGGTCAAAAGGAACCCTCCCTATTGCAAGCGGAAATGAAGGAAGTGAAGGAAGAACTAGCAGAGGAAATACAAATAATTGTAACGACAAAAGAACTGATTGGAAAGCCAACTATGGTGTCGAGACAAAACTCTTGCTTGTTCCTGAGCTGATAGAAGCGCCCGAGATAAAAGTGGCTGAAGATGAGGTTACGCAAGAGGTTGTTGACAAGAACCATACAAACCTGGATCAGTCAGTGGTGTTTAGGTCATCAGTACATGACGCAACGGGAGTGATTGCAGCAAAACTAGTGGTTGAGCGGAAGACTCGCATTCCTGGGGACTTGATTTACGGATCACACGAGACTGAATTCGAAGAACCGGAGAATTATTTTTCGCAAGGATGTCCACATGGATCGCATGGTCGAGTATTACTTCAGAGACAGTTTGCCATTTCGGGATGAACAGGCTTAAGGAGGGGGAAGTGTTACGACATGACAGAAAAATCTACTTGTTTATCGAATGTTCCAGTTGAATCCAGCGGAATTTGTGTGGTGTACGTCATTCTCGACGCATTCGCGAGATATTTCTGGAAGCCGCCAGACGCGCGGCTTAATTACGTCGTACACACTGGTGCTAAGACGCAGTTTTGAATCTTCTGGTCTGTGCGCGGATGTATAAATACAAGTCGGCAGCGGCCTTAGTTTTGAGTACAGTTGCGATATATTTACAGAGCGGTTCGAGAGTTATTGTCGGGCGATTACAAGCGATATTACTGTGTGCATTCAAGTGGATATTAGTGAAGTGCTGTGTTTTATAATCGGGCGGTATATTGTAATACAATTGTGTTTTAATATTAGTTGACATTTATTTGCGTGTGAACAATTTTTATTTGATTTGTTGTACGTGTTGTTAATTATGAACTGTTTAACTCTGAAAATTAAAGCTAGTGATTAGTGACTTAATTGGTGTCTTGTATTTTGTTTCCACTGTACCTACGACGATCAAGTAGACCGTCGTAACAATACTAACTAATTTATAATACTTATTATAACTACTTATTCACTCATAATTTTATTATACCTGTATGCAATTACGTATAGTTAATTAATACAGTACATTTCATTTATTAATAAGTCAATAATAAACTAGTTATTTAACTTTAAAGGATTACAAGATTATTTGTTGTTATTTGTACAAATGTATGTAACCTATAATAACAGGCTAACATTCAACAGTATTTCCGAAGCGACGAGACGTTTGAAATCCAAATGCGGAACAAGTTATTTTCCGCAATAGGAGAAAAGAAGATAAATGTTTTCAGCTTTCTCCTGTATACTGAATACTGAATGCTACAACTGAGGTGCGGATTTTGCATGAGCTTGGGGATTAATATACGGTAGTCTTTATTGTTCCGAACAGCGAATCTCCAAAATACTAGTCTAAAGAACATGCACCGGTAAACACATTCAAGTTACTTGTCAATATTCTGAAAGTGAAAAATTACAAATATTTTATAAGAAAAGCGGAGGGTATACTATGTTATGGAGGGTACTAGCAAAGACAAGGTACGATAGGTTGCCAAACAATAGTATATGAGAAACGTGTTAAGTAACAGATATTAATTCTTTGATTGGATATCGTTTCCGTTTACAGTTTCACTCCGACTATCACTAATACAAGGATCTACAATTGGCAATCACTGTTGTGAATACGCTGTGTATTATAAGAGTACTAAAATGTTAGTTAAAAAAGAACTAAGGGAATGGCACTTCTGTATAACCATCCTATTCGACCTTGGTAATGAATAATATGGAACAAGTGAGTCCTTTCATTTATCAGATTATAACAAGTCATTGACTATGAGAACTCTCTAAGTAGTGGAATAAATAAAAATTGGTAAGAATATCTGTAGAAAAATGAATTAAGGAAAAGCTAACGTGAAGACACAATATTACAGTTTTATACCTTATTACTACAACACGGAAGTAAGGGGCTTGAAATAAATAAAAGACAGAAAATACACATTCAGAGTGGAAAAACTAAATATTTAATAGCCGTTATACAATGTTAGGTACATGTTGAGTTAGAAATCCATCTACAAAGAATGGATTAACCAAGAAAAGAAGAAGCTATAGGACGGAAAACGTGGGAATCATAAGAGGAAGTAAGCTGCTTAATGCAGAAAGAAGAGAAAGAACAAATACTACATTCACTCGCACTTGGACAGAGTGATTGTGTTCGAGACTCGTTTGATGCTAACATACTCAACGTCTCATCCTTCTGACTGCAGTTAGTTTTACGTTACTTTTTCTTTATGAATCTATATTTTTCGTTTCGTCTTCTCGTCTGCTTACCTAAGTCTGCTCTCTTCCCCATCCACCCTCAGACAACTATTGCCTCACATTGTCTGTCTCACCGATCTCTTCGTCCTTCTGTTTTGGAAATTAAATAAGCCTGCATTGATGATTATTTCGTTTCTTACAGTATATATCTTACTCGCTTTGTGAATTTTTTTTTTTGTAATATCTGGGAAAATAATAAACGTATTCGTTCTGGAAATGACAAAATATTAATTACAATTTGTGTGTACACTTAATTTAAATGACGGTACTGAACACTTTCTCACGGATTGTATCGCAGAAAATTAAATTTTAAATATTATACTGTTGTATGGCTGAAGCAACTGGTTTAACGATAAAAATATGTACTTAACGATACTTGTAATTTTCTATGCCCTTCGCATGATCGAATGAAGAACATGTTTTTTTCCCTTTTTGTGATGCAGTTGCTAGAGCTGTTGAGGCCAGGCGTTTATCGCGTGCTACAGACTTTTAAGTACAATTTATAAACTGTGGTCTACATGACACGAGTATTAAATGACTAATTGATTTGTTAACTATAATTGAGACACTTTAGGCGTTGTTCCTCATTACCGTGAACTGTGAATCATTTAATTAGGTAAATTGAAAGGTAAGGTAAATTATGTAATTTTTTCAAATTATGGAATTACGTATTTTTAAGAAATATTTATGATTGAAAGATAATTCGGATAAAAGCGTTAACCTTTTACATGTGGCGAATGTAATTCATCTTAAAGGATTCGCATGTCCAACTTATTCTTAACAATTTTTACTACGATTTCGTTGTTACTTAAAGCATACATCAAAAACTAAAACATAGGTAAATGGCAGCCGTATGTTGTTAATATGAATAAGACAATTGTACACCACTTTGTTTACTTTATCTTCTCTTGGCCAACCCTCAATCAATTATTTCGTAAATCCACAACAAATGCATAGGCATTCAAAATGTCCGTGCCAAGAATCACTTCATCGACAATGTCTGCAACGAGGATTTGGTGGCTAAACTCGAGAAGACCCAGGCGTACTGGTACGTCTACCTGTCTTAAGACTCTGACGGGGCTTCCAGTCACAGCCTGTATTGTACAAGAGCTAAATTGAGGCTGGTGGTTGCTGACTAAGTCAGGGCGCACAAAGGACACTGTTGCGCCCATGTGAAATATAAATGATGTTTGTTTAACTTCTGCAAATCCATTAACCAGTTTCCACTGATCTTATGTAGCGTCTAAACTTTGTGCTGTTCTGGAGCTTTATTTTTCCGATTGTTGCAAACCCACGCTTTTCTTGGTACTTTATTCTTCCAACAGTCTACCTATAGATGACCACGTTTTCCACAGTTGTAACGCTTCGGTCTTCTGTCTTTTTCCCATCGTTCAAATCGTTGTGGCGCCCTTGAGCCTTTCATTTCTTTGTCCCGAAACATTGTTTTTCTGCGCTCATTGTAACGGCAATGTGATACTGTGATTTTATGATTACTTTGTGATGGCATAAACCCAAAAATTTGTAGGGAGCGCTGACTTGGCAGCTTCAAACTCGACGGCGTGAACTATAGTTTCTGAGCTATTTCAGTGTCTTGCCATTTGTAAAACTTTCTGAAGTTCACAATCTCCGACGCCATCAATAAGTGTCTGCACCGTAAACCTCATTCGAAAATCCTCTGGTCCTTCAGGATAAGCCAGTTTAATTAGTCTGGTGGTGCATGCTTCGAACTCTTGCCTACTGTCCCCGGAATGTTGTCGCCTTGTTCTGAACGCAAATGTTTATCGCCATACCGTAATTATAGAAATTCTAGAGCTTTCATTAGTTCATCATAGATGTTCTAGCTTCCAGGTGGCACTTTTTGTAGTAGCTCTACGGCAGGTCCTTGTAAAGCGAGAACGAGAGAAACTGCATTGTCTTTCTCCGTTCAATTATTTCTGCAAGCCGCAACTTCAAATTGCTGAAGATACGTCGTCAAGTGAGTGCTTCCATCAAATGTTGTGACCTTGACATGAACTGCCCCAACTACAGGCAAAGTGACTTTCTTTATTGCCTTATTTCCCATATCTTTTCTGAGTTCACCATTGATGCAATCTGTTCGACTGTTCGACTGTTCGACTTCACTTTTATTTTGTTCTTTTATGTTTGCATTAGGTTTTTTTAGTTGAGACTAAATCTTTCACAGTTGCTACAGTCTCCTCTACTTCAGACATTTTATTTGACACGGCCGGCTTCTTCTACGACAGATATTTTTTGTAGACATCGCTTCCTCTACGTCAGATATTCTAGCAATTTGGATGTTAAGTTCACCTCATAATAGGCCCAGCTCTGCAGAGGTTTTTGCATTTGTTTTTGCATAACCTCAAAAAGAGGTACCGTTTTTTCCACTTCCTTCTTACGTTTCACGTCTTGTCGTTTTCCGACTCAAGCAAGAGTGCTTTTGCCGTACTTCTGCCTCTTCTCTTTCCTGTCTGAGTTCTTCTTTTTGTTGTCTCTCTGCTTCTTCCACGTCGTGTTTGCGCGTCTCATCCTGTCGTTTATCTGCGTCTTCTGCTTCCTGTCGCCAAAGTTCCTCTGTCTACAACAGCAGCGCCTGGAAATTTACCATCACCTGACTGGCATACATGTTGCCGATAATTTACAAATTATACTAGTCTTGTACAAAGTGTCCTCTCTTTTTTTACTGTCAAAGGTTCAGTCGCACTTTTAATCCACTGTTACGAAGGTCTTACGGATCATCGTATTGTATAGTGGAAACAAAATACAGACACCAATGAAGTCACTAATTACCAGCTTTAATTAGTCACAAATAACAATGTGAAATCAACAATGTACTCTTGTACAAATTTCAAGTCAAATTTGTTCACAAGCAATAATAATTGTTAACTATTAAAAGTTCCGCACTAATTATAATACAGTAATCATTTTCCACAATCACTTTTGTACAATCTCACCAGGTGTAATAACTTAAGCCGGCCGCTGTTGTTTATATAGCCAGAATAATTTCCATTCTTTTGGCGGCGTTCCAGCATACACTGCGTAGTTACAAGTGCTCTCGAACAGTCTGGAGTGCTACGACAGTAGACGACCTTGATACAGACGCCACACGCTGAATTATTCGAGAAGGTGTAGAACGACAGTTTCGTCTTTTCGAGAAGGTTCAGTAATTGTCGTAGCAATATATAGAATTTATAACTACACACCTAGAAAATTGTTATTTGAAAATGTAACTTTTCTTTTGTCATATTTATAGTTTTAATTCATTTACGTTTATACAAATATTATAAATAGTTACACAACATTTATAGTGTTACGACATCACAGAACAATCTACGTGTTTATCGAATGTTCCACAGTGATCCGGAATGTAACGTGTATGGCGTACGTGCTTGTTGACGCATTTTGTAGACTGTGCCAGACTTCGCTCGGGCGCACGGACTGTGTCAGTAATTACGTCGTAACTATACTGGCGCTATCGAATAATCTAGTAATTTGGGGCGGTATAAATACCAGTACTCAACGACTTTCAGTTGAGTATTAGTGCGAGATATTGACAGTGCGGTTCGAGAGTTATAGTAGCGATATTAGTGTGCGCGTTCAAGTGGTTATTAGTTAAGAGTGGTGTTTTATAATCGGACGGTATAATTGTAATACAATTGTGTTTAATTTTAGTGGACATTTTATTGCGTGTGAACAATGTTCATTTGATTTGTTGTAGAGACCGTGTTGTTAATTACGAACTGTTTAACTGTAAAAATTAAAGGTGTGATTAGTGACTTAATTGGTGGTTAATTACGAACTGTTTAACTGTAAAAATTAAAGGTGTGGTTAGTGACTTAATTGGTGTCTTGTATTTTTGTTTCCACTGTACCTACGACGATCGAGTAGACCGTCGTAACAATAGGTTATAGCTCACTAGAACACTAGGTTTTAAATGTATTAATTTTTTTTTTTAAGAATCTGACCAATCTCCATTTCAACCTACTTCATTTCTCCAATAGTTTCCCCTGATGCTTCCTTCGCTGACGTTTTTACTTTACACTAACTTTCTTCCGCAGTTCCTTCCACTTCATTATTTCCAGTAGTTACACAGTGTAATGTGTGCACCATTACCACTTGTTCCTGATATTTCTGGTTCCCAATATTTGCGTTTATCTCCAATAATGATCAGCATAATTATCATGTCTGTTATGATTTTACCCTGCAACACACCTCATGGACAGTATCGTAAAAATTGTCCTTTCTGTCTCTTCTTTGTCTTCTGTCTACATATGAACCGACATCACATTAACATTTTTAAACCTTCCTTTAATCCTGTTCTTTCACATTTTATCACTGACTGCTTCAAAACCATGCAAGCGATTTCACATATTCTTATTTAGCATAAACCCAATACAAAACTGTCCATTTTTCCTCTCCGGACTACTAAATAACACTGTGTACTCGCCGAATTATCTATTCTGCCATGTCCTTTCCATCATATTTTTTTAATGCCAAAATATTTATTCTATACCTTAGCATTTTGTTGGATAATATTCTCTCATCTTCCCTGGCTTTAGGATTGACGTTACACTTCATGTTTCAATAGTTATGTCTCTTTGATTTTACTTTGTCTCTCCGCATGCACTTACTATTTTCATTATCTTTCTTTATAGCCATCTGAGTCTGATCTTATAGTTTGTTAACAAGTAAGCTTCTTCCGGTGTGAGGTTATACGCCTCACGTCCATCCTCCAACCTCCCGGAGGACTAAGTCATTTGATTTCGGAGTTTTCATCTTCTAGATCAGCTGATTTTACCATGCAGTTCAGTGCCTGAACTGTCCATCGTTTTTTTAATCGCAGTTCCCTTCACTTAGCCTTGGGGTTCACCCCACATGATAGTAGGCCATAAGACAATACCAAACAGTGTTTATTTAACGATGGAATCTCCTCGCTATGTCACATCTTCGACATTGGGTATGTGTGGCCAGGTATCATCACGCCATCATCCCTCCTCATCCTGCTGAAGCTGCCGCCTTGGTCCGGGACTATTTATTCGTGTCATCCCTTACTCGCAGCTGGCCCACTTATCTACAGATTATCCTTACAAAACACATAAACCTAAAATATGATGAATTATAACATAAAAATTTCCGACACCAACACAAATTTACTTTCTGTCAAGAATGCTGAGAATGACATATTTTTATTACACATGACACATAAAAGGTTTAGGCAACCCCGTGTGTTTAATGTAATACGGGGCTTTCTATAGAACGTAAAATATTTCCCTCTCTCATTTCAGAAACGTTTTCTTCCCAAATTTATTTATTGCACAATAAAAAATGTATAAAATGTTTATATAATACAACGAAATGCGATGTTTCTTTCCCCAGCTGCTTTTCTGACCAAAATTTGATTAAATTCAACATAAGTTGAGATTATCATAGGGACCCATTGATTACGGGATGAATCCCTATGTTGTGTTACTACAAACCCTTATTCTAATTTATCGAGTGCACTAAAGTGATTATATTTTTTTGTATGGTTCTAAAATGGTTTAATATAAGTTCAATACTGTAAGCGTTATGTATATTATAAGCAATTATTTTCTAGTCGGGAATAGAATAAAGTCCATTTGAATAACAGGTAAAAAAGTTTAAATATTATTTTACTTAAACGCAATTGACACATAAAGATGATATCAAATGAATCGCTGTCAACAGGGGTAGACAGCCAGGCACCAGTTTCATACCTAATTATTTACGTTGAAATTCTAGTCAACCTGAAATTCTAGTTTGTAACTGCAGTAAACTACAAACATTCACCAATAACGTGAAATGAGTTAATTATAAATTATGTACGATCTCACAGAGATAATGTATAAAAACATTTTGTCGTTTCCTGCGCAGAGTAAGTAAACATTCTGATCCATGAATATTGTTTCTCTAACCAACAGGGAAAGCAAGCAATAAAAAGTTATTTGTAAATGTAATTTAAATTATTTCCTTTAAACTTTATAATAAATATTATATTAGTATAAAAATTACAGGTATTAGTTAAAAAATAATACTTTACTTGCCCACGATAAGCAAACTACACGGTTGTGGATATATAATTTGTTAATAATGATTATCCACTGACACTTTTTATTAAGGTTAATTTAAAATAGATTATTCAAAATAACTAAATTAAATTTTAAGGATTATTAAAACCGTCTAAATTGTATTAATTGCTTCATTGTCCAAACCTAGTAATAGTATTAATACTAGTAGTAATACTAAATAATGATCCTTGGCGACTTCGCACCACCAAATTTTTATACAAATTCTTTATTAAAAGTTCATTAAAAATTCTATTATAATTTAAGAAAAACTTTTACATCATCGTGAAAATTCAATGACGATGACAAAAACTTTAAATACATCGGCGTTTTGGTTCATGTTCTGTTCACTACTTAAAAATACAACAGAACGTCAGTCGCGGGTGGACTACTGTAGTTTAAACCTAAGTAATTAAATTAAGGTTGCTGCCATCATCATCATCATCATCATGTTCGTTACCATTTCTCTCTCTCTCTCTCTCTCTCTCTCTCTCTTTCTCTCTATTGTTCTTAACATTATTATAGTCTTGGATTTCGTTGTCCATGACGTGTCCGTTACTTAACTAAATACAACTATTACATTAACGACTCGGAACACAAATTTTTTTATGAGTAAAAACATAAAGTTTTACCTTACAACCTGAACCGGTTTTCGCCTTTTAAAAAGCTTCTTCAGAGGTTGTCGCTGGTAGCGCTATCAGTCCTGTTGTGGGCGACGGAATCGAATTTCGAAAGATCGATGTTGTGTGTGTGGGGTGAGATATGTTCGAATAATGCGTGCCATTTGAATTGTGTCTGTTCGTTTAGAATGTTGTTTTTATTTGTTTTCCTGTGTTTGTATATTTCCAATTGTTCTAGAGTGTCTAGTTTTCGGCCTTTTGTGTGTACGTGTAGACTGTTCATGTTATTGTCGATGTTTTTGTATGTGTAGTTTGCTTCAATGAGGTGGTTTGCAAAGGTAGATTCTGTAGTGGAATGGAGTGCCTTTGTGTGTTCAATGTATCTCTGTTTGAAGCTATTATTTCTATTAAAAACTGTTACTGATCTTGCTTTCATTCAATTCTAACAAAGGACTCCTTTCTTCTCTGTATATGCTTTTACAGATTGCTTCATAACGGTCTTAGCTTTACTATGTCTCTGAGTAGGTCTCAGGGTCGTTTTACCACTTTTTAATAAATATAATTTATTATAATCTTGAATTTTCTTGTTACTTTTTCACATAATTAATCTCTATAGACCAAGCCCACTATTTTAAAATATTATAAGTATTGCTTAAGTTTATTTTGATGTTTAAATTATTACTTTATATAATTTATGTGTCACTCACAGTTAATGCTATAAAAGGTATATTTTCCTTCATAATTTTGCATCACTAAAACTGGTTCACTTTGCACTGTTTAGTAATTAATCACTGTTATTTTATGTATTTCACGCTACTTTGCTTATAATTATTGTATTAAAAACATTTGTCTATTTTTTATAATAACACTAATCACACTGGTTAACTACAATGTCTGTCTTAGGTTCGCAGACCTCTACATATTTCTTTATATTAATACATTAAAAATTATTCTCTTATTAACTACTAACATATTAAAATTTATATTATACAAGTTTTCTATTTACAATTTATTCTATCTACATAGTAAATCTATGTGATCTCTTCTACTGGGTAGTGTATGTCATAGTGGTTAAGTCTTGTCATTGTCACTTATTCAGTTAGTTAATGGATTATATATCATTTTATTTTCTTGTACCTAACACAGTGTTTACTTTTCATAATTCTCTATTCTTTGAACTATTATTTTTTCCTAAATAATTATATTTTATTATCTTCACCTGATTTTCAAAATTTTATTCTGCTTTTCTGCATGCTATCTAAATAAAACTTGCATATGGGCATATCTTACTGCTAATTTAGAGGATTATTTCGTGTTCTTTTTATGGCATGATCTTGTCATGTTACAATATGTAACATCTGTAGAACCACTTTCGTAGCTTTTAAGAACGTTGTTGTAACTACTGTTTTTGGTTTCTTCATAATCCTTTAAATCCAGTCACCTTCATAATACCGATCATGGGTCTGCCACAAATCACAGAAACGAAATCAAACAGGACGTATGATGTTATCGGTTCTTAGAATTCAACATACTAAAATCTTTATTTTATTGTAAACATATCCTACAGTAGGAGTGTACGATGTATGTGGATTATATTGATCAGCGTATATCGTAGATAATCAATTTACTTACTGTGTTGACAATGTATTGTAAAATGCAACAGACGACATGTAGTTATAGTTTCTGCTTTACAGGGTAAAGCGTTGAGATATACTCTCCTGCCCAGTCCGTACCCTTGTTAGGGAAACAGTGAATGCCATAAACATGCCCATTGATCAACACACACAAACAGTTACTTGTAGCTGCTACTTAGTCAGTTCTGTCTGTGCAACATGGTAGGGAGTGATTTCTTGATCTTTTCCCATTTATCTTAACTTCGACCATTAACAGTTCAAGGTCACACGGAGTGTTGCCATATGTCCAAGATAAGGCCTAGCTGTATAAGATCGTCTACTGTAAAAGGCCAGGTGCGTGCTGCCGCAGTTTAGTTCTGCGAATCCACTATATATGTTGACTTTGGCATGCACCCCATGATTCCCACAAAACGGTACTCCAGCCATTGCTCACTGCCCCGTGGTATGTGCCTAGACACGTCAGACAGAGGGACCTCAAGATGCCTTCTGTTATAAATAGAATAACAAGGTTCAGAACCAGACTAACAGTGCAGTCAAAAAACAAAATGGTGGATGACGCAGGAGACACAGGACGACTAAAACAACACAGACAAACGAACATTCCAACTAGAGTTTTCTTTCTTTCTTACCATAAGCGAGCCTTCTTTCTTACCATAAGTGAGTTTTCTTTATTATCATAAATGTTGCCTAATATCAGATAACGTATATGCAACATACTGCACAAAATAATTAAAAATCAAGGCATTAATAGATAGCGCCTTATTTTTGCGAGAAATATCAAAGTGTTGTTGTGTGGACTTCAAATTGCTTCTCACTACTAGGAAAAATTCAGATGTGCTAAGCCTATGTTAATACAATCTTAGTAACTTTACAAACCTAGTATTGAACATCTTCTGTTGTCGTCATCCTTTACGCCTTAGGCTAGTAGCCTGTTCTAATCTCAATGGAATTCATCCAACCATCGTTTACAGGATCTTCCACACTTCTCTTCACCTTTGGATGATAGTCAAGGGCTCTTCTTAAACGTCTAGTTGGATCCATTCTCTCTACGTGCAAACGCCACTCCGTTTTGTACCGGGAGATATTTCTCATTTAAGCTTTCAGCTATGCCTAACTCCATTCTAATATGTTCTCACGTAGGCTTCCGCGGCCGGTGTCCATTATGTTTTTGAAGTCTTCTTCCGGTATGGACCGCGTCAAAAATGTCTTGTAAGACAACGTTTCGCTCATATTACAATGAGTATCATCAGGTCTAAGTGACAAAAACGCCGGCAAGCAAACTCAGTTATACTAGTGGCGGTGGGTGGTCCGGTAAGTGGACCCTGCACTGTGAGCGTTACGCTGTGTGCATTGTTGGTGCGGTCACTACACTATATAACTCAGTTATACAAGTGGCGGTGGGTGGTCCGGTAAGTGGACCCTGCACTGTGGGCGTTACGCTGTGTGCATTGTTGGTGCGGTCACTACACTATATAACTCAGTTATACAAGTGGCGGTGGGTGGTCCGGTAAGTGGACCCTGCACTGTGGGCGTTACGCTGTGTGCATTGTTGGTGCGGTCACTACACTATATAACTCAGTTATACAAGTGGCGGTGGGTGGTCCGGTAAGTGGACCCTGCACTGTGGGCGTTACGCTGTGTGCATTGTTGGTGCGGTCACTACACTATATAACTCAGTTATACAAGTGGCGGTGGGTGGTCCGGTAAGTGGACCCTGCACTGTGGGCGTTACGCTGTGTGCATTGTTGGTGCGGTCACTACACTATATAACTCAGTTAAACAAGTGGCGGTGGGTGGTCCGGTAAGTGGACCCTGCACTGTGGGCGTTACGCTGTGTGCATTGTTGGTGCGGTCACTACACTATATAACTGAGTTCGCTTGCCGGCGTTTTTGTCACTTAGACCTGAGGATATCCATTCTAATATGATCGTTTTTGATAGATCTCTCATGGTCAACCATTTACAGCCCTCAAAAACCTCATTTCCGCTCCTTGTATTCTAGATATATCTTTGGCCTTTCTAATCCAAGTTTCACTACCATACAGTAGTACAGTAGTTGAGGTATGGCCATTGCATTATAATAATTCAATTGCGTCTCTTTAATTGCTTTCTTCTGTTTTTAAACAAAACAAACGTATGTTACGTTGCATCTCAACCATATGTAGTTTTCATTACACTTAATGTGGCGATTGTTGTTCTTACAAACACTGTAAATAGACAAATAAAAGTCAAAAGTAAAGTAAGAACAGTATAGGTATCTTGCTTTCAACATGTAGGGACACATAAAAACAACAGAGATACACACACGACAGTAGTAACAATTCAAAATCATGTCTGCTTTGGTAGATCGCATGGTATAAATTATTCACGCTCTCCTGACTCAGAATCGTTGCACAAATTTCCATCAGTATTCTGTTTAGTGAAACAAAGTGCACGTATTTTAGCACTACAATATAACTGTGCCCAGTTTGTTGCTTAAATCAGGAACTGTTCTTGCACATAGCACTGTCAAATCGTTTGTTCATAACTATAGTATATTTTACTATAGTAGGCTTTAGTCTATTATATTATATTTTCTATTCTATTCTAGTCCAGTAGGCCTACTAACTACCCAACAGAAATAAGATTCTGACTACCCAATAGAAATTTGGCTTGTGTGAATTGTTGTAAATGCAAATATCTTAGAATATTACACCGAAAGTACATATTTATTTTATGTATAGATTTTCGATCAGATGTAATTCACATTTCCGATAATCTACGTTAATGTGTACCTCCTCTTTCTAAATGAACTACCACGTACAATACTGAACTAATAAACGAAACATCTCTTGCGATGAATTCTAAAATATTCTACAACGCTTCGTTTATATGAAAATGAATAGCATAGATTTTACATACTTTACGAATTCCTCACATTACGAAATGGAAACTTTATAAATATTTGCATACAACAGATTTCGTATGTGCAAAATACAACACACAAAACCTGTGCATTTGACCTTATTTCCTTATTTTCCTTTTTACGCACCACCTATGTCGATTCGTACTAACACTGTGACGTAGGATTGTGACGTGGGATCTTCACCAACTTAACATACGTTCATAGACATGGGCAGGGCGATTACAATAGGAAGACCTCTATACCGGGGGATATCAAATACCCTCAGTAAAACGGTCTATAAAATTAACATTAAAAAAAGAAACTGGTTTAATTGAAAACATATTATCTTATTTTTCTGACCTAAACAACAACAACAAGAAGAAGGAATGGAATTAACAAAAGCCTTAAATAATATTTATTGACTGTAAACTAATAGACGTCCAAAAGTAGGCTATCAGTTACAGGATTAAGCATGTAAGCTGGACGTAGTAATGGTATTTGATTACAAATGTAGAAAATTATCATTCGGCTTTCGCTACTCCCGTAACGACGTATTTCGTCATTTCCTTTACACGTATGACATTCAAATAAGGTTTTGTAACGCACATTTATTTAAAAGAATATTGGATTGACGCACAACATTTTAATATTAGATTAATAATACAAATAAATAGTCAACATTAGAACACACATCGTTGAAATTAAATATTTCTCACTGACTAATCCTTTTCGACTAAGACATTGTACGAAAATATAAAGTAGACGTTTACAAAGGAAATAATATTCACATCTGACTGAAGCCTCATTCGTGTTCCCCACCGACATAAAATCAAAATGTAGCAACAAACCGTGTAAGCTTATTACTCTGCCTTGTCTCTGAAGTATTAACTTTCACGTGTCATTCCGAATAAAGGCAAACTTCTAAGCAACAATTTCCACATCTCACCGAACACTGAAATTTGCCACATTCAAAGCAGCAGCGAACCGGATTACTTAATATTACACTATACGCTCAAGGATATTGCGCTTTGCGTTTAGAAAATGAAATTGTAGACCTACATTATTTTGACACACCTCGCTTTAATACCGCATAAAGTACAGTTTATTGAAATTGTATAATTCCTGATAATTTCAGTAACGTATTGTAGCAGGTTTACGTAGAGTCGTGTTTTTATGACAATGGTAATGGCGTTTCTTAATTTCATATTATTATAATGAAAAAACTAACTAATGGCGATTAACGGCTCACTAAATCTTGATATAACTCTCTCGCTCACAAGGCTGAACTTTCCTAAAAAAAATTTCCGGACACAAAACTTCTGTTTATAAGATTTTCTATGAATACGTGTTGATTACCAAAAATAAGAAACTGTAACATTATTCCAATTACTGTATATATCAGTAATTATTTCCACATTCATGAAACAATTAAATTAGGAAAAACTGGAAGAAAACATAACATTATACGGAAGGTAATGTTTTGAATTAATAACGGTAAATTTCATTAAAAACGAACCTATGCAGTGTGTATAGTAGTCAATGATCATTCTGATCTTCCGCAAAGCATGTTATATTGAACGACACAATAATTACCGTCGTTCTATCCGTGGTGCTGGAGAAGAGGAAGTATCCTCCACCAGCTCTTTATAATAAATACCGTAGAATTAATTCAAGGTAAATTTCTGTAATTATTATTACGCTACAGAAAACAAAATAATACAGCAGACAATAATAGAAGAAAAATAAATATCTTTCTTTGTTTATAACATCATTGCCTGCTACATTGGATGCAAATTAATGAATTTTTTCAGCCGGAAATTGTACTTTGCATATTACGAATATAAGGAGCAAGTTTTTAAGTAGAGATCTTGCCACGTATGAAACCGAGGCTATTGACTATAGGGACTGATAGTGAAGCCCTTCCACTCATTACTTCAGTGGTACTTTCTCAAACCCTGTGAAAATGTTTAGCACAATTATACACATATCACCGTCATCAATCTTGTACCGCGTTAGTAACTTCCAAGTACGTAACGGAGTGCATTCTCGTTGTCAATTAGAATTTAATTACAATGTTTCACTTTGTTTGCTTTGTTTGAACATTTTAATTCCTTTCCCTAATTTATATATTTATTGCGACTTTCGAACAACATTTAAAGCCGTTTTCCTTATCCACGCTTCAAAACTACGAGCTTTCTAATCATCATCCTTCAGATGATGTCTCAGTGTCATTGCATTCCTTGTACCTTCTATCCAAGGCTTTCGTGGCCTCCCTCTTTTTCTTCTTTCAAGATGAGTCTATACTAGTAATTTCTTTCGCCCTCTATCTTTGCCCATATGTCACACGTGCCCTCACCGTCTTAATCTTTTAGCATACATTGTGTCACTTATACATGCCCACGTATTCATTCTTCTTCTTACTTCTTCTTTTTAACACTTTCCTGCAATATAACTGTACAACACCTTCTCCAGTATCCCATTTCCATGGCTCGTATTCTTTTCCTCATGTGCTGTACTATCCCACACTTCAGCCCCATATGTTACAGCACTTTCCAGTATTTCTTCAATTTAATTTTCATTCCATAATTTATTTAATTTTTTTATTTTTCTTACTTTTCCACTCTACTGTAACAACAAATTTGCTTTCTTCTTACGTGAAATATCGTTCACAAAATGAAGAAGGATTTCTATTATTCCTCCCCCCTCGTGTACCGTCCGACGACATACCACCGACCTCCGTTTCTCCGTTTTAAAACATAAAATTCTATTTTATAAATTCCGCTTTCCAAAAAAACATAAAGATCCAATCGCACCAGTCGAATTCAGTACTTTGGAGCGACCAAATAATCCACAAAAGCAGAAAGATAATTTGCCCTATTATTTTAGAAAGTATAAGTCGCCTGTAGCTCAGAAATGTGGAGAGTAAATCAAGGAAACTCCCAAAGGGTCCAAGAAGTAAACATGGACGTCTAGAGCAAGTGTTGTAAGGTATCCAGTCTCAACGCATTAGAAACAAAGAAACAGAGACAAATTCAGATAGAAAGAATAATACAAGGGTCAGTAGAATAAAGTTAGTTGTACTGACAAAAAACATCCGGGATAATTATAAAAATTCTTTTATTTATCTAAAAGTACAAATAAATCATACTTTTCTACAAAATAGCCAAGTTTATTTAAATATTTATAACACAATGAGGCCTGTTTATCCATTGCTTCACTGAAAATTCCCGTTCAGCATCCGACAACCATTCCCGCGCTGCAGTTTGAATTTCTTCATCAGTGTGATATCACCGCTTCGCAAGGACGTTTTTCGTAGTCCGATCACTGTGGAAATCACATGGCCCAGGTCAGTACTGTAAGGAGAGTGCAAGCAACAATTGGCGAACAGGTTCGACGTTGTCGAAATTGATGGCCTTCCCCATCCGGTAACCACCTGCGATATCCTTTGGGTCATTTTCGGACAACTAGCACCATTTGCGATGGCCTGGCGTGATTAAGCTGTTACTATACACTTTCCTCAACTGGCAAAGAATTTCAGTAGGACCTCTTTGTCCACAGCAAACGAGACACTGCGCGGTTTTCTGATTTAGCCGCGTGACCTGCATATGGCTTGACATGTTTTTTAGCTAACAACAAACCAACCGTTCCTACCAAGTGGGAAACTTTACTATATCTGACGGAAACATAAGTTTACTAGTGTCACCAAAAACGTTCAGTAAAATATCTTTTTTATAAAAAAATAATAAGAGTTTAAAGTAATAATAACAGTTGTTTTCGAAGATGCAAGCAAGTAGACTGCACCTACGGGCTCTGAAGATTACCGGAAAAGTTCAAAAGCACTAATCGGGGGTTGTAGGCCTATATGTGATGGTGTGCCCTTTTTGTGCACAATAATCTTTGACCCAAAATATTTTAAGAAAAGACAAGTGTAGAAATTTATGGAAAGAAAATATCTACGAAGAGATAGAAGAAAGAGGTGTACAACTAGGAGAGTGGGAAGGCAGAACGCTTTGACGAGCACGACGCAAGAAATGGAAGTAGCTGTAGACGCGATGTAGGGTAAAATTCCACTTTCTTAAGTTATACGCAATGTAGGGTAAAATTCCACTTTCTTAAGTTATCAGAATTTATTCTATATTATTGTTTATAAAATTATTCAGATGTCTTATTGCTTGTAACGGATTTATTGTTGTTTGGCATACAACTATCTGTGAACTTTGGCCTATAGGCAAACCAGATGACAGAAATAATAAAAACTTCACTGCAGTCGTTTTTTTTTATAATTATCAGTATCCATCAGTTGCTGTGAACAGTAGCGCAAACTACGATGCCCATATCGTTGCCGACAATCAACGTGTATCAGTATTAAAGAGTTCGTGGATAAACTAGAGATAATTCATAGAGGATTATCACTAAAACTCCATTGTAATCACGAATACCAGCTCTGTACTTTTAGAGAGGTTACTGTATAAAGAGCTGAAAAAATACCTAAGCTATTAAAACAGATTTTTAGATTTATAACAGAAATGAGGAAGAGTTTTGTCACCTTTGTTAGTCAGTCGCTGTTGTAAATACTTATCACTAGTATAAAGAAGTAAATCCCAGTAGCGTTTCTCGGATTTCCTCTTATACGGATATCAATGTAATTACGCTGGAGATTTGCCGCCCTCACATTACAGAGAAGCAGAGCAAAGAAACGGAAACCCCTGGTGAAGCAAATAAATAACGTTGAACGCAAAGTTAACCTTACTTTATCTAATACAACAGGAACTCCCCGACTAGGTGCAATCTACTCGCTTGCAGCTAACCACATTTATGTCAATGAAAGACAGCAAAAACTGAAATTTATACCTCAAATTTATATAGAAACAACATATACATCTAAAATTTATTATCACGTAAGTTTTCTCAAAGCATTAACGTTTATCTCAAAGTTAAACAAACTTAATATTGCTTAAAGAATTAATTTTAGTTTCATAATATCAAATATAAATTTAAGCAAAGTGTCCTTAGAAGTTAGAAGGTGGTTGCTTTCAATGAAGTATTTCCTAACAATTTTACTTAAATTATAGTATTACACTGCAGAAACTGGTACGCTATAGAACAATACATAGCCAAACGGAAGTATTAAATTTCTAATCTCTTAAAACTAGTTCTAAATTAGGACAAAAGTGAGATTATCAGGAATGTAACAAAATATTCACTGTACGTAAAAGACAATTAATTGATTTGCTGAATGTTATTAATATATAGCCTTATTTCTACACCACATTTCTATATTAAGCATAAAGGAAATGTTTTTGATTTTAGAGTACACTGTTAACAATTCGAATCGTTACACCAACCACTGATAACAACGGTCGTTGTAAGTAATGTATAAGCTTATCCAAATATTCAACTAAAAACTGTAATTTTTTTACTTTTTTTGTGTTCCAAATGGTCAGCACTATAGATAATCTTTTTCGATTTAAGTAACTACCTTCCTTTTTTTCTAAAACAATGTCAACAAATCAGCGTCAAAGTCACATAAACTCCACGTTATTGTCTGATAGAAATTTGGAGCGACTGGATGCCTGTGGAGTCTTTGTAAATTTTTACCCGACTACGTACGTAAGTTGGTATTGTGTATGGGTATGCTCGTTCGTTTTTTTATTACTCTGTAACTCTATATCGACTGCACCAATGTTGACAAAAGACATGTAAAGCGGCTCGTCTTGAATGTGGGAGTAATCTACAATATGAAATTAAAAAAAAACCCCAAAAAAATTGCATGTACCATATTAGATAGTGTTTTTCGCCTTGTGTCAAAGGTTACCTATAGAAACGTTGGTCGGAATCGGTGCAACGGTGTGGATTTATATTCAATACAAACAAACAAATCCTCAGACTTTGAGTTATATATGTATACTAGCAGAATACCCGTGCTTCGCTACGGAGTTTCACGTTGTACGTAATGAAAATGTTAGTTTAATTAATAAAGTTCAATTAAAGTAGGCTTCTTAAAAATAAATAGCTGTTGCCCACAACTTCGTTCGCGTGGTCTTCAATTTAATGCGATAATATATTTAGAACAGAATCTATTCTATTGGGTTGCCATAGTAACCAGATCTAATAGTTTTTTAAGACCGCAAAGGACCCCCCAGAGGATCGTATCGAAAAAAACACCTGCCCTATGTTGGTTCTCCCGTTGCGTAAAATATTTGTGCCAAGTTTGGTTGAAATCGGTCCAATGGTTTAGGTGGAGACGTGGAAGACCCCAAAGCACCCCCCAAAGGATCGTGTCGAAAAAAACACTTGTCCTATGTTGGTTCTCCCGTTGCGTAAAATATTTGTGCCAAGTTTGGTTGAAATCGGTCCAGTGGTTTAGGAGGAGATGTGGAAGACCCCAAAGAACCCCCCAAAAGACCCCATCGAAAAAACACCTAGCCTATGCTGGTTCTCCCATTGCGTAAAATATTTGTGCCAAGTTTGGTTGAAATCGGTCCAGTGGTTTAGGAGGAGATGTGGAAGACCCCATAGAACCACCCAAAGGACCCCATCGAAAAAAATACGGAAACCTTCGCGGACGTGCGCACAACAACTCACCGAAGTTTGATCGCAATCGGATGAATGATATAGGAACGCATACGGGACAAACAAAGAAACATTCATTTTTATATATAAGATGTAAACTATACCACTTACTTGACATAAACCGTGATAGCTTAGCTAATGTACAACATATATGTATTAATTATACACATAAATGTTCCTCGACAGACACTCTATCTATTGGCGAAAACTTGAATAAAATCCGTTCAGTACTTCCTGAGATTAGCGATTTCAAACACACAGAGAAAACGGACCGACTTTACTTTATACTATGTATAGATATAGTATTTAAAATTTATAAATATCACTATAATATTGACGACTCGGAACACTAAGTTTTTTATAAGTAAAAACGTAAAGTTTTACCTTACAGCCTAAACCGGCTTTCACCTATAGAAGCCGTTTCAGAGGCTGTCGTTAGTAGCGCTGATCGTCTTGTTGTTGGCGACGAGATAGTGTTTCGAAAGATTGAAGCTGTGTGTGTGTGGTGAGATGTGTTCGAATAATGCGTGCGATTTGAATTATGTCTGTTCGTTTAGGATGTCGTTTTTATTTGTTTTTGTGTGTTTGTATATTTCTAATTGTTCTAGAGTGTCTAGTTTTCGGCCTTTTGTGTGTACGTGTAGTATGTTCATGTTATTGTCGATGTTTTTATATGTGTGGTTTGCTTCAATGAGGTGGTTTGCGAAGGTAGATTCTGTAGTGGTGTGGAGTGCTTTTGTGAGTTCAATGTATCTCTGTTTGAAGCTACGTCCTGTCTGGCCTATGTAGAATTTACTGCAAGACATTCCGATCCGCCCCATTATCAACTACCGTAATGCCCCTGCACACAAACTGGCAAAATATCTAGACAAAATTATTAGACAACACACACAAATAGACAACAACATTGCAGTAAAAAACAACACTGACCTAGTAACAAAAATAAAAGACATACACATCCCCCATAACGCCACATTAGCCTCCTTTGACATTAAAAACCTGTACACAAACAACCAGGCCGCCCGAATAACACAAAACATCGCACAAAGAACATACATAAAAGAATCAATTAAACAACTATATAAGAAAAAAGACGCCCTTAATCGCAAAGCATTAACACTACACCTACATATCGCCAACACATACGGACACAATTACATGACTGAACTAATACATCACACAAATGAATGGACAAAAAAACAAATACATAACATACAGACAAAACACGACAGAAAAATAAAAAACCTGACACCAATCAAAACAGATATAATTCCCTCGCACAAATTCTACCCACGTACAGTAAACCTCACGAACGTCACACTCACAAAAAACGAACAAACACTCCTTGATAAAGGCCTAAAACATAACATACATTACAAACATAACAACCAAACACTAACAAAGCTCATAATTGACACAGAAACAAATATACAAAACACAGCACCAGAACATCAAGACACATTAAGACATAATATAAACAACACAATAGGAGTACATAAGACACCAGACAACAACAACCACAACTCAGAAATACACACAGCCATCAAACTGAGGGAAAAGGCACACAAACACAACATCACATTTGTAAAAGCTGACAAAGGCAACACGACTGTAATTATCCCCACAGACAACCTACACAAAAAAGTACAAGACTTCATAGAACAGAACAACATCACAGAACTAAAACACGACCCCACCGACAGATACCAAAACTCAGTAAAACAAATAGTCAACAAAGCCAAACACATTATGACACATAAACAAAATCCCTACATGAAACAAATCCGACCATCAGCACCTACACTCCAAGCGCTTCCCAAAATCCATAAAGAAGACATTCCGATCCGCCCCATTATCAACTACCGTAATGCCCCTGCACACAAACTGGCAAAATATCTAGACAAAATTATTAGACAACACACACAAATAGACAACAACATTGCAGTAAAAAACAACACTGACCTAGTAACAAAAATAAAAGACATACACATCCCCCATAACGCCACATTAGCCTCCTTTGACATTAAAAACCTGTACACAAACATCCCCATCTCTGAAACAATCACCTTCCTACAAAACAAACTCAAACAGAACAACACACCAGACGAACTTATCAATGAAATAACAGAAACTCTGAACATTATCACAAAACAAAACTACTTTACTTATAACAATAAATACTACACACAGAACGATGGCCTACCCATGGGCTCCCCCATATCCAGCATTCTAGCAGAAGTCTTCCTCCAACACTTAGAAAAAACAAAAATACTCACAAACAATGACAGACACTCACATAAAATACTATATTGGCACAGATACGTTGATGACATTCTAATACTATACAGGGGAAACAAAAGACAATGTGAACAGTTACTAACGCACATAAACAAAATACATAAAAACATAACCTTCACTGCCGAATACGAACACAACAATACCATAAACTTCTTAGACCTCTCCATCACAAAACTAGAACACAGGCACAAATTCAGTATATACAGAAAACCAACTACAACTGACACACTAATAAACAACACCTCCAATCACCCAATACAACACAAACTAGCTGCTTTTAGAACCATGATACATAGACTTAACAACATCCCCTTAGATGAAATAGACTACAAAGACGAACTAAACACGATAAAATATCTAGCAGAATCTAACGGTTATGACAGAACAATAGTCAGTAAACTCCTACACAAAACACAAAACAAACAACAGACAAAGACAGAAAACAACAAATTCATAACACTAACATACATCAACAAACAAACAGAAAAAATTGCCCACAAATTCAAAAAAGCAGGATACAGAATCGCTTACAAAACTACTAACAAAACAGAACACACACTATCAAAACGCATGCCCAAAGCACAAAACAAATTCGATCTACCCGGTGTATATAAACTAAATTGTTCAAATTGCAGTAAATTCTACATAGGCCAGACAGGACGTAGCTTCAAACAGAGATACATTGAACACACAAAAGCACTCCACACCACTACAGAATCTACCTTCGCAAACCACCTCATTGAAGCAAACCACACATATAAAAATATCGACAATAACATGAACATACTACACGTACACACAAAAGGCCGAAAACTAGACACTCTAGAACAATTAGAAATATACAAACACACAAAAACAAATAAAAACGACATCCTAAACGAACAGACACAATTCAAATCGCACGCATTATTCGAACACATCTCACCACACACACACAGCTTCAATCTTTCGAAACACTATCTCGTCGCCAACAACAAGACGAGCAGCGCTACTAACGACAGCCTCTGAAACGGCTTCTATAGGTGAAAGCCGGTTTAGGCTGTAAGGTAAAACTTTACGTTTTTACTTATAAAAAACTTAGTATTCCGAGTCGTCAATATTATAGTGATATTTAGTTAAGTAACGGACAAGTCATGGACAACGAAATCCAAGAAATTAAAATTTATAATTATATTACCTCAAGATGTTCTTTTCCTTATTTGGAACATGTTTCGAGAGTTCCTGTTGTCTCATTTTCAGCCTTCGCCATATATATATTATTGTAACCAGACCCTGTATTCTGTAAAGTTACAAATAAAGATAAAGAAAGAAAAAATTTTAATTAAAAAAAAATTTTTTATATTTGTTTATGTGTATATAATTTGTAATTAATTCTGTTTTATTGTTTTTAACCAAATTTCCAAAATTCTGAAAGGTAATTTTGTTTAATTCGCACTTCTGGAAGATATTAACAAAATCTTGAGTTAAACAGATTAACTCCTGTCAGCAATCGATTAACGACTCTTTGTGTTGGTACAGTATATCACCTTTTGTTAATATTTTCTTCTTTCAGGAAGTCTTTTTGCTTAATTAAAACCTTAAATTACCATGTGAAATAATTTATTAAATCATACAATTGAAAGAAATTGATTTATTAACAATTTTAAATAATAGTCGATATTAAATCGATTTCGAGCAATGTTCGACTCCGTCTCAAGGATAATCGATATATTAATACAGGTTAAGAAATTCATATAATAATTGTAAAGAGGTTCTTGGAGCGATTAATTAATAATAGTCAAAGAAGGGCAGGACGAGAAAGTATAACATTTACAATAAATTATTTTAAATAATTATTATCTAACAAATGTGAATAATCTGTATAAAATGTTTAATATATTTGAGTATCAGACCAGGTGTAGACTACGAAGTCAGTCGATGTTGGTGGCACTGCTTCGCATTTCCATGATGGCCGCTCCCAAAAATGAATAGGTTAACTGCAATATTCTTCGCGAGAAAATCTCACAACAAAATCAACTTTATAATTGTTTTAAATATCCCGAACGTGTGTGAACTGTCTAGGATGTTGTTTGGGGTAGTCTGGATGAGTGTTCAGTGTCCACTGGTGTTAATTATTTTATATTAGATGTGTTCACTTACATATGTTCGTTACGTAAAAATGGTTATTCTGTTGTAGCTTGAATTATTACAAATATGTAGTTTTAATGTTTCAATGCACTGGTATTATGTAGTGTGGTGTTCGTTTTCACTGTTGTCGTTGAAGTTTTTATATGTTTTGACTGGAAAAGTGCTTATTTAAGTAACTCTCGTTCGCATAGAATTTTTCTCTGTAAGGTTAGCACTTCATTATACGGTTTTAAGGAACGCAATTTCACATAAACTGTTCAGTTTGAGCGTTAACAAAGAACTAACTAACTTCCTCCACTTTAGTAAAAATCTTGCCAAGTTAATATTTGAAAAGTATTGTTAAAATAATTGTTACTTCCTATATACACGATTACAAATTACATTATATATGGAATAATTTTAGTTTATTATTCGCTGTTATGAATTATTAACCATATAATTGGTTTATTTATCTCGTTCTGTTTAATTTGATATGACATAGTCCATATTTGTTGAGATTTTTGTTAAAATTACCAAATTTCTTTCTTTTTGGAAATCTAGGCCCAAAACCTGGTTTCCGCCTTCTTATACTTTTACTGCCATTTTAAGTGTTATTAATACAATTATAATAAATTTCAAATGGTCATAAATCCTTTCTTTTCCTTAATTACATATAAATTGAGCATTTGAACTGGTTTTTAGTGATAATTTCTGAATTTAACATTCCTCTTTAAAAATAGTTAATTTATACATTTCAAAAATTTTCAATAATTTAAGGTATTTTTCTATATTACCCTTTTAAATCATAGGTTCATTTACAGTAGTTGTTAATTGACCTACCTTACCTAAATCTTGCCAGTTTACATGATTCATAGGTGAATTAATTGGTTTATATTGAGTTTCTGTGAATTCATTATTTGGCCTAGAGTTTAGCATTTTACATGTATGGTTTTTTCTAATAAATTTACTTATACTCCTCCTCTGACTCTTAATAGTTATCATGACATAAAATAAAATTGTTTACAAACTTATTGAGATGTGTAGCATCTAATTCATGCTACTGTTATAAAAATAATAATTAACATCACTCAGCATTCTGTAAAGTTGGACATGTTTGCTGAAATTGTTTTTAACATACATTTAACTCATTTTGTTAATTAATACAGCATACATACTGAAACATTTTAATTGGTATGTATGCTGTTATTTAACTAATATAACTTATTCTAAACATATAAATCTTATTGTATAAGAACTCTTTCAAAAATATGGAGTTCATGGCTTTGAACAATATTAGCCATTTAAACGTTTTAACTCTGTTAACACTTAAACTAATTCCAGTCCTTTCTGGTTTTACTATTATTTAACATCCCCTTGTATTAGTAAACATTTCCACCCATACTTTAGTTATTGTCATTTCTACAAATGTCTTGTAATAACCAAGTGACAAAAAATAATAAAATATTGGACATGCCTTCCATTTTATTATCTCATGATTTGCCAATTATCAAATATAAAAGTTGTTTTACAGCATATAGTTTAAGTTATAGTAATGCTACAACTTCAAGTTTATTATATTTCAAAAAACACTTACACTAATACACTTTCACTGGTGGTTCTGACATATTGAGTCTTATTATCTCAGACCAGACCTTTAGTCATCATGGACTGTGAAGATTTGTTTATTTTTTTTATCACACAATAACTTTAGTTGTTGCACCTCTTATCATACTATACAACACTTTTGTTTATTAATAATTACAATTTATAGGGTTTCGGGATGTTATACTTTCTTTAATTATCTATTGGTTTGGGGTCAATGGTAGTTAATAATAGGTTTTATAATGGTTCTTCCATCCTATTTCTTCCTTTCTTCTCTTCTTCCTTCTTGTGTTTCCTCTTGGGTAAACCAAGGTACTCAGTGTTATCTCGACTGATGGTTGTTTCGGAGTATCTTCTTTAATTTTTTATACTGACTTTACTCTTCTTTCTTGGTTTCAGGGTATTTTGTTTATTTCCTGATAATAAACCTTATTCTTCTTTCTTCTTGTGGCGGGTAATTTGTTCATCACCACTCCTAATCTGATTCTTTCTTCTTGATTTTGGGGTATTTATTTTATTTACTGCTCCTAACCTCCTGGGTAAATTCCTGGTTGTTTAATATGAGTTATCCTTAATTCTTTCTTTGACTTTTAATAGTGGTATTTTTTATACTTTAATGATTGTTTTTTTTTATTGTGGTTTTTTCCTTTGAAGTAATTGAATTTCATTCGATATTCTTTTAGTGTATGTAATGTAATTATTTTTTATTATCTTAAATGAATTAATTATTGGTGGAATATCTGTCATGCTACAGAATGCCCTTCTCCAGAAGTGATTTTTTCAGACTATACTTGCTTTGTCTGAAACAATTGCTTATGATAATTATTATAGTTTTTTATTATTCTTGACTTCCTTCCAATTCTAAAAATTTTCTTATTTATATTTGAGCTTATATCCTTCTCAGTCTCACTTGATCTTCCTTGATAGTAATAGTCATCTGAGTTTCATATTCATTATTTTATTTTCATATTTCTTCTTAGTATTTTCTCCTTGGGATATTTCCTCCCTATCGTTCCCTACTTTGTGAGCTGGTTCAGTTCAGAGAGGCACAGTACGCTACTTCCTCTGCTGTCCAATACTTCACACTTATTTGAGTACAGAGGCAAATCATCTCTGCTCAAAAAACATATTAATACTGCTGGAATTATCTACAGACAGATTAAAAAATTACATTAGAATAGTACACTTTTGTTACTATTTAAAAAAATATATCTTTGGATACTTTACTTATTACTTATTATATTGCTCAGAGATTTTAATATTCCTATCTCAGTTGTTCTTCTGACTCTTTAACTTGATGGTTAATTCATTTGATATTATGGTAGGAAGCTCTTCAATTAGTACATTTTTCAATTTTTCTTATCATATAAAGTTTTTGGTTATTAATGCTATATTACTTTCTGGTTTTTTATTACAATCTGCATTGGTTCATAGTAGCATATTTTTATGACATTTTTGGTTTGTTACTCTGTTTTATTAGTTCCACTTGTTCTATGTTCTAGAACTTTCTTATAACTGTCGTTATTACAATTGACATTTAATTCATAATCATTTCAATATTAATTTGTTTAATTACATCATATCTTTGATTTTATTCTCAAATTACTCCTCTCTTGGTTTTTATTCTTTCGAATGAATGTTTTAATTAATTTAATAATGAGGTCATCATTTCTCCTTATACCACTTCAAAGTTTTATTATTTTATATTTCCACATAAGTTTCTGTATTTTATCATATTTAATCAATCAAATCGTATCAAAGATTTTTATTCCCTTTAGTATCATTTTATTGAAGGTTTTTTACACTTTATATTAATATTAGACACTATCATACTCCTTCAGAATTACTTGGTTTAATTCTAAATTCTGTTTCTTTTATTTATCTCATAAAGATCCTTTATAAATATGGTAAATATATTGTATTATTACCATAAATATGGTATTAATTCTCTTCTTTTTATTTCACCATAGTTTTTTCTAATAATTGGTATGTAAGGTGATCTTCCATTTATTTAGAATTTTGTTGATTATTTTCAAAATTCTTTTTATATTCTTGCCAAATAGTTTTTTCCTCAAATAATTGGTTAATAAGGTGTGCTTACTTTATTTTTGAATTTAGACGGATCTAAATTCTTTTTATACTCTTTCCAAATAGTTTTTTCCTCAAATAATTGGTTAATAAGGTGAACTTACTTTATTTTTAAATTTTGATGATGTAGCATCTAAATTCTTTTTATTCTCTTTCATTATTCAAAAGTTGTTTCAAATATTCGTTAGTAAGTTGTACTTACTTTATTTTTGAATTTCATTGGTTTCTAAATTCTTTTTTATATTCTTGCCAAAATGTTTCCTTCAAATAATTGGTTAGTAAGGTGGGCTTACTTTATTTTTGAATTTAAATGATTAAGTCTAAATTCTTTTTATCTCTTTCCAAATAGTTTTTCTCAAATCTTTGGTATGTAAGGTGGGCTTACATTATTTTTAAATTTTGATGATTAATTCTTTTTATATTCTTGCCAAAATGTTTCCTTCAAATAATTGGTTAGTAAGGTGTGCTTACTTTATTTTAAAATTTGGATGATTCTATTCTAAATTCTTTTTATCTATATTCTTGCCCAAATGTTTATTTCTTCGAATCCTTGGTATGTAAGGTGAACTTACATTATTTTAAAATTTTGATGATTTTTAAATTCTTTTTCTTCTTGTTTTTTCATAAATAGTTCATAAATCTTAGGTAGTAAGTTGTGCTTACATTCTTTTTGAATTTAGTCGGATCTAAATTCTTTTTATACTCTTTCTAAATGTTTCTTTCGAATAATTGGTTAGTAAGGTGTTCTTACCTTATTTTTAAATTTTGACGGTTTTTCAAAATTCTTTTCTATTTATCTCTTTCCAAAATGTTTCTTCCTCAAATCTTTGGTATGTAAGGTGAGCTTACATTATTTTTAATTTTTGATGATTCAAAAATTCTTTTCTTCTTTATTATTATATTTCCAAAATATTTTTTCAATAATCTTTGGTATGTAAGGTGAACTTACATTATTTTCAAATTTTGATTATTTAATCATGATATTTCTTCATGGATGCCTGGTTATAGACACCCTTAATTTTACTGGAACCCATCTCCTTAATTTCGTAAGTGTTATTATTATTGTTTTTGGAGATTATATATGGTCCAGTGTATAAAAGCAATAATTTCTTAGTTATCCCTTCTAGTGAACTGGGTAACTCTCTATTTTTCAATAAAACCTTCTCTCCAATGGTATAGGTAATTATCTTACCCATCCCTTTATTATATTTAATCCGCCGTTTCTCCTGGTCTTCGGCCACCTTATTATAAAATTGAATTTTATTAAAAATATATTTATTTTCTCTCGGGAACTCCAATATTTCCTCGATCTCCCTTGGGGGTTGTCTTTCGTACATGGCGGAGTATGGGGTAATTCCTATGGCTGGGTGGTATGCCAGGTTGAGGAATTCTTCTGTGGCCTGTAGATATTCTTGCCACCTCCTCTGCTGATCGTGGCAATACGTCCGTAATATGCGTCCCACCTCTCGCAATACTCTTTCTGCCGGGTTACTGCTCGGGTGGTATACCGATGTTTTATAGGTATGAACCCCCATCGACAGTAGTATATCCCGCCATTTTTTCCCCTTGAACTGGGTTCCGTGATCGGTGATGATCGAAACTGGTTTTCCGGGTCTGGGAAGTACTGGTTGGTTAAGATGTCGAGAATTTTATTTGTAGTCGCCCGATTCGCTGGGTATAGCTTGATGAACTTTGTAAAATGGTCCATCACGATGACTAGATACTTGTATCTGTGACGGCCCCCACTGCGGGGAAATGGCCCGCAGATGTCCAGGAATACTTTTTCTAGCTTCGCTTGAGAAGTTATCGGAATCATTTGCCCTTCCTTTTTCTCGTTATTGGACTTCACGAGTTGGCAAATGCGGCAATTCTTTATGTACCTTCGGACCTTCCGATTAATATCCTTTATGTGGCAGCTCTCTTCCAGGGCCTTTATCACCTTTAAGGCGCCCATATGCCCATATCGAACATGATAGTTATTCACTATCTCCTTTTCGATATGGGTTGGAATGACAACCTTCCATTCTTCCTGCTTTAAAGATGGTTGCAAAAACAGTATCCCGTTGTGTAATTTATAATATTGGGCGATAGTCTCGTCCCCTGCTTCCAATCTTGTTTTAATAGATATTAACTTCGGGTCAGCTTGTTGGTGTGTGCCCAGGTGTTCCAATATTGATTGTAGATCGGCGCTGTCACTCAGAATATGGTATACCTTAAGTATACTTCCTTTTCCCCCTCGAACGTCTGTTTATTAATGTATATCCTAGACAACACGTCCGCGACGACATTCTTCTTTCCGGGGATGTACTCCCACTTAAGGTCATACTCTTGCAGCAATAGTATCCACCGTGTCAACCTTCCGTGACTTAACTTACATCTCCTTAAGAACGATATAGACTTATGGTCGGTCCGGACGGTAACGGAGTAACCAAGGATGTAAGTGCGGAATTTTCCACACGCGAACACTACACTTAACAATTCCTTTTCAGTGACGTGATAATTCTTCTCGCACTGATTTAATGCTCTACTCGCAAAGCAGATCACGAGATGTTCGCCCTCCTCATCCTCCTGATACAACGTTGTGCCGAGGCTGATGTCACTGGCATCGCAATTCAGATAGAACGGTTTGCTGAAATCCGGATGGCGAAGTATTATAGGTTCCAGGAATTTCTGTTTAATTAATGATAATGTATTATTCTGTTCTGTACCCCATATCCATTTATTTTTGGATGACAGTTGCGGCTGAAATCTGGCAGTCAATTCAGAGTACTTTTCCTGGAACTTGCGGTAGTAATTACAGAGTCCCAGGAATGACTGTAATTGCCTTCGATTCTTAGGTGTGGGAAAGTTTTGAATCGCTTCTACTTTTTCAGCCGACGGTGAGATTCCCTGGTCATTCAATATGAATTCCAAGAATTGAATTTCCTTGGCGATAAAGTGAGATTTTGCTAACTTTAGCGTGATGTTATTCGCCGCTAATTTCTTTAGTACGTGTTCCACACGGTAGCAGTGTTCCTCCCAAGTTTCTGAGGACACTAGCAAGTCATCAACGTGCACGGTGGTGAACTGTAGTGCTTCTTGGCCAAGTATCTAGTCCATGCAGTGTACAAAGACTGCGACTGAATTTACCAGTCCGAAGGGCAACCTCTTAAACTGGTAGTTCCGCCCTTCGAATATAAAGGCCAGATACTGGCGACTCTGTGAATGTAATTCCACCTGCCAGTACCCGCACACCGTGTCCCGGTACTAAAGTACTTGGTACCGTGGAACCGTTTCAAAATCTCTTCAATCTCACCGGGTGAAGTCCTGTCATTAATAATCATCTTATTAATCTCCCGCGCATCTAGGCACAAACGGACTTGTCAGTTTTTCTTAGGAATAGCCACGATAGGACTTGTGTATGGGGATTGGCTACTCTCTATTATGTCACGGTTAATCATCTGTTTTATTTCAGCTCTTACTGCTTCCTTTCGTGATTGCGCGATGGGGTAAGACTTCCGGTTAAAGTCCACTGTGTCTCGGAACTGTAGAGTACACTGGAAGTTTTTTACTTTACCGGGCTCGTCAGAAAAGACGGATTTATATTTTTCATAGATTCCAATTAATTTATTCGCTTGGTATAGTTTTAATTTCTCTCCGGTTATACCGCTCCGGAAATCCCTGATCTCCTGGATTTTTTGGGACCATAAGTCTTCATTTGAGTTATCGTCTACTTTTGTTCAATAATAGATGTGGGATGTATATAGTTAAGCTTACGAATTTGTTGGTGGATACTATCAGGAATTACTTGGTCACTACCAACCAAGTTAGCCGTCGAAGTGTGTTCGTTGGTAAATAGAGACAATTTCTCGGTTCGCAAATCAATTATGGCGGAATTCCGCCTGAGCACATCACATCCGACCAATATATTAAACGGCAGCCCGCTCCCCACCAAGAATTCCATTTCTATAGCTATACCGCAGCTCATCACACTGGCGGAGACTTGCCTTCGTATTGTCTTATTTTGTCGGCCGGTCGCACCTAACAAAATAATATTGTTTAGTGGCAACGTCGGTAAAGTTCTTCCGCACTCTCTCTGTATTCTCTCCAACTCAGTCGTACTTATAATGGATACGTTGAAACCAGTATCGATCATCAAATTAGCGGGGATTCCTTCTACCTCCGCGTTTACATGTAAAATCTCATTATTATTGTTATTGGTGGGACTATTGTCGTCCTCTTCCAATAATTCATGTCGATGTTCTTGAGGTAGTTACACCCTATTATCGTGATACGATTTTTATTATATATTTTATTCAACTCATTATTATAATACCCAGTGTTTAGGAGCAGTAAAGGGTTCTAGCGATTTATTACTGCCTTCGCCCGTTTAAAGGCTCGACATCATTGTTCCGTTGTGTCGTACTTGTGGAAGCATCATTTGGGATGCTTAGAGTGGGCCCCTGCCGCTCTGTTCTGTGATCTTCCGGTCGTTCGTTGTTGGTCATCCGTTCAGTATCGTCCAAACTGGTACTCCGTCTCGCAGGATAGTACCTTGGTTGGTCTCGTTCTCGGCTCCTCCGCCTATCTTCATACTCATGGTAGCTGTTTCTCCTCTGGTTGTAGTACCTCCGTTGGCGACCATCTACTGCTCGTGTGAAGTTCACACGTGGTCGAGAAAACCTATTATTATTGGTGTTACCATTAGGTGGAATACCACGATTGTTATTGTTATGGTAACGCTCGTTACCATAATTGGGGCTTCTCTGACTATTAGGGTTTGGAGGGTATTGATTTCGGTTACCCTGATAACCATTATTGGGCCGATTCGGGTTCGTATGATTAGGAATCGTATTATTATTATTATTAATATTCGTGTTATTAAAATTGTTGTTCTGTGGGTATGCCCGGCCTCCCTGGTATCCCGTGTTGGTGTTGGTCGTACCCAGGTTGTTGTTTGGATACGTCCTAGGTTCGGGCCGATCGTTTCTTCTCCGGCTTTGTCGGTAGTACTCCTCGTTCTCGTAATTCTCGAGGAGTTCGGTCATTGCCTGAATTGTTTTAATTTGGCTGCCTCTCCTCGCTCGAATTACTTCCTCGTCATAATGGTACGATAGTTTATTGATCAGGCATTCCTCAGGTATGGCCGGTTCTAAATGTTTGGCCATACATACCTTGCCGAGGAAATATGCCGTCATGGAACTGTCGACTTGCTGTTTGTAATGGCCGTGGCATATGTTGTCCCGTATTAAGTTTTGTGTCGTTTCCGACCAATACTTAGCCTTGAAGAGGCTTTTATATTGTTGGTAGCTCTCGATGTCGCTTCGGTTGGCCATCCACCAATGGTCGTTCACCTCCCGAAAAGACTCGTCTAGGATTTCCCGGTTCTGGACCCATCGGTTTCCTCTGTGCTTTCCCAGGTATTCTTCTATGCGGGCCAAGAACTCCATTGGCTTTCGCTTATATTGCCTAAAGTTTAGCCATTCCCGATTTTCAGACATGGGGAAATTATTGTAGCCAGTTGGTCGGTTTCTTATTATTTCTATTTCCTCCTGACTCTGTCGCACTTGTCCCGTGATGTTAGTCATAGCGGCTTCCATGCCGTCGCATCTTTCGGTGACATGTGTTCGCACTTTATTTATTTCTTCCTGTGCAAAACTTTTGTTTTCCTCCAGTTTAGTTTTCTGTTGTTCCTTGACAATTGTAATTTCTTTATTTATTACTTCCCTGACTTCCATTACTTCACTTTCCGTCTGACGACATCTTTCGTCCACTTCCCTGATCTGCTGGTTTACCACAACTACTTCCTGTTCCAACTTTTTGACGATGGATTTCTTAGTGTCTGTTATCTTTTTATTCAACTCTTCTTTCGCTAATTCGATCCTCTCGTCTAACTTGTTCATATTCTCCTGGTTGACTTCCCTTAGTTCTTCTCTCAGCAGTTGATTATCCTCTCTCAATTCTTCCAACCTTTCCCCCATCTTTTCTTCCAAATTCTTATTATTTTCTTCCATTTTCTTTCCACCTTCTTACTGGTTTCCTCAATTCTCTTGTGGGTATTTTCAATCTGACGTCCCAATTCTTCCTTTGTGGATCGGTTGTCTTCCTTCAGATCTTCTAACTTTTTATTTAAGGAGTCGTTGTCTTCTTTCCTTTCCTTACTCAATTCTTCTCTTGTAGAATCCAGTTTCTTATTAATTTCACTCAAATCTTCCTTCAAGGACTGTTTATCTTCCTTTGTTTCCTTACTGTTTTCTTCTTTAGTAGAGTCCATTTTCTTCTCCATCTTTTTACTAGTTTCTACCATTTGCTTACTCATTTCCTGTTTACTAGCTTTTATTTCTTCCTGTGTGGAATCCATTTTCTTATGCAAGTCTTCCTTTAATTCCTGATTCAATTTCATTATCATTCTTATTAAGGTTTCCTGGAATGTAACCTCCCCGGTTTGTGTTGGTTCTTCAAGTTGTTCCTCTGGTGGTGCAGTTTGTTTCGGTTCCACCGGGTTTACTAACACTTCTGGATTCTCAACGGGTGTTGCCTCCTTATCCCCCATGTCAACTTCCTTTTCCGCCTCTGCCGCCCTCTTCTTCGAAGTAGCTCGTCTTTGCAATTTTCCTTCTTTTTCTATTAAATAACCGCTGCCAGGCTTAAATTTTTAAGCCCTCTAGTTGGACGCCAATTTGTAACCATACGTACAAATAAATACATAAGAGGTTCGTTTAAAACCTCAACGCTCTTCAACTTTTCGCTCCGCTATGGGTAGTGTCAATTGGTAACTAGCCGCTGTTTGACTCTTTTAAGCCCCACTGTTGCGAGCGCCAATTTGTAACCAGACCCTGTATTCTGTAAAGTTACAAATAAAGATAAAGAAATAAAAAATTTTATTTAAAAAAAAAATTTCTGAAAAAAAAATTTTTATGTTTGTTTATGTGTATATAATTTGTAATTAATTCTGTTTTATTGTTTTTAACCAAATTTCCAAAATTCTGAAAGGTAATTTTGTTTAATTCGCACTTCTGGAAGATATTAACAAAATCTTGAGTTAAACAGATGAACTCCTGTCAGCAATCGATTAACGACTCTTCGTGTTGGTACAGTATATCACCTTTTGTTAATATTTTCTTCTTTCAGGAAGTCTTGTTGCTTAATTAAAACCTTAAATTACCATGTGAAATAATTTATTAAATCATACAATTGAAAGAAATTGATTTATTAACAATTTTAAATAATAGTCGATATTAAATCGATTTCGAGCAATGTTCGACTCCGTCTCAAGGATAATCGATATATTAATACAGGTTAAGAAATTCATATAATAATTGTAAAAAGGTTCTTGGAGCGATTAATTAATAATAGTCAGAGAAGGGCAGGACGAGAAAGTATAACATTTACAATAAATTATTTTAAATAATTATTATCTAACAAATGTGAATAATCTGTATAAAATGTTTAATATATTTGAGTATCAGACCAGGTGTAGACTACGAAGTCAGTCGATGTTGGTGGCACTGCTTCGCATTTCCATGATGGCCGCTCCCAAAAATGAATAGGTTAACTGCAATATTCTTCGCGAGAAAATCTCACAACAAAATCAACTTTATAATTGTTTTAAATATCCCGAACGTGTGTGAACTGTCTAGGATGTTGTTTGGGGTAGTCTGGATGAGTGTTCAGTGTCCACTGGTGTTAATTATTTTATATTAGATGTGTTCACTTACATATGTTCGTTACGTAAAAATGGTTATTCTGTTGTAGCTTGAATTATTACAAATATGTAGTTTTAATGTTTCAATGCACTGGTATTATGTAGTGTGGTGTTCGTTTTCACTGTTGTCGTTGAAGTTTTTATATGTTTTGACTGGAAAAGTGCTTATTTAAGTAACTCTCGTTCGCATAGAATTTTTCTCTGTAAGGTTAGCACTTCATTATACGGTTTTAAGGAACGCAATTTCACATAAACTGTTCAGTTTGAGCGTTAACAAAGAACTAACTAACTTCCTCCACTTTAGTAAAAATCTTGCCAAGTTAATATTTGAAAAGTATTGTTAAAATAATTGTTACTTCCTATATACACGATTACAAATTACATTATATATGGAATAATCTTAGTTTATTATTCGCTGTTATGAATTATTAACCATATAATTGGTTTATTTATCTCATTCTGTTTAATTTGATATGACATAGTCCATATTTGTTGAGATTTTTGTTAAAATTACCAAATGTCTTTCTTTTTGGAAATCTAGGCCCAAAACCTGATTTCCGCCTTCTTATACTTTTACTGTCATTTTAAGTGTTATTAATACAATTATAATAAATTTCAAATGGTCATAAATCCTTTCTTTTCCTTAATTACATATAAATTGAACATTTGAACTGGTTTTTAGTGATAATTTCTGAATTTAACATTCCTCTTTAAAAATAGTTAATTTATACATTTCAAAAATTTTCAATAATTTAAGGTATTTTTCTATATTACCCTTTTAAATCATAGGTTCATTTACAGTAGTTGTTAATTGACCTACCTTACCTAAATCTTGCCAGTTTACATGATTCATAGGTGAATTAATTGGTTTATATTGAGTTTCTGTGAATTCATTATTTGGCCTAGAGTTTAGCATTTTACATGTATGGTTTTTTCTAATAAATTTACTTCTACTCCTCCTCTAACTCTTAATAGTTATCATGACATAAAATAAAATTGTTTACAAACTTATTGAGATGTGTAGCATCTAATTCATGCTACTGTTATAAAAATAATAATTAACATCACTCAGCATTCTGTAAAGTTGGACATGTTTGCTGAAATTGTTTTTAACATACATTTAACTCATTTTGTTAATTAATACAGCATACATACTGAAACATTTTAATTGGTATGTATGCTGTTATTTAACTAATATAACTTATTCTAAACATATAAATCTTATTGTATAAGAACTCTTTCAAAAATATGGAGTTCATGGCTTTGAACAATATTAGCCATTTAAACGTTTTAACTCTGTTAACACTTAAACTAATTCCAGTCCTTTCTGGTTTTACTATTATTTAACATCCCCTTGTATTAGTAAACATTTCCACCCATACTTTAGTTATTGTTTCTACAAATGTCTTGTAATAACCAAGTGACAAAAAATAATAAAATACTGGACATGCCTTCCATTTTATTATCTCATGATTTGCCAATTATCAAATATAAAAGTTGTTTTACAGCATATAGTTTAAGTTATAGTAATGCTACAACTTCAAGTTTATTATATTTCAAAAAACACTTACACTAATACACTTTCACTGGTGGTTCTGACATATTGAGTCTTATTATCTCAGACCAGACCTTTAGTCATCATGGACTGTGAAGATTTGTTTATTTTTTTTATCACACAATAACTTTAGTTGTTGCACCTCTTATCATACTATACAACACTTTTGTTTATTAATAATTACAATTTATAGGGTTTCGGGATGTTATACTTTCTTTAATTATCTATTGGTTTGGGGTCAATGGTAGTTAATAATAGGTTTTATAATGGTTCTTCCATCCTATTTCTTCCTTTCTTCTCTTCTTCCTTCTTGTGTTTCCTCTTGGGTAAACCAAGGTACTCAGTGTTATCTCGACTGATGGTTGTTTCGGAGTATCTTCTTTAATTTTTTATACTGACTTTACTCTTCTTTCTTGGTTTCAGGGTATTTTGTTTATTTCCTGATAATAAACCTTATTCTTCTTTCTTCTTGTGGCGGGTAATTTGTTCATCACCACTCCTAATCTGATTCTTTCTTCTTGATTTTGGGGTATTTATTTTATTTACTGCTCCTAACCTCCTGGGTAAATTCCTGGTTGTTTAATATGAGTTATCCTTAATTCTTTCTTTGACTTTTAATAGTGGTATTTTTTATACTTTAATGATTGTTTTTTTTTTATTGTGGTTTTTCCTTTGAAGTAATTGAATTTCATTCGATATTCTTTTAGTGTATGTAATGTAATTATTTTTTATTATCTTAAATGAATTAATTATTGGTGGAATATCTGTCATGCTACAGTGTGTGTGTGTGTGTGTGTGTGTGTGTGTGTGTGTGTGTGTGTGTGTGTGTGTGTGTGTGTGTGTGTGTGTGTGTGTGTGTGTGTGTGTGTGTGTGTGTGTGTGTGTGTGTGTGTGTGTGTGTGTGTGTGTGTGTGTGTGTGTGTGTGTGTGTGTGTGTGTGTGTGTGTGTGTGTGTGTGTGTGTGTGTGTGTGTGTGTGTGTGTGTGTGTGTGTGTGTGTGTGTGTGTGTGTGTGTGTGTGTGTGTGTGTGTGTGTGTGTGTGTGTGTGTGTGTGTGTGTGTGTGTGTGTGTGTGTGTGTGTGTGTGTGTGTGTGTGTGTGTGTGTGTGTGTGTGTGTGTGTGTGTGGATTATAGTACCATGAAATTTCACGATATACTACTTATTTACCTCCTGTAACCGTACAACCTTATACGTCTCCATGATGGCGCCTCTCCATTTATTTTTGTCATGAGCTATTATTTCTCAATTTTTATGTTTTCTTAGTGCTTTTATATTATCAGGTCTCTTTTCTTGTTTGGGATAAGGTAACGAAAATGAACATACGAGACACGTTAAAAATAACAGGCACAACGGACTCTATAAAAAAAGAAAGGCCGCATAACTGGAACATCTAACGTCCACGTTGGCAGGAAGGATAAAATAGAAGATTCGCATGCGAAGACTGAGATGGATGAACTGCAAGGAGTAATGAAGTTGATTACGTAAAGTAATATTTTCAGAAGACTCGTTTTGTACACAAGAAGAAGGCAAATGAGGAGGAAAAGGAGGAGGAGGAGGAGTAGGAGTAGGAGTAGGAGACTACTTCCATAGGAGGAGGAGGAGATTCCATAGAAACTACTTCTTTCTACTTACTGCTTCATCCTTAACCACAGTACTGTGGTCACTAACGTATACCACCTCACGTTATCGCACTCGATTTTCACTGATGTTAGAAGTCGATGGCACTGCCGAAACGTCTGGTTTTGCAGAAAAATTGGACTATGGTCAAACAGCACGGGAAGGAATTTTAACAACAAAATACTTCTTTGTTGCCGATAACATAGGCCTTGAGTCCTATTTATCAAAATTAAGTACTTTACTCTTGTTAAAACATAAAACGTTGCGGGTAAACTACCCCTTCCTCTTAACCGATCTTCACCAAAATCAACACTCTTTGAGTCCTTTAAAATTTAGGAATATGTGCTAAAAATGATATGATTCTGTTTGAATGTGCGGCAGTTATCGTTTGTCATAGATAAAATTACACTTGTTAGAACATAAAATGTTGCCAGTAAACTACCCCCTTCCCTTAACCGATCTTTACCAAATTCAACAGGCCTTGAGTCCTCTACAATTCAGGGATGTGTGCAAACAATTATTTGATTTTGTTTGAATGTGTAGCAGTTATCGTTCGTCAAATAAACATTACTCTAGTTAAAACATAAAACGTTGCAGGTAACTTACCCCTTGCTCTTAACCGATCTTCACTAAAATCAACAGGCCTTGAGTCCTTTATAATTCAGGGATGTATGCAAAAAATTGTTTGATTCTGTTTGCATGTGCGGCAGTTATCGTTCGTCATAGAAAAAATTACCCTTGTTAAAACATAAAACATTGCAAGTATACTACCCTTTCCCCGTAACCGATCTTCACTAAAGTTAACAGACCCTGAGTCCTCTACAACTGAGGCATATATGTATAAAAAATTGTTTGATTCTGTTTGAATTTACAGCAGTTATCGTTCGTCATAGAAAAAATTACCCTTGTTAAAACATAAAATACATAAACAACAAACATAAAGGTAAACTACTCCTTTCCCTTAACCGATCTTCACCAAAAACAATAGGTCTTGAGAACTCTACAATTCAGGACTGTGTGCAAAACATTATTTGATTTTGTTTGAATTTACGGCTGTTATCGTTTTCCATAGAAAAAATTCTACACACAGACACACAGACAGACACACACACACACACACTTTTCGCAAAATTACTTTTCTTCATGTCTTGAGGGTAGTACAATCAGAATCAGCCGTTATCTCGAACACGATTTTTTTCGCCATCACCATACTTCGATTTCCTTATGGAACATGGAAGTAAAATAAATGTAATTAAAGTATGTCGTGAACATAAAAAGCCATGCAGCATACAAAATAAGCATTTATCAGCATTATAGTAAAAAGCTAATCCAAAGGCATTAGAAAAATTTGGTTTCTAACGATAGTATGTTCTAGAAAAAGACACCAAATCACATGTTTAAGCGTCTGATCAGAGAACATCGAAGGGGAAGAGTGCTGTGTATTAGTGAAATAAAAGTAAATAATTATTAATCAGTGTCAATCTAGTAGTTCAAAGTAGAAAAGAACAGTTCTATTGAATGACAATCGTGTTGGAAAGATTAAAATAAAATCATTTACGAGAAAAATATAATTAACAACAGACAGAGGAAGTAATTTACAAAACAAAATATATAAGTAACAACGGAAAGCATGGTATGAAATAATCGACTCAGTAATATTCCAAAGAATACGTACCAGATATTGCGTAATATATTTAAAACACATTCATTCGAGATAATCTTTATTGCATTGCAAACACAACACTTGGACTCTGATATATCGTCTGTGTAACTTAATGACAAAACCGAAAATGTAAGCATTATTGTGTCAGGTTAACAGTGTTGATTTTTAAATAGTACACCGTACAACTAATCAGTGTAAAATAAACATTTACGATTAAACGCTAGTTGAAACCAATTGTTGGCTTAGCGTCATTTTTGGTTTCGAGCATTACATCAGAATGGACCGCTAACAAGATGGCGGCTCTGTTTGTTGTGAATCGAAAATAACCATTCTGAGCCCGGCGACTTTTAAAACATTTTACACAAACTAAACAATATTAAATTGTTATAGCAACTAAAACAAAAACTAATCGAATTGTACTGGTTGTTTGTATACAGGCATTGCACAAATGGAATGCACAGAGAAGGGCATTGAAAATGCTTCAATAAATCTAAAAAATATATATATTTATGTTCATTCACCAATCAATGAATTCATTCTTCATTCACCAATCAATGAATTCATTCTTCATTTACCAATGTACAGATTATAAGTTAAATGTAGTCGCATTCATAAGCAATGTTTTATATGTGTACTACGTTATTGACAACAAAGAAGTAGTTTCTATGGAAACGCACCGGTTCCCATTTTCGATCACGCATCAGCGATCGGCCGCAAATGTGCGACACGTCCTTATAAACATTTTCAATGTTAAAACAATATCTTGAGATCGTTGTGCAGATGAAATACACAAATCTGAATACAGAGATTTTTGAAATCAAACTTTTATACGTAAAGTAAGTTTATTTTCTGTCAGTTTGTGTCAATGTCGTATTTTTATCGTATTCGACACATAAAAGTTCCAGCTAATCCCGTAGGATTTACAGTTATATGGTAATGCGGCGCTCCCTACAGATCATAAAGTATTCTTTCTGACACTTCGGAAACAATTCTATTCCCAGTGTTATTTGATGTATAATAAAGAAATATTTACAATACGACATGACTTTATATTCAGGGGATATCATCCTTGAAGAGAAGTGTTGATTTTCTACCCTACTGCTTTCTTTCTACTATGTCACGCATTGATTCGTTCCATGTATGATTACATTTTTTTATATGATGTATACATAATTACAAATTTTCCAAGACATCACCCTACAGTATGTAGCACAATATAATATTTTGTCCTTAAATTAGTAGTGGCAGTCAATCAATAGAAGTTTAGCCATGAAAGGTTTTAGCGAGAATCGACGCAAGAATAGACAAAATTTTTATATTTTTTGTGTCAACGTTTCGACAATATCTATTGTAATCTTCAGGACCTTTGTATGGACAACTGAGAAATAATCAAACACATAAAGAGATCATTTAATTGAATGAATGTGTTTGTATGTGGATGGGGGACAGACATTGTGTTTTACATCAGCAAAATAAATATTTGTGATGTAATAAATATCACAAATTACACTGAGCATGTATTAAGTTGGAGTGTGTTATAGTGCTATTTGTACTAATTCAAGTAGGCCTACACATTCAATCATAAACGCGTCTATAATTATTAGAATTATAATTACGCGATTATTATATCACTAGTATAATAAATTGTAATACATTATTCACAAAGTTTTGGGAATATTATAATTAGCCTATGTCTATGTATTTAAGTAAAACAGTGTACAATAATAGTAATGTTTTGGCTTATGTAAAATATACTTTCTCACCCACCCCCTCCACAAACACACACACACACACACACACACACGCATACGCACATTCAATCAATATATTGATCTGTGTATGTGTTTGATTATTTCTCCATACACAGGTCTGATGATGACAATAAATATTGTCAAAACGTCGACAAAATATAATTTAAAAATTGTGTCTATTCTTATTTACCGATCCTAGCTAACTCTTCCATCCTTAAACATTTAAATAATATTTTGTAACTTTAGTAGACATAGGCCTACAATAGTTGTATTTGAACAGTGCTTCTATGCACTACACCGTAGTCCTAATTCAATACTGAGTAGCTTTTTTTCAGTTCTTTCCGAAAGTGAATTTTGTTCACTTTCTGCAAGTAATACCAAATCTTCTCTGAATATTTCTCCTTAAGGCGCTTCTTTCGACTCAGGAACAGATGCTTCTTGGAGAACAGATCAGTCCAGACGATCAGACAATCACTGTCATTTGGTCTGTCGCACTGTTTCGTCCACATCCTTCCTTTCTACCTAGGCTACCAAATTTCCTCTTCTCTGAGACTGAAGATTTTGTCGTCGATCATCATCACTTGTTTAAACAAATCCTCAATGTTTCTGTCATTACAGCTGTGCTGTGTATTATCTTCTCTTAACCAGACCTCAGCACATTATCTTTAAAATTCCATTATACCCGTAAGTATTCGTAATACCTCTGCCAAGTATAATTTCACTGGCGATTTCTACAACGAGCACTTGGTGGTCAAACTCAAGCCGAACCAGGCGTAAGATTCCACAACTTTTTCTAACACTTTCACAGGTTTTCCAATTGCAGTACCTAAGTGACCGATCTCTTCTGGCTGAAAAGTCACTGAATACATAATTCCCGGTGTTTTTCTGCAATGTAGAAACGGTCTGATGTATTGTTTTACGCCTCCAATTTATGTGTTCGTTTTTCTATATCTTTCTCTTTGTAACTACATCACCTCTTCCACTCTCACCCCCATTCACTCACTCACTCTCAGCCTACTTCAATGGTAATGCGTTACCGGCATCTTGTGTTAACGTTTGATGAAATAACTTCATTGGTGTAAATAGCAACCGACTTGGCAGCTTTGAACTGGAACACGTGAACATCTTCACTACTCTTGTATTCTTGTAGTGTACCATTTTTACTTCCATATTCCTTAAGGAATGGAAGTATGGTGATGGCAAAAAAAATCGTGTTCGAGATTATTGCAGATTCTGATTCTACTACACTCAAAACATGAAAAAAAGTCGTTTTCCGAAAATTGTCTGTGTGTGTGTCTGTCTGTCTGTCTGTCTGTCTGTCTGTCTGTGTCTCTGTGTGTCTGTAGATTTTTTTTCTATGGCAAACGATAACTGCCGCAAATTCAAACAGAATCAAATAAGTTTTTGCATACAGTCCTGATTTGCAGAGTACTCGCGACCTATTGTTTTTGGTGAAGATCGGTTGAGGGAAAGGGGTAGTTTACCTGCAACGGTTTTTTTTAGCAAGGGTAATTTTGTTTGTTTGGCAAACGATAACAGCCGCAAATTCAAACAGAATCAAATAATGTTTCGCATACAGCCCTAAATTGTAGAGTTCTCAAGATCTGTTGATTTTGGTGAAGATCGGTTAAGGGAAAGGGGTAGTTTACCTGTAACGTTTTATGTTTTAACAAGGGTATTTCCTATGGCAAACGATAACAGCCGCAAATTCAAACAGAATCAAAAGATTATTTGCATACAGCCCTAAATTGTAGAGTTCTCAAGACCTATTGTTTTTGGTGAAGATCGGTTGGGGGAAAGGGGTAGTTTACCTGCAACGTTTTTTTAACAAGGGTATTTTCTATGGCAAACGATAACAGCCGCAAATTCAAACAGAATCAAACAATGTTTTGCATACAGCCCTGATTTGTAGTGTACTCAAGACCTATTGTTTTGGTGAAGATCGGTTAAGGAAAAGGGGTAGTTTACCTGTAACGTTTTTTTATCAAGCGTATTTCCTATGGCAAACGATAACAGCCGCAAATTCAAACAGAATCAAATAATTTTTTGCATACGTCCCTAAATTGTAGAGGTCTCAATGACTTTCGATTTTGGTGAAGATCGGTTAAGGGGAAGGGGTAGTTTACCTGCAACCTTTTACGTTTTAACAAGAGTAAAGTACTTGAAAATTTATTTAAACTTTTTGAAACAAACGATAACAGCCGCAAATTCAAACAGAATCAAAAGATTATTTGCATACAGCCCTAAATTGTAGAGTTCTCAAGACCTATTGTTTTTGGTGAAGATCGGTTGAGGGAAAGGGGTAGTTTACCTGCAACGTTTTTTTAACAAGGGTATTTTCTATGGCAAACGATAACAGCCGCAAATTCAAACAGAATCAAATAATTTTTTGCATACGTCCCTGAATTGTAGAGGTCTCAATGACTTTCGATTTTGGTGTAGATCGGTTAAGGGGAAGGGGTAGTTTACCTGCAACCTTTTACGTTTTAACAAGAGTAAAGTACTTGAAAATTTATTTAAACTTTTTGAAACAATGGTAATTGTTAAAAATAAAATAATTTTGTTGCCAGGCAATCAAATTATAATTTTTTCATTTTAATGTAATATAATATTTTTCATTTAATACAGCAATAAAAAGGCAGGTAAGACACAGCCTGTCTGTTTGGCTGAAAATGATTTTAAATATAAATCTTAGAATATGGAAGTCATGTATGGTTCTCCATACCGATATTTACTTCCATGTTCCTTAAGGATATGGAAGTATGGTGATGGCAAAAAAAAATAATTGTGTTCGAGATTATTGCAGATTCTGATTGTACTACACTCAAAACATGAAAAAAGTCGTTTTTCGAAAAGTGTCTGTGTGTGTGTCTGTGTGTCAGTCTGTCTATAGATTTTTTTCTATGGCAAACGATAACAGCCGCAAATTCAAACAGAATCAAATAATTTTTTGCAAACAGCCCTGATTTCTAGAGTACTCACGACCTATTGTTTTTGGTGAAGATCGGTTGAGGGAAAGGGGTAGTTTACCTGCAACGGGTTTTTTTTATCAAGGGTAATTTTTTGTTTGGCAAACGATAACATCCGCAAATTCAAACAGAATCAAATAATGTTTCGCATACACACCTGAATTGTAGAGTTCTCAAGACCTATTGTTTTTGGTGAAGATCGGTTAAGGGAAAGGGGTAGTTTACCTGCAACGTTTTATGTTTTAACAAGGGTATTTTCTATGGCAAACGATAACAGCCGCAAATTCAAACAGAATCAAAAGATTATTTGCATACAGCCCTGATTTGTAGAGTAATCAAGACCTATTGTTTTTGGTGAAGATCGATTAAGGGAAAGGGGTAGTTTACCTGCTACGTTTTATGTTTTAACAAGGGTATTTTCTATGGCAAACGATAACAGCCGCAAATTCAAACACAATCAAATAATTTTTTGCATACAGCCCTGATTTGTAGAGTACTCAAGACCTATTGTTTTCGGAGAAGATCGATTGAAGGAAAGGGGTAGTTTACCAGCAGCGTTTTTTTATCGAGGGTAATTTTTTTTAACAAACGATAACAGCCGCAAATTCAAACAGAATCAAATAATGTTTTGCATACAGCCCTGCATTGTAGAGTTCTCAAGACCTTTTGGTTTTGGTGAAGATCTGTTAAGGGAATAGGGTGGTTTACCTGCAACATTTTATGTTTTAACAAGGGTAATTTTTTCTATGACGAACGGTAACTACCGCATATTCAAACAGAATCAAATAATTTTTTGCATACATCCCTGATTTGTAGTGATCTCAAGGCCTTTTGATTTTGGTCAAGATCGGTTAAGGGCAAGGGGTAGTTTACCAGCAACCTTTTACGTTTTAACAACAGTAAAGTACTTGAAAATTCATTTAAACTTTTTCAAACAATGGTAATTGTTAAAAATAAAATAATTTTGTTGCCAGGCAATAAAATTATAATTTTTTCATTTTAATGTAAATCATGTATGAGACAATATATCGTTCGTGGCAGGCAAGCATATCTTAATTATGTAATGTTTACGTTTCCATTTTATTATTATTATTACTGCAATAAAAAGGCAGGGAACACACAAACACACACACACACACACGCACACAAAATTCGCGTTATTTCTGGCCTCACTCATGTTTATTTTCTTACATTTGCACGCTTTTTAAATGGAAAGTGCCGAAACCCACACCAACATAACGCGTGCAAGCCGAAAAATTGTCCAGCGTGGATAGCGATTTGCTTCCTGTGGATCGCTGGGCAGTGTAACTGCACGTGTTTACAAAGGAACGATTCATAGACAGAATTTTCGTCTTTAGGGAATGAACCCTCTGCAAGATGCTGAGGGTCCATGAGTGACTTCGGAGCGCTCCTCCTTTCCGCGTGTTTGTTCAGTGAAACGTACACTGTAGATTCGCAGCTTTACTCTAAGCAACGCTCAATAGGAAATGTTGAAAATTGTTGTCCACCGTGTACCCTCATACACACTAAACCTGCTCTGATGTTTTAATTACGGACATCATAATATTAAAACTTTGGAAACTTGAGCACTACTTAATGGAGATCAAACATTAACTTATACAAGCCATTAATTTTATGCATATTTTTTATATATATGTGTACAACGTTATCGGCAACAAAGAAGTAGTTTTTGTTAAAATTACTTCCCGGGATGTTTGGCCGTAGTCCAATGTTTTCTACAAAACCAGATGTTTCGGCAATGCCATCGACTCCCATCATCAGTGAAAATCGAGTGCGATAACGTGAGGTGGTATACGTTAGTGACCACAGTACTGTGGTTAAGGCTGAAGCAGTAAGTAGAAAGAAGTAGTTTCTATGGTAATATTTCATTTCGAAAATGATTTTAAATATAAATCTTAGAACATGGAAGTTATGTATGGTTCTCCACACCGATTTTTAAAGATTGCTGTGTAACAATCTCTAACACCATCTACAGATAATTCTCGGTTGCAGTCTGTATCTAAAATAAGCTCTATTTTCAGGATACGTTAATCTAATCAGCCTCCCAATATTACCTTCAGACTCCTGAAAGCTGTCCTTGGAGCGTTGTCGATTTGGTTTTGCTTGTGCATGGTATACAGTCCAGATACTGGTCAAATGACATAATTCAGGACATTTACTTAGTACTTACTGACCCTCTCTACGGTTAGCCCATACTAGAATAACTTGTGACAGAAATTTTTCTCCTGAAACCTCTTACCGGAATACTGTTACACCCAAAATTTCAGATTTCTTATGACAAATGATGCAATAGAAGCTTTAGTCAAACTTTGGGCTCCATTACTAAAAATGTCACATTGTCTTTCACTTATTTTCACGTGTTTCTATTCGTGTAATTACCATCTTCAGCCATTTGTATGGAAGTACAAGTATTTAGTTGAGGCACCTAGATTCATTAATTGTTCAACTTTAGATAAAATGTTTTACTCTGATACTCTCAATGGAGTTTTTCATCGTTGACAAAGACGTTTTTAATAAACACAGATTGCACTCCACTACTTATTAGACCCAACTCTTCACTGATACGTTTTTGTACATGTTTCTGTGCATTAATCAATGCTTCATTCCTACTACTTCCTGCTTTCGTTCTTTTATTTCACGTTTCTTCCGTCTCTGCGCTTTTCCAACGTTGCTCTTCTTTCCACTTTCCCCCGTTCAACCATCTCATTCGGGGCTTCAAGCATAGTCTTCATATTGATAAATTTCTTGCAGGAATTTTTCTTGGAAGTTTCGACCATAAAAAGCTGTGACCGTCCTAAAAGACTACAATCATAAAAGCACTTTCAATAAAAATTATAAAACTAAATTGGTTAAATTGTATGAAAACAACAATAATTAATATATTAAAACAATTATTGTTAAAATTAATCCAAATAAGATTTTTAATTAATATGCATAAATGTTTATCATAAATTCGAATTTAAATTTTAATTAATAAATATAAATATAAATATTACGGTACTTATAAACTAACGTACACGAAAAACGTTCTTACTTCAGAGTAGCGATTGAAGGACACGGTTGAAAGACCTGTCATACAAGATTTTATAATAATAATCATCTGACCTTCACCACAAATTTCTCGAAGATTTAAAAATTCCACAAAAAATAAGAGCCGCTAAACTCGTTAACATTGGCAGTTTTTGTTTACAAATAGAACATTAAAATGTTGGGGACAGCGAAAGAATTCACACAGAATGAAGCGATTAGCAGAGTGACTACCAACCTTAGGATGAAGGCTGATAACAATAAACATCTGAGTAAACTCACTAAGTTTACTAAAACGCTGCATACTTAATTCTACTTGTTCTAGCTGATAACAATAAACATCTGAGTAAACCCACTAAGTTTACTAAAACGCTGCATACTTAATTCTACTTGTTCTAACTGACGACGCACAACCAGATCTCTACAAAATAACTTGCTAAACGTGCCTGGTTGTTGCCACCGTCCAGATTGTCACGGTCACCATTGACACAAAAAATTCATCTCTATCGGAATTCGCCCAAATTTTGTAGAAACTTCGAGCGTGTTAAGTGAAATTCATATCTCATTACATACAACACTGTTGTTTTATTACTTTTCATTACTCAGTCAACAAAACGCTCTACATTACTAGTTATTTTATTTCTCTTTCTGTACTCCAGAACAATATGTACCATTACTTTGAAATTCTCTGAGTATTAAGTCACCAATTAAGTCACTAATCACCAGCTTTAATTATCACAATTAAACAGTTTGTAATCAACAAGATAGTCTCTTACAACAAATCAAATAAAAATTGTTCACACGCAATAAAATCTCAACTAATATAAAACACAATTGTATTATAAAACACATAACACTTCGCCACAATAATTACTTTTCACTAATAACACTTGAACGCACAGAGTAATCGTCCGACAATAACTGAACTAAGCGTCGCTGAGTATTTGTATTTATACCCTGCTGAGGTTCCAGAATATTTGCTAATAGGCGTCTACTAGAAAACACTAGAACGTAATTCATTGCGGCCTTGAACACAGCACGCGCGGACCGGTATGGTCTGTTATAGACCCGATAGTTAACGCGTAATTGTCTTCACCGCAAAGTAGCAGCATTATGTACGCACACACACATTACAGCTGGAAAATTGGAGAAACTTGTAGAACGGTCTGTATTACGTAACACTGTCCCCTCCTTAAGCCTGTTCGTCCCGAACTGATAAACCGTCTCTGAAGTAATTCTTAGCCAGGCGATCTAGGTGGACGACCTTTAACTTTCGCTGTCCTTCCTGTTGAATCCGATAAACAACATCGTTGATTCGTTTTTTCACAGTGTAAGGGTCCTTCCCAGTTAGTCTGAAGCTTAGGTGAGCGACCACGATGGCGCTTTGGGTTGGACAACCAGACCTGATCTCCTTCTTGAAAACCCACACTGTTGCTGCGAATGTCATAGCGAGTCTTCATTTTATCACTGGCAATCTTCAGCCGTCCTCTTATCAAGCGATTCATTTCTCGCAATCGGTTTTCTAATTGCGAGGAATAATTCTGTGGCTCTTGGGACTGAATCTCAGGTGATCCGAACATCAAGTCCCCAGGAAGACGAATCTCCCGCCCAAACAATTTTGCTGGAGTCATGCCGGTTGTGTCGTGTACTGATGACCTATATACGCCATGAGGAATAGTGGTTAGTTCCCTCTTAGACTTTCATAGCACTTCTTTCCCAAAATTTATTACACACACAATAAAAAAATGAATATAATTGTTGACTATACAACGAACGTTTATATTATAAACTCACCGTTTCACATACTAAGAGAAGGCGCTTCTCCCTCGAGCTGTTTTTTGCTGTTATACTTAAATCTGTCCCAAATTTGTTTAAAATTAACACGAGTTGTATTCATCGTAACAAACCCAATGATTAGGCCTATACCTTGCATGAATTGCCATGCTGTATTACTACAGTTTCTTATTATTATTTATCGAGTGTAACAAACTGATTATATTTTGTTTTATGGTTCTAAAAAGGTTTAATACAAGCTTAATAATATGAGCTTTATTATGAGCTTAATGCCTTTGTAGTTGGGATGTGGCAAAAAATCATTTGACTGGCACATAATATAAAGTGTAAACATTATCTTACTTAAACACAATTAGCGCATCACCCGAAGCATCATTAACAGAGAAAGACAGCCAGGGAAAATACACATAATTATGTGCGTTCAAATTCAATTCTACACCAGCGTTCACCAATAATATGAAACAATTTGTCTGTGCGGTTTCTTCAAGCCAATGCAACACAGAGATGATAAATAAATAACATCTATCCGTTTCCTGCTCAGAGTAAGTAAACTTTCTGGGTCAAGATTGTTGCTCTAAACAACAGAATAAGGAAGAATAAAATGTTATTTGCACTTTAAAAGCAAATGACTTTTTTTAACCCTTATGATAAATGATTTATTAATACAAAAAGTATATTTATTACTTAAAAATAACACTTTATATAAACAATAAAAAAATAAACAAACTTTCCTGCTCCTTGTTAACATGTAATTTGTTAACAATGATTATGCACTTTTTATTACGGTAAATTTAAAATAGTACTTTTAAAATACAATACTAAATGTTATGATTTGTCAAAGTGCTTCACTTTTATTGAGTGCATCATTGCCCTGGAATCTGTATCAATGACAGGCCTATCGATACTAGGTACTGAAGAATCGCAGTACTAGTTGCAAGTAAAGACAGCACAGACCTTACACTCTGGGGTATTGCCATGTCCGGGAGTAAATACTATGAAATACCCTTCTCCGACTTTAAGCCGCTATGTTTTTTATATAAAATTCCTATTAAAAATTCGTTAAAAATTTAATTAAAGATTATGTAAACTTTAAACCATCATGACAATTTAGTGACAATGAAGGAGACATAATTAAATTTCATTTTATTTCAAGTTGAATTCACCACTTACAAATGCAACAGAACATCAGTCACGGGATCGAGTGCTGATAACTTGAACGTGAACTACATGGTCGCAGTCAACTACTCTACTTCAAATCTGAATAATTAAACGCAGATTATGTTTATCGCCATCGTCATCGCCTCTGGTTGCCATTTCCCTCTTTCTATCCCTCTGTGTCTGTCTGTCTATCTACCTGTCTCTTTCTCTCCCGCCATTGTGCTTAAACTTATTATTATTTCCATGTACTATTTCCATGTTGTTTCTTGATTCTTGTTATACACAATTCTATTTAGTTAACATAACTAATTAAAGATAATAATAAAAAGTGTTTTCATTGTTGTTATTATTATTATTATTATTATTATTATTATTATTATTATTATTATTATTATTAAATTAAAAGAATCTAAAATAAAAAGGTCCTTGTGTGTTAATATATTACTATTGTTACGTATACATGGCCCATAGTTATGAAACCTTAAAATTTCTTACAGTTCGTGAATTTTAAAACATTTCTTCACACGTGAAAGCATAACCAACTTTATATATAATATATTCTTCATATGTTAAACCAATTAGTGTTTGCTTATCGTTTATAGTAAATACTGGCTGTATTATTTACAAAATAATCATGAACACAGTAATCATTACCATAAACACAATAATAAACTATACATTACGAAATAGTGAATAGTGAATTTCCTACCGAAATAAATTGATTCTAGTAAATTTAGAGTAATGTATTAAATTTATTAGGTTTAGCAAAATGTACTATTTAAACAAGATATGCTACGTTTCTCGCTCGTGTGCGCGCGCGCGTGTGTGTGTGGCTATCTATTTAGCTGTCTGTCTGTCTATCTGCGTATGCGTTTTGTGCGACATGAAAACTAAAATCAGTACCGATATATCAAAAACAGGGGATAAACTTAGATTCAGCTCTACCTAGGCTTCAATTGTTACGCTAACAACGTTGTCCCGTCCTCTTTGTTCACATTATCACCATCGGTAATATCAGTTTCATAAGGTTAATTAATCAAAAATAACTTTCTTCACAATCACTTTCTGCGACTTTTAAAAACGTTATTTTAGCTACCGTAACACAAACAACCACTGCCACAAATCACAGAAAGGAAATCATACAGAACGTAAAATGTGTGTGTGTGTGTGTGTGTGTGTGTGTGTGTGTGTGTGTGTGTGTGTGTGTGTGTGTGTGTGTGTGTGTGTGTGTGTGTGTGTGTGTGTGTGTGTGTGTGTGTGTGTGTGTGTGTGTGTGTGTGTGTGTGTGTGTGTGTGTGTGTGTGTGTGTGTGTGTGTGTGTGTGTGTGTGTGTGTGTGCACTACTAGAGGTGTGGTAATGTATTTTAACAATGAATTATACAAATTTTCATAGGACCGCTTGTGTTGGCTACAGAGTTGAAGAACAACGGATAGACAGATATGCAACCAGGAGTTACAGAGTCTAATGATGCACAGGGCGCACAGAACACGGGCTCATCAGTATCGGCGCACAGAGCACGGTATCAGCATTGACGCTCAGAGAACGGGCGCTCTGAGCACGTTACCGTCTGACGTGGGCAGCGAATTTCCAAAGACATATACATGCTGATTAGTCTGGCGTAGCCAATTCTCTCTCACAAGACAGAGAATGGCTTCTCTCCAATTGTACCGCCGGCTTAATGATGAAGACCGGACATCAATCCGGCTTAATGTTTCACAGTTGGTTGTTAAGTGGTTACTCTTCCCAGCTATTTAGCCATTGTATTGCAACTTTTGGTTTTAAGGCTGTTTTAAAGTCAGACATAGGAACAACAAAAAGAGACTGGAAATAATAACTCGGCGTCTTTGGAGCCTAATCGGCTACAGCATTACGTTATTCAATATCTGATGTGTCTAATATGCAATATCTAATATGCAACTCTGCCTCCGCAACATTTTCTGTCAATTATCCTGTAACTCCTATCATTTTTAATTCCTTCTAACCATGTTTAGTTAGGGTTCTACCATATTTCTTACTTCAATTTCTATTGCAGACCTCAGAAGAAGTTCTATAAATTTACCCATTTTCAAGACAATCCAAAACAATGATTTGTTTCTCTTTTATGCAACTTACAACCGCCGTTTGAACATTATTCAAAAAATAATTCACGTATTAACTTCACATATCTTTTCTTTATAAGTAACTCCTTGATTTTCATTCAGGATTCTTGTATAATATATATATTATTATACAACAAGTTAGGTTACTTTAAAATGACAAAACTAAGAACATTCTACATACAGAAGTAATTATAATTTGATAATATACATAATATGTATTATGACTTTATATACCATTTCAACAAAAAAAATAAACTGGAATATACAATACATGTGTGCAGTATGTAAACAAATTTATTTTTAAGAAAAAGATCTTTCATACTCTGCGACTTTAATTTCATTACTTTAAAAACAAACACTTAACATATCCCGATTGTTGTTTTTAATATAGGAAACATTTTCTATAAATCTCCTTGTTGTATTTTCATAGTAAAATATATAATGGTTATATCAAATATAAAAATTAATAACTATAAATTATAGTGGTGTGTTATACGTTATAATCTAAAAATCAAAGTACGGTTAAAATTAAAATAAATCAACACAAATTGTATTAATTTACTAAATTATTTATTTTATTAAACCATTTGTGTTTTTCCAATAATATTACAATGCATAAAAAATTATACATAGGCCTATACTATACTACAGAATTGTATTAACAAATATTTTGTTTAATGTTCATTTTGTTCCTTGCCTATGTATCATGTCCTAATACTGGATCTCTCAATAACTGACCTACCGTAAAATATATACAGATATTAAACGCAATTAAAAGTATGGTAAAATTTTGAATAAATACACAGATTGTATTCATTAAGATATTTATTGCATTCAAATTATTTATTGTATTTTATAATAAACATAGGAGTGCATGAAGGCTGGTTAAAGATAACGTTTGTTCTCCATTAAGTAATGCTCACGTTTCTAAAGTTCTAATATTATGATCGCCTTAATCAGAACAAGTTATTGTGTGTATGAGGGTCCAGCGTGGGCAAAGACTTTCAACATTCACTATGGAGCGTTCCTCAGAGTAAAGCTGCGAATCTACAGTGTACGTTTCACAGAACAGATAAACGCGGAAAAGAAGGAGCGCTCCAGAGTCGCTCGCATGAACCCTGAGCACTTGCAGAGGGTCCACTCCCTAAAGACGAAACGTCTGTCTGTGAACCGTTCCACTGTATACACGTGCAGTTACACTGGCCAGCGATCCACAGGAAGCGAATCTCCGTCCACGCTGGACACTATTTCCGCTTGCACGCTTGGCTGTCGTTGTTTGGATTACGGAACTTTTCATTTAAAATACGTGCAAACACAAGCAAATAAACGTGAGTTAGGCCAGAAATAACGCGACTGTATGCGTGTGTATGTATCCTGCCTGCCTTTTGATACCGGTAATCATAATAATAAAACTTTGGAACCTAAACATTAAATAATGGAGATGATATACTTACTAGCCAGGAACTTCATCTTCACGAGTCGACGATTTAAATTAAAATGAAAACAAATTTAGTTTAATCGCTTAGTAACAGAATTATTTTATTTTTAACAATTACCATTGTTTAACCCAGTTTAACTATATTTTCTTTTAAATTCATCAAAGTTTTTCTGCCCATATGACCGATATTTCTCGTACTATGTGTGTGAACCAAAATACAATATTATATGAACGTGCCAATCTTTTAGCATTGCTTGTAGTTATAAGACCACAATTATTAAAGATTTTTTTTTTACTGCGTTCAGAACAAATTCGTTGACATGGTAACCATAAATCTAATCTGCTACATATTCCCAGATATTACACAAATTTACTGACTTATTTTATCTAAGAAAAAATTTATTAATATTATTTTAATACATTTTATTAAGGCAGTCAGTCTGATTTCAATATTCACTGTAAACGATATACTACACGTTAATACAAAATTGTAAATATCATTTACAACATATTATTTATTGTAAATATTACAGGTTAATTTAAAACATGCCATATTAACACCGATCACTATTTCCACAGGTTAATATTTCATGTTAACGTTCTATTTTTTTATATAACATTGGTTAATTTCTAAAAAACATCAAAAGAAAAGCTTCTTTACAAAAATAACCTATATTATGAAGAAAGCACAAAATTGTTAATTAAAATACTTTAAACTAAAGAAAGTATTTTATTGTAGAAATCATACGAAGGAACAGAAATCATATAAATATTGGTACTCTCCCAATAACCGTACCTACACTTCATTTTTGTTGTTTTGATTATGCGATAATATCGATATACCATGATATGAGGAAGAAGAAATGTACCAATTTAGGAAGAAATGTGCCAATTTTAAATTATTTTATTGCTTAACAAGTACCCGTTAACTCAAAAACGTTAGGTTCTTTATTTTAAGTGTTACTGTGTTATAAGCATTTTATATACACATTAAACGTTACGTTTTCCTCAACCATGCCTTCTATTTATTTCAGCAGTAAACTAAAAACCAAAAACCGTTGTCACCTAACCTCACAAATGAAAACAACGCCTATTTTCGCTTTGCATTAAGAAATAGGACAATTTACAATTAATACACTTCTTTTCCACATCGTAATATATCGATACAATCGCATATTAAAAACATCGAAAATGGTACGGAAGGAACGGATAAAGGTACAGTCCCGATGCCGCTAAATAGCATTTGTTTATTTCCTTGTTACTATGGCAATTAATTCTGGTCTACATGGTGTTGTTGACACCTTTATACGCGTCAACAAAGGGCATAATTAAAAGGGTCTAAATCGTGCGAACGGGGCAGAATATCAGATTCCAAGTTATACAGTGTTTTTTGCTTTGTGTCAAAAGTTATCTGTGCAAAATGTGGTGGCAATCGGTGTAACGGTGTGGATTTGTATTCAATACAAAGAAACAAATCCTGAGACTTTGAGTTTTATATAATATAGATAAATAGAAGCGTCGTATGCTACATGTGGATTCTATTGATCAGCATGTATGATAAAGTACATAATAAATTTACTTACTGTGCTAGCAGTGTATTATGAAATACAACAGGCGGCATGGAGTTACAGTTCCTGCTCTACAGAGTGCCACTATTACCATGAAGCGTTACAGTATACACTTCTCCTTTATCTTAACCCCTGTTAAGGGAGTGACCACTGGATATGACCTTTATCTACATATTATTCTCCAGACCCAAACAGTTACTTACTTTATTTTACTTACTAACTTTGAGCATATAAATGCCTACTTCCACAAAGCAGATATTAAGGAATTCTCCCTTCCACCAAAACATCCCAGACAGAGTCGACAAGTTTGCCAACAACACCCAAAGCAGAGAATAGTCTCGTCCTCTTTCAAAAAGTTAGCAAAGGCTTAAGAAATGGTCAACAGCTTCTTGCGCGTTTCTTCCACAGCATTTCAATTAACGATGTGAGTTAAAAAAAAAAAAAAAAAAAAAAAAAAAACGAACGAACGTGTGCCAAATATGATGTATACTATACACACACGATACGTATTACATTCCATAATAAGAAGTAATGACACTAAATATTACTGCATTACTGCAATAGTTTGGTTATGTTACATATGGTTTAACATCGATTTGTTGAAGCACATATTTTGTAAATCTATGCAGGAATTAGTATGTCGATCGAAAAACATTTTTGTACCCTACAAAAGACAGAGTAAGTGTATTTGCTATTGTACCCATAAACCTCTACTTCTTATATCTTTTTTCCATTTTTCATTTGTTATTTTATATTATTTACTTTTTATTACGTTGGCAAAAGGAACTACGTTGGTATATTTTTTATACTGCTTTTTGGAATTTCCGTTTGTGCGATTAAGAAACAAATCCTTGTATGTTTGTGTTTCGTTTTTGTATAAATCAAATTTATACTTTAAACTATTTTTTTTTTCATCGCAAATGGGAATCACTATCAAAATGTTTTACTTGGTTTAGCCTGTATGCATCATAACAATCATACAGTAGTATTATAAGTGGACGTATTTTCTTTGAGAACAGATTATTCAGGACAACTTACTACTAAAATACATGATGGAATTAAGACAAACAGTGAGAACGTTTTGACAGTGTCAAACGCTGTAACTACAAACATCTTAAATCATTACACCAAAAGCATAGGCCAAAATTTAATTTTTTTATTTCTGATTAATCAGCGTTAATCCACGATTTCGATAATCTACGTTAAGACATACCCGCATTCTCTGGATGAGTACAACACTGAGAGGTAACATACAAAATATCTCATACGATGCATTCTAAAATATTCTACAATGCTTCAGTCTCTACAACAATCGATAATATTAATTTTATATATTTTATGAGAACTCCTCACATTCGGTAAATAGGAGTATTATACTGTTTGCATATAGGACTAATCCATATAGCACGCGCGCGCGTGTGTTGGTGGGTGCGAGGACGCGCGCCGCAAAAAGACCTTACTTCTCCTATCATGTCAGTCCGTCCTATTATTTTGATGTGTGGTTGTTAATTGCATATAGGCCTACTATTTACATGTCGTTCTTCAGTAACTTAAAAAATGTTGGTTACATTAACAAGTAACTGAAAACGCAAACTGGCTCACGTAAGCATACGACTCAGCTCGGAATGTATTAATCACATGGTACTATATTTGTTAAACGGCCCCTTTTGGGGAGCTTAGCATAAACAAAACGATAAAAACTTTATTTTTTATCTTCTGTTTCAAATTCTGTTGCGAATCCAATAAAAGGAACTGTTTTTTTCAGTCTGCGACAACTTGAAGAATCTCGGACGCTACTCAGTACTTACCACGCTGTCTACACACCAACAACCGACACCTTATGTCCGCAGTAAGTAGAGGTTATATTACGTAGACAACAATATCAAATAGCGTCTCCCCCCACCCAACGAAAGTTGACTGTAATCACTCTTTGTCGACAAAGCAGGTGGTTCTGCATCTATAGACAGCGTCAAAGATCCTCTATTCAGACAAAATTACTACGTAGTCCCTTGTAAATTACATTCAGCCTGTATACATTTAACTGTGTCATTACTGAACCGATTGCTATGTGTCACACGTAAGTAATGGCGTAAATTTACTGACCCTGTAATGGAACACTGTTATCAATACAGTAATCCAGGAAAATGTCTCCTTCTTCATTTCGTAAATGCGACAAATTGTAATGAATCTAGATGACTGATTTCACGTCAGTATTACAGGAGAACTTACACTGAAGAGGTTGCTCTATACTAACTCAGAACTTCATTGACAGAAAGAACGAGTAAACTGTGATCTCATGCAAAAAAAAATAAGAATGAATGAAGTAAGTCGTTTATTTAAATAACCATAAATAATATAAATTCGAGCTGTGTTTAAAAAAAGATCGAACTATTTGTGTAGCATGTCAACCTGTGCGTAGAGCGAGCTGCACAATTAAGTGTTGCTAGCGACAGGTTTTGATGCTGGAATGCCGTTATCTCCGTTCCGTCATGATCATCAGTCTTCGAGCTACACACACCGTAGTGGGCACGAGCACACACCGTCCGTCGGATTTGTAACGAAGTGAGAATGAAGATCTCAACACAATGTGTGTGTATAAAAAATACGAATGCTAACTTCGTAAAATCTTTACAGACCAATTTCCATTGCATTCCGAAGTTGTCATTATCATTTGCATTGGTACGAGGTTGCTGGCCGAATTCAAAACGGGCCTCTTGCTGATGGTCAGTCATAACAAACCCAGCACAAATTTTCAGCGATGTGATACATTTAGGTCTTTCTATCAAAATGTTATTTTACAATCTTATATGGATGCGCATTCTCTCAGAAAGTCTCGGCAGTTAAACAATGTTTTACAGTACCACATTACGAGCTCTCTTGCTATGATCTTCGACATCGCTTTGTTCACCATCGACCAGTGTTTTTGCTCTAAAAATGCTTACAATTATAGTTCGGCACAAGCAATCCTCCGCGATTGCTTAAATGAATAACCAGACTGTCTCTGTAAAGTTTTAATCTAGTTTTGCCGCAAAGTTTCATAAGCACACGTCATTCTTCGAAGTCTTTCTTAATCACTTTGTCGTCACTAATCCGATGGCCAGCGTGTGCACGTTCCCACTCAATCTGATATAGCTCAAAGACTAATGCTAATACCGAAACAGAATAAATGGCAGTTTGTTGTCAAAAACTATCGCTAGGTGTGCCCAGCGCGCAGTGCGTTGTTTGTGCGGGTTTATGTGTTATTCAAAAAGTTCGGTCTTTTTTTTAACACACCTCGTATATGTCTCTGTAACGTTAACTCAAACCTAAATGAAGATACACGAAAGTTACAAGCTTTGATTGTTTGTTACGATAAAAATGAAACTTTCCAAACAACAAAGATTGTTGTCTCTGTCCGTTTACTTGAAAACATAACATTCCGATTACTTATAACATCATCCCTAAGCTTCTAAAATCTATTCTAAGTAATTTAGGCTGCTTACTTTTATAAGTTCAGAACAGTTAGAAAGGATGCGGTCTCATTCAAAAAAATCAACACCGCAAAGCAATACAGTATTTGTCTACATCAGCTGTTGATTTAAATTAACAATACCTAATCTATTTTAGTTTTACAAACACGTCTCAATAATTACAATATAAAGGCCTTTTTACGGTAATACAACATGATGATGCACTGTATCGGAGTATATAACAGTAGCGTGGCGTCCATGTAACCGCTGTTGCCAGCGGCAACAATAGGCCTACTGGAAATAAGAGAAAATAATATTAATTATTTCACAGAATAAATACTTTAGTTATTGAATAATTTTAAATCCGAATAATATTAGTAGGGAAACATGAAGAAAAGCCTACCATTGCTTTCGAACTGTCTTGTGTTGTCGGCTCAGACATCGGCAATGTTTTACTGCGTACGGTCATTGACTCGTAGTAGTTGTCACTGTACAAACTGTGGAGGAGGGGACACATTCGTCCACCCAATGTGTTGCCGCTGTATAAACCGACAAAACGCTCAGTTAGCAGCTATGTTCGTTTTCGGAACTGACGTGCAGCAGACACTACGTACCTATTTGTGTTTTGTTCGTTTAGTCATGTATTTCTCTGTTGTCTTTATTATTTTTAATTCTATTATTTGTGTTCTGATGTATTCTGTGGAAATATAATGAGAGTCAAATCCCGTTGAACCGGGACCCTCTTCTTCTCCCAGCGAATAATAGAAAATGCTCTAAAAGAACACTTGGTACAAGAAAAAATTCGAATTAATTTTTAGGTTTAAGTTTTAGGCCTATCACAACCGGCAACAGGGTTATGTACCCACGACACGCCACTGATATATTCTCGGTGTTGTAGATATTTTATTTTATCTTATAAAGTATGATATTCGTAAAGTATATTTTTCAGTGCGGCTGTTTTCCGAACCATATTCTCAAAAGTATCTGTGTAATCCCACCAAGTAACAACACCACTATTGGTCTCTAACGTTGTGTTCTCGCAGCTGATAATAAAATATGCCGTAGAATAAGTGCGCAAAGAAATTCATCTAGAAACTTCATCCATAAACTTTTGTTACACCGTAATAAAGTTACATATTTTGTTTTATACGCGACTGACTCGTTGGTTGCGTCAAATAATAAAAATCATGTTATATACCCTGCTCGTGTAGGTGCCGTATCATTATCTTAGAAACGAGGACAATCCTTGTGGTTGAATACTCTGGAGTAAACCAAGATGAAATAACTGAGTTGATGAAAAATAAGTTTATCCACGTTAAATAGTTTTATTTCCCAAGCAATCATGTGAGGAGATATACTTTCAAAAGGAACTATTCGTTGTAGAAAAGTCCGTACAACTGAATCACGATTTAAATAATGTATTATCTCGATTGTTTTTGCTCTCTTTATATTTTAACTATGTTATTAATTTAATATGTTGTCATAAGCAATTACATTTTGCCTTTGAGTTAAGAATATGAATTACGAACAATTGTCTATGTTATTATTTAAAAGTTCTGGTCTTGTTACCGTTAGTTGTTATTAAAATTGGTAGCTCTGTTTCACTATGACGTTTTGGAGGACAGCGTGGCAGCCATGTTCACAGCAGACAGATAAAAAGAATTGTCCTAAGGCTGCTAAAAAAAAGACTGGCCCAAAATATGGAACCCCATGTTGTCTTCTTAGATTTGATAAAGCCTACAACAGTGTCCCCGTCACAAAACTATCGAAAACTACTGAAGAAGAAGGTGTTAAAAGTATTTACATACAAACATTTGAGAAATTGTATGAAAAAATTACCACAAGAAAGGAAGTTGTAAATAACGCCTCCAATGGAAATCCAAGTTCCAAAAGGTAGCAAAAAAGGTTACTCTATTGTCCCTACCCTTTTTAAAATATAGTTATAGGGAGCACTTACAAACTGGCGAAAAAAGTGTTACAATATGGGAGTGTCAATTGGAGATGAGAGTATCATTACTCTTAATTTTGCCGATGATCAGGTGATCTTAGCAGAAGACGAGGCAGACATCGACTACATGCTAAGAAAACTACTTGATAAATAAGAAAACTGGGGCTTTACAATAAATTCTTTAAAAACGGAATACCTGGTGGTGGGTGGAAGGGATAGTGGTCTAAATTTGGGGACAAAGTAATACGTAATACCACAGCATATGAAAGTAAAAATTACACAAGATGATGGTTCCAGTGACAACGTTATATAACAACATCTAGAACTTCCACTAAACAACGTGAAATGAGTTCATTACTTTCCAAGCAGCACTCCCTTCTGATTGTGCGAGAATGCGGCTCATCGGATTCTTTGCATGTGAGTTTGAAACTTTAAAATATTTAACTCTCTTATACCTCGCTCGTTCGCTCAACCTGCGCACAAGGTTAAAGGAAAATATTGATAAAATATAAAAGCTGTAAAACTTTAGTTATTACTGTTTGGATCCTATATAATTCTTTGGCTTAGCATTCTCCCTACGTTAAACAAACTGTTTGATCATATTTATATCCACTGTCAACTTCTATGTTTACGTGCTTGATTTTATCTTATTAACTAAGTAATTCATAATTCCATGCAGAATAAATGTTATGTATTCTTTCTGCCCAATATTACATGTTATACAGTTTTCAGGAAGGGTTATTTTTAAATTAATTAATTATAATTTATTATCAAGTTTTTATTAAATTTTTTATAAAATAGGGCAAAATATATGACACTTTTTAGAAATGACAAAACTTAGTTTTGATAAACGTTATGAGGCAAATAAACATAATTTCAAAACCTCTAAACGATCATCGTCGGAAGACTGTTTAAAGACGTTCTAAAATAAATGTCACAAAGAAACAGAAGATCTGCCGATCCATAAAAATGTGTCAGCTACGTAGATACAAGAATAGGCGATAAGCTTGATCTCAGAAGAGGCAAACGCCAAAATAACGTTGCATCATAATCACTAACTATTTTACAATTAAAAAATAATCGTCTTCAATCTCAGGCGCTGAGACGACAGTGAAACTTGATTTTCTACAGTTCTCCTTCGCTCATATCTGATTACAATCAACAATATTCCCTTTATATATTCGTCTTTTGAAAATTTGTCATGTCCGTTTATATGTCACACACCTCGTATTCGTTATTTTTTAATGCAGTAAATATTGTTTTCACTATCGATTAGATGGTTTCTTGTCTCCACTTACTCCGCTTTATCATGCCCCTTGCCATTACTCTTACCCGAATAATAGCTTACTTCTTAAACTTAACAGATGAAGCTCCTCTGAGTTTTTCTAGTCATGAGAGAATTCTGAAGAGCAAAAATAAAAAAATAAATTGTTTTTCACAAAAAAAATTTAAATTGCGTTCACTAATCTCGCGGAGTTGAAAGTTTTAATAACAATACTCGCGCCTTACATGCAATTTTAATTGATATTACTATTAATATAGACGTTTCCCTTATTCTATGACTTATAATGGAAGTGAACTGACACATAATAATAATAATAATAATAATAATAATAATAAATAGTGATTGTCAAACAAAAAAGTAATGTTTTTATACTTTATAAAACAGATTTACAACATAACCTACAAAAGGTTTAATATAAGATTCTACCACCTTTACGAAGTAACTCGTTAGCGACATCACTACCAAAGTGGAAATAATTTCCTTTAGTTTTTCTAGTTTATGCGCTCGTATTAGTAACGTAATTTTGCAGAAAATGTACCCCTACGTTATTATGGTGCACAGCTAAGAAAGAAAAACCCCAATAGTAAGGCAGCTAAGTAAGCTCACCATTAAGTTAACCGTACTTTATACAGTGCGAAGGGAAATCCCCGACTTGGTGCAATTTACTCGCGTGCAGCTGCTGGAATAAAAGACTTAAACCACACACACCACACAGTAGAAACTAAAATTTATACCTAATTTCCTAAGACAGTACTTACAGGTGAGAATTTATACATTTGCTTTAAAGAAATAACGTTTTTATCACTAACTTTACTTTTAGAGTTTCCCGTGGACTTCAAATAAGGTGTTAATATAAAATCCTTAATATAAAATGGTCTGCATAAAATAAAGTAATATATTTTTTCAACAAATAATACAATTCTGTCCTAGATTACCTGTCTCCGAACAATTAATTGAGCCCGGGATTCTACTGGCAGTAACCCATATAGAAGAAAATATTGAACTAAATGAAACACTGCATATTCAGCAATACGTAACGTATAAGCCATAAAATGTTTTCCTTTTTATCATTGTATGTTAAGCAATGTATTACTTACTTGTGTGGCTAAAGATGAAGCGGTCACTGTCTGAAACACGCATTACCAAATGTAGGCAATACCTGAAGAAATGCCACTCTTATCAAGTAAACAATATTTTAGATATATAGGTATATATTCCAAATACCGAGTACCATTCACTCACGCATCACGATATCTCCCGAACCATTAACCCTATATGCATGAAATCAAGTAGGAATTAAAACTCGTAAATCCAGATTACTGATTCTTCTGTAAATCGAGTTCCCAAGGGGCCTAAATTTAGTACAGTAGATTAACCAAGGAAACTTAAAACTAAACATACGTCATGCTCAAAAAAGCCTAATCCTGTTAAAATTATAACACCAATTTTACACTGAAGAGAATCAAAGAGAATGTTATCACTGAAAGGGACTGTATACACACTGTGGGCATGCCCGTCGCCCGCTGTTGTACTACGTCCCGAGTTTCTTATAGACCTCCCGCCGCGGGGACCAAAAGACTCCTGAATTTAGTTGTGGCCTGCTACCGGCCGTGGGTTACCAATCAGGAACTAACTAATCGCAAGGGCTAGCCGAGGCAAGGTACAATATTCATCTGGCACAGACGAGTTTTGTAAAGAAGTCCAGGATACCAGACATGATCGACAACTTTCTCAACATCAAAGAAAACTGCGACGGTCTGTTCTCGCGAACAACCGGCCTCGGCAATGGTCTCCAAGAAGCAGACATTGAACAAACCGACCGGGAAGTGAACTCCCCTGTCCGGAAGTCTGTGTAGGGCGGTATTCGTTACCAGGAATCTTACGGATTCGAAATGCTAAAAGCCAATCTAAAATCTTTGCCTCTGAAGTGAGTTCTGGTTCAAAGGTGAGCGGTTTTCCAAGGTGTTCCTAAACTTCGTCTTCAATATCCTCATCGGAGTTGTGGTCGCCGGACGGGTTGGGAGCGAACGTCGCTCAAAACGTTCGGCCAGAAATTCAGATTGCTCCTCCGGCTTGACAAGGGTATGCGCTGCCAGGTCCGTGGATGGTCGGGAAGGGAGGAGGATCATAGCCTACTCCTGAAGTAGTATAACATTAAAACTTTTTAAATCATAAGTCATTGTAACTGTAAAATTATTTACCAGTATTTTGTACTTTTTCAAAATGAAAAACATTGTACCAGATTTTAAAATGCAGATTGAATTTTAATTTTTCTTTCACAAATAAAGAATACTGGGAAAATGAAATATCATAAAACTAGTCCATGTGACGAATTGCTAATAATAATAAACGCCCTGACAATAAGCTATGAAGGTATAATGTCTTATGTAATTGAACATCTTGATTGTACGTATACAATGTTTATGATTTTTACGCCTAGGAAAGGAACTGCCCCAATTAAAATTTATTTATTTATTGTATACATTTACTTATTTACTATTAATGAACTGACTGTGAAAAAAATCAAAAGAAACAGATTAGTATCATAGAACGTCAACCTCACAGCTTGAAAACAGTTTCTAACAATGACTTTCAGTTACTTAGTAAAACACCATAGCACAGTATATTTATAGTAGGTATTCCATACAGTACACTATGCACAGTATAGTGGTTAGTTAGATTTCTACTAAATATGTGCTGCGTGATATAAGGCAAAATTTAACATATTTATTTATTAAATTTCCTGGAGGTTATTTTTCAAACCAGTACTTATTTATTTAATTCTATTCTATTTTTTGTTATTTTTACACAATAATAATTCAATAAAGTCATAGAATAACATGCTTTATAAAGTAAGATTCTGATTAATAACAAGTCATTAAAATATAATACAAATGGCACCTTTCTATGTATTTATATAACGTCTACTTTTTTGAGTTTTAAAGTAAAACTGAAATAGTAAATATTAATTTCAGATGTCTTACCTCAAGAAAATATGATGACTAAATTCAATTCCATAATGTATTTAACAAATTTGAATACATTAAATACGGAATAGGTATAAACCAAGACATATAGAGTTGTTTAAAATATAGCTAAAATTATTTCACAATGAAAATTTAGTGAATACATTACGTAATTTAGTGTCATATACATTATGTAATTTTTGTGAAAATAACATTTGTATGTTACAACAGTCTACTCATATTCAAGTAAGTGAAGATTTGTCATAGCCATGAAGAAAAGTATACCAGAAAATGCTGCTGACAGTGCTCTCCGCGCTATCTATGCGAACATCAGTGAACTACATAAAGTTCCTATTAAAGTTATCGGCGACATCAAACAACAATTCCCCCTTTCACTGAGAAGCAACTTTTAATCATACTTCAGTGTTATAAGGTTTCAGTCAGTATTGTTCGAGAGTATTAATAAAAGGATCTATCAGACCTATACGAGATATCTATGCAGACAATTACTTTGTAGCGTACTGTAATGTATCTGTCCTGTTCAGTTTCACATCTGCCCTTACTCCAGCAAATGTGACGAGCAACTTTTAAGTATTTTTGCAGTATTTAAGCATCTATTAATGGCAAAATTTCTTTTGCTGCTTGTGAAACTAACCTTTTAAGACAGCTTTTTTTTATTTTCACAGACACAGAAATGAGTTAACATTGCAAGTTAAATTAAGTAACATTTTTACCTTAGTAAGCCCATTTCATTATAGCCATCATTTTAAATTTATATTATAAATTATATAAATTACACAAAACATCTTAATTTTTAACTTCAGTAATATATAAAATCCTGATACATTCAGAAGGTGAAGTAATAAAACTTAAACTAAAATTACCATTAAATTAAGTAAACTATAACTAAACATTCATTAATACTTAGGTTAATTTATACCAATTATTATCAATTTATTAGTATCATGATCTGTCGTAGTAACATATTATCTTCTGGCTTTACTTTTTTTATTTTTGTGTCTCGCCCTGCTGTTATTAATTTAATGTTGAATAGATAAATTTTATTGAATAATTTATAAATTGTTATGATGTCTATTGTTACTTTAAATCATTAATCGTCGGAAAACTGTTCTATAATAAATAATTATATTGACGGAATTCTGTCTCTTCAAAACATACTGAAGAAAAACGTTTTCTATACTAAGTCAGAAACAGGATAAATATAATCTCGAACATGCAAGCTCGGGCATGCATCAAACATGACACGTAAATGTAAGTCTTCCTGACGAATTCGATACCTATATGTTTCTTGGCTACCTGACATAACAACAACTTACACTTGAGAGATATTTTACTGTCTCGTCAAACATTACTGTCCTACCTAATTATATTTATTGACAAGGATAGGAATAAAATACAACATCAGAAAAGTAATCTCAAAAATTAGCCCCTCCCCGTTCAACTACCATTGTCATTTATAGAAAATTACCACCTCCCCCTTCAACTACCCTTCACATTTATAGACATTTCGTCTACCTTTCTACATTGGATATTATGACTTTTTTCAAGATACTTTATTTATCAAAATTAACATCGGTATTGATGTTCAAAAATTAAACAAAGTTAATATTACTGACAACTTAATGAATGTGCTCCCGAAACCTTTGCAGTACCAGTTTGCAGTACCATGTGCTACATAAACACACACACATTCAGTTGTGTGTGCACGCGCGCGTGTGTGTGTGTGTGTGTGACAAACATTCACACTGTGGGTGAATATATGGGGACATATTTACAATAAGCCTTAGTTGGTGTCCTGTGCAAAGGGGTGTGAATGTTACAATACAATATTGTTATTAGAATAAGTGCTGGATATTACGTAGTTTAAGACAATAATAAATAATAAAAACAGCAGTAATGTGTAGAGTGAAAGTGAATAAGTGTTGTGTGCATAACGAATTGTGCGAAGATAGTTAACAGTAAGCCAGTTAACAGACACACTGTAAGTCATTTATATTAGTGTGCAAATTGGAATGATATTAGTAACTTGAGAAAGTAATTAGATATGCAAGCACATGCAGTTGAAAACACGTGATTTGGAAAGGTTAAGAAACCGAAGTTCATGTCTACCAACACGTGGTCGATTTTCTAGTAAAATCTAGAACGTTTCAACTTGTAAAAGTGACGTCATTGGAGTAGGTCTACAAAACATGGGTGAGCCGTGAGTTAGGGAGCCTTTCACGGTATTTTACGCAGTCACTAATAAGGAGTCTCTCGTAATCTCTGGGAATCGGAGTATATCGTAGATGGAGCCACTAAATTAGACCACAATAGATCTTCAACGACCGATGGCTGTCAACGAGGACTGAATCAGGAGCGACTTGGACGGACAAAGGCACGCGAGGAACCTTGAGATCTACATCCCAGCTTAAGAGGACAACGGCCAGTGTGACAGCAGGAGCACACCCGCGAGATCGTTCGGACCGATCCAACTCAACCCCAACAAATTCAGAAAAGTGTAATATTTTTTTAATTCATAATTTTCATATATAACTGTATATTTTTATATTGTACCATCACAAAATGATACCAACAAATAAATCCAACTGAATTATCAAAATAGTTATTAGGGAATTTGATCAAATAAACAATTAATTAGATAAAGGAAGAGTTATAGCAACTAATTCAATGAACAAGGAATAAAGAATGAATAATTGTTATAGATACATGAATACATTGAAAACCTAAAGTAGACTTGAAAGACAAATATCATAAATAACTTGACAAACAGACATCTAAAATGACATGACCGGACAATATCTTTGACCTAATAAATTACTCAATAGATTAGAAAATGAGTGAAATATATCTTAATATAAATATTGAAAAAATGTAATGTATAGCACATAAGAAAAAATGTAATTATCATAAGAAACTCAGTTTTGTAACAAGCTTAACAGTCTAGCTAGGCATCAGACCTAAGACTGCACTGGTAATAATTATAAGTATAAAGTTATATTAAAAAAAAGATAATTGTGAACATAATTATATGTATTATAAAGGACAAGAATGATAAACAATGATAATGAAACTGTGCAAATGACACAGGGTAAACAATAATAACAAAATAAATTATTATGAACAGTTTTGACCAGTAACTGGTAACCTAACCTTAAGAAAATGTACGACAAAAACCTATAAACATATATTCTGTATCAAATATACTAATTGTAGGGATTCTATTATATCTGAGAGTAAATAATAGATACTTATACAAATTAAATAGATATCATTAGGCCTATATTGTGTAACCCCTCTTTCCTTTTATGTCTTTTTATAAGTATAAAACAAACTTCTTTTTATTTAATTTTTTTTTGAAAGAGAAGCCACAAGTTAATTAGAACTAGGCCGGAGCCTACAGCCAAAATTGTGCCGGGTCCAGTATGACGGGACTTGCAATGAAACTCGGCTGTAATATAACAATAACAGTTTTTATTGTATCCCATCATTCGCTACATGTAGATAAAACTTTATCACATAATTATCACCAATAAATCACAAATATATCATAAATAAATAATCCCCATGTTTTAACAGTGTGGAAAGACAAGATCTGTATATCGTAACAAGTATTTATATATATATATATATATATATGTGTGTGTATAGAATAATGTTCAGTAAATATATAATTCTCCCCCATTTTGTGACTAGCTTAACATAGACAAAACATAACAACACGTACAGAAACATAAGGCACATATACTCACAATTATACACCAATATTCTAAACACGAATGCCCCTGGAATGCACCTGCCTTGCAGGCAGTGTTACTACCATGCCCAGAAACCAGCAGTGATAAATGTTTGCCCATCAGCAACCCGTTTCTATAGAACTACATAAAAGCGAAAACCCCAGAAAGGATGATGATCACTCATAACCCATAAGCAAGACCGGACCGCCCATTGTATACAATTCCACTGATAAATGACCCATCATGAGCATATGAACTTTAAGTTCCTTCAACAGCATTAAATAAACATTTAAAGAAACTACATCACCTGATTCTAAGCAATTGTTATACGGTTCTAAAATGTTAATTTGTTTTACAAATACAGAAGGATTCAATAAATCAGTATATACATTACCAGTAGGAAAATTAATCAGTCGATGCTTTACAAACTTTTTTTGAAAAAAAAAATCAAACAGTATATGTTTTACAAGTAAAAAAAATTAATCAGTAGATGCTACAAGTGAGAAAGTTAATCAATATATGTTTTACAATTAAAAGAAAAACAATCAGTATAGACTTTTGTAAGGTACAAAATCAATTAGTATATGCCCAGAAAAAATGTGCAAATTCTTTTCTATTAAAACCCGAATGGCTATATAAATATATACAAAATGAAATTACAATAAGAACGGTTGTGCCCCAGCAGCTGTGGGAGCGCGCCAGCATGCGCTTAACCAAGTTGACAGGAATCATACCTGCTCCAAACTGCACCAACTTGTGCCAGGCAAAAACTATGTCCCTTTTTATACCCCAGAAAACAGCCAAAAAGAAAACAAAAAAACACCCCAGCCCTTAAATGTTAAACCCAAGGTGAATTTAATGTTTACTCCATTCTCTTCCAGCCGGAACAGAATTCCTAACATGTCATATAAATTTTGTAAAGAGTAAGATGATGAATATATGCAAACTGTGAAAATGTCTAAGTGTACAAATATCTCCGGCACGCTCCCCCAGTGCAGCACACAATTACAAGCATTGCACTTAGTGTTAGGTAATTCAGTTATTAAAGTGTTCTTTGAAATTAACTCATAATGTTCAGAATGATGATCAGCTGACCCCCTTTATAGCAGACTGTCTGGCCACGTGGGCACATGGATTCAAAAGATTTTTACAGTAAAACAGGTGCACTGCCGGCCCGGCCCCAAAAGGAAAATAAAAGAGTGCATATCACCTTAATTGTGCTGACTCAGTGTTACATCTTGATCAGGTCACCGACTCCTTCTCCGAACAGGATGGTTTCTAATGGTCCATGGCTGATGCGGATGGAAGTCAATCAGCAAGGCCAAATCTCCGACTTAATCGAGAACCCGGGAGTCTCGTAAGTTTCAGCCAGCCATAATAGTTGAAGAAAAACTACGCAGTAAACTATTTGGAGACGAGAGTCGATGTATCTCGGAGCCAGACGGTGAATAGACTACAGCTGATACCGACTGACGAAGCCGACCCTTCCTACGGTTGCGCGCGCAGCCTTAACGGTTCGAACAAAGTTCAGTACACCCGCCCCTTTGCTCTCGCGTTATATTACCATTAAATATTCCACAATTTTCGACGGCCGGCATCGGGCCGGCACACCCCTACCCCGAAAGGGCAACCCGGTTGCCCTACTCTGAAACTCGGGAGGGTACCCTGCAGTGTACCCCCTTCCCAAAACAAGCTGGTGGACTTCGTGGATAAGGTGGCCCGGCGGCACTTGCTCTCAGGAGAACAGAGGCTTCACAACTGCGTCCATTCCCCATGCGACCCTCTCCGCCATGCCAACCCCACGGGACCGCCCCAACACGTCACCCTCTCCGGTGACCATCACCTACTCCCACCGGTCCCACTCACATACTCGTACTAAGACCAAACAAGGTATCTCCCACCCTGGTATGTGAGCGACCGTACTACTTCTCGTCCATCACTTGGACCGACCAGCCACATGCACCCACAAGGCATCTCCATCCTTGCCATATGGCTGGCCCACATCCCTACACAAGGGCGGACGGCCCCGCTCAGCCAGGCAGAGAAGACCGCACCAAGGGCACACGAACTATAATCTGAACTTTTATTCAACAAAACACCATGACTAGCAAGGGGGTTCATTTTTCCACCGATGTCGATACAAAATAAATACCATTCTCTCTCTCTACAAAAACACCCGGGAAACAACCGGAGAATGCGGCATGGCTCGACCTCTACACTAACCAAAATTCGAAATCAAACCACTATGAACAAGTAAACAACAGCACGCTATCACTCTCCATCATAACCAAAACAGAGGAATTTACAATCTCCAAGACCACGACACTCTGAGGGAACATTCTCTAACTCCTAACTTCCTCCATGATAACCTTCCACATCCAAATGATAATCCAGGACCACATTCTAAATGTGCACTCTCGGCAAGTCTCTCTCCTTATTGATAGTTTTTTTTTTTTTTTTTACTAAGGGGAGGGGTAGGAATATCGGGAAGATGAAACGGGGCAAGGATCATTAAAGGGTCAATAGCTAGGAGTAAGGGTAAGGACCTGGCTCCCTCCGAAAATAAGGATGAATGGAGGAAACCAAGGCTCGCGTGGGCAGGGGCGCAACCCTGAAATAGATGAACACCACTGGGAGTGTGGGGAACATCTACCCGCTACCCGTTAACCTCTTCTTCTTACCTTTCTATGACAGACTTTAGGTACCCGTTCATCTCGGACACCACTCCCTGAGAAATTATTTCGTGTTGGGCTGTACGGACTGGTTTCTTCAGAATCAGAATCAAAGCAACTTACCTCACTACCTTGACTCCGCTTTGGATTATGCACGTCGTCTAACTCCTCTGCAACAATTTCTTCCTTTTCTACAATTTCCCCTTCTTCGTCCACATAATCCAAATCAACATCATGACACTGCACCTCCTCAGCGTCTTCCATTTGCTCATCTGATCCATCTTCAACCGCATCTTCCCTCAGCTCCTCACCAATTTCTTCATGACACTCATCGCCAGCCGCTTCACAAACTTCTTCACTAACCTCTTCTCCAATCTCACCTTCCTCAACACGTTCATCATCAACATCATCGCCATCACGTCCACTACCACCATCAGAACACTGCACATCTTCATCCTCTAGTTGCTCACCTGGTCCGCATGAAACTTCTCTCCGTTCCTCGGAATCCTCAACACTACTTACAGAAGGCGTCTGCACATCTTCACACACTACATCATTCTCACTCACACACTCCACAACGCTGCCCCCAAATTTCTCCTCAACTTCTACCTCATCTACTTCTACCACACTTGCGGCATGAACATCCCCTTGTCCATCCACAACCTCAGAAACACTTGCAGCCCGGACATCCCTGTGTCCATCTGCAACTTCAGACTCTACAGTCTCCCTAACACCGACAACTATACCTTCCTGTGCAGCATCCGCAGACCGCTCTTCTGCCTCTTCTGTCGATTCAACTCCTTGACCACCTTCAGCAACTCCAACGTCCTCAACATTTTCCACCCTGGAATCCAGCTGTCCAGGTTCATGTGCAATGACTAAATTAAATTCTACTGGCGATGGTAAAGCTACACCATCAAGTGACTTCTCATATCCCGGCGTAGGCGATGACGATATTACCGGATCTGGATCCGTCACGAACCGAGATGTAAATACCGGAACAAATTCTGCGGCCTCTGGATTCAACCATGACGTCCTCTTCGAGTCCTGCAACTCCGTCTTAACTGACGTGTCCTTGTCGTCTTGTATTGATCCACAGAAGTTATTCCGCTTTTCTTCTTCTGCTTCACCTTCTTCATCCACTACTCTCTTAGGCACTTGTACTTCCTCTGGAACCTTCAAAGCTTCCTTTTTCTCCAAATAAGAATGACGCCTAACTACCGGCTCCCTGCTGGCCGATGTTTGTTCCCTAACATAATTTCTTCTTCCCCTGTTAATTTCATGTTTCTTTGTTTTCTGTGCTGTAGCTGTTGTTACCGTCTTCACACTTGCCACCCCCTTGTAGCCTCCATCACTTCCGGAATATTCAGGCTTTCTAAGCGTCTCTTGGGTTCTCCTCCAACCACCATGTTTGTCCCTTTTGGCTCTTCCTGATGAACCACTGGAGTATTGGACATCTGTAGCATCTCTTCCCCGGGACTCGTCAACCTCCTGGACCGTTCTTGAAACCACACACAGCCGTTCAAGGTCCGCAAAACAACGTGGACGGTCCGCGAATACCAAACGAGATCTCTCTTGGGGATGCAGTCCTTCCAGAATCGCTTGTATGACTTCGGTCTCGGGCAACCCCAACCTTAACACCCGGGCAGCTTTCCGTATATCGTGCACGAAGTCCCCTAACGCCTCTCCGTTGGCCTGTAGGCGATAGAATCTTTCAAGCTTAAGCTGGGCACGTCGTCGAATGGGTAGGAAGAAGTTCAACACCTCCCCATGGAAAGCATCAACACTGTCACCCCGACGCAGAGTTTTGGTGACCAGCTCAGCCAACGTACCCCGGCAATACGGGTATATAAGAGACAAGACCTCCCCATCGGACACCCCCGGGAAATCTGCCAACTGCAGAACAAGATCTAAGAAAACCAGCAGCTGGTCCTCATCAAATCCATTCACCACCGGAAACTTCTGGAGAACGCCTGAAAGAGGGTGGGGCAATTTCTGATAGCATACCGCCGCCAGAATTGCACAATCCAAAACAACAATAATAAAACAAATCCCCACTAAACACCTAACACAAACATAACCTACAAAAACATATTCCCAAAAATTAGAAAAACCCAAGTACTGTCCTTCCTTTGAGTGGACCCCCGGGTTCTCTAGCGCTGCGGAGACCTGGCCTATTCTGAACCATCTACGCACACCACAGAAGGAGACAAGTGACAACCAACAATACTGAACACACACAACATCAAACATCAATCCGACACACACGTCTCACCAACACATAACTCACAAAAAAAAACAACTAACAATCAAAATTCACAATTCGGTAATTTAGTCGGTGACGGTACCGACTTCTGATCGGGCCATACCGCAACCCCCTAATGTCACACGCTAAACTCCGACCCTGAATCAACATTCCATCATCTAGGCCACCCTTGAGACTCCCCGGCAGTACAAACTATCACATTTTCCAAACACAAATAACCGCCTCAGTGGTGCGACCCGACTCACAAGTTATACAACCTACAACTAGCCTACACGGGCATATACCTAAGAAAACAATGTCACAACAATCGCCTTAATATTTCCGAGTTTGCAAGCCCCGTCACACACCAGGACCCAAGGGTTTAACCCTAGAATGAACCACGCTCACTGCTACCATTTGTAGTATCAGACTTTATAAACCACTCTCTGCGGTACCATTTGTAACCCCTCTTTCCTTTTATGTCTTTTTATAAGTATAAAACAAACTTCTTTTCATTTAATTTTTTTTTTGAAAGAGAAGCCACAAGTTAATTAGAACTAGGCCGGAGCCTAGAGAAGCCAAAATTGTGCCGGGTCCAGTATGACGGGACTTGCAATGAAACTCGGCTGTAATATAACAATAACAGTTTTTATTGTATCCCATCATTCGCTACATGTAGATAAAACTTTATCACATAATTATCACCAATAAATCACAAATATATCATAAATAAATAATCCCCATGTTTTAACAGTGTGGAAAGACAAGATCTGTATATCGTAACAAGTATTTATATATATATATATATATATATATATATATATATATATATATATATATATATATGTGTGTATAGAATAATGTTCAGTAAATATATAATTTTCCCCCATTTTGTGACTAGCTTAACATAGACAAAACATAACAACACGTACAGAAACATAAGGCACATATACTCACAATTATACACCAATATTCTAAACACGAATGCCCCTGGAATGCACCTGCCTTGCAGGCAGTGTTACTACCATGCCCAGAAACCAGCAGTGATAAATGTTTGCCCATCAGCAACCCGTTTCTATAGAACTACATAAAAGCGAAAACCCCAGAAAGGATGATGATCACTCATAACCCATAAGCAAGACCGGACCGCCCATATGTATACAATTCAACTGATAAATGACCCATCATGAGCATATGAACTTTAAGTTCCTTCAACAGCATTAAATAAAAATTTAAAGAAACTACATCACCTGATTCTAAGCAATTGTTATACGGTTCTAAAATGTTAATTTGTTTTACAAATACAGAAGGATTCAATAAATCAGTATATACATTACCAGTAGGAAAATTAATCAGTCGATGCTTTACAAACTTTTTTTGAAAAAAAAAAATCAGACAGTATATGTTTTACAAGTAAAAAAAATTAATCAGTAGATGCTACAAGTGAAAAAGTTAATCAATATATGTTTTACAAGTAAAAGAAAAACAATCAGTATAGACTTTTGTAAGGTACAAAATCAATTAGTATATGCCCAGAAAAAATGTGCAAATTCTTTTCTATTAAAACCCGAATGGCTATATAAATATATACAAAATTAAATTACAATAAGAACGGTTGTGCCCCAGCAGCTGTGGGAGCGCGCCAGCATGCGCTTAACCAAGTTGACAGGAATCATACCTGCTCCAAACTGCACCAACTTGTGCCAGGCAAAAACTATGTCCCTTTTTATACCCCAGAAAACAGCCAAAAAGAAAACAAAAAAACACCCCAGCCCTTAAATGTTAAACCCAAGGTGAATTTAATATTTACTCCATTCTGTTCCAGCCGGAACAGAATTCCTAACATGTCATATAAATTTTGTAAAGAGTAAGATGATGAATATATGCAAACTGTGAAAATGTCTAAGTGTACAAATATCTCCGGCACGCTCCCCCAGTGCAGCACACAATTACAAGCATTGAACTTATTGTTAGGTAATTCAGTTATTAAAGTGTTCTTTGAAATTAACTCATAATGTTCAGAATGATGATCAGCTGACCCCCTTTATAGCAGACTGTCTGGCCACGTGGGCACATGGATTCAAAAGATTTTTACAGTAAAACAGGTGCACTGCCGGCCCGGCCCCAAAAGGAAAATAAAAGAGTGCATATCACCTTAATTGTGCTGACTCAGTGTTACATCTTGATCAGGTCACCGACTCCTTCTCCGAACAGGATGGTTTCTAATGGTCCATGGCTGATGCGGATGGAAGTCAATCAGCAAGGCCAAATCTCCGACTTAATCGAGAACCTGGGAGTCTCGTAAGTTTCAGCCAGCCATAATAGTTGAAGAAAAACTAAGCAGTAAACTATTTGGAGACGAGAGTCGATGTATCTCGGAGCCAGACGGTGAATAGACTACAGCTGATACCGACTGACGAAGCCGACCCTTCCTACGGTTGCGCGCGCAGCCTTAACGGTTCGTACAAAGTTCAGTACACCCGCCCCTTTGCTCTCGCGTTATATTACCATTAAATATTCCACAATTTTCGACGGCCGGCATCGGGCCGGCACAATTGTAAGAATGATGTAAAGCTTTTAATTTTGAATAATAATGTTATAGTGTATGATGTGAAGGAAGCCTACTCTTGTATATTAAAGAATGATAAAGCTGTAAGGGAGAATGTAATTTAACTAAACTGTTAGTATAAAGAGTGCCAAATAAACTGACTACTAACCAATAATAGTAAAGAAACCAACTTTGTTGTTTATGAACAAATAATAACATAGTTAGTAAGAATTTAATGTAAATCAAGAAACCCTTCATATTCTGTAGAAGATAGATAGGGACATTATCAGATAAAAGGCATGTTTTAAATAACAAAATGTATAATGAAAGATCATACTGTATATTAGAATTAAGAACCAATTGTTACATGTTATAAGAATTAATTCATTTTATAGTAAGAAGTAAAAAATAATCACAGATACCCAAACCAATGTTAGGCCTATTATATCAATTAAGGGTTTTATAGGAAAGTAAGGTTTGTAATTATGATTGATATTATTAAAACGTTTATTAACAGCATAAAAACATTTTTACGAAGGAGAAAACAAAAGATTGTAATAAAAATATAACTTGTAAAAATAATGTATTAGCCTAGGCCAACCGTTAAAATTGTTCATTTTATTATTAATGTAGGGAAATATATCATGTGAGGTCTTGAAATGATCCGACTAAAGTAAGCAGTGCAATGATAATAATATAATAACAATTGTAATTATCATAAGAAACTTACGTTAGTTTTAAGAATTTTATGAATTATGATATAGAAACAACATAATCTCAAAACCAAAAACAGACGCCGTCGTTGATAATGACGTAATTATCGTTGACCATGACGTAATTATCAACCAATTGGAATTTTATGTTTGGAGTGTGTGGACCCCGAAGGAATGATTCTCGACACCAAAATCAGACGCCGACAATCAAATAATTCAGAGCATCGCTCGCATTCTTGTATCATCATCCAGAGTATTAACAACAGCTCTCCGCGTCACTTTTAATCTCAAACTCATAGTACGAATCAACTTCAAGGAGGTTAGGTGCCCCGTGTAAACAAGAACATAACCCAGAAAAAATATAAAGTGTTGTGAGTTAGTGGTGACATAATAAGGGCAATAAAGTGAATTATTAAGTGAAATGTGAATAAGAACTAGTGAATAATAAAAGGGAATTATAGTGTAAAATTATACAAAATATAACAGATATAATGGTAAAGTTGTGATTTATACTAAGAGGATAAGAAGAAATCAAACTAATCAACAATTCCGAAGAAAAGAGAAAGATAGTTTTTCTGTTCTATTTCAATTCTATACGTTTTTTAAGTTCTATTTCAGCCATAAATTAAAACTTTTAACGACATAACAAATAAAATAATATATGACAAAAACATATAAGGTAACATTTTTATAAGTATTAAATAAATACTAAATCCTTTATTAGTGATCTAACTTCTTTGAACACGTGCTTCAATAAAGAAAAAAGACTTTTAAGTTAGGAGTATTCGCAGGTGTAAAGAGACACATAATTTACTGCTAAACACGAGCAGTATTAGTGAAAAAAGAGAAATAACCAAACACTTTTAGAACGGTATCATAAAAAATAATCTTTGTATGTTAAGATTGGTTCACGAAAATAAACTAAGATTTGTGATGTAGTTATTCATGAGTAGTTAGAAGTCCGCTAGGCGGCGCTTGTTCATATTTTACATTTGAAATAATTTTGTTTTCTTTCCTCAGTAATGTTTTTCTGTCGGTTACTTTTCTGTGTTATTAAAGACCTTTATAAATGAAATACTACAGGCCCCAAAATATGATCAGCGTGTTGTAAAAGTAAATGGCAATTGTTTTGCATTGATTACAAAAAAAATACTAGTAATAATAGGTGCAATTCTATATTTATTATCACCACAGTTAAGTATAAAGGGAGAAGTACTAAAGGAAACCTATATATATAGGCTCACAAATCTCTCGAATGTGTGTGTAACTGTAGTTACAATATAACACCAGTCCTATAGTATTACAAACGGTTATGATATTGCGTAGATTCATGCGGCGATTTGTTAATCCTTAATACCACACTTGACGTTCTTTGATGTATAAAACGTTTACCACCAAAGAATTCAGCATTAAACTTAACTAATCTCTTTAAACCTTAAATTGTATAATAATCAACTGCACTTGAGCAAATGGCTTTGGTGTCAACAAACTTGAGTGACTCTCACGTACAGTCCACAGATCATATTGCATTGTAGCGTGTCGTCTGTAGGCGAGTTCAGTTTCGACTACAGTAAATAGAGGATTTAGTATTTTCCACGAGAGACAGAAAATTGGCATGACATCATTGGCGAAAGTACAGGTTATGCGGGCAGCTATTCGACCTTCAAACCGACCTAACTCCCTCTATTAGAGGCAGACATGTTAAATTATTCATGATTACAAGTGATTTCAGTTTCACAGGCTTGTGATATCTGCGTAATCAGTGGCAGCGTAGAAATTGTATTCTGTTCCCCTCGGCAATCCCGTCCGTCATGTCTGTTGTTAGCTTTATGTGGGTGCCAGTAGCCTGTGTGAATATCTACGAGCGTGAGAGCATCTGTTTTTATATTATCAGATTGTGTTATAGGCAGATCCTATTTTCTGTCAATATTAATTCTTCTCATAATATTAGTTCACCATCGTCGGCGACGTCGTAATCATCATCATTTAATTATTATTATTATTTAGATTTATACTGTACACTCAAAAACCAAATAAGTACTCTCACAGCATTCACAGAAAATTTGCTGATTTTAGGAATAACAGAGTTCTGTCTTTCGCTAATTGTTCATTTCCAAGATCTTATTTCAAGATACCCTGTACTCCTTACCTCTACAGTTTGGGAAGAGCATTACAGTCCTAAGTTATTACGTTTCACTGTTAACTATTCCATCACAAGTGCATAAGGGACGTTCTTGTCCAAGGAGAAGGTACAAAGACGTAAGGTTCATGTGCCCAGTTCGAAGTTTAGTGACACAAACTTGTTCATGATGACTGCGAACACCTATCATTTGTCAATTACCGACATTCTGTTTGTTCGTTACGGCTGCACAAAGTTTGTTTGTTATGCAACAAATTCCACGTCTACTGTTCCACATTAATAATGGTAGTTGTGGGTACTACCTTTGCGTCCTCAGTACGTATGGCAATTGGACCTCTAGCTGGCTGCAACATTTCTGGCTACACCGTCAATTTCTTCATTACCTTAGATACCTATATTTCCGGACACAAAAACAAAGAAAAAATCAAAAGATGGATCTAAGTTATCTAGACTAAAACACCTATGCTATAGGTGGTCAATTCCTTTATCTGTTACTGTAGGGGATCCACTGTGCCTGGATTGTGTAAGACAGATAGAAAGCTCGGTGAATCCGTACAATTGACAAATTTTTTCTCAGTTAGGTTTCACAGTATTGAAGAGCTTGCCACAGTGAATAATGACAATGTCACGCTGAACTGACGTTGTTCGGCAATGTATACGCTCGCTGCCTTAGGCACCCTTGACTACACATGCACTATCCACTCCGCTTTCCGTCTTCGACCCATCATATATACTATGCTATGATCTTCAACGTATTACTCTACGACTGATATAACAAGGGATTTCAATTCTGTTGGAATGCACGATTTTCTGAATCTATTAGCAGCACCCGATCGGCAATTTGATTTACGAAGCAACTAGGGCATCTCCTCGAATGGAAAGTGCCATCGCATCATAGAGTCATGGACATTGTAACGTTCACGGATGTTGACTGGTCGAGTAAACATACAATGGAGGTTATACATTCTATCAACTACGTGTCTCGCAATCAGAACGTAGCGTAAGTAGCCCGGTAACGCTAATACTATAGCCCATATATCTCAGCAATAGTAGTTTTCTCTGAGATGTAATAAAATTATTCCTGCTTCACAGTGCTAAATGCTAAGTTCATTTTATTAACTTAACGCTTGGATGCGGATCCAAGTTTATTAAGTATGACTTCCTGGCATATAAACACTACACCATAATCGATTTCGGATAACACCAGCACTGTGTACACGTGTAATAAACTTCTCTACCGGTATTCCCTTTCGTATGGGAGATCCACGTGATTGCACTGAATGAGGATTTGCTATAAATTCGTGCTACAGATCGCACAATCGATAGCGAATAAAATATCAGTTCCGACATTGAAATGAGAGATCGCACCATTGTTCGAAACGACAAGCCCAGTACTAGACCTAAACTCTTATTCCAGCTATCTTTGTTCTATTACAAGCTCAAGTTGGACTGTGTGCATTGAAGTTTCCCACCAGTGGAAATGGTAGCTGCTCAACCAGACCCTGTAGGTCTACTACACACCATGTGGCATTTGGTAGTTTTATGCAGCAGACCATCATCCTCAAGAGTGATACGTCCGCCAGGATATGTGTTGCAAAGAACCAACGTCTCCACTAGCGCTAATGTTTGGAACAGCATAACAGCGGAAGGACTCATACCTTGTTTGTTGATCTCGCCAGTCCTTACGGCAATGTACCCATTATAAAATTACGAGAACTATTATACAGTACGAGCATAAACCAGCCTATTATTCAAACTATAAAAGAACTCTATAGGGATACACAAATAAAAATTATAATAATTGGACAAATGGTTTCGAGTGGCTTCACCGTCACAAAAGGATTAAGACAAGAAAACTGAATATCACCAACACTATTTAAAATTTATATAGATAAAGTGCTCAAGTAGTGGAAGAGAAAATGGGGCTCAAGTGCTCAAGTAGAGGAATGGGGCTGCAGACAAATGGCAATATGCTTTTACGGTGCAGCTTGCAACGACCACAACATCACTCAATAAACAACATTAATAGTATAAAAATATACTTACTCACTTGATAAAATTTACTGATAGTTAATTAGGTAAATTAATCCATTAAAGCAGCACTCGGCGAATAATTAATGCAAGTCAAAAATTAAATTTATAACCTAATGTCACCTGAAAATCAAATATTACTGACGCCCAGTGGCAAACCTAAATACCTAGATAATCATGCAGGCATACATACAAACGTGTAAAAACTTATATTATGTAACACTCTTTGAATATACATTAACTGTATGTATTTACGAAAAATATTTCAAATGTTTTTTATAACAAAAACTTGGCAGCGGTGGGATTCGAACCCACGCCTCCGAAGAGACTGGTGCCTTAAACCAGCGCCTTAGACCGCTCGGCCACGCTACCACATGTGAATAAAAATTGCGTTGTTCTAACAGGTGTATTCCAATCTTGTATCTAAACATTTTTACATTGTTCAATTAACCATTCACATTTACTGTTTACCTTCTTTTGTAATCCTCTACGCAGATACACTTCTCCATATGTTCATTTTTGTCCATGTAGCTAGGTCAATTGCCCCATAACAATTTGCTCCTAAAAGTAATAATTTCTGGCATAAAGAAGGTTTAGTTAGTTAAAATAAAAACAACATAATACTCTAAAAGGTCGCTGTTTTAATATCCTATTTAAATATGCTCTATTTATGAAATGTAGTCAACTTTATTAACTAATTTATAATACTTATTATAACAACTTATTAATTGAGAATTGTATTATAAGTTTATGCAGTTACGATAGTACATTTCATTTACTATTAATTCAATAGCAAACTAGTTATTTAACTTTGAACGGATTACAAGAGTGTTTATTGTTATTTCTACTACAAATGTGTGTAACCTATAATAACGGGCTAACATTCAACAATACTTCCGAAGCGCCGAGACGTTTGAAATTCCAATACAGAACAAGTTATTTTCCACAATAGGAAAAAAGAAGATAAATACTTTCAGCTTTCTCCGGTATATTGAATGCTGAACGCAGCTACTGAGGTGCGGACCTTAAGGAGTAATATACGGTAGTCTCTACTGTTCCGAACAACAAATCTTGTAAATATTACTCTATAGAATATGCACCGGTAAACATATTCAGGTTACTTGTCAATATTTACATAGTGAAGAAATAATAAACATAAGAAAAGCGTCTCTTTTTACCATTTTTAAGTTTCTAATTATTTTTAAATTACATTCAAACATTCCTGCCCACCATAAAACGCATTCCTACCAAGTCCAGTAAACTGCTAGAATATCTTACTTTACGTATATTATATTTTACTTGTAAGTAGATAAAACTTTATTTGACTATAACTTATTACACAAAGTATGTAGTAAAGTAGATTAAAGTTTTATAATGACGTGGTTTTATAAATATAAATTTACTTTTTATAGCCAAAGCCAAACAGTAGTTGAATACTTCGGCCATCACTTAAACTCTAAACTGACCTGGAAAACCACGAACAGAAAATAAAAAATTAGATTTAACTTTAATGGAATTGACTGGCTTATAGATAACCTCATGTATCTGTAGATAATAAACTACATATCTATAAAACTGTTCCCAACCCATACGTTCTTATGGAATCGACTTTGGAGCTGCGTCACCAAATCTAACACAGCCATCGTACCAGCTACCGTGTATGCCCCGTTGTCTGTGTCCAACCTCATCTTACATACAGACTACCATATCCCATACGACCGTGAAGTCATTCACGATCAAGGCACTAGACACCACGCAACACTTGAGAACCATTCTAACCTGCTACCCATGCCACTTCTCCAGCCCCCAATTAACAGTAGATTAAGAAGACATTGGACATCCGACCTTTAAGGGCCACGAGATGATATCGCTGGATGGAACACCTCATCATGCCATTCAGTTATACATTTAATAAGTTTGTACAATAATTACCAGATTAGTTTATGGAATCCAAAGCTAACAAACTGTAAAGCCAATTAATTTTATATCCGTATTTCAATTAAATAAAAGAGTAACTGCCACCTCGTTCTTTCAGAGTTCCTACTTTTATCTTGCACTGAGGCTTTATGAGACGCTGGAAAGATTTTTACAGTGTTCAGTTCGCCAGCTCTATATTAATTTCACAACTGTTGCTTCAATTATTATTAAAATTGTTATTAATAATGTGTATTAATTACTATTATTAACTGGTAATTATTATTTTAATTATTGTTAAACAATAATTATTTTCTGTTTCTCAGAAGAGGGTACATAAATATCGCTGAAACTACATGAGTTCTTTATTCTCTTACTAACGAGGTAATAACACTTCGCATGATTTTATTAAGCTGTATAACGTTACACTATGAAAAGTAGTTTGATTCTTTTTCATCCTCAGCGTTTTGGCACTTCCATAACTCAAGATAACTTCGTGACCGTGAATCCATCTTAGAGTCGTTACAGGCTACAAATAACGATATAATTTGATAACCTTCCAAAATGTAGGAGATCTTAATTTCATCGGAAGGTAAAGTAATCAGTTGTTTAGACTGCAGCAAACAATAAGAAAGAAAAATATCTCAAGAAACAATCCTTAACTCTTGGTTCAATTTCAGTAAGAAACGGTAAAAAGAATAGAGAAAAAATGAGTGTACATTATAGAGAAATATCTGGACATAGTTCTACATCTGTCACCAAACATTCTACAAGGGAAAGTAAAAAGACCCTTAAGGTTCACGCTTAAGCGATGCAGCATGACATTTATAGTTACGAAATAACAGCGTAGATGATCTTTAATTCGCTCAAATAAATTTACAAAGAAAGAGGTCTTTTCTTTATGTAACAGAACGAGAATGCTTAAATATCATCTGAGCTTTAGATAATGGCACTCCACCTCTGATACAAATGTATTTAGTGCCATATTATTGAGAAACAGAGAGAGTTTAAACGTCTTGTTCCCTCCTTTTCTCGCAAACTTAAGCAGGGAACAGATGGATGACTGCATTCTCAAGTGAGGCGTTAATAGCTCTCAGTTAAAAATTGTATTCTTTTAAGTCTTTCTGACACAACACTCTTTCTTTGTTTCTTACTAATACTTTCTCATCTGTAGCCTAACATCTAATAACATTTTCGAGTAAGTTTCAATTCGGCAAACCTGAGTCACCGGCTACTGCCTCATCTACGTAAAGAGTACTTTTGTTCCCCAAGCTCAAAAGAATGATTTACTGTTTTATGAAAAAGCTTTTAATAATATCATTAGAGAAAAGGTGTCGAAATAACATTACAAACAGTAAACTTGATACCAGAAATTAAAATAATATACTAACAAATTTAGGTGATGTTCCATAAATAAAAACTGATAAATACACGTTTTACAAAAGCTTGACGGATACTAAATTTGTACCCTACATTATGCAATACTCATTTGCTCAAATAAATTTAAATTTCAGTTGAACACATGAGTGCATTGAGTCACAAGTAAAACATTCATTCATTTCCGTTACAGTTTCACTCCGACAATCACGAATAAAAGGATCTACAATTGGCAAACCATGTTGTGAATGCAATTTGTGGTGATCAGGGAGCTAAAATGTTAGTTCAAAAAACTTAAGGCAATGGTACTTCTATGTGACCATCGTATTCGACCTTGCAAGTGAACAATGTGGGACAAGTAAGTCCTTTCAATTATCCAGAGTTAACAAGTCACGTGACTATGAGAACTCTGAGAAGTAGAATAAATAAAAGTGGTAACAATGTCTGTGGAACAATGAATAGATAATTAAGGAAAAGACTAACACAGAAATTATTGGTATACTATGTTGTTAATGTGAATAAGACAATTGTACGCCACTTTGTTTACAGAAATATTACAGTAAATGTTAACATTACTTATGTAGTCAAACAGTCAGCCGTTCAATCAGGTGTCTCGTATTTCAAACAGGCTTACATTAATATTATTTAATGAAGCATACTGACAAGGATACATATTGTACTAAACTGAAACAACATGAGTAGGCCTACGTAATTCAATTCACAAACAACAAAAGCCGCCTTACTTCCTTACATATGTTAATATACGAAGTAATGATATTAAAGATATCCTGTAGTAATATAACACCAAATACTTCTAAATGGATGTTAGTAACATAATAACACTAGATGTTATACCCGCGGCTTCGCCCGCTTTATCTTTTTCCTTTAATTGACATTTTTTTAAAAGACAAGTTTTAAAAATCATTATTCGTCAAATAATCTTTTTTTTGTGTTTTCTGCGCAGCTTTGTTTCTATTTAAAGGTTTTTAACCGCGTTATTATGCGCTGTCATATGTTATTCACGCTGTCATTTTTGGGGGCTAAAATGGCACGTTCACAAAGCCATTAATGGTTTTTAAAGTAGGTTGCAAGTTAGGTTCCACATAACATTTTTTTAAATCCTTAATAAAATTGATGTTGGTCGCTTGGATACAGGGATATTGAAGAGTTACTACACATCGAGAAGTGAAAATATCGGTATGGAGAACCATACATGACTTCCATATTCTAAGATTTATATTTAAAATCATTTTCAGCCAAACAGCCAGGGAAGGAATTTTAACAAAAAAATACTTCTTTGTTGCCAATAACGTAGTACACATATAAAAAAAAATTATCCCCTCCCCCTTCAACTATAATTTTGATTTATAGAAAATTACCCCCAGCCCGTTCAACTACCCTCTTCATTTATAGATATTTCATCTACGTTTCTACAGTGGATTATTAAGATCTTATCAGGATACTTTATCAAAATTAAGTACTTTACTCATGTTACAACAAAAAATGTTTCTGGTAAACTGCCCTTTCCCCGTAACCGATCTTCACCAAAATCAACAGACATTGAGTTCTCTATAGCTCAGGCACATATGTAAAAAATTATTTGATTCTGTTTGAATTTACGGCAGTTATGGTTCGTCATATAAAAAATTACCCATGTTAAAACATAAAACATGAGATTTATAAAACATATCTAAGATTTATATTTAAAATCATTTTTGAAATAAAATATTTTCATAGAACCTACTAACGCTGGGGAAATCTGAGGAGCCAATCAGAGTTGGGCCTACCTGTCACTCTGCTGAATTTGGTGGAAAGCCCTGTCACTGTCGTCAAAGTATCAGCCTTGACAGGGTCCTCTTTTTCTGCAAAATGGGAGAGGCTTGAGATGGAGTGAGTGACATGGTCCCCACCTCAATGAAGAACCCATTGTTTTATAAAAATATATTTAAATTTTGAAAACTGAAAATTCTTTTCTTGTAAATATTTATATTTTATAATCAAAATGACTTTATTTTTGTTACCTGGCAAAAAAATTATTTTATTTTCAACAATTACCATTGTTTCAAAAAGTTTAAATAAATTTTCAAGTACTTTACTCTTGTTAAAACGTAAAAGGTTGCAGGTAAACTACCCCTTTCCCTTAACCGATCTTCACCAAAATCTAAAGACCTTGAGTCCTCTACAATTCACTGACATATGCAAAAAATTATTTGATTCTGTTTGAATTTGCGGCTGTTATCGTTTGCCATAGAAAATACGCTTGATAAAAAACGTTGCAGGTAAACTACCCCTTCCCCTCAACCGATCTTCACCAAAAACAACAGATCTTGAGTACTCTACAAATCAGGGCTGTATGCAAAAAAATATTTGATTCTGTTTGAATTTGCGGCTGTTATCGTTTGCCATAGAAAATACCCTTGTTAAAAAAACGTTGCAGGTAAACTACCCCTTTCCCTTAACCGATCTTCACCAAAAACAATACGTCTTGAGAACTCTACAATTCAGGGCTTTATGCAAATAATCTTTTGATTCTGTTTGAATTTGCGGCTGTTATCGTTTACCATAGGAAATACCCTTGTTAAAACATAAAACGTTACAGGTAAACTACCCCTTTCCCTTAACCGATCTTCACCAAAAACAATAGGTCTTGAGAACTCTACAATTCAGGGCTGTATGCGAAACATTATTTGATTCTGTTTGAATTTTCGGCTGTTATCGTTTGCCAAAAAAAAAAATTTCCCTTGATTAAAAAAAACCGTTGCTGGTAAACTACCCCTTTCCCTCAACCGATCTTCACCAAAAACAATAGGTCGTGAGTACTCTACAAATCAGGGCTGTATGCAAAACATTATTTGATTCTGTTTGAATTTGCGGCAGTTATCGTTTGCCATAGAAAAAAAATCTACAGACACAGACACACACACACACACAGACACACACACAGACACTTTTCGGAAAACGACTTTTTTTCATGTTTTGAGTGTAGTAGAATCAGAATCTGCAATAATCTCGAACACGATTTTTTTTGCCATCACCATACTTCCATTCCTTAAGGAATATGGAAGTAAAATAAAATTGCTTTTTCAAGACTGCATATAAATATATAAATGTATGTATATATGGAAGCACGCACACCTACATAAATATATGTAGAATCTATAACTACACAACTAGAAAATTGTTATTTAAAAATGTAACTGTTTTGTTTTTTTACCGTATTTATAGTTTCGTTTCACTTAAGTTTATATAAATATTATAAATAGTTATTTAACAGTTATAGGTCTACTTACATCAGGTTGTAGTTCACTGGAACAGTTGGTTTTAAATGTATTAATTTTATTTTTAAGAATTTGACCAATCTTCATGTCTAATCTTCTTCATTTCTCCAATAGTTTTCCATGATGCTTTCTACTACCTGAAAAATAAAACACGGAAGGATACCCGAATGAAATTTTATAAAACCGTGGCTGTCCCCACATTCCTGTATGCTAGTGAGACATGGACACTTGCTAAAAGGGACGACAGAGGATTCAGGCAGCCGAAATGAAATTTCTAAGGGGGGCGCAAGGTTGTTCCCTCTTGGATCGGAGAAGGAACGAGGATATTAGACGCTATTTAAATATTGTATCATTGCACCAGAAGATTGAGGACCACAGAAGGAGATGGTGTGAACACTTGAAACGCATGCCTGATGTCCGTCTACTTGTGGCTGCCTCGCTTTATCACCCTACTGGTAAGAGAGATGTCGGTAGATGGAGGAGGAGATGGGTTTCGGAACAGGTCTAAGGCATAGTCCTTGGAGTGGTGATGATGATCCTTTCTCTACTGCATTTTTTATTTTGCGCTAACTTTCTTCCATACTTTTATCCATTTCATTATTTCCGTTAGTTACACAGTACAATGTATGCACCCCTGTCACTTGTCCCTGATCTTTCTGGTTCCGAATGTTTGCGTTTATCCCCCGTAATGGTCAGCATATAATGTCCGTTATGATTCGGCTTTACAACACACCTCATTGACAGTTTCGTAAAAATTGTCTTTTCTGTTTCTTCTTTGTCTTCTGTCGACATATGAACCGATATCACATTAACATTTTTAAACCTTCCTTCAATCCTGTTCTTGGACATTTTATCACTGATTGCTTCAAAATCTTGCAAGCGATTTCTCGTATTCTTATCTAGCATAAACGCAATACAAAACTGTCTAATTTTCTTCTCCACACCACTGTATAACAGTGTGTATTCGCCAGAGTTATCTATTCTGTCCTTTCCATCATATTTCTTATAATACCAAAAGATTGATTGTATACATCCGAATTTTGCTGGCTACTTCTCTTATCCTTCCTGGCTTCAGCATCGTCCATATATTCCATGTTTCAATAGTTATATCTCTTAGATTTTACTTTGTCTCTCCGAATACAGTTACCATTTCCATTATCTTTCTTTATAGTCATCTGAGGCTGATCGTATAATTTGTAAACAAGTGAGCTCCTTCCTGTGGGAGGTTATTAGCCTCACGTCCATCCCCCAACCTACTGGAGAACTAGGTCATTTGATGTCGGGGTTTCCGTCCCATAGAGGAGCAGATTTCACCACGCATTTCAGGGCCTGAACTGTCCATTACTTTTTTTTTATCAGTTTCCTTCACCTAGTCTTTAGGATTTGTCTCACATGGTAGTAGGTCATAAGGCAACACCAGGCAGTACTTCTTTAACGACGAAATCTCCTCGCGATGTCATATCTCCGACATTGGGTCTGTGAGGCCAGGTACTATTACGCCACTGACATTCCTCCTCATCCTGCTAAAGCTACCGCCTTGGTCCAGTACTAATTACTCGTGCCATCCCTTACTCGCAGCTGGCCCATTTATCTAAAGATTATCTTTACAAAACACATAAACCTAACATATGATGAATTTTGACATACAAATTTCGGACACTGACACAAATTTACTTTCTGTCAAGAATGCTGAGAATTACATATTTTTGTTACACATGACACGTAAAAGTCCCAGCCAATTCCGTGACTTTATGTTAATACGGGGCTCTCTACAAGCATAAAATATTCCCTCTAACACTTCGGAAAAGTTCTCTTCACAAATTTATTTCTTGCACAATATAAAATGTATAAAATGTTTATATAATACAACTAACATTTATATGCGAGACTTGGGCTTCAAATTCGAAGAAAAGATTCTTCTTTCCCGGGCTGTTTTTTAGTCCCAAATTTGATTAAATTAAACGACAGTAGAGATTATCATAGCAAACCGTTGATTACTGCATGAATTGTGATGATGTGTTACTACAAACCCTTATTCTAATTTATCGAGTGTACCAAAGCGATTATATTTTGTTGTATGGTTCTAAAAGGGTTCAGTATAACCTCGATACTGTAATCGGTATGTATACTATAATTAATTATTTTCTAGTCGGGAATAGAATAAAGACCATTTGCTTAACAGATAAAAAAAATTGTAAATAGTGTCTTACTTAAACGCAATTTACCCATAAAAGATGACATTAAATGAAGCGTTGGTAACAGAGGTAGACAGCCAAGCAACAGTTTCATAACTAATTATTTACGTTGAAATTCACGTCAAAATCCTATACCCGCAGTAAACTACCAACGTTCACCAATAACATGAAAAAAGTTAATTGTAAATTATGAATGGTCTCAGAGAGATAATGAATAAAAAATTTTGTCATTTCCTGCGCACAGTAAGTAGGCCTAAACTTTCTGTTTCATGAAGATTGTTTCTCTCATCAACAGAGAAAGCAAGCAATAAAAGTTATTTGTAGTTGTAATTTCTTTTATTCTTTATAACAAATTTTATATTAGCAAAAAAAGTACGGGTATTAGTTAAAAATTAATTCTTTACTTGACCACGACAAGCTAACTACACTGTTGTTGATATATACTTAATACTTTACTTAATACATTTAATATTTATAAATAAATTTACCTCAAGATATACCTTTTTTTTCGTTATTAGGAACATGTTTCGGGCACCATCTTGCACCCATCCTCAGCCTTCCGGTTTTTGTGTCTGGTGAAGTATATATGTGTTGGTTGACTATTATTATTGTGGCTTCCTGTTGGCTTCTGGTACTTCAAATTGGTTTTATTGTGTGTGATTGTGGTGTATGTGTTAGTTTTTTGTGTATTTTCAATGTTGAGTGCTTTGAATATTGTGTCATGTTTTGTATTGATTTGTATTTGTTCAGGTATTAGTTTGTTTTGTGTTTTATGTTTGTATATCTGTAAATTTTCCCAAATGTTTATTATGGTGGCTTTGTGTGGTATATGTTTTATTAGTGTCACATTGGTTATGTCTGGGAATTCATGTTCTGTGCTGAACTGTGTTCAGCTTTTAATACCCCCCCCCCCCGTTCTCAGTCGCATTTAAAACTCGCGCGACTGCCACGGCTTTGTGATCGCGCGTCGTCGTAAAGTGAGTGAGTCAGATTATTTGTCAACCGCGGCGACGAAATCAGTTCGTTCCCGTACAGTTGATTGTGGCTGCAACATGACGGGGTTAGTTTTCGTGGTTAAAATACGCAGTCGAGTCTCTCTCATTTCTCATCTTACACTCGACTGAATCATTTCGGATTGGCGGCATTATTTTCCTGTATTCGTTCTTCTACTAGCATGGAAGTGTAGTTCTAAAGTGTCCCAGGGTTCTCGGACCAGCCGATGAAGGGGTGTCGGAGGATGACCGTTCATCTGTCATCCTCTCGTGCAGAGAAAAGCATCTAAGGTCGTCGACGCCGCCAGTCACGAACAGCCCACAGATGAGGATCCAGCTCCAGAAGTAACCCTACTGTCATCACCTGTGTATCTGAACCACATACCCGGATAAAACTAAAGATGGAAAACTCAGGTGGGATCTTTCTGTATAAATCATTTCTTCTGACATCTACTACTTTCCTCCAGTTTAATCTGCAGAAACTATGTGAAAATAGACTTATAAATTGTAAAATCATGAAACATTAACCTGTAAAGTTTGGTGTGAACATGCATCAGGCATGTGTGAAACTGTAGTCTGCTTTTGTAAGATAGGATCCCATACTGAATTAATTGTGATTTTACATTATTCTAATATTTATATTACTCATGTAAAGGAGGAATATTTACACACACACACACACACACACACACACATATATATATAAATATATATCTCTGAGAGAGTAACTTAAATTCAGTCACATGTACACTGTTTAAATATAGCTGGGTATGAGTAGGTGATACGAGTCCCCTTATATAGCTTTCCACCTTACATAATCTAGTGGGATAGATGATTAACCTCCATATTTCGGGGAAATGAATCTTAAAACGGGTTTAATAAATTCTTAATTCTGTCCTCATGATTTTTTCCTGAGCACACCGACACTGGAGCTGGGTTCATTATGAATTACTGTTATCACACTTTACAAGGGGGCATTGGGTTAATTTTGGTTGAATTGGTGTTGCACTTTGGGGATATATTGATGTGGTGTTACCAGCAAGGGGGTTTCACCCAAGATGATTACTGGAATTAATTGTGGGTATTATGTGTATGTTAATGTGTTGTGGTATATGTATGTATATGTACATTTTTCTCAAGGGGGTTAATAAGGTGTAACTGTATAGTAGCACATGTGTGAATTGTTAAATGAGCTGGCTGATCCAATGCATTGGTACTTAAGAGATCTCAATGAGATAATTCTCTAATATCTTATAAATAATTGGTGTATAAATAATAATATCTTATAAATAGTTGATGCCGTGTTGTATTTGCATATCTCTAAGCATATTAGTCAACTTAAATGTCTGTATGAGTTGCAACCTCAGAGTATTCAACAATCAGATTCAAGTGTACTCAATTAGTGTGTAGATACACATTGCTGGACGCAAACTAGTGTATGTAAAAGAAAAATTAAGCCATCTTACTATCAGCAATTGTTATGTATTCATGAGATCTAATAACTGAATTCCATTCAATGGATTAACTATTTGTATGTGTTGCAACTGAAAGGAATTAATAACAGCTTTAAAGAGTATAATTGTTATACAATCTCAAATTTATAATTTTTATAAATTTATAAAAGAAACAAACACCAATAAATAACAAACTTGTTATTGTTATATGAATATTTCATTCTGCAAGTCCTGTCACCACAACCAGTAGACATATTTCAAATGGTAGCTTGGGTTCCAGCACATTTTATGCTTCCTCTAGGTTGAGTGCCTAGTCTTAAATATTAAGTTACTTCCCTCAAAAAAAAAAAAAAAAAAAAATTACAAAAAAGAACTTACACAAATATGGGGGAGGTTTCAGTCCTGTGTTTATTGCATATGTGGTTAAATTGGATTTATATATTTCTGGTTTTTTGTATGCGTTTAGGTGTTCAAAATAACGTTTTTTCAGCTGTTTTTTTCTTTGTCCTATGTAACATTTATTGCAATCTTGGCATTCAATTTTGTATATACCGTTAGTTGTTGTATTATCTTTGTTGTGTGGGCTATTTAGTTTTTGTATATTATTTTTATTAGTTTTGTATGCTACTTTTACGTATATCTGTGTTTTTAAATAGTTTTGTTAGTTTTGTCATTTTATTATTTATGTATGTGAATGTGGCCCATTTTTTTACTTTATGGCTCATAAATAATTACTGAATAATGATGATCCACTTCCACTTTTTTTAAGAGAAGTTTAAAATAATTATAAAAAAACAATATTAAATGTTACGAATTATTAAATCCGTTTAAATTTTATTAATTACTCTCCAAGCCCAATACCAAATACTAAATAATGATCCTTTCCGATTTGGGACCAATAAATTTTGTACAAATCCTTTATTAAAAGTTTGACAAAAATTCCATTAAAATTTATGAAAAAATTTCAAATCATCGTGAAAATTCAAAAACGATGAAAAAGACTAAGTTTCATTTTGCTTCATGTTGTATCCACTACTTACAAATTCAACACGTCAGTCGTGGGTAGATTACTGTAGTTTAAATCTAAGTCTAATTTACGTAATTAGATTAAGGTTGCTACTCACTATCACCATCGTCTTGTTCGTTACTATGTCTCTCTCTCTCTCTCTCTCTCTCTCTCTCTCTCTCTCTCTCTCTCTCTCCTCTCTCTATCTCTTTCTCTCTATCTCTCTCTTTCTCCCTCTCTCACCCTCTCTCTCTCTCTCTCTCTCTCTCTCTCTCTCTCTCTCTCTCTCTCTCTCTCTCTCTCTCTCTCTCTCTCTCTCTCTCTCTCTCTCTTTCTCTCTCTACATTGCTCTTAACAGTTTTAATAGTAATTATTATCGAATACTAGAATGTTGATATATAGGGCTACGTAATATTTGGTTAACAAAATTAAAATAATAATAATGACATATCCTAATAACATAATATTAATTCTTATTCTTCTTATTATTATTATCATTAAATTTTAAAAACTATGCTGCTCACCTAGAAAGTACCATCGTTATATGTAACAGATTAGCAGATTGGCAGACGGTTCTAAAATTCTAAATATTTTTGCTGTTCACGAATTTTTAAACATATCTCTGTACGTAGAAGACTTGTAAAACCAGTTGACTTCTACAGTAACAACTGGATATACAGTTTAAAAATCAATCACAATTATCAGAATTATTAAAAACATTCTTTATATATACTGGGTTACGTTACGTACGCGTGCGAGCAGTGTGTGCGTGTGTGTGTGTGTGTGTGTGTGTGTGTGTGTGTGTGTGTGTGTGTGTGTGTGTGTGTGTGTGTGTGTGTGTGTGTGTGTGTGTGTGTGTGTGTGTGTGTGTGTGTGTGTGTGTGTGTGTGTGTGTGTGTGTGTGTGTGTGTGTGTGTGTGTGTGTGTGTGTGTGTGTGTGTGTGTGTGTGTGTGTGTGTGTGTGTGTGTGTGTGTGTGTGTGTGTGTGTGTGTGTGTGTGTGTGTGTGTGTGTGTGTGTGTGTGTGTGAACAGTAATCAGTATTTATATATCAAAAACACAGGATGAGTTTAGATTTGACTCTAAGTAGACTTTAATTTGTTATGTTGACAACGTTATGCAGTCTCTTTGTACATTCTGTCTGTAATGCTTCATATGATTAAGTGAATCAAAAGTAACTTTCGTCAGAACCTCTTTTCGTAGTTTTTAAAAACATTGTTGTAACTACTTCTCTTGGCTTCTTTCAATCCAGTCACGTTCATAATACCGAACGTGGGTCCAACAAATCACAGAACGAAATCAGACAGAACGTAAAATGTTATCGGTTCTAAGAATTCAACAAAGCGACCTTATTTATTTTGTTATAAATATATCCAACAGCAGGAGTGTATGATATATGTGGATTATATTGATCAGCGTATATCGTACGTAATAAATTTACTTATTGTGTTAACAATGTATTGTCAAATACAACAGACGACATGAAGTTATAGTTTCTCCTTTACAGGGTAAGAAAAAGAGTTGCAATATACTCTCCTGCTCAGTCTGTGCCCTTGTTATGGAAACAGTGAATGCCATGAAAATGCCCATTGATCAACACACAAAAACAGTTAATTGCAGCTGCTACTTAGTCAGTTCTGTCTGTACAATATGGTAGGGCGTGATTTCTTAATATTTCCCCATTTAGTTTAACTTCATCCATTAACAGTTCAAGGTCACACGGTGTGTTTCCATAGATCCAAAATATAGTCTAGATGTTTAAGTTCGTTTACTGTACTGTAAAAGGCGAGGTCCGTGCCACAGCAGTTCAGTTCTGTGAATCGACTTTATGTCGATTGATGCGCAACGTAGTCAGCTTACGGAGAAGATTTGTTGCAAATATAATAAAACCAGTCTGAACATACATCATTTAGGGGGTCAGCCACTGATTCGAAAAACGAAATCTTGCACCGCATGATTTCCACAAAATGGCACTCCGGAAACTGGTCAGTGCCCCGTGGTATGTACTTAAGTCACGTCACACAGAGGAACCACAAGGTGTCTTCTGATACGACAGAATAACAAGGTTCAAGATGACCAGGTTTAGAACCAGACTAAAGAGTGCATCCCAACGAGCTGCAAAAACAAAATTGTGGATGACACACGAGACACAGGACGACTAAAACAACACAGACAAACGAACATTCCAACTAGAGTTTCCTTTCTTTCTTACCATAAGTGAGTCTTCTTTATTATCAAAGATTTTACCTAACATAACATAAATTATATGCAACAGATTGCACAAAATGATTAAGAAATAAATAGTTAAGTAGATAGCGCCTTATTGTCGCGAGAGGCATCAATGTGTTATTATGTGGACTTGAAAGTGCTTCCCACTACTAGCTAAAATTCAGGTAGGGTGAGCGTAAGTTAATACAATCTTACTAACTTTGCAAACCCAGTACCGAGCATCTTCTGTTTGAAAAAAAAAATAAATAAATGCATGTTAAGTTCCTTCTCAAGCAGATATAGTTTTCATTACACTCAATTTAGCGATTGTTGTTCTTACAGACGCTGTAAATATACAAATAAAGTCAAAAGCAACCTAAGAACAGTATAGGTATTTCCCTTACAACGTGTAGGGACACATAAAACAACAGAGATCAACACACGACAGTGGTGACGATTCAAAATTGTGTCTGCATTGGTAGATTGCATGGTATAAATTATTCATGCTCTCCTTACTGAGAATCGTTGCATAAATTTCCAACAGTATTTTGTTCAGTGAAACGAAGTGCACCTATTTTATAAGTACAATATAACTGCGTCCAGTTTGTCGTTTAAATCAGGAACTGTTCTGGCGCATAGCACTGTCAATTCTTTTGTTCATAACAACAGTAAGCCTATAAGTGTTTTATAGTAACTGTCAACAGACACTCGAGTAAACATGTATTCATAAATTGAAATAAAACTTATAGTTTTACCTTATTTCCTTTCCATCTTGCGACTTCGTTATATGTCATACACGACATGTTTCGGGAAATATGTTCCCATCTTCAGGTTTAAAAACTTTTCGTTCTCACATGAAGAACTTGTCAACGTAAATAAAAACTTTTACTAACATAATTAAAAACACACTACATTAATAACGTACCGCGCGAAGAATCAGTGCGCACTGTTCGGGTTCATAATCGCAACTGTTGATTTCTCATTCGTCTATAATCTGATAAACATGTTGTAACGCAGTATCGTACAAGCTGTTCGAGTTAAACGACAATTGATCGTTGAGCACTAGGTTTTTGTGTGTTCTCGATGCTTTGTAGATTTTCGAATTCTTCTAAAGCGCTCATAATTCGCCCTTTGTTGCAAATATGTAATAGTTTCAAATTTTTGGCGCAACTAGTGTATCTGTGGTTATTATAATCAAATGTAACGCGAAGTTGGAGGTAGTATGTCTAATACTGCCCTTCGGTATGTGTTCACGAAATCTATCTTTAAATTTTCTCCCTGTCTGGCCAATGTAAAACATGTCACAATCATCGCACACAATTTTATACACACCCGAGTTATTTTCAAGTTCTGAATGTTTATTATGTCTGAAGAAATTCCGCAAGTTATTCATGGTTTTAAAAAAATACATTAATGTTTAGTTTTTTAAATACGTTTTTTATAATGTGTGGAAGAAGATTAGTATATTCATAAATTGAATACTTACCCATGGCTTTTGGAGTAATATTCTAACATGAAGAGTTAGCACGAGCAAAATTTTCATACTATTTGTCATAATTCCACCAATTCTGTGTATAGTTATATCCTGTAGTTATCCTCCAATATAGTTGTAGTTATCCTGAATTATGAGTTTTCGAAGGAAATACGTCTTCTTATGATAGTGCTGTATGGTAACCATGTATTATCTATATCATTACTGTTATGATCGCAAAAGAAACGTCAATGTTCGTCAGGAACTGAATATTATGAGTATACTTTATATAACTGCCCAATATCGGCTAAAATGGTTGGAACACCTTAACCGAATGCATGACTGCCGCATTCCCAAACAACTACCGAATTATACGCCGAAATAACGGAGAAGTATGGGGGGCTCCAAACAAGCGTTGTAATGACCAGCTCTAGTCTATCTGGCCTAGAACCGGAAGAAACCATTTTTCGTTTAATCCTTGCTGAAGATGATGATGATTATTACCATTGTCATGACGCAGAACCCTAAATCACCCTAATCTACGTTAACCTGTGTCTCCTCTTTCTAAATGAATTACCACGTACAACACAGAACTAATAAACGAAACATCTCTTGTGACGCATTCTAAAATATTCTACAAAGCTTCGTTCCTATATGACAATCAATAGCATAGATTTCATATAGTTTACGAACTCCTCACATTTACGAGATGGAAACTTTACAATATTTGAATACAATAGGTTTTGCATGTGCAAAATACCATCACACAAAATCTCTGCATTCGACCTTACTTCCTTGTTTTCCTTTTTACGTACCACCTATGTCGAACCGTACTAACATTGTGACGTAGGATTGTGACGTGGGATCTTCACCCAACTTAATATACGTTCTAGTTTCGGTTACTGAAAACACAAACCTACTCGTGTAAAATTATGACTCAGCATAAAACTCCGAAATCCTACTAATTATATAATACTACTATTTATTGAACCGCCCCTTCGTTGAATCCGAGAATAAATTAAACGTTAAAAATTAATTCGAACCCTTAAGTTTCTCTTTGATTTCCGCTGTAATTCGACGAAGAATAACTTTCACAGACTGCCCACGGACGCTACAGGCTACTAACCACGCTATCTGTACACCAACAACCAAAACTAAGTCCGAAGTAACTAGAGATTATATCGCGTAAATTACAGTATCATGTAGCATCTGTCCAGGCTATGAAAGTCGATTTCAATCTCACTTTGTTGTTGCTGTATCAATACAAGGCCCAACAGTTCACAGAAACCTCTATTATGATAAAATTACTACGTAGTCCGTTGTAAATTGTATTCAGCCCGCACAAGTTGAACTGTATCATTACTGATACGGTGCTACGTGCCACACATAGGTAATGGTACAACTTTACTGGCACTCTGAGGTAACACCGTTCAATAACGCAGTAAACTTTCTCCGACTTCATCTGGTAACTTCGACAAATTTTAGTAAGTGCAGATGATTAATTTAATATCACTTTAACACAGCGCAACTTACACAGAAGATGTAGCCCATAGTAACTCAGACTTTATTAACTGAAAGGACAAACAAACTGACTAAAAGAAACACAATGAAAGAAGTAACTGTGTTTAGTTCAACGTAAATTCAATGTAAATACGGTATACGTCTCTGTAACGTGATTTGTACGTAAATGAAGTTGACATAAACGTTACAAACTATAATAAAGTGTTTTCGGCCCTCAGATTGTGGTCTGTACTAGTTTATTTTAAAAAGACATCCGTCGTAGCTTTCTAAAAACCACATCCTAGTTTTAAAAAAAACACGTATCTCTGTAAAGTAAACAATATGTGCAGTCTAGGGTAGTCCAGAACGGATACAGTCCAGTGGCGGCTCCAACGGTTTCAAATGTGGGGGGTGGTGGCGAGGGTGAGCCAGACTGATATCTGGGTGGGTCACTCTGTAAGAACTTTTTTTGCATGGATATAAGTTCATAAATAGAATTAAAAGCTGTAACGCATGTTTCTGCAGCAAGAATGTGTGGCATACACCCTGCAACTAGGCGGCGGTAGATTTATTCAAATCATTTCCATGCACATTGCTGCATTATTAGTCTCGTCAAGTATGGAATTATGAAAATGTCATAATAGTACAAACACATAGCACATTAAAACATATTAATTCTTTTTATGTATAGTCTCCAGACCGCTGTTAGAAACAAATTTAAATAATTTATCTTATATTCAATCCGCTAAGCGATCTTCTGTTATTTATATGTTTTTCCAACATGTTTCGGGGATAAATCCCCATCCTCAGGTAAAATATTTATTCATCCTAATGCATAGGGGTCGTCGAAAATGTTAACGCACATAAAATGTAACACATAAAACTAGATAATTTTTAGTTTGTGTGTTGTATGTTGTATGTTGTACAAAACACGCGCTTGTGTGTTGTACGTGTTTTATGTGTTTTTATCTAGTTTTATGTGTTACATTTTATGTGCGTTAACATTTTCGACGACCCCTATGCATTAGGGTGAATAAACATTTTACCTCAGGATGGAGATTTATCCCCGAAACATGTTGTAAAAACATATAAATAACAGAAGATCGCTTAGCGGATTGAATATAAGGTAAATTATTAAAAATTAATTCTCCTACTATTATAACTGACAGCAGTATTATCTATTACTAGTGGAGTAAGTTTCTAGCCAATTTCCTTTCAACTGCTGTTATTTCAAAACAGGCTATTGACCTGTAAATCATACTTCTTTAAATAAGTTTCTGACCTTTTGAAGCACAAAACTAACCTCTCATTGTATACAGTTGATACAGAAATATTAATGACTACTTGTGGCTAACTTGTGCAGTTTGTGCAACATAAACGACAGGGCAGCACCAGTGGCTCGAGCTGTTTCTATTCCATCTGTTCCTGAATTTATTTTGAACTCGGTGGGGTAGCCAGTAGCCTAGCATGGGGAAGTCACCGCGTTTGAATGTCTTCAGCTGTGTGGCAGGCAACGGATCACATGAGATTAGGATGGTTGATTCATTCGGGATTCATGTGAAGAATGCCTACGGTGGACTGTCAAGTTGCCTGTATAGTTTAGCTGACGCATGTGTCAGAAGGTGGATTCCCAGCCTTTGCGAATAAATCGGTTACCAGGGGTCCGGTGAAATCCTCCAACGAAGGAACACAGAGGCGTCGATGTAGAACATTACTTTTTACATACCACGAGATTTCTACAGGAATGCAGCTTACAATGTTGCGATTGTTGTTGGCCGATAGGAGAGGCTTCTATCGACGGCTACCGAGTACCTGATTGCCGTCCGTGTGAACAACATATGAAATTTTTGTACAGATATCCAGGCGGCTGTTGCACGAAAGCATCAGTCACGAGGTCGTTGAAGCGGAGGCGCCGAACGCCCGTGACTCGTTCTACTGGGTTGCCATGTGGAAGCTGGACTTACGAGTAAAGCAGATCGCTGCCTGCTATCACTTCCACAACCAATACGGAATGTCCAGCTGACGTTACATCATTACATATACCTCACGCGAAGATAGGGGCTATATGGAACATTGTGTGGTCAGCGAAGAGGGACAACGTGACTCCGGGATACACTGACAGGCGGTTCCTCGATCGTGTACACTAGATATAGCATTAACAGTTGCTGTTAAACCGATAGGCATATGGTCCGTCCCCGACTTATGCGGTTAACGACTGCATTGTGCTTTGAGCTCAAGAACAGTTTATTATTATTTGCTTGTATTGTCTGCCAACTCACCTCGTCCACAGTATTTTCCAAACTTAAATACCATGTAAATGTCTGAATTAGTTTATGAATTTCGTTATTAATTTGAGTTACTATCTCAGTTACCATTAGCCGTTTACACCCTACCTAGCACAGGTACAAAGTCATATTATCCCAATCTCGGATCCCCTATGTCTGAGTGTACGCAATACAAAGGTAGTGGTAGTAGTACCCCTTAAGTAATGTATACGTGTTTACATGTATTTCAGTCTACGTTTAATATTTTTCCACCGAACAAAGCTCGGTAAAGCTGAATTCAGATGTTCACATTTGGGACAGAATTACACTGTATGATAAAGTAACAGAACGTAATAGTCAACAAACAACTTTCTGAGTCGAGAGTGATTTTGATGATGTAAGAGAGCAGGATGACAACCAACTTATAATCTGTTGTGTAATGATCTAAATAGCATATTTCTCAACGCTTCACAGTTATAGAGCATTAACATTCTTTACTGCATCACTGATGAACTTGATTAGCTCTATTAAGGTCTATTAATTGCCGACTGGTGAGTGCCGGCAATTCGACTGTGTTTAGTAACAGAGCAGTACCAATAGGTAAAGTTTAGAAATTGAATTAAATTTCAATGTTTATTTGTTTTTAACCTCGATTTACTAAAGGCAGTGACTTTACAAATTATTATAATTATAGTTTATTGTGTTTGACAAATTTACGAATTTTTTTAATTAAACATAATTGGAAACGTGATTGACACTGGTGCCTGCTCTTATCAACTAGTAGTAGGCTGCTGTGTGCGGTCATAGTTCATGGTCGTCATCCCAGTAACAACTGGTGTCAGACATGAGAACCTTAAGAGTGGAAACGAGGATAAAGGCAGACTGTAAGGGATATTACTGTCAAACATCTAGAGACATTGTAACGTCTTTTCGCCGCGTTACAAATCCAGGGAACCCATCGTAATTAAACTCCGTTAATTAGATGGGCTGCCTACGTTGTAACAGATTGTATCACAAATCATTTATATAACAGATTACTTACTAACTGTGTAAGGAAACAATGGCAAGGTATACAATTGATTTAAGCACTCCTCATATGTGTGTAACAAGAAGACTTCTCTTTATTTAACATTTAAAAACATTTACTGACAGTTCCCATGACATTACTAATTCAATTATTAAGTTATTTGAAAGGTTTCTTTAAACTTTGGGATCAAAATTGATTCTATATAGCTATACCTCGGATCCGGGTAACCTTCGGTATTTATTCATTAAAACTTTTAGTCATAATCAATTCATGATATTAGCTTGCAAGACTTTCTTTTATTCAACCATTGGAAGAATGGCATTATTGCTTGGATTATATTACTATACATTAGCATATAATCTGTTACAACGTATGAAGCTAGAATAGTTACATGAAATTCTTAGATTTAATTTATTAGTCTTTACAAAGTTAATAGTTTCTGAAAAGTCTCTTTCAAGGTGTGTTGTGTAACAAATATTAGTAACCCTCGATAGACAGGCTATCGAGTCACCTTTTAGTTGGTATGCAGAAAACTCGTCCTGGGGTATCCGTCTTGGGAAACAGGAATAGCTACGTCGTCATCTCGGTCTGGTCTTCGTCAGTAAAGGGCTCCAAAGTCCGCAGGTTGAACCTTCTACGATGGTACTTGTAGATTCTCGGATATCCTGATCTGCATATTCTGTCGTGTGTACTAGAGTTTGTGGCTTCTGATAGTTCACATCTCCAGGTATGATGTTGGAAGTGTTGTTAGTTCTTGAAGTTCGAAGTCATCTTGTGTTACACCTTTTTTACGTTTCGAGTTTTACACTTTAAATCTCTTGTTTATTTACATAACTATATTAGTTAACACATACATATGCTTTAAGCAGCTATTTCTTGTATACCACCTTAAGGTAAAACAAAGTATAGGTAACATAGTGTAAGAGCACAGCTCTTACGTCTATACTGTATGAAGTCACCATTGCGAGAGAGCGAAATTCTGCTCCCTTCGCCTGGTACTGGACAAAATGGTAGTGGGGCAATTACCGCGCGAGAATATAGTCCCTGTCTCTCTTTATGTTAACCTTTTTTATTTATACAAACTATCCCTAAATAAATATACATAATTTAAATAAGTTGTTTTAGCGACTATCTGTGTCTTCAGATTTTTAATTATTAACATTAGGTTTTTTATCTTATTCTAACTTACACAAGACTCGGAAAACATGTCGAGTCTGGAATCAACAGGACAGCGCCTGCTCACAAGCAAAGGGTTAAATACGACATTAATAACTCTTTACAATTTATCTTTTTATTAGAGTATCTTCTTACTAACTAATTACTGCTTCCTCTCATACTGAGTACATACAGGTTTTTTTTTATTAATACAGTGAGATTTAAATGGCTTAATAGCTCGCAACCTTAATTTTTAAAATTTTTTATTTTCTTGATTATTGCTTTTATTTAAATCGTCACAACATGCTGGATGGCAGTCACGTAAAACCAGCGTGAGCGTCAGACACCTAAATGGGATTACGTGGAAGGTAGATATTTAAACCTCGGAATTTATTGTCTACACACTGAGATGTACAGGGTCGTGTTATGACTTTTTAGACAAAATCTGAAGTAGACAAATATGTGTAAACGGAAACAAAAATCGATCGTGAAATGAATATCTATTACGCAGAAGAATCTACATCAAACACGAAAGAAAACCTGTTAACGTGACAAGTCGATCGGAAACCTTACGGAATATATTGCGAAATATTTTTGTAGAAAACAATCCATTACATCTCTTATGTTTTTTGTATATATTTACAATCGGTTCTTCCACATAAAATGATAAATAAACTATTTACAAAAGCCTGAATTTTTATGAACACTAAACTCTGTACTCTCAGTACTCAAACGTGTCTCCTGTTTCTTGCTACTATAGCAAACAGATTTTATCAAAACAATTAAAACCTACCGTAACAACATTTTTAAGACAACCAACTTTAAAATAGCATATATGTAATGTAGTCCTCCAGTACTCAAGAGTTAATTCAGCTTGAAAGTTATTGACAAATACTCTTAGTATAAATTCAGTTCATTAATAACTTCTTGTAGTTGGCGTATGTTGTCTACGATATCTAATTACCCTTACTTACTTGCATAAAGTTTGATAAGTCTGCTTAGTTAGATAAGTTCAGAGCAAATCTGCTGATTTTGTACTTTGCGATTAGATCTTACTCTTGGCAACGGATATTCACATACAAGTTAGGAGTGTTTGAGGTGTTCTATTAAACTTGTGTCCTTAATATTTCCAAACAAATTAACAAATTATAATTAACAATGTATGACTTGCTATAGTATTGTAAACCAACACGAATATAAATTTTATGTATAACAACTATAAAATTACAGAGTTTTTGAAAATGATGACGTTTTACAAATTCCGGGAAGCACATAAATTTTTGGAAATAAAACGACATAATTTTTCTTATTATTAGATTCACTAACACAAATGTATCTCCTATTTATAAATCTCAAGCGTTATAACTGATAACTAAAAATCGACAAACATAATACTGTATACACAAACAAAGAATTATGGGGATATCATTTTTAATCCTTAATTTTCTTACTGCCTGTATAGAAAGAATTTGTGTCATCGGGGGTAATATCTTTTTGCTACTAGTATCAGACATGAGTGTCCGTTAAAAAGAAAGCTGGTGAAAGACAATTTCAAAGGGTATTTTTTGTTTAACGGCAAATAATTCTATTATTATTTTAAAGAACAATTTTATAATTATTTTTATTTATTATTATTTTAGAAATGGAAATTGTAAACTTTAATGTAACGAAGTAAGTGCTTCTGGTACTAATGCCAGCAGAAGGTAATAAGTACCTTATCAACAGCTTGTAACTACCAGCAGCGAACCTGTTACAGCCTGTTTCAGGTTACGTTGAGGCAGCTATCTAGCCCGATTAATCCCCATTAGTCACGCTTCGTTTACTCCCCCACTAAAAAATATATTTTACTGGATCTGTGATCATCAACACTATTTTCATCATCATCATTGGACAAAGGAATCATCGGAGTTTGTCTCATGTCAATCGACCTACTTCTAGTCCTAGAACTAATTGTGTTGAATTTCAGACTCTCAGGCAGTTTTAATGGTATTAACTTATTATATTATATTTATTATATACAAATATTATATATTTATATATTAAATATATATACCAGGATTTATAATCAGGATTCTGGATCCTGACTGGACCCTTCCGGCTTAGGTTGCTACGATGCCCTATATAGGCTATAAGATCCCCTGAAAAACAAGACAAGTATAGAAACACGCGTAGCAGAACACAAGGTCCACTTCTGATGAGAATATTTCGAAATGTAGAGAGATACGAATGAAGAGGAATGAAGCAGTATCATCCGAAAAAAATGAACACCAAAAAACATGATAACACTTGTCTATACTAGATGTTGATTTAAAGTTAAGATATTGTCTACCTATATGTTGATGTAAGATATTGTCTGTACCAGACGACTTCCATATTCTAATATTTATATTTTAAATCATTTGCTTGAATTCGGTTCGATAATTTCTTTAAAAAATATTCCCCATCCTCAAACTATTTTCACTATTTACGGAGATTTTTGTTATTATGGGGTAGTCTTTTAATATAATGTTATTTTTTCGAGTCACTTTATCTATAAAAATTAGGTACTTTATTATTATTACAAAACTGAACTACGCAGATAATCATCCCTCCTGCTCAACCAATCCCCACCATTAATGATATTTACACTTTCATAGAGTAATAGCGTTATCAAACGTAATTGCTAAGGTATCTTATCCTTCAAAATTAAATACTCGTACTTTACTTGATATATGCAAAGTAATTTTCAAAAAAATCACACCCTCCCCTTTCAATTACCCTCTACATTTATAGATATCTGATTTACTACTTTACGGTGGTTTAACATGAAGTTATTTTCGGGGCTCTTGTTAATTATCAAAATTAAGTACTTTGATCTTGTTACAACACAAAACATTGGAGGTAATCTACCCCTCCCCTTAACTAACGACCCCATTTTAAATATTTACACTTTTATTGAGTAATAGTACCATTAAATGTAATTACTAAGGTATCTTATCCTTCAAAATGAAGTACTTTATTCGACATCAAAAAGGTAGTTTTCAAAAATTACCTCCTCCCCTTCGATTACCCTTTTTATTTATAGATATTTCATCTACCTTTCTAGAATGGATTATTATGACCTTCTTTTAGGATATTTTATTTGTCAAAATGAAGTACTTTACTCTTGTTAAAACGTAAAACGTTTTAGGTAAACTACCCCTCTCCCTTACCCGATCTTCACCAAAATCAACAGACATTCAGTCCTCTACAAATTGAGTACATATGCGAAACAATAGTTGATTCCGTTTGATTTTACGGTAGTTATCGTTCGCTATAGAAAAAATTCTACATAGACACACAGACACTTTTCGAAAAATGACTTTTCTTGATGTTTTGAGGTAGTACAATCAGAATCAGCCCTTATCTCGAGCACAATTTTTTCACCGTCATCTTACTTCCATTTCCTTATGGAACATGAAAGTAAAAATTAGTCTTGCTCAGGTAAATTCTTCTTTGCCTGGAGCTGTTCATTTAAATTTTGTCTCTTCGAATACTTAATTGTCTTTTTGATCTTTTATCTTCTGTGTTTACACTAGTAGCGTGCTCACAACGCCTAATCCTACTTCTGCTTAGCTCAAAAATTTAAGTGTAGGCTATATTATATGTTCAACTATCTTACAATAATTTTTATGTGTTTTTACATCGGACACTTTTTAAATATATTTCTCTCATTACAATTAACTAGTAGGCCTATGCTCCCTGAGCTCCAGAACTCGCTCACTATTTTGAACAAAGTACATTTAATATTACATAAATTTCGTAATTAGACAATTTTCCAATTGCAGTAAAATTACAAACATCCCGATTACTCTCTTATTTCTTTAGTAACATAACAACTGTAAAGCACACAATCATACAATAAACGCAACCACTTAGTGTAGCGTGACAGATTATCCACATTTTTCTAATTTAAAAAGTAATCATATATAAAATTAAAATAAAATGACATCAATGAAAACTACTATAAAAATTAGTCAAGGACCACAGTGTAGTGAAATAATAGTTCGAAGAGATAAAATAAATTAAAACCAACCATGCAATATATAAGAAATTATAGAAAAATAATGATAGGCCAATGTATAAATATTCATGTTTAATATGGTAACCAAATCACTTGTACGAATTAATAAATTAATTACCTTAATTATCCGCCGTGTGATTTCCTATGCTTCGTCTATGACGCGTTTCGGAGCATATACTCCATCATCAGATATTAAAAGTTAAAACAGTCACTCATACGAGATCGTTAAAAAGTTAAAATTTCAAGATATGCATATGAACCGTACGCGGATTTGGGTGCGCACCCGTTCAAGTTCATTCTGCTACTGAGCGGTTGCTACCTTATCGTAGCCCCAGCAAGCAGACTCAAGGCAGTATCGTACAATCGGTTGGATACAAAGTTCAGGTGGTCATTTAGCACGATATCGCGACTCACTGGGTTTGCATATGCACTGTAAATTTCAAATTCCTCCAAGGCATTCATGAAACGGCCTTTATTACACACATGTAACGGTATTAAATTGGAATTAAAAGCTGTGTAATTATGATTGTGTGAAGTCAGGTGTCGGGCGTAATTTGATTTGATGTTGTCAATATTTCTTATTTTCTTGGGTAAATGTTCTCGAAATCGTTTAAGGAAACCTCTCCCAGTCTGTCCAATGTAGAAGCACTCGCAATCATTACATGTTAACTTATATATGCCAGTTTTTTCTTCTGGAGGCGTGTGTTTTTTCGGTTTGAGAATATCCAGTAACTTATTATTAGTCCTGAATGAAATAGTGAAACTATTATTATTCAATATAGAACACAAAACCTTAGGCATAAAGCTAGTGTAATTAGTAGATATAAAAATTGTTTGCGTGTTGCTGTTTATTCGGGGTTTAAGCATTCTTTTTTCATGTTTCCTCAACAATTTGTCAATGGTTAAACTACTGTAAGACAAATCGAATTATTTAAAAACTGTCTAAATAAAATAAATAGAAACATCCAGTTTACTCTTGAAACAGAGGTTGATAACAAGATAAACTTTCTAGATTTAACCATCACTCGACAGATGAATAAACTAAAGTTCAACATTTATAGGAAACCGACTACCACTGACACCACAATACACGCAGACTCTCATCATCCTCTTTCACATAAAATGGCAGCGTACAATAGTTTCATTCATAGATTATTAACGATTCCTTTGGATGATAATGACTTCCGTGATGAGCTAAATGTCATAAAATATATCGCGGTTGCCAATGGTTACAGTAGTTTAACCATTGACAAATTGTTGAGGAAACATGAAAAAAGAATGCTTAAACCCCGAATAAACAGCAACACGCAAACAATTTTTATATCTACTAATTACACTAGCTTTATGCCTAAGGTTTTGTGTTCTATATTGAATAATAATAGTTTCACTATTTCATTCAGGACTAATAATAAGTTACTGGATATTCTCAAACCGAAAAAAAACACGCCTCCAGAAGAAAAAACTGGCATATATAAGTTAACATGTAATGATTGCGAGTGCTTCTACATTGGACAGACTGGGAGAGGTTTCCTTAAACGATTTCGAGAACATTTACCCAAGAAAATAAGAAATATTGACAACATCAAATCAAATTACGCCCGACACCTGACTTCACACAATCATAATTACACAGATTTTAATTCCAATTTAATACCGTTACATGTGTGTAATAAAGGCCGTTTCATGAATGCCTTGGAGGAATTTGAAATTTACAGTGCATATGCAAACCCAATGAGTCGCGATATCGTGCTAAATGACCACCTGAACTTTGTATCCAACCGATTGTACGATACTGCCTTGAGTCTGCTTGCTGGGGCTACGATAAGGTAGCAACCGCTCAGTAGCAGAATGAACTTGAACGGGTGCGCACCCAAATCCGCGTACGGTTCATATGCATATCTTGAAATTTTAACTTTTTAACGATCTCGTATGAGTGACTGTTTTAACTTTTAATATCTGATGATGGAGTATATGCTCCGAAACGCGTCATAGACGAAGCATAGGAAATCACACGGCGGATAATTAAGGTAATTAATTTATCAATGTATAAAGTAATTATACCCAGGTAGTATAGGAGCAGGTCAGGAAATGCCCACGATAGACAAACATCCATAATAAAAGAACAACTGTTAGGAAAACAACCACATGTAATAAAATTAGAAACCCCCAAAAAAGATGAAAATAAATAAGAAAAGTAAAATGCAATAAAATAAGAGTAAATGTAAAATATGTTTAAGTAAAGGTTCTAGATATAAATGTAAAAATGTACCAGTGCAATTTAATTTTATAATGAAAAGCGAATCCTGATGATCTCATATAAGTGAAATTCTTTATCATACAATACCAGACAAAATGACAAAATATAATATAAAAGTATGCAATAAATAGTGGAGTGATCAATGGTACATCCCTAAAATAAAACAAAAACAGCAAGGACTGCATGAAAATTAATTTTAAGGAATAATTTAAATGATGAAAAAACAGATGTGTTTTGTTTATATTAACAGTTCATTGAACTCAAGTCTTGAATGTCTGAGATTGAGTCTAATTTTTTGTTATAAGATATTTGTTATGTTTTAATAGTATTAATCAATAATAAACGTTAATGTAATTAAGTAAGGGAATTTTAATTAAGATTTTATAAGAATAAAATGTCAGAAAGGGTATTAGCAAGCTGTAATAATAATAAACATTGTATGTGAACACATGGAAAATCTAGGCCAAATGGTAAATCTCAACAACCTTATAATTAATGAATAAGGTAAGGAAATTAATTAAATTGATGAAAATTATATAAAGTAAATCAATTACTGTGTATTATAACTGTAACAATACTTTGTAAAGGTATTGAAGAAATGTATAAAATATTATTAGAAAAGATGCAAGTGTAATAACACTGGAATGTCAAGGAAAAGCCTAAATTGAAGAAAATATTTAAATTAGTTAACCAAATCATAAAATTACAAAGAATTAAAGAAAAATAACCATTTTAATTCAATCAATGATCTTGTTCAATGATAATTAAAACATGACAGACATTGTAAACCATTTAATGTGACAGGAAGTACAGTTAAAGCCTACATCCAAATATACTGTAAATATGACTTTTTGAGGTAAAAAATACTATAAAGTATATCATGTTTGATATTAAATAACTCAGAATTAAATAAGGAAATTGGATATGTAATTAGTATTTAATAAAATTAAATAATAGTAAAAATGTAATTAATCATATAATGTAAAAGTCAATTATTTAGGTGGAAATGCCATCTGGTTAAAACGATGTAGATTTAATATTAAATCGGACAGGACCTATTGTATGGAGAAGAAAGAGAGTTAGTTGATTGTTACACGTTGAGACGTACACTTCGAAACGATCTCAGACAAATGAATTCGTTCTAAAAGATAGAAGAGTGAACTTTTGTATGCACCTATAAAAAAAATAAAAGAATAACGTAAAAAAGTGAGTAGTCAACACCGAGTTAACGTTGAATAAAACAAATTAAACGAGTTATGAAGATCTGAAATTGTAATCCAGATAACAGAACCATATATAAACGTGAATTCAAAATTTTATCGACACAAAATTGGACATTGTAAAATCTCACGACCATTGGAACAAGAACACATTGAACACTGATTGGCGTGCCGGACAACTGACCACTACTCCCGAATAATTACACTGTGATGAATAGGAATTAACCACTACTGCTTGGAAGAGGTATACACCGATAACCAACATTTATTTTAAAGAATTCTGCAGTGAAGACGCCTCGTATACATTCAGCACGGGGGCGGCCATTTTGGACTACTCCCAGAATCCTTTGCGGTGACGGCAGAACAGCATCATGAGTCTGGTTCGAGAAATCCAATTTATTAACATTTATGTTTAAAATAATATTTCTATTTTTTATAATTAAGAAGTTTTCCTGTAAGCATTATACTTTTCAGCTTTGCCTTTCTCTGACTATTATAATAACAGCTCAAAGAACCTGTAATTTAACTTTAATAATTTATATAAACAAACCAATCGCCCTGAGATACGAGTTTGTGATTTGTCGATTAACTAATCGATTCAAAATCGATTAGTCTCAATAATGTTAATAAATTCCTTGAACATTATAATTGTGTTTCATTTATTGGTAAAAATATAGATCGAAGAATTTTAGATAAGATTTGACACCTGGACTCCAAGAAAAGAAGGAAATAACATCACTGAAGGAGTACCCTCATAGAATAACGAAAGACCGCTGATCGATTATTACCGGAGATAATCTAGTTAACGCGGAAAAACAATTCTGGTAATTCTAAGCTATTAATTTAATTAAATTAATAAATAAAGGAATTAAAAAATAAATAAATATATAAGAGATAATAAATAAATTAATAAATAAAAAATATTTTTTTTTATTTTTTACAAATTTTTTTTTAATTATAATTTTTTGTAACTCCGAACACCACACAAATTTTCATTTTGTTACATTAGGAACATTCGGATTTGGGTTACAATACCTTTTTATCTGACACCCAGTTCGATTTTCACTTAAATGAAAAAAACTTTAAATTCCCTTTAATTTGATAACTCAAATCCAATTTTGCAATTTTTTCACAATTTAGACTTCCTGTCCTATTTTTTGGATGATCAACATAAAAAACCAACAAAGTTCTGTAGGGTAAAAGTGTGGATATGTGTGCCAAGTTTTACAAAAATCGGTTGATGCGTTCAAAGGTGTAGCATAACGAAGATTTTGCCTTATTCTACAATTTAATATCACACATAAAAAGAAGGGAAGAAGCAATCTGGAAGAAGCAAAGTAAACTTAAAATAAACTTAAATAAAAGTAACAGAAAGAAGTAATCACAATAATAAATAAAATGCCTTAACAGAACTAGAAAAAATCTCGATTCAAAGAAATTATATACATTCAATTTAGAGCAAAATGTGTTAAAAACAAATAGTATGATTATTATCCCAGTAAAATAATCAGTATACCCAGTAAGATACGGAGTAGTAAAGAGTTGCAGCCAAGAACAAATTAATTAAAATGAAAAATCTCAAGATACCGAAAAACCTACTTTAAAGACAGAACACTCTATATCAGTAAACCACAATAAAGGAAAGACCTTAAACTATAGTAGTTGTACAAATTTAGAAACACAAATAACAAAGTAAGAGAATACAATACCGAATAATCAGACCTAATGTAAAGTTAGGTATAAATAAAATAGTGTGTGATTTGGGGGGAACACCCCAAACCAGTTTTAAAAGGACAATAAAAGACTGTAATTAGGCTAAGACCTTAATTTGTTTAGTTATCTAATTATTATGTTTAATTATTATATGTGTATACAATACAGACCTTGTTGATAGTATTAGATACTAGATGTCAGAATATAAGTGTTTATTGTATTTAAATAATGTTAATTAATGTCAGAATTTTGTGAAGGAAGGAAAGGCAAAATATTAATTCAAACGACCTATAAATAGTGAATCAGAAAATATAATAATAGTAATGTGAATTGATTATAACATTGATTCGTATTATAAAAAGAATTCGTAGACATTGATTAATGAACGTCATACGTACGTCGTTGTCCAAAGTTTCTCGAGAACTTCGTTTTTGCAAATAGTGGCTGTTTTACGATATTGTGACCGCAAGTGAACTGTATATGACCTGACGATGGTATATGACCGAAATCGATCGTTTTTAACAATGTGAGTAATTAAAACTTTATTGCAAATCGTATGTATGGTATTTTAGGCTATGAACAATAAATACACTACAATAGAAAATTGAGGTTATAGGTACCATTAGTAAACAATAAGTGTGTGTATATTATAAATACATCACATTATCGTTAGTAAAAATTACATAATGGAGATATTCTTGCCTGCCAGGAACGACACATCTTCACCCATAGACGATTTAAATTAAAATGAAAAAATTATAATTTTATTGCCTGAGAACAAAATGATTTTATATTTAACAACTAGCTGTTACCCGCGGCTTCGCACGCGAATATTTGACTTTTAATAAGTATTAATATAATTTTTATTGTATGTCTATATGGCGTTCTGTCAGCTCGTATAACAATTTTGTACTCATTAGTCAAATTCACTCCAAAGCTGTTTTAACACTTATACTTGTACTAAATTATTATGTTGGTGCAACAGCCTTTGGAGATTTAAAAGTACCAGTTTGTAAAGCCTTTGCAGATATTTATAAAGTACCTGTTAAATCAAAAACGCTATATTCTGTTTTAAGTTTTACTGTGTTAGAAGCATTGTATAACACACTAAACATTATGTTTTCCTCAGCCATGTCTTTTATTTATTTTAACAGTAAACTAAAACCCAAAAACCGTTGTCACCTAACCTCACAAATGAAAATAACACGTATTTCCGCTTTGCATTATGTAATAGGACAATTTACAGTTAGTACACTTCTTCTTTTCCACGTCGTAATATACCGATACAATCGCATATTATATAAAACATCGAAAATGTACTGCAGGAATGGATAAATGTACAGTTCCGATGCCGCTAAACAGCTTTTGTTTATATACTTGTTACTATGGTAATTATTACTAGTCTCCAGGATGTTGTTGACATCTTTAGTAGTAGTATTTAATATATTTCATTACTTATTCATTGCATCATCAGAAATACGTATAAACATAAATTTTATAATCGTTTAAGACAATAACAAATTAGATAACGTATCTGTATACAAAATATATCGATACAATCGCATATTAAAAACTGCAGGAACGGATAAAGTTATAGTTCCGATGCCGCTAAATATCATTTGTTTATTTACTTGTTACTATGGTAATTAATTCTGGTCTCCATGGTGTTGCTGGCATCTTTATACGCGTCAACGAAAAGGCATAATTAAAAGGGCCTAAATCGTGCGAAGGGGGCAAAATATCAAATTCCAAGTTAAACGGTGTTTTTCGACTTCTGCCAAAGGTTACCTGTGCAAAATTTGGTGGCAATCGGTGTAACGGTGTGGATTTGTATTCAGTACACATAAATCCTCAGACTCTGAGTTTGAAATAGATTACCATTGTTTAAAAAAGTTTAAATGCATTTTTAAAGTTAAAACATAAAACTTTGCAGGTAAATTACCCCTCCCCATTAACCGATCTTCACCAAAATTAATAAGCCTTGAGTACTCTACAACTCGGGCATATTTGCAAAAATTTAGTTGATTCTGTTTCAATCTGCGGTAGTTATCGTTCGCCGTAGGAAAAAATCTACAATCAGACACTTTTCGGAAAACGACTTTTCTTCATGTTCTGATAGTACAATCAGAATCAGCCCTTATCTCGAACACGATTTTTTCGCGATCACCATACTTCCATTTCATTACGGAATATGGAAGTAAAAAGCAATATGTGTTTCCGTTTGTTATTTAAATACGGGCTTAATAATTACAATATACAGACTTTATTAAAGCAATACAACTTAGTGCTGCACTGCATCGATGTATAATCACGATCCTGTAGGGTTTTGTGATTTTATTTTATAAATTATATGATACTCATTAAGCTTTTTTTTTTAAGGCTTTTTTAAATCCGTTTTCTGAACCATATTCTCAAAAGCACCTTTGTCATCCCACCAAGTTACAACACCTATATACGTTCTCAGTCTCCAATGTTGTGTTCTCCCACTTGTAATAAAACATGTCGTAGAAAAACTGCGCAAAGAAATTCATCTGGAAACTTGTTACACCGTAATAAAGTTACATATTTTATTTTATATGCGACTAGCTCGTTGGTTGCATGATATAATAAAAACCATGTTTTATGCATTCCTCGTGTAGATACCGCATCGTTATCTTAGAAACGAGGACAATCCTTGCGGTTGAATTTTCTGAATAAACCGAGTTAAAGTAACTAAGAACCGAGTAAAACTAACTTTTAAGAACAAAAATTAATATTTATTTATTTCTCAAACAGTCATACGAGGAGACATACATTTACAAGAAATCATACCATAACCAAAATTTCTGTACAAATAAATGATCATTAAACCAATGTTAGGGCGGGTGCGCACGCACACACACAAACACAATTTTCATTGTTACTTTTGACTTGTTGTCTCTTTCGTGTTCTCTATTTGACATAATTCTTTAACTTACGCCATCTTCCTCACTTTCCCTACACTCCTCTCGCCTTACCTACCCCAGCACTAACCAATTTGTCTTGAACTTGAATGTAAACAACGGTGAATCAAAATTTAATTTATTGTCAACCGACTTAAAAAATGTTTAGCTCAGGTAGTCCGCTGATCACTCTCGTCACATATCTGTCAGTCAGTGTAAATGCTTAAACGCATGTGTGGTTTAGTGGGAAAGTAGAAACACAAACAGCGACTCTGCAGTATAACTAATACACAAGTAACTATGAAAACTTGTGTTAATTATATATCACTATATTTAAAGCTCTTGATATGTTCATGTTCAGCTCTTGAAAAGATAATTAACCTTTTAAAAATCCCATTAAATAATTCATGAAATCGTATTATGATAATGTACTTAATTTATGCAATCAATAAGTTAAGTAATTCTCGTACTGAAGTTGATGACGACGATGACGATGATGATTATGATGGTGATAAAATTATTGCTAATGAAGCCACTATTGTTTTATCCAGTTTCATTCCTCTCAGAGACAGAAACACGTTTATTAGTTTTAATTTATTCACTGTTACTCCAAACCTAGGGGCCGCCCTCTTTTCGTCGCCACAAGATCACGGTGGCGGTCCTTGATCATTATTTGTCCTTACAGTTTCTGTAGCAAGTTCAATTTTTTAGGAGAAAATTGTAACTAATAATTTTTTATTTTCTTTGTGCTATTCAAAGGTTTTATAGTTTAACGAACAATAGTGAAGTCCCACAGAGTGGAGTTTGTAAGTCGCAGTAGAATCTAATTTGTATTAATGTAAGACTGTATTACATATAGTCTCATATAATGCAGGTTGCATTGTGCAGTAACTATGATATCAGAAATTTACTCACAACTTAGATGCTTATTTAAACATTTAAAAATGTAAGGTGCGACTGATGCTACGGAGCCTACGACAAAACACGACTGAGGAGCAAGTCAGACACGCTTTCTTACGAAGATATTAATTTTCACAAGATCAGAACAGCTTGTGTTGTTATTGTGTCTCAACACCTTTTACAGTTAAGGTGTAGGTTCATGTAATAGAAAACGACGAACTTCAGATTGAGCATTAAACAATAGGCATATTACATTAGCGCTGACGTCCAGTTCTTCTGCTATAAAATTATAAAATTAATAGGTATCGCTGGTGTAATATTTAAAGTTGTATTTATAATGAAATTATGTTTCTATATGTGTTATTATGTCATTCATATATTGTATTAAGATGAATACTACTGCTACTGTTACACCTGCTTTATTATAATATTATTATTATTATTATTATTACTATTGCTATTACTACTACTACTACTACTACTACTACTACTACTATGTTTATTATTGCTAAAGGCCGCCAGAAGAATATCTCCTTGGATGTCAAGACTGGTCTGCTGAAGCTGAGGGAGACGATGGAAGTCCTCGAGTCCCTGAAGCCCCCCACAAGGTCGAGGGAGTGGCCTGAGGCACACAGGCAATGGTGCCTTAAGAGACTCCATCCACAGAAACAGCCAGTAATAAACGAGCCACTTCCAGCACTCTTAATCAGAAAGCCACAAAAAAGAAGAAGGAGAATACACCTGATGATTGGCAAACGGTGCTGGCCAAGAGATCTCTTCGTGATACAAAGAGACGTCTAGATAAAAGGGATGTTGGTAAGGAGCGGACCAGAGAGACTCCGGAAAAAAGGAAGCGGCCGCCCAAGGCCAATTCTGAGGCTCTCTTGATAAAGCCTATGGAGCGCAGGTCCTTCGCGCAGCTCCTAACTGAAACTAATGGTAAGGCCAACCATGAGGCGATGGGTAAAGAGATTAGATCCGTGCGTCTCGACTACGCAAATTCGGTCTGGGAATGTGATCCTCGAGCTAGGCGGTAGGATAAGAAGAGTTTTTGCGAGGCACTTAGGGAAGTCTTGGGCCGTTCCACTGCAATTCGCAACTTGGAGACCAAAACGGCCCTCGTGTTTAGAGACCTCGAATGTTTCCTCACCGAAGAGGAAGCTAAAGAAGCCGTCAGGAGAGACGCTGACGATCCTGTTGGAGATACCAAGGTCCCGCTCACATAAGTAAATACCCGGTAGCAGAGGACGGCCATTGTGGAGCGAGCAGCCACTAATCTTCTCGAGGCGGACAGCGAGAAGATCGGTTGGGTCTCCGGCCGAGTCCTATGTAGAGTAATCTTCTCACGCTGCTACGCCTGCTTTGGCTTAGGCCATCGTCATGCGGACTGCAAGAGACTCGATAGAAAAAGGTCGGTTGTCTGCATTCAGTGCGGCGTACAGACCATCAGATGAAGGACTGTAGGACTGAACAGAAGTGCTTTCTCGCTCAGAGCATAAAGCTTTAAAACAGGTTTCCGGATCACAGGCTTGTGTTGCATTCAGACAGGCCCTCAAGAAAGCGCAAAACAGGTGTGGCCGATGAAGATCCTCCAAGGAAACATTTATATGATCAGAACAAAGGATGCCTTACTAGAATAGCTGAGGCTGGAAGTTGAGCTGAGCTGTTGATCGTCAGCGAACAGTATCGCAACAGATATGACCCGGTTTGGTATGCCGACTAACTCGCGACGACTCCAATCTGCATTCCACACCCGAATGTACCGGCCCCTTCAAGTCATGGTGACGGAAGCTGATTCGTGTGGGGTATAGCGACATCACTTATGTGAGCTGCTATCTCACTTCGAACGAGACCATTCACGACTTTTGGAAGAAAATGGACACGTTGAAGAACGCGATTCGCGAGATGGAAGGTCCCTACGTAGTATCCAGAGACTTCAATGCGAAAGCGTTGGTTTATCGAAGGACGGAAGAGGACGGTACGTACAAGAGATGGCAGGAAGAGTCGGGGTAGTTATAGTAAACGTTGGAAGACGTTAAGAAGACCTAGCTGCGCTAAGACAATCCCAGACATCACTCTAGAGTCCGACACGGCAGTCAAAAACATCTTGGGCTGGATGATGTGGGATCTTAAAATGAGGAGCGAACACCAGGATATCACCTTCATCCTACGAGGAGATCAGCGCCAGCGCATAGCTGATTCCGGTAGAACATCTGGTTGGAACGTGTCCAGATCACGGACGTGGATCCAGAACGTGGACGACGACATCGTCAAGCCCGTCATTGAGTCTGGACAGGAGGCGGAGATGAACAGCATGGTATCACAAGAGGAGGTTGTCGGTGAGACAATGTGCCTCGTACGGCGGGCCTGCGAAGGCGGGGCAATACGCCAGGAAGAGCGGAGGTAGACAGCCGCGTACTGATGGACTGGTGACACCACTGATATCAAAAGATTTTGCTTTGCAAACAAATAAATAGTCATCATTAGAACATCGTTGAAATTAAATATTTCTCATAGACTAATCCTTTTCGACTAAGATATTTACGAAATCCAAAGTAGACGTTTACAAAGGAAATTACATTCACATCTGACTGAAGCCTCATTCGCGTTCCCCACCAACGTAAAAGCAAAATGTAACAACAAACCGTGTAAGCTTATTACTCTGCCTTGTCACTGAAGTATTAACTTTCACGTGTACTTCCGAATAAATGCAAACTTCTAACAATTTTCACATCTCACCGAACACTAAAATTCTCCGCATTCAAAGCAGCAGCGTACCGTATTACTTAATATTACACTATGCGCTCAAGGATATTGTGCTTCGTATTTAGAAAATGAAATTGTAGACCTATATTATTTTGACACACCTCGCTTTAAAACCGCATAGAGTACAGTTTATTGAAATTGTATCATTCCTAATAATCTCAGTAACGTACTGTAGCAGGTTCACATAGAGTCGTATTTTTGTGACAATGGCAATGGCGTTTCTCAACTACACACTGTTATAATGAAAAAAATAACTAATGGTAATTAACGGCTCACTAAATCTTGATATAACTCTCTCGCTCACAAGGCTGAACTTTCCTAAAAAATTGTTTCCGGACACAAAACTGTTTAAAAGATTTTTTATGAATACGTGTTGATTACCAACATTGAACATCATTACGTTGATTACGTGTTGAACTGTAACATCATTCCAATTACTGTATATATCAGGAATTATTTGCACACTCATGAAACAATTAAATTAGGAAAAACTGGAAGGAAACATAACATTATACGGAAGGTAATGTTTTGAAGTAAAAGCTGAAAAGTTCGTATTAAAACGAAACTATGCAGTGTGTGTAGAAGTAAATGACCATTCTGATCTTCCGCAAAGCATATTATATTGAATGACACAATAGTTAATTCCTATTCGTGGCGTGGAAGGACCCTCAACCTCTTTATAATAAATACCGTATATACCATAGAATAAATTCACGGAACTTTTAACATTGAAAATGTTTATAAAGACGTTTCGCACATTTGCGGCCGATCGCTGGTGCGTGATCGAAAATGGGAACCGGTGAGTTTCCATAGAAACTGCTTCTTTGTTGTCAATAACGTAGAAAATTTTGAATTTTTTGGTGAGTTTCAGTGCCATACCCCCCTTAAATTTATCTTAAGGTAGTACATCAGACGAGAATTTATTACGGAGCGATGGATCAGGAGGAAGCGAGTGGAAATACGGCTCAGACTTCCACCGATTCGAGAGTAGAAGGAACTAAGCTACAATTGGAAGCAGAACGTCGAAAACGAAAGCTCGAATATTGCCGAGAGTGGAAAAAGAAGCAAAAAGTACAGAAAATTGAGCAAGGTTTGGTTAAAACTCCACTAACTGAATCTGAACGTCTGCAACGAAAACAAGAAAATCAAAAACGCTATCGAGAACGTAAGAAAGAAGCAAAGATGAAGAGCAATGAACAGGAAGGTTTGGTCAGAACTCCACTAACTGAATCTGAACGCCTGCAACGAAAACGCAAAAATGGTAAATGGTATCGAGAACGTAAGAAAGAAGCAAAGATGATGAGCAATGAACAGGAAGAATGTGAAGAGAACCAAGTGAGTAATTTACCAAGATATATCGAAACGCACTTTTATAATGACAATTTGAACAACTACTGCTTTGTTTGTGAACAAATTTGGTGGACTAAAAGCTTAAAAGACGTTACTGGACGCGCAGAAGTTATAAAAATACTTAATAAATATAGTTATAATATTCTTGACAAATCCAAAGTATGCCACAATTGCTACAGATGCCTAAAAGAAGAACAGGTTGCCACCTTATGCGACAATTAACGGCTTTAAGTACCCACAAATACCAAAGAATTTACCTGAACTAACGCCAATAGAGGAACGTTTAATATCGCCTCGCCTTCCATTCATGCACATTCGCAACATATCATACTTTGCTGGCGCTAAACGTATAATTGGACAAGTCATAAACGTACCGATAAACCTTGATACCACTACTCTCCAGTTACCTCACATGTTGAATGACGATTTGACGTTTAACGTTTGCCTTAAGAAGCACATAATCAATAAAAGTTCTTATATGCGAGGACTGGTTTCTAAAAGTAAATTAAAGCTCTGATTAAGCCATCTGTTGACGACTGAGCTATTCAGATATTATAACATCACGATTAATGACAAGTTCTTCAATGATGAGCCTGAAAATGAAAGCAGTGCGTCTATTGAGGATGAAGACGAGAATCAAGAACGACAGCAAGTAGAATGGAAAGACTTATTGTCTCGCATAAATCAATCTAATAGCAAAATAACAAGCATACAGCGAGATGTAACTGGCGAAGAGTACATCAAATTGCAGCAGCATACCTTATGCTGGTGTGAAGATTTTATTTTACATCTAACCCCTGGACAAAATAATCAACCATTATCGCTCGCATTCGATGAAGATGCAGAAGAGTTATCATTCCCAGCTATATATTATGGTGTGAAACGGCGGTTTACTTGTCGAGCCACACCATTCATGATAGCTAGTAGCGAAATACGTAGACGGGATCGGAGAGGTGTAAAATCCGAGCATCTCTTGTATATGGCTGCTAAAGTGCTGCGTTTGAGAATCATAGCGAATGTAAACTTAGCGTTTCGAGCAAATAATAATCAAATCAACAGCGTATCAAGACGAGATCTGGAAGATACCGAGTTTGTTAAGAGCTTGCTGCTAAAAAATGAAGCGTTCATGAGAAACATACCGAACTCAATCCAATATTGGCATCAGCGTAAAGTGGAATTATTCAGTATGATGCGACAATTAGGCAAACTTACCATATTTCTCACATTGAGCGCTTCAGAAATACATTGGCCTCATCTCTTAGAATCAATTTATCGCTTTCAAGAAGATATACCAGTAGACGTGCCGATAGATCCAGCGATATTTGACGGCATGTCACAAATCGAGCAGAATTGGTAAACAACGATCCAGTCTTGTGGTGCTTGTATTTCGAGAAATTAGTGTCGACCTTTATTAACGCGTTTAAAAAACCAAATGGCATGTTCGGAGATCATTACGTAGTTGATTATTTCAAGCGCATCGAATTCCAACATAGAGGTAGCCCTCATTGTCATATGTTACTATGGTTAAATAATGTACCAACGTGTAAAAATATCACAGATAATGACGATTTAACCGCCATTACATCGTTAATCGATCAAATAAGCACAGTCGATAGTTCAAAATTGAAAAGCGAACGAAATTTACAGACGCATTGTGTTTTTCCCGAGTATAATTAGTAGGGGACGGATTTCTATGACCTAAAACTGTAGGAAATATGCATGCATTTATGACCTAAAAAACATTAAAACATGACCAATAAAATCCCAAATATGACTTTATTAATGACACGTATGTGTTACATTTTTATTTATCTACTTCAAATGAATGTCTTTAAGATAGTCATACAATGCAGGATTCACGAACTCTTTTAACTGCTTTCTGCAAAATACCACCAACCCTGTAAGGGAGAGAAAAGTAATAAAATAATTTTACTTGCTCAAATCCCATTTAACACCCCTATTAAAAATATTCATACCTGATCTCAGTCTTCATTATCAGCTGAATTGTTGCAGTTGATGACGACATCCATTTTCAGGTTGTGAAATGAAAATCCTCTCCTGTTGTCGCTGAGAATGGTCTTGTAGCGAGAAAAACTTCTCTCCACATCACACGAAGTAATGGGGGCGTACTTAAATAAACTTAGGTCAAAGGATGAAAATTCATTTTCGAAGTCTGAACCTGGTTCATTTCCGCACAAAATCTCACTTATGCCACACAGTTGCAAAAATCCAGGATTCTTCTCCAGTACACTCACTAATTTTGCACGAAATTTACCTGCTACTATTCATTTTGCATGTTTTAACGCTTGTTCTGTGTATTTTACAATATTCAGAGCATCACTTAGTTCAGAACCTGAAGCTTCTAGCTGGGTGATTTTGCTCGGTAAGAAACCGAAGTTGGATTTCAAGTAAGCCAAGTCAGTTTTTATAGTGGAACATGCAAACAAATCTTGCATTATTTTCACTGATGAAGAATCTGTAGGGTCCAAGGAGTTCATGATCTTCTCCACGGTGTCGTAATTGTTGCAGTAATATACTGTAGCTTCAATCCAGGTACCCCAGCGTGTTAGGACAGGCTGGGGAGGAAGGGGCAACGAAGGAGCTGCATCTTTAAATGCCTGCAGGCGGAGTGATTTCTTAAAGGCCTTCTTTCCATTTGATATTAATTTATCCACTTCCGGGTAGTTATTGCGAATTTCTTCGGCCACTGTATGTAAAGCATGTGCAAGGCATGTTGCATGTATCACCTTCGGAACATCTTTAGTCCCTTGGCTGCTTTCATTATATAAGGAGTCGCGTCAGTAATAAAAAGAACAGTCTCTCTTTTTTCCCCATTTGGCCACAGTACATTCAAAGAATCGTCAAATAAGGCAGCAATACTTGAATGATTTGTCCTCTCTAACACTTCACATGCTTCGAGGAATATTTCTCCAGGTCTGTCTTCTTTTAGTGTTCCAACAATCACGTTTGCAACATACCTCCCATCAACGTCTGTTGTTTCAAAAATTGAAACCCATATTTTACAGTCCCCCACACTACATCTTATTTTATCCAACACCTCTTCGTAACACCCATTCAGATAGTTCTTCCTCAGCGTCGATTCATTTGGAACCGGATGTTTCGTATATTTCTCCAGAAACTGTCTCAAGCTTTGATTGTTAAGCTTTTTCAATGGGATGTTGGATGAAATCATCCCCCTGCAGAGATCCTTCATAAACTCTGAAGTGTTGGAAGATGAAGTTGAAGTACTAGCAGATTTTTCGAATAATAGAAGTTGTCTACTTTCGACTGCTGACTGTCTTTGTAAGCAATTTTTATGTTTTGCCGTATTACAGTGTTGCTGTACAGTGAAACGTTTCTCAGAGGCGTCTTTAACTTCACATAACTTGCAAAATAAAATAGTGCCATCGGTACTAAATATTTTATCGCCAAATTCTCGAATAAAACCGCGCAACTTTTCATTCACCGAACACTTTATTCTAGGCTGGATGGAAACAAACTGCAGACACACGGAATGAGTGACTGACCATTACAGGGGAAGGTGAAAGTTAAAAGCACTTTACAAAATATAAGAAAAACCCTCCCCCTCCCTTCACTTCTGCCCGCTGGCATTATCGCTCACGGAGGCAAACAATATTTTGTTTGTATTTGAAAATCCGCATTCCAAAAGCACTTCACACCTTAGTCACCATTTCTCCGAATATATAGGTACAGTATTTAAGGATATCCTGAAAGATGTTTTTACTACTTTAACACACCACAATTTGTTACGGAACGAATAAATGCAGTTTCGTGTGAAAAATACATGAAAATGCCATTATAATCCATTTTCACTGTAAATATGCTGTAAAACTTCATAAATCTCTAAATATGCATATGAAAAGTCAAAAAATATAACTTAAATATGCATTTTAGTGCTAAATATTCTACAAAACTTAAAAACTACCGAAGTATGCAATTATATGCACAATAAAACACTATCAATCTTCATCAGAATACTTGGAATCAACTTTAAATCTAGCTGAAACCAGAAATAATGTCAAGGAAAAAATGACATATCATAAAAATCGGCCCCCTATTAATTAGTGTTGTGAATCAACAAACAAATTATCCATCATGTCTTTAAGTCGTTTTGTTAGTGCTGATCAATCAGATGATGATGACGAATCTCGAGTATCAACTTCGATCGTCGAACCGTGCGAATATACGTTACGTCCTAATGATGGTAAAAATTATTGCTTTACAGCAACAAATCTAAAAGATATCTATGATGATTTTACTAATACGTGCAAGGATAAGATCTGTATTAGTACTGTCGACAAACTGACAGAAACTCATCTTAAGTTGACGAAAAAAGTGATTGTTCGCCACCATTTCGTTCAATTCCAATATAAGGAGGCGTCTCATCTACTGCTAACTACTAACGCGTACGGGTTGTTTATCAACGATTCTGAAAATTTCACCTCCAGAAATGTAATACAGGATTTAGATCATCCTCAAGCCAAACATCGTGTGAATTTGTTGTTACCAACTGTCAAATATTGGTGGAATCAACAGAGCAAAGAGTTGATGGAAGCGTTTATCTAAATGTTTGTTACCAATATGAAATGTACAGCCAATACATCTGCCTTTATTGATGCCGTTGAACGGTATAAATTGCATGATTTTGCAAAGGTAGTTCAGAATATGAAAGCGAAAATATTAACGGCCGATAAAATTGGTAAGATTGATCGAATTACGCCGGCAGTATTTGGAGTAAGATTGTATAATTCGTTCGGAACACCAAGTAAAATTACAGCGCCTATGTATAAAATTAAGAACCAACAAACATTAACTTGCGGCAAATGGAAGGAACTCAAGACTGCTGCTTATATGCATTCGGTTCTCTTATTGAAAGTTGCTGGTTTTAAGTTAACATCATCGGGGATCACTCTAGATATGTTCGTCGAGACGCTAGTCTTCCATAAGTTTGAACGAATGGACAAGATTAATAAAGCAGGACCTCTTAAAGTATTATCGCGATTTACAATCCAAGAGGATCAGACGTCTTCGGAAGAAGAATGTGATGAACAGCCTGAGAAAAAGCGCAAAATCAATATGGATGATTGGTGAATGCGTGCGCGCTTATGAATGCGACTACATTTAACTTATAATCTGTACATTGGTAAATGAAGAAAAATAAATATATATATTTTTTAGGTTTATTGAAGCATTTTCAATGCCCTTCTCTATGCATTGCATTTGTGCAATGCCTGTATTTTTTTTAATTATTGCGGCGCTACAGAAGGCTAAATAAAACAGCAGAAAATTATAGAAGGTAAAAAAATATTTTTTCATGTTTGTAATGTCATTGCCTACTACCTTTGATGCAAATGAATGAATTTTTCAACCGGAAATTGTACTTTGCGTATCACGTATAAGGACTTAGTTTAAGTTTTTATGTGAAGATCACGCGTGTAAACCGAGGGTATTGACTATAGAAGCTGATAGTCAAGACCTTCCCTTCATTCACTAATTACATCAGTGGTGCCGGTACTTCACAAATCCCGCGAAAATTTCCATTACAATTACCACACGTATCACCGTCATCAACTTTGTACTAGTTTATTTTAACTATATTAACTTCTTAGTTCGTAATTAAATATATCCTCATTGTCAAAGCACGATTTATTTATTTTATTTTTTACTTCCTTTGTTTATTTTCTTTTAAGATTTCGATTCCTTTCCTTTTCCAAATAGAAAAATAACATCTTGAGGTAAATTTAATTATAAATATTAATTGTAATATATATAATATATTTAATATTTATACTGAAATTACCTCAAGATATTTTTCTTCCTTATTAGGAACATGTTTCGAGAACCATTGTGTTCTCATCCTCAGCCTTCGTGATTTTGCGTCTGGTGAAGTATTTGTGTGTTGGCTGGACGTTATTGTGGTTTCTTGTTGGTCTCTGGTATTTTAAAGTATTATTGTGTGTGATTGTGGTGTATGTATTAGTATTTTGTGTATTTTTGATGTTGAGTGCTTTGAAAATTGTCATGTTTTGTATTGATTTGTATTTGTTCAGGTATTAGTTTGTTTTGTGTTTTATGTTTGTATATTTGTAAATTTTCCCAAATGTTCATTATGGTGCCTTTGTGTGGTATGTGTTTTATTAGTGTCATGTTGGTTATGTCTGGGAATTCATGACCAGTGATTATTGCATGTGTGGCCAAATTAGATTTGTATATTTCTGTTTTTTTTTTTGTATGCGTTTAGGTTTCAAAATAACGTTTTTTCAGTTGTTTTTTTGTTTGTCCTATGTAACATTTATTGCAATCATGGCATTCAATTTTGTATGTACCATTGGTTGTTGTATTATCTTTGTTGTGTGGGTTATTTAGTTTTTGTAGATAATTTTTATTAGTTTTGTATGCTATTTTAATGTCTGTGTTTTTAAACAGTTTTGTTAGCTTTGCATTTTATTATTTATGTATGTGAATGTGGCCCATTTTTTATTGTTGTTATTATTTTTGTTCTGTTCATTTTGATTAACTCTTAATTTTTCAGGTTTTATTTTATATTTGATTTTATTTTTACAGTATTTGATTTTGTTTACAGTATTTTTATTATATCCATTTTCATAAGCAATTTGGTAAATTATATTTCTTTCTTTGTCTGTTTCTGTTGCGAGCACGACGGAAGTACCTGTGGTCGCAATTTATTGATAAAATTCCACTTTCTTAAGTTATCAGAATTTATTCTATAATATTACTTATAAAATTATTTATAAGCGTATTGCATGTAACGGATCTGTGGTTGTTTGGCAATAATGCAATTAGGCTACCTGTGAAATTTAGCCTGTAGGCAAACCAGATCGAATGGCAGAAATAACAAAAACTTACACCGTCGTTTTTTATAATTGTCAGTATTCATCAGTTACTACGTTGCCCATGTCGTCACCGACAATACACGTGTATCAGTTCGTGGATAAACTAGAGATAATTCAAAGAGGGCTATCACCAAAAATACATTGTAATCACGAATACTAGATCTGTACTTTTAGAGAGGTTATTTTATAAAGAGATGAACAAATTCTTAAGCCATTTAACTCTGATTTTCAGATTTATAAAAGAAATGAGGAAGAGCTTGGGCCACCTGCATTAGTCAGACGCTGTTATAAACACGTATCACTACCATAAAGAAGTATATCCCAGTAGCGTTTTTCTGATTCCCCCTTATACGGATATCAATGTAATTACTCTGGAGATTTGCCGCCCTCACATTACAGAGAAGCAGAGCAAAGAAACGGAAACCCCTGGTGAAGCAAATAAATAACGTTGAACGCAAAGTTAACCTTACTTTATCTAATACAACAGGAACTCCCCGACTAGGTGCAATCTACTCGCTTGCAGCTAACCACATTTATGTCAATGAAAGACTCAGAAAAAACTGCGATTTATACCTCAAATTTATATAGAAACAACATATACATCTAAAATGTATTATCACGTACGTTTTCTGGAAGCATTATCGTTTATCTCAAAGTTAAACAAACTTAATATTCCTAAAAGAATTAATTTTAGTTTCATAATATCAAATATAAATTTAAACGAAGTGTCCCTAGAAGTTATAAGGTGGTGGTTGCTTTCAATGAAGTATCACCTAACAGTTTTACTTAAATTATAGTATTACACTGCAGAAACTGGTATGCTATAGAACGATACATAGCCAAACGGAAGTATTATATTTCTAATGACTTAGAAATAGTTATTAGTAAAAATAGTCTTAAAAAATTAACACAAAAGTAGAATTATCAGGAATATAAAAAATATTCTCTGTACGTAAAAGACACATAATTTATTGCCGAATATTGCTAACATATAGCTTTGTTTCTACACCGCATTTCTGTATTAAGCACAAAGGTAAAGTCTTTGTTTTTACCTTTTGTTTTTACAACGGTCGTTGTAAGTAAAGTATAAGCTTACGCAAATATTCAACCAAAAACTGTAACTTTTCTTTTTTCAAATGGCCACCACTATAGACATTTTTTCTATTTAAACAATTACCTTCTTTTTTTGTTTAACACATTTTGTCAACAAACCAGCATCAAAGTGACATGTCTGCATATTTACGGATATTTGTGCAATGACTTCGTGTATACTGTCGTTTAATTTCAAAACAATTATCGAATCCACTTCTGCTTTGTGTTCAGCTTTAATAAAATAAAAATATGCTATTTCCGGATTTCTCAGAGCCAAAGCAGGACGCTTTATTGTATTGGATCTTCTCCAGTGTATACGTGGAAAAGACAAATAAATAGGCTATAGTTACAAACATAGTGTGAACGCTCCCAAAATGTCTAAACAGTTACTCCAATTTTCTTTTTGTCATGTGCTCTATGCGTTGTTGCCCACACCTTCGGTTGTCTCTATCTTTTTGTGTTAATACTAACATATGCCCTCTCATGATTCTCTTTCCAGTAGGCTACGTAGTTTTATATCAATTTCGTAGTTGTGCTGGTAGCATACTCCAATTACAAAATTTACTATTTACAAAAAAAAGAGAGTCGTTTTTCTTCCACAGAATATTCCTTACATTTCCAAAGGCAACCCACCTCTATCTTGCTTGGAAACATTTTATTCCATACTACTTTTATACATGAAATCTCTAATACTTCATTCCAAAACTCCTAACAATATAACTATTGTAACTAATTAAAGTTACAATGAACACAAACTCAAAGATTTTCTATTTTGCATTGAGTCTTCCAAAAAAGAATTGACTTTATTTTTTATAAAATTATATTTTGTAGATACACGGTTACTTGATATATAATGAACTATTCATATCTGTATCTCTTACTAAGTTATTAAGAATAACTTCTACGCCACCATATAATACAATTCAAATATACGTATTCAATGAATATTTCAGATATATTTTCTGTTAGTATGGCAGTTTCTAAGAGTACAACAAACCATATAAGAGTATTTCTAAGGGTATTCATTTAGGAACAAGAATGAATCAACAAAAAATAGACTCAGCAAGGTTCAGTAAATTAACAAGACACAATTTAAACTATCTGTCTTCTTCTTCTTCTTCTTCTTCTTCTTCTTCTTCTTCTTCTTCTTCTTCTTCTTCTTCTTCTTCTTCTCCTTCTTCTCCTTCTTCTCCTCCTTCTCCTCCTTCTCCTTCTCCTTCTCCTTCTCCTTCTCCTTCTCCTTCTCCTTCTGTAAAAAATCAGTTTTATAGAAGTCCTACTACTGTATATACTGTATGTAACCAACTTCATTACTCCTTGCAGTTAGTCCATCTCAGTCTTCCCGTCCGAATCTTCATCTATTGTGGACGTTAAATGTTCCAGAGATGTCGCCTTTCTTTTATCGAGTCCGCTGTGCCTGTTACTTTCAACGTCTCTCGAATGTTCATTTTCGTTACCTTATAAGTAAGAAAACGTGAAAAGCTTGAAAGTAACAAATGGAGACAAGAATAAATTGAAGCATAAAAACCTATAAGATTGTATGGCCATATAGAGGTAGGTAAGTACTGTCACAAAATTTCAGGATTGTATTATAATAACAGTATACATAATGATGATACCTGTTGTTGAGTTGACAATTCTCTGTCTAGTTGATTTTTCTAATATTCTTCTTAATATATTCATTTCAGGTGACTGAATTTTCTATTTTTAGTAGTTGCAAGGTTTGGCTTACTACTCTTTAGTAGGTGTCATCGTATTTTTATGTATTCTTGTCTTCACTTTTAAAATTTAAAATATATTTTCCGAGGCTGTGAACGACCTGCAGTTCTCTCATAAGGTAGATTCATTATTATTACAGTGAAACTGACACCAATCGGTAAATACAAATAACGACTCGGAAACCAAAGTTTTCATTCTTTAATTTTTTTAACATGGTACGCATTACATCGCTTCCTTTCACTTGAATAAAGTAATATATCTTTCAAAATTCGTGTCGTATTAATGTTTCGTGTATTAGAATATTTAAACACTACTTGTTTAAATTCATGCTGACGTTTGAATGCATCATTAATATGGACGTCACTGAATTTAAACAATTTAAATTTAAACTGACGTCTTCCTCGCTGTAATGCGTTTTCAGTTAGTTATATTACCAAAATCATAAGTAAGGTAGAAACGGAATCAAATATCGAATGTGTTTGACTGGCGTCTTACGTATTCTCCAACGTAAGCCAACATGTTCGAATATTATGTCGAATATCGCTGTCTTGTTACTGAGGTATTAACTTTCACATAAGTTGTCACTCTCTCCTAAAGAGAAACTTCTAAATAACAATTTCTAGAATTTCCACTAAACAACATGGAATGATGTTCATTACACTCGAAGCAGTAACCTTGGTATTACACGAAATCTCAAATATTATACTAGAGACTGCCAGGATTCTTTGCATGAGAGATTGAAACATTAAATTATGTGATTGTGTCATATCTCGCTTGTACCCTCGATCTACTCAAAAGGCTAAATGAAAAACATTGACAAAATATAAAAGCAGTAGAGCTTTAGTTTAGGCTATACTGTCCGGATGATATACAGTTCTTTGACTTATACTTCTCCGTAAGTTAAGCAAACTGAAAAACTGACGACGATGTATTTAAAATGTATCGTAATTACTGTAGACGATTATAATTATTGTATTTACAATAAATACAGTTACAATTAAAATGGTCGGACCGTTACAGCAATTAAACCAAAATTATGATTTCTTTTAACAAAACCGTAGTATAATGTTTTAATTGTTAGTTCCTCATTCCATTGTAGATGCGATTATGTATGTGTATACAATTATAGTGTTCAGATTAAAATTATGTGTTATGAGTTATGAGTTAGGATAATTGTGTTGTCCTTTTTATTCACACAAAATGTTACATGATAATATGATTATATAATTTATTAATCACTGTTTTATAAAACTGGTAAAAATATAATATAATATTTTTAGAAGCACAACTGCTTAGTGTTAAGAAAGGTAGTAGGGAATTCATATAGCTTGCGTAAAACAACAAAATAAACTAGGATCGTCGTCATAAGACTGTTAAAAGAACTTATAAAATAATAGTAACAAAAAAGGAAGATATCGCCGATCTATAAAAGTGTTGACTCACTTAAATATAAGAACAGGTGATAAGCGCACACTTGACTTGACGAAAACGCCGAAACTGTGCTACATCGTAATCTTTAATAATTCACAGATAAGTGATCATCTTTTCGCAGTACTTACACCTTGTCCAATTACATTGTTTGTCTTATAATCTAACTCAGTTTCTTCATTTTCATTCTCAGGCGGTACTAACGACTGTCGATTTTGGTTATCTGCACGCTCTCCTCCACAAGCAATTCCTTCACTTCACATATTCGTCTTCTGAAAAGTTTTCATACCTGCCCAACTCTCCGTCCCCTTATCTCTGAGCGGTCTGTATTGTTTATTACTCATTCTAACATTCTTCTTGTTAATTTGTTTAGTTTACCAGAATTGTCTCACACCTCGCATTCGTTACTTTTTAATGTATTAAATACTGTTTTCTCCACTGACTAGTTCTTTTTGTCTGCACTTTCCTCGATTTCTGTGCTCGGAAACAAAACATTTTATTTTGAACATCGTACAGCTTCCCTTTTTTTCTATTCATGAGATAATTCGGGAGAAACAAAAATAAAAACGTATATTTTTCATAAAAGCAATTTAAAATCCCTACACATTTACACTCATAGGCTTGCGTAGTCGGAATTTTTAGTAGTAATATTTTTGTGATTGTCAACCAACTTTTATTAACATTATTTATTAAAACAAACGTTTCGCTCATTCTATGATGTAATACCCTTAGTGGTAAAGCCACGGAACTGTTAACAATAATATCAAAAAAGTGCTCGTCATACAGAAAAGTAAAAGAACATCACTTCTTATAACAGGTTTGTAACACGTACAAGTTTATAAATAAGGTTTTGCAGACTTTATTGTTTAAAGTTTCTCATTTCTAACATTAATGAGAACTATACTAAAGTTATCACTATTGTCACTAAATTTACGAAGTTTATTATTTATTAACGATATCACTACTAAAATGGAAATGATTTGCTTTAGTTTCGCTAGTTTATGCAAGCGTGTTGAGTAACACCAACTACGTAATTGCGCTGAAGATTTACCCTTACCTTATTATAGTGCACAGCTATGAAAGAAAACCCTTGTGTCGAGGCAGCTAAGTAAGTTAGCCGTACTTTATACGGGAAATTCCCGACTTGGTGCAATTTACTCACTTGCAGCTGGTGAAATAAAAGACTTAAACCACATGGTGGAAACTGAAATTTATTCCTAATTTCTTAAGATAGTACCTGCAACTGAGGATTTATACATTTGCTTTAAGTACGATTTCTTGGATTAATAGCGTTTTTATTACTAACTGTATTTTTATAATTTCCTCTAGGACTTAAAACCGTTAATAGAAATCGTAATAAAATAATGTGCATAAAGTACAGTGAGATCTTATTCTCAACTAATAATTTAATGGCGTCCTAGATTAACTATCTTCGATACAATTAATGTAAATCGTGATTATACTGGCATTAACCTATACAGAAACTACTCAAGAAAATCGTTATTTTCTGAACGAAACAGGATATTCAGCAGTACTTAACGCATTAGCCAATAATCGTTTTACATTTTTCTTTTTATATTTATTTTATGTTAAACAATATAGACTACATTTATTTATGTAATATTTATTGGTCTGGCGGTTAGTCAGAAACACCTGTTACAGAATATATGTATACTTCCTGACAAACGATATTACTAATAAGTAAGAATATTTAAAAGATTTTATAAATATTTATATTAAAACAATATATTTTAAATATCTTAAAATAAAGTATAAAATTTCTACTTAAAAAATATTATACCGGGTCCGGCAGAAATATCTGACGATTCTCGTTTTGATTGTCACATGAGAAGTCGAATGATGATGGGCGACGGGCGACGGACTGTAACTTCTATAGCCAAGTTTTAACATGATAGTGTGGAATCAGACATGGTAACAACACTAATTTTAAAGCCTAAAATCTATGTGTAAAATATGTAAAGAATTAAGTTAAAATATTAATACCCGATAGTGCTTTATAACTTATCTAAAAAACCTGTAGTTCACATAATAATAAGGAATAAATAAAATTCTATTCTTTTAGCAACTTATTTATTTATTAAATCATTTGTCTTTTTGCAATGAATATTGTAATCATTTTAACAATGGATAGAGTGCTGTGATTTATTTTTTTTTTTTTTTAATGCTTAACTACAGTCAATATAAAAAAAGGAGCTGGATTCAACGTTATGCTGCGTTTACACGTTGCGTTTTTCGACGGCCGTTGCTGCGGTGCGGTAACGAAGCAGAGGAGTCAACACGTTTATTGTAGAGTGGCGGTTCCCACATGCACCGGTGCGGTGTCAAGGTCAACGGCACCGTTGAACGGAAGGGCAGAACACAAAGATTCAGACGGAGCCAGTCCCACAGTACCGGCCGTCGACGGCCGTCGGTGACACACTTCCTACGCACTTTAAACGTTTGTTCGCCATGGATTGTGACAAATTAATAGCATTAGTGCAAGATCAACCTCCGCTTTGGGACAAAAGCCACAACCTTTTTAAAGACCTAACTGTAAAAGAAAAGTGCTGGTTGGAAGTAGCTGGAGGACTTGTGGAAAAATGGGAAAAATTGGCTGCATTCTTCCTGGCCGTGGTTCATCTACGAAACCTGATGTCTATGCTATGCACACTACTAATAAGCATTTTCTATACGCGTTCATAACTGCATTCAAGCGAAAGCACAGGAAAGTACAGACTGACTGATTGTAAGACGAGACTAGGTAGGGAGAGGTTTCTCCCACCGGACTGCGGTACCGCAGTATGTGGGAACAAGGAGAAAAATCAACGGCCGTTGGCCCTACCGCAGCAACGGCCGTCGAAAAATGGCAACTGTAAACCCAGCCTTGGGGACTCTTTTCCATCGAAAAAACAGTTAAGCCGTGGGTTGCTAAATTTAAAATGGGTCAAACAAGCACAACTGACGACCCACGAGTTGGACGTCCCATTGAAGTGGCTATGCCAGAAAAATTAGAAGAAATTCACAAAATCGTTTTGGTAGCCCGTTGACTGAAAATGAGTGAGATAGCAGAGGCTGTTGGTATATATCAACGAAACGCGTGCCAATATCTTACACAAACATCCGTGTATGACAAGACAAAGATGTGCGCTACATGAGTGCCGCGTTTACTGACAATTGACCAGAAATAGTGTCTAAAGGATGTTTCAACCGATTGTTTGGCACTCTATACGCATAATCCAACCGAATTTTTGTGTCGATTCATAACCACTGATGAGACATTGGTCCATCACAACAATCTGTTTTGTCAATAACAGTCAAAACAATAGACCGCAAAAGGCCAACCAACCCAAAGGAGGCAAAGAAAATTCCTTTTGGTTGTATGGTTATGGCAACTGTTTTTTGAACGCATGCAGAATAATCTTCATTGACTATCTTAAAAAAAGGTAAAACAATTAGTGACGAGTACTGTGCAAACCTACTGCACCTTTTAAAAGACGAAGTCAAGAAAAAATGGCCACATTTAGCGAAAATAATGAGCTGTTTCACCAAAGCATGCACCATCTCAGACGTCATTGCTTCCTGACCTACCATAATCGACCGATTTCGCCCCGAGAGACTTATACCTCTTTCCTAACCTCAAAAATGACTCGGTGAAAAAAGATTTACTGACGACCATTCTGTAACTGGGTCCTTTAAGGACCTCGACAAATCCGCTGTTAGTATATATCAACGTAACGTGTGCGCAATATCTTACACAAACATCCGTGTATGACAAGACAAAGATGTGCGCTACATGGGTGCCGCGTTTACTGACAATTGACCAGAAATAGTGTCTAAAGGATGTTTCAACCGATTGTTTGGCACTCTATACGCATAATCCAACTACATATACATATGTGTAAATGTAATAAAGTTGGACGTTATTTCATTCCGGAAAAAAGGCAACATACCATGTTCATAAATTATGTACCTAATGTTCTGAATTTTCTTTTTCTAAATTTGTGGTTATTCAACTGCTTTAACTTACTGAATGCTAAGTAAATAAATTTTGTTTAAATAATAATAAAATCTATATGACGTTTAAGTTATCTTAAACCTCTAATCGCAGAAAAATTGCATGTTGGTTGTTTGTTTGTAAATTTCTTTTGTTTTATATGTGCTACATGCCCTGAGGTTGAGAATCTATATTCCCATGCTCTTAAAAATAAAACCTAATTCAAACTGAGATTTTGTTTGTTTGCAAACAGTAATAGTAGTACAATATTTTAGAAATAGTAAGACAAAACTTACATACAATAATAAATCTTATTAAAATAATTTATAAAAACAATCTCTTGAGATCGTTGTGTAGATGAAATACACAAAACTGAATACAGAGATTTTTGAAATCAAACTTTCGGACGTAAAGTAAGTTTATTTTCTGTCAGTTTGTGTGAATGTCGTATTTTTATCGTATTCGACACATAAAAGTTCCAGTTAATCCCGTAGGATTTACAGTTATATGGTAATGCGGCGCTCTCTACAGACCATAAAGTATTCTTTCTGACACTTCGGAAACAATTCTATTCCCAGTGTTATTTGATGCATAATAAAGAAATATTTACAATACGACACGACTTTATATTCAGGGGATATCACCCTTGAAGAGAAGTGTTGATTTTCTTGTCTACTGCTTTTTTTCTATTATGTCACGCATTGATTCGTTCCATGTATGATTACATTTTTTATATGATCTACACATGATTACAAATTTTGCAAGACATCACCCTACAGTATATAGCACAATATAATATTTTGTCCTCAAATTAGTAGTGGCAGTCAATCAATAGATGTTTGCCCATGAAAGGTTTACCGAGAATCGACGCAAGAATAGACGCAATTATTACATCTTTTGTGTCAACGTTTCGAGAATACTTATTGTCATCGTCAGGACCTGTGTATGGACAACTGACAAATAATCAAACACATATACAGATCAATTAATTTAATGAATGTGTTTGAATGTGGATGGGGGGGTCAGACATTGTGTTTTACACCAGCAAAATATTTACATTATGTAATAAATATCACAGATTACATGGAGCATGTATTAAGTCGGAGTGTGTTATATTGATATCTGTACTAATTTCAATACACATTTAATTATAAATGGGTCTACAGTTATTTATAATTATAAGTAAGCGATTATTATATCACCAGTATAATAAATTGTAGTATTGTATTAAAAACGTTTTGAGAATATTATAATTAGCCTATGTCTATGTATTTAAGTAAAACAGTACGTAATAAGAGTAATGTTTTGGCTTAGCCTATGTAAAACACATTGTCTCATCAACCAGACACACATATTTTATTGATCTGTTTATGTGTCTGATTATTTCTCTATTGTCCGTACACAGGTCTGGTGATGACAATAAATATTATAATTGTCATTTATAAAATGTAATAAATAATATTATAATTCTGTCCGTCGACAGAAATAATGTGAAAATTGTGTCTATTCTTATTGACCGATCCTCGCCAACCCTTCCAACGCTAAACATTTAAATAATATTTTGTAACTGTAGTAGACATTGGCCTACAATAGTTCTATTTGTACAGTGATTCTATGCACTACACGGTAGTCCTAATCCTGTATTAAGTTAAAATAGCTCTTTTTCATTTCCTTTTGAAAGTACATTTTGTTCACTTTCTCCAAGTAATACCAAATCTTCTTTGAATATTACTCCTTGACGCACTTCTTTCGACTCAGGAACGGATGCTTCGTGGAGAACAGATCAGTCCAGACAATCACTGTCACTTGGTCTGTCGCACTGTTTTGTCCATCCTTCCTTTCCGCCTCCGTTACCGATTTCCTCTTCTCTGAGAAGGAAGATTTTGTCGTCGATCATCATCACTTGATTAAACAAATCGTCGATGTTTCTGTCGCTACAGCTGTGCTGTGTATTATCTTTTCTTAACCAGATCTCAGGATATTATCTTTAAAATTCCATTATACCTGTAGATATTCATAATGCTCTGGCAACTATAATTTCACTGGAGATTTCTACAACGAACACTTGGTGGTCAAACTCAAGCCGATCCAGGCGTAAGAGTACACATCTTTCTTTAACACTTTCACAGGTTTTCCTATTGCAGTACCTAAGTGACCAATCTCTTCTGGCTGAAAGGTCACTGAATACATAATTCACTGAGTCTACAGTGTAGAAACTGTCTGAAGTATTATTTACGCCTCCAGTTTACGTGTTCGTTCCTCTATCTCTTTCTCTTTGTCTCTTCTTTCCCCCTTCCTCTCTCACCTCCATTCACTCACTCACTCTCAGCCTACTTCAATGGTAATGCGTTTACCGGCATCTTTTTGTTAACTCATAATGAAATAACTTCATTGATATAGATAGCAACGAGTTGGCAGCTTTGAACTGGAGCACATGAACGTCTTCACTACTACGGAACTACTGTAGTTACCAATTTTATGGATTGCTGTGTCTCACAATCTTTAACAACATCTATAAATAATTCTTGGCCACAACCTGTATCCAAAATAAGCTCTCTTTTCAGGATACGTTAATCTAATCAGCCTGCAAATATTACCTTCAGAGTCCTGAAAGCTGTCCTCGGAGCGTTGTCGATTTTTTCGGTTGTTTATGATACACACAGTCTAGATATTGGTCAAATGACATAATTCAGGACGATTTATTAACGTTACAAAGGTGTTGTGTCCATCAGGTTGCATTTTCATTAAAATTTACTGACTCTCTCTACGGTCAGCCCATACTAGAAGAAACGTGTGACAGGAATTTCTCTCCTGAATTTCATACGGAATGAAGCGATTAACAGAATGGTTAAACAAATTGACAAACTTAAGATGAAGACTGATAACAACAAACATCTAATTAAACTCATTAAGTTTACTAGAACGGTGTTCATTCAATTTTACTTGCTCTAACTATAACGCACAACCAGATCGCTACAAAATAACTTGTTTAACGTGGCTGGTTCTTGCCACTGTCATCACTGATACAAAGAATTCAACGCCATCTGAATTCGCCCAACGGTTGTAGAAATTTCGGGAGTGTTAAGTGCAATTTATAGCCCATTACATATCACGTTGTAATTTTATTACTTTATTACTTTACTTTTAAGGACTTAAAATTGGATGTGGACAGGATAAGAGGTGTTGGAAAAAGTAAATACTTAGGCGTTATTTTCAACAAACAGGGAAGCAGCAAAGATGAAATTCAAGAACGTGTTAACAAGGGGCGACCCGTTATAAGAACGCTGAATTCGCTTCTATGGGAAAGAAGTATAACCAGAAATACAAAGAAACATATATATATATATATATATATATATATATATAATAGCATGGTGCAAAGTGTAATCCTTTATGGAGCAGAAGTTTGGAACGTTTCAAATGTAAATAAGAAAAAACTGATGGCAGCGGAAATGGACTTCTTCAGGAGGAGTTGTAGAAGATCAAAATTAGACAGGGTTAGAAATGAGACTATTAGAGCCGAGATGAATATTGACAGGACAATAATAGATGAAATAGAAAGGAGACAATTGACTTGGTTTGGGCATGTGAAGAGACTGGAAGATGACAGATGGCCCCGCAAAATACTGGAATGGATACCACCGGTGAGGAGGAAAAGAGGACGTCCACGGAGGAGTTGGCGAGATGACATAGCGAAAGCAATGGTTGCAAGAAATTTAGAAGAACTTACATGCTACGATAGGTTACAATGGAAGTTGGGGACGGAGAAACGGCGACAGATGTAAAGATCCGTTATATATATACTTTACTTTTATTACAATATTACTTTATTACTTCTAAGTCAACAAAACGCTCGACATTACTAGTTGTTCTATTTGGCTTTCTGCTTCTCCATATGTAATCATTACTTTGAAATTCTCTGAGTATTTTGAAACAAATTTGGCGCAGAAGAAGGCTGCTTGTTCAGTCTCATTCTACTTTCATTGTCTCCCGATTACAGTGATGAGCGGATTAAATGTAGTATTTAATATAAATTGTGACCTGATAAAGATATTTTAGACGATATTATTGTGCTGGCTTCGGATAGGCTAAAGATGCAAAAGCGATTGATTCCTTCCAACGCTATTGTAATACACGGGATTCCTTTATGAATTTGAACAAGTGGAAAGTTTTAGTATTTAATAGGGGCAGTCCAGGTAGATTTTATCAATTGTGTACTAATAAATAAGAATAGAAGTTATCAGTGGCAACAAATTACATCGGTTGCAATTAACTCTTACTTTAGCTCTACATGAGAACTTCAAATCAAATACTCGAAAGCTAAATTTTCCTTAAATTCCTTTAAAAAGACTATTAACCATTTGAGGTACAGGATATTACAGCAATAACATAGGAAACATTGGAAATAATAACGTAGGTTACAGCTTTTATGGGCAAACTCAATGGGACAGTGTTTTGTTATGGGGCCCAAGTGTTCGGATGTAATTGTCGTAGAAACACAGAACCATTACAATGGTGTTTCTAAAAACAGTTTTTAAGCCCCCGTCATGGTCATAGAATCACTGCTTGTGTAAACAGCCAAAAAATGTGCATATAGTAATGAGAAATCTAGGATGAGTGAACAGTCAATTGGTTTTCAACGTGATGACTCAATTGATCTATTAAATATTGTTTATTACGACATAAAAAGATTTTTACATTTTGAAAATGAACAAGAATGAAGAATATGAAAACGTGTATCACGTTTTACCATCTGGCCAATTTTTAATGGAATCCACAGTGAAAGTTTTTTTGTACCTGTGATCTAGATCTGAATTCCAAATTTGAAAATCTATGAACTAAGATCTATGAGTAAAAATTGAATGTTAATACAACTAAAAAACTAAAAAAAAACATACTGCAATTACTGCACAAGATTTCTCCATAAATTCATCCAGATATGTATTCCTGGATCCAGCGTGCCATATATAACAGTGGAATTCTCCCTGGTAAAATATTGTAATAATATGTGAAATGTTGCCTAGTTTACAGAAATAAATCCTAGCGTTGCTATTTTATTTTTCAATAAATAAACCACAATTGTAAGCCAGCTGTGTTCCATATACGGTACATATGAAACACATTGACCAAGATAAGCGCACTACAGAATGTACAACTTCAGACATTATGAATAGCAAGAGAAGACGTTATTTATAGTCTCTCCTCTACAATGTGTTGTTCATATTTATGAAAAATAAATTTTATTCTGTTCGAATAAAATAAAAAGACAAAGAAACCATTTGAGTCAATGCTTCTAGTTTCCCCTACATATCTTTTTCTTTTAGATGATTTGTAAGCAAATTATTTGTTCCCATTTGTTAATTTCTGCACGCTTCGGTGCAACGGAGACTTCTGTGTGTGTGCGTGCGTGCGTGCGTGCGTGCGTGCGTGCGTGCGTGTGTGTGTGTGCGTGCGTGCGTGTGTGTGTATGCGCGCGCGCGCGCGTGTGTGTGTGTGTGTGTGTGTGTGTGTGTGTGTGTGTGTGTGTGTGTGTGTGTGTGTGTGTGTGTGTGTGTGTGTGTGTGTGTGTGTGTGTGTGTGTGTGTGTGCGCGTGCGTGCGTGCGTGCGTGCGTGCGTGCGTGCGTGTGTGTGTGTGTGTGTGTGTGTGTGTGTGTGTGTGTGTGTGTGTGTGTGTGTGTGTGTGTGTGTGTGTGTGTGTGTGTGTGTGTGTGTGTGTGTGTGTGTGTGTGTGTGTGTGTGTGTGTGTGTGTGTGTGTGTGTGTGTGTGTGTGTGTGTGTGTGTGTGTGTGTGTGTGTGTGTGTGTGTGTGTGTGTGTGTGTGAAGATAAAAGTACGTCAAGTGTTATCTTTAGCAAGCAGTGTTAACATTTAACAAACGTTGAGCAATCGTTTATCTAACAGGCACAGTAAAAGAACAAACATCATAAATAGTAAACAGGTATTCTAAATTAAACAAACCATAGCAGAGTCCAGGTATTTCCATAGTATGAGTGAACATAAAACTGATAATGATCAACAAGTTACAGAGAAGTGGTGATTCAGTCATGAAAACAGAGTGGGAATGTACAATGTTGAATAACACTTGCTGAGACTCTGTACGTCGGTTTCTTTGTTTACGGAATTTTCCTTGTTTTTTCGATAGCTACCGTTTCAAACAAATGCCGTTTGAAGTGATTAATTTCAGTATGTATTATTTTCACTTTGACAAACTGGACGGTGTGGGCATGTCCGCGAGCATGTTGTGTTAAGGCTGTTGGATTGTGTGTATTAGTTTCTATTTTATCACGGCTGTATTTGTGTTGATATATTCTTCTCTTTAAATATTGTTCCGAACATACATGATATTTTTGACCGCAGTTATGGAATTCCATCCAAGAAAACTTTGCGTTACTCGATTTTGTCTGCCTCAGAAATACAGCAGGCAAACTGTCAAAGAAGTTACAATGTTCTGAAGTGTGTAAAACAAATATACAAAATAATTATTATACACTAAGTTTTCATACAATAATTAATTTTACACTGTAATACCGTACAAAATTGAGTACTTCATATAATACTAAACAATTATAAGTAAATATCCTTGTCACCCAACTACAAATTGTATATTAAGTACCTACCCGTGTTTTAAACATTATCGTTTCATTATGAAAGTCAAAAATCAAGAACAGACCAGAGTGCTAAAAATAGGCTAAATTTTGTAAAACTTAAATTTCTTTATTCACCCATGGAACTTACCTTGGTAAAGTAAATATTTCAGCCAAACGGAATTACTACCGAGAAAAGGTGTAATCTCCGAAATGGGAAACCGGAAATTTAAACCTGTCTTTTTACAGAATTATTAGTGGTCTAAGGAATTCCATTTTCTAAACCGCGCCTCATTCCATTTAAAAAATGGAAGTCTTTCAGCACTGCAAGACTTACAACAAAATACTGAATTTTCAGTATTCGAATTAAATCTCAGTATACCATCACGAAAGGTATATGACAAGTGACAATATGTTATACTGACATAGCATAGCAATGTGACTAGTGTTACATGAGAGGAAGTCGGACGGACGGACCAATTTGTTTGTATCGTTTCCACTACTAACGATAAACTACTAATGTTGTGGATTTGGTTTGTTTGTTAATTTGTTCACCTATCGTGAAAGTGCTCATATAAAGAAGATAGAACAGCAAAAGCTAGGTCTCCAATTGTTTTGTAGTAATGCAGTTATAATTTATAATTTGTGGATTACAAAACACTCATTTTGCCAACTTCGGGGTAAAACATTATGTGACCTTTACATTAGTAATTTTGTAAGAAAAACCGTCTCGTAGAATTGAACATCAAGATTATTTGGTAAAAGTATTAAAAGAGAAGTAGAAAACGCCCAGGACGTTTTTATGAAACAAACATTATATAGAAAAATACACTCTTTATACTTTTTCTGTGTATTCAAAAATATTCAGAGGCGAGAGATACAGAACGAGCCAAAAGATAATCGCACCTGCGACAATATATTTTGTATTAAAGTATAGTAAACGAACACTGTAAACTTGTGTTTTTGAAAGAATTACATGTTATCTTCTTAATTACTTTGTAAGTAGAGCATTCATAAAGCCTGATATTTGCTCAACAGTTTTCTGTTCTGAAGTAGTTTTTAATTAATTATACATGCAGACAGTCCCTCCAAACCGCGTATATTAATATTACAAACCACGCCAACTGTGTAAATCAATTGCAGTTGCAAAGTTTACTCCTCGTGACAACGTTATACTCAGAGAGTATACACTATAAGTTATCACCTCGTCCTTTAGTTGTAAAGCAAAAACTTTGAGTTACTCGATGTATGCCTCAGAAATACAGCAGGCAAACTGTGAAAGAAGTTACAATGTTTTCGAATTGTGTAATTACATAATTACATACATAATTACATTACAATGTTTTCATACAATAATTAATTTTACACTGTAATACCGTACAAAATTGAGTACTTCTGTACGTCTGTTGGATTTTGTTGATTAGTTTCTATTTTATCACAGCTGTATTTGTGTTAATATACTCTTCTCTTTAAATATTGTTTCGAGCATACATAATATTTTTGACCACAGTTATGGAATTCCATGCCAAGAAAACTTTGCGTTACTCGATTTTGTCTGCCTCAGAAATACAGCAGGCAAACTGTCAAAGAAGTTACAATGTTTTTTGAACTGTGTATAACAAATATACAAAAAAATTATACACTACGTTTTCATACAATAATTAATTTTACACTGTAATCCCGTACAAAATTGAGTACTTCATATAATACTAAACAATTATAAGTAAATATCCTTGTCACCCAACTACAAATTGTATATTAAGTATCTAACCGTGTTTTAAACATTATCGTTTCATTATGAAAGTCAAAAAGTCAAGATTCCTAGATCAAAGTGATAAACATACATTTTTGTAAATCTTAAAATTACCTTATTCAGTCATGTAAATTATCTTGGCAAAGCAGGCATTTTACCCAGATGAAATTACTGCTAACGAAAGATTTAATCTCCGACATGGGAAACCTGAAATTTCGACTTTTTTTTACAGACTTGCTAGTGGTCTAAGGAATTCCATTTTCTAAACCGTGTCTTGTTCAATTTTAAAAAAGAAAGTCTTTCAACACTGGAAGGCTTAGAACGAAATACTAAATTTGCAGTATTCGAATTAAATCTCAATGTATCGTCGCGAAAGTAAAGTGACAACATGTTATATTGACATAGTATAGCAGTGTTACACGAGAGCAACACTATTGTTTCAACCAATTTGTCTGTATCGTTTCCAAACTGCTATTGTTGCCAGCTTGATTTGTTTGTTAATTTGTTCACCCATCGTGAAAGTGCTCTTATATAGCAGATAGAACAGCAAAAGCTACGTCTCGAATTGTTTTGTAGTAATGCAGTTATACTTTGTAATTTGTGTTGAGTGACGTTTAGTGCTTATTTGTTTCAACTGGGATTTAATATAAAAATAATGATTTAAATAACTTTTATTATTGTTGTAAATATTGTTTAATATTGTATTTATATTTTTTGAAGGCAATGTGATTTGGACAATACAGTATAGGCCTAAAATAAAACACGGTACTATATTATTACCTTGACATGGATTTAATTCTACCAACCTAAAGACCGCTAGCGTTGTACCAGTACTTATGATAACTTTGATTGTTTATTAACGTAGACAGTGCATTTGGTTTAGAAGATTCACTTACTTCACTTAAGGAAAAGTGTGGATTAGATCTGTTATTGTAAATCAGTCAAAATAACTTCGTAAGGCCCAATATATGCTACCGTATGTTGTTGGTTACCACAAAGAGTATTTTTACATTAGAATTGCTTACCTCTTTACAGTGGTACGATGTCAGCGTCAGAAGGTGAAATAAACTAAAAGACTATTAAGGGTCTAAAGTTGACTAAATGTTAACACCGGACAGGTTAGTGAGTCATAATACGAAAGATTCAATTTAAATCAAAAATAGATGTTAAGTAACATGTAAATACCGTACCACTGTAAAAAGATCAAAACTGATATGAGATTAGCGCAAAACTAAAGGTGACGGTCTTATTTTCTATTTTCTATTAGTTATTCCCTATTTTATCTGCTTACAGTAACAATTCTAATTAGCAGCTAGTTAGATTACGGTAAAGATAAGTTACGAATTTCAAAGAATTTACAGGTAATAATATCTATTTTGTGAATATGTATAACAATTTAACCACAAGGTTAAACATGTTTTATGAAGAAGGAAAATATCCTAATAGAACCAATTTATTTACCTCCACCTCGTGGTAGTAAGAGACTTGGACTCTGTAAAGGAACTCTAGAAATTTATATGTCATTTCCGTAGACACTCCTAAGTTTCTCAGGACTTATATTTGCTATCATTAAGCTTCCTCCAGAATTAGTACTGTTTTGTGTCAGACTGAATGTTATTGTACTGTATTATAGTGACAGAAACAAAAATCTCTTGCCGCTCAAGGTTGTACAAAAACTCATCTAGCAGTGAGATGGATGCATAGTGTTTACTTATTTTAAATGCTCATTTTAATAGGAAGGGAAAAGCAAATTAAAAAATAAATGTTTATCTTACATTTTTCCTTTATTTATTACACTGTACAGTATTCATTATACTGTAAATCGAATCATTGCTTAAAAATTCATGTTCCTAGTTTTCTCACAATTGGAACTCTCTGACAAATACTACTACTACTACTACTACTACTACTACTACTACTACTACTACTATTACTGCTGCTACTACTACTACTACTACTACTACTACTACTACTACTACTACTACTACCACTACTACTAATATTACTACTATAATTACTACTATAATTACTACTACCACTACTACTACTATTGCTACTACTACGTAGAGATAATTCCAAAAGTAGGAACAGTTCATGATTTTGTTAATAATATTATGAAAAAACAATTAGGTATTGCCCTGAAATTTGAAACAAAACATGTTTCAAGAAAATGTATATTGAAGTTTGATGTTTTCAAATTTAATTTTTAATATTTTCCGTAAACAATTAAAATCTGCCAAAGGCAGACACAGCAGTAATTTTTACTACTCACCAGAGAAACAAATCTCTTAGGATCTGTAGACGCTTAGATTATCAGAAACGAACAAAACAACAGTAGTCTCCACTTCTGCGAATGCTACCCAATGCTTTGAGATTTGCGGTACTAAATATGTCTCCAGTTTCTTGAGAGATAAATATAAATATGTCTATCGTCTATTAAAGCGGCTCGCCATGAAATCAATATTGTGTACTACGAGTGGAGACAGTGAATTGTTAATAAAGACATGTATTCATGTATTATGTGTGTGTATTTGTGTGTGTGTGCGTGTGCGTGTGTGTGTGTGTGTGCGTGCGTGCGTGGCGCGCACGCCTGCGTGTTTAAGTATATAAAACACTAATGCAGTCGATTATGAAGAATCCAAATTTATATACGGCCAGCTAATGATATACACAAAATTAGATATCTTTACATAAAATTACAGGCTGAATGATGTTGAATGAGCTGTATTACAAAATCAGAAGGTAACAATTATTCTGTGCGTAGTCTATAGATCTAAAACGTTAATCTCGTTACGTACTTGTTAAAGCTAGTTAACAAGGAAACGACATCACCAAAATTACATGAAAAACTGTACAAAACAGGTCTACCGAGTACAATATTTTTCATTTTATTCAGCGAAATAGAAATTGTCGAATTTCACTCAAAGAAAAATTCATTCTACTGATTATTTTTATAACACAATATTGTCGAAATAATTTGTTATATTATAAATTTTGTGATAGTACTGCTTTGCAGTAATCATCATCAGCCGTGGCTCTACAACCCTTGATGGGTTTGAATCCATATGTCTTGGCCTGCTCCAAGAGTCTATTCCATTCTTCCCTATTTCGTGCCTTGAGAAGAGTCGATTCCCATTCCAGTTTCTTGTCTTCAGGTTTCTGACGTCTTCCTCTATCTGGTCTTTGAATCTACTTCGAGGTCTCGGGGTCTTCCCATTTTTCTACTACCCATGCTTTGCAGTAAAGTGTATTTAATTTATAGTCACTAGGACCACTGAAGATAGTGACGACAGTGGGAACATTTCAAATTTCTGTGCAGTCACAACGCTTGGAACGAAACGATACGTAAACTATTCAAGTTCCGAAACCATGATTAATCTTTCTGTGCGCCTAAACCTAAAATAAATATGTTTCAGCCCTCCTTCCACGCTTTCCACTTCCACTTAAAGGATATAAACTCTGTCAGTATCATCAGTCCCCTTCCCCTTCCTGAAATACCTTCCCTACAATACAGTATAGGCCTTCTCTTCTCCTGATTACGGATGGCCAGAAACCATTTCCCTTGCTGATTTATTCTATTCTGCTAAGTTTGTACACTTAAATTTCTGGCTAATCATTTCACACCCTTCCATAACACTATACGCGTACATCAGTAGCCAGTAGACTCTTTCTGTTACATTTCAAATGTTTCTTGCACTTTGGCTTCTTTTCTTTGCACTTATACCTACCAATATAGGCCTAAATGATTGTTTTTATTTTGCAGTAAGGAAAGTTATCTTTTTCTTCGTTGTCTCATACACGTAAACCTCTTTGATGTGTAAATCTCACGCCCTAGTTTGAAATATGGTTTCTCTATTGTTTAGTGCAATGTTTTTATACCTTTCTAACTTCGCTTTCAGCTGTTGTCAGTAAGTTAACAACAAGTATTAGTTAACAACAAGTATTCTCTTTTAGTATCAGTTGTTTTTTATTTTTATTTCTTTTAAAGTTTGCTCTGTGTAAACACCAAAAATACGTTTTTCCTGTCGTACTATCTTGTCGACTACTGTTTTCTCTTGCTTCTTTTCTGTTCTTATCGATGTCTTTTTATTTTTGTTTGTTGACAGATTCATTTGTAAATGCTTTCTCAATGTCTAAAGTTTCCAGACACTAAATGTGTTTTTTGTGTATAACATAATATAAAAAAACATATTTTAACAAGGAAATAGATACCAGAGTTCAAGTGTAGTTGTCGACTTTGTACGATACCGATAAAACTGAGTTATTGAAGTATATTCTTCACACCAAAGTACACGGTAAGAGAGCAGAAACAGCCAACCATGTACGTATATTCATTTGGAGACACACACGCAGTGGTTATACTACACAAGTCAAGTGGGCCTAGTTTCGTAACTTCTACGGTCACCGTTTTGCCGCTGGGGTCAACTAACAGCTGTCAGCTGTCTCTCTTTTTGAATGCGCCAGCTTTCAGTTGTTCTGAGATTCATGGGACGCGGCCGCTAGGAACGCTGTCAGTTCCGGTTTTGGAGTTAGCTTCGTTGTTTGAATTGGTTGACAGATCGTTGTTGTGTGTGCGACGTCTAATGTGTTCAAACCATATATGTGATCTAATTTGTGTCTGTTCGTTTAGAATGCTGTTTCCATATGTTTGTGTGTGTTTATACATTTCTAGTTGTTCAAGTATATCTAGTTTTTGGCCCTTTGTATTTACGTGTAGGATTTCAAGTTGTTGATGTTTGTGCATGCGTTGTCTGCTTCATAAGATGGTTTGCAAAGTGGATTCAGTGGTGTAGTGTAATTTTTTCATGTGTTCTTTGTATCTTTGTTTGAAGCTGCGTCCAGTCTGGGCAATGTAGAACCAATAGCATTGTGACCAGTTTAGTTTGTAAATGGCAGATAAATCAAATTTATTTAACTGTGTGTGTGTGTGTGTGTGTGTGTGTGTGTGCGTGTGTGTGTGTGTGTGTGTGTGTGGGTGTGTGTGTGTGTGTGTGTGTGTGTGTGTGTGTGTGTGTGTGTGTGTGTGTGTGTGTGTGTGTGTGTGTGTGTGTGTGTGTGTGTGTGTGTGTGTGTGTGTGTGTGTGTGTGTGTGTGTGTGTGTGTGTGTGTGTGTGTGTGTGTGTGTGTGTGTGTGTGTGTGTGTGTGTGTGTGTGTGCACTATATGCTCTGTTTTGTTTGTGGTTCTGAATGCATCTAGTAACCTGCTTTTTAAATTTGTGGGAATTGTTTAGTGTGGTGTTAATGTATGTCACTGTTATGATATTGATGTTGTTTTCTGCCTTTTTTTTAGTACGGCTGGCGCCGCCTCTTCGACGTCCATTTTCTATGAATGCTTAGGTCTTCCTTTTGTTCTTCTAGCGGGTGGAGTCTATTCCCATACCTCCCTTGGCAATCTCTCATCCGACATTCTTTTTAGGTGTCCAAACCAATTATAGAAACTGAAGTCTTCTTGCTTCTATTGTTTCTATAATGTCTGTGTTATTTGTTTTTAGTGTTGCGTATGACTTTGTCAATTAGTGTTCTGTCGTATCCATTGGCTTCAGTTAAATATTTAATTGTATTTACTTCGTCCTGACATTTTGTGCTAGTGGAATGCGTTATTTACTTTACTATACGTTATTAAACTATTCTTTCGACCGAATATTAGACAAATATCCAGTCTGCACCCACTTTCCTGTCTGTTAAACACCATCTCTTCCACAGCTGAACTATCGACAATTAAACAGTTATAATGAGAGCATAGGTCTGCTTGTCGGCATTGTCAAATTATCTTCTTGTTTTTCTTGTTCATCTTCTTCTTCTTCTTCTTCTTCTTCTTCTTCTTATTATTATTATTATTATTATTATTATTATTATTATTATTATTCTGCTTCTTCTTCTGCTTCTCCTTCTTACAACCGAATTATAAGTGGTTAGGTTGTCCTAGTATGGCATTCCGCTTAACATCTCTATCCTCTCAAACCCAATACCGCAGCCATCGTAATTATCCTTACAAATTCAATAGATAATGCTCATTTCTAAGGCTGCTCTCACAGAGCGCTGTTGTGGATTAACAGTTGATTCAACATCATAAACAGACGGAATGTGACGCTTCAGCACGAGCTGGACGACGGAATTTCAGCACATCGCAAACGGCAACAAACCACACAAGGTGGACTAATGACACAATTTTTACATGTACATGGTCACGACTAAGCAGCATTGGTACGATTGAAAAGCCAAAAGAGAATCGTGCTGATGCAGCCAAAACGTCTGAAGCACTGGACTAAAGGCCAATACAATTACGTCAGCTATTCTAAGAAACAATTTTCACATGGGTGTACTGGCCTGTGGATGAAGATTATTACTTAAAGAATAAAAAAATATACAGCTCAAATAAAATTAATTAGCCTAATATAAAAAACTAAAATATTCTAGTTCAACAAATGGAAAATATACGTACATCCACACACGTCCGATTTTTTTTCATGGTATTGAGACTTGTCAGACGAAGAATCCCTGGCTGATCTAGGGATAAGCTCCCTTCAGCCAGAAAGTAGTGATAATGTAGGTAAAGGGGGTAGTTAATGTAGACCATTCCTCGCGAGAGGGCGTACACGCGCGCGCGCGCACACACATGCAAGCATACGTACGCACACATACATATCATGTATTAACATCAGTAATAGTGAAAATAGAACAAAACAAAACACGCACAAAAAGAACAAGAAATAATTAACATCCCCAGAGAGAGATCTGGAGGGAACAGGAGAAATGTACACTTTCACTTAATTATACGAGGATTGTTCAATAGAAACACGTTTGATCTGCGCAGCCGTGACTTCGTCGCCATGGCAACAGAATTCATTTGTTTATATTGTCTGTTTAGGTACTAGTGACGCGTCTGTCAAAAATATTTCCGGTTTGCTCTTTTCTAAGCGTTGTGACTGGGTTAAAAAACGGCACCTATAATAGAAAATCCGTCCAAAGATAATCTGCGTGTCGTTATTCAGTTTTTGGCCGCTGAGGGGCATCAGCCAATGGAAATTTGTAGAGCATGAAAGCTGTATATGGTGACTATAGATATTCTCATACGGCAGTGGTTGAATGATGCAATAAATTTCGACAAGGAAGAGAATCGACTAAAGATTTGGCCCGTCCCGGACCTGCACGTGTTGCAGCATCATATGAAAATGTGAGACAGCTGGAAACTACTTTACGCGAAAATAGGCGCATTAAAGTTAGAGAACTTTCTCAAATGTTGAACATCAGTGTGGGAACTGTTCGCCTAAATCAGTGTTCATCATTTATCGTCTTGGCTATCACAAAGTTCCTGTTCAGTGGATTCCACGACTGCTTACTGATGAGTAGAAAAATTTGCGTTCGGTCTTATCATTACAGCATTTGATGGGCTATCAACAACAAGGTAATGCCTTTCTACACCAAATTGTTGCGGGTGATGAGTCTTGGTGTTATCACTACGAACCAGAATCTAAACGTCAGAGTATGCAGTAGAAGTCTCTACAATCTCTGGTGGCGAAAAAATGTCGGTCCCACACTTCAGCAGGAAAAAATTAATGGTGACCGTATTTTTTGATCATCAGGTTGTGCTGCTCTTAGAATTTAAAGAACCTGGTGTCAACATCAACGCTCAGCGATATGCAGACAACTTAAAACGCTTTCCGGTCAGCATCAAGAATAAACGTCCCGGGAAGCTCACAAATGGTGTCATTCTTCTGCATGATAATGCTCGACTCCATGTTGCCCAGACGATTCAAGATCTGCTTGGTTGTATGAAGTGGGAAGTCTTACAACATCCACCTTACAGTCCCGACTTGTCCTAGTGCGATTATCATAATTTAAATCACAGAAGGACCGGGGTTCAAATCGAGCGCTGAGGTAGAGATTGCTGTTAGCGAAGGGTTCCACAAACTGCCGCAAGAATTTTACCAGCAGGGAATCTACAGATTAGTGCAACAATGGGACGCATGCCTTAATGTTAACGGAGACTTCTTTTTAAATCGTTGAATGAAAAATGCTTTACAGCCTCTAAACGTGTTTCTAATGAACAATCCTCGTACTTTATTGACTAACCGAAGCTTTCTGCTGATTTTGAAGTGATATTCACTTCTACCTTCATTTTAAAAATTTGTAAGCATTTACACTCTTCTCCTCTTCCAGACTACCATCGTCCTCTTATGAAATATTGTAAAAATTAATATGTCTCACGTGTCTGTTTATAATAGCATGGACGTGTGTTCTAGACAGCAGCATTTCTTTACAAGTCATGCGAATCATTCTTTTAACCTAGCTTTGACTGTATTTCGTCAATGTAATTAAAACCCCTTTAGTAATATCATCTGAAAGGTAGATTTATGATATTATGCATGACTAAACGTAATCCTTCAGTACGGACGGCTTGTAAGTTACGGCACTTCTCTAAGTAATAATACTAGAACTTTGTTAATTAATAACTTCTTGCAATCAATATAGGTTATCTAGCATAGCTTATAAATCTGATAACCCTTACTTGCTCGTAAGGAGTTCAATCTTCAGCTGATTTTAATTAAGTTTCAATTATTTCATTAGTTCATCTGTTCTCAAGAGATTCAACTCTCAACAACTGATATTTGCACAAGTTTTATCAGTTTAAAAGCTGTTGTAATTAAATAATCTGTTAAAAAATAATATACTGTACACCATATGTTACAGTTGATTAATGTTATTACTTAAATTTCAGGCTAACAGTTTTAAAATTAAGAATGTTTAAAAATAAAAATGTAAAGAAGAATGTTGATAAAAAAAGCAAAATGAAATTTCTGCGCAAAAACTTATCTTAATTTCTTTCAAAGTAGGTTTGCTTATAAATATTAGTATATACCAGTAAATGTCTTTAGTTATTTATACTTTCACTTATTCGCATACAGCAAAATCTATGATACTAATGAAATGTCAAACAAGTAAGTATGAAATCTTAGAGGGAAAAGTTATTATTCCTCATTAATATTTTAAAGATTTTTCTCTAAAGCTTGCACGGCCGGTCTCAATATTTTCACAATTATTTCTCAATGCCAGGCTGTCAGGCTGTGGTCGGTTCCTGCGAATCGACATCTTGTCTGTAATGTTTCGACTCCTCCTCGGGGATCTTCTACAGGCCGCCAAACGCGATAGAGTGTGCGAAAACAATAGCGGCAGATCTTCGCCGAACAATATTCGATACTTGTTTCAGGTAGAAGCAGCGTGCGGCGAAGATCTGCCGCTACTGTTTTCACACACTCTATCGCTTTTTGGCGGCCTGAAGAAGATCTCCGAGGGGAAATCGAAACGCTGCCGACAAGATGTCCGTTCGCTGCAACCGACCACGATCTAACAACCCGGTATTTAAAAACAATTTTATTAATTGTTTAGAATGAAGTTCTGGAAATAGGAATAATGTGACAAGGAGAACGCTCATTGCGTGTGCCATTTTTCATGCCTCCTTTATCCACACAAACAGAGCCATACGTTGTTTTATATGCAAGTGACCTGTTGGTCGGATGAAATAATAAAAGCTTTATTATAACTTTATTGCTGTAATTTCTTTAGGATGAGGCAGCTGCTCCTGCAGGAATAGATATACGCCTACCCCTGTTTTCTCAGAAACTAGGAAAACCTTAAGCTAAATACTCTGATTTTATCGAAACTGGAATTACTTATTTGTGAAAAAATGTTTGCAAATTTAGCATAAAGAAACGCATTTGTTGCTGTCCAACCTGACATACAAATATCGTAGCGACCAAATCACAAAACAAGGTCAATAACACTTAAACAAAAGCATGGTCAGATGTATCCTGTCAATGGCCATTAGCTTCCTGGTTGTTCAACTTTTGGTATTAAATTGTTGGAATTTGGATCAAACCCATTCTTTACTTCCCGTTATTTCTTTCCTAAAGAATTTAAATTTCGATATTTTTCTGCTTATGTTTAGTCCAATTTCGTCAGCCGAATCCAGCTATTCCGATTCGTTCTATTATCCTAGACTTCTTAAAAAAGAACAAATCCAGTGGTAAAAAAAAATTGTTTAATACCTTGTAAACATCAAAATCAGTAAGATTACTGAGAATAAAATGGTAAACAATGACCCACTACATTTTGGATTCCGTTACCCTGAGTACAACACATTAAATATATTTTGCCTAAACAAAATTGAACTAAGCAAATTGAATACCGTAGTGTTTCTTTGAAAATTAGAACAAAAAATCTGTGTGTAATTTTCCAGTTCCGATTTATAATCAACTTTAATTTTTGTGATTTATTGGCAATTTACTTAGTTTTCAATATTATACCATGTTAATTTTGCTTAAGACAGTATAACTTTTTATAAGTGTATCCAGATAATCCGGAAACGCCCTAATAAAAATCAATAGAACATTTTTTGTTTTAGATTACTGGCATCGAACTGTTCTTTCACCAATTATTACCAGTTAAATAATTTATACACAGAATTTTATTACTTTCAAAACAAAGGAAAATAATTCTCTTCAAGCATTTGAAGGGACCAACCCTTTTCGTGATTTTCTCATTTTAATAACATTTTTAGCGGAATATATAATTATTTTAGAATTCCTGTTGCTTAGTGCATTTCTCATTTAATAAATTTCAAACCTTGATGATTTTTAGGTTTTGAGAATAACTTTTAACTACTGGAAAAATATTGTTCTAAATCTAAACTTTAATTTAATTTATTTAATTTTGATTACTAACTTCAACATAAATTATTGTTTTAAAAGAATTTTTGTATTACTTTATGTTTTTAACGACTTGGTACACATGTTATACAAACAGGAAATTATGCATTTATTGTTAGCTTTTATTAAGATTCCAAACAATAGGAAGTCCCTTAATAAAGTAATGCAAATTAATTTAAATTCCTCGTGCAAACGAAACATGTTAGTTATTAAACATTACGACTGCAATATTTCTTACACAATTTAAGTTAGGTTGCAGTACGAAAGACGGACCTATAAATAGTAGTCGGACTTCCATCTTAACCGACTTAAAATTTACAAATTTACTTAACATATCAGAAACAACGAAGTAGGCTTAAATAAGCAACACAGACAATAGGAGAAACTATAATGTTTTTCATTTATCTGAAGCGCCGTCTTTCACTTTGAGCTTGCTCATGCAACATCACTAATAAATGATTCATTAACTGGTAAGGAAAAGATTCATTTGTGGTCTACATTCTGAAAACCTCGTAAGCAATTGCTACAAGCTGCAGACATTGTTCTATAATGGATGGTTTTCTAGGCGAATTATTTCTGACTTAGAAATGTTTCTAAACGATAATAAATAATAGTAATAATTATTAATAATAAATATTACTAAATAATAATCATAAATAATATTTCTATATTTCTAAATATTAGTAAATAAGTAGGAATAGTTGGGGAAATCTTTCTAATTTTATTTTCCATTTTTTAAACAAATATTTTTATTTGTTACAATTTTTATTTATCTAATTTATTTGCATTATTTGGTATTTAAACAAATATTTAATGTAGTTTTTAAATCGTACCAGTTCCTTTGTATTTTGTTGCAATGTTTGTCTTCACTAAGCACATTCTAGTTTAATTTATTTTACTATATCTGTATGAGAATTTCTGTATGATTTACTAATTCATATTTATAATTTTTGTAGTCGCTAACGACCGATGCTGTTGCTGCGACCTTATAAATAAATAAATAAATAAAAATACAAGTAGGAATAGTAAATAGGTTAGGAATAATGTGTCATTGTTAATAAGGAAATAGCTCATGGTCATAAAGACGGTGACAACCAAGATAGTCGACTGTCGAGTACTAAAAGTTTTCTATGCCATATTATTGTCAACTATGTAGATAGTGATGAAACATTTTGTTGTATCATACACTATGCTACATTTTAGTACTGCTTAATTAAAATTAAGCAGATATTCATTCGAAAAGTTAATTAATTTAGGCAGAATAACATTACATTAATTAATATTACGAAAACATATTTGATATATTATGCTACAAATCTTAAAATGCGACTGATGTTCTGCGTAATATTAAATATCGAAACCAAATACGCCTCTCGCAGTAATTTGTTACAAAGGTTTGTGCGCTTGTTACAAAGGCATTAATTTTCACAAGATCAGAACAACTTTTCGTCTTATTACGTCTACAAGCAAACTTCTTAGTAGCGTAATTTCTCTTTCTTCGTCCAAGAGAGAATAAGGTTTACTTAATAGAAACGGCAAACTTCGGTTGACTACTACTACTACTGCTACTACTACTACTACTACTACTACTACTACTACCACTATTACTACTACTACTACTACTACTACTACTACTACTACTACCACTACTACTACTACTACTACTACTACTACTACTACTACTACTACTACTACTACTACTACTATTACTTCTATCATTGTTTCTCCCGTATCCGACTCTAATACAGAATTTAGGGGGTAGGGGTATTTTCCTATTTTTCTTGATGCACTTCTTTGCCATAAAGCAACCAGAGAAGAAACTCCGTATAAAATACATTATGAAGCTTAACGATAAGGAATATACTCTTACGCTATAGGGCGTTGAACCCCCCAATACGGCGTCTGACACAGGTGGGTGAGCGGAGCAGTGGACATCGTCATTATTATTATTACTGTTGTTATTATTATTATTATTATTATTATTATTAGTAGTAGTAGTAGTAGTAGTAGTAGTAGTAGTAGTAGTAGTAGTAGTAGTATTGAATCCGTTGGTTTATTAATGTCAATATAACAGTCATTCCACTTTCTGTACGTGCAAGGTTTGGTTTGATTCATGGAAAAATGTAAATACCCGCAACTATACAACTACAAAAAAAATATAATAAAGTGTATTAAATTAAACTGTAATAAGCCTAATAATAATGGTAAAAACAACACCAACAACACTGCCGCTGTTTTTGTAATTGGATAATACAATATTATTTCATAAACTTTAGTACTACAATATTAGTATAGGCTGATACAATTTATAGTTTATACATACGTATTTGTGGCAGATGTTTAATCGGTTCATGTCACGGCCACGAATTGCGAGTAAGCATATGTTTTATTACGCATATAATAAAGATTCCAGATACTGATGCCAGATTCAAGGTAATGGGTGTTACATAATGAAGAGAAACAAAGATAAAGATTTTTCTGCAGAAACGTCCGAACAATTCAACATTTTTAATAAAACTAAAATAATGTTTCAATTTTCTTTGACGGGAAACTGTACTTATTAGGAAAGACAACAATGGCAATGTTTATAAATAAAATTTTTAATTAAATTTTAGTTTACCTTTTTCCGTGAGACATATTCTTTTCTACAAAACGGTGCTGTTTTCAGTGGGAACTGAGATTTAACTTTAAAAAATTGTAATTAGATAATATAGGCTACTGTACATAATTCAAAGTAAGTACACTTCTAACTAACTAACGATTACAAATACAATAGCGACAGGACGTTTTGACTAAATTCACTAAAATAAACCTAACGTTTAGTTAGATACATTATTATACAAAACCTTTTTTTTTTAATATTTAAAGAATTATTAACATAAATGGCACATCTTTGGTTACGGTTTCTACAGGATAAATTGACTTATGCAAATTCGATGTATGTTGATATTAGTAAAAAATTCAGTTGTAATAACTATTCTTTTTTCTAGTATTACCTATCCGTCGTAAAAAGAAGTGTATAAGGAAAGAAAAGAAAAACTTTAAGTATAGTAGTATGTTAGTTACCCAAATTACCTATTCAATTTTCAAAAGTTTGTAATTTATTAAAAAAAACACACACGAGCAATAAATAAAGAAGTTTATGTAAGGTTGTATGACTAACGATTCCAATTACTAGTCTTTTTTAAAGAACTACTGTATGTAAGCACAATACTTTAAATACAACATAATATTGAACATACATGAGGCAAGTTTAATGTGGTTGAGTTAATGTTTATAGTATATGGTGCAGAAAGTAGATATTAGTCTATTGCATGAACGTTTGACAGTCACAAAAATGTTATAGATTAAAAAATTAGTCCATTTCATAATAAAATAATCAGCAGGAATACAGTAATTACTTAAAGCCCAAATAACTCACGCTGACGTTAATCCGATTTTTATTATGAAAGTCATAAATTTTCTATAAAGGAGTGTACTTACTATTCAGTAAAGAAATAACATGTATATATTTAACTGAAGTCTTATAGCTGTAAATGATATTTTACTATGTATTGTCACTGATGTATTAACTTTCACACAAGCTGTCATACCGTATAAAGGCAAACTTCTGAACAATGTCTACCGCTCACCGAACAACAAAAGTTAACTTCGTTCAGCACCCTACGGATTACACAATATTACACTACTGTCTCGCGGATTCTTTACTCTGGATTTGATACATAAAATTATATTATTGTGTCGCACTTGTCTTCAAAACTGCAGAGTAAATTGTGCGCGAGTTCACAAAGTGTAGTGGCAAAGCGTTTATTACTTTAGTTTGTCACATCACTCAGGTACAAAACGTTCACATGAGTTCTCACTCATAAAGCTGTTACACGAGCAACACAAGTAAACATGCAACATTGGTTAATTTATTTATTTAAAGGATACATTCGAATCATATCCTTAAATAGTTATGTTTTCAGTCGTCGATGTACAGATTGTACAGATAAATATTTGTTTTTTTTTCTGTAGACACCAAACAACTGACGCTCTGCCAAATCTAGTCCGTTTTTAGAATAAGAGCCAGCTTTTTAATGTTTTAATAGTATTTATTACTAATAAGGAGACAATTGAACTTTAATAAATTGATCTGCTTAAAACATTCTTCTGGCTTCTTGAGCAATGAAACTTTGTAGGCCACAAGGTTTGTGGCTGCAAGGTTTAACGTTCATGAGAGAGAGAGAGAGAGACAGACAGACAGACAGATAGGTAGACAGACAGATAAAGAGCAAATATCGCGTGAACACTTTAAATCTTTCATAAGATGTACAGAATCATCAGTATCGGTACTTTGGTATTAGGTGCACTCTGATCAACATCACCTGTTTACGTGTGGAAAAAATAAGCTACGAGGATGTGTACTCAGTGAATCGTTTGTGTGTAACCTCTCCACTCTTTGAAAACACTTGTATTTTAGACACACTGCTTATTCGTTGACTTATGCTCTTCAGTTTGAGTATTTCTGTGTCTATAGCACTAACCCTGAAGAATGACAATTAAGATCTGAGGTTTTTCTGCTGTTCGATTCTACACCACAAGTAAGCATCTCTTCATGTATTTTACATCTGGTGGCAACCTGAAGAGAGCATGTTTTAGGAACATGTTTAAATATACCGGTATATTTTAAGCAAGGAGCTACAATCAGTTTCAACAAATTTTTAATAAACTTGTCCTAACAATGGGTGAAAAATAATCAGATTCTTCTCGATGAATCCCGGTAGGTAGCCATAAGCACTATTTTTCAAAAGATGACCGCAACTACGGTTTGTCTTGGTTTGTTTTCTTCATGCACAGAATTCTGAGTAACATTGCAACTGCCGTTACCTAATCATCGATACTCAAACAGAAATAAAATAATTTCTGTCTCAATAAACCAGTCCTGTCCATAATACCGACGTAAACGTATACCAGATTAAACACCAGTATACCAGTATATACTGGCGTTTTTATTTTATTTTATTTTTTAAGTGTAATTGAGCTTTAGAAAATCGAGAAAATATCCATCTCAAAGCAGCAGGAATGTCCGCAAATGACAAGAATGCTTTATATTAAAAAGAAATCAATTTAAATATATTAATAAAGTCTTGGATTTCGTTGTCCATGACGTGTCCGTTACTTAACTAAATATCACTATTGTTTGACGACTCGGAACACTAAGGCGAACACATCTCACCACACACACACAGCTTCGATCTTTCGAAAAACTATCCCGTCGCCAACAACAAGACGGACAGCGCTACCTACGGCAGCCTCTGATGAAGCCTTCTAAAGGTGAAAGCCGGTTTAGGCTGTAAGGTAAATCTTTACGATTTTACTTATAAAAAACTTAGTGTTCCGAGTCGTCAAACAATAGTGATATTTAATTAATAAAGTGTAGTTGAAATTAAATTACTACAAGAAATGGAATCTGGGACATCAAATTTATAAGACATTAACAACTTTATCACGAATATTCTGGAAGGCAAGATCTTAGGAAGAAAAGGGAGAAGTCGTGATGAGAAAGAGATGTGAGCGTTCGTGTAAAGAGCCGCAGAAGCCAAAAGCTAGTGATTGCAGCGAGAAGAAGAAGCCGTTATTCATGACGACGACGATGCTAACGAATGTGTTGATATTACAAGCACAATGGTAATCATCAATTATCCGTTCCGTAAATTTGACGATATTATCGTATAGAGATCTTGAAACTACTCCAGTTACCAAAGCCAAACTGACGCTAGAAATAAGGTATAGCTCTTTTTTCACTTATTGGCCAGAAGACTAACGTTAGCGTATATCACTACCAAAATAGAAGTAATTTCCTGTAGTATAGCTGGTTTATACGTTTGTATGGAATAATAGCAACGAAGTAATTGCGCTCAAGATTTACCTCTAGGTCATTACGGTGCACTGATTCTCAGCATGGAGCAGATAAGTAAGCTCAACGTAAAGTTAACCGTACTTTATCTAACACGATCCCGACACGGTGCAATTTACTCGCTTGCAGCTGCTTGATTACAAGGTGAGAAACTAAAATCAACGCTTAATTTCCTGAAACAATGTATACATCGTAAGATTTATACATTTACTTTAATTAGTTTCTTCAGGTATTAACTTCTAAATTTCTGATTATATTTTTAAATATCAGTTAAACCTCCGATGCATGTACAAATGCAGTTTTACTAAACACTGTAATAAATTAGTTTGTATTAGAAATAATAAAGTTTATTAATTTAAAATAATTGAACGACGTCCTACATTTACCTTCTCATGGTACATTTTCTTTAACACAAATGATGAAAATTGTGATTCTACAGGCGTTAACTTTCATAGAAAATAACCTCGTTATTTAAATAAAGACTCGTAAGCAAATATGTAAAGGAAATACAACACAAATAAAACATAATTTAAACTTGCATAAATTACTGTTTGAAGTCGGTATATAATTTTCTTTCTAACAACAATATTACACATGCCATACGCAGTTCACAAAGTGTAGTGGTAAAGCGTTTATTACTCTAGTTTGTCACATCACTGAGGTACAAAACTTCACATAAGTTCTCACTCATAAAGCTGTTACACTAGCAACACAAGTAAACATGCAACATTAGTTTATTTATTTATTTACTGTATATACAGAACTTGAGAAAAAGACAAAATAAGAAAAACTTAAAAAAGAAACTCCAAGCTCTTCGTGTTGGTGATAAAAGGAAACGTGTGGAATTTTTGCAATGTACCTTAACGGACATGGAAGACGACAGATTCTTACTGCAGTTGATTTTTAGTGATGAAGCTACGTTTCATCGTACGGTAAAGTTAACCGTCATAACGTGCGCATATGGGACTCCAGAATCCTCATGAAATTGTAGAGCATGAACGAGATATACCAAAAGTGAACGTTTTTGTGCAATTTCTCAAACAAAGATTTATGGCCCATTCTCTTTTTAGGAAAACACAGTGACAGGACTGAGTTATTTTGAAATGCTGCAGACCTGGCTTTTTCCACAACTTCGTGAGGACTCTGATGATTTCATATTCCAACAAAACGGAGCCCCGCCACACTGGCACAACAACGTACGGAAATTTCTGAATGACACACTACCTTAACGCTGGATAGGGTTCACGGTACCCCGAGACACTGCCCTACACTGGTGGTGGTGATGATGATGATGATGATGAGATGGTGGTGGTGGCGGTGGTGGTGGCGATGGTGGTGGCGGTGGTGGTGATAACGACGACGACGTCGACGATGACGAATTAGTTATTATTGTTGGTGGTGGTGGTGGTGATGCTGCTGCTGCTGCTGCTGCTGCTGCTGCTGCTGCTGCTTCTCCTCCTCCTCCTCCTCCTCCGCATGTTATATATTTTCTTATTATTTATTACTACGAAAGATGATTGTCTTACACTAGACAGAAGTCAGTGATATGTGTTTCCTATGCTTCAAATTTTATATGCTGCCGCCTAATTAGAATGTAAAAAAGTAACTACCCCTTTTTCTTTTTTTACTAGTATTTAAAAACGCGTATTAACAAACATCTTTCGTTCGTAGAAATATTAAATATGAAAAACACGATACAATTAATTAATTTCGTTACGCTGTTCACTATACCTTTCTTAAGTCTTCTGTACTAAAATTGAACTGACAAGTAAATGTAATTATGGCGTAATATATTCAGTTGAGTATGTAACATAGCCGGTAAAAAATACATATGGAGCAAGCACCTTACGATATATTGTATTTTCTAGGATAGTAATATTGAATTCTTCTTCTTCTGCTTTTATGTAGACGTAGGATCTGTCTCAACCAAAAAGTCGCACCATCTTCATTAAGATACCTTCTACTTCCCTTTCATGTGGCTGTATGTATAATTATTTTGGACGAGACGGTTCTTGGTTATTCTTTGCACATACAACAAAGAACAGCCAAAGAAAACAAGAGCTGTAAATTCACTTGATTAACATATTAAACAATTTAGGTACCTTACGTTTTAAACAGAATACAGACTAACCTAAGTACAGTCTTAAAAAAAAATGAAGTTGCTACATAACTTTATGAGCATCAAATAAATGCTATTCACATACAATGGACGTTATGTTAAAATAGTATCATAAGCGTAAACGCGTATTTTTTGCTTTTTCTAAAGATTTGTGGAATAATACAGTTAATAGGTAATAAGGTGAATAAGGTAATTAAGGTAATAATAAAGTTAAAAGCTCCTTTTTATACCACTGAAGTAGTTTAGAAGTGTCAGGCATGGTAGTGAGCTCTTTGGTATACAAGAAGGTTAATGTGTCCAGTACCAATTGTTATCGCGGTAATGTCATCCCGGGTACTCAGTTCCACAGCCTGAAATTACCTGAGCTAATACCCTTCGTGTACCTTGATTTCATGGCGCGGGCGGGAATCGAACAGGAACCTCTAGTTTGACAGCCAAACGCCGTACCCGCTGGACTCCCACGCCCCGTAAAGATAAATGTTGATTTTATTTGTATATTTTACGATAAAGTGTACCATGTTCATCAACGGATCGACTGCAAAATAAAGGTGACGATTGTACTTACTGCTCCATCTATTAGCAAGCTGTTGAACTACATAGAATTAAAGATACACACTAAATGCCCAAAGAGACAAACCTTTAAGGAAAACTCTAAAACTCTTCTACTCTGTCCTTGTTAAGTCCCATGATGTCGATTACAATTAACAGTCGTGACGAGCAACTTCACTTTTTACATCCTTCGATACTCTCCAATATTAAACCAGTAGTTAATGCCTTGAGTCTGTCTTTGGGAAAGTAGTCACTTGTAAATGTAATACGTTTTGTTAATCTTCTCATAGTCACAACCCAGAATACGAACTTTCTTATAAAGCTAAAATAGGTATAATGATATGTATTCGATTGCACTGTTTTATCATCACATCACTTTTCTTTAAATTTTATATAAGAAATAATATGTTAACAGAATAACAACTGTTTCATTTTTTTAAGAGATGGCATGTCATAGCCAAGATTTTAAGTTAATCGTCTAAACTACTTAAGATCTGAAATAAGCTACTTTTAAAAATTATGTTACAATAAAACGAAACATAAATATTTGTTATATGTTAAATATAAATATTTCGTTACAAAAAATAATTGCTAACGTGCGAATTTGAGTTACATGTATTATGTGTTGTTCTAAATGTATTTCATCATAATATTTAATAAAACGCCTATTAGGTTTAGAGATAACTTTGCCCCGAGACACCTGTGAAGTTTAGGGATAACCGTAAAATATAGTTTCAATGATAACTAAGCGCTCGACAGTACCATATAGGCCCGTCTTTACTTAATAAAGCGATGCCTAAGTAAACGTAGGCTTAGGAAGTACCCACCTCTAATAATGGAATGGGCCTGGACAACCTAGACGGTTTCACTGATGTTGGTCAGCAACGATGCTTGGTCACCCTTCCATAAAGCCGTGCAGGCATGCGTGACAGACAACCTTGGAGTGAATTCTTCGACTTCTGTCGCTCTACAACCCACAGAAGGACCTTTCCTCCTCCAGAAGCAAATTCCATTTTTCCCGATCTACAGCAATGTTTTCCAGTTCCGTGGAGACGTATGTTCACCGAAAACACCAAGATCTGTACACCAACAGCACACCCAAAGCGCTTGACAGACTGACAACCTCTTGCTTGTACAAAGAAGTACAGATCAAGCCCTAGTTACTGCAAGAAAAGCAAAGCTTGAGTTATATACGGCCGTGGGAATATTAGTCACATCAATTTTAGAACTAAACGATTAAGTATCAAATTAATCAATCTACGTTCAATATCTTATGTCTAAGAAATACTCTCGTATTGGTACGACGAAAGCCATTAGAAACAGAAGACTAAAGGCTGGACCACACGGTCTTTCATAAGCCTAAGTTACCTTCGTAGAGAGATCAAGAACCACCTTGAGCAAAAAGCGTGAGGTCATGAAGACTCTCTTTAATCGGGGTTTACGGATTTGGAAAATTCAGTATATCTGAAAGAGCAATAATTCGTCAAGAGATTAAAACAGCTTGACGTCTTCCTACAAGAGAATGGTTTTTGAGCAAATGAAATAAGATGTATACATCGAGAGCTCATTGACCAAACAGTGGTAACAAATGGACAGAAGCGAGAATGGCTTTCTTCCCGCCACTGGTTATCTTGACAGGAACTTTTATAAATGCTGACGGTACAAAGGAGCCAGTTCAGTGTCTGTTTGCTGGTAATTGAGGTTTAGTAAACTAATGACCTGGCTTTCGTGATTGCCGTTGTTTCTGTATGGTACATAATTATTAGTCTATATAGGAGGGGAGAGTGTTGTATTTGTATACGAGTGAGTAGGCTATATTCGCGTGGTCTCCAGTATCAATTTAATATCACCACATTACAGATCGCTGTCGATATAAAAATTTGTGTTTACTACCTGGCTGTACTGTTTTAACCCTGTGTGTGTGTGTGTGTGTGTGTTGTTTCTACGTCACATGGAACTCAGTAACGTTATACCATAGTTACCATAGTTTGAATACTTAACGTACGTTTTTATTCATATAATTTTGTTAGAAATAATAAAATTGCAAATTTAATTAGATATGCCGAGTCAATTGTAATTCCATTGGCGCTTACAAACCAGATATTACACTCAATATAGGCCTATATTAGTCCACTGAAATATCACAAATAAAAACCACATAATTTTTAAATTTCAATTTCCTTTTACATCGTTAAAAGACCCTCAGTATTCTAAAATAAAACTCCATGTTCTAGGAGCCACCACTCAGTTGAGTCTCGTTACTACACAGTTTCACAGTCAGATAGCAGCACATCTCGGGACCTAACTTGCAACTTTTGTGAAATTTATGTTCAGTTCTCTTAACATTAACTTTTTTACAATTTTGTGTTTCGCTAACTTCCCTTATCTATACTTAAACTTGATGATCAAATTCCAATTGTTAATACTCGACCTACACTCGACCTTGCTTTCGTTTGTTTTTCATGTATTTATAGTGGTGACTAATGTAGACAGAACCGTGTGCACGTGCGTGCATGCTGTAAAAATGTTTCTATCGATAATAAGCACCAACAAAATGCACGCGAAGCAAATGGAAACAAGGTCGACAGGAATGTGATCACCAAATTTCAGGTGAATTGTAGGTAAACTGGTGAATTATTTTATTATATTATTATTATATTAAAAAAATGTATGAATTATCAACACTTTCGACTGATTTTAATTAGGCTAGAAATCTTTGGTCTTATGATGCTGTTTAGGAAACAAAACAGGTTTCTTTTGTGACCGGAATAGTTAACAAGACAAAGATAGAGTAATGGTGGATTGACAAACTAATACTATTATCAAAATGCTATGTGGTATAATGCAACAGTGATTATAAGTTCATTCTCTTACTGAGAAAGGAGTGTAATTCATGATGACACGAGCTTCATCTCATTAGCTCGTGTAAGCAGTCTGTGAAAAACTTCATCCATGATTGTTATAAATTAGCCACGATTCTGACAGATGAAAATTACTTTTTCATTTAATAAATGTAGCATTTAATACGTGACAACAAACAACATGTCAGTGTTTGCTTGTGGTATTGTTTGTTGACAGAACAGTGGTTTTAACAGATAAACAGAAATATTGATAACGCACAGCGGCACTTAGAAGCAAACAAACAATAGGTAAAACGCTTTACGTATGGAATAACAAATAGACTGTCATGATATGTAACCAATGGCCAGAACGATTACTATTCAATGAATGTCAGAATGATAAAACGAGTAATTGCCACCTCAGACAAATAATAATTCTTTACTACATGCGCTTTTGAAATTTTTCTCTGTTTGTAGCCTTTAGAGCAGCAGTTCCCGACGTTCGGAGCGGCAGAAATATTAATTGGTCAGCAACTAAAGAAAACCTGTATTAACTCTCACTAACTAAATAAAATTTTTGAACCATAACACTTTCGGTCTCGGGAACTATTGCCCACCACTTCACTAAGGAAAGGAATGGATCGAAAAGTATTTTGTACATAAAGCTTTGAAATGTGTGAATCTTGACACAACGTAAGGAGAATCCTCTAGCAGAGTTGTGCGACTCCTCGCTGAAATCACCATTCAGTGACACCAAAGTATACCAAGTTTAGATTAAAATATGCCCTCAGGTATCACAGATTGCTTTTTCTTTTTTTATGGTATTTTCAGATAATTACTTTGTAACTAAACGTGGTTTATCATAATGTTGGTTTTCTGTGTTAATAACAATTCTTTTCTTTACTTAACACACACACTACGGTGAAGGTTGTGTTATGGACGTACCCACTGAGCATCCCTGATCCTAGTTTGAGCATCGTTATTAGTTTTATTACAAATAAATTGAAGAATAATGTTTCAGTAGAATACGACTAAAGTTAATTCCAGTTTACGCTGATCGAATGGTCGGCTGGACACTTTGGTAGAAAATTTTACTAATACTCGAATTTAATAAACAAACACTTGGTAGTTGAAATCCAACCTCTGAAGCTGCCGTAACTGATGAAACAATTGTCAGGAAAATAAAATTATCTGTAGAACTTACTAAGTGTTTATTTATTAAATTCAAGCATTAATTCCAGATAACTATTTATCTCCCTACTTACTGCCGAAATCTGAAAAGTTTCAAACATAATTCACGCTTTTGTCGTTTTTGAATGCAAAGCTATAATCGTATGGGGTAATCATGTTTTGTCTTCGTTATACTTTTATTGTTACTGAATATTATTAACCTTCATTGTTTTAAATGTTTTATGTTGGTTCAACTGGTCGAAAAGAAAAGACTTATTTCTTGATTATTACATAGTAAAGAACAAACTCTCTACACCTAAATAGTTATTGTCGTATAATTAACCATAACTTACAAAAGTTAAGAAAAAAAAACAAAGTTATTCGTGCGTTTCACGTAATTCAGTCGCAAAGTTAGTAGCCATTGCCTTGGGTATTTGTGAGATCACAATGGCATTTTATTATACATAATACAGTAAACGTTCAAAATCTAAAAGAATGTAATTTTCATTTATCTACTCGAACACTCATATCGACCCACGGGTATTAATCCGCCCAATCCTGGAATTATGTCGACAAAGATAACGGACGAAGGAGTATATCGACGTCAGCAAGTTGCAGTGTTTGTGTTCTGTTCAGGTAACACCTGAAGACAAAAATGTGTAGTTTCCTTACTTCGTATTGCATTTAATCTCAGTTGCCTCAGAAGTAAATTATTAAACGAATTCATGTTGCTTGGTAACACAATTGAATTTTAACAACTGATAAGTAGTAGGCCCAGAAGTTTAATAAGTATTTCATCAAATTCTGGCAACATATTCATAATGTAATACACGGTTTTATAATATTAACGCAAAATGTTACGGAAGCTTCCATTTCCACTGTAAGAGTTTTTCTACCAGGAGTTAACCCTACATCGGTTCAATATTTATTCATCAGAACTTCTATTGGATTATTTGCCAAAACTTTTTTCTAAAATAAGTTACCTCATATTATTCCAATATTAACATAATATGTAAGAGTAACTCAAGAAATTATTAACTCATTGTAAACAATTTACTTACCTTGTGTTGCTTAGTGACGATTATCGACGATTGGGTGTTTGGAAAAATATTTCATAAATTAGACACAAGATACAAAACTAGTTATATTATTTAATTTCTAATTACGTTTCACAAAAATATAATACGTTCAATTATACAGTTCATATTTGGTCTACCTCTGAATTCGTTGATGAAAACAGATTCTTAACACTAACACCAGTATACATTATATAGCATAGGCTTACTATAAACTGATTTTAAGAGTATCTTAAGAAAGTACTCGAACATTTTTTACTAAACTAAAATGCATAAATACAGTTAGTAATTAATAAAAAATGGAATCTGCCACTTCCCGAGTTATTATTTTCTGACGGATTTAAGTATTCAATGAACAAAAACGTCATTATCTCTCAAAGGGAAATAAAATTCAAAAATAAAATCATAAAGTGATAAGCCATTCAAACCTTATCAGTAATCAGAGTTTCTAATTCACACACACACCCACACACACACACACACACACACACACACAAATCATTTGGAAATCTCATTTAAGTTTTGTTACATTTTGAATCTCTTAGTTTTAATTATCTGGAACATGTATTTTGACGCCGCTTCCATTCATTCATTTTCTAAGAAAAAAATGGCAATTAAAATCAATTTATTAAACTTTCATCAAAACAAGTGCAAGTAAAATAGGAATATTTTTAAAGTTAGCGTACAGATCACAATATTTAAGAAAAGGTAAGTACTGTTTTAATCGACAATAATTGTATGCTGACAATTAATTCTTCTTTGGAAGTATATTTATTTGTTAATTTTTATGTCTCTGTGTGGAAACATATAAATTAAGCTTTAAACTTGCATTCTATGACTTTTAACTGAAAAGTCTATTACCTGATGCGACTGAAAATTCTATCTCCTCAAAGCACTTTGCGCGCTATCTATCAACGATTAAGAAAAGCTTTCTTCCACAGAAGTAAATGCCAGTATTCTGTTGTTTTGAAAATTGTAAATCTAATATTGTTATTATACAATTACATTACGAAACAAGGAAATATTAAATATTCCGAATTTTTCTGCTTTTAATGTGTACTGAAAAGAGCAAAGAATAATATTAATGTTAATAATAGACATACGGATAGACGTAAGAATTACTGAAGTAATGTTATTTTGTTACAAACTTATTTTACTTAAGTTGTTTAAAGCTACTTTCTACAGTAAAGGTAGACTATATACGTTATATTACGTACGGTATAATTAGTTCAAAAAACTTGATTCCTTTTTTTAATCAAGGAACGCAAAAGTTTCTTAAGTTACACAATGAACATTTACGTTTTTATATATGGCCTATACTTCGGGCATTGACGTACATAAAAAAATATATGTACATTTAACAGTTTCATTTAAACCAATTTTTACCATAACTATAGATTTAATTAACGCGTTGTAACTGTATCGTATGTTCCGAAGAATCTCCAATGTAGTGGTTTTATCTTCCCTGTAAAGACAAATTACTTAACTGTGCTCAGATAAATAAAGGCAGTAATAGTCAGTTAACTGTAAAGCCTATAAAGTTAAGTTTATTTAATTCAGTATTTATTCAGGCTGTTAATTTTAATATCCGATTAAAATATCTGCTACTAATAAACCCAAATAGAACTTTAATGATAATATTTATTTGCGATTCCACTGGATTGGATCAGCCTGGATTGAGCTGAAACAGCATAGCCTACTTCTACATTTTCAGCACAAGTATAATCTAATGACAATTTATGTTAAAACCAAACAGTATTTTACCATGTCTAATTTTAATTTGTTAGTTTTCGTTCCACTATTAATCTCAAATACCATATAAAATTTAATATAAACAAATTCTGAATGTAGGCCTACCTGTTAGATACATAAAATTGTAAATATTGATTGGATTAAATTAAATAAGTTAAGAAATAGAAAGTTAAGTTGTAGTTCAGGTACAGAAAGCTCAGGTAGTTAAGAAGTACAAAGTGAAGAGTAGAAATATTGTATTATTAACTGTATAATGAAAAAGCAAAAATATAAATATGCTGCTGAGTACAAACTGTAAACAAACAGCTACATTTAGAAATTTTAGTGAGTAGACTAAAGTATTCATCATTGTAAATGTGACTATTAAAATCATTTTAATAGTTTTAATTGTTCTGTTAAGTCTTATTTCCAAAAACTAATTTAATCACTACCATAATTTTAACAAAATATAAAATGTTTGCTTACATTAAATATTTTTACTTTCTGATAGCGACAGTAAGCATATCTATCTGTTGTTGATCTCAACGTGTAAGGAGCCAGTTTATGGTGGACATACACCAGTATTATTGGTAGTAGTACTTTATTCATGAAAGGTTTTATGTATTGCATTGTTATGTGACAATTCACATTTATTTACCTTCTTTATGTAATAATAACTGTTTGTGTACATTTTGCAGTAGGCCTACTCACAAACACTTCAGTCAAAACACACATAACACCAAAAACTATCGATTTTCCAGTCAATGTAACATAACACATTGCACACTTTATAGATCACGGAAATAACACACATTTTTTGTAGGCGTGTGTAGCATATGTGTTCTTGTAAATCTCTAGGAGTTTGAAAATGTTAAACAATATGTTTACAGTTGATAACTATGTCAAAATATAAACAGCTACCAGTGGTCAGCTTGCTACCCCTGATCCAAAATGTTGGTACCAGAGTTAGTTTCAATTATAATTTAATTAACTTGATTTAATAATTATCAGCTTGTTAAGACTTTTAAACTTAAAGTACTATAACAGTGCTATAGTATGGAAACATAAAACTGACTTTGTGTAAGAAACCAATAAATGCAAGAGGTGTACTTATACTTTAGTAGATTGATAGATTGATCTATTGAGTGAAAATAATAATAAACTATTGTGTACTGTCTAACAGACATGTAGGTTAAAGACATGGCCAACTTATAATTTAAATTATACAACCACATTCAAGTGTTCATATAACCTATCATTGATAATTTTCAATTACCATCATCTTCAAATCCTTTTAAACGTTCTTCTTCTTCTTCTTCTTCTTCTTCTTCTTCTTCTTCTTCTTCTTCTTCTTCTTCTTCTTCTTCTTCTTCTTCTTCTTCTTCTTCTTCTTCTTCTTCTTCTTCTATTAATATGCACAACTTGAGTATTATACTTGAAATCACGATACACTAAATATTATGTAATTTCAGACTTAAAAGTAGAATATTGTACAGCAGAATAGTATAGTTATAAGCACAGTAAAACAAATTTATGCAACTAGACACAGTAAACACAACTAGAGTATAACATATACTTAAAATCATATGTAGCATTTAATAAAATCAAAAAAAAAATTGTATTGGAATATGGACTTTTAAAATATACTTCTAATAATATTCAGATTATTCAAACTCAGATTCAACTGTAATATACACAATGTAAATTGTTTAATAGCATTTGTCAAATAAATTGAATTGCTATATCAAATTTTAAAATATTTTTTGGTGGCACGTATAATAAAAAGAACTGTCATGTTATGAAACTGTTACAAGATAGTTTTAAAATCACTCATTTATTGCTACATAATAAAAGTAGTGATAATAATAAAAGTTACACGAAACCTCTTGGTCCTCCTTAACTCTTGACTAGAAGAGTTCATAAAGACTTGCTCTACCTCGACAAGTTCTACTTGGACTTAATGTATTGCACATGACTATTGGTTTGAAGATCCCTACCTACACTCTCGTGTAAGGTCCAAGTTCATCGTTTATCGTGGACATACAGGATCATGTAGTCCAGTCATGAGACACTAAAGTTTCATCATTATTATTATTATTATTAGTAGTAGTAGTAGTAGTAGTAGTAGTAGTAGTAGTAGTAGTAGTAGTAATGGTTGTTGTTGTTGTTGTTGTTGTTGTTGTTGTTGTTGCTCTCTTAGCAGGGAAAGGCTGGCCAGTAGTTCACCATGCATAATCCATTGTAATATGATTCTTATAGTTATATTGTTTAAAAAAATCTTTTAAATTTAAAAATGGTAAATAGCTCTATGACACAACCTAATCCCCAGGAATCTTAAAGCAGTTTAAGCATTCTGAGACGTATTTCAGTTTCTGAATTCTTGGATTTTGTTGCCCATGACGTGTCCGTTGATTAAATGTCCGTTGTTACGTGTCAAATTATAAGTATAATACTACTGATTCGGAACACTAAGTTTTTTATTGGTAAAAATGTAAAATTTTTACCTTATATCCTGAACCAGTATTCAACCTCTGACAAAGCTTATAAAGCTGATAATGGTTATTGCATTGTGCAAGTCATTCATCACTTGTGCATGCAATATCATTGATGTTTCTATGTTATAAATTAGTAGGGATGCAGTATTATTTCACTTGTGCACTAAGTTTATTTACTTACCTGATAAAAGTATAATCACCTTATTATGTATTTACTAACACCTAAATTTAGCTATTAGCTGTTTTACTTTGTGCAGTTTTCTGAACACATGTGGGCCACCAGTCACATGACACCAGTAGTTACAAACAGTGGCGTACGCAGAAATCAGTCTGGGGGGGGGGGGCTTGAATCTTAGCAGTCCATATATTACCCTACTCTTCTATAACTTATAGTATAAGGTACAGTACACATACCAGTTAATGGTTAAAATTTATTAATAGGCATATTATTTTAGTAGGTTTCCCATTTTCTATATTAAAAATTTATTATTCGTGATTGGAGGACTTACGTCTCATTCTATTTTTAATCATCAATTTCAAAAACAATACTTTTTTCTTTCTAAAACTAAATATTTTTAATATATTATTTATGTTTATTGTAATATTTAACAACACATTCATTTTACTTCAATTATACTATAATATTATACATTAATATCAGTAGCACTGAGAATAAAGTTTTGCAACGTTGGTATTTAACAACTATATATTTCAAATAACTTGCTAATTAACTAATTGTGCCAATACGAAAAACAGTTTTTCATTAAACTGTTATACTTTTTACTGTTATACTGTTATTTTACTAATACTTCATTAATGAAAAATTACACAAGTGCATATTAGCTGAATTCTTACAAAATTAACAGCAGTATTTGAAAAATGAAAAAGAAAAAATGTACAGTAAATAAGAGCCAAGTTAACTATTAATTTACAATAGGTAAAGCATTTGTGTCAAAGCCAAGCAATTTGTAATTTAAAAAGCCAAGTCCATTCTCCTATTTCCTTGATTGGCAAATCGCTCAACAATATCTTCAGGAGAGATGTTGATTTCCCTGTGAATATTGCGCGAAGCTAGCCCATTAAGCCCTGTCTCCGATGTTGTAGACCTCAGCCATGTCTTCAACCGCCTCAGAGAAGGAGCGTTCTGGCTCAGCTGACGTTACTGGGAGTACACACAGTACTTCTTAAATTTTTCGAACACTGGGAAATATATCTGGATTGCAAGCTTGGAGAGAAGACAGAGCTGTGTCTGGAACATTCATATCTGCTTCATCCACCCACTTTTGCTTCCATATTTCTGCCTCAAGTTTAAGTTCCATCTTGAAAATGTCAGGGTAAATGATAGAGGCAACAGACTGGTTGATCTCTTGAGTAGTAGCCTTAATGATAAAATGAGGCATAAATAATTGAAGATGACAAATTTTATCAAACTCAGGTCCGAAACGAGTTTCTAATTCAATAACGCAATGATCAACAAAAGGAATATATAAATTTAACTTGTAGAGTTGTTTCACTCGCAATTCCCGGCCAGCATTTGCTCTATGTGATTGATATGTGATAACAAGAATACTGGAATGACTGCATAATTGCACCTTCTTTTTTACAGGAACTTTGTGGTCAGCCATATTTTCAGTGTAATTTTTATAAAGGACGGCATACTTCAGGTTACCATCAATTTGAGATTTATATTGTAATAATAAATTACTAATGTCTATTATTTTACGTAATAATGAAGACTCGTTTTGTGAAAGAACATTTGTGTCAGAACAGCCAGAAATTATAGTTTCACTATTTTCAGAGAATTCAGAAACAAACCCGGAAACATTGTTGTTATTGCTACAAGCCTCACTAACACAAGTTTCTTGCTGAGACGATGTAGAAGTTGACAAAGAACATGTAGGCCTTTCTGCTACACTATCACACTTCGCTAATTTAGTTTTTGTTTACAAAGAAACCCAAAGTTCTGACTTTCCTTTTTGGTACTTTTGTCTTGTCATCAAGTTTGAACTTATTAGTCTCATCTTAGACGTAACAAACAATCAAATAATCACTAATAAAACTACAAAAACGGCGGATTTAATAAACACCGTACTGGTAAACAAACAAACGCGACAATGGCGGACGTGTGTACGAGTGGTTTAAGTATCGCCTGAACGACTACCCCCGATCACTGCCGAAAATAGAGAATCTGTGGAAGCTTGTAGAGGCTACCCCTCACCCGTGGCGCTCGTGCAGCGAATTTCTGTTCGCATGAGCATGCGTGAAACTCGAAATTTTGCACGCACGCTGTGGAGTGCGTGCATGCTTCAAAGGGCCTGCACGCCGCAGGCAGGCGTGCAGGATTTGGTAGGTAGGTTAATTATGTTTATACGTTCGGAAAATACGTTACATTTTAAATAAAATATTATTGTTTCTAGAAATTAATTTTTTTATAATAATATATATAACGATTCTATTTTTTTAAGTAAAAAATTTATCAAAAATGTTCGTATAAATGTAAAGTGTTTTTAAAGTAATTTTTTTCATTATTACAGCGGCATTATTCAAGATATGAAATTAGGAACATTATTAAAATTTTCGTTTTATTTATCGACTGATATAAAGAAAGTGCTGAATTTAACTTAAGTACTAAATAATATTTTTATGAAAAAGGTTTATATACTTATTTAAGTTTCATAAAAACATTATTTAATACTTAAGTAAAAATTCTTAGGGTTCACTGGTAGTAGTGGCCGGTGGCACGTCACTGGTTGACGTGCGTGTGGCCGCGTCTCCGCGCCGTCAAATGAGAGCGCGAGCGAGAGAAAACAGGTAGCATACTGAATGTTACACTCAGCGTAATACACCGCTCAATGAACTATAAATTATAACTGAAGTAATAATATTGGTATTATAAACTACTTATTTTGTTAGTATTTATATCCTCGTCCAAATCCGCCGAAATATGCAAATTTGTAATTTTAAACGAGACCTAAGTAAATTAAGGAAGTGCATATTACATTTTTGCGGTTGGGGGGGGGCTTGAGCCCCCTGAGCCCCCCTGCGTACGCCACTGGTTACAAATAAATCAACTCTTGTGAAGCAACTTATGTCCCAGTATGTCACATCTACAGTATTTAATTAGCAAATTATATTACTCATCATTATAAAATTTGTACAGTTAAATCATAGCTGAATAAAAAGAAAAATCTTCAGGGAATTACAAGATAATACATTTCTTTACACAGCATTAAATAAGTCCTGTATATCAAAATCATATTTATAACTACTGACTGACAATATAGTACACGCCTGATAAGAAACCTATACCGGTAACATATGTGTACAGCAGTAATGTAGTAATGTTAGAGAGTTGATGTAACACATTATAAAGCACATCATGTTGAGTTTGTGACCACCACACATTCTTCAAGAAATATGATTTGTTTTATTCACTAACTTTATTTTAAGGAGGTCATAAACAAAATTTAATTTCATTGCCCTTAATTTTTAGAATCTTTATATAATGTGAAAGAGGCCATAACATCAATAACAAAGATTAAACAATAACTTCGTCACACTACACAGCCTTACAATTTGTTAAGTATTAAGACTTAACGCATCCATCTTTGTTAAGCAGATATGACTCGTAGTAACCCTGATTAACTCCTACGTGACCCACGTACTGATTCTATCTGTATCTATCTTTCACAGATACTCCTTCCCCCTCTTTATCTCCCTTCTTTGCTACATGAAATCATTTCTATCACAGTTCCATTATTTTAGTTATGTGGTTCCACTGTGTTTTCTCTCGCTTACATTTCACACATATTTGTAAATATTTAATTTCAAATTTGTTACTTTGCTAAAAATTCAATTAGCATGTACTGTACAGATTAACTATTTTCTTGCCACATATATTTTGTATTACAGGAATATTTAATCAAGTATGTAGATGTGTGCAACAAACTAAGCATTATACTTGTTATTACACTTACTTATTGATACCTCAACACCGGAATCCAAACAAATTGCCATTAGTATATAAGCTTTAAGTCATATTTCCAAATGTAATATAGAATATTTTCCACCATTAATATTTGTAATCAGTCATTAAACATAGCTGAAAGATAGCAATACTGTTGTCATGGGCGCCCATACGTGGGGGCAAGGGGGGCGCTCGCCCCCCCCCCTGGGTCAGAAGAATATCTGCCGCAAATGCTACAGATGTGTCCGAAGTCGTTCTTGAAATGTAATTTCAAGAACTTTACTAGCGACCGAGTAAATATGCTGGAAGCCGGGGTTAGTTTCAGATGGCGCTACGCTCACAGTCTATGACTATTCAACAGCTAGAGATGCCTAGGACGCAACCGCAAAATTGCCTCGCAGTAGAGCGCGGATTCAAATTTTAAATATACTAAATATTAAAAAATAAAAGAAATCAAATGTTTCTAAAGCGTATAATATAATTATTAATATAATTAATCCGCGTAACTGAATAATATTTTCTAACATACATACTGCATTCAAAAAGTTCCGGGACTAACGCTATTAAGGACACAACTTTTCAGATAAATGAAATTTTATTATTTATTATTCAACATACATCCCTTCCCTCTCTATACAGATTTTAGATCGCTCATACAATCGTTGAAAGGCATGCGCATAGTTCTCCTTCGAAATCGTGTTTAAAACAGCTGTCACATTCTTCTGACTTGTCTCTACGTTATCAAAACGCTGCCCCTTCAGTGCCACCTTCCGCTTAGGGAACAGAAAGAAGTCAGCCGGAGCCAAATCTGGTGAGTAGGGTGGATGGATAATCACTGTGACTGATTTTCCAGCGAGAAATTGTGAGACAATCAATGATGAGTGGACTGGAGCATTGTCATGCAGAAGAAACCACTCCCCTGATCGGTACATTTCTGGCCTAACCCTGCGAATTCTTTTCAAAAGGCGATCAAGTACCTCTTTGTAAAATGGTCCAGCTACAGTCTGGCCGGGTGGCAAGAATTCTTTGTGGATCAGTCCCCTTGAATCAAAAAATGTGGTCAGCATTGTTTTCACTTTTGATTTTGTGGCCCTCACTTTCATGGGTCTGCCATCTCCTGGGTCGCGTCATTCAGCTGTTTGACGTTTGGTAGATGGGTCATACTGGAAACACCACGATTCGTCGCCTGTGACAATGTTCTGTAAGAAATTCTGGTTGTCATCGGCCCATTCAATGAGGCTTCGCGACGCTTCCACACGTTGTTCTTTTTGCTCTGCTGTTAACGATTGTGGAACGAACCTGGCACACAGTTTCCGTTTGCCGAGTACGTCATGCACGATAGTGTAAATACTACCCACACTGATGCCGATCTCTTCTGATAAAATCTGGACGCTCAGCCGACGGTTGACGGACAGTGCAGCACAGACACGCTTGACATTCTCGTCAGTCACGCTTGTGGAGGGGCGCCCATCTCTTGGATCATCTTCTAGAGACTCACGACCATTTTTAAAACGTGCATACCACTCGAACACTTTGCTACGACTTAAACAACCTTTTCCATATGCAAGTTGCATCATCGAAAACGTCTCTGTCACACTTTTTTCACATTTAAAACAAAATTATATTGCAGCTCTTTGCTCCATCTCGAAAATTATGACAACAAGGAAAAACCAGATAAACTTAACAGTGTCGCTGTTTACTATGGAGTGAGTCCTCAACAATGCAATTGTCACAGGAAGTGGGTGAAGGTTGTCACATAGTATTCCAGCTGTGACACAGAGATAGCTCCATCTGTATGTCAATAGCAGTATCAGTCCCGGGACTTTTTGAATGCACTGTGTATTTACACCTACTTTTTTTGTGAATTAAACTCTTAATGCCTGAATTTTGCATAGTTACGTGTAATTAAGTGTAAAAAAGTGTCCATTTTCTATAAATAATTAATTGTTATCGGTAAGATAGTACAGTAATATAAAATACTATTTAATGTAAAATGTATATTAAAATTTTTTATTGTATTACAATTAATTTCATTGGAAACCGACGGATCGATAAAAATTTAATAAAATTGAATTACAATTTTGATTTTATAGTTACTAAAATTTATTATATTAGATTAGTTAATTAAATTATACGCGTTAAAAACATTTGATTTCTTTTATTTTTTAATATTTAGTATATTTGAAATTTGAATCCGAACTCTACTGCGAGGCAATTTGCGCTTTGCGTCCTAGGCGTCTCTAGCTGTCGAACAGTCATAGAATGTGAGCTAGCGCCGTCTGAAACCAACCCTAGTCTGCGTGTGTTATTTACTCGGTTACTCACTTGATCGTTGGATCCACTAGTCCGAGTATTGTATTTACGCATTTAGATAATTTAAGTATTTGGCCATATATGCTGTCTCTGCCGAAGCTCGTCAGGTGTAAACTAAACGAGATTATAGCGTTATTTCCTGAGTATATCCAGTGCCAAAATTGTGAGCTTTTTAAGTTAATTCGATGAACATTTTGCTGTGCAGACCATTTCAACGCTGCAGGTACGAAAGTAAGTACTGGTGTTTTTCGTTCATCAGACACAGCAATTAGCAAAGTTATAATAGTATAGTTACTAATCGGTTAACGGATAGAACGCCGGGGGCTCCTAGATGTAAATAATACAGGGCAATAGACCTAACCCTAACACAACGATTTTTATCACAAGAATGTTTAATTTTGCATACAATATTATTAAAATATGCGAACATTTAACATTTTAACTTGATGTACTCTTCAGTACTGAAAATTACTTTTCAGTTTATCAATTATGCATATTTCACAGAAAAGGCATAAACCTTTCAAGATAGCAAGCAAGAATTTTTCTGTTTTATTTATAGATACACTGGCAAAATGTTTTAGTTGATTTAACAAAAATTCTGGTTGAATCAATGAAATCCTAATCGTTAATTTTTTCCAACAAAATGTTTAGTAATTTATATAGCATACATTTTTTCTCATGCATATGATGAACGTTACATTATGAACGTAACCAATGCTTTGACCGTTACGCAATGCTGTTGTTGACTTGCTCGACATTGTTTTAAGTATAACCGAATTCTGCGAAAAATGACTTAGAAATATGTTTTGTACTGTCGAAACCATAGCCATCACATTCGACGCATGTTATTAAATGAATAGTAAACTGCTGTTAAAATAACAGTACAAATTAAAATTAAATTAACAATGTGAATTCTTTCAATTTAAGGGGTTATATACCCTTAAGTGGGTCGAAAAAAAGATATTTTTTTATTGCATTTGAAAGTATTGTATGTAAAGAATAACCCCATCAAATTTTGATCCAACCAAAATTAAGGGGGTAGTCTACTGTTCGACTTTTTTTCGCGAAAAATTTATTTTTTTTTTTAAATTGAAATCGAAAGCTTGAAGTGTTAAGAATATGCTGTTAAAATTTCATATCGATATTCGAAGTACAGTAGTTTTAAAGATATACCTGCTTCGCGGAGCGCATCGTTACAGTAGTAGATACACTTTCAAAACTTTGAACGCGTTTTTCTTGAAACACGCTTTTTTGATACGGGGTACACGATTCAGAGAAAACTATTCAAGATATCGTCTTCAAATTTTACAGGCACCTTCGAATATAGTTCCTTTAGGGAAATTTATATTTTTGTATAAAATATAAAAAAGAAATGTTTCCTGTAGGTACTGAAAGAGTCAATAAATGTCATTAAATTTTCAAATAAAAGCCTTCCATACATTCTCAAAATAATTCCCAAAAACACTTTCGTTTTTGGGCCCGATCAGTAGACTACCCCCTTAAGGAAGTTGTTAGACTTATTAAAATAAAATATTTAGCACCCGTATAAAAAAAAGTAATTTTGCCTATTTATCAGTAATGCTTAAATTGTTTGATCCATATATCGCCGAAATTCTGTTTTTTTTTCGTGGGCAACATTGGCGTTGTAACTTTGAGGGCATTTATCTCAAAATCACATTTTTCGAAATAGTTAACGAAACTAATCAGTGAGCAAGATTTCTTAAAAACTATTCCACCATTTCACTACTGGGTTCTAATGCCATCTGGTTTGGTTTTAGGAAAATGGATATCAGAAATTTCTTTGTGTGTAGGAACGGAACGGCGGCAAAGAAAAATAGAGTAGATCTCCAAGATTCTGCAAAAACAACCTCTTCCGATCATCCTTGCACAACTGGCCCATATTCTATTACAGTATAGTGTTCAACGTCATCTTCCACGCTTCCATCTATTCAACATGAAGAAACTCTATTTGAGAATGTTGATGCTAGTTTTGATTTAGGACAGTATATAAGTAAGGGGTTACGGATGATAAAAAAGATCAGATGTTAACTAACCCTCGGGTTAAATTTTCTTCGTATGATTTTAAGAAAGACGTTTTAATGAAGAGAAAAGATAGGCGAGTTTTTCAGCAGGACTGGTTAAGTAAATATACATGGCTAGTAAATATACATGGCTAGTATTTCTCCTTAGTTAAAAGGTGGATTGTGTAAATATTGCATTCTTTTTAAACCAACCTTAAAACGGGGCACTTTTGGAGTATTTGTGGTTAAAGCCCAACAGGACTTCAAACATTTTCACGAGGATGCACGAGCCTACGAGAAGATCCAATGGCACATTGATGCAACTGTTAATGCAAAACATTTCTCTGATTCGATAGAGATGAAACAAAAAAAAATGTTGCAGAACAGTTGGACTCTGCTGCAGTTGAACTGGTAAGATCCAACAGAAATAAACTCAAGTCCATCATTAGCATTATAATATTTTGTGGTACACATGATATATCTCTTCGAGGAAAACATTCTCACGGAGGAAATTTTGAGGATCTCCTTAATTTTCGAGTTGATGCTGGAGATCAAGTGCTTGAAAAGCATTTAAGAACAAATGGAGGTAGAGCAAAATATACATCTCACAGGGTACAAAATGATTTAATAAATATATGTGGAAAAATAATTCAAGAAAATGTTGTGCAAGAAGCCTTTTCATTACTTGCTGAAGAAACAGCTGATCTTAGTGGCAAAGAACAGCTGTCAGTAGGCATACGGTATGTCCAAAAGGATGGTGATGTAAATTTAAAAGTAAAAGAAGGGTTTCTTGGTTTTGCCGAACGTGATGTGCTCAATGCCGAAGGGATCACAGCTGCTATTTTGCGATTTACCACTAATATAGGCTTAGACATGAAAAAGCTTATAGGCTTAGGATTCGATGGATGCTCGACAATGGCAGGTCATGAAAATGGTGTCCAACAAAAAATTAGGGAAAAATATCGTAAAGCAATATATTTCCACTGTGCATCCCACAGTTTGAATTTGGTTGTAAATGATCTAAATGATGTACAAGAAATTAGGAACTCTATTGGTATAGTTAAACAAGTAATAAGATTTTTTAGAGAAAGCATTTTGCGCAGAAAAACGATTCCTAATATTCCCTAGCTTTGTGAAACTAGATGGTCAGAGAAGTATAAATCTATTCGGATCTTTTCAAGTAACTTTATGGCCATTAAAGAAGCTCTATGCACTATTTCAACTAATCCTAAAGTAAACCAAGAAACCTGATCGCTTGCTACTCAGCTGGACAGTGCAACGTCTACAGTTAAGTTTATTGTATGCTTGATTATTATATCGAGATATACATCATATCTTGAACAAGTTACAAAAGGTAGACTGTGATTTACATAATGTACATAAATACATGAAGACTGATTTAGTTAGAGTGTTCCGAAATACAGAGGAATTTTCCGAGCTATTCATGGAAGTCACAGCAATTTGTGAAAAGTTGGATATTGATGTAAAGATACCACGACTAGCTGAAAGGCAAAAGCAGCGATCAAATTCAAACGTACAAACTTCTTCCCCTTTGGATTATTTCAGAATTAACATTTTAATTCCCTACTTGGACTCCCTATTAACTTCTCTCAATACAAGATTTGGGGAAACCAATGAAAGTCCATTAAAGGCTGGTATTTTACATCCTCTTCATTTGAAAAAAGAGAAGAAAGAAGTTTATATAGAGATCATAAAATCATTAGTAGACTTCTATAATAATGAAAACCTGGAAGCAGAGGCCACGACATGGTACGATGTGTGGAAAAACAAAGAATGCGGTGAAAATGTGAAAATTTCTTATCTTCTTCATGAAACTATAATTTTCCAGCAGTAAGAAAGATGCTCGTCTACTACCAGACAATACCTCCAACGACCTGCACAGTGGAGAGGTCTTTTAGTACACTTCGCCGTGTAAAAACCTGGCTTAGAAGTACAATGTCAGAGGATCGTCTTTCAAATCTCTGTCTTCTTAGTGTTCATTATTCGTATTTTCTGAGACGTATTAGTGCCATGAAAAATACGTTTAACACTTAGTCCTATTTTTATTCAGTTGAATTCTGCCAATTCTAGATAATATTTATAATGATAGCTAATTTCCTATAATATTTATATTGATAGATACTATTTTTGCAAATCACGATGATAATATTAAAATAAATTCTTAAAATATAATACTACCTCTTTTTGCTATCCCTCACCAATATGGATGTTTCTTCACTAATATTTATTTCTCAGTAAAATTGTTAAAAGCTACAAATAATAAGCCTAGAAAAATTACACTACTCTAGAAGCTCATCCTTTTGGTGCTCTGTGTTTTCTTCTTATATATATATATATATATATATATATATATTGTTACGACACAAATAGCCAACCCAGTACCAGGGATAAAAAATATATTTATAAATGTAAAAATACTTCTTATCAAATAAACTGATTGATTTAATTAAAATATAAGGAATATGACACGACAATACGACGACTTTAACCTAACCCAAGTGATTGACCCAACAACAGGAAACAAATAAAGAAGGGAACCACACAAATAAACAACGAGAATAAGAAAGTAATAAACCCAAACCAAAAGGAAACAAGTTCATGGGTTTAAACGACCCCAAAATACCCAAAGAAACGGATGAAAAACCCCAATGTATTAATCAAATGATGAAAATGAAAAGGAGGGAGACAAGCAGAAGTGAAAAACAATAATGGTTCACAAAACAAGTAATAAAGCACTCAACAAGAATATTGAAACCAAAACAATGGTTATCCGGAGAAAGGAGAGGTAACGGTTACTACCCATTAATAGACAAAATGACCTAGTGAAGAAACGTCACTAAGGATTAAGGTGATAAAAAGGCAACTTACACCACAGATAAAATTGTTATTAGTTATTAAGTATTAATTGTCATTAGTATTAAGGATATGAAAGAGAAATAAGTATAGGGATCACCCACTATAAAACAAACAATATAAACAGTGATACAGTGCAATAGTGTAGGTGTAAAAACTCCAAAGTGAAGTGTTACACTAGTGAAGTTATAATTAACAATAAATAATTTAAAAGTGAAGGTAAGATAAAGGTTGGAAATTAACAGTGAATAAATAGCTGATGAAAAATAGTATTAAGTGTGAATTATAGAATAAGGTATACTAAACACTAGAAGTGATGATGACTTTATTATTTAAGAAAAGATGTTCAATAAAGTTAAGTTTAATTATAGCCGGTAGTAAGTAAAAAGGGAGGATTCCAGATAAGAATAAATTGAAGGTGTTAACATGGAGAGAATGTAAGAATTGTTTAAAGATTGAGAAATCAAAAACTAACAAAGACACCTAAGTTATAAGGGACTGTTATCAATTTAATAAAAAGTGATGTTGTTTATCACAACACAAATGATATGTGGTGTAAACAAAAAACTAGCAAATAAGGATAAGTTAGAAGGGAGTGATGATATTTCTTAATCAAAATACTAACTCTAAGAACTTATAAAAAATTGTTCATGTTAATGTTATGAATAGGATATGGCTGAATGAAATGTGCAGTCCATAAGCCTAATGTTATGTTTTAAAGATTGAAATAGAGAAGGCAATATTGAACAGTAAACAACACACCTACAGACTCAAAACACAACACAACTAATAAAAATAACAAAGTAAAGCCCAATAGGCTGAACCAAAATGTGATTTGAACGAAATAAGTAAATTACTATAATGGCTACTCAGGCCTAGAAAAAACATAACTGTCAGAACCAAACAACCAAAAATTATAACAAATTGAATAAGAATTTAGTAAATCTGAGGTGAAGGAATCACCAAGAATAAATTTTAAATCATTTATAACACAAAATATTGTAATAGGCATTATTATACAAAAAGAAATGTAATTAACAAGCATTAACATAATTGTAAAAACTTAAAATCTGAAATTACCCAAGCTTGTGGGGTATCAAAATAATCTATGAACGAGAATAAATACTATAGTGACAATATTTAATAACCAGGAAGGAAGATGGAGGAATAACAGTAATCAGAAGATATACGAAGAATTCGAATTTTGATAACAATACCTCATCTCAAAATCAACCAATCAGATTCACACCGTTACTATGGAAACGGCGGTTGAAGACGAAAATACCGTTGGAAATTAAGAAGAAGCTAAGCGTCATTAAGCCAATGCAGATGCAAATATTTGGAAGAGCGTTTTTTAGTGTGAATTAATGCAAACAGTTGTTAAAAGTTGCTGAACTTGATCGTTGAAGAAGCAGATGACCGTTGTAGCAGATAATTCAAGACCCAAGACCAATTAAATAGAAAATATCCATTGAAAAGAATGTCAAGACCCATGACGAAACAGACGCCCCATTTAGTGAAGCCCAAAATCCATGAAAACTGAATATATGCAGCCACATCCTACCCGATTAAACAACGGAGGCACCTAGACACGTTGAGGTGTTAAGTACCATCCAATTATTTATTTTCCACCAACCCTAATCACTTTAAATAATTTTGAAAGGTAAATTTACCGCACTATAGTAACAATATTTCTCTTTCATAGAATATTTGAGCAAACTAAAACTTAATAGAAATATGTTAACATTGATATAACCTATGAATTAAACACAAACTTACAGAACACTTTTACAACACAACACAACAGATTGTAACAGCACACATTATTATTTCTGTACACTTAGATTAAGGTAATATATATTTTTATTATAACCATTGGAGTTCTTTAACTCATCGCCAGAGGATCCACGATTTAGGAAACCAATAATAATTGTAATACGGTGAACGTAAACAGCAACGCAAGGTTAAATGGTTTCTAAATCACTTCGCCGACCCTGAAAGCAAGATCTCATGTAATCAGTTGGAGCGAATTTATAATTGTATTATTGTAAATGTGAATGTTTTCAGTTATCACCCATTAAAAAATATTTATTACAGGGAGTAACCAGCGTTATCATTTCATAGGGAGTGCTATATATCAATTACTTGTGTTTAAGAATAAATCGTAGCAGAAAACAGGTTGTCAGTTACACCGCAGAGGCGACGATTGGGACGGCCGTGCGAGCGGGAACTATTTGAATGCACCATCCCGCAACGCTGATAACTTGTTTAAACATAATTTTAGTTGTTTTGTAAAACGACTTGGCGCCACCCGGGATTATCACACCCCCTATGAATAACAGGTAAGGTTACTGCCGTAGTATACAGGTGATCATATCTACGCTACGAACATCGCTAGCCACAACATTACTGTAACGACCCAGTGCGAGGCGAACGCACTAATCATACATAACATATACAAATTGTACACATTTTGCAGGTACGATCGAATCTCTTCGTTACAATATATATATATATATATATATATATATATATTGTAAAAAAAAAACGAAGTTTGTCGTGTGGATAATAATATTAAAGTTTAACGTTTGTTGAGTATGTTGATTTGTTATCGAAAAATTCGAATAGTTCGCCGTCTGGCTTGTGACTGATTCTCGTGTGAAGGGGGGAAAACGTGTTGCCAACTTGAATTAGTGTTGGTTATGTCGACCCACTGCTAGCAAACAAAACATACATAATATATTCTACAAATAAATACTGGACAGTTTGTTATCAGTATGCACTTTTTTATTATACTTTTGCTTGTTAATTATAGTTAAAGCTTCATGAAAATAATGACTGTTATAATAAAAGTTTTAGCCTCGGCAATATAATCTCTCGCTCAGCGTAGCGCTGGGTTGGCAGTGCAATGTTTACGATTGACTCTGGTTATTATTTCACAAAATAAATTTGCCAAATGGGTTCTTTTAAGTAAGAAACAGAGGTTTACATAACAAGATAACAAAATTAGAACATATAATTAAAAGTCTGTGATCATTAAAATTATACAAGGTTTGTTATAAATTGATATTTGTGGTGTTGAAGTGTGACAGTGTCTTTGTGTAACATAAGTTATCATGTGTTCATTCAATGTTTACAAAGTTATTTCTTTGGTTTATTAATCCTTGGAAATATTCAGTTATAGTGAGAGTTTTGTTTTATAGTTAAAAATTTTGGAAAGAGGATTTGTTTTATAATAATAATCAAATAACTTCAGCAATACTCAACGTTAGTAGTTATGAGGGGCATAGTCATTCGTCCATATGAAGTAATGTGTCAATATAGATTCTTCCTACTTCTGATCTTGGGCTCAAAATTGGGTTGTCATCTTCTTCAGATTGGATTATTGGGATTTTCCGGTCATCTGGATTAATTTCGGCTGGTCCTTGGTAGATATTGTTTGTAAAGGCCTCTCATCTGATGTACTGCTATTCCTTCTCCAAATTATGGGCACTTATACGTTTTTTCTAATAAAATCTTGGGCCCTTCATCGCGTGGCGTCTCTTCAGTTTGGCGTCACTACATAAAGTCATTGTTCCTAACTGAATTTTGTCAATATTCGGTTGTTGTCATGGTTACTCAAAGTTTTTTGATTGGCTGAAATTGGTTAATTATTATTTGAATTTTTATTCAAACTGGTTACAGATCTTCTAAATGTAATTAATCTTCAGTACTCCCTTTTTAGTAGTAAATATTATCACCACTGTTCATATTTTTGCTCAAGGATTAATTTGACATCCAATATTATAGTGTTCACTTAGGTATCAACATTTTGACAGTTTTGTGAATCTTATTTAATTATACTGTTTTCTCAATTTACATTATTATCATAATATTTCTGTCTTATAATGATTGTCTATTTGTATTTCATAGTTTATGTGGTTTAGTCTTCCTAATGTCAGTGTTTAATTCTATAAATTGAAGTTTTTTGGTAGTTGACAGTTGGGAATTTGCATAGGCTTAAACAGCAATTGACTATTTTCCTTGTAATGGGTTATGATTGTTTGAATACAAGATTTTATTTATTTATTCAATGTTTAAGTCGGTTCTTGTAATAGCGTATAATTTTATTGTTTCCCTATATTAACTTGTCTACTGTGATAATTCATTTTTGGTGTCATTGTGTTTGAATGTATAGTTTGTTTCTTGTTTACTGGTGTCTGATGGTTTTTAAATCTTATTTCTTATAACATATGGCATAACATCTAATGGTTTTAACTATTCTCATAGCCATAATTCTTATCATTTAAACATAATTATTGGAACATAAACCTTAGTCATTAAAACACAATTCTTATCCATTTAAACATAATTATTTGAAACATATTATTCACTCATACTCTTCATCTCCCCATACTCTTTGACAAATTATAATTATTACTTGACATAAAAAATAAAGACATAAACATGGATTAATTATTAATACAATGGTATATTGTTATGACTAACTCTAAATGACATTAAGCCATAACTGAATTTTCAACAACTGTTTATTATCTGATGTTAATGTCTTGTTCTTATTATTATCAGTTCGTCATGAAAAATATTCTTTAATGTATCATTTTAAATTGATGATATTGGATTCTTATTTCTGCGAATAAACTCATATATCTTGGTGTATTAACACACTGATAGTCATTCGTTCTTGAATACATGATCAACAATACTAATTAAAAACTTATTCCCTAATATTAAGACTTGCAAACTAAAATGTGGCAAGTAGTAAGTACTACTATTATCTAAAATCTACTTATTATCTAGTCTGTTACACTTTGTTTCATTATGTTATTAATACACTTGTGTTCACTGGATAATTGCTATTAAGTGTCACAGTCCTTTCTGTGACTAGCCATTATCAGCCTTCACTTATTATTTTACCACTCACTGATGGTCTTCGATCACTCTTAACTCTTTACTAATGGTTTTAACACTGATTATTTGGTGTCAATCCCTATCAATAGGGTTCTATTTAATTTGGGGTTTTCACACTATCACTTTGCACTTTATATGTTTAATTTAAGTGTTACTAGTGGGTATTACCTAACTTTAAATTCTCTTTCTCACTTTACTATGTTCACTATTTCTCTAACTCTCTACCTCTCAATTTACAAGGTTTAATTATAATATTAACAAGTTAATGCTGGTTTATTGTATCACAAATATGTTAGTATTGTGCTAATGTGATTTGTCATAGTTTACTCTATCTGTTTGGGGTTTACTGTGCCCTTCTATATTTTAAGTACTTAATAATTCGTATCTCTAGTTTGTCTGTCCTTACAATTATTAATATGATACACAATTTTCTTTGGTTTAATACAAGTTTGGTGTTCTTTCTTAGTTCATTTTCTTTTGTCATACATTATTCGTCACTTCCTTAGTGTTGTGGCTGATTATTTCACTATACTTATATGTTAATTGTCTTTTAGTCACTATTCTTCTTATTTACACTTATGTTGGTGCGATGGCTATTTCTACTCTATTTGTAGTTGTCATCATCAGGTTGTTCTTGGTCCTTTGGGGCTAGTTCTACTCTCTCACTTACCATCTATTGGGCTATTCGGGTTAAATCGTCTTGTTTCAGTATTCACCATTTTGACTTGTTTGTTTGTTACTACTAAGAATTAATATAAGTTACTGTTCTGACTCCCTTGATATGTCTGATCCTTTTATTATTCTGATTCACCCATTCTTCTATTATAATTCATCCCTTTTTACTCTAGTGTCTATGACTAAATAAATTATCTGGTCATGTCTTCTTCATTATGGTTAGGTGAAGATATGTACCATTACAATATATATATTGTAATATAATATTTATTACAAATATATAAAATAATTAATTAATTGAGTGTGTAATTTTCTTAGATATTTATTCTATCACTGTAAATTATTTTTGTTTAAAAAAAAAATAATAGTTAACATTAATTTTCTATATAAGTAACTCGATGTTTCTTGCAGTAATTATATAATTTGTGATGTTTTCAATTTGTTTCTTCTGCAAGTAGATAATATTGTATATTCTTTTAAAAGAATATACAATATTATCTACTTGCAGAAGAAACAAATTGAAAACATCACAAATTAACATTAATTATAGAAATAAAAACAATTCTTGTAACTGAGTAATGATGTTCGTTTATTAACATTCAAAATTATGCGCCATTCAAACTCCGCATGACCAAGGCATTGGCTAATATGTGCTCCAGTCGGTAGCGAACAAGATCAACAAAATATATTTTTACAAGGTTAGAAATTATGGTTCTTTTAACGAGTCGAAATGGTCAGAGGGCAAGGAACAAGATACATTCTTACAGGTATTCTTAAACTAAATTATTTTGGCTGAAATAAAACAAGATTATTATTTAAATTGTCAATTAAAAAAATGAATAGCGAACCAAATCGACGAAATGACGTCACTCCTTTCAAGCTGGCAGTGCACTCGTGCTGGTGAGTAAATCCAGTATGGCCGAAGTCTCCTCGATTTTAGCTGCTATACTGCTGGAACTGGCTGAGATTCTCCCGCAGAAATAAAATGATATTCCCTTCTCTGCGAAGTAGTGTTGGTCCAGGAATATAGTGTAGAGTGTCCTCTCGTCTCCTGCGATGTCGTTTTCGTGATGGGTTTCTTGTGAAGTGTCCTGTGTTCAAATATGTGTAATTGTGTTCTGCGAATATGGTCCAAAATTGTCTCAAAATGGCTGTTGATTTCTTGTGTTTGAGTTTGATGGTGTTATTACTGTTGTTGGGAATTTGTGAGGTGTTAAAACTTGATAGTTAATGTTATTTTCACTTTTATATAACCTCTGTTACACGCCGCATAACCACACTCGGTTTTACACAAATTATTCTTTTTTCGGTATTCTGCTAACACATTTCCAACTAGTCGTCTTCACGATTAACAATAGACTAATAGACTCAACGTCGTCGTTTTAGGGTAATTTGTGCTATGTCTTTTTCCTCTTTATATTGTTTAACTATAAAAATATCTGTCTAAGACTTGGTTCACCATCTAAATATACATAATAAGTTTTCTTATTTTTTACTGTACTTCAAATATTTCTTAATTTTACATAAATCTAACTACTCAGTAATATTGATTAATTAATTTTACATCTTTGGATATATAGCTGGGTTTGTTTCAAGCTCATTTAAGCCCAAAAATTACAATTTTTTATAATGATTGTATGCCTCATATTTTGTACAAATTTATTGTTTAAATGGTTTTTAATTGTTTTTTCTGATAATATTTCCATGGAATATTCTTAATAACTCCGTGATTATCTTTGTTGTTAATAATTTTGTTGTTAAAACACTTCAATATTGATTAATTTACTGTTTAGTCTGATTTGATTACCCTTATAGGCCTAGTATTATCTGTTTCCAAAAGAAGTTAATTTTCTTTCCTTTGTCATTCTATTCGCTATTAATTGTATCTGTATTAAATATATTTTCAATTTCTGTATTGTGTGTATTGAATTCTATTCCTATTATATAGCTTGATTCTCTGATAGATAGTTTTGGTTTAATTGCTAGTCTGTGTTTTCTAAAATGGTGTCTTAGCTAGTCTGCTTGTACATTATATATGGTTTACTGTTTTGAATAAAATTATTACATTTCTATATCCTACTTGCCTCTCTGCCTTACACACTGGAAAATTAAATAACATGATTTTAAAATACAATGGAATATCTTATATCTACTAAACTTTTTTTTTATAATATCGTTTAAACATAACATAAACATCTTATGCCTATTATTTTCTATATATTTAGAATTATAATGGGAACATATTATTATCAGCACTATTATCAGTCGTTGGCTGTCCTTTGTTTTTATGTTTCCTTTTATCACAAACCTTATCCTATTAAAACATCTTATTCCTAATAACATCTTCAGTTATTAACTGTCTCTTTTAATTACTATAACTATTTTGATAACACATTAACATAAAAACATCTTATAACTAATGACACTTTCAGTTATTAACTGTCTCTTGTGTTCCCTATACCTAATTTGCTAATATAATAAAATAAAAACATCTTATACCTATTATATTGTTATTATGCCTAATCACTAAAACACTTTTATTTATCAACATTGCACTCAGTCATTAGACTGTCTCTTTAGTTTTTATTTAGTATTTCCCTACACTGATGGTAGTCTTTTTTAATAGATTTTTTATACTACACTTTATTATAATGTGTTATTTATTTTGGTTACACTAATGGTAGTCCTTTTAATAATTTTTTCCACATATTATGCTTACAACTAGTATACAATTAGGTTTTCTTTGGGATTGTATCTTGTAACTTGTTATTGGGTCTACATATATTAGTTTTAATTTTGTTTAATGGTATGTATTCCATGATTACCATTTTTTGGAATAACTCTTATTGGTTCTAGTCCTGTGTGGGAATCTTGACATATTTTGTCCCTTCTTCATTATTATATTAGTAATTTCTGGTCTTGTGGTTTCTCTGCATCTTGACCTTATACATTTCCCTTATTAATATGGTTTCATCCTTTTATTTCCTTTTTCTTGTATTTCCTTTTTACTGCTTCCCCAATCTACTGGGTATACTGCTGGTTTATTTGGTTTTTACGTAGTAAGTTATTTTGATCAATGATTTTCTTTGTTATTTTTCATTTTTATTAACATTTTATTGACTTAATATACAGTCTCTAGTGTAATTCTTAAAACAATTCATTCTTCTCACTCACTATGGAACTTTTCTTCCTTATTTATGTTGCATTAAATTAAATGTTTAGCGTAATATTTTGTTATGCTACAATATTCAAACACTTTTTGCAACAGTCCGTTTCCTGATGTATATATTATATTTAATTTTTATAATGAATTTACCTTAAGATATTTCTTTCCTTATTAGGAACATGTTTCGAGAACCCCTGTGCTCTCATCCTCAGCCTTCATGATCTTGCGTCTGGTGAAGTATTTGTGTGTTGTCTGGACGCTATTTTGGTTTCTTGTTGGTCTCTGGTATTTTAAAGTGGTATTATTGTGTGTGATTGTGGTGTATGTATTAGTATTTTGTGTATTTTCGATGTTGAGTGCTTTGAAAATTGTGTCATGTTTTGTATTGATTTGTATTTGTTCAGGTATTAATTTGTTTTGTGTTTTATGTTTGTATATTTGTAAATTTTCCCAAATGTTCATTATGGTGCCTTTGTGTGGTATGTGTTTTATTACTGTCATGTTGGTTATGTCTGGGAATTCATGTCCAGTGTTTTTTGCATGTGTGGCCAAATTAGATTTGTATATTTCTGGTTTTTTGAATGCGTTTAGGTGTTCAATATAACGTTTTTTCAACTGTTTTCTTGTTTGTCCTATGTAACATTTATTGCAATCTTGGCATTCAATTTTGTATATACCATTGGTTGTTGTATTATCTTTGTTGTGTGGGTTATTTAGTTTTTGTAGATAATTTTTATTAGTTTTGTATGCTATTTCAATGTATGTGTTTTTAAACAGTTTTGTTAGCTTTGTTATTTTATTATTTATGTATGTGAATGTGGTCCATTTTTTATTGTTGTTATTATTTTTGTTTTGTTCATTTTGATTAACTCTTAATTGTTCTGTTTTTATTTTATATTTTATTTTATTTTCTATTTTGTTTACAGTATTTTTATTATATCCATTTCATAAGCAATTTGGTAAATTATATTTCTTCCTTTGTCTGTTTCTTGTTTGTTTAGGGGTATTTTGTACATTCTGTTAAATAGTGAATCGAATGCTGCCATTTTATGTTGTGGTGGGTGGTCAGAATGGTTAGGTATAATGATGTTAGTGGAAGTTGGTTTTCTGTATATTGCTGTAGTGGTTATTGTATCTTGTGATGGTTATGTCTAGATAGTTGATTTTTTTTCTTTTTCTTTCCTGATATACATCAGGAAACGGACTGTAGCAAAAAGTGTTTGAATGAATATATTGTGACAGGACGAATAGTCACAATATGACAACCGTCACATATGCGTATAGCAAAATAGAAAATACAGTGCATAAAGCAATGCTCTGCTTAGTATAATAAGAAACAATGTATAAGATTAAGTAAATAGAGTTAAGAAAGTATAATAATAATAATTGTGTATCAATATTTCAAATGTAAAAACAGTTTAAAAAGAACCTATCAGAGCGTGAACAACAACCCGTGACAGTTGATAAACCAATAAGGGTAGAGTGTCATTAAACTAGCGGGAAAATACAGGGCGACGTCGCTAACGCGCTCAAAGCACTTCAGTCTGCATTAAACCACCGGTACGAGTAGTCCGCTTTAAAACACTAGTTCGGAAAGTCTATGTTAAACAACCAGTCCGAGTAGTTGCAGTAAAACACTAATACGGAACATCGGTTTTGAATTACTAGCCCGAGCAGTGCGTAGTGAGTAAAATCACGCGACAAGTTAAACTTAAAAACACTCGAACTTAACGTGAAAGCGACTCCGTTCAAATAAATCAACAATAGCGTGAAAATAGCATCTGAACGTAAAAATTCCACAACAGGGAGCTGAGGACATATCCACATCAGGGAAGCTGTTCACACCAGAATCCAGGGAAGCTGTACACATATCCACACCATGGGGATTGGATGATCAAGAAGAGGAACAATTGGAACATTCAAACCCAGAAACGCCCATGAGATAGACGCCGGAGCTACAAATAACAAGTAGAGTATTAAACATTTAAGTTTGAATTCAAAAAGACAGTAAATAAGAAAGAGAACAATTTCAGAGACTATAAAAAACAAATTTATGTAATTAGTAAAGTAAGATAACAGAGCAAATTGAAGTAGAGTCATTTAAAGAGTTAAAGAAAATAAAAAAAGAACATTAAACACAATTCTTATAATAACTAAAGAGTTAGAAATAATTATTTCAAAAATAACACCCATCCATCACATTCTCACACACCGGTCTACAGAATATAAGTACAGCAGAGAAGTAAAAGTAAATTCAGTTAAGGTAAGTCTAATTAAAATTGCATTGGTCTTTGTGTGTGTAAACTGAACAGTATTAATACTCCCTGTTGCCAAAAATTGGCGATACCAGTAAAACACACCAACAAAGTCCAGTTGCAATATATATATATATATATATTACATTTAATATTTATAAATAAATTTACTTCAAGATATATCTTTTTTTTCTTATTAGGAACATGTTTCGGGTACTATCTTGTACCCATCCTCAGCTTTCCGCTTTTTTTGTCTGGTGAAGTACATATGTGTTGTTGGTTGACTATTATTATTGTGGCATCCTGTTGGCTTCTGGTATTTCAAATTGGTTTTATTGTGTGTGATAAATATGTGTTAGTTTTTTGTGTATTTTCAATGTTGCGTGCTTTGAATATTGTGTCATGTTTTGTATTGATTTGTATTTGTTCAGGTATTAGATATATATATATATATATATATATATATATATTGTAGCATGACAGATAATCCACTAAGTAATAATTCCATTATGATCATAAATACATTAAATTACAATTAACTCAAAAGAAAGTTCGAAGGAAAATAATTAAATATCAAATGAAAATAATTGAATATCAAAAGAAAATAATTAAATATCAAAGGAAAACACCACCATAAAAGAAAAGTATAATTAAATTATAAAAATGCAACTATAAATTATCAAGAAAATTAAATCCGAAGAAACTAAATAAAATCAGGAGAATACCCAGGTAGTTTAGGAGCAGGTAATAAAGAAGATACCCCCAACCAACCAACGGACAAAATAAAACCAAATTACCTTGGAAAAACAAGAAGGAAGAAGAGAAGAAAGGAAGATATAGGATGAGAGAACTACGAGGAATACCCATGATAAACCTATTATTAACAATGATAAACCCCAAACCAAATTTTAATGTCACCCAAAGAAACTATAACAGCCCAAAACCTCAAAGCAATGTATATTAATTATAAACAAAAGTGTTTAGTAGTGTGAATAGAAGTGCACCAACTAAAGTTATTATATAATAAAATAAACAAATCTTCACAGTCCATTATAACTAAAGGTTTGGTCTTAGAATATTGTAGAACTCAAATATAAGTCGTAACTAACAGTGTAAGTGAACCAGTGCAAATGATTTTAAAATAATAAACTTCAAGTAAAGGTCTAACTGTTACTTGAACTAGGTGCTATTAAATAACTATTATGTTTTATATAAATACAGAGATAAGATGTCATGAAATATTATTGTGAAAATATTTCTAATGTTTCATAGAAGAGGCTACTTTTTATCAAAAAACATTCATAGAAATGTAAATGATAAAGAGAGCAGGTGGGGGAATAATTACTGTGACAGAGGATTAAAATATAATACATAATATAAACAGAAAGGACTGAAATTAAATTAAGTTTAACAAAAATTAAAATTTTAAATGGCTGATTATGTTTAGAGCCTATGAACTCCACATTTCAAAGTGGTAATAAAATAAGGATTATGATTAAGATAAGAACGTTTATTAATATAACAGTGTGCATACAGCCTAAAATGTTTATGTCTGTATACTATACTAATTTATAAAATGTTTGTTATGTATTTTAAAAAAATAGTTAAAACCAAAATGTCTAACTTTAAAGACTAGAAATTAATTTTCAATATTGTTTTTGTATTATGAGCATGAATACATTGCTACATGTACCAATAGTTATATAAGGAAATTTTATTTAATATTGTGTTAACTTTAGAAAGTCAGAAGGGGTATAGAAATAACATTATTTGAAAAACAGTATATGTAAAAATATAAAATCTAGGCCAAATAATAAATTCCAAATAACATTATAATTGAGTAAGAAGGTTTAATAAACCATGTAAACTAATGAGATTTATGTAAGGTGAATCAATCACCAACTACTCTAACTGAAACTATACTTTAAAAGAATAATATAAAAAGATGTATTAAATTATTAAAAAATTTCAAAATGTAATACCTAACAATTTGAAAGGAGGAATAGTAAATTCATGAATTATAACTAAAAGAATGATCAAATGATAAATTTGTAAGAAATTAAGGAAAGTTAAAGATTTATATCAATCTGAAATTTATTATAATCATATTTATAACACCTAAGATGGCTAAAATTTTGGACAAGGACAGGAAACAGATATTGAGCCTATATTTCCAAAATGACAGAAATATAGCAATTATGACAAAAATCTTTATAAATATGGACTATTGTATGTCAAATTAAGCAGAAGGAGTTAAAGAAACCAAATATGTAATTACTAGTTCACGAAAGTAATCAATAACCAAAAAATATTCTGAATATAATGTATTTTATAATCACGTGGAGAGGAAGTGAAATATATTTGAAACAATACTTTTCTAATATTAACTTGGCAAGATATTTCAGGAGATGAAGGAAGTAAAACAGTTCTCAATTAACATTCGAAGCGAACGGTTGTTTCAGCTCGCGCTAAGAACATATATAGCGAATATTTTAATGGCGTGTAAAAATTTAGCCTAAAATCAGTGAACAACCGAGAGTTACCGAGATTGGTATATTAAACATATATACACAGTGCACAACATCACCACAAACAGTGAAAACAAACAATACTTAACCGAACACAAGTGAAATAAACCAATAAAACTATCAAACATTAATAATTCACATTACAAACGAACTTCACGATTTTTCGCCATACACCGACAAAAGTGAACACACCAAAGACCAACATTTAAAGCCAGTGAACACCGAATACTTAACCAGAACACCTCTGACAACACAATAGAAATTATCCAATATTACGGAGAACAGAAAACAGTTGTGAAGGCAATATTATTGTCAGAAAATCCAGCGACGCCATTCCTGTTATAATGCATTAGCGAAGTCGCCGAAATGACGGTTCCGTGATGCAAAGCGAACTCTCCCGATTGAATTCATCCAGTCACCATTGGGTATAAAATTGTGCATTATATCTTATTATCAAATTGTGTATTTATTAATTAATAAGGTTTATTTTGTAATGTTATATTTTCTATGCTTGCCCCTTCTCTGACTATTATATTTATAACCGTTAAAAGAACCATTCAAAAAATAATTATATGATATAACCTGTATTGAGAATCGATTATACCTGTGGAAGAGTCGAACTTTATATCAGTATCGATTTTAAATCGTTATTTTCAGAATAATTGCCAATAAATCAAAATAATTCAATTATCTGGTTTTAAATTTATTTCACCAGTTAATATAAGAGTTTTCATTAACTACAGGACTTACTGGAAGACCACCATTACTAAAGGAGAGTGATATACTGGAGCATAGAAGAAAATCGCCAATCGATTAGTAAAGTGATACAATCTGATTAACTCCAGATTTATTTACAGTTAACCAGAAGTGAATAAATTGACATAAATAAATTACAGAATTTTAAATTTTCGACGAAAACACATAACAAGAATTATTTATTAATTATTTAAACAATAAACAAACATAAAAATTTTTTTTGAACAATTTTTTTTAAATTAAATTAAAATTGTTTTTTGTACAATACAGAAATATTTATTTGTAACCAGCATATACTAGGTACTGTTACAAATTGGCGCCCAAATTGCCCCACGTTGGGCGCCAATTTGTAACAAGACCTGTATATACTGGTTACAAATAAATATTTCAGTATTGTACAAAAAAAATTTTTAATTTAATTTAAAAAAAAATTCCAAAAAAAATTTTTATGTTTGTTTATTGTTTAAATAATTCTTGTTATGTGTTTTCGTCGAAAATTTAAAATTCTGTAATTTATTTATGTCAATTTATTCACTTCTGCTTGACTGTAACTAAATCTGGAGTTAATCAGATTGTATCACTTTACTAATCGATTGGCGATTTTTTTCTATGCTCCAGTATATCACTCTCTTTTAGTAATGGTCGTCTTCCAGTAAGTCCTGTAGTTAATGAAAACTCTTATTTTAACTGGTGAAATAAATTTAAAACCAGATAATTGAATTATTTTGATTTATTTACAATTATTCTGAAAATATCGAAATAAAATCGATACTGATATAAAGTTCGACTCTCCTACAGGGATAATCGATTCTCAATACAGGTTATATAATATAATTATTTTTTGAATGGTTCTTTTAACGGTTATAATTATAATAGTCAGAGAAGGGGGAAGCATAGAAAGTATAAAATTAACAAAAGAAAACTTATTAATTAATAAATACACAATTTGCTAATAATATATAATGTTTATAATGCACAATTTTATATCCAATGGTGACTGGATGAAATCACTGAAGGTAGACGCTTTGCATCCTGGGAACCATCATGGCGGCGACTTCGCTAATGCAGTATAACAGAAATGGCGTCGCTGGATTTTCAGACAATAAAATTGTCTTCACAACTGTTTTCTGTTCCCCGTAATATTGGATAATGTCTATTGTGTTGTTAGAGGTGTTCTGGTTAAGAGTTCGGTGTTCACTGGCTTTAAATGTTGGTATTTAGTGTGTTCACTTTTGTCGGTGTATGGCGAAAATTCGTGAAGTTCGTTTGTAATGTGAATTAATAATGTTTGATAGATTTATTGGTTTATTTCACTTGTATTCGGCTAAGTATTGTTAGTTTTCACTGTTTGTGGTGGTGTTGTGCACTGATTTTATGTTTAATATACCAATTTCGGTAACTCTCGGTTGTTCACTGATTTTAGGCTAAATTTTTACACGCCATTAAAATATTCGCTATATATGTTCTTAGCGCGAGCTAAACCAACCGTTCGCTTCGAATGTTAATTAAGAACTGTTTTACTTCCTTCATCTCCTGAAATATCTTGCCAAGTTAATATTAGAAAAGTATTGTTTCAAATATATTTCACTTCCTCTCCACGTGATTATAAAATACATTATATTCAGAATATTTTTTGGTTATTGATTACTTTCGTGAACTAGTAATTACATATTTGGTTTCTTTAACTCCTTCTGCTTAATTTGACATACAATAGTCCATATTTATAAAGATTTTTGTCATAATTGCTATATTTCTGTCATTTTGGAAATATAGGCTCAATATCTGTTTCCTGTCCTTGTCCAAAATTTTAGCCATCTTAGGTGTTATAAATATGATTATAGTAAATTTCAGATTGATATAAATCTTTAACTTTCCTTAATTTCTTACAAATTTATCATTTGATCATTCTTTTAGTTATAATTCATGAATTTACTATTCCTCCTTTCAAATTGTTAGGTATTACATTTTGAAATTTTTTAATAATTTAATACATCTTTTTATATTATTCTTTTAATGTATAGTTTCAGTTAGAGTAGTTGGTGATTGAATCACCTTATATAAACCTCATTAGTTTACTGGGTGTATTAAACCTTCTTACTCAATTATAATGTTATTTGGAATTTATTTTTTTGCCTAGATTTTATATTTTTACATATACTGTTTTTCGAATAATGTTATTTCTATACCCCTTCTGACTTTCTAAAGTTAACACAATATTAAATAAAATTTCCTTATATAACTATTGGTACATGTAGCAATGTATTCATGCTCATAATACAAAAACAATATTGAAAATTAATTTCTAGTCTTTAAAGTTAGACATTTTAGTTTCAACTATTTTAAAAATACATAATAAACATTTTATAAACTGATATAGTATACATACATAAACATTGTAAGCTGTATGTACACTGTTATATTAATAAACATTTTTATCTTAATCATAATCCTTATTCTATATACCACCTTGAAATGTGGAGTTCATAGGCTCTAAACATAATTAGCCATTTAATTTTTTATTTTTTTGTTAAATTTAATTTAATTACAGTCCTTTCTGTTTATATTGTATATTACATATTTTAATCCCCTGTCACAGTAATTATTCCCCAACTGCTCTCTTTATCATTTACATTTCTATGAATGTTTTTGATAAAAAGTGGCCTCTTCTATGAAACATTAGAAATATTTTCACAACAATATTTCATGACATTTTATCTCTGTAATTATATAAAATATAAAAGTTATTTAATAGCACATAGTTTAAGTAACATTTACACCTTTACTTGAAGTTTATTATATTTAAATCACTTGCACTGGTTTACTTACACTGTTGGTTCTGACTTATATTTGAGTTCTACAATATTCTAAGACCAAACTTTTAGTTATAATGGACTGTGAAGATTTGTTTATTTTATTATATAATAACTTTAGTTGGTGCACTTCTATTCACACTACTAAACACTTTTGTTTATAATTAATTTACATTGCTTTGAGGTTTTGGGGTGTTATACTTTCTTTGGGTGACATTAAAATTTGGTTTGGGGTTTATCATTGTTAATAATAGGTTTATCGTGGGTATTCCTCGCAGTTCTCCCATCCTATATCTTCTTTTCTTCATTTCTTCCTTCTTGGGTTTTCCAAGGTAATTTGGTTTCATTTTGTCCGTTGGTTGGTTCGGGGTATCTTCTTTATTACCTGCTCCTAACCTACCTGGGTATTCTCCTGATTTTATTTAGTTTCTTCGGATTTAACTTTCTTGATACTTTATAGTTGCATTTTTATAATTTAAATGATACTTTTTCTTTTATGGTTTTATTTTGCTTTGAAGTTCAATTATTTTCATTTGATATTTAATTATTTTCCTTCGATATTATTTTATTTAATTGTAATTTAATGTATTTATGATCATAATGGAATTATTACTTAGTGGATTATCTGTCATGCTACAGATTGCCCTCCTCCAGAAGTGATTAGTTCAGACTATACTTGGTTTGTCTGAAATAATTGCTTATGATAATTATTATATTTTTTATTATTCTTGACTTCCTTCCATTTCTAATTTTTTCTCCTCTATATTAGAGCTACATCTATTTTATTCTTAATTGATCTTCCTTGATAGTAATAGTCATCTGAGTTTCATATTTATTATTTTATTTTCATTTTCTTTCTTGCTGGTTTATCCCTGGTATATTTATTCCCTATCATTCTTTAACACGTGAGCTGGTGCAGTTCAGATAGGCACTGTACGCTGCTTACTCTGCTGGCCAATACTTCACTTCTAATTGAGTACAGAGGCAAATCATCTCTGCTCAAAAACATATTAATACTGCTGGACTTATCTACAGACAGTTATTAAAAAAATTATTTAAGAATAGTCCACTTTATGACTATTTAAAAAATATCTTTGGATACTTCACTTCGTATATTGCTCAGAGATTTTAATATTCCTATCTCAGTTATTTTTCTGACTTGTTAGCTTGATGGTTATCTCAATTCTTATTATGGTGGGAAGCTGTTTCTTTAATATAATTATCATTGTTTATCCTAATATAAAGTTTGTGTTATTAGTTCTCTGTTCTTTTCTGGTTTTTATTACAAGCTGCTTCTGTTTATTTATAGCATATATTTTCTGATACCTTTTGTTTGTTTCTTAGCTTTTATTTATTCCACTAGTTCCATGTTCTAGAACTTTCTTCTAATTGTTTTTATTACACTCGACATTTATTTCATGATCATTATCATTATTGATTTATTTAATTACATTTATTTTTTGTTCCTTTTCTCAAATTACTTCTCTCTGATTTTTTATTCAAATGAATTCTTTAATTATTTTTTAATGAGGTCATTGTTTCTCTTTGTATTACTTCAAAGTGTTATTATTTTTATTTCAATACAAGTTTATTCATTTAATCGCATCACTGGTTTTTACTTCCTTTTATTTAATTTCATAGAATGTTTTTATTCATCATTGGTTGTAATTTGACATTACTTTATATTTTGGAATTGATTTTTTTAATTCTAAATTCTTTTTTTTTATTAATCATAAATATTTTTCATTAATACTTTGTTTGTAATTTGATATTACAATATATTTGAAGTTTGTTGACTTTAACAAAATTCTTTTCTTTTTATTCCAATATACTGTTTTCATAAATGCTGGTAGTAAGTTATTCTTACTTAATTTTTGAATTTTGTGGGTATTATTCAAAATTCTTTCTTTTCTTTTTAATTATTCCAATATACTGTTTTCATAAATGTTGGTAGTAAGTTGTTCTTACTTAATTTTTGAATTTTGTGGGTATTATTTAAAATTCTTTCTTTTTATTCCACGATAGTTTTTTCATAAATAGTTTGTCAGTAAGGTGTTCTTACTTAATTTTTGAATTTAGTGGGTTTTATTCAAAATTCTTTCTTTTTATTATTCCAAATGGTTTCTATCAAATTTATTTGTAGTAAGTTGATCTTACAATATTTTTGAATTTAGTTGTTCTTAAATTCAAAATTCTCTTTTCTTTTATTTATATCTTAAATGGTTTTCTTAAATAATGGTTAGTAAGGCGTTCTTACTATATTTTGAATTTGGAGGTTTTTTTACATCTCTAAATTCTTTTTCTTTTAATTATTCCAAATGGTTTCTTTCAAAATTATTTGTAGTAAGGTGATCTTACAATATTTTTGAATTTAGTGTTTTTAACCGAATTCTTTCTTTTTATTCCATATAGTTTTTTCGTAAATAGTTGTAGTAAGGTGATCTTACAATATTTTTGAATTTGGATGATTTATTCAAAATTCTTTTTTATTCCAATATACTGTTTTCATAAATGTTGGTAGTAAGTTGTTTTTACTTAATTTTTGAATTTTGTGGGTTTTATTCAGAATTCATTCCTTTTATTTCCATAATAGTTTTTTCATAAATAGTTGTAGTAAGGTGATCTTACTTTATTTTTTGAATTTGGATGTGTTTTTACACCTCTAAATTCTTTTTCTTTTAATTATTCCAAATGGTTTCTTTCAAATTTATTTGTAGTAAGTTTATCTTAATTTGTTTTTGAATTTATTTGTTATTTGTTTAAAATTCGTTTTCTTCTTTTTATTCCACAATAGTTCTTTCATAAATAGTTTGTCAGTAAGGTGTTCTTATTTAATTTTTGAATTTAGTGTTTTTTTTATTCAAAATTCTCTTTAATTATATTTCATAGATCAAGATAAACTTGAACCCCCGAAAATCACCAGGCTTTGACCTCATTACAGGTGAGATCTTAAAGCAGTTACCTAAGAAAGGGATTGTTATGCTTACATATTTATTCAATGCGGCACTTAGGCTAAAGCATGTTCCTGGTGTCTGGAAGGTGGCAGAAGTTATTATGCTACGTAAACCAGGCAAACCGCCAAATGAGGCCAAATCATATCGGCCCATATCACTGTTGCCAACTATATCAAAGCTTTTTGAAAAACTTCTGTTGCAAAAGCTAAATCGAGTAATAGAGACAAAAAAGCTGATACCAAATCATCAATTCGGGTTCAGACAAAAACATTCCACAATAGACCAAGTACATAGAATAACAGACACAATAGAGAAAGCACTAGAAAAAAAGCTAATCTGCTCGACAATCTTCCTCGATGTGGCTCAGGCCTTTGATAAAGTTTGGCATAAAGGTTTAATACATAAACTTAATAAAATGCTACCAAAACAATATGCTGACGTGTTAAAATCATATATATCGAAAAGATTATTTAGAGTCAAACAGGAAGATGACTATTCTGAGCTAAGAGAAGTGAGGGCAGGTGTGCCCCAAGGGAGTGTTTTGGGGCCCATCCTCTACTTGTTGTTTACATGTGATCTGCCGCAGCCAGAGAATGCGTCTGTTGCTACTTTCGCTGATGACACAGCTATAATGGCGATTGGTTCGACCTTAGGTGAAGCTACCAACATGCTTCAAGATGCTAGTGATCAGATACAGCAGTGGACTAGGAGGTGGAAAACTAAGCTTAAAAAACTGAAATCTGTCCATATCAATTTTACAAACAAAAGAATAGAGAACAGTCTTCCAGTTACCTTAAATGGTGTTGTAGTACCATATGCAAACACTGCCAAATATTTGGGGATGACCCTAAATACAAAGCTACGATGGAAGGAACACATCAAAAAAAAAGGACGGAGCTTGGTCTCAAATATAGACAACTGTATTGGCTCTTGGGACGAAATTCATGGTAAGTGCTCCATGGTACATCAGAAATAGTGATCTACATCGAGACCTTAGGATCCCTGATGTCGCCATTGAAATTAAAAGGTTTGCTGCAAAGCACGAATCTACACTACACCAGCATATCAATGTAGAAGCTGCTTGACAACGCCAATACAGTGAGAAGGCTGAAGAGAACTAAAATTTTTGAATTAGTGTAGTGCAGTGTGTGCAGAAATCTAGAAAGTAATATATAGTACACCAGTGGGCGACTGTATAAGTAACTTAAAATTATAACAAACATTAGATGTAAATTGATGGTTGGTCTTTTAGACCAGTTTCAATAAAAAATAAAAAATAAATAATAAAAAATAAATAAATAAAAAAAAATTAAAAAAATTATATTTCATAATGGTTTCATTAATAATGGTAGTAAGGTGTTCTTACTATATTTTTGAATTTGGATGTGATTTGTAGTAAGATCACCTTACTACAAATAAATTTGAAAGAAACCATTTGGAAGAATAAAAAGGATGGAGAATTTTGAATAAAAAACAAAAAAATCAGAAATTAAGTAAGAACAACTTACTACAAATAAATTTGAAAGAAACCATTTGGAATAATTAAAAAAAAAGAATTTAGAGATGTAAAAACACATCCAAATTCAAAAATATAGTAAGAAACCTTACTACCATTATTAATTAAACCATTATGAAGTATAATTAAAGAGAATTTTGAATAAAAAAAACACTAAATTCAAAAATTAAGTAAGAACAACTTACTGACAAACTATTTATGAAAAAACTATTATGGAATAAAAAGAAAGAATTTTGTTAAACAAAAAATTCAAAAATTAAGTAAGAACACCTTACTAAAACTATTTATGAAAAAACTATCGTGAAATAAAAGAAACAATTTTGAATTTAAAAAACCCACAAAATTCAAAAATTAAGTAAGAACAACTTACTACCAACATTTATGAAAACAGTATATTGGAAGAAAAAGAAAGAATTTTGAATTAAAAAAAAAACGAAATTCTAAAAAATCAAAGTAAGAACAACTTACCACTAATTTTGAAAAGAAAACTATTATGGAAATAAAAGGAATGAATTCTGAATAAAAAACAACTAAATTCTAAAATATAGTAAGTACAACTGACTACAAAATATTTATGAAAAAACTATTGTGGAACAAAAATAAAAGAATTTTGTTAAAGCCAACAAAAATCAAATATATTGTAATATCAAATTACAAACAAAGTATTATTAAAAAATATTTCTATGATTAATAAAAGAAAAAGAATTAGAAAAAAACAAATCATTTCTAAAAAAAATAGTAATGTCAAATTACAACCAATGATGAATAAAACATTCTATGAAATTAAATAAAAGGAAGTAAAAACCAGTGATGCGATTAAATGAATAAACTTGTCTTGAAATAAAAATAATAACACTTTGAAGTAATGCAAACAGAAACAATGACCTCATTAAAAAATAATTAAAAATTCATTTGAATAAAAAATCAGAGAGAAGTAATTTGAGAAAAGGAACAAAAAATATATGTAATTAATTAAATCAATAATGCATATAATCATGAAATAAATGTCGAGTGTAATAAAGACAATTAGAAGAAAGTGCTATAACATGGAACTAGTGGAATAAATAAAAGCTAAGAAACAAACAAAAGGTATCAGAAAATATATGCTATAAATAAACAGAAGCAGATTGTAATAAAAACCATAAAAGAATAAAGAATTAATAACAAAAACTTTATATTAGAATAAACAATGATAATTATATTAAAAAAAGAGCTTCCCACCATAATAAGAATTAAGATAACGATAAAGCTAACAAGTCAGAAGAATAACTGAGATAGGAATATTAAAATCTCTGAGCAATATACGAAGTGAAGTATCCAAAGATATTTTTTAAATAGTCATAAAGTGGACTATTCTTAAATAATTTTTTTAATAACTGTCTGTAGATAAGTCCAGCAGTATTAATATTTTTTTGAGCAGAGATGATTTGCCTCTGTACTCAATTAGAAGTGAAGTATTGGCAAGCAGAGTAAGTAGCGTACAGTGCCTCTCTGAACTGCACCAGCTCACGTGTTAAAGAATGATAGGGAATAAATATCCCAGGGATAAAACACCAAGAAGAAAAATGAAAATAAAATAATAAATATGAAACTCAGATGACTATTACTATCAAGGAAGATCAATTAAGAATAAAATAGTTGTAGCTCTAACATAGAGGAGAAAAAATTATAAATGGAAGGAAGTCAAGAATAATAAAAAATATAATAATTATCATAAGCAATTATTTCAGACAAACCAAGTATAGTCTGAACTAATCACTTCTGGAGGAGGGCAATCTGTAGCATGACAGATAATCCACTAAGTAATAATTCCATTATGATCATAAATACATTATATTACAATTAAATAAAATAATATCGAAGGAAAATAATTAAATATCAAATGAAAATAATTAAACTTCAAAGCAAAATAAAACCATAAAAGAAAAAGTATCATTTAAATTATAAAAATGCAACTATAAAGTATCAAGAAAGTTAAATCCGAAGAAACTAAATAAAATCAGGAGAATACCCAGGTAGGTTAGGAGCAGGTAATAAAGAAGATACCCCGAACCAACCAACGGACAAAATGAAACCAAATTACCTTGGAAAACCCAAGAAGGAAGAAATGATGAAAAGAAGTTATAGGATTGGAGAGCTACGAGGAATACCCATGATAAACCTATTATTAACAATGATAAACCCCAAACCAAATTTTTATGTCACCCAAAGAAAGTATAACACCCCAAAACCACAAAGCAATGTAAATTAATTATAAACAAAAGTGTTTAGTAGTGTGAATAGAAGTGCACCAACTAAAGTTATTATATAATAAAATAAACAAATCTTCACAGTCCATTATAACTAAAAGTTTGGTCTTAGAATATTGTAGAACTCAAATATAAGTCACAACCAACAGTTTAAGTGAACCAGTGCAAGTGATTTTAATATAATAAACTTCAAGTAAAGGTGTAACTGTTACTTGAACTATGTGCTATTAAATAACTTTTATATTTTATATAATTACAGAGATAACATGTCATGAAATATTGTTGTGAAAATATTTCTAATGTTTCAGAGAAGAGGCCACTTTTTATCAAAAAACATTCATAGAAATGTAAATGATAAAGTGAGCAGGTGGGGAATAATTACTGTGACAGAGGATTAAAATATAATACATAATATAAACAGAAAGGACTGAAATTAAATTAAGTTTAACAAAAATTAAAATTTTAAATGGCTGATTATGTTTAGAGCCTATGAACTCCACATTTCAAAGTGGTAATAAAATAAGGATTATGATTAAGATAAGAACGTTTATTAATATAACAGTGTGCATACAGCCTAAAATGTTTATGTCTGTATACTATACTAATTTATAAAATGTTTGTTATGTATTTTAAAAAAATAGTTAAAACCAAAATGTCTAACTTTAAAGACTAGAAATTAATTTTCAATATTGTTTTTGTATTATGAGCATGAATACATTGCTACATGTACCAATAGTTATATAAGGAAATTTTATTTAATATTGTGTTAACTTTAGAAAGTCAGAAGGGGTATAGAAATAACATTATTCGAAAAACAGTATATGTAAAAATATAAAATCTAGGCCAAATAATAAATTCCAAATAACATTATAATTGAGTAAGGAGGTTTAATAAGCCCAGTAAACTAATGAGATTTGTATAAGGTGAATCAATCACCAACTACTCTAACTGAAACTATACTTTAAAAGAATAATATAAAAAGATGTATTAAATTATTAAAAAATTTCAAAATGTAATACCTAACAATTTGAAAGGAGGAATAGTAAATTCATGAATTATAACTAAAAGAATGATCAAATGATAAATTTGTAAGAAATTAAGGAAAGTTAAAGATTTATATCAATCTGAAATTTATTATAATCATATTTATAACACCTAAGATGGCTAAAATTTTGGACAAGGACAGGAAACAGATATTGAGCCTATATTTCCAAAATGACAGAAATATAGCAATTATGACAAAAATCTTTATAAATATGGACTATTGTATGTCAAATTAAGCAGAAGGAGTTAAAGAAACCAAATATGTAATTACTAGTTCACGAAAGTAATCAATAACAAAAAAATATTCTGAATATAATGTATTTTATAATCACGTGGAGAGGAAGTGAAATATATTTGAAACAATACTTTTCTAATATTAACTTGGCAAGATATTTCAGGAGATGAAGGAAGTAAAACAGTTCTCAATTAACATTCGAAGCGAACGGTTGTTTCAGCTCGCGCTAAGAACATATATAGCGAATATTTTAATGGCGTGTAAAAATTTAGCCTAAAATCAGTGAACAACCGAGAGTTACCGAGATTGGTATATTAAACATATAATCAGTGCACAACATCACCACAAACAGTGAAAACAAACAATACTTAACCGAACACAAGTGAAATAAACCAATAAAACTATCAAACATTAATAATTCACATTACAAACGAACTTCACGATTTTTCGCCATACACCGACAAAAGTGAACACACCAAAGACCAACATTTAAAGCCAGTGAACACCGAAAACTTAACCAGAACACCTCTGACAACAAAATGTGCATTATCCAATATTACGGAGAACAGAAATCAGTTGTGAAGGCAATTTTATTGTCAGAAAATCCAGCGACGCCATTCCTGTTATACTGCATTAGCGAAGTCGCCGCCATGACGGTTCCGTGATGCAAAGCGAACTCTCCCGATAGAATTCACCCAGTCACCATTGGGTATAAAATTGTGCATTATATCTTATTATCAAATTGTGTATTTATTAATTAATAAGTTTTCTTTTGTTAATTTTATACTTTCTATGCTTGCCCCTTCTCTGACTATTATAATTATAACCGTTAAAAGAACCATTCAAAAAATAATTATATTATATAACCTGTATTGAGAATCGATTATCCTTGTGGAAGAGTCGAACTTTATATCAGTATCGATTTTAAATCGATATTTTCAGAATAATTGTCAATAAATCAAAATAATTCAATTATCTGGTTTTAAATTTATTTCACCAGTTAATATAAGAGTTTTCATTAACTACAGGACTTACTGGAAGACGACCATTACTAAAGGAGAGTGATATACTGGAGCATAGAAGAAAATCGCCAATCGATTAGTAAAGTGATACAATCTGATTAACTCCAGATTTATTTACAGTTAACCAGAAGTGAATAAATTGACATAAATAAATTACAGAATTTTAAATTTTCGACGAAAACACATAACAAGAATTATTTATTAATTCTTTAAACAATAAACAAACGTAAAATTTTTTTTGAAAATTTTTTTTAAATTAAATTAAAATTGTTTTTTGTACAATACAGAAATATTTATTTGTAACCAGCATATACTAGGTATTGTTGCAAATTGGCGCCCAAATTGCCCCACGTTGGCCGCCAATTTGTAACAAGACCTGTATATGCTGGTTACAAATAAATATTTCAGTATTGTACAAAAAAAAATTTTTAATTTAATTTTTAAAAAAATTTACAAAAAAAATTTTTGTTTGTTTATTGTCTAAATAATTAATAAATAATTCTTTTTATGTGTTTTCGTCGAAAATTTAAAATTCTGCAATTTATTTATGTCAATTTATTCACTTCTGGTTGACGATAACTAAATCTGGAGTTAATCAGATTGTATCACTTTACTAATCGATTGGCGATTTTCTTCTATGCTCCAGTATATCACTCTCTTTTAGTAATGGTCGTCTTCCAGTAAGTCCTGTAGTTAATAAAAACTCTTATTTTAACTGGTGAAATAAATTTAAAACCAGATAATTGAATTATTTTGATTTATTGACAATTATTCTGAAAATACAGATTTAAAATCGATACTGATATAAAGTTCGACTCTTCCACAAGGATAATAGATTCTCAATACAGGTTACATCATATAATTATTTTTTGAATGGTTCTTTTAACGGTTATAATTATAATAGTCAGAGAAGGGGCAAGCATAGAAAGTATAAAATTAACAAAAGAAAACTTATTAATTAATAAATACACAATTTGATAATAATATATAATGTTTATAATGCACAATTTTATATCCAATGGTGACTTAATGAAATCAATGAAGGTAGACGCTTTGTATCCTGGGAACCATCATGGCGGCGACTTCGCTAATGCAGTATAACAGAAATGGCGTCGCCGGATTTTCAGACAATAAAATTGTCTTCACAACTGTTTTCTGTTCCCCGTAATATTGGATAATGTCTATTGTGTTGTTAGAGGTGTTCTGGTTAAGAGTTCGGTGTTCACTGGCTTTAAATGTTGGTATTTAGTGTGTTCACTTTTGTCGGTGTATGGCGAAAATTCGTGAAGTTCGTTTGTAATGTGTATTATTAATGTTTGATAGTTTTATTGGTTTATTTCACTTGTATTCGGCTAAGTATTGTTTGTTTTCACTGTTTGTGGTGGTGTTGTGCACTGATTTTATGTTTAAAATACCAATCTCGGTAACTCTCTTTTGTTCACTGATTTTAGGCTAAATTTTTACACGCCATTAAAATATTCGCTATATATGTTCTTAGCGCGAGCTAAACCAACCGTTCGCTTCGAATGTTAATTAAGAACTGTTTTACTTCCTTCGTCTCCTAAAATATCTTGCCAAGTTAATATTAGAAAAGCATTGTTTCAATCATCACTCACTTCCCATTCATGTGATGTAAAGTACATTATATTCAGAATAATTTTTCGTTATTGATTACTTTCGTGAACTAGTAATTACATAATTGGTTTCTTTAACTCCTTCTGCTTAATTTGACATACAATAGTCCATATTTATAAAGATTTTTGTCATAATTGCTATATTTCTGTCATTTTGGAAATATAGGCTCAATATCTGTTTCCTGTACTTGTCCAAAATTTTAGCCATCTTAGGTGTTATAAATATGATTATAATAAATTTCAGATTGATATAAATCTTTAACTTTCCTTAATTTCTTACAAATTTATCATTTGATCATTCTTTTAGTTATAATTCATGAATTTACTATTCCTCCTTTCAAATTGTTAGGTATTACATTTTGAAATTTTTTAATAATTTAATACATCTTTTTATATTATTCTTTTAAAGTATAGTTTCAGTTAGAGTAGTTGGTGATTGATTCACCTTATACAAATCTCATTAGTTTACTGGGCTTATTAAACCTCCTTACTCAATTATAATGTTATTTGGAATTTATTATTTGGCCTAGATTTTATATTTTTACATATACTGTTTTTCGAATAATGTTATTTCTATACCCCTCCTGACTTTCTAAAGCTAACATAATATTAAATAAAATTTCCTTATATAACTATTGGTACATGTAGCAATGTATTCATGCTCTTAATACAAAAACAATATTGAAAATTAATTTCTAGTCTTTAAAGTTGGACATTTTAGTTTGAACTATTTTAAAAATACATAATAAACATTTTATAAACTGATATAGTATACATACATAAACATTGTAAGCTGTATGCACACTGTTATATTAATAAACATTTTTATCTTAATCATAATCCTTATTCTATATACCACCTTGAAATGTGGAGTTCATAGGCTCTAAACATAATTAGCCATTTAATTTTTTATTTTTTTGTTAAATTTAATTTAATTACAGTCCTTTCTGTTTATATTGTATATTACATATTTTAATCCCCTGTCACAGTAATTATTCCCCAACTGCTCTCTTTATCATTTACATTTCTATGAATGTTTTTTGATAAAAAGTGGCCTCTTCTATGAAACATTAGAAATATTTTCACAACAATATTTCATAACATGTTATCTCTGTAATTATATAAAATATAAAAGTTATTTAATAGCACATAGTTCAAGTAACATTTACACCTTTACTTGAAGTTTATTATATTTAAATCACTTGCACTGGTTTACTTACACTGTTGGTTCTGACTTATATTTGAGTTCTACAATATTCTAAGACCAAACTTTTAGTTATAATGGACTGTGAAGATTTGTTTATTTTATTATATAATAACTTTAGTTGGTGCACTTCTATTCACACTACTAAACACTTTTGTTTATAATTAATTTACATTGCTTTGAGGTTTTGGGGTGTTATACTTTCTTTGGGTGACATTAAAATTTGGTTTGGGGTTTATCATTGTTAATAATAGGTTTATCGTGGGTATTCCTCGCAGTTCTCCCATCCTATATCTTCTTTTCTTCATTTCTTCCTTCTTGGGTTTTCCAAGGTAATTTGGTTTCATTTTGTCCGTTGGTTGGTTCGGGGAATCTTCTTTATTACCTGCTCCTAACCTACCTGGGTATTCACCTGATTTTATTTAGTTTCTTCGGATTTAACTTTCTTGATACTTTATAGTTGCATTTTTATAATTTAAATGATACTTTTTCTTTTATGGTTTTATTTTGCTTTGAAGTTTAATTATTTTCATTTGATATTTAATTATTTTCCTTCGATATTATTTTAGTTAATTGTAATTTAATGTATTTATGATCATAATGGAATTATTACTTAGTGGATTATCTGTCATGCTACAGATTGCACTCCTCCAGAAGTGATTAGTTCAGACTATATTTGGTTTGTCTGAAATAATTGTTTATGATAATTATTATATTTTTTATTATTCTTGACTTCCTTCCATTTCTAATTTTTCTCCTCTATATTAGAGCTTACATCTATTTTATTCTTAATTGATCTTCCTTGATAGTAATAGTCATCTGAGTTTCATATTTATTATTTTATTTTCATTTTTCTTCTTGGTGGTTTATCCCTGGGATATTTATTCCCTATCATTCTTTAACACGTGAGCTGGTGCAGTTCAGAGAGGCACTGTACACTACTTACTCTGCTGGCCAATACTTCACTTCTAATTGAGTACAGAGGCAAATCATCTCTGCTCAAAAACATATTAATACTGCTGGACTTATCTACAGACAGTTATTAAAAAAATTATTTAAGAATAGTCCACTTTATGACTATTTAAAAAATATCTTTGGATACTTCACTTCGTATATTGCTCAGAGATTTTAATATTCCTATCTCAGTTATTTTTCTGACTTGTTAGCTTGATGGTTATCTCAATTCTTATTATGGTGGGAAGCTGTTTCTTTAATATAATTATCATTGTTTATCCTAATATAAAGTTTTTGTTATTAGTTCTCTGTTCTTTTCTGGTTTTTATTACAAGCTGCTTCTGTTTATTTATAGCATATATTTTCTGATACCTTTTGTTTGTTTCTTAGCTTTTATTTATTCCACTAGTTCCATGTTCTAGAACTTTCTTCTAATTGTTTTTATTACACTCGACATTTATTTCATGATCATATTCATTATTGATTTATTTAATTACATTTATTTTTGTTCCTTTTCTCAAATTACTTCTCTCTGATTTTTTATTCAAATGAATTCTTTAATTATTTTTTAATGAGGTCATTGTTTCTCTTTGTATTACTTCAAAGTGTTATTATTTTTATTTCAATACAAGTTTATTCATTTAATCGCATCACTGGTTTTTACTTCCTTTTATTTAATTTCATAGAATGTTTTTATTCATCATTGGTTGTAATTTGACATTACTTTATTTTTTGGAATTGATTTGTTTTATTCTAAATTCTTTTTTTTTATTAATCATAAATATTTTTCATTAATACTTTGTTTGTAATTTGATATTACAATATATTTGAAGTTTGTTGACTTTAACAAAATTCTTTTCTTTTTATTCCAATATACTGTTTTCATAAATGCTGGTAGTAAGTTATTCTTACTTAATTTTTGAATTTTGTGGGTATTATTCAAAATTCTTTCTTTTCTTTTTAATTATTCCAATATACTGTTTTCATAAATGTTGGTAGTAAGTTGTTCTTACTTAATTTTTGAATTTTGTGGGTATTATTTAAAATTCTTTCTTTTTATTCCACGATAGTTTTTTCATAAATAGTTTGTCAGTAAGGTGTTCTTACTTAATTTTTGAATTTAGTGGGTTTTATTCAAAATTCTTTCTTTTTATTATTCCAAATGGTTTCTTTCAAATTTATTTGTAGTAAGTTGATCTTACAATATTTTTGAATTTAGTTGTTCTTAAATTCAAAATTCTCTTTTCTTTTATTTATATCTTAAATGGTTTTCTTAAATAATGGTTAGTAAGGCGTTCTTACTGTATTTTGAATTTGGAGGTTTTTTACATCTCTAAATTCTTTTTCTTTTAATTATTCCAAATGGTTTCTTTCAAATTTATTTGTAGTAAGGTGATCTTACAATATTTTTGAATTTAGTGTTTTTAAAAGAATTCTTTCTTTTTATTCCATAATAGTTTTTTCGTAAATAGTTGTAGTAAGGTGATCTTACAATATTTTTGAATTTGGATGATTTATTCAAAATTCTTTCTTTTTATTCCAATATACTGTTTTCATAAATGTTGGTAGTAAGTTGTTTTTACTTAATTTTTGAATTTTGTGGGTTTTATTCAGAATTCATTCCTTTTATTTCCATAATAGTTTTTTCATAAATAGTTGTAGTAAGGTGATCTTACTTTATTTTTTGAATTTGGATGTGTTTTTACACCTCTAAATTCTTTTTCTTTTAATTATTCCAAATGGTTTCTTTCAAATTTATTTGTAGTAAGTTTATCTTAATTTGTTTTTGAATTTATTTGTTATTTGTTTAAAATTCGTTTTCTTCTTTTTATTCCACAATAGTTCTTTCATAAATAGTTTGTCAGTAAGGTGTTCTTATTTAATTTTTGAATTTAGTGTTTTTTTTATTCAAAATTCTCTTTAATTATATTTCATAGATCAAGATAAACTTGAACCCCCGAAAATCACCAGGCTTTGACCTCATTACAGGTGAGATCTTAAAGCAGTTACCTAAGAAAGGGATTGTTATGCTTACATATTTATTCAATGCGGCACTTAGGCTAAAGCATGTTCCTGGTGTCTGGAAGGTGGCAGAAGTTATTATGCTACGTAAACCAGGCAAACCGCCAAATGAGGCCAAATCATATCGGCCCATATCACTGTTGCCAACTATATCAAAGCTTTTTGAAAAACTTCTGTTGCAAAGGCTAAATCGAGTAATAGAGACAAAAAAGCTGATACCAAATCATCAATTCGGGTTCAGACAAAAACATTCCACAATAGACCAAGTACATAGAATAACAGACACAATAGAGAAAGCACTAGAAAAAAAGCTAATCTGCTCGACAATCTTCCTCGATGTGACTCAGGCCTTTGATAAAGTTTGGCATAAAGGTTTAATACATAAACTTAATAAAATGCTACCAAAACAATATGCTGACGTGTTAAAATCATATATATCGAAAAGATTATTTAGAGTCAAACAGGAAGATGACTATTCTGAGCTAAGAGAAGTGAGGGCAGGTGTGCCCCAAGGGAGTGTTTTGGGGCCCATCCTCTACTTGTTGTTTACATGTGATCTGCCGCAGCCAGAGAATGCGTCTGTTGCTACTTTCGCTGATGACACAGCTATAATGGCGATTGGTTCGACCTTAGGTGAAGCTACCAACATGCTTCAAGATGCTAGTGATCAGATACAGCAGTGGACTAGGAGGTGGAAAATTAAGCTTAAAAAACTGAAATCTGTCCATATCAATTTTACAAACAAAAGAATAGAGAACAGTCTTCCAGTTACCTTAAATGGTGTTGTAGTACCATATGCAAACACTGCCAAATATTTGGGGATGACCCTAGATACAAAGCTACGATGGAAGGAGCACATCAAAAAAAAAGGACGGAGCTTGGTCTGAAATATAGACAACTGTATTGGCTCTTGGAACGAAATTCTCAGTTGTCAATACACAACAAAATTCTGATATATAACCAAATTCTGAAACCAATTTGGCTTTATGGAATTCAACTGTGGGGTTGTGCGAAAGAAACGAACATTAGATGTGTTCAAACCTTCCAGAATAGAGTGCTACGGAACATGGTAAGTGCTCCATGTTACATCAGAAATAGTGATCTACATCGAGACCTTAGGATCCCTGATGTCGCCATTGAAATTAAAAGGTTTGCTGTAAAGCACGAATCTACACTACACCAGCATATCAATGTAGAAGCTGCTTGACAACGCCAATACAGTGAGAAGGCTGAAGAGAACTAAAATTTTTGAATTAGTGTAGTGCAGTGTGTGCAGAAATCTAGAAAGTAATATATAGTACACCAGTGGGCGACTGTATAAGTAACTTAAAATTATAACAAACATTAGATGTAAATTGATGGTTGGTCTTTTAGACCAGTTTCAATAAAAAATAAAAAATAAATAATAAAAAATAAATAAATAAACAAATAAAAAATAAATTAAAAAAATTATATTTCATAATGGTTTCATTAATAATGGTAGTAAGGTGTTCTTACTATATTTTTGAATTTGGATGTGATTTGTAGTAAGATCACCTTACTACAAATAAATTTGAAAGAAACCATTTGGAAGAATAAAAAGAAAGTAGAATTTTGAATAAAAAACAAAAAATTCAGAAATTAAGTAAGAACAACTTACTACAAATAAATTTGAAAGAAACCATTTGGAATAATTAAAAAAAAAAGAATTTAGAGATGTAAAAACACATTTAAATTCAAAAATATAGTAAGAATACCTTACTACCATTATTAATTAAACCATTATAAAATATAATTAAAGAGACTTTTGAATAAAAAAAACACTAAATTCAAAAATTAAGTAAGAACACCTTACTGACAAACTATTTATGAAAAAACTATCATGGAATAAAAAGAAAGAATTTTGTTAAACAAAAAATTCAAAAATTAAGTAAGAACACCTTACTAAAACTATTTATGAAAAAACTATCGTGAAATAAAAGAAAGAAATTTGAATTTAAAAAACCCACAAAATTCAAAAATTAAGTAAGAACAACTTACTACCAACATTTATGAAAACAGTATATTGGAAGGAAAAGAAAGAATTTTGAATTTAAAAAAAAAAACAAATTCTAAAAAACAAAGTAAGAACAACTTACCACTTATTTTGAAAAGAAAACTATTATGGAAATAAAAGGAATGAATTCTGAATAAAAAACAACTAAATTCTAAAATATAGTAAGTACAACTGACTACAAAATATTTATGAAAAAACTATAGTGGAACAAAAATAAAAGAATTTTGTTAAAGCCAACAGAATTCAAATATATTGTAATATCAAATTACAAACAAAGTATTATTGTAAAATATTTATGATTAATAAAAGAAAAAAAATTAGAATAAAACAAATCAATTCTAAAAAAAATAGTAATGTCAAATTACAACCAATGACTTACAAAAACATTCTATGAAATTAAATAAAAGGAAGAAAAAACCAGTGATGCGATTAAATGAATAAACTTGTATTGAAATAAAAATAATAACACTTTGAAGTAATGCAAACAGAAACAATGACCTCATTAAAAAATAATTAAAAATTCATTTGAATAAAAAATCAGAGAGAAGTAATTTGAGAAAAGGAACAAAAATAAATGTAATTAAATAAATCAATAATGCATATAATCATGAAATAAATGTCGAGTTTAATAAAGACAATTAGAAGAAAGTGCTAGAACATGGAACTAGTGGAATAAATAAAAGCTAAGAAACAAACAAAAGGTATCAGAAAATATATGCTATAAATAAACAGAAGCAGATTGTAATAAAAACCAGAAAAGAATAAAGAATTAATAACAAAAACTTTATATTAGAATAAACAATGATAATTATATTGATAAAAGAGCTTCCCACCATAATAAGAATTGAGATAACGATAAAGCTAACAAGTCAGAAAAATAACTGAGATAGGAATATTAAAATCTCTGAGCAATATACGAAGTGAAGTATCCAAAGATATTTTTTAAATAGCCATAAAGTGGACTATTCTTAAATAATTTTTTTAATAACTGTCTGTAGATAAGTCCAGCAGTATTAATATGTTTTTGAGCAGAGATGATTTGCCTCTGTACTCAATTAGAAGTGAAGTATTGGCCAGCAGAGTAAGTAGCGTACAGTGCCTCTCTGAACTGCACCAGCTCACATGTTAAAGAATGATAGGGAATAAAACACCAAGAAGAAAAATGAAAATAAAATAATAAATATGAAACTCAGATGACTATTACTATCAAGGAAGATCAATTAAGAATAAAATAGATGTAAGCTCTAATATAGAGGAGAAAAATTAGAAATGGAAGGAAGTCAAGAATAATAAAAAATATAATAATTATCATAAGCAATTATTTCAGACAAACCAAGTATAGTCTGAACTAATCGCTTCTGGAGGAGGGCAATCTGTAGCATGACAGATAATCCACTAAGTAATAATTCCATTATGATCATAAATACATTAAATTACAATTAACTCAAAAGAAAGTTCGAAGGAAAATAATTAAATATCAAATGAAAATAATTAAACTTCAAAGCAAAATAAAACCATAAAAGAAAAAGTATCATTTAAATTATAAAAATGCAACTATAAAGTATCAAGAAAGTTAAATCCGATGAAACTAAATAAAATCAGGAGAATACCCAGGTAGGATAGGAGCAGGTAATTAAGAAGATACCCCAAACCAACCAACGGACAAAATAAAACCAAATTACCTTGGAAAACCCAAGAAGGAAGAAGAGAAGAAAGGAAGATATAGGATGGGAGAACTACGAGGAATACCCATGATAAACATATTATTAACAATGATAAACCCCAAACCAAATTTTAATGTCACCCAAAGAAAGTATAACACCCGAAAACCTCAAAGCAATGTAAATTAATTATAAACAAAAGTGTTTAGTAGTGTGAATAGAAGTGCACCAACTAAAGTTATTATATAATAAAATAAACAAATCTTCACAGTCCATTATAACTAAAAGTTTGGTCTTAGAATATTGTAGAACTCAAATATAAGTCAGAACCAACAGTGTAAGTAAACCAGTGCAAGTGATTTAAATATAATAAACTTCAAGTAAAGGTGTAAATGTTACTTGAACTATGTGCTATTAAATAACTTTTATATTTTATGTAATTACAGAGATAACATGTCATGAAATATTGTTGTGAAAATATTTCTAATGTTTCATAGAAGAGGCCACTTTTTATCAAAAAACATTCATAGAAATGTAAATGATAAAGAGAGCAGTTGGGGAATAATTACTGTGACAGGGGATTAAAATATGTAATATACAATATAAACAGAAAGGACTGTAATTAAATTAAATTTAACAAAAAAATAAAAAATTAAATGGCTAATTATGTTTAGAGCCTATGAACTCCACATTTCAAGGTGGTATATAGAATAAGGATTATGATTAAGATAAGAATGTTTATTAATATAACAGTGTGCATACAGCTTACAATGTTTATGTATGTATACTATATCAGTTTATAAAATGTTTATTATGTATTTTTAAAATAGTTCAAACTAAAGTGTCTAACTTTAAAGACTAGAAATTAATTTTCAATATTGTTTTTGTATTATGAGCATGAATACATTGCTACATGTACCAATTCAAAAATGAAGTAAGTTCACCTTACAAACAAATTATTTATAAAAAAATATTATGAAAACAAAAAGAAAAGAGAATTTTGAATTTAAAACCCTCCAAATTCAAAAATATAGTAAGAACACCTTACTAACCATTATTTAAGAAAACCATTTAAGATATAAATAAAAGAAAAGAGAATTTTGAATTTAAAAACAAATAAATTCAAAAACAAAGTAAGAACGACTTACTACATATAAATTTGAAAGAAACCATTTGGAATAATTAAAAGAAAAAGAATTTAGAGATGTAAAACACATCCAAATTCTAAAATAAAGTAAGAACAACTTACTACCAACATTTATGAAAACAGTATATTGGAAGAAAAAGAAAAAATTTTGAATAAAAAAAAAATCTAAATTCAAAAAATATAGTAAGAACACCTTAATATCATTATTAATAAAACCATTATGAAAATAAAAAGGAAAGGATTTTGAATTACAAACCACAAAATCCAAAAATATTGTAAGCACCACTTACTAAACAACTATTTATGAAAAACCTACTTTGGAACAAAAAGAAAAAGAATTTTGTTAAAGTCAACAAAATTCAAATATATTGTAATATCAAATTGCAAACAAAGTATTAATGAAAAATATTTATGATTAATAAAAGAAAAAGAATTTAGAATAAAACAAATCAATTCCAAAATATAAAGTAATGTCAAATTACAACCAATGATGAATAAAAACATTCTATGAAATTAAATAAAAGGAAATAAAAATCAGTGATGCGATTAAATGAATAGACTTGTATTGAAATAAAAATATAACACTTTGAAGTAATGCAAACAGAAACAATGACCTCATTAAAAAATAATTAAAAATTCATTTGAATAAAAAATCAGAGAGAAGTAATTTGAGAAAAGGAACAAAAATAAATGTAATTAAATAAATCAATAATGCATATAATCATGAAATAAATATCGAGTTTAATAAAGACAATTAGAAGAAAGTGCTAGAACATGGAACTAGTGGAATAAATAAAAGCTAAGAAACAAACAAAAGGTATCAGAAAATATATGCTATAAATAAACAGAAGCAGATTGTAATAAAAACCAGAAAAGAATAAAGAATTAATAACAAAAACTTTATATTAGAATAAACAATGATAATTATATTGATAAAAGAGCTTCCCACCATAATAAGAATTGAGATAACGATAAAGCTAACAAGTCAGAAAAATAACTGAGATAGGAATATTAAAATCTCTGAGCAATATACGAAGTGAAGTATCCAAAGATATTTTTTAAATAGTCATAAAGTGGACTATTCTTAAATAATTTTTTTAATAACTGTCTGTAGATAAGTCCAGCAGTATTAATATGTTTTTGAGCAGAGATGATTTGCCTCTGTACTCAATTAGAAGTGAAGTATTGGCCAGCAGAGTAAGTAGCGTACAGTGCCTCTCTGAACTGCACCAGCTCACATGTTAAAGAATGATAGGGAATAAAACACCAAGAAGAAAAATGAAAATAAAATAATAAATATGAAACTCAGATGACTATTACTATCAAGGAAGATCAATTAAGAATAAAATAGATCTAAGCTCTAATATAGAGGAGAAAAAATTAGAAATGGAAGGAAGTCAAGAATAATAAAAAATATAATAATTATCATAAGCAATTATTTCAGACAAACCAAGTATAGTCTGAACTAATCGCTTCTGGAGGAGGGCAATCTGTAGCATGACAGATAATCCACTAAGTAATAATTCCATTATGATCATAAATACTGTAATAATATAATTAATGATGTTGTAGTAAGAAGTTTGGATTCTGATGTAATCGAGCCCCACTGTTTGGACTAGCCAATTTGTAATAAATTACTAAATAAGTTGTAAGTTGTAATGTGTTTAATTGGTGTGTAATTGGTGTGGCTCTCGACGTCTTACTGGCCTGAAACACTTCCTTAAGTTTCCCAGCTGGTCGAGTCTCAATGGTAGCAAGACCGGTCGAGTAGCGTAAAGTTGATGAAGGAATATATCTGTTCAGCTTCGCCGAAAGTTTCAAAACAAAATTTATTGTTTTGAAGGAAATTAAAAAAAATTATGTTTATAAAAAAAAAAAATAATTAAAAAAAATTATTTTAATTTTATTAATTAATTAATTAGGATCAATTAATTAATATAGGGCTGTGAAGTTTTAAACAGTGTAATGCTCTTCTGAAAATTTTTATTAAAGTTTTAGTATATTTTAAATAAGCTATCACCACTCATAAGACTGTCTGTAAACCAATCGATACTTGTTTACCTTTTTATTTTTTTAGGTTATCTTCACTTACGGGTGGTAAAGTTCTTGTAGATTATCAATTAGAATTATATTATTGGTAATTAGTATTATTGAAGAAATAAAGAACTATTAAGTATTGAAAAGTATTAATATTTTATTAAGTAATAGCAATATTGACTCTTATCGATTAGTATCGATTCTCAGGATATCGAAAAAAGTTACAAGTATATGATATAAAAATTATATAGGGTTCTTTAAACAGCCAGTTATTACCAAAGTCAGAGAAATCGGGCTAATATTTAAAAAGTATAACGTTACAATCAAATTAATAGTTATTAATAAACACAGACATTGAATAATAATTTGTAAATATAATAATTGTTTTCACCCAACAGCTGTTGAACTAAGAGGAGGCACTGGAATTGTCAAAGAAAGATGGCTGCCGTCAAGTCGATCAAAATGTTGCTCGTTCCTGCCGTGTTCCAAATAATGTATTTTCTGGCAATATTTGTGTTCTTGTTTCTGCAAATCTCTTGTTAAATGTTGTGTAGTGATTGGTGTACTGTTTCTGAGTTGTATTTAGTGTATCCGTATAATTATTAGTTCAAACACTCTCTCCGATTCCGTCACTAATTTGGTTTAATGTATTATACAGTTTTCTAGTGTTTTATGGTGTTTTTCGGAGTAGATTTATATTGTTCTGTGTTATGGAGTGTTACTTGATCGTTTCTGTTATAATATGATAGTTTCAGAAGTATTTTACAAGTCACTCGCGATTTCACAATAACTCACTATACACTCGCTTTGTATGACGATTATAGGTTAGGTTATCCACGTTATCAAACGTATGTCATGTTAACCGTTCAACTACCAATAATTAACTAACTGTTTCCTTTAGTTTCAATTAAACTCTTAGCCCATATAATATTATCCTTAACATTGTTCAAATATTTTTCACATCCTGTGTGCACTTTTATATTTTCACTATATGAATGCCTAAACTTTGGTTATTTGTCAATTTTATTCACTAGATTTGATTTAAATTAATCTTTCAGTTCATTCTGGTTATTTTCAGATTAAATAATGCCATTTTATAGTGTTTTCTGTCCAAAAAATAGTAATTTTACTTTCAGTTTGGTATACAAACTGTTTGGAAGTCAAAACATTAAAATTTACTTCCTGTCATTATATAAATTCAGCCATTTTATCAGTTATATTTAATATTAATAATTCTATATTGTATTAAAAGGTTCCTATTCCCTTATTTTCTGGTAATTAATTGAATTAGTTGTATTCTGAAACATTATTCTGAAATATATGACTCCCATGTCTAAATTTCTGAGTTTAGTCATTTTCATTTTTATTCATAATTCTGAATATAATTTATTAAAATCTCTCTAAATGGTATGTGCAATTATATGGCATGATCTCAAGTTTATTTTGTCTAAACCCCTTTTGTTTATTTGCATTTAATTGAGCAATTTCTCTGTTTTGATGAAGTTTGGTTTCCATTCTTTTGGCCTATGATTTTTTAACAATTTTTCTTACAAAATAATTTACAAACAATATATGATGTGTGATACCCTCTCTGACTTTTACAAATAGTATTATAAATTAAACATGTTTTTAAATTACACAAAAACAATTAGTATTGGTTACAATACAAACAATAGTTAAAACAAATAAAGAATTTTTTTTTTTTAAATAAATGGTTGTCTTCAAGTCAGACATTTTGCAACACAATCCTTATTTCTAAACATGGAAATATGGCTTACAAAAAAGGTTTTTTACTAACTAACATCTTAATTACTCTCTACTATTTACAAGTGGTAACTATTTTTATAGTTCTGATGTTAGTTGTTTCAGACCCAAACAAATGGCCTTATATCTAATACATTTTTAAACATTCTTGTACTATATACATAAAAAACCTTATATTTATATTCTTATTTCTAACTATTATTATAAGTAGGATTCTACAGTTTTTATACCGTCTTTTACATTGTCTTTGGGGAATTGTACCCTGTCATTAACAAATAAATAGTATTAATTGTTCAAAAGGTATTATGAACTCTGTTTTTCTTTTTTCATGTAAAACAAAATGTTATTTTAAACAGATTCATGTCTTATGAACAACATATTGTCACAGTACACATTTTAAGCAATTGAAAAATGCATATTTCATTGCATCCAATGTTTGTGATTGCCAAGAATGAAACACAAGGTTCATTTTTTATAATACCCAAAACTATCACTGGTTCACTTTGCACTTATATATTATGTTAATGCTAAATGGTCGTATAGTCTTATCAACATAATAAATTGGTTAGCGTGAAACCCCCCTTTTATTTTCTAAGTTTTGTAAATTTTTTTTTGAATTTTATTTAATTTTATTTTTATTAAGTTTTTTTTTTTGTAAAAGGGGAGAGACATCATATTTAGAACTAGGTAAAGAGAAACCTAGAGGAAGCAAAAGTGTGCAAGGCCCAAATACAATTACAGACATGTCCCCCCCAGGTGAATGACAGGACTTGCAAATGAAAAACTCTTTTAACCAACAAGCGTGTGCTTTATTCAACCTGTAAGATCTTCCATACATAACAAGTTCGTAATTGTGTGAGCACACCATTTAAGGCAGAATTATATATATCTATGTATTTCCATTAATCCATAATGTCACCAAGTAAATGAATTGATATTACTAATTGCCAAAATTTCTGCCTGATCATGTATGAGTCAAAGTTGGTAATAATCTCATTCATTAAGCAATACTAATCTATCAGTGTTGTATAATATCAATTAGGCTAGCCTGTTGTCTCAGCGAGCACATGTATGGTTATTCTCTTGTTTTAAATCAGTTACATATTCCCCAAAAATATATATATATATAGTAAAATTACACACACAAACACATATACGACATGAATAACAAAACATCCCTCATTTCAACACTAACCTCCACATAAACCGATTCCCACTACAGTAAATAAATGAAGCCTAATATGTATAGCTAGGTACAAATATAAATAACAACGTAAAATGGAATATCTCAGCTCCTAAGCATAGATTTGCCAGTATATTCACAAGCATAGTTCACACCAGAGAATGTAAGTTACCGCCCCGAAACTCAAACAGCCAAACGAACCCTTAGCTTAATCATTAAGCATTAAGTATGTGTGTGAAAGAAAATCGTTTCTCATCAACAGCATCAGACAACCCCCAGCTACGTTATTAAACTCTGCCATGACCAGATGACTTGATAGCACGAGATAATTAACTCCCTAATGGTCTTAATTAGATGAAAGTTAGATCTTACAGTAAACTGCGGATGTGTGTGTATGTGTGTAACTTCTTACACATTATACAGTTATAAGATACTTCATTAGGTGTACTGTGGTAATGTTCACACATGCAATAACATGATGATCACACATAATTGAACATGAGAGTTTGTGCTAGAGTCTAATTTTCAGAACTTCACGAGTGAGCTTCTGGCGGCTTCTGTGCATTCACATGTCGTAGAGAGAGAGAGAAATAGATAAACAGAATTTTCCCACCTGGATAGTCCGGTGTACTTAGTCCGTGTAGGCGAGGATCAGTGATGTCACAGTCATATCACCCGTCCCTGGTGCAGCTTAGCGTTGGAAAAGTTCTTGGATCAGCTTAGCATCGAAAAGTCCTCGACTGACGGCATTGTGGCTAAAGATCGTCTCTGCTATTAGGGGGAACAGATGTTCGTTCGCCCCTGACACCCATCTCGTCCTTGGTCGAGCACCTGGACATACAATACTTGTAGGAGGTGTCATAAAGAAAATCACGCCACTTCGGCCGTCCACATTAAATACCAACACTAACTTTAAGTAGCTACAGCGCATACACACATCGCCACTAATTCAGATTAAACAGTACTAAGCTCGTCTAGCCATTACTTTCTTAAATGTTTCATTGAGATATTCAAATTGATTTGCTGTGTCTATCGTTGTTATTAATTACATCAAAACAGCTGAGTGCAAGATACATTAACATATTCTCTATTGAAATTAACTTGACCCACGACTCTCACATTCATAATTTAATTAAATATAATTTAATTTGATTTTGTAACAGCGTTAATGCCCAGATTAAAAAAAACTGCTCTATACGCACACACACACACAGGCATAACTCATAATGAAAGCTGAAACGCAAAATATATTTGGGGTTAGAATATTTTCAGAACCCACAGACTTGCACGTACCTGGAGCACGCTTTATTTAGCCTATCATAGTGATAGGTACGGAAGTCCTGGTTAGAAGTTCGCCGCCAGCCGAGACCAGATGAACAGCTTGGAGGATGAAACAGAAATGAGAGCGAATCAACGTTTCGCTCCAGCCAAGTAACCTCCAAACAGGAATGTACAGACACACAGCTGGCCGGCAGTGCCAGCAGTATTGCGTAGCCACACAACCTTTTGTGTGTATAACTGACCGGCAACAAACAATCTTAACAGAGTGGCAGTGCGTGACGTCAGCGGCGCTCGTTTTTAAAATACTAATAATCTAATACGTTGCCGAAGCCAGTTCGGCACAAGCGTTTTTTCAATGGAGATTTGTTCCATGGGTACTATATTATTGTTTCATCTTAGTTCACAGGAAACTTTTACTTTATACACTCCTCTCTCTTAAATTTATATACATGTGGTTTTTATTTCGTTATACTTTTATTTTTAGATATTTATTTTGGGGATATAGGGATTTGGGTGTCTTTTATAAGAGCATGACATCTTCTTCAGGATGCTGCCCTCTTCTTCTTTCTTCAGTCTTCTTTTCTCCTGCCTTCTGGGACTGGTATCTTCTCCATCTTCTTCTTGTTGCCATCAGGTTTCTTGGGATCTTCTCCATCTTCTTCTTGATTTCAGAAATACACCACCTGTGTTGTTTGATCTTGGCTTATTTTAGGGTTTCTATTCTATTTATTCTCCCTCGTTGTGGGTTTGGTCATATTCTGTACTGCTTGGTTATTTACTTTTTTACCTTCCTGGGTTATAGTTTGAAAACCTTTGGTTATGAGACTGGTCTTGGATGACTCATCACTAGTAACTCCTTTTATTTGAACTTGTATTTTCTTTATAATAATGATTTCTTTCCACAGTTGCTATGAATTAATTTATTTATATTAAACTTAATGCTTTCTTCCAAATTTAAATATTATAACTTCATTATTCTAATGATCAATTGCCATTCAATATTATGCATACATCTGTCACGCTACAGATTGCTCTCCTCCAGAAGTAATTATTTCAGACATGTTTATGGATGAAATAATTTCTTATGATAATTTCATCATTTCTTATAATTCATTTTCTTCTCCATCTTTATATCGACTTTTTTATATTAGAGTTTTATTGATTTTATATATATGGTTACTTGTCTTACTACTGATCCTTTTCGGATAGTTAGTGTCTTCTGAGATATATTATAATTGTAATACATTTTCTTTCTATATCAACTTCGTGTTGTATCCTTGGGATATTAATTCCCTAACATTCCCTATCACGTGGGCTGGGGCAGATCAGAGGGGCACTGTACGCTACTTCTCTGCTGGCCATACACCACTTCTATAAATTGATTACAGAGGCATATCCATCCCTGCTCAAAAAACATAATGCTGCTGGAATTATCTTCAGTCAGTCATCGAATAAATAAATAAAAAGTAGTCTCATTTTCGACTAATAAAAATATCTTTGGATTCTCCACTTCGTAGTCTCTCAGATTATCTCACATTTTCTATCTTAATAAATCTTCATAATCATTATTATACTCATTACATATATATTTTTTCAAAACTCTTAACTTGTCTGATATATTTAATTTAATTATGGTTGAAAACCTTTCTTTTAATAATTCTGGTTACTGTTTACAGTGTAACTCTCTTTCTTCTCCATCTGAATTCTCTTTATACTTTCTTCTGGTTACTCATAGTATTAGCATGGTCTCTATATATAGTCTTTCTTATTCATTATTTGAATGGTCTTAATATATTATATTTAATTTTTTAACATTGTACCTTTACATTAGATATACAGGTTGTTATATTGATCATTTTATTTAAACATTTTGGTTCTTTCCTTTCTCTTAGAAAGTTATTAATCTGCCTTCGCATTCATTAACATTAATTCATTTATATTATATTTCATGTGGTATTTCTCCTCTTTGCATTTCATATAGGTCTTATTATTATCATTGGTTCAAAATCATCTTCTCCATCTGTTTGGTATGAGTTGTTCTTCTTTGCTCTTAATTAACTGTTTTCATTATCGTTTCATAGGTAATTAGTCTCTTTGCTTCCAAATTTTTTCCTTCTCTGGCATATTACACTCTTTCTTGTTATTCTTCTCTACTCCTTCAAATGCTATTGTGAATGTCTAGCATTTATTCTGGATTAACGTTAATTCTCTTTTCTGAATTAATCACTTTATTTTCTTCTCAATTCAATCATAATTGACACATAATTATTTTTTGGAACTTGGTTAGTTTTAATGTAAAATTCAAACTATTCTTTTTATTTAATAGAAAAATATTTCTCATAAATCCTTGTAATATGTTGATCTTATCTTGTTTCAAAGTACTGACGTTCTATCAACATTCAAATTCTGTTTAATTCATTTATTCCCAGAATTGTTTCATTCAGAATTGTTTATAGTACTGTAATTTTACTATTATTTCTGAATGTTTTGGTATTTCTCCAAATTCAAATTCTTCTTAATTATTTACCATAAAGTTTTCTCATAAACTTAGTTATAGTAAGTTGGTTTTACTTTATTTTTTTTAAATTTTTTGTATAATTAAGTTCAAAATTCTCTCTCTTTCTCTTTCTTCCATAAAGTTTTGTTCTAAATTATCAGGTTGTAGTAAGAAGTACTTACTCAATTTTAAATTTTTATAATTATATTTCAATTCAAAAGTCTTTCTTTTTCTTTCTTCCGTAAAGTTTGCTCCAAAATTATTAGGTTGTAAGTTGTTCTTACATATTTTTGAATTTTTTCAAAAAAATTAAAAATTCTAAATCTCACAACTCATTCTTCATAATATTTCTTCATAGAAGCTTGATTGTACACTCCTTTGATTTTTCCTGAAACGATTTCCCTCAACTCATACGTATTGTTATGCTTATCATTTACCACAACATATGGGCCAGTGTATAGTAATAGTAGTTTTTTGGTTATGCCTTCTAAGGTGCTAGGCAGCTCTCTATTTTTTAGGAGGACTTTTTCACCCTCTTTATATGTTACAATTCGCCCTATTGCCTTCTGGTATTTGGCTTGCCGTTTTTCCTGATCTTCTGCTACCTTATTGTAAAACTTTAACTGGTTGAATTTCCTATTGTTATTCGTTGGAAATTCAATGATTTGTTCAATGTCTCGGGGAGTCGGCTTTTCATACATGGCTGAGTACGGTGGAATTCCTATAGCTGGATGGTGGGCATAATTTAGGAATGTTTCTGTCGCTGCTAGGTACTCTTGCCACTTTTTCTGTTGGTTGTGACAGTACGTGCGCAATATTCTACCCACTTCTCTTAGTACTCTCTCAGCCGGATTGCTACTTGGGTGGTAGACTGATGTCTTATATGTTTTGACCCCAAGTGCTAATAAAGTGTCTCGCCATCTCCTCCCCTTAAACTGTGTACCATGGTCGGTAATAATAGAAGATGGTCTACCGATCTCTGGGATATACAAATCAATAATCACCGCCAAAACCTTTGCTGTTGTTGCCCGATTAACCGGATATAGCTTTATATACTTGGTGTAGTGATCCATTATGATTACCAAGTATTTATATCTGTGTCGACCACCACTACGGGGAAATGGCCCGCAGATATCCAAAAACACTTTTTCCAGTTTTGCGTTGGAAGTTATCGGTATCATGATACCCTCTGTCTTTTCATTGTTTACTTTTGCACATTGGCAGATCTTACAGGACTTGATGTATGTTCTCACCTTGCGGTTGATATTCTTGATCTTACAATTTTCCTCTAGAGCTTGTATCACTTTTAACGCTCCCATGTGACCATACCTGACATGGTAATCGATGATGACCTCCTTTTCGATTTGGTATGGGATTATCACCTTCCATGTCTCATCGTCCAAAGCGGTTTTTATGAATAGAATTCCCTTGTTAAGGTGGTAATATTTAGAAATGGTTTCATCATTGGCTTCCAAACGACTTACAATGTTTTTCAGCTTAGGATCAGACTGCTGATGGATTCGGATATTTATTAACAAAGCTTGTAAATCGGCTCTGGTCGTGAATATGTTATAAATTTTTACTAAGCTCTCCTTCTCTCCCTCGAAAGTCTGATCTTCCAGATTTATACGTGACAACACATCCGCTACCACGTTCTTCTTTCCTGGAATGTATTCCCATTTCAGGTCATATTCTTGTAGGGCGAGTACCCACCTAGCCAATCGGCCGTGACTCAATTTGCACCTACGAAGGAACGAGATGGATTTATGATCAGTTCGTACCGTGACTTGATATCCGAGAATGTACGTCCGGAACTTGCTGCATGCGAACACCACGCTCAACAATTCCTTTTCTGTCACACTGTAGTTCTTTTCGCACTGGTTCAGTGTGCGACTAGCGAAGCTTATTACCAGATGTTGTCCCTCCTCATCTTCCTGGTATAATGTCGTTCCTAAGCTTAGATCGCTAGCGTCACAGTTTAGAAAGAACGGTTTCTTAAAATCTGGGTGACGAAGTATGACACTCTCCAGAAACTTCTCTTTTATCAAGCGGAAAGTAATATCTTGATCTTCACCCCAAGTCCATTTGTTTTTGGCAGATAACTGTGGTTGAAACTTGGCGGTCAACTCGGAATATCGGCTCTGAAACTTCCTGTAATAGTTACAGAGTCCGAGGAAAGATTGCAATTGTTTCCTGTTTCTTGGTTGCGGGAACCTCTGAATTGCCTCCACTTTTTCTGCTGATGGTGTAATACCTCGGTCGTCTAGGTTGAATCCTAAGAATTGTACCTCGCGCGCTATGAATTTGGATTTCTCCAACTTCAGTGTTATATTGTTCTGCGCTAGTTTGTTTAGTACAAATTCCACTCTGTAACAGTGCTCCTCCCAGGTTCCGGATGTAATTAGTAAATCGTCAACATAGACGGTGGTAAATTGGAGCGCTTCTGGTCCCAAAATCTGGTCCATGCATGCCACAAATATGGCGACAGAATTGACAAGTCCGAAGGGCAGTCTCTTGAACTGGTAATTGCGCCCTTCGAAAATGAACGCTACATATTGGCGGCTTTGTGGATGCAGCTCTACCTGCCAATAACCACAGACCGTATCCCAGGTGCTAATAAATCTAGTACCATGAAAACGCTTTAAGATTTCTTCTATTTCACCGGGAGAAGTTCTGTCATTCACAATTGTCTTATTTAACTCACGCGCATCTAAACAGAGCCGGACTTGTCCGTCTTTTTTCGGAACAGCAATAATTGGACTAGTGTAAGGTGATTGACTAATCTCAATTATGTCATTTTCTATCATCTTGTTTATCTCTGTTCTCACGGCTTCTTTGAGCGACTGCGCTATTGGATATGACCTCCGGTTAAACTCTACGTTTTCTTTAAAACGAAGTTGGCACTGGTAGTTTTTTACCTTCCCTGGTTCATCAGAAAACACCGCCTTGTATTTCTCATATATAGCGATTAGACGATCAGCCAGATGTGTTGGTATCTTCTTGTTATCGCTTCCGCACTGGAAATTCCGTATTTCTTGGATCTTAACTGACCATAAATCCTCTCCTCCATGATTGTATATTATGGGTTTATAAAGAGGGCTGTTTCTAATAACATTTATTTTACGAAGTTGTTGATGTATAGGGCTGGGAAGTATAGTTGTGCCTCCTACCAGATCTGCGGTCCATGTTACTCCGTCTGGGAAAAGTGATACTTTATTTAAATTGAGATCGATTACCGCCGAATATCTACGAAGAATATCGCAACCGACTAAGATGTCAAATGGTAATCCGGTGGCGATTAAAAATTCCATGTCTAAAGCTATATCACGGCTAACGACACTTAAGGAAACTTGTTTCCTAATGGTTTTATTCTGGCGGCCAGTTGCACCTACCAACACAATGTTGTTGACTGGTAACATTGGCAAAGTTTTACCACATGCACTCTGTATTCTCTCCAACTCATTGGAGTTTATTATTGAAATATTAGCTCCTGTGTCTATCATTATTTTAGCGGGAACTCCTTCCACCTCCGCTGTTATATAAATTATCTCATTATTACTGTTGCTGAGACTCTTCTCGTTCTCTTCCAAAAGTTCAGTTCGTATGTCTTTCAGATAATGGTTACATATAATAGTGATGTTTTTATGCTGGTTTTCTTGTCGCAAATCATTCTTTTCTAACCCAGGAAGTATAAGCAGTAACGGGTCATCGTTGTTGATTACTGCCTCCTCTCGTTTAAAGTATTTTGTTCATTGTTTGAGTTATTATTGACCGAGGCATCGTTCGGGAAACTCTGGTTTGTCTCCTGACGTTCTGTACCCTGGTTGATGTTTAACGCCCTGTTCGGTTGTCTGCCAAGATCTTCCAGGCTGGTACTTCGTCTTCCCTCTTCATGTCTTGGGCCGTCTCGTTCCGCACCCCTCCATCTTCGGTCGGCGCCGTGGAAGCTGCTCTTCCTCGGTTGATAATATCTCCTGGGTCCGCGATCTTCTGCTCTTATAAAATTTACCCTAGGACGCGACACTCGGTTATTACTATTGCTATTACTGTTATTACTAAAATTATTATTATAGTAATTTCGGTTAGGTGGGTAAGGTCTGTCACCATTATTGTTGGGATATGGATTTCTCTGACTGTATGGGACATTATTATATTGGTAAAAATTGTTTCTATTATTTGGGTAAGGGTTATTATTCCTCACTCCGTTAAAATTACCGTTAAACTGGTTATTACGCGGCTGGTTGTTAGGGCCGTCGTAATTACTGGGCTGGTTCCGGTTACTTGCATGGTTATTGCCGTTATTGGGGTAGGTAGTCGGCCTTACTTCTGGTCTCTCATTTCTCTTTCTGCTCTGCCGATAATACTCTTCGTTCTCGTATCCCTCCAATAACTCGGTCATTCCCTGGATCGTCTTGATCTGACTACCTCTCCGGGCCCTGATAATGTCCTCATCATAGTGATAAGATATCTTATTCACTAAACATTCTTCTGGGATTGCTGGCTCAAGGTGTTTTGCCATACACACCTTCCCCAGGAAATATGCCGTCATACTGCTACCTAATTGTGACCTGTATCTTCCATTACAAATATTGTCACGTATCAAGTTCTGGGTGGTCTCAGACCAGTATTTTGTTTTAAACATTTTCCGGAACTGTTGGTAGTCGGAAATTTCACTCCGGTTGGCCATCCACCAATTATCTGTTATGTCTCGGAAGGACTCGTCGAATATCTCCCTGCTATGGCTCCATTGGGTAATTTTATGCTTGGTCAAATATTCTTCTACCCTAGCCAGGAACTCCATCGGCTTGCGTTTGTATTGCCGGAAGTTGAGCCACTCTCGGCTTTCGTTGACGGGCAATCCAGTGAAATGAGTCGGTCTGTTTCTTATTGCTTCCATCTCCTCTCGGCTTTGTCGCACCTGACCGGTGATATTGGCCATGGTCTCTTGTATATCATTACATCGTTCTGTGACCTGGTTGCGTACTTTTCCGAATTCTTCTTGATTTTCCTTCCTCTGTTCTTCTACCTTCCTACGACTATGTTCTTCAATATTTGTGAACTTGGTGTTCACCACTTCTTTAAACTCATGGACCTCCTTTTCAGTCTGGTTGCACTTTCCATCAATCTCTCGGATCTGTCGATTGACCATTATATTTTCTTCTTCCATCTTCTTATTCATCGCTTTCTTGTTAACATTGATTTCCTTATTCAGTTCTTCTCGCAACAATTCCATTCTTTCGTCCAGTTTGTCCAGATTCTCCTGATTGACTTCTCTTAATTCTTCTCTCAAAATTTGATTGTCCTCTCTCAATTCTTCCAGCTTCTCCCCCATCTTCTCTTCCAACTTCCTGTTGTCTTCCTTCAACTCTTCCTTCAATTGTCGGTTGTTCTTCTCTATCTTCTTCCTGGTTTCATCTATTTTCTGATTAGTATTCTCAATTTTATTAATCAATTCTTCTTTAGTCGCTTTGAATTCTTCTTTGAACGACTGGTTGTCTCCCTTCAATTCTTCTAACTTCTTCCCCATCTCTTCTTCCATCTTCTTGTTATCTTCCTTCAAATCTTCTATGTTCTGGTTCATCCCCGTCAACTCTTCTTTTGTGGATTGATTATCCTTCTTCAAATCTTCCATCTTCTCTTCCATCTTCTTGCTGTTTTCTCCCATCTTCTCTTCCATCTTCTTGCTGTTTTCTTCCATCTTCTCTTCTATCTTCTTGCTGTTCTCTTCTATCTTCTTATTTGTTTCTTCCTTGCTGGATTTGATATCTTCTTTCAAGGACTGGTTATCACTCCCCATTTTCTTACTCAAGTCTTCCTTCGTAGAATCCAATTTCTTATCCATTCTCTTACTCAAGGATTGATTGTCTTCCTTCAAGGATTTGAATTCCCGTTGGAACATTTCCATCATCATATCCATTCTAATCTCCTCCGCTGTTTTGGATTTTTCCACATGTCTTTCCTGGACATTTACTCCCCCTGTCTGTGTGGGTAACTCAGGTTGCTCCCCTGGTTGTTCAGTTTGTTTGGACAACACCGGGGGTAATGACTCTTCCACCTCCACTGGCGTCGCCTCTTTATTGTCCATTTCACTTTCTAATTCTTTTTCGGCCTCCGCCGCCCTTTTCTTAGATGTTGCACGTCGTTGCATTTTCCCTTGAAATTCTCTGGCTTTGTAGCTGTTGCCTAGCTCCAACTAGTGATTGGGCAGAATTTATTGGCCTTCCAATCGCTAATTAAAGCCCCTAAAGTTGTGCGCCAATTTGTAATAATATAATTAATGATGTTGTAGTAAGAAGTTTGGATTCTGATGTAATCGAGCCCCACTGTTTGGACTAGCCAATTTGTAATAAATTACTAAATAAGTTGTAAGTTGTAATGTGTTTAATTGGTGTGTAATTGGTGTGGCTCTCGACGTCTTACTGGCCTGAAACACTTCCTTAAGTTTCCCAGCTGGTCGAGTCTCAATGGTAGCAAGACCGGTCGAGTAGCGTAAAGTTGATGAAGGAATATATCTGTTCAGCTTCGCCGAAAGTTTCAAAACAAAATTTATTGTTTTGAAGGAAATTAAAAAAAAATTATGTTTATAAAAAAAAAAATAATTAAAAAAAATTATTTTAATTTTATTAATTAATTAATTAGGATCAATTAATTAATATAGGGCTGTGAAGTTTTAAACAGTGTAATGCTCTTCTGAAAATTTTTATTAAAGTTTTAGTATATTTTAAATAAGCTATCACCACTCATAAGACTGTCTGTAAACCAATCGATACTTGTTTACCTTTTTATTTTTTTAGGTTATCTTCACTTACGGGTGGTAAAGTTCTTGTAGATTATCAATTAGAATTATATTATTGGTAATTAGTATTATTGAAGAAATAAAGAACTATTAAGTATTGAAAAGTATTAATATTTTATTAAGTAATAGCAATATTGACTCTTATCGATTAGTATCGATTCTCAGGATATCGAAAAAAGTTACAAGTATATGATATAAAAATTATATAGGGTTCTTTAAACAGCCAGTTATTACCAAAGTCAGAGAAATCGGGCTAATATTTAAAAAGTATAACGTTACAATCAAATTAATAGTTATTAATAAACACAGACATTGAATAATAATTTGTAAATATAATAATTGTTTTCACCCAACAGCTGTTGAACTAAGAGGAGGCACTGGAATTGTCAAAGAAAGATGGCTGCCGTCAAGTCGATCAAAATGTTGCTCGTTCCTGCCGTGTTCCAAATAATGTATTTTCTGGCAATATTTGTGTTCTTGTTTCTGCAAATCTCTTGTTAAATGTTGTGTAGTGATTGGTGTACTGTTTCTGAGTTGTATTTAGTGTATCCGTATAATTATTAGTTCAAACACTCTCTCCGATTCCGTCACTAATTTGGTTTAATGTATTATACAGTTTTCTAGTGTTTTATGGTGTTTTTCGGAGTAGATTTATATTGTTCTGTGTTATGGAGTGTTACTTGATCGTTTCTGTTATAATATGATAGTTTCAGAAGTATTTTACAAGTCACTCGCGATTTCACAATAACTCACTATACACTCGCTTTGTATGACGATTATAGGTTAGGTTATCCACGTTATCAAACGTATGTCATGTTAACCGTTCAACTACCAATAATTAACTAACTGTTTCCTTTAGTTTCAATTAAACTCTTAGCCCATATAATATTATCCTTAACATTGTTCAAATATTTTTCACATCCTGTGTGCACTTTTATATTTTCACTATATGAATGCCTAAACTTTGGTTATTTGTCAATTTTATTCACTAGATTTGATTTAAATTAATCTTTCAGTTCATTCTGGTTATTTTCAGATTAAATAATGCCATTTTATAGTGTTTTCTGTCCAAAAAATAGTAATTTTACTTTCAGTTTGGTATACAAACTGTTTGGAAGTCAAAACATTAAAATTTACTTCCTGTCATTATATAAATTCAGCCATTTTATCAGTTATATTTAATATTAATAATTCTATATTGTATTAAAAGGTTCCTATTCCCTTATTTTCTGGTAATTAATTGAATTAGTTGTATTCTGAAACATTATTCTGAAATATATGACTCCCATGTCTAAATTTCTGAGTTTAGTCATTTTCATTTTTATTCATAATTCTGAATATAATTTATTAAAATCTCTCTAAATGGTATGTGCAATTATATGGCATGATCTCAAGTTTATTTTGTCTAAACCCCTTTTGTTTATTTGCATTTAATTGAGCAATTTCTCTGTTTTGATGAAGTTTGGTTTCCATTCTTTTGGCCTATGATTTTTTAACAATTTTTCTTACAAAATAATTTACAAACAATATATGATGTGTGATACCCTCTCTGACTTTTACAAATAGTATTATAAATTAAACATGTTTTTAAATTACACAAAAACAATTAGTATTGGTTACAATACAAACAATAGTTAAAACAAATAAAGAATTTTTTTTTTTTTAAATAAATGGTTGTCTTCAAGTCAGACATTTTGCAACACAATCCTTATTTCTAAACATGGAAATATGGCTTACAAAAAAGGTTTTTTACTAACTAACATCTTAATTACTCTCTACTATTTACAAGTGGTAACTATTTTTATAGTTCTGATGTTAGTTGTTTCAGACCCAAACAAATGGCCTTATATCTAATACATTTTTAAACATTCTTGTACTATATACATAAAAAACCTTATATTTATATTCTTATTTCTAACTATTATTATAAGTAGGATTCTACAGTTTTTATACCGTCTTTTACATTGTCTTTGGGGAATTGTACCCTGTCATTAACAAATAAATAGTATTAATTGTTCAAAAGGTATTATGAACTCTGTTTTTCTTTTTTCATGTAAAACAAAATGTTATTTTAAACAGATTCATGTCTTATGAACAACATATTGTCACAGTACACATTTTAAGTCATTGAAAAATGCATATTTCATTGCATCCAATGTTTGTGATTGCCAAGAATGAAACACAAGGTTCATTTTTTATAATACCCAAAACTATCACTGGTTCACTTTGCACTTATATATTATGTTAATGCTAAATGGTCGTATAGTCTTATCAACATAATAAATTGGTTAGCGTTTTTTCAATGGAGATTTGTTCCATGGGTACTATATTATTGTTTCATCTTAGTTCACAGGAAACTTTTACTTTATACACTCCTCTCTCTCAAATTTATATACATGTGGTTTTTATTTCGTTATACTTTTATTTTTAGATATTTATTTTGGGGATATAGGGATTTGGGTGTCTTTTATAAGAGCATGACATCTTCTTCAGGATGCTGCCCTCTTCTTCTTTCTTCAGTCTTCTTTTCTCCTGCCTTCTGGGACTGGTATCTTCTCCATCTTCTTCTTGTTGCCATCAGGTTTCTTGGGATCTTCTCCATCTTCTTCTTGATTTCAGAAATACACCACCTGTGTTGTTTGATCTTGGCTTATTTTAGGGTTTCTATTCTATTTATTCTCCCTCGTTGTGGGTTTGGTCATATTCTGTACTGCTTGGTTATTTACTTTTTTACCTTCCTGGGTTATAGTTTGAAAACCTTTGGTTATGAGACTGGTCTTGGATGACTCATCACTAGTAACTCCTTTTATTTGAACTTGTATTTTCTTTATAATAATGATTTCTTTCCACAGTTGCTATGAATTAATTTATTTATATTAAACTTAATGCTTTCTTCCAAATTTAAATATTATAACTTCATTATTCTAATGATCAATTGCCATTCAATATTATGCATACATCTGTCACGCTACAATACATTAAATTACAATTAACTCAAAAGAAAGTTCGAAGGAAAATAATTAAATATCAAATGAAAATAATTAAACTTCAAAGCAAAATAAAACCATAAAAGAAAAAGTATCATTTAAATTATAAAAATGCAACTATAAAGTATCAAGAAAGTTAAATCCGATGAAACTAAATAAAATCAGGAGAATACCCAGGTAGGTTAGGAGCAGGTAATTAAGAAGATACCCCAAACCAACCAACGGACAAAATAAAACCAAATTACCTTGGAAAACCCAAGAAGGAAGAAGAGAAGAAAGGAAGATATAGGATGGGAGAACTACGAGGAATACCCATAATAAACATATTATTAACAATGATAAACCCCAAACCAAATTTTAATGTCACCCAAAGAAAGTATAACACCCCAAAACTCAAAGCAATGTAAATTAATTATAAACAAAAGTGTTTAGTAGTGTGAATAGAAGTGCACCAACTAAAGTTATTATATAATAAAATAAACAAATCTTCACAGTCCATTATAACTAAAAGTTTGGTCTTAGAATATTGTAGAACTCAAATATAAGTCAGAACCAACAGTGTAAGTAAACCAGTGCAAGTGATTTAAATATAATAAACTTCAAGTAAAGGTGTAAATGTTACTTGAACTATGTGCTATTAAATAACTTTTATATTTTATGTAATTACAGAGATAACATGTCATGAAATATTGTTGTGAAAATATTTCTAATGTTTCATAGAAGAGGCCACTTTTTATCAAAAAACATTCATAGAAATGTAAATGATAAAGAGAGCAGTTGGGGAATAATTACTGTGACAGGGGATTAAAATATGTAATATACAATATAAACAGAAAGGACTGTAATTAAATTAAATTTAACAAAAAAATAAAAAATTAAATGGCTAATTATGTTTAGAGCCTATGAACTCCACATTTCAAGGTGGTATATAGAATAAGGATTATGATTAAGATAAGAATGTTTATTAATATAACAGTGTGCATATAGCTTACAATGTTTATGTATGTATACTATATCAGTTTATAAAATGTTTATTATGTATTTTTAAAATAGTTCAAACTAAAGTGTCTAACTTTAAAGACTAGAAATTAATTTTCAATATTGTTTTTGTATTATGAGCATGAATACATTGCTACATGTACCAATTCAAAAATGAAGTAAGTTCACCTTACAAACAAATTATTTATAAAAAAATATTATGAAAACAAAAAGAAAAGAGAATTTTGAATTTAAAACCCTCCAAATTCAAAAATATAGTAAGAACACCTTACTAACCATTATTTAAGAAAACCATTTAAGATATAAATAAAAGAAAACAGAATTTTGAATTTAAAAACAAATAAATTCAAAAACAAAGTAAGAACGACTTACTACAAATAAATTTGAAAGAAACCATTTGGAATAATTAAAAGAAAAAGAATTTAGAGATGTAAAACACATCCAAATTCTAAAATAAAGTAAGAACAACTTACTACCAACATTTATGAAAACAGTATATTGGAAGAGAAAGAAAAAATTTTGAATAAAAAAAAATCTAAATTCAAAAAATATAGTAAGAACATAAATATGGACTATTGTATGTCAAATTAAGCAGAAGGAGTTAAAGAAATCAATTATGTAATTACTAGTTCACGAAAGTAATCAATAACCAAAAAATATTCTGAATATAATGTATTTTATAATCACGTGGAGAGGAAGTGAAACATATTTGAAACAATACTTTTCTAATATTAACTTGGCAAAATATTTTAGGAGATGAAGGAAGTAAAACAGTTCTTAATTAACATTCGAAGCGAACGGTTGTTTCAGCTCGCGCTAAGAACATATATAGCGAATATTTTAATGGCGTGTAAAAATTTAGCCTAAAATCAGTGAACAACCGAGAGTTACCGAGATTGGTATATTAAACATATAATCAGTGCACAACATCACCACAAACAGTGAAAACAAACAATACTTAACCGAACACAAGTGAAATAAACCAATAAAACTATCAAACATTAATAATTCATATTACAAACGAACTTCACGATTTTTCGCCATACACCGACAAAAGTGAACACACCAAAGACCAACATTTAAAGCCAGTGAACACCGAATACTTAACCAGAACACCTCTAACAACACAATAGACATTATCCAATATTACGGAGAACAGAAAACAGTTGTGAAGGCAATTTTATTTTCAGAAAATCCAGCGACGCCATTTCTGTTATACTGCATTAGCGAAGTCGCCGCCATGATGGTTCCGTGATGCAAAGCGAACTCTCCCGATTGAATTCATCCAGTCACCATTGGGTATAAAATTGTGCATTATATCTTATTATCAAATTGTGTATTTATTAATTAATAAGGTTTATTTTGTAATGTTATACTTTCTATGCTTGCCCCTTCTCTGACTATTATAATTATAACCGTTAAAAGAACCATTCAAAAAATAATTATATGAAATAACCTGTATTGAGAATCGATTATCCCTGTGGAAGAGTCGAACTTTATATCAGTATCGATTTTAAATCGATATTTTCAGAATAATTGTCAATAAATCAAAATAATTCAATTATCTGGTTTTAAATTTATTTCACCAGTTAATATAAGAGTTTTCATTAACTACAGTACTTACTGGAAGACGACCATTACTAAAGGAGAGTGATATACTGGAGCATAGAAGAAAATCGCCAATCGATTAGTAAAGTGATACAATCTGATTAACTCCAGATTTATTTACAGTTAACCAGAAGTGAATAAATTGACATAAATAAATTACAGAATTTTAAATTTTCGACGAAAACACATAACAAGAATTATTTATTAATTATTTAAACAATAAACAAACATAAAAATTTTTTTTAATTAAATTAAAATTTTCTTTTGTACAATACAGAAATATTTATTTGTAACCAGCATATACTAGGTATTGTTACAATATACAGTATATATATTGCAATGTGACAGACATTCACACCATATGTGAATGCATGAAGCATAATTATGACCAGCCGTATTAAGTGTCCGGGACAATTGGGGTGTGATTGACATAAAAAGTGTTGTTTATAAATTAAAAATAATACTATAAATTAGTTATAAGACAATATAAAGACTATGAAACTGTAGTATGGTGCTTGAGCGAAGTGTTGTGTTGTGCGCGTATCAGAAGGAGGTGTGAACAGTGTTGTAATTGGCCAATTGGTAAACACGCAACAAGTTGTGCATGTCGACGTGCGTATGAGTTACAATTTATTGCAATTACGAAATATTAAAAGGTCAATTTAATTGATTCATATGTAAGTGAAAACTTATGTTCTAGAAGAATCGGGAAAACGGAGGTCCAGTCATAAGCACGTGGTATTTCCAGAATATTCCTACATTTAAAATGTGTTGTATAGGAAATACGTCTATGCGCAGGACGACCGTGACGTCACCTTTTAACGATGCGGTTTCATTTTAGGAAGAGAGGAGAGTCTTCATGTAGCACTCGTCGAGAGCGGTTACGGAGAGTTCCTCGCATAGTCCAACACCCATTCCAGGCAGTCCTTGGGGCCCGTAGACGTCGAGGGAACAGCGAGTTTCGGCAGGTGGAGGTTAAGCCCGGAGTACGAGATTTTCTGCTACCGTTGCTGAACTTCGATTGCTGACCGAGGCGGCTGAGGCGGACACCGAGACACGGAGCGATTCCTGGATGCAGCAGCTGGAGCGTAGGACAAAGACGACGGATCGCTGGAGACCGGAAACGAGATATTCGACAGGGACAACCAGGAAGACGTCAATTCAGGGAAGCAATTCTAAGAACTAAATTTGTTTTGAAATAATAAAAAAACTTTCAAAGGAAATTTTTGAACTTTGCAATATCATAGTATCATAGAACTTTGCAATAGTGTAATATCATTGTATTAAATAAAATAAAAAAAATTTTAATCCAATCATCATGTTGGAAAAAGGTCAATAAATCTATTAAATCACTAATTGAGCATCATTTCTGCAAGTTTGGTCAGCTAACTACCTGTTACCTTACAATATATATTTTCGCCCCCCCCCCTGAAAAATTTTACATGAGCGCCCATGACTGTTGTTAGTACTTAATGAGACCACAGTTATACCTATTAACCTGGGAAAAATAATTTTAAATATATAAAATTTTGATGATTTATAAAATATAATTTCATTAGTAATTATTGTGCTTTTTCCAGCAGTAGTAAGCAGTAGTAGGCCTATGAATGCATGATAAACTTAGAACTAGTGTGTACATAAAAACTAATATGAATTTACAGAGTCAAAAACATGTACAACAATGTAAATATATAGAAAATTATACATTCATGATCATATTTTTCTCAGACTCTTAATAAGCATTTTTTTGTTTTACTGATAATACAACATGCATAAGCGTGTTGTAGTTACCCGGTGTAATCATCAAATATACTGGCACAGAGAATCGGATACAGAACTACAAACAAAACAGAACACACACTGTCAAAAAACACACAACAAAACAAAATTGGTTTACCTGGTGTTTACAAATTAAACTACTCAGGATGTAAAAAATTTTTAAAATTCTACATAGGCCAGACAGGACGCAGCTTCAACACATACACAACAGGATACATTGAACACGTAAAAATATTACAATGCCCCACCGAATCCACCTTTGCAAACCATCTCAGTGAGGCAGACCACGCATACGCAAAAATAAACAGAAAAATGGAATCCTACACGTACACATAAACGGCCGAAAACTAGACACTCTTGAACAACTCGAAAATATACAAACACACAAAAACGCATAGAAATAATATCCTAAATAAACAGACACAACTTAAATCATACATACTATTTGATCATATTACATCGACACACACACACAACACGATCTTTTGAACGACGGCTCGTCACCAAAAGCTCCTAGCGGCAGCCTCTGACCAAGCTCCCGAGCGAAAACTAGTTTGGGTCAGAAGGTTAAAAATTTATAATTTTTCTCAATAATAATTTGTGTTCCGAGTCAGTAGTATTCTATATAGTTAATATATAGTTAAATAATTGTTAAAATAGCATTTTTGTTAGTGCTAGAAACAGTTGTGCGCTTCTAAAAAGGGACATTTAAAGAACTAGTATTTTATATAGGTGTTTCACCATTACTTCCGGTTTTATATTACTCCTTCCAGATACCTTATTAGGCATTAACAATGTATTAATTTAAAGACTGTACTGTATAATTAATCTTTCCTCATTTCTGTATGGAGTTTAAACAGGGTTGCCTATGTAATATCTAAAAATGAGAAAAGATCTGTTGTAAAACTAATAATTTCTGAGGAAGATTATGCTATACAGTATATATTTTATAAACATTTTAGTTTTCTTTGGTTTTTCTAAATAGCCTATATAAGAAGCACCATGTGTGCAGATCCTGATGCCAATATGTCAGATATACAGTAAGTTTAATTACAACTTTATTAAAACTACAAACTTGATAGAATGTCAACTAGTACTTATACAGACAAACACACAAACACACTAATACACGTGTGTGTGTGTGTGTGTGTGTGTGTGTGTGTGTGTGTGTGGGTGTGCGTGTGCGTGTGCGTGTGCGTGTGCGTGCGTGTGTGTGTGTGTGTGTGTGTGTGTGTGTGTGTGTGTGTGTGTGTGTGTGTGTGTGTGTGTGTGTGTGTGTGTGTGTGTGTGTGTGTGTGTGTGTGTGTGTGTGTGTGTGTGTGTGTGTGTGTGTGTGTGTGTGTGTGTGTGTGTGTGTGTGTGTGTGTGTGTGTGTGTGTGTGTGTGTGTGTGTGTGTGTGTGTGTGTGTGTGTGTGTGTGTGTGTGTGTGTGTGTGTGTGTGTGTGTGTGTGTGTGTGTGTGTGTGTGTGTGTGTGTGTGTGTGTGTGTGTGTGTGTGTGTGTGTGTGTGTGTGTGTGTGTGTGTGTGTGTGTGTGTGTGTGTGTGTGTGTGTGTGTGTGTGTGTGTGTGTGTGATAATCAAAGAAATTCTTTCTTATAAAATACATTTTTTCAGGTGTATAATAATAACTATTTTTTTAATTTTAACATTGGTTTATGTTCAAAGTTGTGACTTAGAATAAAACTGAACAGAGAACAGATCGTTTTTGATGTAAACTGCCTTTCGTGTGTTTTCAATGTAAATCATGTGCACAATGATAGTTCAGATACGTGTGTCAAAGACAAACACTGTTTTATGTCTGACGTGTCCTTTTTCATAAACTGACATATACTGCCAAGAATTCCAACCTATGCTCCATGTTAGTAAATAAATGTAGACTATTTCTGTCAGGTTTTATATACTACATGTCAGAGATTATCAGATTATGTGACGCAGAGACGTTGGTAGTAGAGTGTGTTTATCAGTGATGACACATCTTTCACATAACATCCCATGTGATGTATGTCACCAAGAACATTTGTTGCTCTTGCAAATATATTTAGTCTTGGCACGACATAACTTTAGTATCGGTTAGTGACTTTAAAGGTATATCCATTAGGGTGGGCCGAAAAATATTTTTTTCGATTCGCTGTACCGCAGAAAACTTGCCTCTATAACAGATAAGTAAATAAAAAAATCGGTTAATATCTTCCGGTCGCGCATCACCCCCGAAAATCATAAAAAGTGATTAGTTAAATGTTAACAATTTTTCGTAATTAAAAAAACAAAACTTTTTCTATGTAAGTCAAACGCTAGAACTTTAGATAAGTAAAGAATAGCACAGGGAAGACAAATAAATTAAACACGCATAGATATTTCAACTTTTATTGGTCGCGTATTGCACCTGAAAACACATTTTTAATATTAAACTGCAAATTTTACATTTTCATATAAAATAGTAAATGATAAGTGTTACAAGCTATGGCATTGTGTCAATAGTCTTTTACTCATTCTCTTTGGTACTTGCTATTTTAAACTCCGATTTGTGCGAAAAACGTGGCATGATGGACTGTGAAAGGAGTACCAATCCCTGGACTTGGAATCAATGACTTTTTGTGACGCTTCTGTCACCAGCTTCACACACCGCTCCACACCACTCACAGCTTGCGTATGTATGACATGGAAACTTGTCAAAATTCCATTCAGCTGCTGTTCCTGATTTTATTACAGATGAAATCTCCTCATCGCTTAATTTCACAGCAAATGTGGCGGTGTACGTCAGTGGAGTTCGCAGCAAATATTCATTTCGGTGTAGTCTCACAAAGCAGTTTTAGTGTCACAAAGCTCCAAATTGACTTTCCCTTAGGAGCTTAGTTTCTCGCCTTCATCATTCTTCTGAGCCCTAATTCTCTGATATTCTTTCTTTCACTTACAATCATGCTCAAAAACAAATTTTTGGGGTGAGCAAAAAAATGAGTTACGTTCAGTCACAGGGTCTACTACTAGACGTAAATTTTCAGATACGAACCTTGATGATTCTATAGCTTCAAACACATTCCCCAGTACTTGCTTTTCTTGATATTAAACCAGACAGTCATGTAGGACTTTAAGATAAAAGAAACTAATAGCTTATGTTTATCTGAAGGATTTATCACACTTAGGTCTACGTACAATCTGAGAACTCTGTTTGCCATAGTTAAGCATCTTGAGTCTGAAACACGAACACACACATTTTATGTATATTTACCTGCAGTGTTAATGTCAAAGAGGTATTGCTGATCTTTGCTTAGGACTTTCCGGTCTTTTTCAGGAATCACGGACTGAATGTTATCAACATTTATCACTGGAAATTTTTTACATCCACTAAGCTGCCTGCCGATTGGACCAGACAAGGATTTAGGCCCGATAGTGTCACCTTCAAGAGTTTGAAATAAATGTTTGAACGGTAATTCACTGAAATGAAAAATACATAACCCCCACTGAAATGGCCTTTTCACAAGTAGTTAAATCAAACGAATACCGCAGTTTTCCAGCCTGTGTTAGTACCGTACCGTCACATCGAATTACGTCATGTTCGTCAATGAGAATCCCAAGTGTAGACAAATGAGAAATAATGCTATTAGCAATACCTGCAATCTTACAGTATCTGTAATAAAATCAGGAACAGCAGCTGAATTGAATTTTGACAAGTTTCCATGTCATACGCAAGCAGTGGAGCGGTGTGTCAAGCTGGTGGCAGAAGCGTCACAAAAAGTCGTTGGTGCCAAATCCAGGGAAGGGTTCATCAGAACGACGCTTCTTTCACGATCAATCATCCCACGTTTTTCGCACAAATCGGAGTTTAAAATAGCAGATACCAAAGAGAATGAGTAAAAGACTATTGACAAAATGCCATAGCTCGTAACACTTATCATTAACTATTTTATGTGAAAATATAAAATTTGCAATTTTAGTGTTAAAAATGTGTTTTTCGATGCAATGTGCGACCAATAAAAGTTGAAATATCTATGCGTGTTTAATTTATTTTTCTTCCCTGTGCTATTCTTTACTTATCTAAAGCTGTATCGCTTTACTTACATAGAAAAAGTTTCGTTTTTTTTTTTTAATTACGAATAATCGTTAAAATTGATCAGATTTTATGAATTCCGGTGTTGTTGCGCAACCGGAAGATATTAACCGATTTTCATTTTTTTTTTACTTAGGCCTATCTGTGATAGGCGCACTTTTTCCGCGGTATAGCGAATCGAAAATAAAATAAAAATATTTTTTTTGGCCCAGCCTAATATCCATCTTTACGCATGCATGTGTAAATAAGTGTGTATATCTAATTAATTGTAAGGGAGACAGTGATGAAGGAAGACAATGCATGCGCAATAGATTTTTGTAACAGTGACGATTTTTTGTTATTACAAATGCACATCAAAATACAGTACAACTCCAATTATCTGTACTAGAAACATTAGAATTTTCAGTTACAGTAGGACAATACGCAATCTCATTGGTTAACCCCCCCCCCCTTATTATAGTTACAGTGTGAGAATGAAAATGACGGAATTGTTCCATCATATAATGAAACTTTAAAGCTGTAGAAGTGGAAATAACGGATGTAACTCAAACAAGATGACTGTGATTCACTGTAGCGCTTATCACTGAAACGTCTGCGTGAATTGGTGACGAGAAGAAACGAACAGAAGATAAACAAAATTTGTTTGCTTAATTCTAATTGTTCATGTTTTGTTGTGCATAGCTAGGCTAAGGCGGCGTCCTACGTAGACGACAAAAAATCGCAAGCAAATGCGATCGTGCGATTTTTTCGCAACGATAGATTTCAAACAAATGCAAACGTATGGATGTGTCCTACGTGGACAACGCAGCCATGTGCGGCGGTCTCAGTGTCGTGCTTGCGGGCGGCTACACACAAACCTGCTTGTGATTTGCCCGCAGTGTAGCGCGTGCGACCTTCAGTCAGACCAGAGACATCAGTGTAAGTGCACAATCATGTCTGTGGAAATATTAATATCAGAAGTGCAAAAGCATCCTAGCTTATGGAATTTACATCTTCCACAGAACCTAACCTATTTATAACAGTATGCAACTTTTAATTCTGCCTGTACCAGATAACTTTTAGTAAATATTATAGACACCATTTATTAAATTAAATGTCATTTAGTAAATATCAAGATTCAATAATAAATTTTTAATTAATTACCTGATTGTGATTATCAAATGTTCGTCAATAAAAATTGGTATAAATTGGAATAAATATACAAACATACTCTATTTTACATGTTCGCGTCCTTAAAGAGTCTAGATTGCTAGACTTCACCAACGTTGCGATGGACGTCCCACACTATGCAACATTTTACGTAGACCTAGGATATACAGTTCAAATCCATTCTGGTCAGGTGTTCTTCCCAATTCACCTTATGTCGCTGCCCTTCCTATTCTAGTGACTTCACATTTAACTTCATTGTGTTTCCTACGGTTCCCATAAGGCATTCCGTACGGTTGTCTTTCTTAACCTGTACTGCATTTTATGTATTTCTTCTGAGGAATTTCATCGCTGATGTTCTGAGTCTTTATTCCTTTATCTTCGTCTATGTCCACGTTTCACTACCTTATAGCACTACAGGGAGAGCCAAAGTATAGTATAAGCAGACTACACATGCGTCTCGAATCTACCTTTATATCTAAATGTCTTTCCTATTACTGCAAAATACGGCTTGGTACTTATTAATTTTGTTGACAAGATTACCCTATTTTACATTTTCAAAATTTATAAATTTGAATATTGTATTAAAATATTAAAAAAATTAATTTTCTTAAATAAATTTTAAAAATCACAAATTACACTTAAATATATTACGAGTATTACAAATTAAATATCACTAGTATCCAGAAAAGCGTATTTCTTTTCCTTTTTTACTGTTCCAATTTTCATGATTTCTTGTTATACGGATTAATTTCGGTCCCAGTTAATCGTAGTTTGCTGTGTTTTAAAGCAGATATGCGTAAATTATATCTAATGTTAATTAAAATAAAATATTAATTTTATAAATTTTACGTTGAATAATTTCTATGTGACTTGCTACCACGCAATTCAGTAATTCATACTCGCTTAATTCTGTCGTGTAGGCCTATGACACATTACAAAATTTACGACAAGTATGAAGACAAACGGTTTTAGAAAGTTTCTTATATTCTGCAGCAAAAAAATTTCGCACGTTATAAGTGAATTAATTTTGCCTAATTGCTTTATTATATGTGCATATAATGAATTGTGTTAAAAATATTCAAATTCTTTTTTTTTTTACATTGGACTTTAAGATACTGTAATATAAATTGTACAGTGATTTTTCACAATTCCATTATCTAGTTCTTACTTAACTGATTACGTCCCTCAGCAAGGAGTAAAAAACTGAATTCTAGACATTAATGGCTACATTAATTACATTTATTTCCTTCAAACTTGTGTGTGTGTGTGTGTTTTAAAAAGGTTAAACAGAGGGTTTCCATATGTTGTATGATTTCCTTAATACTGAATAATTGTTGGATAGCATTGTGAACGCTGTACTTGAATACTTCAGGCACTGTAAAATGTCAAACACCTGAGCCTAACGTAAAATTTTATTCTCCGTATATAGTTGTTCTCATAAAACATTGGCCTCAAAGTGAGATAAAACTACGTAGAGCACAGTTTGTATTTAATTAACACAGACAATGTAGAGCAACACTTAATACTTACACGCAGAACTCCGATAATTTCTTTAGCTTTTCAATAGTAAGTTTCTTAAGCATTTATTTAGAATATCTCGTTTCGACGTAACCACTCCATTATCCACACATTTTTCTTCTTTAAGATCCGTGTTGTCATCATCCAAGTCACATGTTGATAAGTTAATATTAAAATGTATTACCTTTCTTATCCGTCTTGTGAGTTCTTTAATTAAGATGATGCGTTTCATCATGTTACAAGTGATCGTCAGAGAATGCTGATGGAATGTATGCTCCGAAATGCATATTACATTAAAGCAGAAGTAACAAGACGGATAAGAAGTTAATATATTAACTTTTTTTTCTTCTTCAGATTCCGCTACAAATTTTCCGCATTTAGATTCACAGCAAACGTTTCATAAATCCCATCGAACAATTCGTAAAAAAGACATTTTGTACGGGCGGCTGTGAAAAAGAGTTATCAATGGCTGAATGCCACTAAATATTGTTACGAGAAGCGTACTGAACAATCCAAAACATTCTCCACTCCCCCCCCCCCGTCAAGTGTGGCTTGTGTTGCGTCATTCAAGTAGGCCAGGCCCGGCTCCAGCCAGGGGCGAACCGTGCAACCGTCTAGGGCGGCAAATTTTAAAGGGCGGGAGATTCCGGGATGTTAAGTTTTGAAATTGAGGGAAAAAATAAAATTATTCACTTAATTTCATCACAATATGTAAGATCAGTAAGAATTACTTTATGTATGAAGTCAGCGGAGTTTAACGAAGAGTCGAAAACTCGTGAACGAGAGAACTTAGAGCTGACTTTTCCGAAGCTCAAACTTATTAAAACTTATCCCAGATCGAGTATGTCCGAGACTCGCCTGAGTGGTCTGGCAACTATATCTACAGTACATCAGTTAGCTGAATCACTTGATTACAACGAAGTCATAAAGGAGTTTACCAGTGTAAAAGCTAGACGAGTATTTTAACTAAGGTATATGATACATTACTTTTGTTATATTTCAATCATAATGAATTTTAGTTAGTATTTTAATTTTACGTTATCACATAGGCACAAATTTTTATTGTCTCACGACTCCTTGTATTGTCCCTACAATTTTTATTGTAACCGTTTGCCGCATCATAAACGAGCAAAAGTTCTAGTTATTTGATAAACACAACAATCCAAACATTCCTAGTCGTCATTTGAAGGCAATCGCCATATCTTTAGAGAAGGTCTAGTGTGCTTGAATGTGTTCAGAGTTAAAATAGAGAAGGGGGCGGCACTCATAAATACTGCACAGGGCCCCACAAGCACTGGGGCCGGCCCTGAAGTAGGTGGTTCTAGTGAGTTCCAGGAACACTTGAGATACTCATTAAGCCGCCGGCGTGTAGTAAGGAGGCAAAGCTGTACTGGAACTTAGCGCAGCCTATATAAGTCATAGCAGCAGGGTTGTCAGTTCAGTTACGTGAGGGATTTTCGCTAGTGCGGATTGAGTGTTTGTCGAAGCGAAGTAGTATTGTGTTAATAATTGTGTGAAACTCTAGTAATAGACATTGTTATTGCGTGTGGACAAATCTAACTGGAAATATTGTACAAGTTAATTATAAACGGTTGGATTTCGTTGTCCATAACGTGTCCGTTACGTAACTAAATATAATTATTTCACTAACGACTCGGAACAATGACAGACACTCACATAAAATACTATATTGGCGCAGAAGATACGTAGATGACATTCTAATACTATACAGGGGAAACAAAAGACAATGTGAACAGTTACTAACACACATAAACAAAATACATAAAAACATAACCTTTACTCCCGAATACGAACACAACAACTTCTTAGACCTATCCATCACAAAACTTGAACACAGGCACAAATACAGTATATACAGAAAACCGACTACAACTGACACACTAATACACAACTCCTCCAATCACCCAATACAACACAAACTGGCTGCCTTCAGAACCATGATACATAGACTTACCAACATCCCCCTAGATGAAAATGGCTACAAAGACGAACTAAACACGATAAAATATCTAGCAGAATCCAACGGATACGACAGAACAATAGTCAATAAATTCCTACACAAAACACAAAACAAACAACAGACGAAGACAGATAACAAGAAATTCATAACACTAACATACATCAACAAACAAACTGAAAAAATAGCCCACAAATTCAAAAAAGCAGGATGCAGAATCGCTTACAAAACTACTAACAAAACAGAACACACACTATCAAAACACATACACAAAGCACAAAACAAATTCGATATACCTGGTGTTTACAAACTAAATTGCTCAGATTGCGAGAAATTCTACATAGGCCAGACAGGACGTAGTTTCAAACAAAGATACATTGAACACGCAAAGGCACTCCACTCCACTACAGAATCCACCTTTGCAAACCACCTCATCGAAGCAAACCACACATACAAAAACATCGACAATAACGTGGACATTCTAAACTTACACACAAAAGGCCGAAAACTAAACACTCTAGAACAATTGGAAATATACAAACACACGAAAACAAATAAAAACGACTTCGTAACCGAACAGACACAATTAAAATCACACGCATTATTCGAACATATCACACACCACATACACAATATCGATCTTTCGAAACACGATACCGTCGCCAACAACAAGACGGACAGTGAGTTTTGAAGCGGCAGCCTCTGAAGAAGCTTTTTAAAAGGCGAAAACCGGTTCAGGTTATAAGGTAAAACTTTACGTTTTTACCCATAAAAAACTTTGTGTTCCGAGTCGTTAGTGAAATAATTATATCTAATTATAAACTGTTTAATTGTGATAACTAAAGCTGGTGATTAGTGATTTAATTGGTGTCTTGTATTTTGTTTTCCACTGTACCATACGACGGCCAAGTAGACCATGACGGTTGTTATGACAACAATATAATCGAAACGAAGATAGGTGCATGGTTGGGCCTACAACAGAGCTAATCTTGACGCATCTTGCGATTCAGCCTTTACACTTGATCCGAAATTGTATGAGACAACAGGAAAACATTACTCTTTATTGGGTACAATTAACTTAGTTATGTGCGTTTTTCGTTGCGTTTATTTATTATTGTCAACAAATTTCTTCCTCATAAACTTAGGGTTATAACCTGCTACTGATTTACTAAATATTGTAATGTTGAGGATAGTAGTGTAGTTATTAACGTTGCGGGCCAATACAATTCGCTGATTGGATTCGATTCCCCGCCGCAGGCTAAGTATACTCTAGCTTGTAAATACTCAGACTCTCCTCACCAGGATACGCAAACTAACGAGTGGTATCCCTTCCTGCTCTACTTAGCCGCTCGGAGCCGGCGTTAATTACGTCTCTAGCTGACAGAGAAAGCAAGTCCGGCCCCACGATTCTCCCTTAGCTGATTAAACAGACTAACACAGAGAAATTATTCTTCACCGTGTAAAAAATGTTCTATTATGCCGTCGAAAAGCTACAAGTAGTATAAAAAAATATAAAAGTATGCAGTAGGCCTACACTGAACTTAAAAACACAATTATTGTAGTCACCAATAAACGGACAACAAATTTTACAGCAATTTATATCGTGAAATTTCAGTAAGCTGTCAGGCAACTTACGATGTCGTTATCTACTTTGTTTTGCTTGTGCTAAATATGATTTCAACAATTTCAGCTGAGACAAAGCTTTTTGTTTCTTGTGTGATTGTGACCTAGTATTCATTCGTAGACAGTAGCGGACACATTTTTTCTTTTGGAGGTCTAACAAAAATCTTATATTATAGATCATAATAAAAAATGTGATTCTGTTGCTATTGTTTAAGATGGTGATCAGTTAATAGAATAATTAAATTATTTGTATAAAACAATTATTTGCTTGTCAACTCTTTCATATAAACGTTAACATTTATTTTATATAAATGTACACACTCTACGGTATGCGCGGCATTCGCGTCAGCAGCGTAAGACAAGAATGCCACTGGACTGGGAGACATAATTTCGTACGATCGGTGATAAGGTTAAACTGAATCATGCGCCGCCGAGGCAAAAAAAAAAACGCGCGGATACCACTCTGGGTGTGTCCCTAGACTAACGTGATAACGAATTACGGTGAAAGTTGGTCCCTTTGAGACGGCTTGCCGTGACATACACGGCGCCGCGCCGTGCAATCGAGAAACACGCCGTGAAGCACACTAAATGGACTATCAAAAATATTACTGTAAGTATACAAACCCTTCGTACTATACTTCTTCTTATTCTACTTCTTCTTCTTCTTCTTCTTCTTCTTCTTCTTCTTCTTCTTCTTCTTCTTCTTCAGGTTGTGGACCTTACAATCCGTTGCGTACTCCTTGGTTCGACTATTTCTTCCTTGGTCTTCCAATATTCCGCTGTCCTTTCGGATTATAAACCAAAATTTGTTTTGACATACTGTTCTTATGCATTCTTTCTACATGGTCTGTCCAATCCTGTCTGTATTTGCTTTATCCTTTCGTTCAGGTTGTATCTCCCAAGGACGTTCCTTATATCATCAGTTCTCAGCCGGTCCCTCAGTGTAACTCCTAGTACTGATCGTAAAAAACTCATTTCACTAGCCTGTATCCGGCTTTGGGTCTTTGCATTCAGTGTCCAAGTCCCACTGCCAAAAAGGCCTAATGGCACTACCATCACTTCTGACCTTTCCATTCAATGTTCTTCTTATCGTTCCACACATGTTATTAAACTTCTCTAATTTTTTTTGTCCACATCTATCTCACCAACATAAGGCAAGTCACATCCAAGGAACCTGAATGAATCCACTTGCTCAATTAGTTGGTCATACAGTACTAGCTTACACCTTACAGGAAAGCAATCTTTAAAAGCCATAAACTTTGTCTTGATAACAGAAAATTCTAGACCGTACAGCCTGATTATCTGGTGCAATTCATAGAGGGCTCTCTGCAGTCTATTTTAATTGTCTGCTATTATGACCTGATCGTCAGTTCGTACTATATTTACAAGGTAAAAAGCGATAGAACATGGAAAGAAAGTAAGTTCATCTGTTAAACATTGAAAGACTTGTAGGTGGCACTTTTGCCGTGTTATTTAATGATTTGAGAAATTATGAAAACAAGTTTTTCAACTGTTTTAGATTTGATGGCATCATTTTATGAACTGTTGAATAAAGTACGAGGACAAATTCTCAGAAAAATACCATTATGAGAGATGCTATTTCACCAACTGAAAAACTCGCTATATCTCTGAAATGAATGGTTTTAGAAATTATTATGTTGTTTATACTTAGAGCACGATTATTTTACAATCTAGTTGCATACAGCAGAGTTATGAGTGCGTCTAATCCAGTATCACCACTGTTTCATAATTCTGAAATAAGAATTCCTTCTGGCTCAGCAATTTCTGGTCCTACACGGGGCAGCGAATTTAGACACCCGTTGAAGCTTGAACGTTTTCATGCTACATGTTACACAGACCTCTGCTGTCGGAATAATCTGTGTCCAGCACTTTTATCGTCACATAAATGTGCAGTGATAACTGTACTCAAAAGCTGTTTAGCTGTAAATCTCATTTCAAGATAGCTGTAGCGACTTCAAGATAATCTGTATTAAATTTTTCTTGCCTTACTTATACATTTGCATTAATTGGAACTGAAATTTAAAATTTCTCTGAGTTTCTCCTTTGAATTAAATTATAGAGACTTAAAATGATTATGTAATTCTGATGTTCACATTTATTAAAGCAACTACGCCTGTGGTAAATGAAAATGTGTGGTTTGAGTAGCACATTGGATACCACTGCCGGTCTCAAGCCGGGATAAAGGAGGAGGGTTGGTGGATAAGGTTAGCTATCTATCCACTGAAAAATATGGATGGCTAAAAGAAGCAACGGACAGCCTCGGAATTGGACGGATGATATTACGGAGAGTACCAGGAAAGACAAGGTACGACAGGTTGCCAAACAATAGTAAAAGAGAAACGTGTAAAGTAACAAATATTAATTATTGGATTGCGGAAAGAAGAAGGTTATGGAATAAACACATATCAAAAATGGATGACACAAGGCTAGTGAAAAAGGTAAGAGATAGCCAACCAAGCACCAAGCATTGGTCAGCTAAGGAAGATGTGGAGTGATAGCATGTAGGACCGTTGTTATGGAACAGAACGGAGTCCTAACAAGGAAGTTAAAGAAGAAGAAGACATTTATCAAGGCGGTAAAAATATTATCACCAGAAGTAACTTAAAATTGAATTGTCGAATTATGAAAGCAAAAGTACTTTCATATGGAATATTCCGTTATACGCAATACAGTAACGCAGTAATATAGTACTTTATATTAAAGATTTAAAATAATAAATAGATATTATGGGTCCGTACTGAAGTAATAAACACTACTATGCAAAATTATAGTAGAAACAAACTTATTATTTAAATATAAACATCATTTTAAATTTAGATAATGCAATCAATTAATAATTCACCTAGGATGATAAATGTAACTATCAGATTCATACCATAAATTACAAAATTATTTCTCCTGTTAAACACATAAGAACATTTTACACAGGTCCAACGAACAGTTAGTAACTGGACTGAGAGTGGAAATAGCCCCGCCGTGCCGTGTGAAAAGCTCCATTTGAAACAATAGTAATCAACATACCGTGTCCGCCATGGCGTGTTGACGTACGCCACGCCGTGGTGCTCATGGCGGCCGTCCACGGCAAAAAAGTCGTGTTCGAACCGTCTGAAAGGCCCCATACACGACAATGTTACCAAGACTCACGCCTCATGGAGAAAAGTCGTGCCATCGGCTTTTGGGACGGTTTTGCAGCCAGACGTGTCTGTCGACCGCGAACTCGTAATTACGTCTCGCTTACTTTTAACCTTTCTTAAGTAAGAGTTTATATCTTTACGTTTACGAAAATAAAAATATTTGCAGAATCTCATTAAACAAGTTACCCAAGTTAAGCTGATACGTATAAACCTTTTTGAACATTAGGCAGTATAGTTTAAATGAACACGCTTTTCTATATTTTAATATTATTGTTATTCTAGTGTTCAACTTTTTTTTTTATATTTTAAAGTATTACAGAACTTATGAAAGTCGTTCGTAGACAGCGTGTTACTTTTACGGTCATGTAGAAATCTAATACAATGTTTATCATTGTTTTAGTATTCCAATGCTAAAATATCATTATTAATCAATTTGCAAAAATTTAAGGCTGAATGTACTTGCATTTGATAAACTATCTGCAAATTGTTAAAGCCATCTGTCCTTTGCTTTGAGCAGCCTTACCCTCGCGCGCCATAAATGTCAACGGAGAATGTTTAAAAGTTGTACAGATGTTTTACGCTTGCATTATTCGGTAGTCCTTGAGCAACGATTATTTCCAATCAAAACAGCCATTTTAAATTTCTATTTCATTAGTACTTTATTATTCGTTAATGATAAAAATTCAGAAATGTGCAAATTATTAGACTCATCGGCAGTTTTCTTATATTTTTGTAGTTTCACACATAACTTAGTCACAGATTATGACTTATGAGTGTTTTGCATAGGCGCAGGGCTTTTTCCATTTATTACCTATGGGTACCGATTTTCTTTTTAACAAATTCACTTGAAAAATTGTTACTTTTTAAAATTCCCAAATGTCAGCTCTGTTCTTGATAACTTTTATCATTAAAATAAAAATAAAAATGTAATAGTAACCAATGTATGTAAAAAGTATAAATAAGTACCTTAATTATATGTGTAATAATGCAAATAAGCAAAACTAAATTAGGCCTATTTATAATGTATAAATTTTGAAGTAGTTTGTAATAAATAGAAATTTTATCCGATTCTGAGACGTTCCTTCATCTTCAATTTCTAAATTTTGATCTCGTACTTGTATTTAGCGATCCCAAAAACTACCTTGATCTTTTAGAGTTTATGACCTGAATGTATATTGGCGTTATCAGTGTACTTGTCTGGTACGTAGACTGAAGGAACGATGTCCGTACTGAAGTTAGGTAACCCACCGTACCTAAAATATGTTAATTTTCATGGCAATTGATGTAATATTTTCGAAGTTATTAAAATTGTCTATAGGCGTACACATTGTATACAGTTTGTTCTTTATTGTTTACAGGTATGAGCATAAAATTTGAAAAAGTAAACTTTTTTGTATTTAGTTCCTTAAGCTAATTCAAAATATTTCATATCGATCCATCGAGAGAGGCTGAATTCCGGAGTTTTACTCTTTTTTAAGTCTAACTGTACTCCACTAAAATGAATAAACTGCGTGCAGTAAAAAACAGAAAGTCACGTAAAACATTTTGCATCGATGTAAAATTCGACGGAAGAAAAAGTAGAAGAATAAACATTATGCAAAAGCCAACTACCGTTGTAAACTCATCAAATTGTCGGTAATAATGTACACTCATGATGTTCGATATGGTTTATCTTATTTTTTTTATCACTTAGCCTCATCGACCTGCTCTGTCGAGGTAATGATTCTTCTCCGTTTCTTCCTATCCTTTGCTTCTCTCTACAGCTACCTTTTTAGAGTTCTTTTACATTTTACGCAGAGAAAGTCAAACTTAAAATACGTTTTATTGGTCAGTTAACCATGATTACGGTTTTGGGTGGTACGTTTTTAATGCAGTAGATGTTGGCACATTTAGTTACAGATTTTCTCTTATGAACGATTTTTACTCGCAATATATCGACTATAAATAAATTCCATCGAAAGCAAACACTATTTAGCTTAGCAAACAACCTGTGGCTGACTCTCTGATACACTACGATCGATGAAGTAGTTAAGTTCTATGTAGAGCCAATTTTTACTTTAATACCGGTAAATTTATGTTTCCTTTCTCAAACACACAATCACAAATGTAGTACTGATACGTGGTGTGCGCGCGTACGCACGTGTAAAAAGCGTTATTATGTAACCAATTTGCCTTGATATTTGTGAATCAGTGACCATGCTAATCGTATTCCTATGAGTGAGCTTTCTAATTCTTACTTTAGCGGAAATCGGAATCGGTTACCTCGACAAAATTAATTTTCTAGCATTTAGTTGATTGTCACAAATGCATTGGCTATAATGAGATTATTTAGTAATTAATTTGGTGTCAGTAAAACTGATGTATGCGACGGGAAAGTTCTGTACCCTTTATCGGATTTTTCTTGTTATGATGTCTGTTGACAGATAACAAAGAATCGCAGACACCGACCGCGCTGCCCTGTCCTGTGCACGGTCCTTCAGCTCTCTATATCCCGACCGTCATCCAGCATTCCCATCCTCTTCCTTCCACTTTACTTTTAACCTAACTGCATACGTTCCTTCTAATGGATTAAAAATTCACTTACAGACAGTGCATATCATTCTACTTTTACATGCTTCAAGCATACATACATGCAATTTGCGCGTTTGTTTCTTTCTGCAGGGCAAATGGCTTAAGCTGATTTATTTGAAAAAAAAATCCAAATCATCATCAAACGAATCATAGTCTCACGTCATCAAACCGAGTCATCAAACGAACGTCAAACTAATCATTTCAAATGCTCAATTTCTTTATGTTTTCACAGTTAACGTATATCAGTTTCAGTTTGTCTTTTTTATATCTATTATCAATTGGTTTTAGTTCTATCATTAATATTTTATTGTTAAAATCAAGGCATTATGTCGTTACATACATAAGCAATGTAGCACAACGAAGTTTTTACCTTATTCTACAAGTTAATATCACATAGAAAAAGAAGGGAAGAAGTCATCTGGAAGAAGTAAAATAAACTTAAATAAAAGTAACAGAAAGAAATAATCACAATCATAAATAAAATGCCTTAACAGAACTAGAAAAAATCTCGATTCAAAGAAATTACATATATTCAATTTATAGCAAAATGTGTTGAAAACAAATAGTATGATTATCATCCCAGTAAAATAATCAGGATACCCAGTAAGATAAGGAGTAGTATGGAGTTACAGCCAAGAACAAATTAATTAAAAGGAAAATTATCAAGATACCCAAAAAACTTTAAAGACAGAACACTCTATCTCAGTAAACCATATAAAGGACAAAACTTAAACTATAGTAGTTATACCAATTTAGAAAAACAAATAACCAAGTAAGAGAATACAATACCAAATAACCAGAGCTAATGTAAAATTAGGTATAAATAAAATAGTGTGTGATTAAGGGGAACACCCCAAACCAGTTTTAAAAGAACAATAAAAGACAATCATTAGGCTAAGACCTTAATTTGTTTAGTTATTTAATTATTATGTTTAATTATTATACGTGTATACAATACAGACCATGTTGATAGTAGTAGATACTAGATGTTAGTATATAAGTGTTTATTGTATTTAAATAATGTTAATTAATGTCAGAATTTTGTGAAGAAAGGAAAGGCAGTATATTAATTCAAATATCTTATAAATAGTGAATCAGAAAACATAATAATAGTAATGTGAATTAATTATAACATTGATAGGAAAATTGAAAATTGATAATCAAGTCAAATTCAACTTTGACCCTGTAAATCAAATCATAGGAAATAAACTAATAGAAACTAGACCAAATTGATATAAATTATCCCATTCAGAATACAAATACTTTATCATAATTATAACAACAACCTATAGTAGTGATTAAAAGAATCAGAGTGTAAAATTGACTTAAATGGTGACTGTACAAGATAATGCAATAATCAGTCAAGCAAGTACTAGTAAAATACAAATAAATTATTAAATGTTTAGAATAATAGCCAGGTAGAGGAAGCAAATTACAATAATTTAATTAGTAATTGTATTTGAGGAAAATTGTAACATAAAACATATTGTAAACAATTTAATGGGTAATTATGTAAATTATAATAAGGCCTAGAGGTAAATTTCAAGGAATGTAATTCGAGAGCTTAATTCAAACCAAGATAGGTCAAGTTTAATATTAACTTGTATAAAATAAAAGCAGGAATATCGTTATGTAATTAGAATTCCATAAAAGTACTAAACAAATAATTTATAGCCAGTAAAATATAAAAAATGTCATTTATTTCTATAAAATTGAATTGGTAATTAGGAAAACAGCTGATAATGAACAATGAGAAATGAGACCAAAATCTTACAGAATTTGCTATATGAAGAAACAAATATAGTTAGTTGATTGTTAAATGCCAAGCAGAACGGACGTGTGAGAATATATTAAAAAAACCAATTGAACTGAAATTTTAACAACCTCGAACTAAGATATATTATGGAAGTATAAAAGAATAAAGAATATACTGTAAATTAATGAAGACAATTAAAACAGCCATTGGAATAATAAAGCTAAATTAAACACCACTTAATCTAGCTGTCACAACGTATGGACACAACCGAAGAATAAATTTAACTTCATACAACAAGCAATTGATTGGAAAGAACCATTTGACACTAGACACCTATTACCGAACGAAATCCAACCTGGAGGACTAAAACTAAACACTACAACTTGTGGATATTCCAATAGCGGCATCACAGAGGAGGAATTAATCAACTGCTACGTTTATTTGAAGGAGATCTCGGAGTCTGATTTTCAGCGTATAACAACTCACGAAGGCGGCCATCTTGTCATTCCAAGTCGAACGAATCTTAACGGAAGGAGACGGAGTGACGTCAGAGTAGTCAGCTGGTTTGGATTTAAATTTTTCTATACACTATATTTTATTATTATTGTCTGTTAATGAATAAGTTTTTATAATTGTAAGTATTGAATTCTCTTTCCTTTTCTGACTATTTCGACAGTTTAAAGAACCCTTGTTATATTATAAATTAATTTGAATAATTTTGGAATATGTAATAATCGATCTGAGATCTAGTCTCGACTCCGACTCGAATTAGTCGACGCAAGTCGAATAATTACTTTGAGCATAATAAATATAATTATTGTTCTAAAATATCGTTTTGTTAATTAGTTGAGAACTAATTTAAAGTACATTCATTATTAATTTATAAACGAGAACTTCTGAGGGAAAGGAACGAGCAGAAGAAGAAATAAAGATACTGAGTGGACCGCAGCATGCAATCGATTTGGCCACGACAATCTATTTAACGAGGAGAAACAAATATTTCTTCACCAAACCATACCTAATTATTAAATAGTATTTTTATTAATTGAACACTAAAATAATAAAAATAATTAAATAATTAAAAAATTAAATTAATTATTTACAAAATATATATATATAAATAAATAATAAAATTTTTATTAAACGATTATTATACTTATTTGTAAAATAACTTCGCGTTTATTTACAGCAAGCAAGCAATTCGGCCAAATGGTAATAAAGATAAGTAGGAGATTAACATTTCTCAAACACACCCCACCAATTGTATAATGAAAATTACACAAGACCACACGTACGGCTTGAAAAAATTATATTTAACAAAATTTTGCGAAGTTTTGTACTGTGTGGCCACGACTGGATGATCGAAGCTGCTCTCCCCCACCACGCGGCCGCTTGTAAGCGAGGTAGGGTGAAATATGTGTACTAGCCGTTTGGTTTACCCCCACTTAGCCTACCGTAGTACCCGGCCATGCTTCTCCCACCTTACACAATGCTCGATCATCGAATTGCGGCCAGACAGTAGTTCTCGGAAAACTATCTTTCCAGTACTGTACTATACGAGAGGCCAATTAGCCTGCTTGTCCTAAGAATAAACGATCCACCAGAAACCCAGTAACATTCCTTTTTTTCTGGTGTGAAAAAGTTTAATACAAGACATATTAAACTTGCATACCCTCTAATCTGAAAACAAAACGCCTCTCCAGCAGATTATTGGATTTCTACACTCTCGCCCACGCTTCAATTTCATGCAAATGTAACTTTTTAATAAATTCTTATTACTCCGGCGAGTCGGGCATTGTTAGGGCTATTGCTTCTGTTTCACAAATCATCGTATAAGGTGTCATAAGAAGGTTTTTTCGAGAAAACAATTTTTTCGATAATTTCAGAATATTATCGTTTATTCATTCACGATAAGTATTGTTGCGTTCTGATTTGACAGTGATGTAACAAACCTTTGCTGGTACACTTTCACAAAATTCTGGTTATTCAAACGTTACATAGATTGTCGGTGACGATGAGTAATTGATGATGTCCCGGTTTCCTTAAGAACCCGGCTCGGACATAACTAACTTGTTTATTATTTTATTTTAATTGCCATAATAAAAAAATTAAACAGCTATGTAAATTTCATCAGAGGGAAAGAAAAAGTTCTAAGAACAGCTTACGTGACTGAATTATGTACCATAATAGACAAACTGTGATTGACGTTTGACCCAAGAAGTCTACAATTCCAATAAAGCCTTCAAGGCTAATAAAAAGGAATTCCATATCAGCTTTACTTATCTCGCACAAACGTATGTAGTGTATCTACTTCTTTGATATCATACAGATCCTGCCATAATGCAAAATAGTCTGAATAGTAATTTTATAGTGTCATTATAATTCATAATAGGAGTTACACAATAGTGGCATAACTCGAAATTCCTATAAGCAAATGTCCTTTTATTTGTACCAAATAAATATGTAAATGTTCCGATGAATGCACGAAATTGAGTTTGTATACGTATCTTATGTTTACTAAAATAATATTTAAACTGCAATAGTTAGTAACAATAATATTAGAAATTAACAAGTAGGCCTACAGCACAAAATATTGCATGCACAACAAAGCGGACGTTTTCAGACGCTATTCAGGAACATCTGACTACTCACATCTGCCCTACTAAGGTTTGCGGCCTTCAAGTCCTTCCACTTCCGTTTCTTTGTAATACGTGAAACTGTGCCTTGTAATTATGGACGACAACTGAGGTTGGCTTTATTATGAAGACAGGTAAAGCTCGTTTCATTCACTTTTTTGTTGGTCTCTTCTCAGCTGTATGTTAAATTGTTTAATAAAAAAAGAAGTATCATCTATTTATATCCTATTAGTGTCCTGTTTTTCTTTGCGTCTTCTGTCAAGAAAATACTTCTCGCCAGTTGAGTTACACATGAGACCGTGATCCGCAGTTAATGAAAGGACTGCGTGACATTTGTAAACTTCTACATTTTACAAACTACCAGATGTAAACTTACCTCAGACTCCCACTAGCTTCGGAACTAGATTCTGAACAGTAAATTCTACATCTACTCGCCCACACAAGTACGCGTACAAGTTCCATCATCATGCATCATGCAAGCATCAAGTACTTGCATACAAGTTGTAATGGTACATATAATACTACCCACACCAACGTACCACAAATGAGTTGAAAGCCACTAAAACTAGGAATACCTGAAAGGTAAAGCATACAATCATGGATAAAGGAAGTATCACAAGCTAAACCAAGCGAATAAAATGAAGAAGGAATTACCAGTAAATGTGCAACTAAAGAAGATAAAGCAAGACTAACGACGAGACGACATACATAATTACCCAATAGATTAAACAGTGAGAAGGAAACCCATGAAAACAAAATCATGAAGAAACTTATCAAACAGTGGGGAAAGTATCAGTGAAGAGAAGAAGAAAATATCCAGGTCAAACACAGAAAGGGAGATAACATGAATTATAATGAACTAATATATGCCAATAAAAGAATTATTATAAATGAAGAAAGTATAAATGGAATAAACAGCATGATTTAAATCCCTAAGCTGTAAAATTGACACTGACCTAAACTTATTAAGTGAATACCTTCCTTGACAATGTAATACAAACAGTACTCAATAAGAGTTAATCATTGAACACAAAAAGTAATAAAGAGAATGAATAACAGTATGAGTTATTCATAGCTAAATGATGTGTAAACTTGAAAAAAGGACTATGTCCAAAACACTAATGACAGATTGCAAAGTGGAATTGATATTATAAATAACCACTAATTACCAATAATAAAGACTGTAAAAGATAAGCAAAATGTAATCTAATAATAAACAATAAAAATACCAGTGCTACATAAAGTTAAATAAATCAAATATAATGTAGAAATACAAAACTGACAGTAATCCATTGTTGCATATTTAGAATATAACATAACCTAATCTGGTCAACTAGTTTTCACTAAAACTATAGAAAAATAAGGCTAACGCAATGTTGAATTAAAATTTATTATAGTGTGACATAAATAGATAATATAAGGAACATTTATTGTGCAATAGATAATGTAATAAGGAAATATAAAAGTTGAATTGATGTAATTTAATATAACTATATGCCTGACATAGAATGGGTGCATGATGCAACAAAATTATCTTGTAAACTTATCCTAAAAGAGTAGGAACTCAACCAATAACATTAAATGAGGCAGAATACCGTTCAAATAAGTAAATTCAAGGATTATAGCCACCTAAATACTAATAATAACAATAATAATAAATAAACCATGTTGACAACTAGATGCAAGTAATCTTGGTAAATTTAAACCAAAGCAATTATCAGTGTAAATGCAGAATGAACTACTGCACAATAATAACAGTGTTATCAAAACACTGATAAGAGATATTCAAACAATAATGAGAATAATTTGAAATGATTACAACTCATGTAAAAATGTAACTTTCTAAAGTATAGTAAACTCACCTAACAAACTATAGTTAAGGTAATAAAACCAAATGATAAAGAAAAAGGACACTACCAGAAGTGATAATGACCAATGCATTATGCATAGGCCATAATAAAATGTTATTAACAATTACTGTTAGTATAATATTATTGATAAACAAAATATGTAACAGTAAGCCTAGGATTTGAACCTATGAAAATAGATATTTTATAATTATTTGTACATGACTAGAAGGGAAAAGTGAATAATAGTGTAAGAATATGTTATCACCACCAAAACATGGGAACCCCAAATCAGAACTATATGATGAGGGTATGCAAATTACTCGTAATCAAAAAATAGAAACGATGGGAATGATAAAAATATTGTCAGTGTAATTATAGATAAGATATTTGACTTATAAGAAATAATTAAAAAGTGACAAGTCCTTGCGCTTGGGTATGTGACCGATAAATCATAATCTTGAACCCAGCTACTGACGCTATGTTAAGCGTCTATTTTGACGAACCTCACCGAGAGCACACGACATAAAGACAATTAGCCAATCAGAGCTGATTAAAAAATACGAAGTGTAGAATACCGACCAGGTAACCATAGCCAGTCTATCATCAACAACGAGAGATACTCCACGTTAGCGGAACGTCCATCACAACGTGGGTTTGACAGCCGACAGCTGTTAATACACAACCTAACCTCGAAACTTCGAGTAGAGGTTACGTCAACCCGAGAAGACAGTGCAGTCTATTTTTAAGTGTTCTATTACGGAGTTCATGCGTATAGGCAGTGTGTGAAGTGCATTTATGAAAATTAATTAAAATTATTAATTAATTATAAAAAGTTCAAAAAGTGTTAATTCTTCGAATCAACAGATTATGCAAGTATCAGTTGAAATGACCATTATATTATATATAGCAAATCATTCATTAATTATAGAACGCTAACAGCGGATCTAATTTATTTGAATTAATTAATAAATAACCCAAATTCCAAAAGGAAGGGGACTTAGAAAAAATCAAATAAACACTAATCAAAATGAAAGAGTTTAATAATGACAATTTTAATTCTTTGATTGAATCAATTATATTAGTTTAAGAAAAGACATTGAATGATCAATGAAGGTAAAATGAACCCTGACAATTAATAATTTTAAGATGTTATTGTATTTAATTGTAGTACTTGAACTCAGAGTCACACATGAGTGTAACCTAGTCGTAGCGAATTAATTTGAATTACCTGTTTTATTTATATCCAATCGTGGAGATTATTCAGGAACATAACACTGAATTTAATAAATTATAATGATATACTAAATAAGTAATACCTCAAAGAAGCATCAATTAATGAATTTTAAATAAGCAAGGTTACATGAACCGCTGCTAACCTCAATTGTAAACAATGAACAATCGTTCATATTTTATGTTATGTTAAACCAACAATTAATATTTTTATTTTCCGCCTACTCATTATCACAGTAGTGCATTTTATTGTAGAAGTGTATCTTGCAGACTCAAAGAACCTACTAATGTTATAAAGCATCATAACCTAATTATTTACAAACAGAAAATAATCGACTTGCCAAATGCAGTCATACCACCCTGAGCATTTAATTATTTTAAGAGTCCATGTTCAATTTTAATTGTTTTAAAAAAGGAAGATAAATAATAACATTGTAACAATAATTATTCTACTTGAGTTAAATAAACAACTATTGTTTTATGAATAATTTAAAGCGTTGACCTTTATTGGAAGAAATAGAATTACAGCTTAGGTGAGCAAAAAGAGACGGTTGGTACCAGGAGCCAGAGCGAACATTCAAATTTAATGAGTCTCACCAACAATGTTATATAAGATCTTCAACATATTACGACTGATAGTAAGTATCATGTACATGTTGTGTTTATGTTAATGTCTAAACAGGAAAGTACCGATCGACTCACCGCAGCTAAAGGCAGAAAAGTCAACGCAACTAAACAGAAAACAATTGTTATAAACAATCTAAACAGAATTAATAAACGACGGCAAAGAGTAAGTGAACCGATTTATTCATATCGGATTCAATAATAGATTGAATTGGGTAGAATAAATCAATAAAACAAAAATTTAATAACAAACAAACTTTATTAATAATAATTAATAAAACTGATAACAAGATTTTACGAGGTGATATCTCGTCTAGTTACAAATTGACGCCAACAACGTGTGGCTTAAAATCCAAAGGACCGTAACTCGTCAAGTTACAAATTGGCGAACAACGTTTGAGTCGATTAATTAGGTCCAATCTCAACCGCATTGACGAATCTAAAAATCTATAGGACTGTAATTACGTCTCGTTACAACATGGCACTCCATCGCGGGGCTTGAACGGACACGTATACCCGTCGAGTTACATACGATAAAAACGTTACGTTACAACATAAATGAGGACAAAGTCGCCTGTGAGCGTGGATTCCAATGTCAGTTGATTCCGAAACTTAAGGTAAACTGTGTAAAGCAACAAGTTACAAGTTTCTGCACACACGCGTGTGCCGCCATCTGCCTCAGCCCTGCTCGTAAGATAGTAACTTGAGATGTTATCTGACTTGAGATTCAATCCGATTATTATCCAGTTTTTAGATATCGGGTCATTTCGCTAGCACGCAGTTGTTATGGCAACAGACCCATCCACCAATCATTCATTCATTGAGCTCCTGTTACTCCTCAACAGGAGCAGTAAAATTATTAAAATTTAAAATTAATATTAGTCGAATATTCAGTGTTGTGGTCTGAGTTTGAGCTAACTCGTAAAGTCATCTACTCGATTCCTTTTTATTTACTCACACAGATATTTCAACTGGTTTTATGAGGAGCGATGAATCCACGAGTTAGCAAACGAACTTTTACCTACATAATAACTGATGTCCTCCCTCACGCGATAAAACATATCCAGTTTCAGTATTGCGTGTGAGTGTGTGTGTGTGTGTGTGTGTGTGTGTGTGTGTGTCTATTTTAAAGTTTTATTAATGGCATTATATAAAAATTAGTAATAGCCCTATATCCATCTTAGTGGAATACAAATTAATAATTATTATTATCAATATTTAAGGATATTAAACCGATCGAAGAATCAAATACGAAAATTAATTTTGTTATCATATCAAGTAGACCTAAATAAATTTTCCAAAACTGTCGTTTTAATTTTTGTAATTTAAAATGACATTCCATATGTGATTTTTATTTCCAAAAGTAATTCTTTCAAAGCACGCTAAGTAAAAGTAACATGTTTAAGTACACGTGTGTAAATGGAAGAGTGTTCAAGAAACTGATTTTCAATTTTTTACACATAACATAAATATTTACTCACAATTAGGGTCCAAATTGTAAAACAGAACGTTTGGAAAAAACACATTGTTTTCTATTTCGTATGACTCGAGTATGCGCTAAACACAATTATTGCACCACGTTATTACTTGTAAAGACAGTTTTAGTACGTAACAAATTTTCTTCGTTCATTACGAAAATTAGTAATTTCCTTTCACTAGAATAATTATTAAAGATCGTTTTGAGTGTAAATATTTGTTCGTAACATGTGAACAAAATGTGTTATGTATTTTTCACGCTGTCTGCCTCGCTACGCTTGTTGGAAAATTTTCCTACCTAAAATAATTACATTTCACAACTTGTTACGTAAATAGCTTTGTATATTTTATTATTTATATTAGCTATTCTCACAAATAGGTATACAAATCTAAATACATGTAACAGTTATAATACGGACGAAAAAAATTATAAAATTTATAAACGTTGTTTAGGAATAAAAAAAACTATTTTTAGTATAGTAAATGTGACAGCCTCATAAAAGTGCTGGAGAGTTTGGGAAATGCCTGGATATTCACCTCTCCGTAGTAGTGAGGAGGCAACGTTTGCTTACACATATTATATAACCAAGCGGCTAATGAATGCAGGGACCGAGCATCTCCCGGGATAAGAAGATCCCCTTTTACCAAGTTCTAAAGGCCTCCAAGGAGAGTGGATAAGCGGGTAAAAGGATAAGGCATTCCCTTGCTCTTGGGATAGGAAACCATCCTTAAAGATGGATGAACGGACAAGTCAACGGCATAGGATGGAGAAGGCAACGAGAAACCAGTCTATTAAAGTTCCAGTAGGATACCCCTTATTTCAGAATGGTAGAGCAGTCTCTAGTTAAATATTCAGGAGAAATAGTCCCTGGATCGGATCTCCGGGTGGGAACAACTCGAGTCTATGAATGCAAACAAGTACATACATGTAGAACAGGGACATGGAATGTAAGGTCTATGATGAAGATTGGAAAACTGGAAAGTCTGAACCTGGAAATGGTTAGATTGAGATTGGCTGTAGACATTTTAGGAATAAGGGACATTAGGTGGCCGGACAGCGGCGATTATAGGATTCTTTATTTAGGAAACGAAGAGGGAAGTGGAGGAGCTGGCTTTATATTAAAAATGTAAGTTGAACGTAGCTCATAATGTAATTAATGTAATATAATTATCATGCTACAAATTAAAGCAGTGCCAAGAGATGTGTTAGTCCAGGTTTATATTGCAACTACTGATTACCTAGGCGAACGGCTAGTGGATGTGTATGAGCAGATTGACGAAGTCGTAATAGAAGTTGAAGACAGGGCTAACCTTATTATTCTGAGTGACTGGAATACAGAGAGTGGAGAGGCCAAAGAAGGCGACACAATAGGAGAATATGGATATGGAGAGAGTAATGTGCAAGTAAACTAAGCTTATAGACTCTTGTAAAACTCGAAACTCATCATTGCTAATGTCATTCTCCACTACCGCAGAAGAAGGAAATATATTTGGACCATGACTGGCGATGGTGAACGTTATCAGCGAGAAGAGTTTGATAACGTACTTAAACGACTGAAGGATCACAAACCTCCAGAACCTGGTAATATCTCTGGGAAATTTTAAAATCGCTTGGATTAAAAGCCAGAGATACGTTGTTTGGTATGATAAACGAGATGTACTCAAAGGAGAAGTAGCCCAAGACTTTGAACTAACGCGCATGATATGTATCCCCAAGACCAGCACCAAACAGAAATGTGAGGAATATGGAATTTTGAGCCTGGTGTCGTAGACATCAAAGATACTAACTAGAATAATTTATCATAAAATGGAATAGAAAGTTGAGGAGAACTTACAAGAAGATCTATATGAATTTAAGAGAAATCGGGGAACACGAGAAGCCATAATGTCGCTGCGAATAATTATGGAGAAACTATGAGACTTGACAAAAACATATCTGGATTGCCTTTGTTGACATCGAGAAGGCATTTGACATAAAGTGGGATATAATCTTCATAGTCCTCAGACACTTAAAGGTAGACTATAGGGGTAGAAGAATTTTCCTGAAATTCTACTAGAACTAGCGAGCTCTCAGGATAGAATCCAACCAAAAATATAGAAAGGTGTTAGACACCTTTATCCCCACTGCTGTTCAACTTGTATGTACAATACGCGATTAAGGTGTTCATGAAAACCAGCAACAATATAATAATAATAATTAATGACGTATGTTATAAAATTATCCGTTTTGCAGATGACATTGCACTTTTAGGAATCAACGAGGAAGAACTACGGAATGCATTTCATGAAATGAACATGACCCTAAATAATAAATGCGACATGGCGATAAATAAAGAGAAAACAAAAGTGATGAAATGTTCCACAACTGGAAAGGTTGAGGTATTTCTGGCAGTAGGAAGCTAGTGCAAGTTGATTCCTTTAAATATCTTAGGAGCTCTATTACATCAGATTGGAGGTGCACTGGTGATGTAAAAAAGTAGAATTGCACAAGCAAAAGGAGCATTTTTTGTTAAAAGATCCTTCTGGCATCCAGAAACCTGTCCCTGGAAACCAGGAAGAAATTTATAAAAAGTTTCAACTGGATCGGAAACCTGGAATTTTGGGGAAAGTGGAGACAAGCTGTCTTGAAACGTGTTGAAGGAAGGCGCTAAGAATACCATAGGCGGAAAGAGTACTTAATGATAAGGTTTGGAGGGCAGTGGGTGAAAAAATGTCATTGATTGGACCCATTGTAGAACAGAGAAGCAATATGGTTGGTCACCTGATACTACATTCAAAATGTTTCACCACCCTGATCGAGGGAATGGCCGAGGGGCGTAGTGGGAAGGGAAGGGCCAGGTAGGAGTACATGGATGGGGAAAAGAAAGAAGAAGGAGGCTGTCTACGGAAAGACAGAAATTGTAAGCCCACCAACCTGGGTTGAAGAGAATAAGAAGAAAAAGAAGAAGAAGAAACGTGACAGATTTGCATTTAATTTATTTTGTATTCATTAAGAATACATATTAATTACCGTGCGTTGGTTTAAGAAATCATTATTTACTATCAGTAACTTAATTATAAATCGATTAATCGATGGATGTGTAACTTGCATTCTTTCAGTAACACTGATTTAAATACGCGATTTCCATAGCAAATTTCAGGCACTAACCACATAATATCCACGGGGGACAAATTAATATTGCAACTCGATTATTGCAACTCAAGAGACAAAATTAATAAACGAGTTTTAATATTACAAGGTAAAATTAGATGATTATCAACGTCTAATAATAATCGAAAATCTCTTACTATTCATTTAATGCGATTTGTTTATGAAGTATTAAATTAATATTAGTACCAAATTCAGCATTTATTCAACATTCATAATTAAAAATCTAAATATTCATAGGATCGATTCCAGTACTTTCTGATACTAAAAATTTTTATTTTACTTATCCGATTTGTTAATAAACATAATGAATGAACTGAATAAAAGTTCAAGTTATTGCTTGTAACTGAGTTCAAATACATTCAATTAATTGTCCTTCTGGAATGTAATAGTTAATCATATTATTAAAAAGCAAGTTAAACATAATATAACCAACAACAGTAAGAATAAATAATTATGTATTAAAATTTTTGATTGATTAATTGATTAATTGAATTAATTTGATTAATTAATTTAATCAAAAATGTTAATGAATTGATAATTAGTGAAGATAATAATATAGTCACTTAATGCGAGATCAGATGGAGGTAGCTAATAATAAATTTAACTGATTAATCTTAATAAGCAAAATATTTAGTAGACTATGAAACTGAAAGATGTATTCCATTTTTTGAAAAGTACCTCAAAGTTGTCTATGGAACGTCTACTACAGACCTTTTCGGGTTTTCTTAGACGTCTTCGTCAGACGGTTCTAACACAATGAGACTTATCAAGCCAAACTATGTCAAGCAAGCAGGAAATAGGGAACCAATACAGTAGACAATTTATCCCATCCGCTTCCTGCCCAGATGAGTATAACGTTGCACGACGTTGCCATACCAGCATGACTGCGGTTAATTATATCTATTCAAGATATTTATAAACGACAGTATTATGTGTTCTAAAAATACAATTAAATAATAACTGTCCGAAAAGACAGTCAATTGAAAAAAACAGTTTAATACAACCGTTATCTACTCTGCCCGTTACTGAGGGAATGCCCTACTAATTCTTCAAAGATTTTTCTTCAGAAGAGATCCTGACTATAGTTCACTGTTCAACACAACACATAACCACGCCACCCCACCACTTTGCAAATGGCCATCACGCTTGTTAGCGTCAAATCTAACCATCTTCTCGCCTAGCCAAATGTCCTGCCCACCTCCATTTTATTACCTTAGTACTGCATAAGACACCATGTACTTCAACATGACAACTAATTTGTTTCCCTACGTCTTCAGTGCTATTGATCAACTGCAATTCCTACTTATCTATGGTTCACTGTGGTCTTCGAAATTTTGTTATATTTTCTGTCCTTATTGTATAAGAGCACACTGTAATTCTGTAACAGAGCACATTGTATTGTTCTCCTTGCAGTAAAACAATTCACTCTGAGCTTATACAGCTGACGATTTCGGGCAATGTTTAGTATTTTCTGACACGTCTTTGCCGAAAATATCCTTTAGTATTCTGAGATTAATTTCCATATATATTCTTACATTTCGCTAGTTACTATACTTTTTAAAAGTTGATAACTCGACCTACGTCAACGCCGCTTTTGCCGAGTTCAGATTTAGTGAACTTTAATGTCACCATCACGTTCGCGCGTAGCAGCAAAAAGCGAGCCGCCTCTTATGCACACAAGCTCGCTACATACCGGTATATCATACATAGATCACAAGGTATTTTATTATCGTCAATATTATTACTATTTGATTTGTGTTAGAATGAAAAATTATATTGTTGGTGGTTAAAGAGAAATAAGGAAACTTATTGTTATTGTGTTTAGAGTTTACAGGATGACGTCTACTTAGATGGAATATAGGCTATATATATTGCGATATATACAGGTGTCACATAGAATAAGTAGTCGGTAAACTGTGTACTGGAATGCAGTCGGATTTATTCATGATTTTATTACAAATAACACTACTTTGAATTTATACAGTTTATGTGAAAAATAACAAAACTAATTACCCTGTCTATGTTGAGCTGAATATAAATTAAAATAAACTCTTATCTCTTGTATAATCTAAATAAATTAAATCTTTTCCAAAGTTCTTTTGTCTCTTACAATTACAAATATTTTAATTTATTACTTATTCTACTGTCTTTGTTTGACGAGTTTTTATTATATTTTATATTTAAAAAGTCCACTTCCCTTTTAAGAAGAATATAGATCGCCGAGATATTGATGCTCCAGTCTGGATACAGACGTGGGTCGTTCAATCTGGATACAGGTGTGGGTTGCTTCAATCTGGATACTGATGTGACTTCTTTCTGGTGTCCGGCGTTCAGGGTCATTTTCGGGTTAAACGAATTCTATAAATCCAGTCGACTTGAAGTGTCTTTTTATACCTATGCGGAAATCTTCTACTTTCCGGAACTAGCACTTTTTTAAATTTACGATTGAGCAGCAGCTGGCGGAAGTTTTTAACTGTGTTTGTAACGACTAGGAGACCAAGCAACCTACAACAACACGTCCACACGTTTGCGATTTCACAGACAGACTAACTGTTCAACAAGAAATTAGAATTCAAAATGAAAATTTACCCTAATTCTCATACTCTGATTGGTTAATCGTAACGCTTCCCTTCTTCTGTGGCCAAGAATAGTAACTATAATAGTTAACTATAATTGCATCAGACTGTTTGAAAGCAATTCGCGACCTGTCCAAAAAACCAGTGTATATTTACGACCTATTTTATGAGCCATAAAACATTCTTTATTAAAATACTCATAATTCGGTTTTCTAATTTTCTAACAATTATTCATATTTGATTGGTCATTTCATTAGGCGCATTTTGGTACAAGTCTCATCTCAAAATTCCACATAAAACAAAAATTATTTAATTTAATATGTTTTGTTTATTATTATTAAACATTATCGTATAATAATTAAATATTCTCTCACATGCGCACTCACCACATGCTACGCATCTTTTCGCACCATTTCACAACATTAACAGTTTTTTAACGTCTAAAAATACTTAAAACTAACAATTTGAACATGTCTCTTATCGGCTAACAATGTCCAAACCTGCAGTCTTTACTTACACAAATATTCCTTTTAACATGCTATCATATGCTTTGAGTCCCGTAATATTTATTTTATATGCATATTCTACTAATTGCAATACATATATACATACGTAGAGAGAGAGAGAGAGAGAGAGAGAGAGAGAGAGAGAGAGAGAGTTGTGTGTTTATGATAAATTGTAATAAGTGTCAGTATTATATGATTTATTTTCCTTGTTATTTTAATATAATATCGTACATTTAATGTTAGTATACGTTTTAATCCGTAATATAATTACCATGCCTTTTTAAATATTGAGTTTTGTCACGGCATTAAATAAGATTTATTTCAGTTTCTGTTTCAAAGCAGCTTTGATAAATGTTAGGTATATTTAGTGACTTTGAGTTAAACGGTTGTAGGAAATGCACGGAACATTCACCGTTGCTCTCCTGTATGGTTTGGATACAGTTATGATTATGAATATATTACCTAACAACAAGTTATCGTCCGACGTCAACAGAGTTTTATTTACAAATCAAAAGAATTCTCTATCAAATCATTGCCAATATTTTCACTGTTAAACAGATTATAGAGAAAAGGAGAGAACAAAAATTTAGAGACGCATGTACTATTCGTAGATTATTCCAAATTTTTTGACAAAGTATCAAGGTCGATACTGTGGAGAGTTTTAGAAAATAGAGGTATTCCATTACATTTAATACAAGTGATCAAGACCATGTTTCTAGGGGCCAGGATAAAAATAAAGCAACAGAACCCCAGCAAAATAAATGGACGCGTTAGACAAGGTTGCCCTTTATCAGTCGATCTTTTTAACCTGTTTTGGATAGAATTGTTAGGATTTGGCTTAACAGTGTAAATGGAGGAATCAGAGTTGCGGGCAAAATGCTTAAGACTCTGATGTTTGCAGATGATCAGATTTTATTGGCCAAAAATGAAAATGACTTCCAGAGTATGCTCCACTTTGACATAACATTGCGAAAGAATTTAATAAGAAAATGTATGACAAAAAAACAAAATGTATGGCTTTTAAAGGAACATGCTCATTTAAATTTAAAATTGTTTTGGATGGTAAAATTATAGAGCAAGTCTCAGAATTTAACTATTTAGCCTGTAAGCTCTCATATAATAACGAAGAAGATATTAATGGGATAATTAATAAATTTAACCAAACAACAGGAACCCTCCGACGTCCTCTAAAACATAAGGCAAGTAAATAGTCCGTAATAAAATTGCACAAATTCAAGCCAGTTCCTATCCTTACTATGGCTCAGAAACATCGACAACGTCTGCCAGACAAATATCAAGAATTCAGGTTACATAAATGACAGATTTCCCAAGGTAGTCTTTATTGTATCAGTCGAAAGGGAAGAGAAGCCTGGGAAGACCCAAGAAGAGATGGTCCGACCATTTTGGAGCCGGAACAGACTAAACAGTCTAAGCCGTGACGAAGAAGAAGAAGAAGAAAAGAATTCTCACTCGCCTACCCCTATGGGTTCCTTGTACCTCATTTTGCGAGTTAAAATGGAATCAGTTAGCACTGAGTGTTTCCTGTTATGTGAACCCAAAAGTGTGACACATCCTCTAGAAAATAAGCCGAAATAACAAGTTCTTTCCTAATGTAAGTTGCCATCCTTTACTACTAAGTCGTCATCGTGGTCTTTATGAATCACCTAGACGCAATAAGTTCGCAGTTACCGATAGAAGCACATCAATTTCTGTTCTTTATGCACGCGTATTTGTAATTATGTTAGATGCATACACATGACATTTAAACTTACAAAATAATTTTAAAATTTATTATTGCAAAATGTTTAAATAATTATAAAAACACGTAATTGCAATTATAGTAAATTGTAATTATAATAGATCTTTCAAAGGCATACAAGAGTTGATGAGACAGTTAGGAAAATTTTTGAATTTCCCGTATTAGAAATGTCCGATTTAAAAACTGATAACATTTGCTGTGTAAACACGTTTAAATTTTCATAACATTGAGTGCCTAGTTTAGACCTGATAGCTAAGTCAGCGTTTTTTCAGCATTTTACAATACAAATCAAAGAACTTTCATTAAATTTGTTGTATATACAATGAGAAAAATGCTCTAACGTGGTGAAAACTTTACAGAAGGAGTTTTTTGGGATAGAATTCATGAACGAAGGACTTCCTAATGTACAAACGCTTCCACGATGGCCATGGATCAGCTGAAGACGATGATAGTAAGATCTATGACGTGTATTACGTTCTATGAATTCTTACCATTATTAAAGAAAAAGATACTAAGGTTAATAAAGAGTATTACTTTAGCACTTTATGTACTACTTGTCGGTTGTATGAAGCTATTTGTATAAACAGCCATATAGGGTTATTTGGCCTATTTGTAGCCTATAGGGATTAGGCCCTAGTTGTCCTGTTCCAGAATCCATATCCTCCTCGGTCTACCAACATCCCATTCTCATTTGGTTCATTTCAAGGCTGCCACTGATAATCGGTTATTTGGCACACACACACACACACATATTGCAACGTTACAAGTATTATAAAAAATTACACAAATACAATACCATGTACTCAACGCAACTATGAAGTGTATCACACCGGCCAGGTTGCAGGATTGTTTTTATTCTCGTTGCGTCAAGTATATGTAGTTGCACAATAAAAAAATAATTTTCAAAGAGGGGTGAGATGTTGATGACATGAAATAATTAATTAAAACCGTTTCAAAATAATCATTCTCTGATTTATTAATATTAATAGAAAATATGCAAATATTAAAATTTCGAATTATAAAAAATAAAAAATATTCTCTTTTATAAATTTACAAAAAATACAATATAACCTTCTATGCTGTTCATGACATATAAACATAAACAACCATATAATCTTACTAGCTAAACAGACATGTTAAACAAATTATCTAAACACTTTTTATTTCAGTGTGTCTGACTTTGACACAAATTTTAAATAATAATAGCAACTCATTTACAAAGAAAAATAATATTAAATCTCAAGAATAAAACTAATTGTTGCTATAAACAAAAACAATACATTTACTTCCAACCTATTATTTATTTCTACTGACACACCCACATTTTAACATACAACAGAAGATTAGTATTCTTCGTATTGTTTAAATTAGCAGCCATCCTTACTATTTCTTTTATGAATTTGCTAACTGCTATAATTTTTTTATTGTTCGACTAAGCTTTTCGTCATTACTGACATCTTCAGGTCTTAAACAACCTGAGACCTGAGGTTGTTTAAGACCTGAAATGTCAGTAATGACGAAAAGCTTAGTCGAACAATAAAAAAATTATAGCAGTTAGCAAATTCATAAAAAAAAAAATAGAAGATTAGTATTTTTAAATTTTCTTGTTAAATTAAATTATTTATTTAACTACCATTTAAATTTATGTACAGTGATCATATTTAAAACTTTAAGTCTTTACTGTTCATATATAAGTTTCTTTTTAAGAGTTCTTTTCACAAACAAAAATTATAATTGTTTATTCATCACCTGCGTACTCCCGACGTTACAGTTGCGTGTGTGTGTGTGTCCTGAGAATTTGATGATAATGATTATGCTGATGCTGTGTTCTCTGTCTCTACGGTTTGTTGTTTGTGATGGTCCAGAGTTCCTCCATAAGTCTTGGTGTGTGTGGTAAAGATGTTCGATCGGACGGCAGACCAGCAGCGTGACGTTGTGTGAAGATATTTTCAATCTGAGATCGCCCCAAAATTCCGGTGGTATTTATACTGGACGGCGATCTGACAAGTCCAGGACTGTTTTCGACCTGTTATATATTGTCACTTCGTGCAAAGCGTCCTTTTAATTACAAATCACTTTTTGGTTCATTTTCGCGATTTCGTAAACATACTCGTACCACGAGCGATATCATCGTTTGCGTAATTTTTTTCTGGTCACTCACATATAACACACTTATCAATTACTATTTAATTACACTAGTAATTAACATTAAATTACTTAGCGTCTTTATTATTGCACAGTTCTGCAAAAATTTTCCATCACCATATTCGTTAAAAATTCCTTAATGTAATGGTGTCTTTATAATTGGGGTGTGACGTGTTACGTATACGTTACAATTCGGGAACCTGGTTAATTGGCTCAGGTCAATTAAACAGGCTGCATTAATCTTTACAAAATCAAAAATACCTAATAAGTACACAAAGGTTAAATAGGCTCCCGTGAATTGAGGAGTATTGACAAGGGATTTGGTAGATATATTCACTCACCTTTTTGATAACCATAACATCTCTTTATTATATTTTCTTGAATAATACTTTAAATATGATTGTTATTTTGTTTGATTACATTAAACAAATAAATTACTCAAAAGTTGGGCATCAAATGCTCTTACGTCTTTTAACATGTTACTCTGGTGATCAAAATAAAATTATATATTTATTAACTACATCAAATACCTCGGATCCGGGTTTTAACTTTAGAATGCTCTACAATAAGTCAACATTATGCAAACTATTTGAATACTAGTTTGCTCAAATTTCGAATTACCTTTTACCTTTAACTATTATCAGATTACTATTTCATTATTGTAATTACAGACACTACTATGTTAACATTTACATTATTAGAATAAGTCTTTGCAAACAATATACTGCTTTTGTTGCCATTGTTAAAAATATAATGGTTTGGTTTCACCTTGATACAATGTGATCAGCGGCGGGTTCTCTTGTTGTTACTCTACAGTTGCGTTTCCTAGACGTTCTACGATGTCGTTCGGGTGTCTCCATTTATTTTGTAGATTCTTAGTTGCGAACATGACGAAAGGATGCTGTTACCTGAAGCTCGTGAATTTGTCGTTGTTACTTCACTCCTGATGTACGGTGTTCACTCTTTTACACTTTACATTTTACTTTTAACTGCACTAATGTTACTCTATAATGTTTGGATAGAACGTACCTTACAACTTAAACATTTCGTTTCCTTTTTTAAAAAGATGTGTCGGCTAAGTTAGTTACTTTTAGTTATTTCACTACAGTTCAACTACATAACTCGTTTTACTTTCACCACATTTCAATTACTTGTGGAGTCTGTCACCAAGAAATATTACGTTCAGTTACATCGCCATTAATTTTTTATATTTACACTTTATTTTACGACACATGGTAAAGCTGTTACCTTGTCGCTGATTCTCGCTCGACTGGGGTTGGTTATGCGGCAGTTAGTAGGGAGAGGGAGCTGTTCGCGCGGAGAGAGAAAAGTAGTTCGTACTTTATTATTATTATTATCATCATACTAATTAACTACTATTAATAATACTACATTTTCTTTATTGAGTTAGGTATTTTTATTATTATTATTATTATTATTACGTCTTTTTATTTAATTATCATAATTATTAATTTTCGCTTCAATACAGAGTAATTTTCATGTCAGTACTAGATTTTTACAAGTTGATACAGGCATATAAGCACACAGGGAAGGGTTAAATGTTAAGGGGTGTTATCGCAATTTTATTATAGAATTCTTTTAGGTTTTAAAACTATTTATTTTGGGTATTATGGCGGGGTTACATTATCATTTACTTTAGGGGTTTAGTTCTGTTTTAATGTGAGATTTTAAATTATTTTAAATTTCTTTTATTTCATTTTTTTCTCTTTTAAAATCGTCACATACTCCTCCTCTTAAGCCTCAGACTCCGGTTTATTTGTTTAGGAATGTACCGGGAGTATGTTTGGGGATTTCTGTGTTAAAATTTAATTTAGTACACGATTTGTTTTCTCTACATCTCTTAAAATAATTTTGTTCATTTAAATGTTCTCCTCCGTGAAATTCCCTTTATCTCACTTCTTACCATGCTAATTTATATTTTAATTCTTAATACTAATTTCCCTAATTATCCGTAACTCACAATATCGTGGCCCGACTGATTACATTTTGCATACTCTAACTCTAGTAGTTAGTTTTCTGCACTTTCTTTAACTCTTGTAAAGAACTTTCTTTAACCCTTGTAAAGAATTTTTCAGTGCGGCGCCGTTGTGACTTGTTACGTTACCTATATATAATTCTTAATTCTACTACAGAAATCTAAAGCCAATCCCATACTTGACCTTAGATTCATTCTTATCCTAATTTCTTATTCTACTGAGAGAATCGGAATTTCACGAAGATAATAATTTTTGTTTTTAAATGATCAGCTGTAATACATAAACAAAAGGGGGCAAACACTTTACTTTCAACGATCAGCTGTTACTGTGGAATGTGGGTCAAACTAGTTTTCTTCAAACAATGGCATTGTTTACGCGTCCGAAGGGGGAAGTTAGTCAACTCGAGGGTGTATATATCTCTATTGTTCCATTTAACAATAGCTGGCGGCTAGAGAATTATTTTCAAGCAGGACACAACCGGGTTTTTACATTATTCACACATACTATTCATTTCTTTTTTCTTATCTCACTAATACACTTTTATAATTATAATTATACTAACGTGTTATAATAATTTACGATCTTATTAAACCTTTTATTTTAAATGACTTATTATTTATTATTATTACTTTTGTCTGATTTAAGAGACGGTTTCTTTTTTGTTTCGAACTCGTTTATTTACTTCGGGAAGCATCATTCCATAAAATTAATCAGTACACTTGTTTTATTTAGTCAGTAGTTCATATAACTCATCGTGTCAATAGAAACACGAATTACACATTTATGCAGGCTAGTACAGGAAAACTACAGGTCTTAAATTGTCGCAAAATTGACGTGTTAGAGACTGAATACTTTGACACGTACATACATGAATTGGTATAATACAATCTAATCTTTTCCCGTATAATCATATACGAGTATGTGCGTAATCTCACACAAAATATACACTTATAAATATCGTCCATATTATTCATATATGCTACTTAGAAAAAGGCTAAGTACAATTTCCTCTAAGTACAATGTAAGTACAATATACTACTTTTACATACAATTTCCTAACTGAGTGCATAGATATACAGAATAGAGTATTTTATAATTGACACTAAGTACATTAACCATTTACACAAAATGAAACAAAAAAAACAGTGGCGCATTTTAATAATAAAATTATTTACTTGTTTTTTTTTTTATTCGATTTAATTTTCAAGGTGTGTCTGAAATCTTTTGTTACTGGACAAGGGGTCACACACTTTGTAATACAATAGGGGGAGGTGATGTATTGTCTACTTGAGGTGGCAGAGCGTAACAAAGGGGTAGTTTGGTACAAGCGGGAACAGGTCATTTTCTTGTCTGAGATTGTCGTTAAACAGACAAGTTGGGGAATGCATTTTTAAACAGGTTTTACCCTAGGCTTACAATGTTTAAATAATTATTATATTATATTTAAATATCCTTACCTTATATATCATGGTTATTATATTATATTATATTATTACACCACATAATGATTATAAAAACACACTATCCTAATTCTGAATTTACTTACTTCAATTCTTCCTTTTGCGTATTTTAAATTAACATTCATAGAGTGAATAATTCTACCACATATTAAATGACAAACACAGGGCATTTTATCTTGCTAATTATCATTTATTCATTAATTAAGCAGAGTGGCGCATTTGTAACGTTTTACCTACGTTACAATTCGGGAACCTGGTTAATTGGCTCAGGTCAATTAAACAGGCTGCATTAATCTTTACAAAATCAAAAATACCTAATAAGTACACAAAGGTTAAATAGGCTCCCGTGAATTGAGGAGTATTGACAAGGGATTTGGTAGATATATTCACTCACCTTTTTGATAACCATAACATCTCTTTATTATATTTTCTTGAATAATACTTTAAATATGATTGTTATTTTGTTTGATTACATTAAACAAATAAATTACTCAAAAGTTGGGCATCAAATGCTCTTACGTCTTTTAACATGTTACTCTGGTGATCAAAATAAAATTATATATTTATTAACTACATCAAATACCTTGGATCCGGGTTTTAACATTAGAATGCTCTACAATAAGTCAACATTATGCAAACTATTTGAATACTAGTTTGCTCAAATTTCGAATTACCTTTTACCTTTAACTATTATCAGATTACTATTTCATTATTGTAATTACAGACACTACTATGTTAACATTTACATTATTAGAATAAGTCTTTGCAAACAATATACTGCTTTTGTTGCCATTGTTAAAAATATAATGGTTTGGTTTCACCTTGATACAATGTGATCAGCGGCGGGTTCTCTTGTTGTTACTCTACAGTTGCGTTTCCTAGACGTTCTACGATGTCGTTCGGGTGTCTCCATTTATTTTGTAGATTCTTAGTTGCGAACATGACGAAAGGATGCTGTTACCTGAAGCTCGTGAATTTGTCGTTGTTACTTCACTCCTGATGTACGGTGTTCACTCTTTTACACTTTACATTTTACTTTTAACTGCACTAATGTTACTCTATAATGTTTGGATAGAACGTACCTTACAACTTAAACATTTCGTTTCCTTTTTTAAAAAGATGTGTCGGCTAAGTTAGTTACTTTTAGTTATTTCACTACAGTTCAACTACATAACTCGTTTTACTTTCACCACATTTCAATTACTTGTGGAGTCTGTCACCAAGAAATATTACGTTCAGTTACATCGCCATTAATTTTTTATATTTACACTTTATTTTACGACACATGGTAAAGCTGTTACCTTGTCGCTGATTCTCGCTCGACTGGGGTTGGTTATGCGGCAGTTAGTAGGGAGAGGGAGCTGTTCGCGCGGAGAGAGAAAAGTAGTTCGTACTTTATTATTATTATTATCATCATACTAATTAACTACTATTAATAATACTACATTTTCTTTATTGAGTTAGGTATTTTTATTATTATTATTATTATTATTACGTCTTTTTATTTAATTATCATAATTATTAATTTTCGCTTCAATACAGAGTAATTTTCATGTCAGTACTAGATTTTTACAAGTTGATACAGGCATATAAGCACACAGGGAAGGGTTAAATGTTAAGGGGTGTTATCGCAATTTTATTATAGAATTCTTTTAGGTTTTAAAACTATTTATTTTGGGTATTATGGCGGGGTTACATTATCATTTACTTTAGGGGTTTAGTTCTGTTTTAAAGTGAGATTTTAAATTATTTTAAATTTCTTTTATTTCATTTTTTTCTCTTTTAAAATCGTCACAGGGGTAAGTCTTTGTTCACAGGTTTAAAACGTATTAATTAGTTTATTTTTATCCGGTTAAAACCTGATTACAGACAAACTACTAATTCGTATGCATCACCCCATCTTTGCATGTCCGAGCTGGCTTCACTCACACAAACACACAAGCGCTGTACTCACTCGCGGGGCAGGTGAACGCTTTCTGATAATTCTTATCAGTTTTTATATTTATTGTGATTATCATTATGATTATCGTTCAATCGATACTTACTGTGCGTACCCTTGTCGCGTGTGATTTGTTTCAATCGTGTTACCTTTTTAACTTGTTTTATTTGTGTGTGAGTGTAACCACTACTTTGGATACATCCGCTAGCACGGTACGTTTGTTTAATTAAATGTATTTTACATTCTTCCTTAGAGTTAATTATTGTTTTAGAATTATCATCAGTAATTATGCAAGTCTGTTCTCTCTTACTTTCAATTACAATTGTTTGTTCAGAAACCATCATTTCACATATTTGTTTCGATTGCTTAACAATTCTTTCACATACATTTTCTGTGATAGTCTCAATATGTGAGTTGGTATCACCAACCTTTTCTGTTAATTCTTTTAGCCTCTCCGTAATTTTTATGGTGTCCTGTTTAAAATTTTCAGCCTGTTGTTCTAATTTATTATTAAAATTTTCAGTCTGTTGTTCTAATTTGTTTTCTAAACTTTCAGTTTGTTCTTTAAGTTTAGCATTCAAATTTTCTGTCTGTTTTGTAACTACTTCGTCCATCATGGCCCACATCATTTTTCGAAAGGCCTCCATATCCAAATTTCCTGGAGTCGTCATGTTGAATTATTTTTGTACTTAAATATTTATTTATAATTTATTATTATTAGTGAACCGTATGCAAGCTTTTATTTATTTATCGTTGAACTGTTATTATATATTTATTTTTATTTAATCATGTTACAATTACACCTGTTTATTTTGTTGAGCGCCAGTTGTGTTTTAGTACACAACAATTAACATAACGTACAGTTAATGTTCAATATAAAGAATTATTACATATAATATATTTTTCATTTAACACACTTTTATTTTTAGAGCAACCATTTAACTACAAAATTTCTAATAGTTAAATGGTGGGGATCGGGCCACACGTTCATGTGCGCCAAAATTATACAACAAATTTAATTTTGTAATTTTAAATTTGTGTGGCCCCACGATCTTGGAGCGCCAAAATTATACAACGTTACATATACATGTGGGCATGTCAGGCCTCACGTTCAAGGGATACAAAATTATACAACGAATTTATATGTAAATTCGATATACAGTAATTCATGCAGGTTGTATAATTATACCAGGTGTATTTATAATAAGAATATTTTTATTTATCAATATTTAAAACTCATATTTATTATTTATTCATTATTATAAATATTCATAAACATCATTAATAATTGTCGGTCACGATATTTCTCATTATTGAATGTTTATATCTTATGATATGCAACATCACACATATTTAAAAAAAATCTCTTATATCTAAACATGTTAATAATCTTATATCTATACATGTTAAATAATTGGTTTATTAATTTATTATAAAATTAAAATATTTTTATATTGAAATAAATTGTCTTATCTCAGATCTGACCTCTACTCGCTCAGTCTATACCATGTTTAAAATTCAATTTAAATTTATATTAATTTCTTGTAGACTGGCCTTTGTTTTAATATTCAACTTTAAATTAATCTTTCTATACTTCAAATATCTAATCACTTTACTATCGATTTTGATAATAAACTCTACTCTCTTTACTTTAAATTCTCTTTCATTTATTAATGCTTTTATATATATGCGATAGCTCATTCTTACGACTAAACATTTATTTACATTTTAACATATTATTACTAAGTATAAACTTTTCTTTGTTTTAATTTACTGTCTTTTGAAATCGTCTTTATGAGCTCTTTTTGTTTTACAAATCATTTAAAATGCATTACGCATGTCACCTCGATTTCTGATGATCTTACCACTGTTGTCCGGGGTCCAGCGATGTCCAGAGTTAGTTTTCCATTCCTCTTGTCCTGGCGTGGTCCTGGATACGTCTAGAGTCCAGCGTCGTTCTACGGCAGCATGTTGCTGGATATGTCTAGAGTCCAGCGTCGCTCTACAGCAGCATGTGTTCCTGGATACGTCTAGAGTCTAGCGTCGTTCTACGGCAGCATGTGTTCCTGGGTACGTCTAGAGTCCAGCGTCGCTCTACAGCAGCTTTCCCGTATATACTCTTGGTAGACTTACTATTGCTGTATTTTCTTTTTGCGTAATATTGTCGTGAATTTAACGAACGTTATTTCGTTTGTTACTGCGACTTGTAATAGAATAAAAATAAACTGTTTTGCCGACGGACAGCATGTTCGGCTGCAACTGTGTCGAATTTATACCCTCTCGAGATTCCGCGCCAGTCGGCTCCAAAATCGTCCTGTCGATACATGCATATCTCGTGACAGCCCCCACTCCCGAACCTTTTCATCTATTTGCAATTATTAGCAAATAGCAATGTTTTGGACGGAATCGAGATAGCACAAATCATAGCTAATTCGATTAAGCACTCACTATATTAATTTGAGCGTCTTAGGGTAATTTGCGTATTTTTTAGCACGTTTATTTTGCACTGTCTTCGCCTAACGTGTTCTATTAACGTCATCTTTTCTTACTGGGGATAACTATAAATTTTACACACACTTTGGTGCCTTTGGTTTGATCATACACTAATTAGTTTTCGCTCAGTGAATTAAAATAATTATTTATTTAATTACTTGGGGCGGGTTGCTGAGATTCCTGTCTTTGCCTGCATCACTAACACACACAAGATACACGTGTAGACACATACAATTGAGCAGGTGTTCACCGCGTGTCAGAACAGGTTAATCTCTCCCCTAATCTAACAACGAAATATTTTTGCAATCTCAGACCTGTCCATTTACCCGTAACTTATACAAATTATACAAAATTTATATTTATTTAAATTAATGCCTAATACAGCGTATGGCTGTATCGTTGCAATATATATATATATATATATATATATATATATATATATATATATATATTCCGCAACAAATATAACTATATGTTTCTGTATGTTCCGAATAGAAAAAATATAACATCTTGAGGTAATATAAACATAAATTTTAAATTACTTTATATATATCAAGAAACGAACTGTAGCAGAAAGTGAATGAATATATATTGTAACGTATCTTTTTATACCGGCGTTACTATTTTTTATTTATTGTAAAAATTTTATTATTTATTTTATCTATTTGCTTATTCTGAATTCCGGTTAAAATATTATTTGCTTAGATTCTGTTTATGTTTAATCTCCGTTGACGAATATTCCGCACTTCACTTACCAAGTATCTTGTCAGTTAGTCTTGCAGGTGTTGACGATCACTGATGTTACTTACTGATGGAGTCAGTCACTTTCAACTGTAATGTCACCTGTATTTTATTAAATGAGTACCTGAAAAGTTTTATTATTTCTGATAAATGATGCTCGTCAACTAAGTTTTTGTAAACAAATAAAAGAATGGTTTATTCACAATTAGATTTTGTTTTAAAGTATCCACAATTATTTTGAATAATCGGCTGCTGGCCTTGCATTTACATTAAATTCTTAGATTTGTAATGAGCAATCTCAATCTCAGGGTATTTGGTTATAATTAAAATTAAATCAACATCATTTAATCCTTAATTAACTTTAATAGGTTATGGGTTCTTGTTGTCTGCAAGATACAAGAAAACAGATACAAACAAAGGTTACAATCTGTAAACTCAACACGGTTATGGTTGAACAAAAAATAATTGATAATTAATTAGTCTGTAGACAAATAATATGTTTGGATGTTACCAACATTCATTCCACCTGAAAAGTGTGGTAAACATGAAGCACATAATGGTTAAAGTATGTTCAATTTATATATGCACTTAATTCGGCATGGGTAGTTCAATCCCATATAAATAAAAATATTAAATGTATTTTTTAACAATTTGGACTATATCCATTTATACCATAATTCTTATTAATCATATTAAAAAATGTGAACTTCAGTCCTGTTATGACTAGGACATTTAAATAGATTAGGTTGACCTTGATGTCGTTACATATGATAATTGTTCTTGAATTACAGAACCAAAATATTTAAAAGGAAATTAAATCTGATTATTCATCATTAAAATTTGTATACAAGGTTCGAAATCCCTTGTTGTTACTTGTTATTAGTTAATTAGCAACATTAGAAAGCGTATATGCTTTCGTAACAAACGTTTATATATTAGGTAAACAAGTTTTAATTATCATGATAAAAATTTAAAAAGAATAAATTAATTGTCTCGAGGTTCTTGCCACTATTGTTTATTGTGATAACGTGCAAAATTAATCATGACGATTTTAGTCATCATCGTTCATGTCATTATCTAAAAATGTCAAACACCATACTCCCTTGTAATTCACTTTTTCCATTAAAATTCATAAATTCACTTCGCGAGATTATACTGGATTATACACTGTATAATCAATGTCGCACTGTTATTATTAGGTTAATTCTTCTGATATTACAAATAATTCGCACTGATAAAAAAGGTTATCTTACATAACTCTACTGGTTTGTTTATACCCGCATAGGTGATATCGCGAGTTCGACGTACTTATTCTGTCTTCTGGCTGGCGACGCGCAGTCTATCAGTTACAACAATAATAATTCCTTCATACATGGCCGGCTTGGGATGATCTATGGAAATCGTACACACTCCCCAATGATTTATTCGATTCTTATTGGTCCAAAAATTACGTAATCCATTCTAATGAGTGAGCTTACTCCCGTTTTTTGGTTTTGAGAGTATATCGCTAAGGCGTCTCTTTTTCCACAATTTACACATGATTTCTTAAAACTAATTTAACACTCTTACACTACTATTTACAAAAGATATGACCAGACCATGCACTTGCATTTACATTACTGATTATTTTAAGTCCTTACAAGGCATGTCTGTGTGTTATATTAACGAATCTGCAGTTTTTCGTTATTTTTTCTTATTTTATTTACAAGAAGCATTTATTTGTCATTATTCGGTTTGTATATGCTGTACATTGATCATCTTTATCCTTAGATGTACTTGCATTAAAATTATAATTGTTATTTTTGTCTTAATACAATGATTTGCCAGTTTTAGGTTTAAGCTCTTATGGCCTATGTTTGGGATTGTTTTAATTACATATTTATTTCTACGATTCGCCCACTCTGGTTATTTCTTTTGTTAAATAAATCTTATGACATGTCTTTTATATGTTTTGTACACCTCAGATTTTGTGTACACTGCAGATATTTCTTATTTTGAATGTTTTTATCTAAGTAGGTCATTGGCCTAGATATAGGTCATTCTCAAAATTGCAAATAATTAACTTAGTTTTATGTTTTATTGCCTCATACTTGATAGTTATCGTTATTGGATAAGACTGATTATTGTCTTATGTTGGAATTTTCCTAATATACAGGTTTTACCTTGATTGAAGTGTTTTTACTTCTTACAGTTAGTGTGATCAGACACTTGCATGAATTTATATTTATTCTGACTTGCTTGTCATCTTATATCATTAGTAATACCCAGTAATAGTAGTAACAGGAGTTATTTGACCTTTCTGTACAATAGGTTTTTCCTGGTTAATTAAATTAAAGTGGTTTTGTGGTGTTTTGTGTGTGTACACTTTTGCTGTCTCTGTCAGTCGCATGTATTTACACTTTATATGCACTAATAACACTCTTAATCTAATTACATTTAATACTGGGATTACCTCTATAATGTCTTTTCTCATTGTGGTAATTTAATTACTAAACTTCAGGCTTTTACTACCACTTATTTGTATTTGCACATGGTTCTGTACCATATGTGAGGTTAGTTAGAACCCCTGTATGTTGACAACAATGCATTCATGCAAATTTACTGTCATTTCTATCTTTTGCTATAGTTATCAAGTTTCACCCACAGGTATCTGCACATTATGTCTTATCTGATCATTATTTATTATCTTACTCATTCTTATCTTGTTTATTTATAGAATAATCAGCTATTAATGCTGGTCTACTTAGCATGTCATTTGGGGTATTATGCATTGAGTTAATTTTGACTCTATTACCTTACTATTAGTTAGGTTTTATACAATCATTATGTCTTTCTCTTCTTTCATTATTATTGAGCATCTTTTTATATTTACAGGTCAGTGTCAAGTCACTAGTCATAGTTTGTTAGGTGTTTCACTATGTTTTAAGGTACTCCTTTGTAAACACTTTTCTTGACTTATATACACTTATTGTTCTGCCACTACTGGTTCTTCTTTCTTCATTTTCTTCTATCCTCTACTTCTGTCTTCTTAGTCCATGTGGGATCATAATAATTGGTGTTCTTGGGTCCTTGTTGGGATTATAGTATTCAGTATGCTTGGGTCCTTGTTGGGATCATAATAATTGGTGTGTTTATGTCCTTGTTGGGATTATAGTATTTGGTGTTTGTATCCTCTCACTTACCATCTATTAGGTCATTGGAGTTAAATCGTATTGTACTGTGATTTTATAAGTTTTCCTCTCTAGGTCTCTTGTTCTACTTTGAACTGTTGCTTTTATTATTACTTGTCTTTAGTTGATCGGATACGATCTTCCTCATATTGGTCACGCCGGTATACCTCTTGAGTACAACTTCTGCCTACGTTGGCTCTGGTATCCCGTCCGTAGTTGCTGCTACTGTACCGGTGTCCGTATGCGTTTAGGTCGGTACTTCGTCGTCCTTGATAATATGACCTGCCTCTCCCGTCATCTTCGGCCCTCACATAGTGTACCTGGCGATAGTTACGATTCTGGTTATTCCGATTTCTATTGTCGTTACTATTATTATTGAAATTTGGCCGGTTGTAGTTTGGGTTATTCGGCCTATAGGGTTGATGGTGTGGATTATTTGGCCGGTTGTATTGATTATGTTGGTTGTTTGGCCGATTGTTATTATTATAATTGTTGTTTGGTTGATTGACCGGATGGCTGTTATCTGGTATATTATACGACTCATTGGTGTGGTTGTTATTGTTATTACGGCTGTTATAGTTTGAGCGGTAATTGTTGTTATTGGAGTGGTTACCGTTCTGGAAGTTTCTGTTGTCACCCCTGTCGTCCCGTTGTCGACTTCTACGATAGTATCGCTCCCTTTCATAATCTTCTAACAGGGCTGCCATCGATTGTACTGTCTTGATCTGACTGCCGAGTCGCGCTCTGGAGACACCCTCTTCATAATGAAAGGCGAGTTTGGTGACCAAGCTCTCTTCAGGAATTTTCGGCTCCAGGTTCCTCGCTAGACAGACCTTCCCCAAAAAATAGGCGGTGAAAGTCGTCCCTCTGCTGGCATCATACCTGCCGAAACATATGTTATCTCGGACGATGTTCTGGGTTGCCTCTGACCAGTATTTTCCCTTAAACACAGCTTTGAATTCCTCGTAACTCGTGAGGTCGTATCTCGTTGCCGTCCACCAGTTGTCATTTATATCCCGGAATTACTCGTCCAGATATCCTCGGATGATTGTCCATCGATTCTCCAGAGTCTTTGCCAGCTGCTCACCAACTCTCTCCAGGAATTCCATCGGGTTACGCTTGTATTGTTTAAAATTGATGACCTCCCGGTTGTCCATGTGTTGGAATTGCGATATTATGGGTGGTCTGCTATTAATAATTTCCAACTCTTCTCTGATTTTGGCGATTTCCCGTTTCTGGATCTCTTCAATTTTATCCCGGTTGTGTTGACCTTCCCCGCGAACTTCGCTTACGGCGGTGTCGATATCCCGGCATTTCTCTCCGAAGTCCGTCCGTACTTGTTGCAGGCCCTCTTCGGTTCTTGTCCGTATCGATTCTATTTTAGTCTGGCTGTCTTCCTCAAAGTTGGTTATTCGGGAGTTAACATTTTCTGTGCTGTATTTCTTTACTGGCGTCCTCTAATCTGCCGTTAACCATGGTAATTTCTTGTCGAACTCCTGCCATCTCCTCCTCGATTTTCTTATTCATTTTTTCATAATTGTCTTCAATTTTCTTATTAATTTTCTCATTGTTCTCTGCTATCTTCTCGTTTAAGATCTCCATATTTCTCTGGCTGTCTTGCTTGAATTCGTCGATTTTTTCTTCCATGTTCTTATTATTTTCGTCCATCTGCTGGCTGAGTTTTTGGTTATCATCTTTTAATGATTCTATACTTTGGTTAGTTTTATTTAATTCACCCTTGAAATCTTTCAATTCTCCCTTGAAATCTTCTTTTCCGTCGTCAATTTTCTTGCCCAATGACTTTATATTTTTGTTGGTTTCTTCCGTTTTTTTATTCAAGGTTTCTTCCATCTTCTTCCGGTTATCTTCCATCATTATTCTCATCATTTCCATGAAATCTGCGTCCCCTGGTTGTGTGGGTTTCTCCGGTTGATTCTCTGGCTGCACGGGTTTGACTGGCTCCATGGGGGGTAACATTTGTTCGGCGTCCTCGATCGAAGTCACATCCTTGTCGCCCATGTCAATTTCTCGCTCAGCTTCCGCCGCACGTTTCTTCGAAGTAGCCCTTCGTTGCATCTTGTTACCGTATTGCAGCTGCCGCACGAAATTAGGTTAATTGATATTTAAATATTTATTTTATTTTATTTATTTATGAAATTATTGTTAATTTCGAGCCCTCAAGATGGGCGCCACGTTGTAACGTATCTTTTTACACCGGCGTTACTATTTTTTATTTATTGTTAAAAATTTTATTGTAGGTGCTTGTATGCTTTTTTGAAGTTGGTTAATGGACGTATTGGGTTGTTTAATTTGTGTATTTTTATCAGGCTATTCATTTTAGGTAATTCTGGATTATTATTTATATAGATGTGTGTATTTTTATTGTTGAATATGTTTTTAGCTGTTTTTATTAGTTTTATTGTTTGTTTAAGATATTTTTCTGTTGGGTCTTTATTTAGTTGTGTGCATTTATTATTGTTGATGAAGTCTTCAGTTTTTCTGATGTAGTCTGTTTTGTCAATAATTACTGTTGCTTGACTTTTGTCTGCTTTAGTTATTATTAAATTATTCTTCTTTACTTTATTTTTTTTCTTTTATTGTTTTATTGTTCTTCTTTGAAAGCACTCAACATAGTAAATACACAAAATACTAATATATACACCACAATCGCACACAATAACACCAATTTAAAGCACCAGAGACCAACAGGAAACTAAAGCAACAACCAGCCAACACATAAATACCCCACAAGGGTCAAAATTCGGAAGGCTGAAGATGCGAACACAAAGCTTCCCGAAACATGTTCCAAATAGGGAGAAAACATCTTGAGGTAAAGTCATTATAAAATATATACTATATATATATATATATATTAAACCCAACATATTGTAATGGTACATATAACACACCCAGAACCCAATGTATAACAAACGGATTAAAAGATATCCAAAACAAAATAATCAACAAAAGATGAACATGCAATCATGAACATAGAATGAATTATGACTAAAATAGGTAAATAAAATAAGTTATAATTAATAAGTAAATGTATAATTGAAGCAACGAAGACACGACTAAAGACAAGACCACGTACCCAATTACCCAATAGATCAGACAGTGAGAAGAAAACAACGACAACCATAACAAGAAGAAAGTTATTAAGTATGATAGAAGAATCAGTGCAATTAGGGAAAAGTCAAATCAAATCAGATACCTAAAAGAAATAATAAAGACAAGGATAACATAAACCATGAGAATAAAAAGTATTATTAATAATAAAAAGAAAATAAAAGTGATTTCAAAACTTGATTTAAAACCATAAGCTGTGACTTGACACTGACATAAACTTATTAGTAAAATGACTTCAATGACTTGATGGTACAAACAGAACTCAAAAATAAAATATTGATAGTAGAAATTAAGAGGGAGAGTGAATACAAGAATTGTAAATGTATAATTAAATAAAGTATAAAAATTACAACTAGATAATGTCCAAAGGACTAATAAAATTTGTGAAGTAGAAATAAAATTATCAAAGACAACTATTAGTCAATAATAAAGGTTGAGATAATAACAAAAAAGAAAAATAACCATAAACAATAAAAAATCAGCTTTAAGTAAAGGTAAATAATCATACAATATGTAAAAAACATAATCTCAGATGCAACCATTGTTGAGAACCCAAGATAGGACATAACCTAATCTGGCCAACAAGTTTCCAATGAAATAGTAAAAACAATAACTGGAATGATGTTAAATTAAAATGTATTGCAGTGTAAACTAACTAGAGACTATAAGGAGCATTCCATATACAAAAGTCATAGTATAAAGGAACTTGAGTACAGTATAAATGTAAATTAAGGTGACCAAGTGTACCACATAGAATGGGTACCTGGGACAGCAAAAATCACACACACAACTGTAATAAAAGAATAGGGACTCAACCCATGATATTAAATAAGACATAATAACGTTCATGTGAGGTAAATCAATGATTATTGCCATCAAATTAATAATAATAATGTAAATTATAAGTAAACCCTAACTGATACTAGATGCAAGAAGTTTAAGTAAATTCAAACAAATGTCAAAATATAAAAGCAGAACTAAACACTGCCAAGTATTAAAATTGCTATAAGAACACTGATATAAAATAAACGTAATAAAGAGATAAATGTGAAAAAATGCAAATAAGGAAAATTTAATACTCAAGTATACTGAAAAATAATCAGAGAAAATGTGATTAAAGTAAAATAAAACAATAATAGCTAATGTTGATACAATCAGAAATGGTAATGATAAGTTCATTATAGGTAGGCCACAACAAATATGGGTTACAAAACCCTAATATTATAAAATAATTAATAAACACTTAGAATGACAATAGACCAACAGTCTAGTCAAAGGAAAATAAATAATTAGGAGTAATAACTAAATAATGATATGAAAAAAAAACTATTGTACAGTATTGATAAGTAATCACGAAGGACAAAAGTGAAGAAAAATAGTGTATTAAATATAAGAATCTTTAATATAAGAAAGTGATAAAAACATAGAAAAATCTGGCAGTAGGCCTAAACGAAAGGTGACAATTTTAGCTAATTACCACCTAAAACTTTAACGAGGAGGGGCGATAGATAATGACTCAATAAGCATGATAATTAATGATCAAAAAATGAACAATGTAAATAGAATAAGTTAGAAAATAAGAGATGTAATTAGTTCGTAAGAAATTTATTTTATTAATCCTTAGCAGAACTATATGGTGAGGGTAGTCAAAATACTCGTGGGAAAAAGACAAAAACGATGAGAGTACTGAAAAAAATATCATTGCATGTATAAGTGAATCATTTAAATTATAAATAAAAGAATTAATTACAAGCCCGTCGGCGTACATGGGAAACCAGAAAACCAGAGCCTCCAACCCAGAGACTGACGCCAACCTATGCGGCTATTTTGCCGACATATACCGAGAGTACCCGAAAAATAGAACAATTAGCCAATCAGGGCCCGTTATTAATTACTAGGTACGGGATCTCGACACAGGTAAGACAGTCAGTTCATCTCAAGCTTCGACGCAGACTCCACGTTGGTCAGAATAACCAAAAAGTACTGAATCGACAAGCCGACAGCTGACGAAAGCGTTTAAACCTCGAAACACAAGGTTGTAGTTAGGTCGGGTATATGGGCAAGTGAAGTTTTATTTAATCAGTGACCTATAACGGAGTATGTGCGCATAGGAAGTGAACGAGGAATGAATTAATCAAATTTCATTTCATTCAAATAACAGAAGAAAATTTTGTGAATTAGTGATACGACTAGAACGACTTCATACGCAAGTATCAGTGACATAACAAAAATATTTTAAAATAGTAACCTACTAATTAAAGAACGCCATAAGCGAAATTAATTAATTAATATTATTGAATCAATAGCAATGTAACAGAAATTGGAATCTTATTTTAATTATTGAACTAAACCATTAAAAGTGAAATATTTAAGTAACAACAAACATAAAATTTTTATAATTAATTCAAGGGACTTGTCTAATTCAAAGACATTAAATAGTCAATGGAGAACTTGAGAGAAACATTGAACTATAGTAGATTAAGTATTATATTGTGATTAACCTTAAGATTCTAGCTAAATGTATAACAATCCTCAACCATAGGAAGCGGTCATTTCCAGTAACCTGTTAACTTTGTATGTAGCCAATCCAAGAAGATAGGTGATGAAGTTTCTCAATAGATTACATGTATAACCGTAGTACACGGAGATGTTAGCATGGTTAAGAAAATTTTCATTATTCTATGTTAAGAAAGTTAGGTTACAATGAACCCTTATTGAAGTTTTTAGGTTAACTAGGGTTAACCTAAAAACTTCAATAATAATCACGTGTTAAATGTTTATGTTTTGTTAAAGAATCTAATAATATTTTCACTCTCCGACTACTAATTATTATAGTATTGCATTTTCTTAAATTATGTCTATCTTGCAGACTAAAAGAACCTGCTTTATTTATGAACTAGCTGATTCACCCAGCGTTGCTCGGGTTTATAATTTATTCATAGGCTCATAGGCACCTATTCTTGTTCTAACGTTATATTACTTCTATATTGTATAATCTTCCTTATATTGTTATATTCTCACTGGAGGAATAGGCCTACTCTGTAGCGCACCTGTTTAAGAACATGTCATAAACTTTATTCTTATATCTGGGGAAGAATTCTGTTGCGCGTGATGCTCCTGCTCGGTTTCTAACACTGGGAGAGGGCGAATAGCTAAATTAGTTTTCAATAAAATGACTACAGTATTTGCACGCGCTGCGTATTTAACTGTCGTTTTATAATTCGTTGTGTTAATGTTGAAATAAGGTATTTGTTAAATTAGTGTCTCCTAAATTTATTCTAACAATACAATACCTCTATATATTTCAGCTTATCAATTTTTAAATTCAAACTGAAGCAAGCGCATTTATATTGTCTGAACACTACGATCTGAATACATTCGTTATCAAAACGTTGTTTTTTATACTCGCTTATAACTTACTTCGATCTTAACTTATCCACTTTTAAATCCAAACTGAAACAAATCTGAATTCACGCACAATTAAGAAGTTTCTTAAGATGCATACACCACCTTCGATATCATAACCTATATCTTTATTTATAAGAACCGTGGACTCTGGCCCGGCCGTCTTTCGTGGGATCCGAAATAAGACTCCCCGGGTTCCGTGGACGGACTCCGGGGAAGGCCCGTCGGACGACTCCCGCGCTATTCCCTACGCGGGAGGCTTCCACCTACGCCGGGACACTGCCTGCTTTTTCCGGCATCCAGGCCGGTCGAACTCCCGCGTTAGGACTTGGTCAGAGACCTCCCCGGGGTACGGAAGGTTCTCCGAAGTCCGGGAAACCCGTCGACTTGCCGGTCGAGGAGCTGGGACTCTAGCCCGGCCGTCTTTCGCGAGATCCGACCTAAGACTCCCCGGGTTCCGTGGACGGACTCCGGGGAAGGTCTGTCGGACGACTCCCGCGCTATTCCCTAGGCGGGAGGCTTCTACCTATGCCGGGATACCGCCTACTTTTTCCGGCATCCAGGCCGATCGAACTCCCGCGCTAGGACTTGGTCAGAGACCTCCCCGGGGTACGGAAGGTTGTCCGAAGCTCGGGAAAGCCGTCGTCATGCCAGGCGAGGCGCTGGGACTCTGGCCCGGCCGTTTTTCGCGAGATCTGACCTAAGACTCCCCGGGTTCCATGGACGGACTCCGGGGAAGGCTAGTCGGACGACTCCCGCGCCTTAATAGTTTTTAAAGACCCCAAAGGAACCCCCAAAAGACCCCCCAAAGGATCGTATCGAAAAAAACACCTGTCCTATGTTGATTCTCCCGTTGAGTAAACTATTTGTGCCAAGTTTGGTTGAAATCGGTCCAGTGGTTTAGGAGGAGATGTGGAACATACATACATACATAGATACGACTTTCATTTATATTAAGATTAAAGTAACGAAATTGTTTACGTCCAGACCGACCGATGGTTACACGCAGTCTGGCTACCCTGAGATTCATTTATTTAAAAGAGTCCATCCACAATATTAAAATTTTAAAGGAAAATAAACAATATTATTGTACCATGGCAATTATTAATATGAGTTCGACAAATAAAAAAATCAATTCATAACCGATAACCGAGTTTGACTATCATTGTATCAGAATAAGACTTACAGCTTAGGTGAACGACAGCAATGGTTGGTAACAATGGCGGCGGCAAAAATTTGATTTGAACGATTCTCACTTTCTTACTAATAATACACTTCAACATTACTAGTATCCAACCGTCATAAGTAAGTATTTTTATACCAACGATACTTATGTGTTTTCAGTGAAAGGGCATACCTCTAGGTTCATCTCAGCGACAAGTGAAGAGTCAATTTATTTCAATTAAACAACTTACAACCGAACTCACAACACATATACGAATTCAATAATAATAATAATAATTGAACTTTTTTACGAGAGAGGATCTCGTGTTCTTACAACATGGCGCTCCATCGCGGGGCATGAACGGATACGTATACCCGTCTAGTTACAGAGAGGATCTCGGCATATTACAATATATATTAATATATTATACATTTAATATATATTAAATCCAACATAAAACCATCCTATCTCTCTCCTTCTCTCTCTCTCTCTCTCTCTCTCTCTCTCTCTCTCTCTCTCTCTCTCTCTCTCTCTCTCTGTTGTTCTGTTGATTAATAATGCGTAGAAACATATCAACAACGTAACTACACTGATGCGAGATAAAAATAATAATTACCACTGATAACACTTGCTTTGATGCTGACTGTCATCCTTTTGACCGAGCCATTATTATACCTTCAACTTCTGCGGTTAATGCAGAAACCGCATTAACAATCATGTCAACAGGGCTAGAATCCTAGCTCTCAGTCCAAAACTTAGTAGACCACTGAAACGACAATGGCCGGAAGGTGGAGAGTGAAGATCCACCAATGCATGGAACCTACTTCTGAAACATTTTGCTTATTATTTGTATACGTACTGAGTAGATTGTGAATTTGCAAATAAAGAAAAAATATCTAGTCAGCAGTCATTCAGCGACGTCAGCTTTCAAGTGATTTTTTCCGTTCAGAGACAGCTGGTCCTCAGTATTATTAGTATTGGAAAGTGTACACTTCCTCTGCAATTCATATCCTATGCGTTCAATGTTTACGTTCATGTAGCAATAGTTTGAAACTTGTGAATCACCCGCTCTTTGACTTACTCAGACAGCAGTCACGTGATCGTTGTTCTCACTCGCTATTGACTATATGTTATAGAAACGAAGGCCTTAACTTACACGCCTTATAGTACATTACACGCCAGCGAAACACTTATCATCGTATCATCGAATCTGTGAACACGATCGTTCAGGCTTCACTTTGTTAAACTTGAATTATTCACACAAAAATTAAGTTAATCTTGTAAGGCTGTGAATAGCTTATAATAGCCATTGTAGTTTGTGTCGGACACGTTGTAAGCCGCTGATCGTTATCGACTTGATAGCTTACAAGTTATGAACTAACAACCAGCTATCAGTGCTGTCATCCAGTTAATAGCATTACCAGCAAACAATAGTTTATAATGTAAATCATTGTCCGACTAAAACACATACTAGAACTAAATGCGTTGCATATTGAAATGGCATGTCATTAGTCTATTACATTTGCATTAGGCCTACTTTTATTTGAGTAACATTTCAGTTGTTAGATTGTATTTTACATGTTGTACATTACAACCCTTGTACCTTCGTTCGTTTTTTCTGTTGCTAAATTTCGTCTTTCAGTTTTTGTAGACTAAAAAAATTCCTGTTCTGTGTGATCTTTTTTAACAGTTCACCTTAGGTATCTGGTACACGGTTTATTCCTTCTTAAAATTAGTCCTCAGTTCGTTACCATAACCATTAGATATTTAGTTTAAATAATATTCAGTTTCGACACGCTTCTTGAGACTAATTCTATGTCAAAACAAGTGAATGTTACAACAGATGTATGAAGTACATAGACTTAAAATATAATATCTTGATTCGTTTCAACGAATTGGGTAAATAAACTTATAACAGCTTACGGAGAATATCAACACAAATTAAAAAAATAGAAGTTTATCTCGTTACACAATGTGATAATTAAAAATCTTTTTGAATACGTAAAATGTAGACTTCTACAGAAAATTTATATTTCATCATTAAGCCAAATAAAATGATCCCAATCAATTTTTTAATTAAATAAATCTTTTTACAAATCCGTCCTTATTGTCCTAATTTCTGAAACCACTGGATTCCTCAGGACGCTCTGATCATGCATCTATTTAGAGTGCCGAACTTACAACACAATTTGTATCATCCCAACAAACAACAACTCAAGAAATAAACAATCCAAAGAGCTTACAACTTTTTCTCAATATGCTGTCTGTTTTCTCATCTTTCTCCAAATTGTATCTTAGTTTGTAAAGTGTGTTTTACATTCTATTATCTATGCCTACGTTTTTGTTCCTGTCGGTTCTTTATCTTTACTTTTTTTTCAAGGAAGTGTTCCTCTTTCACTTATTGCTAACTTTCACTAAATATTATGGTGGGCCATTTTTATTCTTTCATTCTTTTCCATGTTCATACGAATTCAGTCTTGTTTCTTCTGTTTCTCTTGTCTCCGTTTCTAATTCTGTTCTGTCTTATAAGATCGCATCGTCGTTATACTGTATTTATTTGGGTCTTTTCCGTCATTTTGTGATCATACAATGGTCGTGTAAAGATTCACTAACTTCTTGAGTTTTTGACCTACTTTAATTCTATACAACACAACTGATGTCTTTACGAGACGATGCTCATTGGATTTCTTTGTTTGTTTTTTCTTTTGAAGATGTGTAGTGTTTATTTTGTAAATTATTTAATATACATAATATTTGGAAAAAACATTTAATTTCTAGCTTTTACAGTTTTCGTAATGAATCTTGTAATTACTGTAGGTAATAATTAAATAGACTTAATAAGATGTCTACGTTTATACAGCAAGAAATAAAAGTAAAAAAGGTTCAACAAAAACAAATGAAAGCATTTCGGTAAACATAAAAATAATGAGTTTTCTTGGAAACTGTTTATAACAGAATCGGTATGCATATTATAGCCAGATGAACAACTTTATAATTTATTTTATATAAGAAATCGTATGCGCACCTGACGACTACTAGAAGAAGAGATTTTCAAAATTAGAACTCGTGATTGTAAACGTTCTCAAAGTTACGGTGACATTAGTTTAAGTTACGGTGAATTAATCAACATAAATTTACTTAAGATGAAACGTTCTTCTAATACGCTAGCTGTAAATGCACGAATAATAAAAATGATTTATACAAAAAATGAGAAGCATAATTTTTATTCATACTGGTACAGAAGTAATAACACAAACTGGTTTCCAGCTCGTTATTCAGAGAATACGTTGTGCGAAGTATATTTTTTTTAAGTTATTGAGACTGATTCAAATGAAGTAAACAGACGTCGGCTTCTTATCTTGATCTCCAATGAAGTACCTCTCTTTCTGTGCTTTTATGAACGACTAGACTACAAGTGAAGCCAATGCATAGTTGACGTAAATCCATGAAACTGGGCTCCGTTTTTGGTAATCCTCTTGTCCTTCTGTACAATATTTTCATTCGAAACTAAGGAACATTTCACAATAAATCCTTTTATCAGGATAAGATTTACAAAATATAAGACACTTTTTTAATTCTTTGGTAAAAGTTTGAATATATTTTCTAAGACTCAAAAAATATTGTCAATATTATTTGTTAGTATGACCCATCAATTGTTAGTCATTGTCATCAATCCCAACTTAAATCCCCCATTACTAGATCTAACATTCGTCTTCATTCTGATCATTAACTCCAATTTTGTGAGACAGTAGATCCAATTTAGTGAGATAGTAGATCCATTTTTTTTTTAACAAAATTTTCTTTTTTACAAGACTCAGCTACTATTCATAGAACTATCATTTTGTTCTATCGTGACTGGAATCTTTGTCGAGGGTTAATCGAAAATTAAAATTCAATTGGCTGGTGTACACACACTGGTTACGGTAGTAAACAATATCATTTTATCTTGTTACACGCAAATACGCGGAATTGCTTATTTATATTTGAGTGATGACTTTGATGACCAAGAGGATGTGGAGTGTGTCAGTCCCCCTCCCACCAGTTTTATGGTGCATGGTGGTATTCGATGCTGCTGCAAACGTTCGGGACTATGCCCCAAACTGTTAGACTGCGTCTGGCTACGAGGCTCTCGGTCAACGAAAAGGAGGCCGTGAAACCGTCCGAACACTGCTAGGCCTCACGGAACCGTGTGATTATGTGGAAAGTACAGTAATGTATGTGTGTATAACTTTTGTGTATAGTAGAAAATTTTTCTATTTTTTCATTTGTCTTTACCAGTCAATTGGAGGTTAGTTTTTGAATATCCCTCGTATATTCGGTACTGTATTATCATTGTAAGTGTGCACAGTAAAATCCGATATCCGTCTTCAACAAACGCATTTCCATTTTCAAGCACCTAAAATAACGTTATTTTCTAAGCTTCGTTTCCTATAACCAGACGTTCTCCACTCAACAATACTTCCGCTATACTTTCCACAGTTTATTTGCTATCCTTGTAAGAGAACTTATATGATGTTTAGAAAAACTTACCCCTTTATTAACACATTTCCCATAAGTGCAGCAACCACATCTCCAGGAGATAAACACCATATTTTTAGCAAATCTAAATTAATTTTTTCTGATCCACGAGCCTCCTTGTTTGTGTTTTAGCTTAAAGCTTCTTTTATCTTTTCAAATATCGTTAAATCCACAGTATTGTTTGCTGAACTACCTCGATTCGTGTATTACTTCTTGTTGATCTTCATCATACTACAACTGTTTGTAATTGCTTACCCACTTATCCATAATAGTTATATCCAGTTTGATATATACTCACGAACTTATATGCTATATTCTGTCGCCCATGTATATCGTCTTTAATACATGATATATACAGATGATACGTACGTGATATGCAATGTGTACCTGACATAGCCTACATCATACAAGATACGTATCGTTTTCGACATACTCGTATGTTTCACCTACAACTCTTGGTGCGAGCGACTTGTCAGCGCTTTACGAATTAGTTTACGTTTGCAGCGATTTATTATACGCAATTACCCATTCCCGAACAGTCACACCTTTCTATACTCACATCCATTAATGTTGGAACTGCTTGTAATTTTTCTTGAAGCCTCTTCTGTAAAGAATTTAATAATATTTTGATGCTACAACAGCATTTTATACACGTCTTTATCCCGATTTGGCGCCTTCTTCAATATTCTCCAGCTCTTGAAGATTTTGGCCACAACTAGAAAGTAGTCATCAATTATGTTATTTTCTCTATACACTCGTGTCTGTGAGTGAATTAACAATTTTATAATTTACCTATGATATAGTCAATGAGAGATCTCATTGGCCTCTCACGTTCATTGGCCATTGTCATCTTACGTACACCCTTTTTTCTAGAAGACATGTTAGTTGATTTTCAGTTGATATTTTGGGACAAACTACCGCAATTCTTCCTCATTTCTGTTCAATATACGCTTTCCAAATGTTACAAAACTTTCCTGGTGATATCTACTCCCGCATTCAGGTCTGCATATACGGCAACGTAATCATAGGTAGATGACTATGTCGTCATGTAGTTAGAAGTCAGTTTAATTATAATTATTGTGTTTGTTCAAAGAGAATATAGTTGGAGAATTACATTGGTATCGTTTACAATAGCTGGCAATTACCCTGGGAAACAAATTTAAATTTCAGAATGACTCACTGAACATACTGAGTGATAAAATTGACCCCTTACTTATATTAGCTACCTGTCTTAAACCCTTAAAGCACAGGAAATATTTGATAACAATACGAGTTTTGTTACCGAGAAGACAAGCCATTTGAAGCGTTGAAACAAGTCTAAAATATCTTCCGCTTAAATTGTGGATTACGAGTAAAAAGTACGCAACAGTTAAAAAAAATAAACAACCCATAAACCGTTTGAACTGTCGTACCAGTAAATCTCAGTTGTCGTGAGAATCTGCCAATAAAATGAGGTTGTACGAACTGAATTATTTGAGAAACTAATGTTTTGTGAACCTTCAGCCGATACGTTTGCTCTTGATTTTGTCTGAAGTATGTGCAGAAAACACCACCTACTTGACGTGAACATTGTTAGAAATATTATTAGTCGGGGCGTTAGGCTGTGGCCTACTGTTGTTCAAGCCACCATCGGAGGCCATCTTCAGTGTCGGAAAAAACGATTAAAACGGTTGGTAAGGTGTACGCCAATTCACCCCAGTACTAATAGTCTCTACCTCAGTGCTGAGGTGAGTTTGCGAACACCTTGCCAATCGTTTTTCCGACACTGAAGATGGCCACCGATGGTGGGGCCGAAATGTCACAGACCACGGCCTAACAGCCCGGCTAATAATAATTCTAACAATGTTGCCCCCAGCCGTGAAATTCTAAGGAATCGCATACTTGACGTGAGTTCTATAATCATAATGTCGTTATTATGTCGTATCAGAAAGATGAACTGAATCACGAATACGAACGTAATGTACAGAGAACTGGTTCAGGCACTCCTAACAATTACACGAAAACATTACATATCCTGTAACGGCTGTTATTAAAAATATGAATACCTATTTCAAAAAGTTTAGGCTTTTACTATTCCTACTACTACAAATGTATCCTACTGCTACTATATATGCAATATACTGTAAATGTTTACAAAACTATTTCTCTTAAGGCTCGATTTCTTTTAGTTTTCCAGGCTTTAAAACTGCTGTCCTTTGTTGGAGTTAATATTTTTCAGGTACATCCTTTTTCCAGTGGCTATCTTGAGTTTTTCCAACTACAATGGTGAACTCAGGTGGCTGCACGTAACTTAGCTGCAGGTATTTACTTAGATTTTATCCAACTTCTGTCTTTTCCGTAGCATCCGCCTAGATATGGATGCGGATACAACTTCGCCCGTTCTTACCACGCTTGTCTGCCCTCCATCGGAGTATTCCTGTGTATTCCGAGTTTTCAGGAATCAAAAATAAATTCACAGTGTATAGTAACATTTTAGTCGTTTATTATGTATAGAGAAGATGTCAGAATGTAAAGAATGTTGTGGTTGCTAACTATACAATAAGAGAGTAATTTTTAAGTTTTTTTTGTACAGGGAACAAATTATTAAGTGAATTTTTTAAAACTAAAATTAATTAATCCACTGATTACTTGTAAATAGTATTGATTTTAAAAATTTGATCATTATTTAACAGTGATTCACTATTGTATATCTAACGTGAATATGAGCTAATGACAAACAGAATCATCACTGCAGCACACCACTATAGAAAAATTATTCCGATTAGCGCTTTCAAGCTTCACACCTCATTATCAGATCGGAAATATGATATGAAATATTAATTAAATATGAGATAATGTTTAGTTATCCCTGTATTTGATGGAGATAAAAATTATAACGAAAATGGTGGCGGTGCGGAATCATGATTGATAATTTAAACAATCTTTTATACGTGTTACAGATAGCCCCGCTTTGTGTACGTAACTAAATATACAGTACAACACACACACACACACACACACACACACATACTTTAAATAGAGTCTTCTCTCTATCCTCTTTATTCTCTACTTCATTTTGAAAATTACTGTAAGCAGAATATTGTACAGCATCGTTTAGTTAAAACGATTCCCAACCATTCAATCGCAAGATCATTTGCATGACATAATTTAGTTTACGCCCGCGAAAAATGTAGTATTTCTCGCTTACTTGCGCGAGTAGACTCTAATGTAACTCTTGTTAACGGAGCATACACAGCCCGTCTTGTTTTCACATTACAGCGGCTAATTGCTCGTATTAATTGCCAATCGGACGCTGTTTACACTCCACTGAACAGGTACAACTAAGTGCGTTGCTGTGTTATTATAAACGGATAACCATTTCGCTAACAGACAAACAGAGTATCCGCAGATCTGTTGTGACACTACTCACTGCATCAGCGCCCTTGAATTACTTTAGCCTATTAACCGCTCCCTTTAGACAAATCAAAACTTTACTTCGCCTTATGCTAATAAAATATTTACGAGTGGTGTAGTGAGACTTTTTTGGGGAGAGGGGGTTAAGTTTCCCCCACCAGAGGGATGAAGAAAAAGACAATTAAAAAAAATGTGGCAGTAAAAATATAGTGTTGTAAGTAATATTTTTGTTAGAATTAAATAATAAGGCTACTTGGTTGCATGAGTATGAACATATTTAATTGCGTACTACGTTCTAGGCGTCTTGAAAGTACGTTATAGCTTTATGTAAACATCGCTTCTTTCTGATGGCTGAGGAACAGTCAAATTTTTATACTAGTTTTTAAAGTTACATCTTCTAAGGAGTAGGAAACAGATGTTCCTACTCTCTTTACTGTATTTCTAGTGTAGTAATTTATTCTACAGCAACTGAAAAAAGGTCTGCATTGCTCTGCTTGCTATTCGAATCTTACCTAGATGTGTCTCTTGTTGTAGAGTATAGTAATTCACAGCAATTAAAGAATGTATTAAACACCGTTTTGGTTACTATTCCAATTTTACACACTTTTGTGCATGATTTTTCGTACCGTATATAATCATTTTTTCGTTTTTTTAAAGTAGTTCTTCATTGCCATTTTCAAATCAACAATTAAAATCTTAAAACGTGTCCGTTCTTCCGTATAGCCTATACGTAATCCTAACACCTCACTTGTATCGAGGCGTACAAGCGCTACCGGTTAACTGATTTGTATGCTAAATTCAATAAAATTTGTCATCGATTACGTATTTGCGCATACCCTAGTGCGAATTTGAAACATTTGTTTTTGAGGACCTGTAATGATCACTTTATGAAAATCTTAGGTTCGTTTCTGTGGCAAAACGAGAAACCGATTTAATTATCTAATTGTATTTCTTGCAAATAGTCAAAGATTTACTCACTAAGGACTTTTTAAAAATTCATGCAAAACATTTAAACTATCACCGTCTGCTGAAGAAGGTAGAAAAGTTGTGCCAGCTTCTTGCTATCGTTTGTTTTGTCTATAATGTAATGTAAGATGTCATCTTCACTGTTCCACAACTCTTACCTGCCCCCACTTTCCTTCTTGATGACAACAAAATAAACAGCAAATAAGGAGATTTGTTTCTATTAGTTGTAGTTTTATTCACAAACATGTAACCCCCCTTGCTTCCGGCTGAAACGTTATCAGGTAACCTTTATGACTAAATCTACTCCACAATATTTACAAATTCTTAGTGTGCACTATTCTTTGGCATTCGCTGCTCTGCTTTAAAGATACGTTAAATTATTTTTCATGGCTCTTCCGTTTGACTGTTGTGCTATGTTTTCATTGATAAGCAGCTGGTTGGCCCCAAAATTGACATCTTGGTGAAACCATATTCGCAATACTGTACGAATCACCTAAATATTCTTAGCGACGAAATCTGTCAGCAGATCGCTATGAAGCACCGTGACGTGTTGATGAGTCTCGGAAATCAATTACATTTATCGGGAATCGGTAAATGTTGTCTGTATAGCTCCGTCCGAACAACCCGAATATTGTATTCTGTACGTCCAGATGATTTTGAATATTTCTTCCTAAAGCAGAAACCAATTGCATGGTGACAGAAAACGATTTCAACCAACCAAGTAATACATTTTGCTCTATTTAGTTAAACGAGCATCAGCCTGGCTTTAGGGCGTGGTCTAATAGTGTTAAAACCAGACGTTTTAGCCTCACAAACGGAGGCGACCTTCAGCGAAAAGTTATGGCAGTTGTTCGCCAAATAACTCCAGCACTGAGAACTAATTCACAGTTTATTGCCTCAATACTGCGGGTATTTAGCGAACAACTGCCACAGTTTTTGATTGAAGGTGGCCTCCGATGGTGAGGCCGAAACGTCTTGTTTTAACACCATTAGGCCACGGCCTAACGGCCCGGCTAACGCTCGTTTCATTACTGACGGCCGTGAAAGCCTTAGATCAATTTGTTCTATTTGTTTTCAAATTCCACCCTTTCCTTTTTAACGTACGCGTTTCTGCGAAGCTTTTCATCCAACGTCATGCAAGGTATTTTAAACTTTAACTGTACATTTCTTTTTTATTATTAACAGACTAAGTTAAGAGATAGCCCCATTGTCGTTCGTAAACTGGCTCATTATTTTATTGATTAGATTGAATCTTCTAGTTCTTTGTTCGCCTTTATAGTTGGTAAACACTATTTCAGATTTTCTCTCGACAGTATTCCCTTATAATTCTGATAGTGTCCTGCTGTAATACTAGGAGAGGACGATCGGTCCAAATAATTGAGTATTTGGGAGTGGGGAGGGATTTACTAGAACTAAATCCTTGCAGTTCTGTGCATTACTAGAAGTAAGATGTAGATATAAATCTGATAGGTACAGGGACTATTGTGTTACTAGATAGCTTTCTTTTTAGTATGTAAATTTTTCACAGATTTTGTTATGACATGTCTCGTAACACTTGGCGAGGCACTGTTAGAATAAAGTAAGTGAAATTCTGTACATCATAAAAGATTTCATAACGCCTTAGTTGTGTCATTGGTTACAACAATCATCTGGCGTTTATTGCATCCATCAAGACTATTTTTACGGAGTATGCAGCAGCAAATAATACATTCAGTTACTATAAAGGAAGTGTAGTCAAACCTTTAATAACGGTTAAAATGAACCTATAATACCAGAGGTTAAAATAAACCTAATATATCTTTCATATCTGATATCTGCAGGTGACGTCAAGACATTAAGAGAAAGCGTAGTCAGTTGGCGGAAGATGAGTAATGAGCTCAAGAGGACAATCAAGAAAGAGCAAAGGTTGGTCAGAAAACAAGTATAGTAAATCTGAAAGAAAAAAATGCATAATAAGTTCTACTGACTGAGCAGGTAATGTATGACGGCCAAGAACGAATTGAAATATTTAAATTAACTTGCAGACGCAGTTTCACTGTTACTGAGTTAATTACGATCACAGTGGATCAATGCTTGAAAGATGAGTAATGTTAATGGAGAATAACAAACTGCACATTTTTGAAAAAAGAAAATTGTTTAATCATTTTCTGCGTCCTACAATGTCTTGATGACAGAAACGTGAACAACAATACAGGAAATTTTCCAGATTATTTGAATAAAGATGGAAAAAAAGATTAACAAGAGAGTGTTTCAAAATATTTGAATAGATAAGCAACTACCGGTAATCTAAATTAAATGATATAATGTACAAAATAAAGAAAATAAAACGGAAATGGACATGAAATTTTGCTAGAAGATGCGAAGGCCGTTTGCAAGACAATACGTTGATTTCGTCAAGAAGACCTACTGTGATACAGTGAACTGGAAGACGTTTACTCAGAAGAAAAATTACTCAGAGGTAAACATGTAGGCTACTGATGATAAAGATAATGAATTGAAGGCGGCTCGTTGAAAATTTGACGTTGATTTGACATCAAGGTAAATAAAAAATTGAAATACCTTATATTTAATGAAGAAATTTGTGTTAGTGGTTGAAATCACAATCAGAATGATCAATATTGCACACCACTAATAAAAATTATTCCGATTAGCGCTTTCAAGCTTCACAGCTCATCGTCAGATCAGGAATAGACAGAAAATATTTAAAACCCAACCCTTCACCCCTCTCCCCCACCCTGCTCACCCACAACAAACTAAAAATTAATGACCCTTCCCCACCCCCTAAACTCTGTCACACCATCTGTACAGTTACATATTTTTCTAGTAAATAATGAAGAAATATTTTATAACATGATTAAGAAGTAAATGAGAGAGGGCAGATAGATAAGATTAAGAATTATATTTCATAGTACTAATTGGTTGTTTTAAAATAAGGGGGTGTGACTGACCCACGTGTGTGGAGAGGAAGAGGGTAGTTTAAAAGGATGCACACACACACACACACACTGAAACACAAGGCATTTACTAGAAAAATATGTAACTGTACAGATGGTGTGACAGAGTTTAGGGGGTGGGGAAGGGTCATTAATTTTTAGTTTGTTGTGGGTGAGCAGGGTGGGGGAGAGGGGTGAAGGGTTGGGTTTTAAATATTTTCTGTCTATTCCTGATCTGACGATGAGCTGTGAAGCTTGAAAGCGCTAATCGGAATAATTTTTATTAGTGGTGTGCAATATTGATCATTCTGATTGTGAAATACCTTATGAAATATTAAAATTTATTCGCGTTACAAAAATATTTACTTAAAGATATATCTGATATAAGCCTACATTTATAGGCCTAACGAAAGACTGGCTCTATGGTAATTAATTATATAGGCTACTGTCCCTGTTCAAATTATTAGGCCACCCATAATGAAGAAAAACGGTTTTCGATTTGAAAGTTGTTTTTCCGCTTTGATTAAGTTTTAAAACAGTTAAATACTGTTAATTTAATATTGTATTTTGAAAGTAAAATAAACGTTTTATATCCGTCATTTTCTTTGGCAGCAATGGTAATTTATGTAGATTAAATTGTGTTATAGTAACTGAAAGTGTAATCACAGCTATAGCTTGGATAAAATAATATTAAATACATTAGAGATGATTTAACATTTTGTTTATATTTTCAGAATGTTGTCCCTATTTAATGCCTAAGTTTATGAAAATGAAATGTTCTCAATTCTGGTTTTATTGTGCATTATTAAATTTTCCGTTTTATTGAGTATTATTAAATTAAAATACCAAAGAATTTGTTTTGGTGGCCAAATAAATTGGTATTTAAATATAAACATAGTAAAAACATAAAGTTTACTACCTTTGTGAATAAATGTTTAGATGTGAATCACTATTTAGATTGAACTTAAAGGCAGACACGAGATAATACAGGTACTCTGAGGTACGATAGCACGTAAGCCACTTAACTGAGACTATCCGGAACTACTTCAGCAGTAGTCCAATCGATACTCCCTCCTGACCATCAGTTCAACGACCTTCTCTCCTTGTATCAATCGGTAGCGTTTATACGATCAGTTACAGAGTAAACATCTCTAACTCTTAGTATCCATTAACCTTTTAATAGTCTTCTTTTCTTGGCTGATTATATATGGATTGTTCTTTCTCTAAACTGTATCACTGTTTTCTTCTGTAGAGGTATATTATTCCCAACAATGTTTTAACAGGATGCGTCTCACTTGTATCCCAGTTTTTAAGTAGGCCTAGTGTAGTCTACAGGAAATAGTATTAATATTATAGAACTTTTTTACTTAATCATGTGTAAGCTAAAAAAATCCTCTGTGAAGATTTAAGACGAAAAATGAAAGCACAAATAATTTAAATAATTAAAAATATAAAATCTTTGAAAAAAATCGAAAGGATACATATTGCTATGCAAACTGGAAAGTAAATCACAAAGTAGTTCCTTAAAAGGATACTCGAAAGTTGACACATTTAAGCAAGATTGAAAGCTGCCTACTCCGTCGATTTAATGACTACAGAAGTCTGAAGGATATCTGTCAGAAGGGAGTGAGATTCATGAAATGATATAGTTAACCTGACTCTGAATCTAGGTAAGCAGATATAAAGTGAAATTTCTTTAATTGCTACTAATTGAGGAACAGTCGATCGGTAAGAATAATAACCGAATCTTAAAAAAAATAATAATAAACGGTCTGAAACATTACACATTTTTCCCCTGCCAAATTTATCTGCGAACCAACAACAACAGGAAAAAGAAAATAACAAGTTCCTGATGACGCTGATGATGATGATCGTTGTAGTGGTGCTGTTGGAGGTGACGATGAAGATCATCATGGACCACCAATGTGATACGAGGACGGAGAGAAATAAATACAAAAAGAAACATAAGCAATAATTAAATACAAATATTAAATTACACCTACAAGGATTATATATTATTTATGTATTACTACACTGACTTAATTTTCACGGAATTTAGAAACAAAGACGAAGACGTACGTCTCACAGCTTGATGACAGCGACTTGTTATAACAAACTTCCAGGATAACAATAATTTATATATAACTGTGTGTTGTAAGGTAAACACAAGGTGGTATATTAATCTAAATACTTCGCAGATGTCACCGCATTTAGTCAGTTTATACAGCTGCCAACCGACGTCTGCTATTTGTTGACAACTATTTAGACAACTCAATGCTATAAGACCGAAGCAAACTTGTTGCCGCTAACATTCTAATCCATGTTATTAGCCCATTAATCTCAGCATAGAACGTATTGTGTTTTTCAACAGATGCATTGCTTCTAGTGATCTTCATCCATTTATGTTACAAAATCCGTTCCGCTATCGCCTGAAGAAGAATCGTCACTGTCACCTTTCTTGATTAATTAAATTTTATACAGCGTTTGTTTAGACTATATATTTAGTCTGTATTATACAATACAGACTAAATATATACAACGCCAAATGGTGAAGGAGTACACTTAAGTGTGATACCATTAGGCCTACAACAAACGATTTTCGTTGCTTGTTAGCACTCCAACGTAAACCTGGACGTGAATACCAGTTTTATTAAAAAATCAAAGCTCACTTACGTCAAAGCATAAGTATAGTTATACAAATTTGTGATATTCAATAATAAGGGAAGAAAGAAACACAAAACTATGTCGAGGATAATAAATAAATGGCGTTTCTCGGAAAGGGTATAAGAAAAAGTTTACTTTACGAAAAAGTTAAAATACTTTTCGCTTCTATAAATCGGTCGACAGGATTGTTTTTAGCGTAAATGGGTCAAATTTACAGGTCATTGCATCCTGGAACTAACTACACAAAGCGAAATCACTTCCTTCAGTGCTGCTATCACAGTTTGTACTCCTTTGTCATTACGTGCACTGATTATCTTTAATTTTCACCTGCATCCTACTGTCGGACGTTCGTCGGTCAGACTTGTACAAATAGTAGTGCTCGTCTATAATTGGTACGGTGGACACTACACGTTATAGGGGAGCTCCAACATCCACTGCCTTGCCTGAAAATATTTGCCGTTTGCGACCGCCTCCATGGTAAGCGTTCGCTAAACGTCACTTAAATATTTTGGAATATATATATATATATATATATATATATATATATATACACAATCTTTTTACAATATTTTCTTTTCCAGTAACTCTTGGTATTTAGTTTCTTGCAGTTTTTAAATGTGAATTACCAGAATGATTTCTACTGCCAGTATAATATTTGAAATTTTATTAATATATATATATAAACCTAATGTAGACTATTCTGTATCTTCAGAGGTTTCTAAAGATATTTAAAGAAGTTTCTTTAGACTTTAGAAACGTTTGAAGATACATATATATTCTGTGAAATGTGCTCAGATTAAAACATGTCAAAGAAAAGAAAAATATCTACCATCTATTTGCAGAAGTAATTATAATTTAATGATATACGTATATAACATGTGTGTGTGTGTGTGTGTGTGTGTGTGTGTGTGTGTGTGTGTGTGTGTGTGTGTGTGTGTGTGTGTGTGTGTGTGTGTGTGTGTGTGTGTGTGTGTGTGTGTGTGTGTGTGTGTGTGTGTGTGTGTGTGTGTGTGTGTGTGTGTGTGTGTGTGTGTGTGTGTGTGTGTGTGTGTGTGTGTGTGTGTGTGTGTGTGTGTGTGTGTGTGTGTGTGTGTGTGTGTGTGTGTGTGTGTGTGTGTGTGTGTGTGTGTGTGTGTGTGTGTGTGTGTGTGTGTGTGTGTGTGTGTGTGTGTGTGTGTGTGTGTGTGTGTGTGTGTGTGTGTGTGTGTGATATTATTTTATCAACATTTATACAATAAATTTGAAAACAGCAGTGTAATCGAAACATGCATTCAGTGAAATATACACTTACTAAAAATTTTGAGAAAACCTATCAAAAGTATTTTTTTTTTTAACATTTACTGTTGGTTTTACTAAATTATTAATTAATACTTGCTAAAACCAAATTAACCTCGCACATTAGTCTTTGCGAATTATCGTTTTTAAGAAAGTCCCATTTATTCCTCTTTAAAAATCTAAACAATTGATTAAAGCATGCACCGTAAAGGTTTTCGTTTTTAATTTTTTTATCAAATAGGCATATTTCATAGTATTAGATATGTCATGTAATATCTGGTTCATGACAGATATATTTCTCCTGGCTCTATAATATGACAGATTTTGTCAAGGGCTTTCGACTTAATTGTAGAAAGCGTAGGAAAGTCTCCTTAACCTTTTAGAGACATCTATATTACCTGTATTAAGTTCTCTTGGTTTCTTTTCACACGATCCAGATAATCTTGTTTTTCCGCACATAATGTGCAGTACAATTTTGTACAATTTCTTATTTATATATGTCGGTTCATCTTCTTATATTTATTATAGGCCTATCACTTTCATAAAAGTGATAAAAGTATTAAATTTAACGTACAGTATTATTTGTAAAGAAGTCCGCTAGATAGCTCTAATTCCCTTACAAGAAATGTTTTAATAAACTGGGTTGTTTTACTCTCGTTTATTGATGTGTATACTAGATTAATTTTAATTATCTCCGTTCTCTTATTTACATTTTGCTGTGAGTATTCACTTTGTTCAACGTTAATTGATGTTTTACTGAGCTGAGAGTTTTATGTAATAAGTTCAAATCAGTAACACTCCTGAGGTAAGTATTGCTCATGCAATAAAGTAAACTGATAAATTTGTAAATTCTGATCAGTAAGACGGTAGCGACTGTTCTGTACTGAATTGTTGTTGTTTGTGTAACACGAATTGTATAAAATACAAAATAAATTTTTAAACGCATAAGAAATTGCTCAATATCCACACATATTCATGTAGCCCGAACATCACTTTTCCTCAGTACATGGCTGCGTCTTCACCCCTTCACCGACCGAATGAATATCATCTCTATAGGCTTTATATGATCCTCCAGGAGTTTGTTCAGTACACGATTTACTACCATACAACAGTGCTAGCACAGTTTCACTCGTCCGTGGGGTTATTTATTGGCACAATTAACTTCAACCTAGAATTTGGACACGTTTTTTTCCGTAGAAGCCTTTTTATTCCACACATAATCCATCGGTTCACCATAAATGTGTGTATATTTATCCATGTACTGACTTTTCCGTGTATGTAATATGTCATCTTCAGATATCCTACATTAAATAATATGGGAAAGTTAAAATTACCTTTTAAGGCCTCGTTATTTGTTCCTACGAATGCTCTAAACTTCCGGTGATATCTAAGGTTACAGTTATGCTCTCGTAAAAATTCTTGGTAGCCCGTATTAGATAAAAGTTCATCTCCCGCTCCTAATACTTCTCGTATTGATATTGCAAATCAATAAAGGTAAAATGTGTTTCACGATTAAATTCTCCGTTTTATGATAAAATGCCACACATGATAATCGTATCTACTGTAGTCTTCGCTCTTCGAAAATCCATTTATTCTTCCCAAGAAAAAGTATCTGTAATTCACTTTAAACGATTGTTCTACTCGTTTACATACAACTATGTGTTACATGCAACAAGAAAATGATTCCATATTTTTACATTTATTATGATGCCCTCTGTTGAAAATTTATTTTAATTTTTGTAATTTGTAGAGGATACTCGTTATTTTCTAGCCCGTGTTATAAGAGAGTAAGGGAAGCAAAATATTTACTTGCTTAATTAATTAAAAATTAATAGTATCTTGTACGTAGATTTTCGACTTTTCATAGCCTACTGTTTCTATATTATCTAAAGCTCTCAAGTCACTTCGACCAATTCATCACGCTTTACCTGTGATGGTAAAACCAAAAATATCAGTAATGGTCTACCCACTGATATGATAGGATTTTTTCTCGTAGTGTTTATTTCTTCTGTAATACTTTATATTCTACCCTACATTTTCATTGTTCTGTGTCATACACTTTACGTACCGTAGTCCAAATTATCCTTAATTTACTTACAAATCTACCTCAAGATCCCTAACGAGCTAAGCCCAACTTGTACTTTGGACAATCTCATTTTTGACTGCTTATACTTTCTTATACAGAGTTGTTTTAACATTTTTTAAATAGGTTTCTTGCTTCTATTAATCAGCTTCACTTATTTCTGTTCTTCGTATTTCAGGCTTCTTTTCCTTCCTATTTTCTTCTTCCTCCACAACGCCTCGGCAGCGGCTTTCTTAATCGCCTGCTTGATAATCGCCTGTATGTTTATTCCTCTTCAACATGATTATCTCTACCTATACCCTATTCAGTCTTCTGAAAAAAAGTACGTGCACCTCATTAGTTTCGAAACTTTATTCGTTTTATATAAGCTTCCCTTCATTTAATATACATATCTATCTGTAAAACTACAGTACTAAGAAATAACCTGACTCTTTTAATAACCGTATTTATAAAAGTTTTGTAATTCGCACAATTTTAGCATTTTCTCCTTTGGTCAATTTAAATTACTTTTAACGTAATCTACTTCCTTCTTCTGACCATGTAAATTTACTTCTACTGATTCCTTTCTCACGGAAGTAAGATTGTCCTTCCGTCGGTCGCTGTCGACTAGTGTTGTTTATTGTTTGTAACGTACCCGCTACTATGAAAGTCCACATATGCCAGTATTTCCACTATATGTGTGTAGGCCGCAATAAAATTGTAACCTTTACTTTGTTCTTCTAATACATAATTTTATTAATACATTAGACATGTTTACTTTTTACCAAATAATAGACTCATTCCACTGTAAAAAATGCCCCTTCTTTGTCTCTGTTATTCAAGTCTGTACTTTATCTCTTTGAATTAATTCTCATACACTCCATTTAAATAGTCTCTTTATAAATCCGCATTTGTGTAATGTTTTAGGGCGCAGCATCTAATATCGTAAGTATTATTCCATCTAAGATTTATAATAGATACTACTTGATAAAGTATCATATACTCTGTATCGTGATAAGTTGCATTTTAATGGAGAGACAGGAGTCAGCATACGAAGTAGGAAAATAAATTGTATATGATTCGTTGATGATCGCCATGATTTTAGGGAATGAGTTTGTAAAAATATAAAGTGTTATAAAAATTTGGAAATAAGGTGGAAGGTTGGAATGAAAATAAAAATAGAAACGCCGTAAATAATAGGAATAATTGACGGTAGAATTGAAAAAAAAAATATTGAGCTGAAAGATGTGCACAGATACACTAATGAACATGTTTACTACGGAGTGGTGCAACGAACAAGAAACTAGAAGCAGAACAACCATGGCAGGGAACGCGTTTAATTGTTAAAAAGAAATTTTCAGAATGAACATCTGAGGAAGATATTGGTGAAATCTTTTGTATGGAATATTTTCCTTTATGGATCACAGATATGAACAATGGGGACAAAGAATAGAGAGCAGTGGCGGCTGGTGGTTCCAAATTATGGTGGTTGGAGTAGTTGGTTGAGTGGATGGGAGATCGGTTAAAATACATTAAACTACATTTAATCATAACATACATTAAATCATAATCACATTTATACAAAAATAATACTATAATTTTATAACCTCAAACAACGGATAACGTTTACCTTGAAGCAACGTAAACACTAAACCTGACATAACTTATAAATCAAGAAGGCTGTATTACATTTTATGATACAAAGTTGCTCTACAGCGCTACTAGTGGAGCGTTGCAGAACGCTTTGCAACCGCCTAGCTAACATTGGGAACATAGGGCAGTAGTGAAGAGTAGAGCACGTCCTCCCATATGTTTGTGTAGTAAGCTCTGCCACATACTGTTCAAGTTACAAATGGCCTACAACCATCGAATCGTTCTTAATGCAGTGATGGACAACAGTCGGATGTTGCCATGTTGACCATCTTTGTTGGTAAAATTCTAAATACAGAGATAGTCAACTAGTCAACTTTAGGTAAACACTAAGTACTATGGAGGGGAGTGTGGTTGTCCATCTCTGTAGAAAAGCCCGCCAATGAATTTTGTCCAAGCCGTCTGCGGTGAGCAGAGGCGTAGTTCCAAAAAAATATTTCGCTATGAAAATAATTTAAAATAATAACTGTATGAAACAGATTTTAATTTAGTACATTTTTAAAGGCAAATGAAAATCTGATGCTTAAGGCCTTTTATAGACTATATATTAACTAGTTATTTTCAAAACTTCGTGGGGGTTATGTGTAAGATGTACAAATATCGTAAATGTTTTTGTATGGTTGTAATGGAATTAAAAAATAAATGATTAGTTGGTACTATAAGAAACCTACGTTTTAACAAAAATTTCCGTAATTGGTGTACAAAAAACGGCTGTACTTTTGAACCTGAGACCATGCTGAATCATGATTCCCTATTACCATTCTCTTCTGGTATAATTCTTATGCAGTTTCCATTATTTTGTAAGAAAGAAAGTTGATATGTTCAATGCGAGGCGATTTGCCTGTTCACCTTTTTTTTAAAAGCATAATTGTTATTTAGTTTCCTTTCTTGTTCTGAATTTATTATACCGAAATTATAACCTAGTTCCCAGTTTCCATTTACAGCACATTATTACCTTACAAAGACGAATTTAAGTAAATCTAATTTATAACGAAAGAAGTACATTAAAATCCTCACTTCAACCTACTGCAATAAAAACCAATGTGCAAGTTTCTATCAATATGCAAATGATTAATTATTAGTAGCCTAATTGGTTATTGTGGAATTTTATGTTGGTCTAAGTTAACGAAAAAAAAAATTGGAAGAACCACTTGAAACCGATATAAAATGACTAGCCTATATTGTATTATAAGATGTCAAAGAGTGTATTTTGCATAAAACTGATTACAGTAAGGACCTTTGTTTATGAATAGAAACAAATAACGACTCCATACTTAGTTTGTACCATTTACAGACTTTGTACCGTTGTCTATTGTTATTAAAAAGAAAGATAGAAATAACAAATGTATAAACAAAGTTTTGTATATTCTGAATACAAAAATTAAATATTTGACATTTATAGCCTTTTACAAAGTGTATAGAAACTTGTTTTACGTGGTGTAATGATTTGTTTTATATAGCGACTTCTCAGGTTTGAATAAAAATAGACACTCACGACCCACAGTTCTATGATCATTTTCACACATCATATTAAAAAACATGTTTTCATACTCTTAACAAACAAAAATCAATAGCAACATACGTTTATTATGAGAAAATATGATTAAAAATTGTAACCTGCCATTACTTGTATGTGAAGAAAACTGGTATAACATTTGCAAACAAGAAATTTTCAATTCTCTTCCTATTTGTTTTATAATAAACTAAAGTCTCTACTGCAGGTTTAAGTCCATTGCCTATTTAATTTATTATAATTAAATAATTATAATTATTCCTGTATTTTGTTAAGTGATAATATTTTATTAATACATCTGCTTCCTGCTCATGTCCAATGTAACTAGAGTAGGAATGGCCCCCTGGCTCATATGTACAAATAATTTTTTTAAGTGTAAGACTAAACGTTTTTATGAGCACTTTGTATCATTGAAATTTAGTCAGAGTCTAATGAGCAATTTGGCCTAACCTAACTTACTACATCGAAGAATAACTTAATACTGTCAGTTACCTTTATTTTAACATTAAATACATCTTAATTAGTGCAATAGCAGTATTTTTGTGTCTCACATTACACTAACTCAAAGGAATTTCTCGTTACAGTTCAAACAAATGTTGAAATTGTGTACCGGTATTTCTTTTCTTTCAATTCACTTTTTATGAAAACAAGCATTACATTAATGCTTCTAGGCTTACTGGTATTCTATATTTTCAATCAAATGTTCAATATCCATTAGTTAAAATTTCATGGAATTGTGAAATTAACAATGCTATGACTAATGTGTGGTTATCAATCTATATTTAATTTGTCTTAAATAGAAATAATTTGGTGCAATTAAATTTCTGAGTTCATTTGTTTTATTAATAATTTTAGTAATTTGTTTTTTGTTTATTGAATGATTACTTATCAGTTTTTCATCTTTGTGCTGTCAGTTTTCATTTCAAAACATTGGATTTTATTATTCTACATTCTATTCATCTATAGCACTGTAAACACTAGTCTTATAATTTTGGAGGTAGGTCTCCTTCTCTAGAAAGCTTTGTTTCAGAAACTGTCAAAGCAGTTCACTCTTTAACACTCCATATAATTCAGTTAATTTTATTTTTGAAAAGTGCTCAAGTATGTATCATTTTATTTATGTAGGCATATGTTTTGCCCGAGTATTTCCATTTGCTTGAATATTTTCTACCAGAAAATGGATGAACATGGCTGATGAGATTATTGACCAACCAGCACAGTGATTGTAACATGTCACACTATGACTATAGAAAAGACTACCAATATATGGTGTGTTTCAATATCCAGTTAACACTATTGTCAGTTGCTAAGAAAATAAGTTGAAATAACAAGTGCATGAAACAGGCTGTAATTTTAATATATTCTTAGAGACTTAATATGAGTAATCTACTAAAGTCATTTGTTTTAAATGGTTTTTATTAGAGCTCTTGAATTTTGCTTAGATTAGTCAAAGACCCAATAAGTTCTTTTTACAGTTCTCTAATTTCTTGGATTTCGTTGTCCATGACATGTCCGTTAGTTAACTAAATATAAGTACTTCTCCCTTTTACAGTTCATCAATTTGCTTTCTCACAGTCTTTTGAATTGTTCATAAAATTTCCATCTAGGATTATACACTTACCTGTAACACTTTATTAAGATACAGATTTATCCCTTGTAGAGTCATCTTCCAATCCCTTGAAAAACTAAAAGTATCATATGTCTCTGGAATAGGAAGTCAAAGAAAAACAGAATTCAGGTAGCAAGTTTCCATTATTTCATGAGATATATCCTAGAAGCAAACTGTAGCTTCCAGTTATTGTTCCTGAGAAACCTTATTAAGGGGTTTATCAAAACAAACAATTACAAGCTCACACTTCTCAGCATTTGATAAAAAAGTTTTGAAAAGTGTACCTAACCTAAAAATATATAGTTGAGTTATTGGAAATGAAATATGAAGGCTTGGAGAATGTTTATTGATTCTTGGATTTCGTTGTCCATGACGTGTCCGTTACTTAACTAAATACAGCTATTATATTAACGACTCGGAACACAAAGTTTTTTATAAGTTTCTCTTATAAGTACCTCCCTCAGGTACCTCTGAAGAAGCCTTTTAAAGGTGAAAACCGGTTCAGGTTGTAAGGTAAAACTTTATGTTTTTACTTATAAAATATGATCAAAATACAATCTTCTTCTTAGATTTGTTTTTCTGTTAACATTGTTTCTGCTAGATATTTCTTCTTGCTCTTTTACTCGATATTGTCTTCAGTTCTTAAAACTTATCTGTATCTTCAATTTCAAGCAAGCAAGGTATCTTTCTTTCTTTTTGTATAGTGGGATCTGTAGACATTAAAGACATTTTCTAATTTCTGATGTAAATATTTCTACGAATCCAGTTGATGTTTCTAGAGTTGAATTTTGTTGTGCCATTTTATTAGGCGTCTTCTCAACCCCAGTTTAGTGTAATAAGGCTAGGTGAATCTTTGAAATTTTTGTAGTGTCACCAGGTCATAATGGAACTTCAGCTTGCTGTTGAAAACAAGCAGATTTCAGTAGTTACTTGATAAAGGATGTTTTAAGAGCAATAATTCTTTCAGAATTGTTTTAATAGCCCACCATTCTGCAAATAACTATTGCTTCTTTAGACATTCAACTGATTTGAACTTTTTTTAATCATATTGCAAAAGTTTCATATACAATTGTTTCAAATCACATAAAACCTCTGGAAGTATGAAACACACAAGGACAAGTTGAATTATGTTGTAGGGTTAGGTGGGATAATTGTAAATGGTAGAGAGGTTTTAGTTTTCAGACAATCAGTATTGTCATTACATCATCTGTTATAGTTCCCTTCAAAACTGCAGTGCTTCTAATATAAGGGTACCATATGTGCTAATATTTATAACCAAAGTTTTCACATTAAAATTTACTGTGAAACAGTTTTGTATGACTTTCAAAGTATACTGATTTTTTGACAGAAATTGCACCAAAACAACATAAATGTAAATCTAACAGTCATTATTAACTTTTTGTGATGTTCTGTAAAGGTTTTTTAAATACTAGGTGTGTTTTCGATCTACTAGGTGTATATAAACTAAATTGTTAAAATTGCAATAAATTCTACATAGGCCAGACAGGACGTAGCTTCAAACAGAGATACATTGAACACACAAAAGCACCCCACACCACTACAGAATCTACCTTCGCAAACCACCTCATTGAAGCAAACCACACATATAAAAACATCGACAATAACATGAACATACTACACGTACACACAAAAGGCCGAAAACTAGACACTCTAGAACAATTAGAAATATACAAACACACAAAAACAAATAAAAACGACATCCTAAACGAACAGACACAATTCAAATCGCACGCATTATTCGAACACATCTCACCACACACACACACAGCTTCGATCTTTCGAAACACTATCTCGTCGCCAACAACAAGATGAACAGCGCTACTAACGACAGCCTCTGATGAAGCCTTCTATAGGTGAAAGCCGGTTTAGGCTGTAAGGTAAAACTTTACGTTTTTACTTATAAAAAACTTAGTGTTCCGAGTCGTCAATATTATAGTGATATTTAGTTAAATAACGGACACGTCATGGACAACGAAATCCAAGAAATTACTGTCAGCACATGAGCATGTATACATGTGTGAACACAAGCTGAAACATGTATATTCATTACATTTTATAAAACATAATTCTGGCATATAACATTTTCTAGCTAAACAATGGACTTTATAAAGGACTGTTGAGTCCGACTGACTCCTGACTTGCCAAACACTACAATTTCCAGTTTCAATTATATCAGAATCTGTTATTTGTATGCCTATTTTATGCCTTTTGTTAACTGCATTGGTATATCCTAATGGGGGCATCTGGGTCAATCTTTTATATTTTAACGCTAAGTGTATAGTTTTATTAACTCTGAAAATGATGTTAATCAAGTCATCTAATCGCCTATTTACATTTCTTTGGAGGTATTGAGTTTTAATTTTATTATGAAATGATTCTAAAAACATGTTTGTGTCGGTATATCCATGTGAAAAATTTCTGAAACACATTGCCCACTTCTCTTTTTTACACACATAAATTTCTTTAAAATAATCTAAAAAGCGACTAGCGGACTCGGAGTATTTATTAAAAAAGGCTTCTAACATTTCATTAAAATTATTCATATTTTTTTCATGAGTTAAAATTAATAAAGAATCTAAAATTTCTGATGTCAGAGACTTGGATTTCACTTTGGTTTTAAGATTTTTCAACCAGTTCTGTTTCACATGCCACAAACAAAGAAGATGTCTCACATTTTTCCCAAATGCAGTTTCAACCGCATTGGCAATGGCTTCATCACCATCCGTCATGACACAGTTTACTTCCATATTTGGAAATTTGTCAACAACTATTTTTAAGACACACGCCAGAGTCATTTCATCTAAATAATTTATTATAAAATGAGCAACAGGGAACCCAACACCATATTCATCAGGAACAAGTAAATTTAATAAGTAAAATTTATACTGGTTTGTATTATAAGTTGCGTCTATACACAGTATTCTATAGCAACCAGCAACCATTTCTGCTGCTTGATACTTTGTTTGAATGCCTACAACAAAAAGTTCAGAACTGTGTGGTAAATTATTTAAACTGGAGGGCCCAATTATGGTATCCATTCCTTGAGGTTTATATGCTAAAACTGGGTTGTAACTTTCATTTTTTAATAAGTTAATTAAGATATTTACAGATTCTGCATCATTTTTATTAAGTCGTTTTTTCATCTCCAGTTGATACCTCATTTTAATTATCTGAGATGTTGTTATATAATGTTCTTTTACTGCAGATGTGTTATTATCGTCATCAATGGAAGGCTGTAAATGTTCCTGAATAACATGTGTTGGCACACCTTGCTCTAAAAAGTGATTTACAGAAGACTTTGTGGTGTTATCCCATCGATAGAATTTCACAAATTTAAAATTAAGCTCATGGTTATGAGCATTAATGTATGTCACATGGATTCCAGTATCATCTTCTTTGACGTACATTCTGGCCAGACAGTTTGTATTCGGCATACTACCAAATGTCCTTTTTCTATTAGTTTTATTTATTTTTGTTTTGGGTCTACAAAAATTATTAAATTTGCAAATATAATAGGAAAATTTAGAGCCACTCACTGCATGGGCTGAACCCGTTTTTTTTACCATTGCAATGTGGTTGTCTTTACAAACAGCTTCCTTCCATGTGAGAAATGCTGCCATATCCTTAAAAACAAATTCCTCCTTTGGAATAATTAGGCCATGCTCTTTCTTCAAATGTTCTATGAGATGGAAATATGTTCTAAATTTCAATGTACAATCTGAATGGGAACACGATAGGGATAAACCAGACGAATCACAATGTTTTTTATGTTTCAAGAAGCTGAATCTATTACTGTATTGAACATTGCAATCAGAACATACCCTTGGGTATGTTATTTTAAGACATGAGACAGCTGTTTGTTCTGCACATGACGATATTAAATTATCTACTTTACGAGAATCACCATATTCAAGGGAACTGTTTAACGTAGATAAACTTTCCTCAGCAGACCCACCATTTGTAAACAAATATGTGAGGTGTGATTTATGGTTTAGATTGTGTGATGGTGTTACATATGAAAAAGATTTACGTATGTGTGATGTGTGTGAAACTGAAGGTGATGTTACTGCTTTTGTGAATGATGGCCTTGTAATCATACTGTGTGATGTGTACGTATGTATATCTGCTCTATTTAATGCCCCTGTGACTCTGGTATGTGATGTGGAAGGGTAAGCGTGTGCCCTATTTTATGTCCCTGGCTGTGTGGTGTGTATACGTGATGTGGAACTGTGTGCGTGTACCCTATTTGATGTCCCTGGCTGTGTGCTGTGTATACGTGATGTGGAAGGGTATGCATGTGCCCTATTTGATGTCCCTAGCTGTGTGCTGTGTATATGTGATGTGGAAGGGTATGCATGTGCCCTATTTGATGTCCCTGGCTGTGTGCTGTGTATTGGTGATGTGGAAGGGTATGTGTGTGCCCTATTTGATGTCCCTGGCTGTGTGGTGTGTATACATGATGTGGAACCATGTGCGTGTGCCCTATTTGATGTCCCTGGCTGTGTGCTGTGTATACGTGGTGTGGAAGGGTATGCATGTGCCCTATTTGATTTCCCTGGTTGTGTGGCGTGTATACGTGATGTGGAAGGGTATGCGTGTGCCCTATTTGATGTCCCTGGCTGTGTGGTGTGTATACGTGATGTGGAAGGGTATGCGTGTACCCTATTTGATGTCCCTGGCTGTGTGCTGTGTATACGTGATGTGGAAGGGTATGTGTGTGCCCTATTTGATGTCCCTGGCTGTGTGCTTTGTATATATGATGTGGAAGTGTGTGCATGTGCCCTATTTGATGTCCCTGGCTGTGTGGAGTGTGTATGTGACCTAACAGCTTGTGCATATGATGTCCCTGTGTCTCTGGTATCTGATGTGGATGTCTGTGCGTGTTTCCCAATTGGATATGGAAATGATGTTCTGTTATGTGTGTCTGTAGTGCATGTCTGGTCTCTGTAGAAATTGGATAAAATTTTAGACCTATTTCTTGTACAGACATGAAAAACATTACCCATTAAACATTGAATCCCTCGCTGTGTGATGTGTAAGCCATCCCTGGACAGCAACTCCATAAACGGATCTCCTGAATGTAACATAAAAGACTTCCAGTTGTCTATGAATAGTCCTCCATATCTACGAACACAAAAAAGTGGAATCACTGTGGCAGTCACAAAAAAGTAAAAATGCATTGCATTACTTAATTAACAACATACTATGAGGGAATAAAATGCCAAAGTCATAAAAGTCAAGAGACATATAGAGCATAAAGAAGAAGTAAAATATTTATTTGCCAATAAACAGAAGTCTTTTTAAAACTATATTATCAAGAAAATTCAAAAAGTATTACTGTACGAATATTAACTGTAATTTTATAAGAGTTATCAGATTTTTATGATCAGAATTTGGAATTTAATCAACGATTTCTAAAACTTATTTTATTTTGAGAACAAAATTCGTAACAGCAATGATGTGGATGCCCCATTAACACATCAAGTCTCTGCATTATCAAAAGAAACTTACACGTATAAAGTTTTACCTGGTAGCCAAGCCTTGTACCAGCAGATTCAGCTTCTCTGTCTTTTCATTTATTATCTTTATTCTGTTCATTTCAGCATCTGAATATGGCCTATACCTATTTCTACTGCGAAACAATACACTTGACAAATGGAGTTGCACATGCTGGTTGCCTTTTAGAATTTCTTGGATAAGAGATTCATAATGTTGGATTATTTTATCTGGATGCTGACCTGTTAAAAAGTTTTTAAGAATTATAAAAATAAACGAGTATAGTACCTATCGATAAAATATTGGAAAATAATGTGCATAACACCAAAGCAATCTTACAAATCTTTTTGATCAACCATAATCGTATAAAGTAGAGCACTAATAACTGAAATATTTTATTTACAAAATTCTATGTAACTTACCACAAATCAAATTATTTGTGCCCAAATGGATTACTACGTGATAAAAGAACTTGGTTGCTTCAACCATTGGAGCGGACACTTCTTCAACACGCATTCCTGACACTGAAAACACTGTGACTTCAAAATCATTCTGGCACTGAGTAGTCAGATGTGCATATTTTACCTGGGAAGTCACCAATCATGAGGAGGCCTGGACGCACCATTGTGACTGCAAATGAAGAATACTTTATTAAAACAAACACATATATTTACATCTGCCAATGGAAATTTAACCTTGGTTTTGTTTTATATTCCTCTTTCTTAGGCTTCAGAATACTCGATTTTAACTTACTTTTATTATGCCGATACCCATTTAGTATTTCTATTTTATTTCTAAACAAACACATATAATAATAATAATACTCACAAAATTCCTGAAAAATTATGTAAAAGAGATACCTGTATAAAATTAACAATATAATTTAAATCCGTAGAAACACCTTTCCAAATTGATGCACACGTGTACACCAATTCCACCGTAACTTAGACTAGACTAGTTTTTAGGGTAACACAGAAATAGCAACATCCGGTAGCAAGTTCATTTGTTTACCACGTGTAGTCTGTTTAAGGGCTAGTTGTCGGTTGTCCATCACTGCAATAAGAAACAACGGGTGGTTGTAGGCCACTTGTAACTTCAGCAGTAAATGGCAGAGCTTACTACACAAACATATGACTATAGTATTGATGACTCGGAACACTAAGTTTTTTATAAGTAAAAACGTAAAGTTAGTGTTCCGAGTCGTCAATACTATAGTGATATTTAGTTAAGTAACGGACACGTCATGGACAACGAAATCCAAGACAAACATATGGTAGAACATGCGTTACTCTTCACAATTGCCCTATGTTCCCTATGTTAGCTAGGCGGTTGCAAAGATTCCGCAACGCTCCACTAATAGCGTTGTAGCTCATCCTTAGTTGTGCCATGTGAAGTCAGCACACCTTTCTTGATTTGTAAGTTGTGTCAGGCTTACTGTTTACATTGGTTCAAGGTAAACGTTATCCATTGTTTGAATTTATAAAATTATAGTAATAACTTTGTATAACTGAGATTGTGATAATAAAGTGTCAATCAACTTTTTATTAATTTAACTGTGCGTTGTATTATTTTTCTTTGTTTAGTGCTGCTGTGTGCTTTTGTGTTTGTGCTTTTCTAAGGTTACTGATTCTGCATGCTTTTAAACGTGTTTTTTTTTAGTTTAAAATGATACCAATAGACTAGGACGCCAAATGCCTCCAAACAATAAATCAAATTATAAAATTAGGCAGTCCACAATTTAATCGATCATTTAAAATAGAATATTATGAAAATAATGACTGGTTATGTGGTTGTGACAAAAGAAATTCATTATTTTGTTTTTTTCTTGTTTATTGTTAGGAGCAGAGGACCCCTGGGCAAAATTCGGAATGAAAGTTATTAATCATCTAGCCGAAAAAATAAGAAATCATCAGGCATCAAGTGTACATATAAAGAATCCTTTTCAGTTTTCTCTTTTTGGTATGTATAGCATAGCAGTTGGACAGTGAATATAGACGAAATATTGTTTTACACAACAAAAGAGTACGCAATAATTGGTACGTCTTAAATATAATAATAAACTGTATCCCCTTCTGTGGAGCTTTTGAATAAGCTTTGTGGGATCATGGTGAGAGTGAATCTTCGTCAGATCCTGGTGTATTTCAAGGCTTAATTGGTTTCAGTTCTGAGCTTGACACAGCAATGAAAAATCATTTAGAGTAAGCAACTGTATTTAAGGGCACCTCAAAAACCATTCAAAGTGAACTTTTAAATATAAATGTTAGAAATATGCCATGAAGAAATAACGAGTATGATACATTATTTGGCTTTAATTTGTTTGCTAATGTTTTCCAAATGGTCATAGTGTAACGATATATATATAAAAAAAGGTAAATATGTTAAAAGATTATGGGATTTCATTGTTCCTTCTAAACATGATGCTCAGTCCCTTGCATCATGCTTGTTAGATGAACTGTCTCAACACGACTTACTTGGAATTTTACACAAATTTAACTGCTCAAACAATTGGAAAACATTAACTTTCTATTTTTCCCCATACAACAACACTGTGTATGATGCACATATGTAGTAGGTCGCTGCCTCCTGTTTAATGTGTTCTTTTAACCCCCCCCCCACCACCACTTGACCGACTACTGCAACCACCAAAATCTGGAACCACTGGTATAACGTAGAGCTAAAATAAGCTCAAAAAAGCTGATAGTACACATACAGTCTATCGAAAACGCATACTTGTTAACACGGAACAAAAGGAGTAACAAATGAAAGTGGAGAATGTTGGGAATAGTCACTGAAATGTAAAAAATCTTGGTGTCATTTGCAAGCAGGTGGCGTCGTTGTGCTAGTCTGAAGTGAGTTAGAGAACATTAATTCAAACAACAGGTGAAAAAAGTGAAATCCATATGGAAAGTTACATAAATTAAACAAACTTCAAGGGGGGAGAAAGAGTGAGTTTATCCAATGGGAGAGAGAAGTGAAGTCACCGGGGGAGCTACAACCCAGAGAAAGAGAGAGAGAGAGAGAGAGAGACATCTGACACCAACATCAATTAATCTTAAATTTGTCGGTATAAAGAGAGTGAAAGAGGTATGACTTAGTCATACAAGCAAATTAAGAAAAAGTATTATGGCCATTTGAGAAAAGAATTATTTAAAACAGAAAAGTGTGTGTGTGTGTGAGACATGACCCCCACAAGGGGGCTAGGGTTGCCAGAGCAAAGGGTCCGGGGTGGATGGGGGCCCGGGGAAGCCAAAAAGCGATAAACTATAACTATATAGGTTAAACTAAATATTAAGTACACTAAAACTAAACTAGTAATATTTTCGTAAAATTGCATTAAAAGAAAATATTGACAACAAATTTGTATGAATGGAATCTTGGTAAGACTTTACACATAGGCCTACAAGAGTGGAGTTTATTGGGATTGGGAATTTTTAACTGACATAACATACTTCTACACTTTACTCAGTCCTTGAAAATTTTTGGAAATGTCACAGGATTAATCTAGAACAATGAATAATTAACCGTAACAAAAACAAGTGGTTTCAAACCCGATAGCACAAATGAAATACATCCCAAAATTCATGAAACTTTTATACTAAATTGGAGTTTTTTTTTAACATAGAAAACTTTTACCGTTCACTCAAAATCATTGTAAATGGCACAAACGTAGAACAAAGAATAAATAACTTAAACGAACACGTGGTTTCAAACCCGATCACGCCCCAAACTTCATGAAGCTTTTGTTTTACATTACGTTTTGATCTTTTTTTAAACATAAAATACTTTAAACTTTACTCAGTACCTGAAAACTGTTGGAAATGTCACAGGATTAATCTAGAACAATGAATTTTAACCTTAAAAAAAACGCGTGGTTTCAATCACGACAGCACAATTACATCCTAAAGTTCATGAAACTTTTACTTTAAACAAAATGGGGAGGTTTAACATAAAAGACTTACAGTTTACTCAAAATCATTGTAAATTAAATAAACAAAAAAAAAACCATTAACCTACACGAACACGTGGTTCCAAAGCCGATACCCATTTAGTATTTCTATTTTATTTCTAAACAAACACATATAATAATAATAATACTCACAAAATTCCTGAAAAATTATGTAAAAGAGATACCTGTATAAAATTAACAATATAATTTAAATCCGTAGAAACACCTTTACAAATTGATGCATACGTGTACACCAATTCCACCGTAACTTAGACTAGACTAATTTTTAGGGTAACACAGAAATAGCAACATCCGGTAGCAAGTTCATTTGTTTACCACGTGTAGTCTGTTTAAGCGCTAGTTGTCGGTTGTCCATCACTGCAATAAGAAACAACGTACAACCATCAGCCTCCGCGCCACATTTGAATTGTACGCGAACATTACCGCGTAGTATTTAATACCTTCTCCGTTGAAATTTATGATACTTTTAGCTGCTTAATGTTTTAGTATATTATTTTGTAGTTTAGTTATTCTATATTGGTAGTTGTGCAATGCTGCAACCATGGCATCAGCCGCCACTGATAGAGAGAAGATTGAGGTATTTGAAATTTGGTTCAGGAAGCGGATGAAAAGAATAAAAGTAAGAGGTGCTCAAAATAATCGAGGAGGGTAGAATATTTCAGCGTGTTGTAAAAGGAATAAAGGTAACCTGGATTGGATACATCTCGAAGGTAAATGGGCTATTAACGAGGGTTTCTGAGGGTACAGTGAAAGGAAAGAAGACTGAAGGTCTTGAATGACGTAGAACGAAGAGTTGGCGGCTCAAGCCTGGAATACTAATGGAGACAGCAGTGATATCTGGATTTGCTAACGGTAGAATGTCATATGATGAAGACGACTCCTTCTCTTACGCTTCTAGGAGTATCTAAATTTTTATGATATCCATTAGTTATGTTTATTATGTTTACCATTATATCCAAGAAATTAAGATATAAGAGACTTACATACTTATCTTTTCTTGTGCGAGCATTTTTCTATTTAATAATATTCAAACTTTCACTTTCATTCCGTATGTATGATAACAATAATTCAGTAAATCTTTTTCCGAAATACTTTTTTACGACTAAAGGTTTCTTACGTACTTACTTTCTTCAAATTAAAATTGAAAAGACTTTGTTGCTTGAACTTTCAGAATGCTTAAACTTCTTACACAGATTTATGTATTTTACTTCCTTTAAGTCCTTACCAGTGTAACAGCAGCGACACAAATAGAAAAAGAAATACTCGTTAACGAACTTCGTCGATCTTCAACTAAGTAAATCTGTTTCCCACCAATGGCCGAATGTTATCAGGTATCAGTGTTTTAAAATTAACCCAACTGAAAGGAAAGATAAGTAACCGACGTATGCTAAATTAAACGAGTCTGTACGTGCAAAAGCAAATGGCTCAATATGTTATTTGTCTCAATAAATTATTTAACAATAACAAACAGAAACAGAAATTTCTAAAATCAACAAGTTCGTGAACATCAGTTCTCATGAAGATACCTTTGAGTTCACGACAATCACGACAATTCTCAGTTAATTCACATCGGTAATTACTGTGTGGTTACACGGTAGAATGGGTAATGTCCATACATACGGCTGTGGTTGGTGGGATTACTTTTCTGTGTTATAAACAACGTGAACATTTGCGCACTGGTTGAATTTCATTGTTGCAAGGAATAGAAAACAGGCCAACAATTTCAGCTTAAATGACAAACATACTCGCACACCCATCACACGCACACGCTCGCGCGCGGTGCGCGTTTTAGAACTTTAATGTTACAGTTTGAAAGAGAAATTATAACTTTAATAATTATTTTTATAATAAAACGTATTTTCACTTTCTCGTAATTACTGAACCAATGACTAATTTTTTAAAGTGTAAAGCAAATTTTGTAAATTACCGGTACCAACAATTTTATAAATTTTTGTGTACTTACATTACAATTTTATCAACAACACACTTCTATGACTGAATGCTTTTACGTTATAAGGAATTCAGTAATAATTTATGTTTAATCCATTTGATATTGTTCATAAACTTTACTGTCATATAAACTTTGATATTGTTCATATACTTATCTGTCGTAAACTTTTACTTTATACCAGTCAACAGTCAACTTTACATAAACTATCAACAGTACCAGTATAAACGTTTATGAGATTAAGTATAATTTAAATCAAATTTTAACCAATGCGTACTATGTATGTTTGTACATAATACACATAGACAATATTTACATATCTAGGCCTTACATACAGGGCAGCCGCCACATGTGCGAATCGTGCACCCGCACGGCACACGCAGGGCCTGACTTAAGACCTTTAGTGCCCTAGGCTGATGATTCCCCCCCCCCCCCCATTCAACCTTCCAACCTCTCAAACACTACTATTACTCACGATTTATTCATATGTTATAGGCAACTTATTATTTAGGAATATGTGGATTGTATAAGCAAAATTCGTCTTGTTTTCATTTTAATCGCGTAAATTTATTTATTACAGTAGCATGAGCACATTGGCAAATCATAAGTAACGAGAATATTTCGAAAGGCCCATACTTTACTTAACGTTTATTCAAAGTAAACGCTAAGAACAAACATTTTTCTACTAATTTTCATGTTCATTAAATTTTTGTTTACTCAGAGCTTATTTTTCTGGCTTTTCCAGCTTCATATCGATGAACTATTTCATTAAAACAAATGCTTTGCAGAAATTAATTTCTATTTAATAAAAGTGCCAGGGATTTAATTTTTTCGCCCGGTTTAGAACTGAAAACGATCTTTCTCCGTACAATTTGTGACTGCCATACTAAAAGAAATTCGAAGGCTACTTCAGCATTCGGGAATATTGATTCCACATTAACCTACATGGTTTTAAGGAATTTAAGAGTCTACATGAATCAGAATGCTTTTTTTTCTTTTGTTTTGGTTTCTTAGTTTCGATTTCTTCTATTTCATAAAATTTAATGTGTTTCAAAAATGTTTTTAAGGTAAACATTCTTCAGGAAACGATTGGTCCATGTCTGAAATATACATTTTCAACAAGTTAGAAAATAGCTTTTTCTCCTATATTAGAATTTTTCATACATTGGCAACATGAGTTTTTCATTGTTTTGTTCTCTTAAATTTTTGCGCCCCCCAAAAGTTTGTGTCCTAGGCTACAGCCTACTCAGCCTAGTGGTAAATCAGGCCCTGGGGCAGACTTCAAGGCCATACCGAAGGGTCGGCTGTTTACTGAGATTGTATAAACGTTTAAAAGAATTGTTCAAGTCGACCTTGTGTAATAAACTATCGTATTTCAGAAAATTTATGAAAATCGTAGGACGGCTGTTTACTAGTACCGTATAAAAGTTTAAAAGGGCCCGTCAAATTTTTATAATAAACTATTATATTTTTGAAAATTTATCAGAAGCGCAGAAACTCCGGTCGCATCGGTCACTGTTGTTATGGAAGTTCTCAACTAATAAGATTTGAACATTATCTATTTACTTTTTTGTAAATTTTACCATTTATGTCTGTAAAAATCTTAATTAAAATAATTTTAAGTTGGGTTACAAAACAGGGAATGAAATTATATTCAGAAGGGCAGGAAAAGCTAAAGCTACACACCGGTGGTAACCACCTAATTACTGGAAATTTCCAGTAAATAACGAACATTTTTTAAGCGTTCTACTCATTTACCCGGAATATTCGCTTATCCGGAAAAGCGCTGACATTGAGTATTCCGCATAATCGACACTCTATTGTATTTATAAAATCTATTGGTACCCACCAAAATATCGACGATGCCCTTGGAAGTACTGAAAAATTGTTCATCATTAGTTGTCCTTTAAGTATCTCATTATCATTAGCACTTCTCCTCCCAAAGGAGATCGACCCCCCCTTCCATTAACTCTCCACTGATCACTCCTGATCAAATCTTTTTCATTTTACCATTCCTAATTTACACATTCGGTCTTCTTCAGATATTAATAGACATATTAGTTGATATGCGTATCATTGTTTCCAAAAAGGCAATTTCAAAGTTCTGCATCACAGAATGCGATGAGAAAACAGACCATTATATTTTTTTCTTTTTGTTTTTATTCTAATGCTTCACTTTTGATGCTTTAACCTTAGTACATACCTTTTAGTCTCTCATGTTGTATTCCAACCTTACTCGAAAGAAAAGAAAAACGTGTTCATTCATCTTCACTACTAAAATTGAAGGAACAGACATTCATCATAAACAGTAGGCCTACTTAGCTTTATCTCTGATAATTTAATTTTTTTAATTCAAGCTCAATTTAAACCTCACACTTTTAAGTTAATTTTATACTTCGTTATACAATATTTATATATTTTATAACGCACAACTGCAATCCAATGTGCAGAATCTTACGATTTTTTTAAAACAGTCTTAGAGAAATATCTAACAGAAATCTTTTAAAGCTAGAATATACACTTACAGATCGTCTTGACGTTTTTGTTATTTAACATATCTTCCTATGTCCAGACTGCTTACTTCATCTTCCATACTGCCTTACGGTAGCTGAACTTAACGGTTAAGAAAAAATATTACAATAGTGTCAAGGGTTTATCGATTAGGCGAAGGCAGCGTTTGAAAAGGAGTGTGGCTGCCAAACTTTGTACAGAAGGGCGCGTTATTCTATAGTTCACCTTGAAAGTAGCAAGCGTCTAGTCTGAAGAGTGAGCCGTCATGCGTCATTTGCACTTCAACACTTAATTACATACTTAGCGATAAAGTGTTAATGCTTTCCAGTTTCGAGGAGAAGCTCTTCTCCAACTTTTCACGTCACTTCACACAGGATAATCATTACATCTTAATTGTAGGATTTAAAATGTAAACTTAAGAAAGAATTACTCATACATGTGTACCTGTGGGAATCATACTTGACGTGATGTTCAATGAATTCGTTCAATTCACTGTGCCTTATTAAAAGCGTCTTCAAGTGTATTATAAGACAAGCTTGTGTGACTTCCCGATCACAGCTGTGAACCGATTGTGGTCCAGCAGTCTCAGGAACTCGTCTTGAAAATGACAATATATTAATGAACTTACATTAAATTTTAAAACTATGTGTAGTAAATTTTTTAATGAAACACTGGAACTCTATAACTGAGTTTCATCATATATGCGTTAGATACTATTGAAAATCTTATTATTGCTTTTCGTATTGTTGTCGTTAAATTTTTATAGTCGCTACCAACGGATAAGCTTATTGATAATAGTAGTGAAACCTATAACTACTGCTTCTTACGTAATAACAACTAAATTCAAACCGAATTTGTAATAGGTTTGTACGGAATCATACATCGCTCAACTTGGTTTATTAATTACATAATAAAATTAGCCAAATAGTCGATTGTAAATGTGTCTAGCGACTGGCACTGAGCGGATTACTGATGTTAGTACAAATCTAAGAAATAAACATACTTACTTACAGTACCTTTGTTTATACAGTAACGTTAAATAAGCCTAAGAAATATTGCAAACACTACATAAACATATATTAGAATGAACTGTTATATATATATATATATATATATATATATATATATGTTACTAACCACTATGATACCACCGATAAGCTCTTTCAAATGTTTAATCAATTAACTGGTCGCTCACTAAGTCACAGCTTAAGTGGTTAAAGTATCTAAATCTAAAGATAAGTTAGGAACTCGAAAGTTTTTATCAGTGGCAAAACGGGTAGTCACATACAGCACATTATTAAAAAATCCACTAACGTATTAACACGCTGTACTAATTTTGTTGAATCCATGTATTTTGATCTCATAAGTTACAGACGTAGAACATAAGGGAACGTTCGGGTAGATTGTAACTGTTCACATTGTTTTCGATGTTTCACTGTTGGAGAAAATTCTTTTACTATAATTACGTGCCACTGCTTTATTTCACTTCTTGAAACGGAACGACAATACCAAGAAAGTCAATTAGTTAATGTTTCACAGAATTTCCAACACGACTTGATGCGACAGTGTGCAAGTGTTCTTGATTTAAGAACATTCAACAACTGTCATTTTTATTTTAGAATTATTCTTGATCAGTACCAATCAACTTTATTAAAACGCTACTAGCAGTTTTAGTAATTTAGATCGTACTGTTTACTATATTTTAAACGATATTCTGGAAAAAACACTGTTCTATTTTAACATTATTCAAACAAGCGGATTTGGAACAGATAAGTACAACATACAAGAGTACTGTTAAACGCAATAAATACGACACTTAAACCAACTGAACCGTAGCCTCAATCCTCCCTGATTCGTAGGAATCGTGTCGCAAATCGCAAGTGTGTCTAACTCTGAAGATCCGAATTTTATGTTTTTTTTTTTTTTTTAGATTACAAGCTGATGGGGGTGAGGAGGTTAAGTAATTCTGCGTGGTCAGCTGAAAGCTGGACATTGCGTTATACTTACAAGACCTGACGTGTATGAGGGAAATTAGCAATATACGGTAGACATACCGCTGCGTAGCCGCTCGCGAGGGCGATAGCTCGCTGGTCTGACCATGTTAGGATATAGTACCAAAGACTGCGGAGAGATGCTGTAGTCACAAACGGTTGCTTCCAAACGTCTACGCTATCTAAAGGCATTTGCTGGGAGGCCAGGCTCAGAACGACAGCTGTGACCGTGGCTACATAGCTACGTACTCATCGCTAGTGTCTCCGAGTCTAGGTTCCCGATTCTTGCCTCCCGTCTTCGAGAAGCGAAAACGTGGTACCCTCCCTGACCACTTAATAAATTGCGCCGCCAGGAAAGCGTCAGCCACTTTGTGATATCACTTTCCCTCCCTCCAAAAACTACGGTTCATGGTAGGCAGATGCTTATCTCTTGGAGCCTCAACGGCTCTTGCCCTGACGATTAACACCAAGAGCGGATGGGCGCGCCAAGTCGAAATTATTAGTCTTGAAATTAGTTGTAGCTGTGTGGTTTAAAAGTTAAAAATTTTATCAGGTGATTAAATAGACTTCATTTTTAACTTTTTCTAATAATCTACAAAATTTTTGTTATACAATTGACATTCTCCTATAACTTTTATTTTGCACTTTTTGTGTCGTTCTTTAGCCTTTCATAATTAATAATATTATTTAAAAATTAAACTTTATACATCTAAATTATTCAGCATTACATTATTTATACTTAATACAATTTTCATCTGTATTAATCTCGTGTCCTATTCACACAGTACTGAAGCGCGCGCGCGCGCGCGCGCGTGTGTGTGTGTCTTATTTATAAATAATCTTATACATTCTCTTTTTACTAATTATTTATCGCCTAGTAGGCCTATTTGCTCCGCAGGCCTACAAGCTGGTTTGCATGTCTCTCGTTAATCTACAGTAGTGATTGAGTTGTATATCATATGACCGCATACGCTCCCGCGCACATACACTCACAATATATAAACGTTTTATATGCATTCAATAGAACATAAACAATCTTATTTATGATCATTTGAACGTGTCCTACTTAAGAAACCATTTATGTTTCAATAATAATTACGTTTGGCTTTCAGTTTAATTAGTTTCTTTTCTTGCAAAACACATCCGTTCTTGTTAGTCTGCCTTTTACAATAATTTATTACCCTGCTTTATTAGTTTCAATATTACAAAACACGAACTTTAAATCAGTAATAATGAGGTTTCTATGTATACGGTACAAATACACGGCAAACATCGTTTTATAGTCTCTCGACATGCTATACAATAGCTGCATGCAAAATTTTCAGCTGACAGCAGATATGATGCACAGATAACAGTGAGTGTGGACACTGCTGACAGCCGGTGTTCACGTTGTCAGATAGCAAGATGCTGCCCTTGAAGCAGGTAGATTACTCTGACTGTAAGCGACCCAGTGACGTAAAGCTAAACATCATCCTGAAGGAAACATACTGTAACAATAATCGTTCATACAATTTCTTATCCTCTGAGCTACAAGGAGTTTCCATGTGCTGAGCTTATCTTATCTACTAATGGTTTACTACATACGAAAATAAACCTGATTGTAAAAATTCGAATTTACACTTTTTCTTTCATCTCCCTTTCTGCGTCCGTCAGGCGTCATTTGCTTTTCATCATAACGTTATTTCGTCATAGGCCTACGTCGCTGTTTGTCTGAAAGTAGTCATTCACGTCGGAAGGCTGAGCACAGGAAATAAACAAAGACAGACTTCATTTATCTTAATGCAGGATTCCCGATTAGTATTTCATCTTCTGATAGTTCCTATTCATTTCGGATGTTGGATTTCACACGGACTATTTTAACTTTCTGTATTGCTGCACGAAATAAGTCAATTGTATTCATGCCAAACCAGGTTCTTAAATTTCTCAGCCATGAGATTCTCGGTCGGCCAACTCCTCTCTATCCAAGTACTTTTCCCTGTAGTGTGGACTGCGATAAGTAAAATCTCTGTTCATTTCTCATGAGATGTCCCAGATATTGAAGTTTTCTTATCTTCACTGTGTTATTAACACACATTATTAACTTCCCTTTCTTTCTTCATCTTTCTAAGAACTTCAACGTTATTTATACGTGCTGTCCATGAAATGCTCAGTATTCTACGGTAAAGCCACATTTCGAAAGATTCGAATTTTTAGTTGTGGCTTCAGTCAGAGTCCAGGATTCTACACCGTAGAAGAGGACCGAGAATACGTAGCAGCGTAAAAAAGTCTCATCTTTGTGTTTATTGTCAAATCGTGACTTTTGAATAAACTGCTCATTCTAGTGTACACTGCTCTTGCCTTTTCAATTCTGCTCTTTATTTCCTGTGAGTGATCCCATTCTTCATTGACTATAGTACCAAGATATGTAAATTTGCTTACATATTATGGTAATCTATTAGTATTTAATCTGTAAAAATCTACTTATATACTTGCCTTGAATTTCGTGATTATGAAAAGCGACTAGTTCGACTTTAAATAGGCCTATTGAGAGTTAGGTCTACTATACACACGCGCGCGCGCGCACACACACACACACACATTATTTTTAGTGCTTGTCTGATCAGGACTGAATATTGTACTGCACCAATCACTCTTAAATGATTTCTCTCTGTAGCAAATCTTATCCAGTTCGATGTACCTAAACATTCAAGTAAGTCATCCCTCTACTTTTAAGGTGTCATCATCGGCCGTCTCTCCCAACAACTTTTGCCAAACGTCTGGCAATGTTTAATGACCAGATGATCACACATCTTACCCTCTTCGCCCTTAAACAAACATCCTGTCAAGTCCCACACATTTCCTTAATTCGGTAAATTATTTCATCTGCTGGGATTTGGTTTTTGTTTGTATGGCTCTTCTAATTATTATAATCGTAGTTCTTTACATGCTTCTCCGTGCAGTTCTCATCTTTCGTATTATTTTGATGTTAACTCTCAATGTGTCTGGTCCGTCATTGCAGTCATGCAGGAAATTCACACTCTATAAGAACAGTGTATAAGAAGACATATTTATGTACATATGCATACTTACAAATAGATTTTCGGACCAAGATTTACGCTTTCTTTATCTGTAAATTATCACCTTCTCAACCACGAGTGCATTTTTGTCAAAAAGACTATATTATCTGTGAACACTCATATCTTAAAAAGTTGTGACACTTGCACGAAGACCGAACGTAGTGACATTTGCTCGGAGAAACAGTGGTTCTAGGAAATTCATAATGATTCCTATGGAAGTGTAGTATGGTATTAAGCAGTTACATTTGCTCAGAAGCCAACGATGAGTTTTAAAAACTGTTACGTGGGCAAACTTTCTACATAAGCTCAACAATGACAACCTTTATTTCACTAACAGCTAACTAAAAAAAATTCATATTGACGACATTCAACAACTAATCGTCTGGAAACAACTTAGGCCTATATATGTAGACCTACTTCTTTTAGTTAACCTGACCTAAAACTATTTTGTATTTTCATTGGCATTATTAATTATATTAATTACAATTAAATATAATTAATTATAATTATTATATCATGTTGCATTATAATTGTATAATTTAGTTAATTGTATGCATTATTTTGTTAGAATTATTAGTATTAATATTAAACGCATCTTTATTATTTGTTATTATTATTATTATTTCATTGCTGTTATTATGCATATTACGACAGCGTGCCGACACACATACACACAATATTATTCTAATTTTGATGCTTCTGCTATTGAAGGCTTCACCCATCTGTATTTTTCAGGTGCACCAGCAGCGATTTTTTAAATTTGCTTCTTTTCAGAAACATTCCTATAAAATACTATCAGTCGACTTGAAAATTGGAAACTTGAAGAATCCTAATTAACTTCTAGATGCTTCTCTTGTCAAACTATTTAATTTTCAAAAGAATATTCTTTCCATGTTGTGATATCGTGAAATTGTTGTTTATTGATTTACCTTTTACCACTTTTCATTAATTCTGTTTCACTTTAGTTACCGATCAACGCACTCCAAAAAGACGGTGAGTACTACGGTCACACATTTGACAGAATGTCCTTCAACCTTGAAGAAAAGAAGAGAAGAACCTTCGTGAACTCAATCAACTCATTTCTAAAGCTTTTAAACAATTTGAAGGTTTTGGAAAACTTCAAAATTTAGCTTTCATCCACAAATTGCAGTAAAACCATGTCTGAAAAATTCATATAAATTGATAAGTATTGTGCAGTAAAAAAATTGTAAATATTGTATAAATGAACCTTGGTATTTTAATCAAACTATTATAAAAAAGGATTGAAACACGCAAAAAAGGTTTCCGGGAACTACAGTATAAAAGACTACATTTTCGTGGTGTTCTCCGGAAACGGTACACTGTAGCTAAATATCTCCTTAAAAATAATAATATAATAATAAACAACTAAAATAAAAATTTGGCACACATCTTTCTCCACTATTTATTCTTATAGTCTTCGCGTCAATAAAATTTAAACAATTGTAATTTAAACTGATAATACAGGCCGCCATATAAAATAAGCACGCATACTTAGAACAGAATTTAGTATTATATACACATTTGTGGGCAAATCAGAATCCACCTTGTTCGGCCAATAACATTCGAACTTTCTCTATACATTAATATAGAACTGAAAGAATGAAGTAGACAAATTACTTGTTTAATTGGTTTGTTTGTGTCACACGCGCGCGCATGTTTCATCAACTCGTTGATAACACATGTACATTCCGATTAATTGTCACTGAGAGCAAATGTCAATCTGACCAAGTGTTCCAACCCCATATTTGAAAGATGTAATTCCATCTACTTCTCTGCCATTATCGTCTGTACATAGGCTCCGGTAATGCTGAGAATAACTTTGTTGATATGTTATCTCCTGTCTTACTTTCGTTGAGTTTTAAATGAGCTGTCGGTTTACTGTAAAGCACAGTTATCGTAGTTGTTTAAAAATATTATTTTCTATCATTAGTTCTTTTAAAGCCTTTGTAACAGCTCTTGTACATACCGTACCGAGCTGTCTTGTAACCAACAAATGCCATATGAAATGTATTCTTCGATTCACTACTGTGTTTCTTAAGTTCATTTTGTGCGTGGATTGTTGTTTAGTAGCTTCTAGATCCTGTTTAAACTATAATTTTTCCAAATACTCAACAAATTCGTCTTACAATGTACCTGGAATATCATAATTCTTAATTATTTAAGATCATTGAGTAAATGTTTTTTAAAGTTTACCTAGATTAAATGTACTTAAATTACTTTCGTTTGTGTCGACTTTACATAATATTTTATACTACTCTTCTATAGATTTTTACAGATTTCCTTCTGTCCTTTATTGTCATTTTATTATTTCATCTTTATTATTCCATTTTAATCTGTAATAGTAGCAATTATTTGATGTGCGTGCACCTTCCATTTTGAAACCTTCTTGAAATCTTCCTACTTTTCGTTCTTTTCTAAACCATTTTGTACTTTCGGGTGTTGGAGCTTCGAATTTCTTGTTTCCTCTTTCTTATTGTTTTTCAGACTTCATTAGGCCTATATACGTATTTCGTTGAAAAGAATAACACAATTTCATTTCATAACTTAATACTTTTAAAGTTAATATAATGATATTTGTTAACATTTTTTATTTTCTTAACGTCTTATATGATTTTAAATATCATCTCTTTGAAATGTATATGTGTATAAAATAATAGTAGAAAAGCTTAATAACAAAGAAATACCACTGGAGCAGTTAATATAAGGCTACTACAGCCTACTAATGGGTTAATAGCTGTCTGACTATGGCAAACGTATAGGGGGAAAGGGTAAAGTAAAAAACGAAGCTCTCGGATTAGGTGACATTCGTATGTGTGTGTTGTGTATAAATACTGTGTTATATATGAGTAGGCCTACAGTGGAAACATCATATGTAGCGCCTGATGAAGTTAGTGGTGATGCTATCGCAAACGTAGTGTTAGTTCTTTTAAAGTCTAAAACAAGAACTTCAGCCCCAAAGCAACGTATATGCCAGCTCATTATAAATCAGAGTGAAATACAATGAAATATCAGAAAAACCAATTAAGTTCTAATATTTACGACACAAATTTAATCTTCTCTTAACTACGAAATTACGTTCTGTGAAACTGAATAGTGGGCTTCTGCTGAACTGTTACACTGCAATTTACTAAAGGATCTTCTTTACTACAACTAATTTACTTGTAAGCAGATTTGATTTTTCTTCTTCACTTTCGATACGTGAGAGTCAGAATGTTCAAATGTTAACTAAAGTAGGCAACCAAACAAAAGAAGATGTGAAGTCGTTGGCATATCTGACAAGTAGAGCTATCCATTGGCAATTGGGAATTTTTAAATCATATAAAAACATAGTAGTCCAGTTAAATTGCCTTTTATAAAAGCAATGTTCTTTCTTATCAGTACATTCACATTGATCTTTTAAGGTGTCTCTTAAATTGGTTTATATGAATGGACTCGTGGACTCTTACTAAAAATCTTTCTAATAAAATAAACATATGTCAGGTATAGACTATAGATTGTCTGCTCAAATAGAGCAGTATTACGCAGAAGAGTTATCCTACACTGACCGTATTTACCTCATTTAACACCAGAAAACGAGGAAATTGTGGTATAAATCATGAACGATACGAAAAATAAAAAATACCAGCGTTTGTAAATAATTAGCTAAGAAAAAATTAAGGGAAAGAAAGATCAGGGTCATAGTCTTAACAGCAGAGTCATTGCTTAACAACCTTAGGAAATGGTACAAATCAGCAACTTCCCTGATCCGCGAAGCAGTGTTGAAAATTCAAATTACCAGATTGGTTGATTTCTAACCTTGAGAAAACGAAGGTCAGCAGAGCTGTGTGTTTCATATTTTATTTTCTTCAAGTTTTCTTCTGTTTTTCATAAGGTCATATCCTACACAAATATAGAGATTTACAATTCCTTTCTTATGCTTACTTTCATTTTAGAGTAATTTAAGCTGGTCATTAAAAATATCTTTATATTTTAACAAAAAACAATTCATTTATTATACAAGAAATTGTTTGATCGTGTTCGATAATAATTTTCAAAACGAGATTTCTACTTCTGAAATGATTCTATATAATTATTTATAATAATTAAATATCACTATAATATTGACGACTCGGAACACTAAGTTTTTTATAAGTAAAAACGTAAAGTTTTACCTTACAGCCTAAACCGGCTTTCACCTATAGAAGGCTTCATCAGAGGTTGTCGTTAGTAGCGCTGTTCGTCTTGTTGTTGGTGACGAGATAGTTTTTCGAAAGATCGAAGCTGTGTGTGTGTGGTGAGATGTGTTCGAATAATGCGTGCGATTTGAATTGTGTCTGTTCGTTTAGGATGTCGTTTTTATTTGTTTTTGTGTGTTTGTATATTTCTAATTGATCTAGAGTGTCTAGTTTTCGGCCTTTTGTGTGTACGTGTAGTATGTTCATGTTACTGTCGATGTTTTTATATGTGTGGTTTGCTTCAATGAGGTGGTTTGCGAAGGTAGATTCTGTAGTGGTGTGGAGTGCTTTTGTGTGTTCAATGTATCTCTGTTTGAAGCTACGTCCTGTCTGGCCTATGTAGAATTTATTGCAATTTGAACAATTTAGTTTATATACACCGGGTAGATCGAATTTGTTTTGTGCTTTGGGCATGCGTTTTGATAGTGTGTGTTCTGTTTTGTTAGTAGTTTTGTAAGCGATTCTGTATCCTGCTTTTTACTTCCATATTCCTTAAGGAATGGAAGTATGGTGATGGCAAAAAAAATCGTGTTCGAGATTATTGCAGATTCTGATTCTACTACACTCAAAACATGAAAAAAAGTCGTTTTCCAAAAAGTGTCTGTGTGTGTGTCTGTGTGTCTATAGATTTTTTTTCTATGGCAAACGATAACTGCCGCAAATTCAAACAGAATCAAATAATTTTTTGCATACAGCCCTGATTTGTAGAGTACTCACGACCTATTGTTTTTGGTGAAGATCGGTTGAGGGAAAGGGGTAGTTTACCAGCAACGGTTTTTTTTTATCAAGGGAAATTTTTTTTTTTGGCAAACGATAACAGCCGCAAATTCAAACAGAATCAAATAATGTTTCGTATACAGCCCTGAATTGTAGAGTTCTCAAGACCTATGGTTTTTGGTGAAGATCGGTTAAGGGAAAGGGGTAGTTTACCGGTAACGTTTTATGTTTTAACAAGGGTATTTCCTATGGCAAACGATAACAGCCGCAAATTCAAACAGAATCAAAAGATTATTTGTATACAGCCCTAAATTGCAGAGTTCTCAAGATCTGTTGTTTTTGGTGAAGATCGGTTAAGGGAAAGGGGTAGTTTACCTGCAGCGTTTTTTTATCAAGGGTATTTTCTATGGCAAACGATAACAGCCGCAAATTCAAACAGAATCAAATAATGTTTTGCATACAGCCCTGATTTGTAGAGTACTCAAGATCCATTGTTTTTCGTGAAGATCGGTTAAGGGGAAGGGGTAGTTTACCTGCAACGTTTTTTTATCAAGCGTATTTTCTATGACAAACGGTAACAGCCGCAAATTCAAACAGAATCAAATAATTTTTTGCATACGTCAGTGAATTGTAGAGGACTCAAGGCCTTTAGATTTTGGTGAAGATCGGTTAAGGGGAAGGGGTAGTTTACCTGCAACCTTTTACGTTTTAACAAGAGTAAAGTACTTGAAAATTTATTTAAACTTTTTGAAACAATGGTAATTGTTGAAAATAAAATAATTTTGTTGCCAGGTAACAAAAATAAAGTCATTTTGATTATAAAATATAAATATTTACAACAAGAAAAGAATTTTCAGTTTTCAAAATTTAAATATATTTTTATAAAACAATGGGTTCTTCATTGAGGTGGGGACCATGTCACTCACTCCATCTCAAGCCTCTCCCATTTTGCAGAAAAAGAGGACCCTGTCAAGGCTGATACTTTGACGACAGTGACAGGGCTTTCCACCAAATTCAGCAGAGTGACAGGTAGGCCCAACTCTGATTGGCTCCTCAGATTTCCCCAGCGTTAGTAGGTTCTATGAAAATATTTTATTTCAAAAATGATTTTAAATATAAATCTTAGATATGTTTTATAAATCTCATGTTTTATGTTTTAACATGGGTAATTTTTTATATGACGAACCATAACTGCCGTAAATTCAAACAGAATCAAATAATTTTTTACATATGTGCCTGAGCTATAGAGAACTCAATGTCTGTTGATTTTGGTGAAGATCGGTTACGGGGAAAGGGCAGTTTACCTGAAACATTTTTTGTTGTAACATGAGTAAAGTACTTAATTTTGATAAAGTATCCTGATAAGATCTTAATAATCCACTGTAGAAACGTAGATGAAATATCTATAAATGAAGAGGCTAGTTGAACGGGCTGGGGGTAATTTTCTATAAATCAAAATTATAGTTGAAGGGGGAGGGGATAATTTTTTTTATATGTGTACTACGTTATTGGCAACAAAGAAGTATTTTTTTGTTAAAATTCCTTCCCTGGCTGTTTGGCTGAAAATGATTTTAAATATAAATCTTAGAATATGGAAGTCATGTATGGTTCTCCATACCGATTTTTTGAATTTGTGGGCAATTTTTTCTGTTTGTTTGTTGATGTATGTTAGTGTTATGAATTTGTTGTTTTCTGTCTTCGTCTGTTGTTTGTTTTGTGTTTTGTGTAGGAGTTTACTGACTATTGTTCTGTCATAACCGTTAGATTCTGCTACATATTTTATCGTGTTTAGTTCGTCTTTGTAGTCTATTTCATCTAAGGGGATGTTGTTAAGTCTATGTATCATGGTTCTAAAAGCAGCTAGTTTGTGTTGTATTGGGTGATTGGTGGTGTTGTGTATTAGTGTGTCAGTTGTTTCAGTTGTAGTTGTCAGTTGTATTTATAATAATAATAATAAATTGTTTATAATAATGGAAAATCACTGTACGCCTTATTTGTAGTTAACGTACGTTTCACAGATTCAAAATTTATCTTCAGAGGTTTCTGTATGTATAGAGGTTTTCATATAGAAACCTCTGAAGATACAGACTGAATCTGTGAAACGTGTGTCAGGTACAAATACGATAGTGGTACAATACAGAAAATAAGAAAAACAGACTTGCTGAAATAATAATTATTTGATAATCTAATATATCCAGTATTACATACATATTACAAATACGGCTTTTTATAAAAGTTAATTACAAAGTATATATGTAATAAATATTTATTTCTAAGTAACTCGTTACGTTTCTTTCAATATCTATTGTAATATCCTATTGTAATATCCTAATTGTAATATTCTATTGTAATATCTATACCATCAAATTATAATTACTTCTGCAAGTAGGATGTTATTTTACTTCCATGTTCCTTAAGGAAATGGAAGTATGGTGATGGCAAAAAAATCGTGTTCGAGATTATTGCAGATTCTGATTGTACTACACTCAAAACATGAAAAAAAGTCGTTTTTCGAAAAGTGTCTGTGTGTGTGTGTGTCTGTCTGTCTGTGTGTGTGTCTGTGTGTGTCTGTAGATTTTTTTTTTGGCAAACGATAACAGCCGCAAATTCAAACAGAATCAAATAATTTTTTGCATACAGTCCTGATTTATAGAGTACTAGCGACCTATTGTTTTTGGTGAAGATCGGATGAGGGAAAGGGGTAGTTTACCTGCAACGGTTTTTTTTTATCAATCGTAATTTTGTTTGTTTGGCAAACGATAACAGCCGCAAATTCAAACAGAATCAAATAATATTTCGCATACAGCCCTGAACTGTAGAGTACTCAAGATCTGTTGATTTTGGTAAAGATCGGTTAAGGTAAAGGGGTAGTTTACCTGCAACGTTTTATGTTTTAACAAGGGTATTTTCTATGGCAAACGATAACAGCCGCAAATTCAAACATAATCAAATACTGTTTTGCATACTACCCTGAATTGTAGAGTTCTCAAGACCTTTTGGTTTTGGTGAAGATCGGTTAAGGGAAAGGGGTAGTTTACCTTCAACGTTTTATGTTTCAAAAGGGTATTTTATATGGCAAACGATAAGTGCCGCAAATTCAAACAGAATCAAATACGTTTTTGCATACAGCCCTGGTTTGTTGAGTACTAAAGACCTATTGTTTTTGGTGAAGATCGGTTAAGGGAAAGGGGTAGTTTACCTGCCACATTGTTTGTTTTATCAAGGGTATTTTCTATGGCAAACGATAACAGCCGCAAATTTAAACAGAATCATATAATATTTTGCATGCAGCCCTGAATTGTAGAGTTCTCAAGACCTGTTGGTTTTGTTGAAGATCGGTTAAGGGAATAGGGTATTTTATCTGTAACATTTTATGTTTTAACAAGGGTAATTTTTTTATGACGAACGATAACTGCCGTACATTAAAACAGAATCAACTACTCTTCTGCATACGTGTTTAAATTATACAGAACTCAAGGTCTGTTGATTTTGTTGAAGATCGGTTAAGGGAAAGGGGTAGTTTACCAGCAACGTTTTATGTTTTAACAAGGGTAATTTTTTCTATGACGAACGATAACTGCCGTAAATTCAAACAGAATCAAATGAGTTTTTGCATACAGCCCTAATTTCTTGAGTGCTAAAGTTCTATTGGTTTTTGGTGAAGATCGGTTAATGGAATAGGGTAGTTTACCAGCAACGTTTTATGTTTTATCAAGGTGTTTTCTATGGCAAACGATAAGAGCCGCAAAATCAAACAGAATCAAATAATTGTTTGCATACCGGCGGCATGAATTGTAGAGTACCTAAGATCTGTCGTTTTTGGTGAAGATCGGTTAAGGGAAAGGGGTAGTTTACCAGCAACGGTTTTTTATCAAGGGTAATTTTTTTCTCTAGTAAACAATAACAGCCGCAAAGTCAAACAGAATCAAATGATGTTTTGCATACAGCCCTGTATTGTAGAGTTCTCAATACGTATTAATGTTGGTGAAGATCGGTTAAGGGAAAGGGGTAGTTTACCAGCAACATTTTATGTTTTAACAAGGGTAATTTTTTATATGACGAACGATAACTGCCGTAAATTCAAACAGAATCAACTAGGTTTTTGCATACCTTTTTGAACTAAAGAGGACTCAAGGTCTGTTGATTTTGTTGAAGATCGGTTAAGGGAAGGGGTAGTTTATCAGCAACGTTTTATGTTTTAACAAGGGTAATTTTTTTATGACGAATGATAACTGCCGAAAATTCAATGAGAATCAAATAATTTTTTGCACCCCCTGAGTTGCAGAGAGCTCAAGGTCTATTGATTTTGGTGAAGATCGGTTAAGGGAAAGGGGTAGTTTACCTGCAACATTTTATGTTGTAACAAGAGAAATGTTTCCATGACGAACGATAACTGCCGCACATTCAAACAGAATCAAATATTTTTTTACATGCTTCCCTGAATTGTAGAGGACGGAAGGTCTGTTGATTTTGGAGAAGATCGGTTAAGACAAAGGGGTAGTTTACCTGAAACATTTTATGATTTAACAAGAGTAAAGTACTTAATTTTTATAAATAAAGTATCCTGATAAGAAGCTCATAGTAATCCACTGTAGATACGTAGATGAAATATCTATAAATGAAGAAGTTAGGTGAACGGGGTGGGGGTAATTTTCTATTATTAAACATTATAGTTGAAGGTGGAGGGGAGAATTTTTTGTATGTATACTACGTTATCGGCAACAAAGAAGTAGTTTTTTGTTAAAATTGCTTCCCGGGCTCTTTAGCCGTAGTCCAATGTTTTCTGCAAAACCAGACTTTTCGGCAGTGCAATCGACTGCCATCATCGGTGAAAATCGAGTGCGAAAACGTGAGGTGGTGGTGGTATACGTTACTGAGCACAGTACTATGGTTAATGCTGAAGCAATAAGTAGAAAGACGTAGTTTCTATGGAAATATTTCATTTCGAATATGATTTTAAATATAAATCTTAGAACATGGAAGTCATGTATGGTTCTCCATACCGATATTTTTTCAATGGTTTTATTTTAACCTGATGGACGTTTCACATAATATATCTATATCATCAGAGGTTTCTAGTGAATTCTAAATATATTTATAATTTATAAAAATTATAAATTTATAAAGATCATAAAGGACCTGCCCGAGTAGACACAAATTTTATTTTGTAAGCAAAACGAGGCTACAATTATACAACATATTTATCTATCTTGTATAAAATAGAGACTAAAGTGTAGGCTATAAACTGCTCTGTTAAAAGTGGGCCAATGACTTAGCTGTCCCTTCAAAAATGTTATAAATAAAAGGAAGTAAAAACGATAGTGAAAAAATAAAATTTGTTTAGATGATGTTAAGAATAATGAAGATATGCCTATCTGAAAGCTGTTATATAAAGATGTAAAGTGTTTCAGATTACATCATAAAAACTTTGGTAGCCAGACAAAAGAATAAAATAAAGTCCTGAAGGACAGCCGAATACTGTTGTGCTGGAAACAAAATTCAGTGTTGTATTACGCATGATCGTAAAATACCTATAAACACGTTACTGCAAATTATTACATTTTATGTTCTGGGATATAAAATTTGTCTGAGCGCATTACACTGTTAACGAAAGTACTTAATAGAATTTTCTTCTTCTCGTTTTCCAGAATATTAATGATACTTTTAATAACTGAAACGTTATATGTTTCATTAAATTTTCTATAATAAAAATGAATTCCTAATTGTTGTTTTATCGAACACGAATATGAGAAATATAAACTTAGTAAAAGGTTTAAAAACACACATATAAAGTTACCACTGTAAACTAGATATTTCCTTCTTGAGTATAAAGACCAATAAAAAGCGGATATTCTCTCTTATACTCAATTTAATTATTCTTTTCTTAAAAAATAAATTAAATGATGTATTATGTAAATGTACATTATGTTTTGATGACGTGGTTTATTGTCGAACTGAACAGAATATTGTACGCTAACAACACACTGACAACCTATAGTTATCTGAAACATTGATTCTGACTAGTATTGTTTCCCACATCTATGTCGAATATCAATATTTTCTTATTTAGGCTATAATAAATGTATACATAAACGTATTATGTATAAACATACGGCTATCGTATGGGTAAAAATTATTATAGGTGGTACTGCCCTGGAACAAGTCAGCAATTTTGAATACCTGGGCTACAGTGTGTCTTGTAATACAAACAACGACGTTGTGAATAAGTTGCATAAGTTCAACCTTATGTGCGGTAACATGAGGCGAACTCTTACGTACCCAAGTAAAGAAACACGCCTAAAATTCTACAAGATGATAGCCCTTCCAACACTTCTTTATGGGTCTGAGAATTGGACTTTAGCGAAATCCAGGCAAGCAGTATCCAAGCGCCTGAAATGAGATTTCTCAGGCACGTGGCAGAGCATACTCTCCATGATCATAGAAGAAACACTGATATACGGCAGGAACTGAATATTATGAGTATACTCGACAGGATTGCCCAGTATCGGCTGAATTGGTGGGAACATCTTTGCCGAATGGATCACTGCCACTTCCCCGAACAACTATGGAACTACAAGCCGGAGGGACGGAAAGGTGTAGGGCGTCCGAGGAAGCGTGGGAGTGACCAGCTGTAGGCTCTTTGACTGTTTGAGACTGGAGCAAACCATCCTTGCAGATGATGATGATAATGACATAAGGCTATGTTTTATTAGGTGTAGGCCTACGCATTACTATTATTTCCAAAAATATTATTAGTAGACACACACACACACACACACACACACACACACACACACACACACACACACACACACACACACACACATGTATATATATTTATTGAAATATATATGTTGTTATTTAATAATAGCCTAAATAACTTATGCAAGCGTATTTAATTTTTATCAGTATATGTAATCGATAATTCGTAAATACATATTGAAACCTTGAAGCTTGTGATGATAGGCCTATAGGCTTACAGTATTCTGTGAAACGTACCTCAGGTTTGTATATCCACTCATGAAAATAAAAATACACTTGTAGAAGTAATCTATTATTGAATAATAACATAGAAATACTGCAAGAGACTTGAATTGCAAGATTTAGGCCTACTTAAAAAGAAAAGATGACAAAAAACATATGTACACACACGCGCGCGCGCCCACACACACACAAGTAATTTATAATAATATTAATACTAATAATATGCTAATAATAATATAATATTTATTATTATTATTATTATTATTACTGTATCATTATTATTATTATTGGTAGTAGTAGTAGTAGTAGTAGTAGTAGTAGTAGCAGCAGCACCAGGAGCAGCAGCAGTACTTGTTGTAGTAATGCAAGTGGTAATTTTTCGAAGTAGAAATTTTTAAGAAAAATTAATTTGTTATATAGAATTGTTAATAACTAAACATAAATTCTTGCATATTAAATGACATACCTACTATTTATTTATAAATTATAATATTTATTTCAATATTACATTACATTTGCGAGTAAAACAAACTATATTCTACTATAATGATTTTTATTTCACACACACACACACACACACACACACTAAATAGACTCGTTTAGTAACTCATAGTAAACATCCGGTTTTCGATAACAGAAATGTAAAAATTGACAGTGTTGTTTTAAATTGCACGACGACTATAGAACAATAAGCATTACATTATTTAAATGTTGCATTGATTATTTATAAACAAAAGTATTCAGTGCTTGTGACACAACACACATGTACACGAAGGTTACCGCATTGAAAACAGTTGAGTTTTCTGACGATAGGTGGCAGCTGTGTGCGATTTAGTAGCTCTTGAGACAACTGACAGTCCGCCATCTTTGGAGGAGGTCCTAGTACAGTGAGAAGTATTGTGTGTGTTAAGGTGGATAAAATTGTGTCTGTGTTTACTGTGTTTTTTCTGAAGTAAACCGTGCAGTTATCTGTGTCAGAATGCTATAATGTCGTTCGTCTATTGACGGAAATGCGGTTATATGTTTACAAATCGCCTTCTCCTTAGTACAAAGTACTGAATTTCTAATGTTTTGAAGTGGGGGGTTAAAAGTGAGTGTGGGGGGGGATCGATGGATTTGGCTAGTTGCCTCGCCTACAAAACTAGGCCTATTTCATATTAAATTGTGAATTTTTCCGAAATAAACAATATCGTTGAGTGTTAAAATAAAGTTATTTTAAATGTGAAAGTTTTATGGTGTTGTGTGACATGGTGTGATAAAAGAATAAAAAAATTGGTGTGAAATAAACAGTGAAGTCAGTGAAATTGAATAGTAGTTGGTTTAGGCCGAATTGACATGTTAGGTGAGCAGACAACACAATATATATATCTATATTACAATTAGTTAACCTTGCATGTGACCTAAATTTATGACCTAGAAAAAATATGCCGTACTTCAGTCTTGCCAAGAATTGACTTGATATTAATTAGATGTGGTAATTAATGCACAGTGCTGTGGAAGTGAAAATTTACAAACATTAATAAGTTTTGTAGATTACATACAATAAAAGTGATAAAATCAAAATGGAAACAGATAACACGATCGGTTTACTAAATGTTATATATGTGTTCCATTTGGTAAATGTAAACGAACGTGTATTTTGTCTTATTTTGTTTTATAATAGTATTTTTATACCTTTTATTCTAACAAAGTCATTTGTTTCATATGATAAAACATGTTTACGCAATATATACTTAAATCGGTTGCTTAATGTCAATGGCTCTTCTCAAGCAATGCAATTCACGAGGTTTCAATTAAGTGGAAGGAAGCGGTGGGAGAATACTGTATTGTTTTCTGAATTAATTTTAAAGGCGTAAAATTTTAATTTTACGAATTTGTGTTGGGCAAAAGATTGCTGTGTACATTAGAATTTATTTTTTCGTTATTGAACGTTACGTTACCCAACTAATACTTTGGTTATTATTTTTGTTTATATAACAAAACGCAAATGCTAACGGTACAGTTGCGTCATTCTCAAGTTACAGTTGAGAATATTAGTCGTTTTATAAATTTAGACATGATGCACTCAATGTAGTTCCTTTTAATATTTTGCATAATGTTTCCTTTAACGTAACGTAGTGTTACTACATTTTTAGTTCAAAATAAAACCTTTAAAAATAGGCAATTTAATATAAAACTGTAAATCGTAATGTCAAACGTATGTAATATTTTCTGTTTATGTTCAATAGGCTTAAGCGATCCACTCCAGTTGTTGAATGGGTCTTAAAATGGTAGCGATTGGTATATGATGGAAAAAAAAAATTGCCGTATATATTTGACATATCCGATAAAACGTGCCGTACTCAAGGTGCATTGCGTTGAAACTCGGTGCAATCGAACAGTTGACTAAGATAAAAAAGGTTAGGTGTAGGACAGCGTGTTTTAAATGCAAAAACCGTAATTTCTTAATTCACATAAACTATTATCAGTTTATTGATTGATCATATAAATCGGAGGGGGGCAATATAAAAATCTGGAATATACAAGGAGTACAAAATAGATTTTCAATCCCGAACCATATTGTTTTGGTGAATATTTTATGAAATTCTGAAATTCATCCAAAGAAAAATTTCGTAAATACAGAAAAAATTAACCAAATAAAAATCTTACAGAATAGGGGTCTACAGAAAAGGAATTTAAGCTCTATCATAATTTTAAATATGTTTTATAATGTTAATCTAAAATTAAATTTAGTATGCAGAGTAGATATTCTAGTTTAATAATTTACTTTATAATATAAATATAATCGTATTAAATCGAGAATATAGGTATCAGACACATTAAGTCGACGTTTGTGAGTAAAGAAATTACTGTCCAGTAATTTCAAAAGTATTTAATCTGAGGCTGAGAACTGTTTGCATATTGATATCTGATTGTGTTTATCAACATAATGGAAGCTGTCTAATTCAGAACTGTGTCGAAGCACAATAGTTACCGGCTAATGTATGCATATTAAATGTAATGCTGACAGATTGGATATGTTTACCGACGGGTACGTCGCCCTGCTTCGGCTCGTTTGTGTATACAACCAGTGGCACTCTCTCCTTCTCCTCACGCTCTCTCTCTCTCCCCCCCCTCCTACCACATTGCCCTACTGTCTCTTATTCCGCTACCGTCCCCCTTTCGTCTTACCTTTCGTCTTGAAAACCGCATGAAATCCTTACGCCAGCCAAGGAGCGTACACTCATTATCCGGTCATTAAGCTGCAAACAATTTCTCTCCTATCCTTGCGACTCATTCATCTGCTCTTCGAATACATTTGTATTTATTAAATTCTCATTGTCTCGTTAATAGTGTAATAAACCGCCGGCACAGCAAAATTTTATTCGGCCTGCATAGGTAAACGCGCAAATCGTTGGCGGTCGAGTATTTTAGGTTGAAAGACTGAAATCGTTTAAGAAAGAGTAGACTACTGTTGTTGGCGTAAGTTGTCGTTTGCAATGTATTCACGTTTTTTTCGTAGTACAAAAGTGTAGGTCTACTGCATGATACATAATAACTAGAAAGAGAATTACGTTGGGCGAGGGAGTGACAAATTTTGGAAACGAATTCTGTCACAAACAGTGGCGGTTACGGAGCTTGTAACTTTAAGGGGAAGGACGATTTGATAGGAATAATAATAAAATTAAACAAATAATTTACAATTACACAGAATAACAGACATTTAAAATTTAATAACTCGTAGGTTTCTTTGTAATGAATCGCCCCTGACGACAGGAAACAGTGATTAACTTCAACATACGTTTAACGTGGAAGAGCAAATCTGCTATTAGGTCGGACATTTCCCGTCCGACCGAAATAATCGCTGTAGCGTTCTGATCAGACTAATGTACGTTCAGTTTAAAATTATAAAAAATTAACCGTTCCTAATTAAGTCGTAATCTGTGCCATGACGGTGAACAACAATACAGATGCACAAGCATCAGAGTCACACCAAAATAGTCAGGTAACCTCCGATTGTAGAAATGATAAAAAGGTAGAAGACTCTGTAACCAAAAGAAAAAATATTAGTAAGAGTAGACGAGGATGAAACGGTAGAGATGGGTAATGTAATAGGCGATAGACAAGGATACTGTTTGTCACCAACACTAATGATTATCTACTCTGAAAACTTAGCAGAGAACGCTTTAGAAAAATTGTAGTTGCAGGGGAAAGAATAAAGAACATTAAATACGCGGATGATTAAGAAGTGTTAGCGGAATCAGAAAAAGAAGTAGGCCTACAGTTTGTAATGAAGAATGTTATAAGAGTGGAGAAAGGATTCGGAATGAAGATAAATATATAGGAAGAACTAAAGTGATGAGAATGAAGGCGCCGTTAACGTATGCTCGGAAGGAAAAGTCGTTTAAGTATGTGGGGAGTACGGAATACGGTTACATGGAATTGAAGGTGTACGGAGTAAATCGGAAGTACGATAGGCCTGTCTATGGGTAAGAGAGCTTTTGTAAAGGTAAAAGCATTAGTGACAGCAGGATTACGATTGAGAAACCTATTTTGCACTTGAACCATTTCAGCCAAATTGTAATTTTGAGTTTCAAATTATTAAGAATGTATATAATGCAAATTTAACTTGTAGAAAACTATATAAATGTGTAACGTTCACAATACTTATTCTTTAACAGTTCAGAGCCTAAACACTTAAAAGGTATGTTTGTTATTCCATAAATTGTATTACATTTAGTCCTTAAATAATAATTTTGTAGGAGTATTTAATAAAGCAAAAACAAATTTTCTAAATGTATGTAATGTAAATAGTGTGTTTCCTTTTCTATGTAATTAAAAGTACTCGGGGTGTACAGTTCAATTTGAGTGAAAACGTAGAGCCACATAATAGATCTCTTAGTATTTACCTGCCATGTGTTGATTGTAGAGACAGAAATTGAAAATAGTATTTTACAAAACTACATTTGTGAACGATGATAATCCTGCGTTTTTGCTTAAAATAAGTGTAGTTAAAAGAGTGTTTTATTATTTGCACATTAATGTTAAGTACTTTTTAGGCCCGTGAAGACGACAATAGATTTTGCATTCGATACATTCAGTGTGAATGTTATGTTCAGTGATGGTATGCGTTCGATGTCAAAAATTGTAGACTCAATGGTTTTATCAAGTGTTACAAATGCTTATAGGCTCTTTGAATCTCTTCATGCGATCAATAGTTTAATAGACTTTCGGAGTACTCTTTATTGTTCTGGGAAATTCCAAAACGGTCTGAATAGAATCCGTACATACATAATAAAGTAAGTCGGAACGACCACAGATAGCACGTTTTCATTTTATGTACCGTCATGTATAAATCATTAAATACAGTAGGGATCTAAAACATGAATAGTCTCTTTGACATTAGAGAAATGGACAATTATTAGCCTTATCAGTTGTATTAATCTGTTGTGCTGTGTTTAGGAAATAAAAATTATTAAGTTATGACTTTCTTATAAAAAATAAACATTAGTCATTTTTTTATTTCATATGAAGATTTCCAGAGTAAGTTTTTACGTAACATAATAACAATCATGCGCGAAGATGTGGCAGATTTAATCTCAGAAAAATCTCAAGATGAACCCACTTAAATGCGTGTGGTCGCTGTGACTATTTCAGTGGGAAACGCAGCATCATCTTATAAATTACTGCTCCCTAAATTATCTTTTGGCCTTTAACTTTCCACAGTAAACGTTTATGTTTTGATGAGATAAGACTTTTATGTTTCTTCGAGATAAACGTTACATAAGCCTGACTGTGACGAGTATACATATTCAACTAAGGGTAGGTTGTAATACGGGTTCTCGTGTCTGGATTGCTGTTCAACCAAAGATGGAAACTTGAACTGTGAAAAATAGCGCTGGACTAAAGTGTGAATTAACTTGTCCGCTGGAATACTGATGATTCTTGGAATCCGTTAATTAGCCGGCTTTCTTGTGCTGCCGGAGTCATTGTTGTGAGCTGTCATTACCTGTGTCGATCGTTATCAGATCTCCATTCCTCACTGCAGACGTCTGCAATTTAGAGTTTTCTGAAACGTAATGTGTGATCGTGACATGGAACCGTGATGTGCGTGTGGAGTATAAACTAAGGAAACGTTCAGGTTGAGAAAAGAAAATTTTAGAATTGGTAGAAGGACCAAAAGTGAAAAAAGCGAAGATTTTCGAAAAAATCCTACGTGATGGGAAAATTCTGATGCGATTTTTGAATTCTGCGATAAAAAAAATACATTAAGGGAAGATAAAATTATGAAAAAAAATTTTTCACCAGGCCTGTGTTATCATTCCAAGTGTTGTATTAAGAAATACGTTGGAGAAAAAGTTCATCACTCACTTCCGATTACCTTTGATGTGGAAAATCGGCTATTTGACAAATCAGCTATTTCCCTCTTTTGTTAATAAGTTAGTTTCATAACTTTCGATTCGTAGAAGTCGCAGAACTTTTGTGTGAGGAGGGGATTCGCGCTTGTAAACAATTTTATATCTTGCTGTTCCTCCATTGACCCTCCCTTACCCCTCGCCCATACGATTGTTGTCCCTTTCACCTCCCTCATATGAATTAGCGTAGACATTATCATATGCCCGTCTATACGTTTTTCAGATTCATATATTATTTCTTGAAATTTTAAATATGTAAAAGATTTATCTCCGCTGCAAAAATGTTTGTGTGAGAGGTACCGAATCCCATTGGCGGTTCACAGGTTAGCGAATTTTACGGCTTTGCAAGAAACATAAAAGAATAAATTTTCATTTGAACGCAATTAAAACCTATATATTTTTTTTATTTCAGTTTTCCAATCTCAAAAGAAGTCTACTCTTAATTTTCTTTTTTAATTTTACAGTCCACACATTAAAATTAATATGGGATTTGATGTTTTAATTAAGTTTATTGCACAAATATTAAACGTATTTCTCTCAAAATCATAAATGATGTGTGAGCATATGTATGTAATCTGTACAGCTAGAAGTTTTGGCTTTTATCTATATTTTTGTCATTGCGTTGGGTTTCGTGCAGGTTTTGCTGTGTATCATGGATTATTATGTAATGAAATACGAGCTAATAATTTTTGGCTGGCAAGTGCCCTTCACCAGAAAAATTAAAATCCTCCATCCTATATTTGGTTAAACAGCATCGTGTTTAATAGAGTACTAGGCTGCCAAGTCTAACCAACCTGTTTAGCCTTTGCTTATTAAGGAAAATAAATGCTGACAAACGAAACATGTAGTGAAGTGAGATTTTTAGAAAAATTTTAGAAATATGTTACTTCAGAATTGAGTATCTTATGAGCATAATCGAAAGAAAGAAAAATATGTTACTAATTTCAAATAGCAAACATTCTTTTAAATGCCTTCGATTATAACAAGGCATAGTCACAGTTATGGGGCTACACGTAAATGAAAGTCAAGCATTTTTGAACGAGCGAAGAGAGTTCTCAATTTTGACTCAACCATGTGGCATTTGTCGGCCTGCCAGCCTGTCTGTCTCTCATTCTACCTGTTTGGGCATGTATCACGATAACTTTTGAACTCATCAACCGATTTTCGTAAACATTGGCACGCGTATTCATACTTTTATCCTACACAACTCTTATTGTTTTTGAGGTTGATCCCTCTGAAAATAGAGGATGGGAGGCAAAAATGTGGGGGTAAACTTGTGAAAAATCGCAAAAGTCCACGTGGGGCATCAGATTAAAGGGAATTTAAACCACAATCTAGTGTGGTACATTAAACGAATGTAGTTTTCGTTTTAGAAAATCTCAAAATTTATGGACGTCAGGGCCCAAGAAGTGGGTGAAAAATTTGATAAAATAGCACAATATCATATAGAGTATCATATCAAAGTGAATTAAAATCATAATCTGAATACTGTGTTCATTTTTTCAAACTTCAAAATTTTTGTATATCAGGGATCAAAAAATAGGTGAAAACTATGATAAATTGTAAATTCATGTGACGTATCAGATTAAAGAGAATTTTAACTAACTTCCGAATGTAGTGTTAAGTTTTGGAAATTTCAAATTTGTGACTCCCAGGGCCCATAAAAGAGATCAAAAATTTGAAAAAAAAATTGTGAAAATTCATCAGGGTGTCAGACTGAAAGGAATTGTAAGCCAAATCCGAATGTTTACAACGTATAGTGTTTATTGTATAATTGTATGCTCTAAGATTGTTATATCACTAAATAAATAACAGAGAAAAAGGTATTTTTGTTATTTTCCCCATAACTGAAAAATTACCTAATATCGAATAATACATGTACTTCCTTCAAAATAGTGAGCTAGTTCTGCAGCTCAGGGACCATACTAGTTATTTGATAAGACTTCATTTTCAGTAGTTTTCCAAATCTCCTCTTTTAATACATTTTTTTGCTATTTAGTATTTTCAGTAACAGTTGTCATTTTTACAAGAAAAGTTGGAAATAGTACTTCCGTAAATTGTCACTTGACATTCCCTGCTTGGATTCAGATGGAAACATTTTGAATTGTTATGTGTTGCCTGACAAATTTTTCATTATGTCTTGTTTTATATTTTGTCAAGGAGAATAGAATTTACGAGCAGAGAATCGTGCGATGTGTTCTCACTTGAAAAGTATAGTAAGTTCCGTGAGCTGCAGAACCCGCTCGCTATTTTGAACAAAGTATATTTATTATTGGATAAATTTTAATATTAGGTAATTTTTCATTTACCTGAAAAATTAGGAAAATCCCGATTGCTCTACTATTTTTTGTTTGGTAAAGTAGTAACAGTTGTAGAGCAGTCATACAGTAAACTCTAAAAATGTCTGTTAAAATTTCCATTAGTCTGACACTCGGCTGGATCTTTACAATTTTTCTAATTTTGTATCCCAATTTTGGTCCCTGAGACCAATAATTTTGAAATTTCCAGAACTACACTATATTCAAATTTTGGTTAAGTGTCTTTAATAATGTATATCCCACATGGAATTTACAATTTTATTTGCCCCATTTTTGGGCCCTGGCGTCCTAAGATTCTGAAATTTCTAAACGTTAACAGTACATTCAGATTTTAGTAAAAATTCCTTTGAATTTGATACGCTACATGAATTTGTGCGATTTTATCAACATTTTCACCCACTTTTTCCCACGGCGTCCCAAAAACTTGAATTTTGAAAAATTAACACTAATTTATATTTTGATTAAACGAACATTTAAACGAACAGTCGTATTAAAATTACAGTTTGAAACTTGAGATAGTGACTTTATTAATACGCTACATTATGGCTGCAAATATAATGAATTTCGGCATATACATAACTATTCAGAGTACTGGTCTGCTTGTAATAAACGTATTTATAATCCCCCCCGCGTAGTACCTTGTATAAACTAGGCTCATGGCATTTGTGGTGTAGTATTCATTGCCTGCCTAATATTCAAGGAGCATCCCCGTTTGCTCAGTATCTCCAGTCTCTGAAAAACCTTTACGTTCTCAAAGTGACGATTCTCAAAGTTGGATACATTCATTATGTGACGATAATAGTAGGCCTATCCATTCTGTGTGTAAGACTTTAGTGAGAGACATTCAAACATGTTCATAATTTCAACTCTACTTCATTCGTGTGTGCGATGTGGACATCCGTAACATTCTGTATAAGCGAGGGTCATTCAGTACGTGCTCATTACATCCACTCTGTATGAAATAGTCTGTCTGGATATTAGCAGATTGTTTAGAAGTCCTAACTTCGTCAGTCGTAACTTTAGCGGTCAAACATTGGTTTGACTGTTGTCCGTGTCCATATCATATCGTTTTAACGTGTAACGGTGATAACGATTGTTTGAAAACTTTTTCACGATGGAAGAGTGTATGTAAAGTTTATAACAATGAACCATAGATATAGTGCGTTTGTCGCAATTTTGTTTAAGTTGCGTTCTTTATAGGAAGGCATGCAGATGATTTTAGAATAAGAATATAGAATACCCCTGTGTGGGAAGCGGGTGACAGTCGGGGATGGATTAGAAGCGCGTGGTGCCCTATGCTGTCATAAGACTAGTGCCCCCCCCCCCCCACCGATTCAAAATTTAACCGTTTATCCTTTATTTACACTGATAAATGGCATACACAATTTCGAAAGTTAACAATTATTTTCTTTAAAGTCTTAAATTACAAAAACTTTTTCAGCTAAATAGTGATTGCATGAAGCATAGTAGTACTCAAGCTTAAAAAATACTAATCGGTCCATTTTTTGTTGATTTTGTCTTAACGAAGTCTTGTATAATTTCTTCTAAATCGAGCGATTCGGGTATCGCTTTCAACATGTCGCTTAAAAAACGTAACGCCAACTCGTCGAAAAGTGTGCACACATCTTTTTATGATTTTGGATTGAGACATTTTCTTTGGATTTTTTCACATTTATTATCTTCAAAAAAGTTTTTGTGATTTAGGGCTGGATGATGCCCCCTCTGACAGCTCAGGTCCTGGTGCTCGGTGCTGCAGCATACCCTAGCGTTATCACGTATAATCCGCCGCTGGTGACAGTACATTCCGGAATGTAGACAGTACTGGTAGTGTTTTTTTTTATGTGAAACTTGTTTCAGGTCAGGGTACGGATATGTATCTCACAAATTCATTTTTGTTTACCGTTTGGCCTAACATTATGATGGGTATAATTCATTTCTTTTTTTTACACCCTTTGTAACTATTTTCTGTAGTCTCTCCATTTTTCATCGATTACTCTAGGTCACATTCCTGACATTTGCCCATCAATTCATCCTAATGAGGGCCTTCCTCTTTTTCTTATATTGTGTGGATATAACTATTATTATATTGTGTGTGGATAACTATATTGTATATAGTTAATTCCTCTTGTATGCCATTAGGGATATCTCTTTTTCCGGACTCGTTGTATAAGAGATATATACTATTCCATCTCCTTGTGTGCTATTCTTGTTTCCATGCTACTTGTTATATGTGTTCTTCTGGTGCATCGTCTTATTTATTCCCCATTTACTATTTGCCATAATTTGTGCGTGAATATAAATAATAAGGAAATAGTTAAGATTGGTGTGATTAGAATCAGTTCGTATTTACATAGACTAACAATTGTTTCGTCGTTCATCTCGCTCGCGCTTTGATGTAAAATTATTCAGCCTGTTTAAATCGTTACACTAGAACCCAATCGACAGTGTTCATTTGTTATTTGATAAAATTAAGAACTCATAGGTTTTCACGATACCGAAAGTTTCTGAAATTATTTTTTATCTACTTTTGTTTTTAATTCAAGGTGAAAGACATTAATTTCGTTATTATTTATTGAATATATTTATTACTAACACTGTACATGCACGTAGACAATGGAAGCATTGTGCTATTTAAAGCGACCATGTAATCGGTGTTATACACGTGACGCATATCATTGGTTTAACTAATCACTAATCGTGCCGCTTACTTGTCAGAGTGCGGATTTGTAACTCCACATTTCCTATATTACGCTGTCTGTGAGTGTAATTCTCATATTAACCAACTTTACTTAGCCTAAACATATCGCGTCCTATCATTTTATAGTGTTGTAAGTCAAAAGTTAAATAAAAATTATAAGCTTTCACTCCGGCAAAACACCAAATTTTTTTTCGAGATACACAACCTGGTATTTTTATTAGCTCATTGCTCGTAATTTATGTACCCTTCCTTTTGTTTATGACTGCTGACAAACTAAGCGACCTGTTTCATATACCAAGTTTGTAAAACGGCCTCAGTATTGCAAGGTTCTCAAGACAACGTAACCCGCAATGTAGAGAGAAGCTGGCAAGAACAGACAATGTCTGAATGCAGAATTCATAAAATCTCTCCATACTTTTCCCTAACTCTGTTAGAGTATACGAGACGCCAGGTGCGGTTGAAGTTCCTGAACCTAGTTTCGACTACGTAATAATACTCGACGGTCATTGTGATTTTTCGAATGAATAGTAGTAGTCGTTCATAACTTTCAGTACCAAAGAAGTAAGTATATACAAATAGTCTTCCAAGCCAAATTAATATCTATATACGTCGTATGTAAATGTTAATACGCTTATTATTTATTTACAGTATGTAAATACTGTTTTGTTTTTAATAAACAAAAACTCTTGTATAAGAAATGAACTTAACAACAGAAAAATAAAATAAACGAATCTGTGTATCAGGGCAAAAGGGAAGTCATAGGATGAGTCTTTGCATGCAAAAGACTTAAAGAGATACAGTGAGAATCAGCTCAGATGACCCTTTCATTTCGCTGTAAAAAGAAACACGTGAGCAACTAATACCGTTGTGTGTAACTTCAACTCGATGTTCTGAATGAACTGTAGTGCCTAGGTAAAGTCTACAGGTCGACTCGTCGTGTGTTGAATATCAATCGCTTATCCTTGAATTCTCTGAGTAACTGGGACGTTGGCAGGATGGTGAGTGGAGGTAAGTTATATAATATTCGTCTCACAAATTTTCCCTTCCTTTTTGACACTCTTTGACCGGATGAAACACATGTAATATTTACTTAGTTCACTTTAATACTTTTGTTTTATGCAGAAACATAATGCTGGGGAGGGTTATAATGCTGTCTGGTGACTGGGACTAGTGCTCACAGTATAATAAACTAATAGCCGATATCTGAAGAATGAATAGTGCATTGAAGCCAAGTGCTTTCTTTCATACCTGTAAATTCAATAGTCAATTATTTGTTAAAAATGGATTAGAAAAAATCTACGGACAAAGAAACATACAGTAGATCCCCAAACAAAATAATAGTCGTACAAATCTACCTTTCAGAGAATGATGCGTGATGAATGTTGGTGATTGTGCGCCTAAATACAAAGAATTGAATACATATTGACAAATAAAAGCGATTGTTCGAGTATAGTAAACGTGAATTGCATTAATTACGGTACCGTGGCTGTGCATGCATTGCGGGTAACGACTCAATCGGGCCATTTACTGATTATAGTATAGTAAACCGTCCAGATTTTGTTTAATTTTTTTAGGAGCAGAGGTCATATTTGTTTTTAAAACCCTATTAAGATGAGCGCTTTTTTGATGTACGCAAATAAATGACATACTCTTTTTCTTCGTTGGGTAATTTCGCAACTATTTTGAGACAGGAAGATAAAATATTTTATGATTGGTCACTCTACAATTGACACTTTTTTGTTTGTGGACGATCAGGCTGTTCTGTCGGACTCTGAAAACAGATTGCACATGGCGATACATTTGTTAAATGGAATCTGCAAAGACTGGATGCAGATATCCACACGTAAGACCAAGGCTTTTCGTGGAACTGATCCCGTACGGGCAAAAATTGTTATAGATGGTACTGTCCTGGAACAAGTTAGCAATTTTGAATACCTGGGCTACAGTGTGTCTTATAATGCATGCAACGACGTTGTGAATAAGTTGCATAAGTTCAACCTTATGTGCGGGACCATTAGGCTAACCCTTAAGCCAGCAAGTAAAGGAACATGCCTAAAATTCTACAAGGTGATGGCTCTTCCCACACTTCTTTATGGGCCTGAGAATTGGATCTTAACGAAGGGCCTGGCCAGTTTATCCAAGCGGCTGAAATGAGATTTCTCAGGCACGTGGCAGGGTATACTCGCCATGATCAGAGAAGAAACACAGATATACAGCAGGAACTGAATATTATGAGTGTACTCGACAGGATCGCCCAGTATCGGCTGAATTGGTGGAAACGTCTTTGCTGAATGGATGACTGCCGCATCCCCAAACAACTCTGGAACTATAAACCGAGAGGACGGAGAGGTGTGGGACGTCCGAGGAAGCGCTGGAGTGACCAGCTCTAATCTTTGCCTATTTGAGACCGGAACAAACAATCCTTAGTTTAATCCATGAAGATGATGATGAAAATAAAAAGGAAATATCAATTTATAAACAAATTATAATATGTTGTAGAAAGTAGGAAATGTCCGCTTCGACCACAACACCTTAATTGTACCCAGTCTGTTGTCCGCCTCAACCACGATTTCAGTAGCGTGTCCGCCTCGCCCACGATACGCTGGTTCACAGCACGCAGGTCAGTTGATAAGTAAAGGTCTCATTCGCGTAACGCGATGCAACGACATGGTAAGAGTGAACATTAAAACGAAGCGAAACTTTACCTTGATTGGAATGTGTCTTTGGCGCGCAGGAGTGTGTATTATATAGACAAAGTAAGGCGGAAAAGGTTGACGAGTAGGCCTATACTAACACCTAAGAATATAGACTGGAATGGAAAGATTGATAAAAGAGTTTTAGTACGTGAATCAAAAGACAGCCATTAAAATAACAGGAAGCCTAACAAAGTGGCCTGACATCGGGATGAGGCGAGACAACGATGATTTTTCAATTAAAAATGTTTTCTTTGGCAAAATCTTGAACGTCATTTGAACGAATAAACATGAAATAAGTATGTTATTGTTCTTTTATCACAACTGATTTCGTAATAATTAGAAGTATTATGGGAATATTATTTTTGAAATAATCCTAAAATTGTATAATTTTAATAATCGTATAAGTACAATAAAAGAAAATAATATAAGGTAGTAATAAAACAAGATACAAACTTTCAAGAGGATGATGATGTTTACACGAGACCTTCACTTACCTGAAGTTGTGTATTTACTATCCAAATATTTCTTTAGTTGATGACATCACTAGTTCCCATTATTAATACACAACATATTTCAGTACTTTGAAATAGAAAGCTCAGTTAGTGGCGCACCCAGGATTTTTTTTCGGGGGGGGTTCAAAAACTTCATTTTTTTCTCTAAAAGCAGGACAGTCGTGAGTAAACGTTATGTAAGCATATAAGCTTACTAAATGATTTCAGTTACTTAATCCGTAGATACTGATTTTATTGAAATATTTTTTTTTAGTTTTTAGTTTATCCTTTAGTAACAGTAAATACAATCATTTATTTGTGAGGATATAGTCAGTTATTTATAAAAACGACATAACTAGTCAGAACTAACTCTTTTGTAGTTGGAACACAATCATTCACTATTTCAAACTAATGTCAATTTTTCATGTCTTCTTCTGCTATTATATCTAAAGTGGATGGAGTCATTTTTCGATATAAGTGTAGAAGAGCTAGCCCATTTAACCTAGGCTCAGAAGTAGAATTTCTTAAATAATTCTTAAGAGTGTGCAAAGTGGAAAATGTCCTTTCATTTTCAGAAGTGGACACAGGTAGAACTGCTAATATGTGCAACAATGTTTTATTGTTTGGAAGAATATTTTCTTCGCAGTGCCTTAAAGCATTTAACGCATCCTTTGGCTAGTCATCCTTCTTCAGCCTAGCAATGGCTCTGTACCAAAACTTCAACTTTATTTTTAGTTCATCAGCTGTCCCGTTTAAGTCACTGTTGTAGAGTGAAACCAAAGATTGAAACTCATTTAGTTTCCTCGGAAAGTCTGTTAGGATCTGCTGGCAAGAGTGTTTGGAATCCTGTCAAAATAGACTTTTGTTTTGAAAATCTTTGTTCCAAATTATTTAAAAAGGCATCTAAAAATGGGAGTATACTGACACTCGATAATAATCTTCTGAACTAGCAGCATCCACATTACATCTTAATGTTTTTTTGTTAGCAATTCTTGGTATGTTCAGTGGGAAATCAAAATTTTCACCTTTCATTTTAGCACTTAAAAATAATTTAGTGAACTCTGAGTTAGCATTTTGCCTTAGCATCCTTACCTCCAGCGCTGTGTCTTCGGCAAGATCACATGCCTTTTTCAGGTCAATACTTCTTTCTTGCAGTGATTTACATAAAATGCTACTGTAGGAAAAGATTTGATTTATAACATATAGAGCAATAACAAAATCTGCTCTTTTTACTGTACAGTTTAACTGGTGTGCAGCATTAGCAGAATCTTTATCTGGCCATTCAGCAATCCTGTCTAAAGCCAAAACTATACCATAGTAAAATTCAAGAAAAATAGCAACAGAAGTGTAGGCCTATCTTTCAAACCACCTAGTGGCACAAAGTTGTTTTAATTTTCCGTGGGTTGAACGAATTTCTGCTTGTTCTAAACATTGCTCCAAGACAGACTGTCTTTTTGGTGTATGAAAAAAGTCATACAATTTTCCAATTGTACCTAAACAGTTCCTAATTGAGGGAAATTCACAAGAATTTGACACAGCTAAGTTTAACGAATGTGCAGCACAATGAACATATAATGCTTTTGGAAACAAAGCTTGAACATGGGCTTGTACGCCATTAAATTTTCCGCTAAGAGTAAAGGCTCCATCGTACCCTTGCCCGCGCAACTTGGTCATATCTATTCCAAGATCCTTCAGTTTGTCAATAATTGTAACTGCAATTCCCTTGCCTGTAACATCACGGAGTGGTACAAACTGCAAAAAATGTACCTCCACATTTGATGTTGAGAAATCGGTACAACGAATGCAAAGCGACATTTGCTGTACACCAGCAATATCAGTTGTTTCATCAACGAGCACAGAAATATATGATGATGAATTTATCTTTGCCAGCAGTCCATCAAGAATTAGGGCATTGCTTGTTTCGAGAATTTCGTTTTGTATTTTCCAACTAGTGTATAATGCATTACTTTTGCTATTAGATAACGACTTTTGTAGGTTATCATCATACTTTGCCCGGTACCGTAAAAGCTCTCGGAAATTTCCCTCCTTCTCCTCTGCATCTTCTCCAACTCTGCCGCTATATCTATGACCCCTTAAACATAAACCTTGTTTCCCACAAAAAAGCACAGTCTCAATGATTGGTACTAAATTGTTTCTGTTGTCCATAATTTGCTTTTTTCTTTCTTCATCTAGTTGCAAGTCAATTGAGTCTTGCTGTTTTGTTTCAATTTTCATTATAATGTGGGCGACCTCAACATTGTTTCGGTGATACAAACTTTGCTGGTGCTCACTGAAACGTTCTTTTGCTTTTTTCAATTACAACATTCATAACATAACTGGCCCATTTTCTGGTGGCTTCCTTTACCAACAAAATCTTTGTTGAACAATACACAAAACTTGCAAAATCCTCTGTCAACTTTCTTTGAGTAGCTTAGCAACTTCCATTCAATCAACCATGTTCCTTGAAATTTTAAATTTCTTTTCCTGATGATGGGTAAATAAAAGTTTCTGGTGGTGACCACAGTTTTGTCAAGACTTCATATTTCTCACTATTTGACAGTTCATTGTCAACAAAATTAGCGATGTCATATGCGTCCCACTGTGGTTCGTTGTCTTCTTCACCCATGGATCTCATCTAGATTTGTTCAGTCTCCTCACCAATTGTTTTCTCTTGATGGGAGTCTGAAATAAATGCAATCATTAATTATCCATTATTCTCTATTCCATTACATTCGATTCCATTAAGTCTGTACTATTATTTAATACACACTCGTCCGATTCCTGATCATTTTATTCAGGGATTACAGGAGTATCATTGTGAGTCAAACTCACAAGTAAAGATTTTATTATTGTTTCGTTTCTTGAATTGGACATCACACAGTTAGTCCTTTTTCAGACGAAAACTACAGTAGGAGCTCTAAGAGAGGGAAATTACATTTTCCTTTAAAACTTTTTTTGCAGAATGTTCATTTTATTTTATTTTATTTTTATTGTTTATTTTATTTTGTTTTTGTTTTGTTTTTGAAAGTCACACATAGAAAACATGTTCAGTAGACATCCACGTATTTTCTTGGAATTTAATTCCTCCTTCCTTTTACAAGAGTTAACCCACAATTTGTGTATGAGATTTTAAGAGAATGTGAGATTGTTTAGTTACTTTATTACATATTTACTATTATTATTAATTTGTTTGTATTATATATTTTAATATACAGGCGTTTTTACATTTATTTTTGTATAAACGTTTGATGTGAATATTTGTTTATTTTATCTTTTCGTTTGCTAATTACATTTCATTGATGTACTGACATTCGTTTCTATGTAAGCAGAAGACATGCACGAGCATGCATGCACACAGACACACAATCACATCTCGCTTTCAGTATGATTATATAGCTCACCCTCACCACAATTTCAAAGCACGGGATCGGGATTTTAACGTAATATTGTAAAATGAAAATTCATATTTGCCACAACACATCGTATAATAAAAATAAAAATTTATTAACAACAATAATATCAATGATACATAATATCACGAGGTGCCGATCACTAGCTAATTGCGAGGGACAAAACAAAAGTGTTAGGGACGCATAACGTTACAGCAGCAATCAGTCTACTGCCGTAAGTTCGAAGTACTGTGCATTCAGTGTACATAACCATAGACTTTTCAAATACGAAAATTTTTTTTACATTGAGATAATTGTTTGGAATTACAAAGGGTTAATTACACATATAAAGGCGTTTGCAAACTGTTAAAAGTAATAGAGTAAGAGCTGCATTATAATTTTGCAGAGGTGATATCGTGAGCTGTCCGTAGACAAGCTAGGTAGCATAGGCGTAACTTGGGAGGGGCAAGGGGGCACTCGCCCCCTCAATGTTCCGAGCATTATAAAATTTTGTTTCCAGTTGTTATAAATAAAAACTAACAAATAGTCAAACAGGAGACAGTTTCTGTACTTGCGAGCACAGTATAAGTTTATTATTCTTATTTCTTTCGAAGAAACTTGTAAGGAGAATGTTTAACAGATTTGAATGATATACGTCAAAATAACATTTCTGTTCGAAAAGAAAAACGCAAGAGACCTAATTAACTGGAATACGACGCGTGTCCTTTACACAAACAAAGATTTGTTTTGGAACACATCGTAATGAAGTAATAAGCGCAGCTGTATTTCTAGGAATTTGCTCTCTTTACTTCCGTCTCTTTTGTAATAATATAATACATTTTATTAATTTTATTATATAGATGGTCTCACTACACACTTGAATTTATGAAGCCTTACCCTGCCCCCCCCCCCAAACTTAGGCCACAAGTTACGTCAATGCTAGGTAGCCAGGTAGGTAGTCAGTTACCTAAACAAGATCATAATTCACTAATAGTAATCCAAATTTAACGTAGTATACTATACACTAATTACTTACTACTTTACTGTACAAAACATAAGAATTATTTCATTTATAAAATTACAAAATGACACGATCTATTTTTTCGGTTGGGCTAATATGAATTACGATAGGTATAGGTATTAACGGGGTTTTGGAGCAGAAAAATATTGTTCAAACTCAGACAACGTTAGGTTAAGTTTGGTTTGGCATAATATGATTTGTAAGTTCTTTTCTTATATTTGTAATATGAGTTTCGATAGATTGTCAGAATTTGGCTGCTGTAAGGGGATACAGTTTACATGTATGCGTGATCAGGCTAAGTTTGATTCGGTTAATCCGTTTAGTTGAATACTGTATATAATAGGCCTATACATTTATGACTCACTTAAAAAAATACGGTGTACATTTTCCAAGAGATAAATTAAATAATATATGTTCTGTAGACGAAAAAGAGAAAACGAATATGAAATAATAAATGAAAAACGAGTGTGTAAATGAAACGTATTTTCTATAATTAAATAATTTTTACTTAGAAAATACACTCCAATCATTTAGTTTAAACGAAATCCGTAAAACAGACAAACCACTGCCAACACAAACAGCCGCACAAAAAAGCACTCGAATATAGTAAGCCTATAAAGCTTTAAAGCTTTTACATACGTTTGTAGAGGTTAGGACATTTTGATTACTAGTATCTTTTTGTTGCATTTACGTTGATTAAACAAAACTATCGGTTCGATTGTTAACCTCGTTTTTGCCATGTGACGTGTGACAGAACGTGAATAAAGTTTTATTTTAGGTTAGGTTACGATATTAATTGTAAAATCTGATGTCGTTCGTTTGGCTAACAGACAAGTAGGCCTACCGTTCTTTGTAACAAAATAATTCCTTCAACTAATTTAAAAACAAAAGGTATTTACATCAATATAGTTGTGTTGCTGCTTAATTTCATGTTTAATAGTTCCTGGCTTCGGCCGTTTGGAAAAAAAGTCTAGTAAATCAAGCTGACGTTTTGACATAGTCTGTAGTGCAGTTCTGCTGATCTTGTAATGTTGATCGGTTTAAATGAGTGAAGAAACACAGATGAAATCACAGCGATCTTTAATGATACACGTAACAGTGAAATACGTAGACCTATCTATAAACAACTCGCAAGGTCACAAGGTACACTGAAAATAGAAGAAATTAACGCGTTGTACGGAGAGCTCGTACGGGAAGATTTCGAACTATCGACGTTAAATGACGTAAAAGTGTTTCGTCATGTAGCGTACAGAGATCGTTAATACAGCTTACTATTTGTATATTTGTACGTTCATTGATTACAAAATTAGATTTTTCATATTTTCGGGGGGGGGGTTCTTACCCCAAAACCCCCCTGGTTGCGCCACTGGCTCAGTAACATGGTTAATGATGCCGTGGTTCAGTAAGATGGTCAATGATGCCATATTAAGATGTAATACTTCGTTAGTTTATACTTACCAGTGTCCTTTAAAGTATGCTTAATAGTATACATAAATAATAGTATACATAAATAAATACCTTCAATAATTATTAATAAATGATTAAGTTATGAATAAATGTTAATACATAAAATTGTTATCGCATTCAATATTACCCTTTCCATAGAATAAGAAGTGGTTTCAGCCGGCTGTTGTGTACAGTCTAATAACGAAATTTTTTCTAATAAGTATCTAAATTGCAGAAAACTGAAGCCTTCAGGACAAAATTTGAATTCGTGTTCTGATTCAGTGTTAAAAATATAAGATAATCCGCCATAAGGCAGGAGGATTACTTTGTCTTTGTTGACCAGTGTTATTTTACAGTTGACAGAGAAATGACAGCGCCAGCGCGTTGTCAGCAGCGGAAGTGGTGCCGTTGTCAATGCACACATGCCAGCTGACTCATTCAGGCTACTTTGCATTGCCATTCTGTTCCACAGCACGTTCCATTTTCTACCTTATCGTTTGATTTTAACACCAGACCCGTGGCTGAACTGATGATGGCTCGCAAATAGATGTACCGCCTTTTGTACGATACGTTTGCGACAAAATGTTTGTAAAAATTTAAATTTGTAAAAACTTATTGTCTTACTTCATGGACGTGATGTTCGTTCGTTCGCGCAGATAGAAACTTCGCTATCCGATTAATGGGGGGAGGGGGCAAATACCTTTAATTGTGAAATAACATATACTACTCAGCCTAAGACGATAATGGTATTATTTACGAATGAAGATACAGCGGGTGAGCACTGGGAAATGACTGAGTAGAAAAGTATAATACGTATCGAAAGTATTAAAATACACGTAGTGTCGGCATCGTCCACTGTGAGCGGTTGAGGTCATCTCTTCCACACGATGGACACGCAATATTAAAGATGCATTCATAGTGAGAACAGTCAGTAAACTCTAAAAACTCAGCAACAAAGTAAAAAAAACAGACGTTTCGGTCGTGCCGACGACGGCCTTATTGACTAGTGCGGGAAAAAGCGTACTGCCTTGTCTTATGCGGGACTTGCTAACTTCCTTCCGGCACCACTGAAGAAGGGGCAGCCGAAACCTCGCCACCGACTTGGGCACCGCCGAAACGTCTGATTTTGTTAAGTTTATTGACTGTTATTATTATTAATTCCCCCTTTAATAATAATAAAAATAATAATAACGAAATTTTAACAGATTTAGACCACGGCCTGACAGCACGATTAACTTCCAGTTATATAACAGTAGTTTTTTTTAGTATTGAAACTGTAGCTATTCAGTAGAACCTGTTCATCGTAAGTACAACCTGAGGAACTACCAGCCTCTAGCTACGCAAGCGAGGACGTGAAACCGTCGCCTAGAGGCCTGATGGTTGGGTCTTCTTCAATCGAAAAAAGTTACGTTTACAGGCACCGTAGACTCGACCTTAATCCTTTCCCATCTGTTCCATTCTAAGATGATTGCATTAGGCTAGGACTATCTGAAACCTAAAGCGAAAATCATTAAACAGAGTGAAGTGAAGCTGAATAAATCGAAACCCCTAAACTTCAAAAGGCAGAAGAAGAAGGAAAAGGGTGCTTTTGTATATGTATCAGCAAGCGATTCCTGTTGTTGATTCACGGAATGGTATGTAAAAATATTGTCACGCGTTAATATGCTGGAAATCTGCAAGAAAGCGGTTGTTTATTAGTTTGCAAATACAGTATTGTGTAATTAATCAAAAAGAGCACGCGCGCGTGCGCGCGCGCGTGTGTGTATGTGTGCGTGTGTAGGGGGGAGAGTGAAACCGAAACACGTAAAATTCACTACTATTGCACGTCCTAATAAAAAAAATATTTAGAAATAATTCAGATAACCTGTGGTTGTGTTACAGTTTCTAACATGCAAAAGTATAGTTTCACCAACTACGTCGGTCGAAGAAAGTGACATACAAGGGTCATAGCCTTTTTTATTTATTAAATCAGCCATCAGAAACAAAGTTTTCTGTAAGCTGAGGGGTTGTCGGTACTGAACGGGGCCGTAGTCGTCCGCTTACATGCTCGTACCCTTCACTTCAAGAAAGGTTATTTTTATGGCCACTAAAAAGGTGCATCTATTGTTAAGAAGGTTTTACAGTAGATCTATTGCGGCGGCCCCGTCCAGCGGATTGAGTGGCATTTTCTGTTCCATGTAACTTTAGTTGGTTCAAAAACATTTATTTTATTAACATTATGTCATATATTAATGATAATATTTTAATAATGATAATATTTTAATAATGATATTATTTTAATATTTTAATAATAATGATATTATTTTAATAATAATAGTATTATTATTATTATTTTATTGTTAATACTTATTATTATTATTACTATTATTAATGATAATTATGATTATTATTTATTTATAGGCCTAATTTAGAACTAAAATAGTTCTGTCATTTTTTTGATAAGAGAAATTTAATTTTGTTCACATAACATTATTACACAGACTGCGACATCTTTCAAAGGACCTCACCGGGATCCTTCCTACCTGTCGCCTCATGTTTTTTTTTTTCATTTTTGACCAGTGGCTGTTGATGTTCTGTTTATGTCACTGCAGTATACAGAGTTCAGCGACTGCTAACTCGCAAATGAGTACAATCTTTACTTTGTAGAGAATTGTAGCTCCTCCACATGTTCGTAATTATAGTAGTTCCAGACTGAACGTTTTTCTCAGTTACATCCAACAAAACGTTAGCATCCCGTTTATTTACATCTTTCAGGAAGAATTTTCTACTCCTTCTGTCTGTCTCTCCGATTACCCACCGAACCTTCACCAGTCGATCCCCGTTACACTTTCTCTTGCGGAACGCACTTTCGTCTATTACCACTGTGTGACCAACACCACCAATTTTTGTACTGTTCTGTGACAAAAATATACCGTAGTTAATATTTTCCGAAACTTGGAAAATAATTTTCTTGTCCTTTTCGTATTTAATTCGGTTTCTTTTGTAATTATAGAAATCGGGTATTAAAAATCCAAGCAAATAAAACGCATTACACGGGTTCTGTTGGATTCCGCCCTATGCCAAGAAACGTATTGTCTCGCTCGCAGATTCTTTTTTGATCTACATTGGTTTCTCCCGCACCTGTATATCACATTTTTATTAAAACCTTTGTTGAGATACATTTTACCCCACAATTCAAACATTCAATCCTGTTGCGTGTAATGTTTCAGTCTGTCATACATTTCCTTATTCCGTTGTCCGTAATTTCTCAAAGAATTTCATACTTTTAAAATACAACACAGAAAATAATACAAACTCTTGAAACTTTGAATGTGATTATGAACTTTAAATACAAAAATAGCTGCTCGTGATTCTTATAGTATCTCACGTGTTGCACTTATGAGCAAAAAATAGTAATGCTGAAATGCCATTCAATCCGCTGGACGGGGCCGCCGCAGTAGGTCTACTGTAAAACCCTCTTAACAATAGATGCACCTTTTTAGAAGCCATAAAAATAACCTTTCTTGAAGTGAAGGGTACGAGCATGTAAGCGGACGAATACGGCCCCGTTCAGTACCGACAACCCCTGGCCACCCGTCTTTTAATCTTTTTCTGGGCATCTTCTTGTAGTAATGATTATATTAGTATAGTAATTGTAATAAGTAGTAGTGATTTTACCTTAATTATAATTTCTTATACTGTGTTATAGCTAAGTAGCAGATTTATGAATAAGTTTAATAGATTCAATACAGTCCCTACTTTATAATCGTGAGCACTGTGGTAAAAAGTATTTACCAAGATAATTTTCACAGGAAGTTTACAAGTAAGAGAAGCTAACAGTATGTAGGCTATTGAAACGTCAGTCGCCACACCAGACGAATCTACAACAAAATGCTCATCGGTTTCATATGAGAATCATTAGTGATTTCTGGAAGATTCTGAAAAGTAGTAGCACGTACTGATTGTCACGTGAGGTCCAGGCGTAATAGTAGGTGGTATTTTGAAGGCATTAATGTATATTTCGCGAGATTTCGATTTTCGTTAGCCGATAAAACGATTATAGTGTAACGAGAAAGTGGACAGGGAATTGCCGTAATGCACGGTGGCCCTAATTACAACGAGATGTGTTTGTGTGTAAACGACGTGGTAACCAGCTTTTAGGGCTGTTTCAGTTACCACAGAATCCAATATAGCTAGCTACTGCTGCACTGGTTTCGCGTTTCGTATCGCTGTGAACGAGGGTTGCGATTTTGCCTCGAAACAAACTGGTCATTCGGTTAAACGTTCATTCGCATCGAAACATTCAAAATACTAAAAATGTGAAGATGTCGGACATGATGTGCATAATCCGTATGCATAGACGCTTATGTTGGATCTCCTGATAATCCTTTAAAAAGCCGTCGCGGAGTCCAAGTCAAAGAGTCTAGGTCCAAGTCAGAGTGTTAGGCTTTCCACGCTTGACGATTCCTGGCTGCTGTAATTGCTGAGTGCCGTATATTCTTTTCATATTTGTTAGGCAAATATTATTGGTTCCAGCACGAAAATCTCTATCGGCTTTCTTCTTCGTCGCTAGTAATACTGAATTATATTTTATATTATATAATGCAGTCTTATATTTTGACAATCTATCAATTCGAAATTTTATTACCTACAAACGTCAGTAAATTCCAGTTCGTTACATTTTTAGCTGTTAAGTACATACTTAATAGATAATTTAAATAGTAGCAGTCAAGGCGTAAGACAAATGAGCGTTTTTGATCTGACCTTAACTACCACTGAATAGTTTCATCTAAACGTTTTACTGCATTATAAAGTTCCAAGCGCACTTAAGTCTTAGAATACTTTTTGGGCTACATTGCTTTTTGTATTAAAAAAAAAAAAACAAGCAAAACGTCATTCATTTTTATTGATAAATTTTTTCAATAGATAACAATAGACGTTCATTGTTATTCACTCTTATCCGTTTGCTGTTATCAAATTAAATACTACGAAAAAGTGAATTTCTCTTACCAGTAGGACTGGATACTTAACAAAAATTTTGTATATGTTATGTCGCTCAGGATGCTCATTGACGTCTCTCCCCGAAACTTCTCGGTATGTAGGAAATTATAGAACGTGGAGCTCTTGATGTTTTGGAAAGCCCTCATTGACTTCTCTCCCCGAAACTCCTCGGTATCTAGGAAATTATAGGACTTGGAGCTCTTGATGTTTTGGAAAGCCCTCATTGACTTCTCTCCCCGAAACTCCTCGGTATCTAGGAAATTATAGAACGTGGAGCTCTTGATGTTTTTGAAAGCCCTCATTGACTTCTCTCCCCGAAACTCCTTGGTATCTAGGAAATTATAGAACGTGGAGCTCTTGATGTTTTTGACGTAGTAACAAAAAAAATATGTTTTCAAGTAATCAAATCATAATCTCCTGTAATTTTATATTGCGTCGTTATGTAAGTCAATGAATTTTGTAGATTCTCTCATCACATATTTATATGATTATGTAAACCGCATACCAGGTTTTTTAAAACCGGTCTAAAATGAAAAATATATAATTTTCCGCGGTATCGGAAACAACAAAAATTGGGAACATAGACTAGTGTCCACATATAAGAAACGGGTCTTAAGCAGTTTTGATAATTAATATTTAGAAGACTTGAAACAGATCGGCACATTTGAAGGCCTATACTGAAAAGTTTTCCTTCCTTACGTGTTATTATAACTGACTATTTCTCAAATTTAAACTGTTATCTGTGACAGCGCTTTCCAACATTTTTCTTTTACTTGGCTATCTATCGACACTCGGTTTTTACAGACAGTACCCTATTACTAAAAATATTTTCGATGACTTATTTACAATCATTAAAAAGTACAGCACAAAATACACGGACAAAACAGATTAAGAAAGCAATTCAATATAAACCTAACATTTCATTTATTTTAAGTTAAAATCTTTTATTGATAAAAAGTGATTTTATAATGCATTCATTACGTCATCCATTTTCGGCGTGTTCTTTGAATGTTGTTTTTTTAATGATTTTCCAATTACGTGTTATTTATATTATTATCAGTCTGCACTAAAGAAATATGAAGTTATGCTTGCTGGAGCTGAAAAAAGCAGAAGTATTCTGACACTTCAAGGAGGATCAAGACGGTATGTGGACAGGAATATCTTATAGTATTACATATCGCTCATTAGCTTTCAACAAAAAAGCTGTGGAGTGAATCACTATTTAAATATAATAATAATGTAATGACAAATAATGCAAAAAGGAAATATTAAAAAAGACAAAATTAAAAGAAAAACTCGAAAAAGTAAACAAGAGGTTAAAAAACTGACGACAAAAGACTTGAAAATATATACGACAAAGCAGGGAAAAAATATATTAATGCAGGAAGACTTGATCAAAAGAAAATTTAAGGTGTGTTGCTTCAATACGTACAAAAAGGAAATACCTAAAACAATGGATTAAGCGAAGTTAATTACAACCCTGCAAATTCGTAGTATTTTTATGTAAAAAGAAAATAATTGTTTAGAGAAGGGGCAAACGAACTCGGTATTATATCTCGCAGAGGAATTATCTCAGAACCGGTCAAACTAAGACAGATGGAAACAGTGGTTGAGAACAGGAAAACAACGACGACGGCAGTAGAGCTTATTCTTTCCCGTTTCGTCCGCGCCCCTCTGTGTTCTATAATTAAAGTAAATATTTCGCGTATTTTGTGTAAAATATTTTATCTTTAATAATAGAAAACAGAGGCTGCAATATAGGGCGCACATTTGTACAAACGCTGTTGATTGCACAGTACGTTCAAGACGTAATTGCATACAGAGGATGTGCATATCGTTATCAGTGTGTTCAGATAAAACGCGTTTGGCGAAGCAGTGTTCACTTCCAATGTGTCAGCAGACGGCAGGTGGTGCTGTAATTATGCGGTGCGATATTTGCAACCTGTCTCTCGGACGGAATATTTCTCGCATTCACAGATTGCGCTTTGCATCACGTGCAAACTGTATAAGGAATACACCCTAGCAGTTTCAATCGTGCATATAAATCTTGTTGCATGTCCCGAAACATGTTAGGCGTAATGACTGTTATTTTAACATAATAAGGTGAATTTCTGTTGATTGATGTAATTAGGTGGTAGCTAAAAAGTTACCTAAATAGTTTTCGTGAGAATAATTTATTTAGTTATAATTGTAATTAGGTTGGCAGATGTGAAGTTTTTATTTGGTGACAATATAGAGGACAGTATATGACGCAATCTTTGTTTTTCATATATGAATATAACTTTAAACTATAAATGTATTCAGGGAAGGTACATTTTTTCTTATTCGTGAAAAAAAAACACAAAAGTAGATGTTAATTTTTATTGCCTAATTTGATTACTTTAGTCATTAGAGACGCAGGCATTAACACAAATGGAAATATCGTTTTTAAGTCACTTCAAATTCTGGCTTATGCAGATGACATCGGGATTATAGGAAGAACAAAAACAGCTATGATGGAAGCCTTTGTGAAATTGCAGATTGCATCTGCAGATCAATCAGCGAAAAACAAAGTATATCCCCGTGACAAGGGAAGACTGTTGTGTGGGCCCTAAAAATTTAGAAATAGGATCTTATAAATTCGGGAGAGTACATAGCTTTACCTACGTCGGCTCAGAAGTTAACTGTAAAAATAATATCCTAACTTTGTGGAAACCCGAAAGCATAGTTTTGCAGCAAATAGGTGTGTGTAGGGCCTCAGAAAACATCTAAAGTCTCAGTTAATACACCGGAAGACCAAGGTATTGATGTGTAAGGTCCTAGTGCGCCCAGTACCGACATATGCCTCAGAGACATTAAGCCTGCCTAGATCAGATGAGAGGCAACTAAATAGATTTGATCCTGCCAAATTTATGGTCCACTGGAAGAGGAGGGACCCTAGAGGAAAAGATATAATTTAGAACTGTATAATTTGTAATGAACCTGATGCGGTCACCTTTCTTAAATTAAAAAGATTAGAATGGGCTTCTCATTATACGTGCTTGTGAAAGCAGAGTTATTAAGAAGACATTTAATGAAAAGCCAGAAGGTGAAAGGAAAGTTGGAAGGCAAGAACTGAGATGGAGGAACGGGGTGAGTCAGGACATCAGTACTCTTGAATTGGAAACTGGAGGAGTGTGGCTATGAATAGAGAAGAATGGCGAAATCTTCTGAAGAAGGCCAGGACCCACAAAGGGCTGTCATGAGCCAGTGATGATGAATTTGATTACTTTTTATACCGTTACCTGTGATATACTACAAAATGTACGCCAACAAGTAAAACGGTATTGTATCACAATTTTTTTAAAATTAAGTATGGCAGGAAGGTTAATTCTTTTCTCAGCATCGTTAGATAACGTGTTTAGGCGTTTAGATTGGAAACATAGGAATTTAAATTGACTGACAACGATTTTCAGATATGTATCTTATTTGCAGAGGTTTAGCCATAAAATTAATTCTCTCGACTAGTAAAGTGAAAATATTGGTTTGAGGATGAACACAGAAAAAACAAACATAATATTTAAACCAACTGAGAAGAAGCGTCTGATGATATTTAACTAGCTGATGATAAGCGTCTGACATTTGTAAGAGTGTATTGAATTATTCGGTAAAAATAATTTAAAACATGCAAAAATTCGAGATTAAACCAGATATAATGGTAAAGCCCGTTACAGTCACACGCGCATACGGGCTCAATTCCTCAACTATATCTTAGTTTTACTGTGTTAGTTTTAACATTTATGTAGTTTTTTTCGCTATTTGCAATAAACAGGCCAAACGTTTCGCTCATATTATGATTCGCAATTATCAGTGGTGCCATAGTGACGCATAATCAAAGTATGGGCAAAACGACGACGGATATGTTGTCAATGACAATAAAAATTAATATCTCATTAAATTGTGCAGAAACTGTATACTTATTAATTAATATACTGACGTACACTTACGTTTAAAAATGTTTTACAATTTTTTACGTTACAGACACTAATAGGATCTACGATTCAGATACGTATGCCTATATACGCAGGGCTTGACTGTTGCTTATAGCATCAAGCGAATTCCTACAATGCTGCAGTGAGTTAATCTTCAGTACGGTACTGTCTGGTCAACGATGTCAAAAAATAACTTTATTATAAATTTTCCTTTAATTTAAAAGAAAACTAACATGCAGATTCAAGCGAGATCCATTGCTAAATGTTCTGCGTCGTTTGCACTTCTGGCGTTAAACGTCGTTCTACAGTGTGAATTTTTCAGAAAGGATATATTTATTTTTTCTTTCACCCCCCCCCCCACCACAAGTGCATGGCTTTTAAGCAGTAAAAAACACGTATAAATAATCGCCGCTAATTTAACCGGTACCGTACGAAAAGAGTAACGTAATATAGATGTAGGTAGAAGGAATTGGAAGTAGATGTAGGTTCCTTTGTTTATCGTCCGCAGTGTACCGTGTTCCGAGCTTCATTTGAACTCCTACCACGATAACAAGGATCGAAGATTTTGCGGGTTGGGGAAACGTTGAAAGGTTGCTGCCGAAGCGTTTGGCAATTGTGAAATTTATTAATGAAGCGAATTTCCAAATTTTACTCTTACAAATGTTTATTACAATATTCAAATGTCAGCTTTTATTTTTGCGTTCAGGGAATTTTCAAATTTGTAACCACTTTATTTCACCCTTTTATATTAACGAAGCTGATTTTTTCGACTCTGGGTGTACATGGAAGACATTATGTAAATCGCATAGTGTACTTTAAATATAGTAGGCCTACAATTAATTGTATACTGATATAAAATACAGTCAGATGTACACAAAAGTAAGTTGCATAATTTATCGACATAATGGTTTCTTTGTTTACTGTAAACATTCACAGTCTTTGCTTTTGTAAAAAATTTACTTATAATTTACATTTTATCGTGATCGCCAAACTGTCTAGCCTCAGGTTCCAGCTGAAAAGAATTGCACTAAGAACACGTTGGCCTACGTATTCTTAAAAATACATCTTTAAGGGCACAACTTGTGGATCTGCATAAGCCCAGTGACGTTATTTGAATTTGAGCAAATTAAGACTAGTCGTTTTCCCCCAATCCTTAGGTATTCGGTTACCGGTCACTACCTCCTACGTGAGAGGAGTCAAAGACTGCTCATTGATTAAACATTTTTACATATCAATATAGCAATATTTTCATATCTGACCTTCTTATTCGCACTTATTTGTGGTTTGACTATTTTTAGGAGCAGAGTAACGTTGCAGGTGGTGAATTCCGAAAATCTCTCCTTCATGAGGACTGTCAGTACAAGATTCAATATTCACATTATAATATTTCATTCTGGTTGTGAAAGAAGGAAAAAATCAGGGCGGCGAGGGTCCATCAAATCAAGGAACATATCATCGGATCTTTTAAAAATGTTATCAAAAGAGTTCACACAGGAGTGAACGGGACTATTGGAAGAGGTGTAGTGAAAAGAGTATTTCCCACAAGTGTACTTTCTCTGTGAAAATAAAAAATATGAAATACAATGCTTGTCTTCAGCTAGTCACTGCTCCGAAGGAGAAAGAATGGTTTCTTCAAAAAGTGGAAGAAGGTGATGCAATGTCACCTTCAATGAATCTCTTTCTAGATCTGGGTATGCCTGGCTGCTATTTTCATTTTACAATGTTTACAACGCAAAATTCAAAATTTAAGCCTCGTCAGCGACTATAAAGAAAGTGAAGAAGTATGTGTGACACCCAGCGTGGCTGCAGCCATGGGTCTCTTGCTTGATTATTGAGAAGAGAACGCCTAGTTTATGACTATGGAGATGTGTTTAAATCATGCCAGTCATTACGGAGTTCGTGGACTCGTTGTGTCCCAGTGGTTGGACAATGAATATGTACCACTTCGTTTGTGGAGAAAGACGGAAAATGCCTTAGAAGATCGGAATAGAAAGTTCAACGCCCTGGTAGGAAGTCGGTACGAAAACTTGAAAATGAAGCACAGTATATTACAGCTCAAATCAAAACTATTGAGGTTTGGTCTCCTGGACAGAAAAAGAATGAACTATATTCAAATTGGTGAGAGTGTAGAAAATAATTTGAAAGTCGTAACGAGAACATAGACAGTAAGTAATTGTTTGAAGGATTTGAGTCATGTAGTAAAGCTTGAATTAACTGAAATTGACATTCTTCTTATCAAATCAAAAAAAACAAATAAGGAAAAAAGAAAACAGAATGTTATAACTAACTGCCTAAAAAATTACGAGTCATAATAAGTAATTAAGAAACTTAACAAGCTGAAAACAGTATTTTAAATAGTTGAAATACTTCTAAACAGGCCTGCTTTTAAAAACGTGCTTAGCTTAAGCAACGTGTTATATACCGAGATCTTCGTTGTAGAAGACTCTTAGCTATACCCAGTATCAAGACTGGATCACGTACGAGAGCAAGTTGGAACCTATGCAGTATGGAATGTTCAGACTAACATTTAGATTCACAGAAAGGAAAAATGTATATATCCTCTTTCACTGCAACTTTTTCGTAAAAATAATTGTACCAATCGCGCTTTAATTTGTATTTATTGCTGTGATAATGTGTTTAGCAATGGCTTATACAAATTTTCATAACGCCGATAGTACAGTATTAGCTAAGGAGTCAATTAGCTAAAAACGCATAGACAGACTCCAGGACGACCCATCGGACGACTCTCGCGCTATATCTTTCGCGGGAGGCTTCCACTGAGGCCGGAACACCGCCTGCCTCTTCCGGCATCGATGCCGACCAGATGTTAATGCGTGTAATGATGCATAGATAAGCTCGGCGTACGAAACACAGGTTTATCAATATGGACTCATAGAGTACGATTTCAGGTTTGCGCACAGAGCACGGGCGCTCTGAACACGCTTCCGTACAGGCTTGTGCAACGCGTGCACGTAAGTAGGCCCTACTTGTTTCCCTTCCAAAACTGTCAACAGCGAGGGCGAGAGTAGACGCCTCTGTATCGTATAATTTGGAGTTTGAAGTCAGTAACTTGTGAATGTATCTTGCACAGTATTTATTTTGTTGAGTTTGAGTAATTTTTTTCTTTTGTATTTAGGAGTTTGTGTCCAATTTCATTTATTTTAGATCAAAGCGAGTAAAGGGCCTATGCCTTACGTAAATCTTGGCTCTCCACTGCTAGCTTGCGTCCCCTTTAAATCAATCTTTTCACTTCCCGTCTCCCATCTCATTCCCTCGGGACTGTAATACAGCTTTCCAACTACTTTTCATCCACAGTGTACTTTCCAACTACTTTTTCTCACTTTATTTACGGTTGGTACTCTTATTGATTTGAAAGCGTTTTCATTTCGTGTCAGCCCATTGTGGTTATTTTCTCTTTTCTCGTCCAATTCTACTGTACAAGATAACGTGCACTGTACAGAAGGCGCTGAGTAAGACGGTTTGTTACTGTCAATCTTTGTTCCTATGTTTCGGATTATTTTGTTGTTGTTTTAATAAAGGATGAATGTGTAGTTTCATTTATTTCATATGAATAATGTTTATCACGTCGGTCACATGTTTTACCGCTGATGTGGTAGAATTAGGTTGACATCAGAGGCAGTAAAAACAGTTAAAATCTTTAATGATCACTTTTCTCCATAATACACTGTTGACAGTAAACAATAAGAATCATTAAATTCGTTAAGTTTACTAGATTTTTTTTATTGGAGATCTGTAATCTGTTCGACTACGCGAACATTTCAGAAATTGGCTGACAACACACATACAGGATTATGAAGAGCTGACCATTGACAGCTCTTCTTGTTTCTGATAATAGATTAAAGAGGTACACAAATTATAAAACTAAATGATAAAAAGATGTAAACAAATGAACAGAAATCACTTCCACTTGCTGCTAGCATGATACAATAAGTTCAGATGTTAAACACTGGGCCCATAAGGCACATATACAGGTTGAAATTAACTTGACATTAACACTTAATAATGACACGAATACAGAACAGAACAGAACAGATATCACAGACATTACAATACAGAGAATACATTATTAGTTAAACCTGAATGGTAAGTCTAATAGTTTGTGCCTTTTTAGTCTATACATATCTTCACTGCTGTCTAACAAATTAATTGCCAGGTGGTTTGGATGCTTTTCTAATTTGGAGATGTGAGTCCTGCAGAGGCGCATTATTTCTTCTCTCACGGTTGGAACTTTGAGGTCGCGGTGTATAGAGTTGTTGGAGACAAATCATGGAGCGTCGACTATTGATCTTAAAGTTTTGGACTGAAAGCGCTGGTTAATCTCAATATTACTTGTACTAGCGGCACCCCAAAGTCGAATACCATAAGTCCATACCGGTTTAAGAACTGCTTTATAGATCAACAGTTTGTTGACGAGACGTAACCGTGATTTTCTGCCTATCAGCCAGTAGATGTTTCTGACCTTGTGATTAAGTTCAATCTTCTTAGATGTTATATGTTTTTTCCACGTTAGTCTTCTGTCCAGATGCATCCCAAGGTACTTAGCACTTTCAGATTGCGGTACTGGTTGACCGTTAATTGTGACTGGAGGGCAGTTTGCCTTACGTGTGATGAAGGTAACGTGGACTGACTTGGATGAATTGATTTTTATGCGCCATTTACCAAGCCATAAGTGAACGCTGTTTAATGATTCTTGTAGTATAAGAGATGCTATTGAGGGGTCGGAGTGATTCGCTAGGATTGCTGTGTCATCGGCGTTTATAGCACCAGTGGTTTCACTTGCTGACGGTAAGTCCGAGGTGAACAGGAGGTAGAGCAGAGGACCCAGGACACTACCCTGCGGAACACCTGACCCCACTGGTAATAGAGGAGAAGTAGCATCCGAGTACTTGACTTGAAACACTCTGCCCACTAAGTAGGAATGTAGAATACGGTAACAATTATGTGGCAGATTTTTCTTTATTTTGTATAAGAGTCAAAGATGCCAGACTTTGTCAAATACCTGGGAAACGTCGAGAAACACACCTGAGCAGAACATCTTCGATTCCAACGATTTATTGATAACATTTGTTAGTCTGTGTATTTGATCTACCGTAGAGTGCTTTTCTCGAAAGCCAAATTGGTGATCCGGAATTAGGTTGTTTTCTACAATTGTTGGCATAAGTCGATTTACAAACAGCTTCTCAAAGATCTTACCAAGTATCGGTAGAAGGCTTATGGGTCGATAAGAAGGCTTGTGCGTTTGAGGGTTTTTACCAGGTTTTAAGACCATGATTACTTGAGCCTTTTTCCAGAGAAGTGGAAAGTATTCAAGCCTGAGTATGGCGTTGAAAATGTATGTTATTAGTACAACGCCTTTGTGAGACAGCTCCTTTAGAATTTTCCCCGATAGCAAATCGATGCCGGGAGCCTTTTTATTTTTCAAATTATACAGGATTATTTCCTTGATTTCGTTAACCTTAAAAGGCTTAATAGGTGGAGCGGGGAGTGTAAATATCTTTGTACCTCTTCATCGAAAGAGACGTTCTTGGTGGCTTCAGGTTGTAAAACGTTGATCAAATGTTCGGCAAAAGTCTGGGATTTCTCTGTATTGCTTCGCGCCCAGCTACCATCTGGTTTATGTATTGGTGGTATTTGTGATAGTGGCCTTTTTAATCGTTTTGTAGCCTTCCACAAGGAATAATCAGTACTTTCATTAGGTGACAGATTTTATAGATAATCCTGAATGCCTTTATTCTTTAAATTTTCTAACAATCGTTTTAGTTTTCTGGCCGCGGAATTCCACTTTCTTTTATCATCCGGATGATGAGTATGCTGCCAAATTCGTCGCAATCTACGCTTCTCAGCTAATTTCTTTCGGACAACCAGAGGAAGGTTTAAGTGCTTACTCTTCGCTGTATTGCAAGGTGTAGCTTCCCAGGCTGATTTTTGAAAAGTACTGGTGAGATAATTTACAGCCGCATCCAATTCAGCAGGCGTGTGGAGTGGACGTTCTAGCGAGATATTATCATTTATAAGGTCTCTAAAGTAGCCCCAGTCAGTATTACGATTTGTGAGTGTTGGTAGACTTTAGACTCAGTTATAGTATTGCTAATAGTGGCAATAATTGTACTGTGGTCAGAGGACAAATCAAGGCGAGATTCAACTTTGTAGTATTTATGAGACAAGTCTCGTATTAAAAAGAAATCAGTGAGGTCAGGTATTTTATTTGTATCAGAAGGCCAATAGGTTGATTGACCAGTGGACAGAAAGGACAGGGATTCGTGTCTAACGACGTTATATAAAATTCTAACTCTTGGATTAGTAATCTCGAACCCCATTGCGGGTGTTTTGCATTGAAGTCACCTCCCACCATAAAACGTGCACCAAGAGTTCTAAGAAAGGAGCTGAAGTCAGTTTCATTGATTCTGTGTTTTGGGGGACAGTAGACTGCAGAAACAATTAGAGGGCCTCTTTGATCTTCTATTAAAACGTTTGTCGCCTGTAGGTGAGCAGTTTTGACTTTAGAGAAGAGATAATGTTTTATATTGTTTCGGATTAACAGAGCGGTTCCGCCACGAGCTGTACCGTCAGGATGTTGGGTATCATAAACAGTAAATCCTGGAATCCTAATATGGCTTCTGTCTGTGAAATGTGTCTCAGATATAAGCATCATTGTTGTCAATAAGAAAAGCTTTGAGTTCTAGGGTGCGTTGAGAGAGTCCATTGGCGTTCCATAATCCAATCCTGTAATTGTTATTCATTATTAATTAGAAAGTTTATTAACAAGCGTTGTAAGAAGATTAAGCATGACGCTATTTTGCTGCATGATTTGACTGAACGTAGTCTCAAATTTTGCCAGGAAGTATGAAAGTGTGATGTCCCCATTTGCTGTCTGTTTGAAATTGATGTCATAAGGGGGTGAGGATTCTGAGTGTCGCTGTAGTCCTGCAATTTGAGCGTAAGTAGGAAAAGATACGTTACGGGTATTCATGTTCTGTTCCGTGTTCATAGTCCTAAAAATTGAAGGGGTTCTCCTAGGTGTGGTGTTAGGTACGGGGCTTTTTCTGGCCTGCAGATTTTGATAAACTTCACAGCCTTTATAATTAGCTGTATGAGGACCATCGCATAATGCACATGTGGCTGGTGTATCCTTAGATTTGGAACAAGTTAGGGAGTTGTGTTCACCTCCGCACTTGACACACTGGAAAGGTTTTCTACAGTACGTCTTACTGTGACCGTATGACTGACAACGAGTGCAATGGCTTATGAAGTTTTTTCTCCGAGGTGGCTCTACAGTAATCTGCACGTTACCTAAAGACCTTAGGTTATATATTTGTTTATTGTTTTCTGCAGGTTCAAGGTCAACAAAGAAGAGAGGGAGGGGTGTTTTCTCTACTCTGTGTCTAACGTTCATTATGTTTCTGACTGAGTGTCCTTTTTCTTCTAGTGGTTCTTTAATAAAGTGTACACCGATGCTAGGATGAATGTTTCTTATGACAACCCGGTTAGATAGTAGTTAGAAACAAACGTTTAATACGGCACCGTAGCCCTTCTTGGGCCCTGGCCTCCTGCAATATCCTTTATCGTTCATTTTTATCAATCGCTGCTTCCATCCTCTCACGCAACAGTATCCGTACATCTTCTTCACTCCACTTCCGAATCTTTGAGATCTACACACTCATCGTTTGCCATCCAACTTTACATTCAGGATCGTTTTTGGCTTTTCGGTGTCACGAGTTCTTGTAACATGTCAAACTCATTACAATCGTTTCTTTTTGACACATTACACACTTTCGGTTTGTATAGGCCTTTCCTCTTCTTTCTAATTCTCCAGTTTCCGTTTTCCTTTATCGGTTCCAATATTCGCATTAAAGTTTTCCTCTCAAACACGTGAATTTCTGCAGATGTTTCGTGGCCAGGCCCATGTTAAGTGAACAGGTGTCTTAAAGAGCCTGATTTTGCTGCGCCGATGCATATCTTTTCCCTTATTCCCAAAATTATTTTTCCGCATTGCTCCCTTTTATATAAGAAATCGTGCGTGTTGTCATGCCTAGTTGTATAACTTCTTCCACAGTCTCATTGTTGTCGTCTACAATTATTAGACATTGCGCCAGCGTATTTCTCCGAATTTAGTTTCAGTATTTTATTCTTTTAACATTTAAAAAAAACATTTAATATAACTTCTCACTAATTACAAAACACAACTACATTGCTCTAACAGAATTTGTCACGAATAAATAACTTTCCACGCTATGTCTTCATTTGTACAACTCGCAGGCAAGGTAACTAAATGATACATGAATGAATCTTGACACAACTTGAGATTGCTCGATTCACGTAAACGTTTTACATAGTATTCTGGAACGTATTACATTATTAACTTATACTCATCACGCACATACTGTAATTTCATAAGCCATCACGTAATAATCACTAGCACGCTCGACGTTACTTGTTTAGTTTGTATTCTGTGTCGTCATGACAACGTGAAAATATTTCAGCTATTTAAAACTATTAAAAACATTGGTTACAACTGAATTATACGAGATACTTAGGAGTTTTGTCTACTCAATAATATAACGTGTCTAACTCCGAGCACGCGGGCGTGCGCGCACACCAGTCTCTCTCTCTCTCTCTCTCTCTCTCTCTCTCTCTCTCTCTCTCTCTCTCTCTCTCTCTCTCTCTCTCTCTCTCTCTCACACACACACACTAGTTTATTTAAATAGTACAATGTCGGGTCCATTATATTATTAACTTATCACTATTGTCTATTTAATTACTGTTCAGATAATTTCATTTATCGTAGGTGTAGTTATTTGCACAAGCCAGAAGATGGAGGTACATGATAACGTAATTATAATGTTCGACACATTCATGCAGACTATTTAATGTAAATCTCCACACTTAAGTCATCCATAATTGAATACTTTAATAAAACTATCTTCATCAAATAAAACTAAGAAATATATTTAATATGTTTAGTATATTTTGAATAAGAATACATATGTGTGTGTGGATTACGTTTGTGATTATTAGTATCATACATAAATAGTAACAGAGTAAAACATAGTATTATTAATAATTATAATAAATAAAATTTAAATTTTAAAGCGTACTCGATTTGATGCCGTAATTGTACGCGTGATAGTCAAGTATTTAAAACACATGTAACAATGTGGTTAGTTATTAGCGTTAATTAATTGTCTCCGTTTTAAGTAATTAATTGGAAATCCGTGTGTATATGTCTGTCTATCAGTAACAGAGTCCATACTTAGCAAGTCCTTACTTACAGAGTCCTTTCTATAAAGCGTCCATACTTAAGAATAGAGTGTGATTAGTACACTTTCGTTTCTCTAATATTTATTTTTACGGTACGATAACTTGTGTTGTTTTCTGTTTCACGTAGTAAATAAGTAGCCTACTTAACAAATCTGTGAAAATAACCCGTAACATACTTTTGTTTTTATACTATGAATGCAGTTTTGAAAGAAGTTATTCAAAAAAACGTCGATTTCACGCGAAAAGTGTATTATAAAGATATACTGTGAAAAGTAAGTCTGGTTACAGGAAACTTCGTTTATCCTTTAATACGGACCGTGTATACAGAGCAGACTATAACGAACACTTGTGGGTACTGTGTAAATTTATTGTCTGGGATTGGAGGGACTATACTCCAGGGATTATAAAAATATCTTCAATGCATCGCATTTCTTTCTGACTGAAAGGATTCAGACAACCCTTTCTTTTTCATTATCGTTGCTGTCACAAATAGAATAGATAATTGAAGGGGATAGAAAGTTGTTGCTGTCGTTTTGTCCTTATTATAGATGATTTGTCTTTCTACAGCTCTCTCTTTTCAGATCTCCGTGATGGATATATATATAGATATATATATATATATATATATATATATATATTGCGACAAAACAAATGTCAGGCATAGTAATAATGGAACACATAAACAGTTATCTGGAGCAAGGTTGTATATTTTAAGACAAAATTTTTATATACTTTGTAGTTCACAAAATATATATTTTATTTCAAAATCGTCTCTGAATCAGATTGATCTGATTTTAAAAAGAAATGTCAATTGGTTACTTGGATGTTGTTTTTGTGGGTTGATTCGTCTTACTGCCAGTCCTGTGAATCGCCGCAATCTGCTCCTCCTTTCTGCAAACTCCCGCTTCGCTGGGGCTCCTCTTGTACGCGCGCACGCCGTCACACCGGTAATCAGTCTAATCTAATCTCAGGGCACAATTGGGTTGTAATTTAATCTCACTTATATTTGGTGCGTTAAGCATGCACCTTCCCGCGTCTTGAGGTGTCCTCGCGATCATATAGGAATATCCCGGGTGGATACACCTTCCCTATGCGGAAATCTTGATCACGCGATACTAGCACTGTTTAACACTATAGAATAGCTTAATACTTTTTTATAATGAGTTCGTACCCCGGCAAGGTATCAGCAACGGGTAACTCGTCGCAGATTTGACCCTGATCACTCGTTCAAAGCACGTTTCTGCACGGATAACTCGCACAGAGAGCACGTCTGAAAAATTCGAGCTGCTGGATAGAACTGACTAGATATTCGTCGGCGGAGACCCAATCTTAGTGGAAAATTGGGGCCGCTGATTGGTCGAAACAGCTTATCACGCGATTGATGGCTACAACTGATAGATGATTACTTGAAACGATTTGCAGATTTCTGCAGCAGCAGGTATAGATTTTATCTAAGACTTTTCTGCCTTCTAAAAGATAAGGACTTTATAGAAACGGCTTTTTACTAATAAAATCCCAATTTACATACTACGTAGCAAGCATATGATACCCAGAAAATACAGCGCTATTTGAGATGCGTGCGCTGTCCAAATCTCAGTTCGGCACGCTAATTTACACTTGAGCTATTCATAAAAATACGACTGACACGCGCACTCGCACATGACATGATCACAAATACATTTATGGGCGTTTTAATACATAATAGTCTTTTGCCCAATTCTTATATTAATACTTACATCTAATTTACAGATTCGGACAAAAATCAAATATTAACATGTCTATAACGTCATAACCTGTTATAACAGCATGTAGTCCTGGCTACATTTCCCTTACTGCAATGTTCTATTGCAGGAATATCCCCTCCTCGGATAAAAAAAAATTTGTTTACACAAACACCAATTTTTTTTTCTTCTTTTTTTTTAACCAAAATATAATACCAATTCCTTTCCTTTTTAAACATATAATCAAACTCATAATAAATAAATAAATACTCCTTGCTAAAACTAAAACATTTTCTTCCAATAAATTTTGACATCTGTCAGTTCCAATATAAATAAACACAAGCACGAGGTTGATAATCTGTGATCAAGGGTTAGAGAGAGAGATAAGCTAGTATGAACAGTTCATGACGTCATAATACCTACTGTCCAGTCGCACACTTCTCAACATATTTACCCACATGGCTCAAACAAACATGAATTTACACAATTTCTTACTTTAACAATTACGTTATTGCACTCATACTTTAATATACCCAGATATACGTGAACGTTAATTTTTGACATAGTACTTGCGTAATGACGATGCATGGAATTTGCCAATAGTTTTGTTAGTACTTTGATTTGTAACAATGTAGGTTTGCTTTCCCACTTGTTCAGTTAACATAAACGGACCATTGTAAAGTCTATTGAACTTAGCCGTGGTATTATCAATACTGCTACTTACATTTAAAGCTTTTAGTTTAATTAACTCGCCTACCTCTGAACGATTGCAGCTTATGATCAGCATCAAATTTTTCTGACCGCTGTTCGGCGAACTTCCTTATCCTCTCCTTTGCATCCAAACGCTTAAAACTTCTCTTGGCGTCGGCAAATTTTGAGTGGCTACCCTTTTTATATAATCATTCCAGGCACGTTTCGGTTGGACATCAGACTGCAGTTCCGATGGTGTATATCCAGTCGTGGTATTGTAACACCCATTTATGGCGTTCTCGAAAAACTCGAGATACTCTGGCCACTTGCTTTGGTTATTGTTACAATAAGTCCTGAATAAACGACCAAGTTCTCTATTCACCCTCTCAGCGAGATTCCCTAGGGGTCTACGAATGGCTGTTAGAACTGCTTGAATGCCCCTCTTCTCTAATTCGAATTTCCATTTTGTATTCTGGAATTGCGTACCCTGATCAGACAGGATCTTTTTTACATGACCGTATATTGGCCATGTTCGTCCATATAAAATCTTCCCTCAGTGTCAGGTAGCATTTGTAAGCACCAGCATGAGCAAGGCTTTCATGGCATGCCCATGTTAGTTCCTCAATGAGATGGTCGGGAACCACAATTTTCCATTGTCCGTCAATCAGCTTGTACAAAATATTGTTAACAATCTAGAACTTTGGACTTTATGTAATCTGTATGTCGTTTATTATTTTCCTAATTTTGTCGTCACGTTGTTGTTCAACATTTACGTTCCTTAAATAATTTTTAATTTCATTCGGTAAAGCATACTTTACCGCCAAGATTTGTATTTCATTCTTATCTGCCGAATGAGTTTCCTGATGGACAGGTGGATAACGACTCAAAGTATCCCCCAACTTGTTGTCGCTAGCTTTCAGTACTTAATGCTAAAATCATATTCCTGCATAGCCATTATCCATCGTGAAATTCGGGCATTTGCAAGTTTACACTTTAATAAAAACGACAAAGCTTGGTTATCCGATAAAATTTCAAAATGCTTACCTACTAAATAATACCTAAACTTACAACACAGTATACTATAGCTAAAATTTCTTTTTCGGCCGTAATATAGTTTCGCTCAGCGCCTTTTAATGACCGATTTACATGGGCGATGACTTTAAGATCACCATTCTATTTTTCTGATATAAAATTCCACCCACGGCATAATCCGAACCATCACAGTTAAGAACATATGTTCCTTCCTTCTCCGGGTGAAACACGTGTAGATTCTCACTAAATAAGGCCTTCACCGCATTAAATGCCCCTTCATGTCTTGCTTCCCATCGCCATTTGGTGTTTTTCCGAAGTAGTTCCAACATTGGTTCTATTGTCTTCGCATACGCAGGTGCGAACCGACGGTAATACCCAGTAAGTCCTAGGAATGCTCTAATGTCCTTCGTTTTTTTAGGTGCAGGAAATCCCGTGATGGATTATATCTTTTCAGGGTCCGTACTTACCCCCTGCGCCGATATAATATGTCCTAAAAATTTTATTTCAGACTTACCGAATTCGCATTTCTCATAGTTAAGTACCAAGTTGGCCTGACGGAGTTTACTGAAAACAATATCCAGATGCTTCAAATGCTCATCAAACGATTTAGATATAACTAATATGTCGTCGACGGAAACACTTACGAAGTCTTCCACCTCAGGACCCAACGCTAATTCCAGGCATTTCACCATTGCACCAAGGCTGGTTACCAGACCAAAGGGCACTACCTTGAACTGGTAGCATTTATTTTTGTATAAAAATGCCATGAACTTTCTGCTTTCCTGAGCTAATGGGATTTGCCAAAAACCACTTTTTAAATCCAACCGAGACATATATTGGACACCCTGGCACTTGATAAACAGGTTTTCTGCATTTGGCGCGCAGTCAAAACATTTTTTTGTGATACTGTTTAGATTACGCATATCAAGACATATCCTAATCTGGTTATTTTTTTTCTTTACGATCACCATTTGGTTAAGGAAATTGCTGTTGGAACGTTCGATGATGTTCTCGTCCAACATCTTATCGATTTCCTCATCCACCAATTTCTGATAGTGCAGAGGAATAGGATATGTCTTACGTACGAATTTATTTTCGTCCGTAACTTGGATGTCGTGCGTGTATACATGTGTAGTAGTGTGGATGTTTTGAAATGTCTCCGTATGTCTCTTTATCAGCTGGTTTAATTTGTTCCGTTGACTCGCAGTTAATTGCTCTGTAGTATTCATGTTATCTTTGTTATTGTTTACAACCACCTTCGCGACAGGCTTGGTTATGCGAATGTACCCCGCTTCAGATTGCTTATCAACGTCATTATTTCCTAAGACTATCTTATATTGATGATTATTAACTGTACACGACAATTCATTTTTACTAAAATCAATGATGGCATTTATTTTTTTTAAGGTGTCTGTTCCTATGATGACATCGTGAATTAAATCCTTAACAACTAATACTGGTGTTTCAAGCTCCATACCTTGCGATGAAATGGTTATGTGCGCTTGCTTATTTAGTTTTTGAACTTCGTTTGTGGCTGTCTTAATAGTTGTATTATTAATTGGTAATATCGGTACTTTCTTAAACTCTACTATGTTCTTATTTATAAATTTTTCACTGATCAATGAGATTTGAGCACCACTGTCTATCAAAACATTTCCCTTACAGTTATTTATCCTAGCTTTTACTATATTACATCTACTATCTAACTTATCACTATCCCTAGGCCTATTAACTACATCGTCATTACTGTCACTTATAAGTTCATTGCGTACATCATTTGGGTATACACCAGATACACAGTAGGTTCTACTCATGTTATTATTTTTTATGTTTTCATTGAATTCCTGATTCTGATGGTACTCTGTTTATTATTATTATTATTTTTATTTGTTTTACACGGTCTCACACCGTGCAACCTTACGCGTTTTTTATACCGTTTTCATTATCTGTGTTATCTTTGGTTACAGTCGCGACCTTATGACTACATAACTTGGGTGAATTTTGTTCGCGATCCGGCTTTTTCCATTGCTTATTTCTATATTCATTTTGTTTTGGTGTATTGTTGATGTTTACTTTTGTGTGTGTATTGTATGTTTCGGGATTCCCGTCTACGTTCTCCCATTTTGATATCAACAACAGCAGGTCTTCTAATGTTTTGATTCCTTGTATAATTACAGCCACCTGTATTCCCCTGTTGAAATGATGTGCTAGTTTGCTGACAATTTCAGCTTCTGATACTACCGGCTCCAGGTGTTTCGCCTTGGCTACAAGCTGGATCAAGTATTTCTCCTTACTTCCCTTACCTGGAGTATACATACCAAACTCCAGCTGTACGCGTACTTTCCGCTGGATTTCGTCGTTCCAATACCTTGCTTTAAAGTGGTTAACCAGATCTTCATAGACCACAATTTTATCTTGGATGATCGAAAACCATTCAGCCGCTGTGCCCTTTAACTGACGCACCACCCAGTTTATTTTGTCAACATCGCTAAAGTTGTCAGCAATGTGCTCCATATTACGCCGGCATTGGTTAAGGAATTGTATGGGATTTTCATGCTCGAGGCCATAAAATTTCATGTATGTGTTGATGTCGTCATGTGCTTTGTATATATAAGTGACATGGTTTGCGAGTGGATTAGTCTGTTGTATTTGTTTTACCTTTTGTTCTAACATTTCTAATTTGTTTTCACAGGTGTTTATGGAATTATTTACCGCGGTCGTCTGCGCTTGCACATGTTCTTCTACTGCTAGCACACGCGTCTCACATTCCGTTATACGTGTGTTATTTAATTCTATTGCGGTCTCAAACTCCACGCGGATAGATTCAGCCTTTTCTGTTATTTTGCTCTCGGCAGCTTCGACGATAGCTTTATTTTGTTTTGCTTGCTCGTGTATGGCAGTATATGTATGTCTACATCGTGCATATTTATTTTATTTCAAAATCGTCTCTGAATCAGATTGATCTGATTTTAAAAAGAAATGTCAATTGGTTACTTGGATGTTGTTTTTGTGGGTTGATTCGTCTTACTGCCAGTCCTGTGAATCGCCGCAATCTGCTCCTCCTTTCTGCAAACTCCCGCTTCGCTGGGGCTCCTCTTGTACGCGCGCACGCCGTCACACCGGTAATCAGTCTAATCTAATCTCAGGGCACAATTGGGTTGTAATTTAATCTTACTTATATTTGGTGCGTTAAGCATGCACCTTCCCACGTCTTGAGGTGTCCTCGCGATCATAAAGGAGTATCCCGGGTGGATACACCTTCCCTATGCGGAAATCTTGATTCATGCGATACTAGCACTGTTTAACCGGCAAGGTATCAGCAACGGGTAACTCGTCGCAGATTTGACCCTGATCACTCGTTCAAAGCACGTTTCTGCACGGATAACTCGCACAGAGAGCACATCTGAAAAATTCGAGCTGCAGGATAGAACTGACTAGATATTCGTCGGCGGAGACCCAATCTTAGTGGAAAATTGGGGCCGCTGATTGGTCGAAACAGCTTATCACGCGATTGATGGCTACAACTGATAGATGATTACTTGAAACGATTTGCAGATTTCTGCAGCAGCAGGTATAGATTTTATCTAAGACTTTTCTGCCTTCTAAAAGATAAGGACTTTATAGAAACGGCTTTTTACTAATAAAATCCCAATTTACATACTACGTAGCAAGCATCTGATACCCAGAAAATACAGCGCTATTTGAGATGCGTGCGCTGTCCAAATCTCAGTTCGGCACGCTAATTTATACTTGAGCTATTCATAAAAATACGACTGACACGCGCACTCGCACCTTTTACTCGCACATGACATGATCACAAATACATTTATGGGCGTTTTAATACATAAAAGTCTTTTGCCCAATTCTTATATTAATACTTACATCTAATTTACAGATTCGGACAAAAATCAAATATTAACATGTCTAAACGTCATAACCTGTTATAACAGCATGTAGTCCTGGCTACATTTCCGTTACTGCAATGTTCTATTGCAATATATATGCTCGTGCGAACGCCTTCTTGATGAATAATGTCTGTTGTATCATAATTTTGGGTGCATCCATGTATGAAATTTTCGGAGTGCCGACGTTTCGTTCCGTTATCACGGAACATTTTTAAGACGTTCTGTTCTTGATCTGACTACGGAGCGTGTTATGTATTACAACACTGTGGGGTGTTATGCTATTACGCTACTGAATTAACTAATCTGTGATTGCCGAGCCCTACGTTCTTTGAGAGCCAAATACAACAATCTGCCACGTGTTGGGCAGCCAAATACAAGATTTTCTTTGTATTGGGAGTTTTTGATAATTGTAATGCTAACAATAATGGATTAATTAATCTGTGATTAAGTAATTATTGAATATATTAATTTGCATAATGAGCTCGTGTAATCAATAAATAACACGTTAATTACTTTACGTTAGCATAACTATTGCATGGAGACTCTAGTTGTTGCATTAATAAATAAAATAAAATAAAATAAACTACCATAAATCACTCAAATGCCATTACTTTCTCGTTCTGAGGTAATTTGACAATGATGAACGCATATTGATAAAATAAACGCTTATTTATTAACATTATACCATTCATTAAATTCAATATATAAAATATGGATGATTCCCTGTAAATACATACATTCATAAACTCATGAAAAGAACATAAAAGAACACATGTTTATACATCAAATTACAAGGTAAATCCAATACGTTGTTTGCTAAAAATCATACACATATATATATATAATGTAATCGATATATAGAAACACAAATATTCAAACAATAAATCCTATACTAATGCGTTCATCGTATGCCTCAGATGGATGGCGTTAATTATATTTATCATGTTTAAATTAAATGCTCAAGGGGTGTTTCTTGAAAAAGAGACAGGACAGTAGAGTTTCTTATGATAAGAATAGCATAAAGATTACTTGTTTAGGTGAATTTATCCGATATTTCCATCGGCGTAACTCCTCTCTGCTGGATCATGTGTGGGAAGCTGTGCTGAGCTGTGACACTTAACACACGCGAAACAGATTCACTCGCGCTGTGTGTTCGTATTAAAGTTCATCGTTAACTATGGTGTATATATATATGTCTGTGTATTGTTCAACGTTTGATATGTTCATTACTGTTAGTGTTTTGATGCCGCGGTGTAATTGTTCCACATGATATTGTATCGCACCGCAACACTGTATAATGTTATTATTTCGCCGTCCGGTATTACATCAACGAAAGTTCTACGCGTCGATTATTGATGTAAGTGTGACTGGTTAGTTCAATTCTGAATTAGAGTATAATAAATAATTCTATAATTGTTAAGCACTGGCGTATGTCGCATGTTTTTAGACACTGAAAGTACACTATTACCGGATACGCGCCAATATCGAAATGTCTAAGTCTCTTAGTTATATGACGCGTGGCAAAATTTCAAAGTCCCACTGCCGTCCGTATGTTAATCGAACTTTGACGACCGACTGTTGAAAATTATAAAGACTGTTCTACTGACCGACTGACTGCTCAAAGTAGATGAGTAAAAATTTATGAAAAGACTGTTCAAAGTATATGGTTGAAAAATTATGAGAGACTGTCCTCCCGCGTGCTCTGCAAGCAGTTTTTATCAAACATCGTGTACCACAATGCACCGTACTGGACAACACGCCTCAAGTTGCACATGATAGGATGGAAGATCTCCTACCCTTAAGCCAGAGTGTCGTTCTTCACTTCCCATTCGACGTTCCCGTTGCTATGCTGGCGACGGTCCTCTCCACCAGGTCTCTGGGTAGATGCTGGGTTGTGATTGGATATCCTGTCTCCCCACGGGTTCGCGTCGAAAGCCTCCGTACTCTTTTCCTAGAACAGGAGAAATTTCATGCTCGTCTATCATGCCATTGTCTAAGCGTACTCCGGGTCTCGCTGCAGTTCTCACGAAAACAATGTGTCGTCTCTTGTTATTGTTCGTTGTGTTTGACCCTTTTTTTCTGAACGCTATCCTGGCGCAGCGTGACGTCGTTTCCAAAACGGCACACCTACTGCCTGTCGTAAATATCCGTTGTCGCCAGTAAGTCGTTCCCCTGCTGTTTACAAGTTCGATTCTATTATTTTAGGTATCGATGTCCGTCCTCGTATAGGGTATATACTATTGTGTGACTTACTCTTTTATTCTTTACTGGTACTCTTACAAATTAACCCGGCAGTGTGTCCGTCACAGTTTCTCCTCTAAATTGGTACTTGACACAATTTCCATTATCTGACATTTGCAGGCTGTAAATCTCGTGTTTTAGTCGAGTCTGTCACGGCCAACCCTGTGCCCTATTGTACAACTATGTGAAACGTACTTGCATTGTCTGAAGTAAACGTTCACTTGACACTTCTACACACATTTCTTTATTTATTGCTCGTGGGCTGAGTAGGTGTGTCATGCTGAATGTAACGTCTTTTCAGTCACACTAAAAAATTTTTTAAATTTTTGGTTGTTACATAGGTCCCCAAATCGGATTTGATGTTGGATTAGCGGAAGACACTCTAATCCGATTTCTGCGCTCTGAGTTTGTTGTGGGAGTCCCCTCTGATAAAGTCGCGGTCAATGACCTACTTTCCTCTGCTTGGTGTATATGGGTATATATTCCCTATATTTGTTCGTAAACTACCTCTGGGAATTTATTGCCGCGCATCTGAGGAAAGATGAACGCATTTTTTACATATTTGCATATCTAATTAGATATGGGATTATGTACCATAATAATAGCTGTGGATGGCTGTGCCGTCCGATTATAATCTAACACATGAAATAATGATTTTCGACATGAATTACAATTATTCATGTATCGTTTAAATATCATTATGATAGCTAATGTTCTTAGTCTATCTTGACCATTTAAAATACAATTTACGACCTGTAAATACACATTAATACATTCACTAATTATTATTGAGTATCACTCACAATATGTGTTACTATCATCTATACTAATTATATTGATTAGAAATTTATATACATTATTCAGGAACAATTAACAATTCACTTGAGATCATTATGATTATAAATAACTTTGTTTTATATCATTCAGATTTGATTAATTAATCTAATATCATCGGGTGTCTATAAAACTCGTTATAACGTCTTTTCGCAATTTATTGCTGCACATTCAATTGAACTTTTCACATCATAATTGTCTTTTCTATTTAAATTTCCACTAAAACTGGCTATACACATGTAATTAATGTCGTTAGGTTGCCACATTGTGACTTAAGAACTCCTTGTACAAAATCTTTACATTATACACTAATAAGATATACATCATACTGATTAGCTAGTTGGACCGGTTTTCGCGGGACATTCACCTTATGTGTTGATCCGCCTCCGAATCCACTAGTCTAACTGATTGTCGATGCACTTTCGTTTTCCTTTGAGACTTGTGATTTCGTCTCAAAGTATCTCTTCAGCAATCGTACGTTGAAAATACCCCTCAGTTTTCCATTGCTATCGCACTCAGCGAGCTCGTATGTTGCGTTACCAAGGACGCGACTAACCTTGTATGGTCCGGTGTATAACTCGAAAAACTTGTCAATCCTTTTCATTGCGGCGTCGGATTGATGGTAGCTCCTCAACAGCACCTTATCGCCGGTAGCAAATTTAGTAATATTCTTACCATCATTGATACGTTTAGCATATTTCTCTCTTTTGTCTTTTATTTTTACAAACACATTAATATTGGGATTGTGTTCATTGTTGATGACATCTTTGTCCAGCCACTTCTCCCATGCGCGGGTCGGCTTCTTTCCTAAGTGTGCCTCGTGGGGTGTTATTTCTATTGTTTCGTGGTACGTTTCATTGATACATGTTTCAATTACTCCGACGTATCTTGACCACTTGCTATGCTGGTCGTGTACCAGGATCCTGAATAGATTTCCCAATTGGCGGTTAATCCTTTCCGCTAAGTTCGCTCGAGGATTCCTTATCGCGGTATATCTTGGTTGTATTCCCAGCTCCTCGAGACCTTTAACCCATCTTTCGGCGGTAAATTGCGTGCCGTTGTCGGTTAAAATGACTCTCGGTCGTCCATACTTCGTACAGTAATCGTTGATCCGTCGTAGTGTCGTGGTGGTTGTCGCTCTTCTTAGTGTAAATAGTTTGACAAACTTTGTGAAGTTGTCCACCATGACAAGTAAGTATTTGACACCTCTTATACCTGTTGGTAAGGGTCGATAGTAATCAACACTTACTATGTCACCTTTGGCTGATGGTATCATGGCCTTTGTTCCGCCAAAGAGCATCCTGTTGTTCGTATCCTTGTACCGTTGGCAAGAGTCACAAGTTTGGGTGTATACCTTCACTTTCTTGATCAAGCTGTCGATCGTGAAGTGCTCTTGTAACATTTTTATACACCTTTTCGGGCCTAGGTGTCCGTACATTTGGTGTATCTCTGTAATTAGATCCTTCGACACGCTGTTAGGAATGTATAGTTTCCATTCGCCACGTCGTCGTCGGTACAACTTATCATTAACAATTTTATAAAATTTACTTAATTTACTATCTATAACGTTATTCTTAATCTTATCTATGAGCGTTCCGAGTTTGGCATCTTCATTTTGGTATTTGCCGATACCTCTAATTATTTTGCCTAATTGTTGACTCATTTTAATAACTAGGTGATTAATCAAATATTCGTGCGTCTCCTCGTTTGTCTCGTGTTGTTCCGTGTCAGCCGGGTATCTACTCAGTATGTCCGCAACGACGTTATCCTTTCCTTTGCAGTGGATAATGTCGAAATTGTACTCCTGTATGGCGAGAATCCATCTTGTAATTCTGGAATTATTTAAGTGACACTTGTGCATAAATGTTAATGCTTTATTGTCGGTGATTATCGTGAGTGGTTGGCCAAGTATGTACATACGAAACTTATCCAGACATCTAACGATACTCAGGAGCTCTTTCTCCGTCGTGAAGTAATTGCGTTCTGCTCCCTTAAATGTCTTGCTTGTAAAAGCGATGACGCCAATTTCTCCATCTTCATCAATCTGGTAAAGCTGGCCACCATACGCAAAATTACTAGCGTCACACTGAATATAGTATCTTTGGTTCGGCCGTGGGAACCGTAGAGTTACTGTGTCGATAAATAAATTCTTGACTCTCTGGAAACACTCGTCCACTTCCCTTGTCCATGAAAACTTTCGTCCACCTTTCAGCAGTTCATGCAAAGGTTGCGTTGTTTCTGCGTATTTACTCGAGAATCTGTTATAAAAATTGGTAAGACCAAGAAAACCTTTGAGTTGTTTTGTATTCTTCGGTGCTGGGAAATCCATAATCGCCTTTACCTTGTCATCGTTTGCTTGTATCCCTTTTGTTGTAAGGCGATAACCAAGGAAGGAGATTTCTCGTCTGAAGAATTGTGACTTGGTGAGGTTGACAGTTATATTTGCTTTATTGAGGTTGTTTAGCAACGCTTCTAAATGATTTAAATGTGTTTGTATATTATTGGAGTAGCACAAGCAGTCGTCCACGTAGATGATCGTGTTCTTCTTGACCTCCTCCTCGAGGGCCACATCCAATCCACGTGTCAACGCTGCAGAGCTGGTGCTGAGTCCAAATGGCGTCACTGTGAATCGGTAGCACTTCCCTTCATGCATAAACGCAGTGAAATCCCTACACTCTCGTTTTAATGGGACTTGCCAGAAGCTACTGGATAAATCGACTGTCGACAAGTACTGCATATCACCACATCTAGCCAATATCTCATTTACCGGGGACACTCCTTCGTAATCGGGCACGGTCACGCTGTTCACTTTTCTTGCATCAAGGCATAGGCGAACCCTCCCATCCTTCTTGATAACTGTCACGATTGGGTTGACGTACGGGCTGGCGCAACGTTCGATTACTCCATATCGTAACATCCGGTTAATCTCCTCGTTCACCTTGTCTCTGTAGGCAAGCGGCACAGGCCACCCTCGTTGAAAGTAAGGTGTCCTGTCCGTGACGTGAAACTCGTGCGTGTAACCCTCTATTCTTCCCGGGCACTCCCTAAAAACATTCCGGTTCCTTACCAAAATCTTCTTCAGGCGTTGCAGTATTCCTTCATCCACGCAGTCTATGCTCCCAATCTTCTCATCGATGCATCGCAGTACTCCCTCTTCTTCTTCACTGTTTATCACGTCAATATTCATGATTGGTATAATGTGCTCCACATCAACAGTATCGTTTTTTAAACTAACTACTTTGTTTCCGATGTCGATGCGACACCCAACTTCTTGTAAAAAACTAATTCCTAGTATACATGGTTTCACTAATTCTGGTATTACCAAAAACACACATTCATATCGGATACTATCAATCTCAATGTCACACAATATTTGTCTCTTAACTAATTTGGATTTACTTCCTACAGCACTTATTATAAATGTATTCGTTACGGGTAGTGTCTCATATGGTTCGATACTCTTCTTATGGTTATTAAACCAAGTTTCCGATAACCCGTTAACAATACAACCAGTATCAAGTAAGGCTTGGACAGTTACATCATTATTAAATTTAATAGTAATCTCGGGACATTTCAATATTTGTTTATTTACAATCTCGTCGTCCTCTTTTAGTAGGTCCTTTCGTACATCAGGTAACAATATATTTACACTCTCACTCGGAAAGGAGTCGCTTAGAAATTCTATCTCCTCCCCTCGTTCGACGTATTTTTTTTTTTGTTATTGTTGTCGCTGTTACCGTTCGCCCTTGGGGTAGTGTCAATGACCGTGCCACTGGGTCCTGGTTCAGCTGGTGTAAACTGTACTGTATTGACGTAGTGTTTGTTGTCATACCGACCCCTTGTTGCCTGTCGGTCACTTTCATTTTTATTGTATTGCGTTTCCCTTTCTCTCGGATTGTTCCTCCCTTCGTTGTAAGGTCTATAATGTGGTCTGCGAGTGTTATCTCCGCTCGACTGTATACTTGTGAATTCCGTAATCAGCGCTTCGAAATTTGGTATACTCGTGATACCACGTGTGACCACGGCGAGCTGCAAGTCCTTACCAAAGTGGCGAGCTAGTTTTCGTATCAGCTGAGTGTCGGTTAATGCTGGTGACAGTTGCCGACTTTCCAGTAAAATCCGTTCCACATACTGGACAGCTGTGATTGGTCCATTCCACTCATATCTGCCGTACTCCAGATTGTCGCGTATATTGTCCTGGCGTTCTTGACCCCAGTACTTCAAGGTGAAAGCTTCTTTAAATTCTTCGTACGTGGAGATTTGATTCCTTATGACGCGCCACCATATTCCAGCGTCCATCTCCAAGTGTCTTCCGATCCATTTAATGTCACCGTTGCTGTAGTACTGTTCCTGGATCTCTGACAATTCCTTCAGGAACTCCATTGGGAACCTGTCAGTGCCGTTATACTTCAACTCTGTATGTGTGTGTCCGTTAATTCTACTGATTATTCCAGACTCACCTTCAATTAGCTGACGCTGTAGTCGTTCTATCTGGGATTTTAATTCGTTAATACGGGTGGTTTTCTCTCTGGTGCTCTCGTCTAGTTTTTGTTCCGCCGACTTCTGTCTTCCATCTACCTCATTGATTTTCTGTTGCATTGTGTTGTTTACGTCTCCCTGTTCCTGTTGTAATTGTCTTACTGTTTGGAATAGTTCGACTCTCAATTCCTCTTGCTTCTTGTGATTTTCTTTTGCGTGTGTCTCCACTCTGTTGTGGATCTTTTTGATGCTCGTTTGAGTATTTTGGGCAACACTCTTTAGTTCCTGTCGGTCTAATTCTCTTGTTTCACGCACCTCTTCGAATTTCTTGTCGGTGTCGTCCCTTAACTCTTTTATGATCTCGTTCTGCTGCTTCTGTACCTCGTCTATCTTCTGGTCACAATTATTTATATATTCACGCATTTCTGCGCGTATTTGTGTAAAATTTTCATTCTGCTTCTCGAAATTTTCATTAATTATTCTAAGGTTTTCACTAGCCTCTTCCTTCTGCTTTTCAAACTTTTCTTCTAGTTTCTCGAATTTTCCACTCATAAAGTCCATTAATGCGCGCAACGTCACCTCTTCCTGCGGTTGTTGTTGGGACTCCTGTCCCCGCGCTCTGACGTCTGACGTCTCCTCGGTCATTTGTGAATAAGTTGGTGATTCCTCTCGTTCGACACCAGGTACTCCCTGTTGGTTATTAATGTCAAAATTCATGGAATCTGTGCTACTGGTCGTCATTTTTGCTGCTTTACTACGCGTTAACATTCAGTCCCAGTCCAACTAGCTTCACACTAATAATATTTGTTCTTACAACTACTAACATGAAATATTAATAATTAATATATACGCTTATCCTATCTCTACTGCCTGTTCTTTGCCGTGCGGTGGGCGCCAAATACAACATCTGCCACGTGTTGGGCAGCCAAATACAAGATTTTCTTTGTATTGGGAGTTTTTGATAATTGTAATGCTAACAATAATGGATTAATTAATCTGTGATTAAGTAATTATTGAATATATTAATTTGCATAATGAGCTCGTGTAATCAATAAATAACACGTTAATTACTTTACGTTAGCATAACTATTGCATGGAGACTCTAGTTGTTGCATTAATAAATAAAATAAAATAAAATAAACTACCATAAATCACTCAAATGCCATTACTTTCTCGTTCTGAGGTAATTTGACAATGATGAACGCATATTGATAAAATAAACGCTTATTTATTAACATTATACCATTCATTAAATTCAATATATAAAATATGGATGATTCCCTGTAAATACATACATTCATAAACTCATGAAAAGAACATAAAAGAACACATGTTTATACATCAAATTACAAGGTAAATCCAATACGTTGTTTGCTAAAAATCATACACATATATATATATAATGTAATCGATATATAGAAACACAAATATTCAAACAATAAATCCTATACTAATGCGTTCATCGTATGCCTCAGATGGATGGCGTTAATTATATTTATCATGTTTAAATTAAATGCTCAAGGGGTGTTTCTTGAAAAAGAGACAGGACAGTAGAGTTTCTTATGATAAGAATAGCATAAAGATTACTTGTTTAGGTGAATTTATCCGATATTTCCATCGGCGTAACTCCTCTCTGCTGGATCATGTGTGGGAAGCTGTGCTGAGCTGTGACACTTAACACACGCGAAACAGATTCACTCGCGCTGTGTGTTCGTATTAAAGTTCATCGTTAACTATGGTGTATATATATATGTCTGTGTATTGTTCAACGTTTGATATGTTCATTACTGTTAGTGTTTTGATGCCGCGGTGTAATTGTTCCACATGATATTGTATCGCACCGCAACACTGTATAATGTTATTATTTCGCCGTCCGGTATTACATCAACGAAAGTTCTACGCGTCGATTATTGATGTAAGTGTGACTGGTTAGTTCAATTCTGAATTAGAGTATAATAAATAATTCTATAATTGTTAAGCACTGGCGTATGTCGCATGTTTTTAGACACTGAAAGTACACTATTACCGGATACGCGCCAATATCGAAATGTCTAAGTCTCTTAGTTATATGACGCGTGGCAAAATTTCAAAGTCCCACTGCCGTCCGTATGTTAATCGAACTTTGACGACCGACTGTTGAAAATTATAAAGACTGTTCTACTGACCGACTGACTGCTCAAAGTAGATGAGTAAAAATTTATGAAAAGACTGTTCAAAGTATATGGTTGAAAAATTATGAGAGACTGTCCTCCCGCGTGCTCTGCAAGCAGTTTTTATCAAACATCGTGTACCACAATGCACCGTACTGGACAACACGCCTCAAGTTGCACATGATAGGATGGAAGATCTCCTACCCTTAAGCCAGAGTGTCGTTCTTCACTTCCCATTCGACGTTCCCGTTGCTATGCTGGCGACGGTCCTCTCCACCAGGTCTCTGGGTAGATGCTGGGTTGTGATTGGATATCCTGTCTCCCCACGGGTTCGCGTCGAAAGCCTCCGTACTCTTTTCCTAGAACAGGAGAAATTTCATGCTCGTCTATCATGCCATTGTCTAAGCGTACTCCGGGTCTCGCTGCAGTTCTCACGAAAACAATGTGTCGTCTCTTGTTATTGTTCGTTGTGTTTGACCCTTTTTTTCTGAACGCTATCCTGGCGCAGCGTGACGTCGTTTCCAAAACGGCACACCTACTGCCTGTCGTAAATATCCGTTGTCGCCAGTAAGTCGTTCCCCTGCTGTTTACAAGTTCGATTCTATTATTTTAGGTATCGATGTCCGTCCTCGTATAGGGTATATACTATTGTGTGACTTACTCTTTTATTCTTTACTGGTACTCTTACAAATTAACCCGGCAGTGTGTCCGTCACAGTTTCTCCTCTAAATTGGTACTTGACACAATTTCCATTATCTGACATTTGCAGGCTGTAAATCTCGTGTTTTAGTCGAGTCTGTCACGGCCAACCCTGTGCCCTATTGTACAACTATGTGAAACGTACTTGCATTGTCTGAAGTAAACGTTCACTTGACACTTCTACACACATTTCTTTATTTATTGCTCGTGGGCTGAGTAGGTGTGTCATGCTGAATGTAACGTCTTTTCAGTCACACTAAAAAATTTTTTAAATTTTTGGTTGTTACAATATGTATCGGGTATATACGTTTCACTACGGAGAAAAATAACCCGCCCCGTAGTCAGATCAAGGCGTAGAACACTTTGAAAATGTTCCAGGATAACGAAACGTCGGCAGTTTGAAAAGTGCTTCACACGCGGATGTGCCGTAAAACCCGCTACAACATATATATATAAATAATTATAATTACTTCTGCAAGTAGAATGTTCTTATTTTTATAGTTTTATTTTTACTTGACGAACGTTCACAGATTATGTCTCCATCAGAGGCTTCTAAATGTATTCACATCGTTAAAATAAAACGATAAAAAATAAGAACATTCTACTTGCAGAAGTAATTATAATTTGACTCTGTGTGTGTGCGTGCGCGCGCGCGCGTAAACCACGAGAATCCTGCAAGAAACTTAACGAGTTACAAAGAATGTGTGTGTGTGTGTGTGTGTGTGTGTGTGTGTGTGTGTGTGTGTGTGTGTGTGTGTGTGTGTGTGTGTGTGTGTGTGAATAATATCTTCAAATAATTACATTGCAAGTAAGTAAATTATTTGAAGATATTACATGGGAGACCTGCAACGAGTTACTTACAAAGAAATAATATATATATATATATATATATATATATATATACTATATATACTTAGAGAATATTAATTTTGATTCCTTATTTTAAAGTTTTCAGCGTCGATTTGTTTGGCCAACTAAACTTAATTGTTGTCAAGACGACCACACATAATATGATGCAGAACGCAAATAGTTTTGTGCTTATCGTTAACAGCTGTTTCGATTGGGGGATTTGAAAACTGTTGTCTGTTTTAACATTTTTTTGGTTGTGTAAAACGCTTTCAGTGAATTACTTTAACCTCAGCGGAGGTTTAAGATGTTTCAGGTCAAGTTCTTACTCCGTATATAGTTGTGTTCATAATGCTAGAAATAGCGTAGCCCTTAGTCTCAGCGTTCAGTCCGTAGACAGACAAGCAGGGTGTCTTGCATCTAAATTGTGGTTATCCTGTCTGTTAAAAGCTAGGATTGACTTTGCGTTTTGATACAGATGTGAAAGCATCGGTGCTATCGTTGCACGCACCAGTTTGGACACGTTTGGGTCTGTACTTAAGCGGTCATAGTGTCCGTGCGACGATTGACGAATCCTGATAAACATCAGTTACTTTGCAGTCATTGTAAATATATGCGTACTATGATAAATACAAATTAATACAGCGTTGACTGAAACTGCGTGTAACAGTGTAACTGTAACAATTTGGCAGTTAAATTACGTCTATACATGCGATACTACTACTCAAACAGTTGCAAATTGATTACGTGACAAAATAAAAACGGCTGCGGTCTAGTTTTAAATTTTATTGCGTCCCTTGTTCGTGACTTGGAATTAGGGCACTTAACAGTGAGACCTCTTGGCGTATACTTGGTATCGATTTGAGTAGATGTATGGTAATCGTATCGGATATTTAATCGCAGAGAAACGTTACATTCAAAAGTTTAAATATTCACGTCTATAGGATTGTAGCAAGGACTTTATAGTTTATGATATAAGACAACAATTCAACTAGTTAACAAGTAGTAGGGTAAACCTTGGTAATGTCCTGATAATTTCAGCAGCAGATAATTTATAACAAATATAAACATGCTAAAAATATCTGATAGTAGGCCTACATATCATAAGTGAGGTAACTTTTCACTGTGTAGTATTATGGAGACTAAATTAATAATATGTATATGATTTGAATTTAAATTATTATTACTTGCTTCTTTGTTAATAGTTGGTTAATTCGTGATATCATTGGTAATTTCGTAATAACTGGCACAAGTTTAAATAAGTAGATAGTATAATCGATAACAACTATTTTTATTGTAAAATATTTTATAATACATTTTAATAAAAATATCAAAACATGCGGAAGTAAATGCACTTACACACACACACACACACACACACACACACACACACACACACACACACACACACACACACACACCTTTTCCATGAACTAGTCTTTCAGGCACTTATAAGTTATCATCTGAGTAATTTGGGCATATCTCATCTCTCTCTCTCTCTCTCTCTCCACACAAGACACAACACCTTGCTCATGCTACCAAACCAAAGGTATGAAGCTGGTTGTCGTATTTTTGTGAACAGGAAGTGTCACGATATCTATGGGCAAACCCTGTACCGCTGCGACAACTGGTTATTTCGTTGTCATGAATGTAAAAATATCATGAAATTATCAAGGTTCACCTATCTATGTTTAATGAATAATATAGTACAGTAGTAGGATTCTAGGCAGGGTAGAGTCAGTCTCCTGTATGTACATTTCGTTTACTCTCGTGTCGTTACTGTAGTCCATCGGTAATGTTGAGTCAATAGAGCACTTGATAGCTGTAGGTTTGTCTTTAACAGCACCGAGAAAACATTTCACATTTTACCATAAACCGATTCACAGAATGCAAAGGAAGAAAAAAGCAATACGAAAACAAAGAAAGAAATAGAACGTACACGTAAGGCGCATCACAAATACAGTGTTAATCAGCTTAGATGATTTCGACTGCCACCAGAAAATAAATACGTGAACAGCTGGTACCATTGCGATGGTTTTCAAATTCTAAAAATTAAAAAAATAGTGGCAGGCCGTTGAGCTGACAAAAATGTACGTGAAACCATTGTCGGATAGCGTGAGTGTTTTTCTACTTCTTATTTACTAGCATGCTACCTGAGCTGCAGAACTCGCTTACTATTTTCAACGAAATACATTTATTATTACATAAATTTTGATATCAGATAATTGTTTAATTATGGGAAAAATTACAAAAATCCGATTACTCTACTATTTCTTTAGTAACATAACAATTTTAGAACTCACAGTCATACAAAAACACTAAAAATTCGAATCATTTGGATTTCGGTTACGATTCCTTTTAATCCTTTTAGTCTTACTCCTGCCGGAATTTCCAATTTTTGTTCAAATTTTTATGTCTTTTTGGGGCCCTGGGTTCCCAAAATATAGAAATTTTCAAACCTTAACACTACAGTCAGGTGTCAGTTAAAATTCTCTTTAGTTTGATATCTCACATTAATTTTTGCGATTTTATAAAAATTGTCACCCACTATTTGGGTTCCGAATCCAAAAATTATGAAATTTTCAAAAATGAACACTATATTCAGGCTTTGGTTGAAATTCCCTTTAATCTGATACTTCTCAAGGGCTTTTGCAATTTTTTCACTATTTTGACCTCCTCACATTTTTGCCTTCCGCCCCCCCCCCCGTTTTTTGGAGTGATCAATCTAAAAAAACAATAGAGTTCTGTAAAAGTGTGGACACGCATGCCATCCCTGACGAAAATCGGTTGATGCGTTCAATAGTTATCGTGAGGCATACCCCAAACAGATAATATATAGATAGACTGACAAATACCAGATGTTCGAGTTAAAATGAAAACTCGCTTCACTCTGTCAATTATTACTTTTCTGAACTTTCGGAAAGGATAGTGTATGAATTTACATGCATAAAATTAAATGGCTATTCCGTAAATTGTATATGAATTATAAGTAGTAAATGAATATAGGCCTCTACACACACACACAATGAGGAAAGATCTATGGACAGTAGAAGAGTATCGGCGCGCAGCTCAGATTATCAGAATTATTAATTTGTGACTGTTGTTAATTGATTTAAGAAACTGTTTTAAAGCACGGAAATTAGGTGAAAAAGTGTTTCTTTTTCATAGAACGTGTTAGGCCTATGTAATGACATAGTTGTTGTTTCGAGAATTGTTAATCTAGAATAGGGTTGTGATAAACATAACTTGCAGAGGGTAAGGAATGTAATTGGCAGGGGTAATTGTACTATCGTTAGATGGTACCGTTATTAGGCTATTATTTAAAATTGCTGTGGTATAATACCACATTATTAATGGAAAATAATTAAAAATAAATTGTGTGACAGTTTTATATGAGACAAACAAATACAAGGAATTTCAAATGCATGTTGGCTAAGAAATCATACTGTGTGGATGTGTGCGTGCGCCTGTGTGGTCTGTATTTTTAAAATAATAAACTAGACAATAGATTGTATACATATGATTATGTCGAGATCAAGATAGACAAGATTAGAGAATGCCTAGAAATTTATCTGTCAGCTGTAACATTTATTATCTAATTAAACTGTAACAACATGAACTATTATTATTAACATATTTTCAGTGCTTTTAAAATGTATGGCTACCCACGTACGATACATTCACCCACGTCCATATTAGAACGATTATTGAAGTCTGTATAGCGTCATGCCATTTTCAGTACCAGGGGCTGTGATTTTGTACAGTTTAATGTACTTATTTTAACTGGTTTGGCAAAGGGTATCAGTGTCATAAGCAGCAACTACAAACTAGCTTTATAATTGCTACTAAAACGATGGCGGTTATTCCTAGACTGGTTTTATGTTTATATTCAGAAAACGAATTGTTTTCATTCATTCAGATTTATTTGTAATTGTAAGACAAATAAGCAAAAAAGAAACTGCTACGTTAATTAAATAGTATAAGTAAAGTGTAGTGACTTGCAGAGTGAGCTATTAATCAGAGTGATCGTAATGAATTTATTTAAATATATTTCTATGATGATTTGATAAGTATATTAATGCCAATGTTTAGTTAGAAAAATAGTACAAATCTAATTTTTAAGTAATCTAATCCATCTAGTGTTATCTTTGTCATGATAAAAAGTAGTCTCCATTATATTACTCCTGCAACACACAAGGAAATAAGTTACTGTTAATATAAATTCTCCTGGCTACTGCTGGTACATTACTGCTAAAAAACAACCTGTCCTTTTCTCTCATCCGTGCTCTTAGTATTACGGTCTGTCTTGTCCCTTGAATATCCCTTTCGACTTGATCCTCTCATTTATCTACGTGGATTGTCCTACGTTTCTCCTTTCTTTATAATTCTTCCACATTTTCCTGGTGCTCTGTGTTCCGTAACTTTACAGACTGTACTATTTCAGTCTATCGTCTGGACTAGATATTGTCTACGAAGTTTATTCGCTCGTCGTACGGACCCCGTACGATATCTTCGGATATCTGCAGACCCCGTTATTCGCTCATCATATTCTGTAGTGTGTCATCATAAACTATTTTTGTTCAGTCCCTTGTTGTCCGTCATCAGTCAACGCAAACACGCGTCCAACGTTTTTCCAGATCTAACATTCCATATTCGTAGAAAGGTTAGAGGTGTGGAAACTGCGTTATGTTATGAAACAATGCCCGCTTCTTATGAAGTCACTCGCAATGGAAAACACATCGATAGGTATCTGTCGTTAACATGATGTTTTTACTTCAGCCAAGCAACGAAGTTACAGTATTTAGAGCGGCGAAGACAAATTATTGAACATTTTATTATGTGCAGTTGACCAGATCAGTGTGCAAGACAACTTACCAAAAAGAGTCGTTCACAAATTAGACCCTCATTCGTCTCAGTATAACTTGAATATCTACATCAATTAAAAGAAAGTAAATGTATCAAAAAAAGTACATCAAAGAAGATCGAAAATTACGATTATTTGTAAGTTGAGGAATTCGATATTTCTTCAATACTTAGGATGTGATATTTCATATCATTTCGATGAGTGGAACTCTTAAAAAAAAAAAACTGAGGCAAACGAGAGGTAAAACGCAAATCGATTGTCACAATCCGAGGGCTGTACTCAGTCTTTTATTTGGATCCGAACCATGGATTCTGGCTGAAAAAGATACAAGTCAGATACGAACTGCAGAGATGAAATTGTTAAGATACATAAAAGGTAAAGATACCTGAAAGAATTGTCAAGATATGTAACGATCATAAGTGTTCTCTGATATACCAAAGTTGAAGGATATCGATTAGAACGAATCAAAAGTGTAGGTAAAATAGAACAGAACAAAATGAGTTCAAAAGATGAAAGATTCAAAAGAAGAAAGATTCAAAAGAAAAAATATGAACTTAAAGGGAAAAAGGAGATGTGGGAAGACCATAAAAACAGAGACATAAGAGGTAATGGAACTCATAGTGCTAGAATGGAAGAAAGGTAGTGGATAAAATTGGGCAAAGAGAAAACAAAAAGACGCTGATTAATGGATAAACCTAAGGGCGGGAGAGACGCTGATAATTTCTGTGCATATGACGCGGGTAATTATTTCTGAAAGTAATTTTCTTTCAGTTTTTTATTTGTTTTCCGTATTCACGAAGACAATGTAACAACGCAGGGACACAAGGATTACTGTGGCGAACCAGCAGTCAAGCAGATGCATGAAACAGGGAAACAGACAATCCAATTATGCAACTGCAGTTAATTATGTTGCAATTCGATGTGACGTCCATTCGCTATCGTGTCCCGCGCGTGTTAGTGCGCTCTATTAGATTAGCATCATTTGTCAGTATTAGTTACTGTGGCGTGAATAAAATTAACATCAGCATAGCTCAGCCGTAATGGCGGCTTCTATCTTTTTTGGTTTTCGGCTCGCAACGACGTACTAGTGCTGTCACTTGCTTAACGCGATATTAATTTTGCTGCAGCGATAAACGATACGATTGCTTTTAAACGTTGAGGCAGCAAAAATTGTTTAAGGGATCGTTAGCTGTTATATATATTTAGTCACTTTCTGCTACAGTCCGTTTCTTGATGTATATGATACATTTAATATTTATAATTAAATTTACCTCAAGATGTTATTTTTCCTTATTTGGAACATGTTTCGGGTACCATCTTGTACCCATCCTCAGCCTTCCGGTTTTTTTGTCTGGTGAAGTACATATGTGTTGTTGGTTGACTATTATTATTGTGGCTTCCTGTTGGCTTCTGGTATTTCAAATTGGTTTTATTGTGTGTGATTGTGGTGTGTGTTAGTTTTTTGTGTATTTTCAATGTTGAGTGCTTTGAATATTGTGTCATGTTTTGTATTGATTTGTATTTGTTCAGGTATTAGTTTGTTTTCTGTTTTATGTTTGTATATTTGTAAATTTTCCCAAATGTTCATTATGGTGCCTTTGTGTGGTATATGTTTTATTAGTGTTACATTGGTCTGGGAATTCATGTTCTGTGTTTATTCCATGTGTGGCTAAATTGGATTTATATATTTCTGGTTTTTTGTATGCTTTTAGGTGTTCAAAATAACGTTTTTACAGCTGTTTTTTTGTTTGTCCTATGTAACATTTATTGCAATTAAACAAAACTAACAAAACTATTTAAAAACACAGATATAAAAATAGCATACAAAACTAATAAAAATAAATTACAAAATCTAAATAGCTCACACAACAAAGATAATACAACAACTAACGGCATATACAAAGTGAACGCCAAGATTGCAATAAATGTTACATAGGACAAACAAAAAACCAGCTGAAAAAACGTTATTTTGAACACCTAAACGCATACAAAAAACCAGAAATATATAAATCCAATTTAGCCACACATGCAATAAACACAGTACATGAATTCCCAGACATAACCAATGTAACACTAATAAAACATATACCACACAAAGGCACCATAATGAACATTTGGGAAAATTTACAAATATACAAACATAAAACAGAAAACAAACTAATACCTGAACAAATACAAATCAATACAAAACATGACACAATATTTAAAGCACTCAACATTGAAAATACACAAAAAACTAACACATACACCACAATCACACACAATAAAACCAATTTGAAATACCAGAAGCCAACAGGAAGCCACAATAATAATAGTCAACCAACAACATATATGTACTTCACCAGACAAAAAAACCGGAAGGCTGACGATGGGTACAAGATGGTACCCGAAACATGTTCCAAATAAGGAAAAATAACATCTTGAGGTAAATTTAATTATAAATATTAAATGTATGTATATATATATATATATATATATATATATATATATATATTGAAACGATACAGATTATTATTTTCGCATAGGATATAGTGTGTGTGAAGAAATTACAAACGAGTCTAAATGGAGGTAATGAAAAATTATTTATTACACACAGGAAATAATAGTTTTTACGATGTATATTAAATTACATAATTGTCATGCGTTTTATATTTGAATAAAGTTTATATAGTTCGATTTTATATCGATTTTACTTGTTAGATGATATCCGTTCACTTGCTGATTTGTCTTCCGGATGTGCGTTCCTCCTCTTCTTAGCGTCGCTCCCGTCCTGGCGTCCTCTTCGTCGGCGGGTTGCTCCAGCGACGATGCCTCTGTACGTCACGCTGACGATTCCATTGAACTGCTAACACCAAATAGACTTTTCACACAATTGTCACTCTCACAATAATTAGCGTTCTCGCTCGCAAAAGTTATTATTAATTTACACGTTAATTTTTATTAGATCTCAGGGTGAATATGGGTATTTATTATAAAAGCGGTGTATTTAGCTTACACCTTCCGTGAAAGCTTGAAGTGTTCAATAATTCCCTATGCGGACTATCTTGACTACTGCGAAAAGCACTTAAATATAATAATAATTTTTATAGAGGTTGTTAACGTGCTTGGCTCTTTACGCTAAGCTCGCAGAGAGTTCCAAGTTTTATGATAATTTTGTATTTCTATAATTCCGTACGAGTAAAACTCTCGTCGACGGACACAACTTCACTCGGCAAATGCTATCGACCAACTGTGGCGATGCGTACCTCACAGAGTACGAATATTAATGAAATTAGTATCTTCTGATTGGTCCATCCGATGTCACATGGTTGATATTAGCAAAAGATATAAGAGTTACATGCAAAACTTTGTATAAATCCGCAAGAGCTTGCATTGATTTTATCTATGAATTTTATTATTCTATCATTGATAAGAGTTAAAAGCTGAGTTTTTCCTATACAAAAAACCATATTTATAAAATAGTTGGAAACCTCAGAGTATATAAAAACTGTAGCTATTTACATAAACAACCCACTGTCAAAGTTTCATGTCGATTGGTTGATTACCGCGGAAGATATAGCGAATAAGGTTTATCACCCGCGCACAATTTCACACACAAAGTACATGACATAAAAGAACACATTTTTATAAACAATTTGATATAACCTACGTCCTTATCCATTGCTAAATACAAAACTTACAGCTAAAAGACAAAACATTGAATAAAAAACCATTTTAGACATGTAAATGTTCGTCATCCATGCTCACATACGATCAATCCAGCTTATCAACTGTTTTGTTGTAATATATATTTTTTGAGGTTATAAGACTAGACTAATCTTGGATAATTTAGATGTTTCCTCTGACATTTTGGTTTAATTTTATCTGATTTACTGATAAAAATGGAATAGTTACTTGATAATTTATGAAGCATTAATATTAAGAATTTAAGTTACAGTTATCGATGTTGAATAATTATTTAATACATTAGTAGTAATTTAGTAGTTTCCATAATGTACAAGTTTTTGCAATAAACAATAGCCAGTATGGTTTTCGGCACTTTTCCCGAAACTTTGTGTTAAAATTACTTTGTAGAATCTAACTGAGTTAAATAGTTCCGGATGACATTCATATTTTAATGTATATTCCCATTAAATTTTGGTTTAGTATAATTTTTTGTTATCATTTCCGCCTCCCATAAATGTTGCAGTTTCATGGTGTTGGTAATGCAAAACTCGTTCGCTGTCTCACTAACAATGTCTTCTAAACATTACGCATAAATCTGACACTCGTACCCCAAGAATTAAGAGAAATGAACTAAATTTCTCAGTCGAGAGTATCATATTACTTAAGTGACGCCTGGGACGCCTGGCGCCATTTTTCCCGAGCGCACGACACATAACCACACATGCATACTAATCTTCCATTTACACGTATTCAGTTTAAAGTTATTTTTTGTTACTTAACGTTTATATCATATCATATGAATGTATCGTTGTGTCGAAGGCTCACGATTCACGCCTACTTCAGAGCACACCTCTCTCACTGTGTAGATTACCACGACCTTTCGAACGAACTGTCCAATAATTTCAAGATACTAATGTAAAAACATTTACAAATGTCATGTTCAGCCCTTTTTCAGATAGTAATGTCTCAGTAAGTATTTGGGTGATCTTACTAGTATTTTCTACACTTAGTGAAATGCAAATTTTTATTATTATCGTTCTTCCCTATACTGCCACTACAGTTCCCTTCATAAAGGCACGCTGCATGAATATGTTCATAATACGGAACACCCACGTGCTGCCAGTCATAGAAATCAAAAGACTCCCTACACCCGTCTGGAACACTTTTGTTTACTACATTTATTTGTCTTTTATACATTACATTTGCAGAAGTTATTACATGTAATAGACACCATTATTGGGCGGAGCCTGATGAGCGTAGCGAAATCAGCCATAGCCCACTATCCATGACTCGATGCACAACTTAGACCGCGAACTCCTCCGAAACTACTCAAACGAATGTTATAAAATTTTGCATACCTATCCCGACTATATTGTAGAGTGCACACATGTAATAATTTTATTTCTCTAAATTATTTGGTTCAAAAGATATTACGATTTTTTAAAATCTTAGCTTAAACATGTGAGAGGAAGAGAGATAGAGATGAGATATCGTGTCCCAGCTGGCTGTCGCCTGATAAGATAATGATTTTGCTGTATCACAAATGCCGGTGCGTGTGCGGCTCCCGCCGCCCGCGCTCGTTGTCGATTGATAAGATTTTGCTGTACATTTGTATTCGTGTCTCACACGTGTTTAATTCAAACAGTAGTAGAGCATTGTTCTATGGTGTACCCAGATATGTACGGATTGGACATAAGTGTTGAACAAGTGTCAATTTTTCGGCGAGAATCTATGTAGTCGCTGATGCAACTGCAACTTTCCATTACATATTGCAACGAATCACAGTTCAGGTAAATTTTAATCCAAATTCTATTTAAATTATTAATCTTATACTTCTTTATTCAATTTTACAAATTCTATTAAAATTATTATTCTTATACTTCTTATTCAATTTTGTACTTTTTATTTAAGTATTTTTTTTTTGTTATACGCATATTCTATACATTCTTATTCATCTATTTATATATACGTATTATTTATAGTATGCCTCGACGTAAAGAGGTAAAAATATTGGTCGTTTAACTACAAATCAAAAACGGATGAGACAGCGACAAAATGTTGCTGGAGCAACTGTTGAAGGCCCTGCAGAACATAACACGAATTATGTGTTATATGATCAGAACAACACAGGATATAGGAATCTTCAGAATGAATTTGAAGATAATTTACGATCTCTAGAATTCTATGAATGTGTAAATTGTTCTTGAGTGTTGATGCAGCAAACATTTTTTGATATGTGTTCGCAGTGTGAGCGAAACCCAAATAAGATTACTGCAGTTAATCGTATGGATCCTAAAGATGTACCTATAGAACTGATGGATCTCACTTATGTAGAACAACTCTTGATAGCAAGAGTACAACCAGTGATGCGTGTGTATAGGGTGAAATCGAGAGGCTTTCCCGGTATAAGGGAAATGTTATAAATATTGGTCAAAATATAACGGAAATTGTTAGTTCCTTGCCCGCTTTGGCTGCGATGTAACTCTTTTAATGGCTCCTACTGGTGTAACAGCTAACAATATTGCTGGACAAACTATTCATTCAGCTCTAAGAATAAATACTTCAAAGAGAAGGGGAGGAACTTTCAAAGATTTAGAAGGTGAATCCAAAATTGCTTTTGAAGAAGAATGAAAAGATGTGAGGTTCGTTATTATTATGTTGGGTCTGAATTGGTTTTTCAAAATGGATATGCGACTCAAACAAGCAAAGCAGCGTTCTTCAGCTGTTCCTTTTGGTGGCCTTTGCGTGTATTTAGTCGGTGATTGGTCCCAACTTCCAGCGGTTTGTGATAGGAGTCTTTATAATATTGGTAATAATGTTCAGACCATTCAATCGAATCTTTGATATAAACAGTTCAAAAAAGTTTTCTTTTTAACGGAGATTATGAGACAGCAAGGTGATGATCAAAAAAATTTCAGAGAGACTTTAAATATAGTCGCAAATGGAACAATCACTGAACAAGATTATCAGCTCTTATCTAAAAGATTTGATGTAAACAATATCGGGGACAATTTCAAAGAGACTGTCTGCATAATGTTGAAAAATGCTGGAATCGAACGCTATAATTATGAAAAACTAGAAAGCAAATAAACAACCCGTGGCTCTAATCAATGCAATCCATAATTGCCCAGAAGCCTCTCTAGCAATATCTGACGATGCTCAGGGATTATTTGCCCAATTACGTTTATGTAAAGGTGCTCGAGTTATCTTTAAAAGAAATCTTTGGGTCACAAAAGGACTAGCCAACGGTTCAGTTGGGACAGTAACTGATATTATTTATGACCCGCCAGTTGAATGCGAAAATTATAACAATCACACGCCAATATGTATACTTGTATCTTTCGAAAAATATACAGGACCAGTTCTGTACGAGAATTCAATACCCATTGTACCAGTAGTGGCATCATTCAAGAAAAATGAAATTTCTTGTAATCCCAAACAATTTCCGTTAATGTTAGCATATGCTGTTAGTATACATAGATCGCAAGGGATAACATTAGATAAGGCAATTGTTAATTTAGGAGACAATGAATTTCAGGTTGGATTAACGTATGTTGCTCTTTCAAGAGTGAAAACATTAGAAGGATTATTATTAAAACTGACGTTTAATTTTGATAGACTGCTAAAAATTAATAGTAGTCCATCAATTGTTGATCGTAGAGATGAGTTGCAAAGGTTGTGGAATATGTCTAATGACAATTAATGTATATTGTACTATAATTAGTGTATTCAATAAAAATTGTGTATCATAAAAGTGTATATATTTTGTTGATTGTAAGAATATTGATAAATAAATTATTACAATTCTATTTATCTAACGGATCAAAGACGGTTGATTGTAAAAATATTGATAAATAAATTATTACGAATATCAAATGCTCCGCCCATTTGTGTCAGTGACACTCCTAGTTATTTTACAGTTTGTAAACGATTTATCCTGTATTTAAAAGGTAGATAAGACACTTCGATATATTTTTTATTTTAAGGTTTTTTTTTTAATCGGCGTCCATAAACATTTTTCTTTCACCACAAATGATCACAACGAACGGTAACGTTAAACTGATCATCTTGGATGGTTCTCTGTAACGCGTCCAGAGTTACAGAGAACCATCATGTTGTGTGCAATATTTTTGTTTTTTTGTGGGGTGCGTATTTTCGTCAGGATACAAAGAAATAGCGAATTAATAACTGGAATTGTAAGTGTTGTGACCGTAAATCGTAGTGCGTACATAATCTAATGATTGAAACATGAAACGGTAAAAAAAACATCCTTCAGATCCGTGAGGGAAACATTGCTTTCCCTTATCGCTTTCAAAACGTTAATTGTCTTGGTCTTTTATTCCTGACATACATCACCAAAAATTGTATCGCTGCGGTTACTCTATTAAGGTCTCTGTGTAATAATTCTTTTGTTTGTATAAACGTAAACGGCAATGTTAAAAAAATGTTAGTAACTCCTCCTCTATAAAAGTTATCTAATGTTCTGACTTACTGACATGGTAATACTGTAGAGGCAACGTGGACACAAAACGGTAATTAGGTCTTACTAACGGTGCAAGCTGATTGGTCCATCGGAAAGTGCCGCGCAATTATTACTTCAGAAGCTTCCGACTGTTATCCTTCTGACCGAGGCAGTATTAACATGTATTGCTGTCATCAACGCAGTTATATAACAAAAGTTTTCCAAACCTTATAAACGTTTACTGTTAATGAACAGTGTTACATAAAAGTGCTTGTGCTCACATTAATAACAGATTACTTAATACACGTAGGCCTACTGACGCCCACTATGTGTGTGGGTAGTGTGTGTAAAGCGAGACTTGACTATGCGTTCTGTGCGCATCGTTAGTCCTGATGTTTAAAACACTTTATTGCTGACAACTGAATATTATTGTTTAAATTTTAATTACACGTGGTTCCAGCTAAACGTCTAATTTTTAACATCAAATGGCAGAACTGTAAGGACTGAATAGTGAGATTCTTCAATTTCAGTGGTAAGTCGACGGGATTGCAAGACTACGTTGTTTCGCTCGCGAACTTTCATGGTGTTCACTGTTAATGACAATAAAAGTGAAACCAAAAGCTCTCCTGTCACGTTCATGTCATTCAGCGTAATTCAGTTAAATAAAATAAAGTTCCACAGTGCAGCAGAACACTTAGGACTTGATACTTAGGACTCCATTTGGACAGCAGATAAACTTAGAAAATATCGATACCAAAAAGAGGAAACAAATAGGTTAAAAATTGTTTAAGTACTGGCTGTTCGGAAAAAAATCATCCGTGTTACTGGAAAACAGATTACGGCTGTATAAAGCCGTTTTCACTCCAATACAGAGTTTTGGCATTGAGTTGTGGGCTTGCTCGGGTATATCAAATGTTAATGTTATTAAAAAATTCCAGTCAAAAACAGTAAGATTAATTAATAGCCGGCGATGCTTGGTTTGCAACAAATGGCACTTTACATGCTTATTGTAACATTTTCTTAGTCAACAATAGTGTAATAAAAGGAAGATCATCCCAATAACTTAGCTTTGAACCTTATCCACGTAGTAAATAAGATTACTACTACCTTTCCACTTTTGGAAAGACTGTCGCTCGGTGACTTCAGAGACTAACGTCTAGCGGAATATCATTAGCTAGACTTCTCCTCATCTTAAATTATACATAGAACAATTTTGTATACATACTTTGTACGAGTGTGTGGTATGTTCTGATTGTAAGTAAATATAAATTTCAATTAAAAAAAATGAAATGGCAACTTTGTTTTCCGGTTTAACATACCGGAAAATTCATTTTTGTAAGCATCAGACGTTTCGCCTATTCTACGATTAGTAATTCTCACTGACTACAAGTTTGTCAAGCCTAAAAACCGAGTTGTTACAACTACAAGTTTGTGTCCGCAAGTTTCTACATATCTATTCGCGTTGCAAAATATTACTGAACGCACAATAGTCGCGTTCCTATTCCACGAACGGAATATTTATGCTGGTCCGATTTTTCCTGGTAACAAAACATTTAATAAGCCTCCTTATTACGTGACATTTAGTTACGTAAAAGTCCCGGTTAAACGCAAAATTGCAACATGTTTGGTGTGCAAAGCATGTGGAACAAGGGAAATCCTCGTCTGCAAGCGCTACAATGAAGTAGAACGTTTTTGTCAGAATAAACACGTGTGTGACGAGTTTGTCAGAATAAACACGATTCGCGTTCCACAAGCGTTTTGTAGCAGTACAGAAACGTGGCACGATTATCGGAACCAGTGAACTGACACTTGATTCGACACACAGACTCTCCGGCTCTCGAAATTCTTTTTTTTTTCATTAGAGATTAGTTAATACTAAAAATTCTGTAACAGCAAAAAATTACGAAAATCTTTTTCGTAGAAAAACTGCGTGTTCTTATTAATCATGTTACGTAAGCGTAAACATTTTTTATACAATGTGATGTGCCAAATAGTATTGGGTATCTATTAAAGTCGCAGACTCACTGTTATGGATGATCGTAGTAGTATCAATACTGCGGACATGTCCTTGTCGTATCCACCTCGCGACTAGTTTTTAGGTCTTGGTGTTTTGGAGCCTCAGCGCAAGTGGGAGCACTAAGTACTCCAGGTTTTTTATGGATTTGTTATCTAAACAGATTTTTATAAGAATCTTTAAAGATATCTTCTGTTTGAAATACTCCAAATTTAAATTACATTGAAAGTTACAAAACCAATGAAAGGTTATAAATTTCTCGAAAGATTACAAAACTGATAAGAAACAAAAAAACATGTTTTAGCTACAAATGATTCAGATTTCCAAAAAATGTCGAAAGAAATTATCATCATCCTATACGGTTTATACAGAAAACAAGTAGTTTCTAACATAGGTTATACGGAAAATTGAGAAAAAATTCATGTTTTTTTTGCATAATTTTTGCAGGGTTAATTTCTTGCGTTGGCTGGCTAAATAATTATTGTGTAGTATATCGTATCTTTAACATTTCACCAGGAATAAAATGTTGTAAAAAAGTTCATTACCAAAGTATATTATAAACTTAAATATTATTAAGACAGTTCCTTTGACTTTTTATACATACAATGTAGAAGAACTGATACGTACGTATCAATATTCAATCTTCAATAGAGCCATTAAATTAAACAATAATCTACCTCTCGTTTCACGTGGTCAGTCTAGGTACTCTAGTGAATATAAAACTTTAAAACACATGAAAACAAAATTAATCGACAACAATGCCCTTATCGTTAAGGGAGATAAAGGAAATACGCTAGTTATCATGGACACTGATTCATACAGTGATAAAGTTAATGATTTTATTTCTAACAACAACATTAAAATATTAAACTCTGACACCACTGAATTGTACGTCAGGGAACTTAACAATTGTATTAATAAATGTATCAATTTATTCAATGAAAGCACACGACGTTACTTAAAGCCCATCAACGCTAAAGCCCCGATATTCACAGGACTGCCTAAAATTCATAAACATAACATACCTGTCAGACCGCTCGTGAATTTTACCACTGCTCCTGGCTTCAAAACTGCAAAAGCACTAGTTCGTTTGATAAAAGATAATTTACAATTACCTAATAATCATAGTATTATGAACAACAATAATTTTATTAATAAAATTAAATCTGTTGAACTACAACCTAACCACAAATTGGCGTCGTTCGACATAACTAATTTATACACGAACATCCCAGTCATAGATACAGTACAGATTTTGAGAAACAATTTATCTGACAATAGTTGCATGAACACACAGACGATAAATGAGTTAATTAATTTACTCGAGGTTTTTTTGAAACAAAACTATTTCACTTTTAATGGCTCGTTTTACATTCAAGATGATGGCCTAGCTATGGGCTCACCCCTATCCGGCCTACTAGCCGATATTTATTTGAATTATTATGAGAATACTCACTTTTTGAACAATAATATATATGCAAATAAAATAATACTTTATGCAAGGTATGTAGACGATACGTTTTTAATTTTTGATGGTACTATAAGACAAATCGAATTATTTAAAAACTGTTTAAATAAAATAAATAGAAACATCCAGTTTACTCTTGAAACAGAGGTTGATAACAAGATAAACTTTCTAGATTTAACCATCACTCGACAGATGAATAAACTAAAGTTCAACATTTATAGGAAACCGACTACCACAATACACGCAGACTCTCATCATCCTTTTTCACATAAAATGGCAGCGTACAATAGTTTCATTCGTAGATTACTGACAATTCCTTTGGATGATAATGACTTTCGTGATGAGCTAAATGTCATAAAATATATCGCGGTTGCCAATGGTTACAATAGTCTAACCATTGACAAACTGTTGAGAAAACATGATTAAAGAATGCTTAAAACCCGAATAAACAGCAACACGCAAAAAAATGTTTATATCTACTAATTACACTAGCTTTATGCCTAAGGTTTTGTCTTCTATATTGAATAATAATAGTTTCACTATTTCATTCAGGACTAATAATAAGTTACTGGATATTCTCAAACCGAAAAAACACACGCGTCCAGAAGAAAAAACTGGCATATATAAGTTAACATGCAATGATTGCGAGTGTTTCTACATTGGACAGACTGGGAGAGGTTTCCTTAAATGATTTCGAGAACATTTACCTAAGAAAATAAGAAACATTGACAACATCAAATCAAATTACGCCCGACACCTAACTTCACACAATCATAATTACACAGATTTCAGTTCCAATTTAATACCGTTACATGTGTGTAAGAAGGGCCGTTTCATGAATGCCTTGGAGGAATTTGAAATTTACAGTGCATATGCAAACCCAAGGAGTCGCGATATCGTGTTAAATGACCACCTGAACTTTGTATCCAACCGATTGTACGATACCGCCTTGAGTCTGCTCGCTGGTGCTACGATAAGGTACCAACCGCTCAGTGGCAGAATGAACTTGAACGGGTGCGCACCCAAATCCGCGTACGGTTCACATGCAAATTTTGACATTTTTTACTACTTAACGATCTCGCAAGAGTGATAGTTTTATCTTTTTTAATATCTGATGATGGAGCATAAGCTCTGAAACGCGTAATAGACGAAGTTACAAGAAATCACACGGCGGATAATTTAAGGTAAATAATTTATTAATTGATACGTACGTGTTATAATGCCACACGTCGGTAGCGTCACTTTGTAGAATTACGTAGTTCGGTCCTCTTTGTTTATTTACTTTGTTTAAGTTTAAGAATTTTTGAATTTAATTGTTTAATTTAATTAATTAATTTTAAAATTCGGTTAATGATTTTTGTCGTGGTTGGAAATGTTTTAAAATTGTTCGATTAGGTTTCTTCGAAACTTGTTTATGGTGTGACGTTTCTTCTGTTGACTAGGCGAATCTATGAATTCGATTTCTCACTGAAAGTACATTTTAGTTTTTTATTAAATAATTACTTACGTGAAGTTAGTCTGGCTGACCGCACAGTGTTGAGGTGACAATCTAATTTTAGATTTATTCATCCTAAATTCAATTTGCCGCTGTCTGTGTTACCATACATGGAGAGTTGTCCACCTGTTCTGTAATAACCTAGTCTACTGAAATAAATCGTCTGACTCTTTTTTGTTGTATAAAATTGTGATTTATTTTTATGTTAATATCCTTAAATTGTTTTAAAATATAATAAACTGTTCTAGGTTTAAATTGCTTTACAATAGAATTTACTTTTATGAAAATCTTGTCTCAGGGTTGGTAGTTCTGATCTACAATTATCAGACTGGTTAAACTTATTTTTTGGTTAACTATTTAGTTAAAATGTAGGTTCTTTTAGCCTGCAGAATACAAATAAAATAACTAGAAAACTTATTCTACCATTATTGGGTAGTCGGAGAGTGATTACGAATCAATTACAGCTTAATGCATAATAGTAAACAGTATAGCCATGCCTGGTTCCGGCATCATATGTTAACTTGTTGTATTGTCAATCGACAATGAAAGTTAAATGAATTAATAATTCTTTACAATACATAAAATATGAACACAATAAAATAATAAATCAATTCAGTGTTCCTTGAAGAATCATCTGAATAGTTATACTGGATTCCTTCAAATAGGTAATCGTTTAATTATTAGAATAGTATTTCGCTTGGTATGAACTTCTTTTATTAATAAAATAACGAAATATCGTAATAGTAGTAGACTCGTTCTTAATTCTAAACATAAATTATATTTTCATTTTTTAACTGCTGATAATTAATCTCGTCAACAGACAATTCTCAAACTTCAGACTAACTATTGTTCCTTTAATATTGGTTTAACGATTAATGACTTCATTGATATGTTATTAATTGCAACACTCTTAGTGTTTATATTGAACAAACTGTCATCATCTTCATAACTCTTATTTACTAATTAAATACAATGAATTTGAGAATTCTCTTTATAATTATCTGCTGAATGAAAATAGTCTTCACTAATCTTCAACTGTAACGTTATTATGATTTCGCACAAATGAGGTTATGTTTTCATTGTTTACATTCGATAATACGCACAAAGTTAGGTTAGACAGCTGTTTTCTGGCGATGCGGAGCTGACGTCTGTACTCTTCAAAGGTTATTCAAAATGTGCCTCGAGATGGCGTCTGTTTCTGCCGTTCTCGTCTGCATTCCTTGTAAAATTTATCGAATTCTCTTGTCTGATTGGCTGAAGATCTTTACTTTAGCGCACATACCCCCTTCGCGAAATTATTTAATTGTTACAACAAGCGTGGGTCTTCGGGTTCAAGAGTATGAACTGACGCTAGATATTTTTCCAAAATAAATCAAATATTTTTAAATTGATATAACTTTCTTATCATACCTCAGATTGTGAATCTAAGCTTACTACGGTATGGCGAATATTTGGTTCTTAATTTAGAGTCCACACATGATATGTTTTCGTCCATGATTAAGGAAGATACTAAGAAATGTATATATTCTTTGATTAGAACTAACTAATGACAATCACATCTCTTCGAGATTATGCTTTTCAAGTCCTTTTACTCTCTTTACTTATCATCTAGTGATGATTATTAACAAAATATATCTCCTATGCTAACGTTGCCTTAGGCCTATGAGTGTACTAGCTATATTGATTAATTACAATTGAGAAATTGTTTCTGGGCAATTTCTGTGTTGTCCCAATTACACATACAGTGTCATTACAACTACTGTTTGACTTAGTTACTGGGAATACATTGTTATTCCCTGGTTTTGATTCTATTTAGTGACCTCTGAATTGTACTATCAGGTGTCTCCTTACTTTATTTCTTTTTTAATTAAGTAGTGTTCTTTCAAGCCACTACGTTGTTCAGAATTGTTCACTACAGTTATTACATTGGTTTATAATCAGCTGTTTTTTATACATTGGTTCGTTCTTTCATGTTGAGAATTGAATAACAGTATTTGCATCTAGTGTCACATGACAGATGTGCTTAATTATTATTATTATACTTTACATTAGTTTTAATAATTATCTTACAATATCATATTAGTGATATAACATATTCTTTATTATACAGGTATCCCCCTTTTTATTCCTGTTTAATTTTACAATAGGTTTTATCTACGTTTTACATGGTGATTCCCATTTTCTCTGTTTTTGTTCATTTGGTTTACATTAATTATCATATAAATACTATTCTAGGTAGCTGATCTTGGTACTGGTAGAAACCTTACCACCTCTACTTGATTTTTTGTCCAAGAGATTTTAGTTTAAATATGTTTTAGTTATTATTTCTTATTAACCTAAGTGGAAAGTACCTGTATTTAGGTTATGTGTCTTCCCACTCTAAAGCAACAATGAGTTGATTGAGCTGATTTTAATTTACACTTTTAATCTTGTTTTTACTAGTACTATATTATTAATTACCACCTGTAATTTATTAATTAGTTCTTTTTTCTTTCTATTATCATTTTTCCATAACTTAGTTAATTATTATTACTGTTATTTGACAATTTTGATTCTCTTTTCATTTACATTAATTCTGGTCATAATATGTTATTATACTGTTCTTTACAGCTTCTTATTATTCTAATATTATTAGTACTCTCACTCTCTTGGCTAGTATTGGATGCCCTACTCATTTACTAGACTAGTGGTCATATTCAGGTCATGTAAGTAGTCAGTTAGTGTTTTGTCTATCTGTCCTTGTCTCTCAGTTAGTACTTCACTGGTGTTGGCTATTTATTTCACATTTGGCCTTCTTATCTCATTGTTATTGTAGTTTCTTGGTTCTTCTTAGGTCACCATTCTGATTGATATCATTATTAGTATTATTTCTGCTTTGTAACATTTTTCCTTCTTGGTTTCTTGGCTTTCATACTGACCGGATCTATTGGGTTATTGTTTCTGTTGTATAATCACTGTTCACTACTTTTCTTTCTTGTTATTTATATTATTACCATTTCTGTATTAACTCTCTTGTTGTGAGTTCATTCTTCTTTAATTATTTGCTTATGTAGTTTTCATGCTTGGCATTTTCATTGTAAATACTTAATGGGTCTTGTCCCCCTCAATTATTATGACATGTTACTTATATTTTGACGTTTAAAATATCGTGGTCTCGTTACAACAATCACAAGCGAAAAAGAACAGTGGTGTATTGATGTCTTTAAAGAAAATAATTTAAGTGTAACGAAAAATAAATACACAAAAAAACTGATAGCGCTTATAGATTATGAGTACCTTTGATGCGGTAGCATCCCACGTATACTAAACTAGTTTTAAAAATCAAAGAAAAGTACATTTTTTTCAAGAGTCATGGAAAACTATTTTCAAAATTGTTAATGCATTATTTGTTACGAATTAGGGTTATAAAATGTGTGGTAGCATTGTACAGCGTTCCGGCATATGTTTTATTACAAACTAGTGTAAATTACGAAAATGGTTACGATTAATAACAGAATGAATTGCTTAATTAGATTTGTTTATTTTGAATTTTTTATAAGAATTTTTATGTTGCAAGAATGTGGCTGTTTACATTTACAACTTGACCAGAGTTAAAAAATTTTTTAAATTCCATCATTGACTACATATAAACTAAATTATCTTTTTAAACAGATGCTTTCAGATTAAGCTTTTTGAAATCTGTAAAGTGCCTATAAGCAGTTTCTGTTTATGAATAACTTCGAAATTTTATGGTTTTCTTCAACGTGAAATTTACACGTTTCATATTTTAATTATTTTATATAGGAGGATTCATTCAATTATTTAGTTGGGAAGTAAAATCTTTTCCCGACATATTGTTTCCTGTTTAATGGATAATTACGGTAGAATATTATTGGTAGTTCTTTTTTTTCTATTTCTGATTTTCTTGAAGATAATTTGAGTATTTTGTGTATAGAGAATTAAATGGGAAGCATTTTATATTGCGGAGATTGGATCGATTTATCAGATAGAAAAAGGTCAAATTGTTCCGACTACAATGTTACAGACGTGTATTTAGGCTCTCTTTTACAAAGGTTTTGCGAAAGATTTGGTCCTTAAGATCGACCAATTTTCAGATAGAGTACGCATATAGATTTTATATAGGCGTACATGAAATATTCAATTTTTGTATGATTATCATATAGATAATACCTGAAATATTCAAACTTATATTTGATTGAAGTTCCCTATTAGATTTTATATTATTGTGGATCCTGTTTATGCCATCAAAAATGTATTTACATTGTTTTGTGATGTACAGACAGTATTTCGTCTGTGTCTGTAATAAAACGATAGTTGATCTTTTTCTAAATTTCTAAGAATACAGATGAAGTGGGACTGTCTGTAGCTGATGTATTATTTACTCATAATAATGAATTATTATCATACAGTAATTACATTGTTATTGTTATAAAAACGTAATAATTTTAAATAAGACTGCTATTTAAAATGGGATTCTTCCGTCATTATTTTCACCTTTTAAAATTATAATTCTGTTGTTTTTTTTGTTGGGATATTTATACATATGTTCTAATTAACAAAAGAAAATTGTTTTCTATTTTATTTGTTGTTATATTATGAGACATGTTGGCTAGTTGGATAGATATTACTGGCATTTATTTTCAAAGACTGCGTGCGTGGATACAAGCTGTAGCAGGAAAGTAGTGACCCTGATTTTCGTTAACCATGAACCTTTTTTACAAATCCAGATTATCTCCTTCAAAGTAATCCCCTTGGGTAGCTACACAGCGAAGGAAGTGTTGTTTCCATTGTTTGTAACAGAGCTGGAAGGCTTCTGGTAGAAAAATGCCTTTCAGCTTGTCGGTTACGCTCTTCTGGATATTATCCAAAGTACCAAAATGGCCGAGATGCCGGCTTTCATTTTGCTGCTGGAGGAATAGAAAGACGTCACAGGGACCGAAAGGGGGGGGGAATCTCAGGAATGTTTTTTCTGACAAAAATAATTAATTGGTGGAGACGTGACTTGCCGCGTGACATGGGTCGTCGTTGTCGAGGTGCAGCATCCAAGTGCGTGCAGTGCCTGGTTGCACACGTGCTATCCTCTTCCTGAGCCTTTCAAGGACTTCCCGATAAAACGTTTGATTTACAGTTTGTCCTGGAGGCGCAAATTCCGTGTGGACGATCCCCTGACTGTCAAAAAAACAAACAAACAAATCAGCACTGATTTGATTTTCTTGATTTGCATTCTTGCTTTCTTGGGACGGGACGAGTTTGCAGTGTGCCACTCCCAACTTTGGCGTTTTGTCGCGGGATCGTACTCGAAAATCCTTAAGTCATCACCTGTGATTACGCGACTGAAGGATTCTGGCTATCTCTCAAGACAGTACTGTAGCTCAAGACACACATCCTTCCTATTAGCCTTCTGCTCAGTCGTGAGGTTCTTTGGAACTATCTTGACGCACACTTTTCTCGTCTCCAAATTCTGCGTTAAAATCTGATGGACGGTAAACCGGTTCAAATTTAATTCTAGCATCTCTCAATACAGTACACATCCTTCCTATTGGCCTTCTGTTCAGTCGAGAGGTTCTTCGGAACCATCTTTGGCACACATTTTTCTCCTCCCCAAATCCTGTGTTGAAATCTGATGTGAACGGTAAACCGGTTTAAATTTAACTCACTACCGATTATTCTCAAAGTCAAAAGAGTTTCACGTTTTTTTCGTCGTTTTGTGAGGTTAAAGATCTTCCACACGAGGTTCCTCTTCCACTTCTTCTCGGCCCTTTAAAAGGCCTTGTGCCATCTTAACACTTGGATAGGGAATGTTCTCCATAAGCTCTTTGTAACTTCCCCCACCCCCTCTCTCTCTCTCTCTCTCTCTCTCTCTCTCTCTCTCTCTCTCTCTCTCTCTCTCTCTCTCTCTCTCTCTCTCTCTCTCTCTCTCTCTCTCACACACACACACACACGGTTTATGCGTGGTTATTATCAGCAGGAAACTCCTAACCTATCTCGGTGAGAGGTGTAGTTTGTTTTCTATTTGTGTTCATGATGAATACTAAGACAGGCGCTGGTGCTTTGTAAATATGTTTGTGATCAAAACATGAATGTAGCGTATAGGCCTATATTGCACGTATTGTTAAATCATGAGGTTGAAACATACTGTTTAAAAGTGCCCTGTATTGTAAACGCTGTTTCGGTTCAGAAAAATCGAAGGTATTGCTCAGTTAAGATTCCCTTCACGGACCTGTGTAATCGAAATTCTAATAATATTCCTGTACTGATGTTAATTTTACAGGTTACGTCGGCGAATAAAAGTAATAAATTTATAGTGAGAAAATGATTTGAAATGTTTGGAGTTTGGTGAATAGAACGCTGTGCACTTGACCTTCACGTATTTCACTGGGGAGTGTTTTTCCAGTATTTACTGAGTATTTTTTCAGTAGAGGATTTGTTGTTGTTTGTGAGGAGAATATTATAGACTCTGAGATAATAGTGTGAGTACTGAAAGAAGTACTTCTGTGATATACTGACAGCCTGTTGCCTGCGGCTGGAAAATAGAATTGTCGTAAGCAATTTTCCTCTCTCTCTCTCTCTCTCTCTCTCTCTCTCTCTCTCTCTCTCTCTCTCTCTCTCTCTCTCTCTCTCTGTGTGTGTGTGTGTGTGTGTGTGTGTGTGTGTGTGTGTGTGTGTGTGTGTGTGTGTGTGTGTGTGTGTGTGTGTGTGTGTGTGTGTGTGTGTGTGTGTGTGTGTGTGTGTGTGTGTGTGTGTGTGTGTGTGTGTGTTGAAGGAACCGACCCTCTTCTCATAAATCAAGTAAACCTCTTAACAAAAGAAGATATATCCTAACAATATCACCTTCTGATGCAGTTCGCTGTCATCTTTCGCCAATTTTATTTTTGATGAAATAGAATTTATCACGTTAACGCACGTATTGAATACAGCGAGTGCTCTTTTTGTATTCCATTGTGACGAAAAGACACGTACGTTCGTGTTGACACGTACCGAAAGCAAAAAAAAACGAGATAAAAAACCGTTTTTTAAAAATGAATAGTCGAACGTACAGAGCAGTAGTTTATATGAGCATAATCAAAAAAACCCTTAGGATTCCTCGGATTTTACATCGTAACTATGTTTACTTTTTCCACAGTGTGTGGTCTTTATATAAAATTTTTAAATGTAAATTTTCGGAATTCGTGTCCTGTATAGGCCTAATTTTTATCTGTAATAGTGTAAAGTCACGTTTAGGCAGTGGCGTAACTAGGCTTTTTGGCGCCCGGGGCAAGGAGATCGTCGGGCGCCTCACCTTCACAATTAAAGGTTGACAAAAGAGCAAAAATGAAGGGTCATCCAGTGAACAAAGTACGTAATAAATGCAAATGTGTAGATTCTTTATGAAAGCACGTCCAGCAAACGTCTGAACAATATTTCTTAATTTTAAAATAGGTTAGATACCTGATATTCCTTCACGCAACTTACTTAGGTCGCTATGCACGACGCGTTTCAGGATCAAGGTCCCATCTTCAGGTGCTCACTCGGGTCGAGCTCGTCAGTTCATAAAAACACACACATAAAACATAAAAAACACTGAATTCAAACACATACTGCGCGAGAAGGGACGTCCCTTCTAAGTAACTTGCATGAAGGAATATCAGGTATCTAACCTATTTTAAAATTAACCATTGCAACTTGGTGACCATACACACAATGAATATTTCTTAAGTCAAAATTAAGAAATTACATATTATAATATCACCGGTATTTAGTTTGTATACATTTATTATTAACAAATGTAGACTATAAAAAATGTAGTAATATAAAAAATTTATAACGTAAAAATGTTCTAATAAACATACAAATCCCTTATAGGTCTAAAGCGCATCGTCAAAACAACGTCCTAAAGCAACATAAACTTAAACAAAGAATTACATTAAAAGTAATAAAATTAATCACTTACAATTACAGGTTAATGGTTCCGTTGTTCTATTAATAAACACTTAATATTTATTTATAATATTTAATAAACGATACATTTTAAAATGTAACTTTCCTGGTCTTAATTGAAGCAAAGTGGGTTATTAGATCACTATAATCCAAAAACGAAGCAATGTCGTTTTCAATTGAAAGTATCGCTAGATTTGATACCGTGTCTTGAGATATTGTTGATTGTAGGTACGATTTAATCAATTTAAGCTTACTAAACAATTGTTCACGAGAAGACACAGACACTGGTAAAGTAAGAAATATTTTTAAAGCTGGTGCTAGTGTTTTGTAGGCTTCTAATCTCATTGAAGAAATGTATTGTAGCAGTCCCTGAGGTGTAAAGTCTTTTTGTTCTCCGTTAACATTTTCCCTTTTAAATAAAAGTATGACGTCTTTCAAGTCACTGAACAATTCTTCACTGTTTAGGTCATGTAAATACAGTTTTGCAAGCACTGTGCACTTAATATTGATTTGGGAAAGCTGTTCCTTAAAATGTATATCCCCATCATTTACGTACGCTTCAAATTTACAGAGGATCCAAAACCGTTTTTCTAACTCTTTTGTGTTAGGGAAACGGCTTGAAATTTCAACTGACAGTTTGTCCAAATTTCTATTAGAGAACGTCGCATTTCTTGCCGAACGGTTAATGCAGAATCGTCGGCATACTCCCCTGGCATCGTGCGCTTCCTTCTTTTACTTTTTGTTATACTGACACCATTCATTACATACCTGCTCTGCCTTAGTAACGACATTGTTACACAGCTCATTCCGCCAAACTTTTAATTTGTCCGTCTCTACAAATGTCAATGCTGTATTTATCCAAAGCATAACAAAGTTTTTTAACACGTTATGCATAAAGTATATTTTTATACGTTAAAAACTTATTCAAGTATTTTAACAAAGCCAAAAAGTTTCCAGGATTTGGATCGTTAGTAATTGACTCCGATGTCCTATCAGTGCCATATTTTGTTGTGCGAGAGTTTGTACTGTGGCAGTCCGTTCGAGGATTTATTTCCATGTCTTAACTGCTTCACTCGTTTGTTCCTGAAGTAGATCATCAGTAAGTCCCCATTTGTTTAAAGAGCGTTCCAATTCCTTCCATTAAAAAAACGCAGAGCGATGAGCAGGACTATTTTCATGATCCTGAATACGGGGATTTAACTTTCGCCACAACGAAAAGCCATTTTTACTAATGAAATGGCTTCTTTGTTAGTTTTTTTGTGGAAATAAAGTGCAACAAAACCAAAATAGATTTTTTAATTGGAGAAAAATACATCCAAGTGCGATTTACCTTTTCGCCATTTTGTAACTGTTTATCAAACCAATACTTGTTTAAGGATCGTCCGGCTTCATCTTCAGGAAAATGGCTGTCCTTGTTCTGCAACTGACTTGTTCCTCTGTTCACATTATATCTCGGAAGGATTGAGAATTATTGCTTGGCCAAGCTCCCATATCTTATAGAGCAGCACCGGAAACACGGTGTACATTGTTGCTAGTAATGTTCTGTCCTTCATCGCCTGTAATTTCAAGACTGTACGGTGCAATATCATCCATGGTACTAGAACCAACTGAATCTTGTAACTGTACTTTGACACTTTCACAGTTTGAAGTATTCACGTCCTTAACTTTACTGTATTTATCAACAGCCTCATCGCTAATAACATCCATTTTATGATCGAAAGTTGATTCCTTGTTAATTGTAATATTTTGACATTTAGGGTTCGATTTTCCTTGAATAAAAGACTTCATAAACTCTTTGGAACTTAATCTTGTATTTAAAAAATCTTATATTCCTGTAGTTCTTAAGAAATAGTCATATCAAAGAAACAAGTTGTTTGTAGTTTTATAAACTGAAAACAATTTTTTCAAGTCTATGCTCACTTTGCCGCCCGGGGCGGCTGCCCCCTTGCCCCCCCCCAGCTACGCCTCTGCGTTTAGGATCAGTAGTTGTTAAAATGTTAATAAAATTACTGCATGTATGTTAAGATGTAGGCCTAATATTAAAAATAATATTATAATATACAATTATAGATATAGATTTTAGATATAGGTATATAGATGTGTAGATACTCAAGTCGAGTATATGTAGATATGATGTTATTGTTGATGATTATTATTATAATAATTGATTATTAAAATTGGGTGATTTGGATTAATGTTCACGTTTAAAGTTTGTGGTTTAAAAGAGTGTTTATCACTTCACTGTGTCAACCTCCCCACTTACCATCCGTGGATATCTTCACTATTCTCGATGGCGACTTCTTTTACTGTAAACACACTTGACATACATACATAGATATTCCTTTTGAATATCGCAAAGAATGCACATAAACAATAAAATAAATTAAATGTTCAATTGCAAGTTGAATGATATCAGTAATTCAAATACTACCGCCACCTTATGAGAGAACTGTTTATAAAAAATTAAACTACTGCTTCTATTGTATAGAAATTAAAACTCTGGTTCCATTGATAATAAACTGAGGATTTATTGACAATGATTAAATTCAGTAAACTCTTTTAAAATAATTAATAAGATAATTTTACAACAATAACAAATTTAAACAAATATTGAGATCGCTGTATCTCAAGGCTGGTAACACTGTTGTAATGTACAATATTATTGTGAACGAGGTTAGGTTCACTTTATTTAATTATATTACCAAATTAGTGAGTTCTTTGAAGATACATGATACCAGATATAAAGATGTGAGTTTAAATAACAATATTTAATTACCTATTGATATAAAAAAGAACAACAAATTAAAATTGCTAAACTCGGTACGATAGCCGATAATATCGTACTATCGTATGCCATGCAAAAGTATATAGCAGTTAAGGTCGACACATGCTTTGAGCGTTGCACGGTTAAAAATATTATTATTATTAATTCATTAATTAGCAGAACCATGTACTGGAAAGAGAAAAAATCTAAAGAAAAAAACTCTTATTATAGCTTTCATTTCATTGAAATCATTCAAGAACAGAATTGTTTCTTTGTGACAAAAATATATTCTTCGGTTCTAGGTTAGTTTGCCTAGTAACACGTAAGTGGTTATTTAGAATAAGTAATATTATTTATATAATTCTTAATGATATAGTTACAAACATTTTATTTATAAATCATTTGATGTGTAATTATCAGTCATGAAAGTATTTGCACAAGAAAATAATTATTTATTAACGCAAAAGTTATAGTCAAGTAAGCGACTACATTTACTTGCTATTAGCGGTATCTGTATTTAATTCCGCCGTTCTCAATTATTTTAAAAATGTAAAATAATTATTTCTGAATTAATTATTGTCATTGGATGGTGCTACAACTTGTTTATTAAATTCTGATAATTGTCCATCATTGTTTATAAACGCACTCAAGCGTTATGACTAGTGCAGTCCAAACAATAATTTTCGTTCGTCAACGAGAATTATTTCTTTTATTATTTTCTTTAAAATAATTAAAATACTGTACTCCCTGATTATATACACAGAACATGACCCTTATTATACACTGGTCATGTTAATTCACTATTCACTTAATTCACTGGACACTCGATAATGTGTTGTTGTGTACAGGTTAATGTTTGTTTGTATACTAATGTAGGTGACGCGCACATTTCAAAAATATTTTGATGACTTTCGGCGTAGACCTCTCGCCGTGAGTGATGCAGAACGAATGATACATTTCGCTAAAGCGTCTCTTTTTCGTCTGGTCATTTTAAGCTATTTGATTGGTTCAAAAGGTCATACTCTCAACCCCAAAACACTTTGATAGAATAAAACTTTTAATTTTTGGCAACTCTAAGCGTGGGTTCGAGATTATCTGTGACGTATACATGGATACTCAAAATGATTGAAAAACTTATAATGGTCATAAGTTTCTTATCTTTTGTCCTATCGTCGTTTGGATAGTGGCATTAAATCGCGGACACTTGTGGCTTTATTTTAAGTCTAAACAAGCACTAAATCCGTCCATATTTAATTCACTTGGTCATCTTGAAAACTAATATGGTGATTCTTAATATAAATAAGTCTTTTTCACCATATTTCGTTATAAATACACTGTAATACTTATTACTAAACACTTTGAGTCCATTTCTCCTTCATGTTAGTACATAAAATAGTTATATTTATATTTTAAACAAAATCTGTCAATGGCGTCTATACCAACCATGTTCGATTGTTTATATTTACAAGTAACACTATTATTCCTTATCCTATTACATATGTTTGACATCCTAACACTAATATGTACATTTATTTATATTTGTTCGTACTTTATTTTGCTAAAAATGTTATTTTGTATATACTTATAGTATGATCAAAATACTTTCTGTTCTCATCTTCCCATTTGGTCACTTATTTAGTTATTTTAGTACACAAGGGATATAATGTTAGTAATTAAAATAGTGTACAATTGTTGTACATTGTTGGTTCAATGTATTCATTAACTTTTCGTTATCTGAAAGCTCTCTAAGTTATAGCGTGGTGTTTGTTTACATCTGGTTTTACAATTGCAGTTAGTTAGTTTATAATATTTTGATTATTAAACTACTAGTATTACATTTATGAGGTGTTCTCATAGCAGTATTAGACATTTCTCTAACTACTGGTAACATCTGTCACATTCTTTTGATAAGTTTTGATAATGTTTTTTGACTAACTCTCTGGTCACATTGGGGTTCTGTCCATTTAACTTTATGATATTATATTCAATCTGATCCATTTGCTGTGTCCTTCAGTACATATGGTATTCATTGGTTTGCATTATTATTCTTAGTTAATCTCTGTTTGAAACAATTGTGGATAATTGCTTGGTTTAACTAATGTACATGATTTTATGTTATAGGTTCAATTCTTGTGAGGTTATGTGTCAGTTGTCTGACAACAATGTGCAACATACTTTTATGCAGTATTTAACTCAACTATTGCCATCTCATTATGGCATTCTACAACAATGGTTTATTATTAAGTTATACACATTTTTACACTATTTGTTGAAACAATAACACAGGTATTCTTAGTCTAATAAGGTCACATATTTTGATGGGTTGCACCCAGTTTTTGGTACATTGATTGGTTTATACATAACAAACTAGCATATTTGCTACTATCTGTTCTGGTATTCATTTACATTTTGTTCTGTCTTGCTATGGTATTCAGGTACATTTCATATTCGGGCTTACAAAGCTTTCATTATTAATCCCTATGAACAATTTACTGTTCTGTCTCATATTTTTTTTGGTGGTCTTATTGATTATCTATGTGATTTTACATTCTTGATTAAACTTGTTACACTAATTGTCTGTGCATTTCACTAGTTAATCGTGGATTCTTTCACTTATAATGGTTAATCACTTTGCTCCGTTATAAACATTTTCACTGGTATTGTTTGTGCTGTTTACTTGGGGTAAAATGGTTATCATATCACATGTTGTTACACTTATATTAAGTACTCACTGTCATTGTTCGTGATCACTTAATTATGCTCAACACTGGTTTCTCTGTTATTGGTATTTGAATAATCATCATACCTCTTCTGTTCACTATATTGATTTTAATTCCTTGTATATCTTGTGAATGTTGATGTCATGTACTGTTCATACATAATCTTCATTCTTCATGGTACATTTCTTTTCCTCTTCTTCTTCGTTTCTTCTTCTGGTTAGTTGTTTCTCACTGTCGGTGTTCTCCTGGGTTACACATTGTTTGTGATAATCCATGTCCCTTAATATTGTCATACTCTTCCATATTTTTATTCGTGGTTAGGGTAATCATTGTCCCATATTATTTCACACTAATAAACAAATTCGTTTGTTTTATCACCATAGTGATTGTACTTGATTCGTCTCCTTTTTATTTTAATAATTATTTTCGTTATATCCCCTCACTATTTTGGATCTATTGGGCCTGGATGCTAACGTATTATATTGGCTCGTTGGTATTTTCTCTCTCTTTGTTATACTCGATGATACCCTTACTACTCTTCTTTCTTCTTTGTTGGGTTGTTTCAATAATATTCGTTCGTAGATACACACTTTGTTTATATTCTCCCGTTCCTTCTTTTATGCTCGATGAAATATTTTCATGATATCCTTTTATTTGACGTATTATATAGTTATCTTATGTAACTGCCAATTTGGTACGTTACAATATATATAACGTGTTACATATATATTAGTTATTAACATACGCCACCTGTTGCTACACAATATATTGTCTTAATATATTAATTACTTATGCAACACGAGTATTCTATCAAGTAGTATACACTAGTAATATTTTTTCTTGCTTGCAATGTGTTTCTAGTATCAGGCAGTATGCTCATCATCAGCCACGTTGGTTTTAGTTTTTAATCTGATGAGGTATCTGTGTGTTGGTTGGTTCTTGCTGTTGGCTGCTGTTGGCTTTTTGGTGTTTCATTAAACAAATCTACACATACAAATATATAAAATATATAAATATTTAATACAATTTATTAAACAAATATATACATCTTTGGGGAGAGCTTTTACCATTTGAAGACCTGCCTTAGGGCAGAACACCAAATAAAATTAAACAAATCTATACATACTTAAATCACGAAAACATTTAACTTAGTGTGTTGTTAAAGTTCGAACATGGAGTTCGGCAGTAATGAAATAAAACTTAAAAAGCTCACGATATTGTTTTTCTACAAATCACACGGTACTACCCTATCGTATTTTAAGCTAAACTGAGTTTCAATTAAAAATGAATTCCATTAAATTGTGTGTTTAAAGAAGGTACGAATTTGTAATTTAATTAACTATTTATGAGTATATTCTTTGTTATGAATAAGTTCAAGTACAATTACGTTCGTATAATGAGTTATTAACTTAAATTGTAGATAACAGCTGAGTGTAATTAAGCAGACGCACGCACACATCTTTCCAGTTGCACCGCTCATTGCGCAGACTACAATCTACTGCACTCAAAATTGACACGACAAACATTTCCGGTATTTGTAACGGGAGGAGGGCAGTAGCTTCTTCGCTTACGTTTGTACAAACCCCATCCTTTTTCTTTGCGCATTTACTTTTTACAAGCTGCAATTTTTTGTGATTTGCCATAAAAACTAGCACTGTGATTTCCAATAGGAGCTCCGTGAACCGAGATCCCGATTTCCACGAAATTTGTTAACCATTACAAAAAATATTTTTTTATTAACTAATCGCAACTGCATTATTTGTTGTGTAAAAAGCACAAATTTCACTGTTATTAAAAAGAAACAATAGATTTTTAATATCTTCAAAAGAAACGCGTATATTTTTTCATTCGTAGTTCGGCTTCCTTTCTTCGGCGTGTTGATCGAAGGTCTTTTTGTAGACTTGTGAAGTATTACGTGAACTTCAGTGTTGCTAGGGGAGTTGAGGGCTATCCGAGGTTTTAAAGACTATTTTAAGAACCCCCCCGGGAACAAGGATTGAGAAACGCGAATCTGTTCTACAGACTTTACACAATTTTACGCGTTTCTTGTTTTTTTTTTTTTAATTTAGTCGGAAATTGGCGTAAGTAGCGGTCACTGGTCATATTTTACTTATTTCCCTTTTCTATACATATTCCTTGTTTGGGAGATAGCAATCCGAGAAAACGAGGCGAATATTAGCGCAGAAATTATTGGCTAATATCGAAGTAGGCCTACATCTGATAAGGAGTATATGTAACAATACTGTGAGGTAGGTTAGGGATGTTCAGGATAATGAATAAATTAATTTCATGGTACTTTATTATGAAATGAAGACATTAACGATCTCTTAATGAGGATTAATGGTGTCATTTTAAGGTTGATTAAGATAATGAATAAACATTTGACTAAACAAATTGATGGAATATGGCATTCATAGTAAAAATCAGCCAGTTAATACAGTATGGGTTCAACTAGCTTCTAGTATCAGTGTAAAAGCCAATAGCCCCCCCCCCCACCCGGTAACAAGAAATACTAAATTTTCTTAAAATGAGTCTGGGTTTTTAACCGTAATTTACGTACTAACATTTGTTATTTAAACAAATACAATTTCGAGTATTCAGCGCTATAAAGCACAGCGTTCATTATTCAGGGTGACATTCACATTGTGAGTCTGTGTACAGTTTCATTCGCCATGACCCCTCGCGACTCACATATGCGTGTAAACAAAAAATACAAACAGAGGATCTAATGGATTGGTTGAATGCTTTAGTACAGGTGCTGGTTCGTTCATCTGAGGTTTGTTGTGACTTTGTACACTTGTTAGATCTTGTTGTTTAATATTGCTTATCACTGAATAATATTGTAAATAATAATTGCTACGTATAACCAAATCAGATCCCATTACTGGGATAGTATAATACTCTCTCCGTACGTAACACTGAGGTTATCGCGAGTATCTGGAATACGTTCTGCTTCGCTTTTATACTTCGGAGACAAGATCCTGTCCCAGATAGTTTTCTAAACATTAAAAAAAGCTTGTTACAGAAACCATATCAGTTTCTTCTTACCATGCAATTTACCCGCTCTCCGTTTTTTGGCAATTTCGTGAGTAGAATGGATATCTTCTTTAGGAAAATTAATGCATTTCTCCATTATGATGTATAAAAACACCTTTATGGTGATACAAGATATGCGCCTGCCCAGCAGGGAGTTGTGGATTTCCTTCATCAAACAGGCCAGAGCAAAGGAGAGATTCCCGCCCCGTAACTACGCTGGACAGGACTTATTAGTGCCGCTACACAGACCCCAGTCACACTGGTAGAGATGAAGATCCTCCATCCTCTTACTGCCAAGTCTCCGAGGTCGCGCCGTAAGAATCTTTGACGCGCACTGTGTGCCGATAATCATTTCGGATACAGTATCAAGTTCTGATTACCCCCGCTCCCCGAAAGATATAGTGTGCTTTGTTGAGAGTTTCGGAAAGATATCATTTGACCACCGGCAATCGATGACATAATCCTTCGTCTTAAGGCAGAACCCATCTGATGGGGGTCGAGTTGAGTAATCTCCTCTCATAGGCGCCAGTCTGCCTGCAGAAACAGGTATGATTTTGTGGACAGGCATGGTGCGCTACCGTGTCATACCGTAGCCACGACCGGACCGGGGCGGAACGGCTTCACAACTACTTGCCAAGGGTTGGGTTACCCTAGAACATACTAACTCTGATACAGGCGAATGGTGATTCACTCCGGGGCTGAGTGGTCGAGTTGTGCCGATGGACAGAAAGTGACAAATCAATCTTATCCGTTTTATGTAAAACGGATGCAGTTAGGAGAGATAAATATATTGAAGAACTGATTAGACCGATTGTTTTCTATCTACTAGTTGGCCACCGGCGGAGGAACCATTGGTAGTTGTATATTACACAGACTTCTTACTTCTGGGGCTATGAATCCGGGCAGTACTCACGGGATGGAAATGGTGGTTTCAACAACAAATGTTCTGACTTTCAAATAGGCCTATGTTTCAAATAATGTTTTAAAAATTGTAACTACATTCTCGAATGAAATAAATTAACTTTTTCTTTTTACTGCGAAACAGTTAAGTTTAAATACAGTAGTTGAAATTTTTGATGCTTATAAAAATAAGTATAGTAAGTAAGTAAGTGCTTTTATAGTAATAGTACTTAATCTTAAACCGAACACGGCTTAAATGAATGAACTTGAATGAAATTTGGAATATTTTCATAGAAAACTAACTTATTTTTGCTGAACTTATTCTTAATAATTATGAATATTCCAGTCTTATTTTCATAAAGAAAATTTTAATTAGGCCTATATACTTTCACGTATTTCCAGCCAGTCGAATTGGATCATTAAAACTTTAAAAAGAGACGTTACAGTTTTGTTTGTGTAGCTTATAACTAGCACAAAAGTAACATTCAGTGGTGTAGGGCGGAATGGTGTGTGTTACGTAAGCCCAACAGTCCAGCAGTCGGTTAAGCACGTTTCGGGGAAAAATCGAACTTGCTAAGTGTATGAACAAAATTCGTAACTTGACCTTGGTCACTTTACTGCGATTTCATCTGTGCCTGTCGGCGTCCTGTTACCGGATGTTAAATGTAACTTGTAGTGCTTCTTCTGTCAATTATATTTAGCCTAACCGTTACAGTCGTGCCACTCTGCTGTTGAAAAGGAAATCTTTTAAGGGTATATTGTTTTATCAAGGGCTTTGTTCTTCCTTTGCATTTTGAGCGCGTAGAGTCGTGCTGTATTTTGGCACAGTTTACTGCGAAACATTAAATATACCGGTATCTGAGAAATGTTAAGAGATTAGTGCGCGACAGCGATGTCAAGAACAAACGGATTACCCCTATTTCTGATAAAATAGATAGGCTTATAATTTTATTTATCCAGCATCATGTACGAAATAATATATACCTTGCAAATAGGTAAATTTTACTCAGGCCGACAAATAAAAAAGCAAATAAGATACAAAAGATGAAAAACAATATGTAACACACGCAAACATAAACAAACCACAGAACAAAAATAGTGGCTTTACAAATTTAACAATTACGTTATCTTCTGCTCCTCCCGTCTTTGTAATTTATTGTGTGTAGTTTTTGTAGAAAAGTTCATTTTGTTTTTGACTGAATAGAAAGCTGATTAAATAAAAGAATAGCCCTGTAAAAGTGACAATTCTAACAGGTTCTAAAATAACAGATATCGATTTCTCATAGTAATGTAATTAATGTAATTTTCCTTCCTTAGTCTGTTGTCTGTTAAAGCTCTCAAATGGTTAGGCGAAGCCGTCTCTTTTTTTTTCATATCGGCCATCTAAGGACCACATGCCATTTTCAATTCTTTACTCTTTGTTCTTTTCTTTTTTTCCAATATTCTTTCATCATCTCACTGTGTCTCTTCTTCCTGTCTGCAGTCCACTTTGAACCTGCGTTTTTATCTCACCTACCCTCCATATTCAACACTTTTGCCCGAAAAACTTCTCTGTCTATTGCTTCTTCTGCGTGTATAGCCCTATTATTTTTTTTTAATCCTTTTGGACTTCTTTAATCCAACTTGATGTTGACTTTTTCCCCCACAGATATCTGAAGATTTGCTTTGTCAACCTATTGTCGTCCATTCTATATAAATCTCCAAAAATAATTGTTTTCTTTTTCTCATGGTTTCTGTTACATTTTATATACTTTGATATATTTCATCATTACTTCTTCATTTCCAACCTTCTGAAGTTTTTCGTGGGCCTAATATTTTCCTAATAATTCGTCTTCCAATATTTCTAGTTTGTCCAAATTAAAATTCAGTGCTAGGCATTCATTTGCATGTAGCCATTCTGGCTTCACTACTGTAATGCCTTATTTTCGCATTTTTAGATATGCACTTTTTATAGTAAATATCTTTAGTTATACCATATGCCCTTTCCATCTTATGAATCCTTTCTTCTATAGCAGATTTTTTCAAGCCATTCCCTTGAATTATCTGTCCTAGATACTTAAATTTTCGAACCCTCTCTATTCGACCAATATCTGTTACAAGGAATTTTGGCGCATTTTTAATGTTTGTGAGAAATTTAGTTTTTTCTGCAGAAATTCTTAAGCCTGTCTACTGGCTATGTCCTCTAAAAAATTAACTTGTGTTACTGCTGATGTAAGATGTTCAGAAAGTATAGCAAAGTCATCTGCGAATCCCAAACAGTTTATTTCAATACGTTTGTTCCTTCTTCCCAACGTAATTGGTGATATTTTGCATTCCTTTAATTTTTCATTCAAAATTCTCACTGTTTTCTCCAGGACACAGTTAAAAAGAATTGGGGATAAACCATCACTCTGTCTTACACCTGTAACGCCGTCTCTTTTTTTTACTACTCCTTCCGTTTTTAACTCAGTTCTTAAAGTTTACCGGCATAATTTCCAAATGTCAAATAAACAGTTTTATCGGCATTAAGCGTTAACTGATTTCCATGTAACGAGTTAAATATTAAAACCAAATATCTGTTTACCAGAATTCAGTTTCTTACCAAGTTTAACCCAATGATAATATCATTGTGTCATCAGAATACGATAAAATACACCAAGCGATAGTATATGAAAATGTTATTATATGTTAAAAATAGCAGTGGACTAAATATAGTGTCCTGAGGAGGAGCACCAATAGTTAACCTTACACGTGTTACATCAGGTTTTATCAATTTTGACTCCTTAAGATCTGCCGGTTAAATAATTTTTAAATAAACATAAAGCTGCATCTCGTATACCACAATTATATATTTTGTCCAGTAAAATTTTGTCATTAACATATCACAAGCGTTGGGCAAATATAATAAAACAACACGTACTGGAGCTCTTTTCTCTAGATTATTATAAAGATATTCAATAACATAGCCAAACTACTGTTAGTACTTTCCTCTTCCAAAATCCAGATTGCATATGTTATAAAAATTTATGTTCTAGTAGCCTGTCGTTGTATCACTGTAATCTTTTTTTTTTTTTGTAAACTCTAATGAGTGAAAAAGCATAACTTGTTAGTTTCCGTATAAGAGAAATGATGTATCTGTAGGAAGTTGCGTGGTCTCACACTGATTGCGCCTGGTTTAATCCCCAACCCAAATGTTTTCCACTTAATTGCGCACGCACGCGCACACACACACACACACACACACACACACACTATATTCAAATATAGAGCATTTGCTCTTTCTCGAAACGGCCAGTTTTTTCATGTCATTGACTATCTCTTCCGGGTTCAGTAACCTGGTGGGCGCATCATTTATTCCTGCAGAACTTCTCCGTTTTGCCTTCAACATGTTTCTTATGCTTCGTTCTTGTTGCTGCTGTTCACGTTTAAAGTTTCCTACTTGTTGTGGTGACGGTTGTGCGTTTTCTTTCTCCTCCTGGATGACATCAAAATAAGAATCAGCTCCATCACTGTCGTTCATCCTGTTATCTATAAAGTTCACAAATTTCGGGGCCTTATATTCGAAACCAGTAGTCATTTTTACAAGTAAATATTACGCTCTAACAACTACGCACTGTACAAAGTCTCTAAATAAAATTATTAGTTATACAAAGTCACATAAATTATAAAAATGAAGGATTTATTAACTGAAACACACAGCTCGTCAACGATGCCATAAGATTGTCGTTCCAATAGATTCCATAAAAATAGTACCAATAGTTAAGCCGGGCAGGGAGAACAGTACTGAAGTTTCGAAGTTTCGCCCTATCAGTTTATTGAATGTAGGAGCGAAAGTATTGGAAAAACTACTTATAAACAGAATTATGCACCACGTGTTTTCTAAAGATTTAATGCAGTCTAATCAGTATGGATTTACACCCCAGAAAAGTACAGTGGATGCAGCTATGGGAGTTAAGGAATTTGTTGAAAGATGTTTGGTAGATAAAGGGGTTGTTATTCTCGTTAGTCTTGATGTCCAGGGCGCGATGCAGCGTGGTGGCCGTGTATTTTGAATACTCTTAAATAATTCGAGTGTCCTAGGAACTTGTATTGTCTCTCACAAAGTTACTTTGGTGGACGAACGGCAATTCTATGTACTCACTATACATCAATGGAGAGGGATGTCAGTAAAGGTTGTCCTCAGGGATCTTGTTGTGGGCCAGGATTTTGGAACATACAGTATAACTCGTTGCTCAATTTAGACTTCACTAAACATACAAAAGTTATAGCTTTTGCAGATGATTTAATTGTGTTAACAAGTGGAAAATCTCTCTTAGAAGCTGAAAATTATGCCAATTTAGAGATGGTCAAAATTTCAAAGTGGGCTACAAATAACAAAGTTTCTTTTAATGAACAAAAAAAAATACTCTTGATTTCTCGTAAAAGACTTCAGAATTAAGCATTTACCTTAATTCTAAAAAACGTCAACAAGTTAATAAGTTAAAATATTTGGGTTTCATTATTAACATAAAATTCAATTTTAATGAGCATATCCAGTATGTGGTCGAGAGGTGTACAAAACTGATTCATATGCTATCAAGATCTGCAAAATTAAACTGGGGGTGGGGACATGAGGCACTTAAAACAATATATAAGGGGGCAATTCTCCCCCTTTTATCATATGGAACACCCGTATGGATAGACGCATTAGAAAGGAAAAGTAACCAGATGAAGTTCAAAAGAGTGCAACGCCTCATCAATATTAAAATTGCGAAGACTTTTCGTACAGTGTCGCATGAAGCTCTGTGCATTTTGACAGGACTGACTCCAATAATAATAAAGTTGAGAGAGATCGTTAGTGCTTACAGAGTTGCTAGAGGTTGTGATGGTGCTAATATTTTGATGGACACAGTAATTCCGGCATATATAGTATAACGTTGCAGAACTCAGACCCTATAGGGGATCCACAAATATTATATAGCTGAAGAAAAGTAAACTAATTTAAAAAAAAGAATAATAATGATCAAAAATATAAAATGGTATTGGGAGAATGAAAAGAAAACTAGTAGACAAACAATAATAAATAAGTGAATAGACTAGACTGACAGACAAATGACTATGACCCAACCCCAGTGATTGGCCAGATGAAGACTTTAAATTAACAAATGTAAACTAATAAAAAACACAAATAGTATATCAAATTTCGTAACGAGTATTATATAAGTTATGTATAAGGAAGTACACTACCAATAATAAACAAGTAAACCAATTGTTAGTATATTATGTGTGTTTTTAATAACCTTATTGAGATATAAAAAGTAAACATAAAATGTTAAAAAACTGACTTTACAATTATGTTGTAAAAAAAAAAAAATAATAACCATGAGTGAGAGGTAGGTAGGAAGTGTTAATAATAAGCAGTGAAAGTGATAAAGAGAATAAGAAGGAGTTAAGATAAACAATTAATAATCTTAATAAAAGAAATGAACAATGGTAAGAAAACAGAAACAATAATCAAAATGTTGATAGACAACCAATTTCATTGTGTTAGCAATTAAGCAACAAAGTAGTTATTAGTTTATTTAAAAGAGTTGTGTTTTATAAGAAGGAATATGGCTGGATCATGAACAGACCATAAACCAATTTTAATGTTATATGTTATCATAGTAGGATTAAGCGATAAAAAAGTGTGTAAGATATAGTAGTAGGTATAAGCAAGCAATTGTATAAATTTAACAATTCCAATATTACTCATCATAGTAAAGATAGAAAAAAAAATATTAGACAAGGAGTGATTTTGTAAAATTATAATAACTTTCATTTATTGTAAAACAGCCCAAAGTAATTCAAAAGTAAACAAGTACTAAGTGACAGTAAGCAGAACATATGAAAGTAATAAATAATGTTTAAATTGTGTAAAATAAGAAATTCTAGATAGTTACAGCTTAGGCCTATAAAATGCCTAACTGTCAAAATTCAGAAAAAACAATTGTAAGCAATTAACCACTGTATTTGAAAATTAAGACCATGTAACTTATTTATTTCAATTAGCTAACCATAATAGTATGTCAGAAAAAGACTAAACAGAAAAAATAAGTGAAATATGTAATAACATAACATTAGCAAATTTGTCAAAACATTAATACATGACCAAGCCCAGCTTTATGGGATACCAAATTAATCTTTGAAAGAAAATAGAGACATTTATGTTAATATCTCACACATTGGGAATAACACCAAGGAATAATAGCAATTATAAAATATTTATTCATGTTGAACAAAAACCCAGGATTTATAACAATGGGTACAAATGTTTACCACCATTAAGGTAGGAGATGGTTACCATAACGACGAAACTTTATTATATAGAAAACCGTTATAAAACGAAGAGTCCATTATTAACGACCAAGAGAGACAGATGCCAAACTGAATTCGACTCAATTAAAGTTAAAAAAGAGAGAAATGCAATCAAGATTAAAATAATATGAACTCAAGAAGTTGAACCTAGATCCATTAAACCCAGGATGAAACTAGACCAAGAGAGACAGATGCCAAACTGAATTCGACTCAATTAAAGTTAAAAAAGAGAGAAATGCAATCAAGATTAAAATAATATGAACTCAAGAAGTTGAACCTAGATCCATTAAACCCAGGATGAAACTAGAAAACAAATTTCAATAATTAAAATTAATAAAAACTTGGAATAATTAAAATAGAAATCTTAAAAAGGAGGAAAACCAAATAATGAAGAATTAATTAATGTATCAACACAATCTGGAAGAAATACCTGTGACTCATCACAAGAAACGACAAGGTTTTGTTAAGTATAAATGAATTATCAGTAATTGCGGACTAAACTAGTTAACTTTTTCACAACACAATAACTCTCACTCCGAACTTTGTATCCTAAATTCTTTCAAGGATTAATCGAAAACATTTATTATAACTGTATGTAAACTACAGCTTAACCTATGTGCGAGACCTAAAAGGTTGACACACTTTTTAACACTAAGAACCGAATTGTATGTAACCTTCATAGTATTTAAGTAACATTGATGTAAGGTTGTGTATGTGTACTTTAATAACATCTTGTTTAATTTTTCGTAATCAAAAGAACTCACTGACTGAATGAATTGTATAAATAATTAATGCCAGCGTCCATGCTGATTTCGTTAAACTGTTCAGTCAACATAGCCGACCCCTGAGGTATAATTTATTTATAGCCGGAACAAACTTTTTTATAATAACATCTTTTGTATTTAAATGATAAATGATTAGCGAATCTGGATACTAATAAATTAGTACTGAAGATTAATAACCGTCCTTTGTTTTACTTTATATATATTGTAATATTTGTGTACTTCAGCAGTGAAGACAATTCTTTACCAGAATTACAGGTTGGCAACACGACGGGCGATACGCGAGATTTGAATTCCCGCCAGTCCGTGTGAGTAAATTGAAATTACTATCATCGAAAGGAAGACGACGCAATTATAACTTTTTAATTGTTTTTCTTTGTAAAACAATTTGGCGCCTATCGGGAAATAAGTACATCAATTAAGGACATGTAATGAGAAGAACGAGAAAGATTCGGTACTGGTTATTAGCGCGTTCGCGATCTTCATCGTCAGCGATAGATATGTTATAAATTGACGACAACGTAATAAGACTTTTAGAGTACGTATCGAGTCTCATTGTTAAAAATTGACGCCAACGACACTTGGGGCTTTTATAAGGGAGACCATCAAGTTTTATTACAAATTGGCAACAACAACGTGTGACTTAAAGAAACAGAATACGACTTAAGAGTATTACAGTAGTTATTATAAACTCGAGCCATGAAAGTAAAGTATACACAGTACAAGCATATACAGATGGCAGTAAGCACAACAATGGGGTTGGGTCATGTATAGCCTTGTTTGTTAATGGTGAGCTCAAATATGAGATGCAGTATAAGTTGGGTGTTGGGTGTTCTAATAATCAGGCTGAGCAATTGGCAGTCTTGAAGGCACTGGAAAAGATAGCTGAATTAAATTATATTATAATAATTTCAGAGCGGCAGCTGTTTACACCGACAGCAGAGTAACTCTGGACTCACTTAGGAGCTCGAGGAATCATAACTACTTGATAGAAGAAATAAGGAATAAGTTAAGAAGTTTAAAGGCGGACAACTGGTCAGTTGATTTTGGTTGGGTTAGGGCACATGTGGGTATTTATGGTAATGAACTGGCTGACAATGTGGCTAAAGAAGCTGCGTCTAGTAGCAGTATGGTGTACTATGAACGAATACCAAAAAGTGCAATGATTAACAAATTCCATGAGGTGAGCCTAATGGAGTGGCAAAGTGAGTGGGAACAAACATCAAATGGAATGCTGACTAAGTTATTTTTCCCTAGTGTGAAGCACAGACTGTCCTCAAGGTTTGCACTGTCTCCTAATTTTACCACAATGGTGACTGGTCATGGAAGGCTTGGAGCCTACTACTATCGTTTCAAAATAAAAGATGATCCAATATGTGTCTGTAACAACGGTGACCAAACAGTGGAACATTTGTTATATGAGTGCAATATGTTGAATGAAGAAAGACGGGTTTTCAAAAATAGTGTATTAAGGAGTGGTGGACGATGGCCTCCAAATAGAAGTGAATTGACTTCAAAATATTTTAGACAGTTTATTAAATATGTTAATAACATTGATTTTGATTCTTTGTAGTGTTTATTGTTATTGTGCTTGTCAATCTATTTTGAATTTTTGTATGCGTTTATTATTATGAATTAACTTACATATTGGTTGAACAGCTTCATCTTGCATACATACATACATGCAGTTTTAACATGTTAATAATGTAGTACTAATTCATTGTATCATTGTAATTGATTGATTTTTATTTATCTTGTTTATTTTGAATCTTTGTAATTGTTGTTTTGTTGTTGTAATAATGGAGTCGTCTTTATATGTATTGAGAATTAGCTTGTAATAAGTTTATATATAGCATGTAGTATTACTTTATTTGTAATGGAGCATGCTGGAAAAAAGCGTACATCCGCGCGCGTACAGGACGCTCTCTCTCTCTCTCTCTCTCTCTCTCTCTCTCTCTCTCTCTCTCTCTCTCTCTCTCTTTTAATATAATTAGATAATATAATAATAATATTGCTCATAATAATAATAGACTATAATTAGGAAAGCAAAGACTAAAAGTGAAAGCAAACAATAATATTAAAGAGAGAATACAAAATGAATAAAAGTAAACAACTAATAAAAACCAATAAACAATAAAAATTTAAAATGCATTCAGTCTTGAACAACTAAAGGCTTTTAACTAGTTTAAGGGGCTTAATAAAGGCTCTAAACCCACTTGGGTAATTCTTGTGGCGCGGTAATTTTCTTTCCATATACTGTACTGCACTCAGGTTACCTTTCCAGTTGTACCGGCCGTATTCAGGGTTATCTCTGATCGCGTCTTGTTTTTCCTGACCCCAATACTTCTGCGTGATTACCTCTTTGAACTCGTCGAAGTTGGTGATCTGATCTCGAATCACTCTCCACCAGATTGCTGCGTCCGCCTCCAAGTGACGTCCGATCCATTTAACGTTGTTACCTGGGTAGTATACGAGTTCTTCTTAATTCCGATAATTCTCTCAGGAACTCCATCGGATATCCGTCCGTGCCATTGTACTTGAGTTCGCGGTCATTCGGTCCACTCATCCTTGTAGCTGGTCCGACTTCCACTTCCTCTAATCGGCGTTGTAATCTCTCTTGGCCTTCCTTGATTTTCGTCATATGACCCTTTAATTCAACAATTCTTTAACTGTTTCATCGTCGGTAACTTCTATTCTCTGTTCAGCCGTTCGCTGTCTGTTGTCTACTTCAACGATCTTTTGTTTTAGTGTGTTGACCGTCTCTCCTTGTTCTTGTTGTTGCTGTTTCATATCATTCTGCATGTCCCTTCTTAATTGTTCATGCTTGTTGTTGGTGTCGTGTATATGAGTGTCTAATTTATTGTTCATTTTGTCTAATGTCGTTTGCGTATTTTTTCTTATTTCACTTATCTTCTCTCCCGTCCGACTCTCTTGGTCACTTAATTTTGTATCAAATTCTTCTCCAGCTTTTCGTATTTCTTCGGTGTTGTCCGCTATTAATTTTCTAATTTCTCTTCCTTGTTCTTCAAATAACTTCTCAAATTTCTTACTTTGTTCTTTAATTTCTTTACTCTGTTTTTCGAGTTTCTCTTTAATTTTCTTTGTTCGTTCTAGGTTTTGCTTATTTTGTTGTTGTAGTAACTGATATATTACATTTAAGTCAACCGTGACGGGCATTTCTGACTGTTCCCCCGCTCTGGTCGTTTCGCTCGTGGTCTCCGCTTCCGTTTCGACGTCGAAGATATTGGTTATTTACGTCGAATTCTTCCGACCCCGTATCACTATTTTCTTTTGCTAGTTCGGCCATTTTTCCGGCTCGACTTCTCGTTAACATACGCGGGACTTAATTTATTTCTTACACTAGTTACTATATCTAAATTACTTAATCGCTCATTCGTGCCCTATTACCTAAGCTTCTAGGCGTATTTTATGCCTAAGCCCCGAGTTGGGCGCAATATTATAACAGTACGTGCAACTGGCCGAGTTTTGTACGACCAATTACACTAAAGAATACCTCAGGGACATTTGTTAATTAATGGTTATAAAATTATGAAACATTTGTATATAAATATCTATGTTTTATCGGCCCTTAAGTTGGTGTGTCAAAGACAATTACTAATTTAACTTCTCAACACCATAATTATGACATTATATTTGAGTTATATCAGTAATTATATTTGCGTCTGGAAATTAATTAATGAAATTAATTTAACTCAAGTTTGTTTAAATGCTCATTTAATATGTACGATTCTCTCTTTCATGATTTTAACACTTTAACATACACAGTTATATAATTACTCATACTACAAAAGACATACATCAATAAAACAAATCTTAATATATAACATCTTAACATATCCTATAACACAGTTTTTATTATTCCGAAAGAAAAGAGAATGCGTTTGTTTAAGTTTTCTAAAACTTATTGTCGTGTAAGACTTAGATATCTTTATGAATGCTCTAGGTAATTTTAATTACCTCAAATATTTTAATAAAATTTTATTTTTCATATTAGCGTGTGGTTCTTTGAATAGTGTGGCCGAATGAGCTTTCTAGAAATATAAATAATGTACAGTTACATTACTTGTTTGGTGACCTCGTATAGAATTCCTCCTCCCATGACTGTAGCACTAATTCACACTCACTATAATTATCACTTCTGCACCAGCACTTGATCTTATCTCGTGAAGGCAATAACTTTTGCTTTCACGCCACCATATTCACTGTATCACTGTTGTCACAAATTAATAAGACCATCTTGATACATAACACCTGATTCCAATACTTTGTATCATAGTAACGCTTTGAGTATATGATACAACATGAAGATTGAGTAAACTGAAAAAAATACTGCGTGATATACTGAGTTACTGAACTTATTTAGATACTGATATTATGAGATACTGATAGTATGAGACTGCGATACTGAGATACTGATATTATGAGATACTGCGATACTGAAATACTGATATTATGAGATACTGATATTATGAGATACTGCGATACTGAGAGCGCGAAAGTCTCCCAATATGTAGTCTCTGTACCTTCCACCACCAAAAACTCCAACGTCTACCGCCAAAATCCCCTCTTTAGGCAAAACTTAGCTTCGATTGGTATGTACAACCCTCTCTCTTCCTAAATTTTCCATCTAACTCTCTATTTCCATAGAATATAACTCCCACATTTTATAACGCAGCCTGTCATTGGGCCAAACGTGCCCCTCCTCATCGAACTGGTCCATTTCGCCAGTCGCCTTCTTCCTTCCATCCAGCACCCACGACAAAGTACTAAATTTTCCGTTGGCACGTGTTCAAGCCTACCCCTCAAGCCCCTTGTCAAACTACCTGATATTTATGATCTTACTACTTACACTACAATACTAACTATAATAAATATTCTAGAACAAGGGCTGTCACGTATCTTCGCTCCTCGCATTGTACAAGTGTGTTAATTGGTTTCCCTGTGGTGAAGCATTGTCTCTTTCAACTCTATCGTCACATCACAGAATCTGTACCAAATCGAATTGCGTTTTGTACTCGACGTGGACTTTTTAGTCGCCAGCACTATCACACCCTCTAAAACAACAATATGCTTTTCAAGGAAACTCTCGTTTACCCCAATCACCCTTCAAACGCTTTCTCCCTTTTTTTTGACATTACTTATTTAAACAATACAAGTACTTTTATCTAGTCGAGAATAGTATTCCCACCCATGTGCGATACATTATATACCCCAACATATTTCTGCGTTAACAACGACTGACGGTTTTTGTTTTGTAGCACTGCATGCTGCCCATATTTTCTTAATTTGTAAGCGGAATCATGCTGTTTTTAAACTGTCGTACGCTTACGCTTTTAACAACATAATTACGCTTTTAAAATTACGATTTTACGCCTTCACATCTTTGTGAAGTTTCACACGCCCTTTGAAATGACACGTGTCTTGTAACAGATTTATGGTTGTAGGGTTTCACATATCTTGTTTTTATATATCTTGTTTTTCGATCGCTATAACCGTCTAATTTATAACGGAGTTGCAATCTACCAGGGACCTTGTAGTGCGTAGTAGGTCTATAGCATAGTCCACTACCCAAGCATACGGGATTCTAGCATTATATTCACAAGACAACAAACAAGGTTTTTATGACAATGTCTCGTTTCTTTCGTCTTTTCTGATATTTATTCGGTTTTCGGAGATATTTCAGATTTATTCAATCGGTACGTAAAAATTTACTCATAATTTTGTATTCTTTTGTACTGAATTTGTATTTGATCACGAGCAACCAACAAACGTTAGTTATACGCACGTCGTAACTTAAAGAAAAGCTTATAGGCCTACTAGTACTGTGTCTAACAAGCCCGGCGCGTGTGCGAACGCACCCAGGCGTGCAGGGTTATGAGAAGAATTGACGTTTCTGTTTAACAGACCACAAGTGCAGTCAATGTCATTAGTCATTAGAGTGGTAGAGGATTCTCCTCGTGTTGCGGTTGGCTGGTTAGGAATAGTAACGTAGTTTTCTTTCTGAATGAAAAACTATTTGCAATAGCGAAGTAGCGGCACTGTGGTCAGTATTTCAGGTGTAATTCGGCTAATAAAAAGCGAGATGAAATGGTTTCATCGAATATTGAAATAGTTTACTGGAGTTGGCCTCATTGTTTTGTGGATAGAGAAACATGCTAAAGGCTCTTGGTCTACATCATGTAAACTGCGCATTTTAGTATAGCGTTCATCAGTTGTATGCCAAATAAATCATACAACTTTTCGCCCATTATTTTGACGATATGTTGTGCAGTTAGAAGAGTTTTTCTTTCTTTTTTTTTATAACAACATCGCTTTTAGACTTACCCAGAGTAAATTGTATGTAGAATTTAACGCTATATAACTCTTCATAAAAAGCTTCGGTTAGGGTGTCTTCACTGGCATTGTTATTCTAGGCTGCTCTTCGTACCGTCACGTAGGTTGAACAGAGACCACTTTCTGGTCACTCTCACTTAAGTGGTACCGAAAGTTACACGGCACGAGACGCTACCAAGTCAAAAGTAGTAAAACAGATAACAAACAGTTGGACCAAGCATACATAAGTCTCAAGAATTAAACAGTTGTAAAGCGGACAATAGTTATTAGTTTTTATTATTACGGAAACAATAAATTCAAAAAATCTGTAACTAATGCATAGGTCTTTTTAGTTAAAAATATAACCATAATGCCTAAATGACAAATAATTCTGTTCTATCTTTTAAGTTCATGTATGTTTCTGTAGATATCTATAAGCCTATATCCATTACATTTCACAAATATACCTAAATGATAATAATACTAAAAAGTTATTCTTTCAGACAAACGTTTTGAAGGCAGACTAAAATTTGCCAGAAATCAATTTTGCCAAATTATTAAAGATATCGAATTTGTGATTTTGAATAATGTTCGTCATAATTTGATTACCCCACATAGACCTACAATTTTTCCAAACTTTGACCTCCACTTTTACCCCGTAGTGCTACAAAATGTAAGACATTTTCAGAGTAAGCACTACGTTCGGATCTGGGTTAGAGTCTCTTTAGTCAGATACCTGGTATGGATTAAAATTTTTTCCCTTGTTTTATCTCTTTTTTTGCCCTTGTGTCATAAAATTCAGATTTTGGTTAAAATTCTCTAATTTATTACCCCCACATGGATTTTGCGATTTTTTCAAAATTATGGCCTCTGACATTATTGCGTTTCGCCCCTCTAATATGAAAAACAATAGGGCTTTGTGGGATAACAGTAACACACGCCAGCCAAGTTTTCCGAAAATGGGATGATGCATTCAAAAGTTATCGTGGGACGTACCACAAATAGATAGACTGACAATGCTAAAACGGTCAAGGTAAAGATGAGAACTCGCTTCGCACGGTCAGTAACGGAATTAACCAAATCGGGAACCCAACACTCTTCGGTGGCAGAGTGTACTTTAATTATTTTCCAATTCCGTATTGTTGCCGTTCCCTTTACGGGCCAGACATTCTCCTTTCATTCTAATAAAACTACAGTTATGTCTAATGTCAGTTTTTGTGAAAATAATGCTGTTTCTTTATTTTCTCTTTAGTTTGTTTTAATCTGTGTAAACCTGTACTGTGAAGTTGATTTATTTAGTTGATAGATGATTTTTTTTCTTGGCTTTGGTTTACAAGTAAGCAGAATTCTGGGAAGCATGAATCATTGTCTGTCATTCTCATATCGTCTACAGAGTTGTATTTGATTCCTTTATTTTTTTCTGTTAGACGACAGTCATTTCTATTGTCTGTTTTTCAAAAGAACGTTCGTTAATCTAATTTTCAGGACCGTTTCCCAGTACTATTTTAGGCTTGTTTGTGCACTTTTCTCGTGGCTTATTAGCAATGTTACTCATTAGTAATGAAGCAAGTAATGTTACTCATTTTGCTTCAGTGGGGTTATCCTACTCATGAACATACGAGGGTCAGTTGAAAAGTTTGCGGTGCGGTACCTGTAGCTTAGCGGTAGAACTAAAAGTTTTCGTGTGCTGCAAGATTTGTATTTTATGTGAACTCCTGTTAATTTACAAATCTATCTGTCATTTATTCATTGTTCAGAAGCTGTTTAAAATTGACGTGTCATGCGTGTTTTGAAAAACGGACAAAATCAAACATCGTGATGTGATTCTTTGTTAAAAATTGTTTAGCGCGAACGGAAATTCAGAACGAAATTGTAAATGTGTCAGGAGATGCCGCGACTTCAAAACCAGCGGTTTGTAAGTAGGCACTTGAGTTTAAACGTGGTCGTACGAGCATTGAAGATTATCTTCTCCCCGCACTGGACGTCCAAAAAATGCAACACCAGATGCGGTAGCCATCTTGCACAACACTTTTTCGCACCAAGTTCTTGAGTTAAAGTACGATGCGCACGCTCATATGAGATATCTATGATTTCAGCAACGTCATCCACTTCTCAATCTGCGGTTTTCCAACACACTATGACATTTTTTCAATAATGTCATTTTTTGTTGCACATTTTGGACGTCCACTGCTTGTACATCGTCTTCAGTGCTTGTACGACCACGTTTAAACTCGAGTGTGCCCTCTTAAGGCGTTGTTTCTGAAGGCGTAGCATCTCCTAATGCATTTACAAATTCGGTTTGACTTTCCATTGGCGCTAAAACGTTTTTAACAGAGAATTCATCACAACAAGATGTTTGATTAACACGCGTGACAGGAAAATTTCAAACAGCTGGTAAAAATTGAATAAATTGTCAGATATATCTGGAAATTAATAGGTGTTCACGCGAAATATACATCTTGCAGCACACGAAAGATTTCAGTTGTACCACCGAGCTATAGATGTCGCTCCGCGAACTATTCAACTGACCCTCGTAAGCGTATCATGAAAAATAAAGCAGCCAACGTGTTATAGTAAGTTACTTGCTAAATCCGCGTCAATTCCATCTGCATAAAACTTTTTAATTAAAAATGACACATTTATAAACAAGGGAATACAACAAATTATTACTTATTTGCATATGTATACGTATCCTCATTTTATTTTATCTTTTTTTCCGAACTCTTCGCTTTGAGATAAGTTTTAGATTTCGTAGTTTACGACCCAAACAATTGTCGTACTTATAACAAAACATTTGTTTGATTGTGGAAAATCGTTATCGTAATAATTCTTTTGTACCCGTTATTAGGTTGTACAAATATATTTATTTATTTTGTTTTATTCGTTACATGTTATTTAGGCAGATAGCAAAATGATGCTTCATATAAAAATTATTATGTTTGCTAAACTGCGAAAGGGGTAAAAGTGTATGTTTCCTGTATGTGTCTTTTACAGGATGTCGGAAAAAAAAGAACATACTTTTAGTGGCAATCGTGCCCCTGTGTACAGGGGTAGGAGAGAATAAAATAAACGGAAGGCGGACAGGGAGACCGCACGTGTTTGTGACGGGAGAGTGATATTGAGGAAGATGGAGCGACGTAGATAAGGGGCTCAAAGGGATTTCATAATCTAACAGGAAATTACACTTCAAAACGTTTCATAGACTGGAAGATTTAAAAGTAAACCCATAAACCATTAAAAGAGGTATCATAAGAAGACAGATGTTGTCTTTCTTAGGCAGGTAGTTATATTTCATATATTGCTTTGGGTTTTGAAATATGTATTAATAACACCCATTGATGTACGATGTAGTGCCGGCTTTGTTTTTTTTTTTTCGGAAATATAAACGATTTTTCTCACCTCGAGGTCAATGACCGCAACGATTTAAAAAAAATCATTTCGTTCTCATCAGTTCGCACTTTTGAGACTTCCATCTCATTACGCTTTCCTTTACAGCATTTTTATTCATTTTTAATGATAAAGAAATAAATTAGATAATTATGCTAGAAATGTGTACGCTAATAGACTATACAAGGGCGGCTCGTATAGGCGTATCGCATCGTCTCGTATAGTGTAGGCCTACTCATTTTGGTTAAAATAAATTTGAACGAGGTAACAGTTTTCAACTGATGACTTGCAATTTTCTAGTAATCATGTCACAGAGATTCAGTCACACTAATGAATTTTATTTAATTTTTAAGAGGACATGTTTTTCCGTTTCAAAATTCAATTACTTTCTCAAAATACTCTATGAGTACTCTGCGCCAATAAAAATATGGTGAAAAAAGATAATGAACTTTCGGTCTGAAGCATATGTTTGATAATACAGAATGTTTTTATCGTGTTTTTTAAGTACTTCGCAACCCACAGTTTCTGCGGAAGAGCTGTTTCCGTCTTGATATCCTCGACGTATTCGGGACTTGCCTAGAAAGTCGGATAAATTCGCTAAGATGAACACACCAAAATATTCACAGTAATCATACGGAAGAGTTGTGGTGTGATAAAATCAGTGTATAACACTTTCATTACTTATTTTTTCGTTAACATTTTTATTATTTTTATTAATGCATATTAATTACTATGCTTGCCTTCCACCACGTAGCGTTCACTGCAGAGGTTGTTACAGTTTTCATTTTATGCTTTAAAGTGTTTCAAAATCCCTTTCACGCTTATTGTAAGCGTAGCATAAACAACGAAAGATTTTTACTATAACACTTTTTTGCCTCGAGGATCTTAAGCAGCGCTTTTTACACAACTTATGTTACTGCACACAAGGACGTGTTTCCACAAGAAAACGTAACCTCGTTAATCTGGTTCGACTCTGCCCAATACTTGGTCTGTGATATCTGAGACTCGCATAATTCCACGATTCCACGATACAATGTTGCCCAGTTGCAGTCCTAGTACCAGCATTCGCTCTCTACTAGCAAAGTAACTGAATTTTCATTCGCGTTTCTTTTAAAACTATAAAACGTAAGTCCTTCCCTATTTAAGTTGGTTCACTGGTTTCCTTATTTTATTTTGTTTTTTACAAGTTGTGAAATGTTGTCACGGTAACGTAGAATATTTTATAAGACGACTAATTACAACGAAGCGGATTGTGGTTTGCGTGACGTGATGATTAATCAAATTAATAGGGTATATTAATTGTTAATTAGCTGTTGCTAGTAGGCCTAAACTTAGGAGAACGTATGGTGAGATGTCTGCTACCGTCGTGTGTCCATTACGTGATGTTTCGATTAGGCCCTGTGCTGGTAATATTAAATTGTCCAACTTTAGGTACATTTCCTCTTAAACCTGATGAGATAGTCTTGATTTTTTTTTAGATTTTGTTATGTACATGTTTTATGTGCACTGAAGCAGAATTATGTAATTTCTGTGTCCACAACAAGATGTACATTTATTGTAATTGTATAACCTTTTTCTCGGAAAATTAATAAATATTAATTTTTACAGCACCCAATTAGTGGTACAATCCTGCTCCAATAGGTAGACAATGGTCCACTGAGTGCTGTGACGACGAATACGGCATTATCACAGTATTCACGATTACAGGTAAACGGGGCATTTTGACGGTACTACACACAGTTCAATGGCTGTGCGGGACGAAGGGCTTGCCCGTCGCCCGCTCGTATACTACGTTCCGAGCTTCAGAAAGAGCTCCTGCCGTAGAGACTACTGATGGTCTGGATTTAGGGTGTGGCCTGCTACCGGCCGTGGGTTGTCAATTAATTACTTCATTGAGGGTGAGTGTTCGCCGAGGCCGGGTCCAATTTTCTCCTGGCACAGATTGGTAGCGACGAAGGCGCTAATGAGATGGTTGCCCTGGAATCGGGCGGAGCGACGATAGAATTTACGGGACAGTGTCCGTATAGTGGCGTCCAGGGAACGGACACGCAGGGAGTCACGGATCGTTTTGTTTGATGTCAGGTAATGGGCTTTGCATGCCCAGCGCAATCCTCGGTCAAGGAGAGACTGAAGCTTTCGCTTGTGGGTCTTGGCCAAGTAGCCCCAAACGGGCATCGCGTAGGTAACCATCGGCGCCACATAAGTGGAGGCGATAAGCTTCCCTAGGCGGCGGGTCATGGCGTTGCTGCACAATATGGATCTGAGTTGACAGAGACGATGGGCGGTCTTTCGGGGAACTTGCGCAGAATGTGTCCGCCAGGTGAGACGTCGGTCGAGGTGAACCCCGAGGTACTTGACCTCTCGAGACCAGGGCAACAGTGTATCGCCTACGTAAAGTCTGTCAGGGAGCCTAAAGCGTCTGGAGAAGACTACTTCTGTGCTCTTGGCCGCGTTGATGGCAACTCTCCATTTCTCTGCCCACTCAACGTATTCGTCCAATTGTTCCTGGAGACGGTACTACGCAAAAGGTGATGTCCTCGAGTGTGCAGTATGGAGTGTGCACTGTAATTAGTTTATACCAGCAGTTTCACACATCCCGCGACTTGTTGACCTTTGATGTTGATTAGCGCTGCCAACCTATTGTCATGTTTACATCAAAGTGGTGATAGATTCCAGCGGCATTGTTCTGCAACATATACTGTTCCGCCTTAATTGAAGGTACAGAGAGCTGTTTGTACACCTTTCATCGCGGAGTACTCTTCACTGAAAATAATTTTTTTCAAGTCTTCAAGACACCGACAACTAGTCATTGTCGTTGATAAAATCTGACACACTAAATATAGTTTTCCTCCTTGTATTAAAAATGTCTTTCAGTACCACCTGTATTTCTTCATCCACTTTGATGTGATGCGTGAGGAGTAACAGTGTAAGGCGGGGGTTCCAAAATTACAGTCCGCGGAACCCCCGAAAAAATTCCGCGAATCCCTCAGTACTGAAATACAACAAACACTAAATATTGTGCAAATTCTTACGTTTTAAAATCTAGTTAATATATTAAAATTTTAACGTACAAAATTGTAATATTAATTATCTCAGTATAGTTTAATGTTAACAATAAAACTGGTTCTAAGGATTACCACTGGAGTGTTTGGTTTAGTGTCCAATAATTTCAACATTAAGTCACTTTCAACATCAAGGTAGTTTTTTACGTAACCCGGTTTCGTATAAATAAGTAATGGGAAACGTAGTCATAGTCAATCATTACATGTAAATATACAGAAAAAACTCTAATTACAATTTTAAAAACTGTAATTTAAGTGACCTGTCACTTATACTTCGTGTAGAACCAGCTACCTCTAATATTTTATGCTTGTTATGTAACTTCATGAAAATTAACGTTCCAGGTTCTGTGACAGTGGAATAGCTGCAGAAAATCGCGGCTGTATTGTTGTTTGTGAAGTCAGCCTTAATTTTTGTTCAAAGTGAAAGTGTCCCACTTATAGCGTTTGGTTCGGAAAACGGTTTCCGCTTCACAAAGTATGCGTTGTGAGCCAACGTTTTCAGTAGCGACGTACGTCGTCTATAAGAAATGATAATTCTTTGGCATCCTACTAATATTTCTGTTAGCTTTATTTTATTTTGCAACCTGTTACATACGCGATTAGTACTATTAAACGAAACTTAAGCTAGTGAAACGAAAGCACATACTATCATGTGGAGGGTACTCATCTCTTGCTCTAATCTACAATAAAGTATAAAGAGCAATCTGTTTGGTTTGGCCGTTTGTCTGAGGCGTTTTAATCGTCCGCTGTGCCCTGCGTTATCCAGCACCTTTCTTGTCAGTTCGTTAGGGGGCGCTGTTCGTTTTTTTCTATACCTCGTGTTTTAACTTCGTCTCGAACAGAAGGCACCTTGAAGTGCTGTAGCCTATATGACGTTTTTTGAAATGTACCACAGAACCATTGCCATTGACCATGTTCTGGAAGCGCTGCAGGATCTCGATGTTTGTGGATCTACTTGTTGTCCCCCGTAGCTGAATGCTATTTGTCTAGCATACTTAATCGGTTTAAGAATTATCTTGTGGATGAGGTGTTTATTCTCGAGGGTCATCTGCGACCGCCTTCCGACGAACCAATACGCATATTTAGAAACAGATAGTAGAAATGTGGCAGAAGTTTGTTCATTGTAGCACAGTAAGTCCATATGGCGCAGGCGTATCAAAGGCCTTATTTATGTCAAAAAATGCTGCAGAACAGTATCTTCTATTTTCGAAGTCACTGTTAACTTTCTTAATTATGCGGTTTATTTGTTCTTCAGTACCAGATTCTACAGAAATTAAGTTATTGAAAAAATGTAGGCTATCGCTAAATGTGGAAGTGTAAACATTCGTATGACGAATTCACCCTGCACGCTGTGCAACATTCGTGCAGCGAATTCGTATCTTAACATATGTATTTTATAGCACAATGAAGCATATTGAAACTGTCCGGCGCGTAAGGCCAAGATGAATCTGGGCTTCGTCTTCATCTATTTCTGTCCTGTATACCTATCTTAAGTTTCTGACTACTCTCCATATCGTACAACCACCGTTTCCTTGACTTTCTTTTGGAAGCATAAAACAGTTCCATATTAGGACTGATAATAAACTAAGATAATTAAGCATAACTGAAGCTAACTGAAAAACTAGACTTACACTTTGAACGATATGGATATTTGTTAAGCTCAGATGCTCCGAAATACAGGATTTTCTTGATTTATAAATTTACGAAGCGACACAAAGACATTCTGTCAAAATGATACGTGTACGTGTAATGATGTAGAATAAAATGGATGGAGATGTTGAAATTACCGTCATGCGGGACAGCCGAGGGGCTTAACTCTAAAGCCCACTTTCACCGAGTGCTCTTCAATAAAATCATTGTAACGTTTATGAAATGGACCTGTGGTTAAATATCAAAATATGACAGCCTAAACCTATAACATTTCTCTTAAGATTTTATTACTTAATTTGGAGTAGTCATGAATGTGAGAAACGTCTCAAGATTCATTAATTTTCTCTAAATTGGCATTAATTTTGGTTATTGACAGATGTTTCACACGTTTTTTCAACACTAAGTATTGGACCTTCCATTAATAGCTAGTACTGTAGCCTAACATATTTAAAATGGAAATAAAAGTGATTTCTCCACCAGAGTTATCAATTGATGGATGAGGCAAAGAGTTGAAATTTTTTTACTTGCCAAATTAATAATAACGTATTTTTAAAAACGTCAGGTTTATCAGAGAAACATTTGTGTTCGCATGATGCAACATTTTTGCAAGCATTGCAAAAAACGTGTTTCCGGCTCAAAATTATTTGAAGCTCGCTATTTACAGTTATAAGTAATTCGCCGTTGTATTCTAAATCACAGAATATACGTGAGTGTATAGTTTTTACAAACGGACCGTGAATGGGTTCTTTAAAATGGGACCCACGGATTGATCTAAGATGGTTCTCTGCTGATTGCTGTGTAGTTAGTTGTAGCGTGAAAATCAGTATGTAAGTTACTTGAATGCAAATAAAAGGTTTATGGCACTAAATATATTATGTGTTTTGTGTGTACGTGTACGCATTAGGGAATCGTACCAGCAAAGGATGTCAGCTTCAAAGGTCTGAAGACTTGGAGGTCGTCAGTGATAAAACGATACAGGTAATCAGGACTTAATGGAACACGGTTCCTATTTATTGTCCATATTTATGTGGTTAGCGATTGAATCCTCTATGAGACGAAGATGACGTGGCTAATATGCTCTAACTTATAGAATACATCACTCCTAATTGTACTCCAAATTTTGTGACACCTAACACTAAGTCACGTTGTGATACTGCCATACACCTGTATAGTATTATCGTAAGAGTAAATTCAAATAATGCAAGTAGTGTACTTTAGTGTTACGAAACAATCGTAATTACACTTTTCGACCGTAGGAAGGGGTGTTTTCGCGTGCGTTTACGAAAGGATAAGACAAAGTGGCCATCTCACTGATGCTTTTAAAGGGAAATGTCCTTAAGTAAACACTTACAAGTGCTTCAAGCAGCACCGCTTCAAATAAAGTTCCGTAAGTTTGTTATGTATACTGTATACGTTATCATGTATGTGTATACAGAATTCCGTCTCAGACTGTTTAAATTCCTGACGATAGTACTTAAGTGTGCCAAAAATATTTTACATTTACAATGTTAGCAAGTAGCCTATAGTACAAGACCGTATGTGTTGTCATTCAGCAACAGTGTTTTGTACGATTTTCTGCGTCCGTAACCGTGGGGGAGCTGGATTGAGACATCCGTTTGTACGCATTATGTATTCATGAAGTTTACAACTTACTCACCGTGCTCCCTGTAAACGACACTTTTGTTTTAATTAATTTTGTTAAATCCGTTTATATTATAACTTGATACCTAGATACCTATCATATCTCTACAGAAACTTGAAACTCTCTTATTCCTGTATATCTACAGTTTTTTGAGGGTAAATTATCACAATAATAATAATATAAATCGGTTTTGTAAAATATATTATGCCTTGTTCCTTTAAAAAGTCTCTTCTAATCGAATATTTTAATAATTTGACTGTTTAGCGTAATTATAAAAATTGAAAAACACTCCATGCGTTTGTGTGACTGTAATTCAAACTTTCTATAATGTAGGCCTACAATTAACACAGTGCGAGGGAGAAGAGGGGTCCTGGAATGTAATACTGTGGAGTACATAGAAATTAGTTGCTCTGCTTTTAAGACCATACAGAAAATAATGAGACTTCAGCCGGATACTTTGATGGTTTACACAATTCCCAGATAGAAGAAAAGAACGAGAAACAGATACATGTATATAGGCGTCCACTTTTATAATTTGTATAATAGTTGTACAAGTTACGTAAACTGTAAAACCCTGTGACGCTGAAATGTCAACATAGAATCAGGACTTGACGTGTTGTTTCCAACAAAAACACTCATATTAGTTTAGTGTTCGTATTTTACTTGAGTATTTAGTTAATGCAAGTCTCAGCAGTAGCCCTTTTTCTGACAGAATGTGAGGAATATTTTGTTATAATTTTCAATATGTGACAATTTATGTTTTTAGACAATACTGTTTTCAATCACTACTTCTGGTAATTTAATTCGACGCTGTGTTTGACATTATTTTATTTCGATGGTACGACAAAATATTTCCTGAAGGTGCTACTATGCACACTGCATCTGGAGACCACATCACGTATGTTGCGCGTATTGTGTGTGTGTGTGTGTGTGTGTGAGAGAGAGAGAGAGAGAGAGAGAGAGAGAGAGAGAGAGAGAGAGAGAGAGAGAGAGAGAGAGAGAGAGAGAGAGAGAGAAACCGTTCACTTCATTAGTTCGTCAAGGGTTTTAATTGCTTGTTTCTGGAAAATAATCATAATGTTTCAATGTTTGAATAGAATATTTCAATACGTTTTAATTACACTCGTTTGAATTTGTATATATTTGTCACTATTTTTTTATAGTACTGTAGTTAACCTGATATAAAATGCGTAACAGTTTGGATAAATTTAGTTTTGAAAAATACGCTTCATAGCCTTCGTAAACCTGTAATAGACTGTTTTAAGGGCGACTCGGAACTTTGGTTTGTTTAACAGCATAAAATACTAATATTCTCGGCTAACGAAATTAATTCAAAAGTTTTAAGAAATTAAAATAATTTAGCAAATATTCGTCATGTTCTTTCCGTTGCATGCCGTAGGAAAACCTATAATACCTTATCGTTTCCATTAGAAATCCACGTGATCCGACAGTGGTAATATTTGGCAGTTTTTACCTGTCTTTAAATAAGATTATCGGTTAAAGAGAAGACGTTTTTGATGAGATTGATTGAGAGTGTACAACTTAAATATTATGAATATTAAGATTTCAAAGTCGGTATTCATAATGAGTTGTTTTGTAATGATGCGCAAAGGAGGCGATCTTTATGATACGAATCTTAGAGAAAACTCTCTTCAACATTGTGTCAGGACCAACCTCTGGCTTTATGGTACACTGAAGTAACGACCCGTTGTGTTTCCCCTGACAGACGAGGCTGTACTTACTAAAACTTAGTTTATTTTGCAGAGACCACATTTGTGCAGGAGCTCATTAACATTTCTTTGTGATGGAGAAACAAAGGAATGGAGCTTGTATTTAGTAGACTCAACAGGTGGCAATATGTTTAACGACTGGCTGCAGCTGAGAAAAACACATTGCGAGCACTTAACAACTTCATCACTGCACTTTATGTCAAGCAGCCGACACTTAAATAAAGTGTATACGTAGTAGACGTAGGAAAATTTTGGTCATCATTTACTCCAAGCACTGGCCTTGTGATCTGTTGCGAACTCTCTTACGTAAACCATAATAAACAAAATGATTAATCGAACGTTTCGATTTGTCTTTCTCCTACATAAATAACGTTCCTAAATACTACTAATAAATAGAGAAAAAATACGTAAAAGAGCGGTCATCGGGTTTTTATGAATTCCTCGTTTTTACTATTGACATACCTTTATATGAATCAGGATATACTACATTCCAAGTATACTTTGTTACTTGCTGTACACTGTGAAATGGAAATTCCTTACCATATTGCCTTCTCAGTCATACTGACAGTCTACCGTTACACACTCGTTTTTGCCTTGCGATGAATGTCTTAAACAGTCGTTGAGTTTATGGTCTCTATGCTTGCATATGCAATGGAGAGGCCTAGTCATATCTGACTACATATGCGATGGATATATGTGCTTATGTACTGGGCTCTTTCTTTTGAACCACAGACTTGGTACCATGATTTTCCAACTAGCATAAGTTACAGCATATTGTAACGATTAAATCTGATATTGCGTTTATTGTTCCTTCAGTGTTCTCTGATCAGATCGTACTAATGTGAAACAAAAATCCATGCCCTAATACTGAAACATTGGCCTGTAAACGTACGTCGAATCAACCATTTCCTGACACACAGTGAATTTACGCAGCATGTAGACCATTATACGCTAAACAACACGTGGTGGAAGTGTATTGAACTTTACACTTATGGTCAAACACCAATTCAGTTAACATTACACTAGTTGGTACTGTTAGACGGAACTTGTACCATTGTTACATCCTGTGATACTTGTGTTGTTGACCACAGTGTACATTTGAAAGGTGACTCACGAGTTATTTTCTATCAATGATTTACTTTGTTTCCGTTTCATTATATCATCAAGCACTATTCAATTGCATGACTCATGCCCACCTGCACAGTGATGTTGTGTCAAGATTCCTTTGGTCTAGTCATGTAAAAAAAAAGGTTGCTATTTGCAGTTTTCTACATACAGAGGAATAAAAATACTAGCACTTTGTAAGTGGAGTCTTGCAAATTCATTTTGGAATACGTAGTCTATTATGTTTTCATATAAAAATCAACAATAGTTTCGTTACTTCGTTTGTAATTTTTCATTTGACGTCCAGTTAAGAAATCGGTTTTGTACTTTCAGCAAACGACCTTCAAATGTGCGTTGTGTTTTAATTGTCTTGAATTTTCACCAGCGACCAAAGCCTTTTTAGTGTTTAAATGATAACTAGTTTACCTCAGAAAGTATTTCCAATTTATTACTCGAACATTGTGTCGTTTACAGTAGCAATTATTGTTATTTTCTTGAAATTTACATTTATTTTGAGTGCATTAAGTGTCATAGGCGTACCATATCGCCGTCAGACTTGTTGACACGAGGATGTTATCACAATCGAACGTCCGTCGGCTATCGGTTTGAGCCCGCATAATTACGGTTTTTTTTTTGTCAGTATCCAAGTGGTCCAAGTGGTGCGATTGGGCTTTCTGCCGCTATGGATGTGCTTGTGCTGTTTAACGTGCAAAGACTGGAAAAATCTGTGGAAAAATAAAACGTGTTCCATCTTTTTGTCTCTCCGACCAGTTTGGGGTTACATAAGAATCCATGTACCACCAACTAATCCATCCATTTCTACCGATTAAAATGTCTCTCAGTGATTATCGCTCACGTGTGGTAGTCTTAGACATCTTTGGTCCACGAGTGCTCTTCCAGTATCCCTCGATCTTTCGTACAGGCTAATTAATGTATAATTTGTATCCTGGAGTCGGTAGCTATAACATTGTGTGGCCTTCAGAGAAAACGTCATTTTGTTTTAAACTGTATAGGATAGGCTGACTTTATTCTTATCGGTTTCTAGTAAATAGTGATGGATTGATGAAACTCATGTAACCTTCATAAATTCACTGTTTTCGTTCAGACATAGTTTAAGTTTACGGAGTTGTGTAGTAATTTTAGTATGTTGTTTTACTTTACATTTGTGGTAATATTTGTTTGTCTGTGCCTTCTCCGTCTTCCTAACAGTTCATGTTGCTTTCTTCATATTTTCAGTATTTACAGTAATATTACAGTATTGTTTGCCTTCGTATTTAAAATTACAATAATATTCTTCCAACTATAATAATTCTTTTTGTAATAATATTAAAAATTCGAAATCTAACAAAGAATGTACCGTAACAGTTACGAGTGAGTGTGTGTGGGGGGGGGTGCATATTGGTATATAGGCACTAAAACAACCTGGCTACCTTTCCTACACGTGAGAGCCAAAAAAGTCGTAATTTTCTAGCCGAATATTTTCCAACAAGAAAGATGACTATTTTCTTAGATATCTTTCAGTCCTTCACCTTAGTACCTTGTCCAAGGGTTGTAATTCATTTTTCGCATTTTTTCTAACACTGTTTCTTCTGTTTTCATAGTATTTCTTATTCTGCAATTGCTTACTCTATCTCTGTGAGTAATCATGCTCTTCGGCGAAGGTACTCAAACCTGACGTCTGATATGCTTTCCTTTAAATCTACGTTCACTGCACGCCCTTTGCCTCCATTGGTATACATCTCGTACAAGTTATCGTTCTGTATGAAAGTTAAATGTCTCATTGTACATGCTTTAGAATACTTTTCAGTCCATCTTGAACCTTCGAGATTTTACTTTCTTGCACAATTTCGTCGCCAGACACTTCATCTTTGTTACTTCGACGCATCGTGCGGACGCTATAATGACACCATAGCGTAAACACGTGTTCATCGCTTGTTTTTCGATTCTGTATCCTCGGTTCTGTATTCCTTATTTTTAGCGATTCCTGTTTCCGTTTCTCTCTTTCATATTTGTTTTCTTCAGGTAGTCGGTTCACTAATCGATAGGCTGCATTTAAAATACCAGTTTTTGCTTGTTTTTTTATATTTTACGTTCTGCATTTTATATTTACTATAAAATTTTTAATTCGAGGATTGTAAAGTCATTTGAATTTTAAAGATAAAAATATCAACAAAAAGGCTGACACATAATATGAAATAAAAAATATCATTCAATGTAAGCTGTTACTTAAAATATAAACAAGTCTGGTAGCAGCTGTTAAGTGATTCACTCGAGCATATAAATCTAACACACGTACAACTCTGGCGCGATTTGTAAAGAACAAATCAGTTTAGCTGGAGTGAAAGTTTATTTCAATGCAAATTTGAAAGTAAATATAATTAAAGTCGTCTAATGGTGCTTGGTTGAATCCAGATGAGAAAGGCATACAGTATAAGAATTACCGATGAAACAGCAGATCTGTCAGTGGGTGCAAAGTTTGACAACGGGGTCATTGTCATTACTAGTTATGTTGCAGAGTTCAGAGTTAATGCCGTAGGTGGGATGCGCATATTAAATGCCGCGCCGACCGCAGTTAGCTGCGATTGTTACCGCTTAATTGCATTCAGTGCACAGTTTAATGTCAGTCTTCACCGGGGTGCCACGATAAGATAACACCGATCATTGCTCTGTTTACAACGTTTAGAGCGACGCAGGGAACATTTTAAATATTAGAATTTAACGAAAAGTTTCTTAATATTTAGACTATATTACCAGTAATTTTGAATTACTTAAGCATCATTACTGTTATACTCGTTTAGATCAGAGATTCTAAAATTTCAATGACGTGGAAACCAATAATAACTTTGAAATTTTCTCGCCCGCATAAGGCATGTATATTTATTATATCAATTACTATGTAGGTGTACAATGACCGTTATTTTATAATTTAATAGGTCAACAGAAATGTTTGTGTCTAAATAGTTGTTGTCGTGTACACTACATAGTCTCAGGTGCTTCTATACTTCTATGTGTATATAACTGTTGCTCGTTTTCCTGCGTGGCAGTCTAACTGTAGAGCAGGTGAAAATGTGCATTAGTGTCACTTCAGTGTTAGGGCAGTTATTGCAATTATTTCTGTACGTCCTTATGCCATCCGAATTATCTTCATTGCTCGACGTAACCAGTTCGAAGTCTTGCTACTATGGTAGAGGTTCTTCTGTCAGCATTGATCGTAGTATTTGATGTTGCATCCTTGATTTTTGTGGAATTAATATAGATTTCGCTAGACCATTGCCATCAAAAAGAGTTACCATGTTTTGTTTACCATGTTAATTTCCTGGTGAGTTACTTGGGCTGTTTTCCTAACTTGTCAAGTGCTTCACTGTAGGCTACCTATTTGGTATCCACGTGAACAGGAATCCACTGTAAAGTGCAGCTTTTATCCATATATTTCAGTTGGTTTAAGGGCTTATGGATTTTGTGAGTGAGCTTGGTGTTACCATGTTTGATTGTCTCTAGTGCTGATCTTGAGTCGCTATAAATTGTTATTCCCTCTAGTTGTTAAGTTGCTGTTAAGTTTAAGTAAGCTCTGAGTGCCTTGTGTATTCCGTGATTGTCTAATTGAATTTCTCTTATTAAAGGAAGTAAAACGTAGATTAATCATTATATTTCTGTGAAAATAGTGAAAACGAATGTTACACTTTTAAACAAATATAAAACACGAATAACATACATCATAAATTGTATTGTATAAATATGATGGAAATAGAGATAGAACATATGAAACTAATTCAGTATCAACATCTCGATCAAAAGTAAGTGTAATCCAGTACTACCGAAAGATTACTCCTATATTTCAAAAATTAAAAAAAAAATTGTTGAAGAAAAGTATCAGTCAGTTGAATGAGAAAAACAAGATTGAAAATGTCAAATATTTCAAGGAAGATGGTGATAGTTAACAGTATTCTTTGAGAATGTATAATCGAAAATAATTATGGACAGTTTTTTGATTCGAACGTTAACACGATTTATTTGTTTCAATATTTTTTGGTGCAGGCTTATATAGCCTATTACATACCGAAATTCTTTTGCCAAACACACTTATAGGAACTGGTGGTTTAGATAATGGGGTTTTATGACAATATGTTGAAATTGTCATAATGTTTCTACAAAAGTGTGGTTTATTGGAAGTAAGAAAACAATAACTGTTATTGTGGTATGTAACACGATGTATACAAGAGGTATCTGTAAAGACAGTACCCGGACCCGTAAATAAAATTACGATTACACAAAGAAGACAGTTTCTCGATATAGTTAGATACTAGGTACTGCAGGTACCGTTTAGTCGTTGGCCTGTGGTTCGACCTTGATTAGGCATAAAACAAGTCAAAGTGTTTCCTTTTGCACAACTAAAAATTTTAGCTCAGTTGTGTTTCCGTTCAGGCTTTCCATTGCATTGCATAATTGGAGTTGGGGTGTCCTTGGAGTGTGGCTGGATTGCAACATCTGGGTCGAGCCCAATACTGCAAGAAGATAACTGAGCTGGTTTTTCGACTGGTTACTACGTAATACTGGTAAGAGTGACAGCCAACGCGATTTTTCGCTAGATGGCAAGGGAAGAAGGTTATATATCGTGGCACTGAGACTGGTTCGATCCAGGCGACAGATGTCACCAGTCTTGATCACAGTGAGACACACACACACACACACACACAGTGCCACAGGTCGCTTTCCGCGAGACAGAGGGACTCCGTCCCGTAATGGCGGTTAAGCAGCATGTTCAGCATGCTGGAGGGGTCTTTGAGGAGAGTTAGGGAAACTGCGTGAAGGAAGGTAAACTACAAGGAAAGTAACAGACGTTTCGCAAGGGTTTCTTTATGGCAGGTCATCGAGAATCGCCCGAAGGCGTTTGACCCGGATCGGGGGTGGTGGTTCTGTGGCGCAGATGGTCCTAAGGTAAGGGAAGATAGAAGACGTGGCACCAGCAAAGAAAGATACAGCCAGTGACTGGACAAAGGGAGTCAGAGTGGGAACTTGAAGACCTCCACAAATCACGTCATTTCTGACGAACCAAGAAGATCCCGACAAGGAACCGAGATTGGAAACGTTCCAGCCTACATTTTTTGATGGTCGACGCCTAAATACTGACACCGACTCTTTCCGTGCGATGGGACTGCAATCGGAAATGAGCTTACGTATGAAACGGATCGCCTCGGATTCCTCCGTGTTGATCGTCACCCGCCACTTCCTTAGCCAGTCCGGAAGTAGCAGCTTTGTACTCCCAAATCACGGGGACAGGGAGCTGCAGTGCTATTCGTCGTCGGTGAAGAGTGACAACGTGACTCCGGGCAGATCGTTCGTCTACACAAGGTACAGAACCGTTTAGGCTGTTTAGGCCTCAGTATAAATAAAGCAGGTCAAAGGTACCTGGAATGAGGACATTGAACCTCATGGTGGGATGCGGGTCGAAGCAGTGTGTCATCGGGGTTGACTGTTACATTGCATGTTGTTTGAATTAGACTTTTGTTAGGTTCTGTTGCCTGTTGTCGTCTCTCAGATGAATTGTCGGGCATGAAAAAGCTCTTTAAAGGCCAGAATGTTTACGCAGTGTAGCCTATACACAAACTAAATTGTTACCCTTTACGGAATCAAGGCTGTACCGCCAAGGCCTCCCTAGTGAACTCAACTGTAAACAGGTTTAGAAACGTAGCATTAATACAAAATATAGTCAACTCCAACGAGTTGTGATCGCGTGTGATAGATGTCCATGTGTGTGTAGAATTAGTCAAACGTAGACAAATGTTAGTCGAAACTCGGTACATAGATATTGTCAGCTATGATTAATTGTCAGTTGACACTGTCGTCTCCAGTGACACTTAGTGTTAAAGGTTTCCTGTTGCATCGATCGGTAACATGTTTCCATGTATAGAAGTCCCATATACATCACTGTCTCCTAGTGACTGATGGACGCGATTGTACTTCTGAACGTAACTTGACTAAACCACGTGTAGCTATAATAAACTTAGTTCCAACATAGAGCTGTTTCAGCAAGTGTAGTTTGTTTCGTAGCTCTTGGCTCTGGTTGTGTATACTGGGAATAACATTCCGCGTATGGCGTCTTACCCCTCCCCCCACAGGCAGACTCGTTAATGTAATTTAGTTTAACTCACAGGAATTATGTGCTGTCAGTTTTCTACAGTCTCAGGTAACACATAGATATTTATCTGTTATCTGCTTCATATGCTACGTTGAGACTGAAAATAAACAAACGTTGCTTAATCTGGTGTCAGTTATTCTGTTTCCACTGTACAACACGACACTCCGTGAAACCTTCATAACAATATATTTTCACTCTGGTGGATTAGGGAGGTTTATTTGGCGTGGGTGGAATTCGCAATACTCAGGAAGAAATCTCTTTCGTGAGATATTAGATGTTAATTAGAATAAACAGTGCTGTTCCATATAGACACCCGATATTTATTAAGTACGCATGATTATTGTACAGTATATACAACAAACGTACTGCGAAGCTGTATACAATGTAAAATATGCACTGTTCAGCCATATACTTCTGTATGTGATTGAATACAGTAATCGGTAAAATGTACATATCTACTATAGATTTATTATCAAAAAAGTGCCCAACAGAAATCCAAAACACTGTATTTCTGTTTAGAATAAACAAATATTTATTCTAAATACTTTAATAATGAGTATTTAGGGTGCTGGTTACGTGTTGTGTGTAGAGTCAGAGTACATAAAAAGTACATAAAATTATGTTTCGTAACTGACTTCCTTTGCTATTTCGAAGAAAGAAAGTGAGAGAAGCAGTTTTCTCAAAATATAATTGAAATGAATGTTGAGGAATTTTTCTTTCATCTGGTTGTCTACATAATTTTTAATTAAGTAACTAAATACATACTGTAAATAAAGTGAATGATGTAGGCCTAAACATGGTCGAAATCGTGGAATAACAGAAGCCGTGCCGAGAACAGTCTTCACCCTGGGAAAATAGAAGGGGTGTAAAAACATATGTAATAAAAGGGAAGTAGCAAACAGAAGGCATGTAAGATGTTATAAACCGATTTTCTGTGTGTGCGTAGGCACGCGATATTATAATCTTATTAATTATACATACAATTAAATATTTATTACAGGTCTTCCAGTAATCTTAAGCCCTGACAGAACAATACGACAATAAAACTAAACGCAACAATACGTGAAGCGTTGATGCGTTGGCATTTTATTTGCTGTAGCCCTATCGTTTTTCCACTTTCAGTTTAATCAACAATGGCATATTCTTAGTATTCACGCGAATTACGTTAACATGATGTCACAATAATAATTCTATATTGTTTGCTTACATTCAATTCAGGGGATTTTTTCAGTCTGTGTCATTGCCTGAATATTCCGTAACAGTGCTGTAATTATTAGTTGTTTTCTTTCTAATTCTATCCGTTATGAAACAAATGAATATCTATATATTTCGCCGATAGAAATTTATATTACGAGTTAAACCATGGAAATTATCTGTGTTCTGTTTTTTTTTTTTGATTTCTCAGAGTTCCGCAGAATTATGTCCAAAAATGTAATGAAACGTAACTTACCATGACCATTTGGTAGTCTTCGATTTAGATTTAGGAAAGATTACGCGTGTAATTTTCACCATTATAAGAAGTTGCCACCGTCGTCAGTACTCTCGTAGACTACAAGAATATAAGAAACATTTGAATACCGTTGCTTGTTTAGTTTAGTTTCATTGACCCTTACATATTTTTCTTCCGCTAATCATAAATAGTCATCAGGTAAAGCTCAGAAATTACCTGATAAAGTAATTATCGTGATAAAGTATTAGCTTTTTCCCACTATTGGCTACATACTCTAAGGTATTCTGTCTACTTTCATCATTTGCTTCGTTTTAACGTATTATTCATATCGTTTAACTTATTTTGGAGTTCATATGCAATTTTACTAATTTTGTAAGACCCAAAAATATGAGAGTTCGTTAATTTTAACCATTGTACTCAGAGTGTTCTCTGCACCTACACTAGAAAAGCAAACATTTGTCCAAAACAATTGAAAATGAAGAAGTAAATGTGTCCTAGTAAACAGTAACATCATGTTTATAAAATTTTAACAAATAATTAGATGGTTTTCTCAACACAGAACTGCACATTCCACCGTTGTGAATATGATGCTTATCAAAATCACACCCAAGCACCTGCAAGTCCAAGGTCAAGAAGCACCCTTACCATGCTTCTTGCTTACCGCGCCTTCGCTACTGGGACTTGCAGATGTTTTATTTCGTTTATTCGTTTTTCTCATCTGTAGTACGTTGACTCGTAACCGTAAATCATACCGATGGCAAAAAAGTGCCCATAATTGTAGAACGTAAACTCGTAAATCTAACATCTAAAATAAGTATAAATGCAAAAAATAAATCAAACGATATAGATAAAACCGTAGAAATTGTAATTCAAAGTCAACTCAAACAGTGAAACGGACAGCCTTGGTAAGTGTACAGAAGATTTACTTCCTTATGGAAGTATTAAAATTACATCGTCCGATTTATGTTTCGCAAAAGCTGTTTGGTTTTACCTTCAGATGCTGAAATGTTTTAAGGAATAGTCGGTGTGAATTTGGTTTTAAAATTCTGATTACTATTCGTTAAAACCATTGAATCTATGAAAACTGGAACATGCTTCTAAGAAATATACATTATGTGACATAGGGTTAATACTTGTGTATGAAAAGAAATATCTAATGCTTATTTTATTTTGGGTATAACTGAAAAGAACTTATGATTACTAATTTAACAATTAAAAAACTAAATTTCATTTGTGATTTAGTACTGCATGGTATGAAACATAGTCTACATAGTACTGACTGTATGAAAGAAAATAATTCGTTTGAAAGCGGATCTCTGGAAAACTATTCTCAGTTGTAAGTTTTTGCGTAGATTTCTTCTAAGGTTTAAAAAGTTAACTGTTTCATTTTCATAAATCACTGTTTCGGATCTCCTGATGATTTGCATTCTGTAAAAGATAGCTTCCTTGTGTAACGGACCAAAAATTAAAAAAAAAAATTTAATGTGGTTTTAGATTTATAGTGAAAGGGTTCTCGCGAAACAAAAGTTGAAGGACTCCCTGCGTGCTGGTTGTAAGTAATCAAATAGACCTGTGTAATGGTAAGAATAGAATCTACTGACCTAATATAATTTATTTACTGACCTTACAGAGACGAGAATATGTTATAATAGAGTTGTCAACACTTCCTCGAGTTCTGAAGCACTCATTTTCAGTACACACAAAAATTAAAATGCTAATAATTGTGCCATTTATACAATTAAGTATGTTGTTGAATGAAACTGTAAATATAAGCTTACATAGATTACGGGGAAATTAATAAACTGTAACCTACGTACCCCATAAAGATTCAGCGTTACTTTTAACTACCCAAACAACTGACAAATTCGCTAATATATTTATCAGTTCTGAAGAACTGTTGTGATGACTCATGTTTTTGGTAGGCATTCATGTCAGTCTATTCTTACTCCCTTCCTTACCTTTCCAATCAATTCGCTGTGCGTCATTAAAGTAATCGTACTGTACCTGCGTATTACAGTTCCAAACACGCATTACAGCACTTTGTACCCAGTATTTGTTTTATTAGATTACACAACATCTGCGCCTTTTAAATTGATCCATTAGTAAAATGATATCGTCGTCCAATTCAGTCCACGTTGCCACAGTTAGTATTCGTGAGATCCAACTTTATCACTCCCCTGTAGTGTTTTCGTCATTCCGCTGTCAATGTAGGTCTTAAAAATAATTTGCAACTAATATGCTTGGTTCATTGCCGATCCACGACGACGACGAGACTAATACTTAAGCAAGAGATGTATGGTAAGGATGCCCATCCGATTTTTTTCTGTACGTTGTCCGACAGTATATAGGCCTAAGTCTTACCCTCTGTGTTCTAGGCCATTCACAACTTTTTTTACGTGTCTATCTCATCAAAGCCTTTCCTAAAAGTTATCCGCTGTTATTAATAACATTGTGTTTTAATTTAAAAGCGGAATTTAAAAATTAATAATTTTATAAACACACGCGCGCGCGCGCGCGCATGTTTTTTAAACCCGCACGCACATACATTGTGACGATTTAAATAAAAGAAATAATCAAGAAAATACAAATTTTTAAAAATTAAGGTTGCGTGCTATTAAACCATTTAAATCTCACTGTATTAATATAAAATACCTGTATGTACTCAGTATGAGAGGAAGCAGTAATTAGTTAGTTAGAAGATACTCTAATAAAAAGATAAATTGTAAAGAGTTATTAATATCATATTTAACCCTTTACTTGTGAGCAGGCGCTGTCCTGTTGATTCCAGACTCGACATGTTTTCCGAGTCTTGTGTAAGTTAGAATAAGATAAAAAAACCTAATGTTAATAATTAAAAATCTGAAGACACAGATAGTCGCTAAAACAACTGATTTAAATTATGTATATTTGTTTAGGGATAGTTTGTATAAATAAAAATGTTATCTTAAATATAGTTAGGAACTATATTCTCGCGCGGTAATTGCCCCACTACCATTTTGTCCAGTACCAGGCGAAGGGAGCAGAATTTCGCTCTCTCGCAATGGTGACTTCGTACAGTATAGACGTAAGAGCTGTGCTCTTAAAATATGTTACCTATACTTTGTTTTACCTTAAGATGGTATACCAGAAATAGCTGCTTAAAGCATCTGGATGTGTTAACTAATATAGTTATGTAAATAAACAAGAGATTTAAAGTGTAAAACTCGAAACGTAAAAAAGGTGTAACACAAGATGACTTCGAACTTCAAGAAATAACAACCCTTCCAACGTCATACCTGGAGATGTGAACTATCAGAAGCCACAAACTCTAGTACACGCGACAGAATATGCAGATCAGGACATCCGAGAATCTACAAGATCATCGTAGAAGGTTCAACCTGCGAACTTTGGAGCCCTTTTCTGACGAAGACCAGACCGAGATGACGACGTAGCTGTTCCTGTTTCCCAAGACGGATACCCCAGGACGAGTCTTCTGCATACCAATTAAAAGGTGACTCGATAGCCTGTCTATCGAGGGTTACTAATATTTGTTACACAACACATCTTGAAAGAGACTTTTCAGAAACTATTAACTTTGTAAAGACTTATAAATTAAATCTAAGAATTTCATGTAACTATTCTAACTTCATACGTTGTAACAGTTTATATGCTAATGTAGAGTAATATAATTCAAGCAATAATACCATTCTTCCAATGGTTGAATAAAAGAAAGTCTTGCAAGCTAATATCATGAATTGATTATGACTAAAAGTTTTAATGAATAAATACCGAAGGTTACCCGGATCCGAGGTATAGCTATATAGAATCAGTTTTGATCCCAAAGTTTAAAGAAACCTTTCAAATAACTTAATAATTGAATTAGTAATGTCATGGGATCTGTCAGTAAATGTTTTTAAATGTTAAATAAAGAGAAGTCTTCTTGTTACACACATATGAGGAGTGCTTAAATCAATTGTATACCTTGCCATTGTTTCCTTACACAGTTAGTAAGTAATTTGTATATTAATTATTTGTGATACATTCTGTTACAACGTAGGCAGCCCATCTAATTAACGGAGTTTAATTACGATGGGTTCCCTGGATTTGTAACGCGGCGAAAAGACGTTACAAAAGTGCGCCACTCTGCTCATTTTTATAAAGGTGTTTTAAGCATCGTGACGCAAACAAAACTGCGTCACTCTTTTTTAAAAAAAAAAAAAGGAAACAAAGGAAAGAGTTTTATTTGTGTATAGAGTGTCACAAACAAAATTGCATCACTATGCGTGGATAATTTGTATGAACAATAACTAAATATATAATATTGATCTATGCACTCAGAAAGTTACTTTAATAACTTTAATGTTCAAAACATATTTAATAGTGTATTAAGTTACGTAAATGGTAGTATGTATAAGTGAAATATCCTTAGCGTCATACAATGCATGTAGCTTTTGCATTCTATAGGCCAGTAGGAACCTGCATTATTCAATATAATTACTTGCATACATGAATAGTGACCAAACATAACAATTTTGGTCAACCGAACAATCTGTAACAGGTTTGTTTACGACAATCCATGACCTGTTGTTTCCTGAATCATTCTGCACAGTGTATGTTCAACTATATAGCTTACATACACTAGTATGTGTTATAAAAAAAAATTAATTAAAAATAACTTTGTTAATAATAAAGTATGTAATGTAGACCAAGGTAATTAAGTAGAAGTTCGTGATTTATAACTTGTGAAGCAAATAAGTAATTTATTTAATTGAGAAAAGTTTATGAATGAACGGAGTCAAAGTGTTGTCAAGCGAAATAATAATAATAAATTTGTTGAATAAGATTGTGCTCCCCTTCTCTCGTTTATAACGGTATAAAGTAGTTGTGTTATTCAGTCGCATTGTGTAGAGAACAATAAGAGTAAAACCCCCTTTCTCACTGACACACCAGTTCTTTGTTAACTAAACACAGAGGGTGACCTGCATTCCAGAAAACAGCTGATCGGCTATTTAACCTTGAAAAATATGTGTGTGTGATTTCTGTCTCTCCCTTAGAAGAGAAATTGTTCTTTTCTAATTTGTGTAAATTGATTACTTATGAATTTATTATATATATATATATGTAATATATGTGTAATATACTAGTATTAATTTTAAGTACGTGCTAATGTGTTAGAACAAAATGGCCCAATTTAACCCGGATTTGTTATTACAAGACGAGCTGTCTTACGAAGCCCTTTTGCGTGGACTACCCCATGCTGATGTAACAGTCGCGGAATTACGAAGGTCAATTCGCGAATGTGGATTTGATGCGCCCGTGCAATTAAACTATCTAAGCCAACTCGATTATGAAAGCGAGAAAGAAATTTGTAATGCCAAGTATAGTGAACTATACTTATTGTCTCAAACACTCCAACACGAGAAATCTCCGGCAAAAATTTTGCGGACTACCCAGAGAATAGAGCATTTAACCAGGCGAATAAAAAATTTGTCGATCTGGCCGAATCTCACAGAAATACCCGTTGATGTACAAAAGCTAGCAGACGAAGCTCTACGCCGCTTACCTTCAATTATTAACGATTTAAGACGAAAATCCGACTCATTCAGGATGGACGAAATAGAGAAATCATTAATGAAATTACACATCTCCCCAGTACAATCCCCCACCACTGGTTTACCTCCGCCTAACTCGGATCGGAACTCACCTATCGTATCGCAAGTGCAAGCGAACCCAGAACAAAATACTGATACAGATGTAAATGCCCCTCCTCCCGAGCATTTTCAGTTTCGTCCCGGAAATAATGAATTGACCACCACCTCCAATGAATCCAATCGCCCTCATCGAGGAATTACACCTATGAACTATAACGCAGATCTATACGGAAAAATGACTCACCCTGTGGAGAAGATTTTAACCGAAATCCCTTATACAGATGGCTTAAATGTTTCCAAATTACTAACATTTATTAGTTATCTTCTTCAGATAAAGGATCTACAGCAGCTGAATGACTGGAAAATTTTACAAGTTCTGTTACCAAAGTGTAAACCCCCGTTAAAAAATCGTGTGCTAGAAGCCCTAACCTCTACTTTCCCAGTAGAAGAGCTACATAGCTCTATAATAAAATACTTTATTCCCACCGGCATCTATGAGGAAATAAAAAGAAAGACAGTACTCCGAGTACAAGGACATCAGGAGAGATTAGCTCACTACATCTCCGATATTAGGGAGTCCTCTCGACTGCTACGTGTAAGCTGGAATGAAACACAACTGGTGGACACCATTTTAATAGGCGTGTCACCTGAAGAAAGATCTCGACTATCATTGATGAATAGACCCAATACAATTGCTGATCTAGAACAGTGCAGTATCCATTCTTCAAATGTATGGTACTCAGATCAAAATAGAGAAGCAATGAAAACCTCTGGAACTAATAGACATCAATTGCGAGCACTACTGCCTGATGTAACAACGTCGTATGAAAGACAAGTTTGTAGTAGACCTCACCATGTGCGCAAAGCTGGTAAGTTAACTGTAAACCCAGATAAAGCGGAAACCAAGTACCCACCTCGCAGAAAACCCACCTGTTATAATTGTGGCAAATATGGGCACATAAGAAGAGAGTGCAAAAGTAAGCCATTGGAACGGAATAACCCCCATTCAAAAAACATGTAAGGCAGGGAGACCCGAAAACCTGTGTCTTCCGCAGCTACTCGAAATTGGGTAAACTAAAAGAAACCAGTAATAATAATAAGAATGAATTATTCTGTAACCAAGTGAAAAACAAAAAAGGTGCGAAAGAAATCGACCCCTATGTGCGAGAATTTCGTGAAAAGTGTAATGCGATTAATAGATGTAAATGGAAAAAAAATCTACTACCATTAATACGAGTCGACTTAGGCGTTACATCCCCCATCGCCTTAATTGATTCGGGATCTAGTAGAACCTTAATCAGCCAAGAATTAGCGGACGTGTTAGCTAAACATCATCTAGTAAAACGGAACCAACCTGTGAATATAAAGTGTGCTACCGCTGATAAACGTAAAATAAATATAAACCTGAGCATTACCGTTAACGTTAAAATAAAAAACCTAAGTTGGATGTTTACAATGTTAGTATGTAAAGAATTAGGACCTGCTTTAATATTAGGTGCAGATTTTATTAGTAAGACAGGAATGATTCTTGACATTTACGAGCGAGAATTTTATTTCAGATTTGACCGTGCAAGAAAACATAAATTTGATAGTAATGAAGATAAACGTTGTTCATCTACTGCACATGTAATACACCAAGATTCAGATTTATCTCACCTAGAACGAAGAGATAGAGTCAAAATAGTAAAACTAATAAAAGAATTTTCCTCGGTTCTTACACCAAAACTAGGACTTACGGACCTGATAGAGTATAAAATTAATCTGAGTGGTCAGAAAGTAATACGACTACCTCCGTACAAGTTGTCGCCTTCCAAGATGAAAGTCATGCGAAACCATATCAATAAGTTATTGGACCAAGGAGTCATAGAACCCTCTACGTCCCCATATTCTTCACCCTCCTTTTTAGTACCGAAAGGACCAGATAAACACCGACTAGTTGTAGACTACAGGCAATTAAATAAAAGAATAGAATTTGAATCAATCCCTCTTCCAGACATCCATAGTGCGTTTCATTATTTTACTAAAGCTATGGTCTTTACGATAATGGATCTGAATCAAGCTTTTCACCAAATACCTCTTTCAGAAGAATCCAAACGTCTAACCGCGTTTGCAGTTCCTTTTAACTTGTACCAATTTACTAGGGTACCCTTTGGAATATCTCAAGGAAGTTCCGTATGTAGTAGACTATTGGAGAAGATATTTCACGACATTAAATTTAAATATGTGTACCACTATTTGGACGACATCGTAATATACAGTGAATCAATGGAACAACATCTCAGACATTTGCGTGAAGTGTTATCTCGTTTACTAAGAGCAGGATTAACGGTCAACCCAAATAAGGTAAGTTTTGCAGTCCCTCAGTTTTCTTTCTTAGGACACATCGTGAAAGCGAATGGAAAGGTAAGCATTGACCCCGAACGAACCCGTGCTATTAGAGAATTTGCACCCCCACGAGATGCAAAAGGTATAGCCCGATTTTTAGGTATGGTGAATTATTTCCACAAATATATTCCCCATCTTGCCGAAATAGCAGCACCCCTAAACTCCTTACGAAAGAAGGGAACGAAGTTCGAATGGAGCTCAATACATCAAAACGCGTTTGAGCAACTTAAAGAAAGCATTATATCTCCCCCAGTTTTGCAGTTAGCTGATTTCACAAAACCATTCGTCGTGCAAACCGACAGTTCCAGTGTAGCGTTAGGTGCAGTGATATACCAAGAGATAGATAACTGTAGACTACCAATTAGTTATGCATCACGAACACTGAGCGATCAAGAAAGAAAGTATTCCGCATATGAATTGGAATGTTTAGCAATTGTTTTTGCGTTCGAAAAGTTTAAACCCTTCCTAGAACATAAAGAATTCCTTTTGGAAACCGACAATCAGGCGTTATCATGGTTATTGAATCACCCTAAACAATTAGGACGAATTGGCAGATGGATATTGAAATTAAACTGCTACAAATTCAGAGTGCAGCATATTAAAGGTACTCAAAATGTAGTCGCCGATACCCTGTCCCGTATGTTCCAGTCACCCACTAAAACTTCCGAAAACATAGTGAAGCCGGAAATAGCAAGTGCTAACGCCGTAATTACTGAATTCCCCCTTGCCTTTACAAACATTGCCCTGTATCAACAACAAGACCCCTTACTGAAGCCTATTATAGAACAACTTACCCAAGGTATTAAATCCGAGAAGTACGTATTGAGTAAGAATGTACTGTGTCTCAAGATAAGAGACGGAAAGGAATTAAGAATAATAGCCCCGGATGTAATTAAGCCCATGCTAATGGAATACTTCCATTCATCTACCATAGGAGCCCATATGGGAATCAATAAGACGATACATCGTATTCGAAAGGAATATCATTGGAACAATATGAATTGCGAAATAGCCAACTTCGTAAAGAAATGTTCATTATGCGCCCTTAGTAAACCCGCCAGAAATACTCAAGTAAGCCAATTGATATCAGAAATCCCAAAGACCCCTTTTTCGAAACTTTATCTAGATTTCTCAGGTCCGTATCCACGATCCAAATCAGGAAATACCATGTTACTGATATGTGTAGATTCGTTCACCAAATTTGTTTGGATGTATCCCATGCGACGAGCATTAGCGTCGACAACAGTTAAAATACTACAGGAAAGACTATTTAAAGACTACGGTACTCCAGTACGTATAGTATCTGATAACGGTCCGCAGTTTAAAGCAAAAGAATTTAAGAATATGTGTTTCAAGTTGGGGATAGACCATATAACCACTACAGAGTATCGACCGCAAGGCAATATTGCTGAAAGGTATCTACGAAACCTCAAATCTGCGCTAATCGCCTATCATGCGAACGATCACACGTCGTGGGACCAAAATCTATCCTGGATTCAATACGCTTTTAATTCAGCTTACCACGAAGGTCACAAGTCGACCCCGTTCGAGTTACTATACAAGTATCGACCAAACCACCCTTTGTCCACAGATGGAATATACACGATCTGCTGCCTCCGCAAATAACGGATAAGCAGATAAAGCGAATATGGAACAAAGCCCGCTCTAACTTAAGAGCAAGCTTGGAAAAATCCAGAAGATACCACGAGAAAGGTAATCATAGCAACTCAGTCAGGTACCAAGTAGGTGACTTAGTAATGTACAAGACTCACCCCATTAGTAGTGCGATTGATAAGACCACCTCTAAACTATCATTCCGATGGTGTGGCCCTTACCAAATCCAAAAGTACCTAACTCCAGTTACAGTAGCCCTGTGCGAACCTGCAACTCAGAAATATGTGCGGAGAACGCATATTTCGCAACTAAAGTTGTATAAGAAGAAGTGACGGTATAGTATAACCCAAAAAGAAAAGGGAATACTAGGCAGTAAAGAAAATTATATTTCTGAATCCACGTGAAAAATGTAAAACGTAGAGTTTGGAAACGAGGCCTGATCAACCTGAGTTCCAGTTCTGCGAAGCATGCATTAATGAATAATCATTAACTAGATGGGTACTAACACTCATTAACTACATGAGTTATATAGGACTCACAGAAGAAAAGATAGAATTCTAAATAGTAAAGATTTAGAAAGTTACTCTACAGAAGAGAGAGTAAGACAAATAAAAAACCCGGTAGTAGATTTAAGTGATAGAGATAAGAAAGAGTTTTGTGTTTTAATTGTGTAAATATTAAGTGTAAATAGTATGTAAAAAAAAAGGTAGTTAATAAGAATATAAAGTATACTGTGTTGTAACTATAGGTAATAACTATGTGGACAACGTTGTAAAGTGTCCAACAACTATGTGAAAGAAATTACACACACTAACCCCATTCAATATCCCAGTGCCCAATTGTGAGTAAAAAAAAAAAAAAAAAAAAAAACTTAACCGTAGCGTGCAAATTAAGCGGTGGAGTATGTGACGATTTAAATAAAAGAAATAATCAAGAAAATACAAATTTTTAAAAATTAAGGTTGCGTGCTATTAAACCATTTAAATCTCACTGTATTAATATAAAATACCTGTATGTACTCAGTATGAGTTAGTTAGAAGATACTCTAATAAAAAGATAAATTGTAAAGAGTTATTAATATCATATTTAACCCTTTACTTGTGAGCAGGCGCTGTCCTGTTGATTCCAGACTCGACATGTTTTCCGAGTCTTGTGTAAGTTAGAATAAGATAAAAAACCTAATGTTAATAATTAAAAATCTGAAGACACAGATAGTCGCTAAAACAACTGATTTAAATTATGTATATTTGTTTAGGGATAGTTTGTATAAATAAAAATGTTAACTTAAATATAGTTAGGAACTATATTCTCGCGCGGTAATTGCCCCACTACCATTTTGTCCAGTACCAGGCGAAGGGAGCAGAATTTCGCTCTCTCGCAATGGTGACTTCGTACAGTATGGACGTAAGAGCTGTGCTCTTAAAATATGTTACCTATACTTTGTTTTACCTTAAGATGGTATACCAGAAATAGCTGCTTAAAGCATCTGGATGTGTTAACTAATATAGTTATGTAAATAAACAAGAGATTTAAAGTGTAAAACTCGAAACGTAAAAAAGGTGTAACACAAGATGACTTCGAACTTCAAGAAATAACAACACTTCCAACGTCATACCTGGAGATGTGAACTATCAGAAGCCACAAACTCTAGTACATGCGACAGAATATGCAGATCAGGACATCCGAGAATCTACAAGATCATCGTAGAAGGTTCAACCTGCGAACTTTGGAGCCCTTTTCTGACGAAGACCAGACCGAGATGACGACGTAGCTGTTCCTGTTTCCCAAGACGGATACCCCAGGACGAGTCTTCTGCATACCAATTAAAAGGTGACTCGATAGCCTGTCTATCGAGGGTTACTAATATTTGTTACACAACACATCTTGAAAGAGACTTTTCAGAAACTATTAACTTTGTAAAGACTTATAAATTAAATCTAAGAATTTCATGTAACTATTCTAACTTCATACGTTGTAACAGTTTATATGCTAATGTAGAGTAATATAATTCAAGCAATAATACCATTCTTCCAATGGTTGAATAAAAGAAAGTCTTGCAAGCTAATATCATGAATTGATTATGACTAAAAGTTTTAATGAATAAATACCGAAGGTTACCCGGATCCGAGGTATAGCTATATAGAATCAATTTTGATCCCAAAGTTTAAAGAAACCTTTCAAATAACTTAATAATTGAATTAGTAATGTCATGGGATCTGTCAGTAAATGTTTTTAAATGTTAAATAAAGAGAAGTCTTCTTGTTACACACATATGAGGAGTGCTTAAATCAATTGTATACCTTGCCATTGTTTCCTTACACAGTTAGTAAGTAATTTGTATATTAATTATTTGTGATACATTCTGTTACAACGTAGGCAGCCCATCTAATTAACGGAGTTTAATTACGATGGGTTCCCTGGATTTGTAACGCGGCGAAAAGACGTTACAACATATATGAATTTTGAGCAGTGCATTTGTTGAAGTCATTCCACAAATGCAAAGTATAATCTCAGACCAGGATCTGCATTTCTTTATGAGAATATTTTTGTGTGTGTATAAAGTAGCCTATATCAAGAGACATTCAGTATTAATTGTGTATAAAAGGTAACTGTAACTAAGTCTCTTTTCACCGAGTTTGTCCGTATGCTTCGCTGTTGATTCCAAGAAGGAAAAACGATAGTTCTGTAATATCAACTCTTTTAAAGTCAACTAAAGACAGAAGAAAGTCTAATTAACTTCTTCTTTAAATCAGTAGATAGTAGATACTTTGGTTGATGTGATACACTCTTCGTTGGAAAGATCAGCATTTAATTGATTGGGGAGTTGTTTTTTTAATGACCTTCAAACTGCCATTACTAATCGCGTAGCACCACTGGACTGGTCTGGTCTGGACAGGCGTTTATGTTAATAACAAGTGTCTTAAATTAGATGACAGTATCGGTGTAATAACAATTGGTAACGATGGTGTTGTAACGATGGTAAATGTTATTGTGTTTTTTTGTGTGTTAGGTTTAAACTCTGTGACTTATTGCAATATTTGTGTTATTAGACGGGGATTACTTTGTTGTAACCTGTGGGATTGTTTGTGACATTTTGGGTGAGACTTGTTATGTAAATAGGGACGGGTTAAGACTTTGTACTGAGTCTCAGACGAAACACTGACATAGTAGGCCTATGAGAGAAACGTTGATGTTGGGAAAAGTATATCGACGTATGTTAAACTGGGAAAAAAGAGTAATATTAACAACGAAAAGTCCTCTACAACTTAGTTTATGTTGTACAGATGACGAAATTATACAGGTTTTTTTCTAAATGCTGCAAATCTGCCGTATGACGACTGCGTACTCGTTGGTGTTTTTCATTACGTTTATTGTAGTCCCGCAGTAGTACCGGTGGTGGTCTCAAGTGGTATTTACGCATTAATTGGTGTTAGCGTAAATAATAAATTCACCCACGCGGCGTTTTCTGTCTAGTGGTGTTGGTAATTAAAATACCTACGCGTTTGTAGCATAACAGTATGCGGTGTGCGTACCCACGACGCTCATACGAAGTATGTTATTGTATCCGTCGTTCTTAATTCTTTAGCTTCCCCTTAATGTCTGACACTGTAATTTGTGATATTTGGCATTATTTTGATCGCATCTGAAACGTACGAATAACATTTTGCCATACTTTATCCGTACGTAATATGTTCAAATGTTAACATACGAAGGTGGCTAATTTTGTCTTAAATCGTTAACAAATGCGTTCATCAACGTTAAGCAGTATGAATGAAATTCACAAGAGAAGTACTACCTATGAAGGGCTTAAAAATATATTTTTCCATAATTTTTCTGTCTCTTTTTTATATTTAATTAAAAACAGGGCAAAATTGCTGAAAAGCAAAAGCAGGTGATTTGAAAAGGATTTTTGTCAGCCCATAGAGAATAGAGATATTATGTTGCTCTTTGAATGGCTTTTCGTTTGGTAAGCCGTATCATTTAGTTTTTAAATAACTAAACAATAATACAAATTCAGTAAATCTCATTAAAATCAGTGAAGGATAGTGTTTCAAGCTTGTTGATTTTTACACCGAACAATCCAGATAATATCTCTAAGATATTATGATATTTCATGCATTCTTATATTAATTGATCAAATAACCCAGCATCACGTAACCGCAGAATACAGAAAGTAAATGATACACAAGTTGTCAACAATGACCAATTAGAATGTTACCTCTCCTGATCCTTTGCTAATTGAAGGCGACAGAAATGGGCATCTGTCTGTAAATACATTTTAGTTGTTTTCAACCGTAGTGCTTTCAAAGGAGGCAAATGATCGTTATAGGATATTCTTTGGCGTTCATATTCCCTGCACGTGTGACGATACCTTGCCGTACGCATAAACTCAAGCTGCAAAGCGTATTATGATAACCCAAAATTGGTGAAGATTTTCTGTAATACTGGACATTTAAGAGACCGGTGAGTGTGGATTTGGGTGAAAATTTTTACCTCTTTGGTTCCTTAGTCAAAACAAAAAGTGAAAAAACGATATCTTGCAAATAACATTAAAAAGTACCAACTTCAGCGACCAAATCTATAAACAGTATACAGCTTGTAAAATAATCTACATGTTGGTTCTTTACAACTATTCATCAAAATAACTTGGTTTAACGGTCGGTTTTTTACTAACTTAAAAGCGTAAATGTTTACGAAAAGCTACTGACAAGCGTTCTAAAAACTTATAACATTATCTTCAGTATTTTTCCACCTAAATTTGATTGAAGTTGGCTGAATTATACTGGTGTTAACAATGTGTACATGTCAAAAAATACCTCGAACAAAAATGAGAGGATCGTGTATCTTATTTGTTAGTCACTCAAACCCAAACATTAAAAAACCCAAAAGTATTTAGTATTTAAGCTTCAGAAATTTTATTTTATTAAATTTCTTTCCCACCTGTGTGTGATAAAACTTGCCCAAATTACAGTGGTTTAAATTCAGAAATCCTTGCATCCACTAATTACTGCTTATAATCACGTTTTTAGCTAGTACCGTTATATATATATATATATATATATATATATATATTGATTGTATTAAAAAAAAAACTGTTTATAAGGGGTTTTGTAGCTGACACAGGTGTTTTTGCTGTATTTTATTTCGTCATTCAAACATACATAAAAGTTGACCGAGTTACAATAATTTGAAAAACTGCGCATTACCGTTGTCTATAAAAGTCTGGTTAATTTTTCTTCTGCAGATCGATTCGTTTAGCTAAAGTGGAGGGAGCAAACTCTCTGTGGCTTTCTACTTACTGCTCTTATGAATAGCTCGCTACATGTGGCGAAATGTTCTTCCACTAGTTTCCGGTACGGTTTTACACAGATACTTCCGATTCGTTTTGCAGTCGCATTGTAATATGTAAACTATCAAACTTTCTTATATACACTCGTACACCGGTATATGTAAGCCTAATTTTTATCATAAAATGCATGAAAAGATTGCTTTAACGTTTGTTTCACAACTTCTGATTATAATGTAAGTTAACAAAAGCCAAATTGAACATGACTAAGTAAGCAACAGATTCTTTATAAAAATTGCTTTTCTTAAGTTCTAAAGAAGCTGAATTTGTGATCATTTATTAAGCTTTTTATGTAAAATTGATATTTTTCAGGACATGACTATTTTCACACCTAAAAAAAAAAATGATACAAAATTGAAACTATAAGGAGACGAAAGATTGCACATATTTACACGATGTATCCAAGTGAGTTTTTATCGATTTATCGATTTTATCTCTGGAGTTGAATGAAACACCAAACTAAAGGTAATTTAACAAACATTAAGGTTAAACAGTAATTTCTTGTTGGCTGGAATTGCGGTCGATGAGTCAGCTAAATTCAAAATGAGCCAACTTGTGATACAGAATAGAACATTTCATATACCTTGAAATCACTATAGCTGGGTCTGTGTTTATCATGCACAGTTAAAAATCAAATCAAAGTAAATATAATTGTATAAGCTCGACAAAACTGTTCTTAAATGGTTAATAACGTCAGTATATTTCGTGAATTCTTAAAAAAGCGAATTAAATCCAGTGTTTTTGTACATTAGGAGTGCGAGGACATCCCGCCTTAAAACTGTTGTAATGCAGTTAATTTATGTCGTAAGAGATTAGAAATAAACCAAATTAAATAATGTACTTTAATTAGCTTAGCTTAAATTCGGTTACTTTACATGTGGCTTTCAGCTTTTTAGATTTGAATGATTAGCGAAAAAGACACACAGCATTCTAATTTTGTACATGAAATGATACTCATCAAATCGCTTTAATCGACTGTAATCATAGCTTGACGAAAAACTGGTAATAATTCGATAAGCTATCATGAATTGGCAGTTATTCGCTAACATCGATGTGTTTTAAGTTATTTTAAAAACAATCGTATGTTAAATCAAGATTCGATGAGGGGTTCAAAAGTCCGACATTTAAAATAATTTTTTGAATCGTTTTTGACGAAGTGAGATAAGAAAACTCCCGTATAGCCTTTACATAATTGCATGTGCTTCCTTCCTGACTTTCTTGACGCCGTTTTTGTAAATTTAATACTGTTCAGTTTGTTCACAAAAACTGTTTCTCACCCCGTTTAACTCACATAAGAAAACTGCTACACATCCGTCTGTTGACTCTCGGACTTTAAAATGTTAAAGAACGTCTACACTAATTTTTGTGAATCATTTAATTTTATTGCGTTCATTTACTATATTGACTGGACTTATACCAGCGGCAAACTATTTCTGTATTGTTGAGAAGCTTGTTCGATACATATATTCGTTTTCTAGACGTATGATGCTTCGTACAAATGGCAGAGTCCCTGTTACTCGTAACCGGGCATGTGACCAAGTGACATGGAAACATCCCCGATGTAGGCCTAAACGGAGCTAGAACGATTCGCACCAGTATGTGCATGTAGGCCTATTATTACTGATAAGCCAATGACTACGTATTTTTACGATCCGTATTTGTGTAAATGTGTTATTGCCAGCATGATGTTCTCATTTTGCACATGCACATATGTTAGTTTGCAATATTAGCACTCGTAGAGACGTTAATCGTCAGACGATTTAGTATAAATTTCAACTCTTTCAGTATATTATTATAAGTGATAATAAATGATTCTCCTTGAAGTTCTGTATGAATTGAATTTATGTATAGGCCTACACTCAAATAACATGTTCGATAATTTGCGTTTTGTAATTTAAAAATGAAATTCTATCATTTTATTACTCAACATTAGGTTTTTTTGTTTAGTTTTCCTTAATATATTACTTCTGTTAACATTTTATATACACATTTAGTATTAAACTTTTTGCTCCCTCCCAACAGAGCCACAAAACTAGTCAGCTGATTTTTTTTTTGTTTTTTGTTATCCCTGTGTTTTATTTTCTATCTTTAAATTAAGCTATTATTATTTAAACTATAAAAGAAATGTGAAGTTTTAAATTTCATGGTTTTATACTTTACCTCCATCTATTAGTTCTTGCATTATTGTCTCCTCCTGTGGTTTTGAAAGGTTTAGCGAGCCTTCTCTATTAAAACATTAAGGTCTCGTGTCTAAGTTCACTTTTCAGAGATGATAAAGAGGATCTGTAGACGTATACAAGGACCATCTAAAATACAGAGGTCTTAATTGTAACAGTTACAATAATTACTAAGTGCGAAAGTATTAACTACACAACTGGTGTATTTATTGTACATTGGATAAGAAAAGGCAAAAAATGTGGTATATCCTTTAGATGTTAACAGTGCCGTTTCACGCCAATATTTTTCTTTCAAAGCAAATCATGTAGTAAACATTGATTTTTAATCGATACTGTACCAAAACCACTAATACACTGTCAGGATTACTTATTAAATTTCATATCACATTATTGTAAGAAGTATGGTTTTTAAAAATTTTCTGTATTAAGTATAACAATGATTAAAAATGACTAATGTTCAGAGCTGTGGTGGTGTGTTCGAAGAAAGAAAAATAATGGGTTATGAAGTACGATTTTCACATGAGCGAATTTCATTCTGAAGTTTTTCTTTTGTAGTAAGTTGTAAATTTTAATCCTTTCGACTGGATTGTTTTCGGGATTTACCGATGAAACGTCTGATTATTACAGAGTAGTCTGCTTATGTCTTTGTGGATTCCTTTAGAATATAATTTAAAGAATGTTTATTTCTCGTCGTATTTTTCAGTAATTTCAAAGTCTGAGCTTCTGTGTGCAGTACTTTAAAGAAATACTGTGTTATCTCAAAGCAATTATAGTTATCTAAATGGTGTTATATCACAAACTATTATCACTGGCAATAATAGTTTATTATCACTAATCTAGCAATAAAGTTATTAAACTTTATCACAATAAAAAGCAATAACATTGTGATAAAACATTAAATACTGTGATGTACTTGTTGTATATAAAAGTTTTAAACGCATTCCTTAGATGAATTGTGAGCATTTATGAATGAAGAATCACGATAGTGAAAGGGCACATCTCGTACTGTGTTCCGCATTCTAGACTCAGTGTTTGCAATAAATACATAAACTGTTCCGGATAATGGTGAACAATATATAGGCCTACACATAATGATGGCGTACACAACTGAGTAATCGCTCTCTGATACCGCTCAGATGCAATAAGTGTACAGGCTTCACCTCTATGATTACAGACTGTATGTGAATGGAGTTTTGAGAAATAGAGCTGTAAATTGGACAATTAATGCATTCCGGTACGTCAGTGCATGGAGTTGATCTGTTATACTGTACAAGTGTGCTTCAACGTGGTTTTACATTAATCATTCACATTTATTAATTTCTGTTTTGAGTAGTGTGTGTTTTGTGTTTTGACGTACTAAATGTAAAATAGTATAGTTTTATTACTTTTTCAGTCAGTTTTATTTTATAATTTTTTTAAATTTGCAAATTCATTTTCCTTTTTCGCTGTATTTTCATGACATTTGACACTACCATGTTGGCTTACAGATCACACGGTGGAAACCAGAATTTACTTCTTTTTCGTCCCGTGGATGTAATTTTCATGTAGAGGTCTCAATCGTTTGGGAATGGCAAGCGCCTGGCGTACTTAGCAAAAATATCCTGCCAAAACCGTAGTTAGTAGACATTTGATAAAACTACCACATATTCTTTTTGCTACTGACCTATAATTACAGAATTTCTCATTACGTTGCACGTTCCTGTATAGTGCTTCTCGTAATTAGTAAATTCTGACGTAATTCAATAACCAGGAGTTAAACTAATATTTTTTCGGCTAATACAGATTTTTAACTCAGCATACTTAGGCTATTTGATGCTTATTTTTATTTTTGACTAAGCTTATTTAAATATTTTAACACATACTTATGGGTATGAACTAATTTAACACAGACTAATAGCATAGCGATATTTTGTTGTAGTTTTCTTCAAACGTTAACTGTCCTGTTCCTGGTAACACATATTATTTTTCGTTTACAGTGGTGTTTTCCTTGTGTCCTGGAACATTTTTAGTATAGAAAATAAATAAATAATCGTGGTGTGGGAAATTGGTGTTTGAGCTTCAGAGCGTCCTTACTTGGAATTGCCTAAAAGTGCCCGATTGAAGTAGAAAACTGTCACGAACTATTACTTACTGTTTGTTTGCTGACTTGGTCGTGAATGTTTACTGATAACGTTTTATAATAAAATAAGGTTGTTATAAATACGCATTATCGAGGAGAAATATAGTTACTTTCTATATTAGAATACGTTTGAATAATCGAAATGTTATAAAAATATACTGACTAGGTTAAGTGCTGACATATATATGAAAGCGTGCTACAAAACGGTAACATTCTCTAGCCTAAAGGTTAGTGATAAAAAGTCGATACTCGTGTTTAAAATATGTAAGTTGAGCGAAGACGTGGCGCACCATTAGAAGTATGTTATTGCAGTTAGGCAGTAAACTGTTTACATTACTCTAATGGTAGAAGGTGTGCCCAGGCAGGGCGACACTCTGCCCCCTTGATATTGTCAATAATTGTGCCTGCAGATTACATTTTTACTATTCGTGTCGCCTGCCTCTTTCTTTTACAGTTCAGTCACCCTCGCGGAACTTTATTTCCAAAACGCACGAATCTCTTGGTTCGTCTACGTGTGTGCACCGTGTTTAATACTTTTGTTACAAAAGGAAAACCACTATGGCCTAACACAGTGTTCCGCAACCTTTTTTTACTCACGGCACACCCCAGACGGGCCTAGACTCAACATGGCACACCAAAATGTCTGTCCCCTCAAAATCATATGAATCTTAATATAATTACGAAATATTACGTCGTTATGTAATCAATTATTATTATTATTATTATTATCATCATCATCATTATTGTTATTATTATTATTATTAGTATTATAAAACAGAAATAGACTCATGCATTTATTAACAATTTATTAACTTTAATTCACTGCAGAAAATACGAATTTTAAAGTAAATAACTCTACTCATACCTTCAATGTGATACTTGAGTCTGCTTAGCTGCACACAGACGGCTGATTCGTGGCGGAATCGTTGACAAAGCAAGCCTCATTTCTTCATCGATGGATTTGAGTCTCTCTCTCTTTGATGTTTTAATTTCAGTCAACGTCGAGAAGCCCAGTTCACACAAATATGTAGTTGAAAATGGTAATAACACATTAACTGCCTTCTCGGAGATAGCCGGGTATTCACTGCTTATTGACAACCAAAATGTTTCCAAAGGCACTTCGAAAAATTTTAATTTCAATGTTCTTTCTGCTTTCAAATCTGCCAGTTCCTCTTGTAAGCCTAAATTATTCGGAAGATGTTTCGAATCCATAATGAATGGATCACGAACCCAGTCAAAATCTTCAACACTGTCTCCAAAATATGTTTTGAAATTCTGCTGCAAGAGTACTAAATGTTCTTTAATTGAGTCCATCAACACCTTATTATCGTCAGCAAGGGGCCATACAGTTGGGAACATCTCACACGATCCATTTTCAATTGTCTGTATCCACAAATTTAACTTATTAATAAGTCCTTGAATCTTATCCATACTAGTCAGAATATTTTCGTTTCTACCTTGCATTTTTCTGTTTTGTTCATTCAAGTGTACGAAAATATCGGAAAGATATGCCAACTTAGATACCCATTCATCATTTGCAAATAAATCCGCATACTCATGGCCCTCAATAGTCAAAAATGCAAGTACCTCCTCTTTCAGTTCAAACATTCGCGTTAACACTTTACCTCGAGATAACCATCGTACTTCTGTATGTAGCAGAAGTGTAGTGTGCTCTGATCCCATTTCTTGACACAAAACGTTAAAAAGCCGCATATTTAGGGGCCGCGATTTGATGAAGTTCACGACTTTTACTACTTCGTCCATCACAATTTTCAGAGGAGACGGCAAAGACTTAGCAACAATGGCTTCGCGGTGAATGAGACAATGGTCGGTTCGTAAGTTAAGATTTACTTCGCCTACTTTACCCACGAATCCTTTCACTCGGCCTGTCATAGAAGCGGCTCCGTCTGTACAAACACTAACGCAATCCTCCCATGTTAATTCATTACGGACCACATATTCATTAGTCGTACGAAATATTTCTTCACCGGTTGCTCGCTCGGGTAGTTCTTTGCAAAAAAAGAAATTAGTTGCAATTACATCCCCATCAACATACCTTATGTAGGAAAGAAGTTGTGCGTGACCGCCAATATCGGTGGACTCGTCGATCTGAAGTGAGAACTTTCGACTGCTCTTTATTTTCTCCTTCATAATGTCTTCGATGTCACTGGACATGTCACTAACTCGGCGGCTGATTGTGTCAGTAGAGAGAGGAATTTTTGAAATTTCAGTACCAGCTTCTAAACCCAGGACTATTTTTACCATTTCTTTACACGCGGGCATTAACAGCGTTTCTGCTGTTGTTTGTGGTTTTTTGGCCTTTACGATAAGTTCGGCTACCTTATAGCTAGCTTCCTGTACTTTTTGCGAAACACGTACCGACGTAGTCATGAGCGTCACTTGTTTTTTATTTTGTTCCAACAACCGACGAATATAATTCACATCTTTACTTGACAGAGAGGAATGTTTTGTTGACAAATGTCGTTTCAATTTACTGAGAACCGTAGCAGCATTACTGAGTTTTTCACCACACACAACACACTCGGGGATTGGGCATGTTTTGTCACCACACCAAAAAAACACGTAAGATAAATAATTATCACTATATTGCCGGTGAACTACTTTCTGTTTCTTTTTTTCGGGCTCGATGGTTTCGCTACTTGCACTCGAGGACGGACCACTCCGTACAAGGAACTTATCCATATCGAAAAAAAAAATAGTTTAATAACACTGTAATAGAAAATAGTAAGACTGGTGTAGCAATCACAATATTCGCACTACTGCAGAGCACAGCTGTGATAGAACTGAACTGAAATACTGTAATTGTTGTCTGACAATGTGTGGGTCCTTCGGCGAAGGAAAAGAGCAATAAAGTTGAAGAAGCGCCGACAAACAGGCACAAATATCAAAACAAGGCAATAAAATAATAAAAGAGAGGGAAATTTTTGCTAATCCCCGCAATTTTAGTTAAAAGCACGTACAGCCAGCAGTACACAAAAGATGCGGTGTTACAAAGAACTCTCTTGAATAGAGTTTAGAACGTTTAGAGTTTTGAACGTAAACTCTATTTCTATTGTATGATTGTTGCGGGTCGCTAAAAGGCTTGCTAAAAGTCTTACGCGGCTTTCTTTGCGGTGAACACAAAGCTTGCCGCCTGTAACCCATCAAACCGGCCCAATATTTCAGGCGAGAATACAAATAACTTAAGATAAGCAAACTATAACAACAATATTGAGTAAATAAATTACATTTAATTTCTATGAAAATATAACAGTTATCAGCATGTATTAAAGAATAAACAAGCACCTTCTTACTTAAAATCGACAATTAATTTATTACAATAATAGGTAAAAGTTCGCGTCACACCTTTCACCTTGTGACGGCACACTATTGTGCCGCGGCACACCGGTTGCGGAACACTGGCCTAACAAACGATCGTTATCAGCATAGACTAATTGTCATGAATGAAGTCACTAAAATGATAATATGTTACAACTCTAGTATTTATATCTCTTGTGTGACCGGTTTACAGAACAAACCGACCATACTGTTTATTAAAATCGGATACTTCGATGACAGTTGTGGTGTGTGTTTTACGGGCCAATTATAAATATTAATCTGATAACCAAATATATCTAATTGACGTAACCTACTCCCAATTTCTCTGCCTAATGCATTTCGTTTCCAGGTTCCGAGTCTCTGTGGCATTCCTGATTCCTTCTTCAAAGATCGGTTTTCCTCTTTTCCTTCATTCTAGAGCTTCCACTGGAATATCGTTTTTAGCCATGTATGTTCTGACATTCTTGGTAGCCTACGTATACAAACCCCGCCTCTCGATCGTTCTACCACGGTCTGTCTTGGATCCATAATGATTCTTACTACTTCGTTGGTTTTTCCTTTTAGTTTTGAAGCTCTAGCACTTCCACTTAGATAATCCATTTCCACTGCTGTCAGTCTGCTTTTCAAATCTGCGTGAAGAGCAACCGTCACCTGCCCAATTCTTTTTCTTATTTAGTCTTTTAGTCATTCCGACATACTTATGAAATACTAAATGTGATACGCTAAGAAGGAATTTGTTCAATAAGCATCTGGTAATTGTAAGAGGAGAACATTAGCTGAATATAATAAACGAATTGATACTGGCAGTGACAGAGAAAGGGGGAGGCGAGTTCCAACTTGGGTCCCTTCACATGTGGTCCTCGTATAAGTTCCAACAAAACTTTACTAAAATCTTCTGTCTCCATGCTGTACCCTGTAACTAAAAATTTTTCGTTATCTTTTGAGCCTGAGAATGGATTACTTGTAACGAGGAAACGATTCCTAATCGATTTATTATAGTGCAGTCAAAATTTTTTATTGAAGTTTTGGTTAATGACATAGAATCGACCATAGAAGAGCTCAAGATTGTATTTGATGACTTTGATAAAGAACAAGTGATACACGAAGTAAAACAATTTCAACGATATATACAGGCTACTAATGCACCACACAAGGAGGAGTTACATGGACATCCAAGAAAGTTCTCCAGTTTATTGTCAACTGAGGACTTCACTGATTCCATTGCCAACCTATGTCTCATCCTTAACAATGATGACATTGCCAACCTATGTATTTTTTAACAATTTGCATGTCTGTTGGCTCATGTAAAAAGTTTCTCAAAACTTAAATCAATAAAAAAATTATCGTGGATCAACGATCAATGAGGAAATACAGAAAACTTGGTCATTTACCTGTAGAAAGGAAAATGTAACTTAATTGTAAGTGAATAAAGCTTTTTATCGTTTTATACGTCTTCTTTTTTCTGCTTCGTTAAAATCTGTAAGTAGTATGTAAAATATTTAGCAGGGAACCGCCCCCAAAACAGTCGCCCCGGGTCTTGGTTAGCCTTTGTCTACCACTGCTTACTGGGAGCTAATTATTCGTATACTCGAATATTGAACAACAAAAGAGCGAAGCCTGAAAAGTGTGTATAATTTTCAATGAAGTAAAAATTCAAATTATTATAGTACTACAGCAGGAACCGTGATTTTGGGCAACTTGCAACACGATGTCCTATCTCTTTGATGTTTCATTAGGATAATATAGCTGTAAGGTTATATATATTGCTTCGCAAACAGTTAAATTTTTGAATTCTTTCTCGATAACTGTATACTTATATTTTAAATCTTACTACTGTAATATTCTTTAGACGTTGACTTAATTCAGTTTAGTGTTAGCTGCCACTGACTAGTGACGGATTTTCCATAACGCTAGGGTATGCTGCAGCACCGGGCACCAGAGCCTCATCTGTCAGAGGGGGCACCATCCAACCCTAAATCACAAAAATGTTTTGAAGACAATAAATGTAAAAAAGAAAAAAACAATTATCCTCGATCTAAAATCATATAAAGATGTGTGCACACTTTTCGACGAGTTCGCCGTTATGTTTTTTAAACATATAGAAGTTTACTCAAGGTAAATAGAAGTATATAGAAGCTCTTATAGAAGTAAACTCGAAAGATTTGAATAACGATGTTGACATACAATTATTGCAAGAAAGAGGTTTTTCAAATCGTTCGAATGAAGATGATAGGTTCCATGATATTGCAGTTTGCCCGCTCAAAGTATAAAACTGGATTATTGATTTTAAAATGATTGATGTATTTCCGAATGTATACATTGATTATTGTCTGCTTTTGTTGATTCCAATAGGTAACTGCAAATCTGAAACATCATTTTTTGTACTAAAACGCATTACAAATATGATGAGTTCAGCTGTGGGAGATGAGTGATTAACTTCGTTATCAAGGTTGAATATTGAAAGCGAGATACTTGGATCACATGACTTCGTTAAGGTAAAATCAAGAAAAAATGGATCGATTAGTATTTTCTAAGCTTAAGTACTACTATGTTCGTTGTAATTACTATTTAGCTAAATATTTTTTATAATTTGAGAGTTTAATAAAATAATTGTTAACTTTTGAAATTGTGTATGCCATTTATAAGTGTAAATAATGGATAAAAGGTTGAAATTTGAATCGGGGGGGGGGGTACCAGTCTGATGGCAGCATAGAGCACCACGCGCTTCTAATTTACCCCTGCTACTGACCAAATATGTACAGACGTTTCTTTAAGCCTAACTAAAAACTAAGTTTACACATCATTGTATTTGTTTTTTCACATATAAGTTGTGTAAACGGGAAACAAACTGGGCACAAGTAAAAAAAAAAAATAATCAAAATAAACAAAATAGATAGAAAACGCATCATAATGCATCTGACTCGATGAAGGCGCCCCTTGAACGTTTTGCCGAACACCGGAATGTAGCGTATATAATGTATACAAACATTCAAGGTAGCGCAAACTACATTCTACCTTCACATGCAGAATACAGTTCTACATTCTACATTCTAGGGGTTTGTGGTATCTGTGTACCACATAATCCTTTATATGCTATATTCGCCAATACCAAAAAAAGGAGTGTTCGCGACTGTATATTTTGAACCCGTCGTCGCCGTGAGCTGGAGTGCACAGCAGACCGCCTTACGTAAGCCTGTCTCGCAAACCACCCCGATCTGCAGTGGTTTTATTTTAGCGCATTTTCTGTGAATACATTTATTTTTACACAGATACGTGAACACTGAATACACGTTCACATTCACTTTATATTTCTATTGAATGTTTCGTTCATCTTTTCTGTTCGTATTTCATAATTATATTCATCGCTTTTTTATCTTTGTGTGTATCCGATTATTATTTTGACATTATTTTGATGTAAAATATTTTTAAACGTTGACAGGAACTTCATTTGACTATACAGGTGCTGATGTATAGAACGTGATTCAACTAAGGAATGTCTACTTAAGGGTGTTTTACTGTAATATCTTCTTTGTTTGTTTAAACATGTATTCACGTATGCCTCATGTCGTTTTTCTGCAGAACTGTTCTAGTGTAGTGTGTAGCATCTTCTTCTTGACGTTATGCTTAAGAGTGTAGATAATCAAAGTGAGTCGTTGATATAAAGAAATCTGAATTTAATTACATCACATAAATCTATTAATAAATTATGTATGTATTTACTTATTTCATTTTGTTTTACATCGTATACCACTACTTTGCCTTAAACATAATAAACACAATACTTCTAATAATTGAAAATCATCATGGAAATTATTGCTAATTTGCAGGCACATCAAGCGCCGTTTCTTGAGATGTTATCTTCCGTGGTTATTCCGTAAACGGAGAATCGTCCTCCAGGAAATCGAGAATGGACAGTACTTACTGAAATGTTTAATTCTGGAAAAAGTGAAATATTGTTGCTTTTTCGTATGAAGCGTTTTGTATTCACTGTCGCTGATGATCCAAATCGTTTCATATCTGCATTCATAGTTGCAGGCTCAGTGTACTTTCGTATCACTACAAAACATGCGCTACCAAAACTATCAAATAATTCAGAAAAGTGTATCCAGAATAATGTATCAATTCTCCCGTTGCCAAAATTCACACATAAAGTTATTTCCAGTATGACAATACGCATCAGTTTACATCACTATATTGAATCTGTAGAGCCAAACAGCTGACAGAGGAGCTTGTATGCGGCATAGTATGACCACAGTCGTAGTTACCGTAGGCACCGTTAATAAATTACGTCAAATCAGTAGATAGGTGTCAAGCGACCGTGTGCACAGAGTCCAGGGAGGTCAAACGCGTGCGACATAACATTTTATTTTTCGGATTTTTACTTTTCACCCCAATTCGAATGCTGACAGATGGTGAAAATAGGATCTAATGAATATAAATAAACTGAATTACATTATTGTTGGTGAGTGTTGTGCATTTAGAGGTACCGTTTTCTCTGGTAAACGGGAGATAAAACTACAACTTTCCTACTATTGTTCAAGCAATTTTGTTAGTTTTTTTTTTAACAGTATGTTAGCACTTTTTCGATCGTTGTCACCAGCAACAAAATATTCTCCATTTTTGACATAAACAGAAGCCGTGCGATTCATGATTTGTATTTTAAAATGAAATGAGTAGGTTTACATACGTGTTCCGTACGTGGTCACACACAATAATAATATATTCACACAGTCCAGTGTGTGGCGAATTTCAGTTGAATAATGTTTACAATGAAATGAGATAGCCGTGCTGTTGTTACAACACGAAAGTTCATATTTTTATTAGCAGTTAGCTTAAAAGCATACAGTGCTATTATCAATTGCGTTTATTAATATAATTCTAATAACAATAAGCTATTGATTTTTGATATGTAAGTAATATAAATACAGTGTATTATTTAGTCCTTTCGCTTACAAATAATTAGTCTGTCTGTCTGTCTGTCTCTCTCTCTCTCTCTCTCTCTCTCTCTCTCTCTCTCTCTCTCTCTCTCTCTCTCTCTCTCTCTCTCTCTCTCTCTCTCTCTCTCTCGTACATTCGTATTTACAATCTAATTATTTAGGACAATGTGAGCCTACAGTAGAATATAAATGAAGACATGTAGCAGCCCTACTAGCGTATAGTACTAGGCTTAGGTCTGTACTTGTACATGTTAGGCAACAAACATGTACTTGATGTAGGCCTACATGTAAAAACCTTGATGTAGGTTTGTTAAAACACACACTTTTTTCTTACTGCTGTAGATACGTGATATTTATAATAGAAACGCGTTTTGTTTTTACTAGATACCTAACAACGCACAGAAAACACACATACACACACAAAATAAATTTATTAGTGTTACTTTACGTCCATGTATTTTTATAGGAATTTAATGTTTGAATGCCCATGCATTAACTATTGCATTACAAAAGCGTTTTGTAATTTACGTAATTTTTTGAAGCATCTGTGGAAGAGGCCATCTGTCCCTGTTTATTGCTCTAAAAAGGTTTAAGTTTTCACAGATCCTTTAAATATACGTCTCCCTTTTAGCTTTTAGTTTAAATAATAGTAAGATGAAGTATTGTATAATTTTTTTATTGTGTTGTCAATGGATTAATATTTGTAATATAATTAAGCTTGAATTGATATTAAATGCGTGGTATGATTTCTTATACTGATAGCGTAATCATTTTGTGGAATATAGGTTGAAGATAATATGTGTACTTTATTCTAATGTGAGGTCTATATTTTGGGAAGTTTATCAAATAAAGTGTGTAAGTAAAACTAAACCTCAAACTAATTTCAGCCTCTTGAAGGAGATTATAACATTAATATTGTTATGCAAGTTCTTAAGCTTTTACGGCCGACTTCAACATTTTATTCCGTTATACAATAATGCCTAGTACAACAAATGTATTGTCTAGTGTTGTAAAGCACCGTTTAAAAGAAATATAATATTTCAGTTTCATTCAAAACAAATAATAACCGCGAAACCGCATTCCATGAACTTGAGTCCGAGACCGCCAGAAAACGTAAGGTTAGATCTAGCGTACACTTATGATGGCTGTGACAAATTCCTTATCGGCCATACAATAATGACCTAATTCCTGAAGTGGAGAAGAAGAAGACTATATATTCTCTGAATACTCTGCTAAATCGATTACAACTAACGATACATCATAATTACAAGTCAGCTTTTCGGAAAATTTAACGCCCTTATACTACTCTGAAAAATCGATACAAGGAAGAATTAGAACTCCAGATCCGTAAAGCTGTCATTTTACATAGGGACTGACTCTTCAGCGATACCATCTGGTGCAAATCAAATACGATGCTAACCAGTAATAAATTCAACACAGACAAGAGGATTGCACCAATGCAACAGTGACCATTGGGTTTCGTTTCGATACTGTAAGGAATTTACAATAGTTTAACTGTGAATTTATACTCTGCCGATTATTTTCTTATTTGTGCATTTATTTTGTTTTTAGTGCAAAGAACTTTAATAATCTTAAAAAAAACTTATAATGAGTAGGTGAACCTGTGAACCCGAATTTATCGTTAACGAAACACAAGGTTCCAAACAAGGACATCGAATACAGGTAAATATTTAGCGCATGTAGAATGTAATTCATTTCCAAGATCGAATAATAAAGCGTTACCGTTTATTTACTTTCATTAATCTATAATATAAACTTAATGCACATATCATGTGTGCTGTCAGTTTGGCAGTGTCTGTAGAATACAAAAGCGAGTAGCCTATTCTGTAAATGCATACACAACACAAAAGCAAACAGCGCTTACAATGTTGGATACGACACAGGCCGCCTACCTCTCTACTTGACCCAGTATTTACAAAGCTTTTGGTACGTAAAGCTCGTTTCTAATGTGGAACACGGCGAGTTATGACCCGTGAATTGCGGACAAATATGTTTTCACGTCAGTTATAACATATGTTTATTTAAATAGAACTGCTGGCACAGTTTTGCATGTGAAAACGTTACTACGTTACCATTTTAAGCGCTTACTGCAACACGTACGGGACGCTTATAATTAACACGTGCGAGATTGTACATATGGCGCGTGAACATCTGTCTGTCTGTCTTCTTGTGTGTGTGTGCGCGCGCTTGCAACGGCGGCAGGTGTCTGTTAATATTGGGTTAAGCCGGTGGAATGTGTGCTACACAAAAGTTTGCAACACGTGGGAGCTCCGCGTGGTGTTTGCCCCAGTGTGGCGAACTTTCACGCAGAAATGGAACAGATTTCCGGCACTGGAGCGGTGTTTCTCAACACGCCAGGCGTGATGTGGCGAATCTGTCATCGTAAAAATAAATATAGACATAACAGTGTCGGATTGTTGAAAAGCCTGTTGATGCGATAACATTATATTTGGCTTGCTCTTCTTACCAAAATAACGTCTGTGCTAGCAGAATTGAGAATAACAATTTTTTCGTCCTCTCGTTGAAACCTGTTCTGTAGTGGGGATTGCGTATGACGATGTGACATTCATAGTAGGCGATGGAGTATTGTATTATACTTCAAATAGTCAATAGAGAGCGCGGTAACTGTAAGGCCAATTCAAAAGGTTTAAAAACGCATCGATTTAACTGCCTTATGAAGACGGAGTACCAATATGAATCACCCTTGATGACTGAGAGTATGCAGAAAATTGATCAGCTGATTTCACTTCGTTGGCCACTAGCTGCGTTCTGTGGAGAAATTGAGGTGGACAGTGTGTATTGTACTGGCAGCGCCGGTCTTGATGTACGGCGGTCTTTAATTTCTGATCTACTATTAGGGTGAGATATTTGTTTGTCTATGAGTTAGTTGAGAGTTCACGGACTCCGTCGCGGAGGCAAACGACCGAAGTCTTTCCTTCTTGAGCGTTTAGTGCAATTATGCTAATTATTATGAATTATTAAATTATCCAATTATAAATTAATAAATTGGGTCTAATTAAATTCGTATACTAATTATATTTAACCAAATAGGGTTGTAATTGACATGTATAAAGCCCCACTTTCCTTGGGTAACATTTACATTTAACACACATATGGAAAGTAAATTATATTTGTCGGATTTGACTCAATATAGTTATCAAATCAATATGATTTACATGAGCATGTTAATCTGACATTTCAATGGTCGATTTGGTTGTGTCCATTGATAATTAGCACAACTCTGAGACTCTTTATGAAATCACTTGGAACGTGATTTATTGCAATAAACCTTTGTCAAGGTTAATTGCAATAATGAACGCAAGATATAAGTATATAGATAATAATTACTTATTTATTATATCATTGATTAAGTAAATTACTGAACCACAAATGAAATTATGTCCTGCAAATACATAATTAAAACACATAATAACAAAATCACAATAATATTCGTTCGTTGTTTCCTGAAAAACAAGACATATAGTACAATCAAATACAACGCAATAATATACATATACAAACAATAAGCAATCAAATATATTTTATCCCTAGCTAAATGCGTTCATTATGCTCAGATGAATCACTTCAATATTAACATTATTGAATTTATGATTTATATAAATTTACAGAAATCTCTCGGGAGTAGCTCTTTGAAAAGGAGAGACAGTGCAGTAGTATGTATCAACTAGGATTTAAGAAACATAAAGGCTTATCTTGCAAAAGGTTTATCTACAAATTCCATCGGTGTGAGATGACATCTGCTGGTGGATTCCTCGTACATCCTAATCTCTGTTGATCGAAGAACACTTCACTTTCACTCCACTGAATTGCCCCAGTCTCGTTATGTATAGTGTGGTGTTGGACTCCCCGCTGGCGTCAAGTGTTTTATGGGTTCAAGTGTTAAGACGCTATCATCGTCATTAAAGTGGTTTGCTTTTAGAGTTTGCTGTGTGCGTGTTCATGTAGCTAACTATTTGATCTACCTTGGACTAGTGTATGCAATGTGCGTAATAGTGTTCGTGTTGATTCACTCAGTTCAGATGCTCAAAATTGAGAATCATTATGGTGGAATAGTGTTTGAACTGTCACTCACTGTTTTACTCTCGGATCGTTACTCACTAGTATTATTATGTTGCGTGTCGGTCGTAGTTTAGAGTCACGTATACACTAGTATTTACGATAGTTATGTCTATTCGCACTGTTGATTATCGGTAACTCATATAACTGTCGAACATACGCTTTGTAGAATTGCGATTGAATTGAATGTCTTAAGTTCACTTAAGACCGCGACTTGGTTACAATTTCACTGAGTTAAAAGTTGAGTAAGTCGCGTAAACTATTTCAATTACTACTGTTATTCAATTACTAGTGTATTACTGTATTACCCGTATTACTACCATAACTACCGCAACTACTACTATTACTGTAACTACCGCTCCAACTACTACTGGGCTCCGCGTCCTCGCAAACAGTTTTTATCAAACATACTATCCCAGAAGGCAATTTTCATATTTCCACGCCTTCTGCCGTTGTTGATAGGTTCCCTAAATTCCTACCACCTTGTAGATTTTTGTCATCGGTTTCCCGATTCGTCGTTCGAGTCGTTATTACTCTCTCCACCAGTTCCTTAGGAAGATGCCAAACGCTGGTTGGTCGTCGACATCCCCGGAGTATTCCAGCGACGAACGTTGTGCTGATTCTCAGAAACTAGAGCAATTCCCTCGCCTGTCTATCAACCTTTGTTTCCACGTTGTCGAGGCACTCTGACATAGCTTTTGTTAAGAGTCTGCAGTGTCTTGGTCAATTGTTCATTTACCCTTCGCTCGTTCCGCCGATTATCAACTCTTCGTTGGGCGACATCCCTGGACGGGTCCCACGCTTTCTAGTTGTAAATCTGGCTGGACGTCAGGGTGTGTTTTCATGCTGGGCTGTGCGTATTTCTAGTATTCATTGAATATCCGTTCTATTGTCTACATATTTGTCGAGATTTCTCTGCACCCTTTGTTACTGGGTGTAACGTTCATACATGTGCTCGTTACAACTCAACCCCACAGCATGTGTTCCATTTCACTTCTGCGTAACCAGGCTGCTGGACTATGCCTTTTGTCTTCATTTGTTTGGTGCTGTGAATCGTAGCTAACTTCGTGCTGTCAACGACGTTCCTTATATTCTATTGTGGGGTGTACTCAGCCGTTTTTCTCATTGTCTTCGCACTGGCGTCGGGTCTGACGTGTCCCTAATTCGTTCTTATTTACGACTTGGGTCTGGGTTTGTCAACTCGAGTGTGTGAGCGTGCCACTTGATCAAGAAATTATAAATTTTTAAAATTTTGATCACTATATTGTCCCCAAATTGGATTGGATGTTGGATTAACAGGAGACATCTGATCCAATTTCTGCGCTCTGTCCCAGTCGTGGACGTCTGCTTTGGAATGGACATGGTTGGATGACCTATATCTCTCATATGGAGCAATTAATAGTTATTCCCTATCCTGGGGTCTTACATGATCATATGAATTTATTGCCGCCCATCTGAGTGAAATGAACGCATTTTCTACATTCTATCCGTTTATATGCGGATTATACAATATTATTTCATGTAAATAATTGAACTAAGATATTTACATCTACTCATTAGACAGTTTGTTTCATTATTGTCTACATTCTTTCGTTATACATATATAACGTAATAAATTAGCTGAAGATTAGCTAGCAATTAAATCAATCGATCATACATCGATGAATCATATAACAACAAAATACTTTTAATTCGCTACTAGTATCTCATGACTATAGTTGCTAAACAAATAAATACATACATAAGACTAATTTGTGACATATTATAAATGATTACATTAATAAATGAAATATGCATATTAATTAAACAGTTAAGGATTCATCATACCTCATGATGTATACCTAGACGCTTATTCCTAAAGTTACAAAACGATTGTCTCATATTTAAATTATTAATTGTATAAGCAAATTACTCGATTCACTACATTTTTATCAAGTTATTATTTCACAATTATTTAATGTCCTGTATCATTGTATCATAATGTCCCTTTGATACATGGTACACGTTATCAAATGACTCTATACACCTTGATGTTTAGATACCTAGTTAACATTGTAAATAATGAATACATGGTGATCACAAACACAATCGATATTGAAGTTTGAATTAAACACAGTACAGTAAAATTTACATCATTCTTTGGTTAGCTGGACTGACCGCGCGAGCAAATTACCTGATTTACGTATTCCGCTTTGCAGTCATCTAGCAGCCGGAGTCATTACTACCTTCTTGTATAATCCGTACCTCTTTCGCCGGTTCGTGATATGCCTTAATTTGTCGTACGTTAAATCTTCCTCGTACCTTTCCGCTATCGCATTCCACGAGCTCGTACGTGGCCTCGCCGATTATACGGTGGATCTTATAAGGTCCTGAAAATAGTTCAAAAAACTTGTCGATTTTTCTCAACATAGCGTCTGATTGATGGTATGTTCTTACTAATACCTTGTCGCCAATTGAAAACTTCGTTATCTTCTTACTCTCGTTGCAACGCTTCGCGTGCTTCTCTCTCTTCTCCTTGATTTTCACAAATATATTATTCTCGCGCTTTCCTTCACTGCTAATGATCCCTTTGTCCAAGCATTGTTCCCTTGCTCGTGTAGGTCTCGTACCGAGGTGTGCTTCATGAGGGGTAATTTCAATTGTCTCGTGGTACACCTCGTTCAGACACGCTTCGATTGTCTTTATGTATTGGGACCATTTAGTATGTCGGTCACTCACGAAAATTCGGAACAAGTTCCCAAGTTGCCGGTTAATCCTCTCGGCAAGATTAGTACAAGGGCTTCGTATTGCGGTAAACTTCGGTTGGATGTTCAACTCCTTTAAACCGTCGACCCACTTTTTGGAAGTGAACTGGGTCCCGTTGTCCGTCAAAATGGCCCTTGGTCGTCCGAACTGTTCACAATAAGCCTTTATTCTCCGCAACGTCGTGGTGGTTGTTGCTCTTCGGAGGATGAATAACTTAACGTATTTTGTGAAATTATCCACTATTACGAGTAAATATTTAACACCGCCCGTTCCTGTCGGTAGGGGTCCATAATAGTCTCCATAAGAGGTCTCCTCTTGCTGTAGGTATCACAGCGCGTGTGCCACCAAATAGCTCTTTGTTGTTGGTGTCCTTACACTTCTGGCAAACGTCGCATGTTTGTATATAAGTTTTGACCGTCTTCAACATCCGGTCGAACGTGAAATGTTCCTGGAGCATTTTCATGCACTTTTTCGTCCCTAAATGTCCAAACATTTGGTGAATTTCAGCGATTATGTCCCCAGATATGTTGTTAGGAACATATAGCTTCCATTTGTTTCGCTGCTGCCTATATAATTTGTCATTGACATATTTATAAAATTTATTTAAATTTTGGTCTAAACTTCCCTCCTTAATTTTATTAATAATTGTCTTAAGCTTGTCATCTTCTATTTGGTGTTTTCCAATATTTTTGATTAATTTTCGTACTTCGAGTTTCATCTTAACGGTGAAGTGATTGACCAAATATTCATGCGTATTGTCCTGAACTTCGTCTAGTTTCATATCGTGTCGGTACCTGCTTAAGATGTCGGCTACGATGTTGTCCTTGCCCTTGCAATGGATAATATCGAATTTATATTCTTGCACCGCGAGAATCCATCGCGTAATCCTCGAATTATTCAAATTGCATTTGTTTAGGAATGTCAACGCCTTGTTGTCAGTTATTATCGTCAACGGTTGACCGAGAACATACATGCGGAATTTTTCTAAGCATCTAACGATACTTAGGAGCTCCTTTTCTGTGGTGTAGTAGTTCCGCTCGGCACCCTTTAATGTTTTACTCGTTAAGGCAATCACGCCAATCTCCCTTCTTCATCAAGCTGATAAAGTTGTCCTCCGTATGCGTAATCGCTAGCGTCACATTGTATGTAATACCTCTGGTCTGGGCGCGGAAATCTTAAAACTACAGCATCCACAAATAAGTTCTTGACTCTTACAAAGCAATCGTCTAATTCAGCCGTCCATAAAAACTTGCGGTCTTTCTTCAATAATTCATATAGAGGTTGCGTGGTCTCCGCATATTTACTTCTGAAGCGGTTATAGAAATTAGTGAGGCCTAAGAAACCTTTTAACTGTTTCTGATTCTTGGGCTTCGGGAAATCCATAATAGCTTTCACTTTCTCTTCCGTCGCTTGGATGCCGCGTGTTGTCAGTTGGTATCCAAGATACGAGATTTCTTTTCTGAAGAACTGTGATTTATTGAGGTTGACGGTCAAGTTTGTTTTGTTGAGATTGTTCAACAGTGCCTCTAAGTGTGCTAGGTGCGTCTGAACGTCGTTAGAATAACTTAAGCAATCGTCAACGTATATTAGCGTGTTTCTCTTGACATCTTCATCCAAGACTGTATCCAATCCGCGTGTCAGTGCCGCCGAACTTGTACTGAGGCCGAATGGTGTTACGGTGAATTGGTAGCACCTTCCCTCATACATGAACGCGGTATACTTTCTGCATTCTTCTTTCAATGGCACTTGCCAAAAGCTGCTGGACAAATCAACGCTAGATAGGTAGCGCATCTCACTACATCTTGCCAAAATTTCGTTGATCGGGGAAACGCCTTCATAATCGGGAATCGTAACGCCGTTTATCTTTCTTGCATCTAGGCATAAACGGACCCTTCCATCTCTTTTGATGACTGTGACGAGTGGATTTATGAACGGACTCGTGCATCGTTCTATCACTCCGTACCGCAGCATCCTGTCAGTTTCATCCTTTACCTTTTCCTTATATGCAAGTGGTACAGGCCAACCCCGTTGAAAGTAGGGCGTCCTGTCCGTGACTTGAAATTCATGCTCATATCCTTCTATCCTCCCCCGGCATTCCCTGAACACTCCTATTCTTTATAAGTATTTCCCTCAATCGTTCCAATATCTCTTCATCTTGACAATCCATGCTTGCTATCTTCTCGTCGATATTCCTCAGGATTTCTTCTTCCTCTCCATTATTTAGTAGTTCGATGTTCATGATGGGTACGGCGCGCACCTCTTCATCAGCTGCATTCATTAATTCTATCTTCTTATTACCGATGTCGATGCGACATCCCACTTCCTGTAAAAAACTTATTCCTAATATACATTGCTTAATAAGATCAGGTATAACTAAGAAAACACATTCATTCTTGATCCCGTCAATTTCAATGTCGCACAGTATCTGCTTTCTGATTAATTTGGATTTATTCCCAACAGCACTAATGATGAGTGAATTTGTCATTGGTAAAATTTCATATGGTTCAATGTCCTTTTTATTTACGTTGAACCACTCTTCTGATAATCCGTTAATAACAGAGCCGGTGTCAATAAGTGCCGATACCGTAATGCCATTGTTGAATTTAATAAGTACTTCGGGACACTTTAATATTTGTTTATTAATGTCCTCGTTATATTCTTGTAGCAGGTCATCCCTCAGGTCCGGTAATAAAATGTTGACATTATTGGTGAGGTTGTGTTTGTTGACAAAAACTAAGTCGTTCGTTGTGCAGGGGTGTTTTTTTTTTACCATTATGGTCGGCATTCGTCCTTGGGGTAGTATCGTCAGTCGCCTTGCTCGTGCTCGGCTTACTGTTAACGAAATCAACAGTGTTTATTCCATTGTACTGTTTGTCCCCGTAACGGTTTCCGTGTGGCTTTCCCTGCCAAACTTGTTGTCTGCCACTTTCGCTTTTATTTACAAAGCTCCCTCTCGCTCGGTCGTTCGTTCCGCTTTCCCCTTCATTAGCTAACCGATAATGCGTCCGCCTGTTGCTTCCATTGTTCGACTGAATACTTGTGTATTCAGTGATTAAAGCTTCAAAGCTAGGTATCGTGGTGATCCCGCGTGTGATTACAGCGATCTGCAGGTCTCTACCAAAATGCCTAGAAATTTTTCTTATCAACTGCCTGTCGGTCAATGCGGGAGTTAATTGTCGGCTTTCTAAAAGGATCCTTTCAATATATTGGATAGCCGTAACCGGTCCGTGCCATTCAAATTTTCCGTATTCGAGGTTATCACGAATGATGTCTTGTCGCTCTAATCCCCAATACTTTAACGTGAACGCCTCCTTGAACTCTTCAAATGTGGATATTTGGTCCCGGATTACGCGCCACCATATACTCGCGTCCTTTTCTAAGTGCTTCCCGATCCATTTAATGTCACTATTCGGGTAATACAATTCTTGGAACTTCGACAATTCTTTCAGGAACTCCATCGGGAATCTGTCGGTTCCATCGTACTTAAGTTCCACCTGTACTTGCCCGTTGACTGTTCTGTTTGGCCCAGACTCCCCTTCGGTTATCTGTCGCCGCAGTCTTTCTAATTGACACCTTAGTTCTTGAATGTGGGTTGTCTTCTCCTTGACGTTTTCGTCAAGTTTCTGTTCAGTCGTCTTCTGTCTGCCGTCTACTTCTTCAATTTTTTGCTGTAGTGTGTTGTTTGTTTCTCCTAGTTCTTGTTGCTACTGCCTAAGCGTGTGGTATATTTCGGTTTTTAATTCTTCTTGTTTCTTCTGGTTATTGTTGATGTGTGATTCTAATTTATTGTGGACTTTTTTTATACTGGTTTGTATGTTCTGTGCGAGGTTCTTTACTTCTTGACGATCCGACTCCCGGGTTTCCCACACTTCTTCAAACCTTTTAGTGGTGTCATCTTTTAATTCTTTTGTAGTGTCCTCCTGTTTCTTCAGAACTTCACTTATTTTGTCGTCACAACTGGTCTTGTAGTCACGCATTTCCGCTTGTATTTGCGCGAGCTGTTCGGCCATCTGTCGCTTGACATCTTCTTTGTGACTATTGAAATTTTCGTTCATTTTGTCAAACTTTTCATTAATTACTGCGATATTTTCGTTCTGCTGGTCGAATTTCTCGTTCTGCTTGTCGAATTTCTCATTAATTACTTTGAGATTCTCGTTAGTTACTTTGAGGTTTTCACTTTGTGTACGCATGAAATCCATCAGTAGACAACGCAGTGATGCTTCCTCTTGCGGTTGTTGGGACTCCTGTCCCCGCGCTCTGACCTCTGACGTCTCCTCAGTCACATTTGGTTCGATCGATGAGTTTTCTTCTCCGTTGTCGGGTACACCTAACTGGTTGTTGATGTCAAAGTTCATGCTGTCTGAACTACTGCTAGCCATTTTAGCTTTACTCCTCTTTATCATCCAGTCACCAGTCAAGCTAACCTTACACTATAAATATCTTATTGTATTATATTATTTTACTTAATCTAAATACAACTACTGCCTGCTCTCTTTTGCCATGCGATGGGCGCCATTTATATTTAGTGCAATTATGCTAATTATTATGAATTATTAAATTATCCAATTATAAATTAATAAATTGGGTCTAATTAAATTCGTGTACTAATTATATTTAACCAAATAGGGTTGTAATTGACATGTATAAAGCCCCACTTTCCTTGGGTAACATTTACATTTAACACACATATGGAAAGTAAATTATATTTGTCGGATTTGACTCAATATAGTTATCAAATCAATATGATTTACATGAGCATGTTAATCTGACATTTCAATGGTCGATTTTGGTTGTGTCCATTGATAATTAGCATAACTCTGAGACTCTTTATGAAATCACTTGGAACGTGATTTATTAATTGTCAAGGTTAATTGCAATAATGAACGCAAGATATAAGTATATAGATAATAATTACTTATTTATTATATCATTGATTAAGTAAATTACTGAACCACAAATGAAATTATGTCCTGCAAATACATAATTAAAACACATAATAACAAAATCACAATAATATTCGTTCGTTGTTTCCTGAAAAACAAGACATATAGTACAATCAAATACAACACAATAATATACATATACAAACAATAAGCAATCAAATATATTTTATCCCTAGCTAAATGCGTTCATTATGCTCAGATGAATCACTTCAATATTAACATTATTGAATTTATGATTTATATAAATTTACAGAAATCTCTCGGGAGTAGCTCTTTGAAAAGGAGAGACAGTGCAGTAGTATGTATCAACTAGGATTTAAGAAACATAAAGGCTTATCTTGCAAAAGGTTTATCTATAAATTCCATCGGTGTGAGATGACATCTGCTGGTGGATTCCTCGTACATCCTAATCTCTGTTGATCGAAGAACACTTCACTTTCACTCCACTGAATTGCCCCACTCTCGTTATGTATAGTGTGGTGTTGGACTCCCCGCTGGCGTCAAGTGTTTTATGGGTTCAAGTGTTAAGACGCTATCATCGTCATTAAAAGAGTTTGCTGTGTGCGTGTTCATGTAGCTAACTATTTGATCTACCTTGGACTAGTGTATGCAATGTGCGTAATAGTGTTCGTGTTGATTCACTCAGTTCAGATGCTCAAAATTGAGAATCATTATGGTGGAATAGTGTTTGAACTGTCACTCACTGTTTTACTCTCGGATCGTTACTCACTAGTATTATTATGTTGCGTGTCGGTCGTAGTTTAGAGTCACGTATACACTAGTATTTACGATAGTTATGTCTATTCGCACTGTTGATTATCGGTAACTCATATAACTGTCGAACATACGCTTTGTAGAATTGCGATTGAATTGAATGTCTAAGTTCACTTAAGACCGCGACTTGGTTACAATTTCACTGAGTTAAAAGTTCAGTAAGTCGCGTAAACTATTTCAATTACTACTGTTATTCAATTACTAGTGTATTACTGTATTACCCGTATTACTACCATAACTACCGCAACTACTACTATTACTGTAACTACCGCTCCAACTACTACTGGGCTCCGCGTCCTCGCAAACAGTTTTTATCAAACATACTATCCCAGAAGGCAATTTTCATATTTCCACGCCTTCTGCCGTTGTTGATAGGTTCCCTAAATTCCTACCACCTTGTAGATTTTTTTCATCGGTTTCCCGATTCGTCGTTCGAGTCGTTATTACTCTTTCCACCAGTTCCTTAGGAAGATGCCAAACGCTGGTTGGTCGTCGACATCCCCGGAATATTCCAGCGACGAACGTTGTGCTGATTCTCAGAAACTAGAGCAATTCCCTCGCCTGTCTATCAACCTTTGTTTCCACGTTGTCGAGGCACTCTGACATAGCTTTTGTTAAGAGTCTGCAGTGTCTTGGTCAATTGTTCATTTACCCTTCGCTCGTTCCGCCGATTATCAACTCTTCGTTGGGCGACATCCCTGGACGGGTCCCACGCTTTCTAGTTGTAAATCTGGCTGGACGTCAGGGTGTGTTTTCATGCTGGGCTGTGCGTATTTCTAGTATTCATTGAATATCCGTTCTATTGTCTACATATTTGTCGAGATTTCTCTGCACCCTTTGTTACTGGGTGTAACGTTCATACATGTGCTCGTTACAACTTAACCCCACAGCATGTGTTCCATTTCACTTCTGCGTAACCAGGCTGCTGGACTATGCATTTTGTCTTCGTTTGTTTGGTGCTGTAAATCGTAGCTAACTTCGTGCTGTCAACAACGTTCCTTATATTCTATTGTGGCGTGTACTCAGCCGTTTTTCTCATTGTCTTCGCACTGGCGTCGGGTCTGACGTGTCCCTAATTCGTTCTTATTTACGACTTGGGCCTGGGTTTGTCAACTCGAGTGTGTGAGCGTGCCACTTGATCAAGAAATTATAAATTTTTAAAATTTTGATCACTCTAAGCCTCATATGCGAGGACCTACGGTTTCGTCTATTCTCATAATCAGCCGATGGGATTCCTCTTACAGATTCATATCGGTGGCAACGATCGGTTCAGTTTCCAATTTAAGCATCTCTGCAACTGGTTTTAGCTGTGTTCGGTTGCCACCTTCGTGCAGTTAAGCCAAGTAAGACTTAAATACAAACGCATTATCTGAAAGACGACGGCTAAACAAACGATATATTGTAGTAAACCATTCATCGGACCATTTACTATTTTAATACTGCTGTATACACTGTAGCTTATGTGCGAATGATATGATGTTACGGGAGGTGAAGTAGAAACTCCATCACGAAGCACACTGCTAACCTTTAATAAAACCGCTATAACGGTTATAAAAAACCAAAGTAATACAGCAGTTAAGACTGACCATTTATACGCGTTCGCGTTTGCCATCTGTATCTCGCCGTTTGCCATTAACAGCAGTTGTATAAGTAAACAACCTTCTGTTCGTCCGTGACCATGGCCTCATTGTTCCTACGCCATTCCGAGTTAGTCGTTATACTTCTCGATCGCGGTTTCTGAGACGTCTAGTTTTGTAGGAAGCGTCTATGTTTGTTTTTTGTTTAATCTACAAATTGTTTAGATTTTCCTCATGAACGACTTGCGCGTTCCCTCAGAAACGTTACCTAGTGTACGTACTGTCTTACGCACCTAACGTCGGCTAGTGGAATTTCATCAGAATTACTTTCATTATTGAACATCGGAAGAATTACAAAAGCGACTCAAAGTTTGTAAACTTTAAAAACACATTAAAAACACTGCGTAATTGTAATTGATACAAAAGTGTTTGAATTGATTAATATGCTGTGTTGTAATTAGATTTATAACCTAATTTCTGTTATATTTAGTTGATTACATTTTTTCAATTTATTCCTTTATCGTCAATAATATTGGTATTTCTTGAATTCTAAGAAAAATCTTTCACAGCTCGTTTTAATAAAACGTTATAGAAATAAACGTTAGCAACACAGAAACAAATGTTTGTACATAATTTTATAGAAATATTACATATAGGCCTACAACAAACGTTATAGAAATTTGAATAAAGCATTTTGTAGTTCAAATTCAAAACCCTATTTCAGCGAAAGGTGTAGGCTACCTGGCTTATTCTGAAACGTGAAATTATTGTAGACACATATATACTCGTCTCACTGAATATAATGTAAAAATTTTAATATTTACATTACCTATTGAATTGTATTTACTTTTAAGATTTTCAGTACCCATGAGCAATTGTTACGGACTACTCAGGTGACCAGATGACAGTACGAAGAATTCCTCATGATAGATGAGTAGTATGTGAGAGTAGAATGGAAAGCGTCGTGGAGGTTACTTTACTGAATTTTTTTTTGCAATTACATTTCGCGTTGTGAGTTACATATGGGCATTTATATCTTCTTCTTCTTCTTCTTCTTCTTCTTCTTCTTCTTCTTCTCCACTTCAGGCATTAGGTCATAGACCCGTTGCGCCCTCCGGCCGTGATAGAACTCACGCCCCACCCCAGCCAGAGAGATATTAGCCAACCTTTTATCCCACGCCCGGGGGCAAGCCGTGCGGTGGGTATTTATATTTCAGATGTATATTTTTTCAAATAATATACAAATTCTAGACACCGCAGGTTACATTCTGCATGTTAACTAATGATACTGAACGTATTGTTTAGGTAGCAGTTGTTGCAACAGTAAATTTTAAAGTATGTAAAACCGTTTAAAAAGGTTCCATGGATGAGTGTTTTTTTACCCAAATTGTTAGTGTCACGGTGTCACGGGCTTCAGGCAGGGACAGGGATGCGGTACAGTAGAACTCCCACTAATTCGTCACCTACGGGAGCGAAGGGGTGACGAATTATTGAGGGAGTAAGAAACAAGCCCATTAAAGACAATGTAAAATGCTTTATTACAACACTAGCAATGTACAGTGATAATGTCATGCTCGAACATATTTACTGCTGGAACTTTTCAAACAAGCACTGTAATTGCAAAAAAAAAATACATTTTTTAAATGATTGTGGGTAGGTTCTGTGGATACGTATGTAACAATTGCATCGTCACTAACATTTCGTAGCCTACATCTGGTAAGTCTATTTCACACCAATTTTGATGTCGTCTTCATTCAAACTGTTAAATGCTGGTAGAGATAGAAAGATATCTAACAATTCCGATGTAGGGTTAAGACCTTCTGGTTCTCTAGACGCTGGTTGTAATTCAGATGGCCGTAACTTATTCCAGGCAGATTTTAGAGTGTTTTCGGGAGTACTTTGCCAGATCAGCAATCCGACTGAATTTTCGGAAACGTATTACGCAGTAACATCACAACACAACACTTACTATGCCGTGTACATAAGTACGAAATAACCATTGTCGGAACCAATACCTTCCGCAATCCGTTCTCCCGGCTAGTATTAGAACCCCGGCCACAATCACCACGTTTCTGGTTTACCTAGGCTATAATTAGAATGTATATTTTACTCGCTTGTTAATAAAGAAAAAAAAAAAAGCCTTGAGTTGGTGACGAATTACAGAGGGAGAGGAATTAGGGGGTGACGAATTAGTGAGGTTCCACTGTATTTTATTTTTATGTTCCGTACTAACAATACAGTGATATTCTAATTGCCAATACAGTGACATCAAATCGTGCGCGCACGCGAGAGAGAGAGAGAGAGAGAGTGTGTGTGTGTGCGTGTGAAAGAGGGAATAGGAAACAGGGAGCTGTATATGTTTGAGTAGAAAAATTGAAATGTAAATCATCTGTAACGTTTGGACGTGTTGCATGTATTTAAATTTTGTGCGTTTGATTAGTCGTGATTTTTGTTGCTGTACTAGTATAATGTAAATGGTATAATATACGCGTACTTGCATAATCCCATTTTCATCTGTTGAGTAGTTGAAGACAAAATCCTATAGTATCTCTGTTAAGGCCCTTAAATGATAGTTCACAAAACTAGTAAACGACGTCAGATGATCGTTTTTCATCATTAGGCTTAGTATGTAGATAGACCTATTGAATTTTACTGATAAGTAGAACCATTTTTAAAAGCATCGTTTTCGCGTACATCTGATAAATTTTCGGGCGTCGATGTTCCAAAAATTAATTGTTTTACGTATTAATTAACTCAAGTGTATATTAAAGTAGCAGTGCGATATGTATTTCTGTCTGTAGATATGTATACAAAAATCACGCCTGATGGAAAGTGTTCAATGTATCTGAGAGTAGTAGTTAGTTCAGAATGGCATTTATATACAAGTTCATCTAGCCGTACATGTTGCAGATGAAGTGTATGTAAAATATATATAACCGTACTTTTGTATAAGCCTTTACATTATACAATATTCTGTTAGTAAATAATTACATTCAACTGGGGGGAGAGAATTATGAATTAGTGACAAAAAAATTTAGAGTGGCTAATAAGTATACGTATGTGCCTGAATTTGCCCCCACTTTCGAAAATTTAAATAAGGTAATTTTGTGAGTATAAATTCGACCTGAGTGAAAAACGGATATATCGAAACATCTAGTATAAAAAAGTCCATTACTGTTTTATCTCGTGCGTCCGGGTGCATGTTTTTGTTAGCATAATGGAGCATGACGGCGCGGCGTGACATACAATATGTGTAGCGTTGGCATTAGCGTGTACTTTTTCTATTAAATTACTTTACAGAAACATTTCTCATTTTCAGTATAATCACGAAAATTTGGTCCCTGCTGTCGGGGCCCCACAATTGTGGGGCCTGGCCCCTCCCCATTCGCACGGCCCTGGTCATCGTTATGATATGGTACGGAAATCGTGTGTAACTAACAGCGTGCACTCTTCCACGAAGTTTTAACACATACTTTTCTTTCTTCTTCGTTGAGCTCGTCAGTATTGTTTTAGTCGTAGTTTTGAGTCAAACCAAGCTAATGGAATGGTCTCTCCACTTATAAGGCGCGTTTTCCGATTTGTGCCAATTATCGCCAAAAGTAGATTACATCCAAAGATTGAAAAGAGTACAGTACTTTACTTTCTCATGTGTTTTCCCGTTAAAGACATAAAATGAGTCGTGAGGCGAAGGGTTCAGTTGGAATCTGCTCTCTGTTATTATTCGTGATTTACCGTTCGTTGCACGAAGTTAGCGGAATATATTGCCCGTTGATTAAAAAGCTTTAACAGTTTTTGGTGTCAAAGTACAATATTTTATCGCCACAACGTAGCATTTGTTCCATTACGCAGTGCATTAAAACGTTACGGTGTCCTGTCAGCGGACAATAGCGCCCCCCCCCACCAATTATGATTAACGTGTGTCCACCCTCTGTACGAAGTCGCCGTTCACGACCACTGCGCCGACGCAGTACAGGAATAAATCTTACGAAATAATACGTATAGCATTGTACATTTAGTACTGTGTCTATACATCGTTACTCGCCTCAGTGCAAATAACCGCCAGCCAAATTTCGGTTTGCAGCTTAATTGATTTTCTAAAAGTTTAAGAATATTTTTTAAATAGTTCTATATTTTTAATAAAAGACGACACCAGAGTGTATGTTCTTGTCTCTAGACTAGAGAAACGATTCAAAGTTTACTCATGTAGATAGTTACTTTTCTCAGACGTTGTCGTGAAGGCGGATAAAATAGTTTCTAGCGAACGTCTCTTGAGCTACTCAATGAACAGAAGTGCAATGAAACATGTATATTCTCTGCTCAAAGAACAAAATTCAAAAATAAAATCGAAATTACGACTTTCATTTCAAACGTTGAAGTTTACAACTTTTAAAAAAAATGTCAGTACACAGCTCCCAGAAAAATCACGTTTCTTCACGTTGAACTTCATAAATTACAAGACTAAAGGCTCCCGCACACAGGCGATACGCAAGTCGCGACGATATACTGTATTATTACAATGCGGTAAATGAAGGCCACCACACGTGCGGATACCGAGGATCGAGATATTTTTTACTCGGTATGTCGTTTCGTATTTCGGTCTACCGAGCGAGCTACTCAGTGAAGTATGGATTCGTCTTTTTACGAAGAAGTTCTACTTTTGTCAGTCACTCTTGATAAAAAAAAGGTAATGAACCCGCGTAAATACTTGACTTGGACTATATATCTCTTCTTGTCTATAGAATAATAAATTGTACAATTTAATAAACACTATTAAGTAAATGAAGATTTACAAAGTTATTATAAGTTCCATTTGGCTCAGTTATTATAAGTTCCACCTGGTACAGCGTTGCCAGGTCCAAACAATTTTTTTTTGGGGGGGGGGGAGATTGGAATAAAAAATTCGGAAGATTACTGAAAATTCTTTTGTTGTTTTGATAAATCTCAAAAAACTGTAATAGCTTTGTGGAATAAGTAAGTTAATATACTGTATACTTACTATGGGGACAGAATTTTCACTCATCAACGTTGTGTTAAGTCTTTTCTTCTCCTTCTTCCCCGCCATTCCCAACCAGTAAAGTAAGATACTGCTGTTCATCAAACTTATGAACTCCGCGCCAACTTTTAAATCGTAGGAGGATGAAGATTTTATATTTCTTTTGGAATACAGAAGTCCAATTATTTTAGTTTTCGCAACGTTTATAATTAAAAATAACCTCTCACCACTGGAGGATGAATGGGGTAAACACAAAACTGGCATCGTCAGGTTTCAAAGCAAACTAAAATAACCGATAATTGAAAAATTCGTAATACACCATTGACTGTGGTGGGTGATCCGAATTGTTTTTTTTTTTTTTTTTGCAGGACGAAGAAACTAGAAACGTTTATTGAAAGCAGTGGTATTCATGGTTGCAAAGCTACACCAGATTTGATGTCATACGCAAAAACAAGATTCTAGAAATGTGACATAACGCTGTAAATGACATAGAAAAAAATCTCGGAAGATTCATACCAAATTTTGTATTTTCTAGAATATGAAAAATATTTAGATCTTCCGGAATTTCGGAGGACTTGCCAACTATGAGTCTACACGTGATTCGGTTGGGACGGTATACGGCACGTACCGTCAAGGCTAGTTTCCGACTTACCGAATGTCGCGCTAGTGTGGGCTGCTTCCTCTCGGTAAGCAGCAGTAATCTTAGGCCCCATTCACACTAGGGAGATCGATATGAGATACACGTATGTGATACTAGTATCAGATACAAAAAGTATCCAAGAGTCTCTCCGATACAGCCGCTTGGCGGCCTTCTCCCCTCTATCCCCCCCCACTCCAAGGCAGACGAAGCTCCTTGGATCATAGTCATTGTGTTTTTTGTTAGATGTAAACGTGCTTTTCACAAAAAATGGATGAGATTGAAGTTTTAGCCGTATGGTACCTAAGTAGAAAGGCTAAAAATCGAATCAGGGAAATGTGGGGGTACTATCAATACTTTATACTATCAATAAAGGCCGCGGAGTGAAAGGTACTTCCGCGTTGTTATACAAAGAGCTACGCGACTATTCTTCTTAATTTTTCAATTATTTTCGAATGTGACCACACTCATTATTATCTCACAACGAAGATTGGAATTGCACCAACGTAATAAGTTTATCATTATCGAAAACACCACTTTCCATTTTCAAACGAAACGTAGAACTCGAGACGTATGAAGGCGACGGTATGGAGTGTGAATGACCCCGTGTTACTTAACGTTGGCGGCTCAAATTCGGTATCTCATACACGTCGCCAGTCTACATCACAGTGTGAACGGCTCCATTCGCTCCCACATTAGTTCTGTATCCTTCATACGTGTATCTCATACCTATCTCCCTAATGTGAATGGGGCCTTACCGATTACTATACCAACTACAGTATACCGTACCAACTTGAATATCGCGTCTATGGGGGGGGGTCTGTTTCGAAGTCGATTTTTTGATACCGTCACAGCACTTCCGTTTCCTGCGGAACGTGTGAGAAAGTACGACTGATTATACTTTTTTTTATGTTCTGTTACTAAAACTGTCTATGTTGCTTATAATCTGCCATGGTAAAACGTTAACAGGATTGGCTTACAACTTCTCGGTTAGAAGTAGTTAATTAATTACAAATACTAATATTAATGCTAGTGCAACATTAAACGCATTAGTAGGCTACATAGTTGTAGGCTCTATTCTTGTTTAATGATTTACGGCTATTTGCACGGACTGTTTGTGACTTCTGCCCGTAGTGAGCGATCTTCCCTTGTAACGCGTATTCTGTCATTAGTCATTCGTTGGGCGTACGGTACTTATCGTCTCGTTTCCCCAAATGAAGTAACACTTCCAGCCGTTCTTAATAGTCGTCAGATTTCTTCATTAAGAATTTTCTTTACACCGAAGTCTAGAGTTTCCTTAAGGATTTAATTTTTTTTAACAGCACTTCGTTAACAAACCATCTAATAAGGACAACTTCTTTTTCCTTTTTATTTATTATTAACGTACGATTGATTAGAATACATCATTTTCTTCCATTACCGAATGCGGTTGCATTGTATATAAATATCTGTAATTATATATTGTGTGTTTTATTGTTTCATGTGACTATTATATATACGTAGGGATTGGTAGATTAGCGAGTATATCATCTGGTTATTAATTTTGAAGGCACAGGCACAATTAAATCAGTTGGTTTTGTAAGTGCCGTGTCAACCCCAAGAATACCCAGACGGTGTAACACTGACTACGTCATTGCAAGCTGTGTGGATTACGGTGGCCAGCCTATTATCTGTAAGCCGAGCTAGTTCTTTGTTACAAAAGGTTTATTACATTTATAGCTGTAACAATTGAACTGCGTTTTGCTGTCTACCTGAAATCGGTTGGCTATCGGAGTGATTCTTATCAGTCGTAATTATTTGTTTAGCCACCCCCCGCCATGTAGTCGCGTTGTTGACACGTCTCTGTATCGCTTAAACAAAAACCCAAGAATAACAACGACACGGCGACTCGGGTGGTAAGTTGCAGTTGCTGAATGCTGTTATGGCAACGCCAATCCCACATCTTCATGTCGCTTTACTAACGGGACAATCTGATTATTCAAAGAACACGTTATCACTTCAAAGCGATCCTCATGTAAACGTTCTGAGCTACAGAGCTATATTGATATAATAGCCTCACTTTTAATATTAATGGTGACACTCAAAGTAAGTTTTTTTAGTGAGATTAACGCCGTCCATGTTGCCATATTTTTCTTTCTCATTCATATGTAGACACGAGTAGATACACGAAAGTTTAACAGTGTATTATAATTATACTCTTCCTAATATTGTTCTTTGTTAACTTGTAGAGTTAAGAAAAATATAACTATGTAACTATATTGGCTTTGTTCTTTACCAATTCGTGCCTGCACTTGGGAAATTCCACACTAAATTATAAATAAACGAACAAAGGGCAAACATAATCTCTTTCGAATTTATAATACAAGAAAAAAATTGGTACCTTACCAATAATCCTTTTATTGGTACTAATGTCACTACTTGTAAAAGGACGCATGCCTTAGTTTTCACTGAACTGGTTTCTTCCTCACTGCCGCTGCTTTCCAAGTTTTAAATGAATGGTCTTCTTCACACCCTGTTAAAAATACTCTCCTTTTATTAATATGATATGTCTCTCACACTTTCACACAAACTCTGGCAGTGAGGAGTGACGTTTCGTTTTTACACCCATACTAGCTCCTTTTAAAGCGCACCCATACGAGCTCTATAAGCTTTAAATTGCAAAAAAGTACTACCTTTGCAGTTTGACCAATTGCGTCTTTATCATTTTTGTCTGCAATATATTTGTAAACATTACAGATAATATTGTGTGACTGTTTTGTAAAATTCCGAGTGATGATAATTCCCTCCGAGAAGTACTATTGCTACAACTATAATTATGATCGCCAACACCGTCACAATTATTATTCCTATTATTGACATAACTGTTATTGCACATAACTCTCCTAAAGTCTTCGTATGGTATGAAAGTATTAACTTGCTGATACTGAACATTAAATAATATTATATCACGTAAAAACACGAAATATTAAATAACGAAGAATAAAATCACGAAAATAACAGCAGTCTGCGATTATTTTATTGTCTGCCACACAATCTGATGATTCGGTAGTCTAGTAATTGTGGCAACTTCGTGTCAACGTAGTCGCAACAAGACAATCGTGCTTGCATTAAGGGCTCAGGGTAAGGCCTATCCCGCCAATGTTAAATTGCCTTTTTGCACACTTTTCTCAAGAACCAATAATGATATCAACTTGAAATTTTTGTGAGTTATTCATGGTTATGTACTATGTAGTTTAACATGGGAGTTTTAAACAAAATTTCTTTTGCAAAGTTATGATTTTTTTAATAAAACGCTTATTTTACCTATGTTTGTATAAATATATTATTTTTTTAATTTCACAACTAAGCATTATATCAAGAAACCTCCATGTTAAACCATGTATATATACATACTCTACAAGTGATAAAACTTTCAGGTATGTATCTTATTCCATTCCTGAGAAAGTGTCCAAAAACATTAAAATTGTAAATTGTTGGGAAATCACAATATAAGTTTAATAAGCTTAATTTTTTAATCTACACAAGAAACTTGTTAACATATACCTTAAAATAAGCCTGCCCCGTAGCTGGGATCATCATCAGGGTCTTCTTCTTCATCAAGCTTTCTTTTTCGCTGTCTTCTGGCTTGTCTTTCCTTCTTTATTGTTTCTTGAGCTTGCTTTATAGCAAAATACACCCTTTCCTTGTCCGCACTTTTCATTACCAGTAATGTATGCTGACCCAGTTCCATGTCCAACTTTTTCACTGTTTTACACTTCACTATGTAGCCATCATTGAAAGAGGCAATAGCCTCATACACACCAAAGTGTAGTGTTTTGTTTCCCACAAAACAGTTTTGAGAAGCCGATTCCGGATAACATTATTTACACTTTCATTCGGATTTTGTGTACGTCCGTGTAAGCACTTTTTCAACAGTTCTGTATTAGCTAAATCTTGGAAAACAGGCTTTATGGCCTCCATAATTGGCACAGGCAATGAGTTTTTGTGAGTATATTTCTATTTGGTGATGAGGGACCTTTGGTATTTACACCAAGAGCAAAGCCCGTGGTGAGGACTCGCATCAGTTGATATCTTGTGGTAGTACACTGCCCACACTGCTTGCTTCATTTTATCTACATTATCAATATTTCTTCGAATAGCTAGGCCATAGTAGGTTTGGATTTGATCAATAACAGCATCTGTCAACCGATTTTTGCCACCAAGTGGCCTACCGTCACAGAGAATTGTGCCTTTTGATTTAATTTTTAGTTTTCGCAATCTTGAGCCCATGCGTTTCTGCACATGGCCTATGTACTCTAATTTAGCTATACTAACGTCTTCATAAATATCAAGGTTTTCTTGATAAATACAATTACAAAATATTGTATGTAAGTTGAACATAATCAGCACTATATAACAAAGTTTACTGCGTCCTCTCAAGCGTACGAACAAAAAGCCACCGGTGACTGTGCATAACTACTGAAAACTGGAAATAAAACGACTTTGTGTGTTAACACTAGTGATGTATTATATATCAAAATGTTCAAGAAGAACCATAAATAGAAAATAGCGAAAAAAATTGTTTGCTTACCCTGAGCCCTTAACGGAACAATCTGATTGGCCTACACAGAGAATACGACTGCTGTAAGAATACATTTTCACATGAAAGCTTTCCTGATGTAAACGCTTTAACCGCGCTAGCTTTAGCAGTTATTACTCTATTAGAAATGGATTCTCTTTTATATTTATATAACTTTGTTTTTAGGCATCTATTTGCGTGATAATAATAAATTATACAAAAAAAATTGTGTGTGTGTGTGTGTGTGTGTGTGTGTGTGTGTGTGTGTGTGTGTGTGTGTGTGTGTGTGTGTGTGTGTGTGTGTGTGTGTGTGTGTGTGTGTGTGTGTGTGTGTGTGTGTGTGTGTGTGTGTGTGTGTGTGTGTGTGTGTGTGTGTGTGTGTGTGTGTGTGACCAGTAATGAAGAGTCGTTACTGAAATGAGGAACTAAGGATGCAGTTATATTTGTAAAGTTTTAATTTAATATCTTCATGTGTAACGAAAGTTTGTTTATTCTTAAAAAGATCTGTATGCTTAATACGGATTATATCTTCGTTACGATCGTGTGAATTGCATTTGCAGATTTTTGCTGCGTCATTAACATGGTTGTTAACAGTGGTTGCAACTTTTGCCGTTGAGCCGGTGTGTGCTGTGGTCTCCTCGGGCTTGGAAACCTGTATTTAGTAACATACACCGCTGCTGTAACAGCGCATCTGGTGGATCCGTATGATACCGGCCCAAATACCTGTTCCATTCATCTGAAAATGTTGTCGACCTTCCAGATGTGTTTTGCCATCTCGATACTTGTCCTCGCCGCCTCAGAACTGGGCTTCGCTTCCTTGTGTTATTGGCTCCTTTTCACAGACACTGTCAGTTATTTTTATCGTAAAACTGTGCAAACTAAATCCAGTTCTACGATGAGTCATGCTTCATGTAGTCGATTACAGTGTGGACACGAGTAATCCCACATTTCAGTGGGTTTTCGCAAACCACGTAAAAGTCGCTTTGTATTATAAAGTGTTGTGTTTTCAGTGCTTTCTGGTGGCGGTACGCCATACCGGAACCTCAGATTTGCATTCTGAGATTGCTTGCGTGGGTCCGTTGTGCTTTATAGTTTGCACATCAGTGTCTAACAATCTGTTTTAAATAATAAATTTTTAATAATAGTATTAATTATTTAGGTGTAAAGGGATTATTTTATAATGTAACATAAAATTAGAATCCAAATAAAATAGTATTGTTAATGGAAGCAGTATAGATGGTTATCCAATTTTAAAGGAATCTATTATTATTAGAAAACGTGTTTAATTCACGTCATCATAAACTTTTCTACATAAATATGACACATCCTATTATTGGGAAATTGGTTAGAGTACGACAGTAAATCTGTATGTCTAAGAGCTACATTTCAATCTGAAGTCATAATCTGTCGAACAGTTATTCGCGTATTTAAAATATTAAATTTCATTTTATATTGACCAAAAGTTTGTCATTTAGTAATATTATAAATTTAAAAAAATATATGTAAATAGCATCAAATATTTCAAGGCGGTTTGTATTAATCGATGCTATTCATTTTAAGTCGTTTTAATTCAAACTTTAAAAACGTGACAGTTTTTCAGCGAATCGTTCTACCTCGACGGCACATTCATCTTTTCTTCCACAAAAAACTTTTTTTTTTTTTTAATCCACTGGTTTCCGACATTTCTACCAAATCTTAGTATAACGGACAAATAATTGACGTTTAAACTTCACTATGACTGTCATTATTTCACGATGTCGTTTTTTTTAGGTGCTGTTTTGAGGCTAAAAAATGTCCATACTGTTATGGCCCACACATTCAACTTTTCTTCCACAAAACTTTTTTTTTAATACACTACTTTCCGATATTTCTACCAAATATTTTTACAAGTGTCAAATAATTGACATTAAACCGTCTCTGTGACTGTTTTAATCACTGTACACAGTTCCATTATTTCACGACGAAGTTTCACGTTATTTCACAAAGAATGGAAAACTACTTCATTTCTGATGCATCTTAATTATATACAAACGGGGGGGTGAAGGTAGCCCAGATGTATAATCACATTCTGAGATACTCGAGACACTGTCTGGCATTAACTTTTAAGTTGCAATGTACCTGGTTAGATTTTCGTATGCATTCCGACACCGACGTACCTGCATTGACATAGACATACTTACCCCTTTAACAACCTTTGTAGTGTATACCGTACGTATTACTATGTGGGTCTGTATGATGCATCTATCTGTGTTCTGTAACTATACCGATTATACATATCGTTTGTATTCTTATGTTTGGGGGGGGGGTAGTGTCTGATCTCACACACCAGGCGACTAAACGGGTTCCCTGGGAATAATTTAACGATTTTTAACGGTGAAAAATATTCATTTGAATTTTACTGGACGAGGCTAAATTAATTTGTTAAATAATGGGAATGTATTTGTAGACAATATGTTACTAATTAGGGCATGTTTGCAACCATGAACATTAAATCCCGAATTTAGATAAAATGTTGTGACGGAGGGTGTGCGAAACGAAATTGAACGTCGCGTCGTGCGTATTGTTGGTTAGGTAAGGTCATAATGACGGATCAAATAATGTTATACGTAATGAGCTACTCATAGCACATACGCTAAGTGTTACTTGATGTTAGGTGAGGTTGTTAAAAGTTCATAACGTTAATTGACACGACAGATTTAAGACAATTTTCCAAATGCACAAAATAAACAATAGCAAAGGAAGATGTTAGATTTTAATACACATAACTTTTTAAGGAAATGGACGATTTTTCATGTGAAATATTAATTTGTTATGAATAATGAAGCACACAATACAGTAGTAATTGTAAGCGAATGTTTACATAAGCCTATAGTACATATTTGTGTACATATATTTTTGTATACATATTTTTGTTTATTGGTTAAGCTACACAGTTTTTGCGGAGTCGGATGAATTGTACCGAAAAAGGTAGTTTCACTTTCCACTATTGCAGTCGTCTGCGTATCTGTTTCATCCACGTCTTAAGAAGAATGAATGGTTCTACTGTTTCGTTGCGTTCTTTTTCTTTTCATGCAATGTGTACGGTGCGTACAAAAGTATTACGGTCCGCCAGATCTTGAATATTACTAAAATCTTAGAGCGAAACTACTGCATTTTTCTAACGGGTTCTGGTGCATGAAACGACGTCAATCGAGACAACATTTAGCCATGACTCACTGTACTTCTATATAATGCTCCGACAAGTGTCGACAGACCTCTTATGGAGCCGAGAGCCTTCGTTCGTCATTCGTCGCCTTGATTGCAATCTATAAGTTATTATATAAAGTGGAAGATAGTTTGCGATTTATTTTATAGCGATATAGTTATGCGTGCAATTAGTGCGGCGAACCGAACAAAATGTTGATTTTCTTTATCTGCTTTTAGTAAACACTGTTCATTCTGATAGCACATTGTGAATACTGCATAATAGATTAATCTTTACGTGCAGAAGAATATTCTTAAATTAACTGGTAAAAGTTGTTAATACAGCGTACGATTGTTTACTCTCATTCGACAGATTAATTTAACCATATAAAGTTCCCTATCACGTAGTAATTTTGAATATTAGTGTAGTTTTGTCCATTCGATTTCGTAAATATTACTTTAGTCGCCTGTTAACTATATTTAATTTTTTTTACTGAACTCATTTGAATTTTTCATATGGTATGTATTTTAACACTTCGTGTGCCAAAGGCTGAAACAGTAGCACAGGTGGTCTTCCTAACGTAGTTTTTTTTTCTAAACAAGTCGTTGAAAACAAAGCACGGAAAAATTATACGTTCGGTTTAAGACACTCGATCCATCAGATTCGTATATTCTGTTTTCAATAAGAAATAACTTCCAGAATTTATTTATTATCACAAAATGTATGTCTTGATTTGATATGGTATGTATATCTTGATACGGCATGCGTTTGTTGTATAATTTCTTATAGCTTAATATGTTTCCATTGTGACGTTACAATAAGTCAGAGCGCCATTGTAGTCGTTCATGTTCGTACAGATGTCCCGTCCACCGTGAAAAGCACTTCATACGGAACATAGAAGTATGCTTTTTAATGGCAGTATTGTGAGCGCTAACACGACTTTAATCGAGTAAATAACGTGTGTGACAGATCTCGCGTTGAAGGGGGGGGGTTATTTATCACACCCCTAATCCAGCGTGCTGTATATATAAAAAAGCTGCGTTCGTTGTATAAAGTGCTAATTTGTCTTCGGCTGAATCATGCTCCCAGAATAGATTGTCACCAACCGTGAGGTGCTTTAATCGGGAGCACCGGGGGTGGTAGTGGATAGGGGTGGTGACGGTGTCATACGAAATGGTGGGGTTAAGAAGTGTATTGTACCCTTAACAGAGTGACGTCATCACGGGGGAGTAATCTTATCTGTGTAACGCACATGCGTTCTAAAAGCCATCTTTAAATGGAGCAGTGGAAAGTTTTCTCAGTGTTGCAGGGATGCTGACACTGTGTTGAATGCGGAACGCTCTAAATTGTTATGAGATTTCAGCTATTTCATTACCCGTTGATGCCATTACCCCGGACGTGAATTAATCGTGTGTGATGCGATCCGTCAAGGTAATAAAGAAAATGTGGTTGAAAATATAAAACGTACGTAAGTCTTCTGTAACGTGACGGGGATCATTCACGTTGCTGATGTAAGCACGTTTGATGGATATTTATGATAATTTAGAAATATACGACAGTTCTAAATCAGCAACATTGGAAGATGTGCAGAGTCTTTAAAATTTATTTCTTATAAGATTATTTGTTTAAATGTTATAGAATTTTGTAAAGTGTTTAAATATTTCTCTTTCTGAAACGATATGTCAATTAAGTCTGATTATAGTAACCCTGATGCTGAAATGTCATTATTAAAAGCTTTAAAACTCGCTGCAGTTTCGGCATTGACCTCTCACGTTTCTGGTAGCAGTTCTGTATGTCGTGGTCAGCTAAGTTCCGTACGGTACACGTGAGATACAGAACGTTAGGATCACGCAGTTGGCCTTAACTTTATGCCTGTATTTTTATATCCAAAACTTTGTTGCGCATCATTATATTAGTGCCCTTCCGAAAGTTATTTCACAAGTTATTTATTGCAAAAAGACAAGAGATTTAGTTGAACATCAGGGTAGAAAAGGCAAACAGTACGTAAATGCCTTGAGCAAGGTGCTTACATACCATGACGGACGTTAAAAGACAAAAAAATCCTATAAACCATATGTGTGTGTGTGTGCGCGCGCGCGTGTGTTTACACTTGGGTGCGAGTCGAAGGTAGGAGCTAAACGACAGAACTGAAGCAGCTAAGAGGAAGAATAGTGTAGCAGAAATACAGTATATAAGTAGAGCGAAAGAAGTTATTCAGGGAAGACAACTTGAGAAGTGGGGGAATCTACAAAGAATGAACAGCACATACCGATTAGTAGAATTTTGAAAACGAGACTGGAAGGGTAAAAGAAGAACGGAAGACGTAATAATTGTAGAAAGAAATAATAATAATAGACGTAGAAAGTTTCACAAAATATGAAAAGATTGGAATATGAAAAGGCAGTAGTTTTTAACTGACCCTTGCCGTGTCGGTAGCAGTGGTAACACACTGGACAATAGGTGCCTCAGCTGCCGGCCAGTACTGGCGTGCGTCTCCACAATTATTCGAACTGGCTGAAGGGGGCTAGTCCCCAGAAGAGCCAGAGACTTGCCCTGTCTGACAAGTCTCAAACAACGCAAACATAAAATGGTAGCAGTGGACTGTAATACACACTCGCGCGCGTGTGCATCTATAATTGTAATAAAAACTGTCCTAACTTATAAAATGAATATAATTTATAAATCTATTATGCTACGCGTTGGAAGCGCCATTTATAAATGTCAATAAATGGGTTAATTATTAAATATGTAAATTTAATAATTTCTCAAATGTATCTAGCCCTTAAGTTGGACGCCATTTATAAATATCATTTTATATGCGTATTGATTGCACAATAGATTAATTATTAAATATATAAATTTACCTATCTCTCACGATGTATGTGTATAATTGAATCTTATTGATGACTCTATCTATGCTCATCAACACATAAGTGATATCCTTTAATAGATGGTAGTCATTGATTCATTTATTTGATTGTACACAAGAAACTCTTAAAATCTATTTGCATTCCTTCAAACTTTAGGTTAATATTTGGGTTGCATTGGTAATAATGAACGCATATTTCTGATCAACTAAAATACTAGTTTAATTATCACTCATAACATATTATAATAGTACATAGGTTACGTCGCTGTACCTGAAATACATACATATTTTATAATAAACAAATACATGTCTCAATATATGCTGAAAACAAAGAAAACATACATACATATATAAATCAAATAATATTACAATTCAATATTCTACTTATTTAATGCGTTCATTAAATCCCAAATATGCTTTTGTTTATACGTTCATTAACTACTTTATTCAGATTTATTCATTACTTTTCTTAATAATTTTCTCAGGTGTGAATTCTTTGAAAGAAACCAGGTCAGTAGAAGTTACTAACTAGAAATAATTATAATAATGGTTACTTGGTTATTGAATATCCATTAGTTGTTGACGAAGTCTCGTTCTGGTGATGGAGATGGCTCGTAGACACATTCCGTCGGATGCTGCTTTATCACAACCACTTATCACTTTATTCTTCCGATCACTCGCGTAGGTATTTGTATATGTGTGAGTAATTGAAGTTCAGTGTTCAATCAATGTTTCATCTTACTGTGTATGCTGTGAGTTCGTTTTAAAGTCAATATACCTGTCTAGTTCCATTTGTCGCTGCTTCATCAAATGTTCATATAATTTATTAGTTTGTTTATTGTTTCGTGTTCATTATGTTTGTTGATAATGTGTCGTACACAATATTAAGTTCACATAATTTGTATATCGTTAAGTGATGCTGTCTGTTAGTGTAACGGTCTGATTGCTCACTTGGTGTAATTTTCACTAAGTCCGTTACTGCGCACACCGGTAAAGTATCACTACCGCGATATGAATGTATTATTAAGTCTTTTAAGTTACTTGTTACCGATCTAACTTCCGAACTCGAGTTAGCATTCCGCCGTTTAATGTACTCTTCTGAACTTTGAATAATTACTAACTCCGAATGATTTGAGTAAACGATTGAAAGTTTATGTTATACCGTCTCTCGCACTTGAAGTTAAACTACTTGATATTTTGAATGTAAACTGTCTGAAAATTCTGACTGTAAAGCTTTAGTATAACTGTTTAAAAAATTGAGTGTAGACTGTCTAAAAATTGAGTATCACTGACTCCCTCTGTCTTGGGCAGATAGTTTTTATTAATTCGTCCCTACTCAAAATTTTGTCTCTGGCGCGCTTCACGCCTACTTCATTTCGAGATTGGTCAGTTTTTGATTTTCTTGGAAAATACTGTCCCACCATGTCAAAATTCTACGTCATAGTTCTCTCGATAGGTTCTTCGTTTCGGTTGCTATGGAAACGTTCCTCACCATCAAATTTCTCGCTGGCTGAAGGCCTCTGATAGGTCCTTACGTCTCCCCGATTTTCGCCCTGACGATCGTTGACCCGCTTCGAAGAAACTACGGCTATTAAACACTTGTCTATCAGCCTATTGTCTGAGTAAACTCTGCGTTTCTATAGATTCCCATTATCTGTACTTACAGTCTCCCTGGCGTATTGTTCTATGCTCTAACCCCTTTTTTCTGGCTATTACTAATTTCGAACATCTGCTGGTCGTTGAAGTCACCCCAACTTTCCCTTCGTAAATTCTTGTCTGTCAATTAGACGATACCTCCAGCTGCGTAACATGACTTTAGTCTTTGTCAGCCTATCTTCCAGTATTGTTTCTTAAGGTGCAGCGCATCCGTTTCATTGTAGTATGGAGTTTCACTCGTTTTTGTCGCTTATCGTCTACTGACGTAACATGGTCAACATCTGCTACAATTCTCGGTACGGGTGTGAATGTCCTTACTTACTTTGTTACAGCTGCGGAGAGCAATAATTCTGGACGAAACTTTCCCTGTCATCTTACGCCACCAAATTCTATAGTTGGATTGAACTTAATGTGTTTCTATTGTCAAGTCAGCAACGCTTCACTGACACCTTCTCATTACTCCTTATTTATTGCTCCACCATAAGTCGTTGACACTGCCTCGTGTGAACGTACTCTGCCGAGGTGAAAATTTAAAATTTTTTAAAATTTTCTGCTCGTTACAAACTTCGCTTCCCTTTCCAGATTTAAGTTGCCTGCCCCGAGTGGCATCAGTTTCGGTCGACTCACAGTTCACAGAAAGTACTCACTCATTTTCCGGTATTCTATGAGTAGGACATCTTGATTCCTCCAGTCAGCGCTCTGCACGTAACGACGAGCATTGCTTGCAAGTCACGTAAATCGATTGCTTTTATTCACGTAATGGATAACTATCATAAAAACGGTTACTGAAATGCAGTTGTGTTCATAAACTGTGCCTGGTGTATGAACCAACTTTGACGTAAAAGCGCATTAGTTTATTTAATTTCGAAAAGAATACATTGTGTAACAGTTTTCGCTGCTATGTGACCGAATTTTAATAACCGAATTCTGTGTGAGTATGTTGATATATATACATTAAAAGTACAGTATAAAATGAAATAGTAGGGCTTACGGAGTCTAAAGCTTGTGGTACTGCAGAACGTATCGGAAAACACCATGGAGAGACGAGAACTGCAAGTAAACACTTTCCTGGTGTTTCCGATTCGGCGATTTTAATTAAAACCCTTGTATCACGTCGTCGTACTTGACAGACTGCAGCTTCAGTTTGATTGTTTGGTCTCTCTCATTGGGACAGACTTTCGACACTGAAATACCTAACGCTCTCGTACCATTTTTCAATACATGTATTTTGTGAGGACGAGTCTGGAATCGTACGTTTTCAATAAAACTTCAGTTTTATCCTGACAAATTAAGTGTTTGGATTATGAATCATAGGCCTATACTGTGAAGTACATTAAACATTTTATAAACCACAGATTATTTTGCATGTGTGCAGTTTGTTCGTTTTCGTCAACTTTGCCTTTTAGATGGTGCCGATGATTGCGCCAAAGCCCTGTGTAATTGTCCGCGTTTTGGTTGCTCAAGGTCTCTCTTACCGTAAAGGCTAGTTGCACACACATCGATTTCGATCGTACGGTAAAATATCGTACGATATTTTATCGTGTGTGCGTTGCTTTCACACACCACGGTTTTTTTCCGTGTAGAGTCCAGTCGTTTTAGCTCGAGATCACTCAGTTGTATGAAAAATGAATCCAAAACGTGTTGTTGCTATGTGGTTGGTGTACCGTCGTCTCGGGCGTCGTAGGATTAAACGAACTTACTGGGTTCATCCAATTAACGAGAAAAGGGAACAAGCAGGTTCATTCCGCACATTTTTAGAAGAACTTCGAAAGGATGACAATAAGTTCTTCAACTATTTTCGAATGTCAATACCATCGTTCGATGAACTGCATGAACGACTTAAAAGTGAAATCCAACATCAGAATACAAAAATGAGAAATAGTATTCCATCAGAAGAAAGGCTTGCTCTTACGTTAAGGTAAGTAAAAGCAATAATTATTATTTATATTGTTGCATGTACTCTTGTTTGTTTATTCCAGCTTAAATTTATTGTTATAATTGAAGCGTGTAATTCTGTTGCATGTTTGTAATTCTAATCTGCTGTAAAAATGGCGTTTGCCGTAGATAAATAAAGAATATTATATTCAAAAAGCATGATATTTTTAAAAAATTGGTTTGGAGAACAAACTTATTGTCATTCAACCAGTTGTAAAATGCTAACATGGTTTTTTGACTTTCACTTCAAAATTATCTTAATTTTCTTATCTGTTGGGCCAACAAAAAGAGAAGAAAATGTAATTGAAATTTTTTTTATTTTAGTAGGTAACATAAAAATTAACATTACATTATAAAAATTTCATAATGGAACTTAGTGGTATATATGTAGAAAACAAGTTATTATATTCAATTTAAAATATTGAAATCGATAGTGTTCTCTGAAGATTCAGATAGAGCTGAGGAAGGACTGTCCATTTGGTAGCTGTCTGGAGAGGTAGCTGCTGACTGGCCAAATTTTTTTAAATACTGCTGTGTAGGCTGGGACTCAGATGGTTCTCTTCTCAAAGTAGGATTGGTAGGCTGGGGAAATGGATTATTTTGTGAATTAAAGAACCGAGGATGTTGAGAAAATGGGGTCTGAAAAGTGGTAGGTGGGTTGAAATGACTGGAGCATGAAGGTTGTGGATTGAGATATGAAGGAGGCTGAGGGGCGGAAAACTGTTGAGGATGGTAGGGAACTGTAGGAGGTTGAGTCCGTTTTCTTTTCTGGTTGATGTTTGCAATTACTTGAAGAACGCCCATTTGAAATTCCAGAACTTCGCTATCGTCAAATTTGCTTAAATGAGGTATCACGCCTTGAAAGAATGACATATGGGAATTTGGGATTTCTGTTTCCAGTGCCTTCAACATTTTCAATTCAATTTCATCTGGCTTGCGGCGTTTTCTGTTGACACGTCTCTCGGTATTTTTCTCTGCGCTTGTGACTAGGTTGTGACGAGCTACGCCCTCCACCCCTGAAGCAAGTCCATCTTCGCTGTTAACTGTATTTTGCAAGCTGTCTGCAGTTTCTCTTGAAACATATAATTTCATCAAAAATTGCATTTGTTCGTTGTATACATATTTTTTTACATTTGCTGCGCCTGAACCGCTTTTCCTGCAATCCTGCAGTTTTTTTTGGGATTTGGAAAATGCATCGCGAACATTGGTCCACTTTCTTATGACTGCCTTCCCTGAAACAAATATTTTTTTGTTTTTTAATCTAGCCTTGTTAAACATGGTATACCACAATAAGTTAAACTTAATCTCAAATGTTAGAATTAATTATCATATACATGGGGTAGGCGAGGAAAGGATTGTGTGTGTGTGTGTGTGTGTGTGTGAAAAATAATTTCTTTTTCTATTATTTTTGTATTATTTGTAGATAAGCATGCCAGTAAGTATATGGGAAGGACGTATTATTGTAGATACAAAGCAGAGCATACAAGCCAAAGAAAACGGAGACGATAAAGTTAATTATGACTTTAGAAATTCAGTTTTACACACGTTTAGATAGAATTAAAATTCTTAAAGTTCTGTTTTAATTAAACTGATAGTTACAAAATATATTAGTGTATACTAATATTTGGTATACTATATTAGTGTATTTTTTTGTAACATTTATTTCAGTACACACGAAATAATGAAATCGAACATAAGCCATTTTCTAAAATTCAGACAAAAGGGAAAATGTAAAGTATAATTTGGTAACTGACGTTGGGAAATTAATTTTATTTTCAATATTCTGTGTCTTTTAGACAAAAGCAAAATATACTATTTAAAATGTTTATGAACCCATCTGGCATTATGATTAGCATAACTTTTAAACTTAAAGTCAATGAGTTCATGACTCAGTGTGTGTGTGTGTGTAATATTATTGTGAGATTGTTTCCCACCAATCCCACCATAAGTTTATTATTATAGTCAATTATAAATATAGTAGACTGGCGACCATTCGGCCTATTGCCTCGATGGGTCAGCACGAAAACATAAAAACGGACGGACGGAGGTCGATATTGAATCAATTTTTCTGCAGTCAACGCCCGCTGTTTTTCATAAATATTAATTAATACCGTCTTTTAGTGTATATAAATGTGTGTTTATAAAGTTTGCGAACATTTAAAACAATGAACTATATTTGAATGTAATGTAATCATATACAGGGAAGTAAATAAAATTGGTAAAATTCTATTTACAAATTCTTAACATTCGTTTAAAGAATAGTGTAATATTTTATAACAAAATAAACTTACATTAAAACAAAATAAACTTATATTAATTCTTGTAAATATGGTTTTAGTTTTTATTTAAATTTTGTGTTAAGACAGATACAGTAATTTAAATTCAACTAAGTTATCTATTCTAGTTTATACTGTTTATCTAGTTACTTTCTCTCAAAAAATTAACTTTATTTTTGGCCAGAAAAACCAAATGTTGGAAAGTATCACATAATACTGTATTGTAATAGATATTTATTTTCAGGTATCTAGCAAGCGGGTGTACTTTCACTGATCTACATTATTCATTAAGAATTGGCATCTCTACCGTAAGAAATATAGTTAAAGAAGTATGCAGAACCTTCTGGTCAGTCATTAGAGAGGAATGCATATCTGAACTTTCAAAGGAAAAATTTGAATCTATTGCTTCTGATTTTGAAAAAAATGCTAATTTCCCACACTGCCTAGGCGCTGTCGATGGGAAACATATTCGCGTAATTTGTCCAGTCAACAGTGGATCCATGTATTTTAACTACAAGGATTATTATTCCGTGGTATTAATGGGAGTTGCAGACTCAAAATACCGCTTTGTGTATGTTAACGTTGGGAGCTTTGGAAAAGATTGTGATTCTTCAATTTTTAAGGAATCCACTCTTTGGAACTCGGTAATAACAAACACACTACAACTACCAGATGAAAAATGTCTTCCAGGTTCAGAAAGTCCAAAAGTTCCATACTTCTTTGTTGGAGATGAAGCTTTCGGGCTACATAAACATTTGTTGAGGCCGTATGGGGGAACTCACCTAACACTAGAGAAAAGGATATTCAATTATCGGTTGTGCAGAGCTCGACGTTATGTCGAGTGTGCTTTTGGGATTCTTAGCAACAAATGGCGAATCTTCCATCGGCCAATTAACGTAGACCCTGATTTTGCAGTAGATATTATCAAAGCTTGTATTGTTCTACACAACTTTGTCCGTGACCGGGACGGGTTTTTGGCTGAGGATACTACAACAATAACCGGACTGGAAGATTTACCAGGAGAAAGCACAGCACGAGGTGGCCTTCAAGCAAACACTGTCAGAAATGTATTAAGCAAATATTTTGTAACAAGTGTTGGAGCCGTTCCCTGGCAAATGACTAAAATATGAGCAATGAAATAGCCTATCCACTCTCGCAAAGTACAGTAATTTGTATTTAAACATGATTAACAGACTAAATTTTAGAGTGAAATAATTGTTGACATATGTACAGATATAGAAGATATAAAAATTAAATTATGTGAAACTCACCGAATTCATTTTTTTCCTTGTCCTCCATATCTTCAAAATCCGTATTTATTTCGCAGCACACGTCTTTCCATGCATTTCTGGTAGCATTTCTGTCTTTGTAAACGTCTAGTGTTTTGTCCCATAGCTCTGGTCTTATTTGTACCAATGAAATAAGGATTTCGTTATCAATATTTTCAGCCATACTTAAAAAAAATAACACACTAATTAACTACCGTATCACAAACTAAAATCAATATTTGAATACTATACAGAATAATCACTTTTAACTATCCGTTAAAAAAATTCTCGTGTTTACATGTAACCTCGGTAGAACCTCCTCATTATTAAAATAATAATACTAGTAAAGGATTTTAAGAGTTCGATTGAAGTGTTTATAAACAAAAAAAAACTAATATTATTATTTAATAAAATTTGCTAATAATATTACTTACTTTTATGAAATAGGTTCCAGTTCGGTCAGAAGCAACAAGTCAAATGAAGACGGATTTTTACCGTACGAATATAAATCGTGTAGTGTGCAAGCGTGCATTGGGTCACGTACGCCACTGAATTCACGGACACGGCACGGCGACCGTCTCTTGCAGTGGCAATGGACGGCAGCTAAACGGGATCGTGCCGTGCCGTGTGGAGATCGTACCGTGTGCAAGCTCCCATGCTCTTCTTCGTTCTACTAAAAGAATTCGATCGTACGATATTTTACCGTACGATCGAAATCGATGTGTGTGCAAGCAGAAGAGTTAATATTTAGGACGCCCGATTAAAATGTCGTTCTGGGTATCCTTGATAGTATTTTCACTTACATAAACACGTATACGTGACATACTTGCGTTTTAACAGTTCGTTTTGCTTTCTGGTCATTCGCCAACTCCATCCGTAAATGAAGCAGAAGCAGGATACGGTAAACAATACTCATCTGACAGTCGATTAAATTTATTATTTGGTTGTGATAATTATTTACAAAATACAGTAGAAAAACGTCTGTTCAGTGTAATTAGCGTTTTGTATTACGAGTTCATCACGGAACTGTGAGTTAATCAGAGTTACTTTTGGCACTTTACCAGAGTTGTAAATGACACCATTATCCTTACTACACAAAAATATTAAAACCCTTGTTTACAGTAATTGGTTCTGTTTCTGAAATACTTTCCCATTATAATGAGCTGAACGACAGTGGTAAAAGACTATTCCTGTGATATTAAAACAAATGAAAACGCAGAATTGATAACAAAACCAGTTATGTCACCGGTAATTCCATAACTTACGTTACATTTATTTTCGTTTTGTTGGTAGGTGTAATTTAACTTGAAAATATTTAGTAAAATAATCGACAACGAATGCTATTCTAATATTTTCATTATAGATTTTTACTTTAAATATCTGATGTATCAGCAAATACATTTTCAGAATTAGACGTATAAAATTAGAAAAGTTTTTAGTTGGAGAGAAACAGAAGAATTATTAATTTTTAACGTTAATGGATTGAGTTAATTAATGTTATTTTATAAAACGTTAATTTTATAATTGAGTTCCGCGTATTGTAAGTCGATACGTAAATCATACACATGCGAAATATTATTAATCAGAAGTCCAGTAAGTGCAGCTTAACTGAATCAGTCTCGGGAATTCCATCTTGAGTCTAATAAACAGGGCTTACTGTGTTATTACAGCGTTGCGATATAAACTCATCGTGATGATTGTGTAGATGCCTAGTATTGGAATACAAAATATAATTATAACTGTCGGAAAGTTATTTAGCTGTAGATGTGTACTAACAAATACATATCCATACATACATACATATCCAAGTAAACTCGCACTCGTGTGTAAGTGTGTGTGCGCGCGAGAGAGAGAGAGAGAGAGAGAGAGAGAGAGAGAGAGAGAGAGAGAGAGAGAGAGAGACGTTGCATTCGCTAGTACGCTATTGAAAAGAATATGAGTAGGTGTATTTGCATAAAGAATAGTTTTCAGTATACATTACACAGTATAGTTTCATACATAATAGAATTTGGCATGAATAGTGTAGACAACTGTTCCTGTTCAGCGGTAACATCAGTAAACCTGTCCGTATGTAGTGTAGTGTAGATAAATCCAAGTGTTTACGACTACGACGTCTCCATCCCGATTATTGTTCCTGGTATTTCACTCTGTACAAAGCAAAGATTGACTGTTGTATCTTTGAAGGTACTATTGCATACACGCTTTGTTAGCCTTCTTTGCGATCTTTGATGCTCTTCTGTACGTGCGCGTTGCTTTGACGAAATTAGTATAAAAAGTGCGCGCGCGCGCGCGTGTGTGTGTGTGTTCTAAAATACGTGTATTGTGTTGCATTGTCAAATGTTTCTGTTTTGCAGTGGGTTTTTAATATAATTTTTGTTTCCAGGTAAGGAACATTTGCTGTGCCTGACGATACGCTGGGGGAATAAATTGTTCATTCAGAATACGGAAGAACCGTAATTAATCGTGCGTATTAGTTTTATTTAAATCTTTATTATCTGCTTACTCTTACAAGTGTTGAGGTCCTCCAAGTCGCCGTGTGGTCATCCACCCAGGCGTTGTATTAATGCGGTGGGTTAACTTGCAAATTAAATCATTTCAAGAAATCCATAGAATCATGCTGCTGAGTTTTAATTTTTTAAAGACAGATATCAGAACTTCGTTTATACTTGAGAATGAATTTCAGTTGAATTAGTATTTTTATCCGGTTTAAGCTAAATTTTAGTGCTGTTCTAAATTTTAGTGCTGTTCGTAAAATGTTAAATATATTTTAACTAAGTGATAACTCATATAGGCCTAACGTGTAACAGCTTCATACTTGTTCTATCCATTTACACGAAAGGGTTTTAATAAGTCGTGTGTGTAAGTTCTCCTTGAAATTCGCGCTGCAAGTAGGCCTATTCATTGTCGCTTGAAACTAGAAGTCAGTAGAGCATCAAACGCTTGTAAGCATAGATGTACAGAAAGGTCAATAACTACGCGTGATTGTATAGAATATTTATGGTCTCACGTTAACCAGGCACGTAGTTTCGTGGACTACCGGCTGAATGTTTGTTTTTCCTACTGTTTTCAAAATTTATTCCTGATTTGCGCAATTAAATTAAATTATCTTTCATAACAAGTCCATCCGTTAAGAAAGATAATTAAGTCATCATCATCGGCAGCAGCAAGGATTAAACTAAAAATGGTTTGCTCCGGACCCAATCACATAGACTAGGGCTGGTAACTCCAACACTTCTTCGGACGCCCCACACCTCTCTGTCCTGTCGGTTTATAATTCAGTAGTTGTTTGGAGTGCGGCAGTCATACATTGGGTGAAAACGTTCCAACCATTTTAGGAAATCCTGTCAAGTATACATATAGTATTCAGTTCCTGCCGCACGTTGACATTTCTTTTGCGTTTTTAAGAGTAAATCCTACCACGTGCCTGAGAAATCTCATTTCGGCCGCTTGAATACGACTGGCTTGCGATTCGTTAAAGTCCAGTTCTCTGACCCATAGAGAAGTGTAGAACTTCAGCGTGTTTCTTTACTCGTTGCTTTTAGAGTTCTCCTGATGGCTCCACACGTATGGTTGAACTTGTGCGGCTTCTTCATTGTTTGTAATGTAAAATACAGCGCAGCGCAATATATTCAGAATTATAGACCTGCTTCAGAACAGTACCATCTAAACAATTTTTATTCGAATGGGGTCGGTTTCAAGAAAAGCCATCGCCTTGATTTTCAGTGTGGAGATCTGTAATCCGAAATACTTGCAGATTCGACTCATCGAGTGCACAGCCGCCTGCAAGCCGCTTTTCGAGTGCGAAAAGATAGTGGTCATCAGCAATTATTAGCGTCTCAGCTGCAGAGTTACCAATCATAAAGTGTTACGGAAGGTTCATCTCCAATTGTGTATGACATCGTCTACATATAAATCAAAAAGAGAAGGTGATAGTGGATACCCTTGTCGTACTCCACAATTGATCAGGCCCACACTAGGAGTTGTGCCCCGTCTTCCTGTCTCTATTAAGAATTTATTGTTGTATTGGAGTGTTAGTGGTCTCAAATATTTCTACTAATAATTTTGTACAAACCACTATATTGTCTTTGGTATTGACGAGCGCTTTCGGCAGTCAAGCCATCTTCAGGTCTTCAGGAAAGCGCTCGTCAATACCAAAGGCAATATAGTGGTTTGTACAAAATTATTAGTAGAAATTACGAATTTGTTTTCGAAATAAACACATTGTATGGCTATAAGGTGTTTCGGGATCTCTTCCTTTGCCATTACTTCGCACAGTCTTCCCTTTTTCACTCTGTCAGATACCTTACTGCGCACAGCCTTGCTCAATTCACTCTATTAAATACCTTTTCAAAGCCGATGTAAGCTATGTGTATGTGGGCAACTGATATTCTCTGTGATTTTCGATGACCTGAGCTATTGTGAAGATGCAAACTAAACATGATCTGCCCTTCGTGAAACCATACTGGATCTCTGAGAGTATAGCTTCCGTCCTTACATTCAGTCGTCTTGGAAGAATATATGCATACAATTCGTAAGATGTGTTAAGCAGGCTGACCCCTCTGTCGTTATCAGTCATCTCATTTCGTGAATATAGGGACTACCTTTGCCATCTGCCAATCATTAAGATACAAAGTTAATTAAGATCCAAGATAATTAGCTTTTGTACGAAACCCAACCCAACAAACATTTCGAGACCAACGCTTGAAATGTTAAATGTCGTACCTGCAGAGAAGGTACGAACCAAATGTGTTGGTTTTGCTACAGAGAAGAGCGATAACGATATTACGATGTTAATGAAGCTGTCACGTGTTTACCGGTAACAGGTAGGTTGTGCAAGATGGGCGGACAGTATACGTCGTGTTGTTTACGGTTTTCGTGATCACGTGTGCTACCGTAAACCGTCTGATTACTCAAATCATTTATGAATCCTGTCAGCTGATTACGTCATCGCTTTTCCTCCTACAAACAAGTTTTGCATCTTACACAGTTCCGCACATATGGCATACATCTAGTAGCTAACGTTATGTCCGTATACTTGCAACGTAAAAAATACGTCATTTTTGCTGGCGTCAACGTATGACATTCATACGCTTGAGTTTTGCACAAACGATAAGGCTATTCTAGTAGATAGTTAGCCGCAGCCAAAGGAGCCTTGAGCCTTGAACATCGGTAAACTGTGATTGTGAAGTCTCATCCAATTCTGGCAGTTAGCGTCACATGTACTGTACGTATTTTAAGAATGATTTCGACTTTTTACACGATCATTGATTTATCTGATTGGTTATTCTTCTGGTACCTATTTGGAACAAAGACACCTCTCGGTGTTCCTTCATCAGTGGATATAAATGGTCAGATTTTCTCTTTGCTTCTATTTTTCCGGGTTCCTTACTTTTTTCCATTCTGCATTATGTGTTTTTTTTCGGGATGAACAGTTCTCTTCTCTGTGATTATACATCACAAACTCCTCTCGTTTTTGTCCTTCGCACGGGTGGAACTACAGCCCTCGCAATGTACACTGCTACGAGGGATATCAAAGCTAGCATCGCCAGTGCTTCCTCAACTATTTTTACCGCGTTTCATATTATATTTGAGTCTTTATTCCCCCCCCTCGTGAATAATTCTCTCCCTTGTGACCATACGTCTTCCCACTTTCCTACCCCCTGATACGTTATAGGCTAGTTCCGGTCCTTTGGTGTTATATTCTTCTGACGTGTACTTTAAGATATATCTAGTTCCTTATTTCTATTCTATTCTAAAACTTTAGTTTTCCCACGCGTAAACATGTTGTATAAGTATAAATCTTCAGCGACTTTCGCGTTTCATATCAATCAAAAATTCCTTTTAAAATGTTTTTAATCATTTTTGTTTCCAGTATAAGTTCTTTGCTATCGCTAGACAATCATGATACTTTAGTATTGGAATCAAGTATCGCTAGACAGAAGAATTTTCTCAATCGAAACCAGATGAATGGTAGAAAACGAAAAAACAGATAAGTTGTTCGTTTTTTAATTAAATCGTCTGTGGAGCGTGTAATTGAAAATCAGAAGTAGCCCAATAGCACGACACGTTTCAGTTAAAAGAACGGTATTCCTGTGCGATTGGAACCAGTTGGTACTTTCTTGTTCTATCCAGTGGCGAAGCTAGTAGTTAATGAATGGGTAGGCAAAAATCTTATCTTAAATTTTTTTTTAAGGAATCACTAAAAGGATGGTGGTTTAAATCGGACGCTGAGGTAGAGTTTGCTTTAAGCGAATGGTTCCACAAACAGCCGTAAGAATTTTACTAGCAGGGAATCTACAGGTTGGTGCAACCATTCTCATGTCTCATCGACCATTAACTCATGTCTTAATGTTAATGGAGACTTCTTTTAAAATCGTTGAATAAAAAATGCTTTACAGCTCTATACGTGTTTATATTGAACAATCCTTGTATTAGTCATACACAATAATACAACTGATTGAACTTCAAATTTTTAAACTTGATTAGTTTCTATATATATGTTTAATGTTACAAATAACTCAAATAACAATCTTGATCATCTGTTAGTTCAGCGGAATAACAGGGACACTTTTAATAACCGCATAAAATAAACACACTTATAAACAACACAGCGCGCTTTAACTTGAATGTTTGGACCACAGAAGTGAGGCATGCCTCAACGCTCTATGTGTACAGCACGGGACAATCCCCCCTCCCTTCACTTCCCTATCGCTCCGGCACATTGCTTACATACGATGTATACAAAAAACGCTGAGGCAAGTTCAGGTTGCCTCATTCGCTTTAAACGAGCTGTGCCGAGTCTCACCTGTCACCATCTAACGGTCGCTCAGTAAAGCACATTTCGGCCTAATAAATTCGACAGTCGCGGTAACAATGTATAATCTTTACGTTATGTAGTTCATACGTATTTATAATTTTTATTCTACAGAATTTTTTAGGGTAGGCATTGCCTCAATTGCCTCCATGTAACTTCGCCACTGGTTCTATCTTCTGCAGAAGAATAATATCTCTAAAGCCGCAGGGTCAAAGTTTAGGCCTGCAACTTGTAGTACGAAATGATACGGTCATAATGTTGTTTTACTGTCTCTTTTGATTGCTGCTGCCACGAGATACATATCCTATATATGTGTGCTCTATGTAGAGATACGGAAACTTAGATAAACTGTGAATAATGTGGTGACGAGAGTGAATACCAAAAGCCAAAGAACCATACTAATAAATATATAAATATTTACATATATAAATACAGTGGAAAACGTTTAATGCGAAATGACGGGAACCAGCTGTTTTTTCGTGTTAACAGAATTTGGAGTTGAACGGGCAGAAAATAAAAAAAAATGAGCACATGAACAAATACTGTATAGATTACTTAGGCCTACTGTATTGTGTAGTAAAATAAAGCAATAAAGAATATTCGGAAGGTACTTATATATAAACGTTTTATTTATCCTCCTGGATAATTTCTGGTTAATATTTGGAAAACAAATTGTTTAATTTTTCTTAAAACTTAGTATACACGCACAGTAGCTGTTCTTAAATTAGTCTTGGGTTTTCTTGAACAGTACTTTTAAAGTACCCATAGTGACAATGTTCAATTCTTTTCAAAGCAGTCCGGTATTTTCTTTTGCACATATTTCTGCACTACTTTATTGCTAACAATGGTTCCCAAAGTGGTTCCTATGGACCCCCAGGGGTCCGTGGAACCGCTGAGGGGGTCCGTTGCAAATTAAAATTAATTTGGGGTGCGTGGACAACGTCAGGGATCCGCGAAAGGTTTAATATAAAGTAAAATAATTGTGACCCATTTTCATTATTATGAAAGTTAAAAATAAATAGCAATAAATAAATTGGTAGCCATTTTTACGTCCCGAGTAAAATATAAGTACAGATAGGTACATAAAATACAAGTAATGACAAGCATCGCACGGTGGGAGCCGGGCCGACCGCGGCCGCCTATCTATCTATGCAGGTTTGAACAGGAACGGAATCTCGCCGCTACAGGATAATTTTCTTTCATCCAATAACTTGTCTAAAATATGGCACTATAAAAGAGTCGTCCATCTAATCAACAATTTAATTCTGTTTTGTGCGTGATGTGCAGTGCATGCAACAAATTTTCCTAGTTTTGAACAAAAAGCAGTATCATTTTTTTTTATTGTTACGAAGATAGCGTACGTTACGTAAGTATTTTTGAATACATTTGATATCTTCTTGTATATTATACAAGTATAACTACTTTAAATATCAAAATGTTTTATTTATATTTTATTTTTACGTCACCATTCACCATTCAAGACATCAGAGTTAAATTTGTAATTTTGCAATTATGCAGTTGTGTAGGGTTATTTCACTTGGGGGTTCATGGTCAGGTTTTTGCTATGAGAAGGAGTCCGTGGGCATAATAAGTTTGGGAACCACTGGATTCTAATTTATCAGTGTGGTCGAACAGTGAGACCAATTTAGCTTCCGAGTTGGCTTCTGAATATCGACGAACACGGCTCAGCAACGAAAGCATATCGGTAGCGGTAAGAACTCGTAAATGTTCACTGTCAAGTTCGTCGGCACTGTCATCACTTTCATAGTTTTAAGTTTTCACTGTATTATGCAGCTATTTAAAATCCAGCAAAAAAATTGTTCTTAACAAATCTTTTTCGTGTTAACCGATATTTTGTAGGCAAAACTTTCGTGTTAACCATACAATCTGTAATTATATAATTACCTTATTATCCACTCTAGTGATACAAAGTTTCGTCAGTTATGACGCGTTTCGGGACTAAGTCCCATCCTCAGATAACACTTATTTCAATATAATAAACTAATACAGTAAAAATCGCAACCATGATATTGGTCATCTCAATCAAATAAAATAAAATAAAACTTCAAATCGCATGTGAAATGTTATACGAACCACGGCTGGAGCTCCCGCATGCGTTCACCCTCAACCGCGATCGTCACGCGACCGTATCACATAATAAGTGATACGGTACGCAAAAAAATAAGTAATACAATCTGTAATTGTGAAGTATAAGCAGCGATCAGGTTATATTTCGTGTTAACGTATATTTATTTCATATTAACAGTTTTCGTGTTAACCTTTTTCCACTGTATTTATACAACAATTCCAATACAGTTATGGCCTTAAGAGTGTTCATTAAACGGGCGTTCTTAGTTCAGTGCATTAATTCTTAATTGATAGTTTGTTTCGTACCCCAGTTGGTATTAATTCGAACCTTACTTGCATGCATGATTTGCTTTGAAACTGAAGATATAGATTTATCAGTGAGTACAAACATAAAAAAGTTTGTAATGTTATACAAGAACTATAGTTGTAATGTTAATTTGCTATAAACTTGTTGTTTGAAGAATGTATAGGCCTAACTGTGTGGAATGTAGGCGTATAGGGTACTACATGCCTCGTGTGTAGCCTACGTTTTATACGTGTGTACTTTGTGTCTGCCAATCACTACACGTGTTCTTGTTTGACAACAGTTTTCATCACACTGAGTGAAAAATTCGAGTGGTATTTTATCGATTTTTACAACAGACTTGACCGGTGAAACTTGTCTAGGCCTTGTTACAACTTTAATCATTATAACTAAACAATCTATAGAAGAAGCATCCTTACAATTTTCGTAGCATGGAATTTGAATTACTGTTTTGTTAATTCGACAAATAATAAGATAAAGCAATTGGCATATTTTACATGTTAATTTTAGTTGAAACAATAATAAAACAACGGGGAGTACGACGTTACTTTAGATTTTAAAAAATTTTAACATTTTTGCTACTTGATGTAAACATTACAGAACTCAGAAAAGTCATTAACATTTTGAGTTAGAAAACTGGAATAAGAAGATGGCAGTACCACTTTTGTTGCAAAAATATTAACTGAGTTTACTCAGTTCTGGTTGTCTTATCGTTTGACATTGCATTAAGTCACCATGTTCCTAAACTTACAATTAATGATTCTTGTTAGTCCGTGGAATAAAACAAAATCTAGAAATTGGAAAGTTGGGAACGGTAAACAGTAGTGTGTACATTGGCTATGTAGTAATTTTTGTTTTCTACGATTCCGCGTTGTTGTCAGTCCATTAGACCTACCGCGTTGGTGTAGAGAGTAATCTAGGAGACTGGATTTCCAAATCACACCTTTTGAGTTTGCATGGGGCCGTTTATTTCCGACGAGCGTCTCGCGTATGTGAGAAATTGATCGTAAACTTGGTGGTTTCCTGCAACGTTTAATGACAAAGAAGACGTTCGTTATTGGTTATTCTCCTATGTCCCGTGCCTGTTTGCATTTCAGCTTAATTGTAATTTATGTAACGGATCGTAAAACCAGTGAAATAATTGTTGTGAAAGCCACATTAGTAAAATCCAACATGACGATTCGTAGTAATATTCGGATTATAATTATTTCTTTCCACGTACGAGATGAAAAGCGAGGTTTCCAAAACCGTTACTGCTGGATCGAACGCTGATACTTTGTTTAACAGGAAAACCTGAAAAGATTTTATTTGTTTGACCTACGAACACGTCGTTAGCTAATTCGTGCAATGCTAATTTTACTTGTTCCCGGTAAGTTTATATAGCCTACTGAATCAATGAATAATAAAATGTCAACAAGAAGACTGTTTTGTTTCTCATTTAAACAAGACTATTGTAACGTTTTCAAAACGATTTGAGGACGAACGTGCTCATTAATCTTTCTCGTCTCTTTCCTCACACGGGCTTGTACGCATGCGTATAGATTAAACAGGAAGAAGTTGTGTTAAAAAATAACGTTCAGTTGTATAAAATCCTGAGTTGTGAAGTAGGTCTACTACATGAACTGAACCATATGTCGTACAAACGAGCGTTTGATTGCGTCAGTAGACAGTTATTGTTTACCAACCTTGGATGTTGTGTGTCAAGGACAAATAGTGCTCAATTTACTCGTATGGTGGAATGCAACAATTAATTATCGGACGTATCGTAATATTGCGTTAATAATTTAATGTTTATAGCCGAGGAGTTGATGCGCTCTCACACACACACACACACACACACACACACACACACACACACACACACACACACACAGACTACTATCGATACGCTGTTGTTACGGTTGTTGAACACCAGCGTACGTAATTAGGGATTCTGTTTATGAATCGCGAATGAACATACACGCACACATACACCCCATTTCACAGAGGCTGTTGCGTTGGGAAGGAGAATTATTGTTTAGTACAAACTATACTATATATTTATATTATATATATAGCTGTATTTATGCTTATAATATAATTTAATAATAGTTATCGTAACAATTTTCAGTGCATGTTCATTCAAGGTTGCACACATTTCTCGTGGAATTAAAGTTCTAAAATATTACTTGATAGTGATGACTCACTTCATACTCTTTTTCTTTACGATATCGTATATCTTTTGGTCTCATGAACCAACTTTCTCCAGTCTCCATCCGGTCTCTCTACCATGTTCATCGGAGACCTTTGTTTATCTTCAGTGACCTCCCACTTCGTGTTCGAACTATCACTGGATATATTTACTTGTTACCTCGGTTTCATCTTCTCTCTATTTATTGATACCTACCATTACATACCATTCACTCTTCATTCCTTTGCTTTTGTTTTGGTTTGGTAATCTTCGAAAACTTCTTCACTTGGTTTCTTCCTTCGTTAATTATTTTTCTCTCTAATGTTCCGTCTTGTTTGATGTCCTTTAGTGAAGCATATTGTACCTCTGCCTACTGACCGTACTATTACGTCTTGTACGTATATTCTCATATTGGGTGTACTGTATTACTTAACCGCCTACTTCTCGTCAAATGTTGTCATCTGAAATAAGCGTTATATGCCTACCCATCCTGTGTCCCTGCGACTCTTCCCACGTCTCGTGTTTTGTTTGTTTACTTAGGCATACGACCACTAAATACTTCAAACTCTGAACTTATTCAACTATATACTCTCTTATCTCAATAGAAGTGTTCTCTTTCTTCATGCCCCCTTTCGTATATTCGATTTTACTTTCATTGGAAAATGTTTGAAAACTTAATGTTCGCACTACCATGTGTGTTTGAGTCTACGAGTTATATTAAGCTACTTTTTTATCTAAAAATCATATTTGTACGAGGAAACAGAGAAGTCTTTTGATTTATGTTTATCATTATAAAGCTTTTTTTATAGAAACATGCGTCTTCGTTTACGTTCCAAAGCTTAACGAGTAAGGGTTTCTAATCAATTGCGTCTTCTCGCGAGTAACTGTTCAATTTTAGTTAAAGTCTCAGTCTTAAGTAACTTTACCTATGTTACTAGATTAATAGGATAACTACCCTAGATAATTATTCTTTTATTCCCTCTGCCACTTGTGTAGGTTATACCACAGCATAACAATGACAACAAACCAAACCGTAGGAAATACATTTATAGTAAGTCAGATAAGAACAGAGTAAGTGCTTACTTCACTTCGAAAAACGCTAGGACGGATGAAAAATATAACAAATATTTACGGAGATTCACATAAGAAAAAATAGGAATTGTAAAAAATCGAACGATCAACTTTCCTATCTGTCGTAAAATTACTAGGAATTTAAGAAAAATTAAACACAAATATGTAAATCAGGTATCGAGCTTGAATTAAGTAGAGACACGGAACACGGAATTTGAATAAATGTTAAATTGATACTAATGGTATTTTTTTACAATTCTCGACGTAAAACTAAATATAACCAAAACCGATAGGCCTACTCTTTTCTAGATAATCCTAGACTTTCTGTTATTTGTAATGTGTGTTGTTACGTGTCTTTGCAGTGAGAGAAATATTTCAGAAACTTGCAACTCAGGCCTATGTCGCATTGTAGACACGTTTTGTGTCAGAAGTTTTGTTTGTCTTATTTTGAGCGCATTTCAGTGTGTAGGGAGACAGAATTTGTCTCGGCCGCATCTAGTTATGTGATGGTATCTGTGGAATGTCATGAATGTGTCGTGTCTCTCCGAGTCCGTTCATTGATGACGTTTGTAGTTTATATCGTACAACACTGTGGGCGTCTCCTGTCTCCCGGCTTACAACTTCATTTCTACTGTATACTTACGGTCCTTTACTAATGATTCCTTTCTCCAGCCCCACTGTCTCACACACACAAGTGTGTGTGTGTGTGTGTGTGTGTGTGTGTGTGTGTGTGTGTGTGTGTGTGTGTTTCCACCTGATTTAACAACAGAATAGGTTTTTCCCTGGTTTCGAAGATTAAGGCGTAATCATTACAAATTAGTCTTGTGAGACGTTAAAAACATTTGATACCAATTACAAACTATTGATTTTCACAATAAGTGACGGTACATGAGTGCAGCGGATGATTTCGGGATATAGACTACAAAGCCTTAAAAAATGATCAAAGTATTGTGTTAAACGATGAACTGGATGCCAAATCGTATCGGTTACATTATGCCGTTATTGAAACTTACAGCAAACAATTGTTATACGTGGCGAAAATACCGTAACGGAGTGCGTCGCGAACTCGTTTTTTCGTGTTTTCATCAGTCGATGAAATATACTGAACGACGTGTGACGATGAAACTTTAAGCTTCAGAATGCGCCTTTTGTTATACGAACTAAAGGACATGGCAGGTAGAAGATGAAATTCTGTTCTGACGTTTTAAGCTTGAAACGTGTAAACTTGTGAAGATATGACGATTGAAATCCTGTGAAGAAGATCCTGTGAAAAACTTACTTTACGGACTATAATTTCTTATATAATAAAAACAATATTTTTTATTTATAATATTAAATCTGTAAGAAACTTACGAGTTACACATTGAATAACATCAAGTGCGCGCGCGCATGTACAATATGTGTGTAGAATACGAAATGTGGATGAATGTGACTTTAGATGGAACGCACGCGAAGTATTCCCACCCGATGACTCCAGTGCCCAACAAAATCTAACAACACAACTTCACTTGACGTTTCGGCATCTGAATTCTTAGAGCAGCTTCAGAATTGTATAATTCAATAACTAAAACCGCTTCTAAAATAACATGTAACAAAAGTTACAAAAACACATAGCACTTAAAAACATAATCCAGACTTTAAAAATTCACGCCAGCCTTGTGTCACCGGTAAATGTGTAAATAAATTAAAGGGCAGTTGTGTGTCTTACAAAAAAAAAGTTGTGTATAAAGAAGAAAAATAAAAAAGATGATGCGCCTTTAATTCCAACCCAACTCAAGCGGTCTTGAAAGTTTTGAATTTTGATTGGTAAAAATGCGTTGGAAGTTCTGTGGTTGTGAGTGCTTGTTTTATGAGTAAATACGGTAAGACAAAAATTGTAACAAGAATGCATCAATTGTGAGTGGAAAAGCTAATGGTAATGTCTTGACAGCTGACAGATGAAGTGAAATATTTGAGTGTTATAACAAACCGTGGAGCTTCATTTCTAGAAATTATAAACCTAGTAAAATGAAAGTAGATCTCTTTTATATTATGAAGAATTATAGAATTTTTATAAGGTATTTTTAACACTGAAAATGTTTAGAAGGACGTGTCGCACATTTGCGGCCGATCGCTGGTGCGTGATCGAAAATGGGAACCGGTGAGTCTCCATAGAAACTACTTCTTTGTTGTCAATAACGTAGTACACATAAAACTTCGCTTATGAATGCGACTACATTTAACTTATAATCTGTACATTGGTAAATGAAGAATGAATTCATTGATTGGTGAATGAAGAATGAATCCATTGATTGGTGAACGAACATAAATATATATTTTTTAGATTTATTGAAGCATTTTCAATGCCCTTCTCTGTGCAGTGCATTTGTCCAGTGCCTGTAAATTTATTTTTTATTAGTGTGTACTTCCTGCAATGACTAAATGACAAATCCGGAACATGGAAAGTGAATATCAGAATAATGAGGAAAACTGCACACTGTACAAACATGATTAAAAAACATTTATGTCCTGTGAATGCCAAAGTTGGAGAAAACATTTAAATACTTTCGCATTTGATGTAGAGAAGATGATGATTCGTTTTCACAACTAAAAAAAAAAAATGAGACGGACGTTGGTAGGACATTTGGCTAAGCGGGAAGAGCGACAGACGGTTACCGTACGTCTCTACATTGTGAATCAACTCCCTCGACAAAGATTCTATGGGACATAGTGGGGACGGTTGAATAATAATGTTAACTGCAGTAGTTAGCGCTCTACTGAAGAATCGTTGAGAAGAAATTTGCTCCTCATTAGCTGCCAGACAATGCTCTGTTGCTGCTGTTCATGATATTTTGTGCGCGCGCCCGTGTGTGTGTGCGTGTGTGAAGTTTAATTACACGGTAGTATCAGGTTGAATTTCAACTCATATAATAGGCTATATGTTAAAGACAAACGTTAGCGCGCGCTAGTGATTGGACGAGAGGTAAATATTCATTTTTTCGTGTCACAGTTGTTCATTTAACAAACAGTAGTTTGTGTAAAAGCTACCACGTTTTTTTGCAAACGTTGCATTTTGCAGATGTCTAGCAAACGTATTTGTGTAACTTTTCTTACATACGTTTATTGCAGCTGGGCAGAACTATGTGCTCTGTTATATTAGAAGAATCGAAAGCACTGCCATTTAGTAGAAACACTAATTGAAGTTAGACAAACGCGCTTCTAGAGAACAGCAGACTTCTGTTTGTTAGTTTTCTGTTAAGTCTTCATGTGTTTCTTCGCGATTAACAAGATTTAGGGTAACAATCGAAGTTAGCTACAGAGAGCGGGTCGTGGGGGAACCGAATTCCAAGCAAGTTTACATTCAAACAAACTTTCTACCATCTGCTGCATACTTGCTTTACACAGATCGCTTTCCGTGAAATCTCTACCCGAGCTTTTTCACAATAAACAGTCGTTTTATCTGATCCGTATTATCGATAGCATTACGGGATTACATTATTACTTCCAGATGTTTAGATTAAAGAGTTTTAGAGAGCGTGGAAATCTGGAAATGGATGGCATCATGTATATTTGGTACTTTATTGGCTCCGTAGGTTTTACTTTTATTTTTTTTTTCAGAAAGGAGGGGATCTAAAATTAGGATCGAATAACTTATATCTGATCAGTTTCATAACCAAAACCGACTCCACCAAAAACTGGTATAAGTAAAATCACGTATTATATCTGGAGTCGTCTTTAGCGAGAATATGAAATCCGAATCTAATGGGCGGAAACGTAAATAAGAGTTTGTGTCACTTGGCTTTGTCACTTCGTTTTATGCCACAATACGTTGCTTTCTCACAGTCTTGTGTACAGCACGTGTAAAAGGCAATGCGGCAGCTGCTGCTTACGAATACGAAAACCTTGCAGCCGGTTCGGTAATGAGACGACGTCTCTCGTTTGTGTATAGTCTACCAGCTTTCACAAGCGGTACAGACACAATAACGAGTTTGCTGAATACTGCACATAGATCCGGTGTGGCGCGGATTTGCCGTCGTAGTATAACCAGACGGTAGATTCTGAGGTACGTTTCCTTGTGGTAATTCAATTACGAAACCTGATTACCCTCATGTGTTTAAAAGTCAGACGCAAACCCATCTACACATTTTGTTTCACGGTGCAGTCTTAACGAAGACATGAGAAAACGTTTAATAAGATTTCGTGATTTGTTACTGTCGTTTTCGGTTGACACACCTTTTTTTATTTATTTTCCAGATAGCAAACGTTTCGCCCTTTTCAGGCCTTATCAGTGTTACTAAGGGTAGCTCATGGGGGAAACTTTTGGTGGTGAGAAAAATTAAAAAAAAGTGTCAAACTGAAAACCACTGAGTTGATATTAATGAGATGACGTACGTCCTCTTTGCGGAAGCCAGTGTGTTTCATCTGGTGTATATTCTTTGTAGGTATTCGTTTATCTGAAAATTCCTTTGTCATGTTTTGACGTTTATTTCGGTACCGCCGTGGACACCACAGACAAAGCCTAGTAGCACTTACATGACAGTTTCCATCGATATATATTATATGGAACGCGTGCTGCATTCACTGAATTCGGTCCGGCCACTGCACCAGTGGAGGGCAAGAACACTGCGTATATGCTATATACTGTACCTGTACAAAGTCTGACTTTTCTGCTTTGTTATAGCTTTTGTTGCTTTAGCGGAGCATATTTAGCGTTAAATGGTATAGCTATGTCATTTTAACAGTTAATGACTCCAAAGTGGGAGGTTTTTAATAGTTCTTTACCAAAATAAACACATTTGTTTCAGTGTAAGATTTCAGTATTCTGACACATTCGCTAAGTTCTGTTGCGTTCATAAACAGTTCTGTTGCGTTCTTATTTATGAACATTTAATTGTTAAAGCCAGACGAATAAAGATAAGAATAAGGGAAACAAAGAATAAAAGACCTGAGCCGTAAACTTTAAAATGTTTATTGCGTAAAAGAAGCTGGCGCATACGCTTGCCATGGTCGTTAATGTGTTCAATTAGCAATGCCAATTTACATTAATTTTTATTTTATTTTATTTAATTAGCTACGTATTAACTGTATAAAAATTATTTACATACATTACTAAATGTATTTAACTTTTGGCGGACACCAAGCTTAGAGAAGGTAGCTGCAGCGGTTCTTTCCTTAGCAATATCATAGCACAAGATTTTATAAAATAATGTCCCTATTAATTTAATAAGTTTCACTTCATGGCTGTCTTCAGAAAAATCATTGGTTGAAATATGTTTTCTAAACACTGTGCCGGCAAAAATTTTTCAAGCTGATATAATCATTTTTTTTGGTATTAATTTTACTGTCAAATATAATCAATAAATTGTACATATATTTTACAATCTTTAAAACGTCTCATGACGCTCTAATTAATTTTCCGCTTGACACAAAGTCAGTAAAATGAGTGTAAACGCTCAAGTTATTGTCATCTGTTATCAGTAAATGAATGCACTCTTCACACCTTAACTTCGAAATATTTTTTTTTACAATTCAACACGGATAATACAGAATGTTATCCTTGTAGTTATCCTAACGCCATTAACCATATCATAATTCCCTTAAAGTTTTTAATTTCTTCAATATCCGTTTCATTGAAATCTTTCTTTACTTCTTAAAAAATCGTTATTGAAGTTTGGTTAATGAAATCAAAATCTAAACAATTACTCAAATTTTCAGTAGAACTGCCCCAAATGTAATAATTTTAAGGTGTCAAAACCAGTGCATTACTGTCTGAATGACTCGTTTAGTACACTTGTTAACTTAGCGCCAAACGCTTTATTCTCCCGATAGTGGGGGAAGCTGAAGGTGCTTCGGAACGTTTACTACCGTTCACTTTGCCTGTCAGCACGCGATCCATATGTCGATGACAGTCTCAGACCTGTAAAGGTACAGCCGAGCCTATGAAAAAAATCTGTATCATGCTTTCCTTCTTAAACTATCTTATTTTGTTTATGGTTTGTAGTACTATAGAAGTATTAAAAATAATTTATTTTCTAGTTGCTCTTTTCAGTTTCGTGGCCCGTAGAAACTAAAAGTTTGTTGACGTTTCCGTCAAAAATCGCGTGTAAGGTAAGAGTTAATTTGTAATCGATCCAGAGCTTTATTACTACTATTGAATGTGTATGTGTATTAATAGATGACAAAATTTTCAAAGGCGTTCATTTATTACTTTGCTACATGCAAACATTGGTATTATTGACATCATTTCTGTTAATTTCTTACCATCAGTTCGTACTCAAAGAGCAGCAGTGGATATGTTAATGAGATTACCGAGGTGTTTTGCGATTGCTGTTATTCGGTAGTTGAAGGAAAAACCAATAGGAGCTCACAAATCCCGCATGTCAGCTGTTTCCAGCGTGACACAAAATATATTTGAGTAATTTATTTTTTTGAAAACAACTCATGATGTTGAGTATTAGTGTTGGTTTTTAGTCAAAAACATCAAAGTGTCTTTGTAGATATCCCCCAAAACTTCACATAGTTTATATCTCCATAATCCGTTAATATCTCCATCCCATACCGTTATAATACTTACGACTTACAAACTTATTTATAATTTTACCACATTACTATAATTTTGTTAAAAATCAGTTCTGTTATAAGCAAAACAAATGACTAAACATCAGTCCTATACGGAAATATAGTGTCGTAGTAGAAGCATGTCTGTATTGTATCTGTACCGTCTTAGGAGGAAGGACGGTTTCAGTTCAACACCGCTGTTGGACAATTACATTATGAAGAAAATATTTCTGTTAAATGTACAAAAGTATAATTCTTTTCTACAACTGTTATGAAATCTCAGTTGACAGTGTACAATTACATTGGAATATATTACGGTAAACATTGGCCTATAAAAATTTTCTTATTCCTTATATAAACTAATTTTATAAATTTTCTCGCGCACTTAATAAAATAAATTTCACCAAATTCTATAATACGTCAGTTGTCGTTAAATATAACGTAATTTATTTGTAGGAAGCTCTCTCGATACGACGGGATCCAAAATCAAAAGATCTTGGCTCAGAGACACATGTTAGCTGTAAATATAATTTTAATGCTTAGACTTTTCGGTGATTAACGCTTGCTGTGGCTGTTTCATTGAAATCTTCTCTCCCCCTCCCCTTTCACGTACAGGAAATTGGGTCTGATGTAGCGGCTCGTATGCGCAAACAGTGTTAGGAAAAACATTGAATTGCCGACCGCGCATTTACTTGTCAGCCTCCATGTTCAACAAAAAGTTTTTTTGTACACATTGACCGACGAATTTTTGTTTTCAAACGTTAGTAGAATTGAAACTTTCAATAGAAACTAGGAGGATGGAGGGAAAGAGTTTGCAGAGTTGCATTAAGGAGAAAATTACTGACAGAAGGTTAAAGAAAGACATTTGGGGCGTCAGGGGTAGATGGCGATCGCGTATCGGATGCGTAGAATGGTTCAACCGACAATTAGGCCTGTATACACAGAATTAAAATCTGATGTAGGCTAACTCGATTTAAACCTGATAATTTGACTGCGGCTCAGTAGACCAAATCTAGAGGTCCCGGGTTCGATTCCCGGGCCGGCACCATAAAAGCAAGGTGCATTTTTCAGCCCCCAGGTCGACTCAGCCTGTTGAAAATGAGTACCTGGGATAACGTCTTGGGGGATAATAATGGGCGGCTGAAGCGTAGTGCTGGCCACACTGCCTTCCTTGGATGCCGTACGGCTCACATAAGGCAGCCTTACTCCTAAGCTACTTCGGTGGTACACATGGGAGCCATTATTATATAATTTGACTGCACGAACGTCTTTCAAGTTTCCTTGGAAGATGAAAGCAAACATTTGAAATGGAAATGATAAACACTGGTGTCATCGACAGACGTAGTACGTACAGCGTTACAGAGTTAAGAACGCCTAGAGTAACGCTAATCATCTGTAAGTAATGAGGCGTGTAATTGGGTACGGATAGTATTATACATTAACAGAGTGTAGAGCGGTTGTGGTAGTAATTGTAATATTGTATTAAGGCGTTGGTTAACTTTGTTCGTCGACTGTTGTGTGACTGAAACAAAGTTTGTTCAATTTAAAGTTTCTTGTAAGTCAACTCACCGTCGATTGTTACTCCTGGTCTTGTTGAACAGATTGAGACAAACGGGAAATGTAACGTAAAGTTAACTCACAAAGAACAGGTCGTTTTACTCCACGCTGCTCTGCTAACTAAAAGAGACCAGACATACTTCACTTAAGTGTCTATTTTACTTCACAGTAGTAGTTCTGCGTAAAGTTCACTCACCTCAGTACACACGCAAGTGTATTATAACTGAATCGTTTTTTGTTATTAAATTACAACAATTTTGTCTAATTGTTTTTTTATACTGGTATGCAATAGTGCTGAAATAGGTCTCATAAAAATGATTTCCAGTAGGGTTGTCTCTCCTCATGGGTTTCCCTTACTCATTGCTTCATCCAATCGATAATTACGTGTAGGTCTTTGTGTAAGTATATGTATGGTACGCACAATGTGCAGCCTATGTATTCTCATCGTTGTAAAGCAGTTGCACTAATTATTCGCTCCTTTGATCGTCCATACTGACAAAGATATAAATACCTTTCAGACCAAATATGTTTATGAAATGTTAATGACTTGTGATTTTCAAGCAAGATTTGTCCCTCAAGATTTCAAGACAGCAACGCTTAGCAAAGGGGAATTTAGATGTAATGAGAAAAGTGTCCGAAGAAATGTTGGTTACTTAAAAACATCAGAATTGGAAGACTAATATAATGATGATGTAATTATGCAGAAAAAAAAATTAAAAGTAGGCAGTCATTGAGGACTGCCGACAGAAGTGAAAACTTAAAACTATGAAATAACAGTGGTTTTTTTGGATATTCAAATTAATTGTAGTATCAAAAATTAAAATTTTTTGTAAATTAAAATCTTTAACATCAGTCTGGTTTTCACATCTATCGGCACTCCGAGCAACAATTATATACATTTTTATATGGTTTACTTATTAATCAAAACATATGATGGGCTGCGCAAGCCCAGTACAAAATATAAATACAACTTAATTGACATAATGATTAATATACATTTATATTATTTATACATAGTATTTGTATTTACATGAATTTCAATGAACTTAATTTTCAACATTATTTTCATTGTTTGCATCATTATTATCATTCGTTTCAACAATACTTAAGTTATTCGTACTATCAATCATTTCATTATATTCTAAAAAGGATACAATAGGCTTATGGTAACTGAAGTAAGAAACAAAAATGTTTGATTGGAATTTATGTAAATATCTTGTAAAAACCGCATCGATCATCGTTTTATATTTTGTAGTGCTGAGTTTTCGATCATTGGACATAGTCAAACCTAATGCTTCATTCAAAAATTCAATTAATGGTAGATTTTTATCATCTGCAAAGTTAATATTGAAGTCTCCACTTAATATCGTAGGTACATCGTCAAATTTTTCGCCAAATCTTTTTTCGAGTATTTCAGAACCTTCTTTTGTATAAATTATCAAATTTTCGAATAAAAATTGTTGTATCTGCCTCATGGATTTTCCAGGCGAAATATAAACGGCAACCATTAAAATGTATTGTCCATTTTTGGAATGGCAACGAGCAACGCATATTTCGCCTATATCAGAAACATTAACGCCAATCCCTCTAGTGAATTTGGTATGTATATCCATATATGAAGTGACAATGTGTGATGTATCTTGTGTATTGTGATAAATAGCTCCTCTCGCCGCTGGAACTTCAGGTCTTTTGTAACTTACAACAAAATTGAAATTCGGAATATCAATTGGTTCTTCGTTTTTTATACGAGTTTCTGACAGAAGTAGAACATTTGACTTTTTTACGACAGCATCGTTTTTTAGATCAGCTGCATGTGCATGTAAACTTTGGCAATTGAATGAAAGTATAGATAATCCAATCCTGTTAGAGATGAATTCAAGAAAAGTTTTGGTGACGGTTTGTAGTGTATTGTTTTGTAACCTTTTTAATTCTAACATTAGATCCTTTCGATGACTTGTTGATCTCTTGTGATGCTTATCTGCTTCTGAAGCATTCAGAGGTATTCCTGTTCTCCCAATCCAAAATTTCCAGCTGTCCCTACTATTTTCTTTAGTAACCATAAATAAACCTTGAATCCTCGTTACTCTTGTTAAAGCTACGTATACTAATTCTCTAGGATGTTTGCGATCGTATTCGTAAACAATAGCATCATAAGTACCTCCCTGTGATTTGTGAATAGTCATTGCCAGAGCAGAAATAAGTGGAAAATGTTTTCGTTTCGCTAGTATAGTTTTATTGTTATTAAGTGGTATGGATGATGTCTGAGGAGTGACTGGCACAGCATCGTTGTCAAGATTGAGGCGCGCACTAAGATTTCTTGATTTTGTTGCCCGTTTTCGTCCACATGATTTTGGAAATTTCATCCAAATTCTTATGATATCACCATTCTCATATCTCTCCACATGATACAATTTTCCTACAGTGCCATTTGATAATCCATCTGCAACATCTATGTTATTAGTTATCATGTGTGGTCGGGTAAGAACTAAAATTAATTCGTAAGGCAATCCACCAGTATCATCAGTTCTCATTTTATGCAACTTCTGCCTAACGAAATTTTCTTGCTCAACATTATGACAACCAACGAAAACATCCGATGCCAAAGATATTATTTTATTTTCTACACAGTTTAAAATGGAATGGTTGTACTCATTTACCGCTGCGTTTGTAAATATAAGCCTAATTCCTTCAGGACATACTAATTGAGCTTCTTCTTTTGTGATAAATCTTGATTCCATTACTTGTATTTCTTCTTCCGTTAAAATATTTCCATCTCCAATCTTCGTTAAAATTTTGACAAACTGACTATCTTCTTGTCTCATTACTTGCTTCAATTCAAATTTTTTAAATTTTCGCCAAGGTGTTTTACCAGTCATTCTCCTTTTAATTTGCTTGAAGATTGGCGTGGCCTTTACTGGAGGTAATTGTCGCAAATCCCCGATGAGTATAACATCTGATCCTCCAAAATCTTTCGTAAACAAGCCAGTAATTTGTTTCAGACGAGTATCAATCTGTTCCAATAATTCAGCGGAAACCATGCTTACTTCATCAATAATAAGGACTTTTAACAAATTTGAATAAAGTTCTATATTGATTAGCTTTTTCAATATTAAGTGGGATTAGCCTGGACAATGATATGCTTAATGCATTATGAACTGTTGAACCACCTATAGCTGTAGCAGCCTTTCCAGTTGATGCACACGCTATATAGGCATTGAAAATGCCATCAGTATCTGAAAATCTATTATATATTTCCATCATTCCTTTTATTACAAAAGTCTTGCCATACCAGCTGGTCCAGTTAAATATACGAGCAATGGTTGTCGCATTGGCTCATCTGTAGATTTCAGGTGGTGCATTGTATGAAACAGAATTTCTCGCTGTTCCTCATTGGCCCGGCGCATAAGATCATAAAAATCATTATAAGACATTATGTTATCTTTCTTTTTAGCTATAGCTCCAAGTTTGTTAAGCATTGCAAGTTGTAAATCATCATTTATCTCAACATTCGGGTCATTGTATAATTCTTGAAATGGGTTTTGATCAGGAAGTCTACCAACAACATCTCTTATTTCTTCATTATCATCTGGAACTTCTTCGCGGCATAATTCTCGACAAATTTGTAATGTTTTTTTCAGTGTCTATGTTGGATTCAAACTCTTTTCTCTTCTGTAATACTGTATCAGATCTACATTTTCATCGTATAATCTAATAAATTTCATTTCTTCAAGAATTTCTGCCTCCTCATGACGAAATGGAATGTGCAAAGTTACCATTTCTCTCTTATATTCGTTGAAATCAGTAGCCATATCATAATTTCGATAACGTATTACTCTCGGTTCATCTCGTTTGACATACTCTCCCTTGTCATTTTTGTAGTACTTAGAAACGAATTGCGCGAGAGAAATATTTTCTAAATCTTCAGGTCTTTTTTCATACTTGTCGAACCAATTTTCTTTCCATATATCTGTGCAATCATCGTCCAATTCACTCAATTCCTTCATGGTCTTTTTTATTCTTTGTCTTTCAATGGGCCATACAGTCGGTATATAGACAATAATGGTTGAACTTTTTGACATAGGCTCTTTCAACAAATACCAGGCAGCTTCTTGACTTGTTATCTCGGTGTGGTTTAAAAGATTGATACTAATATTTTTAGTGATTTCAAATATATCGAATTCCGGGTGTTCATCCATGATTTCAATTATTTTCCTTTGTAAATTGCTAACACCTCTATTAGTTTTATTGACGTATTCCACAACGTAAGTTGCGCACGAATACTCTTCTGTTATAAATTGAAAGTCTGTATTAGATTTGACAATGTTCAATATAAATGGATTAAAAGAATTGTGCCATTTTTCATAAGGTTGACGCTTCGGAAAAACTCTTGGCTATTGATTCCTGCACGAATGATATTAACATATTCCTGATCTGAATTAATATTATTATCTTCATAAAATGTTTGGAAATCAACGTATTCATAATTTTCAAAATTTTTTCTGAGAGCATTATATTTTGCTTTATACTCTTTAAATCCATCTTCGGTGTCTTTCATCGGTGTCAAAATCATTGTTGTCTTAATTGGCATAAAAGGAGCTTCAATTCTACATTTTTGCATTCTTTTTAATGCTACTCCTTTGTAACATGTAAAAGTATGCTTGTGTGTTTGTAATTTAATATTACCTGATGCCTCTGCTGCAGATACTGATATAAGGAAGTCTATGAGATCGATGGCTTTATTGTAATCTTTTCCAAATGCGTCTTCGGGAGCATTGTCTAGCCAAGCTAAAATGTGCGCACGTGGACTACCCCGATGTTGAAATTCGATTCTTTTGAAATAATACAAAATTCTATATTTCTTGAAAGGACTAAATCTTTTTTATTGCAGTATTTTCATGAGAACATTTACCAACTTATTGAAATATATAGCGCAAGTAACTGCGTCTTCATTAATAAGTGTACTCTTTTCTATGAAATGTAATGCTGCTGCATCTTCAACCGATATTTCAGAATTATTTTTTAAATTATGCAATAATTGTAGCAATTTGGGCCATCCTATTTCGTTAGCACTTATTGTAAAAAAAACTGTTGGCTTACCATATTGTCTTATTATTGCAAACAGGTCCTTTTTCCTTTCTGACCAATAATATGCTGAATTCGGGATCGTGCGTAGAAAAGCCAAATTACTGTCAATACAACCGTGTATGTAATTTTCTGATTCTATTTGCTCTTTAGTGATAGTAGTGCCTTTTCCAACGTTTGAACGCAATAGAAAGCGAATCTCGTATTCTTATTCTCATTATTTTCATGGCCAAGTATAACAAATGCTGAGGGGTAACTCCTCGTCTGTCAGATCGTCTAAGTTCACTTGTTGCCATCATAAAAGGTGTGACAGTAAGGCCATCACGAAAAGTTCTAAATTGACCCAAGTATACTTGCGGAAAAGATAATTCTTCTGCATGTTCATCAAATAATAGACTAATGGAACATTACCTTTTCCAGGAGCAATTCTTAAGTACATTTCGTCGTTCCACATTAATGTTTGTTGCTGTGCTACTAAGCTTTCGTCAATTGGTATTCGTTCTCTGATATGTCATTGTCACCATCTTCATCGTAGGTTATTTCATCTTGTACATGATCTTGGCCGTTTAAGAAGCTATCATCAACCGTAACGCCATAAGAAGTATAAAGAGGTGTATCTTTCAAGTATTGCAACCACGCTTTTATTTTTCTTTTGTTGACTATACCATAAACGTAGCTGGATTTGTGTATTTTCCTTCTCTTGATGTGAATCGTAATGTTATGATCTGATCATCATCTACATTTCTTGGCAATGTACGTACCAGTGTATTTACTTCTATTGGAACATTTATCACCTGCCCATAGATTCCAAATTGACCGTGAACATGTCGAAGTCTTCGAATTTGCATAAATGGAATTCTCGGACATATAAGTCTTTCTGTTACCAAATCTAATGGAAAATTTTTAAGATTTTCCGGAAATGGAGGATATTTAAATCCATTATAAACCGAAAGTGGTGGAACACGATTCTTTTTAATTGTTGTTAAGCAAGTTGAGCATATTTTCACCTCTGCTACATTAACATTTCTAAGCATTGTTCTTATAAATTAAATATTAGGAGTTGTATCGTTATTAACAAAAATTTTCAAATCTTTTTTAAACCACAGTCTATCGCAAATGTCACAAGCATGGCCAAAATAATTTCCAAAAAAATCTTTTTGAAATTCTCGATGTGCACTGGAATTTTGTTGGAAAGAAGAGTATGTTTGTACAGGTAGATTATGTTGAGAATCCATGTTTTGTGTATTATTTTGAACATCACTCGGAAGAATATTTTGAGTATTTGGTTCATAGTTTGTTATTATTGGTTCATGTAATTGTGGAACATGATTAATTTGAATTTGTAAAGGAATATCATTGTGAATTTCGTCATCATAATCTGAATGTGACCCTGGAATGTATGGTTCATTCCGTGTTGATAGGCCAGCAGTATGAGTTGGTGGGACATATGGCACATTTCTTGTTGATGGTCCTGCAATTTGTGAATTATGGAAATCCTGACATTTAGAAACATGCTTTACAACTGTTTTTGAGGATTGATCTGTCTGTAAATTAATCAAATTAGTGGCTCTTTTCTTATCTCTATAATGCTGACTTTTTCGTTTGTCTTTTTCTTTACGACGTTTAATTATTTCCTCCTCCTCAACTGTTATTGTTAGTGGTTTAGAAATTTGTGAATTAACTATTGCGTCAGTTTTTTTCTTATCTCTATATCGCTGACACCTAATTTTATTTTGTACTTTCTTTTTTTTATTTTCATCATTTTTTTTTACATATATCATCATCGGAGAAATCCGCTCCTACCGATTCTTCATCATCTTCTTGTCTTTTCCTTTTACCACCGTCTGAAGACATCTTAAATTTTTTCCACGTAGGATCGAGGATCTAAACAAATATGAAAAATGGATATTTAGAAACACTAATTATATTACAACACTTTTTCGTAAACTTCTAATGGTGAAATTGAAATATATAAGTTTATAAATAATCATTTTGCAAAAAATAACAAAGCACGTATTTTATTTTTGACAATTTAAACTAATAAACAATAATTTCGTAAAATTAAATTTTGCAATTAAAGAAAATATTATCTGAAATGAAAATTAGAGCCCTTTTCACAATTTTTTTAACCAAAAATTTCAATAATATAAGGTAATAAACAATTATGTTGTCGTGTCAATATATATATTTTTCAACCTGAAATTTCGATAGTATATGCTAATAAACCCTAAATTTGAAATAAAAGTCAATTTGCATGTTTAGGTTTGAATTGCAAAATTTAAGGCTTTTTTTGCAAATTTTTCAATCCAAAATTTCGATAATATAAGCTAATAAAAAATAATTTTGAATTAGTAACCATATTTTCAAAATTCAACACATAAATCTAAAATTATTATAAAATTTTATAGAATTTTTAATTTTAAAATCCGCGGCAAAAATACTATCGAACAACTAGAAATTTGTTTTACCACGCTAGTAAGATAACTCCTAAGCCACTATGAAATACTCATTGCATGATGTATGGCAGAGGTCAAATATCAAAAATAAAAAATAAATAATATCAAATTTTTAAACGGAAATATTGATACGAATATTGGAAATATTTGAAAATACATGCTTTGTTTATGTTATTCATTTTTCTATATAAAAATATTAACATATTTAGTACTCACTTTTATACTGCACAGTGATCCTACATTTGAACATTTAAAATAATGATCAAACTAAAACACAATTTAAACAATGCACAGTATACACACATTAAACTTTCCACGTAGTCAATTTAACTTTACTTATATACATATACACAGCACTAATGTTACAATCTTACAATAATAAAAAAAACTATTAAAAATACATACTTCGACATTAGACATGACGAAAAACCCTAAGTTAACAGCCAGACGGACAAATAACAATTATGTAAATATCATATAATATAGTATAAGTAATTAATAAGAATAAAAATAATGTAAAATAGATCATAAGTATTGCGTTAATTGTTAATACGGAAAGCCAAAATCGCGCTAGGGATCGAACACGCGATAGCAAATTCGGCAGTGTAAGAAGCTCCAAAATAAAGTACGTAAACGATAAAAGTGTGTTAAATAGTATAAATAATAGTATTACACACAAGTATAATCTATACTTTCACTGCTGGCCACGCGCAACACGCCATACTTATAGCTACAGATATACTGTTAACATTAGCATGTCGGTGACGCGAACTCATAAGATTTTACCCATCCAAAAATCGCCCAACGTGCCTATAGAAGTTTTCACTTCAAAAATTTTGTTTTCTATATGTTAGTAAAACTTTAAGGAGAACCTCGCTCAAACAAATCAGTGCCTTATTTGTGTATTTTGTGTTTATTTTCTGAGTAACACCGACAGTTTTGAGCACCTATATACGTAGTAGAACGAGTGTGGAGTCTACAAAAATCTTCAGCAAGGTAAATTGCTACACCAACCGTTCTGTTTCAGGAGAATATTTTGTCTAATGAACTGTCAACGATATTCGTAAAGTGCATAGAGTTTGCGTAAGCATTGTGTAACTTCAAGTGTGGATAGAGGCTGGTTGTTACTGGTAAAGGCTCCCCCACACAGAGGCGATACACAAGTCGGGACGATGTCTTATTACATTGCGGTAAATGAAGGCCACCACACACGTGCGGGTTACCGAGGAGCGCGATATTTTTTTATTCGGTATATCGCTTTGGTATTTCGGTCTACCGAGCGAGGTCGGTACACCGCCCGGTAGGTAGCATGGATTCGTCTTTTTAGACGAATCGGTATACTTTTGTCAGTCACTCTTAACCAAAAAGGAAACGAACCCGCGTAAATATATAACTTGGAGTAATTTTGTATATAGTTTCTTCTTGATCTTAATCTGATAGAATAATAACTTTACAATTTAATAAATATTTTTGATCAAAATGAAGATTGTACAAAGTCTGTTAGGCCTATAAGTTCCATTTGGCTCGTGTTTACTCACGACACTCAAGAAGACGGTCTATACAGTGTTGTCAGGTCTAAATAATTTTTTTCGAAAATTGAACGTAAAAATACGGGAGATTACTGAAAATTTCAGAAGTTGTTTTGATAAATCACACAAAAAACATTAATAAGCTTAAATGAATAAGTAAGTTAATATACGGTATAATTATTGTGGGAAAACTGTTCAGTCTCCAACGTTGTCTTATATTGTAAGTCTTTCTTCTCCTTCTTCCCCGGCAGTAATGTAAGATACTGTTGTTCATCAAACTTATAAACTTCGCGTCAACTTTGAAATCGTAGCAGGATGCAGACTTTGTATTTCTTTTGGAATGCAGAAGTCGAGACATCGTTTGGGTGCTCGTATTTCTTATTTTAGTTTTCTTACTGTTTGTAGTAAAAATACCTTCTCATTACTGGAGGAAGAATGGGGTAAACGCCAAAGTAACATCAAGTTTGACAGCAAAATAAAATAAAGTAAATCATAATTGGAAAATGCCTAATACGTCATTGTGTGTGGGTGGTCCTAATTGTTTGTTAAACGAGGAAAAAACTATGAAACTTATATTGAAAGCAGTAATAACCATGGTTGCAAAGAAACGCCAGATTTGATGTCATACGCAAAAACAAGATTCTAGAAATGTGACATTTCATTGTAAATGACGTAAGAAAAAATTTGGAAGACTCATACAAAATTTCGCATTTTGTGGAATATTAAAAATATTCAGATCTTCCGAAATTTCGGAGTACCTGGCAACCGAGCCTATACGTGATTCGGTTGGGACGGTGTACGGCACGTATGAGTCAAGGCCAGCTGTATTACCGACTTACCGAATGTACCGAGTGTCGCGCTAGTGTGGGGAGTCCTCTCAGTAAGCAGCGATAATCTTACCGAGTACTGTACCGACTTGAGTATCGCGTATATGTTGGGGAGCCTTAAAGTGAGCGAAAGGTAGTTTGCGTGCATCACCTTAAGATGTATACAGTTTGTACAGTAGGCCTATATTTTTATAACCGTGGAGAAGAATTACGTAAGAACGATTTTGTATTTTGTTATTTAACACATTTTTTCGTTATAAAATGTTTTAGGAAGAATGGTGTTGAACGGTGATGAATAATGTTCCAGCACACGTAGACCAGTGGTATTTTGGGGATGTGATTTTCGCACACTTGTAAGCGCTTCGTTTTTGTTGATAATTAGGGTGAAAATATTGTTAATACTAGTATTGTTAGTAGTAATATGGGTGAAAATAGTCACTTTATGGTTAGGTACAGGCTTTCAGGCTTCAAGCTGCTAGCTTTGTTTCTGATAACATGTAAAAATGCAAAAGGATCTAGGCAAAAGTCATGTAACTTTCTTACATACGAAAGGATCCTTGTTCCGTTCTTGTTGTCTGTATGTATACCAGACCAAATGTTTTTCTGTCAAAGCAAAGAAGTCTTGTTTCCGATTTTTATAGAATGTATCTGTTGTGTTGTGAAAGACTGAATGATTGTCCAAAAGTGTCATTGTATTTTTGTTCTTGAGGAATTTTTTAATTCTGCATCATCTGTAACCACAATCTTTATAATGTAGGTAATTATTACACACGTATCGTTGAAATGTGCCATGCTTACCGTGTAATTATTATCGTAATCATCATCATCATCATCATCATCATCATCATCATCATCATCATCATCATCATCATCCTTCTTCTTCTTCTTCTTCTTCTTCTTCTTCTTCTTCTTCTTCTTCTTCTTCTTCTTCTTCTTCTTCTTCTTCTTCTTCTTCTTCTTATTGTTATTATTATTAAATAGTGAATAATCCTAATGCAATGCACCGGAACTTGTCGAAGGAGGCATCTTCGTAAAGAAATAAAAGCAGTATAATTACTTTTAGAATCCGAATATTCACGAACTAAAGTGTTATTGCGGTAACAATTGCTATAACACGGTCTTTATAGGCGTATTATTGCACATCATTTAGACTCCAGACGTACATTTTATTGAGACGCTATGTTCATTGAGATGCTATGTTTATTGAGACCCTATGTTTTTGTTTATTGAGACGCTATGTTTATTGAGACGCTGTGTTTATTGAGATGCTATGCTTATTGAGACGATATGTTTATTGAGACGCTGTGTTTATTGACACCCTATGTTTATTGAGATGCTATGTTTATTGAGACGCTGTGTTTATTAAGACCCTATGTTTATTGAGACGCTATGTTTATTGAGACCCTATGTTTATTGAGACGCTATGTTTCTGCAGCACATCCCTCGTCCCTCGTCCAAATGTTATCAAAAAAATGTCACCACTTGTAATATCCTCCCGCCTTAAGGTCTCAGTTCGAAGTGTCTTCACGCACAATTGTCCTATCGTCATAATGTTATGGCTCGCAAATTCATCACATTTACACATTCTCCCGTCATAACGTATCGATTAATAATGCTTCGTCTAAAAATATGTTCAAAGAAAATTTCTCCGTATCAATTGAAAAAACATGCCCACTTTCGTTATTTTCTGCATTCATAAATCAAGTTCGTTAAATGTCTTTGTTAAGTTTTTCAAGTGTCATTATTACCTCCTTCCGCGAATCTAGTCACAATAAAAATATAAATTTTTTAAACTATTGCTCGTTAGCTAATAATCTGAAAAAGTTAAATTTATAATAAATCCGTGAGCTGTAAAAGTTATACTTGGATTTCAGAGTTTCTTGCTCTTTCTTTTATGTGAAAATCCATTTTATTTAACGCTGTTACGCATAAGTTGACGGTTTCTTGTCCTCAGGTCCCCAACGTGTTTGTAAACTTATAACAAACGATAATATTATTATTTCACTATTTTCTGTATACTGTTGTGTGATGCCGAATTGTGGTATTGTTTCTTAAAAACGATAGGCACAAAGAAACAAGAGTTACTTGAATGACAGTGTTACCGGCAGATGCTGAGCCTATCTTGTGAAGACCCCATTACAAATATTGAGATGCACCACGTGTTTAAAACGAGGAGAGATAGTGACAGCTATTAAAAAAAATGGAAGTAGAGTAGCAGTGAGACAAAAGGAGGTACTCCATGTTAAGATTATTTAAAGAGAAAGAAATTAACAGGTGAAAGAAGTTTAGGAAAACGACACATCTCTTCACGTAATAAACTGAGGGATTGCTTCAGGACTGATCTCCGTCAAGTATTTAGAGGTGCTACAATAATACTGTAATTGCATGGTCGTCTCCAACCACCGACAGAGATGGAACAGCGAACAGAAGAAATCGTATCATCTAACGTTTTACAATTTTCTTTCCGTTTGCTCTGCCCTTGATTTATCCGGCGTTTCCCTTTTTCGGCAGTAAAAACGAACAAAAACTCTATCGACTTGCTTATTTTTGTATGTGTGCGAAACACTGTTCCATTGACGTTGCAATAAGAACATACAATCGATTCACGTCGATTCGTAATATACCTATTGTATATATTGTATAAAACAATAATTTCCGATCTGGGAATTTCTGCCAGTACAGCAAATTTTTGCCGGGGACTTTTCAAACCAAGCCATTATGAGACTACGGGAACGTTATTGACGGGAAGATTCTGTTGCGGACACCATTTTGAAGGATGACGTTTTTTCATGGAACATATTCTGAACTAATTTTAATGACCTTAAAATTTAAATTGTCTCAACATATTTACGTTTATAATTCATGAGGACGTTCAAGTTGACGTTTTTGTGAGAAATATCGTAGCGACATTTAAAAATATGGTTTTCTATCAAATGTAGTTAACGTAGTTTATTAAGAGAACCTTACTATTGGAAGAAATTTTGAAAAAATACGAAGTATTAATGTAGGCCTACACTTACAAAAAATCCCTATATTTAAAAAGTACAGGCGTAGGAAATTTAATTCGTAAAATCCTTAAGGAAAGTATCTTGAAATGGTGATATCAAAGCAGAACTTGAGATATTTTCATTTGTGGACAGGGTTATACTTGTGCCATATGGAACAAATGGGTGACGAACGCACGGATTGGTCCGTAAGCACGATATTATAATAGGACACGTGGCAGACCGTAGGCACTATAGTCCGATACTGTGTAAAGTCGAACGGGTTAAGACCAGTCCCTGAAGTGAAGAAAGAGAAAAAGAAGATTGAGGAGAAGACAAAAACTGATGATGTTTAATAAGCCCCTGCTATTCCATTTAAACTGAGAACAAAATTATCGTTTTACGGATTTCTGTAGAAGAAGCTTCAGTGAGTGGGAGACTTATTTAATACCGATACCTGTTACTAAAATAAAGTGCATTAAATGGCAGCTATGGGTTTCATAATTCGATTTCTGTTTTTAACATCAGTACAAATTAACTTTCTTAATTATTCTCATGATTTGTGTGTGTGTGTGGGGGGGGATCTGGCATCTGAGTGCATAAAATTAATGGAAGATTGTATGTAGGACGATACATTACGTTACTCCGTGCTACATGAAACTAAATTATAGAACCTAATTCCGTAAGGTTTTTACGGTCTATAGAAGATTGTGAAGGTAAAGCGTATTATGAATTGTTTATACATAGTAATGGGTCAGTATAATCGATCAGGATATTATCCAGATCGTTTTTACTAAAACAATGGTTATCCTCTTTATATTACCCCATGTTATTGGTACTACAGTGCACAGAATTAAAATTGATTTTATATACGTACATGTAACACTAATTTGTTGACGTCGAACCCTTTAATTAAGGGAGGGCTGAAAGTTAATTTCGGTGGTGAATTCCGATTGATACGTTGTGACGCTTGCAACGCTCCATAATGAGATACAAAGGTAATAGAATTTTAAATTAAACGATAACCAGTGCATTCACCGAGTAGTAAAAGCTGGGATGACGGGAGAGATTTTCAATTTCTATCAAACATGTTTTCGATTTCAAACGTAATTGTTGACTTCAAATAAAGTAGTGTACCTTTTGGAGAAGCCGTTTCATTAAAACGTTTTACAGCGCCAAGTCGAGAGAAACTGTCGCATAAAATAAAATCTATTATATTAAACTGTCGCACATTAAAAAGTAATATTGAGCGACGAAATTATTTCAGTAAAGCTTCACCGCCGACAGTAAACAGGTCATAGCTCTACAGGATAAGTATTTTCTGACTCCTATTACATTTTCAAATAAATCTACCACTTTTGAACGTGCAATAAAATTATAATATTTATTTTAAAAAAGCGTAATATGTTTTACTAATAACTTTAAAAGTAAGTTATAAGTTCATTAATTTATAAAAAAATTTAGTAAATTACTGTTGTTTAAATATGACTAGTTTACGTCTTAATGAATCAAAGTATCGCTCACACTAATATCTTCTTATACCATTAAGTTATTGTAATTGTCTGTGAGGAAACGTACGTTAATATAACGTAGAAAGCTGCAGTTTGTCATTACATGATATTGTGTTTGGATTCAGGAGTTTCTATATCTATAATACATTGACAACATTCTGTGATAACATTAAGCTTTGTAACTGTCTGTGAATACAGGGACGCCGTTATCACCTTAGATGGTAACAAGTTCGCACTTGACAGTTAATTATTTCCTAAAAAAAATTACTAAATGTGTACCAAGATATCAGTATATCGTGTCACTTTATATTAAATATAAAAAAAAAAACTAATCAACAGTCCATAAAGGACCAAGGCATACCGCACACGGCTTTTGTGTTTAGTGGGACGGTTGCGTGGCTCGTACAACGCGTCGCCAGCCTCTATACTTGCGGTATTCACAGCCAGGAGGGTGTTATCACAGCGGTTACTCAATTTTGCCTCACTACGCTGAGTGCACGCCGTATTGAGCCTCCGCCGGGAATTGAACCCGGGACCAGGGGCACATGAATCGCGCGTGATAGCCACTAGACCACCTGGTGGCTTCTTTATATTAAATAAAAATCTTTAATTATAATAAAAAACTGTCCAGCCAAAACGGTGCTGTTTGTAAATGTCTATGTTTTCCGGCACAATGATTTTATATTAACCAGAATATACAGTATGGAATTAGTGTATTATAATCTTTACCAAACACAACATAAATAGCAGGCGAATTTGGTTTATCCAGAACGATATCTATCACTTTACGTGAACTGATTTCTTGAAGAATGGAATTTACTTTCTCCGATGTAATCTTTATTGTTAACATCACATAAATTACTATTTTTCGATTCAGTCTGTCATTACTCCTTGGTTCCAGTTATGTTATTACTTTATCTTCCCGTTTCAGTGTTACACAGACTCTACACTTTTCACTTGCTGTATTGACAGTTTTTCTAGAATAGTTTTATTTGTCGTGTCGGGGAAATCTAAGATTAGTTGTTCGGTATAGTGTTATTTGTGATGTTTATACTACTTTCTGCGATACTTTTATACGATTTTGATACGGGTATCGCATGCATCGTGATGTTCAAACAGTGGAATAAATCATTACACACCAGAAAAATTGATACAACACACCTAAAAAGTAGGTTTGATAAACGAACCTAAAACACGCTCTATTACATTAAACCCTGTACACAACAGTTAGTAACAGTAACTAAGCTGAAATAGCAGTATCGCACCACAACCACTTCACATTATTCGCAGTTACACTGCGCCCTAATCGCTGTAAAAATTCCCCAGTACTGACTAACTGAACTGCAGCTGCTCTGTCACTGGAGAGATGTAATAGTTTGTATTACTTCCATGTTCCTTAAGGAAATGGAAGTATGGTGATGGCAAAAAAAATCGTTTTCGAGATTATTGCAGATTCTGATTGTACTACACTCAAAACATGAAAAAAGTCATTTTTCGAAAAGTGTCTGTGTGTGTGTCTGTCTGTCTGTGTGTCTGTCTGTAGATTTTTCTTCTATGGCAAACGATAACAGCCGCAAATTCAAACGGAATCAAATAATTTTTTGCGTACAGCCCTGATTTGTAGAGTACTCACGACCTATTGTTTTTGGTGAAGATCGGTTGAGGGAAGGGGTAGTTTACCTGCAACGGTTTTTTTATCAAGGGTAATTTTTTTTCTATGGCAAACGATAACAGCCGCTAATTCAAACAGAATCAAATAATGTTTTGCAGACAGCCCTGATCTGTAGAGTACTCAAGACTTATTGTTTTAGGTGAAGATCAGTTAAGGGGAAGGGGTAGTTTAACTGCAACGTTTTATGTTTTAAAAGGGTATTTTTTATGGCAAACGATAAGAGTCGCAAATTGAAACAGAATCAAATAATGTTGTGCATACAGCCATGATTTCTAGAGTACTCAAGACCTATTGATTTTGGTGAAGATCGGTTAAGGTAAAGGGGTAGTTTACCTGCAACGGTTGTTTTTTAAACAAGGGTAATTTTTTTTTCTACGGCAAACGATAACAGCCGCAAATTCAAACAGAATCAACTACTCTTTTGCATACAGCCCTGAATTATAGAGTTCTCAAGACCTATTGGTTTTGGTGAAGATCGGTTAAGGGAAAGGGGTAGTTTACCTGCAAAATTTTATATTTTAACAAGGGTATTTTCTATGGCAAACGATAAAAGCCGCAAATGTAAACAGAATCAAATAATGTTTTGCATACAGCCCTGAATTGTAGAGTGCTCAAGACCTATTGTTTTTGGTGAAGATCGGTTAAGGGAAAGGGGTAGTTTACCTGCAAAATTTTATATTTTAACAAGGGTATTTTCTATGGCAAACGATAAAATCCGCAAATTCAAACAGAATCAACTAGTCTTTTGCATACAGCCCTGAATTATATAGTTCTCAAGACCAGTTGGTTTTGGTGAAGATCGGTTAAGGGAAAGGCGTAGTTTACCTGCAACATTCATATTTTAACAAGGGTATTTTCTATGGCAAACGATAAAAGCCGCAAATATAAACAGAATCAAATAATGTTTTGCATACAGCCCTGAATTGTAGAGTGCTCAAGACCTATTGTTTTTGGTGAAGATCGGTTAAGGGAAAAGGGTAGTTTACCTGCAACGTTTTATGTTTTAAAAGGGTATTTTCTATGGCAAACGATGAGAGCCGCAAATTCAAACAGAATCAAACATTTTTTGCATACAGCCCTGATTTGTAGAGTACTCAAGATCTATTGTTTTTGGTGAAGATCGGTTAATGGAAAGGGGTAGTTTACGTGGAACATTTTATGTTTTAAAAGGGTATTTATTGTGGCAAACGATAAGAGTCGCAAATTCAAACAAAATCAAATACTTTTTTGCATACAGGTCTGATTTGTAGAGTACTCAAGATCTGTTGTTTTTGGTGAAGATCGGTTAACGGGAAGGGGTAGTTTACCGGCAACGTTTTTCTTATCAAAGGTAATTTTTTTCTATGGCAAACGATAGCCGCAAATTCAAACAGAATCAAACAATTTTTTGCATACAGCATTGATTTGTAGAGTACACAAGACCTATTGTTTTTGGTGAAGATCGGTTAAGGGAAAGGGGTAGTTTACCGGCAACATTTGTTTTTATCAAGGGTAATTTTTTCCTGTGGCAAACGATAACAGCCGCAAATTCAAACAGAATCAACTAGTCTTTTTCATACCTTTTTTAATTATACCGAACTCAAGGTCTGTTGATTTTGTTGAAGATCGGTTAAGGGATAGGGGTAGTTTACCTGCAACGTTTTATATTTTAACAAGGGTATTTAGTATGGCAAACGATAAGAGCCGCAAATTCAAACAGAATCAAATAATTTTTTGCATACAGCCCTGAATTGTAGAGTACTCAAGACTATTGTTTTTGGTGAAGATCAGTTAAGGGAAAGGGGTAGTTTACCAGCAACATTTTTTTATCAAGGGTAATATTTTTTCTATGGCAAACGATAACATACGCAAATTCAAACAGAATCAAATAATGTTTTGCATACTGCCCTGAATTGTAGAGACCTGAAGGTCTGCTGATTTTGGTGAAGATCGGTTTAGAGAAAGGGGTAGTTTACCTGTAACGTTTTATGTTTTAACAAGGGTAATTTTTTCTATGACGAACGATAACTGCCGTAAATTCAAAGAAAATCAAATGTCTTTTTGCATACCTTCCTAAATTGTAGAGAGCTCAAGGCCTGTTGATTTTGGTGAAGATCGGAAAAGGGAAAGGGGTAGTTTACCTGAAACATATTATGTTGTAACAAGAGAAATATTTCCATGACGAACGATAACTGCCGCAAATTGAAACAGAATCAAATATTTTTTTGCATGCGTCCCTGCATTGCAGAGGACTGAAGGTCTATTGATTTTGGTGAAGATCGGTTTAGAGAAACGGGTGTTTACCTGCAACGTTTTATGTTTTAACAAGACTAAGTATTTCATTTTGATAAATAAAGTATCTTGATAAGAAGCTCATAGTAATCCACTGTAGAAACGTAGATGAAATATCTATAAATGAAGAGGTTAGGTGAACGGGGTGGGGGTAATTTTCTATTATTAAAAATTATACTGTAGTTGAAGGTGGAGGGGAGAATTTTTTATGTGTACTACGTTATCGGCAACAAAGAAGTCGTTTTTTGTTAAAATTGCTTCCCGGGTTCTTTAGCCGTAGTCCAATGTTTTCTGCAAAACCAGACTTTTCGGCAGTGCCATCGACTGCCATCATCGGTGAAAATCGAGTGCGAAAACGTGAGGTGGTATACGTTAGTGACCACAGTACTGTGGCTTAAGGCTGAAGCAATAAGTAGAAAGAAGTAGTTTCTATGGAAATATTTCATTTCGAATATGATTTTAAATATAAATCTTAGAACATGGAAGTCCTGTATGGTTCTCCATACCGATATTGAATTTTAACGCAGCACGCAAGTTCGTGTGCTGCATTAAGAAAGCGACCGATGTACAGCAAATTTCAACAAATACCGCACTTTGTCGTTCGTCTGGAAAAGCGAACCGCTGTATGGGTTTGTCGGAAACAGTAGCCCCGTTCTGCGTTTCCGACCGTAAAGTAGACCTACTTGTACGTGACGTCACGACACGCGTGCTTCCGTTTGTATGAGAGCGAATTAAGCGAAACTGTAACTGCACTTGTCAGGCGCTGTTAACAAACCGCCGCGACAAACATTAATCCAACTATACAGACTGTCCGTCGTTATAAAACCTTAACGAACGCTTTGTTTTTGTTTAATTGCGGCTTATAGTTCGGGTAATCTCCGAGAACTCAACACCTCCGTCCCTTACAGCATCATTAGTTTTGATTTATATCATTCGTCCCATTGTCAGCAGCACTCTCCACCGACTTGCTGCTCGCTTTTATGCCCGTCTCTCGTATTGTCCCAGCACTGTGTCTGTACTGTTCGGGGTGTAATTTACTATTAGCTTCATTAGTAACTTAATTAGGCCTGTTTTTGAATATCTACGAAATGAAATACGTGTTATCAGTGTCCACCTTCCATGTTCTACTAGTGTTTTTGTAATTGTAAAAATACCGGTAATTATTTTCGTGTAATAATAAATTCATTTTTGCCCATTGATGTCTTTCAAGAGACAGAGTAAGCTGCCAACTGGAGCCGTGCGGTAAACAATGTGGCCAGCACAACGTTTCAACCGTGCTCATGCAATTACAAGTATTTTACAAGTCATATAGCCTACAAGTATTGCGTACTAGTACATACTTATATTGTTTTTACAAGCGTATATTATTTTCTTATACGACCGTGAATTTTATGTAGCCGGACGTAATTTTACAGAATCGATCATCAGCGATTCAACGATTCTATAAAACACGTTCAGTTTTTGTATTTGTCTAAGAATATAATTATTGGTACTTAGATTATTATAATTCATTACTTATAATACATTTTGTTTTTAATCCTATAATATCCTATATATTGTATTTAATTCAGTAAAAAGTTTAATTATTCAGCAATCTAACTTATGATCAGCTAAGTTGAGGTATTCACTTCTTCTTGAAACTCAAGTTGTGGATGATATTGTCATCCTTTTTTCTTTGTTCGTCATCCTAGTAAAGACATTCAGTTACTTGTTCGGTGTTGGCACACTCTCGTTCCTTCTGCGCAAGGCGCATAGTGCTGCATCATATGTTTCAGTATCTTTCGACTATCTGTAGACATTCGTGTAATGTGATTAATTCAGTCTGTTTTATAAAAACGAATTGTGTTCACAAGCTTAGCCTCTAATGCCGGTAATTATTTTCGTGTAATAATAAATTCATTTTTGTACCACTGAAGTATCTTTCAAGAGGCAGAGTACTCTGGCAACTTAAGCCGTACGGTAAACAAGGTGGCCGTTTCAACCGTGGTCATATTATTACAAGTATTTTACAAGCCATATACAAGTGTTGCGTACTAGTACATACTTATATTGTTTTTACAAGCTTATATTATTTTCTTATACAACCGAGAATTGTCTGTAGCCGGACGTAATTTCACAGAATCGATCATCAGCGATTGAACGATTCTATAAAACACCTTCAGTTTTTGTATTTGTCTAAGAATATAATTATTAGTAATTCTATTATCATAATTAATTACTTATAATACATTCTGTGTTTAATCCTATAATATCCTATATATTTAATTCAGTAAAAAGTTTAATTATTCAGCAATCTAATTTGTGATCAGCTAAGTTGATGTATTCAGTTCTTCTTGAAACTCAAGTTGTCCATGTTATTGTCATCCTTTTTTCTTTGTTCGTCGTCCTAGTAAAAAAGACATTCAGATACTTGTTCGGTCTTGGTACACCCTCGCTCCTTCCGTACAAGGCGCATAGTGCTGCATCATATGTTTCAGTATCTTTTGACTATACAAAGACATACGTGTAACATTATTCATTCAGTCTAATTTATAAACACGAACTGTGTTCACAAGCTTAGCCTCTAATGCCGCTCGTTTAACTTTCGAGAGACCGTGATCCGTATCGAAGTGCCTTGTACCTATCGCCCGAAGGACTAGGCGTCGTTTGGAGCTATAATTTACTGTGGTTTTCGCTGACAGTCTCAGACATTCCAATTAAAATTACCAAATATTTGCCACTTCATTGTTGGATATGTTGTAGTCAGGAAATTTGTCATCTTTCGTGTCTTGTCCGTCCAAGTACGTACTTTTCTTTCAGTACCTACGAGAGATACCGGATAGGCCATTTTAGATATATTCAAAAAACTTTAAAATTATTTTTGTGACTTAAAATGTCCTTTTTAATTTATATTTGATGCGAAATTCATCATCTACTGTATCTGCAGAAACTATATTAGTTCCTATTTTCTAACAGTTTCTCTATTAATGTCATCTATTCTGTTTTTTTCTGATCGCTTTACTTGATTGTCCGTACTCCTGCTATTGGACTCGGATGCCACTAGTAAACTAGTACATCGTCTTCGAGTTTTTGTCCATAGTAACCAAAACAACAAATACGTCGACAAATAAGGGTTATTAATTAACATATTAGGTTGTTTCGTAAATTGTTGATTATACTAATTCTGTAACTGATAAAATAGCGTTAATTCGTGTTTTCTTATGTTGATTATGTTGATTCCGTGCGCGATTATCACAGTTTTTATAGCGCAGTTTTCTTGTTTACTTGGTTTCAGATATGACCATCTGAAATTAATATTTGAAATTTTATAATATCTTCGGTCGTTTTGTTTCAGAAACACCTTCCCGGTTCTGAAATACCTCTCACTAACTGACGACACTCCGTGCGTGGAAGCTCGTAATAAATTTTTGTTATTAAAAATGAAATTGTTTTCTGTCCTCTGCCAGATAACTGAATTTACACTTTAAATACTACTTGTAAAAACGCGTGCTACATACGTTTACTGCTACTTACCTGCTTGCAAGGCATGTTTATGTGTTTTATGCGTCATAAAAAGACCCATAAATACTTGCAAATTGTTTACAACTGCTAAGTTACAACGTTAAGTTGACATCAGATCGTAAAACATTAACGTGTGGTTGTTAGGTTTGTTCAATACTAACTAAGTTTTCTGATCTTGTTAATGAGCTTAGCAGAAAATAGCCCTGCAGTGCGAAAATGTAGTACTTGTGTCGAAAGTAACAATTATTATTTGAAGTAAACTTAATTCATTAAGTGAGAGCGTTGTGTGCAAATTCAATGTTCTAACGAAACGGAGCAAATGCACACACACTGCGCTACGGTTAAACATAGTTTATGCGTTTGGGTAAGTAATATGTTACGTAGTCAGGTGTATGCCTGCATTTCTCTTGCGAAGTCGTCACAACATTTACACGCGTGTAGATATGCGCACAACAAATGAAGATCTTGATATGTTTTCCGAAATGCATATTATTAATACTACAAAAAAGAGAAGTTACCAAGACGGATGGAAAAAAATAATATGCTAAAATACTTATTTATTTATTTGAGGTGTAGCTTGGATAGGAGCAACAGTTTTCAAATAGATGTAGGCCTATACTTAGGCGACTGTAAACAGTGCACTTTGAAGTAAAAGCGGAATCCCATGTAACGTGTGCACTTGTATAATACTAACAACACTGTATTTCGGTCTAAGACGCGTCTTATTCCTCTTTCGCCTGTAGTACGATGGGGCACCCTGAGCCCACTAACTGTACTCTACTGAGACCTTATAGTAGTATGGGCGATCGGTTTTAAGAGAAATAAAACGATGTGTGTTAAACTGAAATACAGTGTTGTTATTAACGAAAACGACGAACGTTTGCGACCGAGACTTGTATAATATTATTCTGCCACATAATTTTCTTTGTATCATCTTCATTGTCTTCAACAAGGATTAAACCAAAAATAGTTTGTTCCTGTCCCAAATAGACTAGAGTTGGTCACTCCAACGCTTCTTCGGATTTCTCACATTTCTCCGTCCTTTCGGTATATAATTCAATAGTTGTTTAGAGAATGCCGGCTACCATCCATTCGATTAAGATGTTCCAACCATGTAGCCGATATTGGGCAATCCTATCAAATATACTCATAATAATCAGTGATTTTTACATACCGTATATTATTATTTATACATCTCTTATTTTGTAGGTAACTCGTGACTGTTTCTTGTAGAATTTCTGTGTAACATGTATATGTTTTCAAATAATAAATGTTTCTGAAATTATATTTATTAAAATAGTATCATTGTATTTATTGCGTTAGGTAAAAATACAACGCTAATAAATTAACAAAAATACTTGCAGAAGTATTTATTATTTCAAAACTATATATTGTTTACTACACAGTATTATATTAGGTACGGTGTATTATTATTTCAAAAATTATTTATGTTGCAGTGTAGGAGAAAATTACTGTACAAATTGTAGGTTGCAGTTTTCTCCTTCTTCAGTGGTACAACAGCCCAATTCCCACCCTGACTCGAATCAGTTTCCGCCTCCTTTCATTGCCACGCCGGAATTCCTTCTTCGGTAGTGCGACACCGTCTTCCCATCTTTTTCTGCGTCTACCTCTAGGTTTCCTGCTATGCCTTGAAGTCTGTAACATCCTATCGGGGTTTGTACACTCTCCATCTTGATCAGTGTTCGGCTCAGCGCAGTATTTGTAATCTTACAAATTCTGAAACCGGAATTTCTTTGTACATTTGCTGGAATTCAATATTATATCTCAATGCTCATGAGCCCTTTTTTGATCAGTATGCATCTCTGTATGTTTCTTTCAAATTTATTAACGATATCGGCTGTTTTCTGCGTCACCCACTCTCACAGCCGTAGCTTAGTAGTAGTGGTGGTTTGTACAGTTTTATTTTTGTTCCTTATGTACAGATTTTCATGTAAAATATGGCTGAAGGGCAAAGTAGTAAGTACTTCAGTTTTCAATGTAAGTTTTGAATAGTTGGTATCTTAAGTTTGCAATTTAAGATTTGAAACTGCAATTATCACAGAAACGCAGGAAATGAGTTAACTGTTAATATCGCTGGAATTGTTCATAGTGTAACGTGACGGCTCGTCAGATAACAGTGAGAAGAGTTAGCTCTGATAAGGCAGGTTATGTTAACAGTAACATAGTTCTGTTAGTTAACCGGGTTTCATGGCGATGGAATTGCGCGTTGTAAACAGTGCTACGTGTAATAAGAAATGTTTATTTGTTTTCATCTGTGATTTAGTAGGTTAAATAACATTATCTGTAAAGGAATTTTTCTTGTAAGTGGATATATTAAAATGCATTTTATGAACGCGTTAAGTTTTCGAAACTTTAAGTAAGATTCATGTCGGCTTCTTATTTCCCGTTTCTTTATTGCTTATTTACTAATGTTTTTCCTTATATTGTCCCTTTTATATGCCATACGTATTTTATTGTAACATTTTAACCCCTTTTTTATTAACCTGGTCCGACTGTACCAACTTTTCGAATTTCAATTTGTTTTCTGTTATTACTTCAGTTTTTACCGTTTTTTAAGATGTTCTGTCAGGGTTCGCAAGCTGATTCAGTAACGTTTCTCCTCTTTCTCTTGCTTGACTCCAACATTTTACTATCCAGTTTTAGGTGTAGCCATATCCTCTTTATGTATGTTTTTATTCGTGGATTGAGAGTAGGAAAAAGATAATTTATTCATCGTTTTTTTATTTTAGTATTGATTGTCTAACCGTAAGGATAACGATGAAAAGATGGTAGAAATGTGGAGGAAAGTAATCAAAGTAAGATAGGAAAGCCATAAAATCAGCTTATACATTTATTTCATATAACATATTGACACCGAAATTAGCTTTTGGACAACATCTTGAAGTCGATATTATAAATTTCTTTTTGTATATAAGAAAGTTAAATCTATATTTGTTCGCTCTCATTCTGTGTGTTTTATTTTAGTGGTTAGTCATTATTTATCTTTACGTCTGGATCTACGTCTTACAGATCTTCTTTAGAGCCACTCTAACATCTTTCTTGTCCATTTACTTTTCGTCATTGTTTTAATGTTACCACACAGTTGATTACTCCGGTCCAGTAAAATCCGCTTGTTATTGCCCATCCCATCCTTCTCCGTATTTCTAGTGTTTGTAACTGAGAAAGATTTTGATATCGACTCACATAATCGAATTTAGCTGTTCCAAGATAATTTTTCTTTTATTTCTAAGAGTCCACATTTCTGTCTTATACGTCGCTGAATGTTAAGTTACACTGTGAAGTATCCTTCTCTTTGTCTCTTGACTGACACTTTCCAGATCAGTCCAATACTTAATATTAACGTTTTAGTTGTAGGCCTACATGTGCTCGTTTCCCGACTGCTAGTCTGGTCGCAATATCGTCTCCACACTGTTGTATCATAAATATTTAAACTCATCACTAATTTTAAACAATAGCAACTGTTCTGTCGAATATATTCAATATTTAATCCTTTTAAATATACTGAACCTTTTAGACACATACACGTGGAGTTTTTGTGACTATATGTAGTTTTTTTACATAAATCTTTAAAACGTGTTTCATATATTGTTAATTTAATTTATGCATCGTACGTTCTACGTCTTACTAAAAAATCGCTCAATCATTCGCTGATTATTTTTGTCATATGTGTCATCAACGTCGTTTTACATGAAGTATCGGAAATCCACGTTGTGTTATCTTTAATTAGAATTAAAAGATAACCGTACAGTGCTGATCTTAACGTCGTTTATGTTTGAAAAGAGTGTTATCTTTAAGAGTTTAACAACAGAATTTGCAGTAGGAAAAGTACTGTCCAAATCGTGTTACGGTTGTCTGTGGTCAGTTTGAGGTTGGCCGTACGGTTTGCATAATTGGCAGGAGTAGCCGCCTTCGGCGAGCGTGTGTAAACTGTTGCCAAGAATGTGCAGCCGTGTCGGTTCCGGCACCTGTAGAGTATACTAAACTTGAATAGTAAGATACACTGACAGCACTTGTGTTAATATTAGCATGTTCTTGTGTTCGCACAGACATACACTGTAGTCTCGACAATCGGTTAGCTATATTATGAAATAGCTAGATTAAAGAGGCCACATGTTTTGACACTGTGCGCGCTGTGTAAGCCTATGCTATGCATAAATTAGCATTAATTATAATTAGCACAGTACCATTAGTATAGTTAGTCCACCTCTCTCTCTCTCTCTCTCTCTCTCTCTCTCTCTCTCTCTCTCTCTCTCTCTCTCTCTCTCCCCCCTCCATCTCTGTCTATCTATCTTATCTACCTCTCCCACTTTGTCTCCTCTTTTATCGTTAGGACAAAGACAAGGATTTTCATTACACTTATGCTACGAATAATTACGTGCTACGAATAGGTCAGTTAGTGCTACGTCCGTATTGTTTACAGTCCGTCAGCGGACTGCGACTGTTTAGAGGACGAATAATTGCAGTAAAAACCATCTTCCTCAGATGGAACAGACTCTTCTAGCAGAAGTCATTTTGTGTCAAACGCAGAATTCGGTGTACCTTTAGGCTGCTGACACACGGGCCACAAACGAACAATATTCATATAAATAGAAACTCTTTCTATTTTCAAACAAATATTTCCACTGAGAGATATATTTTAGGTAAGAACGTATTCGGCAAACTTCTCTCTTATTACTAAAGCCATGGGCACCCTATCTTCTTCCAATCCTACAACATCCTTCTCATGTTTGTGTTTTGCCTTTGTATGTGAAATTGTAGCAAATTAAGAAGCTGATTAAATGTGTCTTGTGACATCCTGAAGTAGTTTAAAAATTTCTCGTTGTCTGCTTTTAGCTCATTCATTACTGTATAAATCTGTCTCACTACCAACCGTTCACACGTTATCTGGTGCATCCAGAATCGACGTTGCCTACGACGGCGTTGCTGACGTACGAGAAAAGCAACAAGAAGAACTTCCTCGTCAGAGGCCGTGATGAAACTGATGTAAAAACTAACTGAAACATCTTTTATCACTGAGAAAATGGAGAGTGGCGCGTCTCTGAAGCGAACCCATTCACACGAGCCACTGAGTGGCGCCACTGCGTGGCGCCACAAAGAAGCTGGTACAAGCGACTGAGTGGCGGCACAGAGTGGCCCGTGTGTCAGCAGCCTTACAATTTTCATTAGTGGAGAAACGCCTTGTGTAGGAACTCAGATGTACGTACATTAACACGGAGGGAATATTATTAGCTACTTGATAAGGTTATAAACTGTTTGGTGTGATATGAAAAGAAAAAATGGGGAGAACATATTTAAAGAAAATTAATTCTCGTAATAAAATTACAAAGGAAAAACTGGTTTTACCAAATGTAGAACAACAATGTCGACGATAGTTTGTTAAAAATAATACATCTACAATAATAGAATACGTGTAATTTCTACGTACGGACAATTTAAAATAGAACATGGATATTTTCCTATAGAAGTGTTAAAATCGAGAAAGCTCTAGTGAATCTCTTTCGTCCAAGTCGGTTCAAGCGCTTTTGTAATCTTAGTTAAACAGTTGAAGAATAATCAGCGTCATAGGAAAACGATATATTTTTAATTGTATATGACACTTAACTAAAATATTGTCAATATGCCTGTAATAAACAAAAAGATCCAGCAAAAGAAGTCGGAGATGAAAGGTTGCTCGTAACGATATATTTTATTATTTGTGGGATGAGCTGGATCAATTTTAACGATCGTAACGGCTCTAGCTGTTCAGTCTTCAGGTCAGTAGATTTTAGTGCATTTCTCCTTCTTTGCCATTTTGTTAATGGTGTATTAAAGTGATCGCGTAAATTTGTCACGATGCGCTCCGCAAAGTGCGTTCGGCGTTGTCTCAAGTTCCTGCTTGTTTTTAACTTTTGACGTGTGCTCAGCAATTATTTGCAAATGTCTCATAATATTTAACGACCTCTAACGAAAGAAATCTACAAATGTACAAATGTTCATCTACAAATGTTCTCAACGCATCATAAAAGTAATATTAAAAAAGTTACAAGGTAGATAGCAGCCAAAAATTATATTTTATAAATACTTGACAGTTTGAAATGGTAAATAAAATTAAGTGTACTATTACATAATTGTAGACTTTTCTCTGAAAAGTAGTTAATAACCGATTTCATATTTGTGATAATCGTTATGCGATAAGTTTCCAGTGAACAACACAAAACTAGATAACATTATGCTCTTAATCATTTCCGTTATTAATTGTTAACCGCTGTTAAAATAAGTCTGTATAACGAATTGTATATTCGTTGTTTCGTTTTATGTACAATGTGAAGCGAATATTGTATTCGAATATTGCCGGTAAATTCATTCAGTGTTATTGGCGTGTAGCAAATGTTTTCATTTCGTTAGTACTTTAATTCGTTTTAGTGATATTCCATGAATAGTATGTTTTTTATAATTTCCAAGCGATATGAATACAGGTACTGACACACAGTTCTGTTAATTTCCATTTGTGTTGTTTGTTTCAATGGACGTTTACTGGTGTTTTGGTTAAATTACTTCTCGTATATAAGGCGCTAGTCTTTAATAAGGTCACTGTAGGTCAGGCCACTTATTTATTATTATTTTTTTTTGTGTACGGCACGAACGTTGGTTGCGCCTAGACGCCTTTACCTTCTCCAGCTATGAAGCGTGGTATCCATTAGGGCTGGCTGGATGTCGTGAAAAACGAGTTTTCGAAAATTTTAGATTCGGAATCGAGTGCCCGTCAACTGGTCTCCACATGTCTTTTTACAATTTGTTATTAAAAGAATATATTTTCTTTTCGAGACGTCGTGTGTTCCCTACAGTCAAGGCCTAGGGAACAGAAAGGTTTTGATTGGATTTTACCCAAACGCACTGGTTTTAAATCTTTTTGAGTTTATGGTAGACCAACAACATTCATTGAGCAGTTCCCTTGTGAGATACCGATTAGAACCTAAAAATCAATTAAATAAACAACATAAAGTAAGAAACGTTAAAAAATAAATAAAAAGTCAATATCTGTGAAGAAATTGTGTTAATGATTAAAAGGAAAATACATACAAACCGCAAATTGAAAACTGACGATAAGTTAACGATAAAAATAGAAACTCTGTGTTACCTGTCAAGCGTAAATAGTTCGTCTATGCGTTTGTAGCTACTTACACTGACTCGGCAGCGTAAAAGTTTATTCGCGGTCACGCCAATTGACCAACATAAAAACTGAATTTCCCAGAGCTCTTTTATTACTAAACCCTAAATTGAAAAAATTCCATTTTCACCTGCGGCGCGCCGACTGAATGTGTTTACACGGATGATTCCAAATTCTCCAAACAGTCTTACCCTTCGTGCTTTGTCTGTCACCCTGTCAGCATTCGGTATTCCGTAGTTCATATAAAGAAATTGAGTCATTTCAATTGCACTGAAGGGTGATTGTTACGAAGGGATATGCATTTCCTAATTGTCACCCTTTTAAATGACTTAAACGTTAGGACCGCAGGATGAGCACGGTTCAGTTAACAAAATTTATTCATAAATTCTGTGGAAAGCTGACTAGAAAACGTCTCAGCAGTGAGTGAAGCTGGAAACAAAACAGAACAAGAAGCTCGTGTGAAGGTGCCTTGGGCATATCTGTCCCACAGTCAGTCCGCCACACCTCCCGTCAACACTCGCTACGGTTAAAACGGAAAAAATTCAGAGATACGTGGTCCAAATATTGTCGTCGGGACTGCCACCTACACTGTCAGGTTTACGCAATCCGGTAAACCCGGGTGGGTGGAACTGACTGCGTGGGCACGAACACGCTACTGTAGGGTGTACAATTGAGTATATTTGCTATAGGCTCAAACCTACATTATTCAGTATATTACAGTGTGCTGGTGCAGGATATAACAGCTACAGTATATTTACTGAGCTAATAAACAATCTCATAAATTACAGGAAATTAAACCTGATTATATATAACAAAGAGCATTTCCATCTGGAGTAAACGCCTTTACTTTGTTTTTCTGTATCAAAATTTTAACGAAACGTAGAATTTGTATTTTACGTGATTTCAAAACCTTGTTCTCAATATATATCATATTACATACTATTTCGATATATTTTAATATTTAGATTTTATTGTATTTTGATATAATTATCGATAAACAACATTTATGATAGCTTTATTAAAATAAGATTTAATAGTGGTTTGAATATGTTTGTAATAAAATGTAGAATGAATGCAGGTTACAGATGTTCAAGAAATATAATACATAATTTTTGTAAACGGAAACATATGGTAATCCTACGTGTAGAATTATTCTTTCAACATACTGTCTTATTGATAGATAAGTAACCTATGCTGCTTACTGATGGAATTAATTTCCTTAACAGTTCATTCAATACAACCAGGAAATGCAGCTTTATAAGTACGAGCACTCGTATTAGCACCTTTATTTGTACCTTTATCTTGTAAGAATAACAACACTTAATTGTTTGACTTAATAAGTAATTATGATATAATACATTTGATGCAAATATTCACTTAGTCAATACATTTAGTCAAGCAATACACCAATGTCATTATTCCTGTAGTCTCTTTGCGGAATGTCTGCAAAATTCCCCTCAACTGCTGCTGCTGCTTCTTCATTTGATCGGAAACATTTTCCACATACGAATTTCGTGAGATTTGGGAACAGATGGAAGTCTGAGGGGGCCCAAATCTGGTGAATAGGTTGTATGTTCCACTAGTTTATACTTCAGATCCCTGATCCCCCCCCCCCCATCACCAAAGCGATGTTTGCTAATATATGCTGGCGCATTATCCTGATGAAACAAGATTTTTTCTTTGCTAAAGCAGGTCTTTTTCAAAGTTTTTTAAAATGTCAATACATTTAGTCAAGCAATACACCAATGCCATTATTCCTGTAGTCTCTTTGCGGAATGTCTGCAAAATTCCCCTCAACTGCTGCTGCTGCTTCTTCATTTGATCGGAAACATTTTCCACATACGAATTTCGTGAGATTTGGGAACAGATGGAAGTCTGAGGGGGCCCAAATCTGGTGAATAGGTTGTATGTTCCACTAGTTCATACTTCAGATCCCTGGTCCCCCCCCCATCACCAAAGCGATGTTTGCTAATATATGCTGGCGCATTATCCTGATGAAACAAGATTTTTTCTTTGCTAAAGCAGGTCTTTTTCAATGTTTTTTTATCGAGTTTATCCTCGAGATATGCATAATATTCACCTGTTAATGTTTTGGCTTTTTCAAGATTATCTAGTAATAATATTCCTTTACTATCCCCCCAAAATTATTCCATAACCTTATCTTTTTTTGGTGCACGACAACCAGCCTCTGTCCGCGCGCGTGTGTGTGTGTGTGTGGAGAAAGAGAATGCATGAAATGCAAGAAACGTTTACAACTGGAGATAGAACAGTTAAGGGTGAGAGAAAAAATGTTGAGGTGTGTTGGTGATATTCTTCCACAGAAAACAAGGAAGCTGTAGAAAAAGTCAGGAGAAGTAGCTGGCTTAAAAGTAAACAAGAGCAAAACCAAAGTTGTGAAAGCTGTAGTTATAAAATTGTGGGTAGTTATAAAATTGGGAAGGATAACAGAGAGGAAGTGGATGAATTCTCTTCTTGGGAAGCAGTTTCTACAAGAGATGAACGAAGCAAAGAGGCCATCAAAAACAGAATAGTGCAACCCAAAATGGCTCTTTTCAACAAGAAAAATTTGTTATTACCAAATAGTGGATTAAGAATTGGGAAGAAATTCTCGGAAGTTCTTGTGGCATCGCACTATATAGGTGGGAAACCTTGTCAATGGTGATAACTGAAAGATGAACGATAGAAGTATTTGAAATGTGGTGCTACGGAATTATATTAAAAACAAAACTGATGACTGATGACGACGGGTTCTAAAATTAATGGCAGGAACGAGAAGTTTGTGGAGGACTGTAACGAGGTTGAGGTACCCTGGGTAGAATGGGAAGAACTATAAGGGAAGGAAGAGTCTGGAATACCGGAGGGTGGCTGTTGAGCATGAGAGATATAGGAGATCCTAAAATATTCGGACATGAAGAAATTGGCTCGAGATAGGAGGAGCTTGAGGACTGCATTAAACCAACGATGCCACTAATATTCTTAGAAAATATAGTGTTTACAGATTACAACATATTTAATTAGTTTAAAAAAGTGCTATGGAAGAAAACTCGTTGCTTCCTTAAATTAAATCTCGTTAATAATAAATTAAATCTCGTTCCTTAAGAATACATAGTTACAAACAAGCATACAAACCAACATTTCGGAGTTAAAAAAAAACTCTGAATAAACATCCTATGTAAAATATTAAAATAACTGCTAAGTTTTTTATATTTTTGAAATAAATATTTTCAGGTGTAATTATTTTAAACATACACTACGTTTCTTTTTAGTCACAATGACTGTTGTGTTTTTTGCTAAAATACTTTGTTGTACAATTGATTTTGTTTCTCTGTTTCTTTTTCTATAGATCTTATCCACCCAGTACAGATCATATCAATCCGTCCATTCTTCATCTTTCATTATTATTACTTTATCGTTGTTTACACTTTGTACCATATCATACAGTATAGTCACATACTATAACTTTCTAAATACTATATGAAATTAATAGCCATATAAAAATTAATTATAATATAAAGTTGACTTCTTTTAGTTTCTATAAGCACCAGAGTTTGTATACTTTTTGGAAAAAGTATAAGTAAAAGAAATAGATGTAATACCCTTAGATCTTGTGATTCAAATAAAAATTTTATTCATGAGAAATTACACGGCTGTGAATAGTATTTTTATCTGGTTGGTATTACCAGATTGGCAGCGCGCATTCTTTATCCAGTTTAAGCCCTCGCCGGGCACCAACCTGAATGTTTATTCTCGGAGGTGTCTTCCTGGTTTCGGCTTACAAACCGCCGACTAAACCAGTTCTAGATGCCGACCTGTCAGCTATTTTCAGGGCGCATAGGAAGGTTATTCTTGCAGGTGACCTGAACTGCAAACACCCCGACTGGGGTAGTCGTCTGACTACACCATCCGGGAGGGCGCTTAGCAGGTACCTTCACGACCACCACCTTCGAGCCTACGGACCCGGACTACCGACGCATTATCCCCGCCAACCTGGAGCCCGACCGGACATACTAGACATTGCTGTTGTCAAGAGCGTTGTCAACCAGATTGAGGTATCCGTGTTAACGGAGCTGTCCTCTGACCATTGTCCCATCGAGGTGCACGTACCTACCCGTCACACGATTGGGAGAGCAGCACGACGAGTGGTCGAGTGGGACCGATTCGGGCCTGCCTTTTGTCGCAGACTTCCCGAGGAAGTTCCGCTTGATACCACTCAAGCACATCGACGAGGCGGTCGCCTTGTTCGATGATGCCGTGGTCTCTTCCGTCGGCGTGTGCTCACGAATGAAGCCTAACTCACACCCGATTATCACTGGATCCCAGAAGAAGTCCGTCTTCTCGCTTTAGAGAAGAACAGACTTCGGAGACGGTGGCAGCGGACGCGAGATCCGGACGAAAAGTCCAGCTTCAATCGGGCGGCCGGCAAGTTACGTCGTGACTTGCAGGCCTTCCGACGAAGCTGCTGGGAATTTGCGGTCGCCAAAATGGCAGACGATGTACAAGAGGGAAGTTCCTCCGTTTACAGGATTCCTACCGCAATAACCGGGAAGAGGCGCCGTCCTCCATTCCCGGCCATCAGCGGACCTGGGGGACATCCCCTTGCCAAGCCGGACGAGAAATCTGAGTTCCTGGCCGGGCACCTGGAGCTTCAATTTGCTCCTAACCCGTCCGGGGACCCAGACTCCGATGAAGAGATAGAAGCCGAAGTTGAGGCTTATCTCGGCAGCCCGATCACCTCCGAACCCGAACCCACTTCGGTAGAAGAGGGGTAACGGACAGTCTTTTAGCGCTTCGGCCCCGGAAGAGCCCTGGACCGGACGGTGTTACTAACACCGCCCTACAGAAACTTCCGGACCGGGGAGTTCGCTTCCTGGTCCATCAGTTGAATGCCTGCTTCCGATTCGCCTACTTTCCTAAGAAATGGCGTTCGGCTACGGTCACGGTGATCCCGAAGCCGGGGAAAGACCACAAGTTCGCCGAGAACCTCCGGCCTATCAGCCTGCTGTCGTCCACTTCGAAAGTCTTCGAACGACTAGTCCAGCGGCGGCTAGTGGATCACCTTCAACGGTTCGACATTCTGCTCCCCGAGCAATTCGGTTTTCGTGCTGGGCACTCCTCGACGCATCAACTGATGCGCTTCGTGGAGACCGTGGCCGAGGCCGGTTACTCGCGAGAGCAGACCGTCGCCGTTTTCCTTGATATCGAGAAGGCTTTCGATCGTGTTTGGCATCCAGGCCTTCTATACAATCTCACGGAGATTCTGCTTCCGGATTGCTACATTCATTTGATTGCTAGCTTTCTTCGGAACAGAACCTTTCGCGTGAGAGTAGATAACACCCTTTCTTCGGCAGGGGCTATTACTGCTGGTGTAGCTCAGGGAAGCGTCTTGGGCCCCCTGCTTTTCTCTGTGTACGTCAATGCGTGCCCAAGTTGCCTGGCACCAGGTTGGCCATGTTCGCTGACGACACGGCGGTGTATGCCGTCGATCGTCGAGCTGAAACGGCAGTTATCTGGCTCCAGGAACAATTGGACGAGTACGTTGAGTGGGCAGAGAAATGGAGGGTTGCCATAAACGCGGCCAAGAGCACAGCAGTAGTCTTCTCCAGACGCCTAAGGCTCCCAGACAGACTCTACGTAGGCAATACTCCGTTGCCCTGGTCTCGAGAGGTCAAGTACCTCGGGGTTCACCTCGACCGACATCTCACCTGGCGGACACACTCTGCACAAGTAGCCCGAAAGACCGCCCATCGACTCTATCAACTAAGATCCGTATTATGCAGCAACGCCATGACCCGCCGCCTAGGGAAGCTTATGGTCTCCACTTTATGTGGTGCCGATGGTTACCTACGCGATACCCGTTTGGGGCTACTTGGCCAAGACCCACAAGCGAAAGCTTCAGTCTCTCCTTGACCGAGGATTGCGCTGGGCATGCAAAGCCCATTACCTGACATCGAACAAAACGATCCGAGACTCCCTGCGTGTCCGTTCCCTGGACGCCACTATACGGACACTGTCCCGAAAATTTTATCGCCGCTTCGCCCGATTCCAGGGCAACCACTTGATTAGCGCCCTCGGTCGCTACCAATCTGTGCCAGGAGAATCTTGGACCCGGCCTCGGCGTACACTCACCCTCAATTAAGTAATTAATTGAAAACCCACAGCCGGTAGCAGGCCACACCCTAAATCCAGACCTATCAGTCGTCCCTGCGGCAGGAACTCTATTTGAAGCTCGGAACGTAGTATACGAGCGGGCGACGGGCAAGCCCTTCGTCCCGCACAGCCATTGAACTTGTGAATGTTTATCAAACGTCATACAAAATTCTGGGCATCCGTATCTTCTGACAGTATGACATCCTCAAAGCTTCTACGTAGCTTTACTCTGCAGGCGTCACATGTAAAGCTTATACTTAGCTTTACTCTGTGGGGTTACGTGTAGTATACAGGCGTCAGCCCGTCACAGGAACGACTTTCTCGTGTTTAGGAACAGAAGTATTCAGCGTAGTGAAAGCTGCTGGCGTATTGTTGTGTCTCTCCGAGCGAGTTCCGTTTTAAATTGTTCGGTTAGTCTACTTTGCCGACGGAGTCGGGAGTTCAGTACTCTCGGTCGGTTGTTTTGTTTGTTGTCAAACGGCCTACTAACGGCACAGGCATGCGTTATTGTATTGCTTGTTACGTGTTGCCTATGCGCACAATCGCTTTTGTAAAATAAGAATTACATTTTTGTATGCTGTTTCTTGAGGCTGTATGAATTGTCAATAGTTTAGTAAATAATTATTTGTATTTTAAATTTGAAGCTAACGACTTCGAAAACAATAACGGTTTAAGTGTTATTCTACCGTGAATAAAAGGGATCGTGCGTAGTTCAGTTTCGAGATATTTCCTGTTCCCGTCCGGTAGCTTGTTGTAATTTTATATTGTCGGTAGAAAATCATTTGGAATTGCAACAGTATTGTTCTTAGTATTTTTAATTTTTTTCCACTGAAGCGGCTTACATTTAGATCCTTTCTCATTAAGAGATAACTCATAATTAAATCTGTCAGGAGATTTTAAAAGCGCATGCCTGTGATATGAAAACATTTTTCACATATTCGGAAGATGTGTTCGCTTATTATTAGCAGTAAAAGTAATATCATTGTAACAGAGACTGTAAGTGCGATTTTGTATTACCTCGAAATAGTTTTCCATATTTGTGGACCTATGGAGGGTGTTTTAATATAAAAAGCGTTAATCCAGAATATGATGGTTTACCACGATATTTAAAACACTGCAATTTTCTCATATTGTGTTGTGTCGTACAGAGGAGACGTCATCAATGTTGGTGCGGAAAAGTGAGACGAAGGCGAAGAACAGAAATAATTGTCAGCATAACAACTTATCCAAAATTTGTTTCTGTCTTTAGAGTATTTGACGTTTGTTTCGAATTTTGTGAAGCTCGCATGTCACTGTTAGTATAGGCCTAATTCTTTTTCGGTGTACAGAGCTTTAGCCAGACCAAATAATTTAATTGTTTGTCGTCCATTGCGGACTCGACGTATCGAAAAGCGTTCAATTATTACTGCCAGAAATGGAAAGAGACTCCCCATTCACTGGGGTAAAGGGGCGGTCAGAATGAAAATATTTCCAAGAAATGAACCCCTGGAACAGTTTATTCACTTAACTATCTTCGGTGTCACATCACCTACGAATACCATAAACATAATATTAACGAAATCCATAAATATCCAGTCGTGTATGGAATGATTGCGAAATTTTTAACAAAGCCAGTTTGAAGGGAAATACGCTTATATAGCACATTGGCTCTCCTAGTACTGCTGCACTCAAATGAGGGTGGACATAAAAAAAGGCAAAAGAACGAAGACTCCAAAAATTAAGATTACATTTGTCAGGACAATAAGAAGGTGTACAGAAAATGACAGGATAAGAAACGAAACCGTATGAGACGAGTTGACTGAAGCCGCCAGTAGTGGGAAGCACACTTAAACAGAATGGATGATGCACCCTTTAAACCTAGGAGACGCCGAAACATTAGTGAAGCGGAACACATCCAGTGACAAAATCTCTAAAAGGGCAATGCCATCACTACGAGAGAAATGCAAAGTTCACCGCGTACGGATAGGTTACTCTTGTCGTCAAGGTGGCCGACGTTTTCCTTGTCGAAGAAAAAGAGCGGATTTGCTGCAACATCTTCCAGCTCTCAGTATTTCCTAAGTACGGAAAATTAGATTACGACGCCGTGGTCTGTTTGATGTCGGTTTTTTTTTATTTTATTTTATTTTTTGTTAAGCGACAGTACACTGACTGAAAAATGGAATTGAAAACTGCTTTCTAATGTTGTTTGGCAGAAAAAACGAATTGTGTTTATTTGTACAGTAACCGTCAAAGTCAGTTTCCATGAGAGTTGTTGGCGACCTGTACGTAAAATACAATTTTTAGCCGTTGTTGTTTCCATAAATGTACTGTTGGCACTACTTGTGTCCAAGCTTTGATAGTCTGTTACGGCGCAGTTGTCTCCGCCTCCCTGAAAATGGTGGAGGTCGCTTTCTTCAGAGGCAGATGGTAGCGATGCCTTAATCTTTAGCAGTAATTTGGCATTCTTAAAACGTAAGGTATTGCAATACAAAACAAAACTTATAATTATATCACTGAAAACTATAAAGAAAGTACAATACTTCGACTACGTGACGTAAATATAATTCACTTTTACTTATTTAGAATAAAATGCCAAGCGGTGCACTCTGAACTCGCCATAACCGCAGAACTTACAGCTCGACAATGAATCCACTACCAATGAATTATTCACAACAGCACATTAACTGTAAAAGTACTCATTTATGCTAGGTAGATTCATATCCTTCTGTTCTGACAAAAAGGAACTGATTCGAATGGCTGCTTTATGTGGAGGTAGTGTGAATTCAAAGTATCACCATATTAAATACCCTTACTTTACTATTTGAGAGATTAAAATTGTAGTACGCACTATATTTATAAAATGTGCAATAAAGTAAAATCCTATTTACGTACAAAGAATAGTAAAGCCCCGCTCATACAGCATTTAAAGACAATTAGTTCCCTGAATCAGAGTATGTAGTAACGAAATCAATAAATGGAAGACATGAAGCAAACTTTAGGCGTTCAGAGGAAACTTTTATCTCGTTTTAGTGCAACTATGGAAGCACGTGCTACCGATAACTACCGCGACTCGCTTCCCCTTATAGACTAATGTTTATTTTCAAAACTTTCATCACAAGCATCGGGTATCGTGAAGTACATAATTACGTTATAACCCTATGTCAAAGTGTGTTTTGCCGAGAAAGCAAAACTGTTGGTTCTAACAGGAAAAGGGCAATCTGAATCACACCGTTATTGACAACCGTGTCGTGTCACAATTTAATGTTTCCGCTAAGTAGGCTGTTACCTTTTTTCGTTTTAAATGGGGAGGGGGTGCTGTAGCCAAAAGACATGCGTAGTTCTAAGCTGTTTACACTTTATAGAAACCCAATTGTAATTATATACCGGAAACGGTTTTATTCAGACCAGAAACTTAGATGGTTAAAAGACAAGTCTAATAAAGATTTAGATTCCGTATGTTATCCCTTGGTGGGTGTATGCAGATGAATCAGTTCGTCTAGCTGAAACTGACAGAGCACACAAAAAAGTATACTAAGTTTCAGGAAGAAAAGAGATTTTATTAATTTCAGGATTATCAAAAGAGATACATATTATGTCGCAGCAGGTGAACTGGAGTTACAGATGAGACTAAAATTTATAAATAAAAGTTGTTGATTTTAAAAGAGTTTCTTAAATTTGTGTTTCGTACATTGGAAAATTGTTTGGCAAACACTGAAGAAAAAGAAATTTTCTTTTTTAATCCCCTGGCAAAAGAAATTAATATATTTATTTAATATTTTAATATATTTTCATAAATAATAACGGTTCTGTTTTATACTACCACCGAAGTATAATCTTAGGAGTGACATGCAGGGTATGAAGCCTGCCTAAGTGAGCTGTTTGACATACAAGGAAAAATACTACGCTTCAGCCTTCCGTTATTCCGTTAGTAGTGGTGGTGGTGGTGGTAGTAGTAGTAGTATGATATTTTTATTGTATTTATATAAAATATTACATGGGAGACCTGTAGGAAATTTAACGAGTTGCTTAATACAATATTTGTATTTACATTGTAACGAGACCCTGTATGCCGGTCTTTACAAAAATAAAATAGTTTAGGAAAAATTTGATAAAAAATAAAATTTTCAATAAAAAAAAATTTTGTTTATGTTAATCAATGTTTATAATTAAGAAGTAAGGCTGTTTTAAAGGTTTTGTAAAAATTTTAAAAATCAGGAAGGTATTTATTAATTATTGAGCACTTCTGGAAGATCTGAACCAAGTCTGGAGTTAACTAGATTAACTCCAGTCAGCAATCGATTGATGGTTTTTCTTGCTGGTCCAATACCTCACTGAAAAAAAATATTTTCTTCTTCTTGAAGTCTCTTTGCCTTAATAAATAACCTTAAATTAGCCTGTGAAATAATAACAGATAAAAACAATTTAAATAAATGGATTTATTAAACAATTTAATAAATAATCGATTTTTTATCGATTGAGAACAATTATCGACTCCGTCTCAGGGAATTATCGATTGTGCATACAGTAGAAAAATTATTATAAGTATTATAAAAAGGACAGGTTCTTTGAGCGATTAAATTAATAGTCAGAGAAGGGTGACGAGAAAGTATAACATTAACAATTAAAATAAATTCAATAATTATTATTTAACAGTATTTAAATAATTCTGATATATAATATTTAAATAAGTTGAAGTCGAACCATATGTAGACTGACGTCACTGAATAAGGAAGGCAGATTCGAATTTCAAGATGGCCGCTATTAGATCTGGCGTAGTTACTGCGAAGTCGTCGTGTCAAAAAATCACAGCAAAATTACCTTCATGAATGTTTGAAATGTTCCCGCACTGGTGTAATCTGTCTATTAGGTTGTTTGGTGTGTTCTGAAGAAGTGTTCCGTGTAAACTTGTGTTAATTAGGTTATTCTGTGTGTTAAGTTTCTCAAAATGTGGTTATAATTTGTAGCGTGAATTAGATTAAATATATTGTTTTATTGTTTTAGATCACTCGTATAATGAAGTTAGGTGTTAGTTTTCACTATTGTCGTTATTGTTTTGGTAGATTTAGTTAAAAAAGTGTTTATTTCATCTAACTCTCGATTCACTTATATGACTGGCGAACTGTAGTACCATTTTTCGACTCGGTTATAAGGAACGTTTTTTCACACAACTATTCAGCTTGATATTCAACAAAAGACTATATTAACTTGGTCAAAATCTGGCCCAGTTAATCTTTGAAAAAGTATTGTTAACATATTTCGATTACCCATACACATGATACAATATTACATTATATATGGAATTTATTTATTTTATTCATCACTTTCATGAATTATGAACCTTATCATTGGTTTAATCATCTCATTCCTTTTAAATTGATGTATTATAGTCCATATCTGTGGACATTTCGTGGAAATTAACAAATTTCTTTCCCTTTTGGAAATATAGGCTCAAAATCTGATTTCCGCCTTCATACAATTTTTCTTCCATCTTAATTGTTATTAATACTATTATAATAAATTTTAATTAGTCATATTTCTCTTCCTTTCCTTAAATACATATAAATTGAACCTTTGAACTGGTTTTTTGTGTTAATCTCTGAATTTGACATTGCTCTTTAAAATTAATTAATTTATATATTTTGAAAATTTACATTATTTTAAGGTATATTTCCTTATTATCATTTTAACTCATAGGATCATTCCCAGTAGTGGTTAACTGATTTACCTTATCTAAATCTTGCTAGTTTACAGGATTTATAAGTGAATTATACTGGTTTATATGGTTTCTGTGAATTCACCAAATGGCCTAGAGTTTAGAATTTTACATTTCTGTCTTTCTCAAATAAATTTAATCTTACCACTCCTCTGACTTTACATAGTTATTATTACATGAAAATAAAATGGTTTATAACTTATTGTGAGGTGTAGTATTTAATTAACACTACTGTTATAAAAAAACAATTATGAACATTATTTAGCAATCTGTACAATTGAACATATTGCTGACATGGTTTGGACATATACTTTTAACTCTTTTTGAATTAACACAGCATACCTACTGAAACATTATTAATGGTATGTATGCTGTTATTTAGCAAACATAATTCATTTTAAACATATAATATAAATCTTATTTTCTAATAACTCTTACAAATACATTGATTTTATGGCTGTGAACAAACAGTCTATTTAAACATTTTAAACCTATGAATACTAAATTAATGCCAGTCCTTTCTGGTCTAAACCATTATTATTTATGATCCCCTTCATCAGTAAACATGACCACCCATACTCTAGTTATTAGCATTTTTTACAAATGTCTTGTAAATAAAGAGTTACATTAAAATAATAAAATACTGGAAATCTTCCATTTTATTATTTTATTATGCTGTTTATTATTGGATATTAAAGTTGTTATATAGCATATTGATAAGTCATAGTATCACTAACTTTAAGTTTATTGCATTTCCAAAAAACACACAAATTCACTTTCACTGGTGGTTCTGATATTTTGAGTCTCACTATCTCAGACCAGACCTTTAGTAATCATGGACTGTTAAGACTTGTTTATTTTCTTTATCACACAATCGCTTTAGTAGGTTCACTTCTTATAATACTATACAACACTTTAGGTTTCTAAATAATTACATTTTTATAGGATTTTGGTATGTTATACTTACTTTTTAATCGTTTTGGTGGGTTTGGGGTTGATGGTAGTTAATAATAATAATAGGTTTTACAACGGTGTTTCTTTCATACTATTTCTTCCTCTCCTCCTGTCTTCTTTCTTGTCCTTCTTCTTATCTTCTTTCTTGTCCTTCTTCTCATCTTCTTTCTTGTCTTTCTTCTTATCTTCTTTCTTGTCTTCATTCTTGTCCTTCTTCTAGTCTTCATTCTTCTGGTCTTCTTGTCTTCCTTCTTCATTCTTGAGTAAACCAAGGTACTTTGTGTTATCTCGACTGATGTTTAGTTTGGAGCATCTCATTTATTTACTGACACGGACCTTGTTCTTCTCTAAAGGTTTCAGGGTATTGTTTTCTTCCTGATCACAAATTTTATTCTTCCTTCTTCTTGTCTTTGGGGTATTTTGGTGTTCACTACTCTTAAACTGACTCTCTTTCTTCTTGATATGGTGTTATTTAATTTGTTTACTGCTCCTAGCTTCCTGGGTAAATTACTGATCTTATAATATGAGTTGCTTTCAATACTTTCTTTGATATTTAAACAGTGGTTTTTATATAATGTAATGAGGATTTTTATTTTATCGTGGTTCATTCCTTTGATTTCATTAAATCTCATTCAATATTATTTTAACATATCTGGTGTAATTAATTTTTATCATTTTATATGACTTAATAAGTAGTGGATTTTCTGTCACGCTACAGAATGCCCTTCTCCAGAAGTAATTTTTTCAGACTATACGCTTTGTCTGAAACAATTGCTTGTGATAATTATTGTAGTTTTGTTATTATTCTGGACTTCCTTCCATTTTAAAAATTTTCTTATTTATATTTGAGTTTATATCCTTCTCATTCTCACTTGATCTTCCTTGATAGTAATAGTCATCTGAGTTTCATATTTATTATTTCATTTTCATATTTCTTCTTAGTATTTTCTCCTTGGGATATTTCCTCCCTATCGTTCCCTACTTTGTGAGCTGGTTCAGTTCAGAGAGGCACTGTACGCTACTTCCTCTGCTGTCCAATACTTCACACATATTTGAGTACAGAGGCAAATCATCTCTGCTCAAAAAACATATTAATACTGCTGGAATTATCTACAGACAGATAAAAAAAAATATTCAGAATAGTACACATTTGTTACTATTTAAAAAATATCTTTGGGATACTTCACTTATTACTTATTATATTTCTCAGAGATTTTAATATTGCTATCTCAGTTGTTCTTCTGACTCGTTAACTGGATGTTTCTTTCATTTGATATTATGGTAGGAAGCTCTTCTATTATTACATTTTTTAACTTTTCTTATCATATAAAGCTTTTGGTGATAAATTCTTTATTACCTTCTGGTTTTTTTATTATAATCTGCATTGTTTATAGTAACATATCTTTATGACATTTTTAGACTGTTTCTTTGTTCTTATTATTTCCACTTGTTCTATTTTCTAGAACTTTTTATAACTGTCATTATCACAATTGACATTTAATCCATAAATCATTTTATATTAATTCGTTTAATTACATATATCTTTGATATTATTCTCACATTATTCCTGTCATGGTTATTATACTTTCGAATGAATGTTTTTTATTAATTTTATAATGAGGTCATAATTTCTCCTCATACCACTTCAAAGTTTCATTATCTCATAATTCCACATAAGTTTTTGTACTTTATTATATTCAATCACTTAAATTGTATCAACTCAAATCGTATCGCATTTTTTTTTTTTTTCCTTTGACATCATTCTGTGGAAAGGTTTTTACTCTTTATATTGAAATTAGACATGATCATACTTTCCAGAATTATTTGTTTTAATTCTAAAGTCTGTTTCCTTTATTCATCCCATTATGATCCTTTATAAACATGATAAATATATTTTATGCTTACCATAAATATGGTATTAAATCTCTTCTGTTTATCTCACCAAAGTGTTTTATTAATAATTGGTCGGTAAGTTGTACTTACTCTTGGTTTGGAAACTTGATTTATACACAATTCAAAATTCACTCTTCTTATATTATTATATTATTGCCACATAGTTTTTTCATAAATAACTGGTATGTAAGGTGATCTTACAATTGCTTTGGAATTTGGATTATTTTTATAACATTTCTTCTCCTTCTTTAGGTTTCTTCAAACAATTAGTTAGTAAGCTGGACTTACTTATTTTTGAATTTATTCATTTAAATAAATTCTTTTTCTCTAACTTCAAAATTGTCTTCCTAAAATACTTGGTTGTAAGATGGGCTTACATGTGTTTTAGAATTTAGATGGTTTTTATTTCTAAATTCTCTCCTTCTTTATTATTATATTATTGCCACATAGTTTTTTCATAAATAATTGTATGTAATGTGGTATTACCTTATTTTTGAATTTAGTTGATTTCTAAATTCTTTTTCTTCTCTTTCCAAAATGTTTCTTTTAAATAATTGTATGTAATTTGGTATTACATTATTTTTGAAAATAGTTGATTATTCATAAAATTTCTTCATGGATGCCTGGTTAAAGACACCCTTCACTTTATTTGAATTCATCTCCTTTATTTCGTACGTGTTGTTGTTATTGTTCTTAGAGACAATATAGGGACCAGTGTACAGAAGCAATAATTTTTTTGTTATCCCCTCTAAGGAACTGGGTAATTCCCTATTCTTCAACAACACCTTCTCTCCAACGGTATAATTAATAACCTTACCCATGCTTTTATCGTACTTATTCCGCCGCTTCTCCTGATCTTCGGCCACCTTATTATGAAATTGAACTCTATTAAATATATATTTATGCTCTCTGGGGAACTCCAAGATATCCTCGATCTCCCTAGGGGGTTGTCTTTCGTACATTGCTGAGTATGGGGTATTTCCTATGGCTGGATGGTATGCCAGGTTGAGGAATTCTTCAGTGGCCTCCAAGTATTCTTGCCACCTCCTCTGCTGATCGTGGCAATACGTTCTTAATAGGCGCCCCACCTCTCGCAAGACTCTTTCGGCCGGGTTACTGCTCGGGTGGTATACTGATGTCTTGTATGTATGAACCCCCATTGACAGCAGTGTATCCCGCCATTTCCTCCCCTTGAATTGTGTTCCGTGGTCGGTTATGATCGATACCGGTTTTCCGACGGTTGGGAAGTACTGGTTGATCAGGATTTCAAGAACTTTATTCGTAGTCGCCCGATTCGCTGGGTATAGCTTAACGAACTTGGTATAATGGTCCATTATGATGACGAGATATTTGTATCGGTGGCGGTCACCACTGCGGGGAAATGGCCCACAGATATCCAGGAATACCTTCTCAAGTTTCGATTGAGAGGTTATCGGAATCATTTGCCCCTCTCTTTTCTCGTTGTTGGTTTTTACGAGTTGGCAAATGCGACAGTTTCTTATGTACTTTCGTACTTTCCGATTTATGTCTTTGATATGGCAGCTCTCTTCCAGGGCCTTTACCACCTTTAAGGCGCCCATATGCCCATATCGAACATGATAATTGCACACTATCTCCTTCTCGATATGGGTCGGAATAGTAACCTTCCATTCCTCCTTATATAAAGATGGTCTTGAAAACAGGATTCCATGATGGATTTTGTAATATTGGGAGATTGTTTCATCCCCTGCTTCCAATCTTGTGATAATAGAGATTAACGTTGGGTCAGCTTGTTGGTGTGTGCTCAGGTGTTCCAAAATTGATTGTAGACCGGCGCTGCTGCTTAGAATATGGTATACTTTAAGAATACACTCCTCCTCCCCCTCGAACGTCTGTTTGTCAATGTCTATTCTAGACAATACGTCCGCGACGACATTCTTCCTTCCGGGGATATACTCCCACTTAAGGTCGTATTCTTGCAGCAATAGTATCCACCGCGTTAACCTTCCATGGCTTAACTTACATCTCTTAAGGAACGAGATAGACTTATGGTCTGTCCGGACGGTAACGGAATAACCAAGGATATAAGTGCGGAACTTTCCGCACGCGAACACGACACTCAATAATTCCTTTTCTGTAACGTGGTAGTTTTTCTCACATTGATTCAATGCTCTGCTGGCAAAGCAGATCACAAGATGTTCGCCCTCCTCATCCTCTTGATATAAGGTAGTGCCGAGGCTGATGTCACTGGCATCACAATTAAGAAAGAAAGGCTTGTTAAAATCTGGATGGCGAAGTATAATGGGTTCAAGGAATTTTTGTTTTATTAATGATAATATATTCTGTTGTTCATTACCCCAGATCCATTTATTTTTAGATGACAGTTGCGGCTGAAATCTGGCAGTCAGTTCTGAGTACTTTTCCTGGAACTTACGGTAGTAATAATTACAGAGTCCCAGGAACGACTGTAACTGCCTTCGATTCTTAGGTGTAGGAAAGTTCTGAATTGCTTCGACCTTTTCAGCCGACGGTGAGATCCCCTGATCATTTAAGATGAAGCCTAAGAATTGTATTTCCTTAGCAATGAAATGAGATTTTGCTAATTTTAGCGTAATATTATTTGTCGCTAGCTTCTGTAATATGTGTTCCACACGGTAGCAGTGTTCCTCCCAAGTTTCCGAGGACACTAGAAAGTCATCGACATATACGGTGGTGAATTGTAGTGCTTCTTGGCCAAGTATCTGGTCCATGCAGTGCACAAAGACTGCAACTGAGTTTACCAGTCCGAAGGGCAACCTCTTAAACTGGTAGTTGCGCCCTTCGAATATAAAGGCCAGATACTGGCGACTCTGTGGATGTAATTCCACCTGCCAGTACCCGCACACCGTATCCCAGGTACTGAAGTACTTAGTACCGTGGAACCGTTTTAAAATCTCCTCAATCTCACCGGGCGAAGTCCTGTCATTAATGATCATTTTATTTATTTCGCGCGCATCTAAACACAAACGGACTTGTCCGTTTTTCTTAGGAATAGCCACGATAGGACTTGTATATGGGGAATGGCTACTCTCTATAATGTCACGGTTAATCATTTGCTCTATTTCAGCTCTTACTGCTTGCTTTCGTGATTGCGCAATGGGGTAAGACTTCCGGTTAAAGTCCACTGTGTCTCGGAACTGTAGAGTACACTGGAAGTTTTTCAATTTATCGGGCTCATCAGAAAAGACTGATTTATATTTGTTATAGATGTTTATTAATTTGTTCGCTTGGTTTATTGTTAACTTTTCGCCAGTTATTCCGCTCCGGAAATCCCTGATCTCCTGGATTTTTTGCGACCATAAATCTTCATTGGAGGTGTCGTCTATCCTTTGATCAATTATAGATGTTGGATGGATGTAGTTAATTTTGCGGATTTGCTGGTGGATACTATCGGGAATGACTTGGTCACTACCCACCAAGTTCGCCGTCCAAGTATGTCCGTTTGTAAACAGCGACAATGTTTCAGTTCTCAGATCAATGATGGCGGAATTCCTCCTAAGCACATCGCACCCGACCAGTATATTAAATGGTAGACCGCTCGCCACCAAGAATTCCATATCAATTGCTATACCACAGCTCATCACACTGGCGGAGACTTGCCTACGTATTGTTTTATTTTGTCGGCCGGTTGCTCCCAACAAAATAATATTATTCAACGGCAACGTTGGTAAAGTTCTCCCGCACTCTTGCTGTATCCTCTCCAGTTCTGTCGTACTTATGATTGACACGTTCGAACCAGTATCGATCATTAACTTGGCTGGGATGCCTTCTACCTCGGCGTCGACATGTATTATTTCATTATTGAAGTTATTGGTGGGATTACTGTTATCCTCTTCCAATAATTCCTGTCTGATGTCCTTTAGGTAGCTGCACCCTATGACTGTGATACGATTGTTATTATACTTATGATTATACTCATTATTATGATTATACCCAGTATTTAGGAGCAGTAACGGGTTCTGGCGATTTATTACTGCCTGTGCACGTTTAAAGGCTCGGCATCATTGTTCCTTTGAGCCATACTAGTTGATGCCACATTTGGGATGCTTAGAGTGGTTCCCTGTTGATCTGTCCTATGGTCTTCCGGTCGTTCGTGGTTAGACCTCCGTTCAGCATCATCTAAACTACTACTCCTCCTTACCGGATAGTACCTTGGTTGGTCCCGTTCTAGGCTCCTCCGCCTTTCTTCATATCCGCGGTAGCTGTTTCTTCGATTGTTATTGTATCTTCGCTGTCGTCCATCTGTGGCTCGTATGAAATTCACTCGAGGGCGAGGAAACCTATTATTAACGGGATTACCATTATTTGGACCCGCACGATTATTATTATTATGGTAACGGTCATTACCATAATTGGGGCTTCTCTGACTATTTGTGTTATTAGGGTAGGGATTGCGGTTACCCTGATAACCATTAGAGGGTCGACTCGGGTTTGGATGGTTTGGACCCGTATTATTATTATTATTGTAACTAGAATTATTAACGTTATTATTGCTATTATTAAAACTGTTATTTTGCGGGTATGCCCGGCCTCCTTGGTACCCAGTGTTTATGTTGTTCGTACCATGGTTGTTGTTCTGATACGTCCTTGGTTCGGGCCCATCACTTCTTCTACGACTCTGTCGGTAGTAGTCTTCATTTTCATAGTTTTCGAGGAGTTCGGTCATTGCCTGGATGGTTTTTATTTGGCTGCCCCTCCTCGCACGAATTACTTCTTCATCATAATGATATGACAACTTATTTATTAGGCACTCCTCAGGTATGTCCGGTTCTAAGTGCTTGGCCATACATACCTTGCCGAGGAAATAAGCTGTCATCGAACTACCGACTTGTGGCTTGTAGTGGCCGTGGCAGATATTGTCTCTTATCAAATTTTGAGTTGTCTCCGACCAGCACTTGGCCTTGAATAGGCTCTTAAATTGTTGATAATTGTCGATGTCGCTCCGGTTGGCCATCCACCAATGGTCATTCACCTCCCGAAACGACTCGTCAAGGATTTCCCTATTCTGGACCCATCGGTTACCTCTGTGTTTTTCTAGGTATTCCTCTATGCGTGCCAAGAACTCCATAGGCTTCCGTTTATATTGCCGGAAATTGAGCCATTCTCTGTTTTCTGACATGGGGAAATTATGATATCCAGATGGTCTGTTCCTTATCAATTCTATCTCCTCCTGGCTCTGACGCACCTGTCCCGTGATGTTCGTCATAGCGGCTTCCACGCCGTCGCATCTTTCGGTTACCTGTGTCCGCACTTTATTCACTTCTTCCAAGGCAAATTTCTTGTTTTCTTCCAGTTTCGTTTCTTGTTGTTCTTTGACATGTGTCATCTCTTTATGTATTACTTCCCGGACTTCCATCACTTCGTTTTCTGTCTGACATCTTTCGTCTACTTCTCTGATCTGCTGGTTAACAACCACGACTTCCTGTTCTAACTTCTTTACGATGGATTTCTTCGTCTCTGTTATCTTTCTATTTAATTCTTCTTTCGCCAGCTCTATTCTCTCGTCTAACTTATTCATGTTCTCTTGGTTAACTTCCCTTAATTCTTCTCTCAGCAGTTGATTGTCCTCTCTCAATTCTTCCCTTAATTGTTGGTTGTCATTTTCTATTTTCCTACTGGTTTCTTCCATTTTCTCCTCTAAATTCCTATTATTTTCCCTCAACTCTTCCTTTATATTCTTATTATTTTCTTCCATTTTCCTTTCCATCTTCTTACTGGTTTCTTCGATCCTCTTATTAGTATTTTCTATGTTTTTATTTATTCCACCCAAATCTTCCTTGGTGGACTGGTTGTTGTCATCCATCTTTTTATGCAGGTCTTCCTTTAATTCCTGATTCATTTTCTTACTGGTTTCTTCCATGTCCTTACTCATTTTTAGGAACATTTCCATTAATTTGTCCATCTTACTATTTTCTGTGGTCTTACTTTTTTCTATTTCCTTGTCTTGGACATGGACTTCCCCTGTTTGAGTGGGTACTTCTGGTTGTTCCTCTGGTGGTGCTGGTTGTTTCGGTTCCACCGGGTTTAGTACCACTTCCGGATCCTCAACGGGTGTTGCCTCCTTATCCCCCATGTCAACTTCTTTTTCGGCCTCTGCCGCCCTCTTTTTCGAAGTAGCTCGTCTTTGCATTTTTCTCTCTTCTATTAATTAACCGCTGCCAGGCTTATCTTATCAAGCCCCACGTTGGGCGCCACTTTGTAACGAGACCCTGTATGCCGGTCTTTACAAAAATAAAATAGTTTAGGAAAAATTTGATAAAAAATAAAATTTTCAATAAAAAAAAATTTTGTTTATGTTAATCAATGTTTATAATTAAGAAGTAAGGCTGTTTTAAAGGTTTTGTAAAAATTTTAAGAATCAGGAAGGTATTTATTAATTATTGAGCACTTCTGGAAGATCTGAACCAAGTCTGGAGTTAACTAGATTAACTCCAGTCAGCAATCGATTGATGGTTTTTCTTGCTGGTCCAATACCTCACTGAAAAAAAATATTTTCTTCTTCTTGAAGTCTCTTTGCCTTAATAAATAACCTTAAATTAGCCTGTGAAATAATAACAGATAAAAACAATTTAAATAAATGGATTTATTAAACAATTTAATAAATAATCGATTTTTTATCGATTGAGAACAATTATCGACTCCGTCCCAGGGAATTATCGATTGTGCATACAGTAGAAAAATTATATAAGTATTATAAAAAGGACAGGTTCTTTGAGCGATTAAATTAATAGTCAGAGAAGGGTGACGAGAAAGTATAACATTAACAATTAAAATAAATTCAATAATTATTATTTAACAGTATTTAAATAATTCTGATATATAATATTTAAATAAGTTGAAGTCGAACCATATGTAGACTGACGTCACTGAATAAGGAAGGCAGATTCGAATTTCAAGATGGCCGCTATTAGATCTGGCGTAGTTACTGCGAAGTCGTCGTGTCAAAAAATCACAGCAAAATTACCTTCATGAATGTTTGAAATGTTCCCGCACTGGTGTAATCTGTCTATTAGGTTGTTTGATGTGTTCTGAAGAAGTGTTCCGTGTAAACTTGTGTTAATTAGGTTATTCTGTGTGTTAAGTTTCTCAAAATGTGGTTATAATTTGTAGCGTGAATTAGATTAAATATATTGTTTTATTGTTTTAGATCACTCGTATAATGAAGTTAGGTGTTAGTTTTCACTATTGTCGTTATTGTTTTGGTAGATTTAGTTAAAAAAGTGTTTATTTCATCTAACTCTCGATTCACTTATATGACTGGCGAACTGTAGTACCGTTTTTCGACTCGGTTATAAGGAACGTTTTTTCACACAACTATTCAGCTTGATATTCAACAAAAGACTATATTAACTTGGTCAAAATCTGGCCCAGTTAATCTTTGAAAAAGTATTGTTAACATATTTCGATTACCCATACACATGATACAATATTACATTATATATGGAATTTATTTATTTTATTCATCACTTTCATGAATTATGAACCTTATCATTGGTTTAATCATCTCATTCCTTTTAAATTGATGTATTATAGTCCATATCTGTGGACATTTCGTGGAAATTAACAAATTTCTTTCCCTTTTGGAAATATAGGCTCAAAATCTGATTTCCGCCTTCATACAATTTTTCTTCCATCTTAATTGTTATTAATACTATTATAATAAATTTTAATTAGTCATATTTCTCTTCCTTTCCTTAAATACATATAAATTGAACCTTTGAACTGGTTTTTTGTGTTAATCTCTGAATTTGACATTGCTCTTTAAAATTAATTAATTTATATATTTTGAAAATTTACATTATTTTAAGGTATATTTCCTTATTATCATTTTAACTCATAGGATCATTCCCAGTAGTGGTTAACTGATTTACCTTATCTAAATCTTGCTAGTTTACAGGATTTATAAGTGAATTATACTGGTTTATATGGTTTCTGTGAATTCACCAAATGGCCTAGAGTTTAGAATTTTACATTTCTGTCTTTCTCAAATAAATTTAATCTTACCACTCCTCTGACTTTACATAGTTATTATTACATGAAAATAAAATGGTTTATAACTTATTGTGAGGTGTAGTATTTAATTAACACTACTGTTATAAAAAAACAATTATGAACATTATTTAGCAATCTGTACAATTGAACATATTGCTGACATGGTTTGGACATATACTTTTAACTCTTTTTGAATTAACACAGCATACCTACTGAAACATTATTAATGGTATGTATGCTGTTATTTAGCAAACATAATTCATTTTAAACATATAATATAAATCTTATTTTCTAATAAGTCTTACAAATACATTGATTTTATGGCTGTGAACAAACAGTCTATTTAAACATTTTAAACCTATGAATACTAAATTAATGCCAGTCCTTTCTGGTCTAAACCATTATTATTTATGATCCCCTTCATCAGTAAACATGACCACCCATACTCTAGTTATTAGCATTTTTTACAAATGTCTTGTAAATAAAGAGTTACATTAAAATAATAAAATACTGGAAATCTTCCATTTTATTATTTTATTATGCTGTTTATTATTGGATATTAAAGTTGTTATATAGCATATTGATAAGTCATAGTATCACTAACTTTAAGTTTATTGCATTTCCAAAAAACACACAAATTCACTTTCACTGGTGGTTCTGATATTTTGAGTCTCACTATCTCAGACCAGACCTTTAGTAATCATGGACTGTTAAGACTTGTTTATTTTCTTTATCACACAATCGCTTTAGTAGGTTCACTTCTTATAATACTATACAACACTTTAGGTTTCTAAATAATTACATTTTTATAGGATTTTGGTATGTTATACTTACTTTTTAATCGTTTTGGTGGGTTTGGGGTTGATGGTAGTTAATAATAATAATAGGTTTTACAACGGTGTTTCTTTCATACTATTTCTTCCTCTCCTCCTGTCTTCTTTCTTGTCCTTCTTCTTATCTTCTTTCTTGTCCTTCTTCTCATCTTCTTTCTTGTCTTTCTTCTTATCTTCTTTCTTGTCTTCATTCTTGTCCTTCTTCTAGTCTTCATTCTTCTGGTCTTCTTGTCTTCCTTCTTCATTCTTGAGTAAACCAAGGTACTTTGTGTTATCTCGACTGATGTTTAGTTTGGAGCATCTCATTTATTTACTGACACGGACCTTGTTCTTCTCTAAAGGTTTCAGGGTATTGTTTTCTTCCTGATCACAAATTTTATTCTTCCTTCTTCTTGTCTTTGGGGTATTTTGGTGTTCACTACTCTTAAACTGACTCTCTTTCTTCTTGATATGGTGTTATTTAATTTGTTTACTGCTCCTAGCTTCCTGGGTAAATTACTGATCTTATAATATGAGTTGCTTTCAATACTTTCTTTGATATTTAAACAGTGGTTTTTATATAATGTAATGAGGATTTTTATTTTATCGTGGTTCATTCCTTTGATTTCATTAAATCTCATTCAATATTATTTTAACATATCTGGTGTAATTAATTTTTATCATTTTATATGACTTAATAAGTAGTGGATTTTCTGTCACGCTACAGAATGCCCTTCTCCAGAAGTAATTTTTTCAGACTATACGCTTTGTCTGAAACAATTGCTTGTGATAATTATTGTAGTTTTGTTATTATTCTGGACTTCCTTCCATTTTAAAAATTTTCTTATTTATATTTGAGTTTATATCCTTCTCATTCTCACTTGATCTTCCTTGATAGTAATAGTCATCTGAGTTTCATATTTATTATTTCATTTTCATATTTCTTCTTAGTATTTTCTCCTTGGGATATTTCCTCCCTATCGTTCCCTACTTTGTGAGCTGGTTCAGTTCAGAGAGGCACTGTACGCTACTTCCTATACCATATCAGTAAATTCCATGTTTTGAAGTAGGCTATTCTGTATTTGCCACTTTTCTAAACGAAGTCCACTATTGTATTCGTCATGTTTTCTCACTTTCAGAATTCAGATGCAGTCGTACAAGAGGCGTCACTAGTTGTGTAACAGACTTATTTTAAAAGTATATCTCAGGTAGTGTGATCTGATCGCCTCATTAAAGTGTCCAGTATGTATATATATTTTAAATTTAAATTAGTATCGTACAAACGTACTTCTTTCGGTTAGACCTACATTGTGATAGCTGGAATTTTGATTTCCGAGATCTGTAGAATTTCACCATTTTCATCATGAAGGGAGTTTTCGTTTTGCTACTAATGTAGACATTCTAAGTATCAATATAAAATCAACGTGCCTACTCGGCCAGTGAAAATGAGTTAACACGTGAAATACTAGTGGGTATCCTGCTGTAGCGAAGTGCTAACAGCATTGGCTTCCTTGAAGTCAGCTCAACCTGGAAACCTGTTCTACTTTAACGTAATAAGAACAACTGCATCATCATATATATGATTCAGTGAGCGTGGGGTCGCCGGAAAGCAGTGAAGACAAACGAATAGCAAAAGGTTGGATACAAAAGGTTGATGTAATTTACGAGTTCACATGATGTGGTAAGCTTGTGGCTATTACTGGTCGACGTCCACAGCAAGTTGATGATTTGTACCGAAGCGATAAGGCTGAATCCTAATCCGTAAGGTAGGCGAGATACAGATTATTATAAGGCAAGAACAGTTCCACAGTTCCGTTAATATTGCAACGCGCAAACTCCAACCCATACCACGGAGGAGAAGAAGACATGTTATACGGAGCACTGAAAGCGATGTTTTAGAATTGGTGACGAAGCATTGTCATACGTGTTGACCTTTCTGTCTGCACTTCGTTAACTCGTCAGATTTATCCAAACTCTTCTCTGTCTCCCTTGTAGAAAAAGTATAATTCGTAAAGTGGTAGTCATAGGGAGCAGGATAACAACAAGGAAAGCAGATAAAGGCCTCCACAAATAAGCAACACGAATTAATTAACCTCAGGTAATCCTAGAAACACAAATAGATTCATAACAAGCGCGCGCGCACAGTCACTCACATACACATACACTCATTGTTTTCACATAAAAAACAACTTAACTTTTAATTGCAATTTCCACGCGATATCGAAATGAATTTTTTATGTTCCACTTGAAATGTTAGCACTTAAAAAACACTTGTCTGCACGTTGTAATTACAGTCTGTTTTACATGTAAATATGTCAGTTAACTGACTTCTTGGAGATGCCTTCCGCTGATTATATTGTGTCGAGGGTGTTGGTTCGAAATCTGTTCAGTTTGTAATAAGTATACTATTTAATCTTATTACATGCAGTTTCCACTATAAACATTTGCAATATTTAAGATTTGTATAACTTCGTTTTCTCCCCTGCCCCTATACGCGCGTTTGGAGTTATTCTAGGTCTGAATATCACCGTGAGGAACCCACTAATATAAATTAATCGGTTTGTAAAAAGTATACATAAACTATGTGCTGCACAATTTTAGTATTTCGGTATAAATGGCAAATGAATCCAGGTGGTAACATCCGGTTTCCGTAGTAACATGTGCACTGAGAGAACAAACACTTTTATGCCAGAAGTGTCTCGAGGTCCTGAGGTAATACAACTTCTTCTTATTGGTGGAAAAGCCGTATTTTAAACTGGTTGTTTTCCGCGTATCGCCGTGATGTCGGGGAGGTTTCACTTTTCTTCTGTGGTTTGCTTTTAATGCAAATGTTAGATCCTTGTAGCTGAACAGTTTCTTCTAAATTCATTTGGATTAATTAATCAAATACAGGGATTGAAGGGTAGTTCTATAATATTATATAAGTTTGCTCTCCATATTTATGGAACTAATTGCTTTTTGCACGCACGGGGGCACGCACGCGCGCACAATCTTACACACACACACACACACACACACACACACACACACACACACACACACACACACACACACACTTTATACATTATGCATATAATGGCTTCTGTTCTTTCCTTCTTCAAGTAGTGTGGACGCATGTCCATATATTTCATTAGGATATGCTGCTATTTCATCTCTGTATCTGTCACTGACATTGAAGAATGACGTAACTTCATTATCACTTTGTGATTAGAAAACATTTTTCTTCTATGTATTTAGTAACTGTTGTGGTATCGTATGGTATTCGGGAAAACTCTAACGATAGGCGTGTACAAACCAGTGTTATTTACTCGAGTAACAGACACAAGTATTTTTCTGTCTTGTGAAGACGAACTTTATAGGTAAATGTGTGTGTAGTGTTATGAGTGACTGTTAAAATGGTATCACGAAGCGATATCCGGTCGTGGTAATTGGTACTGAATGTAGGTGAGTTATGTTAGACAGTTCAGTTTTACGAACAAAGACTCATTGTCGGTGGTGACCTTATTCTGAACTATGAAAAGTCATGTTCCGACATAAAAGTCTGCGCAGCTGGAGTCATCTCAAACCGCCGTTTCTGTTGCTTCTGAGCATAACAGTTGTGTATAGATTTTTATACAATTCATAAAATAATAACCAATGCGAAAATATTTCTAAAGTTAATTTAACTCTTTCATTCAAAGACAGTCAGCCGAATTTGTTATAGTAGACTTTTATATTAATTTTAATTGCCCAGAATTGACGTTGTGTTTGCTGTAAATATCCGCAATAAGTGGATTCTCGTATGATTGTTTTATTTTCGCAAGATGAATAATTTTGTTTTATTTTCGCAAGATGAATAATTTTGTTGTTGTTAATTGATTGATAATAGCAAAAAGAAACAGACTGTAAAGTGGGGAGTAAAGCGATTGCAAAACACGTTTGGCACACAAATTATAGCAAAAGAGAGGCAGTTTGCAAAGACGAAGAGTAGTGTTTTTCACGCGGATGTAGTCACGCGAAAACGTAAATGCGACCTTTCACGTAACTGTGTTTTAGTATTCATGAAACTATTTAAAAGTAGTTAAGGCTTTACAGAGAGTAAACGTGAAAACTGGCGTTCAAAATGTTCGCTGTTAAAATACACACAGTAAGAACCGGATGAAATGAATTACGGTACAAGTGAACTAACATGAATTTGATCCTATGTTGTAATAATATATGAAATAAGAAATAATTGAGCGGAGATTCTTGTACTGAATGGGCATGGTAATTTAGTTGTTGTATCGGCCAAGTACCGCATGCCAATTTCAATTCTTTATTCTTTGTTCTTTTCTTTTTCTCCAATATATATGGTAATTTTTTATTACTTTAATCTTTTATTCCTTTCTCCTTGGTAAAAGTATCAGATTTGTTTGGACTCTGCTATACAAGCATACACCAAGTACTATATTATAAACAGAATTATCACTGTTGCACACAACTATAGAAAAAGTATTCCGATTAGCGCTTTCAAGCTTCTCAGGTCATCGTCGAATTTCCGATCTGACGATGAGCTGAGAAGCTTGAAAGCGCTAATCGGTATAATTTTTCTATAGTGGTGTGCAACAGTGATAATACTGTTTGTGATTATAACCACTAACACAACTTTCTTAATTATACTCTATTATAAACTAACTATACACAACACTGTGAAACATGGGTTACTTACTTGAAAAGTGTTATTGTATTTAGCAGTACCAATCAAATGACGCGATGTACTCAATCAACTTATGTGTGTTATCAAAAACACAAGGCCTCATGATTACAAGACTTGCCTTTGATTTCATTTTTCGATTGTACTTCACCTGCTGAAGTATGTTCCACATTGACTTGCTTTTATTAACACGTAGTATTGTTTTATCTGTATACACTAAGTTGGCGTCTGGGCCGGCGACTACCTGGGGCTGGACTTAGTGTCGGCCGGCGACTACCCAGACGCCAACTTAGTATATACAGATAATAAATGTAGAATATAGGCCTACGTGTTAAAAAAAAAACCACGTGCGAGACTGTTGCGATATAATGGAATGAAGGTAACTACTTGTGTGAAGGGAGGGGTGCAGTGTGCTCGGGAGAGCCGAATCATTGTTTATGTGTACCTGTGCCGTCAGCTGGCTTACCCTCATCCTCCGTGTGACCAGTGTTGGTTACCTGCTTCTGTTCCAGACAGGTGTTGGTAGTCAATACCGTAATAAACGTTCGTTGGTCATCCGACGTCAGGATACTGGCCGTGTTCGCTCCTCGTTCTAAACCCTTTGCACAGCTGTTAGTTACAGCGTGGGAATAATGTGTATCGTCTGTGAGTAATTTGCATTTTTATCACATGATTATGTACGTATGATTGGGTCAGCGGGTTCACACACAGATATAGTAAGAAGTCATACGCGCTGTGGAGACTGAGTCAATAGTTAACTCTTCCTGTCCAGGATACGTCCAACAAGTCAACAACTTTGAGAATTAAAGAGTGCTGCATGTCGACAATCAGTCCTGTTTGCGCCTCTTTGTTACGCCATCATTGCTGTTCGAATACTACAACCATCAGTTTACGTGTGTACGTTAGGCAATAATTGTTAATGATTATTGTTAAACTTCGATTAGTCATTCCGAAATTGTTTTCTCAATAACAGTTTCTAGCATTCTCTTCTATTCTGAGTCTATGTGCGTGCGTGTTTCTGTATGTTCGCGCGTCGTACGCTATTTCCGTTCGCTCTCAATACAACGTACAATCGGATCACTTATAAGTGGCAATATCGGATCTTCCCATTGTACCTCGAACGGTATTAGATGTAGCGCATGAAATATGCCTCAGCAATACTAGAGCGAATGAGGTCGGATGCTTCTAGGATTACATTCTTAACACTGTCTGCTAATTAAAAAACCAAAAAGTAAATACATTTTTTTCGTTAAACACACGTGACACTAGTCCACTTAGTTATATGTATAAAGATTCCTCTAATACATTATCCGCTAATAAAGTAATTGTGTATCCAATTATTCCATGTAATCTAACAAATTTGCAAAGTTACGTTTGAACAACTGTTTGAAGCATGTTCTTGAATTCCCAAATCTCTAGTCAAAGAAAAGCGTTAACAGTTTTGGGACAATTAGAACACGCGCGGGTAGACTCTGCCGAGAGCTAATGTAAACCCAGACCACAGTCGACTTATTGTAGACCGTAAAATCAGTTTAGAACATATTCTCAACAAAAGCAGGGTGCCAAAAGTATCTCGCCTATCTGACAGTACAGAAGAAAATTAATCCATAGAAATTTAGTTTACTTTTTGTTTTACACAGCTGCTCTCCCTTGCAAAAAAAAATATATAATGAAGTCTTAATACATGTTCGTCTTGTTACTGTGCAAGTGATTAAATAATGGTATAATCTAGAATATGTCCCAAACTATTTGGGTACAAAATTTTCAGATATGAGGCTGACGGAATACACCATTTAGTACAAGTTACTTTCACAAAATGAACCTCACAAGTTTTAAAATAATATTTTATTTATATTGGGTCTTTCGAAACGTACGTGTAATGTAGCACACAAAATGTTAATACACGTAATTATAGTAAAAGTTTAATACACCAAACGAACAGTACGTATACTGTGGGGTATAGTGTACGTTCTATTACATTTTTCCAAATGCAAAAAATTTAAATTGGGAATTAAAACCTTAAATTCGTAGTGACCGTCAATCAATGAATTTTTCGGTGAAGGGTTTGTGAGGATCGGTCAAAAATTTATCACAAATTTTAACTTATTTGTGTCGACGTTTCGACAATGTATATTGTCATCATCAGGACAACAATTGTCCTGATGAAGACAATAAACACCGATCCGCAAAAACCCTTCACCGACAATAAATTGGAAATGTGAAGTCTATTTCAATGTTTATTAAACATAACATGCTTTTATTAAAATATCTTTGTTACATTAAATTTCAGGCTTTCTTTTTCTGACTTCATAAAAAGTTTGCAATTGATTTTGCTGCCAATCGTTTTGAATTGTCATTATCTTTACGAAGAAGTATTGGGAATCTAATAGAAAAATATATTATTCTGAACGAGTCTTGAAGAGTTTCCAAACTGGAATATCATTTTTTTTCGAATGCGTTCTATTTTTCTGGATGAACTAATAAAAGAATTAAATAGCCATCACTAATCGAAAACGATTGTTTGCTAGCTAAATACACTGTGACCTTAAAGTATTTTGTTTTTGCTTATTGATGTGTAGATTTAAAATGAATATTTAAATTTTGTACGTAGTTTTGTAATCATTTTAATTCGTGCTTTAAAATCCAAGTTCAAAACAGCTATTCGAAGGAAGCTGAACGTAATGTTTAACAGTTTCTGGTGTTAGCTCAGTTTTCGCTATAACACTTACTCGCAGAAGTAATAATGCTGGCAAGATATGTTCCTAATTCTCGGAGGGTGAAATAGAGATGTTCGTTTTACAATTCTTGTTTTTTTTTACAATGTAGACTGTCTCCTGGTGAGACTGCCATTCGACACTACCTTTCCCCTGTGGCCACTCTCCGTCAATTATAGAAACATTATATTACCGTCTTCAATATCATACATCTTTAATTGGTTGTTATTACTTTCCGTCACATTCGGATACGTTATATAGGCCTACAGCCAACCGTTTCCGACCGATGCCCTTTGCCCACGCCCCTACAGCTGTATACTGCTATGAATGAATCCTTAAGAAACCGTGGGCCACGTCGGTGCACCCATCAACTCTCAAGTAACTGAAGCTGCTCGAGCCGTCTCACTGCGCTGTCATCCAGGCGCGGGATTCCGCGCGTCTCATGGGGTCACACTGGTGCAACCGTAAATTCACGTTCGTCCTTATTTCCTCAGTAATTCATGCAAACTGGACCTGCATTCGAACATCCTTGTGCTGCAGACACACGACCACGCAGTGTCATCGGGCTGCGCACACACTCCAGTCTGTCCTGCTGTAGGCTGTATTGTTTTCGCTGGCAGTAGTCAATGTTTTCACAATCAGAATGATCACAGTTGCACACCACTATATAAAAATTATCCCGATTAGCGCTTTCAAGCCTCACAGCCCATCGTCAGATCGGAATAGGCAGAAATTATTGTTAATCCTTTGGAAGAATACGAAATTGTAAAAGTAGTAAATAACACAGTTGAAAGGAAGCTTAGAGAGGAGTTAGAAATATTAAAAGAAAGAGAAAAAGGGTTAGACAATTTAATTAATATTAAAATTAAATTTGATAATGAAGAAATATTTTATAACATGATTAAGAAGTAAATGATAGAGGACAGATAGATAAGATTAAGAATTATTTGCATAGTACTAATTGGATGGTTAAAATAAGGGTGTGTGACTGACCCATGTGTGTGGAGAGGAAGTAGGGTAAGTTTAAAAGGATGCACACACACACACACACACACACACACACACACACACACTGAAACACAAGGAATTTGCTAGAAAAATATGTAACTGTACAGATGGTGTGGACAGGGTTTAGGGGGTGGGGAAGGGTCATTTATATTATAGCTTGTTGTGTGTGAGCAGGGTGGGGGAGAGGGGTGAAGGGTTTGTTTTTAAAATAATTTCTGCCTATTCCGATCTGACGATGGGCTGTGAGGCTTGAAAGCGCTAATCGGGATAATTTTTATATAGTGGTGTGCAACTGTGATCATTCTGATTGTGATTTCAACCACTAACACAAATTTCTTCATTAAAAGTCAATGTTTTGTGTGTAATTTTTGTGGCTGTTGATGAAAACAATTATTTATAATGAACATTGTAAATTTGCCGTATATTGTAAGAAAATCCAACAGTTTTCACCATGCTGACAACAGACAGAACCGGCGTGCAATCGGACTTATTTTTATTGACGTCAATGATCTGTTAAGTTGTCTGTCTAGGATTTGTCCACTCACAGTTGCCTAAGCAACGCTCCTAGTTGTCAAACAACCAAACTAAAAAGCAATACTGTTGACCGTTCATACATTACTAAAAAGCAATACTGTTGATATACCTATATTCGGGTTAAAACATCCTGCGACGTTGTCCGTTGCCTAATTCCCAATATCTCCTGTCGTTGCAGTTTTCTTCCGTTAGACCTCGTACACTCATTGGTATCCTTACACCCTATCCATGTTACTTTTGGCCTTCCCCTTTTTCTGTTTTCCTGTGGTATCGATTTCATCACTCTCTTTGCCAACCTCTCCTCCCCCATACTCTGCACGTGCCCATACCAAATTAATTTTTTTTTCTCGATGTGTTCTAAAACAGTTTCGTTTATATTCATTTGTTGCTTAATTGTTTCGTTTCTGACCCGGTCTAATTTTGATGTTCTACACATTCTTCTTAAGACGTCCATTTCTGTGGCTTCTATCTTTCTTTTCAGACGTTCTTTCATTCTCCATGTCTCAGTCCCATATACTAATGTGCTCTTAATCATTGTGTTGTAATACTGTTGATACATTTCATAAATTACTTGTATAGTAAATTAGTGTCTGGAACACTTTGACGATTTATTTAATACATTTTGAGTAATACATAATTTCTATTTAAGCGTGAGCTATTCCAATCCACAATTACCACAGACCAACGTCTTAAGCTGAAGAACGTGCGTGCATCTACAGTCGCACTTAACTCTCCCATCTCCCCTTATCTTACGTAGCGTAACCACATGATCACCAACAACCAATGTCTGTAGCGTAGAAAATGCCACCCGTCGAATGCTTCCGAAACACTGGACATCTTGTTACACTTTATGCTTTTGTTCTCCGAGTCCGTTGCTCAGAACCTTATGTAGCCTATCTTTTGCGGTTTTACAAAACCCTTGTAAAACTTTTGCGGCGTTACTGATTATTTATTCGTAAGCTCTCCTTCATTGGCCGTATATCCTAAAGTTGCGGTTTACGATTTGAAAGCTTTCACTTAGGCTGCTGTATTAACTGCTGTAAAGAGAATTCCATATTGCGGCTCAAAATCATTCCCGTCAAGCGGTACGGTTCGGCAGTGATTTTTCCTGAAAGCTTGTGTCGTTGTTAGTGTAACGCTGTTACCAAATGGGATTTGCTGGCTGAATGCTTTTGTTTTCAGTATTGGTAACGATTGCATTTGAAAAATATTCGTATATTATAGCAACACATTGCTCACTGAGAAATTCGTGAATTATTTTTTCCAACGAAAAATCTACGATCGGGATGTTTGCGTTATTACATGATTATACAAAAATTCATATTATCTAATGTAAGTTGAGAATACGAAATGTTAACTAATTCATGGAAATCTGCATGTATGGAAGTCTGATATTTATAGATGGGATATACAGTAGAACTCCATTTATCCGGACTAATGAGCCCCAGAGGTAATTCGGATATGCAGAAATTCGGACAACTGGGACAAACATAAGAAAAACGCTATGTTATGAAAGAAAATCACTTTTGTTTATTTTTATTACATGAGTACAGTATCTTAATAAAAACCAGGTCACACGTTTTTTGCAAAAAGTTCGCTTTTACTACAAAAAAAAAGAAATAATACTCACACATAATTTTTTTTTTTTTAGCAGCCATCCTTACTATAATTTTATGAAGTTGCTAAACTGCTACAATTTTTATTGTTCAGACAAAGCTTTTCGTCATCACTGACATCATCAGGTCTTAAACAACGTTGTTTCTAGACCTGATGATGTCAGTGATGACGAAAAGCTTTGTCTGAACAACAAAAATTGTAGCAGTTTAGCAACTTCATAAAAGTATATAATTTTTCAGTTGAACATGTCAAACAAAGTTATTTGTTTTGACATAGAAACTCGTTTGTGTACAGCCAGGTCCGCAAACGCCTGACGGAAAGAAGCTGCACATGGTCGCATTCAGGCTGCCGTTCCATCCACTTTAACGCAGTGTTAAAACAAGCGAATGCCTCACTCGCTGTAGGTTCCTTTTGCGGTTCAACTGAAGCAACGTTGTCTTGGTCTTCGTCCACCTGCTGAGATTCATCGTTTACACTTTCGATAATTTCATCATCGTCCAAAAATTGATACCCAGGGTCCGGTGAATCGCACTGCAACCACTCGTTTATGTCGTAACGTCACACTCGGAACAGACAGGAATTTGTACAATTTCTGGATGTCTTCTGTTGATACAGCTTCGTTTCCTGTGACACTTTCTTTTGGTCTTTTTTCCTCTTCCTTCTTGATCATTGCCTCTTCTTTTTCTTCCTGGATTTGTTGTTTTGTCAAAATTCGATTAATTTTATTCTCTGCCATTTCCTAATATCGATTCGGATAATTGGCGATTCGGATAACTGGAGTTCGGTCAAATGGAGTTCTACTGTATATGAGTATTTAATAGTAATGGAAATTGGATGCTGAACTGTGATTGTGAAAAACAGACCATTATGTGAATATCATGGCAAAGGAATTCAGTATCATGTCAACAGATATTTAAGAAACAGTCTTGAAAACCTTCTGTCTAAACATATTAAAAAATAGATATTGAACTAAAATAAAGAACGAATTGAGGATAATATAATAAGAACGATACGGGGTTGAATCGGTCATGTCTGTAGGAAACCGATAGGAGCTAGTCAAGTGATACCTTGGATAAATGGCATCCATGGAACAGGGGTTTAGAGGACGATCAGCTGTCACGTGGAAATAAATAATTCAGACTGGGGTTGAAAAAGGTTGAAACAACGTGGAAAAAAGATGTAAATTGTCCGCAAACAAGGAAAAATCGAGACGCTTCGTAGATGCTCTGTGCTCCAAATGAGAAAAAAAAAATGATGACAATCATTACCATCATTTGTTGTATGTCATCATGACGGCAGAAACACCTGGACTATGTTTTTATAATCAAGTTAGTCGACACTGTTTTGGAATTTTTGTATTGAGGTCTAGTATTTTACGTAACGCTCTCATATATTCAGAAAAATCTTCCTGTTGATAGATTTGTTATTGTTATATGTCGTCAATAACAGTATCACGGCAGATATTCATTTAGTGTACAGCAGCTTCCGTGGAGCTAGCTGAGAATATGCCTACATTTTTAAATGGTTTTAATACGCAATTAATCGCTAGTGTGTTCCGTTTTCAAGTGGTTCGCAAATCGAGCTCATTTCAATTCCATTTGTACCACCCATTTCATGTTACAAACCGGTGTATGGGGGTTGTTAACCCGCTGTCAACGTTGCGTTTGTGCGTACATGTATTGCCCTACTGTTATTTGTCTGTCAGCTTGTTCTGATGAAATACAAATTTGTAGTTCAGCCATTGTGATAGATACATGCTTACAACGTAGCGCCTTAACATGTGTGCAGGCTGTTATATCATTTATTTAATATTGATTGTTAACTTTCACTTGTGAAGTTACTTTGTTTTTTCCGTACGCGTTGTATATATTAACAATCAATATTAATTAAGTGCTGTGAATGAAGAAGATGAACCATCAAAACAACTGCAATCATTTATTTGCTCATATTAGTTATTGTTTATTTACTTATTATGTTTTGCGTAATTGGAATTCGTGATATTTCGACTTGTCTGTGGGTTAGTAAGATGAAAGATGTTATACGAGTCGTGTATAAAAATAAAAAAGTCGATGCTGTATTTGGCGTAGACGTTCAGATAAAGAAACAGATGATGTTAGGTTGCGTCTTATTACAGTTCCCGTTCAACATACACATTGAGGAAACCAGTCTTAATTAAATTCTGGAATATCATGTTCAGAATTTTCATATTGAAAATGAGAGATGCTTACCAAAAAAAAATCTACGTGTTATGAAATCGAGATTTCAGTGTTCGATAAAAAGAGGGCAGGTAAGAAAATAAAAATGATGTTAGTAGGATTTGTCATGAGAAAAGAATTTTAAACTGGTAAGTGCGAAGTTGAGACGCGAATAAAGACTTTTTGAAAACGAACGAAGAAAGTTCACAGTTTCAACTCGACTGTTTGGCATTTGTCTGTCTATCTATCTATTTGGAGAAAGATCACGGTGACTTTTGAATGTATCAACCGATTTTCGTAAAACTAGGCCTGCGTGTCCAAACGTTTACCCTACAGACCCCTATTATTTTTTAGATTGATCCCCCCAGAAATGGGGTGGTTGGGAAGCAATCCTATGTGAAGGGTCAAAATTCTGAAAAATCAAAAAATTCCATGGTGGATATCTAACTAAAGAGCATTTTGTCCAGACTCTGAATACAATGTTCATTTTTTAATTTAAACATTTTCTGACGCCAGGACCAAAAGGTGGGCCAGAATTTTGATAAAATCGCAAATATCCATGTAAAGTATCAGATTAAAGGGAATATTAAGCCTAATCTGAATAAAGCTTACGGTTTTGTAAGTTTTCAAACTTTATGACATCAAGGCCCAAAAAGGTATAAAACATTTGCAAAAATTGTATAACACAGCCAGGAATCAGACTAAGGCAAATTTTAACCCAAACTTGAAGTAGCCTTTACTATGAAAATTTTTTAACTGCAGTAAAGAGGGCGTGGTGCCAAAATTGGAACTCAAACTTTTTTGAAAATTGTAAAAGTTTGTGTGAGGGATCAAGTTATAAGAAATTTTATTTAAAAATTCAACACCGGTGTGTTTAGTAATTTAACAGAATTAATATCCCTCAATACTCTTTGGAAATGCTGGATCGTCTTCAAAAAGTTTGTAAGCCATGTTTGCAAAAAAAACTTACTGTATTGTTATCAGTTGTATAACTGTGAAGAGTATTAAGATGTAGGCCTATGTATCTATAGAAACGTACATAAACTGAAAAGCTAGGACTAAATTATTGTCAGTGAGGCATTAGGTTTATAAATTTACTTGAAACTAAAAACTAACGTAGTAATTTGGAATTTTTAGTGTTCATTATAAAATTGTCTGCTTTATAATAGTTATTTTACCAACAAAATAGTAGAGTAATCGGAATCTTCTTAATTTTTCTGATAAACAAAAAATTACGTAATATTGAAATTTACCTAAATAATAGACTTATTCCGTTCAAAACAACGAGCGAGTTCTGGAACTCAGGAAGCTTACTGGTAAAAAACTGGATAATAGTGATGTAATAGTTTTTATGGAAAAGAAAACAGTGTTAATCCTAAAGCATAACGGAATCGAAATAAGGGATAATGGTAGCATTTTGCCAGGAGTGTGGGCTCATATGGCTCTTATTCATATAGGACTACTACTTTGAAAGAAGACAAGGAGTAGCGTTTCTGCCCTCTGTTGCCATATTGTCCCTAATTCAGTCCCTCACCAATAGATATAGGCCTGTAATGCAACATTTTTCCCCTATCTTTCTCACATTTCATAACTGAACGTTCTACGGAATCCTCCGCATTATCCTAGAGCACTGTGTTTCAGAAGCCTGCATTCGTTATGAATTTTCTTCAGAATGGTCAACGTGACCTTATTTAAATTTCAATGGTTTTAGTACACCTGTTCTGGTCGTTAATTGTATACGCTTGTAAAGATTGTCGATAAGTTTTCACTTTTCCTTGTTTAATATTAATTCGAATAGTATGTGAACGATTGTAAATTTAAATTATTTGTTTTCAACTTGTTTCTTCCAAGTAATGTGTGATTATAGGCCTACGTATCTTGTTTCATTGTAGTTTATAGTGTATCCCTTTGTTTGTTCTGACTGTTTTAGTTCAGTGGGCACTCTTAATAAAAGACAGTTAGATGATGATGAATAACAGGACTGTGATGAAATTATACATTATTTCAGGATTATCATGTAAAATGTATAGTCCAGATTGTTGTAAAATAATGCTGCCTGTAAATTAAAAAATCAATACAATACCTTTGCAGTACAACATCTGTATTCGTTCGATTGTTTAAATTGCTTTGTTGGTTTGCTTACTGTGCGATGAACGCAATAGCGTCCCAAGCTCGTAGCTTCTGCATATTTCTTGGTGTTGTAACAGGTTAAGTATGAACATCTCTGATTGTGAATTATTCTGTGTAATGTTTTTTGCAGACATAGATATTATTTGTTTAAGATAAATAAATTTAAGGTTAAGTTTAGTTCCTTGCTGTGAAAATTGGGCAAGCCGAATGAATAATGCATATACGCGTATGAATGAGTTCTTGTTTTTTTTTATACAAATTAAAAAGCTGTTAGTGATAGGATATGTTTTTAGTTCATCCTTTGTCCGTGTATTGGGAAAGACTAGCAACGTGTAGTAAAGTTATTACTTCATTTCGGCTGGTTATTGTTGTTAGAGAACTTCGATTAGCTTGCGCGTTCGTAAGATAACATGAACCTTCAGATGTGAGAGCTCTGATGTGATGTGTTTCTTAGAACAGTGACACTATCCGTGTGCGGCAATCATATTGTCCAGTTAGTATAATGACGTCCAGTCCACGTTGCCAATAGTTGGCTTTCAGCAACTGCAGCTTATCACCTTCAGTGGAGCCGACACGTCGTGTCATCGTCATTCTGCTGTCAGTGTAGGTCCTTTTAAAGTGATACGGGAACGTGCCAACAACTCGACTGCGTGGATAGAGAAAAAAAATGAATTACAACCGATAAGAGTTGGTTTGGTAGTCGACGTAATCGGTTTCAGCGCTATTGCTATGTAGTTAAAAGACAGATGGTTAAAAATACCATTGGTTTGGAGAAGCAGGCATTATTTGAGTAAGTCAGCCAGTTTCAGGGAATTAACGACACTCAGAACAGGAAATAGTCCACTATTATGTTAATTGCTTTGTACATGCAAACGTATTATGGCGTTCGTTGGTGACCTAACATCGTGGAGACGAGTAATTACCGAGTGCTTTTGGTTGTATACCCGATATTCTAAATCATACATTAGTTTAATCCTCTAGAATGAACCAACACAATTTAACCTTAGTTTTTCAGTGAAACTACTAAAAGTTGCCTTTACAAAAACTCTAAAAATAGAATAAGTTTGTAGTTGTACAAGTATAGGAACACGTATTTTTATCTTACGTCTAGCCCACAGCCCGTTAGTTAGTGGCAACGCAGAAAACTGTGTACACTGTGAAATAACCCTCCCTCCAATGTGTGGGAGTGTCGGCTATGCAGATCTACTACGATACGATACCGTCGTAAGAATAATTTGGCATTGCAAATACTTACCTGAATGCATATAATGTAACATTATTAATGGGGTTTGTAATGATCACGTGTTTTGATAATTCCAAATTTATAACAGTTAAAATGTTAATAGTACAGTTATTTAGTTATACATTAATTTATTATATGCTAATGAAAATTGCGAAATATCGTTTCTTACTTATTTTGCCACGTTTACAAGGCTTTAGAGTACATCACCGTGCGGTAACGAATGTGTAATGTTAATATCCTGCCTGTACCATTTAAAATTCTCAAACGTAAAGAAAGTATAACGTTGTATAGAATGTTTAGTAGCAGTAGCAGTAGCAGTAGTAGTAGTAGTAACAAAATATTTATTTAACACTAACACCGTAAAAACACTTGTTTTAATCGCAGTGATATTAAAAACGTAATTTCTTTTTGACATCACCAGGATGATGATTAACTAATTACAACTAGGGAAGAATTCAGTTCTTGACATAAGTTTGTCCTTCTAATCTGATTCAGAAGTAGAATACTTGTTTAAATTTACAGTAATACGATCACCGGTATCGTCCTAATTTTCTTCTTTTTTTCTACGTATTCATTTTCAAATTTTACATGATTGCGCCTCGATTCGTATATTATTGTTTCACTTTATCTTTACTGTATGGTTGTCGTGAATGCACGTTTCGTCTCTGTAAATAATAGGTTTATTTTTTTCATTGGCATCGCTATAATTAAGTGAAGAACTGAATCGTTTCAATTTTATGTCGTGCCTTTCTACGGCACGATTTGGTTTTTATCCATTTGAAACCCCAGTTATTGAAAAATTTTGTTAAATCTCATTTTGCCTCGCTGAACATTAATAGAATGCCGCAAAACGTATAATAATTAATTACTTTACTGTAGGCACTGTCTCTTACTGAATGTAAAAAAGTGCGTTCATCTGGTAGTGTATTTATTAAAGTGGTCGATGTTCGTTATTCGTTTGGTACGTTGTATTTTTCCTGCGTACTAAAAGATTCGTGCAAATTTTTATCAGTCGCTGTAGATTCCTTTATTATTCTGCCGATAGACGGTTTTGAAACACTTATGGATTATGACACGAGTTCACGAACGTTTTTTTACATCCGTTAAAAACATTCCGCCTATCAGCTTCTTTCTTTCTTTATACGTACGTTCATGTACGTTGCACGTCACTTCCGAGCTAAACTATCAAGTGTTTTACTGCGAACGGTTGTTTTTTTTTTTTTGGGTGGGGAGCACATTACAAAATCTTGTTATTATCATACCTAGCAGCTACTTTACCTTCCATAAATCACAAACTCGTAATTACAGTCCTTTTTTTATTAGGTTGTACGCGGAGTGCGTGTGCGCGTGTTTGGCGCCTCTAAGAAGGAACTGCAACAGATTACGTGCGCGCGTAAAGGTCCCTGGTTGTAACAGAGTTGTCAATTTCTAACCACGTGATAATACCAGCATTCAAAAATGACTGCTTATGGTAAGACTGTGCTTGCAGAAATGGTACTCAATGGTAATGAGTACTTTTCACATCCGTTTAATAACGCTAATTAAATCCCAAGCATTAAGTTACTTGACTTATTCATTTTAACCGCTCTCTTAATGTAGGTCATCAAGTGATTGCACCTCATAACAAACTACAAATTGTCATTGCTATCAGCCTATCTTATCATTACTTCTTGAGTTTCATATCTCACTTATAGACCTATGTCAGTGAATACAATACATAGTATAGGTGCCAAATAAATAGTATAGGATAAGTGTTTAAACAATAATTTTAATCGTTGTTTTACATTGTGTTTTCCATTAAGGATTGTAGACGTAATTTGATAGAAATCTATGGCTTCTATGTGGAAATACGCCTGACGAACTACGATTGTATTGGATAATAAGAGTATAGATGAGGTACAGTATCACATTTTCGCTGTCTTGGTTGTGACATCACTTAAGACGTGGATTATGATGTTGATCATAAGTTGGGTAAGCTTCAGTCTGTATACGGCACAGTTCTCCAATCGCTATCGAGTAAAACAAGGAAAGAGACTGGAATAAAATTTTATCGAGCCAGTGTTGCCAATGTTGTTATGGTTCTGAAACGTAGGGTCCGATCAAAAAACACCTGAGTAGGATACAAGTATCGGAGATGGGATTCTTGAGATCTAGTACAGTAGTGAAAATAAATTAGTGGTGTGAAAACGTGTGCCCTTTGTGCCAGCATTTCTAATAGGAATGCGGTCTAACCCTTTGATCCGAATTCAACTAGTGCGAAACCCTTGTCAATCCGAAACTACTTGTTGATGAAAAATAACCGTACTTATGGAAAATTGTATAGCCAGTCGCTGTACTATATAGGACAAGAAAATGTTCTCAGGTCGAAAATGAATTAAAAGAAAACAGTAAAGCATTTTCACAGCGGCATTAGATTCAGTTTACGATATGCAAAGGAAATGTACATAGTAGACTACTGCGTAAGGAAAATGAAACCTGAAATTTAAATAACAGATAAAGTTTCCTTAGCGATACAGTGCGATTATAAACTTTTTACTTTTTATAAAAATAAAGTAAAGGGAAAGTACACTAAAATATTCTGTAATTCGTTTTTTTTTTAACTTCACTTTCAGTGAATTACGATCTAACGTGATGTAATTTAATAAATGATTCCATGATAAAAAGTTCTTTATTTGGTGAGTGATTTATTTAACTTGTTTACTTAGTACTGAAGGTTGTAATAAATAACATTTCTTTCTTATTACAGAATTATTTATATTAAATGCAGCACAGTACCGTTTTAGATAAGATTTCGTAGACGATAGGAATACACTATAACCAGAATTTCATTTTTATTCGTTCCTGGCATCTTTAATTACTGTTTGATGGCGCAACTTGCTGTTTTATCTATCTAGAGCAGCGGTTTTCTAACTGTGGTTTGCAACCTGGTGGTACGTACAATCGTTCCCGGTACTACGCCAAGAAAATATATGTGGCGGCGATGTTAATATCTCCCGCGTTAATAGATACCCGTCGGCATCAAAGCAACTCTTGTCAGACGTAATTAGTTTTTTATTTTGTCACTGGAGTGACGTTGTTAACGTGTTCCTGTAGGTCATTAAACAGCTGTTACACCGGCGACAAAATGACGATCACACGACGGGTCGGATCCATTGAAAGTGTTAAGCTGCGGTTAATGAATACTACTTGTGGCAACCTCGCGTCAATGTGGACTCAAAACGACAATCTCGTCTTATAACAAGTGCAGTCTGATCTGTGCACGGAGACAGTGCCGGGAAGTGCCGCACTTTTAAAAGTACATTATTCCAACAAAAGCTTCAGACCGTCATCCTTTTGGCAGAGACAGTAAAATGTTCAGCAATCGACGCATTATTGAATTTGTCGTTGTTTTCTACGTGCCTTCGACTATGCGATTATTCGCAGAGGGGTATAAATACAGTGTTTCAGTCAGTCAGTTGCGTGTTGCAAAACTAAGCGATAAGACTTGTATTGTTGCGGTTTAGTGTCAAGTAATTATTGTGTGGGGATTCCTGTAAAATAGTCGTCTTCTTCACTTCACGGATTAGGCATACCGTCTGTTCCGTCTTCACGGTAGGCCTATATCTCACCATCTTGCTCGTGGTCTGCCTATGTGCCTTCTTCCAAGGGCATACCAATATGCTACTTTAAACAGCCGTCTATCCTCCATTCTGTCCAGCTGTTGTGACCATTCCAGGCGATTTTTCTAGATTGTATCGTTTATGGACAATACCCGTATTTCATTCAAGAGTCCTCATTACGCAGACGATCTCGCCTTGTAAAACCCTTTGTTCGACTCAGAAAACTCATTTCTGAACTTTGAATTTGGTTTATTATCTTCCTTGTAGGTATCCATGATTCGCACCCACATATTAACACTGGCACTGCCATTGTTTTATAAAATTGAATCCTTGTTTCTTTCCTTGTGTTATTCTTTAGTGTTCTATGGATTATCCCACACATCATCTGAAACTTCGTTAATATCGTCGTGACATCTCGTTCTGTTTCATATCTCCAGTACTGGTATTACAGTCTAGATAATTAAACTCGGAGACTTGTTCCAAAACAGTTCCGTGAAGAACAGTTTTTGACCAGACTGGATGCTTTCCCCAGAAACCATGATCTTTGTTATTTTGATCATGTTATCTTTGTTATTTCGCTATTTTGAAATCGTACCGGTTGCAGATGTACCGTACTTTAAACGATGTAAAGGATACTGCAACTTATCCTCCGTTTGTTGTATTAAGACTCCATCGTCAGCGTATAATAAAACTAGTGTTTTGATTGAGTTTAATTCCTGAGCTAACGTCTCGTCTCCATGCTTGGATGATATTAATCTTGTCAATACAGATATTAAACAGCTCCGGTGAAATACTGCACCCCTGTCTTAACCCTTTATTTACTAAAATTTTGTCTGTGTTTGTCTTTCCAGTGCTTATTATAATTTTAGTGTTGTAATATAAATTTCTGACTACATTTATTAAATGCTGCAAGTAGGTCCATGTACCATAATACTCGATCAAACGCGTTCTCAAAATCTTCAGATGCAACGTGAGTCTGAAAGTCTCTGTTTTTTCAAAAGTATGTTGCAAGACATTATCTTTTGTCGAGCGACCGGACCTAAATCCATTTTGCTCTTCTCCTATTAAAGCTTCAGCTATTACCGTAACCCGTATATTTAAAATCCTAGCCTGTACTTTATGCAGAACATTAAGAAAACTAATCTCCCTATAATTCTTAAATTCTTTACGATCCGCTTTTTTAAAATGGAGTATAACTTCTGCTCTTTTCCAAATTTATTGAAGTTAGTTGAACTTTGCTCCAAATTTTGCAAGTTAGTTGACCAGCGGTCTTTGGTACAGAATAAATGCAGCAGTCTCCAAAACAAGAGTTTAATAGTTCCCCATATTTATCCCATCAGGACCTGTTGCCTTGCTATTTTTTGTCTCTTTTAGTGCGTCTCCAGTTCCTCAGATCGACACCTTTAACTTCCGAAGGTTCACCATTCCCTAGTGACATTTCCTCTCTTTCCTGAAACCACAGCCCTTTCTGTCCATCTGTCTTACTCTATTATACTTATTTTCACCATATCTTTCTCAGACTTAGTCAAGTGCGTAAGCATCGTGTATAAAAACATTTGTCGACCATGTAGGCCCCTACATCATGCTCCATTTCATTACTATACAAGACCTTGTAAATTAGTGTTTTGTATTATTTATTGCGAATTGTTTGATGATACTTATTTTTTCTTATTAGGGTGTATAGGACAATCGGAGACCTGAAGAATCGTTATAGCCATACGATTGTTTAATATTGTTTGGTTTATTGGAACTGTAATTAAAGTTGTAATTAACGATTCCTCTGGCATTCAATTGTTTTCCATTGTTGAACCCGACGACCCCTACGACCGTCGTAATAATATAATAAATATAAAATATGTTAACCCTTCTCATAGCCTAAAATATAAAATCATTGAATAAAAAAACATTTAATTGAATATAAGGTGATGCGCACTATTTTCGCCAGTTTTTCGATTTATACTTGTTTAAAATACGTCTTATTAAAAATCGACTTCATAATCGCAAGACGGCTATAGCGAACTATAATTAAACTATGTTCCGCCTCGCGTAACTAATTAGCGTAATTTTATTTAATTTCTACTTATTTTACGGTATTTTTACCAATAAATGTGTTGTTTCATTTTGGAATTTTCCTGTTCCTTCATTCTTCTGAAGAAGGAGGGTTTAATGTTCCTAAAATCTCCTCAGTCGTTGCGCCACTGAATTCATATAATCACCAAGACACTTAAGTAAACAATCTCTTCCAAATACTAAAATTTCAGATGTAGGGTACTGATTTATTCATTATGGTGTGTGTTTATAGCTCCCTATGTTCAGCCATTATTTTTTCTTTTGTTCTGTTGATTTCGTACTTCACTTTTACAGTAATTCGTGTTTATCTATTTTTGTTGTGCATGCGATTCTGTAATTGTTAATAGCGTCAACAGTTTTAGTTTTTTTTTTTTAATGTAAAAATGGAGAGCAGTCACGAAAATGTCTTTTTATACTGCAAGCCAAAAGTAAATTTTTAATCAGTAATTAACTTAATTAGCCTGCGTGTGTCGTTTTGTCAATAAATGGAAGCAAGCAAGTTCACAGTTTATACATAAATTAAAATTTCTGTTTTATTTTAAATTATTTTGTATTTAGCGATGCGGTTTCATTAAATTGGGAACACATACAAACACTCACACAAATAAGACGTTAATACTAATGTATATACCACATCCTAATAAACAGTGATGATTATTACATACTTACACAATAACAATTACAATAAGCAGTTTACATTTAAAAAAGTATATCTTTAAAATACAAATACAAAAAATCAATTAACAGTTAAAATGGACAGTTTTATATCCTTGTTATCCAACATTTGCACATTTCCGACGTATTCACCGCTACTTTGTGTTAAATAAAAGGGACTCTGCTGTACCACAAATAACAACATTGTTTTAATGGCGTTCCATTCAAAAAGTTAGAAACGTGAGCATCGATAGGGATTGTACTAGCACGGAACGGCCGCAGTTATTTTCCAATTGCCCGGATTTGACTGCATTTTAGTCGCATTGTTATTTTATAATAATATCGTCTTCAGTATTTGTTTCTTTTCAGTTTCAAGTAAGCCTGTATGAGAAAAAGCCATTTGCGGAATCTTTTGTTATTTTTTATTTTATCAATACGATAACAGTTTTATGATTAGCGGCGTGTGTGCTATTTGTTTAAGTCGAACGCATGCTTTTACACTTTGTAGAAAGTACAAGTTGCGAAGTACACAAGATTTACTTTCCGTAGCGTTGCGAGATCTCAAGAGGACACCAGGAACGTGGTGCGCAGACGCCGTGTCCCAATATCTGCGTTATTATTGACTGGTTTTCCGTCGATGGATGCGAGTACAATGTCAGGTTACAGTATGACACAACGCCCAGATTGGGTGTGCGTGTGGCATGTCGTGTCAAGGTGATTGAAGTGTGTAGGTTGCACGTGCCCTGGTATAGTCCTACTACTTAACGTTCACAAAGTCGCACGCATCTCCATAATCGATTGCTGTCTCTTTCACTCGTATTCCTGGTGGCAGAAACAGTGACAGCGGGTATACAGCCACTGTGAACGCGTGACACGTTATCAATTCCGGTTACGAGGTCACCTTTGTTTTTCTAATTCATGTTTGTTAATTCTGCTGTGAATGTTTATTTTTTATTTTTATAAAGACTTAACTAGCACTTTATACATTCGCGTAATTGAAACCTAGGAATATGATTAATGAGAGATTTTATCCAACCTGAACTTCCACTAATTCACGAAGTTTCTCATTAGTGCTTCTCAGCGTTATTTTATAAATAATATTGACTATATATTGACCGTATCTTATACCCGTCGGCACAGGTACACATCCCGCAGCACTTGCTGTTGGTGAGAGTGCAAAGACCCACGACTGCGCGTAGCAGCGATGTAAAAGTGAGAGGAAAAGTAACGGTTAATTCCAGAAAAATCAGATACAGTTGTTGAGGGGTCCTGAATAAAAAGAAAGGATAACTTTTAAAGGCAAATCTGCATCGCCTGTTGACTATCGCTTTAATAAACTTAGCCAAATTTAGTTTTTAAGACAATTTGGAACATGTTGTAGACTGGACGTAAAAGGAAGATTTCTTTTTTCTGACTAGTCTGTTGGCAAATTATAAGCCAATGCTAAAAGAACTCATAGAAAAAGCGGAATGTGAAATCAAGTACATGGAGAGAGTAATGGTGTACAAAATCAGCTTATACATCTTTCATTGCCGATTAAAAAAACTTGTAGATGAAATTTGCAAGCTTCGTTCTTTAAGTAATATTTAGCACAAGCCCCCCCCCCCCCCAACGAAGTTACGAGAGTAGATCTGTTGAGGGTTGTAATACACTCCCCCCCCCATAAACACATATGTAAGTATATGAATGTGTGTGTTTGTGCGCGCGCGCGCGTGTTTGCGGAAGTGCAGAATTTTCTTTTACGTTCATTCATAAACGAATGATACTTCTTTTATTCAACCTTTTAATGTTATGTAAATCGGTAAGGAATAAAGGTTATTATAACCGACAGAGGGTGAACTTACCCCTACTACGTGATGAACATTCTACAGCAGAGCGTCGCCTACCAAAGTAATTCATTTAACTCACCCTAATTGCCGTTCTGCACCCTACAGACTGTAAAGAGCTGTGGAGTTCACTTTCCGTGTCCTTGTCTTTGATATTTTGTACAAATTAATTTCTCGCCTCCGCAGTTAATCTTAAAAAAAAAGGAAAACAAACAAACGAGTGTCGTGACGTATTATCTTAAGATGACCCGGAAGAAGTATTGCACAATTCTGATAACTCTCCATGACACGTATGTGCTTTAAAATCTATACATTAATAGTTTCTGCGATGCGGCGAATGTTGTAGGAAAACATTATCTAGTAAACATTTATAAATTTGTGTTAATGTTTATTGCGAGAATTTTATCTAAACAAAATATATTGCAAAATATGTACAAAAGAGATGACAATCTAGTACTATAACAGGATAACCATCATTGACATAAGGTTGAACAAATCACAGGTTTCTCACATCTCGGCAGCATAGTAGGACTTAATGGATAGCAACACTGACGTACAGTTAGAATGAACAAAATGGGCCTATTTGGCACATCTGTTCAAATCTGGCCCATCATTATCTGTGATTCTCAAAAATAATCTAAAGTAATTTGATTTAGTTCCAGTACAAATCTTCACTGTTGTATAGATGCGAGAAGTGGAAAGTGAAGACACTATCACTTGTAGATTGCAAAGTTTTCTAAATAATTGCTTGTGTAACATTACGAATATGTTATGTCCAAGAACGGTGGCAGATCTTCAGCCATTGTCGTATCAAATAGCAAATAAATAGGAGGATGTAGTCTTTGATGAAGAGGAGGATGTAGTCTTTGATCGGTCACACTCATAACGGTCTCACGGTAATATAGTGAAACAAGCTAAGGGACGGAACGCTTTGGGGAGCAGAAGAAAAGAAAGACCCAGGATTATATGGCGAAGGCATTGGAAGTTTCGAGTAGTTTGTGGACGCAACCAAAGGCTTAGGCTCAAGATAGTCGTAGGTGGATAGCATTGTGGAACCCCTGTGTTTCACTTAGGGGATAAAGGACTGAGAAAGAAGACACTTAAATAAATATATAAATACATAAATAAATGTGAAACAACGGAGGGAGGGAAAGTGGAGGTAGCTCCGCCCCACCGCTCAAAACAGTTAGAAACGGTCTATAAACTAACATGTGGTTGGAACCCAGATGTTCAGAAAATATCAGACCTGTTTGGCTTATGCAACTTTTAAACTGCAAACGAAAATTACAAAAAACCTCTACCTTGAACCAGTATTCAACAAATTTTTCCTCTTTACGAATCATTTTGGCATAGTTCCAAAAACTTCTGTGTTGTGAATTTTCGCATTTGCTCAACTGTGTTAGAACATTACATTCAACCCCTTTGAACATTAACCCTTTTGCTAATTTGAATTACAATGTACCTCTGAAACTAAGTTTCGATAACAGATAAATGCCTACGCAAAGTATTTGAACATATAAATAACGTATCTTATAGAATCTTATATAATGATCAGGTGTGTCTCCAGAGATGTTGTTATATGTTAAGAATTAAAACTATTTAGGAGCGTAAAAATTGCCAAGTGTCAAAAGAAAACTGTAGCATATTTGTAAGCCTGTGCTACTATGTTGTGGCCGTAATTAATAAAGCAATCCGTGTGCAAACCCACACTTATGCCAACAATACAGTATTTAAATGCTGTATTTGTGTTCATTGTCCAATGTAGTACGTTAAAGCGGCTACATTCGGTTTGTCGTGCATACATTGACACCGGCTCGGTTACATTAGTAATCCCGTATTCGGTTTGTTGTAACCGTGGTAACGTACTATTACCTTGGGTTGTAATATTATTGTTAACACCAATTACTATGGATGAGCGCTAATAATATATTATTTTGTATACTATATAGGCCCACATTGAAGGTGCCAACAATATTACCCCAGGATTACACCAATTTATATTTATCTTACACCAGTCATATCCAATAAGTAATTATCAAGAACTCGATAATATCGCTGCATTGACTTTTGAGATTCATATTTCAACGAGTGACAATCGTTAATAATAATTTAATTGTATTTATTAAAGATGTGTTCAAATTAAGTTAGTTATTCATGTTGGTGTCATACAATAATATTTATGCATTTACTTATAATTGGTGTCAATCCAATAGATATATATATTCTCTTGTCTCAGGGTAATATTATAAATAATTACACAATACACAGATATATGATTACAATTATTTGTTTAATAAGGTCACTTGCAAATTTATACAAAATTTAACATTAATAATATTAATAAATGGAATTATACTTTGTTTAGTGAGTTCTTTCAGAGCATTGAATTGAGTTACTTTTAGTTAACAATTTTAATTATGACAGTTTATATGTTACTTGGTTGTTGACTTCCAAATTAATGTCGGTGGTGGTATCCCTGATGTCTTCCTGGTGAGTAGTGTTGTGATGGTCTCTGACGGTGGATCCCGTGGCGAGTTCCTGGTGACGCTGACACTACACTCACTTTCACTTTTGTGGACGAGTTGGTTTACAATATTAATATGATAACCGCACAAGTCACGTGCACATATAAAATTTAATACAATTTTATGTATAAATACTTCTTTTATCATATGTAACGCAATATGATTTCTTAATAAGGATACTTTTCTATCAGAATGATTGAGTCGTATCACTCGGATATTATTGTTAGCTGTACTTGATTTTGCAATTGACGTAACTAATTTAAACTTGGAAAAACTGTAAACTCGAAAAGTTGAAGAAAGATTGACTTGAATGTAATAACGATCTAGCTGACGTGAACAAAACTTGTAACTGATTGAATGACTAAATAAAACTGATAGAAGTAATTCACAAACAACTGACGTGAAGACTGCTTAAAATTGCTGAAAATGATTTTGACTGACTGACTTTTTCGTTCGAGTTTTTATAAGAAAATCTGTCTTCCCTTTCCAACGCTCGACTGTACAATTTCTTCATTAGTAAGAATATACCGCGATGTTTAAAATATTGGATATTCCCCAATAGCAAACTCTAAATTTTTCCTCCAATTACTGACGCTACTCCTAATTGGTTTGAATGTGCGGGCTGAGTTAAACTGACTTTTTTTGAAAAGGAGACGCTTAATTTCGTTCTGTCTAAATTTCTCGCTTGCACATCTTCCGGTAGGTATTGTTATAGCAAGTACGTTCACCTTATTTTAATGGCTTTCGTACGTGTTTTTATAAAATTTTCGAACAATACGATTTTTATGGCTTTGCTTGCCAAAAGTACCTGCTAGTACGTTTTATAGAACTTTGTGGTAGACAATAGGCGCCAGTCTTGGGTGCGTACATGCCACCTTTAATCTGGTACTTTTCCACTACATTTCACATATTACCATACATTTCTTATTAATTAAAGACAATTACAAAGTTTTAATATTGAATTATTAAACGAAATTATAACATATTATAAATTTCGTTATAGTACGTATTACGTCTGTCAGTTTCGCTACTGACATGTACAGTCCACAGCATGAAGTGTTGGATGCCACTTAATTACGGTTGTTTTAATTGCCCGACTACACTTGTATTCTGTTTGTATAGCCTACTTCTTATATAGAGAGATGACAGTAATCACACGACAAAATACTGTCCACTGAGAAGCAGTCTATACATTTCAACCGTGTAATTTTATTCATATTTTCAGCCAATTAGAATAATTTTCCTATGCATTCTTAGCTCTCGGTAAATAGTCATTGGGTACACACGCCTGTAGACACTTATCACTGTAATGAACTATATTATTTCCATCTTCTTACCTCTTAAAATTTAGACTCCAGATTGCTGTGAAAATATATTGGTGCCTAAAAACGGGCATCAATACAGTTGTAGGCAGGGCCGGATTAAGGTAGGGTCTATCTTGGCGCCCTAGGCTAATTATATTTTAGCGCCCCCTCACCTCACATAGGCTACTCTCACGTTTATTTGCAAGGGGCAAATATTTTGCAATGAAGCTTTAAACACCCTACAATATATTTCTTAGTTAGGAATATTTCAAATATCTTACTGTTTTTGGAAATATTCTCAAAAATTGAAAACTGAGGCTATTTTTCAAAGATTGTTTTAGAGTTACATCTTCAACCATTTGTAGTTTGCATGGCTTTTATAAGGAAAAAGTTAACTAAGTAGTTACAGAATTATAACAGTTTTATTAAGGGTGCATTTAACATCATTTACACAAAGAAGACAATCAGTTAAATATCTTGTGGATTTGTTAAGGCCCATGTAAAGTTCAAGCTAGATTCTGTTTTCTTCCTTTAGATTGAGCAAACGTTTTAATCACCTCACTGAAATCACTGAAGTGGTGGAGGTGGATGGAATAGATAAAGTGGTCGGATATTCCACAAAAGTCGGGCGGCAGCATAGTTCTTTGAGCGCCGACCGCCGATGACTCATAACCGGAAAAAGAGTTTGGAAAGCACTTCTATTATTTATGTAGTTTTACCATAATTTCTCGCAAACAGGCGCCTGCGCTCAAACTGAATTCAAATTTTTATCCTTGTAATTTATTACCAATTTTACATTTAGCTGTAAAATTTTATTATTTTTTAGCTAAAATTTTGCGCCCCCCAAAGTGCGGCGCCCTAGGCTACAGCCTAGTCAGCCTAATCCGCCCCTGGTTGTAGGCTATTTACAAAACAACATCCATGTTCACACAGTTGCTTTTTCATATATGCTTTCTCTGTTTGTTTACTACAAATGAACGCTACGACGCCCAAGGTCGTTGCCAGTGCGTACTGCACGATGTTGTAACATACGGTAGGCTAAGTATAAACATCGGCGATGGCAAGTACTTGACGCTTTGAGTCACGTTGTTGTTACTAAGCAAGCTCGATTGTAGATAACGAAACGATATCAGTCGATGTGTCATTGTTCTCTAACATTTCTTTGTACATCTTTTTACAACAGAGCGTTGTTTTTCTAGCTTGTGTCTGAAATCGTTTCATTCATGGTTTAACATTGCCAAGTCTCGGCACTTTTTTTAAGTTTTGAGTCATCTTATCTTTAGTGTGTCTCAGGACTTTGTGAATTGTGTAACTTCTGGAACTTCCAATACATTCACTGTTGTGTAGTTCGTTATGCGGTAGAAAAGCTACTTTGTAACGTGTAGATATATTCTTCGGTCTCTGTTTCCAGACTGGTTTTGAAGCGGCACAACAGCGTCGTCTGTGGTCTTCAGCCCCTTGTCGTCCTCTGCAGTTTTACCCCTCCACGTCCTCTTCGGTCTCTGTATGCTCTAACCTTGTATAACTTAAGATACGTCATACGTCCTTCTTCTCCCACTGATGTTTCTCCACAAACTAGGTTTTTATCCATTTCTTCGCAAAATGTCTTCAGCCTCCACTGTACCGTTCCCTCAGTTCCAGGAACTTTCTATGTCACCACGTTTCAGACGCTTCCAACGTCCTCTTCTCTGCCCCCCCCCCCCGATTGTCCGTTCTCGCTTCGATAATATACCGTACTCCACATGTGTTTTTCAAAAATCTCTTTTTGTGTTTTCTAATTGTAAGTTGTCATTTTCGAAGGAAAATGTTGACTTAACTATGAAGATAACACTTCTACAATATAGTTTGATGAGGTCTCATTTACTATAAAATATTGAACCATACTACTTTTATTGTCATTCGAAACTTTCCTGGTTTTCAATATTATTAAGTAATTTAAATAATATTAAGAAAACACCGTTCTTAAATATCAGCTTATGTCAGGCAAGCCACTATGCGTTAACGATGACTGAGGGAAACTTGTGGTTTAACAAAAATAAAATTTGACAAACGGATATGAGCCATCTAAAACATAAAGGATAAATGTAACAGAACATATACTCCCCCATATAAAAGTGATAGGGAAACAGGTAAACAAAATTCACATAAAACCCGTGAATTATATACCAATTAGTATACAAAACCAAAGTGAAACGTCTTACAAAATTCTGTTATTCATTAAATGAGCAAAGTACCGTCATACAAAACAGAGTGAAGTGCACAACGCACTAAAAGTTCGATAAAGTTTCAAAATTGTTGTTAGCTTATACCATGAATAAAATAGGAATATGATCGCAGTAATCGCTTTCCGGGAGAACAGAGTTAAACCGTGCAGTGGACTAAGTCCGTGTAGATGACTTTATGTTTCAACATATCTATTTATAGTAGCAAAGCGGAGCGACTACTATTTCAACGGCCACCGGGCGGTAGACGATGATTGGACAAAAAAGTAATGAGTTGATCATCACCAACCCCTGCTTACACCCTGCAAAATCCTGTTCCTGTTTTTTCGGGACTATAATTTACGTACCACACAATTGGCCGGTGCGAGGATAGAGAGGAACTCCGCTCACTGTTCAAGACTTTAGAATAAAGCTCCCCCGTATCCTTGTAACAAAGATGTTAGTATTACGGCTTATTTGACGTATACAGTTATACAGTTTCACAGCACTGTATAGATAATTCCCGAGTAGTGCTTTCTAGCCTTTCAGGTCATCATCAGGTCGGGAATAGTTAACAGTTTAATTTCTGTTTGTGAATGTAATCACTAACACTAACATTATATAAAGCATTATTATACACTTATGACAAGAATTTATAACATTGATTCTACGTTAGCAAAAACCTCCTACTTTAGGTGTACAGCCTGGTCCGTAAAAGTGAAACGCACATCTACCAACACAAGAAGGTATCGAACAAATATATTCAAGTGTGTGTTCTGACGTACGATCATATCGATGCTTCCTCTATCATACGCCTGTCAGTTAATAAACATGACAACACCTCAGTTAATGCTGTGTTTCGTTAAAGAAAAAAAACGAACGGTGCCCTTGGAGAGTGATAAATTTAATTTACTTTAATATTCTGTTCTCGCGTGATTCGCTGCAAATGATAGACTTGCATGCACTCAGACCACAATACCTCAAGTTTATTTTTTAAATAAATATAAGAATTATAAGTTATAATGAAAAGTAGGTTTTCTTCAAGCTCTGTTTCGTTATTCACGTGTTCTTAACCGTCATAATTACAGATTGAACGTGTCTAAGTCCACCCGTTATGTAGCAATGAAATGCTACATTTTATGTAAGTTTTTAAACCAGGTCACGTTATGTCGCACAGATTTTAAGTATTTTAATGGCTCATTTAACTCAGTTTTATATTTGGGTATTCCATCGTTTCGGGCGTGACAAGTAGGCCTACCTGGTTTATTTGATTAAAAGACTTAGGTTCTGGCAAGTTTGTCTCTGGTAGAAAGGCTGTGTGTGCTTATACGCTTCTTGTTGCACAGCAGTTAACCCATAATAATGAAATCTGTATCCTGTATTAAAAGGATACACAAAAATTTCCGTTAGTCTTGTGCATGTCTGTGGTTCGTTTAGTATTCTGTTAAGTAGTAGCAAGCCCTGAAGTAAATTGAATTTTTTTTTATTTGCACCAATTTTAAACACAAATTGTATTTTTGGTCCTTATTCTTTCGAAGAAGACCATTAAAAAATTGTAATACGTGTGCCAGGTTAGTGTAAGTGTGGGATTTTAACTACTGTATGTATTAATATGGGTGATACGATTGCTTCACACAATAAATAAGTAAGATTTTAATTATTGAGTCGCTTGCCCGGAGTAACTGGTTGAGACCACAACGGCGATGATGGAGAAGAGGAGCATAGGAATAGCGGATACTTCAGAAGTGGTAGCCCAGTACACAGGCCAGCCCCTGTCGAAGTAAAGCGAAGTGTCTGCTTTGTAATTAGATGTTCCGTACCCAAAAGCCAAGGGAGAAAATCTCTGTCCTCCAGGTTTAGGGAGTTTAGCAGATGGTAAGTAGCTAGTTCTCGTAACTACTTTCAGAATCCGGTCCTGCCTGGGAACAAAGGTTGAAGTAAGGTTAACACATACGGTGAAGAAGTAGGATAAACGAACCTTTTAACTATTAAAATTGAAAATGCAAACAGTTGCCACATGTCGCGGAATGTTTTGACCATAGTATAAAAAACAGACTTATGTAAAATACTTTTTTAATACACGGCCAATAGACATGGAATTCGTGGCTGGTAAACCGATACTATATTAACTAATTAACTACATTTATAAGTACTATTTTTGAAAGCAGTTGTAAATGTTTGACTCGTTTGTAGTTAACCGTATGTGCTCAATAGTTTTTTAACGTGTAAGCTACAATTCAGTACATAAAAACCAGAAAATGGAACGATAGTCAATTGAAACGAATTAAACCAGATAATTGTGATTTGGACAAGACGGAGGAAAGTTACGAATATTTGTGGGGCACTTAGAAAGCTTTGTGCCATGAAGGGAATATCCGTGATGATTTGTACCTACCAGAAGAGGTTAACAGAATATGCACATTGGAGAAATATACCTTTAGGCGAATGTGGGTAATGAAACGAATAAATATTCGGAAAAAGCTTAAAAATATGGAACCAAGAGATAGAACAAGCGATAGAAAAAAAAAACTCAGTCGGTTTATCACAAGTAGAACCAGTGAAGATCTAGATATTTATAAGCAGAAACGTAATGCTGTGAAATAGATTATCTGGGAAGCACATGACAAATAAATAATAGAATAGATTTATTGGTAAAATAGAAGACGACATACATGTACGCCAAATGGTGGCATACAAATAATGAAGCATCTCAACTACATAAGAAGAAAGGGATACTGTGCGTCTGAATTTGATTGCCAAGGACAAATGGATTGAGCATTACAAGGAACTATGGTATGAGCCTAACGTTCCCCAGGAAGCTACAGAAGACAAGAGTGGACAGAGGTGTAAATTCCAATAACATTTGAGTAACTAGAAGGAGCACTTTCATTCGTGAAGAATCGGAAAGCAGCTGGTTTGTGCGACTTGGTGTACATTACGTATTTAAGTTTAGCCTGCTACATATGCTGAATATGTGTTGGATGAGATGCATGATCCTTGATTGGCGGGTAACCACGGTTATGTCTGTTTTTAAGAAAGGTGATAGAACTGTGCCATTAAATTATAGAGGTGTAAGCTTGATAAATACAACTTACAAGTTAAATGGAAAAATTATTAATGAAAGACTTCGTTCTGTCTCGGATATTTTATTTCTTGACGAACAGGCAGGATTATATTTTGATGACGTATTCTCTTAGAAAATATTGATTGAGAGAAGAAGGGATCTAATTAAGAGACACACCTTGCCTTTATTGACCATGAGAAAACGTTTGATAGAGTTAACAGATCATTCTGTGAGACATTATGTGTAAAAGAGCTTATCCCAGTCATAAAGAGCTTATATTAACTTACAAGGATAGAATTATGTACAGGAGAAGATGTTACAGAGGAGATTTAATCTTTTAAACATTGTTTAATATCTATATTGATGCCATAGTTAGAGAGTGGAAATTAACACTGGATCCAGGAATAAAAATAAATAAAAGAACATATTTGAATATAATGCTGTTCACGAATGATATAATAATCCAAAACAACGAATTGAGTTTCAGAGACTGATGTTCCAGTTACAGCAAGTCTGTTCGAATTAGGCCTACAACATGAAAATTTCTGTGCAGTAGACAAAACTATTGCTTTTATGGGCAAATACCCCTTGCTGCGAACTATGATTGTATTGAATAGTAAGAGTATAAAGCAGGTGTGCCAGGAGACAAAACTGTTGTTTTTATGGGCAAATACCTCTTGCGAACTAAGATTGTGTTGCATAATAAGAGTATATAGACCAGGTGTCACACTTCCGCTGTCTTGATTGTGATGATATCACTTATGACATGGATTATGATGTTGATCATAAGTTGGCTAAGTTTAGTTTCAGTCAATATGTGGCACAGTTTGTCAAGCGTTATCGAGGAAAATGAGGAAAGAGACAACACTAAAATTTTATAAGGTAATCGCTGTGTGTGTCCGTATTATTGTACGTTTCTGAAACTTGGGTTCCGGCGAAGAAACATCTGAGTAGGATACAGTCATCAGAGATAAGATTCTTGCGATCTGTTAAAGGTTACACGAAGAGATACACACTACAATGAAGACGTAGACAAAGGTTAAAAAATTTTAAATACCCAATGTCGTATGTATGAAACAAAGAAAGATGGATTGCTCGTCTGAATAGCTTCCCAGATGGCAGATTGTCTAAAGAATACGAGCCTATAGGACAAAGTAGTAAAGGAAGACCTAAAAGGCGTTGACGAAGTGGATGTATTTCCTTTGGGACCAGAACAAGCGATTCGCCTAATCCCTGATGAAAGAAGAAGACCGGCCACGAGTGAGGAAATTAAGATGTCTGCAGCCTACTGAAAAAGTCACATAAACTGGTAAAGGCATAATACGGATTATAAAACATTCTATAGTTGTCATTGGCTTGGCCGCCGCTTTTTACGTTTTAAATTCTCAACCTAAGGTCGGACAAGAAAGAAAAATACATGTGTGAATAACTGATGTGTGACTAGTGCATTCTTTTTATTCTTTTTGGATAAACAGTTAACGTAAAGGTTACTGATATACTGTTGTAACAGCGGCAAATGAAAACTTAATTTTAAGAAAGTAATTTATAAGGAGCGACAGGCGTTTTTTCGTTGCGTGACGCCACCGTTAACTTAATCTCCAGTCATTAGATTGGTAGCGATTAGACCCGATTTAAGAAAACGGACGGCAGCATCTGCTGATATTAATTTTATAAAACAGCGTACACAGATCCCCCGTGGGAGAAAGGGTAGCATTTCATTCTCAGCTAATTTCTTTTAACCGTGATTCGCTGGAAGTGGGAAAGAAAATTGGTAACGATTCTCTGAGCTTCGGAAGGAAAGCTATAAATAAACGTTTTTCTTCCCTTCAACCGTACAGAAAACGCTTCTTAACGCGTTTATAGATTCAAAGATACTCCTTGTCTTTTACACGCGTTTCTGTTGCTTACTGTAAGCTAGTCAGTAGTGAGCTTGTCACGTTTTGTTGCAGCCATCACGTTTATTAACACGCCTAAAAATAAAATTCAAAAATAAATTTAATAATAATTATGTATTTATAAATCCAGTTAAATGTCACAAGAAGATTGATAAGTAATACAATTTTAACGAATAATTCTTATCTAAAGTAAAGGAAGATAGCCAGAATGTAAGCTTATATTTTTTTCCTAAACATATGTTTTTCAGTTTGTACATTTTTTCCGTATCGGCCATCTAGGGACCACATGCCAATTTCAATTCTTTACTCTTTGTTCTTTCCTTTTTTCCAATATTCTTTCATCTTTCACTGTGTCTCTTCTTCCTGTCTTCAGTCCACTTTGAACTGCGTTTTTCTCTCTCCTACCCTGGACTCCCTCCATTTTTAACACTTTTGCCCGAAAAACTTCTCCTTCAATTGCTTCTTCTGCGTGTATATTATTTTTTTCTAAATCCTTTTGGACTTCTTTAATCCAACTTGATGTTGACTTCTTCCCCCACAGATATTTGAAGATTTGCTTTGTCAACCTATTGTCGTCCATTCTATATAAATGTCCAAAAAATAATAGTCTTCTTTTTCTCATTGTTTCTGTTATATTTTTTATACTTTGATATATTTCATCATTACTTCTTAATTTCCAACCTTCTGAAGTTTTTCGTGGGCCTAATATTTTCCTTATAATTCGTCTTACCAATATTTCTAGTTTGTCTAAATTATAATTCAGTGCTAGACATTCACTTACATATAGGCATTCTGGCTTCACTACTGTACTGTAATGCCTTATTTTCGCATTTTTCGATATGCACTTTTTATTGTAAATACCTTTAGTTATACCATATGCCCTTTCCATCTTATGAATCCTTTCTTCTGTAGCAGATTTTTCCAAGCCATTCTGTTGAATTACCTCTCTTAAATACTTAAATTTTCGACCCCTCTCTATTCGACCAATATCTGTTACCAGGAATTTTGGCGCGTTTTTAATGTTTGTGAGAAATTTGGTTTTTTCTGCAGAAATTTTTAAGCCTGTTCTACTGGCTATGTCCTCTAAAAAATTAACTTGTGTTACTGCAGATGTCAGATGTTCAGAAAGTATAGCAAAGTCATCTGCGAATGCCAAACAGTTTATTTCAATACGTTCATTCCTTCTTCCCAACATGAACATTTTTATTTTATTAAAATAAACATGAACATTATACATTTTTATTATATTCTTATTTTTAAATAGTTATATAAGTAAAGTGTAATAATAACTTCCTCGTTGACAGTTCGCATCAAAGCAACTGTTACCAGTGAAAATTAATGTTTTATCTAGTATCAGTGTAGTTTCGTTGTTGCGATGTTTCTGCGCATGACTTGGCCGGTTCTGTTGAAGTTGAAAAACTGTGGTTGGTAGATGAATGCTAATTGTGGATGCAAAACATTAATCTCATTAATGGTGCATTCTGATTGGTGAACGGTGCAATCTGATGGGAAAGTGCCGCTCATTTAAAAACACGCCATCCTCGCTGTTAAGGCTTCCGAATGTTATCCTTCTGGCCGAGCGACCTATACTTACGCGTAGTTGAGTATTACTTAGAGACGTTTCTACATATTCAGCGTCTAGTTCCCTCCGTAGTTTAGCACAGTAACAGCGTTGCTGCTTCAGCTGGTGAGAATTATCAACGGTAAGTTTCCGGTTTTTCTTGTACTCCATCTTGATTTGTAAATAATGTCTTATTATAAACCTGGTATAACATATGTACACACCTAATGGGGAAAACTTAAAAACAATATCTTAATTTTAATTACCATATTACTAAAGATCCCGTAAAGTGAAAGATCTTTCTGCGATTCAGGTTTAAATTTTATTTGAATGTCTGTGTTATTTACCTTCAAATCCGTCCTTTAATCAGATCGTGGATCATAAACAATTTTAAATTTAATCATTTTATTTTAGACTGCCTTTAGACTGTACAGCATAGTATTTAGAAGTACTTCTAAGTACTGTGCTGTACACTTTGTAGCTTGACAATAGTTGTGGAATCGGAAGGCTATCGATTTTAGGTATCGAATGACATAGGCTTAGATTGGAAGAAGGATAAGAAGCAGAAGTATACTATATTTTCTATAACTAAACTGAAATAACATGTAGGCCTATTTACTGTTAATATTTTTTGTATTTCTTGGGAGTTGTAAATAAAATTAGTTAGTTTAAACCTTGTTTCATTACAGTCTTTAATATGCACTTGGAGACTATGATACAATACCGAATGTGCTGCAACAAACAACACAGGACAAATATCAGAATAAAATGGACGTTAAAGGCAAACACAGATCTCATTGAAACAAAAATAGGATAAGTCAAAACATCGTGCGTGCGTGTGCGTGCGTGTGTGTGTGCGCGCGCGTGTGTGTGTGTTTTGTTTATTCTTACATATTCAGTTGTTGCTGATACAAGAAGAATTTGTAGCTTATTCATTTCCTCCAAAAATTCTTTAAAGTGTATACAATGTATAGCGTTGCGCTGAATAGTACAAACAACCAGTGGCTTATAATAATTGTGGATCAAATAATGTGTCCAACACTGAAGATGACCTTCGCCGGTGAAGCCGAAACATGTGTAAACACAAACGATAGACAACGACCTAACAGCTCGGCAAATGACGTTTCCAACACTGAAGATGACCTTCGCCGGTGAAGCCGAAACGTGTGTAAACACAAACGATAGACAACGACCTAACAGCTCGGCAAATAAAGTTTCCAACACTGAAGATGACCTTCGCTGGTGAAGCCGAAACGTGTGTAAACACAAACGATAGACAACGACCTAACAGCTCGGCAAATAACGTTTCCAACACTGAAGATGACCTTCGCCGGTGAAGCCGAAACGTGTGTAAACACAAACGATAGACAACGACCTAACAGCTCGGCAAATAACGTTTCCAACACTGAAGATGACCTTCGCCGGTGAAGCCAAAACGTGTGTAAACACAAACGATAGACAACGACCTAACAGCTCGGCAAATAACGTTTCCAACACTGAAGATGACCTTCGCCGGTGAAGCCGAAACGTGTGTAAACACAAACGATAGACAACGACCTAACAGCTCGGCAAATAACGTTTCCAACACTGAAGATGACCTTCGCCGGTGAAGCCGAAACGTGTGTAAACACAAACGATAGACAACGACCTAACAGCTCGGCAAATAACGTTTCCAACACTGAAGATGACCTTCGCCGGTGAAGCCGAAACGTGTGTAAACACAAACGATAGACAACGACCTAACAGCTCGGCAAATAACGTTTCCAACACTGAAGATGACCTTCGCCGGTGAAGCCGAAACGTGTGTAAACACAAACGATAGACAACGACCTAACAGCTCGGCAAATAATGTTTCCAACACTGAAGATGACCTTTCGCCGGTGAAGCCGAAACGTGTGTAAACACAAACGATAGACAAGGACCTAACAGCTCGGCAAATAACGTTTCCAACACTGAAGATGACCTTCGCCGGTGAAGCCGAAACGTGTGTAAACACAAACGATAGACAACGACCTAACAGCTCGGCAAATAATGTTTCCAACACTGAAGATGACCTTCGCCGGTGAAGCCGAAACGTGTGTAAACACAAACGATAGACAACGACCTAACAGCTCGGCAAATAATGTTTCCAACACTGAAGATGACCTTCGCCGGTGAAGCCGAAACGTGTGTAAACACAAACGATAGACAACGACCTAACAGCTCGGCAAATAATGTTTCCAACACTGAAGATGGCCTTCGCCGGTGAAGCCGAAACGTGTGTAAACACAAACGATAGACAACGACCTAACAGCTCGGCAAATAATGTTTCCAACACTGAAGATGACCTTCGCCGGTGAAGCCGAAACGTGTGTAAACACAAACGATAGACAACGACCTAACAGCTCGGCAAATAACGTTTCCAACACTGAAGATGACCTTCGCCGGTGAAGCCGAAACGTGTGTAAACACAAAAGATAGACAACGACCTAACAGCTCGGCAAATAACGTTTCCAACACTGAAGATGACCTTCGCTGGTGAAGCCGAAACGTGTGTAAACACAAACGATAGACAACGACCTAACAGCTCGGCAAATAACGTTTCCAACACTGAAGATGACCTTCGCCGGTGAAGCCGAAACGTGTGTAAACACAAACGATAGACAACGACCTAACAGCTCGGCAAATAATGTTTCCAACACTGAAGATGACCTTCGCCGGTGAAGCCGAAACGTGTGTAAACACAAACGATAGACAACGACCTAACAGCTCGGCAAATAATGTTTCCAACACTGAAGATGACCTTCGCCGGTGAAGCCGAGTCAGTATCCCTCCCCAGCGTTATTAAAATTTTCAAAGTTATAAATCACTAAACGCAAGCTATTTTCAAGCCAGTTGTGTGTGTTAAAATAAGGCTTATAAACAACTGTATAAGTAAAATAAATTGCAATATTTGTAAAATAATTAAAAAAAATAATTTTCTTAATAATGACAATAACTCAACATCTGGTAAATAACGTACATGTTTGCAGCTTAAGTACATTTTACGCAATGCATTTATAAAATTATGTGGGAAGAATCTTTGTCCTGAGAAACCGGGAGGGGGGTCCAACCTTAGTCTCCCCCCCCCCCGAGGAGTCCCTAGTTAAGCCACTGCAAAGCACTATCGATAGACTCTATAAAACCAAACATCTGAATGCGACAAACAACGGCACTCAGTAGAATAGCAAAGCAGAAGTGAAGTAGATGAGGAACATTTATTAAGATAAAAGAGATGGACTGCATCCAGTATTTACACAAAATGTCTGCTAAAATGAGATAAGGGAGATGTTTCGTATGTTTACTTTTCCAGCAAATTATAAATCACGAAATTTTCGACATTCGGCTGTTAATAGCAACATTCGTTTTGAGAACACGTGAATTCAAAATGGCCATTTGTGTAATTACGTTTGTTTGTAGATTTGTGCATAAGAAACATAACTTCAACCTGATACTGGTTTTGTGTGCTTGGCTTTCGAAATTTGTAACTCTGACGTCATAAACTCTGTACTCGTTTGAGACTAAATATTTTTAAAGTCTCATATCGTTTTCTATAAAATTTGTACTAGGCCTGTAGCCTACCATAAAAAGACTACTCCATAATAATCAGAGTGGTTTCGTAATAATTATGTAATACTTTTTTTTCCATAAAATCATTGTATTATTGTATTTGTGCAAATTAAAAATATGCGAACTTAGTTGAGATTGCAGTTAAATACTTGCGGTCATGCGCACTTATCATCTTATTATACCTCCACGGAAGCTTCTAGTGAGATGCGTGTTTCTAGATTTTGAAAAATATAGGATATGGAACGTACTGAATTCAAATAGATTGAAACTATCCACATTGAATAGTAAAATATTATTTCTAAGTAAAACACCGTTTGCTAGGTAGGAATAACCGTAGTATTTTCATTGCATAGTACTTTTCCTAATAATAATAATAATAAATAATGTTATGTAGAATAACAATATTATATTATTATTAGAAACGCCTACATGTTATAACGAATGAGTTTTAAAACTCTGAGAAAGGGGAGTCGCTGTGTCGGGTAATTAGTTGCAATAATAAATATAATAGTAATCGTAATATTTGTTATCACCGCTTTCATCGTTATTACCATAATCATAAAAAAGAATAATTTACGTTTGCTTTCCGGTATTGTATAATTCGTACTGCAAAGTGTTGAGCATTTAATTTTACTATATATAATCACGTGCAGAATCGCTCACTTTCTTACTTTCCCGTGTGTATGGGGAGATGCATGTGTACGTGTAAAATGATAAATCTCTTTTTAATTAAATGAAAATGTTATTTTGTTGCAGGTAAGGCATGCAGAGTGCGTTGCAGTCACTGTCAGGCAATGTAGGCCTACATTGCCGTGCGGATGGAAACCTAACTTGTCAATTTCCGCATGAAGGTACATAACGATTTTCAGTAAGAAAGCGTGAAATGTGTACATTAATAAATAGTAAGAATTCCGTGTCTGTGAAGGTGTGTTTTGACTGAATGTCAGTTACTGGTCATACTTTGCTACAGTAATTTTTAAAACAACGATTAAAAAAGATTTAGTAGTTTTAGGAGAAACGAAAGAGAAAGTGAAGTCTTTAATAGAATTCTAATTTACAAGATTAAATTTGTAGGAAATATTTTAAGACATATGGTTTTATCACAAACATTGAGGACGGCAAGATCTTAGGGAAGAAAGGACGAGGAAGAATCAGGGAACTTACGTGGTAGATGTCAAGATCCCAATGGGATGTGAGACTTAACTGCAAGGAAACGGACAGCGAGACACAAGAGAGTGCTTTGCAGCAGCTTGTCTCGTTTGTTGGTAAACTCGGAATGAACTTCGAGTACATGATTGTACTCGTATATTTTATAGTGTGAATTTCATTTTCGCTTAGCTTCAGGCGACAGATTATGTTCACCAGATCTTTGGAAACGAATTGTTACTACCAATATTTTTTAAACTAAAATTATTTTAATTTGTATTTTCATGAACATATGCTTGTGTATTATTTAACGGATGCCGGTATTTGCGTTGTGCTCTCTTGCGCGTCTGTACTAGTATATTAGCTATCAAGACTTCGACACGACAAGGCAGTGATAGGCCTACACACTGGCCAGACACAATATTGAAGCCACAATTGTATAGCTTTACTGGATTCATGACTATTTTTTTAGAAATACATCCCCTTTATTGAATATTTACTAGAGCCCGTTCTGTTTATTGAATGATTATGTTATTTAATTCGTCGATATTTGTTTTTATATAATGGTAATCGCTAAGAAAATTTATTAACGTAGTACATATTTGGTTTATGATATTACGTGGATAATCATTATTTATCTGCATATTCGCATGTTCTCAGATTTCTTCTCGCTGAGACGAAGAGTTTGTTTGTCCGCTTTTCTTCCTTTTTTAAATGTCTTTTTTTATTGGCATCTTGCTTATAAATTTTCAGGATTATTCTTCTCACTTCACATTCTTCTCACAAGTAGGTGGCGAACGAAAGCAGGAGTTTCAGATTGATTGTATCCTTTGAAATTACCAGCTTTTTCTTTTCTTTCTTTTTGTTATTCACTTCTCATCTTTTCTATCAACTACTAGTTCCTGACTTTTCTGTCTTTCATGTCTCATTTTCCGTAGGCCAAGTTAGTTGACGAATGACGAGCAAGTTAACTAATCAAACAGCAGTGTTTAGAAAGAAAGATTCTTGAGTGTTACATTGGCCCTACCAGTGTTCGTTGTTACACTGACGTAGTAATAGTCTGTAACAAGAAAAAAAATACACTTCATAAAAAAAGAAATGACTTGCGAAATCCATATGTTGTAAAACTTTGAACAAGAAGTTGATTTGATCTGTCTAATATCACTTCTAAATAAAGGCAGTTCAGATTGTAGTGAAAAAATAATAATAAGAATAGGAAAGGGAAACTATGCTTTTCTACCAAACCCTTACTTTTCAAATAAAAGCCTGTCATATACCACGACCCTAAGTCATAATAGGTTACTGCTTCTTCTTCATCTGACCCTTCTGCCTCTCAGCATCGGTTGTAGGGCGCTTCCGTCTATCGTCTCCATCTATTCCTGTGCAGTTGAGTTCTATGCGTTAATTATTAACTTGAACATACAGAATCGTCTACTAAATCGAATAGAATTAGGTTTTTAGGTCATGTTTTCAGAACGTGGTGAGGTAGAAACGCAAAAACCATCATGGACTGGGAACCCATAAAGACGAGGTCATAAGGTAAAGAAAGCGGTAGATGGAATGTGTTGAGAAAGATTTTAGATCATAGGTATTAGGAGATGGAGGGGAGTGCCGGAAGTAGAAGGTAATGATGCGGAATTGTTGTCAAACCAAAGCCCACAGTGGACTGTAGCACCAGAGGAAGGTTAATATTAATCGTGCTTTAGCATAGAGTAAATCTTCTGCGTATTACATAGCTCAGCGTGTGGTAACAGGTGGTTTCCTTTCAAGTGTCGCGGTATTATACACCGTGTTCGGTAACCTTTCGCAGGATAATCATAAACTGTAGGATTCACATAAATATTACTGTGCAGTCTGTGTAAATTATACTTATCGCTGTTTAGCATTTTCCTGTTGTACACGTGTTTGTACAAGTGCGTATGTATCGATATATTCGATCAATGTGGATGATGATAAATACTGTAAGTATGCCTAACTCTGTATTGTTTTACAGATAGTTAAGTCTACAGGGTAGATTGTCCGTCGGTCGTCAGTCAAAAATGAATCGTAACAATTGCAAGAAACATGAAGTAGCTGATCCTTTAAGTAGCATGATATCATTCAGTCGCTGACCCCTGACGCTATAAAAACAGTTTCTCTCCCCTTCCGGGGGTCGTTACTTGGCAAAGCGTGGCGTTCGCGTTCGCGTAAAAAATTTATTTTGAACACAGTCTGTTTTATTGTGTATTACTGGCAGCTTAGTTTGTTGACTTTAAAAGCATCAACAGCGTTCTGCCTCGCCAAATAGTCCGTTACTTTACTAGTAAGCTCCCTCCGCTATATAAGTCGCTCACTGTTTTGAAGAAATACAATTATTGTTCGATAAAATCAAATGAATAAATTTTAATTTATTAAGTTGTTAGTAAATTTCTTGATACGTATGATTTTATAATTAGGCGAGAAACATGAGGAGGAGGTGACCATACTTTATGTCTCATATTTTTTGTTTGTTTGTTTAATTTTTATAGTTTTTATGTGCTTTCATACACGCGTACATACAAAAATGAAGAGATGACAAATATCATGTGTAGCATCAAAGTTAATTGTTCTGTATACAAACGCTATTGAGAGGGGCTGCTGTCGTCTTTTCTCCAACCTCCTAAGATTAAGCAGTTCTCATCGACTTAATCCGTCAGAGTCGGTCACAGTTGTAAAGCTTTAATAACATTTTCTAAAGCTTCTTGTCCCACGACAACGCGATGTAACTGCACTTGGTGCCAGATATTAATTTTGTCAAATTAGTAAAGACACGAGTTCGTATTTTGAATAGCATTTTTCATGATTTGATGTCTCATATATACTTTGAATTTATTTCAAAACTGTGTCTTCCATTTTTGGCCTGCATCGGTGTCTCTAAAGTTAACACATTTTCAAATTAAACACTACGTTAGGACCTGGGTTAAAATTCCTTTAGTCTGATAACTGATATGAGTTTTATAATAAAAAAATGTTATCCCTTTCTCCGGTCCTGGTGACCGAAAACTTGGAATTCCCAAAACTGAATACTATACTAAAATTCTCGTTAATTTGTTACCCGGCTTAAATTTTACAAACTTTTGATCAACTTTTTTGGTCCCTGATGCTCAAAATTTTGAAATCGCCAGAACTGAACATTCAATTAAATTTGTCTTTAATTTAGGACCCAAAATAGACGTTTGCTATTTTTTTGACAAGTTGAACCCTTACATTTTTCCCTCCCGTCTCCCCTGTTTTTGTGGGACAGTCTTAAAAACGATAGAGGTCTGTTGGGTAAACGTGTGGACGTAAATTCTAAATTTTACGAAAATCGGTTGATGCGTGCACAAGGTGTTGTGAGAAATCTCTCAAACAAGGAAATGAACTCGCTTCCCTCGTTCAGTAAGTTGAAATTTAACTTAAACTTTTAGCTTGAAGCTACAGCTTTAAATGGAGTGGTAGAATGTGCAGAGTTTTTCTATAGTTTTAGGATATTTTAGGGAGTAAGTTTTAGAATGTTTTACAAACCAAATTTTACAGTTTCAGTGGAATTTTTATGTATTTACCTTTTTTTTTAATTTTGAAAACGATCCTCAATAATCTTAGGGGTTTCCCAGCCAGGTATAATACAAGCATCTGCGGAATACATGAGTATAACAGTGTATGAAAGTTTAAATTTCATACTAAAAAAACCCTGCGATTAGAAATCTCCGTTTGTCCCGTTCTTCTCCGTATTCAGCCCTTAACACAAACTTCATCGTTTGTTGCATATTATGGTCCCATATAGCCTAGTTGGAGTTAAAGTGTATCCTCTTCTATTCCTTTCTGCAGCATCCCCGATTCTGAACTGCCGTAGATATTCTTCCAGCCCCCATTTATCTTACGTGGCCGTACCGTCGTAATTTCCGGTGTTCAAAAACGGAATTCCAGAATTTAATTTATATAAAAATTTTTTATTGTTTAATTCAGTGTTAGTACTCAGAAGGGATTGAAAATATTAATTTATTTTGTAATATAAATTAATTTTAGAATTTTAAAATATAACTTTAGAATTTGAAGCGTAACTTTAAAGTTTTCTATATATTTATTATTTCAAGTTAAATATTCTAATAAAAAGCTAATTGTACTAAGCATCGTTAAATTTTACTACTTATATTCTCCACATGTTGACGAACGTCGTGTGCTTGAGTGAATGTATACGAACACGCCAATAAAACGTCTGCTAAATTATAAATTCACGTTTAAGTAGTAGATTTTTTTTGTAATACGCATTAATGCGTATTATTTCACAGTGGCGTGTTAATAAATGTGGAGACCATATTCTAGTAAACATACGATTAGGCTTGTCCGTGGACGTAGTACATGCTGTGCCATATAACTTCTTTGATGGTAACTCTTCCATCTAGACAAAGGATGGGGGGGGAGTCAAAACCCCCTGAAATTTCCAATTCAACCGTAATATTCTGTCCTTTAAGATAGGTCTGAAGATTGTTAATAGTAAGCAATAACTGTTGAAATTGCTTTATCATCAGCCGGGCTGTTAGGCTGTGGTCCCAAGTTGTTGTTGTTATTGATAAACGTTTTGGCCCCACCATCGGAGGCCATCATTGGTGTCTAAGGTTGCCACGGTGTCTGCCAATTCACATCAAAGGTAAGTAGAGTCTATACATTTTGCCTGAGAAGGCCCACTTATACAATTTTTTGCACCAACACAATCTTAGCTGGGAAGCAGCATCAACCGTGCCGATCTTAGACACTGATGGTGCCCTCAGATGGTGGGGCCGAAGCGTTTGTCAACAGCTGTGGATCACGGCCTAACAACCCGGCTGATAACAGCGATTTCAACAATGTTGAAGCCAGTCGTGAAACCTTAAGAACTTGCATAGAAAGCAATAATAATTAATTTTTTGTATCTACAGAAATGTTACTTACTCCTTGTACTTTTTGTTGAATACCCTATAATCGAAATTCTCCATACGTCCATGGACGATAAGAAGGTACCAGCAAGCCTTGCCCTAGGACTACTTTGCTAAACTGAAAATCTTCCATTGTCAAACTGTAGGTAGACTTAACCGTAAAAACATACTTAATATGCTAAATATATTTATAAGGTGAGCATAATACATAAATACGTGCAGTACCTCTTAAGTGGTAAAAATGTTTCCATTAAGTTAGAATGTAAATTTTTTACATTCAACATTTTTGTTATTTAGGTCCTATATTATGTAATCGCGCGGTTCTTTGGTTGGGTGCTTCTGAAGCTACGAAACATGCTTGGCTCACAGGCTGTCGAGAGAGACGTTAATCAGTTTCTTCTGGCGTTTTTGACAGATGAATTCGTTTTAACGCACATGTATTAGGTGTACTGCGTAATAAATTATACTTACGGTTTGTAGCCATAGTTAAAAACTAACAGTAAAATGAAAAAATCAATTGCACTGTATTAAACTGCAAGTAACAAGAGTTCCAAAATAAAACACAAGTATGAAAGTGACACCATCAGTTACCAACTGTTACTATGAAATGAAAATTAAAACTTCAATGAAAAAAAACATACATTTATTCTTCTTCTTTCGATTTTGGGCGTCTAAGAACGCGTAAAATAACGCGCTGAATTCTTTCCAATTTGTGCTTTCCGCTTCTTTTCTTGCTTTCAATAAGTATAGGCTATAATATGTTTATACAAATAACATTTAATTATCCTACTTGAGGTATCCCCATTAAATTGTATTCAAATTGAAAGTTTCAAAATATTTTTGAATTTAACCGGTGTTAAAGAATTTGGATATCAATAGAATTGCTAACCAAGAAACGAAAAGATTTAAGTTAATTAATCGGTTGCACAATAATGATAGCGAAATAGAATACCTATATCGTATTTCTAAGGAATACGTATTAAAAATTTCAAATGAATATGTTTACTAGTTGAAGTGTGAAAGCATTTCAAACAAACAAACGAATCAAACATCGACTTATTTTTAGATAGGCCTATATTAGTGTGGCTTTATATATATATATATATATATATATATATATATATATATATACTAGCTGAAGTACCCGTTCTACGCCCGGGTGTACAGTTGGGCATACTTTGGTGATTCACCTTGATTTGGGTGTAATGCAGATGTAGCGTGATAAATTTGGCCATGGATTCTGTAACAAAAAGGACCTGAACGTCTGGTCACTCATTGGTCAACTTGTGCTCCCATTGAGGCAAAGGCCATTGCACTGTTGTAGGATCTTATGTTTTCCATGAATTTTTTTGAATTTGGATCACATCCATTCATGTAATTTTAAATGAAGGGATGCATTCGTATTTCTTCTAATGCAGTTGTCCCTTTATGGCAGCAATTTGACATTAATTCATTTTTTAAATGCTTGACATTGCAAAATGGACATTTAGCGTCCATTGGGCCAAGATAAATTTCTTCAATTTCGTCTTCATAGAAGTTTTCGGGAAGCAAAGCGGTGTTGCGGGATCGGACATATGTACTCAGACGTCCTCTTTGATGTTGGCATGCAACCCTTTGTCTTTCAGCGTTTGCCTCGCGCTCTTGTTGAAGTTGATTTTGTGGCATGTTTTCTCTGCGTTGCCGTTGACTTACAGCATTAGCTTCACATTCTGCTTGAAGCTGCTCTTCTGACATGGCCGCTCTACGGCGTCTTTGAGCTTCAGCATTACATGCTTTTTTTGCTGCAATTTCTTCAGCAGTTGGTGGTTGCTGGCGTTTAGGAGGCATAGTTGATCGTTTTTATGCTCAATACCACTGTCTTTATGCTCAAAGGCTTTATTCTGTGCCCAATGGCAGGATCTTATGGCTCAAGGCTTCCAGCTTGAACCGGAGGCTGAGATTCGCCGTGCGCCACCTACACACAGAAAGTGAAATCAGAGATCTGCCTCGCCTCTCGCCATGACTCCACGGGGCATACTGCCGTCGCCCCCCTCCAGCGCGCCCCACCACCTCCTTACTCCCTCATCCCCCTCACTCACCCCTTCCTGGAACTCCCTATACCGATGACTGACACACTACCTACCGCGTTATAGATATTTCATTACTTATTCATTGGATCATCAGAAATACGTATAAACATAAATTTTACAATTAAAACATATACAGAAATATAGGACAATTACAAAATATATAGACGTATCTGTATACACAATTACAAAACATATCAATACAATCGCATAGTAAAAACATTAAAAACTATAGGAACGGATAAAGGTATACATTCGATGCCGGTAAATATCATTTGTTTATTTACTTGTTACTATGGTAGCATACCGATGACTGACACACTACCTACCGCGTTATATTATAGATTTTATGATATTTGTTAAATCTCCATCCTGTTATTTAATCATATTTTACACACACACACACACACACACACACACACACACACACACACACACACACAGCGAATTCTATGTGTAACTGTTTATATATTTACGAGGAAACAACTTGTCATAAAGACGCAGTGATTTAATTATAACGTTTGTGTTCTTCGGTTTTCGGTTTCGTGTTTTATATATTTAAGAAAACGTGTATGTGGGTAGATTAGGAGTACAAGGATAGACTTTCGGCAAACAAGCCTTTTGGAAATCGTATTTTCTGAATATTACAGATTGAACGGAGACGTTCAGGCCGGCGTTGTTCGACACTGGAAAAATCCAGAGGCAAACGTCCGTCGCGATGGCGCCGCCGCGTTGAATGAATGATGGCGTATACATTGGGCAATTAAACATTACGCTAGTAAAGGCTCAAAAAACTACAAACGTTCACAACACATTACTACGGGCGCGCCCCTATAGCAATACATCTACTTCATTATTTACGTAAATTGTACATAATTTTAATATATAGTGACTGAAATTTAGTGCAAAAGTAGTAAATATTTATTATGATCTGCAAGTTTTTAGTAGTTAATTCAGATAATAATAATAGATAGGCCTACTGTAGTCACACACACACACACACACACACACACACACACACACACATATATTTATTGTTTTAACATTGAAAATGTTTATAAGGACGTGTCGCACATTTTAAAACGACCGCTGGTGCGTGATCGAAAATGGGAACCGGTGAGTTTACATAGAAACTACTTCTTTGTTGTCAATAACGTAGTGCACATATAAAACTTCGCTTATGAACGCGACTACATTTAACTTATAATCTGTACATTGTTAAATGAAGAATGAATTCATTGATTGGTGAATGAACATAAATATATATATATATATTTTTTTTTAGATTTATTGAAGCATTTTCAATGCCCTTCTCTGTGCATTGCATTTGTGCAATGCCTGTCAATTTTTTTATAAATATTAAATTAACGGAATCTAATTGCAATTTTAAATTGAATTTATGAAAATGTGTCGGAAATAAGGTCCTAGTCCATTAAGATAATTTATTATTAAAATTTAACTTATGGAACTTTCTTTATGAAGATACTTCTTAAATAAGTTAATACAATAAAACGTGTGATTTTTTTGTTTTTCACTAAATTTATTACCTCAAATTATGTGATGTTAAAAGTTTAGACTTTAAATAAGATTAACTCATATAGAGTTTTTACAAATTGTATTTAAATATATTCAAAATATTCTTTCATATAATGTTAATGAAGTGTAATCATTTATTTCGTTTCCCCCGTGTCAGTTGGGAAAGGTGATGCCTCGCCAGAAGATCTTAACACAGCGTCTCCCGTCTAGCAGGTACTCTAGACTAGTAGCTTACTGTACTCTTTATTCCATTTTCTGCTTACGGTCAATACAGGGAGCGACGATCGCTTAAAATCTGGTTCGATTGCGCCCTCGTACACTACACCCCTTATAGCTGGGTAATTTGACGCGTTGACGGTGTCTAGTTTGCAACTGATTAGGAATCAGGTGTCTGATTAGGAATTTCCGTTACGGAAATTAAGTAATTTCGGGTGTGTATACTTCTAGTGTCGTCATAAGTGCATTGCAGTAATGCGCTATTCTGTAGTACTATTGGTGTATAGATGGCTCATTAAAGTTGAACCTTCATTTTCATAAACTCATATTTACGCATTAATCACGTGCTGTAAATGTCCAGCTTCCGTTTTCGATCAGTTTAAATTAATTGTCCATAATGCTTTTAACCACTTTGCACACTAATGTAACTGAAGAGTGTGTAAATGAATGGATGTAATGTGATTACTGTTGACATATGTTCTTGTAACGATACGCTTCCACACTGTCACTGACAATATAGGCCTACGCTGTACATTACTGTAGTAAATGTCTTAACCCTACATTAAATCTAAGTTCTTAAATGTACTAACATTATGTTCTTACTAAATCCGTATCTTCGTCATGGATAAATTTATTTTGACCCATAAGAATAAGGTCTCTTTTGTAAAAATATGGGTGTCACATTGCAATATGTATATATATAATCTGTTTATTTCTTTAAAATTATAATTATAAAAGTATATTATTTATAGTATCAATAAACAAATAATATTTAAGGAAAACTTATATAACATCATATTTGGCAGAATTTATAGTTTGAAAATAGTGTGTTGTGCATTTATTAATGACGCATTTTATTCTTTATTGTAGTCAATGTTACTGTGGGACATTTCATATAGTATGTTAACTACATACCTTCCAAGAGGAGGGTGTAACTATATCAAAGCAAAATATTATTTTCCCACAGCGGAATCGAACACAAACAACATGATGTTATGAACATCCTACTATCCTACTACAAACAACAACACATCCTACTATCTCCCAAAGCACGGTCACCCGAAACCGTATAAATAATAATTTGTACTTCTCTTTACACATAATAATCGAACATTCGAAAATAACAGTCAGAAATATATCATGAAATTACATTTACTTCGAGCGTTTTCAAATCCCACAGATCTCACAAAAGAACGTGGTAGTCTTCTGAAATCGATATGCATTACTAAGTGAATTTATGGTTTTTAATTGTAGTACCGAAAGCTGTGTCCTCGTTTTTTTGTCGGTTTGAAACCGTGAAATAATTTGTTGGGTTGCAGATATAACGTACTATATTGAAATTCGTTTTCTTCTGTGTAGTGACAGAGCAGCAAGTGACATATCTGAGCTGCGTATTGACACATCTGAAAGTTTTACTCAGTGCGTTTGCTCGCAATTTAAACGTCACGGGGATTTTGTCTGACGAGTAATCCTTACTTCACGTTAATTTCACCTATTCGTCGGATTCATAGTGGCGTTGTGATCTGTATTTTTTAATTTACGGAACTTCTGCCTGATTACGACTTTAAAATTCGTATATATTCGTTAAACCATATTCATATAGCTTGAAACGACGTAATTAGTGTACGTTTATTCCCAAGTAGTTGACGTAGATCCTGTGTGTTGTGCAATCTGTCCCATATACTTGGATAAATTGCTGTGTGGCAAGCTACCGTAACTAGCAGCTCATTTATTAACCACGTGATATCAGACTTGTTGGCCGCCTTGGCATAACAAGTACAAGTTGCTTCGCAAAGATTAAACTCAAGGAAGACGGTTTCGCTTAAACAAGATCAGTAGTCATACATTTGGTTCAAAGTGTGTGCAGATGTTTTATTGCAGTTATGAACGTTGAGGTCCCGGCTTCCAGCTTACTCGATTCCTATCTCTTGTTACTTAAATTCTGTTGGGATGTTAAGTCATTGAGACAAATATTCTTGTGTCGATATGCTTTATGTACTGTTTTGTAATACTATATATAGTATGTCTGAAGAGAAGACCGCCAGACACTGAATGTTCAACATCACATGCGTATAATGCCTATTTTTTCCAACTAAGAAAGGTAAGGATGTTAGCGGAATTTTTGATTTTAAACGATTTAGTTGTTACAAATAAAGTTGCTATGAGTACGAAATTATTACTTTCTAAAACTTGCATGTAATTACAAGTGTCGCCGTATTCTACTTATGAAGTAGGCAGTGGCGGCGATAAGGCCCCGACCCTCATGGGGGGCCCCAGTTGGCCCAGTCATGGGACCTAACTTGTAACATGAAAAATAAGCGTAAACGAGTTGTAAAACGCTTCTTTGTTGAATTATCAGTTGACCATAGAATTGACGACCCAGTGAAATCATTTGAAGTAAACGTTTTCAATGCAACACTAGATATTGTAATAGCTCAGCTACAAATGACATTCGAAGGATTGCGTTGCATTGATGATAGGTTTTCATTCCTGACGCATCAGAATTTAGTAAACTTCTCACAAGAGACAATAGTGGAGAAAAATAAGGCTCTGGTAAATGTGTATCCTGGTGACCTTTCCACATCACTGCCTGACCAAGTAATATCCTTCAAAGCTCTGATGACCAAAGAAATTGTACACAAGAAAAGAATTCGAGAAATGATGAATTTACTGGTTGAACAGCTGCCTTATGAGTTGCCTCCCAGACTTAACTACAGCTTTGCAGCTTTATTTAACCATACCTGTCACAACAGCTACAGCGGAAAGAAGCTTTTCAAAACTTAAATTAATTAAATTAAGTCATACTTAAGAAGTACCATGGCCAAACTCGGTTGAGTGACTTGGCACTGTTAAGCATTGAGCATGAAGAGACACAGAAAACTAATATCAACGAAGTGGTTGAAAAGTTCTTAGCTATTAAAAAAAGAAGACTAGGCTTAGGAAAACAGTGAACTTTGGTTGATCCTCATCTGTAAATATTGTACATTACTTGAGTTCGAGTGTTATTGAATTGGATTAGACTTAAGGAGAACGTGTATAGAGTATATTCAAGAATTTTACAAATTCAGTTACAAACTAATTTAAATGTTTGAAAAAAGCTAGAATGTTACTTTGATATTCGTTTTTAAATAATAAATTTTTAACACTCTGTGTGCGGTACTGTTTCATAGTCTGAATTTAGATCTTTGACGTAAAAATAAATCATTCTTTTTATTTTGTTTTTTTTTATAGTTTGTATAGAACTTTGTCTATTTAGCAATAATGAATTTTAAGAGTTTGTACACGTGTAAAACATCCTTTGCAAATTGCAAACGCTTTGTGATAGACGAGAAAGTATTCACAAACTATTGTTGTGAAACACACGTAAATAGAAACTCATTTGAGTGTTTTCCCCTATTACGTATACAAAATTTAACCATTTTTATAGGGCCCCCTAATTAGTTTCGCGGGGGGGCCCCCGTTTCGTTAGCGCCGCCACTGGAAGTAGGCCTTACCCTGTGAGGTATGAATAATGTAAAGGTTAATAAGTAAACTTGCTAATACGCTAGGACACTGCATTCGTAAAAACTGAAAAAATGTTATTTCCTTATATTATGAAAAATAAATGAATGTTTATAAAATTAATCTATTAATATTATAGATTAATTAATAAACTAATTAATAAATTAATTATTATTTCATTAGAGTCTAATTCGTTACCTTTTCTCCATTTGCAGACGGGTGTTTATGGTCTGCCTGTGAAAATCGTTTCCTGTGTACTTCGTTGCGTAAATTGTCGGTTGTAAAGAGTTAAAAATAAGTTAGAATTGTGCGCTGTTTAGCCGTCCCTAGCGGTTGCGAGAATGACTACAGGATTCTGTTGTTGGGCCAGAAAACAAACCGCTGTAGTTTAGATAAAACCGAATACTACTGAGAAAAGCAAGACAAACTCTAGATGAAATTGAAAATGATAACAAAAACCATTTGTAATATAACGTAGGTCAGCAATGACGCTCTATAATGAAACAGGTATTTTATGTATCGGTGTGAATGTCATTCTTTGAAAAGACATTAAACTATTCTAATTAATTTGTTGTAACGATATATTTATTTAAGGGTACAGACACGAGTGAACTGTGAAACTTGATGTGAATAATTCAATGTGTTAGGAGCAAATGACGTTTACCGAAAATACTCGGTAAGTGAGAAATTTAACGTGACCTGGACTTCAATTCGAGTATAAGTTTTTTTCTAACAATACATTTTCGTGTGACATCTAGTTTTGTTTATGCGGCGTAGGTAATTGGATTTCTGCTGAAACTCAATGTCGCGGTTTTACTGATCACGAGTTTTCAGTTGGTAGGTAAACTGTAGTTAATAAGTACTAATAGTCATTTCCGATAACGTTTAATGAGACGTTAATGAGCCGTTTTGGTTGTGAACGTCTTTCCTTCGGTAAAAACAGATAAACAGCTTAAGAAACCGTACTTCCTTAACAATCTGTGCTGATTGAGTCCAAAAACAAAATTTGTTTAATGCCTGTCATTGCGTTAATCTTATTGTAATGCCGTGGGCCTCAAATAATCAGATAACATAAAATAACCAGTAAGCTCCTGAGCTATTGTGGACGAAATGCATGTATTATTAGATAAATATCAATATTAGAAAATTTACGAAAACACCGATTACTTAAACGTTCGGAACTACTGCATTTGTGTTTTAATGAAATTTGTAACCGTAATACCTAAATTAAAAATAATATAGTTCTGGCTTTCCGTAGACATCTGTAGGCCTATATCTAATACTTTTCGCAAATATACATAACTGATAAGAATATGTAAAGTTTTTTACATATAACCTTTCGAAGGTAGTCCAAATTTTGCAAAGGATGAGAAATAATAATGTTGTCAAATTATTAAAGCTACCGAGTTTGTATTTTGAATGAAATTCCTCATACTTGATGCCTCAAATAGGATTTTACAAATTTTTCAAAATCCCACTTCCATTTTTGACCCGGGGTTCCCTAAAGTTATAAAATTGCCTACTAAACTCTATGTTCGGATTTGAGATAAAGTTCTCTGTAGTCCTATACCCGGCATAGATATTCGCACTTTTTTTAATTCTTGAGCCCTTTCGTGGGCGTAGGTATTGTGTTTTTCTGCCGGAAGGCGTTTTGGCAACGTTTTGCCAGATTCGCGATCTTGAAGCCTGGTATTCATATTGTTCTTAGCTGTTACTGATTTCAATGATTTACGAGGAACATTTAAAACGTAACGCGAAATTTTCCTTTTCCCTAATAGACCAGGTCACCATTGGCTGCTTTATTATAAATCATAACTTCACTGTGTAAGTTTTTTGGAAATATTGTTTCGTTATTACCAATTTGCTATTGTGGTTAGAAGTTAATTTAAAATATATCCTCCATTCTCCGACTGCAAGGAGGAGGAAATGTGAACAGTTAACAGTAATATGCTTTTATAATTTACAGGAGAGAACATGCAGAAATTAATTGTAGAATCCACCAGCAACATACAAGGTAGCAAAATCTACGAGTGGTTGATTAGGCCTACTTTCAAAGTGGTAGGGCGGGCTTCCACTTAAAAGAACAATAATAATGTCAGAGCGATTAAACAGTGTTCATAAAGATGAAACAGTAATTATAGTGAAAACTGCTATGAGCTACTGTTATTACTGAGGCTAAAAATCAAGCCAAGGAACATGATAAACTTTCAAAAGGAGTGAGTTTGCTTCGTGACAGTGCTTGGCCTCATAAACCTAACAAAACAACCCTTTCTTTTCAAGATCTTCAATTTGATTCACCGCCATATAATCCTAACCTAGTTCAATGTGGTTTTCAACTTTCTGGTTCTCATTGAAAGAAGATGTGTGAGAGATAGAGATAAAGAGGTGATAGAAACGATGCGAAATTGGCTGCACATGACCCTGAAAAGTTTCTCCAGGAAGCTCGTTAAGAGACAGAAAAGTGCATAGAAGCCCTAGTAAGAGACTGAAAGAAACTAAAACAAGTTTCATTCATGTAAATGCAAATAAAAGTAATGATTTAAAAAAAAATGTCTTTCCAGTTTGACTTGGCCTCTTATTTCGTTGTTCCGTGGCTGTACCGATTGTGGACCAAATATGTCCGCTCTAGATGGCCGAGTCTGAACTTCTTAACCTAAAATTTTATCAAATAAAAAAATCCTTTCTCTAGCTTAGTCTAGCCAATTAGTTTTTGGAGAATATGATTAATTTTTTTTTCCTCGGTATACGCCAAGGGGATTTTCCACTATCAGCTGGGGGTAAAACTGACCTATGTTGGTACGTAAAACATACTGGCAAGAATTTGTTTTTGTGGTTGTCTAATAAAACATTACTGAGGAGGTGGAATGGCGTGTGGTTTTATGTACACACGCGCGCGCGTACGATGTACATATACATATATACTCGTGCGCGCTTGTAGGCTATACATGTGTGCAAATATATTTGCTACAAGTACGGTAAAGCGTTCCCTCCGTTAACAATACGGCTTATCTGTTTGACTTGTCATTAAGTCGCTACTCGGCAAACAAAAGGAGATTAACTGCTTCAACTCGCTAACTGTTGCCGACTCTCTTCGCTTTGTCACGTCAGTCCGCGTTAATAACAATTACCGGTATTTGACGGATAATTACTGTTATGAACATCTCTTCAACAACACGTTCGCAGTACACCTTGTGAAAAACTGTAGCCGACTCTCTTTGCCGTTATCCCTGTTAATAATAGTCGTCGGCGGATTTTACGACTAATTACTGTTGTGAACATCTCTTGGACAACAGATTCACAGTACTGTGATTATGTAGCCGTCATTACGGCAGTAGCGATGTACTCGTTTATTATTCCCATAGACTCCTAATATGTTTCTAATGAGTGTGTCAGAGACAAGAAGAACTTTACAAAATTGTAAAATTGGAAATTACACCAATGAAGGGGTAAAAGTCATCACAAATTTGTAACAGTTCTGAATAGTGCAAAATTAACAAGAAAGAACGGACAGAAGTGCAAAATCTGAATACATATCACAAGAACTCAACAAGATTCCTATAGCCGGGACCGAGTATGCCATGTAATATGAATATCTTAAAGTTCAAAATACACTTCTGAATGATAGTAGTCAAGCTTTAAACTTCAGGAAAATAATAATGTATGGAGCATAGCTTGGATGGTTTCAGCAGCATATATTTCTGTTATAAAAATTTCAGATACGAAGAAAACTTATGCCCTTGTAAAAGAATGAGAAAAATTGTAAGGTGAGACTAACTGTTAGAGAGGTGCCATAATCAAAGGAGAAGATAGTAGTATGATTTAAAAAATCTCGAAGAATTGGTTGGTTAGACGTTGTAGAGGATGGATGTGAAACAGATAACCAAAGAGAATAATATTGCATGGAGAAATGGTAGGAGAGACCGAAAAGAGATAAGTCGATCATAAAAGAAGCGAATGTGATTAAGAATGGAGGAAGAGTTGTAATAGCAAGAGAAAAGCTGTAGCGCTTTGCGCGGGTATGAGAGGGGGAGGGAGAAAGATTTCCGTACGATGATTGTGCTGCAAGTGCTAAGCGTACAAACACGGGAGTACATTAGTTTCTTAACAAATTTTGAGGTATAAATGTATAGTCTATGAAGGAAACGGCATGACCGTTAAAAATTACAGCTAAAAATGATGTCATTTTGAGTTGTTAAAACGAAAAGTAACATACATTACACAGTAATTAATGAACGATGTACAGTGTCAGCGAAACGTTGTTTAGTGTTTGTACGATCTGTTCCTCCTGTTCTAGCCGCCCCTGCCGGTAATCATTCTCGATATCTGTGCGACATTTCCGACCAACTTGCACCATTCTGTGATAGCCTGGCGTGAACATGCTGTGTCACCATACACTTCCCTCAACTTTTTTTCTTCAATTTATTGCAGATTTGTGATCTGTTCGACTAAGCGAACATTGAACAAATTGTCTGACAACACACATACAGGATTATGAAGAGCTGACCATTGACAGGTCCTCTTGTTTTTGTTAATAGATTAAAGAGATACACAAATTACAAGACTAACTGACAAAAACATGTAAACAAATGAACAAAAATCACTTCCACTTGCTGCTGGCATGATACAATAAGTTCAAAATGTTAAAAACTGGGCCCATAAGTTTAAATACTAGTTGACACTAACACTTAATGTTGACACGAATACAAAGCATACAGATATCACAGACATTACAGTACAGATAATACAGAGAATACATTATTAGTTAAACGTGAATGGTAAGTCTAGCAGTTTGTGCCTTTTTAGTCTATAAATATCTTCACTATTATCTAACAAATTAATTGCCAGGTGGTTTGGATGCTTTTCTAATTTAGTGATGTGAGTCCTGCAGGGCCGCATGATTTCTTCTCTCACGGTTGGAACTTTGAGGTCGCGGGGTATAGAGTTGTTGGAGCCAAACCATGGAGCGTCGACTATTGATCTTAACGTTTTGGACTGAAATCGCTGGATAATCTCGATATTACTCGTACTAGCAGTACCCCAAAGTTGAATACCATAAGTCCATACCGGTTTAAGAACTGCTTTGTAAATTAACAGTTTGTTGACGAGACTTAACCGTGATTTTCTGCCTATCAGCCAGTAGATACTTCTGGCTTTGTGATTAAGTGAAATCTTCTTAGAAGTTATATGTTTTTTCCATGTTAGTCTCCTGTCCAGATGCATCCCAAGGTACTTAGCACTTTCAGCTTGCGGTATTGGTTGACTGTTAATTGTTACTGGAGGGCAGTTTGCCTTACGTGCGGTGCAGGTAACGTGTACTGACTTGGATGAATTGATTTTTATGCGCCATTTATCAAGCCATAACCGAACGCTGTTTAATTATTCTTGTAGCATAAGAGATGCTATTGAGGGGTCGGAGTGTGTCGCTAGGATTGCTGTGTCATCGGCGTAGGCAGCAACAGTGGTTTCACTTGCTGACGGTAAGTCGAGGTGAACAGGAGGTACCTATTACACCTGACCCCGCTGGTAATAGAGGAGAAGTAGCATCCTTATAAGAGGTTGTTTCCCGTCTCCCTACAAGCTTTTCTCAAGCGGTGTTATACCGAAATTCTTCGAAAAGAATTATAGTGGTATGATATATCACTATAATATTATATATCTGTACGTGTATAAGATAAGCAACATGTACAATCGTCGGAACAATAGGTAGACCGTCTGATAATGACAGACATTGTCGCGTGTGTTGATTTTTATTGGAACTCGTATTATTTTCCTTAGAAACTAGATCGGAATTTACATAGATAAAATACGATACCACCCCAATGAAAAAATAAGAAGCCAAAGACGGTGTGTTTATTACGTTTCTAAAGCTTACCCGTGAATATATTAACACTATTTGAAATGAAACTGCGCAAAAAAAAAAAAAAAAAAAAAAAAAAAAAAAAAGGAGCCAATATGTAACGCAAAATGTTCTAGTTTATTTGCTCATTAAAAATAACTAGTTTTTTTGTTTTTACTTATAGTCATGAATTTGTATTCTTTCGAAACTGTCAAAAAGCAACAGGACTTATAATAAATAACAAAATTGTGTACAAGATTATGAAAAACAACCAAATTTGATTAATTTTTCGACGTTTTGAACGTAATTTTCTCAGTCTCATAGCAAATTTTTATTTTTCATGGTGCGATCACAGTACTTTCGCTTTATGACACTGGAATACATTAATCAACGCGTGGTAACTTCACACCAAGTCAACTCTTGCGTTCTTGTACAGAAAAACATTAAACAATTATTATAAGTTGTAACTGTGGACACTAAAAATTGGCGTACTTATATTTACTGTAACTGACATCTAATTCTGTATTCTCTAAAAGCGAAAGACTAACTTAGTTAATGTTAACTAGTATTAGTTTTGATCATTGGATCTCCACAATACGAACCCGTTCATTTCAAGTTAACAGGATGCCGTTACTGTAACAAAATACCACAGTATCTACATTCTATCATTTAAAAACATTTTCTCGTGTAAAAACGTGTTTTCTGTTTTTACTCTTGCATCGTTGTTTTATTTGCTTTAACATTTACGAGTACAAATAAAAACGTAGGCCTGTTTATAACAAAAAAAAATAATAATAAAAGAGAATGTATTAATTGAAGCAGTTCCAGTAAAACGCTTACTGTAGGCGCAACCATCAGAACAATTCTCTTCGAATTTATCAACCATACTGTTAGAACTGTCTCACGGATCGTCGTATTCTACAGTGGAAACAAAATACAAACACAAATGAAGTCATTAATAACCCGCTTTAATTAGTCACAAATAACAACTTGAAATCAACAATTTACTCTCATATAATAATTCTAGTTAAATTTGTTCACACGCAATAATAATGTCAACTATTAGAGTTCCTCACTAAATATAACACAATATTCAACTTTCCACTAATCAGCAACAATCACTTGATCCGCACTCTACAAGTTCACCAGGTGTAACTAACTGACTAAGCCGGCCGCTGTTGTTTATATAGATCCCGCAGATGTTCCAGAATAATCCCAATTCTTTTGGCGGCGTGCCAGCATTATTTGCTTAGTTAAGAGTGCTCCGACAGTCTAGAAGCTACTTGCGTGCTCGGCCTCCACAGAGACACTGCACCTGCTCGGCTAGCCGAGAAACGTGTACAACTTACGTAACTGCACCTGCCCACTTTTCGAGAGCGTTACGTAATTCAAATTCAAAGTGACAGAGTTCAGTGAAGTGTCTTCGTGTTTCTGAATCCCGTAGTCTACGTTGATAACTCAGATTTTAAACATCTTTTTTGAGGAGCAGAACAGGGTTTTAGAGAGCGATCTAGATCAATCCATACCCTGCTTTCACATCCCGTTTTAATAAAGCTGAGCTGCTCATAGGATCAAGAAGTCGGATGCGCTTTTGAAAACCAGATGATTATCGCCACCGTAAAAAATATTAAATAAAACTGCCAGCTGTTATGTAGTTGTCATATGGATACTTTTATAAGTTTCAGGCTTTTACACATATTTCCTCATATTCGTATAACGCTCTGTTTTACTTCATCATCGTGGAGTCTGTCATTCCGAAATATCGGCCACCCGGGATAGTGTCTCATTCCTCGGCCCTGTGTCCTGTATCTCTTATCGGCGTGTTCTTAAGAAAACGCGAAACTATGTCGGTAAATATACCTACTCGAGATCTAGCGCTTGGCTGACTCGGTCAGTTGTGTGTTCGAATTGTCACCTTACCGTGCGATAAGTTTGTAAATTTTTGTAGCAGATTTGTTTAGAATCACGGCTAGAAAAACATAAAGAAAGTCATATATTATAATCCAGTCCAGGTAAATAATACTACGTTTGGCAAAACAACACTTAAATCATATGAACAGTAATACTTATCAGATTGAAGTAAACTTGTAGAATAATAATAGGAATTAAAAATAAACATAAAATTTAAGCACGAGTCTGCCATCAACGAAATCGTAAAAATTTGAAGCAAATGAAGGAAGAAACGGATGTGGGCGACATAACATAGGCCTACCGTCCTCCTCTGCTCTCTTAGTTATGCTTAATTTTATGAAATTGACTGATATAACTGAGCAAGCAGTAATGTCGGTAACTGAAAGTGATTGGGTAGGGTACTGCAAGAAAGCTGGGGAAAGGGACTACTACTGGGAAAGTGCTGGGATAGTGTCAGACGTTATTGACAAGATTATTGTCACATCAGATTCGGATGGTGATATCAGCAGTGATAGTGATGATAACACAGGCAGGAGTGACAGTAATTCTGATCGCAGTGGAAATGCTGACAGGAAAGAGAAACAGATAAGGAGTTAGCTCGCCCTCTTTAAAATGTAAGTCGTCTATTACATTTCGAAGTCTTAAGCTATGTGAAATTAAAATTATATTTTAATATTAATAATATTTTAGAAAACCAATTCTCGTACAATATGGAGTCACAGTTTTTTGGCTTAATGGTCAATGAGAGGAAAGTGAGCGTAGCGTGAGTTTTGATAATGTAATGTGAATCGGTATTTCTTAGTAAACGCTGATTGTTTAACACAATTGCGCGTCCGCGTGTCTACGCTCTCTGTCTTTTCGGATTCCTCTCAGAGACGTAGAGTTCAGTCTAAAGCAAAACGTAATTCGACAAGAGTTTTGTTTTTAATTTCAGTTTTAACTTTCTCAATTGCGACCCACATAAATAGCACATTAAAATTAGGTACTGAAATGCTTATAGTCAAAGCCTTACTTTTTTTATCGGCCATCTAAGGAGCACATGCCAAATTCAATTCTTTATTCTTTGTTGTTTTCTTCTTCTCCAATATCCTTTCATCTTTTCATTGTGTCTCTTCTTCCTGTCTTCAGTCCACTTTGAACCTGCGTTTTTCTCTTTCCTACCCTGGACTCCTTCCATTTTTAACACTTTTGCCAGAAAAACTTATCTTTCAATTGCTTCTTCTGCGTGTATATTATTTTTTTCTAAATTCTTTTGGACATCGTTAATCCAACTTGATGTTGACTTTTTCCCCCACAGATATTTGAAGATCTGCTTTGTTAACCTATTGTCGTCCATTCTACATAAATGTCCAAAATATAATAGTCTTCTTTTTCCCATTGTTTCTGTTATGTTTTCTATACTTTAATATATTTCATCATTACTTCTTAATTTCCAACCTTCTGAAGTTTCTCGTGGGCCTAATATTTTCCTAATAATTCGTCTTTCCTACCTTACTTTATTTATACAGTTTATTACTTTTTAGATTATAACGACTAATTAAATAACATTAATCGATTGGGTTGGCCGATATGTTTATTTAGGCATTTTACTTAAAACTTTACAAATTGCAGTCTCATTTTTCTAGACTCTCGTGAATTTCACCTCTCTTTGTTTCTACTTCAAAAATTGTTTGTAGTAGATTTTTTACTGATTGATGTTTCCTGATGTGTTATAAAATAAACGTCGTTTAATTTTCTCATTTCGTTTGGACGGTGCTCGTGAATGATTCCACTTCTTTTTCGTTCGTACGAGGAAGAAATAGTATGAAGGAAACACCGTTGTAAAACCTATTATTATTATTAACTACCATCAACCCCAAACCCACAAAAACGATTAAAAAGAAAGTATAACATACCAAAATCCTATAAAAATGTAATTATTTAGAAAACTAAAGTGCTGTATAGTATTATAAGAAGTGAACCGACTAAAGCTATTGTGTGATAAGAAAATAAACAAGTCTTAACAGTCCATGATTGCTAAAGGTCTGGTCTGAGATAATAAGACTCAAAATATCAGAACCACCTGTGAAAGTGAATTTGTGTAAGTGTTTTTTGGAAATGCAATAAACTTAAAGTTAGTGATACTATGACTTATCAATATGCTATATAACAACTTTAATATCCATTACGCTGTCGCTGCTGTAGAATGAAAGAACGTAATCGTGTACTTTTTTTTACAGAATTTTATTATAAAAACGCGTTTTTAGTGATAACCAGGTAGAATAGATTTCGCTAAAGGCAAATTTGTTTTTGTTGTCTCATTCTTCTGCTTTTACTTTACAGACCCTTCTTTTAATTTCATTTTGGATCTGCCACATACTCTATTCTATAAATCGTCGTTACTTAAAGGACCACGATATTATTATAGGAGATAAAGAATTTTTAACAATTTTAACGTCTCTTTCACTACACTCTGTCGCATTATACTCATGTAGGCCTATATTGTGAATTCAAAATGGACTTCTGTTCTGGAAAAGGAGCCTGATGTTTATTTTTCCAATTTTGCCAAACTAATTTCTTGCCGAATAAGCCTATACAAAAAATATACTGTTTAACACGTGTTTGCCTAAATCTAAGTACCTAATCTAAGTACTTCAAACTGATTATATAGGGGATACATTACCGTATCCTTCTGTTTTTGCAAAACGACAGTACGTTTGTTTCTAATTTCTGATGAATCTGGAATAGGTTACATGTCGTACAGGAAAGTAAGTAAAACTTCTAAATATCGATTTAAATAGAAACAAAAATAACAGACATTCGTTGCATTTTACTTGAAACGGGTGATTTACTCTTAACTTTCGTAAAGAAATTTCGATTTATGTTTATAAAAAGTTTGTACGTAGGCGCATGAGGTATAAACATTATAATCAAGATTTCAAAACGTTTCTAACATCCGCCAACCCGTTTTCGGATAAAAGGCTTTACAGGAAAGCTGTGAGGGCTACATTTCAAAGATCTGAAACGCGAGTGCAGGCTCTGAAGTGGTCAGAATGCTTGTTGTGTACGTACGCGCGCGCTTGTCCGTGAGAACAAAACGGACTCATTGCATATTCAGAACAGGTTGGCGCTAAGCACACCGTTTTGCAACACAATTATACCGCCTCACCTTAACAAACGCTCTGTTATATCCGTATAAATTATAACTTACTTTTAGTTTTTTTTTATTACCCCATAAAATCTCTACTCTCTTTCCGTTTCTCTGGTTTGTGTCGGTTTTTACACTTTCATATAAGTTCTGACGCTCGTCTGCTCTCTTCTTCGCAGTGTTTATCACCCGTCATCCGTTAGTTTTCGTTGTCACGCTCAGTATATGTCATTCAGGAGCTTCAATTTTCTCTCTCTCCTCATCTGTCCTCCCACTGTTTTTTCAAAAGCTGATGTGAGGAGTCCAGTTGCCCTCAGGATGTGTACAATCCGTGCTTGTATTAGTGTATTCCTTTATTTTACTTTCGTACGTTTACTTAGTTCGCTTATAATCGCTTTATGTTTTAGGGAGTAAGATTAATTTGGGGGGGGGTGAAACCACTGAAAGTAACGGCTATATCGAGATATAAAAATCATCTTTATTTTTTCGTGTATCGAAAGGTTGTTTTTCCGATTTTCCTTATAACCTCGCGCGCACGCGCGTGTGTGTAGGTTATTTTCATCCCGTGTTGACACGTTGCTGTACCCGTGTCGACCACTTTGTAATTTGTGTGTCCCCATAGTTGCCTGCAGAATCACACGGATTGTGTATAACTCGTGTACACGTTCACAGAGATTATTAATTTGCTGACTCGCAGCGTAAGTTGCAGTATTACGATGTTGAATATAATTGTTGTGTTAAATAATACGGCGAACGTTGAGCCGCAGCGTACAAAGTCAGCACACAGATGCTGTTGTGACACAATTTATGTGCTACGGTTGACAATTGTGTAGCGTATACTGAACGAGGTTAGCACGTCGTATACCATTCGCTGTCTAGCGTCTAAAATTTTTATTTCAAATTGTAGTTCCATTTCAAGGACGTGACTGCATGTTGTAACATTACATTTGGAACAACTTGATATCGTACCAGATTTAATGAAGACTATGGATAAGAAACTAAACAAGAAGAAAAATATCTTTCAAGATGATAGTGAAGAGGAACGAATAACTATTTTAGACTGACTTGTAATACAACTGACCGTACCCAAATTAATGATTAGGCAAAGTGATGCAAAAATATCCCGATTATGACATGAACTTCAAATAATGACAAAATAATACTTATAAAGACAGACAGCTTATGTACCAATACTATAAGGAAACTAATGGTTTCATTAAATGTATCAAAATATAAAGATAATTAAAATACAAATTGAGGGATAATAGGCCCAAACATACAATACAATGTAAAAAGAAATATTAGTAAGTTATTAATTTGAATGATATAATGAAATAATATAACCAAACCATTATTATAGATACATGAAACATGCGACTAGTTGTAAAGAATAGTGGACATAATATTGTCAAGAGAATAATAAATAATAACCTATTCACATTATTATATGAACAAGGAGAAATCGATTTCAAATAATTAGTTAAATAACATAGCAAAATGGATTGAGGAGAGATGTTATTATATGTTAAACAGTTGTTAGGGTTTAATGAAAGTTAACTTATTTATTCAATGTTCATTAGAGTCATAGCCATGTGGGCATGACATTAAATTGATATGATTGTATATTGTTTTGTTATTGTTAATGTAATAATGTTATTAGAATGCAAGGAAGATGTTAAAACCATGTGATTAACCAGAAGGTCTTAAAACAATGGGCCAAATGGAATGTGTAAGACTAGAACATGGTACCATACACACAAAGAAATAGGCCAATACTGATCTAGTATGGTTGACCAACGATTATATAATTATGAAAAAAAGAAAGGAGTTAATGTTATTAGATGATAAGGAGTTTTTGTGTTTTATGGAATTTAATTTATTTGTTTAATGTGTACCAGAATCTCAGCCATGAAGGCATAATATTTAAATCAATCTGTTTGTAATTTTGTTAAAGTGTTCACGTTATGAGAGGATGATGAGTATTTTTAAATCTCATGGGTTAACATCCAATATAATGACTATAATTAAATATAGGTGTTCAAGCCAACAGGCTAAATAATAAAACAATATGTAACATGGTGTTGAAAGAATCACCATGACATAGGCCAATGTTAAAATAAATAAACTATCATCAGAATAGCCAGTAAAGTAACAAACCATTATAAATTAATAAGAAACAGTAAAACTAACAAAACAGACAGTAGTTCTATAAGGGTAATCACATTTTTTGAACAAATAAATGGATTAGCAAATGTTTTGTGGATGGCAAACTGTATGAAGCCATGTAAAACCAACTTTTGTAAATTTTAGGAAATACTGTTAGAATTTTGTAAAACCAACGTTGAAGGATGAATAGATTGATAGTTAATGGTATACGCAACAAATCTAGAATCAAAATAATCCGTTTTAAGTTATTTAAGAAAAATTCAAATAGCAAAAATGTAACATCTGTATTTCTTAAGTAAAAGTAGGCATGTTTAGTGTGTCTATATGTCACAAATGTAAAGACCAAAATAATGATGCTAGTAGTTTGAAATTCCCAATCAGTACAGAAAAGTTATACTAATTTGAAAGTTTTGACCAAATTCAGACATTGAAATAATGAATTTGTATGACAATGTATATCTGAATCAACCAACCAGATTTCAAGTTTTACCTTAGCAACCAAAAATTTCAGATAAATAAAATAGGACTTCTTTAACAACGGTCATGGAATACAGACGCGTTAGTAAAACGTCTTGTATAATTATACTTTAAACTGTGAAAACACGTACCTGACTTGGTAAAACAAATCGATGTACATAAGACGAAATATTATAATCAAGAGAGGAACATCCTGCATTTAATATAGAAGAATTGAGATCCAGGGAGAAGAACCGAAGAAGACGTGGACCCTATCTTCGTCCTAGAATCATTTAAAGAAGAGGATCTGGTGAATTTGAACAATTTATTATCTTATGTGTCAAAACCAACATTTGTGTACACGACTTTCTAGGAATTAAACAAAATAAAACTACAGACACTATATCACACCAACACTAAAGAACACTCACAAATAACACGAATTGAGCTTTACACCTTTTTGAACACCATAAGAACCTTTAATGATAACTAATAAGCACATAAACTGGTCATAACCTCTAATAACAAGCCACCAATACACGACTGACAAGTCGCACTTTACACACCAAAACCTGGTAATATCCTTGTACTGTGAAATTTGTATTTTGATTTAAAGAAGAGTATTATTTGTTTAAACGTAATCCCCGAACCAGATACGCCCTGAGATAATTTATTTTAATAGAAATAATAAACTTCGTCATTATTTTGGCCTGGCTGACTACTGAATAATATTTACAACTACTGTACCAACTGATAAAGAAGACGCATAATTTTGCCACATTTGTAATTACCATAAAAAGAAAACGAGAAATAATTAACCAATGCTTCACTGAATAAATGGTTTCTATAAAGATATATGTTTGGTGTTATATTTGCGTCATTATTATTGCTGTTTCATTTAAAAAATAAGTTAACATAGCCCAGCGGACGGAACAACGGTTGGCAACTGTGGGTGACGTCATTGGAACTGCACGTATAGTGGGAGCGAGCGGCAGAATACAAAATAATTCGCCGTTCAACATATCATATTAATGGTTACAGATTGACAACAACAACGGTGTGGTTGAATAATTTTAATACATATATATTGAATTTGTTAAAATTTGACGCATGCTACGTGGAGCATAAGAACTCGTATCTCAACACAAATTGTTATATTGTTTACTCGCGAGACCTCATCTCAGTTATTTATTACTGTTACAAATTGACGACTCCAGTGTGAGGCGAAAGTAGTAGTCTCATTTTTATATTTTGTGTTGGTACAAAATTGACGCTTCCAACGTGCGGCATATATAATTTACGTTCCCTCATCTCGTAACATTTAAGATTGCTACAATATAAATATTTAACAAGGAAATAATGACGACGAAAAAACGTAAATTGATGTAGAAACGTAATGCGATTATTGAAATCTCTTTTGTGACATAGAGCAATATGAAACTATCGTCCTGTATGTATTTATGTATGAAGTATTTGAAAAAAAAAGAATTAAGCTTATGACAAGACGAGTATGGTCACGAATTAATTTTGCGTAGAAATCGAGAGAACTCTGTTAACGTAGTCTGGACATATGGTAGGAACGAGTCACGAATGGCACGAGTCATACGGGTTGTAAACGAAGCAGGCGTAGAACACGTCTATGAGGAAGCTACACAAAAATGTGAATTACAAGGAAGATTGTGTTACAGTAAACAAGAATGAAGACTGGAGGATAAAGTGGAGTCACAGGTAAAATACAACAAGCCTACACTTTGTACAGAAACCGCAAACGTTAAGCATGTACTTCGATTTTAACGTCAGCCAAATCTGTTCGCTTTTCTGTCTGTGCACCTTTCTAATTAGACAGGAATTTGTGATATCCTAATTTACTGACTGGGCAAACGTGATTATGAAATTTACGTCAAGTTGATTGGGCGTAGTTGCACTGTAGTGACGTACAGTTCTGAATAAACATTCACGAGTTCACGAACAAATAGACAGAGTTCAGTGAAGTGTCTTCGTGTTTCTGGATCTCCCTAGTCTACGTTGATAATTCAAATTTTAAACAACTTTCTTGAGTAGCAAAACAAGTTTCGGAAAGCAATCTAGATCAATCCATACTATACTAAGCTGCTTTCACATCCCGTTTTAATAAAGCTGGGCAGCTGATAGGGCGAAGAAGTAGGATGCGCTTTTGAAAAACAGATGATTCTGTTCTGAACCCATTATCGCCACAGTAAACAAAATTAAATAAAATTGCCAGCTGTAGTTGTTAAATTCGGGAAGAGATTCAAACAAATTAAATTACTGAAAACTACGAAACCCGCTAAGTAACAGTTCCCTAAGTTATCAGCGGCTACGACAAGAAAAAAGTTAATTTTGTTGCTAATTAGTATTTAGAAGTATATATTTTTAAAGTTAACTACAATATCATACGAACGCAGGACTGAAAACAGGATTTTGACTGGGACGGGGTTGACTCTAATTATATAATGTCATTGCAATTGTCATAGAGATTTTCGTTCGCCACAAATAATTGTTGTGTTTGACGTCCAATAACTCGAAACTTTTTGCTCTGTGATTTAGGCGTTTTAAGACTATATTTAAAGTGTTACTTTGGGGAGATTTATATTAATTTAATTACGTGTGAATTGAACTTAATATAACGTTCGATCTGGCAGCGTATGAACTGAGATTATTTAAATTTGTCGGTTAGAGAACAATACTGTAAGAACGTGACTGCAGTAGCATAAATAAAAGAGCGTAGGGCAGAGTCGTATAGTAAAATTATCTTTTCCAGCTTTATTTCGAGTGGGAAAGTGAGTTAGATTCTGACTGGGAAATCCTGCCAACACATGCCTTGAAGGGAACGCGGAAATTTTCATTACGTGTAATAGCATGCCCCGTAAGCCAGCCCGGTGGGAATGACTGTGTAATATGTATGCATAATTTCTCACCAAGATCAGTGAAAACCAGAACATTTCTCGGACGTTAAACAGTGGAGTTGGGGATTTCGTTTAACAAGTATATTCGGTTTATAAGGAAAAGTGCGATGTTTTAATATTTATAGCGGATTTGAATAGCGTTTCAAGTAAAAGTGAATACAACTCCAATTAATTTGTAACAGAACCCGTACGAAAGGTGGGACACTGTTATTGCAATTTATACTATATGATCGATGTGTACTGTAATATGTATCCACTACCCTATCATTATGTAGGGTCCGCTAAGATATTATTAACACCATTTGGCAATTCTGCGTAACTGTGGAGAGACTTCGCATCTCTAACGTATATACTGTCAGTTTGAATTACAACATCTAATGCAAATCTGTGTACGTTTTATATTTCTTACACACTTTATATTTTGAAAATTTAATAATATTGTCTCTCTTTTTTTATATACAATCGAATGGAGTAGGAGAGGTTTCTCCCTGTTTTACGCTTCGTCCGCAAATTATTAACTGAGGTGTTTGCTACCTCAGGTGATCATTTCTAAAAGTTGAGCGACCTGGGGCAGGGCTGAAAAATTCACGTTAAGTGTTTTGGTACTTCCACGAATCAAAGCCGGGGTGGCTGACAGCGATTATAATCTTCGTCGTAATTACTACGAATGGACGTTACGTGCTTGTAACTGCGGTTTAGTAAATTTAATGACTTAGTGATTGACATTGTTTCTGTCCATAATGGTTAATAAATATTGTACTACTTTTATGTTTATTACTGCGTAGGCTATACTGAATAAGGCAGGCAGAATCAGTAGTTATGAAGACGGTTGTAAATATCGACTAAATTTAAATAATGTAATGTAACATAATAATTGTTAACTATGTAAAGTAATAAAATTAATTTACAAAAATTATATTTGCGTTGCGGACCAAAAAACTAAATAATAACGGTTTGATTGCGGATTTAGTTAACCAATAGTATTGGCAAAGATTGATGTGAATGTAGGCCAAATTTTAGAAAATCCATGTCTTGAAGTTTATTCGAAAAATCAATTTAAATATATAAAAAGCCATGATATAATAAAATCTGATAAGAAAATGTAAAAATAAGGTTCATAAAAGGAAGTGAGAAGCAAAAACTTGAAAATAAATGAAATGTTAAAATTATTATAATGTACAAAATATAAAATTAAGTGAAAAAAGCGTAATAGAAAGAAAACTCTCTACCAATACTAAACTTGAGTTGGGGCCATTTTGTTGCCTCCAAAAGCCATTGCAATGTCGTTCAAAAAAATAATAATTCATTAACTTCAGAAGCATTTGAACTAAAAATCGGGTAAAAAATAATAACGAGAAGTCACATCAACATAACTAAGAGTACACAATAAAGAAGAAGAACAAATAAATTTTCTGAACGACGATTTAATTACTAAAAGGAAGTGAATGAGGTGTCAATAATATACTCAAAAGAACTAAGTAAAGACGGTCAAGAAGATAATCAGATAATTTTTAAACTTTAATGTGTCACATTATCATATAAAACTAACCTATTTCAGAATATTATAATCGCTAATTAAACACCAATCAAATACACCGTGATATACCTTCCGTCTACAGGAATTGATTTGTATTGCAATAAGTGAATACAACAAACAAATAAACTAAGAATTACTTTGTCTGTTGACAAAACCGAGGAACGACGTAGCCAGTTGTATCTTGTGCTGCCTGTGAAGTTTCGAAAACTTACATTACGCGAACGCCGCTTACAAAAAAAAACCGAGCGCTGGAAAATTAAGTTTTGAAGTTAATAATTTTTTTATTGTTATTGTAAAATAATAAACTTTAGATTTTTTTTATGTCAGTTCAGTTTTTTATAAATCAGATTGTAAAAACAATAAAGTTTTATTGTATTAAAAAAGAAAAAGTACATCTTACTATGCACCCTGAGAGAAAGATTCATTGTCGCGATGAAGAAACGAATAGACCTACATAATTCTAACTGATCGTCGGAAATTAAATAATGAGTACGTCTGCTTTATTTTTTTACGCTTTCACAATATTTATATGAACTAAACAGTATTAAGTGTAATTTCCGAAAACAAACCATGATAGGTCGATGACCATGTACCATGTATGATATCGATGATAGTTTCGCGCCCGTTTGTATGTGTAAACGAGGTGGGTAGTGTGTAATATTATACTGCCCGTTTATTTTTAATATTTCTTCTTAGTTGTCTGTTAAATGGCGAGCAGCGAAGACGAGTAACTATTATTTTACGCGTGTATGATTCAGATGTTCCTGTAAGTGGACGACCTTTCTCCCATCCATTGCATATTTCAACTGCTCACGTGAAAGGGCATAATTTTCCACGTTGTTTCTTTGTTACAGAAGCAACACGCACTTGTTTTTCTCAAACAGTTCACTGACTGATCGAAGATCGCACGGTGATTGAGAGATGGTTACTAATTCGCTTCCCGAAGAGGAAGGATGAGAGCCTCTCTTCATGGTGTTTATAGACTTTGAGAAGATATTCAGTAGCGTGAAACACTCGGCCGTGAGAAACTCGCTTTTCGATAGTAGAACAAGGAAATCGCTTTTCGATTATCAGTGCAATGAAATAATAACTACAGTAGGCCTACTACATGGAGTCGTGTCAAAACTCGTATAAAACTACAAAAACATACGAACCCTATCCACTTGAAGAGACAGGTGGGGCGAGGTGATGTTACGCCAGTTAAATTCTTCGAGCTAACACTAAAGGAGGTATTCAGAAACATGAATTAAGACGGAAATTAGGTGAAAAATTAATTAAGACGTAATAAACGTAGAGTATTCAAAAACCATCTTCGTGTGCAGATCCTGTTGATTGTCTCCCCAACGGTTTACAAAGAAGAATTGAAACTGCGTCAGACATAGACATAAACGGGAAAATTGCGCTAGGAATAAACTACGGAAAGGTAAAAACAACGACGAATACAAGGAAAAGTCAACGTTTACAGTTGGTTGAGTGAGAATAAACCAAGTATGAGAATATGCAGGTAGTGATGCTCAACAGGAGCAGTCGCAGAATACAAATTATAGCCTACAAGATAACATTGGTTTGTATATCGTTTGGAAAATTAAGGACATTCTTAACAAACTGCACAAATCTCATTTGATGTGTGAAACCATTAACAGAATACTTCGAATAAGGTAGGGATAGAGGTTAAGATGAAATTCTGTAAAGTAATGCCTATTTCTTTCTTTGAATGGAAACGAGGTTTGGAGATATAAAGTACGCAGGACAGCAGATTGCAGGCAACGGAAAAGAAAGTTTTTTCGATCGATTAAAAAAATAATGGTGCAGGAAGCTTCATCGTATAAGAAACCTGGACATAAGGAATGAGTCTTATGAGTGAATGGACTAATGAGTGACAAAATAAGAATGTAGAGACAGTAGTGGTGAGAAGATCCAAAAAGAAGCTAAGCAAGCGTAATTGATTAAACAAATATGGATGTACAACTTGCTAGGGAGACTCTTGGAAAGACCAAGCAATATACAATATGCTTGGAGAGATGTGAAGTCGGAACAGGCACATTGTCTTAACTGTATAATGGAGGTGTGGATGATGTTCATGACTATGATGACGATGACGGGAAGAATAGGCTAGCATCTCCATATTTCTGTGACCACCGAAATAGAACGCACTTATTGTAGCCTATAGTATGAACAGCCTTTCACTATTTCACCGCTGGGATACGAACCCAGCGGCTCCACCGTAACTACCGAAATTCAGCAGGTGCTCTAATTTAATTTTAGTATTACGTTTTTCAAGCGAATTACTACGACGTCATTTGTCTTTTACGTTTTCAATAAAATTCGTTTCCTTCGTTTCTGCTTATCACTTTCATATCTCGTTTTTTAAGAAAGTTCTTAATAAATTACTTTCAGGTGTTGATTAATTTTGTCCAATTTATTCTGTGGTTTGAAGAACGCGTTTTCGAAGAACGCACTTGAGAATCTATAGTTATTTTCAGCCTTGGGGTGCTCGATGAGTTTTTCTTATTTTCTGGATCGTGTTTTCGCATATATCTCACGTGAAGAGATGTGCGTGTTTTGCATTTATTGACAGAATTTCGTTTTCATTTTATTCGACCGTAACGCCCACTGGTTTCAATTTCTCTCTTGCTTTTACAGGGATACTGTTTATAGTCCAAGCCGCATGATTAATGGATTGCGAAAAAATTGTGCCTTACGGACGAAACGGTTATGTCCTTAAGAAAACAATGATTGTTGTCTTGGGAATAGTCAAGTGTGCGGTCTCCGTGTGTGTGTCTCTCACTCTCATCGTCGACATTTTCTGGCTCACTCAGGGAAACACTTTCTGATTAAAAGTTTTCATTTTTAGACAGTAAATAGTTTGAGCTTTTTATCCTTCATTAAATTGTTCATCGTTTGTTAAATGTATGCTCTTTCAACTTTCTTATATCAACTTACACCCTACCTCGTAGGGCAATAGCGGTTGCAATTTTATATACATGCGCGCGCGCGTGTGTGTGTGTGCAGAGCCGTTTTTACCTATGGGCAAACCCGGCAGATGCCGGGGGCCTCGACTTTAAAGGGGCCTCAAACCAAGACGTGTTGAAACAAAGACAAAAAGCGCTAAAACCTAAATGCTCGAGGGACAGCACACTCTACGCGTGCTAAACCAAAGACTAAAAGCATTAAACCCTAAATGCTCGGGGGACAGCGAGATCTACGCGTGCTTAACCAAAGACAAGAAGGTTGGTTGGTATTTGGATAATACAAAGTTATAACTTGTGTAACTAATAAGATTAAAAGTGTAAAAATACTATAGATTGGTGAAATTATAAGGCACTTCTTACCTCGTACGGTCGTATCTATAAAATCGTTAAAATTAATTGACTTGTTTCAGTTTATATTCGGTACTTATTATCAAATTCATAAATCAGTCCCCTCGTCGAGAAATTTTGGTAATGTACATGACGCATTTACTTTCGGTAACATTCCCTATACGCAGACGCGCGCAACATAAGGCACAAGAATCCCAGTAAAGTTGGTAAACATGTATACAGCGCTATCTACTGATCTAAAATCTAAATATAATATACTAGGATATTTGCCATTGCCGGAGTTGTTTTTTATTGCCTTTCATGCTTTTTGCAACGCAACTGTAATTGAATTTTATTGACATTTTATTAATTAAATGATGGTTGAATAAGAGACAATGACTTTGCATTAACCCTATATTAGTTTTTTTATACGTGCTGTGAATAGAAAAATAAAATTAGTTGACTTTAAACTAAGGTAAGTAAAATGGCGTATTATTATTAAATACTTTTTTGTGCTTCTTAGGTTTTATCTTATTAGTATGTTTTTCAACGCACTCTAAATTGTTCGTATCAATACTTCATTTTAAATTCGCTAACGCTTAGAAACTAACCTCAAATTAGACTGACAGTGATATTATGCTATTTACTTGGTCCGAAGTAAAAAAGATTTTGTTTCGTAGCTTTGAATGACATATCAAAAACTTTTAAACATGTATATCTGTAAAAAAGTGGATGTATGCTTGAATGAAAATGTAATGCGCACCTTTAGAAAATGATGTAGGGCTTTTAAAATTTTGTTCTGTATTGGTACGTTATCAGTGTAAGGTTATGTCTCATAAATTTTGCAAGGTCGAATTTTAGGTCGTAGAACACAAAAAAATATTACATTTCTGGTATGTCAATTCGAAGATTATCAAAAATGATCTATTTACATAATAATATTATGCACCATTAATTCATTCGGATATGTCATTGCTGAACTGACTAATTTCTTATAAAAAACATAAAAGTCACTAGTTGATTTATTTATTTTTTATTCTAAACTGTTCTAGATCGAATTTGATTCTGAAAGAGAAGGAATTTTGAAACCAAAAATGAAGCGTTTTGAAAGTGGTGCTCATAAACGCCGAAAAATTGAAAGAGACAAAAATTTAATTGATAAAACTCGTAAGGTATCGTCTTTCTTTCATGTCGTACCAAGCCAATCGGAAATTGAAAGAAGACCCTGTAATTCACCTTCATCAACTGAACCTCAGAATCATCTACTCATAGACAATAATGATCCAGCTATTGAAGTATCACAGTTCCTTCGTCTACATTTTCTGAACAAGGCGGTCAAATAGTTTGTAATTTGGTAAGGGAATCACTCGTTTCACAACATATTCAAGAAGAGTTTTCACATAATAATCATTCGAAACAGAATACACATGAAATGAACACACATTCAACTCAAAATGATAAAGGTGAACAAATAGAGGTTGAAGAATTTCTCAGCTTAGATATTGCATTATGGGATTTAAATAGAATTTCAAAAACCCCTCCAAGAATATTTTATTCGAAAAGGGCCTTCATGCTATCAAAATTTAGATAGTGATTTCAGTAAATCTATTAGAGTATACGAATTTTTAGGAAAGGGAAAACACGTTTCTCAAAAGCGAAGTTGCCAATTGACATTTTTTTATAAAGAACTTCGAAATGGAGAAAAAGTAAAACGAGACTAGTTGTTATACTCTCCATCCACCGGTAAGATTTATTGTTTCGTTTGCAAACTCTTTGGTTCTACTTTGATGCCCACAAACCCTTTCAATTCCAACGGTTTCAACGATTCGAAGCATGGTGCTCAAACTGTTTCATTTCATGAAAACAGTCAACAGCATCGTGCTTCTTTACTGTCATTTCTTAACCGTTCTTCTGTCTGGGAGAATAGACTCTGAGATTCAAAAGCAAGTGAACGAGGAAAGAGATTACTGGCGTCAGATTTTAACTAGAATTGTTTCCGTAGTAAAATTTCTTACTGGACGAGGACTTGCTTTGAGGGGTGATGTTGAGGAATTTGGGTGTAAAAACAATGGAAACTATTTAGGACTACTTGAATTAATTAGTGAGTATGATCCGATTTTGAAGGAGCGTATAAAAAAGTATGGTGGTCCTGGCAGTGGTACAACTACTTGTTGTACTGCACAAGTACTTGTGATGAATTTATTCATATTATGGGAAAGCGAGTGCTTCAAGAAATTATAAAAGAAGTAAAGGCTTCCAGATATTATTCAATATCAGTAGATTCCACGCCAGACGTTGCACACATCGGTCAGTTAACATTCATCATTCGATATGTTTTGTTTGGAGAGCCTACTGAAAGATTTTTAAAGTTCCTTCCTATATCTGGACATTCAGCTTATTCGATGAAGTAGTTACCTTTTTGAATGAAATTACCATACCAATTTCTCATTGTCGGGGTCAATCATATGACAACGCATCTAATATGAATGGTTGTTACAATGGCCTTCAAGCAAAAATCAAAGAATTAAACGAATTAGCACAATTTATTCCTTGCTCAGGTCATTCGTTAAATTTGGTCGGAGTTTCTGCTGCTGAAGGCATCCCAGAGGCCGCTAGATTTTTTTACTTCGTACAATCATTGTATGTGTTTTTCTCATCATCTACATCTAGATGGAGGATACTGTTGGATTCATTGACCGGAAAGAAGAAATTTTTAAAGGCCTTATCTACAACTCGTTGGTCTGCTCGTGCAGATGCAGTCACTGCACTGTATGATAACTATGCAGAAATAAAATCAGCGTTGCAAAAAATTGAGGACGATGATGATCAGACAGCAGAGACAAAAGTTAAAGCTTCAAGTTCAATTGCATCCATGCAAAAGTTTGAGATAGCGTTTTTAACTCTCGTGTGGAACGATATTTTAACTCGGATAAATAAGGTAAATAAAGTTTTGCAAAAACCAACATTGACCCTTTCAACAACGGTGACGATATTGAATTCCCTGTCTGAGTATATTAATAAGAAAAGAGATAGCTTTCAAATGTATAATACAAAAACAGAAAAATTTATTGGATCTACTTTGAGTACTTTCGAACAATGCACTAAAGAAACACGCGTTTCCAAACGCAATTCAAGAATTAAGTTTTTTGACAATTCTCAGACGCCTGATACTGTTTTTACACCGAAGGAGAATCTAAAGATACAAGTTTTTTTACCTATTATAGCCAAATTAGTTAATAACTTGAAAGACAGAGCTTCAAAATATTATGTAATAGCTGAGAGATTTGTATTTTTAGAAAATTTGGTTGTTCTCTCTGAAAGTTCCTTAAAGACTCCCTGCAATACTTTTTCGAGAATATATAAAAATGATGTTTGCGAAAAAGAGTTATTTGAAGAGTGCCTCCATCTACAAGGTTTTTTAAAAGACCATGTAGACTTGGAGAAGCTTCTTTTAAAAACAGAAGACGACGATAAAGATAAGGATGATAAAGATGAACTCGATAATCACGATGAAGAAGAGACTATCAAGGATGATGTTCATGATAGTGGGGCTTCATTTATATCAAAAAAACTAAATCTTAAGAAAACTTATAAATATTTGTATGATAATGGACTTTTATCTGTCTTCCCAAACATTGAAATTTGCTTGAGAATTTTTTTATGCTTGTTGGTATCTAATCCATCTGCTGAAAGGTCATTTTCTAAACTGAAACTTGTGAAAAATTACCTTAAGGAATAGTATTAAACAAGAGCGATTAAACGCCTTAAGTATTCTCAGCATAGAAAATGATATAATGAGTAAAATTAGTTGTGATGAAATAATTGGTGATTTTGCGGAAAGAAAGTGCAGAAAAAAAATGTTTTAAAACAATTTTATTTATTTTAGCTTTTATTTTTTGATAATTAGTTTTTAATTTTATATGTGAGTGTTTTATTTATTTATTTATTGAATAGTCTCATGCAAAAAGGGATATAAGAGAACTTAAAAAAATAGAACTTAAAAATTTGAACGAGAACTTTAAGAGAACTTAAAAATTTGCACCATCAACCCCCACCACACACACCTAATTCCGTAACGGTTATTCTGTAATCGACATTCAGTATACTCCCACTGAAGAAGAGGTACATCACCTTGAAACGTTTGGGAAGTGACAACGAATAGTAAGTTCATATGTGAAAGTTTTATATATATTATTAAATTAATAAGTGAACGAAGAGGATGAATCAACAAGATAATTGAAAAAATGAAAATCTCCTATTTTTTTTTGGAATACTTAATATATTTTTTAATTAAAGCATACAGATTATATCTTTTAGTTTAAAACAATAACATTCAAGGCTCAATTTTTCAAAATCTAGTATTCTAAAAAAATTATGTTTACTTTAATTTTTCCAACCATTTTTTCAAATAGACTTAAGTCTCTTTTTGCATGGGCCTATTTGTTACTTACTTACTTATACATCATTTTCTATGTAGACGATTGTAGTATCTATAAGCATATTCTTATCTGTTAAATATAAATAAATAAAATCATTATTTAAACAATTTTGAGTTGTGATTTTTGTAAAGCAGCCTGTATTTATTAATTTAATAAACCAAAAAAACGTAATAATTTGTATTTTTCATTGCAGTGCGTGAAAAATACATTTTTACTACCATGTGATTTTTTTTTTAATTGCATTTACATTTTACGCCCACATGCAACGAAAAATATCGTATATATCTCGGACGTTTAATGTAAAACTCTTGTGTGCATAATATACTATACTTGGGGCCTCATTTTCGGGTCTGCCGGGGGCCTCTGAGGTCCTAAAAACGGCTCTCTCTCTCTCTCTCTCTCTCTCTCTCTCTCTCTCTCTCTCTCTCTCTCTCTGTGTGTGTGTGTGCGTGCGCGCGCGCGCGTGTGTTAAACTACTTTTTCAGAGCATTTTCTGGAACCGATCGCGTCTCCTTCAGCGATGCTTGCCAATCTGTCTGCTTTGGTTCATCTTGTAGTATTTCGTCTTCTAACTCCTATGGTTCACTACTGTTGGTCTGTGTTTCTGTATTTGCTACTGCTAAATTAATAAGCTATTATTGCTTGCAATTAGTATTGTGTTTACTGTTTATTTGTATTTATTCACGAAGTAGTCCATGTTTTTAATATTTTTGTGTATGTAAAGGTTTTCTAAAAATGTCATTATTTCACTTTTGCTGTTGATCCTACGAGTTTAAAAACACCCGTTTACTGGTATGAAAGGTGTTAACTCATAAAATCGATACCAAAAAATGAACAACATGACATTTTAGAAAACTTTAAATACAGAGCAGTCACGAAAAATAATGTAATTCCTGAACAAATACACGTACAAGTAAAGAGGATACACAACACTGCATTCGAAGCAGTCATAGTTTAACAACTTAACTGATATCACACACACACACACACACATAGCAACAACAATGAATCAGAAGAATAAAGACTAGCGCAAAGAAAGAGATATTGCCAAGCACTGATGAAAGAGATACTACCGGTCCCAGAAATCGCTCTACAGAATGAAACCAAGTCGTTTTAAACTATTGTAACAATTTTCTTGAAGACCGGCGAATGGAAATGTACACTTATTGAAACACGTATGTGTGGGGTATTCGTAACAACAGAAAGCGGACACGCTCTTTGCAAAAACGTCGAAACGTAGAGAAAGGATTCAAGAGGAAGAACCCAGTCAGATCCGGAAGCTTAACTGTGTTTTTTTCCCATTGAGTAGCCTACAGTTAGTAAGAGAATAATAAAATATTCGTAAATATTGCCTGCGTACGCCAATACCCAACATGTGATATACTGTATCTGATCAATATTTGCACAGGCTAAACTGAATACGGAGCACTAACGCTACACGACTGTATGCGGTTTTAGGTTTCAATTTGTTACGTAGAATTTTTTTTTTTTTTTCAATACGAATAATACCATATTCAGTTGATAATTCCATTATCTAGAAGTTGGTACGACAAAATATAATATCATTCTGTGTAATATTTTATGCTTTAATCAGTTTCCGTTTTGTTCTAATAAAATTGTGTTTTACTTTGGTTTACATTGTGACATTATCGCGTTCGTCAACTGGCAACACATTTGCCACGCGTACTGCAGTACGAGAGTTTCACGCGAGAATTGCTTGAGAAACATTCATTAAATAAGGAGAATACACAAATTCACCGACTTTAGGCAGTAGTCGAACTGCAGAGAGGTAGCGTACCGAATCTGGAAATCTTGTCATCTTCGCTGCCGAATTATTACATCTAACAAGCGGTGCCAATAAGTCTGGCTTCCATTAACTGTCTCGAACGCTTGATTCAAACACTGCCCCTGCATTACCACGAAGCAGATGGAGTCGTATAAAACAACACTACAAAAGACACGTGGACGCTCAAGTAGACCCATACGTTCGCGTTTCCATTTATTTTAAACGAACATTTAACTTTGACCATAAAACTCTGAACAACGTCTAAGTGATCTGATGGCGCGTAAAACGAAAATAATTCTTAATCAAATGCTGTATGATATAAATTCATACTGATTTGTAAATTTACCAGAATAGGTTTGATTGCATATATAACAACTGTTTGAAAATTGTGTAAATCAAAACACTACACATTAGCATTTTGTAATGCTTATTTTTAGCCAGTGGAATGTACATGCATATATGTCATGTCGCTCAAATGATACTTGGAATCATGGAGTTTGAACTCTTGACGTATAAAAATACAGTGTACTGAAAAAGGATTTTATCTTGAAAGCACAAACCACATAATGCGCTTGCGCATTGTAGGCTACTGTGTAGGGCTATAGTAAAACGCAAATATGCGCAGAGCGTTTGGTGTCTACCTAAGTGTGCAAGTTGTGGGCGGCGTGTTTGACTCGTAGGTAGTCATGCGTTATTTGTATTACTTCTGTACTGAAGTAAACGGTAGCATACCGTAGCATTTTTATGTAGTAAAAAAAAGTTAAACGTAGAAATAATATTATAATGACTGATTCCTTTTTCGCTAAAATATTGATAGTAGGCCTATAATGTAATTGTGTGTTTTACTTTTAATTTTATACACAAACAGTTACCTCTATCGTATCTTGAACGCACTCGTTAGATCCATTGGTAACCAGTCCGTCACACAACCCCTAAACCCGTGGAAACAAGTGTTTGTTATCAAAGTCTCTTGCCATAACACCCTTTCAGTTCCTATCACAGTGAACACGTGCTAGTTGATCCGCGCTATCCAAGCGGTACCTCCACTTGATTTCCGTAACAATCTCCTTCTTTCTTAAATTCTTGACCTACGCAACGAAAGCTATTCGTTATCCACTGTAGATATAGACTTGAATGGGAGGAATCCGCCGTGCGAAAGCGAATGACCGAGATCTTGTTATCGCAACACATTCCCTTTCGACATGAGGAACAAGATGGATTTGTGGAATCTGAATAAGAGTTAGCACGTAATTTGCGTCAGCTGATAATGGCAGTTATATAAAATATAGTCATCACGTTTCACAACATGTTATACGGAAATGAATTTACGTTACACATTTGTATTAATTTTGGCGTTCCTATTCTTATGTTAAAGTCACTGTCGAGGTTTTCGTTTTTACAACGCTTTTCACGCTCATCAGATAATCTTAAGCAAGCAACTCTAAACGTACGGAAACGATAATTATTGTTTAAGCGATCAGCCCGTGCGAAGGGGACACGTGTCACTGTTGAGGGGGGTACTGAAAACAGTGTCCAAATACACGAGTTTATAAAAATGTTGATTTCAGGTAATTAATTCTGGGACGCCACGCGCACAAAAATTATCAGTTTAGGTAAACAAATCATGCGCTATCAAACAGTGTTACAAAAACTTCGATCTGTTAATATTTTTTGTGTGTTTTTTTACTTTGTTTTTCTGTTAACTTGTTTTTTACTTTATGTAACTTCCAATCAATTTTTTCTGAACCTTTTTCTACGTCCGCTTTTCACTGAATATACGTGACAGTATCAATATACAATATATAAAATTATCGTAGGCACAAAAACATCGTATCTCAGTTTTCGAAAAAGGCGCTAAATTCAAGCACAAGTTGCTTCACATGACCGTCAATGAAACTGGAGTAATGTCACCTGAGAACTGATTGATATTAAGTAAACGGTAACACATCTCTATACTGTGAACACCATAGTTTAGGTAATTTCAGGATTACAATACTTGACTATTTTCAGGATATACGTAGACATACCTTATTTTCTTACCGATACACGCCTACCGCCGAATCAAGATGCCGCAGATACCGCAACCCTCACCATTGACATTTTGGTTTTATAGATATTAGACAAAAAACGAAGAGTCAAGTACTGGTTTCAACTACTTTTGTAGAAACCTTTCTTCCGTTTGTATTTACATATTCAGAATATTTTGCATATCTGTTTACGTCGTTACTAATTCATTTAGATATTTTCATGTCTCCTTGGTATATACCTCATGTCGTCATTTCAGTGCTTTTCTGTCTGTGGACTGTTGTGTTATACCAGTTTTCGTGTCTACCTGCTGATTTATACTGTTCGTTCTTCGCATTTACCTTTATAGTATTAATAGTATGATTGGTTTTAATTGTGTGTGTGTGTGTGTGTGTGATAAACAATTAAGAGTTGCGAACATGAACGTGTTGTGTATCTACTCTATCTACTCAAGCGTTCGAGATGTGTAGTGTTGTTTAAGTAAGTCGTCGCCCATTACATTCCATCTGCTTTGTGCTGATGCAGAGGCAGTGTTTGATGTCAAGCGTTTGAGTCGGTTAATGGAAACCAGATTAATTGGCACAGCTTGTTAGATGTAATAACTCAGCAGTGAAGATGACAAGATTTTCAGATTCGATACGCTCCCTCTCTAAAGCACGATTACTGCCTAAAGTGGGTGAACATATTCTCTCCCTTTTATTTAATTAATATCTCTCTGGCACTTCTCGCGTAAAATTCTCCTACTACAATACGCGTGGCAAACGTGTTGCCAATAAAATCAAGAAATGGAGAACATGAATCGTTACTCACACGACGTTCGATTGTAAACAGAAGTAAACACCAAATTTGCTAATCATTAAACATCTCACAAAGTAATACTCGTATCTTTTGTACAGCCTGCTTCTAGTCAGTGGAATTACCCGTTTTATTTGTCATGTGGTATAAATCGTACTGGAATAAACATAAATAAGTCGGCATAAAGGGTACTCAAATACAGATCAGGCATATCAAATCTCATCTGACCTATTCAAACTCTCGGCCTACAGGTCTAATTGGAATTTCTTTGTTGGTATAATAATGACATGATAACTGCTGTCAGATTTTATCATCTTACAAGCATTTTTAATTTGAGGCTACAGTTTCTCCATGAAATTCATACGGCGTTCTTCAACGCTACTGGACCTCTCGAACAACCCAACTGCGGTCTGAAGAAACTCGTATGTCCGCACGCGACGCACAGTCTGCTCTTTTAAGTTTAAGGTTTTGGTCAAATTTGTGGATACTTTCCTCGTTGTTCCTCGAATCACTGGAAGGAGCCTTTGGGAATTTGCACTTTTTCGGAGTCAACAAAAGGCTGTCAGTAACCAATTTTTATGCAGTAAATGATGTAACAGTGATTGGGGTGTCAGTGTCCGGGCCGTGAACGTGTCCGGCGATTACCGCAGTTGGAAATCCGATCTCTTCAAGTAAGTCAACATTTTTATGTATAGGAACCAGCTACATGTTACTATACAGTATAAAGATGTCCTTGTATATGTAAAGTTACACTTAAGGTAATAATTTGCGGCTGTATATGTCACATTACATCCTCTGGCTCTCGTAAACGATTTCGATGCTACAAAAACGAGCCTGTTACTACAAAAATATTAAAATTTTAATATAATGCTGCACGTATAATGTTGCTGACAGTTCGCTGCGTAAGTGTTAATGGTTCTGCATAGTCTACTACACTACAGAACGTAGTGTATTATCGTATATTGTATTGTATTAGCTCCGTAGTTGCCGTGTGTGTGTGATCTTAAACGTGGCAACAAAGGAAGTGCGATGAAGCAAATAGAACCAGGAAAATATCCCTTTAAATCTGTAAGGAAGTAGCGGCAGTGTCAAATATAACTCAGTTAACCTATTCATGGCACAAGGAAAAACCTTCACAAGGTCAACAAGGAAAACGGAAAAGCCGTTTGAAACACAGCATCCTCGTTTCTGACTTACTGCACGTATGAGGAGGAGCTTAACACAGTAGACCAGTGGTTTCTCACTAAAAGCCCCTGAGGGCCATAATTAAACTCATGAACTTACAGGCGGGCCGCAGTCAGCTTATTGAATAGTACGTAAAAATAAAAAGGCGGTATTTCACTGTAAGTAAAAAAAAACCATTTACACATTTAACATACCTTACTACTTATATTTAACGGTACACTGTTTATTATGTCAGTATAATAATAAGGGTATAAGAAAGACATTAAACATTGTACGTTTACATAAAATCTTCACTGTGAAAAGTAATGTCGGTCTGCTGCAGCCACTAAAGAAGGAATGTCTACATTTAGCTGAGTTGTTGCTGATCTCAGTAGCTGAAGTAGAGAAGAATCTGTGAGGCGACTTCTGCTGCTGTTCTTAACTTCACTGTGGAGAACACGCTTGCACACATGTATATACTTCCAACAGCGACGTCATTTTCTGTCCAAACGTTTGCAGATTTGGAAACCATTCGTCAAGTAGCAGCTTAAAGAGGTCTGGCCCATTTTCTTGCTTGGTCTGCAGGAACGGATCAGCTTGTAAATCACGCATTTCTAGTTGAATGTCGATTGTTCTTCAGTTACAGCACCAGAGGGTTATTAAACATAGATACATTATTTTTTCACCATTTCAAATTTTTTTAATTTCCTGTTAAATTAGTTTGTGATTTCTTGAATATTTGGACCACATTCTGAAACGTCAAGTATTTCGTCACTTTTAAACTCTTGTGCTGTTTGTCTGTATCTTACATAATGAGCCAATTCTTTTTAATTTTTTTTATTTGAAATTTATAATATTTTTTTAACGTAACTGAATAACAGATGCGACTGGTCAAGGACGAAACATAGAACAAGCGCGTCTGCTTTATCTAGCCGAGGGATGAAAGGTAACAGATTGGGTCTTTTAATATGATGAGAATAAAAGAGGACTAGAATAAATTCATATTCCATTAATCAAATAAAGAAAAATCTGCTACACGTTTGTTACTAAATCAATGAAAATTTTATCATCATAGGTTTCTCCTGCAGACCATTCTCACTTGAAATAATATTTTATTATTCATTCACTTAATAATAAGTTGCGGGCGTCCAGTTGGAAATATCTGTAAACACTCAATACCAGAATACACAGTGGTATAAGGCTAAAGATGTCCCGCGATGAATTTATATGTACAGGTAGTATCGCGGGACATCTTTAGCCTTAACCACAATACTGTGGTCCTGACGTACGACACCCCGTGTTAGGTTTGACTCGATTAATGAATTTATAAGTACAGGTAGCATCGCGGGACATCTTTAGCCTTAACCACAGTACTTTGGTCCTAACGTACGACACCCCACGTTAGGTTTGACTGGATTAATGGATTTATAAGTACAGGTAGTATCGCGGGACATCTTTAGCCTTAACCACAATACTGTGGTCCTAACGTACGACACCCCGTGTTAGGTTTGACTCGATTAATGAATTTATAAGTACAGGTAGCATCGCGGGACATCTTTAGCCTTAACCACAGTACTTTGGTCCTAACGTACGACACCCCACGTTAGGTTTGACTCGTTACATCCACTGAAGATGGCAGCCAGTGGCGCTGCTGAAACGTTTAGTTTTAATGAAAACCTTGGACCACGGCCAAACACCCCGACAGATAGTTTAAATTCAAGTGACACCGGCCGTGAAAGCCTTCGAACAATAATACTTCCCAAACTTCTTTACGAGCTCAACTGTAAATTGGCCAGATGTACAGTTTGAAGTAGCCGACAAAAGACTGTTTCTCTGTCAGGAATTTCTGCAAAATATTTGTAACGTGCAAATATGATCATAGCGAGTCTCAGTATGTAAACATAATAAGTTTACAACAAGAATACGATGGAATGAATAAAGTCTGATCGTTACCAACAAGCGCGCAAAAAATGCAACGAAAATCATTGATTAATTACGAAAAAATATAGTTATACAGAATTTTGTTAATAAACTAAACAAAATTGTATGTTACAAGTGAACAGTTACTCTGACTATGTTGAACAGTAAGATTCAATTAAAGTAGACCACAAAATAAAATAAAACCAAGTATATATGCAATAATATTCAAATAATTATCCAGTATAAAAATAGGTTAGTACAACAAATACCGTACATACAGTTCAGAATTCAAAACTCCGTGATTGCAGTGAGCACCAATTCGTGCGGACATATGCATAGTAACTTATATATTCACAGTAACATACTAGATAAACTCTAAAAAGCAATGTAAATGAGGTTTATATAATAGTGAATTCAGTCAATGGTTTGTGTGTTTACATAAGCGAAGTAAACAGAAATTTGTAATTAACGTTTTCAACATTTCCTTATGTCAGTTGAACACCTGACGACAGTAAGACGCCCATCTGGGTGGTGCGAATTACTTTAACTTCGTAATCGCCACGTTGTCGTACGACAAAGTAGAGTCCGCATCGAAAAGGTTTTGAAACAAAATATAGAATATATTTGTCCGCAACTTTTTCACTATGACTTTGTACGTTACCAAAAAATAAGACAAAATCCTCGCTTACTATTTTTTAAATCATAGTATAATTTTCTCTTTCATATTTGCGAAAAATATCAGGTTATATGAAACTCGGGGAATTTTTATTGTGTTGACATGTACACCATTGTATTCCAGAGTTTTCTTTTTGAATCCGTATACAATACACATGTCCTTATTCTCTGGTATAACGGTAAACAAGAGAGAAATGAAAAAACAATACATTGTAGTAACGGAGTAGAGTTTACGTATGTTACAGTTGGCAACAATGCACGCTTCCTGCCCGTAAGAAATGCATGGACCATGAGATCTTACTGTGACACCCATATACGAATTCCGGTAGGCCTATAGTATTTTAATCCTGTTTCAATCAGCCCGTTTTTTAAAGTAGAGACAGAAGATCGCCCGTACTAGTTGTCTCCCTGATGCCTACGAAATGCTTTACCAGACATTGTCCAGTGATTTCCGGAGTATACAAGCCGGTACCAATTTGAAAGCTTGGCCTTGAAACAGTTCAGACAGGCGGGGTAAGGAAGGACGGGTTGTATGCAGCTGGAACTGAAAACATCCGCTGTCAACGGCTTGCAAATGAGTGGATTTTTTTACTTACATCCTTGATATCTCGAAACTTTTCCTCAACACTTTCTCGGATTGTGATCTTAAAATTTTACTTGGACTTTCAGAAAACGGTTAAGCAAAAAAAAAAAATATAGGTCATCGCTTTGGAAAAAAAGTTCCCCGCTGGATGAAAAAATGCTTACACTCGCGTACTTATTCGATGTTTGTTTGAAGAAATTTACAATTACATTAATAATAATTTACAGCTTTAGTATTCAACTACTTCTCAGAAAATGTATAAATTTAAGTATACCAAAGATGTATTATAAATGAGCGCAAACTATTAAAATATGATCCGGTATAAAGTAATGCAAATAGTCACCTATATAGTAACGGCACGATATTTTTAAGTAGACTATTAGCTGTTGTCCTTGCCAGCTGTCGTCAAGGTCAAGCTTTCAGATCGGTACCGGCGTGTATACATTTGTAGAGTTCACTGTAAATTTATAAGTAAACGTGATGAGCTACATAACCAAGTGATCTCTCTCCGTCTTGTAAAGGCCTCCTCACCTTAATTTTATTTTATTTTTTCGTCTATAAGTGTAAACGAAAATCAGTAATTCACTGTTCCTCATATAAATTTTCGCCATGATATCCGGGCTTGAAAAAATGTTTGCATAAACGCGTTAAATCCAGTAGGCCTACAGATAATTTTGAAGGAAAAGTAGTTATAAATGTAGATGGATAAAGACATATTTTTTCAATTAAAAAAGTGCATGCATTTTTTGATCAAGTCTCGTACATATGGGAATAGATACTTAAAAAGTGATTATACTTACTATTTGTTGTATTATTTATGGGGTTTAATGATGAATTAATATGTTACAAACTAAAATTGAATTACTGGTAAATGAAATGTCTACAATATCCGCAGCTTAATCGCAGAGGAACTAATTTAATTTAAATGTAATATTGACTGAAATATTACTGCTTGGATATTAAGTAGAGAGCAGACTACGACAAAGTGCTAAAATTAATTGTGCAAACGTTGGTGCGGATTCTAGCCGCGGTTTACTGAGAGATGCAACGCCATAATGTTTGGTTTTAGTGCGCTGAAATATCCTAGTATTATGGGTCGTACTGCCACAGACGAAGTTTACTTCTGTGTATACCAATTCTAATAGATAAAAAAATATAGAACTTACAACAAAATTGCAGTGTTACACGGTTTTGTTGGTGAATGTATATATTTTGTGTGAATGTATTTTTCATCTTCCAAATCGTTACAGAACTACGAGGACCTGTTTTTCTCCACTTTTCGCCCTCACTCACTTTTTCTTCCTGCAGGCGTCTCCAATCCTTCCCAAATCCACTTCCACCTTTTGCGGCTGTCGCCTCCTCGCTGTTTCTATCCGTGTCACTCCTCTCACTTAACCACACAGGATTCTCTTTGGTTGCTTGCTCGGCCCATTCTCTCCACATGTCCTAAGTAGTCGATCCTTCTGGACTTAATAAATCGTTCTATACTCCTCCTTATAGTATATCACGCGCCTCATAGTTATTCCTCACCGTTCATATTTCTCTTTCTTTGACGGAGCCATAGATTTCCTTATTATTTTTCGTTCAAACACTTAAAATGAAGATACCTTCTGTTGTAAGGATTCGATCATCCGATAGGCCTACATATGTTACCACTGACCCGATCAAAATTCTATAGAGCTTCATTGTTGTAGATCGGGAGAATATTTTGGAACTGATTACGTTCTTATTTGTATGATATTCCCGCTTTCCAACAATTACCCTCTTGTTGATTTCTTCTGCTATCTGGTTTTACTATTATGATGTGTTCCCGCATATGTAAAACTTGTGTTACCACTTCAGGTGTACAGTCCCCGGTCATATACTATGAATTTCTTATCTCTGATGGACTCATTTGTGTATATGTAGCTTTTTCATTTCTTTTCAGACCTGTTTGGCATCCCTGTCTGTATGTGTTTTGAAACGTTTCTACAAGACCGTTAATATTCGTGGCAATCAGAACAATATCATCTGCATACGCATGGACTTCTGTTAGCCTGTATTTTCACTAGTGTCAAGACCTTGCATTACTTTGTACAATGCTAGCTTGAAGGCTTGAGGCTGGTAGGGCAAACCCCTGCCTAACACCAGTAGCTTTTTAAAAGTTGTCAGCGCCTCCCACCAATCATAACCATAGCCTCACTGCGTAGCATAGTAATCCTTGTGAGGTTCACTGTTATAGTTACCAAAACTTTCCATTACATCCAACAGCTTCAGTGTACGGTTGCCATCGAACTCTTGTCTGTAATCTATACAGAACGCATACAGAACATAATACATCTAAACCATAGACAGTCTAAACCTAGGTCTCAGTATTTGAAGTATTATTTTTAATTTTTGTTTTGCTTAACCAAGGCACAAGCTCTTCTACATAGTGTCTAAATAAAAGTTAAAAAACGTTTTGGGTACTCTCCCTAGGAGAGTGGGAAATGACAAAAATAAGTAACACATGAAGTTGATAATCTTTCAGTTTTAAGGAAACAAGTTGGTATGCACTTTTTCAATGAAAGCCGATGGCTTTCAAGTCGCTGCGAGTGAAAAATTGTGATTTTCACCCCATAAACTCCTTACCTCGTGATAATTTTCGTTACGACACTCGAAAAATATTACAAGCAGAATGATCACTGTTGCACACCACTATATAAAAATTATCCCGATTAGCGCTTTCAAGCTTCACAGCTCATCGTCAGATCGGAAATGACAGAAATTATGTGAAAACAAACCCTTCACCCCTCTCACCCCCCCGCTCACACACAACAAGCTGTAATATAAATGTCCCTACCCCACCCCCTAAACCCTGTCCCACCATCTTGTACAGTTACATATTTTTCTAGCAAAGTCCTTGTGTTTCTCTCTGTGTGTGTGTGTGTGTGTGTGTGTGTGTGTGTGTGTGTGTGTGTGTGTGTGCATCCTTTTAAACTTACCCTCTTCCTCTCCACACACGTGGGTCAGTCACACACCCTTATTTTAAAACATCCAATTAGTAACCAAATACACTGTACTCACCGTCTATGGCTTTTTTCCTTGATGTTTTTTCCAGTTTACATGTTTCAAGGCGCTTGCCTCATCATCAGAACTTATAAAATCAATCTATGTCATAAATAATGACATTTGTCAAAATATTAAAAACACAATACGGCAATTAAACTATGTACATAAATTCGCTTTAAAAATGTTCGGTGTGCCTTGCAAGACAACACGCGCCGTACTCACGGGAGTACGGCGCGTGTTGTCTTGCAAGGCACACCGAACATTTTTAAAGCGAATTTATGTACATAGTTTAATTGCCGTATTGTGTTTTTAATATTTTGACAAATGTCATTATTTATGACATAGATTGATTTTATAAGTTCTGATGATGAGGCAAGCGCCTTGAAACATGTAAACTGGAAAAAACATCAAGGAAAAAAGCCATAGACGGTGAGTACAGTGTATTTGGTTAACAAACACGTGGCTTGGGACTACAATAGGATTTATTCCATTTAAATCAATATCCAATTAGTACTATGCAATATAATTCTTAATCTTATCTATCTGTCCTCTATCATTTACTTCTTAATTATGTTATAAAATATTTCTTCATTATCAAATTTAATTTTAATATTAATAAATTGTCTAACCCTTTTTCTCTTTCTTTCAATATTTCTAACTCCTCTCTAAGCTTCCTTTCAACTGTGTTATATTAGAGAGGAGTTGGAAATATTGAAAGAAAGAGAAAAAGGGTTAGACAATTTAATTAATATTAAAATTAAATTTGATAATGAAGAAATATTTTATAACATAATTAAGAAGTAAATGATAGAGGACAGATAGATAAGATTAAGAATTATATTGCATAGTACTAATTGGATGTTTTAAAATAAGGGTGTGTGACTGACCCACATGTGTGGAGAGGAAGAGAGTAAGTTTAAAAGGATGCACACACACACACACACACACACAACACTGAAACACAAGGAATTTGCTAGAAAAATATGTAACTGTACAGATGGTGGGACAGGGTTTAGGGGGTGGGGTAGGGACATTTATATTACAGCTTGTTGTGTGTGAGCGGGGGGTGAGAGGGGTGAAGGGTTTGTTTTCACATAATTTCTGTCATTTCCGATCTGACGATGAGCTGTGAAGCTTGAAAGCGCTAATCGGGATAATTTTTATATAGTGGTGTGCAGCAGTGATCATTCTGCTTGTGATTTCAACCACTAACACAAATTTCTTCATTAAACGTTTGAAAAATATTAAGTTTATCAAACAATAATTATAGGTCTTTAAAACAAACTTCATTTTACTCGAAACAAAATGCTATTTTTCTTATTCCTGTAGGTTCAATATTTTGGAAGGTATAGGGGTGTAATTGTTTTAAAATGGTGCTTCAATTTCTTTTCCGCCAAACACAATATTTGTCACTCGAAAACTCAAAAAGTAATAACTTTGAAGAAAAATGCATGTGAGCTAAACTGGAGGTTATCAAATTATCTGCAAAATTAATTTTGATTTATCGTGATACAAGTACAAGCAACAACGGTTGGCATATTTAGTTTGTTGGAAAATTTTGCAAGTTTGTCTGCTGTAATTTGCTGTTTAATATATATTTTTAAATTCCTATTACGTATCATAAACCTACATCATTCTCAGTATGCGCAAATGTTTAATGTTTTGTCAAAAGGTTTGTTTTGATGCTATTAGACTCTGAACGTTAGCTCAATTTAACGAATTCATCATAGAGAAAGATTAAGCCTATTATTAAATCATCAAAAAAAAAATCCAAGTTCTTAAGCTTTCACGACCGGCTTCAGCATTGTAGAAATTATTATTATTTCAACTTTATTATATACTTATCTCTACTTCATCCTTGAGGTGAATTGGCGGACACCGTGCCAATCTAGACACTGATGATGGCCTCTGGTAGTTAGAACTGACCTATTCTTGTAATAATATATTCAATGGAGTCTGTCGAAAACCAATTCTTTAAGAACCGTTATCGTATGTTGTAATTCGTAATAAGATATCATTACCGCTGTCTTTCATATTTTATACACTCAGCTGGTAATCAGCAAAAAGCATTAATTTTCTGCCAGAAATTATTCAGACTAGACCGAGTGATTTTATTAATTTTACAGTGGTGACATTTTTGTGAATATCTTTATAATAGTGAGTTTTCTTAAAATTATATTCTCCCTTAAATACACTTTTCTTAGAATCAGTTTATGTAACCTATGAAGTGTGTTTTTAAATAAACATTAAAGACTAAATTGTACTGACAAAGTTGATTATCATATTCTTTTAAAAGTCTTAAAATAAAGCCTGTTAATACACATTCAGAACTGAGTAAAATGTATTGTGTAAAAAAAGAAAACGTATTTCGATATTTAATTTTCGTATTCGCCACAACAAACTATCGCTCTTTTAACAGCGCCTCTCTGATGATGAGGTACTTTCAATTGCTTTTGAAACTTCCTTATCTTTGGAAAACCTTAATGTGAAATACATTTTAGTGCAAGATCATATTAATTTTCTTTGTGAGATCGTGTCATTCACATAAGGGCTGTTGTGAATATTTAGGAGACTCTGCGGACATAGATATATAAAGTACTGGACCAATTAATAAAAAAGGAAGTTGGTGCAAAACATAAAAAAAAAATGTTTAACTTGTATTCTGTTACAAAATATGCGTCAAAACGTCTTGTAATACCACAACCTACGTAGGTATTCAACCACATTTTTGTAGTAGAATTTTTAACGTTTTTATTGATTTAGCCCTTATGAACCCTTTTGAATTCTAGCTGCGTTTTGTGTTTTGATGGACGGAAGTGTCGCTGACAAATGTACAAACGCAAAGATTTATTTTCGCTTTGTTTTGATTTTCCGTAGTTAGAGAAAACGCCTCATAAAATGACAACAAAGAGAATGACTCGTAAACAAATTCAATTATTCGGCAACACCAACTTTAAACACAGTATTTCGAGTAAATGGTAAGCAGACGACGCGTATTGACGGGACCTGGCATATTTGTTTCTGATAGATCAGTTAATATAATTCTTGTAATTATATCGCCTTGTACTTGTAACCAGTACACGGATCAGTGTGTATACATACAATTGTGTGCACGAACGACGGCGTGCTCATTGCTTGATGCGCAGCGTGTGGCGGAATATTAGGCCTACATAGCTCGCGCGGTGTTTATTTATTTGTCCTTGTACCGTCCATACATTACAGACAACGAACACATGTCCCTAATGGAATCGTGTTACCAACAGGTATATACGGATAATGCCTGCAAACACACGTGACCTTCCTCAATGAAGAACCACATATTGTCATTCATCGTGCCATATACGGTAAAAGTGAACGTACCCACTGCACCGAAGCAATAAAACACACATACCTATGCACACAAACACACTGTGCGATAAAATCAAATAATATTAACCTACTTTTTCTCATTATGGTAAAGATACCGCCGTTGTGTGCGCGTGCACCTGTGTAATAACTACCAGCTGTACTAGGCTACGCCTAAACGCGCATGTCAACAGACCTGGTTGTGTATCGTTTCTTTACAAACAGTGCAAAGCCATGGTGAAAAAACTAGCGTTCATCCTATGTGAAATGCATTCAAATTTTCTTTAAATATAAAATTCTTGTTAACAAATTTTAAATTGTTAACCAAAAGAAATTGTTCTTTTGGTGTAGATAAAATGCCCCAGAGACCTTTGATATTCTGAGATTTTGGACAGATTTTAACATTTAACTTTTATTGCTCTTTTCTCAGGGTTTATAAAATAAAATGTAGACTTATTCTTATAAACAGTTTTTCGATTTACTAACAATTAGTTATGATTGAGTATCATATTTATCATTGACACATGAATTATGCAATCTCTAATCAAAATATAAACATATTCATTTTCATAAATCTTATTTTCATTACTCATATTAAATGCTATAATAATTCAAATATTGTAATTCTTATTTTTAAAAAAACTTTTAATAATTATTCTCTTAAATTTTAAATACTATAACATCTGGATTCATTTAAAATTGGTGCTCATAAATAAATTTAACTTCCATAGCTTCCTGATATTATTTTTTTTAGTGTAATTTTATCTTAATTCTTTAATTAATTCGTGTGAGTTCTTTAAGTGAACAGACAGTGGACCTAAGACTAATTATGGCATGATAAGTTTACTTTTGGTATGTACCCAAATCTGGTAGAGGTTTATATGGTGCGGTTCGCATGTTGATCGTCTGGCGTGACGGCGATAATTGCCTCCGGATTAGCAAATTGTATCGTGGAATCCCGTGGAGTCTCACAAGACACAGCACAACACCAAACTTCACTCGTTCGGAATTAGTTCGCGTTAGTTGTTATTATTGCTATTCGCTTCCACAGACATTATTGATTATTATTGATCAACTGCGTTATGATTGAAACTAATGTTATTTACGAGTTTAGTTCGTCTTGTAATATTACTTGATGATAAAGTTATTGTTACGTATTTGCAAAACTAATTTACAGCGTTACTGAATTATTATTCATGTTGTATTAATTCACTTGTATATCACTAATAAAATTACAGTTCTTTTACCGAAATTGTTGTAAGTCCGATATTACTTTGCTAACCATCGTACCGAAAATTCTCTAAGTCTAATAATTATGAAATCTCTGTCGCAGACTTACACTCCCGTTTCCGTCAAAATTTTAGTTAGAACTCCTTGAGCGCGCCTTTCTCACGTCCCTATATGGAATTCAGCCTCACTCCCACGTTAGAAATATAATTTGCATAGTTTTCTTCCTTATTGTGTTATATATATTTACTTACTTACTTACACTTACTCGTAAGTGTTTAGATACTGTATATGCTTGTGATACTGTAGATGCTTGAGGTATATCTGAAGTATATCGTTATTTACTTCATAGATAACGTATAAAATGGACGCTAACGTGGAATTCAGAAGTAAAGTGAAACACAAAACGTTGAGTGGACAAAGCCGGGAAATTATTAGTTGTGTATTGCAGTTTATGCAAAACGAGGCAAAAAAAGGTGTGCCAGTTATACCTTTGGCTAAAGTGCAGGAACGCGTTGCAGCAGCTACTGGTGTAAGTTTACGGACTGTGAAAACGATTGCCGGTGAGTCGCGAAAAATTGAGTGCGGTGGGTCGACATCTTTTTCAACACCTAAAAAGAAATTGAAAAATAGAAATAAAAAAATTGTGCTGGATGACGTCGATCGATGTGTTTTACGTAGACTAGTTTTAAATTTTCATATAAATGAAAAGAGGGTGCCAACGATGAAGGCAATCTACACAAAATTTTGCAGTGATACGGAATATAGAGGTTGTGGTAGACACATTACGAAAAGAATTACACACAATGGGATTTAAGTGGGTGAAAACAAAATCAGACCGGAAACTTCTCATAACATAAGACATGACATAAGACAGATGAGACTGAACTATTTACGCACAATACTGAGGTACAGAGAGGAAAACAGAAACATTGTTTATATGGACGAGACATATTTACATTCTACGTATACACAAGTAAAGAGCTGGACCGACGATTCAAATGAAGGACTAAAGAAGAAAGTTACAAAAGGCCAGAAACTAATAATAATCCATGCTGGCGGAGAAAATGGTTTTGTTATTGGTGCTAATTTAACTTGGAAGTCGACATTATCAACAGGAGATTATCGTGATGAGATGAATTACTCTAATTTCAGGAAGTGGGTAGAACAAAAGCTACTAAATGGACTCCCACCAAACAGTGTTCTTGTCATGGATAACGCTCCCTACCACAACAAACAAACTGAAAAATGTCCGACTTCTAATTACAGGAAAGACGACATGAAAGACTGGCTTACAAAGAAAAACATACAATTTGAAAATTCAATGTTGAAACCCGATTTGTACACATTAATCAAATTATATAAACCAAAATATAAAACGTATGAAATCGACGAGTTATTACACAATCATGGACATTCTGTTCTACGTTTGCCTCCTTACCATCCAGATCTAAACCCCATTGAACTCGTATGGGCTTCTTTAAAAGAATATGTTGCAAAGAGTAATGTTACTTTCAATTTTAATGATGTTAATAATTACTGTAAAGATTTTTTCGAAAGTTTTTCAAAAGACGATTGGCTATCTAGGTGCAGGCACGTAATTAAAATAGAAAGAGAATACTGGGAAAAAGAACAACTCTTCGATACTGTAGTGGACGATATTATAATAAATCTAGGTGAAGACAGTGAAGAAGAATCGGAAGAAGAGAATTCAGATACTGACAGTGATATTTCGGGAGTTCATCCAATGAACGAGTAATTGTCAAGTTTATTTTAATACTAAAATTGGTGTATTAATTGATTATTAATTATTAATATTATTATTAATGAAAGAGTGAATTGAACTATAACTTTTTTTTTGAAGTGAAAACTTCTATAGGCACGTTGGGCGATTTTTGGATGGGTAAAATCTTATGAGTTCGCGTCACCGACATGCTAATGCCAACATGATAATGTCGGCATGCTAATGTTAACAGTATATCATCTGTAGCTATAAGTATGACGTGTTGCGCGTGGCCAGCAGTGAAAGTATAGATTATACTTGTGTGTAATACTATTATTTATACTATTTAACACACTTTTATCGTTTACGTACTTTATTTTGGAGTTTCTTACACTGCCGAATTTGCTATCGCGTGTTCGATCCCTAGCGCGATTTTTGGATGGTTAAAATCTTATGAGTTCGCGTCACCGACATGCAAATGCTAACAGTATATCTGTAGCTATAAGTATGACGTGTGCGCGTGGCCAGCAGTGAAAGTATAGATTATACTTGTGTGTAATACTATTATACTACAATTATATTATACAATTGTAATACTATTTATACTATTTAACACACTTTTATCGTTTACATACTTTATTTTGGAGTTTCTTACGCTGCCGAATTTGCTATCGCGTGTTCGATCCCTAGCGCGATTTCGGCTTTCCGTATTAACAATTAACGCAATACTTATGATCTATTTTACATTATTTTTATTCTTATTAATTATTTATACTATATTATATGATATTTACATAATTGTTATTTGTCCGTCTGGCTGTTAACTTAGGGTTTTCCGTCTAATGTCGTTCTAATGTCTAATAACGTTCTAATGTCGAAGTATGTATTTTTAATAGTTTTTTTATTATTGTAAGATTGTAACATTAGTGCTGTGTATATGTATATAAGTAAAGTTAAATTGACTACGTGGAAAGTTTAATGTGTGTATACTGTGCATTGTTTAAATTGTGTTTTAGTTTGATCATTATTTTAAATGTTCAAATGTAGGATCACTGTGCAGTACAAAAGTGAGTACTAAATATGTTAATATTTTTATATAGAAAAATGAATAACATAAACAAAGCATGTATTTTCAAATATTTCCAATATTCGTATCAATATTTCCGTTTAAAAATTTGATATTATTTATTTTTTATTTTTGATATTTGACCTCTGCCATACATCATGCAATGAGTATTTCATAGTGGCTTAGGAGTTATCTTACTAGCGTGGTAAAACAAATTTCTAGTTGTTCGATAGTATTTTTGCCGCGGATTTTAAAATTAAAAGTTCTATAAAATTTTATAATACTTTTAGATTTGTGTGTTGAATTTTGAAAATATGGTTACTAATTCAAAATTAGTTTTATTAGCTTATATTATCGAAATTTTGGATTATGTCAATTAAGTTGTATTTATATTTTGTACTGGGCTTGCGCAGCCCATCATATGTTTTGATTAATAAGTAAACCATATAAAAATGTATATAATTGTTGCTCGGAGTGCCGATAGATGTGAAAAGCAGACTGATGTTAAAGATTTTAATTTACAAAACATTTTAAGTTTTGATACTACAATTAATTTGAATATCCAAAAAAACCACTGTTATTTCATAGTTTTAAGTTTTCACTTCTGTCGGCAGTCCTCAATGACTGCCTATTTTAAAATTTTTTTTTTATTTAGTAATGTGGACATATGAAACGGTTTATAGAGTTTAAAATTTTTAATTGTTTGATATGGCGAAAGAAAAACAATACACTTCAGCTGGAGGTAAGAACATTTTTATTTTCCTCATGTTGAGTAATATTTACTTGGGTTTCACTTCCTAAATTAGAAATTGTATTTCGCTGTATAATTTCCTAAAACTTTACAAGCTCTTACACTATAAAGACATTACGTTCAGCACGGGATAAATAAACTCTGAACACAGTAAATTTTGTACATTGTCAACATGAAACCAGTGTACGTAGATGACGTAGTTCGTAAACTTCGTCAGCCTCACTCACATACTACTACCGTCTCACTCACTCCCATCTGCGCAGCTCACGGGCAATTTCGATTCAGTTTAGTTGTACACAGCACTACAGCACTACTCTGCTGTAACATTGACTCGGGCATTCGTGTACAGAATAACAAAAACGTGAGTTTTCTTCTTTTGTGCTTTCGCACTATATCCGCGTTGTCTAGCGGTTGGAACGTATTTCAGAGAAGACGGGGGGGGGGGGGTCGAAAAAAGTTGAATTTAGTTAATCTCTTAATTTTTAGGCTGTTTTATTATTTTTTTCTGTAGTGTTTTTCAGCTAGTAACTCTTTTTTAAATATACAGACAGGTTTATTACATAGCATTTGCGTATACGCTTGGAATATGAAATATACGAAAATCAATTCAGTCAGTAAATATCTTCTAAACGCTGTTTCAGTAACGCGTACTTTTATTGTGTTGTTACCGATTACTGTAATGGGATTGATTTTAGGATATTATCGCACGTTTTTTCAGCCACTTTAAAGATAGTATTGTTGATTAGTCTTAACTTGCTTTTCTTTTGTATGAAGCCGACTCGACCGGACCCCGAACCCCCGCTCCAGGCTGTTCTAGATACGCCACTGGTCCCGAGCGTCGCTGATTAAGATTTTCAATTAATCCGTATTCGTACCTCATCGTAGCCTGCAACGTACCTCAATGGCCAACCAGAAATTCCCGGGTTGACTATGCAAGAATAGGCCACGTAGCGTTAGAACAAATACATAGTAGTTAGTATCAAATTACAGTAGTAAATGAGTTTCTGTCTGTACTTCGTGCCGTACTCAGTATAGTATCCGAATGCTTGATTACAGACACAAGTAGGCTACGTTTTATTGCGACAAATAAAAGCACGGTTGTTAGTAACGGCAGAATTAATCAGTGTGAACCGCGCGGGTGAGGAATCAGTCAAACGTATTCAATCTGAAGTCGACCTTTGCCGGAGGCACCACCCACTTGTGCGCTGCCAACCCGTCGCTGATGCTATCACGGTACGGAACGTGCTCGCCTGCACAGCCCAACATAATTATTATGAATAATGTCAATAAATTCGACACGTTGTAATCGTTTCGATGATAGTTTCAGTCAGCCAAACCTTTATAATAAAACCGTATGTTTGCTTTTCCCAGTGTACGCGTATATGTTTGAATATCAGCTGATTAGCGGTTTCGAACTTTCGTCCATAAGATCGAAACAGATTTGATCCGATCTCGTGCTAAACAAAAACTTGTTATGCTGACTGATAATGAAATATGCAGTGGGAAAAGCAAGCGTAGTAACATTGTTAAAATTATTATTACTAGCCGGGCTGTTAGGCCGCGGTCGACTGTTGTCGTGGGCAGATGTTTCGGCTTAGTACTAAGGTAGAGACTATGACTCTGGGGTACTAGGATGAATTGACGAACAGCTGCCAAAAACTTTTTTTGTCACTGAAGATGGCCTCCTATGGTGGAGGCGACACGTCTGTCCACACAACAGGCGGCTGCGGTCTAACTGCCCGGCTAATGTTTTAACGTATAAAAAATATTTGTAGGTATTCATAATTTAAAAAATTACATTTTCCCTAATGCAGTCATATAGGCTATTAATTATCGTTTGTACATTAAAAAAGTTAAAGCATCTGTCTGTAGAAGCTGATGGATTTATTTTAGTCGGAGATTATGAAGTGATAACCTCATATAAAGCGTTAATATATGAGATAATGTGGTGTTGAAATTTTAGTATGACATTTATTACTTTTTATTGTTGTTAGGTTCTTTTTCGTATGGGCCATCTAAGGACCACATGCCAATTTCAATTCATTGTTCTTTCCTTTCTTATTAGGTATTTTATAATACCAAATAAATAATAAAGTTATGTGTAATTCGTATCTGTAATTATATTAAATATTTGTTTTTTGCTTAGACGATTAGTTAAATTAATTGAGTAATTGATTAGTTTAGCTAATTGACTTAAATAAATTTAAATTATCGTTTTGTCTTAAATTCACTTGTAATTAGGTCTTGATCATGTTCAATACCTAATTAAATCAGTTGATTCCATGGTTTATAATTATAGATTTAGAACATGATGCGGCAAGCCAGACTCCGCCAACAGATTTTGTAATATGTGGCAAAAGGTAAAGAGATTTGTGGAAGCCTCGTAAGATTTGTAGAAGGTCTTGATGATGGGACCAGAATTGGTGACGCCATTCTTATTGACAGTAGAAAAAGAAGATGGATTTAGATATTTTTTTAAACAAATATGACTGCTTTAAAATTTTGCGGTTTCTTTAATTGTGCCATATAACATATTGAGGGGGTTAATTAATGCTGATTTTTGTGCGCTACGTATGCCATGTTGTATGGTTATTTTTAATTTATTTATTCTAAATTAAAAGATTTCTAAATTAAGTTTGAAGTAATAATTTTGGCGTTGAACCTGAGACTCGGGCCCAGTCTGAAAATCTTCTTCTGGGCAGCCCCGCATAAAAGTTATTGCGATTTTGGGAGTTTAGTCCGTAAACAATACTTAAATTATGTTGTTATAAACAGGCCTTAGGATTAATTTTGAAAAGTTATTATTCATGTTTTATACATATGTGTTTATTTTAGAGATTTAATCGTTCGTGTATACTTAATAATTACGGGAAACGGTTTTGGATTATTTTAGGAAGAGTTTACATATTGACTTATGATCTTCTGTTTAATTTAGTTATTTAATTTATTTCTCGTAATACCATTATTATTGTGGTTTATTACATTATTTTTATAACGTCTTTTTGTCGTTAGATCGTCTTTTTGTTGTTAGGTAAAATTCGTTCTGTATAGAAATGAGAAAAACTGGAAATTCGCTTTGAGGAGAGTGTTTGCAATGATGTGGGGTAAGTCCGTTTCTTGGGGAGGCTTCAGTAGATAGAAAATTAAAATTTTGAATCATTATTCGCTAAAAGTTTGGGTTAGGAAGTTTAATTTGTTGTTTTCTATTCTTTCATGTTTAACTAAATTTAACATTACATTTAAATGTCCTATCAGTTATTTAATTTACTTTTCTTCCACCAATTTCGATGTGGAGAGTGTACAATATATGTTAATTTAGCGACCAATCTTTACGTATACAACAGCTTGATACGCGCTAGTGTCAATTTATAATAGTAATGAAACAATCACTAAGATAAGCGGTCATGTCACAGGGATTAAATTGTGCGCACTAAATCGCCGTCGACACGGACACACGTCACCAGTCGGCAACACATAGGTTACTATCGGTAGGCCTATGTGGCCACCAGTCCTACTGCCTTGCAAACAGAATAACCTACTCATTGTTGGAATGTTTTCTAACATATCTCTAAATGTCTCCCCTGTCGCATTCCACACTAACGTTGTGAGTGTCAAAGCCTATCTTCTTCGGACAGTCGTAGAGACATTCCTTAAATCATAGCTTTCGAACGAGCGGATCCGCTGGTTACGTAATCAGAGAAATCCCGCCCCAAATCTTGAGGAAACATTTTCTGCAATTCTATTAACAGAAAAAGTTAATTACTTTTGTTTCGCAAGATTAAATTTATTTTGTAATGTCTTTTATTAATAATAATTAAAATTGTATTTAAAACAAAATTCTCGATTTCTTTTGAAAGAATGCGTTAGGAAATAAGAAGCATTTTATTCTTCCTATATATGCCCGTCCCCAAAATAAACCTCTCCGGATCCACTCCTGAATATGCGATACATGTCTTGTCTTTCCGGACAATTCACTCATCTGCGTCACGGTAAAAGACGTAGGCTACTATAGGCTTATGTGTTTGGTTTATTTCGTTGCCTCTGTTACCGTTACAATACAGTTACGGGTATACATGTGAATACGTCATTATGTTCCAGAGAAATCGGTACGTTTATAACAAACCTACATTACAGGGTTCTCCTACAACCAATTATACACCTGTATTGCAATAGTTATCCTACTTACCCAACAGGCAGTATACACCACGAATAATAAAAGTCACCAAAATAATTAAAAATAAATAGATTAAATAGTTCACAGTCTGTAAATAACATTCCACTGATAGGCACTGTAATCGCTTGTATACACAATGCGCAGAATTGACTGCTGCTGCTGCTGCTGCCATTTGGTACTTTATAGTCGTCGTCAACAAAAGCAAGATCGTAATCCCCGAGAAGAATCTAGAATTGCTTGTAGGTAACGTTCTAGAATGAGACGCTATGGTGACATCGCTACGTTGTGAATCACCAATAGAGTGCAACAAACTCCGTAGAATGCATATCGTAATTATACGATAATCTGGCGTTTGATAAGGGCCGAAAGTCAACCAAAAGTTAGTAGTAGACGTAGTATTCCTTTATAGAAATTGTTGTTGCAATCCTTTTAACCTGTTCCTGACAACACAGAAACGCGTAGAAAACATAATGTTCAGTTGATAAATGTGGTCTCCGTTTTCCATAGGCAATGAGTGGCGAAGTAAATTACGGAACAAGGCTGATGGGGCCACATCGCGTAAGGTAATAAATCAAACTGATTCATCGCTATCAGCTTCTGTTACGCTATTAGGAGCGATCATAAAATATATTTGTTATCCCAGTGTTCACATTAAAAAATATTTTCGGATTTGAGTTTTTATTGTTCCGCAGTGAGTTGAAAAATTACTAACGGTTGTCAATAACCATCAGCAGTGTTCTGTTGTCCCGCCTCTTCAGTGGCTAAACTCTTTGTTTTGCAAAAAGTGAGTAAATAAGTAAGTAGGCCTGAAGACGTCAAAGTAGAAACACTGAGGGAAATTAAAAAAAAAAACTGTAGCGCCTGGACGATAAAAGAGACGTATATAGTATAATTTACACAGATACGGTATAATTTACCAGCACCATAATGAACAAAATGTAGTAAGAAAAAGAAAGACGAGACCTATCTACATCAGAAAATGTAAACAACATAGTTATAATTGTAATGATGACTAGGACACAAGACGGTACACGTTTTGTTCATGAAGGAATGCATAAGTAGTATGAGAATTTAGCAAAACTACTTTACATATTATAGACCGCCATAATGTATAGTTGTAACGGATTTTGAAACTTTTTTATATCAATGGAAATGTCTAACGCGAGCAAGATTGTGCGCGCGCGTGTGTATGCATCTCTGCACATGTCGCTCTATCAACCAATTTTTCTCGTGTACTCCGTCCACGTATGATTTCCGATGTCTGTCTCTTCTTTTTTCCACAGGACTCCGGTCCGTCATTGCTGACAACCATCTATTTCTATTTGTTGTTTCAATATGTCCGTACCACGTCAACTATTCACCTTCAATATAATTTTTTTATTACAAGGATAGTATTGTCTATAGGAGAGGACTTGAAAGTAGAGATTTACATTAATCAGGGAGTGTGCCAAGGCTATAGCATGTCTCCAACACAATTTAATATCTAAATTGATGACGTAGATAGGGAGTGGAAATTACGAGTGGATCCGGGGATAAAAATAAACAATACGTAGGAGATACATGAATACAATGGTGTTTGCGGATGATCAAGTAATCATCCAAAAACACAATTGCGAGCTCCAGAGATCAACGTTTCAGTTACAGAAGTATGTTTAAATTACAGCGTGAAAATTTCTTTGCAGAAGGCAAAAACTATGGTATTTATGAGCAAATACCCCTTACGGACTAAGATTGTACTGGATAATAAGAGTATAGTGGAGGTGTCACATTTCCGCTATCTTGGATGTGACAACACATATCATGTGGATTATGATGTCGAGCACAAGTTGATTAAGTTTCAGTCAATATGTGGCAATATTCGTCGCGTGCTATCAAGAAAAACAAGTAAAGCTAAAAAATTTTATAAGCTAATGGCTGTGCCAGTGTTGTGTGGTTCTGAAACTTGAGTTTCGGCGAAAAAACATCAACCATTAACGGATTCTTGCTATCTGTTAATGGATATGCACGAAGGGATAGACTCTACAGGGAAGACATTCGTAAAGAGTCGAACATTTTTAATAACCAAGATTGGATTGTAGAGAACAAAGAGAGATGGATTGCTTATCTGAATAGGATGCCAGGTGGCAGGTTGCCTAAGGCTAGACTTACATTGGACGCAGAAGTCTTCCGATCCGATCCGACACGGTTCCCTGACCAGATTTCTCCCGGCAGGTTCGCCTGCATCGATGACAGACGTTTCCCGGCAGTTTCCTGCCACCATTTATCAGCGATTCAACGAAGTTCTCACTTTGTACGTCATGAGTGACTCGGAGGAAGATTTGAAATTTTTACTCCTGCTAGACTCTAATTACTTGTTGAAGCAGTATAACACAAAAACGTAGATTCATGATTTCAACAAAGACAGAGGTGACAGTGAGTTTGTCAAAACTAATCGGCCAAAGATAAATTATCCAGATATAGAATACCACACGATGCGGACTGAAACTTTTGACTACATTCTGGAAGTCATAATGTGTTATCTTGTAAAACACTCTAATTTGAGAGATTGTATAAGTCCTGAAGAAAAGCTCACAATTACTTTAAGATTAAGTTTAACTTATATTTTAGATCACTAATAGAACGAAACATAGACGAACAAGCTTGATTGTATTTTTTTTTAAATTTATTTAAAAAATTTTAAATTATTAAAATATTTCCAGGTTTTACTTTTATTATCATGACATATACTAGTTTTAAGATAAGACCTCATCTTCAGTTGTACATTTTCGAAAGATAAAAGATTTCTGTTTGGTAATCTTATGCTTAATAAAAGAGGAATTTGACAATATATTAAGGATATTCATGGCCTAGGCGCAACTTGGACCTAACTTTGAGGAAATAGACACTCATCACTTTATTTCTATTGTGACATATATTACAAACAAACAGGACGTGTTCAGATTCTCTCCTAATGAACTAAAAAATAGTGTTAAGTATACAGGAAAAATGTTAATAATATAAATAGGCCTACGTAACTATTATTCATTGGAAACTACTTTTGTGAGATATATTTATTATAGTATTATTTACTGTAGTAGCCTATAGTAAACTGTCTCCTGTATTTGTTCGCTTTTATTTATGAAGAAAAAACTCTTTGTTAATTTTTATAACAGGGATAGTGCCCCCCCCCCCCCAGTTACGCCTATGTTATTCATATATTTAAATTCATGTTTTATATATCCGCGAATTTTTAGACAATATTTTTTCAGTATTATTATTATTATTATTATATGGCAGTAAATAAACAATAGATTAAAACTCACGCTTAAAATTTTAATAATATGGAAAATTACTGTAAAATTCCTTCAGTTTTTTATTTTCATGTAAACAATTTTGAAGTTTAAACCCATTAACTTTTTTTATTTATCATTTCGTTAAAAGATGTACCGTATTTTTTGGACTATAAGACGTACTTTTTTCTTAAAATGTAGTTGCGTCTTATAATGGATTGTCAACTGAAACCGATGAGACAGCTGCCGAACATCTGTTCTCACCTCACGGCAATCGGAACAGACTGCCGGGTTGGAAACAAACCAAGTTGATCTGGCGAGACAGCGGTCCGGCATCGGACGTCATCGGGAGTTGACGGAACTCTATAGCCTCTTCTATGAAAACCTTCTCAGATGCAGTGACCCAGTCGTCGGCTTAACATGTTGTTATATTGGAGACCATAATATAGCACTTATTTAATATATATATTTTCATTTTTTTAAATTTCTGGTAATACGTCTCCTCTACAGGATTAAATTCGACTGTTTTAAAGTAATTTCTGACTTGTTCTAATCTTCTTTTGATTTCTTCATTCTGCCACACTGTGATAATATAAATGCTATGTATCTAAAGTTATCTATTTCTTGAAACTCCTCATCTTCACTTATTTCAGACTACTTCAGATACCAAATATTTGTTGATGGGAATTTAGTCTTATTAAATCTTCGTTTGATTTCTTCTCTTGTTCCAAACTTTGATAATGTAAACTCTAAATAAATTTATGTATTTCGTTATCTCCCGATCTTCATCTACTTCTAACTAATTCACCTACAAGAAAGTTTTGTTGCTAGATATTCAGTGTTACTAAATTTATTTCATGTCAGTTTTTTTTTTAGTATTCCTTAACTAAACTTCTTAACTTATAAAACTATGCCGTCTGCAATTTGTGCATGTCGTAGTGATTAATGCAAATATATAATATATCCGTAGGCGTAATTAATTAAAGTTATTAGTTGAGAATAATTAAATGAAATATTGAAAAGACTGAAAATGTTGAATATCTCAGTTGTTATTTCGTAGTTAATGTTGTGCAGTAGTAAACACTGTTTCCACATTAGAATTGTTACCGTGAAAACCCGAAAATAGTTAATACCCGCTTTACCTAGTCACAACTAGTTTTAGCAGAGCCTCTTTGTTAATATTAGTATTAACTAGTCACTACACTAGAATTCCTATATGTGTTAGATAGTTCTAGTTTCACTAAAACTCTGTTATGGTTAGTGAAAACTAATATTAACTCAGCTCCACTGACTTTTGGCTTTGACTGTATCTTGTTTTTCAGCTCCACTGACCTTTGGCTTTGACTGTATCTTGTTTTTCCGTTGACCAACTTTAGCTCAGGCCAGAGTGTAGTTAGTTCCTTGATGACAGAGTTGACATTGTCAGAATGTAAAATGCAAGGGGCTCCAAATGTCAAAAATATATTCATCATAACACTATAGCTTTCGCGATCGGAGTCATCTTCAGGGAAATTATTTTCCGGGATGTTGGGCCATGGTCATCTTCTTGTGAAGCCAAAGGTTTCGATTTACAATAAGAAGACCACGGCCCAAGATCCCAGAAAATACATCAGTTGGAAGGGTACTTCCTTGAACTCTTTTGGTTTGCAGTGCTCGCATTAAAACGAATTTTAAAAGATGATCCTGGTAGACCATGATAAACGTGAACCCGCAATCAGCTTGTGCCTGCAAGTCTATTAGGTCTACTTGACATCGGAGGTTCATTTCTGTGTGAGAATGGACTTCGAAATCAGACCTTTTCTTTTCTTAAAACCTATCAGTTAATTCTAGTATTGACTAGTATTAATGAAGGGGCTCTGATAAATCTAGTTCTTACTAGATGAATCGGCTACTAATTGATTCCGGGTTTTCACGGTAACAGATTGTTACAGCGATGTGCAGAACATGATGAAAGAGTGACACAGGATTTGAAACTCGGTAGTTCTTTCCGATCTTACGAATAAGTATGCTTCATATTCATTATGTTCCTTGATTCACCATACCCCAAGAATATATTGCTTTCTTTTCTATTAACTTTACTCTGTGACTTTATCTGCGCACGCGCTTGTGAGTGCAGGGGGGTACATCTATTAATAGCGTGGGTTTTGTTGACCCTGATGTGATTTTTCATGCATTTGTGACTGCTCTCTCTACCGTGTTAAAGGAAATCTTTTCATCTGAGCAAACGAAAAAGTAGGTTTCGGAATCTTTACTTTGTTCAGTGAAAGGTAAAGAGAGAATATATCATCATTGCGTTTATTCATTAAAAGGAGTAGATAGTTTCAAGGCAGAGATGTCAGCGGTTGCTTTGTGGCCGTTCGTCCTGTTGCTTTTATATCTTTTGAAGTGCACTTGAACAGTAAACGTGTTTTCATCGAATTTTGTGTAGACGACTTGGCTCGCTTTGCAGTCACGGCACAAACACTTTAACGCATGCATTTTTTTGTACAGGACAACAAATCAAGATTTAACAAAAAACATAATGTTGCGACATTTGTCCACTTTGGGAGACATTTAAACAAAAAAATTTATATGAATTGTGCGCATATTTTCTTGAATCGTTAGTTTCAGTCTTATTTTCTTCAGGTCAGTATTTTATTGATTTACTTTATCCATTCTTCTGCCATCCTTTTCCGTTACCCGTAGTAACATATCGCATTTTTCTGAACAAGCAGGCTTACAACGTAAAAGCAGTAACCGGTATATTTTTCGTGCCATATGTTCCTTACGAACATGTATGTTGTAACGCATCAAAAAATACCGTTACATAAATATAATAAAATATACCCAAATGAAGATCTACCATAAACTAAGCTAAGATAGCCAAACACACTAACAAGAGGAAAGACAACACTAAAATGTCAAAGTCAAACCTGTATATCCATGAATAAATAATGTTAAAGAAACTAAGCACCCTAGAAGGAAGGGGTTGTAATTAAATAAAACACCAATGTTATAACAAAAGGAAAAGTGAACCAAGCAACTACGTTAGCAACCAGGACCTAATAGATCCAATAAGTGAGGTAAAATATATAATAAATGAAGAAAATATCCGACAAATAAGAAAAAAATATTACCAGTATGAAGAGTACCAAATAAGTGAGGAATAATACCACAACAAGGAAGAACCTGAGAGGAAACTCTAAAGTGACCACGAACAAAACTATTGACAATATAATAATTCAATAAGCAACCACAGACAATAATAGTGTGCTACTTACAGTGAATTAATTAATACTAATATACCACGAGCTAAAATAAACTAACACAAACAATGATAGTGTAGTATTTACAGAAAGTGAAAATATTAAATGATAACAATTTTATACAATAATCTCAAATAAACCAACACAGGCAATAAGTGTATTATTTATGAGACAAAAAGTATAATATAGTAAAACATAATAAATAAAACAAGTGAACTAAAGTTAAGTGCAGAAATAATTGCTCAAATATGAAAGTAAATGGAACTGATTACCTGTAACTACCATGACTGACTCTAAATATAAAATCATTGCAAAACAAACATTTAGATATCAGGAGAGTGGAAAGTAAAGTCAATACAGAATGTAATTGTTAGAATATCAGAAATACAGTAAGACAACATGTATTAGATTAAAAAGAGTCAACCAAACCAAATGTAAACATCCAATATATATGCCAATAACCAATTAGAATTAGATAATACTATGTAAACAGATAGTCAGTAATAGAATTAAAATACAGAAAACCATTGTACTAGATAATAGTAATACCAATCATGGTAAATATGTAAGAAAATACACAAGAAACCAAACTAACACATATAGGCATTGTTGTCATACAGTGATATACACATAACCTCAACTGAACAGAATTTGCAACAAAGAATCATAATTAACAATTAGAAAAACACTGATAAAAGTATTTACATGATGCAACAACCAAACTAGAATAAATAATGAACAGAATAAACCCAATATAAACTAAGAAACACAACAATATACTTTAAATTTTATAAACAAACTAGGGGAATACCCGTGCTTCGCTACGGAGTTTCACGTTGTACGTAATGAAAATGTTAGTTTAATTAATAAAGTTCAATTAAAGTAGGTTTCTTAAAAATAAATAGCTGTTGAACTTCGTTCGCGTGGTCTTCAGTTTAATGCGATAATATATTTAGAACAGAATCTATTCTATTGGGTTGCCATAGTAACCAAATCTAATATGTTTTTAAGACCCCAAAGGACCCCCCAGAGGATCGTATCGAAAAAACACTTGTCCTATGTTGGTTCTCCCTTTGCGTAAAATATTTGTGCCAAGTTTGGTTGAAATCGGTCCAGTGGTTTAAGAGGAGATTAGGAAGACCCCAAAGGACCCCCCGAAGGATCATATCGAAAAAACACATATCCTATGTTGGTTCTCCCGTTGCGTAAAATATTTGTGCCAAGTTTGGTTGAAATCGGTCCAGTGGTTTAGGAGGAGATGTGGAAGACCCCAAAGGACCCCCCAAAGGACCCCTTCGAAAAAACACTATCCTATGTTGGTTCTCCCGTTGCGTAAAATATTTTTGCCAAGTTTGGTTGAAATCGGTCCAGTGGTTTAGGAGGAGATGTGGAAGACCCCAAAGAACCCCCCAAAGGACCCAATCGAAAAAACACCACTAAATCAGAAACCTTCGCGGGCGTGCGCACAACAACTCACCGAAGTTTCATCGCAATCGGATGAATGGTATAGGAACGCATACGGGACAAACAAAGAAACATTCATTTTTATATATAATAAAAAAAAATTTCCTGGAACCCGATCGCAGCGCCACCTACCGGGTCCAATTGTGAATCTAAACCATCCAGGGACCCACTCAAACACACACACAAAATTTCATCAAAATCGGAACATGAATAATAAAAACAATTTAAAAAATTTATTATGAAATTAATGAGCTACACAAATAAATTTTTAGGTTAGGTTGGTTGTTATAAAACTCACGTGTAAATTTGATAAAAAATTTATACAAAATATACTTACTTCGATTCCACCCTAAATTCGCAAAAAGTATCGTTTTTTAGGCACACTTCAAAACTCTTCAAACATCAATTTCTATTCGTAGTTAATATTTTAATTAGCACACGACTTGAACGAACACAATAATAACACAAAATTTCAAATATTTTTCTCAATTTGATCGCAGCACCAACTGTCGGGACAAACTGAAATTAAAATACAATAATATTTAATATTTGATGCTGCGATGGTAGCGCAGTCTACCGGATCCAATGTAAAACATTCCAAAATTAACAACTACTTATAAATGAAAAATTAGTTAAATAAACATTTTCCAGTGGACCAAATTGTGAATCTAAACCATCCAGGGACCCACTCAAACACACACACAAAATTTCATCAAAATCGGTCCAGCCGTCTAGGAGGAGTTCAGTGACATACACACGCACACACGAAATATATATATAAAGATAACAGCCAAAATACCAAACCACAGAGTGACTGACAGAATTACATAAAAAACTCAATCAAAACTAATCAGAAAGAGGAAAATAGTATAACAGTAGTTTCAAGGATACTCAATACCTCTTTGAGAACACTTAACAAACAGTGAATGCATAAATTTATATAATAATAATGAAAAACAATAGTACATGTCAGTTGAAACTAGATGAAAGTAACAGTCCAACAGAAAATTGTGAGTAATTAGCACAGTAGGGAATACTGAATGCCCAAGATAAGATGTAGACAAACACTAAATACCAATTAATGGATGAAAATACATCCATAATACAAAACTATTTGTAAAATCAGAGTGTCAATATGACAGGACACCTGACATGGTGTGGTAAAACCAGTTATTGTAAATAAACTAAGATGTGTTAGTAATTACAAAACTGCACCAAATGTGTAGTATCATTTGAAGTATAAATCAAACACAACAGAATTGTGCGAGAGTGAGATATATATTGTAAATAATAAGAAATAATGCATGGACATTTAAGACCTACTCGCCTGAAAGTGTATTATTGAATTTTGTAAATATTTAGCATTTAAGAAATAATTGATAAGAAAAAATGACTTGAAACATTATCAGTAAGTGATATATGTATCATGTGATACTATAAAAGTGAAAAAAAACTTATGTTTAAATAAGAAACACTAAAAGTGCATCAACGAAAGTATAAATCGTTTAATCTGAACGGAAATAGTGCTTGTGTGGACTCAAAATAAAGAGCAAAGCAGCCGAAATAACATGATACCATTAGTTTTCGAATCGGAGGTGCATTAAGAAAGTTATGAACAGTCATAATTATTCAATCAATTACAGAAGATTGATGGCGTCACTTTTATACTCTCGATCCCAAAGACTGACGCTGAGAAATAAAATTTATTAATTTCTTGGGGCATATGGGTACGAGATTAATCGACTTTCAGCCAATAAGAAACGCTGATTCCAAGCAGACGCCACCCGAAGGAGCTGAACGTAGCTTCACTACCAAACTGATCATCAACGACGACAGAACGACTCTCCGATGGAAGTATTTTTACAAAATAATTTGGGGATCCAAATTATTGTTTGTTTTTTGTATAATTGTGTCGAAAAGTGTATGTGATTTATGTTGTAATTGGTCACATACACTTTTCGACACAATTATACAAAAAAACAAACAATAATTTGGATCCCCGCGCCAATCCCCTTCCTCTACACACCACCCCCACTATACCTTCCAAGCAGCAACCGTTACCTAAGTACTGGCAGTCTGTTTCTAAGCTGACGAAGGCGAATACGACGCCGAAACGCGTTCGACGAAAAAGACAAGTAAGTTTTCACATGAGAAAGTTTCTATATTATATAAAGTGTAGTGCTGTGAAAGAAGATGATGAACAAACAAGACAACTATTAATCATCATATTTTAATTTTTATAACCATTGTAACAAAATCTAAAATTTTGTTACTTAACCAAAATAAAAAAAATTTTGTTTGTTTTTGAAAATCTTTTGAGAATTGTTTTTGTTTTTATTATTTAGTAATTAATTTTTGTAATTGTTTGGTGTAAAATTTTAAATCGTTTATTACTGGTTTTGTCAATTATATCACCTTTTGGTAACTACAATTAAGTTCTGCGTTAATCAGATTGTCTCCTGGACTAATCGATTTGCGGTTCTTCTTCTTCTGAGAGTATTCTCCTTTCACTTTGGTAATTGCCGCTTTTCGTGTACTCCGTGGTTTAAATATTATCTTAGGTCATTCTAATTATATTTTTTGAAATAAATATAAGTCAAAATTATAAAATTCCAGTTTTTATTTAACAAATTATTAATGGATCGATATTAAATCGATTATTCAACAAATAATTATCGACTCGTATCTCAGGGCGATCGATTATTTTTACATAAAGTATTAATATTAATTTTCAGGTTCTTTTAACGGTTATATTATACAGTCAGAGAAAGGGCAAGTTCAGGAAAGTATAACACTTACAATTAATAGCTTAAGAATTAAAAAATACAAAGATTCATTCAATATATATAATGTTTATTAAAGTAAAATTTCGAACCATTTGTCGTTGAAGACGAAGCTGGCAGTAGCGTGTAGAGAGAATTGTGGGAGTTCAATTCAAGATGGCTGCCTCAGTACTGCATATGTTAAAATGACGACTTCACGACAGAATTCTCTTCAAATAAAAGTGGTTTTTCCAAGTTTCCTCGTCTCAGCAGTAGTGATTATTCTTTCTGGTGTTAGTATAGTTGTCCTGGTTCAGTGTTCCGTGATTCGCCTCGTTGATTAGTGTTGTATAATGTTTTTAATGCACTTTAGTCAATAAGGTCGATAATGGCACGTTTCGTCTTTATATTCAGGATTATTGTTTTAGGTGTTTAATTCATTAATTCACTTTGTTCTGTTCAGTATTAGTTTAATTTAATAGTTGTACTGGTTTATTTCACTGATTTTACTAATTGTTATTTTAAGTTTTCCAAAATTTGCGATTTTTTACTTTGACTAGGCTAGGTTGATGAAAGCCATGAAAGCCATTTTCCTTCCTTCGCTATATGTTAATTTTTAGCGAGAGCTCGTCTCAAGTTTACTCGATCACGTCTAATAATCAACTGTTCTCACTTCCTTCTTCATCTGAAACGTCTTAGCCAAGTTAATATTAACAAGACATTGTTTTAAATCTCTATCATTTCCGTTACATGGTTGACATTTACATTATATTACTGAATACATTTTTACTATTATTTAACTTTATTAAATACTAAATACATAATCTCTTTCTTTAGTTCATTCTGCTTGATTTGATACCAAATAAGATATTTTTACAAAGTTTTTTATCTAAAATTGCCATATTTACTGTATTTCTAACTGTAGGCCTTAAAATTTTACTTCCTGTCCTCTTAAAAGGTTTGCCATTTGTATTATGTTATAATTATGATTTTACAAAATCTCAGATTGAAATAACATGTTTATTTTCCATTAATTCCTTGTAATTGTATTAATTAGTTATCCTTTTTAAATATTATTCTTTAATTTGGGACTCCACCCTTGGATTTTTCTGTTATTACATTTGCATTTTTTTCAATAATCTTTCATACCTTTTTACAATATCTTTCTAAAGTATAGTTTCAGTTATAAAATACTGTGTTTGATTTACCTTATACAAATTTCATCAGTTGAATTAACTTACTTGAGTTAATTATCAATTATAATGTTGTTGTTTTTTACCATTTGGCCTAGATTTTATCTGTTTTTACATACAACGTTTTTGGATAATACAGCTTGCTTATACCCCTTCTGACCTTCTATTCTAATACAATATTAATGAAAATTACCTTACTTAACTGCATGTACATTTAGCATTGATAACAAGTATTAACTCCTAACAAATGTTTTATAACAAAAAATAGTATTCAAACCCAGACATTTCAGCCTTGAGTTCATTGAACTTAACATAAACAAAACACATATATCCCTTCCTTTTTAACTTATTCCTTAAAATTAATTTTGTGCAGTCTTATCTGTTTTTGTTTTATATTGGGGATGTATCCTTTTTCACTTCACTTACTTATTACCTGCTCTTATTCTATCTATTTAATTTTATAAAATGTTATTATATAAAGAGTGGCACTTTCTTAAAACATTTGTAGTCTATTTTTATCATAATATTCTACAAAATATTATTTCTGTAATTGGTACACAAACTTTAAAGTTGTGTAAAGGTATACATTTACTTAAATTAAGCATTTAAAACACTGACACTTGAAGTTTATTTATTATAATAAGATAACTTGCACTGGTCCCCTGTTATTCTTGGATCTTATCTCTAAATAAGTTTATAGTATTCCAAGATCAAGAATTTTGTTATAGAGGATTATGAAGGTTTGTTTTTTCCATTATAAAATAACTTTCGTGGGTGCACTTTTACTTATACCTCTAAACACTTTTGTCTATATCTACTTCACATTATTTTCTATTTTGGGTGTTATACTTTCATTAGTTATATTTCTTTTGGGGGTTTTATTCCTTTATCACTAGGTTTACTTTGGGTATTTCCCTACTTTATCCTTTTCTACTAAGTGGTTTCCTTCAATTTCAGTCCTGTTATTAAGGATGTCGGTTTGTTCTGGGTAATTTCTTACTTATTACTGTCCTATCTTGTTTCTTCAAAATTAGTCCTTATATTTGGGGTGTCGGTTTGTTCTGGGGTTTTCCTTACTTTAACTTATTCTCCTACTTTGTTTCTTCGATAAAAATAGTTTTATTAGGTATGTCGGTTTGTTTTGGGTATTTTCCTTACTTACTACTATCCTATCTTGTTTCTTCAAAATTAGTACTTTTATCAGGGATGTCGGTTTGTTCTGGGTTTTGCCTTACTTACTCCTATCCTATCTTGTTTCTTCAAAATTACTACTTTTATCAGGGATGTCGGTTTGTTCTGGGTTTTGCCTTACTTACTCCTATCCTACCTGGGTATTTCCTTACTTACTTTTAGTTTTTTGGTTTATTTTTCATTACTCATAGGTGTTGCTTAGTTGTTTTTAATTTATTTTTATTTCTTCAAATTATGATTGCATTTTATGTGGTACTTATTTGTTTTTATTTGGATTTTTCCTTGATTTCATTTTATTTTATATTTATTTATGATCATTTTTCATTCATTATAATGTGGATAATCTGTCATGCTACAGATTGCTCTCCTCCAGAAGTGATTAGTTCAGACCATATCTTGAGTGAGTCTGAAATAATTGCTTATGATATTTGTTAGATATTAAATTTCTTGTCTTCCTTCCCATTTCTATCTTTGCTTCTTCACACTTGAGCTTACATATATATTATATATTTTGTTTTTTCTTAAATTGATTTTCCTTTATAGTTATTGTTATCTGAGGTTTATTATTATTTATTTTTATTTTTTCCTTAACTTGGTGTTTTATCCTTGGGATATTCATTCCCTAACATTCCCTAACACGTGAGCTGGGGCAGTTCAGAGAGGCACTTGTGGCTACATATACTCTGCTGGCCGTACTACACTACTCATTGAGATCAGAGGCAATTCATCTCTGCTCAAAACATAATAATACTGCTGGAATTATCTACAGACAGTCATTAATAAAAATTAGATAAGAATAGTCTCTTATACGGCTATTAAAAAACATCCTTGGATACCTCACTTCGTATTTCCTCAGATTTGTTAATATTTCTATCTCAGTTATTTTTCTTTCAGTTGTTCTTAATTGTTAGCTCAGCTGATATATTTATTCTTATCATGGTTGGAAGCTCTTTTAATATATTTATTTTCCTCATGGTTGGAAAGTCCGTTGATATAATTATCACTAGTTATTGGGTAATCCTTTTCTTCTGAATTCTCTTTAACTCTCTTATTGTTAGTACAATCTTCTTCTGGTTATTGGTGGCATACATGTTATTATAATTTTTTTTTTCTTAGTTCTTATGAATTGTTCCACTGGATTCATGTTATGACAATTATTCGTCGAATTGTCTTTATTATAATTGACATTCAAATTATGATCATAGTTATATTATATTTTTTTTTTTCTTCAAAAATTATTTCGCTCTTGTTTTCATCCAAATTAATTCCTTAATTATATTATTTATGTGGTCATTGCTTCTCCTTGTATTGCGTAAAGGTTTTATTATTTTCTTTCCAAAACAAGTTTATTCATTTTATTTGTATCAGTTGTCCGTCTAGTTTTTTAGAGGTTGGTAATTCAATAATTACTCAATATTAAATGCTGTTAATTGTGGTAAGTTGATCTTACTTTGTAGTGGTTATTCTAAATTCAAATTCTTCAATTCCCAATTAATTCTCATAAATGATTAGTTTTAAGCTGGTCTTACTTTGTTTCTGAATTTATTTTTTAGATTTATTAATTCAAAATTCCATTTCTTTATTTCCAAAATTAAGTTTCATCAATAATTAGTCGTAAGTTGTTCTTACTTTCTTTTAAATTTTGTTAATTCTATATTTCCATTTCTTCATTTCCAAAATTAAGTTTCATAAATAATTAGTCGTAAGTTGTTCTTACTTTCTTTTAAATTTTGTTAATTCTATATTTCCATTTCTTCATTTCCAAAATTAAGTTTCATAAATAATTAGTCGTAAGTTGTTCTTACTTTCTTTTTTTTTTGAATTTTATTTTTTATTTTTAATAATTCAAAATTGCGTTTCTTTATTTCCAAAATTAAGTTTCATCAATAGTTGGTAGTAAGTTGTTCTTACTTTGTTTTTGAATTTTTTTTATATTATTAATAATTCCAAATTCCGTTTCTTTATTTCCAAAATTAAGTTCATAAATAGTTGGTAGTAAGTTGTTCTTACTTTGTTTTTGAATTTTTTTTATTATAATAATTCTAAATTCCATTTCTTTATTTCCAAAATTAAAGTTCATAAATAATTATTTGTAAGTTGTTCTTACTTTGTTTTAGAATTTTTTATGTTTTTAATAATTCAAAATTCCGTTTATTTATTTCCAAAATTAAGTTCATAAATAGTTGGTAGTAAGTTGTTCTTACTTTGTTTTTGAATTTTTTTTTATATTTTAAATAATTCAAAATTCCGTTTCTTTATTTCCAAAATTAAGTTCATAAATAAATACTTTTATCAGGGATGTCGGTTTGTTCTGGGTTTTCCCTTACTTACTCCTATCCTACCTGGGTATTTCCTTACTTACTTTTAGTTTTTTGGTTTATTTTTCATTACTCGTAGGTGTTGCTTAGTTGTTTTTTTGTTTTTAATTTATTTTTATTTCTTCAAATTATGATTTCATTTTCTGTGGTACTTATTTGTTTTTATTTGGATTTTTCCTTGATTTCATTTTATTTTATATTTATTTATGATCATTTTTCATTCATTATAATGTGGATAATCTGTCATGCTACACCATTAACGGAATTTTATTCCTATATACAAAAATGATAATCGTATTGCACATGCTATACCATAACCTGCAAATTTAAATGCAAGCGTGTCTAGTACGATAGTTTACAATTATAATTAACCTTTTTCTATTTATGTAACTACTCTCCATAATACGTCATTATCGTATTTAAGCATTTTTTTGTAGTAAGTATCTTGTATACTAAAAGAATTCACGTTTTTGTTAATTATAAATAAGAAACTTAACCAAATCAGGTTAGAGAAGTACAACATAAAAAACCAGTGTTACCAGCCCTGAGTTTTAAGAATCTCTGTAACGAGTTAAATTGTTTTTAATGTTTTATAAAACTTTTGTGAAGGTTTTAAAATGAACTTTAATTGTTGTTAATAAATTACCATTCAGTACACAATCGACTCGGTCCATTATTTAAAGATAGACTATAACGACAACACGACAGAGCATTTATTTTACAGATTGGCAGTAAGGCAAATAAGCGGCCAAGACTGAATAATTTCAAAACAGTCTCATATACAGAACAACTTTATTTACATAATATCCACATACAAACAAGTGGTAAATATTGTATGAATTGTGTTGTGTTGTTTTCAAAATATTACAGGAAGAGAAGATCTACCTTAGAAGATTGACATCTGTAAGTGGTAATTGACATCTAAACTAACCAGTGCTTCGAAAAGAGAACTTGAACATTTTTTCAGCTTTTTAAACCTTTTTGAAACAACGTAAATTATAAATTAAATCATAAATAATAATAATTCTAAACCTACACAATTGAACAAACAGGTATACTCGTCTAGTTATAGAGTGACGTCAACAACGTGTGGTATATAATTGAACAAACACACCTCTATCTATTATAGTAATAGAGTGACGCTCCATCGAGGGGCATAAAAGGTATATTATAATGTATTTAACATATTTAACATTGCACTATGACTTAACATTACCGGAACGTGCACAAATTAAATGATTACTACAATTAGATAGTCTCATTTATACGAACATTCAGCTGTAATTTCCATTTGTTTTATTTTATTCTAATATAATATCAGATTATTATGATTTTGATCGTAGGCCTATATGTTTCGAATTTCTCTTGTTAATTTTATAAATATTTGTCTGTTCACAAGTATCGTGTGATCAACTCCATTAAACATTTCGTCCGTTGACGATTCTACCAAGAAATTAACCTTCTCGGTAGCACAGAAGGTAGCAATTTGTGAATTATAGGCCTATGTGAATTACATTAGCATTAGCATTCGGTAATTTTATATAGTTTATGTGTAACGCAATAAGCGTTAGACACTTTACTATTAGAATTTATTTATTTATTTTCTTGGATACATGTACTAGAGATACGCTAATACAAAAATTTACCGTTTTATTCAAGTGATCTTTTCCAGAAGTGTGGATACTGTTACTTATAAAGTGTGTTACTTACGTTTCCTTTCCTAGGTATAGAAACTGTCATGGTTCAGAAATTCAGTAGTTCCTTTCTTTCACCACGTGTAGGCCTACATATTGTATGAAAGTAATCATCAGCGTTAAGACATCAGATATTTTGAGTTAGATACTCTGTGTCAGCAGTCACAACTCCAGCTGTTGGGTTGCCTCCATCAAGGGAGGACGTGAGAATGGTGAAGACACCTAAAGGCGGAGGAGTTGGACAAATTTGTCGTCAGTGTTGGAGAATACTTTGTAATCGGAATGGGTCTGTCTTACCTGAGTGTACGCCTGAGATAATATATTACTAAGGAAGTTATGAAAAGAAAGATTTTGCTAAAAAAAATAAAATATGAAAACGCTTATTTTACTATAAATAAACAATGCCAGCGTATGGATATAGTTAGGTAACTGTGTATCCCAACGATTAATTTTAGGACTTTTAGTGAAACCGTACGGTCTTCCGCCTCCACACACATACGCGCGCACACACACACACACACACACATGAAAACAAAATGTTGAAACCTCATCCGGAAATACAATGAGCTTGCTTGCAAGTACGTTACACTTATAGCCCTACTAATTAAATATTGATCCATATTATCTTCCTTTAGGCAAAGAGCAATGGCCTGTTGATTTAGGCATCCGAAGTTACTTTATCCCAATATCCCAAAGCATTTAACATCATTACTGGCAGGTAGCGCGGGACATTCTGTAGTCCTACGTGGATTACTGTATATAGGCCTACTGTATAAATTAAAGTTTATTACATATACAGCCTTGCAAATTTTGTTACGACAGCGGCTGTTGTGTAATCTGATACGTGTGTGGTGTCTCAACCGGTTCCTGTAAACAGTCGTCTTTTTCAAACTTACTTTTAACGGAAATGAATACCGTGAGATATTTCCTTCGTACTGTAAAAAGTCTAGTGGCGTATGAATACGTATCTGTTAAGTTTTTTAAAAATTCTACATTGCATCGAATTCATTTTGAGGGGGAATGTGATTATAACCGTATTAGTTATATTGTTAATTCTGTCATAGCCTATAAAGTATTCTTGTACAGTAGTGTACTGGAATTAGTATTAATTGAACAGCAGTGTATTGTAAAATTATTTCCACTGCTTTTATCATTATCATTTTTATTATTATTGTTATTGTCGTTGTCGCCGTCTTCGTCGTCGTTGTTGTTACTTTCTTTCTAAGAGAAAACAGTTGAGTCTTATAATAATGTTTTAATGATTCCCAACTCCATTAGTGACGTGACCATTGAGTGAAAATATTTTCAGAGAGGATAGTTTTGTACTAGAGAACTTATTGTTGTTTGTGTTACTGACACAAAACTCAGAGAACAAATAATCCAGAGCGTTTCCAGATGTTCTTATTTTGTTGATAGTCTACGAGTGGAGCAGAATCATGCTCTGCACCATAATGCGGGAATCAAACTCAATCGTCAGAAAAGTGTTTCCCGTTCCGGACGCTGTGCGAGACGAAGTCGATGTGTTTTCGTAATGTTAAACCATTTGTAATGATGCTTGGAATACTGCCAGCTGTACGAATTGTGGGGGAACGTTCCCTGTTCTGTTATTTTATTACATGAATATGGCTTGGTTTCATTGATTTTGTGTAGGGAAAGGTTCCGCGCGGAATTGTAGAATTACGTACTGGCGTTTGACTTCGACATTGTTATTAGTTTAGTTTGCTGTAGTTGGCTATCAGAAACCATTTTATGGCAGCCTTAGCATCCATACTGAGTCACCGTAGGTTATTAAGATTTAATCTGCATAATTTTAGAGTTATGAGAATTTTGTCGTAATAAAGTTTCTACGACCGAATATTATTAGTTCGTTACTTTGTATTATAATGGAAGACAAATTTTATCTTTGCCGACTGTGTCCGTTGGATTAGATAAAATAAAGCTTGCCCTTTAAAACTTCGTAGATGTACCGACCTAAATGCTGCAAATGTTCTGTTGGTCTAGCATTACTTGGTACATAAACAGTGTGAATTGTGTAGCCAGCAGCGTGCAACGAGTTGCCAAGAATTGCCTCAAAAAATGTTTTTGGCTTAATTTTAATGGAAGAGCCGTTCTTAAATTTCGTCAGCTTCCTGTTGTATGTATAAAGTATTAATGATTATTCTTGTCTACACATCGTAGTTAAAATAGGTGCCGTTAGCATAGTTTCACATCAAGGTACGGTCACGCTCAAGCGGCGATCACTATCAAAGCACGGTCGTAGGTCTTGTCACTGGAACGCTCTCGACAGAGACGTTTTGATACAGTGGTGTCGCTCGAAGAATAGACGTCTCCGACTAGACCTTCATATAGTAAAATACGAATTTTATTTTTGTGTTTATCATTATTTGTTTTACCTTGATGAGTTTAAAAACCCAAAAATAAGAAAAAGAAGAAAATGGTTGCGTCTTAGTTTTTTGAACAAATCAGCAGAAGGGGATGTTCACGTGCTATTTTCTCAGCTTGTAGATGATGAAAAGAAATTCTACAACTACTCAAGAATTAATGGCAAACCAATTCTGTTATCAAGATCGTAGAAAATGCAGATATACAGCACGGATTGAAATGTAGGCCCATACTTGATAGAATTACCTGCTCAAACGTCTTAACCGAATGAATAATTGACGTATTACCAAATAGCTACTAAATTATAAGCCGAAAGGATGAAGAGGAGTGGGACCCCCCCTCCCGAAGAAGCGCTGGAATGAACAACTCTAGTCAGTTATCTGCTTGTTGACAGAACAAACCATTTTTTGTTTAATCCTTGTTGAACATGATGAATTATCTCGTACTCACCTCTCAAAATTATAGTGTCAAAACTACTTCTGACAAAATAGAGTTCTTAGTTATCAGAGTGATTCTTAGTAATTTTCAATTACGCCTCTTTCAATTCGGTCAGTAGATCAACGTCCTTTCACCGTATAATTTTAATAAACCCCACACATAATTTGAACTCCTAATTTATTACGTCAAACAACTGAAGCAGTTATATTGGCTCAAATCATAATATCCAGCATAATGTATCACAGAATGTCAAATTACAGTTATTTTATTATTTTTACATCTAAGTTAACAAATGAAACTGGTTAAATGTAAGCAGACGTATAGGCTATTTACAGGATAAAATGTGTTACGATTGGTATACATTATCGATTTTTGTGAAAAGGAGTAAAATATTATTAATATCACAAACCATTTAGAATGTTCTTATGTAATGATAATGTAGAATGACAGCGTCGATGACGAAGATGATAATCGACCGTTACTGCTGCTGTGCTACCGTAGTTTATAGATCTAATGATACTGTACCCAGTAGGCTATTTGTACAGTTCTTCAGACCTCTGGTTTACTTGATTTCCAGCTCAACTATATCAGTTACTTCGGTCGTTTAGTACTTACATAAATAGACATCATTATTATTTAGTCGTTCTTCTCAATTTAATTAGACTTCCAAGATTCCGCCTGCCGTCTTGTTTTAGTAGTTATGTTTTAATAGGGTGTTTTGTCTTTTCTTTTTAGATTCAAATTTATCATCCATTTCATCGATTAATGTACTCATTTTAATCTATTCGCGTCTGGTTTTATTTATTTTCTGTACCTTGTTATTTAGTGCTTCGTTAAACGTGACTCTTAATTTAAAAACCATATGACAAAGATGAAACATAAAACATCTGTTGGGCAGTTTAATAATAATGACTGCAGTGCGTAATCATATTTTGTAACGTATCACCCATTTACCTGTTACAATTTATGTCCTTCGGATACTAGTACTGAATTAAGGTAAAAAATCAAAAGAGTCTAACGACCTAGTGATGGCGCCGGTGGTGGAGGGGGGGTGAATGTGGGGTAAAACGGTTTTCGCTATTTTCTCGAAAACCATTAGGCCTAGTCGGATGAAAAAAAATTTCAAACGAAATTTGTAGCTGATTAAATTTCCTATATTTTTGTTACTTACAACTTTTTTCTGAGACTGAAAGCAAACGAGCTATGCATTTTTAAAATAGGCACTCGATAATATTTATTTGAAATAGTAGGTTTTACGTCTCGGAAAAATACTATCTATTTGATTAATAGAAAGAGTTCGATGTAGCTATATGTTTTATGTGAGTATATATGTATATCCCTTTAATACCGTACCCACAAAATTTTGTGGGTGTGACACTAGGTCAATTCAGAGCTTCTCGCGGTCGCTAACTACGTAAATGCCGGACGGCAATGATTTTGTGTTGTGGGTATTTGTATTGCTTGTAGTTCAAGTTTCTGTCACTAGAGAGCAGTTTTGAGTTCATATACACAATATTACAGCTGTTTTTTTGGAAGACTGTCTAACCTAAAAAAAAATTGTCAGGTGTTAAAGGGATATACATAAATATATGTGCGTGCGTGTATAGGTAAATGTATTCTCTAATTTTATGTACGTGGCCTTGGAACAGAAATTCCGTCTTTATGATAGAATGAGAACTCGGCAAATTTAGAAAAAAACATTGCTTGTTTTTTGCCGGTCGGAGGACCCGGTCTAAGCATCAGTTGTTTTCTGTTCAGAAACAAATGGACATCGTTTTATTTGAGCGTGATTTCTTATAATATTGTTATAAAACTACGTAGGCCTACATTCTATAATTTTATTGTGTTCAGTTGTAAAAAAATGTAAGTATATTAATTTGTATTTAAGGAAAACATTTAGTATAAAATTTTACATATAAACCAGTAACATAATTTTATAAAATAAAATATTCGTATATTGAAGTATTTTACAAAATAAATTGTTATTCTATCAATGTATAATTACATAGACAAAATAGTATTGGATAATTTTTTTTAATTTACTCAAATTATTTCTAATTTAAAATATATTACTTCGTCTGGAAATAATGTATCCCTAGTATTAGACAGAAACGTTTCTGAAACGTATCTACTAAAATCATTCAGAAGCGTTTTAGGATAACAATTCTTGCCCACACCGCATCGAAAAACGTTCCCTTCGGTTTTTTGTAAACGTTTCTGTTTACTAGGAATTCTTTCTATTATATAAAATTATAATATTTTTTGCAGATTTTCATTCAGAAATTTCGAAAATGGCTGAAGGTATTTGTTTTGTTTGTGAAAAAGTGATTGCGTGAGAGGACAAAGTAAATCCCAGTCCAAGCGCACTTGAAACTATACAAAATTGCAGTCGGATTCGAGGTGATAATTTACACCGGAAATTAGGAGATAATGGAAGGATTGCTGTACATAGAGACTGTAGAAAGAAATATGTTAATATTGAAACTTGTGAAATTGAAGGGAAGAAAATGAAGGCTGAATCTTCGTTACCCAAACCTTCACCAAAGAGGCTCGATCGTCTGGTTCTTTTGATTTTGAAATGTTGCTTGTTTTGTATAAAAGAATTTCCTGATAAAATAAAAGTTAAAGATTTAGTGCGCACTATTTTATCACTTGATACTCAACAAAAATTGAAACTCAGGATAAAAAAAGAAAAGATAGGTTGGGTCCTCAAGTTAAAAGTCGCCTTGCAAATATAAATTTACTCGAAGTTGGGGCAAGATATCACAGTCATTGTTACATAGATTTTTTCCGAAATAGAATCTCATCATCAGGTACTCCTGGAAGACCGAAAACTGATTATGTTGAAAATGCAATGACAAGCATATATAATTATTTAGAAAATAGTGATGACTGTCAATTTAATTTAAATAAATTATTGGATATTTATGAGAAACCTGCACCGCATATCGCAACTGTGAAAACAAAGTTGCTTGAACATTATAAAGATGACATTATTATTACAACTAATAAAAATAGAATTACTACTGTTTGTTTTAAAAACGTTGGTCATGCTATACTAAGTAATTCTTGGTATGAGCAAAAGAATGCTGATGAAAGTAAAGAAAAGTTGAGAATTATCAGCAAAGCTGCTGATATTTTAAGAGAAGATATTGCTTGTATGGTTTATGAAAATTCTTACTGGCCGAACAGCATTGGCTTTTTAAACGATGTTGAAGTTATGGTACCCCAAACGTTACAAACTTTACTTCATGGTATTATTATGAAAAACAAAACAAAAATAATACCGATGTATTAAGAAAAAAGTGCACATCAATTGCACATCAGATTATTTCTTGCGTTAAGCCACGCTCATTTATCTCGTCATTAAAACTAAGCATTGCTTCCTTCATTTTTAAAAAGATTGGTTCTAAACATTTAATTGAATTACTTAGTAGGTTAGGAATTTGTTCCTCTTATAGTGATGTTAAAACTGTAGAAACATCTCTTGTAATGCCAACACCAGATGAAATCGATTCTATTGCATTTATGCAATTTGTTTTTGATAATTCGACTTTAACATTAAAACTATCGATGGCTTTAACACATTTCATTATATGACAGGTATTAAATGCGTAACTCCAGAACAATGTGTCCTCGATACATTAAAAACTGTCAAAAAAATGAACCGTATGAAGCAATCAGCACTCGTTGATAAAAAGGGTGTTGTCCAACTAAAACCATTCGAATTTGTTGATGAATCAGGTTTAGGCAATTACGTTTTTAAAAATTTGTGTGAATTATACAATTCAAAAAAGTATAATAGTCTCCCATCAACAAGTGATTTCGTTTGGATGGTGGGCAAGTTTTTAGATAAACACAAAGCTCCTGGGTGGCAAGGATATATGGAAAAAATTTTAAATCGTGAAGATTTTGATGTGACAAAAATCTTAGCCACACCATTTATTATGGCACCTCCAAGTGATATTGAAACAATATATACTTGTCTAAAAATGGCAATTGAAGAAGCTGTTAAAATAAATGTACACACTGTCTTTGTAACTTTGACCTTCCATTATTTATGAAAGCTACTGAATTAGTTTTGTCTGATGGACCAGGTGGAGAATTTCACAGAATTGTTGTCAGACTTGGAGGTTTTCATCTTTTGATGTCATTTTTGGGATGTATCGGATTTATAATGTCAGATAGCGGTCTTAAAGAATTATTATGCACAATATATGCACCTAATTCAGTGGATCACATTTTAAAGGGGGATGCTTTTGCTAGAGCTGTTCGGGCACATCTTTAAGTTCAATTAGCTCTCTCGAAAGTTATTTTAAAACATGTAGATCGCACTGATGATGAAATATATGCTGTTAATCAGATATTTAAGAATTTTACTGATAAAAAAACAGTGCGAAAAAATCCGATATCGAAGAAAATGTTTATTTCAAAAATATTGCAAGTAAATTAGAAAAAGGAATTAAAAACAAAGAAGAAAATGGCCCAACAGCTAAGTTGTGGTTGCAATACTTCCACATGGTCACTTTAATGAAAAACCTCATTGAAGCCGAAAGAAGTGGTAACTGGGAAATCCACTTATATAATATTAAATCAATGATGACATATTTTCACGCTAGTGGTCATCATCATTATGCGAAAGCATGCCAAATTTATCTGCAAGAAATGTTTCAACTACAGAGCAAAATGAAACCTTCCGAATATGAAAAATTTGTGCAAGGATATTTTACAATTAGAAGGAACGAACAATTTTTTTCTGGGACCTGGAGTGACATGTCTATCGAACAATCTACCAACAGGGAGTTTAAAGTTATTGGTGGACCAGTTTACTGAGGTTGCACTGATGATGTATTAACTTAATTTTGTTGTTGCTAGGCCGTTTCTTTCGAATATCTGCGTATCATTGGAAGATTACAGCGGTTTATATTTTCAAACTAGTGAACAGCATATTGATTTAAGAGAATCTCGAATTTTGAGAAATGATGCAGATCTTATAAAACTATCTGAATGGTTCTCAGTACATGATCCTTTCCCCACAACTAAGGAAATAATGTCAATGGGTATTGGAATTATTGGCAGTGCTGCGATCAACTGTTATAGAGCGAAAACTGTAGGAGAGGCGAGTATCATGAGAATGGTTGGTAAAATGTTTAAAGATTTGAAAATCAAGAGATCTGATAGAGTATGCTCTCTTAGTACAATGTACTCTTCTGTAAAAATAGATGATAAAATTGTACCGATTGATCCTTTTTTGATGTATCAACGAATGTTGTTATTAAAAAAATCAGATACTGATCTCGAAGAGTACTTTAAATTCGAACTTGCCCCATATCCACTATCTCTTTTGAAACAAAGTGAAATGAGAAAAACCGTAAAATCTGCATTTTATGAAGAATTTGAAAGTTGCAGGTTAGAAGTCAATGTGATTCAAAATACTGATTTGTTCGTAATTGATGGAGGCCTTTTATTACATAGAGTAAAATGGACCAAGCAGTGCAAAACTTACCAAGAAATCTGTAACTTGTATGTTAAATATGTTAAAAAATATTATTCTTCAGCTTGCATAGTCTTTGACAATTATGGTAATACCGAAAGTACAAAAATTAGTGAACAGAAGAGACGTTATAGGGCTAACAAATGTTTAGAATTCACCATAAGAGAAGATACTCCTGTAACAATAAATCAAGAAAAATTTCTATAAAATGAAAGTAACAAAAAACAACTAATAAAAATGCCCTCTGATATGTGCATCAAACAAAATATCGAAGTAAAGCAATCTGATGCAGATACTGATACGCTCATTGTTAGAAAATGTTATTGAAACTTTTAATAATTCTGAAGCAGATGCAGAAGAAATAAGACGTTGTGGTGAAATTTTATTTTTATTCTTATATGGTGAAAAAACGACCAACAAATCGTTAAATCTTTTAAGATGTGATTTATTTAAGAAATCTTTGAAAAACAATCACCAAAGTTGGAGTCTGCCACCGACAGAAGATGCGGCTAAGCAACATTCATTTCGAACTTATCACCAAATTCAACTTTGGCTTGGAAATGTTAAAGATCCTCAAAAGTGGGGGTGGCAAAAAGTTAACGGGTTTTACGAGCCAGTGCGAACATTGCAAGGTCCTGCACCTGATACTATTTTGAAGCTTATATCTTGCGGATGCACTGGAGATTGTTCATCAGCTAGATGCAGCTGTAAAACAGCGGGATTAAAGTGTACTTCAATATGTAAAAATTGTCAAGGAACCGAATGCCTCAATCATTCTTATGAAGAACAATTTATTCCTGAATTAGATGTGCTTCAAGATTTTGAGTCAGAAGGTATTGAAGATGAAAATAATGAAAATGAAGATAATAATTTTGTAAATGAAGATGATTTCCTGGAAGTGAGTATTTAAACTATTATGAATAAAAAATAGTACAGTTGTATATTTAGCATTTTTTTCAGGAGGAGATGGAATCAACTTAATATATCATCTTCACATGCAAACTGTTATTTAAAAAAAAAAAAATACAAAAATAATAATTATTATAATGTATATTTGTTGTATAATGTTACAAATTTTCGGAAAATAAATCAATTTGTTGATTTGTAAAGTTTTTTTGTGTATTTCTAATATATTCCTGCATTAATGTACTATATTTCGACAAATTTAAAAAAATATAAAATTTAAAAAAATTTGTAGCTCGCTTAGTATTGATCCCAGATAAAAATTGTAAAGAGCAAACGTACAGAAAATTACTTAAGCTACAACTTTCGTTTGAAAATTTTTTTCATCCGACTAATAGTTTTCGAGAAAATAGCGAAAACCCGTTTTACCCCACCTTCACCCCGGCGCCGGCGCCCTCCATTGGTCGTCAGACTCTTTTGATTTTTTAAGTACATTTGTTTAACTACCTGTCTGCAAAATTTCGTTGACTTACAGATTATTTTTTAATACATCCACTATTTTTACTGTACTATTTGTGTAATTAAATGTAAACTGGACTTGTGTAATCGCCATTTTTTTTTTCTTCCACCTACTGGGCGACAGGTTTAGCTCCTTGCATGTGCATCAATTACATGGCGCGTCTATGCGATAATGGCTGTGTTGTATAACCTGTTTTGTACAACATACTTTGCATCGGATGACTACTTTAATGCAATTAATAATGTATAAGACGCGTGGACAGGTAATACGAGAACATACGTTTGCGAGTTTTAGTTCTGGTTTGGAATCTGATACACGTCATACGGCTTCATAGCACGTACAAGCCGAACGTCTGTTGTGTTCACGCGTTTTCAGTCATGATATATGCATTAGTCGTTTCATTGTATTCCGTATATTGTGTACACCGTGTCTTTACATAATTGTAGACAAATACCTTTTTGAACAGGTGTCTTATTCCCGTACTTTTAAACTCTGTCTTTTCTAAGTCCATACCTTCGTACGAGCGTGTTTTTTTTAAATAAGCACAGTTTTGAATTAAGAAGATATTAAAATATTGTAACGTACTTGTTTTTACTTGGTTAATGTGAATATATAATATTTATAATATAACGGTTAATTCCTTTATGCCCCAGAGTTGGTGCGCTATTTGTAACGTTACTGTTTTTACTGCTGCTGCTTGATAAAATTGATAAATATGCCACTAATTACTGGTTGTGTTAAGTCTTTTCAAAAACATGTATTTTGTTTGCGTTGATCTATTTTAATAATGAAATCTTTTTAATTATGTTTAATTAAAAAGTTTCTTTAATAAGTTTAATTATGTTTTCTTAGGCCTCACTAGTTGTTTGCACTGATTGGTAATATAATTACCAATAAGAATTATGGTTCTGTTGATTAACAATTAAACTTTCAATTTAATAAAAAAAATTATTAATTGAGAACTGAGTGTTGTATTCGACTTGAGTGGTGGTAATATTTATACCTTTACTTGTTGATTTGTACCTATAGTGTTCCAGTTTTGAGGTTGTTTTTCAGGAATTAATATATTTAATGGTTTAATTGATTTAAATGATTTAACTTCTTTTAATTCCTTCCTGGAGGCGGATTGAATTCACTTACCTACTTTAATTCAAATCGCATATGGTAGCCGGGCAATAGGTACTACCAACGTTTTCTTCGAATGTAAACAAACACTAATATTCCGAAACTGGCTGGTTAAAATTCTTCGCTCAGAAGTTGGCAATATGATCTAATTCAAGCCTAGTGTACAGATTATTTACGTTATTTAAATATAAATTAGGTTCTTTTGATTACAATAATAATAAACGAAAATGTCTTTTACGAAGTACAAACCCTCACAATATAAGAGTGACTACAATAAAACAGAACAATATCTTAGATCTAGAATAACAATTACTTCGTATGTCGATCGGTGTCGACTTTTGAGATTAACCTATTTCAATGGGTTATACCGTTTTAACATTAAAAAACAAAGAAATAATGGTTTAAAAGTGAAAAATTATAATCTTGACAGTGTTTTTGTTTAGTTGTTGTGGAATAAATAGTTCCAGTGTACACAAAGTGTTACTATAATATAATTATATTATAGTAATTTGTTATAAGTCGATTATAACTTTAAGTATGTACACTATACTTTCCTTTTCTTTTAAAACAGGGTTTATATTCACTGTTAATTATTAATGCACTTTAACTCTGGTTTTGTTAGTATGAACTCTCACGACACTCTTTACACTTTTTGGTTATGTTTGTATGTTTACGTTCCACCTATCCTAGCCGAGGTTCGACTCTGATGTAAAATTCGAGGCTACGACTGTCGCGGAAGAGACGTTCTTGACTCGATGAATTCTCACGCTAGACTCCCTCGCTAAGCGTCACTTTTTTGCTAGTTTGGCGTGGGCTTTTGGGTTAATACAGCAAAATATAAAAATTCCGATTGGTTGAAATTTCTCGCATTGTCGTTGATAGCGTCGGTCTTTGGGTTGATACACTTTTGTTTTCTGAGATCAAAATTAACAAAATTCTTAAAATTAACATAATTTTCTTATGCTAATTACAATTGTCAATATATTATTATCATTGAATTGCTTTCTTTCTGCTGATCATTTTAAGATCTCATATAATATGTTTCCATACAGTATTTCTAAAAATGAACAGTTTTAATATTTGGCCTATGCTAATACATTATTTGTTAAAAGTTATCTTTTTTATTACATTTTTTGTTTTCTCGGTTGAATATATGATTTAATGCTATTAACAAACATTTTAATACTAGTAATCATAATTATGAACCTTAACTTTCTATAAAACTCTTGGCTTATATAATAGGCTTAAAAATGTCTTGTGTACATTGGGCTATTCTGGTTTCTTACAATAAAATTGCTTACTTCTAATACATTGTAACATTTTGTATTTAATCCTAATAAACAACATGATCTTTTACTATACACATTATGATTTAAGACATGCTTTGTACCTTGTAATGTCCCTGTCTACCTACTACAGTAGGTGTAGGGTTTTTGTTCAAGTAGACATCTTGTTAATTACATCCTTATTAGTACATTACAAACATTTAAGAGTACTTATACTTTAATCTAGTAACATATACCATTTATTTATATATTGGACATTGGCTATTACAATTTTTATACATTATATTGTCTCTTTTTATCTACCAAATAGATGTAGGTTTTGTTTAACATTTATTTCTTACTAATTACATTATTATTTGTCCATAACCAGCAATAGTTATTTCTTACTTTATTGGCTAGTAGTCAGTTTATTTGCCACACTTTATACTACTAGTTTTATTTACATTACATTCTCCCTTACATTTCTATCATTCTTTAATATACAATAGTAATCTTTCCTTCCTACCACACACTACAACATTATTATACAAAAATCAAACTTTTGCAACATTTTTATAACATAATGATCTCTATTTGAATTCTCTAAGCTTCTATTAGTTACACTCAGATATACCTGAATCTATACTTACAGAATATATTGTTACGACGGTCTACTCGATCGTCGTAGGTACAGTGGAAACAAAATAAGTACAAGACACCAATCAAGTCACTAATCACACCTTTAATTGTTATAGTAAAACAGTTCGTAATTAACAACACAGTGTCTACAACAAATCAAATGAAAATTGTTCATACGCAATAAAATGTCCACTAATATTAAAACTCAACTGTATTACAATTATACCGTCCGAATGTAAAACGCAACACTTCACTAATAACTACTTGAACGTACACCGTAATAACTCGAACCGCTCTGTAAATATATCGCACTAATACTCTCGAACCGCACAGTCAAAAATCTCGCATTGAACTGAAAGCTAAGGCCGCTACGCGATGTATTTATAGTCACGCTCATACACCAGAAGCTTCCAAACTGCGTCTTATCTCTCGTGAATTACGTAATTACTACGGCCTTGACACAGTCCGAGCGACCGAGCGAAGCCCGGCACAGTCGAGACGATTCTCGCAAAATGCGTCTAGTAGCACGTACACCACACGCTTACGTCGAGATCTTTCTGGCACATTCGATAAACGCGTAGATTGTTCTGTGCTGTCGTAGCACTTCCCCCTCCTTAAGCCTGTTCGTCCCGAACTGGCAAAGCATCTCTAAATTTGTACTTAGCCAGGCGATCTAGGTGGACGACCTTGAACTTTCGCTGTCCTTCCTGCTGAATCCGATAAACAACATCGTTAATTCTTTTTTTTACAGTGTAGGGTCCTTCCCAGTTAGACTGAAGCTTAGGTGAGCGACCACGACGGCGCTTTGGATTGAACAACCAGACCTGATCTCCTTCTTGGAAACCCACACTATTGCTGCGAATGTCATACCGAGTTTTCATTTTATCACTGGCAATCTTCAGCCGTCCTCTTACCAAACGATTCATTTCTCGCAGTTGGTTTTCTAATTGCGAGGAATAGTTCTTTGGCTCTTGGGACTGAGTCTCAGGTGATCCAAACATCAAGTCCCCAGGAAGACGAATCTCCCGCCCAAACACCAATTTTGCTGGAGTCATGCCGGTTGTGTCGTGTACTGATGACCTATACGCCATAAGGAATAGTGGTATACGTTGGTCCCAGTCTGTTTGGTTCTCGTCAACAACTTTCTAAAGATGCTGCTCAAGTGTTCTGTTGAATCTCTCAACCATCCCGTCCGACTGAGGATGCAGAGGCGTTGTCCTGGTCTTTCGAATCCAAGTAGACGGCATAATTCTTTAAACACTCCTGATTCGAAATTTCTCCCTTGATCCGTATGGATTTCCATAGGGGCTTCATAACGGCAACAGAAGTTGTGAACTAACTGCTTTGCCACAGTGGTAACCTCCTGATTTGGAATTGCGTAGGCTTCCACCCACTTAGTAAAGTAGTCACCTACAACCATGATGTACCGGTTTCCATCGTCAGTAACTGGGAATGGTCCAGCAATGTCTATGGCAATTCTCTCGAAAGGTTGTCCAACGTTATACTGTCTCATTTTTCCCCTGCTTCTGGTTTGTGGGCCCTTGCTTGCAGCACATATTTCACACGTCCGAACCCATTCCTCTACGTCGTGGCGAAGATGAAGCCAATAGAATCGCTTCCGTATTTTGTCAAGGGTTTTGTTAACGCCAAGATGGCCTCCAGATGTTCCATCATGCATCTCCTTCAAAACAGACTGCACTTTACTTCGGGGAACTATCAACTGCATGACCACGTCTCGTCCATCTGCACTTTCCCAAGCCCTTTTCAGCAATCCGTTTTCTAAGGTGAGAGATTCCCATTGTGCCCAGTAGCCATTCATCACTACGGAACCATGGCAGATATCTTACCAATCCGGGCGGCGACCTTCCTCTTTTGCTGTCAAGATCGGTCCAATGTCTTCATCAGTCATCTGTTCTTGTCGACAGTCTTGTGTTGTCCAGCCATCAGCCAGGAAATCTACAGTGATGGCTTGAACATGTTCGCTTGAGTTTTGTTCTTCCTTTCTGTGGCAATGTCGGCAGTCTTCCGGGCATGGTCTTCGTGATCAGCCATCTGCATTACCGTGCAGGCGCCCCCGCCGATGTTGTACCTTGAAGTTGTACTCTTGCAGACGTTCGAGCCACCTTGCCAACTGTCCTTCCGTATTTTTAAATCTCAAGAGCCATGCAAGTGCAGCATGGTCGGTACGTAGTGAAAACTCTCTCCCATAGAGGTATTTATGGAAGTGCTCCAAAGCTCTGACAATTGCCAACAACTCTCTTCTTGTAACACAATAATTTCTCTCTGGTTTAGAAAGCGTCTTGCTGTTCTAACAAGACGCTATTACTCGTTCTTCACCGTTCTGCACTTGAGACAAAACTGCTCCTAGACCAGTATTGCTTGCGTCTGTGTCTACGATGTACTTCCCTTCGGAAGCTGGAAAAGCGAGAATTGGCTGCGAACATAATGCAATCTTCAACGTTCTAAATGCTTGTTCACACTCTCTCGACCATTGGAAGTTTCGTTTATTTTCCGTTAGCTCATGTAGTGGTTTAGCAATAGTAGCGAAGCCTTTCACAAAACGTCGGTAATATGAGCATAACCCCAGGAAACTCCGAACTTCGTGTTTATTCTTCGGAACTGGCCAGTCTCTTACGGTGTCTACTTTATTAGGATCCATGCTAACACCCGCTGCCGAAACCAGATGGCCCAAATACTGTACTTCCTTCTGGAATAGAGAACACTTCTTCGGGCTCAGCTTCAGTTGTGCACCGTGAATTCTAGTTCGAACTTCCTTAAGGTTTTCCAAATGATCTTCGAAAGTCTTCCCGATCACTATGACATCGTCTAAGTAAACAAGGCAGGTTTTCCACGTCAGGCCTCGGAGTATCAGGTCCATCAATCTCTCAAATGTTGCCGGTGCATTACAGAGTCCAAATGGCATGACGTTAAATTGGAATAAGCCACTTGGGGTCGAGAAAGCGGTCTTTTCCTTGTCTTCTTGATGAAGACCCACTTGCCAATATCCACTCTTCAGGTCCAATGTGGAAAACCACTGTGCTCCGGACAACGTGTCGAGTGTATCGTCAACGCGAGGTAATGGATAGCAGTCTTTCTTTGTAACGTCATTTAACCTCCGGTAGTCTACGCAGAAACGCAATCCACCATCCTTCTTCGCTACCAGCACTACAGGGGAAGACCAAGCACTTGACGAAGGTTCAATTACTCCCTCTGTCAACATGTCCTGTACTAACCGAGACATCTCCTCTTGTTTAGATAATGGAGGCCTTCGAGGAGGTTGGCGTATCGGTGTTGTGTCCCCGGTATTGATGCGATGTTGCACAAGAGAGGTTCTTCCCAGTGACTGTCCCCGAACTGCAAAACAATCTTTGAATTCGTGTAAAAACTGTCCGAGTTCTTTTACCTCACCACTTGAGAGGTCGTTAGAAGATCTGTTCAATAATTCTTGCAGTTCCTCTGGTAATTTAGAATTATCCGAAGAACTGGGCCTTCGTTGCGTTATTCCGGCTACCCAGGCCACAGGAGTCAATTTGCCTAGGAGCGTATTGCTTTGTAAAGTGATAGCTTGATCCAAAATATTCGCCACTCTAATAGGTACATTTCCGGTTTCGTCAGGTTTTACTAAACTTCTGGCAATTAGTATGCCCGGTGTGCTGACTACCTGGGGTTCGAATATAGAGCACTGATTGCCCCTAGTATCTACCGCAGTTCTAACCATGATGATCTTTTCGGAGTTTGGCGGAACAGTTACGGCCACTTGGTTTATGACGTCCATCGATTTTTCTGCTGTCGTCATTGTTGATAGCATTACCTCTTCGCCTCCGATTCTCAAGACATTGTTTTTGAAGTCGACTATAAATCCGTATGCGTTCATAACGTCCACACCAAGAATTGCTTCATCCACAACGTCTGCAACAAGTACTTGATGATTAAACTCAAGTCTACCGAGTCGTAGGTGTATCTCCACTTTTCCATACACTTTACAGGCCGTCCAGTAGCTGTTCGCAAGCTGCAAGAGCACCAGATTGGCTTGAGATCTTTCACCACGTCGGGGTGCACAATAGAAACTGTTGCGCCTGTGTCAACTGTAATCGAGGTTGGCCTTTCTTGAACAAATCCGGTAACTACCAAGCTCCCGGTGTTTTTCTGAAGCGTAGAAATTGCGTATTCTCTAGGGGCTTCGTTCCTCCAGTTAGTCAGCACACGCCCCGTTGCACCGACTATTGCTCGTTTCCCTGCTGCTGAATTCTAACCCGACAATCTGGTTGTAGATGTCCAGGTTTCCCACATCGATAACACTTCGGTCTTCCATCCTTTCTTATTTTATTCTGTGGCGCCGACCGTCGAATCTCTGTTCCTTGTTCTTCTTCCTCATCGTCTGTGCCGTCGCGATCTTTTAGCTCGCGCACTTTATGACTTGTCCAACCAGACGCTGATTTGGCGGCCTCAAATTGCAAAGCATGTACCAGGGCGTCCGCACTGTTCTGGTGTCTTGCCATTCGTAACACTTGCTGTAGTTCGTTATCTCGAACACCGGCAGTAAATGTCTGCATCGCAAAACGCGTTCGAAAATCTTCTGGCGCTTCAGGATAGGCCAGTCTAATTAGTCTGTCGATACTTGCTTCAAACTCTTGAAGACTTTCCCCGGAATGCTGTCGCCTGCTTATGTGCAGTACACATCTCGCAAATGTTTATCACCATACCGTAATTCCAGAGCTTTTATCAACTCGGCATAGGTGTTCTGGCTGTCAGGTGGCACTTTCTGTAGTAGTTCTGCCGCGGGTCCTTTTAATGCAAGAACAAGTGAAACAGCCTTGTCTTTTACTGTCCAATTATTTGCGCATGCAGCAGCTTCAAATTGGCGGAGGTACGTTGCCCAGTGAGTGCTTCCGTCAAAGGTTGGAGCTTTGACATGAACTGTCCCTACTGCAGGCAAAGTGACTTTCTCTGTTAACTTATTTTCTGTGTCTTTTTCTGTCTTGATCACTGGTACAGTCTGTTCAGAAATTTGTTTTGGTTGAATCTTCATGCACTGTTCAACTTCACTTTTAATTTGTTCTCTTATGTTTGCCATTGAGTTTTCTACTGCACATATTTTATTTGAAACAGATTCTTCTATAACAGATATTTTTGTAGACATCGATTCTTCAACAGTCAAGACAGATTTTTCTACTTCAGCTATTTTTAATGTCATTGATTCTTGTACCTCCGATATTTTAGTAACTTGTTTATTAAGCTCACCTCGTAGGATACCCAATTCTGCGGTACTGTGTTCTTGCAACTGTTTCTGCATAACTTCAAAGAGAGCTTCCGTTTTATCTGCTTCTTGCTTACGTTTTTCATCCTGTCTTTCTTCTGTTTCTAGCATTAGTGCTTTCTGACGTTCCTCAGCTTCTTCTCTTTCTTGTCTTCGTTCTTCTTTTTGTCGTCTTTCTGCTTCTTCCGCCTCCTGTCTGCGTTTCTCGTCCTGTCGTTTTTCTGTCTGCAACAGCAGCGCCTGTAAATTTTCCATCATCTGACTGGCATCCATTGTTTATCGATTAATTACGAATCACACTCGTCTTGTACAAAGTGTCCGCTGTTTCCACTGTTAACCGTTCTATCCCAGTTCTGACACCACTGTTACGACGGTCTACTCGATCGTCGTAGGTACAGTGGAAACAAAATAAGTACAAGACACCAATCAAGTCACTAATCACACCTTTAATTGTTATAGTAAAACAGTTCGTAATTAACAACTCAGTGTCTACAACAAATCAAATGAAAATTGTTCATACGCAATAAAATGTCCACTAATATTAAAACTCAACTGTATTACAATTATACCGTCCGAATATAAAATGCAACACTTCACTAATAACTACTTGAACGTACACCGTAATAACTCGAACCGCTCTGTAAATATATCGCACTAATACTCTCGAACCGCACAGTCAAAAATCTCGCATTGAACTGAAAGCTAAGGCCGCTACGCGATGTATTTATAGTCACGCTCATACACCAGAAGCTTCCAAACTGCGTCTTATCTCTCGTGAATTACGTAATTACTACGGCCTTGACACAGTCCGAGCGACCGAGCGAAGCCCGGCACAGTCGAGACGATTCTCGCAAAATGCGTCTAGTAGCACGTACACCACACGCTTACGTCGAGATCTTTCTGGCACATTTGATAAACGCGTAGATTGTTCTGTGCTGTCGTAGCAATATTATACTGAATCTAGGTTTGTAGTTTTTGTCTTACATTTTCTTTAGGTTATGTTGCCATGTTCCCAGTTACTGGTTATACTTAGTTCACAATACTTTATATTTTTATTATGGTTTACACTGCGTCATTTGCACTGTTTAATTATCACTATTTATTACTTTTCCTTTTTAATACACATAATTATGACAATAATTATCTGGTCTTTACTATAACTAGATATATATGCTAATTACAAATGCAGTCTTACGTCTGAGACCTAGCTGGACTGTTAGGCTTGTTACATAATTGATTTTTCTGAACCCTAAATACATTCTTTACTTATATACTAAAACATTACTTTTTTCAATATTACAATAAGATATATACACTCACTCCCCTAATCTATTGGGTAATTTATTATGTCACAGATATAGTCTAGTCTAGTCCTTTTTTATGTCTGTTTTGTCAAGTTATTTATTATGTTTGTTTACAAGGCTAATTTATGTTTTTAATCTATTCATGCATCTGTAACAGTTATTCTTTATTTATTCATGGTTTATTCAATTAGTTATTTTAATTCTTCCTTTATATAATTATTTTTTGATTATTCTCATTAGATCACTCATCCTTTATTGCATTCCTCATTCAGTTACCTACTATTTGTTTATTTGATTAAGTTCCCTAAATATTTTGATAATTCAATTGAGTTTTTTGTTTTTTATCATCTTGTGATGCTACAATATGAAAATGACTTATTGTAGTCAAAAATCTTAAACTTACTTTATTTTTCCACATAATCACCATTGGCTTCTACGCACTTTCATATCGTTTCAACAGCTTCTGTATTTCGTTGTCACAAAAGCCCGTTGCTTGTGTCTTGAAGCGTTTAGTACGCCGTTCGAGGCCAGGAAGCATTACCTCACCCTTCCAGCCCAACTCTAGTAGACAGTAGAATATATTAATACTATTTGAAACCACGGTTGCTTCCTGACTGAGAACCCACGTTCTTCATTCGCCAGAAATTAACAGGCAAGAAGTTGTATCTTCTCAGTTTTTGGAACAAACCACCTGCCGTTTAAGGAAAACAAGGAGGTTGATCAGCGTGGTATTGAAGGATAAGGCGTTGTCAACTCAAAGAACTCTGACCTCTTATAATCGATGATAATTACTACGGTTGGTTTAATCGGAAATTATGAAGTTTCAAGAACTGTAGTTGAATTAAATTGGTCCATACGTCCTTTAACATAACAGAGCATTAATGTCGTTCCCGTACGTAGGCTAAAACAGACTTCGTGTTCACGTTTGATTCGCTGAATACAACAACTGAAGACGACACATGAAAACGAGATCTGTATAAGAAAGAAAGAAATGTTAAATATTAATACCCAAATATGAAAAATTACGTACGAAATGTTTAATTACGTATGACGCTTTTATAGAATAGGGATGAATATTATGTGCTGTATAGAGAATAAAACTAATATGGATTCACGTTTACGTTAAATTGGACGTAGTGTCTAAAACAAAACGGTAGAGTACACTCGTTTAACAAAGAAAAATAAATGTATAAATCCGTTTAAGAATGTCGAGAAAAGTAAAAAATGGCTTCCGGTATTGTCGAGATTTATGCGGTGCTCGTGCGTAAACAAACAGGGCTATACGGAGACGCTAACTGGGAATGAATTGCAACCGACGATCGCAGCATCTGTTGGTCGCCAGATTGCTGGATACTTCACGTGTCTTACAACGGAGGTAATTGTTCTTTATGGACTCCATTACGTAAATTTGCTTCGCAAAAGACCTTACGTTGTGCTTATGAAAATCTTTTGTGGAACAAAATGAAAGTCAACGTAAACAGAGAATATAAAACTATTAAAAGTAATGATTTTCAATAACGTTGCGTGTTTCAACTGTCAGAGTTTACACAGTTTCTGTAATTACATCAGGTCAGTTTAATCTGAACATACCTGCACACACTTGTTGATCACAAGTACTTGGGTTCAATCACAAGTACTTGGGTTCAATTCAAGTAAGTCATTTATGATAGTCTACTGTGAATTTGAAAACAAATAATTAGAATAGTAAATTTTGTTACTATTAATTATCTGTTAAGGTCATATCTCTAAATACCATGATGTATTTCACAAATATTTTAATTTTACATAAATATGTAGGTACATCTCTTTTTATTGTCAGTGTATTCGCGTCAACCAATGTTATTCCTTTTTTTCCAGTATACTTGCGACTGTTTTGTTCGTTTTTTATCGTTCCTTCTCCGTTTGTTTCTTAAGCCTTGTTTGTTCTATTAATTGTGGACGTTCCCACTAATGCAACTGTAAATTTTTGGCCGTTCCCATAAATTCAAAAGTAGTTTACTTTTCTGAATCCCTTCTAAACGTCCATGACTCTTCTTTGCTATTCCACTTCTGCAGCCTGTAGTTTGCTTTTCTGTTTTTGCTCATTGCGTACAACTCACACCAATAAGTTACTTCTTCTTCTTATGTAGGTCTACAGCCTAAAGTGAGTCGTGGCTTCCAATACCAATTTTATCCAATGTCTCCTGCCGTTGCTATCGCAGCGAAACCCCTCACATCCATTTTTCTGTAATCTTCTAGTACATCATCCAACCATCTTGTCTTAGGTTAACCCCTGTTTCTGCTTGTATACACCTGTATCCTCAGGATTTTCTTTGGCATACGCTGATCATTTATCCGTTCTAGATGACCTAGCCATGGTATTCGTCGATACTATATGAATCTTACGATGTTCTCATGCTTTAAGAGGTTATCTATCTCCTGGTTGTTTTTTATTCTCCATTCATCATTTTTCTGAACCGGGCCATAAACACGTCGTACAATACTTCTTTCAAAGCTTCTCAGTGTTTCTTTTACTAGTGTCAATGTCTCATCTCCATAGGCAACAACCGGTCTAATAAGTGTCTTATATATTTTCATTTTTGTGTTGTAACTAATGAGCCACAATCTCATTAGTTTGTGAGTTTCAGTAGTCACAGTGACTATTGCTTCTCAAACCAATAAGTTACTACAGATCTGTAAGCTGACATAAGCACCTTCGGCTTTGTTTTTCGTACGATTTCTTTTGAAATACTGATGCGTGACGTAAAGTTTTTGTATTCTATCTTTGACTTTCGACTCTCGCGTTCTTTTATCATATATACGCGTATGTTATTATTATGAATGCAAAGTATATTTTACACATTATACTAACATTGCCTAAGTATCCTGTGAAAACGGGAGGGGACAATCCCACTGTTCCACACACACACGTGTACTATTAATAGAAGGGAAATTTAATATTGATGAAATCGAACGATAATATTGCATTCGGTTATTTCCTTGAATCTCAGACATCGACAGAAGGTACACGGGCGTCTTCGGCCCTGGTGTGTGTGAACAACAGTTTCTTCCGATATGGCACGGTCATTCGTTCCCAGAAGATGAAGTTAGGAAGGAATTCGTTGATTGCTCCTCGCCTAGAATATAGCTCCGTGGTGACCGTAAGAGTTCGCCCGTACTGGCGTAGGCGGTAGGCTTGGTCTTCTTAAGGCATCGGCCGGAACGATGAGCTATAACTCCCGCATGGAACACTTGCCTACCTCGCGATTTCCCGTACCTAAGAGGACTGCGCAGCCGAGGCGGCTCGAGCTGCTTCTGTTCTGTCTGAATCTGAATGTACTGGCAGACGTTGGGTTATTTAGCCGATTGTGGTGAAACCGCAGCCATGGGATGTTGCCTGGCTTGTGCCAGGCAGTGGCTCAGAGAGCCACGTTTCGTTTAATTTTTAACGAATGTAACATCTCTGGAGACAGCCAGATATTAAAACTTTAAAAACATAACGTGATGTACGATATAAGGGTAGCCTTAGAGAAGAACTAACCCTGACACAAGAAAATGTATGTATATTACCGAACCTCCCTAATGTGGTTTTTTTTACTTTTTTTTAAATCAGGCTTGCCCGTACCTGTGCCTTGTATTGGAAGTAGTAAAAATATTATTTCGGGCACCTGTGTATATTAGAATGAGTGTGAGAGCAGTATCAAGACTGTCGCCGTTTAACTTCTCGATCCTTTCCCATCCTTCTGGTGTTTCTGATATGTTATGTATCCCACGGTACTTAGAACATACAGTACCGTGATTGTTTTACAAGTACCGTGGTTTCTTCTCCAGCCAATCGTAATTCAATACTTACATTATTGTTGACGACAGTCGGACTACCGCGATCCTCTCGCAACCAATGAACATCTCTTCATTCGTGAAGTCGTAATTAAAGAAGTAGGAAGTTCTTATAAGGCTGTTTGGTTGGTTGTTTGTTACGCGCGTCTAAATTAATACAGGAAGCGTCACAGGAATAATAGAGAAAACTAACAGGCCTCATCATCATACTGTCACAACTCTTGGTGCGTCACAGCCACTTTCAACAGTCGTCTCTACTCATTACTCGCCGCCACCGTCCTCTCATTCCAATATTTCGTCATGTTCTTGGTCTTACTCGCTTCCGCTAACCAAAAGACCTCCCCAACAATGTTTTCCTAATAGTACACAGGCTTCATAGTATTCACTAATAATTTGCTGTATATATCAGACGGATCGAACTGTTATAAATGGAAAATAAAAATTTTGGCTCATAAATAAGACAATATCATTTTTCACCAACGATCTGCCATTTCTCTTAATGGTAAAAACTATCCGAAAGTCGCTTATCACATTTTAGGAGAATGGTGCTGGCATGTTTTAAACACAACGTGTGCAATCAAATAGGAATTTTCTACTTACAGTAGATTTTCTCTATAAAATTGTTCTTCTCTACAAAATGTTCTTTTTCCTCACTAACCATAAATCTATCCAAAGTCTCTCAATTACTGTGTGAAAGTAATAGTTAAAAAAAATTTACAGGTATTGCACAAATTCAATGCACAGAGAAGGGCATTAAAAATGCTTCAATAAATCTAAAAAATATATATACGTATTTATGTTCATTCACCAATCAATGAATTCATTCTTCATTCACCAATCAATGAATTCATTCTTCATTTACCAATGTACAGATTATAAGTTAAATGTAGTCGCATTCATAAGCGAAGTTTTATATGTGTACTACGTTATTGATAACAAAGAAGTAGTTTCTATGGAAACTCACCGGTTCCCATTTTCGATCATGCACCAGCGATCGGCCGCAAATGTGCGACACATTCTTATAAACATTTTCAATGTTACAATTATCGTCAACTTGTTAAAGACTCTAGGTCTTTTTTTACCGTCAAATAAGAAAGTGTTGGCCCCCAAAGAAAAGTACCATCATGACATTGTTTCATGAAGCTCAAATAGAGGTATGTTTAATATATTCGATATTATCAACAGGGTGAAAGTAACATAAATGTTAAGTTTACACCCTTATTTAGTGGTAAATGCGTCCACAGGCACTGTTACTGTCTAGTCCGTTTTTTCTCATTCTACTAAATTATGCACGCTAGTTGCACCGTGTATTTTTTCTCATCCTCAGAGGCCTATTGTCTAAAGTTGTTCTTTTTAATGGCATGGTAAAAAAAAACACAATTTTATTTAGGCCTAATGTATAAAAACAAGGGATTTACAGTGATAAAGACTTCCTCGTTTCTACTGACGTATCTAAATTTTTGATCTTAGACGTCGCTGATATGAAACATTTACCATAAATGACGGTAAACGGTAGCTGTTCGTCTGCAACTACGCCCAAAATGATCGTACAAGTTTCAAGTTCATTGACGATCTGCGTCATTCCTAAGACTTGATTTGATATGCGAAGTGATGATTGTCATTTCGCATGTCGGTTTTGTAGTTTTTCTGCATTTCTTATAAAGAAGTAGTGCATTCCTTTGAATTTGTGACTCCTATTCATAGTATTACGCAATAAAAAAATTTTTTTTTTTTTATTTCAGCATCCTGTTTATGATAATATAGTTTTCTGTGCAGCTATCGTCCTACATATTGGAATACTTGCCAACTTGGAACACGGCAGTTCGACATGCATGTTTCTTAGCAGATAATATGTTTTGTGTGAAACAATATTCTGCAGTACCACGGTACAAGTGAATTATAAATGCGACGGGTTCATCTGCTTCGTTCTGTTCTACTGCAGGTCATTAAGTAACAAGGTTTGACAGTCGCATACAGTCCACCAGATTTTTTTTTATTTTGTGAGATGAGTTTTACACTGCTTGTGATAACAATATACATTTTAATTTTGCAAGCCGACCTTGTAACACTTTCCCTTTTTGTTGTAAATTTTTGTGGTAACAACACGAAAATTAAAGAAAATTATGTTATATTTTACAATATAGAATTTTAAGAATTTACAATTTTATAGAATTTGCTTACAATCTCTATTAATATGTGTCTATTAATCTATTAATGTGTTTGTAATGTATATAATTTAGTAAGAAGAGGGGGAGTTGTTCTACATGCTAGTACATCGTGTTTCATGAAGCGGAGATGTTGCGACACTGTTGTTTGAACAAACCGTATAGAGTCTCCGCTATAACTAATGATGGTTCACGTCTATATTGGCATTGACATTAAATATAGACGAAATGGATTTTCAAATATAGCCGAAGTGAGTTTTCAAATATAGCCGAAACCGATATTTAAAATTTGTACGTTACAAATTTTTTAATAATTTTTTCAAAGGCAAAGAACATCTTATCGTAAAGTCTACAGAATTGTTTGAACGAGGGAAACGAGTTCCCAGTTTTTGGTGGACCCTTTTGTCGTATGTTTCTGTCTGTCATTCTGTCTATTTTTGTCTTCTGTTAACGGTTGAGTGCATCAACCGATTTTTGTAAAACTTAGCGTGCGTGTCCCGCACAGAACCCTATTTTTTGAGATCGATCCCTTAAAAATAGGAGGCGGGAGAAAAAAATATGAAGGGTCTGGATTTAAAAAAACTACGTAGGGCATGGAATTGAAGAGAATTTTAACATAATCTGATATTGTGTTCAGTTTTGGAAATTTTCAATTTCCAGGACACACGGAACTAAAAAAATTGATCAAAATTTTGAAAAAATTCTAATTATGTGAACCGGATATCCGGATTAAACGTAATTATAACCCAAATCCGAATATAGTGTTCAATTTGAAAATTTTTCAACCTTGACCACGGGAGAGGCACCACGGGATAAAAAGGGAAGTTTAAGATAAAATTTAAAATCTGTGTGGAGCACCAAATTATGAGGAATTTTATTCAAAACGAACTCGGTATTTCAAATAATGACATTGTTATTTTGACAAAATTAATACATGTCAACACCCCTTCCAAATGTTAAACAGCTTTAAAAAAGTTTCGAAGTTATGTTTGCAAAACAGCTGTACATACTGTTATCAGTTGTATTTAATTCGTGAAGAACTACTAGATATGGGCGTAGGTATCTATGGAAACATACGTAACCTTAAAATCTAGGACTAGGCATTAGGCATTTTCGGAATCTTTAGAATCAAGGAGGAAAGACGACTGCAGTCCCGTAACAACACCGTAAGTAAGAGTCTTGTTTTATGTGTAGATGATTTAACTTTGATAAGTTTACTTAGTGTATTGTTTTTTTTTTTTTTCATTCATATATGTTAGTAAAACATACACAAAGTGAAAATAGTAAAATATATACAGTAATCCCCCGTTATAACTAATACGATATGACTAATACGAGCTCTGAGATATCCGTTGTAACTATATAGCAAGTAGGCCTTGTATAATATGGATGTGACTCATTTAAACTACGTGGGTGAAAATATAAACTATTTATTTTACTGTATTTATATAAAAAACAGATAAGCGTACAGCACTACATCAATAAAAAAAATAGTTACATCTTGTAATTGTATAATTGTTGTATTGTTGTTACATCACCGCTACATTGTATAATTGTATAGGCCTACTGTATATAATTATATACTGTACATCTTATAATGTATACATAAAATTGTATTAACAAATTAGGGAGAAGCTTGAAAGCGCCAATCGGAATAATTTTTTTATAGTGGTGTGCAACAGTGATAATTCTGTCTGTGATTATAACCACTAACACAACTTTCTTAATTAAACTTCTGATAAGGGAGAAGCTTGAAAGCGCTAATCGGAATAATTTTTCTATAGTGGTGTGCAACAGTGATAATTCTGTTTGAAATAGTCCATAGTAGTGAAGAACAGTTTATATTTCAAACAGATAGTCATGATTTAGTAAAAAGTTTGTCCATTGTCTATAGTTTTCAAAAACAAGATAGTTGTTATCTGTCAGAATCACTTTCCATATTTACTGGCTTAAAAAAAATACTAATTTTTGATTCTGATTGATTGGAGTTAACTTCTTTAATCAGTAACTCACGGATATGTCGGAAGTGAACATAACAAGGCGATATGTTTTCATTGTTTAATTGCTGCTGAACATTCTCAGTGACCAACGTTCAAGTGGTCTTTTACATCGCTCACTTTGTCCAGAGCTGCTAAGCGCCATTTTTAAGCCTCGTCGTCTTTAATTTTTCAACTTTCCACGTTTCTTAGAGTTGCCCGTTATAAGAGGGGTCCGTTATAACGGGAGATTACTCTGTCTGTGTGTGTGTGTGTGTGCGCGCGCGCGCGCGCGCGCAATGTGTGAAACTACTTGTGGTCATCTCCACGTGGTAACGCTTACAGTCATACATACGAAGAACTTTTAGAAATTAAATTTAGTCATTTGATTTTGTCCAGTAGTAAATATATTTCGTTCAAAATAATGCGCGAGTTCTGCAGCTCAGGGAAATTTCTAGCGTGATTTGTGTTCACCAATTAATTGACCGCCCGTGTAATTAATTAACTGAAAATACTGTATGTGTATATTAAGACACCTTTGTTAAAATCTTTTTGTTGAACTCCACACATATAAATTTTTCTTTGCTTTCTTGTTTTGTTTCAAGTGTAAAGTTTTTAATTTTTGTAGATTTTTAAGTTTATACTAACATTTACAATTTCCGTATGTGTTTTAACGACCGAAATTTAATAACCGCTTTTCTTTTCCCGATGTCAGGTGACAGTTGATTCGCCGAAGATGGCTGCCGCAGATGGAGTTGAAATGTCTAGCTAAAATCAATAATCGACCAAAACAAAACAAAATTCTTTCTTGTTACGTCACATTACACGCTCTATTTTTTTTATAACAAGTTCTTGTTACGTAAACGTTCATAATAAACGCTGTATTTAAATAAAATGGGCATGGAAACTGCAGAGGTAGTACGCTCGTTCAAGGAGTAAAGTCATAGAGTATTCATAAACAAGTGTATACTTGCTTGTTATCTTCGGGGCGTTTAACTGTACCGATATGAAGTTGAATGTCGACTGAATATTAATTGATTGTGTTCTCCTAAAGCAGGCAATCCCTTGAAAAAGCAGATTGAATGATTGTGTTGATAATTGCAAAATTAAACAAAAAGAACTGAAATTAAACAAGTTTAAAATACAAATAACCTGTAGATTTCCTATTTATCTTTGGAATCAACATGTCAACAGGCATACTTCTCAGTTAGTTCTACTTCTATGTTCATCTTGTTCGGAATGCAGTCCTACATCTTTTTGTAGAACCTTAAAAGTTAGAAGTAAAGCGTGATTTTCGTCCTAATTAATTGGTCAGGTTTTTATTTGTATTTGACATGGAAACCAATATAAATTGGCAGCTGTGGAATTTCGCTGCCGCGCTCTTAGACATGCTGTCTCAGAACGCTGGTCGTTCGGCCATCAATCAAGTGCCAAGAGTCCTCCACAAATCACGTAACGCAAAGCGGTGTCAGGTGGGAACTCCTCACTCTCCCTGACGTTTATTGGACTTGTCCACTATACTTACCTCCGACCATTAAAAAACGTTTCTCTGTCTCTGAGCTTTAATGAAGCCATTGTACTTCAGCCCCTTGCATATATGTTAGTGTTAATACAGTTTTTATATTCTGTTTTTTGTTATTATTATCTTACAACGATTAAATCAATTAATTTCGTATGCAAGAGTTAAAACTGTAGTGTGTGATGTATATTTCACAAGTGCATGCCTACATCATATTTTTATCATTACAGAGACTCTATACGTCATTGTTATTTATATTTTTCTGCCAGAGTGATACGTATATTTTGTATTTTCTTCTACATAAACGTATAAATTGTATTAAAATAGTTTATTACTGGCAACTTTAGCGTCAAATAGTAGCCGATATTAACACCACGGTTCTTTACCACGTATTTACTAGATGAAAAAGACAAAATTTTGTTTACCACTGTTGACTCTGAACGTGAGATCATAAGCACGTCATTTACCCTGGTACATGATAATGCATTACTGTTCGGTACAATATCAGTGCAACTGCGAATGTCCCTCATGTTCGCAGATATTAGATGGAAAAAAAATCGTATGTAACACTTGTAAGTGATGTGTTATATTTGCTGTAAAAATTCCGTATGACAATTGACGTATTAATAGTAACTAAAACGTTACTTTCCTAGTAAGTCGGCCTACTCCGTATGTTCGTGATATTAAAAGATGTTTTCAGCCTGTGTTTTTGAATGTGTATACTTGTTAAAGTAACAGAACCTTATCTGTCATTGTTGACTGAAATTATCTTGGAGTTTTTATATAAGGTTGCTTTTTGATAGGCTGTTACGTTGCCTTGTGTTATTCTTTCCCATAGTTTTCTGTGTCTGGATTTACTTTTTCACATCGGGACTTCCTTTCTATTGTAAGTCGATTATTACAGTTTTCCTTAATATATTGTGGTCTTCCTCTCTGCTTCCTGCATTGCGACACTGCAGGCTCTCTCTACATGACTTAGCCTCTTATCACCATGTCTTATCGTATGTTCATCGTAGCTATCGTATGTGTTCGAACTTATGTAGCAGGAATTCAGTTTCGTTACACCCACGATCCTAATTACAAAACTCTTAATGTTAAGGGCAACAGTGCGGAATTCTCCTGTATCACTACCAAAGTACTATCCAATTTTTGGACCGAGAAAATCTTGTGTCGAGGGAAAGTTTTTATGATAAGTAGTCGTCATCATCGCTATCGTCCTGTCGTGTATTAGGCTATTTGCGTACAGATCTGATTTTTGAGAACAGATGTACGATATGTCAGTATTTACTTCAAAATTCTACGGGCCACCATTTGTTTCACGTGGACGCCCCATCTTACGAAAGTACCTTCATTTCTAATGCTAATTATTCCAGGGTATTTAACTTCATAAAAATTGAATTTCTGAAGCCTGAATCGTACTAAGAGCTTTGTTACCAATACTATATTCTTCGCAGCCGTACAGCATAGTTGGAACTGCCGCTGTTTGCTGTAAAGTTTCAATCTAGTGTCTGTAGGTACCTATTTTATGCTTTAAATTTTTGTGTACTGTATTAATCGATCGGAATCTATTACTTTTATTGTTTGTTTCATTATTATCATCTCGTGTTGTATCACAGACCAAAAATTTAAAAATTGCAATTATTCAATAGCACAGTCGTCAGGTAAACGTTATGTCCTTACTGGATCTTATAAGACGAATACTGTCGTCTTAGTCTTTGCTATTTTATTTTCAAATTTAATAGGCCATAAGGAAGCTGTAGGTAGTCCTATATTGCTCGTTAAAGGGTCTCTCCTGATTCTTGGATTAGTTTCTGGTCGTATGCACAAGTATCCACAATGACAGTTAGTAATACTTAAAATCGTTATTTTCATTTTTGTATAGGAAAACAGAGGTCTGTAAGCCCGGTAGTAGTTCCGAACAATCCTGTTGTAAGTTCGGAGCGAAGAGCGTAGGATGAGCAGGTGTTGTGGAATTGGTATTCGAAGTGAGCGCATCGATTCCTGTAACGTGATACTGATTACAGTGTTACGTCTCATTCTTTTTATCGATTGTCTGTCTTCGGACATTGTATCTCGATTTTTTTTTTGTTCTCCATTTTGTTTCTTTATAAACCCAATTAATAAACCTATCTGTTTCGGAAGGTATTTTCTCCTATTATTTGTACAGGATCTTATCATTTCATACAATTTGTTCTCAGATCGTTTATTATTGTATGCGAAGTATTCATTATTTCCGCATACTCGCGTAAGTTTTACATGCTTTATTACAAGTTTTATTTTCTCCAAAATTAAGATATCATAATATGTTTCGGTTGAGATATTTACGAAATATTAGTGTCAGGCGTAATGTTGAAGTAGTGCAGGTCTGTTGCCATTTTACTTCCATGTTCCACAAGGAAATGGAAGTATAGTCATGGCGAAAAAAATAGTGTTCGAGATAACGGCTGATTCTGATTGTATTACCCTCAAAACATGAACAAAAGTAATTTTTCGAAAGTGTCTGTCTGTCTCTCTGTCTGTGCGTAGATTTTTGTTCTATGGCAAATGATAACTGCCGCAAATTCAAACAGAATCAAATAATTTTTGCATACATCCCTGAATTTTAGAGGACTGAAGGCATATTGATTTGGTGAAGATCGGTTAAGAGAAAGGGATAGTTTTATTTTTTAATAATGGTTAATTTTTCTATTACGAACGAAACTGCCGTAAAATCAGTCTTAACCAAATAATATTTGCATACGTCGCTAAATTGTAGAGTACTCAAGACCTTTTGTTTTTGGTGAAGATCGGTTAAGTGAAAGGGGTAGTTTACCTGCAACAATTTCTCTCAAAACATGAAGAAAAGTCATTTTTCGAAAAGTGTCTCTGTCTATGTGTCTGTGTGTAAACTTTTTTCTATGGCAAACAATAACTGCCGTAAATTCAAACAGAATCAAATAATTTTTTGCATATAGCACTGACTTGTAGAGGACTCAAGGTTTATTGATTTTGGTAAAGATCGGTTAAGGGGAAGGGGTAGTTTACCTGCAATATTTTACGTTTTAACAAGGGTAACGTTTTCTATGACGAACGATAACTGCCGCAAATTCAAACAAATTCAAATAAGATTTTGCATACGTCCCTGAATTGTAGAGGACTCAAGGCCTTTTGTTTTTGGTGAAGATCGGTTATGGGGAAAGGGTAGTTTACCTGAAACATTTTTGTTGTAACAAGAGTAAATTGCTTAATTTTGATAAATAAAGTATCCTGAAAAGAAGGCCATAATAATCCACTGTAGAAATGTAGATGAAATGTCTATAAATTAAAAGGCTTGTTGAAGGGCTTGGGGGCATTTTTTTATAAATAAAAATGATAGTTGAAGGGGGAGGGGATAATTTTTATTTATATGTCATGTGTACTACGTTATCGGCAACAAAAAAGTAGTTTTCTACAAAACCAGACGTTTCGGCAGTGCTATCAACTGCCATCATCAGTGAAAATCGAGTGCGCTAACGTGAGGTGGTATCCGTTAGTGACCACAGTACTGTGGTTAAGGCTGAAGAAAGGAAATATTCTGTACTGTGGTGTCTACGGAAATATTTCATTTTGAAAATGATTTTAAATATAAATCTTGGAACATGGAAGTCATGTATGGTTCTCCATACCGATATTTACATTATGTTTCAACACATTTCATAGGGTGTACATTGGTGTGTGGTTTATTAATAACATACTCTCGTTGGTATGTATATTTATAATCATTTTTTCACTCATGTATTTATATTAGTTTATTATTCTTTCTACCGTATACTCTCTTATTGGCTGATGTCTAGGCTCCCAGTTCCTATTTATTCCGCAGTATTCTTAAACAATATTGACTGTAAGTACAGTATGTGACACTTGTGAAAAGCAGAGAACGCCTTTATCTGTAAATAAGCAGGTGACATTAATATACGACTTATAGGATTAAGCATTATTAATTCTTTCAGTTTCGTTTACTGTCGTTTTCACCATGCAGTATAAATTATCTGAACGTGAACGCGAGATAGTTTAATTATTATTAGGGCCGTCCCGTTAACAATTTTTCGATCTAATTGAAAATTATGCAGTCGTCTAAAAGAAAAATTACCTAATGTATTGAGAAACAAAATAAAATAGCGCAACTTTTTCTGGTGGAAGTAGACTATAAGCATTTAATAGCGGCGTCGCTAGGGTTGAGATTACGTATTTATGTGAACGTTATGCAAAGTGAGCGCGACCCGGCAAGTGAGGAGCATTTTATAATACTGTAGTACACGCTGTAAATACGTGAGCAGATGGTCGGTTGCTTCTATACTCACTCGCAGGTACAATAGACAGTCCAGTTACTTTTACCGACCATAATAAAACTTTATATTTACAGGCCACGTTATACCTTTTTATTATTGCCAGCCATAATCTTATAGAAATTATTCATGCTTCCTCTACTATTATTTGCCTTGTAAAAGTAAACACTTTTGTTTGTCATGCGACGACTTGAACAGTAATCGTTCTTCACTACATTTCTTATTTATAAATTTTAAAATCAAATTATTTCTTGGTTTCATTAGATTGTATCACTCAGTGCTTGACTTCTAAAATGATAGGTGCCGGAACGCATCAATTCAAACGTTGTACAGACACAGATATATTTTAGATTAGCGTATAAGTTTATATCAGGTTATTACAAAGGAGGTCTACATTTTTAAAGCCTTATAAAATATGTAACGTACGTATAAACTTGTATCTAAAAAGATAATGAAGTTTACTTATATTTTCAAAGAGCTGCATCGTCAGGTTAGCCGCACGACAATCGAAAACATGTCACTCATGATAGCACCATCACATGTCAAGGTTATTAAATTATTACTTAAAAATGAGTCTGTCATCCCGTAAGAGTGAAGGCAGTCAATCATACAGCCAAATATGCCTCTAGCGGTAACACTGTCAAGTTCAACCAAATCTAAGAACAGATTAATTGGGCCATCAATGCCAATCTGAGGTATACAAAATCGAATGTATACAATCAAACTAGACTTGAAGTCAATGGTTAACCCAATTTTTGTGTCAGACTGGATAATTTCATTTATCAGATTTTAGGTAGAACATGTTAAAAAAAATGAACGATAGTAGTTAAGATAAGGATTAGTTCTGGTGTTTGATTTTTATTTTGATGAATGTTTAGTTTTGTAGTGGAGCTGGTGAGAGGCACAAATTAAATGTAGTAGCAAATTTTTGTAATAATTATGTTTTTCTTTTCATATATTTTTTCGGTAATTTATTTTGGATCCAAGAGGTTCCGGAACGCCGTTCCGGCGCGTACCCTCCTGAAATTAAGCCCTGGTATCACTTAATCTTATCGCCAGTTCTCAGTGGCTTCATTTTCCCAAAACGCCGGAAGAAACTCCAGAAAAACAGAAACACTTTTCTAATCTACGCGAGTAAGTGAACATATAAGTAAATGAACGTACTGTTTATTATTTAAATTTTAGTGTTCTGACTATGCGATTACCTAGTGGGTAAATTTAGTACCAATAGCCTAATTTAATTTATAATAAATTGGAAGACGAAAACATCACTTTTTCATTTTGATGTTAAAAAGTCGAGACCGAAGACGTAATATAAAAATTCAGTATGTTGTGATATTTTTTCAGACTATCGTTTTGTTTCAACGGTCTGTTAAACACAGTTTTTTCGATAGAGCGTAAGTGTGTGTTTCAACAGCGAATCGTATACTAGAAACATAGATTACTGATAGCTAGGCTGCAAGGAGTGGTCCTACAAGTTGCAACTCTAAAATACTACATCAAATAAATGGCAAAACAATACTAGTATATCAAATTGAAATAATATAAATTATCTGCTGAAAAACCTATTGAAACTTAATGAAATAACATTTAGGCATATCAAAGTGAAATCTTTAATGTCGACTTTTAACTAAATAGACAGTGATTGTAATTGTGACGCGGAGTGTTGGTTGTTATTAGGCCCTACGATACTAATTTATGCATGAGTTTACGAGACCAGTAAAAGGCGTTACTTAAATTTCAAGTAAAATTTAGTTTTCGTCTGGATATTTCTTTATCCCCCATGTGATAATATGGGTGTGCATTCTAGGGCTGTGCCTCTAACAGTAACGTAAGTGTAATAAAGAGGTTTTATCAAAATCTCAGACCTCTGACTTGTGCCCTGTCCTACGTATCTAACTAAACATTACACAGTTACTTTAACAGCCAATATGACACGTGACGTTAGGTGTAAACTAAAAACCAATTTCATATGTTGCAGTTACGTCCAATCACAACAGTCACCCAATCACGTTGGGTCCTCCACGAAGAAGACTAGTGAAGAAAATCTCATAACATGAAACAGCTCTCGGCCGAAAGTCCGAATCTGTCCGCACACACTTTTAAAATAAGGGCTTACACTACTCGGTGTCTGCCTGTATTGCTCATCATAATGAGTTGTCAAATTTGCTCGTAGAAGATTCTACTTTCTGGTTTTTAATAAATAAAGGGAAACGTTTGAACGAGGCTTTTATAATAGTAGCGTTATTACATTAATTAATGAATTTTTCCGGTGAAGGGTTTGTGAGGATCGGTCAAAAAGTATAACACAAATGTTAAATTATTTGTGTCCAAGTTTCGATAATATTTATTGTCATCATCAGGACAATTGTTGCTGAGCTGTTACGAAGCCAAACACAATACAAATAATTTAAAATGTGTTATAGGCCTACTTTTTGACCGATCCTCACAAACTCTTCACCGGAAAAATACATTGATTGACAGTCACTACGAATTTGAGGAACTATTAATTAATAATTATTAATTATTGAATAAATTACTACCCTATTATTATTTTATCGTAGGTATCGCAAAGAATTAACTGTCACGTGTGAAGCCGCAGAGAACAAACAAAATTGTTGTATGCTACTTAACTAGAGGCGTTTTTAAGGAAAATCAGTACACGGCTTCATGTTTAGAAAGTGTTTTATGCCTTTCAGTTCCTACTGCTGATATTTTTTTCTTCCTGCGGCTTAACATCGCCGTATGTAACACGTGCCTTATGGATTTGTTGTGCATTTTGTAGAGACGTGTAAAAGAAACAACGTCACATCGAAGATTCAATCCGTGAAAATAATGGATATCGTCAGAGTGAGAGAGGATGGATGCTTGGGTTAGCGCGCGCGCATTGTGCAGCCCGCAATGTAGGCCGTACACGGTTATCGCCGTCTCTGTCGCACAATCAATGTTCCTTCTTCCTACCCCGTGCGCGTAGAACGCCCCAAGGCACAACTTACCTGCTTGCCTTTCTCTGTACCAATAGCTTTTACCCCATTTCTCTCGTCAGCTACCCCTTTCCATCCTTTCATGTGTAAAACACTATTCAACCGGTGTGCTTACGCGCGCGCCCGTGTCCGCTGTCACTTTATTAAATACGTAGAGAATCAATAGGGTGGAGAATTTAACGGTTAGGGTAACAAATTTTGCTATTAACAATATTAAGTTAGCGGCAGCGTCCGTGTAAATGGTTGCCAGCAACTGCTGTCCAGTTTTGACAAATAGCGTACGCTCCGCTCCGGGCAAACATTTTCACTTTGTACTCGGCACAAACACTTCAAACGTAAAATATGACTCTTTAATGTGCTGCTGCCAATGAAAACAGTAGCCGAGCCTAGATTCTGAATCGTATCTGTTTACTTCAATTAATTAGCAGTTATGTCCCGCGAATTTACAATATATAGGCCTATAGACAATTTGTTACATTAGTTACAAAATATACTCGATTTTTTTTTTTAAACGTTATGAATCTTCTGTACTGTTTTTTTTTTTTTTTTTTTTTTGCTAAAATACAATGTGTAAGTTTTTATAATATACGAATTTTTGTAAAATTTTTGTCATTTTTCCTACAAACACGAATAAAATTTATGTTTACGCTCACGACTAACAAGTTTTATAATCGAAAATTTTATAATCGATAACAGACATAGATTATTGATTATAGTTCAATTCAGTACTCACATAAGTTGCTAGGACAGACACAAAGTTGACGAAAAACCTGCAGGGTGGATGACATCCCAGTCTGTCAAGTTGTAGGCACACTTTCAGAATTAGAATTAATTGTGAGGAAAGTTTAAAAAGGCTGTAGCAGATCGAAAGGAGCAGGAATTGGACGTATAAATGTAAATAATATTGTTATGATGATCACGTGGATCGTTGTCTTGAAGTAGTGAAGCAAATCAATAAACACCAGAGAAATCTATACAACTTAAACAACGTTTACCTTAAACAACACTCGTATCTCAACAGTTCTTCTAGTCATTTGCTTGTCCGACACGCAAAATTAAATTATTACAATAACTCACAACACAAATAAACAATTAACATTTGTCGCTTTCATAAATATCATTATATAATAGCATGTATATGAACTGACAGTCTGTGTCGCCAAATTCCCAAGTCGTCTGACCCAGTTGTAAACGCACGACCTTTATTTAACCCCGTAAACATATTGTTTTTTACGAGAAGGTTCCTGAAGTCTAGAGAATAATCGGGAAGTCTCGGAAGGTGTAGTGTTAATTAGAAACAGTGACGCAGTGTTCAAATTGCGTCCTCTTACCCATTACGCAAGATATGACAAGCGGTGTGTCGGCTTCATACATGTTGCCTATATCGAAATGCCTTAACATAATACACGTTAATTTAATGGTCAATAAAACGTTTGTTTTACGTACATCTCTTGGGCGTGCAGGACATTTAAGAAAACGTTCTGCAAGCGATACAGTTTCTGTGTGTGCAAGGTTACGTATACGGGTAAAAATAACGAACAGCGGAAGTATGAAGAGTAATAGAATTACATGATCAATGAGCAGCAGATGGAGATTCGAATTTTACAATGATGTTGTCAGTAAACAAATGAATAGTGTCCAAATCAGTGTCATTTAGCATTCGTGTAAACGAATGCTAGAAGTAGAAGGGCTAAAAAAAGAGATATCAGAATGCGCACCAAGGTGTACTGGATAAGAACGACGCTCTCCTCTGCCGTAGAATCATATGTTGCTCAAAGGACGAAAGAGATTAATAAAAGGGGATTGAACAGACTCAAGATTTATTGAAGAGAAGGACGACTAACCTTTGAAGAGAAAGGCTGGGAATAAGTTCCATGAATCTGCGCAAGTAGCAACGATGGGTACTTATGAGCTGCTTTCAGCCAACTCCTGATCTGTTGCCTCATTTAAAAACGTCAGATTCAAATATGAAACTGTATTAATTTATGAAAAATGTTTAAAGCCCATCTTTTCACGCCCCACAGGCTCACTGTTTGCCTGTTTGTATGAGTGCCACAACGATATCGGCAGTTTCTATGCTCAACTCACGCATGCACAGTATCTGTAAAAGAAAACATTCTCAAAGTATACATTTAGGTCTGCTATATGTACAAAGTCCAATGCTTTAGCAGCATGAGGAGCCGAAGTTGATCGAAAGAACATGTTTACATAAAACTAACATAGTAGACACGGTTGCGTGAATGTAGTACCGTAATACAGGGTACGTTGTAGTTGTCCAAATTGTGCACATTTTTTTTAGAACACTCATTTTAATTAGAACTCATACTTTATAATCCCACTCATTACTATGGCTAGAATAACTAACACCTTTGGTGCAATATATCTTGTGTTTTAATAGGTACAAAACGTTTCGCCCATTTTACGATGAGATCGCTGGAAAAACACTGACTAGTGTACAATTGTCCCCTGAAATCCATACCGTTTCAAAGTTTGGGCAGTGAGGACCGTCGAGAGGAATGGAAGACATTTGATTTCGATTAAACACCGTTCCTACTATGCGTGCCACTGTAAAACTGTTGCCATGTTGGGTTCTATTACTGATAAACTGTGATATGAATTATTTTAGAAAGAGAATATCAAATGAGAAAGATACTTTAGAAAACTTTATTGTCCAACGGATTTGACATTGGGTTTTCATGTCTTGCCTTATTACAGTAATAACATCAGAACGATGACAACACTTAGACATCCAAGTTTGAACAGCTAGTAGGTACTACGTTTGTTTACATTAATAAAAACTTTCAACTTCTTAACCTTACCAGAATTGCTGTAGTGTACGCTGCCTTTGGAGAATTGAATGCAGTAGATTTTGTGTCTCAAAAATTGAACTCCACAACATTAAGCAATCAAATTTTGGTCAGACTTTAAGATAGTGCACGTGAAATTTTAAGAAGTTAACAGTCTCACAGAGATGAATTGATGAACAGGCTTTTGGGTGGCATAAAACAATTCTGGATGGTTTTGAAACTATAGAAGAGAAACCCTGTACTGAAAGACAACGTGCAGCATCGAACGTGAGCGATTTTGATCAAGTCAGGTCGTCATTTGATGGTAAAAACGGTTTGTTGTGAATTAAATTTAAACTACTGGACTGTCAATGAAATTTCGATTCACGGCCACAGAGACTGTTGACTATTCAATGTTGCTACGTCGCACTTTCTATTAATATGTATTTAGCTAAATAGGGCATTCCTATTCTACCCCAGCCCGCTTACTCCCCTGATCGTAGCACACTTGATTATTTTCTGTTTCCGAAACATAAAGCAATCTCCGATGCTGCTATTTGGGAAGTGTGAACTTAGTATTTTGGAAGTGTGAACTTTTGTAGGCTTATTAGTAGCCTACATTTAGTATTGTATTATATGGTGTATGTAAATGTATTCTATATAAGGTTAGTATTCACGGTAACGATTGTATGTTTGATAAGCGAAAGATCATAGACGTGTGTGTGTGTGTGTGTGTGCGTGTGCGTGTGCGTGTGCGTGTGTGTGTGTGTGTGTGTGTGAGAGAGAGAGAGAGAGAGAGAGAGAGAGAGAGAGAGAGAGAGAGAGAGAGAGAGAGAGAGAGAGAGAGAGAGTATGATCAGTTAGTCTGTATTACACATTGGCAGTGCTCTCGGCTTTCTATTGTCTAATCTCAATGGTGCGTTTCTTTTGATTCCAGATGCCTGGCTCCCTGGCGCAGACTCCCGGATACAACAAAGGGGAATGAAGCCCAAGTGAGCTACACAAAACCGTAATGAAAAGTGTTTTGTTTCTGTACAAAACTGTGACTATCAGCCATGCTGCTCTTGTTATCGCCGCCGCTCTTTGTTGTTCTTCACGTTGAAAACTGTTGAGCGATCAACAATGGAGTTCAAAGTGTATTTACAGTGATTCAGTGCGGGTGCGAGTGATGGTATAGTGCCGCGGGTGTAGTGCCGCGTATCGCGTACCAAGTGTTTGTTGTAACTCACGGTCCATTAATTTTGTTTTCCGATTTTATATTCGTACGTGAGAGCGTGAAGTCGACTTGGACCCGTTGAAAGTCTGTTAACAGAAATGCGGAAAGAAGTTCGTCCGTCGAGTAACACGCAGCGCGTTTCGCGGAGTGTAGGCAAGAAAACGGTTACTCCACTGAAAGGAATTAAACGGGCCGCGTCTACGAACTTGAAGCAAGACGTCAAAAAGCGAAAAACCAACAATTCGTCTGGAATTCTCATTGGAGGTTTGGAAGAAGTCGGTACCAGTAGAAGGGAAAGTTCCGCACATGCTGGAGAACACTCTGTGAAAGCTAAGAAGAAAATTGTTACAGTGAAACTCGCCACCCGTAAAGTGTTAGTAAAAAAACCTGTGCAAGTTATAAAAGGCAAAAAGCTGCGAGTTAAAAATGATTCAAGCAAAGTGGTGGCAAAACAGAAACAAAAGAAAGTAGCGATTCTGGGCGGCAAGAAAGCGTTAAAGTTGAACGCTGTAAAGAGTTCCAGCGTTTCACCTGGGGACAAGGGACCAAAAGTTGTTAAAAATAACGGTAAGAAAACTATTGATAAAGTGGGGAAATCTGTAGGGAAGAAAATGCCCGATTCTAGTCCAGATCGTCGAGTGTCGGAAACGCAGCACGACAGTGAGTCACACAAAAAGCAGTGCAAAAGTAAAACTACTGGTAAACCAGTTACGTCTAGTAAGGTCAGTAAAACTAGTTCTTTAAAAAAGTCACCAAAACCTATTAAAAAGCCTTCAAAGAAAGATAGTCAAAAAGTAAAAGATAAATCAGAGGTCAGTGAAGATACTAATAAGTCTGCTAACGCTGAAAACAAAGTTATCACCAAAAAAGTTATTCCTGCTCGACGAAAGTCTACAAATAAGTCGGGAAAATCATTAGAATCCTCACCTTCGCATAGTCCTAGTAGGGATACTTCCCCTTTAAAAAGTAAATCTAGTGACAAAATGGTAGAAAAGCCTGCGATAAAAGGGAAGAAGTCTGAAAAGAAAACAACCAAAGAAAAAGACCATGCTAGAGCACTGAAAGGTGAAGCTGAGAAAACCGAAAATCAGAAGACGCCATGTGATATAAAAAACGTGGTCTCTAAAAACGTAGTGTTAGACACTCTAGTGACTGATGATGTCAAAAAGAAACAACCGTCGATTAAAGACGATAACAACAAAGGAAGTAAAGAGAGTAGTAAAATAGTGAAAACGGAGAATAAATCAGAAGAACAAATTTTCGAACAAAAAAGTCAATCAGACATTAAGTGTACGCCTCCGAAAAAACTTATAAAACAAAAGGTTGAAATCGAGCATGAAATGAAAGCGAAGAAAGCAAAGCAGAATGAAGAAGTAGCAGAGAGTATAAAACTTGAACCTCACGACGACGTTAATAACGATTCATCTACTTCTGATGAAATACCTTTAAACGAAATTGTAAAACGAAATATTTTAAAGCAGGAAACCGATTCTAAAAATGGAGGCGAACTAAAAACATGTAATAAGTTACTAAGTGAAAGTAGTTCAGGTACAGCAAAAATGGACGAAGAGAAAAGACATCAGTGTTCTGTGGGTGTAAAGGAAGAAAAAGCAGTGGTACAGGACAGTATTTCGGATGAGAAGACAGGTAACGTTAAGTCTAAAAAAGAACCAGTGCCTGAAAAGAAGTTACCGAAAAGCATCAAAGATGATCAATCAAAGAAGGCACCTGAGAAGAACGGTAAGAAGGACTTTAAACTGAAGAAAGACATTAAGTCAACCCTAAAATGCAAAGAGTCTACAGAAAAGAAAGCAGTGAAACAAAAAGTCGCAAAATTAGTAAAGAAATCAAAATTGGGAGACGTAAGAAACAGACAGAAAAGATGTACTGTACAAAAAAATAAAAGCAGTGACAAAAGCGATTCGGACTCGCGGACCAAACGATTAAAATTATTTGGTTACTGGAACGGTCCAAAACGACACAGAGTAGCTTCTTTAAATGCCTTAGCTAAAGTACACTGCCTTTATGAAAATGAAAGTAGAACTGGATTATCGGAAATGTGTGACAGCTCTTCATCGAACACGATGCAGTCTTATTCCAACAAAACTCAGCCGAAAAAGACTGAAGACAAACCAAAAGAATCCGCGGATACTAAAGATCCTCCTCCTACACATACAAGAACACTAAGGTCAGCTCCAGGTCTCAGGGCACCAGGTAGACACTGGGATATGGTAAATGTTTCAACAACTAGCACATCCACCACTTCTGAGGATAGTATGGATGCTGGCGAAGAGAAAAAGTTAACACTACAACCGTCTGTTAAACAGAAACAAAGTAAGAAACCTCCTGAAAATGATGTGAGTTCGTGTAGCTCAGAAGAAGAAACTAAAGTGACAAGTAAACCAGTTACCAAAACTGAAGAAGATAATAGTCCAGGAAACAAAAAGGTAAAAAAGAAAAGAAAACGGTACGAACTTATGATGGATTTAAAAGATATGGTGGTTAGAAAAAGAATGGCTAGTTTAAACGCGTCAGCCATTTTAGCTGCAAGTTACTCGTTAGAAAAAAGGTCAGATAGAAAGAAGGACGATGGCGGTGATGATGACCACAAAGAGAAAAAAGAAAAGAAGAAAGAAGCCGCTCAAAAGAAAAATACGAAAAAGCGACCTGTAGAATCGAGCCCGGACATGGAGGTAGAGGACAGCAGCGGAGACGAGGATGTGATCGTGCGGTCAACAAACGGTAAAAGTAAACAGAAAGTGGCGGTTATAGTGAATCAGGATACGGATGTAACGATTACAGGGGTGTATGTGAACAGTACGACGAGGTCAACGCATCACGAGGGCTACTGCAGTATAGCCGGCATGCAGTACCGAATATCGTCCACAAGCCACACCCAGACCGAAGCCACTGCCGTTTCCACAGAGACTGTTCTTCACACCGAACACGTAAGTAGTTAAAATATATTTGTAGGTTTTTTAAATAATGTTTTTTTTAAATAAATGCGTTAAGTGTACACATATTAATACAACATACATAGCTAATGTAACATTAGTAGTAGTCATAGTTTTGTAGAGGCACATTCAGTAGAAGTAGAGCAACAGTAAGCGTTTTGTCATTGCAGACGATGCCCTTGGGAGTGTGGGCGTAAGCAGAGGAGGTTTTGGGGTTGAAACGTCCAAGTTTTTTTTCACAGAATGCGTCCTTTTTCTGCCGTAAAATAGCTCTAAATATTAAAAATTAATTATCTGTATTTACAGAAATATTGTTAGGATATGGTTAACATAATTGATAACATATTCTGAATTTTTATTATTGGTCAACCCAGTAAATTCCTGGGTTTGATAAATGACGTGTCAAACAGTCTAAATTTTCCGCTTGTACCTACAAGATTATTTAGTCAAATATATTGAATGAAATAAAAAAAAAAGAAATTGATATCTGAAATCAGGTGACTTTGCACAATATAGAAAATGTACGAGGTGAGTTAAAAAAAAAAACAGAATTATTTGTATAGCATGTCAGCCTGCGCATGGAGAGAGAGCGGCAGTTTCTGACAACGAACTGCCATTTAATCTGCTCCGCTATAAGCATTAGTCTTTGAGCTACACACCCTGTAATGGCCATCTGCACGACACGCTGTCCGTCGGATTTATAACGAAGTGAGAATGAAGATTTTAACACAACGTGTGAATATAGGATTATGCTGCTACCTTTGTGAAATCTTTACAGAGAAATGTCCACTGCATTCTAAAATTGTCATTACCATTTGGAATGGTACGCGGTTGCTGACCGATCTTCAGTCAACAAACGCAATAAGAAATTATCAGTGATACCATATAGTTAAGTTTTAAATAAAAAATTTAAATTTACAATGTTATATGGATGCCTGCTCTTTCAGGAAGTCTCGGTAGTTAATCGATGATTTAAAGTTACCACATCACGAGGTACGTTGGCATGATATTTGACATCGCTTTGCTCTACACCGACCAATGTTTTTGCCCTCTTTAAAAATGCTTAAAATCCTTGTTGGGCTAATGTAGGACTCCTCGTATCCTTTAGTTGAACAACCAAATGTATCTGTAAAGTTTTCCCTAGTTTTGCCGCAAAGTTTCATACACACACGTAGATCTGCGAAGTCTTTCTTAGTCATTTTGTCACTAGCCCGTCGAAGAGCGTGCGCACGTCCCTACGCAATCTCGTATACCTCAAAGACTGATGTTTATAGCGGAACAGAATAAATGGCAGCTTTTTGTCAAAACGTATCGCTAGGCGCGCCCAAAGTCGCAGCGCGTTGTTTCTGCGGGTTGGTGTGTTATTCAAAAGTTCGGTCTTTTTTTTTTCAAAACACGTCGGATATACTTGAGCGCAACAAATGTTTTTAAAGTATAAAAACAATGACAACTTTCAGAAACTTGAGTAACTTTCAGAAAGTTTAACTATTATAAACCTCGGAATGAAGACAGAATTGAGACTGGAAGTATACAAAATAGAATCACATATACGATTTAGTTAAAAATTGCTGATCGGACCTTATAAAACAGAAACGAAATACTGAAAACAAAGAGATTATGCGACATTATTTCTATAACTCACTGATCGTGCTACTGTAAAACATCCCCATCGCGCTTTCTGAGTTCTGTATCAATATTAAGGAAACTTGTTATCATAAAGCCTCGAGGAGCTTTCTCAACGAAACATGCTGGATTCGAAACTTACTTTATTAAAAAAAGTTAATGTAAGGAAAAATACTACTAACACGTTTAGTCATTGTGTAGTGTCACGTTTGCCCACTCCATTGTATTTGCTATTTACCGTTGTTATTGTCCCTGTCACCATTGTCTCCAACTATATAGCATAACGCTAGTAAAATATTATTAAATTCCCTTTTAAATCCCAGTTCTGTTTCTTGTTCCAACAAATCCGTTTTTACAACGTTATCGTTAAAGTCCATTTATAATATCTCAGTCATTTATTTTATATATTGTATATAAAGACATACATCAAATATAGGTTATCAAAAATCAGGTTACAAAGTTAGTTATTATCGGTAATAAAAATTAAAATTTCTTAATAAAATCCATGAAAACGATTTTATCATAAATCATCATTTTAAAAGGAGTTAAAAATATTTATATTTATGTTATAAATTTATTATATTACTATTTTTATCATCAGATTTATTACTTTTTATACAGATTCCCGATCTGATGATGAGCTGTGAAGCTTGAAAGCGCTAATCGGAAAAATTTGTTCTGCAGTGGTGTGCAACAGTGTTATTTCTGTGTATTTTTTATTATTTTAATGGCCTACATTTCAACTTTTAAAATATTTAGTCGCTATGGTGATCTGTTATTAAAAAGACCTCCATTACAGCCGAAACTGTACACTATACTAAAGCAGTAATTACGTACGTACTAATGTAATGTGAATCTATATGATGGGAACAGTAGTACATTTCCGGAGATCTTAGTCTTAAAATATACGCAGGTTCAATGTAAACTCTGAAGCTACATCACAACAGTCTATATCTTCTCCTATCTTCACATTCTACTATTAACATTCTTCAATTCCTATGCCTGTTATATAATTAAAAATACGTTTTTACCTAATGTGCGTAGGATTGGGGATTATGTTTTTTTCATGAACGTGAATTTCCATCTCAGCTTCGAATTTTGCTTAAAATGTTTAGATCAATGTAGATGCTACTTTCAAAAATCGTATTTCCTTTAGTCGAAGCGAGGAACAAGATAAGGATTCTGGTAAATATTACAAACTTGTACAATGTAACTAATATTTTCTCGATTTCTTAAAATGAAGCTAATGTTTAGAATTTTTCGAAATGCTTTTTCACAGTGACCAAGAGTATAGAAATGGTGTCGGATCCTGTTTTCTTTGCAAAGTCTGTATTTGTAGCCATTTCTTCGGCTTGCTAATCGCTTCTCGATTATCAGGCGAAATCCTCATTTGGATGTATTTTAACGTACACTGAAGGATCGCTTTTATTGTGGCATTGACGTTTTTATTAGCTCAGATGTCTTATTCATGTTTACAGATCTTATTAAGAAAACCACAGAGTTACTATGCCCAAATTTTTGCTCAGACTTAATGAGTTTTACCGTGTAGTATCAGTGGCGTATCTAGTATTTGGCTTTGGAGGGGTCCGGTGTCGGGTGGGCTTCATAGGAAAGTAAAAACAATACGGTATATTCAGTTTTTGAAAAAAATACAAAAAAGTTAAGACTAATCAGTATTACTATCTTACAGTGACTAAATCTTTACAGTGACTGAATAAAAACCGTGATAACATCCTTAAATGAGACCCATTAAAGTAAACGGTAATAGCACAGTAAAAGTACGCGATACTGAAACACTGTAAAAGATACTTAATGACGGAATTGATTTCCTTACATTTCACATTTCAAACGTATACCCTAGTAGCGTGTAATAAACCTGTTTGTATATTTAAAAAAGAGCTACTACTATATTAGCCTAAACAGCTGAAAACAAATAAACAGCCTAAATTTAAGAGGTTAACAAAATTCGTCAACATTTTCGATTCTCTGGGGGGAGGTCCGTTCCCCCCCCCCCCGCGGAGAAAACGGCCCTGTGTAAAATATAGTGTGTGAGTTTTCCATTTTAAATTTCACAGATGGTTAGTTCTGTCTGGTAAATTGTGTACAATGTAACCATTTCATTTTTACTGGACATTTAACAGATCGACTTGAGTTGTAAGTCTGTAGTGTCAACAGCGAGATGAATGTCCCATACTGTAATCTTTTTTTGAATCATAGTACTTACGCAATTACTTACATATGAGCTAGAAGTTGTTGGGACAGCTAATCTTCTATAGGATTCCCTATAATCTTGATAAGTGTTTTGTATATGCTATTCGCGTTGTCGAACTCAAGCGTTGCTCGTCTTGTTGCTCTCTTTGCGGTGTGAGAACTTTATTTCGGGCAATGGACAAAATGAAACGGGTATTTTGATTTTATTTCGACCAGTGCGCGAATCAAAATATCCGGTCCGTTCAGCCTGCAGTACCGGTACTGTATTAAGTGTAATAACATATATAATTACACCTCGACCGAACAGTTAAATTCTCAGTGTCATCGTCATTAGCAGCAGCATTAGTAAGTGTCTGCCACTGTTTAGCGAATATCCTGCCATGTCAGTTTTATTATTTTCGCAAACGATAGCGTCTTTTCTAGTTTGGTATCACTTTACTATTCATATTTTTGCATCTAACGTTTTCTGGGATGGAGTGAACACGCAGTTAAAAAACTTTCTTTGTTAAACACAATAGTAGGTTGTATTTTTCAAAATATAGCTGACCTTTTGAAACGTATTCCACCCTGACAGTATTCGACGGATAATTCGTGAATTCGTGACATTGCAACCACAGTGTTTGGTTCTGTTTTACCCAAGTACTGTACTTCATTCGTGTCTTACCTCGGATTTATTTTTGACGCCCAATATATACTTACAGCTCTTTCTGCTCCAATGCAGTAAATATGGGACAAGTGATTTCACCGCACTTTCTTAATGGCAGTTGGACCGTGAGCGAAGAATGACCGGATGTCGACTATGAACCTTACGTTTGTTTCTAATGTATTTGAATTGTAGAATACTATTATAGCATTTCACCACTTCCACTTGCAAGCAACAGTAATGTACTATATTCTGTTCGCGTGACAACAGTAAGATTGTAAAGCCACGTGTTGTATGGACGCATGCTGAACGCCACGTACTTTGAAAATTTATATTAATAAATGGGCGTGTTGGCGCTGCTGTTGCTTAGCTGGAGTATAGGTTGGAACGTGCTGGCTGCGGACAGAGAATTGCCATTCATTTCACGCATGTGCGGCTATTCACTCTTCTCGCGGTCATTATTATCCATCATAGCTGTTGTGTACGCCCCATTGGTATGCTGAACTGTCCTGTGGCATCCTTCAGCTGATATAAATCACTAGGCCTACAGTTTATCTTTCCATTTGGTAATAGTTTTTAAACTTTGTGCGGTACAGTTGATTTTATTAATTATATAATAAGAACTATGTTAATATTCTAATTGGCGGGCTATTAGGCCGTGGTGCAGTGCTGTTGATTGAAAGTGGCGTTTCGGCCCTACCGTTGGAAACCATCTTCAGCGTTACGATCTTAAGGCAACTGGTACAGAAGTGTGGAAACTGTTGAACAGCGTACCAGTTGCCTTAAAAATTGTAACACTGAAGATGGGCTCTAATGGTGGGGCCAAAATGTCTGTTTTAGCCAACAGCACTGCACCACGGCCTAATAGGCCGCCAATTAGTCAGAATGTGAACTGAGTTGACCCCGCCCGTGATACCAGTTATATAAGAAGAACGTAACTAAAAAGTAGCACTGTATACTGTCTGGAGTTTTTAATTCCATTGATGGAAGACAGTTAGAAAAGAGGTTTCGTAGTGTATTTTAAAAGTATTAGTAGTCAGATTAAATAAAAATGGAATGCATTTTCTGAAAACGAGTCACGTTTTACAATAAAAGGCCTCTTGAATTTTCAAAATATGACGATATTGAATAACATTGTTTCCTACAACTATGACATTCCCCTTGTGTTGACAGCCGCCAAAACAAACTGGTCTACCAAATTAGTGGGAAAAATGTAGCTTTTACTCTTGGACGGTATGGTATTCCGAAAAACAAAATATTTGTATGAATGCCAGGTAGAATAGTTACATGATGCGCTTGTGCCCGAGCCTACCTGTTTCGTAGATGTACTCTGAACGTCTCATTTTGGATTACACACGGCGCAGTATGTATCCTGTCTATTGTAGCTACAGCTACTACCTGTTACGAAAAGTCTCATTGGCCTCGTTACGTTGTTGCTACCGTTGTTGGACGACGAGGCAGAAAAAGATAGAACATAGCCTATTGGGGTTACTCGTGTTTAAGGAAACTGTGGATAGTCTAAGTGTCTTCTCTGTAGACAACTTACGTTACACCCAGACCGCTCCTTCCACTTTACACACAGGCAGATACGTTCTGCTGACACATTACAGTACTGTAGAACTTGACAGTTCAGACCAGACGATCAGGGTAGAATACTAAACAATCATTTCGTTTGCTTAATCATACTTTGTCGGTGTAGAATGCGCTGGCGAACAGCCGTTTCCTACAGATCGAGTAGTCTTGTGTTAATATGCCTGTTTTAACACAGCGTTAATCAAAACGAATATGGTGTTTACTTATTCATAAATATTATTAGGCACTCCAAGGGCCTTGGAACTCAAAGGTAATAGTTCCACGGGTCTCCACAGTACGCAGTTTTATATTTTATAAATTCACCTTTTCTTGTAAAAGCTAAACCTAACTACGAAATACTGAAATAATTGTTTCCGTCCGTCCCTAATTCGTGAGTCAGATGGTACGCAACGAAACGTCCTCTCCTAGTTTATACAATGTGTCCGTAATCTAGTTTTTTCGATTCCCTTCGTCCTCTTCATCACACATAAGTGATGAAGCAATCAGTACTTTGTACTTAACATCATACAAAGAATTTCGAAAATTCAAACTCAAAAATATAGACTGGCAGTTATTCTCTCTAAATTGATACATGAACAGTGTTGTTAATTTTATAGTTTAGAGAGTTTTATATTTTGTTTTAAACATTATTTTTAAAATAAAAATAGAATCCAGTGTATATTTACAAGCAGCCTGTTTAACCTGTAGGTACTTATATGATTACCTAGCTTAAATATCATTGTGTTAACTAAATATAATTAATTCACTACCGACTCGGAACACAAAGTTTTTTTATAGGTAAAAAGGTAAAAAGTTTTACCTTATAGCCTTAACCGGTTTTCGCTTTTAAAAAGCTAAACTAAAACTATAAGGCTATAAGGTAAAACTTTTACGTTTTTACCTATAAAAAACTTTGTGTTCCGAGGCGGTAGTGAATTAATTATATTTAGTTAAGTAACGGACACGTCATGGACAACGAAATCCAAGCATTGTGTTAAAGTTAAATAGCGTATACTAAATTGAACCTTAAGTAATTGCCATACAGTTTAGAAAGATATAGAATGATCTACATGAAATCTGTGTTTGTGTTGTACTTAAAAAACAAAATCTTATATTCTTGTTTTAAACATTTGCAGCCGACAAGTGGTCACCGCATCCCGGAAGCCGCTCCCCCAGCGACCGTGTCTCACGCCATACCTCCTCCTTGTAAGTCATACACTCCTCTGGACGCATTGTCCAGTATGCAACCTCCCGGTCATCACCAACCACAGCCTCCGCCGAGAACTGCTCCGGTGTCACCGATCGGTCGTCGTCATGGCTGCAGTAGTGCCTTCACCGCTCCACCGAACTACGGACCACATCAGCCTCCGCCACCGGGACCTCCGCAGGTGCAGCAGCAGGATCCTGGCTACATACACGGTAAGTCAACTACTGTCCAATTTAATTGTCAAGATGTAAATACGAAGCGTCATTCATTAATTTATGCAAATGTTACGGTCATACACTTAAACGTGTTATTATTTTTCTGTGAGTTATTCCTGTGAAAATTGTATTTTTCTGTACAGAATTCTGATCTTTTAAATATTCAACCGATTCTAATAGTTCCTGGGTAACAGAAAGCGCTTCGATTCTGTTGTTCTCCTACAGAGGGCGCTACTAAATATGTATAAACGTAAATAGCTCACGTAAGTTACAGTCGGTTCATGTGGGACGTGCCATTCTGCTCTAAAGACGCAAAGCGAACTGACTTCAGTTGTAATCGTTAAAAGAGTGCAAACCGGTTACATTTACACTAGGTCATAAAGTTTAAGTGTAAAATAAATTACTGGAATAAAACTTACTGCGAAAGCACATAATAACACGCTTTCGCGGGAACTAAACAATTACTGTATAAAACTGGTTAATGGTACTTTCACGTAACTCAGCTGTATGTCAAGCCCGTAGTGCACAGCCACTCGTCTGCAAACGACCAGACGTTACGCGTTCCTCGAACAGTTCTTCTAACCCCTCCTGCCTTTTAAATAAGAGCATATGGACGTAACAGAATGTGTTTTACCAATGTTTTGAGACCAGTTTATTTTTAATTTTAGCATAATTGCTAAAATTTCTACATGTTAAAATATTAAAGACGGTTAGAATGAAGAGAAAGGGCCCTATATTGTAGATAACCTAACGATTGTACTATTCAGGACACCGTATTACATGTCTCGCCAGAAATCTATTTGGTAACAGCTGCTCAGGAACAAGTACTGTATGGTGTTTGCAGTATCACATTGCCCTGTGCGAATACATTTGTTTCTATTCGGTCAGAACGATTCCAGCATTGGTTTGCCATGATACTGAGACGAGTGTGTAATCCGGATATACCTTTAGGTGCAGTGAGTAGGTTACATATTACCGACAGCGTTATCGCTAATTCACAGCTGTCGTGTTAGTTAAAAACATCCGTTTCACTTAAGCAACATTTTTCAAGTAACTAAATCGCCAGAATTCGTATAGATAACGCAGTTTAATTAATGAGAAAAATTTATAAGAGAAAAAATATATTGAAAAAACGTATAGTATTTGTTACATATTTTTTTTTATTTATTAAATTAGTAACCGGAATCAAATATTCTATAAACTAGTTTGGAGTCATGGTAAGAGTCACTAGCCAGCATGTGTTTCTTCCGACGAGACCTCTTTTTGCTGGTTCGCATTTACTGTATTTGATTGCGTCGTTTTGTAGTAGAAATAAGAGAATGTAATAACGGATTTTAGTGAAATTCTTCACTGTGTTTAACGGATTTCATTTCTTTTAACGTTTGACTCTTCTTTTGTGGATGACGTAGCTACTATTTCACAGACCGTTTGAAATAATTTCATTTATACACAGCTGGGATCACTGGCTGTTGGACTCGGCAGTACAACCCACAGTGTAACGCCACACGCCCATACGGGTACAATTATATTATTTATGTACAAGTGGTTTAAGATTACACCCATTTTGACTAACTTTTATAGGTTAATTTGTAGTTCTCGTAATTAATAAATAAAATAATATGGTTGTCGTCGCTGATTACTGTCTATCTTCTTCGATTCCGTTTTGATAAATCGAGTTTTTTTTTAACACTGGACATAATAATAAGAATGAAAATTCGTTTAATTGACATTTATCATCTAACTAGTAGAGAATAGTATTTATCTCTACAATAACTAAGTATCGTGTGATTCGTACAGTAAATCCAGTCTGAATATGCACACCTTATATAGTACAGATTCTTGCGTGATCTGTATCGTATATGGTTCATGGGCATAGTATATAGAATAAACGTATCATTTTCTATATAGGTAACTCGAAGTTTCTTGCAGCAATTATATAATATTGTGATGTTATTCAATTTGTTTCTTCTGCAAGTAGTGTAATTTCGTATTTTCTTTTTAACACCTGACGCACGTTTCACTGCAAAATATCAGTATCATCAGAGGTTTGTAAGTAAGAAAATACGAAATTACACTACTTACAAAGAAACAAATTGAATAACATCACAACAGAATAAATGTAGTATAAATAAATACATTGGCACACATATAATTTAAAGAAACTGGTTTTTGACCCGAGAAAAACACGTTCTAATGTTGAAAATGCGACGTTGCGATGTTACTCCGTTCCGATGGTCTCCTTTTATCTTCCTGACTTGAATTGCCGTGTTCGGGCGTTATTATTTTCAGAACTGTACGTTAAGCAAAGAGTAGTCCCGGCAAGAAATTCGGGCGCCGTAAATTTAATATTATCTACACACTCCCAATCAGGAATACAGTGTTTAAGCAGAAATTGTCTTATGTGTAGACAACTTACAACGCGCCTTCGTTTTTTCGTCCGAATAGATTTCGTCTCGTCTTTTGAATTTCATCCTAAACTCATGTTTGTAGCTAATATCGTTTCAGAAATAATTGAATACATGATATAAAAATCCTTGTGTTTATTTTCTTTTTATCAATCATTAGAAAATAATAATGTGGATATATATAGAGTGTATAAAGTAAATGAGGTGAAAGATACGTTGAAGAAGCTATGACTCAGTGGTGTAACTCCTGATTGCTTCCGATTATTTATTTGAGGTGTATTGGATAATTACGATATATTAAATGCCTCGTGCATTTAATTGTGGCATTGCACATTTCGTTGATATACAATTAATTCGGTTACAGTAGAAGCAAGAATTCATAAAGAAACTCCCATGTATTACATATGCACTGTCGAATCGAAAACTACAGCTCGTCAACCGAATTACACCACACATTCCTGCCTTGTATGGTAAAAGATTTAAACGTTGCCTGTTTAACGTTTAAATTCCATTCTACAGTCCAAAATAATTTTAACGAGATCAGATAACGAAAAACGTACGTTACGAGTACAGTTATAGAATGAAATCTTTTTACCTACCATTTTGATTCACTGTTTTAAAAAATTCTTAGCGTTCCACTTTAGAAATGACATCACATTATCTCCCGTCAACACTGGATACGCGATCTTTGGTAAGTGAAATTTTGTACAACGTTCAGAAAATCGTGGGCGCCTGTGACACGAAAACATTACTGTAATGTATGTTGTTCCTTCTAATATAATATTTTTTCCCTACGTATACTTGAACTGTTATTTGTTGCTTCTTAGTTACCGCGGTGTACAGCATGTATGAAAAATTTTGGGCTCTCAGCTTTAAGCGAAAAAAGTTTTGATATCGATGAATTCAATTGACCAATTTCGTAGTGGCTGCTTGTTACTGGACGGTAGTGAATACGAATCTGAATTATTATGGTAAACGACTGTGATACCGTAGAACGAACGATTCGATATATCGGATTCTCGTAGAGACCAATAGAACAAATTTGATTTTAAGTTAAGCTGGCCAAACAGAAATAGCACTTTTTTTTGTATCGGCCATCTACGGACCACATGCCAATTTCAATTCTTTACTCTTTGTTCTTTCCTTTTTTCCAATATTCCTTCATCTTCTCAATGTGTCTCTTCTTCCTGTCTTCAGTCCACTTTGAACCTGCGTTTTTCTCTCTCCTACCCTGGACTCCCTCCATTTTTAACACTTTTGTCCGAAAAACTTCTCCTTCAATTGCTTCTTCTGCATGTGTATTATTTTTTCCAAATCCTTTTCGACTTCTTTAATACAACTTGATGTTGACTTCTTTCCCCACAGATATTTGAAGATCTGCTTTGTCAACCTATTGTCGTCCATTCTATATAAATGTCCAAAAAATAATAGTCTTCTTTTTCTCATTGTTTCTGTTATATTTTCTATACTTTGATATATTTCGTCATTACTGAATTCTTACGATTTTTCGTTTTATATGAATTTATTTTATACCACCAATTATGGAAATAACATATCGTAACATACCGTACATAAATGTATCATATAAAGGCCTGTTTTCAGAAGCTGCCTGTTTTTCTATAAGAAATTAATCTTTAGTAGTTTACAAGGATCTGTATCACCCATTGCGTTGTAATGTAGCAGAATCTATGTTTACCTAGTTAAACACACACTTCAACTTGTTTACATTGACAGAATATTTGTGCAAAAAATTATAGTCAAGACTATACTAGACAAATGGTACTGGACGAATACAACCTCTTGGCCATTACATTGTACACAAAAGGGATACACCAAGAGTGCGTTATTTGAAGAATGATTTTGACAGTCCGTCCTAGTATTATTTTTTCCACTTTTATTGCAGACGCTTTGCTACGTCAGCATCGTCGTATAACAGGGAAGTCAAGTTAATTTAAACTGAAGAAATTCGTAGTTAACTCTGTTGTCACAAGTTAACAGATGTCGTGTATAACAGCATTCCTTAATTGTGTGAAAAAAGATGTAGGTCTATACGTAAAAATAATGTTGATATAGTTGTATTTCATCAATAACTTCCTGGCCATGAGTCCGGATCATATAGTACTTGATGCACTGGTTAGTACAAATTTTTACCAGACATAAATTGTCTGGTACAAATATATTTAGAAGTTTAGTAATAAAATATGTACGGTAATATTTTTTTCTTTCTCTTCTTACACAAAATTAGGGACGAAGTTCGACCCAGAAATTCGTAAGACATTTTACCGAAAATGTAGGTTTTGATATTCCTCCTGTCCGAAAATCACATTTATGGGGAAAGCGGTACGCGCGCGCGTGTGTGCGTATGTGTGCTAATAAAATGTACGAAGCACCACAAAAAAATATGTGAACGTTCATCGCGACGTTTGTTAGGAATCCTCGAAACGCGACGGTAAGTTTTGGTTAAAATAAGACGATCGGAAATACCACTTCACTCTTGGAATTCTTACAATTTTCGAATGAGATTTTTACTATTTTATGGAAAATGTAGCATAACTATTTTGTTTAAGGATTACACATTCTCAACCTTGTTAGTTTTTAAGTTTATCATTTTCCCGCGAAAATCGTATGAAGCATCATTTTTGAAGACTGGAAGGCGACTGTAACATAAATTTGTTCTCAGTCCAATGTAATATTAAAATATTAACGTTTAAAAAAATTAAAAGTTAACAATGTGCACATTTCTAAAAAAAAAATTGTGTATTATGTAAGTATCAAATATTTAAACGATCGTAAACTTTCAGGACCTTTTTAATTTCTTCCAAGTTCAGACGAAATAGTGGTGAACATACGAATAGATTCAGGCGACGTAATTTTCCCCAGAATATAAAGTCCCAAAACACTCACAATTTGTCTCGAGGTTTAACTTCCCACCATTTTGAGAATTAACGGATTGAAAACCGGTTTTCTGGAAATATTTCGTATTTGAAAACCCAAAGTAAATGCATGTAAAATGTTTGAGATTCTGTTGACTTTAGTGCAGTCAGTTTAATTTAGTCCAAAGTTAACTGAATTAGATGTTTTTGAAAACACAACCTTTTTCACTTGTTTCTGTTTTTGCTATTTAACCTGCTCGAAAATTAAGAGCCGTGAAAAAGAATGATATTCACTTTTCCTGTAATAAGAGACGTTTTCCACCCCGTGTAGTCTAATCATGTAGGTGTTAGTTAAATTGTGCCAATAATCATAAAAAGTGGATACTGCATAAAAACATGAAAAGAACATATATTCCTTTTTATAGGATATTCAATCAATAAAGTGGGTTTTTAATAAAAAAGACATTCTTGATTGTCTTTTAGAAGAATCTGCTTTTATCCTCGAGGCAAGAAGAACTCATGAACTTTCTACCCGCGCCATTCGTGAACTTACTTCTAAGTGCGCTTCGAGTCCGCTTGGTAATTACATTCCTACCGCAATTTTTTTAATTTCAAACAAACATGAGGATTGTTGTATACAGAATGTTAAGAGTGAACTCCTGATGAAATGTAGGCGACAATCAATAACATGAGAGATACTAATGGAAGATTTTTCTCAACTTTGTACGCACCACAACATACTACGTTCGTCCCAAAAGCAGTTTTCCCCAAATTATTTGTCTTTATTGACTCTGCTTATTCAGTTTCCGATATTATTTACTGACGATTTCTATGTTAGTTCTTGTTATAGTCAAGCAGGTCCTATTTTAAAGTCACAGGCCTACAGGGTTTTTCTTTGTCTTTATTGACTCTGCTTATTCAGTTTCCGGTATTATCCACTGACGATTTCGATGTTAGTTTTTGTTATAGTCAAGCAGGTCCTATTTTAAAGTTACAAGCCTACAGTGTTTTTCTTTGTCTTTATTGACTCTGTTTATTCAGTTTCCTATATTATTCACTGGCCATTTCCATGTTAGTTTTTGTTATAGTCAGGAAGATCCTATTTTAAAGTTACAGGCCTACAGTGTTTTGCTTTGTCTTTGTTGGCTGCTTATTCAGTTTCCTATATTATTCACTGACCATTTCCATGTTAGTTCTTGTTATAGTCAAGCAGCTCCTATTTTAAAGTTACAGCCCTACAGTGTTTTGCTTTGTAGGCCTATTTGTAAATTTTTTGATCGTTATTACAGCGTGTTTTTTCCTAGCGAATTTCTGCTTATGATATTTAGTTTCATATCGTACATCCGTCCTCCATATAACAGATCTTTTCTTTTTTTTGTGCTTCTCAATATACGTAATTTCTTATCGTTGTGTAAGTCAGTGTAACACGTGTTCCCTATGTGAACGCATAACTATCCACAAAATCGTATAATAATTTCTATTTTTCTTCATAGTTGACATTTGTTTTCACCTTCATTGATTCACATATTGTTTGTTGATGTGTTACGTCGTATCATAATAATACATTTTTTTTTTTACAGTATATAAGCTACCAGTGTATAATCTTCTCTGTTTCAAAATTTGGTATTTTCCTGGTGAGTTCTGAGAAGCAAAGCCACTTATGACTTAACCACAAAGCCAGTAGGTTGGTGAACCGTAAATTGAAATTTAGAATATGGTGTGGACGACTCAGATAATACGTATCAGTCTGTTAATATCAGGCGATAGTCTCGTACTTAGCAAACAAGGTTATACGTATATACACAATTATGTCGAAACAGTTGGGCAAATATCTGTCCCGCTACGTTAGGGTCGTTGAAAGGGAACTAACGTAGTTAACAGAGACTTCGCCTTCGGTAGGTAAAAGCAATTTCTCACTCACCAGTTGCTTTCAGAGGTCGTGTAAACACGATTTAATTTGATCATATTATATGAAAATTTGTTAATATGTGGTCTCACGTTTTACAGCATTGGGACGGCGCATATGAACCTCCTTAAGTTTGTCGGGTGTCATACAATTTTCAAAAATACTACTCCGAATCATAGGCATCGATGTTATTGAGCCTAATACTATGTAAGTCACTGGACCGTGGTTCAGGGGCTTGAGCAGGCAATGTGGCGTTTGCCCATGAAAAAAAATTGTGAAAATCCAGCAGGAAGTCAGACTAAAAGGAATTAGAACCCAAATCCGGATGTTTCGAATTTTCAGTGTTTATTCTATGATTGTGTGTGATCTACAATTAAGAAATTGTAGAGTAATTGAGATTTTTGTAATTTTTCACATAATTGAAAACTTATCTATTATTGAAATTTATGTAATAATAGGCTAAACGTATTTCGTTCAACATAATGGGCGAGTCGTGCCGCTTAGGTAGCATACTAGGAGTTTATAATAACAATCATTATCATCATGTCATTACATTATTATTATTATTATTGTTATTATTATTATTACTAATTACTGACATCCTATGACAGTACTGAGTGCGAATGTCAGTAACCTATAGAACTACAGCAGTCAAGTGTTCAGTTGTTAAATTTCTTCAGAAGACGTTAATGATAATACGCAAATCGTGTATTCGCAAGACGTTTTTTGTTCAGTTTGACCATATGACGTTTTCACATCTTTGATATTTAATGAACACTTTGTTATAACAGTCGCTTTATTCGTTATCATCATTAAAGAAAACTAGTGCGATATTAGGCCAATAACAAAATGTATTAATATAAAATATAATAATAAAATTTAAGTACCGGTATCTGTAATTAAAGGACCAAGAATTTTCGCTCATTAATTGAACAAGCGAAGCGAATTCTGTTTTGACTTGACTCGACCGTTTGGGATTTATCTATCTGTCTGTCTTTGTGGATATGTCTCACGAGAACTTTTGAACGGATCAAACGATTCTCGTAAAACTTAGCAGCCTGTCCATACTTTTACCCTACAATACCTTACTGTTTTTGAGATTGATTCTACCACAAATAGGAGGGCGGGAGGCAAAAATGTAGAAGGGTGCAAATTTTTAAAAAATCGCAAGAGTCTATATGTGATATAAGATTAAAGGAAATTTTAACCAAAATATAAATTTAGTGTTCATTTTTTAAAATTTATAAATATTTGGACGCCGAGGGCCAAAAAGTGAGACGCCCTTCTTGATAAAATCGCAATACCTCATGTCGCGTAAAAAATTAGAAGTAATTTGAACTAAAATCTGAATGTAGTGTTAATTTTTTAAATTCAAAATTTTTGGACGCAGGGAAACGCTCCATTTTAGGCATTTTTCGTGCCCAAAAATGGAGCAAGAGTTTAATAAAACTGCAAATTCTATATGGGATATCTAAACAAAGAGAAGTTTAACCAAAATATAAATAATATAGTATTATAGATTTTGAAATTTCTAGATTATCTGACACCAGGTCCCGAAAAGGGGGGCAGAAGTTGAAAAAATATAAACATCCATCTAGGTGTCAGACTAAAAGGAGTTTTTTTTTAACACAAATTCGGTAGTTTGGATTTTGTAGCGTTTATTGTATGAATTTTCTACAATTTTTACGTTACCAAAGAAAAGTAGGGTAATGAAGATTTTCGTCATTTTTATGATAATTGAAAAATTATTTAATATAAAAATTTATCCAATAATAAATGTACTTCGTCCAAAATAGTGATCGAGTTCTGCAGCTCATATTATAGGAGATCTACATTTAGGTTTCAGCAAATAGCAAAATGTGTTATTCCCAGGTATCTCGGTCTAGTGTGAGGAGTTCGGGTCCCTGTTTTAGTTGTTAATTCTTTATTACAAATAATAGTTTATTGCCTTGTGTCTTAATTTTTCTGGTTAGATATGAATAGACTCACAGATTAAATAATTTGGTTTTCTTTTTCTCAAATTTTAGTGACGTAGGCCTATGTTAGTAATTAGAGACAGTTGTCATATAGTAAGTGGGAAGCTGTGACGAGAGTTCTGGCGACTCGACATTTCGATTTCCGGTAACGATAGTGTTCAGTTTAGTAAAAACGTGAAAACGCGCATATATTTCCTTTCACACTTGAGGATGTTACAAGCGTGTGTTTCGTAGGCACGCGCGCGCGCGCGCGTGTCGTTTGTATTCATGAGTAGTAATAAATAAATGAATAATATGTAGCCTCCACGAGCAGAAGCTCTTTGTTGTTTATAAGTGTTGGCATAATTACGATCGTAAAGTGTCATTGTCCTTGCCCGGTTGTGTCGCTTTATGTAAATTCCGGCCAGTTGTTAACGTACGAGGACTCGTGTTAATGCAGCCGTTTGTATTCTGTCTGAACAAAACTGATTAAAACAGTCAAATAAGTAGCGTTACGGCTGTGACGATACTCACAATGAGGAGAGTCTGTGGCGACACACGAGCCGGCGACGTCTGCCAAGGTCGCTCAAAGCTACCGTCCGACTCACTAAATACAGTACGTACACAGTACACAGCGAACTCACTCTGTTACCCTAATAACTTAATCGACGACGTGTCGATTCTGCAAACCGGAATTGTGGAGGAGTACTGAAAAACTAAGTCTTCAGTTTTTCGTATTTGGGCTCTCTGGTAAATGGAGACAGTGATATAAATGAAGAGATGAGTAAAAAAATTGAGAATGCTAACAGATGCTACTATGGGCTGATGAAATACTTTAAATCACAACGTCTACACCGTGAAACCAAAGCTAGACTATTAGAAGAGTGAACATTGATAAAACCGGTCCTGATGTACGGAAGTGAAACATGGGTACTGACACAGGGCGACCTGTTTCGACTTGCATCTTTTGAAAGGAAAATACTTAGGAAAATTTATGGACCCGTTAGAGAAGGTGGAGAGTGGAGAATAAGGTACAATAGAGAGCTCTATGAGTTATATAGGTCGCCTGATATTGCGACATCCATTAGGATAGCTAGGCTGAGATGGGCAGGACATGTACAGAGAATGAATGATGAGGATGTGCTTAAGAGGATTATCAAATGCACACCAGAAGGAAAGAGAGGACGTGGAAGACATAGACCTAGACTGCGATGAATTGATAGAATTCTAGAAGATGTGAAAGTACTTGGAGTGAAAAATTGGTGGACGTTGGCTAGGGATAGAGAAGTCTGGATGAAAATCCTGAGGGAAGCTGAGGCCCACGGTAGGCTGTGGAGCTACTGATGATGATGATTGAAAAACTAATGCTGCGGATTGGTGGAATTTATTGTACATTTAGCAAGTGGGATCGCCGATGTCTGTTTCTAAAATCGTGTATGCAGAAGAAAATGGGTAGCAGAAAAGTCATCAAGGAACATTTTGGAGAGGTCCCTCCTTCTGTATTTCAGGGCGTTGTGAGTCTTTTTGACCTTCTTTCGAAAAAAAACCAGTACTTCATCTTTGACCATGCTCAGATTTTTGGGGCCACAGCTTATCTGAACTACAAGTACGGATACAACTCTATAACCTTTAGTAGACTTTAGTCCGTAAGAGTAGGAGAGGTATCGCCACCGTAGCTTTCCTTGTTTACTTGTTTAGAAGTATAGTAAGCCTACTAGCAAACAACTCAATACAGATTCAACGATTTATTGTTAAAGAATTTTATGTGTTTAACTTAACTTCTTATGTGTTGATGACAGTTTAACTTCATTAAGTATGTTTCTCCTGTGTGTATTTTCTGTAGCCTATCACACCTGTAGAAATGCCTGTACCAACGGGTCACTAATTAACAGAACGTTCCGTGTGTGACTTAAGTTTTAAACCGACTGCTGTGTTCACGGAATGTAGGGTAATGTTTATCACAATTAAATTTTGTTTCTGTATGTGCTCACTAAACTGAACTATATAGGCTACACTATAAACAAAGAAAGACCATGACACCAAACACATGAATCAATATAGGCCTAACTATAAACAACTCAGCAGCGTTCACACTTTAAACACGTTAAACAAATAGAAAGTTGTCCGTTCGAATTCTCGACTCGCACTAGAAAATTATAAACATGTTTGAATTCATTCGACTCCGTGCGAGACGAGTGAGTGGCGAGGGCGAGCACGCACAATTGTTCACACGAGTCGACTCGCACGTGGTTACACGCACGAGTCGATTCTCGTACGAGAACTCGCACCGAGAGAACGGTTGGTCCGATTTTGATGAATCAGGTATCGGACGAATCGATTTCGTCTCCTGAGTGCCACTATGTGTTTCAGAATTTGTTTACTCAACTGCGCTCGGAGGATAATATTATTCCCCAGCGGGCAGGATAATTGTTTTCGCTTTGGGGATATTTATAAATGAAGAACATATTTTAATGAAACAGACATCAAAATCTTAGGTTTTTTTTAAATTGTCTTCTTTTCGGTTATCAATCCGAAGATTGCGTGCCAGCAGTTCAGTTGTGTCTTCACATTTTCCTCTTCCTTTTCACAACGTGGCTCTTGCATCTCACGTCTTTCATAATCTGGCCCATATACCGTAATCGTGGTCTTCCCCTAGATCATTCACATGTCCCTCTATATTGCTTTCTGGAGTCCATATTTCCATTAAATCCCCATTAAGCTGCACTCTTCTGAGTACAATTGATTTCCACAGGACTCCCTTCATACCCATTCATCTAAGAACTTTCTCATTTGTAATGTTGTCAGCTCATTTAATTATTAACAGTCTTGTCCTAATTTAAGTTAAAATCCTCTTCGCGCTTTTTGATTGGGCGGTTCTACTTCCCATTTCTACTTTACTGCGGCCATCTTTAGTGATCCAGGCCAGTTCTCTACGGTACACTTTTTAAGTATACTGTACGCCTGTATGTAATATTTTGAAACAAAACAAAATATTAGTAGGATGCAATTCTTATGTTTTTTTTTATTACGTAATGCCTAACTAACTTTTCTGATTGTCCACTATTCTTAATTTGTTTTTAAATTTGTTTATCCTAAGACAATCTCTAAAAAAAAGACGAATCTGTAGTGTTTGTTTCGTCTAAATCGTTCGGTTCAACTATTCAACTACAAGTAAACAGCCTTATTTCATTGTAATAAAAAATTATTAAACCTCCGTACTAGTGATTTTCGGCCTGGGGCCCGCGACACCTTTCTATACAGCCCGCGACCGTATCTTTGAAACCAGTTTAATAGTTATTCTATTTACTTTAATAGTAAACGAATAATAAAGTAGTATTTTCACTGAGAATGTACTTTCAGGAGAAACCAATGAGAAAATCGTTTCTCTGATTTAATAATAAAACCTACAGTAGATTTAATTTTATTTGTGTAATGGAATGTGTATTTGTACTACTCCTCTCTTATTTTTGTCGTATTAGAAGTCTACTACCTTTCAGCGCTCGGCTAGACAAAACAGACGCATTTGTCCTATTTCGTCCTTGATTCGCATCTGTTATTCAAGTTTCGTTCAAGTGTTTTCAGCTCGATGTGGTATAGTGGTTGCAGAAGATCGACCTCAGTATTCACATTGAAGATTTTATTCAAATATACAATGTTTATTATCTTTATCTTCATTATTATACTGACATAATCGAGATTTAGCCGTTAAAGATATCTAGTAAAATAGGCCTATGTTAAATATGTAATTTATCACTTTCTACTTATTTGCAATAAAATATTACCTTTTTTTATTTTTATATTACTTGTCGAAAATCAGTCACTTAGAAACCACTGCTCCTGTACCTTCGGAATAACCTAATCAGTTGTAACGCTAAATTGTCACTTTTTAATTAATAAATTAAATTTAATGCACTTTGTATATATTAGTGTAATATACATTTTGAATATACAGTGTAATGTGTATATTCATTGTCATGTCACATAATAAATCTACCGTTGTTTTCTTTCCTATTTCTCTCCCAGTGATGTTCATTGGTTTCCTCCCGTGACAACGATTCAGATCTTTTCCTCAGCCAGGGGTTTACTTTATGTTTTAATAATCATGACTTGTTGCCCATTTTTTGTTAAAAAAAAAACAAATTCGGGTGCTTACACTCGTATAACTAGTGTGTTGTAACGCGCGCGCGTTGGTCTCCACGAACTTCAAGGAGAAAGTAACGTTGATTTCAGCAAAAGAGGTAGCCTATGTTACACAGTTAGACCTGTAGAGTATCGTGATCGTAATCTTCACTTAGCAGACGAGCGGGCTTTATATATATGCGGATATTTAAATTTAACAATCCCGTCAAAGAGTTCGCATATACGATATATGATTAATGCGAAGTAACTGCTACGTTATTGTGTGAAGCTTAAGAGTAAATTCGTTTGAATTGTCGTAGTCCCGTGGTTTGTGAACGACCCAGTGGTGAGTCACGATGTCCAAAACACGTGATATCTGTTTGTATAACGTCCTAAAGAATAGGCAGCTGCCGGCAAGTGCGTACGGAGTAATGCGTCAGCGTAGCCATGTGTGTTTCAAGATGAGGGTAATAAGTAAATGTGTAGGGTGCATAATTGATAAAGCATCGCGCTCTGCATGAAATCAATGCGATCATTCCCCTCTCTGTTCACTGTACTACGCAACGATTCTATGAATAAAATTGAACAGGAATTTACAAGATTTGGGAAAACATGAACGTTTTTCAGTTCCGTTTGTTAGGCCTAACTACTGATATTCGGAAAATATGTCAGAAGAAAACTGACACCTAAAAATTAATTTGTCTAGGTAATGAAACCGTTCACTGTCTTGACTTTTCCTTTATTATATTCAGATATGACTCTCGGACAATAATGCGAAAGGAGTAAATAAAATAGAAATAGAACAGCTGACGTAGAGCGCTCAGTATTTCTTCGAACAGCTGACGTAGAGCGCTCAGTATTTCTTCGGCAATACGACGAGCGTATACAACGTAGAACACTTCAGTACTTGGCGTATTGGAGAAAAGATGTACAGTGTATCAAAAGAAAAAGTTTCGGGTAAACGACTAGTATTTCAAAAGATGAGAACATTTCTGCGTAAAAGTAACACCTTCGTCAAAGAATAATTAGATGCTGTGTGTAATCTGTGCTATTGTATGGGGCCGAAGTATGGACAAGAAAGCTACAAAAATCAGTTGCTTGGAAGCACTCGAGATGAGCACACTCGAATTGCGAAACATTTTCTGACCCCGAGAAAAACTGATAAAAGTTCACTAGTCTACGCACTAGAATCGAGAAAATTATTGCGTGACGCAGGTAACAGAACTCGTCTATTGTTAAGGATTGTTTGTAAAATGTTTCAGCATTGAAGGTCTCTCTCTCTCTCTCTCTCTCTCTCATTCATTCACTCTCCCCTCCCTCTCCTTCTATTTCCTTCATACCATCTCTGTCACTCTCGTCCTCACTCTCCCCCAACTTTACTTTAGGAAAACTGTGAAGAGAAAACGGTATTTATTTATCTCTAAAAGCGTGAAGTTTGAAGAAAATAATATATATAACCAAATTATGTAATTTATTAATTACACACACACACACACCTCTCATTATTTATGTGCAAACAAAGATTAGCTGGCGTATAACAGCCGATATTCGATATTGTATCATTTTTTTACACAGTAGATTTGTACTTAGTTACACTTAGTTTTGTTTTTAGTTGTATCTAAAGATAACACAAGACCAAAACTCGGATAATAATTAACAGAAGCTCAATCTCTATTAATTTAGAGATAACAGTAACATTGGAACTATCACTGAATCTAGCGTGTGCATGTTTTTCAATTCGAGTGTTGGTTGAGGTGGTAGTTTTGAAGAAGTTTGTAATTCTGAAGAATGTTCAGAATATCCTAGATACCTACGCTAACCAATAAGGGCACACGCTGTTCGAGATATATCGAAACTGTCAAATGTCAGAAACTAGCAAATCTTGCTTACATACTGAGAGATGATCGATGCCGAATGCGCCAGTTGATAATGTCGGATAAAATAGAAGGCCGTAGAGGAATAGTAAGAAGACAAATACTGAAAATAGCGAAAACAAATTTCAGTGCGCTAACATAATTACCAACGTCAGGCGGACATGACATGGGGTACGAGAAGAAGAAATGACCAGGAGGATGCGAGATAGATTTGCAGAGAAGGAGGGCCCACAGTGTGTGCAACTGATCACTGCATTCCGCTGTCAGAATTAATGGACGACAGAGAAAGATCGAGACTGGAGCTGGAGAGAGAGAGAGAGAGAGAGAGAGAGAGAGAGAGAGAGAGAGATTTGATCATTCATTTTATATAATATAGCAACCTAACATAATACGAGTGCTCTATGAAAATGAGGCGTTAGCTCGTGGTAAAACTATTAGGTTTATTATGCCATTAAAACTTTGCTCCCTTACTCCTTCTTACTCCTTTGCACCTGTACGAACTGGCAATAACATTTAGGCCTGTAGGTGTCTTCCGACGCGGTTCAGCAACCGACGAACGTGATGCCCGTTCTACCGTTATGTCGAAAATATTAAAACCTAACGCATTAGTTATGTGGAATCGGAAAGAATAACATAAAGGCTATTCCATCGTTACGGCTGTAATAAATATCTAGTTTATTTGAGTAAAGACTCTCCCAAACACATAACCGGTACACCGACTGAAAACGCCATGGTATGCCCTTCTTGTTAAACGGCTGGGCAACCCTTAAGTAGGGAAGCTGTATTTTTCACTAAGAGAAATGAGAGAGGTGAATGTACGTGTTACAGGATATGACAAAGTTTTCCACAAACGATGCGCAATCCTATTCAGTAACTTTGTAGACCTGTAGATTCTGAAATAATACAACATTTTTGGTTATACGTTTTTTACATATGATTATTGATTTTATACTTAATTTCGCTTCACTGCATTTAAACAAAAATTTTAGTAAATGTTACTACTGTATCTGGAAAATTACACTGTTTACGGATTTTGAATTATTTATTATTTTCTCGAAACTTCTGACAACACAAGTAGCTAACTGACTTAAAAAAAAAGGAATACAGTCATATAGCCTACCTACTTCTCATGTGTCTTGGAACGCTGTGAAATATAAAGATATGAGGTTTATGTGGAAAATTATTTTTTAGTTACACGAGCATTTTTGGTGTTGGGGTATCAAAGGCTAGGGGAAGACAACTCTGTATAAAAATTACCGGGAGTCAAGGCCTGTAAGAGGACAGCCCCTCCACATGACTCGCCCACCTATAGGCTGGTTGGTACTTTTTAATGGGGAATTAATGTAATTTACTCACAACATTCAAAGAACACAGCAGTACGGAGATAATCGTAAACGGGCTCGAGTATCTTTGAAGGCGGAACAGGCAGCACCTTGCCTATGCCGTGTTGTAAAGATGATGATGATGATGATGATGATGATGATGATGAATTACACAAGCACCTGGCATAGAAACTACCTCGAACATGTTTGATTATTACAGTAGGTAAATATTCGGTCTCGTTTATATTTACGTTTTTGATATTTGTCAAAGGCACGGCTTGTCTGAATAAACTGACACGTGTGAGCCGGTTTATTTTGAAAATGGCGTAACTTCTGAAACGGGCCGTTACGCAGTCAGTTATACGTATGATGGACGTCTCAAGCTGTTGGCATTCTGGGCAAATACTGTAGTTTTATTACCTTGAAAAAGATTCCGACGAATCAACAGGTGCCATTAACTGCAGGAGGGGCGTACAGGACGAGTGTGTCGCGTTCAGAGTGACGACAGTAACATATTGCGTAATGAGAGCATTATTAATGGTCTCTGGTGTGATGAAGAGAACTGTTGTGTGATTTATGAGTCACATGACTGGACGTGCGAGTTAGAACAGAAAACGTATGCAGTAAGAACATAAACAAATAAGATTTAAATTTATAGCTGTAGTTTGGTAGACGAGCTGTAAAGAGTATACTGTAACTGAAGTTTTGATTGAGGAGGTCTGTTCAGTTCAATTACAATCAAAATATAAATTCTTCTTCTACTTATTATTATTATTATTATTATTATTATTTGTATTACACTTCGTTGCCTTGTGTTTGTAGGCAATTGTCTCTACTATAAAAAGTTCGGTTTTACTCCTACTATATATATATATATTTAACTCTCTCTTTAACAAATTTGAACTTTAAATTGCTAATATTTATACGTAAATACCGAATATATTTGAGAAAGTTTAATACAAGTACGCTAAAACGCTACGAGACTTGTTATCATTGATATATATATAGTTCGGGTTATAGGTGTGCTGTAAACGAATGACAACATGCATGATTTGGCATCTGTATAAGACAGATCTGTATAGTATTACAAACATACTCATTATCGTTTTATCGTTATGCGTTTATTACAGTTTCTTATAGCATCGTTATGAGTAATTATTATTGGTCTACTTTTTTATATAAATTCCAGGATATAATCAGCGTTTCCGCAAAGGTGTAGGCCCGAATTGTATGTCTCTATAATTGTAGAACTAAATAAGTAAACCTGCGTAAAAAATACAGTATTTATTATTACAAATTATCAGTAATCTGGAGCGGGATAATGGAATCATGACTGTCACCTATTCGTAGGCAGTAACGGACGGACTACCAATTTTTTTACATCCATGTTCCATGGAAGTATGGTGATGGCGAAAAAATCGTGTTCGAGATAAGGGCTGATTCTGATTGTATTACCCTCAAAACATGAAGAAACGTCATTTTCTGAAAAGTGTCTGTGTGTAGAATTTTTTCTATGGCAAACGATAAGTGCCGCAAATTCAAAAAGAATCAAATAAATAAAGTTTTTTTGCATATGTACCCAAGTTGTAGAGGATTCAAGGCCTATTGATTTTTTGTGTAGATCGGTTACGGGGAAGGGGTAGTTTACCTGCAACCTTTTGTTTCAACAAGAGTAATTTTTCAACGGCGAACGATAACTGCCCCAAATTCAAACAGAATCAAATAATTTTTTGCATATGTGCCTGACTTGTAGAGGTCTCAGGATCTATTGATTTTGGTGAAGATCGGTTAAGGGGAAGGGGTAGTTTACGTGCGTTTTATGTTTTAACAAGAGTAAAGTACTTAATTTGATTAATAAAGTATCCTGAAAAGGTCATAATCATTCACTGTAGAAAGGTAGATGAAATATCTATAAATGAAAAGGGTAGTTGAAGGGGGAGGGGATAATTTTGTATATGTGTACTACGTTATCGGCAACAAAGAAGTAGTTTGTTGTTAACATTCCTTCCCGGGCTGTTTGGCCGCGGTCCAATGTTTTCTGCAAAACCAGACGTTTCGGCAGTGCCATCGACTCCCACCATCAGTGAAAATCGAGTGAGCTAACGTGAGGTGGTATACGTTAGTGACCACAGTACTGTGGTTAAGGCTGAAGCAAGAAGTAGAAGTAGTTTCTATGGAAATATTTCATTTCGAATATGATTCAAAATATAAATCTTAGAACATGGAAGTCATGTATGGTTCTTCATACCGATTTTTTTTAGTACTGACAAAGAGTAATAGGAAGTAATTAGCTCATAGTACGACCATTTTCTGAAGTAGGATTTTACAAATTCTAATCTTTCTTCTCCTGAGAGAAGAATTTATACACGAGGAATGCCTCGTCGGGTGATAAAAATAATTATTGTACAAGCATTATATTTTATATACTTAATGCGATTTTAGACAGTAAATTCCCTGAATGCTGGAAGAAGGGATGACAAATTCAAGGGAGAGAAAGAAATATAAAGTAAATTTTTCTTCATTGTACTTCTCACATATTCTAACGAATTCTTATTTTAAGAATCAGGGTGTCGTTTGTAATAAATAGAGATTTGTCTCTCTCTCTTTAACAAATTTGAACTTTAAATTGCTAATATTTATACGTAAATACGTAATATATTTGAGAAAGTTTAATACATGTACGCTAAAACGCTACGAGACTTGTTATCGCGATTCCATTGTGAACAAGAACACCTAAAAACATTAATCCAATAAATGCATCCTTCGTAGGATTTAACACGACAAACTCTGTTGCGTTTTATATAACGTTTTGCCAGAATCAATGCAGACGGCTATAAGATAACAAACCCGTTATGCTGAACAAGCGTCATCTCGGTTTCAGTAGTGTGAACTATTTTTCAGTTTTTCTTCATTCCATAACTAGCGTCTAGCGTGAATTGTATATTTGCGGTGGCTTGTTGGTAAGTCGCTTTGCAGTTAATACATAATATATTATCCTTTAAATGTGATATAATTTTATGGAACTGATAATTCGAAGTTTCAGATAGACGAAACATAGTGGTTTTGCAGTCACATCCAGAGGTATAATTTTACTAAGTCACGATGTCAATGTAAAATATTATTTTTCTGATACGCAAAGATGGAATAGATTGAATTAAAGGAAACATTGATAACGGCAGATAAGTACGTATTGCGCCCAAAATGAAATATATTATTATCTCTCTTTTGATGTCACGAGCTTTAAAGGAAAAACGACGTGAATAATTATGAGATACAGAATTAAATTCTTACCAGACTATTGAGGCGTACATTTAGAGGCAATCTGTAATTTTTAAATAACTTTCTTTTTATAAGGAGTAAATTAATGTCTCTTTGATAGTAATTACAGTGTGCAGAACGCTTAAAGTGTTACATAATTAAATAATTTAGAGTAATCTGGTGCGAAGAACAAACTTAATGGCTTGCTTGCGGCGACGGTAATACATAACGCTGGTAGCTTGTAGTAAATACCATTAATTAAATGCACAGACTTTAATGTGTTCGTTATGTATCGTTAACGTTCAAACAGCGAAGTACGGTTTTTATTTAATTCGTACTGGTAATAAATTTGTCGCAGTATAAATAAATGTATTTTAATAATTTCTGAAGCAGTAAAATAGACGTGAGTGCATATATGCTTATTTATTTGGCAGTTATCGTACATGTTTAATATTCATCGCTGTGAAGACAAACGGTATCCTCGTCTTTGTTTTGAAAAATAACCAGTTTTAGAAAAGTAGTATGTCGTTCTTGTTGGTTGTTAGCCTATCTTTGCAAGTTGCGAGTGGCGCATTATTTGTATAATCATTTTATATTGTTCCAGTGTTCATCCAGGTTATATAATTATCCAGCGTTTAATTTTTATGTTATTCTCACTCATCCTGTACAAATTTTGCGCCGCAGAAAGTGGAAATGAAGAAATATTGTGAGTTACGTATAGGCTATTCCCTTTTGTACGTAGAGCCTGGTTTTCGTTACTCACGAGTGTCGCTTTTGTTGTATGTTAGAATGGACGCTTATTTCTGTATCGTTACAGAACTATCAGGCCGCGTACTCCTCTTAGAAACGATGAAGTTCGTTACACTTTTGCGTTGTTGACTCGTAGATCAGCTTAAAAATGAAATCAACGTCGATCCGAGAATCGATAACTATCTACTTTTCAGTAATCTCCCAGTTATTTATTAAATAGCCCGTTAGTAGGCCTATCGGTTACCTAGAATCGGCTTATATTCTGATAACGCCACTGTGACTTTATAGCAGCACTTCAGTCGGTGCACCCTGAGACTATTGTGCATTCCGAATATCAGCTGTTCAGTGTCTGCTTTCAGGGTTTAATCGACGTAATTGGGAAACGTTTGTAGCACTCTATAAAGGTCAGTTATTTATTTGTTGCATTAAAAAACTGTCTTAAACGTTTATATGAAGAATACAACTTCAAAATTATCTTCCTGGTTGAATTGAGTAGATCGGATTACGGGGTTTTACATACGCGCACACTATGATCCAGTCGAAAAAATCCAATCGCAGTTATTTTTCATCTCGAGTACGTGGTAGAAATATTGGAATCCTTTAGTCTTAGAGTACTTTTAACGCGGTTCAATGTAATGTAATGCAATGTAAGACGCAGCTGGCAGGTTTTGAGACTCATCTAGTAGCCACGCTCCAGTACGGAAATGTTTACTTACATGTATCTTTACTTTAACCAAAGTATGATCTTTGAAAAATCTACTAGATCCATAGTATCATTAGGCTCACACAAGGGGTTCGGTTCTCATACCCAGATTGAAAAATAAATTTAATCCATGATTGATGATCGTATAGCCTACACTTAGGAAGAATCAAGGTCAACCTGAAAAAGTTCTAAGCTCACACAACCTATAGTTTTACTAGCTGACCACCTCATCACCTCATAAATAACTATGAGTTTATTTCTTCAACTTATTTACATTTTTTTTTTTTAATTTTGCTTTATACTAATCGATTTTACAAAACCAATTGAGCACTATTACGTACTGGATTTAAACAGAAAACTACACGGACTTATGTATATTAAACATTATGAGTCTAAATATAGTCCAGCATGAATAGTGAATAAATATAACGTATAATCAACCAATCAAAACATTTCGGGCGGATACACAAAATCGAACAACAGCTTTCACATCAATATTTTGTTGATAAATTGACAATCGTAGAAATAACCAATTTGAAATAGACAACACTGAAATTTGAAATTGCAATAAATCTGATAGGAAGGAAAGCCTACTAAAAAGTAAGGAAGATTTATAATCATACGTCCCTATTTGCCAAAATGATTTTATGACCTGCAAATGGCCCATCACTTCTAAAAACGAAGTCCGCGTATGGCCACACTGACTAAAAAGGCAATAAGGCAATGGAAGCATTACTGCTGGAGATAACACTAAGATATAGAATTCATAAAGCCACTCTTAATTAGACAAAGAGCTGAAGTATGAGACGCAGTTATTGTGACAAGTAAGATGAAGTGGAATTAAAACGCGAACAATACGGGCAAGCGAATAATCGAGTGGGAAGCTAGGCAAAATGAAACTAGAATCCGAGGGAAATCTACATCAAGATGGTCCGAGGGTAGGCCTGTAACAAACATATTCAAATCATCGTCGGTCATCACTCACGTGTTCTTCTTCTTCAATGCAACTGTCCAACAAAGAATCTCAGACGTCATGTCCTCTATCTTCTGTTCTCTGTCCTTCACTTCTCCGTACCCTCGACCGTGCTACAGGTCATCCAATATCCCTATCTTCTTTCCTTCAGTTATCGTTCTTAGGATACAGTTACGTATCAATATATGCCAAATCCACTTCCATCTTCCGTCTTCCATATTCTTACTATCAGAGTTATCTTATGGCTCCCAATACTATCCTCATCGTCTCTCACTCCGTCCAAGTGATTTTCGTCATCATTCTCTACACTTGCATTCTCCAAATACTTTATTTATTTATCTTTTTCCCAATGTCGATGTTTTAAAATCATGTAATGTATGCTTTGCAAACGCGTTTCTTACGTATTAGGCCATCAAAAACACAAATAGGTTTATATTACGTACATTGCTGTTTTTTGTCTTTAATTGGAAACTAATCGTCATTACAGATCTTTTGGTTTATCGTAATGGTAATTTTTTAATTGTATCCCTTCCTCACTAAAACATCTTTGAGTGTGATAAAGTTTGGTTTCTAGTTTTCTGCGTCCGGGAAAAAGATATCTAAACACACTATGTGCTGACAGAAATTTATGTCTTTGCTGTTTTGTAGGCAATCGGCTCACGTCACTTGTTCTCCTCCAGATGGTCACTACTGCTTGTAATTTGCTCGAGAATGTTGAAGAATCACGTATCGTATTCATCAAACCTCAACGCGGTAGAAAAAGAGAAATATATAGGTGTAAACAGTTTGATGTTAATTAATTCCATGGGTGTGTATATGGTTGTAATACGTTAATATTTATCCAGACCCCAGTCACACACTATTAGATTTAAATATGCAGATTGTGTTGTAAGGCGCGTACGTGTGATTTTAGGCTAGGCCAGTTTTTTTTAATGCGTTTCGTAAATAAAATTAACTATTACCTCGTAAAATCGTATAATTTATTTTCGTGTAGCATTATAGAAAGACACGAAATTGTGTAGGTTTGTAACGTATGTTACAACCAAATAGTGTTCGTTAGTGGCGTCCTAAACGTTATTTATGTACTTATACAAAGAGATCAGTATAGGCCTAACGTAAACAGGAACGAGTATATTATAATAACCAAAATTCCCATCTATTATTTTGAATCGTAATATGGTTTTCATTGAGGTGCAGCCTCCTTTCTTGAATTTATATGTATCAATATATATCATATGTTTACGTGTGATTCAGTGCGTCTGGTTATTAAGTTGAACGTTGCCGTAGGGCGTACAACTATCTATATAAACATATATATAGATATATGTATCTACGTACATAGACGTAGACCATATGTTCTCAGTGGTTGCCTCACCCAACAAGTTTTCTAGTCTATGAAAATATAAAACTACATTCTGTATATAAGCCTAAACCGAACCGTATGTTTTTAAATATTTCCGAAGTGAATATTTCCGATCTCTGCGACGTGAAATCTCAGTTTATGTTTATCAGTTCACTGATGACTACAATGCTCATAGGTTGGAGACAAAAAAGTTCTGATCAAGTGATGGTCTTAATATTTACTTCCACCACAGTATTTCCATGTTGACAAGATTCGTCGAGTTTTCTTCCGGTTTTTTTAACATACCGATTTTACGCACCACGTTATCAGAAATTCTGTTTAGATAAAACTATGTTTTTCACAACCTACAAGAGAAATTTTGTGCGGTTGAGAGAAGAACTGTACAGCAGCGTCAACGAAATGAAACAGTTTCAGACGCTTTTATCGTGTGATACACCCATCTCGTGTTTTCTACGGCAAGACAGGCAAGTTTTGATGTTTGATATGCCGTTAAAATATAATTAAGACAATGGTCTGTTGGCTGCTCGTGTCAGAGCTTGTTTGTTTGTTTGTTTTGTATGTTTATTATTTAGGTTAAATGGTCCGCTGTACAAAAAATTGTTTCCTTTAAGCGTAACAATCAGATTGTGAGCATTATGCTATGAAAATATGCTCTTCAAAAGCGAAAATATTTTGAAGCAGAGCATGAATAAAAACGAAATAACTAATGATCAAAACATAGACTAAGTGAACCGTTTTAACCAAGCTATTTGAGGATAAAATGGTTACGATAACCATTATAACGATGCTTATTGTGTTAGTTACGATAATAATTATGATGTAGAAGTTAAGTTAGGTGAGGGCCAGAGGATTTGTGAAGGAATTAGGAGTATTTATTTACGGGGTCCATTAAGAAACAAAATTAAAGTTTTACAATTATGGAAGTGTAAGCCTATATCTGAAGACCAACCAAGAAAACATGGAGCAGTCAGCTGCCTGTGCCGCGATGTGAAGAACAAGAAGAAAAATGAAATTTACGCCGCTCCATTGAGGCTACTGGTTTTTCTTTAACAAAAAAGTTTTGTTGCTTCATGACGAATCTTGGAATATTTTTAACACCTAGACTCTCATGTAAGATTACGTAGGACTATATTTAATACAGTATCTACTGTAATAAAACTACTGTATATCAAGAATTAGGCTATCAGATGATAATTTTAGTTGTCAGGTGATCCTTGCTATATGCTAGTGAAACGATCTCAGCAAACTAAGGTGCTATGTACGATGTTTACAGTAGGATATGGAAACCTATTATCTATAACGGTACTTAATTTCCAAGGTATAATTATTGATTATAATCAAAAAGCGTTAATCAGAGCGATAATTAAAAATTGACCATAGCGTTCTACATCATCATCTTCAGCAAGAATTAAACCAAAAATGGTTTGTTCCGGTCCAAAGCAGAGAGGCTAGAGCTGGTCGCTCCAACGCACATCTCTCCGTCCTTACGCCTTATAATTCAATAGTTGTTTGAGGATGCGGCAGTCACCCATTCGGTTAAGATGTATCAACCGTTTTAGGCGATGTTGGGTGATCCTATCGAGTAAATTGGTAATATTCAGTACTTTCCGTACGTCTACATTTTTTCTGTAGTCTTGAAGCGTATATCCTGCCACGTGCCTGAGAAATCTCGTTTCGCCCGCTTGAATACGGCTGGCCTGGGATTCCAATTCTCAGGCCCATAGAGAAGTGTGAAGAGAGCCATCAACTTGTAGAAATTCAGGTGTATTTCTTTACTCGTTAGCTTTTTATATTAAAAAATTGTAATTTTATTACTGACAGAATTAGGAATACACAAATAAGAGAGGATCTGGAAGTGATATCGATTCTGGATTTTATTGAACAGAGACAACTATGCTGGTGGGGACACATGCAGAGAACGGATAGTGATAGAATGGTAAAACAGGTTTGGGAGGCAAAATCAGGGGGGAGAAAGAAGAGAGGAAGACCGCGACTGACTTGGGACGGAATGATGGGAAACATTTTGAGAGAAAGAGGCTTGGGCTGGAGGGAAGCGAAGACATTGTCAATGGATAGGGTAAGATGGAAAAAATTTGTATATAGAGTGTAGTTGATGTACTTATCATATATTGATGTAACCCGACACCAATATGGTATAAGGGTATTTTGATAATAAATAAATTTTATTACTTTCACATGTAAAATGACCATCGTCAGCTTTCACGGCCGTAATAAGCTTTCACGAGCCGCGTCAACATTGTTGAAATTCAACTGCACACAGGAGCACACAGGAAGCCGTTCAACGTTGGTGGAGCCGAACGTTTGTCAACAACAACTTTGGACCACGGCCTAACAGCCCGGCCAATTTCAACAATATATAAACTTAGTTTTTAATTAATGCGACGAAGTAACAAGTTGTAAATACTTACAATCCTAAATTGTATACGTACTTGAGGGTTTCAAACGGGTGGAAAAACGACGACATACCCGAAGACAATTAGTCTTTGATTTTGTTTTCAATAAGAGTATTAACGATATTACTTTCGTTGTATAACCTTCCAGATTTTATGACCCATTTGCTAAAAGAAAGCCCGTATGTTTTGTGTACGAACGCGAAGATAAAAAGAATCAACGACCAACATTAAACCGTAGCTTACACATAATACCTGATACAGGGTTTATGACAGCGCGTTGAGCTTAGGAGGTACTGCTTTGAGTGTACAGTATTAAAATATCACTTAGCCATCCACATTAGCTTACTTTTGACCGTATTAGAGGCGTCGCTTTATTGGTTCGTTCGCCTAGTTCGTGTTTATTACCCGTAAAAGAGTACTTTAACTGTCACGTGGGCTCGTTAACATTATTAATACCGAATAGTTGTTGGCACTTTGCAATTATTTGTTCGCCGTTTAATAAGAAAACGCAGTTCTGTACCTGCGCCGTGGTGTAATGAAGAGATAATCCGTTGTTACGGTGCGTTCATAAAAAGACTGGTAATTAAATTCGCTTCTCTGTGCGGCCGTTATTATTAAACAGATTAATTTGCTCGTGAAATTGCATGTCTCCTCTGCGGATCGTTTAATGCGATTACACGTTGAAAGTCAACGCGTTTCAGTATAAAGGTAGCTTTGACCGTTCCAATAGCGTGTTTTGTACGTAGTTCTGACAGCAGCAGTCGGGGAAACGAGTGCCCAGATTACTGTTCAACGTACAACTCGTCAGAGGGTGAAATTATTTCGTCTCCGGTTTAAATCGCGCTAAACCATAATCAGGTTATCTACCAGCGCGACTGTTCACTTTTTATATAATGCACAACATTGTTGTCGTCTGCATCTTTTTTATCACTCGTCCAACTTTCAATTATTGAAACGTTCAATGTGTTCTAGTAAAGTTTTAAATATATTAACTTGCGTGTGTTAGATGAAACAATTAAAGCACCGTTGGACTATATCCGCTTATTATTATTTTTACTATTTATTAAATGTGTATGCTGTTTATTACGTGTTTATTGACGTATAATAATCGTACGCTTTGTACACCATTTAATGTTTTCAAAACCGTTTATCACACTGAGGTTACAATCGGTTATTTTCTTAACGTGTCCTCAACAGCCCAATCAGTCAAGGAACATATCAGTGAGTCAACTCCAAACCAGTGGCGGCTGGTGGTTCCAAATTTTGATGGTTGCGGTAGTTGGTTGAGTGGCTAAAAAGGTATTCGTAACACTGCAGTGCAGAAGACCAGTTTCGTTGTTGTCATCTCTAAATATTTTGAGCTACATTCTCTGTATGTAGGTTACTAAATGAATCTCGACCAGTAAATGCGTTTACACTAGTAGTATATGAATTTCTCAGTATGTAATAAATAATTTACACTACGGTCATTATGGATGGCATTTGGCACCAGTTTGTATGGTATTTGTGGTTTATGAGAAGGTTTTTGATCCGATCTGCACACACGCTGTGGTGATAGTTTTAGAAAACCAAAATAAGTAAAGGAGTCTGTGAATGTTTTGTGCGGACGTGTGAAAATAAAACAATTCAATCGATGTGTGTGTGTGTGTGTGTGTGTGTGTGTGTGTGTGTGTGTGTGTGTGTGTGTGTGTGTGTGTGTGTGTGTGTGTGTGTGTGTGTGTGTGTGTGTGTGTGTGTGTGTGTGTGTGTGATTATATACATATGTATAATTATGTAACTATACCAAGTGAGATTGATCCTTCAACATGCAATCACTTCCCTTACTAGAAAGCAGAGAATTCTCAAAAAAGTATTTTTAGTAAACTTGTTTTTATAATACGAGACATTACACTTTTTTAAACATTTAATATCTCTATTCTTGGTTCCACAGTCGGATGAAACGGTGGGCGAGCTGGGGAAATACATTGCGCTTATGGGTTTTACGTTCGCTACTATTACTCGACTTGAAAAGTTCGACCGATAAAAATGAAGTATTAGATAAGTCTACAGAATGTACACAGTAGTAACAGTATTTTAATTCTTCATATTTTGGTATATTTTAAATAAATTTGGCCTGAAAACTGTGTCGATAAAATTAAAAAATGTATTAAAACCATCGCACACTCGATTTAGGATGTATTAAAATATAAACTGTCCTTACGCAAGATATTCTGGCTCCTTAACAGTATATTTGTTGTACACGTAGTTCAGATCACGTAGATGATGTACATGTCATTAAAATTGAATAATATTCTTGTAATATCAAAACAAAAAATTAAATATCATATGAAATTAAAATTTTTTCATCCGTGAGACATAAAAAGTAGCCTGTGAGAAACGTTTTCCCTATTCAAGATAGACTGATACATTGAGCGAGTGAATTATACAGAAAGATTCAAATTTAATTTTGATCTAACTCCCAATATTCTATCTTTATTGGTTTCCAAATTATTGAGGTAATCGTACAAATATACTTCAGCGGTCGCGCTGCATTCTGTATTGTGTTAATCATGACGTGTTTCAATTAACTTGTTAATAGTACCGGTACTAAATCGGGTCACCATTCCAGTAACTCTTACCTTACCCTGTGTCAGAATAGAGACAAATACAAATTTCATGATCGCGTGTCTACTTTTACGCCTCCTTCTGCTGTACAATGGCACGCGTATAACAATAACGTAAATGGTTGTGCTTATGTAGTTACTGTAATATTTCCGTCCGTATTTGAGGGGAGGGGTACTCTACGCAAACGAGGAATTAATTTTTTTTACGTCAGTACACTTGTGGCTAACGATGTGTGAGTTTGATAACAAAACCGAAATAAAGTCTCATTACATGTCCAGTGTCGCAGCGTGGAACACAGTTAAGTGGAAAACGCTGTATAAAGTGACTAAACGGAAAGGAAGAGCGGGACGTCGTTTATCATAAATAGTAAATGGTTGAGACCTGTAGCGAACGAAATTTTGTCAAAACTTGCTGAAAATTGTACAGTAACCGCTCCGACAAATAAATGGTGCACCCAGCGAAAAGTCATGCAGTCAGAATTTTAAAAGTAACTCTCGACAGCAGATAGACGTAGGGAAATTATAAATATGTTGTTGGCAACACTGAATCTTTTTATTAACGTGCATTTTCAACATTGCTTTGCGAAATTATTGAGTTGTGTAAAGAATTTTTCTTGACCGTCTAATTTCAAAAGGAATGTGGCCCCGCCACATAGCATCAGCCGATTTCTTCCTCGGAGGACGTTTGAATCTTCGTGTACAGTAATAATCCTTATAGAAAAGATAAACATGAAAAATAAACAAAAAGTAATACATGAGAAAATTTGAGCTGCCAAAGTACTAAAGGTATCCAAAAATAAGATTATCAAGGTGAAAGTTTGTCTAGAGTAGATGGTGGACATTTTTAAAAAACATTTATAAAATTTTGTTTTAAAACTAAATGTACTAGTTAACTTAAATGCGTTGCTTATTATTTATATTTTCTTTATATTATTATGTGTTTTTTTTTCAATTAATTAATATCCATGTGTAAAATACAGTTAAATTAGTGTATAATTTCTTCATCTTATGACCAGCCTGTGCAGAATGAGAAGCAAGATTTACGTAACGCCATTGTTCCATTTCTTAATATTAAGGCTATCGTATGAGAGTTTTCTTGGCCAGTCTGTATTCATTTATTTGAACACCTCAAATTCTCATTTAACTATGGGAAGTCCTCTTGAAATTTCGGAATTAGTTGAACAACGTGTAGTGATCTGTTTGCTTTCTGAAGATGAAAAACCGGCTAAAATTTACTCTCGCTTACTAAACAATACGGGAAGAGTTGTATGAACCGCAGAAATTTTTATGAGTGGGCAAAACAGTTTAAAAATGGTCCAACTTCAGTGATTAACGAGCACCGCACTGGATGTTCGGTTGAGGTTTCAACTCCAGCGCTTGAAACTTGTATAGACACTCTCATCCAAGAATGCCGACAGATTACAGTTAACTCACAGCTGAAGAATTTACAAGTAAGTGTTGGCATAGTTCATAACCTTATCAGCCAAAATCTCAAGTACCGGAAAACAAGCGTAAGATGGGTTCCAAGAGAGCTGACCAATCACCACCAAGAGACTAACTTCGAGTGTGTACAGAGCTCAAACAAAGCTCTATGCAGGAAGGTGATGCTTTTTTGGATAGAATTCTAACATGGATTCATCATTTGAGCCGGAATCCAAAAGGCATGGGCTCAAGTGGAAGCATACCAGTTCACCTGCCCGGAAAAAGTTCAGAACCGAACAGTCAGTGGGAAAAATCATGTTGATCTTTTGAGATGCTGAAGGTCCGGTTTTTGATGATTTTTTTAGAAGTTCTGACATACGAGGTCTGTAAATTAAGTAATGAGACTAATCATGTAGCAGTCAATATGACAACAGTGTAAGGTTTCCATTAACACAGATGGTTAGATAAACAGATGATTGATATTGAGTATTAATATTTATTGTCTATTGTTGCTATGTGAAACGTAAACAAGCTTTTCGTGAAGTAAATTTTTGTTGTGCTTTAATAAAAATGAGTGACATCAATTACGAACAACGTTGTGCAACCAAGTTTTGTGTTAAACTCTGGCACAATGGTACTAAAACTGTCAAAAAATTGACAAAGGCGTATGGAGATGAAGCTTTGTCAGGAGCCAGGTATTCAGATGGTTTAAAGCATTTTCGGATGGCCGAGAATCAATTAAGTGTGATCCACGCTGTGGAAGACCGTCAACGTCAAGAACTGACGACAATGTTGATCTAATCAGGGACTTGGTTAGGCCTGACCATCGATTTACCGTCAGAGTTATCGCAGAACAACTAAATTTTAACCACACTACAGTTTATCAAATTTTGTAAAACGAAATTTAGCGTGAACACCTGGATTCTATATCATGCCAATTTACCTTGTCACACACCACTCTCGGTTAATGAGTTTTTGGCAAAGAAAAATATCCCTGTTTTTCTTCAGCCATCTTATTCACCTGATATGAGTCCCTGTGACTACTTTCTCTTCCCGAGATTGAAAAAACATCTAAATGGACACCATTTTTGGACAATAGACAACATTAAAAAAAATGTAACCGACCAATTGAAGAGATTCCAGTTTCTGAGATCCAGCAATGCTATGAAGAGTGGAAACCCCGTCTAAAGCACTGTGTGGCTTCCGAAGGGAACTGTTTTGAAGGCGATAGAGTCTATATATAGTTTAACTGTAAACAAAAGGTTTTACTGAAATAGTCTCATTACTTAATTTACAGACCTCGTACTTTTCAATAATGTAAAGCCGGGAGTTAAGCGATACATCTTGGATTTCTGCGCAAAGGGGTCATTTTGCTTCATGATAACGCCAGTCCACACACATCTCAATTAACACTTGATACCATCAATAAATTGGCTTGAGTGACTCTACCTCACCCTCCCAACAGTCCAGACTTGGTTCCATCTGATTTCCGCTGGTTTAGTCTACTCAAGGATGACGACGTTAATGAAAATGTCCTAAAACGCCACCGACATCAACATAAAGATTTCTTTGCAGCAGGCGTAAACAAGCTTATTGAAAGGTGAGACAGGTGTATTAATGTTGCAGGGAATTATATTGAAAAATTAAAAATTAAAAGTCGTACTTAAGCAAACTGTTTTTCTTCTACGGCTATTTGTCTCTTTTGAACGACCCTCGTATTTTGCATAAATTATGAAACTACTCTGAGGACTCTGTGTTTTAGTGGACAGTAGTATTTCACTTCTGGGTTTATGTAGTTGATTCCGTCTGTTTACTGCTGTCCTTTTCATAGATATAATCTAAGAGGTAATAGTTTACCGAAAGGTCTTGATTTATTAGTATCTTGAGGAAATACAGTACGATTCATTTCAGGGAGCATTTTTAATATCTCAGTCTGTGAGCTTACTAACAGAGTGTCACAGTGACGCAAAAAAACGAATTTAAACAAATAACTGAACATCTAACGAGCTGTTGTTTGCCTCACGAACCGTGATGACTCGTAAAATAATAATGTGGTACGTAATGAACTGTAAATAGCTCAAACATTGCGAAACGGATGTAGAACAAACTATCGGGTCCTAGGAGGTTGAACAAATGTTCATTTGTTTTTAACTGCGGTTCAGTAAATTTCATAACTTTAGTGATTTGTTGTTTATTGTGAATATTAAGCTTCATGCTGTGTGATTTGGATAAAAGTAGCCTATTTAATAAAACTTGCAATTTTTATACTGTCCCTGGTGTCGTTTAATTCTACCACAACAGCGATCGCTATCACGTAATAATATTTATGATGTGGTTTCAACTGACACTGCATTGAAGTGGACACTTATTCTTAAGTTTTCTGACTAACCCCTCACAGGTTTGTGACAGCAGTCATACTTCATCTCTCTATTAGGTCTAGTTTCCACTGGTGTCCCGAATTTATATACTTTCAGATCGTGTTAATAACAAATGTATATCGGGAATCGGTAATATATTGAATTTAACAAATTCACTAGGAATTAAAAATACACTGTAATTAAGATTACGAATTTAATTGAATTAGCTGTTCAAAAGTTCTTGTAGAGATGTAGAATGTTTACACACGCTTGCGCTATTAAATTTAACCCAAATTCGCAGTAACTTAACTAATGCTTCTTCTATTATATATACACGAAAAAGTTTATTTTATGTGTCTGTGAGCGCATGCCCTGTCTACATTTATTCGCAATATCGTATTTGTTATTTAATAATTTAAGTGATGTTAACAAGTTGTTTCCGTCAAAATGTTGTTACAAAGCACTTAAGTCTGCAGAAACGGATCAGAATAATTACAGATAAGTAGGGTGTAATTGTAATGTTTTTGTGATATAGAAGGAAGAACATAAATTTAACTGTACATTAACGGTTTTCAGCGGTTTTCAAGTCGTTGTAATGTGCATGCAGCACGGTGATATACGCGGATGTAATGAAGATTACTGAAATAAATCATGTGTGTAAAGAAGTTACTGTAATTAGCACTGTGTCGGAGAATACAATGGGATCGTTCTACCGTCATTTTGCCGTTTTTCAAAGCTTAAAAAACCGCCGCGTACATGGTAACCGACGTGAAAGTTTATTAGATACTAATCTCTTTGGAGCGGAGAATCTACATAGCAGAACGTAATTATTACCCAGTTGCGTAAAGGATAGGATTAGCGCGTTCTGACAACCAGTGATACGAGTGGTACAAAAGTTAATAATTATTGTCGTATCCGCAAAACACATTGCTCTCTTCTTCAGTTCTTGAACTGGACTTCAGCCCTTCCCGTGGACTTCACACAATATCGGTTCTCCGTTTCCATGGTCTGCCACAACCCTTCTTAGGGGCAACTATAATAAACTCGGGTCTTGTTAGATTTTGTATCCGTTCCGTATAAGTTCTGTTTTTCTTTTATCCTTGGTATAACGTAAAATATTGTAGAATTCACTTTTGTTTGCTTTTCAGTAATCTAATGTCTCATGGATTTTCGAACGATTAGCTCGTCGTCATGATGGACTGAAAGGATTTTCTTGTTTTGTAGTTTGATTGTAATCCTGTAGAATATTTACCGGTTTACTGTAACGCACTTTGTATAAATTAAGACTATAATTAATTAATTTAATTTATTCTTTGTTTTACTGAATTTTCTACTTCTACAGTTTCTACGGTACCATTTCGGTTGATGTTCCATGTAGGCCTATTATAAATGGAATGGCTCCTGTTTTGGAAGTAATTCTAAATTTTGTTATCACCACATTATCAACAACAAAATTTTAATCGTTTGTTATCGTGTAAACACGGGCTGCGTAATGTATGTAGGCCTAATATGTGAATTTCAGTAGGCCTACTTTCCAAAGTATATTACAGCGCGCGTTGTGTCTAAATATTTCGTGCGTTAAAATGCCGGCAGCATCGTACTGACAGAGTTATTATTAACATATCGTTTTGATGTCTGCATAGGCTAGTGTTTGTGGTATACTATAGCTCGTACGTTCTTGTAACGCGTGTAATACATACAAATAGATTAAGCAAATAATAAATTACAATGAGAAAACATTGAAAAAATGTTTGGTTAAAATACATGACACTGATTAGCCTATAAATCCAGTACAAGTATTTGCAGTATTAAATGTAATTGGAGTAATCTGTTTAGTTATTTCTACATTGTGAACAATTGACGATTTGAGCAAGCGAGCGCGTCTGCGAAAGAGTAAAATGGGTGATGGGTGAATAGATTGCTAGACAGATAGGGGTGAGAAAGAGAGAGAGAGAGAGAGAGAGAGAGAGAGTGAGAGAGAGAGTACTGTCAGATCGTTTAACGACACACTAATTAATCACCATCTCGTAGTAAATATGCAGTATTTAACTTGTTTATTAAATTCGTTAGTTCTACATTGAGTTATTACCAGTTTCGTATTGCTTAAACATTACTCCGTTGTGATTAGGCTACGGAACTGTGATCGGACAACATCCAGCTGACCAGAACTAACTCCAGCCGAGTTGAGCCCTGTGAAATACATAATATTAGTTGCAATTCTTTAAACTTGTATCAGTCTGTGATTTGCGGGCTACCCTAGACCTCGCAGAATGTTAGGCCTTCTACTACTCAAGACGTAATATATACCTGAAACGTACAGAAACTAAAGGAATCGTTTTGGAACGATTATTAACTTTATCGATAAAACTTTGTTTTGTAATAATAATAATTTGTAAGATCACTTTTCACTTTTCTTAAAGTTTATGCTGCCCACTTTGTTTTAGTATTACACGACACAACACCGGTAAAATGTACGGGAGTCCCGGTGACAGTAGTTAGGACAATGGGTGGGTTCTGTACTTGGATGTCGTGCCGTTGAATCCGTCTGAGGAAGGATTATTTATCACGACATTAAGCCATATTACGGGCTCTACTGACGTTACTGAGTACATGCCCTGATTAGAGATAGTCCAGTTGTAATGCTAACCGCCGTTATCATCTGGTGTACCATAAGGCTAATATACTACATGACTGTAATGTCATATAGTAGTCTATACATATGTATCATGAATGTTATACGTAAAGATTATAAAAGAAGTGATTTTAAATTTCGTAATAAAATATATTGTCTAACAGAAAAACGCCACGTCTCTTTTAAAATATGGTGTCTTTATTTTGTATTTAGAAGTGTATTTTGTTTATATGAGATCATAATTTTGTAAGAATTTTAGTATCCGTAGGCGTACTCTTGTCTGCTTTAAACTAGACAAGTTAGTGTTCAACGTTTGTGCTTTGTCGTAGTTCTGCCTTCTTTCCGTTACTGCACTACTCCCAGGATGTGTTGTTTATGCCGATACATAATTTGATCTGATTACGTGAAAGCACCCCCCCCCCCGCAATAACGAGCAGGTACTGCATTTTAGACCTGTTGTGCCTGTTTAACATGTTAAACGTTTATGGTTGCATTTTCCTTCGGCTCCCCCAAATTTTTTCTCTATTTGTTCATAATTTTCATGACCGGCATGCCTGAGACTAGTTGGCTCTATGTTAGGATGTTGGAAATTACAATACCCGTGTCTCACGTTATTATTCGTTTCATTATTTACACTGACATAAACGTAACCGTCCAGTAACAGTGAGTATTGCGTTCTGTTACACCGTGTAAGTTTATTGTGCTAAACGTGCTGCCGCGTTGGTTTCGGCCGGTAGCTAGTTGTACACAGGGGATTCTTGTTACTCTGCCAGACGCTTGTAGTAATTGCTTATCGAATGCTTAGCTGGTGTTTTCCTACTGGAAGGCTTAGGTAAATAATTGGAAAACTACGAGACCACTACACGCACGCGCGCGCTCAATAACATGGAGGATTTAGGAGTCCTTCACATTACACGTGTCCTGTGACTGTACCGAATAAAAATAAAATTTGTTAGTAGCAGCTTGCAGTTGCGTGTAGCCCATATCAACTAGAGTATTTTATATGAAATCTTAAATTTCTATTAACTAGTAGACTATGCTTCTTGATCCGTAGAACTCGCTCAGTATTTTGAACGAAGTGCGTTTACTATTACGTACGTTTCGATATTAGAAAATTTTTCAGTTATGAAAAAATTAAAAAAATCCCATTTCCTCGAATATTTTTTAGTAATGTATTAACTGTAGACCACACAATCAAACAATAAACATTAACAATTTGAAATATTCAGATTTGGGTTACAATTCCTTTTAGTCTGACCCCCTGCTGGATTTTCACAATTTTTTTCAAATTTTTAACACTTTTTTGGGTCCTGGGGTCCCAAAATTTTTGATTTCGCAAACTTAACACTACATTCAGATGTCAGTTGAAATTTTTTTAATTTCATACCCTCACATGAATTTTTGTGATTTTATTAAAATTTTCACCACTTTTTGGGCTCTGACGTTCAAAAATTTTGAAATGTTAAAAAATGCACATTATATTCTGGTGCGGTTAAAATTCCCCTTAATTTGATACCCTGTATGGATTTTCCGATTTTTTTTACAAGTTTAAGCCTCTCACATTTTTGCCTTCCAGCCTCCCTATTTTGGAGGGATCAGTCTCAGAGACAACAGGATTCTATAGAGTAAAAGTATGGACACACATACCGAGTTTTACGAAAATCGGTTGATGCGTTCAAAAGTTATCGTGAGACATACCCAAACAGACAGACAGATAAATGCCAAACGGTCGAGTCAAAACTTGACTCTCGTTTCGCTCCGTAAATTATTTTTCTCATACAGGCCTACCCAGTAATAATGTGTGACTAATGGTAGACGCTGAGTGTGAGTTCTACACATGTTTTTATCTCATGGTGGTTATTTACGGCATATGTTGCGTAAGTTACTGTATTTTTATTTGTAGTTCAATAACAAGCTATTGCGTTACCTTGTATGTGTTCTGCTTTTCAAAGTTTTTATTTCCAAGAGATTTACTTTTTAAAAATGGCATAGTGAATGCTATAAATTTAACCTTCAGGTTATGTACAGCAGATTCTTTATCTAATAATAAAGATATTTTATCAGATTTTCCATAATAAAATTATGTCTCTTGCGAGTATGCAAGCTTCGAGCTTCTGTAATTCGCTTAGAGAAATTTGTGTAAAATATTTGTTGAGATTTGAAATGTAGTATACACCATGCTGTAATTATGTATAATTGATATAAGTCTACGTTCGTGTGTTTCAATTTTTTATAGGTATGTATACTTATGTGGGCTGCTGTGTGTGTGTTTATTTGTACCCATGTGTGTGTAATTCGTTATTCCTCTCGTTCCTTGCCTTCGGACGTCCTGTTTTAAGAAGCTATCAAGTCCATATAATAGGCCTACATCTGAATATATGTTTTCTCGGTAACAACCTAATTATTCTAAGTATATAATTGTACATATACTTTTCTTTAATTAGAAACAAAGTTCCTAATTACTTTGGCTTCTCCCTTCGGTATAGCTCCCTCGGTCAGAAGTTTAACAGTCGGAAGCCTTTGGTATGTATTCTTAATTGCCCGGCAGTTACCCACACTGTCTTTATGCTCCGGATATAACCTATGACTGAGATATCTTTTTTCTTCGTTGTCATTTCTTTTTGTGTAAGTTACAAAGTTTCGTATCATTTGTCATATTTACTAGAATTTTTTTTTTCCAAATCGAATGTACTATTCGGTCTCTTCCTACGCGTGAGATTTGCAGTCAAGAACCGCCGTGTGTAGGTCGTCTAGACAGAATTTTTATTAATGCATGCATCACATGACTTTACCGCGGATGGAGCCGCGGTGCGACTGCACCGCCGGTGGTAGTAATTTTCTAAAATGATTGTTATTGGTAGCCTATGTTTTGGTTAGTAGTGCGTCATTACGTATTTTCGCCCTTATCCAATTATACGGACTGATTTTAACTGCATTTGTGATTCGAAATTTTTGCGACATTTTACTTGAAGCCCTTCCCAGAGAAGTGCTATACTGCTGTTTGGACCAGAAGGTTACAGAACGCGCGAAATTTTACACCTCCATGAGTACTACAATTTCTGTGTCCACTGAACACTATCCATTCACGTTGCTCCCTGGCAATCGTAAAGTCTCTACTTTAGTACCACACGTCTCGCGCTAGACATGTGGGTTCCTTTGTCTCCTACGTCACCGTTATCGCGCTATCGTCTGCGTGTTCTGTATAATACCACGTTCCTTTATTGCAAAGCGATCTCTTTATCTGTATGGAAGGGATCTGACTTTCGGTTTAAGAAATTTTGTTTATTAAGAAAAAAATTTTAACCTTTTGTTGTTATCGTGTAAACAGGGGATGCATAATGTATGTAATGTGTTGATTTCAATACTTATCAAAGTTTTGCACGTGCTGCGGATGACCTAGAGGCTCCGCGTTCTCTCTTATTCGCTACTTGCGCGTGACAGTGCCTGTAGAGCAGTGGTTCCCAAACTTTCAGTCCGCGGACCCCCCCCCAAATAATTTAAAAATTCACGTTTAAAAAATTAATCTGAGTTCTGAAATAAAACAAACAGTAGTAAATATGATAGAAACTCTTATATTTCAATTGAAATGTATTAAAATCAAAATTCTCTTAACTTGCAAAATTATAATATTAATGATATCAAACATAGTTTAATGTGTACAATGAAGCTGCTTTTGAACAATTAGCTCTGCAATATTGGGCTTAATGTGTGATAATTTCAATATTTAGTCACTCTCGACATCAAGTTTAATTCTTAACTTTAACTTCCAGTACGTGAGCAGGGATAATGCTGTTTCACACAAATAAGTAGAGGAAAACACAGTTAAACGCTTCAAAGCTTTTTTTGCGAGTTCATGATAGTCAGTCATTACATATAGACTAACCAGAAGTCAGCTAGCTATAATTACGAAAACTGTAATTTTAATGAACTGTTAGTTGAAAGTTCTACCAATGAATCTTGTTTTTTGTTGTGTAAGAGAGGTCTAGTCAGTTCGGCTGACAAACAGATCTGCTACATGACATGGTTAGTTAAGACAGTTAGTTAGAAATTACTTTTACAATTACAATTAGTTTGACCCCCCCCAAAAATACTGGAATCTTCTACTAATTGTTTCAAGATTCTAAAATTTAGATTAGAGTGTAAAAAATCGGAGAAAATTACGGTATATTCTAATTTTTCTTAAAAGTGTCTGCGGACCCCACTTTGGGAACCACTGCTGTAGAAGATTAACAGTGACTTCTATGCCAGCGCTCTAGCGGGGGAAGGGGGAGTGGGAAGGGAATTGAACGTTGAAGATAAATATTTATGTTTCGAATTGTGATTCCTGAGGTACAAGGAGAAAGTGCTGAAACAGGAACCTAATCATTTAACTTTGTAGATGAAGTCAGAAAACTAATCAGCTCCGTTAACAAGACCTTGATGATTGTATATGAGACTGTGCCAAGCCATAGTCGTTGGAACCCGAGCGAGTGTATCAGCTTTCCGCTCATCTCTCTGTTGTCTCCGCGACTCTTGGCGAGAGGAATTTATAGGAAACCACCCTATTTCTCACACCATCTCTGTCTGTCTGTCTGTCTGTCCCCCCTCACTCTCTCTCTCCCCCTATCAATACGTTCATCTATCTATCTGTCTGTGTACTTCCAGTATAAATCGAAAATCGAAAAGAAAAAGCACACATTATTGGGATATAGTAGGTACATTGATTTCAAATGAATTTTTTTTACAAATTAATGGGACCTTATTATTTTATTCCTAGTTTAAAGAAGAAAAAGCAACAAAATTAACATAGCCTTTTTCGTAAAAGCATAGAATTTGGCCTACTGTAGTGCAATATGTGCTCGGTGTAAAATATGGTAGTGCACCTCTTTAAGTTTCACACGAAAATAATATAGCCTATTTATTCCAAATTAATAATAAATAATACTTTATATTTTTAAAACAAAGATGCATTTTTTATTGTTTTTATAATGTTTGGACAGTTTTAAATTACTGTCATCATCAAAAGTATAATTATATAATTATTATAATTATAATATAATAAATATTTAACGAAATACACTGAACATGTCGATTTAAAATTATATCGGTGCTTGTAAAGTTTGTTTATATAATCAATTGTTTCGAAGGTTACTTTAAAATGTAGTTTTCTGTACTTTTAATGAAAAATTATTGATATTTTTGCAATGTACAATTCACGAGTGCCTCGTAAATCATACAAGATTTTATTAAATATTAAAGTAACGAAATATTTATTGTTCCTCCCTTAAATTACTTTAAATTACACAAAATTCCTTTCAGTCACTTGAAATCACTTCAAGTCCGGGGTATCCGGAACTTGGGAGAGGGGAGCATTGCGGATGGGTGATTTTGCCCGAACCGGCATTTTATCAGTCCTAAAAAACTTTATGAAACGCTGATCAATCATAGGCATCAATTAAGTCAGTTTGTTTCTTCAATTAGGCATCAATTACAGTATTTGTTATGTTCGTTAGATCGTGATATTTGCGTTTAAATTGAAGTAGAATCAGTTTATGTTATTTTGGAAATAATTTTACTTTTTCAACACACGTGTTTTTATTATGAAGGACAAGCTAATGACACAGGAAATGTAGTGAAGTTTGTTGTTTTGGGGATTGTCCTAGTTTTTGAGCCCGATTGTCTTACGAGTTCATTTTAGCAGATGGCAACCTAACTAACAACTGGCGACCATGCCCAATACGTTAACTCACCTTTCTCAGTATTTTATTAAAAGAAATGTTTTTATCATACGTTACAGATCGCCGCGTGATACGTACCAGGACTGCGTGATAGTTGTTTTTTAAATCCATTTTTAACAAAATTTAATTGAAAATTTGATCGGTCCTTCGTCACTGGCTTTTGAGGCAGTCGTATTAATTCTGTGCATTATTTATCAGTACATAGTCACCGTTGTCACGTCCACAAAATAAGAAGACGAAGGTGTTGCAGACGAGGAGACATTACTGTTTAAATAAGGATTAAATGTGCAAACAAAACTATCTGTGTGAAGCGCAAATGCCGCTTTGTGGAACAGCGGTCTCCAAATGATGGTAAACTGCAGTAACTCGTTACAGTCAGCACTTCAGCTGCTAATTACAGGATGTATTGTGCTGTATATTGTCTGCTGTATCCCCCATTCGTACGTATGAAGATTTCTGGAACGAATCTATGTGTGTGTATGTGTTGAATTGTTAAGTTCTTGAGCATGGGTACAATTGTTTTGATACGACAATACGGTTTGTCTTAAGTTTATATAGGTTTTACCGGCTTACAAAATTCTATACGTCTGGATGAGATGCCGAGTTTCAAATGGTATCTATCAATCTGTAATATTCAGATAAAAATATTAATTGGCTTACTGAACTCTGTGTGTTTCAACTATTGCAACAGTATAAGTTCGATTCATGAGGAATTGAAATTTAAAACTCTACACATCTTGCAATACTGTGCAATCTGACCGCAGAGGTGGAACTGACAGTAACGTCAAACCTCGTGTGTGGATTTTAAAACAAATTTGTGAACAACGGTTAAAACACGTTTCGTAAATTTATCTTCCAGCTTTGTTTTTTAATTTAATTTTCATGTTTGAGACAAAACCCACAGTCTTTATAAGTATTTTCGTATGATGAACGTCTCATGAAACTACTTTTGACATTTTTGCATAGTATCGAATGACCCTTCAATTTCGTAGTTTTCATAATAATACAACTAACGTCTATCCCGTCAGACTTTGATGCTTCTGGCAATCCTGTTCCGACGGGAGTTTCGTCAATGAATACCTCAATGTACTTTACTATGGATATTTTCAGCTCAGTCTTTCGGAAAGGTTCGATGGCAGTACAGATACATTTTTGTGAAAATGTTTGGCGAAAACAGCGATGATGAAATTTCCGTTTGCTGTGTTTAGCTGTATTAGTTGCTTTAAGAAAGGCAGTTGTGTAAAATGGAGGCATTGACTGAAATAAACGGTCGAACTAAATGGTAGTGCTGAATTGAAATGGGTTTGTGTAACTGGAAATTTTTGAAATTATGATAAAAAATGGGATCACCGCCTAGCCAAAAAGCTGCTCTGATTCCATTGCCAGAGTATTAAGTGAAAATGCTTCTTTTCTAATCTGTCTAGTACACCTTCCGCTGATCCAGTTTCTCAACCCTGATTATCAGTCACTATATTTCCGGTTATAGAATATGCATCAGAAAAACTAACTGTGTTGCCACGTATGAGAGAGGTTTATGTAGCTTGTATTATATACAGTATAAATTTAACTTGAACACTGTAACAGAGCCTATCTTCTGTTTCATGATTAATTGTCGTCTTTGGGAAAACTATATAGGAATGTCTACTGACAACGTGATTCCTGTATTCCGTTTGTGTCCTTTGTTTCCCCTTACCAAGTAATCACCTGTATTATTACCAAAAAAAAAAATCATTTCTTTTATTCGGTTTTGCATTTATCGAAGTAGCTATATGTAGAACAGAGCGGATGACAAACTGCACATTTTTTAGAGGCACAAACTTTGGACAGTTCTTGAATAGGTTTATTCGTTTAGTGTTTTAGTTCGTGTTGCGTTCTCAGAAAGTAATATTGTCTGTTAGAAGTCGGTGTACGTTGGACGTGTTACGTAGCTACTTCACTCGTTTATTACACTCTATAAACAGTGGGTAGACGCTGTTGAATTGAATGCTAATAGTGTGTGTTTGTGTTTCAGGGGATAGTTCATTTTTGTAGTGGAATATATTTCCGGAGTACTTGTTGCTGAGGGTGACAGGGAGGAATGCGTTATTGGAATATGTGATGTGACGTATATTGACGTGTCTGTAAACGTACGTGTGTTGAGCAACACAAGTAATCTTTGTGTAGCACGCGCCGCTTGCTTTCTCGCTAACGGAATATTAAATTCCACACAGCCACCCAAATACAGTTCGTATGCATTAGTCTTAGCCGGCGGACGATTACGTATACTAAAATATCGGTATGGAGAACCATACATGACTTCCATATTCTAAGATTTATATTTAAAATCATTTTCAGCCAAACAGCCAGGGAAGGAATTTTAACAAAAAAATACTTCTTTCTTGCCAATAACGTAGTACACATATAAAAAATATTATCCCCTCCCCCTTCAACTATAATTTTGATTTATAGAAAATTACCCTCAGCCCGTTCAACTAGCCTCTTCATTTATAGATATTTCATCTACGTTTCTACAGTGGATTATTAAGATCTTATCAGGATATTTTATCAAAATTAAGTACTTTACTCATGTTACAACAAAAAATGTTTCAGGTAAACTGCCCTTTCCCCGTAACCGATCTTCACCAAAATCAACAGACATTGAGTTCTCTATAGCTCAGGCACATATGTAAAAAATTATTTGATTCTGTTTGAATTTACGGCAGTTATGGTTCGTCATATAAAAAATTACCCATGTTAAAACATAAAACATGACATTTATAAAACATATCTAAAATTTATATTTAAAATCATTTTTGAAATAAAATATTTTCATAGAACCTACTAACGCTGGGGAAATCTGAGGAGCCAATCAGAGTTGTGCCTACCTGTCACTCTGCTGAATTTGGTGGAAAGCCCTGTCACTGTCGTCAAAGTATTAGCCTTGACAGGGTCCTCTTTTTCTGCAAAATGGGAGAGGAGGCTTGAGATGGAGTGAGTGACATGGTCCCCACCGCAATGAAGAACCCATTGTTTTATAAAAATATATTTAAATTTTGAAAACTGAAAATTCTTTTCTTGTTGTAAATATTTATATTTTATAATCAAAATGACTTAATCAAAAAACAAACATTATTTTTTTATAATAAGTACTTACATATGTTTCTTAATATGCTTACTTTTTCTTCAATGTTGATGATCATTTCCAAACATTCTGACAAAATTGTATCTACAGAACAGTTAACATTCCCCAGGTTTCCATTTCTGCTAATTTCTCATTACACCTTCCACTGACGTATTATTAACCATTTCATAAACTATCGTATAATCTTTTCAGATTTTGTGGTACAAAATCTGAAATTTTCAGATTGCCTGGCAACAAAATTATTTTATTTTCAACAATTACCATTGTTTGAAAAAGTTTAAATGAATTTTCAAGTACTTTACTCTTGTTAAAACGTAAAAGTTTGCTGGTAAACTACCCCTTCCCCTTAACTGATCTTCACCAAAATCTAAAGGCCTTGAGTCCTCTACAATTCACTGATGTATGCAAAAAATTATTTGATTCTGTTTGAATTTGCGGCAGTTATCATTTGCCATAGAAAATACGCTTGATAAAAAACGTTGCTGGTAAACTACCCCTTCCCCTCACCCGATCTTCACCAAAAACAACAGGTCTTGAGTACTCTACAAATCAGGGCTGTATGGAGAAAATTATTTGATTCTGTTTGAATTTGCGGCTGTTATCGTTTGCCATAGAAAATACCCTTGTTAAAAAAACGTTGTAGGTAAACTACCCCTTTCCCTTAACCGATCTTCACCAAAAACAATAGGTCTTGGGTACTCTACAAATCAGGACTGTATGCAAAACATTGTTTGATTCTGTTTACATTTGCGGCTTTTATCGTTTGCCATAGGAAATACCCTTGTTAAAACATAAAACGTTGCAGGTAAACTACCCCTTTCCCTTAACCGATCTGTACCAAAATCGACAGATCTTGGGAACTCTACAATTTAGGGCTGTATGCGAAACATTATTTGATTCTGTTTGAATTGGCGGCTGTTATCGTTTGCCAAACAAACAAAGTTACCCTTGATTAAAAAAAACCGTTGCAGGTAAACTACCCCTTCCCCTTAACCGATCTTCACCAAAATCGAAAGTCATTGAGACCTCTACAATTCAGGCACGTATGCAAACAATTATTTGATTCTGTTTGAATTTGCGGCTGTTATCGTTTGCCATAGAAAATACGCTTGATAAAAAAACGTTGCAGGTAAACTACCCCTTCCCCTTAACCGATCTTCACCAAAAACAACAGGTCTTGAGTACTCTACAAATCAGGGCTGTATGCAAAACATTATTTGATTCTGTTTGAATTTGCGGCTGTTATCGTTTGCCATAGAAAATACGCTTGTTAAAAAAACGTTGCAGGTAAACTACCCCTTTCCCTCAACCAATCTTCACCAAAAACAATAGGTCTTGAGAACTCTGAAATTTAGGGCTGTATGCAAATCATCTTTTGATTCTGTTTGAATTTGCGGCTGTTATCGTTTGCCATAGGAAATACCCTTGTTAAAACATAAAACGTTACAGGTAAACTACCCCTTTCCCTTACCCGATCTTCACCAAAAACAATAGGTCTTGAGAACTCTGTAATTTAGGGCTGTATGCAAATAATCTTTTGATTCTGTTTGAATTTGCGGCTGTTATCGTTTGCCATAGGAAATACCCTTGTTAAAACATAAAACGTTACAGGTAAACTACCCCTTTCCCTTAACCGATCTTCACCAAAAACAATAGATCTTGAGTACTCTACAAATCAGGGCTGTATGCAAAACATTATTTGATTCTGTTTGAATTTGCGGCTGTTATCGTTTGCCATAGAAAATACCCTTGTTAAAAAAACGTTGCAGGTAAACTACCCCTTTCCCTCAACCGAACTTCACCAAAAACAATAGGTCTTGAGAACTCTACAATTTAGGGCTGTATGCAAATAATCTTTTGATTCTGTTTGAATTTGCGGCTGTTATCGTTTGCCATAGGAAATACCCTTGTTAAAACATAAAACGTTACAGGTAAACTACCTCTTTCCCTTAACCGATCTTCACCAAAATCAACAGATCTTGAGAACTCTACAATTCAGGGCTGTATGCGAAACATTATTTGATTCTGTTGGAATTTGCGGCTGTTATCGTTTGCTAAACAAACAAAATTACCCTTGCTAAAAAAAAACCGATGCAGGTAAACTACCCCTTTCCCTCAACCGATCTTCACCAAAAACAATAGGTCGCGAGTACTCTGCAAATCCGGGCTGCATGCAAAAAATTATTTGATTCTGTTTGAATTTGCGGCAGTTATCGTTTGCCATAGAAAAAAAATCTACAGACAGACAGACAGACAGACAGACAGATAGACAGACACACAGACACTTTTCGGAAAACGACTTTTTTTCATGTTTTGAGTGTAGTAGAATCAGAATCTGCAATAATCTCGAACACGATTTTTTTTGCCATCACCATACTTCCATTCCTTAAGGAATATGGAAGTAAAAAAGTGATCGAATAATACTTTATAACACAAATTTAAACGTGGTGTGTGTGTGTGTGTGTGTGATGAAATATATTTACTATATTACTGATTTCATATCTGAATTACTTTGGTATGCTTCACCAGGCATGTTTTGGTACGTCCGAAACAAATCTTGGTCACATTTTAAAGTAAGTGCGAAATTAGCCAAATATATTGTAGAAAGTCATAAATATTTTAATTCGCCAAAAAAATATTTTATACAAGTTTTACTGCTCAGTTATAGAAGTGGATACTGAAAATAATCAACGCTTTTTCAGAAACGCTAACAATTATTGATTATTTTATTTCCATAAACAACGTTTTGAGCTGTAATAAGTATTGTTAACACGGCATTAGTTTTGATCGGTACTTATTAAGATAAACAAGGATTTGGTTCATTTACGTAATAATGACTTTTTCAAAATATGTAGGTTCCTTTCTTGTTTTAAGGACTCCTCTCAGGCATACTACTTGTTGTTTTTCTAACAATTTCTTCTGCCACGACATCTTTGGCGTGGGGAAATCAACTTTCAAAAGACACCTTCCCATGCAATTCCACATACCCCTGGCCCACTCGTGACTACTGTTTCTACCATTCACTTTTATATTAGTGGTTTATGTTTTGTGTAGACGTATTGCTTGCTCCCAAATAACCGAATGGAGTTTCCGTATCGCTGTTTTCCATTATTCCATACGTGTTCTTCGCAGTCCTGTTTCTGATATTATCATTTATAGGCATTTTTTGTGCCTCTCACTACTGGGAGATGTCTTCCTAGATCTTCCACAACCATACATTCTGAGTAGCTAAGCTGATTTGCAGACGTCGTTCCTCTTGGAATTTTCGAAGCATACAGTGACGTCGTCTTCGTCTTGTGTTCATACGACTTTATCGTCCGCAAAGTGTCCATGGTACTTCTCTGTTGAGACCGCGTGAAAATTTCAAATGACGTAATCCTAATATATTTTATGTTAGTGGTATATAACAGTAGCTAAACCTGGCATTAAAATTTCATGGGTGCAATAAACTTAAACTTTTTTCTTTAAGAACGCTTAAACATTGACTTTATCACTCAATATTCCAGGCATGAATTTCAGTTCGTTCTGTTATTTTCCAGTTTATTTGGTTTTTAACTTTGAGTTAATTTTAAATCTCCAGTTTTTTATACCATAAATCTAGATCACTTATTGATCGCGTTGTTTAAATTTTTGTCCCTGTAACAAATACAGGTTTGCATACTGAAAAGCCGGGTAAGCGGGTAGAAGGGGACGAGATCAGACGATGACAAAAACCATCAGCACGTCAGATAAACGTCACTTGAATATTTTACTAGCTGAACCGAAAGGAGGTGTATTCCAGTTATTTGTAGAACTTTTCGTTCTATTGTGATTTAAATGTATAAAGTGATTTAATTTATCCAATAAAACCTTCCAAATCTGTTTGTCTGTATTAAAAATGCTTCATGTCATATTTACAATTGTGTAATGAACAAATTTGTAAAGCTTCTTAGTACAGAAACAAAACGAATCCTGTGATAGTTTGTGTAATTCTTTATTAATAACGACAAGTTTTGATTGATTATCAAAACTTATGTCACCGCGACGTTTGTTTCGAACAGAAGTTGTAAAATGTGAATCAGACACTGCAGTTCCATTGTAAACGTTTCTCCGAAATAATATTTAGGAATTCGTCGTCACAACTGAGTGACTACAGCACGGTTAGGTCTGCATTTCGTCTAATCAGAACGGCGTCAGAGCGAGATCTCCGCCTGTTTATATTTAGACCTTTAAAAATAGTGTTTGGCTTATGGATCTGAACGTAGATATCGCCAATATAGTATGCTGTTACGTAAGATGGTGACGCGTCCTTATACTAAATTCAAACTGAAGTTGTTTTATTAGTAAAAACTAAATTGGACAGTAAAAACAAGTAATGCTACATTGATTTCTTTTGCAAACTCCGGGGCCGCCGCTTTGTACTCCTCCGCTCGCTAAGAAGTGATACAGTTATTCAGTCAATTCGTTAAACTCGTGACGTAAGTTACCATAGGCATGTGCTGGTAGTAATGCGAAAGTCCCAAGGGATAAACTGACCCAGACAGCGTGTTTCTTGTCTTTCGGCTCAAGGCAGACCTAACGCCTACACTGACAGTAACAACTACACGTAAACTTTAAAATATAATGGTTCTTATTTTTGAACCTCCTTCTTGTGGTATTCTTTTGTTTTTTAATTTTACTTGGGTGACAGTTATCGTTCTATGACAATTTTGGGATTTAAATATTATATACGTTTGTGTATTCCGTTACTGTCTATGTATTCCGGTTCTTATTCTTTTATTAAGCCTCGACAGATCTGTGTGAATCTTCGCCTCGTCAAGGTTTATTATATATTACTTGACCATACCTATCATCTGTCTTATGAATATTCATAAATACCAGAATAAAGCGTATTCTTTCAAAGGGAAAGTAAAGGAAAGGCAATGCGTACATTAGTATTCGCCAAAGAGCACCTAGCAAACTGAGTATCTTAGAGTGAAAATGACATGTAATACCAAACTGTAAATTGGAATGGCTAGTGGTACATTGTGTAAATTTAAAATAGGCTACATACTATCGACCATTTAATCGATGGTGGTAGTTTGCTGCTACTGAATGCAGTGGTAAAGTAGCAAGGAAATGGCCGCCGTTACGAAGCCCTCATGTTAGAGAGAATCTAAGCGGAAAACAGACGATAATAGAATATGCTATTTACACCACGCAAGTGTGAGCCCTGTTTCGTGGCTTGTCCTCTTGGTGGTTTCAAAACGTCGGAGATAACAGTTAAAGGTCATTTCTGTTTTAAAAGACGTTTCTTCCTCTTTTCCTCCACTTCAGGATTAAAAGGAATTTGTGTATTAAGTCCTTTTTAACCACCACAGCTTACTCGGTCTGTTTGTTCTCCATTGTTTATATTTTTTAACAACTTTTAGGTAATCTCATTTTCTTCATTCGCAATGTTAATGATGGATGAAATTATACAAGAAATAAACATCAACAATTTTACGGTCATGTTGTTTCCAGTTAAGGTCAGTTGGTCCTTTCTAACATTGATATTGTAGACTCAAAATGCTATTCAAAAGATCTCATTTTTTATTAGGACTCCTGTTGTGAATTTTTTTGACCCGCCTTCTAAATTTGTAAAGATCATTTCGGTTGCTAGCTTCCAACTTTCGTAGCCATCTTAAAAGAACATTTAGTAAGATTTAATTGTTTAGAAAATTAATTTATAGGATATAAATAACGATATAACTACGATATACGCGGTAAAGATTTTAAACTAGTCAATATAGTAATCATTAAAAATTGTATAACAGTGCAGCAGAGAGAGAGAGAGAGAGAGAGAGAGAGAGAGAGAGAGAGAGAGAGAGAGAGACACAGAGAGCATCGCGATGTACTGAATCTAACGTGATGATGGTTGAATGAACGGAATCTGTAGTTTCGTGTAAATATTGTAGCGGTATTAAACGCTGAATTAATTACTCGTTACAAGTGGTCTCATATAAATGGCGATAAACATATTAACCTTCGATATCAGTGGGTTCACAGCTGACACCCATCGCGCGTGCAAACACTGTTCACTTTGATACACATTTACAGAGACTAAATGGTAACGTAATCTGCACACTACTGTAGGCGACTCAAATTATATACACTGATTATACGTGGACACGTTACTAAACACATAACCTAGCGATTTGCAAGTACTGTGTGAGTAGTGGGGTTAAACCCTAACTCAAGTGGCATTCTACTGGGGAAAAAATTATGTTCCATATACAACTTATTTCTTTAAGTTACTATACTAAAAACATGCCAAGACATGTGAAAATGTAGGGGTCTTTTTCTTTTATTGTCCTTTTAGTGTAATTATGTTTTCGCAGAACAATAACAAAATAATTAATAAACTGAAATAGTAGGCCTAAATCAAATAATAATTTATTAACTTTTATAATATAAAAAAAGTATACTCTTGAAATTTTACACTTAAATTAATATGTCTCAAGTGGAACTGTATTAAATAAAAATGTTTATACAGGTTTAGTGGGAATCAAAATTTAGTTGGAAATATAATCTTATGCTACACAGAGGCGATCGCACTTAGAGGTGCGGTCGCACAGGATCCCGCTATTTGGGGGTATTGGGCTCATTCGTAAGAGAAAAGAGGAAAGAAAGAAAATGAGTGAGTGAGCGAGGAGTGAGAACGAGTGGGAGGGAGGGGGACAGTGAATTCTTTATTTTCAGTTAATCTAAATTTGTGTTATAAATTCCTTCCTCTGTATTTTTTTATATCAGTTGCTGAATTATATATTTACTCAAATATGGTAGCATACTACAACATATCTTTCAACGTGGACTGGTCCAAATTACAAAAATTTGTAATACAAAAATAAATTGAGCGGAAAAAAATGCGGGAAGTGGTTTTCGACTCTTTCGCTCAATATATCTTATGGTAAATAACATTAAATATTCAAGAAACATTATCCGATTTACATTGTTACTGTTTTCCGGGATGTTAGGCCGTAGTGTAGATTGCGAGACGTTTCGTCTGTACCGATGACGGACATCTTCAGCGTTTATCTTGCGATGTCTGTTCCCACGGCACTGGAGATGTCCGTCATTGCGTTTATCTTGCGATGTGTGTTCCCACGGCACTGGAGATGTCCGTCATTGCGTTTATCTTGCGATGTGTGTTCCCACGGCACTGGATATGTCCGTCATTGCGTTTATCTTGCGATGTGTGTTCCCATGGCACTGAAAATGTCCGTCATTGCGTTTATCTTGCGATGTGTGTTCCCGCGGCACTGGAGATGTCCGTCATTGCGTTTATCTTGCGATGTGTGTTCCCGCGGCACTGGAGATGTCCGTCATTGCGTTTATCTTGCGATGTGTGTTCCCGCGGCACTGAAGATGTCCGTCATTGTCTGGAAGTGTTTATAGAGAATCTATGCCACGGCCTAACAGTCCGTAAAACTGTACGGTGTAAAGACCGGTCGTGAAAGCTTAACTTCACCCATTACCCGAATGATGTAAGCGCACTTTAAAAAATGTAATTACAAGTCAACTTGGTGAATTTACATAAATTTGATAGGGATAACTCTTGTCCAAAAGCATGAGCACGGTGGTACATAGAATGTGAGGAAGCTGTCGTTTGGTTTTAGGGGCGTATGTGGCGTTGTAGGGACCCCGCGGCTAAATTCGCACCCGGCGCCGCGTCTGCTAAAGCTGGCTCGGCTACAAGACCAATAGAAACAGAAAACAAATATCCTGTTATTCAGGCCTTACTAATTAACATCGATCTTATTAACGAGTGAATACTGAGTTCTTAACAGAATACTGACTGAATCGCAGACAAAGAAGTGTTACTGGCCAAATTTCTTTCGTCTGTAGTTTTCTTCTTTTCGTACTGTCAGGTCAAAGACACAGACTTTATGATGTAGGCAGTCGGTGCTTTTGGGGGTTGAATCCTCTCGAAATTGTCATTCGGTCCCAAAAACCGTATTATGTAATTTTATTAAACAGTACTTATAATAACCAATAACAGTACTTCATTTTATGTACCTACAGAAATGCTGTTAGGAGATGATGGGGTGACTACAAATTTGTCTCCCACACATTTTTTTGAACCCTCCCCCCCTTAAATTCTGCATATGCGTATGGACAGGTTTCATAATTATCGGACAATAATCACGAACCGTGTAACTAGGCGCGTAGGGTGTAGGTTTTCCAACTGTAAACGAGACCCGGAATTTACAGAATCTCAAGTCTTTATGTCAAATAAAGCTGACATTTTTCACACCCGTAATAATTCGCTTTGATTCGGTTTGCCGTATTCATGATTATGTTAGGCGATTCGTGATGACATACTTGTCATCGTACATCATCAACGGTAGGTTAATATAAGTAAAGTAACAAAAAACCTAAACAGATGGTACATACAAAAATTAACTAATGCGTCATCTTAGATCACCCAATAAATCACACAAATAAGAGCAATGCGTATGGAATAGAATGTCCCAAATGCAATCAATTTTACGAGGGCAGACAGGAAAAACAGTTATTTATGAATGCCTTGAAGACAGGAAAGCCTTTCTTATTATGTACCAGAGTAATCTAACATAATACGCTATGAACGTAAAAACATCTGTTTCCTGATGTAGAAACTGTTAAATCAATAAAATCAATAGCAGACGGTAAAAAAAAAAATGAACACTAGAAAACCTTTACTATCTATCAGTCAGGTGTTTCGTGTTAGCAGTCTTCACTCCAACTTTGTCGTACCCGGTTGCCAAACTCGCGTGAACGAGGTATTTCGGTGTCACCACCATCATCAAGTGACAGAATTGGAGGAGAAATTTTAAATATACAACAATCGCAAACATAGTAGACTAATTCCTGAACAAATGCAGATAAATCCTAAATACGATACTGTATCCCAAACAATAAAACGTAATACTCACGCACGCAAGAGAAGCCAGAAAGAGCAAAGACAGAGAGTGCCTAGTGTTGACAAAGGGGGTACGACCAGATGTTATGATTTTTGTCGTAACAAAAGAAAACAGAAAAAACTAGTATGGAAGAGGTACAATTGTTTGCAATTTTGGTAATCCACTATTCCAAATGGCGAGGGGTTTTGTCCGATCTGAGGATGATGTAGGCTTACCACTCGGAAACGCTGATGGCAGCCATTTAAAGTACTAGATTGCAAAAAAAAAAAATCTTTTATGAATAATAATTTTACGTGCGTTAGTTAATTTTTACTTATGACGTAGGACAAAGTAGTTTTCGAACACGCGGCTGTATTTAAATCAAAGGCCGTTTAGAAAATTAAAGCAGTGTGTGACATGTGTTTACGATTACGGGGAAGCTGCGATATGATCAGAACGACATTCGTGTTTAAATAATCGCATTCGTGTTTGTGTTATGACAGTGGGTAAGGTTCTCACGCGCCTGGATTGATATTCAAGCCGTCAACACGAGAAATCATCCGTTAAACGCGCATTCGCTGACACGTTGCGTATTACCACCTTTTTTCTATTCAAATAGCTAGTGATGACAGATAATCTATACTCAGCGCAGTATATCGTATGCCTGTACACAAACACTTATCTGAGAATTTTGTTACGTTTAGAAAATTTTTACATAAGGAGTGCAAATTGTATTCTTTTTGCATTAAACTATATGTACCGAGTTACGTAGTTCTTTTATAATGGTTTTACTAATTTACCAGATATTTTCTGAATTGTTTGGTCATCATAATTTTCTATAAGGTGTAAACAAAAATGTTTTTTTTTCCGGTCCCACATAGACAGAACTGGTCAATCCAAAGCTTCTTCGGACATCCCCATCCCTTAGTTGTATAATTCAGTAGTTGTTTGGGGATGCGGCAGTCATCAGTTCGGTTAAGATGTTCCAACCATTTTAGTCGATATTGGGCGGTCGTATCGAGTACACTCATACCTACGACCTTGGAAAATATACACTGCCACGTGCCTGAGAAATTTCATTTCGTGTGAATACTACTGGCCTCCGATTACGTTAAAGTCCAAATTGTCAAACCAATAGAGAAGTGTGGAAAGGGCTTTCACCTTGTAGAACAAATGGTTCAAAGATAATCTTCCCGCACACATCGTTGAACTTATGTAGCTTATTCACCACGCCATTCAATCTGACCATTTACAGCGTGTTTAAGTATAGATTCTGCGCATGTTTCCAGGGCAACCCTCTGATCACCAGCCTCGTCACCATTCGACTGACCGACGGATCTGATACCGAACTCTCGCGTGAGTTAGGATTAATGTAATTATAATTATCCTCGTTAGTATACCACATACAAGTTATAAATATGTATGTGGTATGTGGCGAAGTCTCTCTCTAGTTGACGTTCGGGACACGCAGTCGCGAGCGATGGGCATGTCCGTCCTCTAGCGTAGCCTCCCTCCTGTATTACATCGTTACAGACATTTTGTAATATATCGTTATTTTGGAAACTCGTGTGGTTTTAATGGTCTGCTGGAACAACTTATGAGCATTTACGAACACGAAAAGTAGACAGTTTGTTTCTCAGTTCTCGTTACCATCCCCTTGCACTCCACAAGGCCTATGAATTTACCGCTAAGACGAGTAGCGCTATTAACCGTCCTAAGACGGTTAACCGATCGACTCTTCTTCTTCTGGTTGGAGGGCAATTTCTTTCCTTCCGTAGACACTTTGATCCAGTCTTTGGTCCAGGTGGCCGCCAGTGGATCCAGTCTTTTGATCACGACGTACCTTCTGCCTTCTTTTATCTTATCCATGTACTCCTGTCTGGGTCTTCCCCTCCCTCTCCGTCTCTCGATCAGGGTGGGAACCAGTTTCAGCAGGTGACCAACCATACTACTTCTCCTTTCCGTAGTCTTTCCAGTCAGCATTCTTCTTTCATCCACTCTCTTCAAAACCTCATCATTAGGTACCCATTCCGTCCACGAATTCTTAAGGCCACACATCCCCCAGCACCACAACTCAAAAGCTTCAAGGTAGCTCCTCTCCAGTTTCCTCAGCTTCCAAGTTTCCGAGCCATGTGTGCACAGAATCCAAATTAAACTCTTAACCGCTCGACTATTACACTGTAATTGTTGATAAAAAGTAATATTGCTATAATGTCGGAAGGCCTGTCCTTTGCTAACCTCTCTCGACCTTTACAAGATACGTAATTTCGGTAAATACAATTGAATCAAGGCAACCGCGAGACCGAAAGAATACATGAAGTTCCAATAGTAACATAACACACCTTGTTTAGAAAATAAACAGTGACTGACACATGAGGTTGCTTTAAAGTATAAATCGAAAATGAATAAAACAAACAGTTCCGTTTTTCTGCCTCTCCTTGTTAAGGCATTTTGCCTGCCGTATGTACTAGGCAAGGCTGCGAGTAACAGAACTAAATTCCTCACGTTTCGTCTTACTCGTATGTTACAGTGATCGGTAGTTGCCCTCGCAATTACAGGGATATTACTGGGACTTTTTGAAAGTTATCTGTCACTACTCCTGGCATCAAGAAGACATGATATTAAGAAGTTCAACCCATATTTTTAATATTATCGTAGTTTATTAAGTCTTTTAAGAGATTCCAACCTTATACCGAAGGTTTCAGTCTATTCGCGTATGTACAGTCTTTCACCCTGCGAAGTAACTGATCTTCACAGCCCATATGCGATCACGAGCCGTTTTCCGGCGTTCGAGTTTCACTGCCGTGCAACAACGTTAGAACAGCTGTCGTTAGGCTTTGCCGTGGTGTCTGGAATTGTTGATTCTTTAGATACTCAGACGTATTACACGGTATGTAAAAACCCTGACAGGCTTTCTAGAGCGGTGAGCCGCGCCACCCACTCAATGAATTATCCTCACTTAAAAGCATATTGTGTCTTAGAGAGGGGATAGGGGAGACAGCGCGGTAACAGTTCGCTCTCTCTCTCTCTCTCTCTCTCTCTCTCTCTCTCTCTCTCTCTCTCTCTCTCTCTATATATATATATATGTCACACACTGTCGCTTCACAACGACACTAACATACTAGTATTCTTGTCAACTATTGCAGCCGATGTTTACACTATGAAACACTGTACAAGGCTGTTGTGAACATGTGCGAAACGAATGAACATTTTCTTAACCTCACAACGAAGTGATTGTCTACTGTGCATCTCTAAGCGACCGAATGTTCAAAATCTTTTTTCAGATCTTGACTTGCGATAATATCCATAGATAATAGCCCAGCCTTGCCGCAACTAAAATTTGGAACCATTAGACGTCCACTTTCTGGACAGCAGTTTAAAATAATATTTTTCTTATTACGGAAATATAAAAATATCGGTATGGGTAACCGTACATGACTTCCATGTTCTAAGATTTATATTTAAAATCATTTACGAAATGAAATGTTTCCATAGAAACTACTTTTTTCCACTTATTGCTTCAGCCTTAACCACAGTACTGTTGTCACTAACGTATACCACCACACGTTATTGCACTCGATTTTCACTGATGACGGCAGTCGACGGCACTGCCGAAACGTCTGGTTTTGCAGAAAACATTGGACTACGGCCAAACAGCCCGGGAAGGAATTTTAACAACAAACTACTACTTTGTTGCTGATAACGTAGTACACATATAAAATATATCCCCTCCCACTTCAACTATAATTTTCATTTATAGAAAAATACCCCCACCGCGTTCAACTAGCCTCTTCATTTATAGATATTTCATCTACGTTTCTGCAGTGGATTATTAAGATCTTCTTATCAGGATACTTTATTTATCAAAATTAAGTACTTTACTCTTGTTACAACAAAAAATGTTTCCGGTAAACTGCCCTTTCCCCGTAACCGATCTTCACCAAAATCAATAGGCCTTGAGTCTTCTACAACTCAGGCACATATATAAAAAATTATTTGATTCTGTTTGAATGTACGGCAGTTATCGTTCGTCATGAAACAATTTCTCTTGGCACAACATAAAATGTTGCTGGTTAACTACCCTTTTCCCTTAACCGATCTTCACCAAAATCAACAGACTTTGAGTTCTCTAAAATTTAGGTATGTATGCAAAAACGTATTGGATTATGTTTGCATTTACGGCAGTTATCGTTCGTCATAAAAAAAATTAACCTTGTTATCACATAAAACGTTGCAGGTAAACTACCCCTTTCTCTTAACTAATAATCACCAAAATCAAAAGGTCTTGAGTCCTCTACAATTCAGGGATGCGTGCTAAACATTATTTCATTCTCTTTGAATTTACGGCAGTTATCGTTCGTCATAGAAAATATCGGTATGGAGAACCATACAGGACTTCCATGTTCTAAGATTTATATTTACAATCATATTCGAAATGAAATATTTCCATAGAAACTACGTCTTTCTACTTATTGCTTCAGCATTAACCACAGTACTGTGGTCACTAACGTGTACCACCTCACGTTTTCGCACTCGATTTTCACCGATGATGGCAGTCGATGGCACTGCCGAAAAGTCTGGTTTTGCAGAAAACATTGGACTACGGCTAAAGAGCCCGGGAAGCAATTTTAACAAAAAACGACTTCTTTGTTGCCGATAACGTAGTACACATATAAAAAATTCTCCCCTCCACCTTCAACTACAGTATAATTTTTAATAATAGAAAATTACCCCCACCCCGTTCACCTAACCTCTTCATTTATAGATATTTCATCTACGTTTCTACAGTGGATTACTATGAGCTTCTTATCAGGATACTTTATTTATAAAAATTAAGTACTTTACTCTTGTTAAATCATAAAATGTTTCCGGTAAACTACCCCTTTCTCTTAACCGATCTTCTCCAAAATCAATAGACCTTCCGTCCTCTACAATTCAGGGATGCATGCAAAAAAATATTTGATTCTGTTTGAATGTGCGGCAGTTATCGTTCGTCATGGAAACATTTCTCTTGTTACAACATAAAATGTTGCAGGTAAACTACACCTTTTGCTTAACCGATCTTCACCAAAATCCGTAGACCTTGAGCTCTCTGCAACTAAGGAAAGGGTGCAAAAAATTATTTGATTCTCTTTGAATTTTGGGCAGTTATCGTTCGTCATAAAAAAAATTACCCTTTTTAAAACATAAAACGTTGCTGATAAACTACCCCTTCCCTTAACCCATCTTCAACAAAATCAACAGACCTTGAGTTCTCTTTAGTTCAAAAAGGTATGCAAAAAGCTAGTTGATTCTGTTTGAATTTACGCCAGTTATCGTTCGTCATATAAAAAATTACCCTTGTTAAAACATAAAATGTTGCTGGTAAACTACCCCTTTCCCTTAACCGATCTTCACCAAAGCGACAGGTCTTGAGAACTCTACAATTCAGCCCTGTATGCAAACAATTATTTGATTCTCTTTGAATTTACGGCAGTTATCGTTCGTCATAGAAAAAATACCCTTGTTAAAACATAAAACGTTGCAGGTAAACTACCCCTTTCCCTTAACCGATCTTCAACAAAATCAAAAGACCTTGAGTTCTGTATAATTCAAAAAGGTCTCCAGAAGAGTAGTTGATTCTGTTTTAATGTACGACAGTTATCATTCGTCATAAAAAAATTACCCTTGATAAAACATAAAATGTTGCAGGTAAACTACCCTATATCCTTAACCGATCTTCACCAAAACCAACAGGTCTTGAGAACTCTACATTTCAGGGCTGTATGCAAAATATTATATGATTCTGTTTTAATTTGCGGCTGTTATCGTTTGCCATACAAAATACCCTTGATAAAACAAAAAACGTGGCAGGTAAACTACCCCTTTCCCTTAACCGATCTTCACCAAAAACAATAGGTCTTTAGTACTCAACCAATTAGGGCTGTATGCAAATCTTATTTGATTCTGTTTGAATTTGCGGCTCTTATCGTTTGCCGTAGAAAATACCCTTTTAAAACATAAAACGTTGCAGGTAAACTACCCCTTTCCCTTAACCGATCTTCACCAACAGCAATAGGTATTGAGAACTCTACAATACAGGGCTGTATGCAAAACATCATTTGATTCTGTTTGAATTTGCGGCTGTTATCGTTTACCATAGACAAAAATTACCCTTGATAAAAAACCGTTGCAGGTAAACTACCGCTTTCCCTTAACCGATCTTCACCAAAAACGAAAGGTCTTGAGAACTCTACAATTCAGGGCTGTATGCAAAATATTATATGATTCTGTTTGAATTTGCGGCTGTTATCGTTTGCCATACAAAATACCCTTGATCAAACAAAAAACGTGGAAGGTAAACTACCCCTTTACTTTAAACGATCTTCACCAAAAACAATAGATCTTTAGTACTCAAGAAATCAGGGCTGTATGCAAAAACCTATTTGATTCTGTTTGAATTTGCGGCTCTTATCGTTTGCCATAGAAAATACCCATTTAAAACATAACACGTTGATGGTAAACTACCCCTTTCCCTTAACCGATCTTCACCAAAAACAAAAGGTCTTGGGACCTCTACAATTCAGGGCTGTATGCAAAAAATTATTTTATTATGTTTGAATTTGGGGCTGTTATCGTTTGCCATAGAAAATACTTGTTAAAACATAAAACGTTGCAGGTAAACTACCCCTTTCCCTTAACCGATTTTCACCAAGAACAATAGGTCTTGAGGACTCTACAATTCAGGGCTGTATGCAAAACATTATTTGATTCTGTTTGAATTTGCGGCTGTTATAGTTTGCCACAGAAAAAAATTACCCTTGATTAAAAAAAATATCGGTATGGAGAACCATACATGACTTCCATATTCTAAGATTTGTATTTAAAATCATTTTCGAAATGAAATATTCCCTAAAGACGAAAAGTCTGTCTATGAATCGTTCCTCTGTAAACACGTGCAGTTACACTGCCCAGCGATCCACAGGAAGGAAATCGCTATCCACGCTGGACACTTTTTCGGCTTGCATGCGTTATGTTGGTATGGGTTCGGCACTTTCCATTTAAAAACCGTGCAAATGTAAGAAAATAAACATGAATGAGGCCAAAAATAACGCGAACTGTGTGTGTGTGTGTGTGTGTGTGTGTGTGTGTGTGTGTGTGTGTGTGTGTGTGTGTGTGTGTGTGTGTGTGTGTGTGTGTGTGTGTGTGTGTGTGTGTGTGTGTGTGTGTGTGTGTGTGTGTGTCTTCCCTGCCTTTTCATTGCGGTAGTCATAATAATAAAATGGAAACGTAAACAGTACATAACTGAGAAAAAAATACATAAATGAAAAAACTATAATTTTATTGCCTGGCAACAAAATTATTTTATTTTTAACAATTACCATTGTTTGAAAAAGTTTAAATGAATTTTCAAGTACTTTACTCTTGTTAAAACGTAAAAGGTTGCAGGTAAACTACCCCTTCCCCTTAACCGATCTTCACCAAAATCAAAATTCCTAGAGTCCTCTAGAATTCACTGACGTATGCAAAAAATTATTTGATTATGTTTGAATTTGCGGCTGTTATCGTTTGCCATAGAAAATACGCTTGATAAAAAAACGTTGCAGGTAAACTACCCCTTCCTCTCAACCGATCTTCACCAAAAACAATAGGTCTTGAGTACTCTACAAATCAGGGCTGTATGCGAAACATTATTTGATTCTGTTTGAATTTGCGGCTGTTATCGTTTGCCAAAAAAAAAAAATTTCCCTTGATAAAAAAAAACCGTTGCAGGTAAACTACCCCTTTCCCTCAACCGATCTTCACCAAAAACAATAGGTGTGAGTACTCTATAAATCAGGGCTGTATGCAAAAAATTATTTGATTCTGTTTGAATTTGCGGCTGTTATCGTTTGCCATACAAAATACCCTTGATAAAACAAAAAACGTGGCAGGTAAACTACCCCTTTCCCTTAACCGATCTTCACCAAAAACGACAGGTCTTGAGAACTCTACAATTCAGGGCTGTATGCGAAATATTATATGATTCTGTTTGAATTTACGGCTGTTATCGTTTGCCATACAAAATACCCTTGATAAAACAAAAAACGTGGCAGGTAAACTACCCCTTTCCCTTAACCGATCTTCACCAAAAACAATAGGTCTTTAGTACTCAACAAATCAGGGCTGTATGCAAAAACGTATTTGATTCTGTTTGAATTTGCGGCTCTTATCGTTTGCCATAGAAAATACCCTTTTAAAACATAAAACGTTGCAGGTAAACTACCCCTTTCCCTTAACCGATCTTCACAAACACCAATAGGTATTGAGAACTCTACAATACAGGGCTGTATGCAAAACATCATTTGATTCTGTTTGTATTTGCGGCTGTTATCTTTTACCATAGAAAAAAATTACCCTTGATAAAAACCGTTGCAGGTAAACTACCCCTTTCCCTTAACTGATCTTCACCAAAACGACAGGTCTTGAGAACTCTATATTTCAGGGCTGTATGCAAAATATTATATGATTCTGTTTTAATTTACGGCTGTTATCGTTTGCCATACAAAATACCCTTGATAAAACAAAAAACGTGGCTGGTAAACTACCCCTTTCCCTTAACCGATCTTCACCAAAAACAAGAGTTCTTTAGTATTCAACGAATCAGTGCTGTATGCAAAAACGTATTTGATTCTGTTTGAATTTGCGGCTCTTATCGTTTGCCATAGAAAATACCCTTTTAAAACATAAAACGTTGCAGGTAAACTACCCCTTTCCCTTAACCGATCTTCACAAACACCAACAGGTATTGAGAACTCTACAATACAGGGCTGTATGCAAAACATCATTTGATTCTGTTTGAATTTGCGGCTGTTATCGTTTGCCAAACAAACAAAATTACCCTTGATAAAAAAAAACCGTTGCAGGTAAACTACCCCTTTCCCTCAACCGATCTTCACCAAAAACAATAGGTCGCGAGTACTTTACAAATCAGGGCTGCTTGCAAAAAATTATTTGATTCTGTTTGAATTTGCGGCTGTTATCGTTTGCCATAGAAAAAAAATCTACAGACAGATAGACACACAGACACTTTTCGAAAAACGACTTTTTTTCCATGTTTTGAGTGTAGTACAATCAGAATCTGCAATAATCTCGAACCCCAATGTTTTGCCATCACCATACTTCCATTTCCTTAAGGAACATGGAAGTAAATAAATAAATTTTCAAGTACTTTACTCTTGTTAAAACGTAAAAGGTTGCAAGTAAACTACCCCTTCCCCTTAACCGATCTTCACCAAAATCGAAAGTCATTGAGACCTCTACAATTCAGGGACGTATGCAAAAAATTATTTGATTCTGTTTGAATTTGCGGCTGTTATCGTTTGCCATAAAAAATACGCTTGAAAAAAAAACGTTGCAGGTAAACTACCCCTTCCCCTTAACCGATCTTCACCAAAAACAACAGGTCTTGAGTACGCTACAAATCAGGGCTGTATGCAAAACATTATTTGATTCTGTTTGAATATGCGGCTGTTATCGTTTGCCATAGAAAATACCCTTGTTAAAAAAACGTTGCAGGTAAACTACCCCTTTCCCTCAACCGATCTTCACCAAAAACAATAGGTCTTGAGAACTCTACAATTTAGGGCTGTATGCAAATAATCTTTTGATTCTGTTTGAATTTGCGGTTGTTATCGTTTGCCATAGGAAATACCCTTGTTAAAACATAAAATGTTACAGGTAAACTACCCCTTTCCCTTAACCGATCTTCACCAAAAACAAAAGGTCTTGAGTACTCTACAAATCAGGGCTGTATGCAAAACATTATTTGATTCTGTTTGAATTTGCGGCTGTTATCGTTTGCCATAGAAAATACCCTTGTTAAAAAAACGTTGCAGGTAAACTACCCCTTTCCCTCAACCGAACTTCACCAAAAACAATAGGTCTTGAGAACTCTACAATTTAGGGCTGTATGCAAATAATCTTTTGATTCTGTTTGAATTTGCGGCTGTTATCGTTTGCCATAGGAAATACCCTTGTTAAAACATAAAACGTTACAGGTAAACTACCCCTTTCCCTTAACCGATCTTCACCAAAATCAACAGATCTTGAGAACTCTACAATTCAGGGCTGTATGCGAAACAATATTCGATTCTGTTTGAATTTGCGGCTGTTATCGTTTGCCAAACAAACAAAATTACCCTTGCTAAAAAAAAACCGTTGCAGGTAAACTACCCCTTTCCCTCAACCGATCTTCACCAAAAACAATAGGTCGCGAGTACTCTGCAAATCAGGGCGGCATGCAAAAAATTATTTGATTCTGTTTGAATTTGCGGCAGTTATCGTTTGCCATAGAAAAAAATCTACAGTTAGACAGACAGACACACAGACAGACAGACAGACACACACACAGACACTTTTCGGAAAACGACTTTTTTTCATGTTTTGAGTGTAGTAGAATCAGAATCTGCAATAATCTCGAACACGATTTTTTTTGCCATCACCATACTTCCATTCCTTAAGGAATATGGAAGTAAAAGGCTTCTACTTCATTAGATTAAGAATGAAAATAGAATTTTATGTACACTAATACCGGAAAGTCTTGTTTTAATTTTTCGGTCCTTTGTTTAACTTCACTGATTTCTTAGATTTGTATCTGTTCATAATTCAGTTTCTGAATGTACCTGTACAATACTAAATATTGATGAACTTTGCTAAAATATTTTAATTCGCACGGTTAGATAAATGCATGAATATTTTAAACGTAACTTTTGTCTGCGAAAATAAGTAAATCACACTACAAAAATTATTTAGAATATTTCAACTAAAATATCATCATTACCTGGTTGCAATAGGAAAACGTAAAAATCTGAGATTTGTAGGAAAACTATTAAGACGTTAATATACCAGCGTATTATTAGTTTAGAATGGATTGTGTGCAGTCTCAACGATGGCACACTTTTTTCGGAAGAAAGGTGTGAAGGGTGAGGGGGTGTGAAGAGGAGGGAGTAGAGCGTTGTTACTACTAATTCAGTAGTCAAACAATGTGAAGTATCCACGTGTCTGACGATCGACAGCCAGTGACTCCATTAATCAAACCCAACGAGGATAGTTCCGTTAATAACAATAAGAAGAGAATACAAATGACACGGTGCTAACAGTGACAAGTACCGACTGTTCACAGTCGTGTGAACACGTTGCCACAACAAACGGCTTGCCATATCTTACTGGTTCTGATAATGCAGAAATCCTACTTTTGGTACCCGAAGTCGCACTTTTGGTAGCTAGTTGTTTGAATCCAAACCTTATCAAAGAGGTTCCTACAAAATACCTAGTTTTATTATTCTTTTAACTACCAAGTTTTCATGCCTGGAACACGCTGAGTATCCGATACGGCTTTGAGAGTTACGTATTTGATATTGAATTGCTTGCATTTTGCTGTTATGTAGATAATAAATCGACCGTACACTGCAGTCCTTCCAGTATCATTGACTTTAATGATAGTAGTGTAATTAACTTCACTGCTTAAGCCTATAATCAACAGTTGTAGTCATCGTGTCGTAGGGACAATTAAGAGCGTAGTCTATCACAGCTGATCACATGTGATCATGTAGGCTTATGTTATCTGTACTTTTTTCGAAAATAATAATTAAGAAGAAACATTTTCGTTGGATCATTCATATTTACATTATCTCCATATAATTTGACCCTTTAACTTTTAGTTTTCACTGTTTTCCTTTACGCAAGACGTTGATTCCAGTAGAAATAAAGAGGATTTGAATAGGATTTCTGAAAGAAACGTTTGAGAATAACTTGTCAGAAAATTTCCCCGAAATAAATTTTCAAATACTGAAATATTAAGGAATGTGTAAAATTGTGGGCCCATAGTTAGTTTAAACTCATAGTTTAAATCTCTGATTTCATAAATAGTTTAAGCAAATGTGGAGACGATCCTGGTTTGAAGAACTAGTCGATACCGAAAGATTGGTCGCTTTACACCGTGCGTCGTTGGTCTGCCAGATTAGCTTTAGTGAGATATGTGAAGATTTAATTAAGTTACGTCTGCTTGTTGTCGTTATCTTCGGGAATAGACATGGCCTACATATCGTAAGAAGCTCTTTGTATAGTTCCTGGACATTATATTTGATAGTTCCACGTGGTATGTATGTAGTACGATTGCTCCCTGTTGCTTCCGAGTGTCTCTGTCTAGTGACTGACAAGGTGGTTATGGCCCCAATATTTACTGGGCGTAAATTTTGTAGGCCTGCATCCATCGGTTTTGCGTATCGCTTTTTTCAAGGATTTGTAACGCATAGGCTCTTTTATATTAGATAGTAGTTTTTTATATTTCAAGTTTATTAAAGCCTATAACTAAGTCATTTATTCGATAACTAACTAAGGGTTGTCGATGTTACCTTTTCTTCGGGCAGTGTCTACGGCTTTCCGCTGGTACTTGCGCAACAGGATTTCATGTTGTTTGCGTAAAGCAGAGGCGTATACAAGGAGTGAGCTGAGGGAATCACAACTCCCCGAGTGCAGACAGCTATGATTTAATTATATCATTGCTACCATATAAATACTTATTCTCGTATATTAAAGTGATGAATATAATATATTAACAGCTCCATATTATAAATACATATTTACTCTCAACTTTTGCGTAAATCTTCTTGCTATAGACTGAATAATTTCGTCTTTTAAAATGACATTTTTTACGTTAAAAAGTAATTCTTTATTTTCATGTTTATAAGCGGTGGGTTGGATAATATATGGAAGTGTTAACTCTTCTTTATTTCGGTTATAAAAATAGTCTCCAACTAATACTAAAACAAAATTACTTTGAATTTAATAGCAAAATTTATCAACAGAAAGAAGGTTTAGCAATGGGATCACCATTATCAAGCATAATAGCAGAAATATTCCTACAACACATAGACACCAAAATACAAAATATCATAAAATCATATGACCCAAATGGCATATGGATAAGATATGTAGATGATGGGCTGTATGTATCAAATAACAAAAACACAAAAGCAGAGAACATACTGAAACAAATCAATAACATACATCCCAAAATACAATTCACAGAAGAAAAAGAAAAACATAACAAAATCAACTATTTAGACATAACCATCACAAGATACAACAACCACATACAATATGCAATATATAGAAAACCAACTTCCACTAACATCATTATACCTAACCATTCTGACCACCCACCACAACATAAAATGGCTGCATTTTATTCGCTATTTAACAGAATGTACAAAATTCCCCTAAACAAACAAGAAACTGACAAAGAAAGAAATATAATATACCAAATTGGTTATGAAAATGGATACAATAAAAATACTGTGATCAAAATAGAAAATAAAATCAAATATAAAATAAAAACTGAACAATTAAGAATAAATCAAACTGAACAACACATAAATAATAACAACAAAAAATGGGCCACATTCACATACATAAATAATAAAATGACAAAACTAACAAAACTATTTAAAAACACAGATATAAAAATAGCATACAAAACTAATAAAAATAAATTACAAAATCTAAATAGCTCACACAACATAGATAATACAACAACTAACGGCATATACAAAATTGAATGCCAAGATTGCAATAAATGTTACATAGGACAAACAAAAAAAAACAGCTGAAAAAACGTTATTTTGAACACCTAAATGGATACAAAAAACCAGAAATATATAAATCCAATTTAGCCACACATGCAATAAACACAGGACATGAATTCCCAGACATAACCAATGTAACACTAATAAAACATATACCACACAAAGGCACCATAATGAACATTTGGGAAAATTTACAGATATACAAACATAAAACAGAAAACAAACTAATACCTGAACAAATACAAATCAATACAAAACATGACACAATATTCAAAGCACTCAACATAGAAAATACACAAAAAACTAACACATACACCACAATAAAACCAATTTGAAATACCAGAAGCCAACAGGAAGCCACAATAATAATAGTCAACCAACAAAACATACGTACTTCACCAGACAAAAAAACCGGAAGGCTGAGGATGGGTACAAGATAGTACCCGAAACATGTTCCAATAAAGGATAAAAATAACATCTTGAGGTAAATTTAATTATAAATATTAAATGTATTATATATATCAAGAAACGGACTGTAGCAAAAAGTGACTAAATATATATATATATATATATATAACTAATTTTGGTGATGTAAAGAATCTATGCGTTTCGGTACGAGGGGTAACAATTACCAACTCTAACTTAAACGATAAAGGATTTGTAAGGATTACAATAACACCTACTTCTTCATGTGTCATAATAGTTCTGTACAGACGATAATTTAAATGCGATACATTCTGTCACAGGGTGTTATTTAAATAGACTAGGAATTTCCTTTCCGATTTATCTTAGTGTACCTATCCGGGTCTGTCAGTTAATAAAAGCATGTACGACTTCATTAGATATTAGTTATTAGTCATTAGTTAATCTTCCGAATGTCGGTACTTATGGAACACTGGAACACGGCGGCAGAAGCGTAGCTAGAGGGGGGGCCAAGGAGCCAGCCGCCCCGGGCGGCATAGTCAGGAGGGCGGCAAAGTGAGCATAGACTTGAAAAAAATGTTTTCAGTTTATAAAACTACAAACAACTTGTTTATTTGATATGACTATTCCTTAAGAACTAGAGGAATATAAGATTTTCTTAATATAAGATTAAGAACTACAAGTTCCAAAAAGTTTATGTAGTCTTTTATTCAAGGAAAATCGAACCCTGAATGTCAGAATATTACAATTAACAAGGAATCAACTTGCGATCATAAAATGGATGTTATTAGCGACGAGGCCGTTGATAATTACAGTAAAGTTAACGACGTGAATACTTCAAACTGTGAAAGAGTCAAAGTACAATTACAAGATTCAGTTGGTTCTAATACCATGGATGATGTTGCACTGTAACGTCTTGAAGTTACAGGCGATGAAGGACAGAACATTACTAGCAACAATGTCGACCGTGTTCGAGGTATTTCTCTACAAGATATGGGAGCTTGGTCAAGCGAGAACTCTCAATCCTTCGGAGATATAATGGTGACTAGAGGAAGAAGTCAGTTCCAGAACAAAGACAGTCATTTTCCTGAAGATGAAGCTGGACGATCCTTAAACAAGTGTTGGTTTGAAAAACTTTGCAAAATGGCGAAAAGGTAAATCGCACTTGGATGTGTTTTTTTTCTCCAATTAAAAAATCTCTATTTTGCTTTTGTTGGACTTTGTGTCCACAAAAACTATCAAAAAAGCCATTTCAATAGTGAAAGTGGCTTTCCGGGGAAAGTTAAATCCCTGTATTCAGGATCATGAAAATAGTCTTGATCATTGCTCTCCGTTTTTGGAATAGAAGGAATTGGAACGTTCTTTAAACAAAGGAGGACTTATTGATGATCTACTTCAGGAACAAATGAGTAAAGCAGTTAAGACATGGAAAGAAATTCTCGAATAGGTCATTGCCATGGTACAAACTCTTGCACAACAAAATCTGGCACTGATAGGACATCGAGAGTCAATTACTAACGATCCAAATCCCGCAAACATTCTGGCTTTGTTAAAATACTTGGATAAAATCTTAACGTATAAAAATACGTTAAATTTTTTGTTAATCTTTGGATAAATAAAGCATTGACACTTCTAGAGACTCTAACGGACAAATTAAAAATTTGGAGAAATGAGCTTTGTGACAAAGTCGTTAAAAGGCAGAGCAGGTATGTAAGGAATGGAGTGTCAGTATAACAAAAAGGATAAGAAGGAAGCGCACGATGCCAGGGTAGTATGCAGACGATTCTGAATTAACCGTTCGGCAAGAAATGCGACGTTCTCTAATAGAAATTTGGACAATCTGTCAGTTGAAATTTCAAGCCGTTTCTCTAACGTAAAAGAGTTAGAAAAACGCCTTGAGTTCCTCTGTGAATTTGAGGCGTACGTAATTGATGGGGATATACATTTTAAGGAACAGCTTTCCCAATTCAATATTAAGTGCACAATGATTGCAAAACTGTATCTACATGACATAAACAGTGAAGAATTGTCCAGCGACTTGAAAGACGTCATACTTGTATTTAAAATTGAAAAAGTTAACGGAGAACAAGAAGACTTTACAACTTAGGGACTGCTACATTACATTTCTTCAATGAGATTAGGAGCCTAGAAAACACTAAAACACTAGCAACAGCTTTATACATTTTTCTTACTTTACCAATGTCTGTGTCTTCTTGTGAAAGACCGTTTAGTAAGCTTAAGTTGATTAAATCGTACCTACGATCAACAATATCTCGAGACAGGGTATCTAATCTAGCGATACTTTCAACTGAAAATGACATTGCTTCGTCCTAAGATTATAGTGAATTGCTAACCCACTTTACAGCAATTAAGACCAGGAAAGATAGATTTTAAAATGTCTCTTTTTAAATATTTATTAAGTATTAAAAATAAGTACAAAGTGTTTACTATTAGAAGGTGGAACCATTAACTTGTAATAGTAAGTGATTTATTTTATTACTATTAATGTAATTCTTTGTTTATCTTTATGTTGCTTTAAGATATTGTTTTGACGATGCGCTTTAGACCTACAAGGAATCTACATGTTTGTTACAGCATTTTTACGTTATAAATTTGTTATATTATTACATTTTTTATAGTCTACATTTGTTATTAATGAATGTATACAAACTGAATACCGGTAATATTATAATATGTAATTTCTAAATTTTGACTTAACAAATCTGGACGTGCTTTCATACAAAAATCTACACATTTGCATTTATTAAGTCTCACTGGATGGGGCTTCACTTTTGCTCTTTTGTCCCCCTTTTAATTGTGAAGGCGAGGCGGCCGACGATCTCCTTGCCCCGGGCGCCAAAAAGCCTAGCTACGCCACTGCACGGCGGTTGTCCTTATTTTAGTTTCTATGATTGAAAATGATGATACACAGACTGTACGAGTACTTGGGCAATATTGCCTCCTCCCCCCCCCTCCTTTGTTACTTATACTCTTGTTCACTACTTTTACAAGTGGTCGTGAGCGCCCAAAATGTGAATCTTGTGGTAATTGTATTCAGATATTAATTTCAGGTTTTTTCAATTTTTACTAATCTATTTGACGTGGAAACATCATCCAAGAGACTTTCACGGGCAGGAGGTAAAAATCAGCACTGATGTAAGAGGATGAAAAATAAACGAGATTTATCTGTGGACGGAATTGTAATTTTTGTTTTGTATCTAAATGTGAATTTCTTTCCTTGTTGGAACGGTGACCTACAAAAGTAGGTGGACGTTATATTTGAGTTTTCATGTACTTTTTCCTCGATGAAACCCTTCAGTTTTTGCTACGATATAATGCAAAGTACTTTGTCTCTTCCCAGAAATCCTGCAATTTATAGTTTTCTCAAAACCAAGGTACTCCTACAGCTACGAGTTGTTTGTTGAATAATCTAGAGTTATTGGAAGGAATAGAAAGTTATAAAGTCACTTGTTTCTTTCCAACATTAACGTTGAACTTTGTATAGCGTACGTAATATATTTACGAATTACTTAACATACCATTATTACTAGGCTATATTGTGCATATAATCTTGCTCACGTACAGTCGCACACAGTGTGTGTGTGTGTGTGTGTGTGTGTGTGTGTGTGTGTGTGTGTGTGTGTGTGTGTGTGTGTGTGTGTGTGTGTGTGTGTGTGTGTGTGTGTGTGTGTGTGTGTGTGTGTGTGTGTGTGTGTGTGTGTGTGTGTGTGTGTGTGTGTGTGTGTGTGTGTGTGTGTGTGTGTGTGTGTGATCAGTATACAACAGGTTAATTTTAAAAACCGTGTATAAAAACACGCTTTATCCTCATCCCCATTGGCATATTTAGGCCTACATCAAGAATATTGAAAACTGTATTGTCAGTGTGTGATGTAGGAGCTGTACTCTTCAAGACACGTAGGCTATATAATTTGTGTTCGTCGTTCGTGACTTCAGCATAAAATTGGACGGAAAAATTACCTGCGACTTTTGTTTTCCTATCTGCCATAAATAAATCATTTGTAAGGCGCCGCATCTAATTTTCATTCACTCAGGAAAACAAAATTCTTCTTCACTTCAAGGATTAGGCTTGCAGCCTGTTCCGTCTTCACAGCCACCGTTTTTTTTTTGTCTGGCTCATTCTCGTTCTCCAAGAGGCTTACACTGGATTGTCGTTTTTGGTAAAAACGAAAAACATAATTATTTACCATATTCAGTAAAGCAGTAAAAATTTTCAGGTATACGCAATTAAAAAATTAATACGTAATGTTAATTTAGATTTTTAAAATCAGTGTTATCCATTTTTAATTAGTGTAGGTGTTTAACGTTTAACCCAACGAGTAAGTTTCGTATTTTAATTAAATTCTCAGTTTTGTATTCAATAATTTTGTACTGTTACAGGAAGTATTTGTGTAGGCCTATATGTGCGCACTCACAAGGTACCTTTCCGCTTTCCGCATGGAGTTAATAGCCTACATACTAAAATTACTTTATAAAAATATTTGTGTGTGAGTGTGTGTGTGTGCGCACGTTAACTTCATTTACGTTTTTGTGCCCAGACCTTTGTATGGTTGCATCCATTTGTCCGGTTGTCCAATCCAATCGATAGTTTATTGTTCAATAATTGGTAACACTTGGTTGTTTTCAATTGAAGACTGACTCCTCCCCTCCGCTCCTTCCTTGGTACCACAATGTGGTACTAAAACTAATACTTTCCACCCACCCCAAAGAAAGAAAACGTGCTCGAACTTTTCTCTTGTACATAATAATAAATGTGATACGTAGCCGTGTTCTTAGTATTTTCATATTTATATTTCGTATATGACGTCTGCTGTATTGGGTCACCAGCTTACGACTATTTGTCCCTGTGAATCCCTAAATTGTTTTCGTACACGTCTGGGTCAGATAATGTAAAAAATATTACAAGTCCTGTTTAAGACTGAGTCACGTTGTAGTGGTGTAATAAACATATTGGTGATAATGTAATAATAAAAATATAACGAGTGCGGTATAATAAGATTAGTAATCCACTGCGTGGAACGGTCGTCGCGGTCATCAAGCGTAACATGGATAAATACAAATGCTGGAAAGATGACCACACGGAGGCTAGGCGTCCTGCAACCTGTACATTCATAAGTGTAGACACGAGGGAAACATTAATAATAATATTAACGTCCTTTAATACTCAAACCATTCGACTGTTGGGTATATTTAAAGGCAGCTCGATGTGTGATGGAAACCTATGAAGGTCCGCTAGGTACGTTGTTCTTACACCCGTGACTGGAACCTAACTCGCCGTCTGGTGCCTTTGTGTTAGCAGGTTTCCCGTAGGACTTTATTGCCGGTGATGTAAGTCGGAGATATATTGTCTATACAGGTAGGCCTATAGATTTATATGTCTGCATAAAACGATTTTTGAATATGCATTTGAGACACAGCAGTTAAAAAAAGTAGAATTACTACTAGTATTGTAGTATTGTTACTACTGTCAGTGTTAAAATTGTTCATAAGACTGTAAAGCTAAGTTAATTATTTGTGAAATAGGTTTCTCGAAATTGTAAGAAAACAAAGTTACGATGTGTGTTGTAAAACAACTACAAAATATCATTAAAACAACATTATCAACAAACAAAACTTGTGTAGATACCATACATATTATGTACCATCGTTGCATGCAGCTCGTATTCTACAGTGGACGTTTTATTGGCTGGGAGTTTGAATATTTATTGGCACGTGAAGCTGTGATTTGATGCTTATTGCTCTGGTAAATTAATCTGTGTCACTTGTCAACCTCTCACTGACGGTAACGGTGATATCAAGAAGCGACAACAAGCAAGCAAGTCCAAGTCAGATCATATTGAACACAACTTTCTACTTTCCAAGACATGAGTGCGCTATATTGACATACAATTATGTATTGGTCATAAGATTTGTTTCTGCTGCAGTGTTTATTCGTTGCATTAAAATCTCATTGTTAGTGTTAAATCTGAAAGTCGTTAACCAATCATATTCTCATAATCTTATTTTAAGAATTGTACGTGGAGAAAAATGTTTTACAATACGTGTAACTTACGTCAGAAATAATCTACTGTAACAATTTTACCAAATGACAAAAGCTACGTATTTAAGTTTATTCGTTCAAGAGAGTTGAAAATTTCGAAGATGTACCTACCGAACCAAGAAGGGACCATTGCTTTGTCAACGTCATTGCAAGGTTAATTCTTGACCCTAACGTTTGGCAGCAGCACCGCCAATGTTATTCGGTTTGCGCATGCGCACAACGGGTTCCCTTAGCGATTCTTGTCTACCAGTCGGCAAACTGCGTAGTGTTTGTGCATTCTTATAATATTTATTATTGGTTTTGTCATTGCAATCAAGGTATTGATATTGACAGTCGATTATATATGTCGCAAATCTTTTCAGTGATGTGATCAGTATAAAATTTATACAAATCAATAAAATCTAGCGATATTAAAAGAAGTTTTCATGGACGTTGCTGTCCATAGGCTTAATCCCTTTCTTTTAAAAGGTTTCTTATTACACAACACTTTTGTGGTTTTATCATCAATTTTTGCGATTTATGAGTGAGTGTTTAGTTTTGTTTTCGTGTTGTTTACTTAGAAAAGAAACATAAATACACTTTACTTTCACTTTTTTGTTTAATATTGTGTACGTAAAGCAGTACCGTAAAAATAAAAGCGGGTGTTCGATATATTTTTTTTGTTTTCAGATTAACAGTGTTTTTTTTTTATTGTATTGTTTTCGTGTTTGTTAAGTAAAGTGTACATGGTTTAGGAGGAAGTATATTACAGTTTGGTTTTACAAAATAAAAAAAATTACAAAAATAAATTCGGCAGTACGGTGTTCGTAGGATTTAATTTTGTTGTGATAATTACCTCACGGGCATCACAATGAGTGTGTTTGGTGATTACTGGTGGATTCATTCAAGAGTCTGATCGACTATGACTAATTATTATGGTAAGTTACCTCTTATGTTATTTGTAAGCGGTGTGGTTTACGCGTGTACTTCTGACTCTGCGTGCGTGCGTTCGTGTGTGTTTGCGCGGGCTTGCACGAGTATTTGCCAGTGTTGTTTGATTTCCTTTTCGGGATAAGTTTTTAAATAAATGATGTAAACGAATATTTGAACCTTTTTGTCTTTCATCATATTTCGTAAGAGCAAATGGGTTTAAATTAAATTTTTGTATGGTGGGATTTTTAGGGACGAGAAGTTTTATGGCTCAGTTTTTAACATGATAATGTTTTTAGGCTGGGGGTCTTTCCACAAAAATCGTCATCGAAAAACGTAACGCTTCCACACTTTCGATTCCCCACAGTCTAGAAATTTGATATGTAAACGCATCAAGACAGAAATAATCGCTGCTGACATTGAGGTTAGCAAACGTTTTAGTGAGAATAAATTTGGGTTTACATGCTCTGTTTGTGATCGTCTGTGGTTTGGAAATGATTTACGTAATCCACCAGACGTAATCCACATTATACGTTTCAAAAGCCTAAAAACTATCATGTTTCGATGTTTCGGTTTCGTCGAAATTCTTTGAATGCTTAGGTGCATAAATAGAGAGTGAGAGAGAGAGATTTTTATTACGTGTGCTACCAAACGTGTAGATAATTGTTGCGAACTGACCTTGATATACCACTTTCTCAAGATCACACAATGACGGCGTTAAAACCAACGTCGTGTTTGTTTCGTAGGATAAGTAATAAAGAGATTACGTGTGTTGTGTGGTGGTGTGCAGTTGCCGGGAACGTGAAATTGTTTCCGTTTTGTTTACACAGTTACAGTAACATGTGATACTTTCTGTGACTATACACTGTTTACTTAAGTCGCGTCCTTCTCTGTACCCGAGGGAAAGAACAACATTCAACTTGATTGTAAAACGCGTGTAACAGAAATATTTTTAAATCTCCGTTATTAATGTATTTAAAGTGTACTTTTTTCATTTTATAAATGGAAAAAAGTGGCACAAAATTCGAAGACACAAATGACCACGCGTACCTGTCAATAACGAAAACTTTCGACAAGCACATTAATGAGGTCAGAATGTTGAAACAGTGTATTGGCTGCGTAGGCCTGTGTTGAGGATGAAACGGTCAAATGCCTGTGGGGGTGGGGTGGGGGTTGTTGGGAGGGGTAGCTGGTGGTGAACGGGGTAAGTGAAGTAACGCATTCTCTTCCTGCGGGTGTATTCTCGAATGTAATCGGCTAGTGAGGGGGGACGGGTGAAGGGTGCGTGCGTAGTTCCTTAAATAATTGTCAGCACTGGCCTAATTAATATAGCCTACCTCTAATGTTAAATTATACAATATGTTTACTATCACTCTCTCTCTCCATGTCACCGCCACCATAAAAAAAAAGTATTTTCACGTAGTATTCTTCACCTGGCCACAGTTTAGGTTATGGTTGTGTATTAGTTGATAGATTATTCTATCTTCACTTTTCTTCTCTTGTTTGGGGCTACCGAAGCTTCTTCTCATACCTTAACTTCAATATTTTCTCGCCTTAGCAACCTCATGTGTATCCTCCTTTCCTTTTACACTTTTGTTAGGCTTCGCGGAGTACATAAACCGACAAAGGTTTATAAAATTTCAACATTGTGTACAATGTTCCTTAAATAGGTACTCGCTGTAAAATATAGCTACATCTAAGTTATTGAATGATCATAATTGTTGTAGACGTTATTTTAGTATGATGTAAAAGTATGTCAAGCAATTAAGTGGGGCACTGAGAGCCTGGAACAGTCTTTTGATTTAACAACCTCTACGTTTACGTTTCGTTTTCACAAAATCATTTTTCTGGTGTTTCAGTTGTATAAATGTTGTTTGATGTTGACGAGTCGCGTGTCAATATTTCTGCCTCCGTCTCGGAAATGTGTACCACACAGGAAAACAACTTGTTGACGTCAGTGCGTAGCCTACTCTGTAAATCGAATGTTGAACGAGTCGCGTGTATCAGGACTCTAGGCAAGATGTCATTTCAAACGTTCTTATGTTTCGCGATATGTTACACTTAAAAAAATAAACAAAAATGGTTACCAGCGTTGAGACACTTAGACATTACCCGGTACTAGTACGCCCAGAATATTCTTTAGGCATTTTACTTACTCCTCCCTCATACAACGCTGTTTATTCTGCATTTCTTGTACGGGTCGTTTTCGCCCCGTAGTTTATGCGTGTCGTTTAGGCCTACATTGCGAAGAAAGTGCCTGTTTTTTAGAGTTTTATTTTTCCACGTCCCGACCGAAATTACCGAATGGTATTTATATTCTTATGCTTGTCTGTAAAGAAATATCGCATATTAGAAAATTCGCTTCCAATCTGACTTGTTTGAAATCGCGCGCGCTTGTATGAGTATGTGCCCGCGTTTGTGATATTTAAGTGTTGATATTTGTTGAGTAGAGTTTTTTTTAACTGTAAGATGGCAGTAATGTAAGCGATCGAAGCATTCTAAAATAAGTAATAAAAAAAATTATTCTTGATTAAAAACAAAATATTTAATATTAATATTGTGTGTGTGTGTGTGTGTGTACACCTACACACTGTATAGTTTTGTATTATATTATGTTGATCTATGTACAACCATGTTTTGCTACCGTTATACATTTTTTTACTGTTTCGTTTTTATATATTATTTTTTTAAATTTGTATTTCAAATCTTTTGATTAAGATTTTAAAGGTTTTCTTTACGTATATGTGAATGATATTTTTGTCTATATAAATTTATATTTATTACGTATTAAACTTAGTCTGTGGTTTTTTGTTGAATCTCGTGTGCGAGCTAGCTAGAAGTAGGTTATACCTGCAGTTGTAGTTGATAATTATAAGGTGAATTGGCAACTGTTATTGTATGGTTTTTGTTTTTTGAATTCTGTGCAGATTCCAGGAAATCGTTCTTCTACAACCTGTGTGGCATTTAACAGCTAACTTTTACCGTCTAATAATCTCTGTTGAATTTTTCCCTCGCCGTTTGTTTCGTTCAGTATTTACACTACGCAGCTTTGAAATGCAAAAATAAACAGTTTCGACTGCTTGTTGATTACTGCGCATTTTGATTCAGTTGTCTGCACATATTCTCTCCTCAGTTGGTATTAACTTTAAGGGTTCGACATAGTCAACGAAACTATGTAAGAATTCCAGTCGTGATCTATAATGCGCCCGTCTTGGATTTTGCGTTTCCATTAGAATGTTTCTGATCGCGTAATTTTAAAGAAGCCTGCATTATCTCTTGTTCGTATAAGTTAACAGTAAAAGCGAAAGAAAAAACATATTCATTGGAAAATTATTTTCAACGTTAAGTAAATCTGAAGGGAAGGCCCACAAGTTTTGGCCCTGCAACATTTCTTACAACGTTAGGATAATTAATCCGTAGTTTACAATCTGGATTCCATCAGGGTAGCAGGTGGATGTATTTTGTTGTCCTGTATACGATAGGTAATGCCATCCCTTTCGGTGCACCTGGTTTAGGATACTCAAAACATAAATGTTTAAATCTGAGTTCCGTTAGCAATCGAAATACATACATTCTATGATCGAAATCGTGTGATGTTCATTAACCGTGAATATCGAGTGTCGCCTCTTTACAGTTCTGGTGCGTAGGTCTCTGACCATCTTTTTCTTTACTTTCGGCAGCGGGGTGTAGGCTATCCTTTAGAGAATCTGTTGTTTTATTAGGATGGTTTGCGTTTTTGATGGGTCCAAAGTCGTTTTTTGTTTCATTACTTCTCTTGCTTGTGGAATATATGTGAGGTGTTTGATTTGAAACAAACCGTGGAACTTTAGCTACTTTTCTCAGCGCTTTGGACTGGAAACGGTCTTTTATGTCGATTGTTGAGGTGCTTCCCTCCACATTCCTTCCACATTTCACAACCGTGTAGCTAGATCGAACGAATTGTAGACCTATCTTGACTTCAGTGTAAGCGACGACCTTCTCCCAATTAGCCGTTTTTTTTTTTTTTTAAGCTCCTTCCGTTTCTTGTACCGTGAACCCTCTCCACGAGGGCACGTCGTACTTGACGTCGGCTGCGTGAAGGAACGGCGGGTCGTTTGTGCTGGTCATCTTGAAGGACAAGATGACCGCCTAGCCGTAAATGTGCAGATTTATTTTCACTAAATTTTATCCTTCATTAGATTAAGTTTTGAAGTTCCTATGATCTGATTGAATCTGTTAGGCAGTCCTCAGCGAGTGATAAAGTCCCTGTGTCTTCAGGAATGCTACCTGTAGGCCTATTACGTTGTTGCGTAGTTGGTATGTCGTTATTATGTGATAAGTATAATAATGATTCCTGCACGCTATCTTGAAGAACTTCTTTTTTGTTTAATATTGTTGGTTCTCATCTACTATTTGAGTAGTAATCGTATAGAAGATACTGTAGAAGAAGATGCTATTGGTAGGAGAATTTTTTTTTTAGTAATCCTCTGTGCCAGACTTCATAGAATGTTTGACCCACGTACAAAAATGTGGCCGAACAGTACATTTTCTTCTTAAGTGCTGTTTGAATGGTATCAGCCACTCGATGGCACTGTTGAAGCATAGAATATTGATGACAGGCTGAATTCATGTACTGATCTGGGGTTCTTGCCCCTCGTTTTTTGTTTATTCGTTTCAGTATTAATTTTCCCAGCAACGTGGAAAATAATGGAAGAAAGCTGATAGAGTGACAGGATTTGATTCCGTTTCTAGGTTTACCGGGTTTGAGGACGAGGACGATTGGAGCAATCTTAGTAGTCAATACATAAGATGTAGTATCCCGTTGAACTATTGTATTGTAGTGTCCCGTTGCCTATTGGCCTAATCGTAGAAATTGTGTTTATTTTTAAACAGACATTAAGTACCGGTACCATTGCATTTATTAAATCGTATATGGATGACTTTGTGTTGTTGAGCATGTTTATTTCATCTTGAATTTCGTTTATAGTGAAGCTTTTAATAGGTAATGAATCGGAAGTGAAGCCTTCAAATAGTTTTCTGCGCCTTCATCAGTTTCATCAGCATTTGTCTCTAGTTTTCAGCCTCTTCATTAGTTTTATCCGCATTTGTCCCTAGTGGTTGGACGAATGCTTCGGTCTTTCGTTTATCAATTTTTGTACAGGAGCCTACTCTATACTCAAAGGGGTGGGTCGTAAGCTTTAGATCGCTTTGACTCCTTTCGTGGTTCTTGATGCTGTAGTAATTTACGGAGAGCGAGGTGAGATAAGTCTGAAAGAGTTTTGCGGATTTCCTTCGGCTAATCGCATAATTTACTGGTATTTGGTTGAATTATCCGGTCTCCTGTGTTACGACTTCTCTGCCACTTTGCATAGTATTTATCGTTTTTTTACTCAGTTAAATAATTTCGTAAGGAAGTTTGGCGTCTTGATGTGTAGATGTTATTATTATGGATTGGCTTTCCAACCAGTTTCTTGTGAACGTGGTTGGTAGCGGCTTCCAGGTCGTCAGTAGTTCGGTCAGTTTTGTTAATATTTTCGTGATGTTCTAGGTATACTTCCGAGTGTGTTTGTGTTGTGTTGTTATTATGTGTACGGTACTTAGTTTGCTTTTAGGGCCCTATAAATTGTCGTAGCGCTTAAGTTATCATTGGCGTTGATCGAATAGTAAGCCGTAGCTTAAAAGATGAGACGACCAATGTCTCTTCGGTGTTGGTGTCTTTGGCAGAGTCGTAATTTCTGGAACAAGTATGTTTTCATCATAAGAGTTTTAATATGAACTTATATACAAGAATTTATTTTAAATAATGTCAGATTCAAGATTGGGCAAACAAGTCTGGAAATATAAACCTACAGGACACAGGTACGTGGGTAGACCCAGGAAGAGATGGCTGCAGAATCACTGAAGGCGGAACAGGCAGTACCTTGATGTGAATATGACGACGACGATGATGATGATGTTAATTTCTAATTAACACAAATACGATTTAGCAGAACGTTCCCGAAGTCGGAGTTTCTCGTTCAGTTTCGTTTTCCCCCGCTGATCTTAGCCAAACGTTATAAATTGGTATGACTCTCTCCTTGCGGTAGCGCGTTAATTTGCGCGGCCGTCCCGCTGTGCAAACGCTGAGTGTTCGTTCACGCGTGCTTTGCGTGACAGGGTACAGTAAACTAGTTGTACCTTGCACGATCTCAGTGGCGGAAAGTGCGCAGCGCCAGAATCCGGATGAAACTGTTGGTTACTCTGATTTACATCGTTAGCAGCAACGGACGCTGTTCTGGTGATATGTCGCGTTACATATTCCGTCTGACAGCCAGTTTTGTCGTAGTACACGCACATATTTCAGTCGACTTACACTCTATAGTTGTAATATATTGAGCAGTGTTTATTGTCTATATAGACACAAATATATTTAATGCCTTATTTATAGGTAATTATTCAGTTTGTAGACTGTATCTGGTGTTCGGAATAAACTCAAAAGGGCGGATTTTAAGTAGTAAAGCACAGTATTGACTGTGTATATGTGTATCACTCTTTTTACAGTGTTACTTGTTTTATAATTAGACCTAAAATTTCAAACTTATGCTAAAAATTCGGAATCTTGTAAGCTGTTGCCAAAATTTAGATAAGCCGTAATATACTTGTAGTACTGATCAGAGTCGTTAAATTGTTGCGAAGGAATTAGTACCAGTCATATGCTAGGAATCTGTGTTCAGGATTTGTTTCGTGTGGTGAAAACAGTGGTGTAAGTGTTATAAATTGTTTATGCTACCTGACTGGGAGCGTAATGCGTATTCGAATGCTACAAAAAAGTGTACGAGTGGTAACAATCAGATCACGCGCACAAAGGCTTAAACACGTGAACGAGTAATATCTAAATACATCTGTAATCTACGCGTAAGGTAATGTAAGTGGTTTGCACAGCACTAACATGTGTGGGAAAGGGAAGGAAAGCTGTCAAGTGTGAATCCCAGACATTCCCCAACATGGTCGTGACGTGAGACAATATTAAAGACAGTCGTTTATCAAAGTTATAGACGGCTCTTATGAGTCAGTATCAGAGTGTCCTTTAAGTCGTTTTCTGACCTACCACTATGTAACCGATGACCCCTCCCGAGAGGACTGTAGACATCCATCTAGCATAGTGGTACCAAATAGTTAGCTGCGATGTACACAGATAGGTCTCCCGGCTGCGGTGCTTCGCCTCGTGGCAGATACGTCTGGGGGAAAACAGCGAGGTTTCTACCCACTCCACAGTAAAAGGCTATCAGGGTTGGTAGTGTATGCGCCACACTATCTGCCGAGCACTTTAGTTCGTTACGTTGCCCAAAATACTACTCAGTCAGGAGGTCTGTGACAACTGGCATTACCGCCCATCGGTATCAGTGAGTGGTAAAAACAGTTGGACCCACTGCCACTTCGGGACATAGAAACATATAAACAGCGTTGTAATTTATAAAGAGAACAAAAATTTTGTTGGGAATGAAATTCGAAAAGGATTTTCGAACGTTATTCAATGGAAAGTCTGCGTTTCGTATTGAATATCATGAACTGTTTCGATGGCGGGGAATAGTAGCTTTGTCTCATACACTGACGTTCGCGCGCACGTTCTTATAATATTTTTTTATAAAGGCAGTACATATGAACTGATAACATTTTACATCAAGACGTATATGTTCGTCACTGCATCTGTTTTACGACAAATTGGAAAACATGAAAAGTTCCATAGAGCGCTTCGTTCGTGAAATCATCACCATCTCACGTCACGGCATAGGCAAGGCGTTGCCTGTCCCGTCCCTTCAAAGATCCTCCAGCCACCTCTTCCTGGGTGTATCCACACACCTGTGTCCTATAGGTTTCTATTTCCAGACTTGTTTGGCCAGTCTTGATTTTCTGGCAGTTTTCTTTGAAGGTTCTGAGCAAATTGATTTCCCCGTATAGGGTCCAGCCTATAGATGTGGAGGGGCTGCCTCCGTACGGCCCATGACTTCCAGTAATTTTTATTGAGGGCTGTCTTCCCCTAGCCTTTGACGCCCCAACACTCAACTCCAAGGCAGCAACAAAATACAATCGTGTAACAATAGGATGCAGTATTACGGCCGACTAAATCCAACTAGATTCGCGCCTGTAATTTTCCAAAGATAAACCCGTCGAGGATCATTTCCAGCCCTACCTTGGTACAGGTGGCTACTGCTACCTTCCACCAGGAATATTATCGACCTTCCGGTCTAGATCCGTACTGTTCTGCTATCAACAGGGTTACCTCTTGTAGGATGTGGCACTTCATCACACAGTACGGTCTTGGCTGGAGAGAAGCTAAGGGCTCCTTTGGGAACTAACATACGTCATCCAACCCTGGGAACCTGTGAGGACTAGTGCCTGGTGAAGCCGGTACAAAGGTACTACCTCTCCAAATTCCCTCGACCCCATTCGTAGAATACAATGTTTTCATATACTGTAATTGTCTGTAGACACTACTACCATTATCAATACATCTGACATTCCACTGCGTATCAATCTGTTTTACGTTGGCAGGTAATGGCATTTTAATTCACTGATTTTAAACATGGATTATGCTATTAAAGATCTGACGAGAGTTTTAGAATTTAAATTTAATCAATTTTATTGAAGATCAGCTTTCCCAGGGTGTTGTGATTCCTCGACAGATAATGTTTGGAAACGGAAATATCACTTTTTAAGTTTGTGAAACCTGATTGAAGTAAAAGAAACAAAAAACAATCGGGTAGAGCGTTAAGAAAGTAGTGATATTAAGATTTAATTGTTATATCTTGTATGAAATGCAGGAACAAAACAGTAATAACCTAATAATCCATTTGTTAAAATATGTTGAAAAAACATTGTGTAGTCAAATTAGTAGTACCATATGATTATTGGATATTGCTTGAATCTCACATAACGTTCGATTGAAAATATTTTGTTGCAGATTTCCTTATCTTAAAAATGTTAGATACTCAGCTTACTTAGCGAAAGCTGAGTAGAACACCTTTTCCTGACTTGAGAAAGTGGTGTTTAGGTCACAAATTCCGATTCTACAATAATTGATTAGAATTTTAACGCAGTCCGTATGTCATTTCGGTAGTGTTATGTTTCATTATGTCGTTGAATGTGTGTCTCACGGGGAGTTACAAGGGGTTACTGTGCAGAGGCACCACGATTAAGGGGTCGCTAAAGTAGTCGTGACAGGACGCAGTGCTAGATTTCGCCGTAGACCGCTCTTAAGAGTGGCGCTGTCTTTATACCTTGCTTGTATTTATTTACCATATATGTGATATAAAATTATTACATTGAATTACGTTGTGTTAAACGATTATATGGTCAATTAGAAGACGTTAACTTTGTTACATATTACAATTGTTGTACGTACGTTTCACTGTTTTCCCTTGTCAGTTTTAGCTACCCTTCTTCCTTTTTTTTTACTTTTTAACCGTACGTCTATTTGTGTGTGTGTTATTCTCCTGTTCTCTCCTCCACCGTCATCAATATTGGTTAAATTATGAAATTCCTGCGACTTAATTCTTACGTAAACGTTTTGCGAGAATGTCGATGTAGGCTAGCTCTACGTTTTCATACGTAATATTTTTTTTTAGAATCTACGAATAAGCTCCTCCTTGAGCGACGTTCTATGTCATTTGCAGTAGGTTTTTGAGATTTTTTTTGTATAATCTATCATTTCCCTCGTCAGGCTGGGCATATAAAAAACTGTTAACAACAGTCCCAATTAGTGTAGTGTAGGCCTACATCAGATATTGTAGAATCCCAACCCGACGCGCTCGTCTTCGTGTGCTCGTTCAAATGAATAGGTTAAATAACTGACCTCTTGTAAGGCTGTCGCTCCCCTTAATGTTCAGCGTAATGTGAGTACAACCGGTCATTATTTTTGGTTTGATATAACGATGCGTTCAGTTTTGTAGACTCGATTGACGTTCAAGGTTTTTTCCAACTTGCATAGTCTGCTGTGTTTTGAAATTGTAAAATCATGAATGAAAACTTTTTGGATGAAGCGACAAAGTAGGCTCTATTTTACGGATCGGTAGTCGTAGGAATTAATATAAGACAGATCCGTTGGCAAAGCTGAGATCCTACATCTCCGTGAGGCGTTCAACATGTAGATGAAGAAAGCAAGTGTAGAAACGTTGGGGATTACGCAGGTGAATGAAAAGGAAAATACGATAGTAACATGGGAAGTGTAGTTCAGGCGTTTGCAGTCAGAACATTATTAACGGTATTACAAATTGTCTTCATTCTGAAGAGCAGTAACTTTCAAGCAGTTGCTAACGTGTGTGGCTGGAAAACGTGTCAGCAGTCAAGGGACGTCGGCAAGAGCTAGCGATAAGATAAGATAATATCTTCTTTAAGAAATTCATGCTTAGTTAACACCAAGTTTTCTTCCGATAATTAAGTTCCAAAAATTAAGTTAATGTAACGTATTAAATCACCGTAAATAAGTAACTGTTTCCCAATTAGGCCATAGTGGTTTTGCTGCCGTCGGAACTTTATGGATAAATGTAACGCTTCCTGAAGGTTACGAGGATCGGTTTCTAGAACGTGAAAATTGCATAGAGGCCTCTATAAATAAAGGCTGATAAGCGTCACAGTTTCAAGGGAATAAGCTCAGTGAAGAATAGTGTGAATAAATTTACACTGAACGGCGTATACAGACCAAAGAACACAATCATTATGATTTTTTTTTCAGAAAAGCAGAACAAGATAGTGAAAAGTATGAAGTAGTTGTTAGACTCCGCATATGCTTTGCTGTTTGTCTGCTGTTAGGTATAAAAGGTCGGACGTATTTTCTTTAAACCGAAGGTATGTGTCCTCTTATTATGAAATTTTATATTTTGTAAGTTTTAATAAGGGAGGCCTGAAATACATAAGGACTGTGTTCGTAAAAGGAAATTCATGACAGTCATTACGCTCGCGTAATACTCGTACATACATACGTATGTCGCATAGTATTCGCGCTTATTACAAAACAAATGCGAGACAACGCTTCAAACATTCGCTAAGTACTAAAATGAGCAGTAAAATTTATAAACAAAGGTTAAGTGAAACACTTACTGCTTGTTTCATGTGTTTACGTAAAATTCCATCAACAACATGTTTGTGGAAAGTAAACAGTGTTCAACGGATAAAGGAAAATGAAAACTTTTTGATAAAATTACTGAAATTATCCCGTTTTATCCGTAATCCCACAACCTTGTTGTCAATATTAAAAGTTTTGTTTGATAACTCACAGGCGATGCCTACTTTTCTTGATTACAAACTTTTAATTAAAAAAGAAAAGTGCAACGTCACTTTAAAATATGTTATTTCTGTTCATAAATTAAGCGTAAAATATACATTTTATATTAACCAAGAGCAGAATTCCTGAGATAATTTCAGATGGTCGTCTTCGGGCCTCGATTTCAGCAAAGGCAGCTAGTAGATTCTGTCTTTACACGCCATGCGTTCTGAGGGTTACGAAAATCGAAAGTTCTGTTTTCAGCCCCATTCGGACCACATGTCTAATTATAAATTTCTTCCCTTGCGATTTTTCAGCGATATAATCCTTCCAGATCTTTGTAAGCTGGTACGGGTTCTGCTTCTCATTACTGTACAGGTTATCTTTCGTAAATTTTTCATTCGTGCATTCTCACGGATTGACCGAATTGTTTTACTTTTCAGTGTTCAGTTACGTTTAACTAAGTGATTTTTACAACTCACGTTACCTCCTGTTTTATAACGAGTTAACTAGTTGTTTATTTATGTATATGAGCACGTTTGTGTGTGTGTGTGTGTGTGTGTGTGTGTGTGTGCGCGCGCGCGCGCGTTTGGGCGGTATAAACGTTTCGTTTATTCTAAATAGCAGTGTACTGTTGAAAACAAAACTTCAGTGATGAAAATATTCATAATATATAGGCTACTTTTTTGCGTATCGAGCTGGCTGCATTCAGAGAGAAGCTTACAGTAAGTGCTACTGTAGTTTTGTTCAATTGTGAGACCTCGACGTGGTACATAATATCTGCTCTCACTCTGTATAATACTCTTCGGATTTTTCCGCCACCATTTCATCATTTTGCATATTCACGGATGTTTGTTTTTGTTTTGGCATTAAGGAAAAGCCACATTTTAATCTACTTGCTTTTCTTTTTTAATTTTTTCAGGTAAGGCACCTGTTGTGTTCGTGAGACATTAGGCTCGTGAAGCATGTAATCCTGCCAGTTTTTGTTTCTTTGGAAAATGTGGGTAACAATATCGGCCTGCCAAGGAGGGGTCTCCCGACTTACACCACATTCCCGATGATTTGAAATATAGGCTACCGAAAGATTGGCCGTATCTTGTTTCATAGTGTACTTCTAACATTCATCCGTTTGGATCATCGTTTGTTAATTAATCAGATACGTGGTTATACTTTTATTGAATGCTATTTTAATACAGGTTGGCTCGTATAAGCAAACTAGAAATGTCTGAGTGTAACCGTCAAATCCAAGTTTTAGTACCAGAAACAGTAAAAAGAAAATATACATCATGCTATGAAGCTGGGTACTGAACACTTACTTCCCTTGTCCCTCCGTAAATGAGGCCCTCATTGTTCCTTGAAATCTTACGGCCAGTTACTCCGACTCTAGCAACCTGATCTTTTCTGGACTACCACAGTCTTGTTTCATAGTCTGTACAGAAGTGTATTTATTACTTTTCCCCATCCATAACAGTTCTCTCTTCCGCGTAAAAAAGCGGCAACGGACGCACTGAGTGATTCCAGAAACTCGATTACGTCCTGGTGTCTTCTTCGATTTCCCTCATCGCCGTACAGTCGAAGCAAACGTATTCTGCTGTGTTCTAGAACCACGTTTATCGTATGTTCTCTTACCTGATTCATTCTTGGTACAGGTGGCTACTGCTACCTTTCACCAGGAATATTTATCGACCTTCCGGTCTAGATCCGTACTGTTCTGCTATCAACAGGGTTACCTCTTGTAGGATGTGGCACTTCATCACGCAGTACGGTCTTGGCTGAAGAGAAGCTAAGGGCTCCTTTGGGAACTAACATACTTCATCCAACCCTGGGAACCTGTGAGGACTAGTGCCTGGTGAAGCCGGTACAAAGGTACTACCTCTCCAAATTCCCTAGACCCCATTCGTAGAATCCAGTGTTTTCATATAATTGTTTGTAGACACTACTACCATTGTCAGTACATCTGACATTCCACTGCGTATCAATCTGTTTTACGTTGGCAGGTAATGGCATTTTAATTCACTGATCTTAAACACGGATTATACTATTAAAGATCTGACGAGAGTTTTAAAATTTAAATTTAATCAATTTTATTGAAGATCAGCTTTCCCAGGGTGTTGTGATTCCTCGACAGATAATGTTTGGAAACAGAAATATAACATTTTAAGTTTGTGAAACCTGATTGAAGTAAAAGAAACAAAAAACAATCGGGTAGAGCGTTAAGAAAGTAGTGATATTAAGATTTAATTGTGATATCTTGTATGAAATGCAGGAACAAAACAGTAATAACCTAATAATCCATTTGTTAAAATATGTTGAAAAAACATTGTGTAGTCAAATTAGTAGTACCATATGATTATTGGATATTGCTTGAATCTCACATAACGTTCGATTGAAAATATTTTGTTGCAGATTTCCTTATCTTAAAAATGTTAGATACTCAGCTTACTTAGCGAAAGCTGAGTAGAACGCCTTTTCCTGACTTGAGAAAGTGGTGTTTAGGTCACAAATTCCGATTCTACAATAATTGATTAGAATTTTAACGCAGTCCGTATGTCATTTCGGTAGTGTTATGTTTCATTATGTCGTTGAATGTGTGTCTCACGGGGAGTTACAAGGGGTTACTGTGCAGAGGCACCACGATTAAGGGGTCGCTAAAGTAGTCGTGACAGGACGCAGTGCTAGATTTCGCCGTAGACCGCTCTTAAGAGTGGCGCTGTCTTTATACCTTGCTTGTATTTATTTACCATATATGTGATATAAAATTATTACATTGAATTACGTTGTGTTAAACGATTATATGGTCAATTAGAAGACGTTAACTTTGTTACATATTACAATTGTTGTACGTACGTTTCACTGTTTTCCCTTATCAGTTTTAGCTACCCTTTCTTCCTTTTTTTTTTACTTTTTAACCGTACGTCTATTTGTGTGTGTGTTATTCTCCTGTTCTCTCCTCCACCGTCATCAATATTGGTTAAATTATGAAATTCCTGCGACTTAATTCTTACGTAAACGTTTTGCGAGAATGTCGGTGTAGGCTAGCCCTACGTTTTCACACGTAATATTTTTTTTTTAGAATCTATACGAATAAGCTCCTCCTTGAGCGACGTTCTATGTCATTTGCAGTAGGTTTTTGAGATTTTTTTTGTATAAACTATCATTTCCCTCGTCAGGCTGGGCATATAAAAAATTGTTAACAACAGTTCCAATTAGTGTAGTGTAAGCCTACATCAGATATTGTAGAATCCCAACCCGACGCGTTCGTTTCGTGTGCTCGTTCAAATGAATAGGTTAAATAACTGACCTCTCGTAAGGCTGTCGCTCCCCTTAATGTTCAGCGTAATGTGAGTACAACCGGTCATTATATTTTGGTTTGATATAACGATGCGTTCAGTTTTGTAGACTCGATTGACGTTCAAGGTTTTTTCCAACTTGCATAGTCTGCTGTGTTTTGAAATTGTAAAATCATGAAAGAAATCTTTTTGGACGAACCGACAAAGTAGGCTCTCTATTTTACGTATCGGTAGTCGTGGGAATTATTATAAGACAGATCCGTTGGCAAAGCTGAGATCCTACATCTCCGTGAGGCGTTCAACATGTAGATGAAGAAAGCAAGTGTAGAAACGTTGGGCATTACGCAGTTGAATGAAAAGGAAAATACGATAGTAACATGGGAAGTGTAGTTCAGGCGTTTACAGTCAGAACATTATTAACGGTATTACAAATGGTCTTCATTCTGAAGAGCAGTAACTTTCAAACAGTTGCTAACGTGTGTGGCTGGAAAACGTGTCAGCAGTCAAGGGACGTCGGCAAGAGCTAGCGATAAGATAAGATAATATCTTCTTTAAGAAATTCATGCTTAGTTAACACCAAGTTTTCTTCCGATAATTAAGTTCCAAAAATTAAGTTAATGTAACGTATTAAATCACCGTAAATAAGTAACTGTTTCCCAATTAGGCCATAGTGGTTTTGCTGCCGTCGGAACTTTATGGATAAATGTAACGCTTCCTGAAGGTTACGAGGATCGGTTTCTAGAACGTGAAAATTGCATAGAGGCCTCTATAAATAAAGGTTGATAAGCGTCACAGTTTCAAGGGAATAAGCTCAGTGAAGAATAGTGTGAATAAATTTACACTGAACGGCGTATACAGACCAAAGAACACAATCATTATGATTTTTTTTTTCAGAAAAGCAGAACAAGATAGTGAAAAGTATGAAGTAGTTGTTAGACTCCGCATATGCTTTGCTGTTTGTCTGCTGTTAGGTATAAAAGGTCGGACGTATTTTCTTTAAACCGAAGGTATGTGTCCTCTTATTATGAAATTTTATATTTTGTAAGTTTTAATAAGGGAGGCCTGAAATACATAAGGACTGTGTTCGTAAAAGGAAATTCATGACAGTCATTACGCTCGCGTAATACTCGTACATACATACGTATGTCGCATAGTATTCGCGCTTATTACAAAACAAATGCGAGACAACGCTTCAAACATTCGCTAAGTACTAAAATGAGCAGTAAAATTTATAAACAAAGGTTAAGTGAAACACTTACTGCTTGTTTCATGTGTTTACGTAAAATTCCATCAACAACATGTTTGTGGAAAGTAAACAGTGTTCAACGGATAAAGGAAAATGAAAACTTTTTGATAAAATTACTGAAATTATCCCGTTTTATCCGTAATCCCACAACCTTGTTGTCAATATTAAAAGTTTTGTTTGATAACTCACAGGCGATGCCTACTTTTCTTGATTACAAACTTTTAATTAAAAAACGAAAAGTGCAACGTCACTTTAAAATATGTTATTTCTGTTCATAAATTAAGCGTAAAATATACATTTTATATTAACCAAGAGCAGAATTCCTGAGATAATTTCAGATGGTCGTCTTCGGGCCTCGATTTCAGCAAAGGCAGCTAGTAGATTCTGTCTTTACACGCCATGCGTTCTGAGGGTTACGAAAATCGAAAGTTCTGTTTTCAGCCCCATTCGGACCACATGTCTAATTATAAATTTCTTCCCTTGCGATTTTTCAGCGATATAATCCTTCCAGATCTTTGTAAGCTGGTACGGGTTCTGCTTCTCATTACTGTACAGGTTATCTTTCGTAAATTTTTCATTCGTGCATTCTCACGGATTGACCGAATTGTTTTACTTTTCAGTGTTCAGTTACGTTTAACTAAGTGATTTTTACAACTCACGTTACCTCTTGTTTTATAACGAGTTAACTAGTTGTTTATTTATGTATATGAGCACGTTTGTGTGTGTGTGTGTGCGCGCGCGCGCGCGTTTGGGCGGTATAAACGTTTCGTTTATTCTAAATAGCAGTGTACTGTTGAAGACAAAACTTCAGTGATGAATATATTCATAATATATAGGCTACTTTTTTGCGTATCGAGCTGGCTGCATTCAGAGAGAAGCTTACAGTAAGTGCTACTGTAGTTTTGTTCAATTGTGAGATCTCGACGTGGTACATAATATCTGCTCTCACTCTGTATAATACTCTTCGGATTTTTCCGCCACCATTTCATCATTTTGCATATTCACGGATGTTTGTTTTTGTTTTGGCATTAAGGAAAAGCCACATTTTAATCTACTTGCTTTTCTTTTTTAATTTTTTCAGGTAAGGCACCTGTTGTGTTCGTGAGACATTAGGCTCGTGAAGCATGTAATCCTGCCAGTTTTTGTTTCTTTGGAATATGTGGGTAACAATATCGGCCTGCCAAGGAGGGGTCTCCCGACTTACACCACATTCCCGATGATTTGAAATATAGGCTACCGAAAGATTGGCCGTATCTTGTTTCATAGTGTACTTCTAACATTCATCCGTTTGGATCATCGTTAGTTAATTAATCAGATACGTGGTTATACTTTTATTGAATGCTATTTTAATACAGGTTGGCTCGTATAAGCAAACTAGAAATGTCTGAGTGTAACCGTCAAATCCAAGTTTTAGTACCAGAAACAGTAAAAAGAAAATATACATCATGCTATGAAGCTGGGTACTGAACACTTACTTCCCTTGTCCCTCCGTAAATGAGGCCCTCATTGTTCCTTGAAATCTTACGGCCAGTTACTCCGACTCTAGCAACCTGATCTTTTCTGGACTACCACAGTCTTGTTTCGTAGTCTGTACAGAAGTGTATTTATTACTTTTCCCCATCCATAACAGTTCTCTCTTCCGCGTAAAAAAGCGGCAACGGACGCACTGAGTGATTCCAGAAACTCGATTACGTCCTGGTGTCTTCTTCGATTTCCCTCATCGCCGTACAGTCGAAGCAAACGTATTCTGCTGTGTTCTAGAACCACGTTTATCGTATGTTCTCTTACCTGATTCATTCTTGGTACAGGTGGCTACTGCTACCTTTCACCAGGTATATTTATCGACCTTCCGGTCTAGATCCGTACTGTTCTGCTATCAACAGGGTTACCTCTTGTAGGATGTGGCACTTCATCACGCAGTACGGTCTTGGCTGAAGAGAAGCTAAGGGCTCCTTTGGGAACTAACATACTTCATCCAACCCTGGGAACCTGTGAGGACTAGTGCCTGGTGAAGCCGGTACAAAGGTACTACCTCTCCAAATTCCCTAGACCCCATTCGTAGAATCCAGTGTTTTCATATAATTGTTTGTAGACACTACTACCATTGTCAGTACATCTGACATTCCACTGCGTATCAATCTGTTTTACGTTGGCAGGTAATGGCATTTTAATTCACTGATCTTAAACACGGATTATACTATTAAAGATCTGACGAGAGTTTTAAAATTTAAATTTAATCAATTTTATTGAAGATCAGCTTTCCCAGGGTGTTGTGATTCCTCGACAGATAATGTTTGGAAACAGAAATATAACATTTTAAGTTTGTGAAACCTGATTGAAGTAAAAGAAACAAAAAACAATCGGGTAGAGCGTTAAGAAAGTAGTGATATTAAGATTTAATTGTGATATCTTGTATGAAATGCAGGAACAAAACAGTAATAACCTAATAATCCATTTGTTAAAATATGTTGAAAAAACATTGTGTAGTCAAATTAGTAGTACCATATGATTATTGGATATTGCTTGAATCTCACATAACGTTCGATTGAAAATATTTTGTTGCAGATTTCCTTATCTTAAAAATGTTAGATACTCAGCTTACTTAGCGAAAGCTGAGTAGAACGCCTTTTCCTGACTTGAGAAAGTGGTGTTTAGGTCACAAATTCCGATTCTACAATAATTGATTAGAATTTTAACGCAGTCCGTATGTCATTTCGGTAGTGTTATGTTTCATTATGTCGTTGAATGTGTGTCTCACGGGGAGTTACAAGGGGTTACTGTGCAGAGGCACCACGATTAAGGGGTCGCTAAAGTAGTCGTGACAGGACGCAGTGCTAGATTTCGCCGTAGACCGCTCTTAAGAGTGGCGCTGTCTTTATACCTTGCTTGTATTTATTTACCATATATGTGATATAAAATTATTACATTGAATTACGTTGTGTTAAACGATTATATGGTCAATTAGAAGACGTTAACTTTGTTACATATTACAATTGTTGTACGTACGTTTCACTGTTTTCCCTTATCAGTTTTAGCTACCCTTTCTTCCTTTTTTTTTTACTTTTTAACCGTACGTCTATTTGTGTGTGTGTTATTCTCCTGTTCTCTCCTCCACCGTCATCAATATTGGTTAAATTATGAAATTCCTGCGACTTAATTCTTACGTAAACGTTTTGCGAGAATGTCGGTGTAGGCTAGCCCTACGTTTTCACACGTAATATTTTTTTTTTAGAATCTATACGAATAAGCTCCTCCTTGAGCGACGTTCTATGTCATTTGCAGTAGGTTTTTGAGATTTTTTTTGTATAAACTATCATTTCCCTCGTCAGGCTGGGCATATAAAAAATTGTTAACAACAGTTCCAATTAGTGTAGTGTAAGCCTACATCAGATATTGTAGAATCCCAACCCGACGCGTTCGTTTCGTGTGCTCGTTCAAATGAATAGGTTAAATAACTGACCTCTCGTAAGGCTGTCGCTCCCCTTAATGTTCAGCGTAATGTGAGTACAACCGGTCATTATATTTTGGTTTGATATAACGATGCGTTCAGTTTTGTAGACTCGATTGACGTTCAAGGTTTTTTCCAACTTGCATAGTCTGCTGTGTTTTGAAATTGTAAAATCATGAAAGAAATCTTTTTGGACGAACCGACAAAGTAGGCTCTCTATTTTACGTATCGGTAGTCGTGGGAATTATTATAAGACAGATCCGTTGGCAAAGCTGAGATCCTACATCTCCGTGAGGCGTTCAACATGTAGATGAAGAAAGCAAGTGTAGAAACGTTGGGCATTACGCAGTTGAATGAAAAGGAAAATACGATAGTAACATGGGAAGTGTAGTTCAGGCGTTTGCAGTCAGAACATTATTAACGGTATTACAAATTGTCTTCATTCTGAAGAGCAGTAACTTTCAAGCAGTTGCTAACGTGTGTGGCTGGAAAACGTGTCAGCAGTCAAGGGACGTCGGCAAGAGCTAGCGATAAGATAAGATAATATCTTCTTTAAGAAATTCATGCTTAGTTAACACCAAGTTTTCTTCCGATAATTAAGTTCCAAAAATTAAGTTAATGTAACGTATTAAATCACCGTAAATAAGTAACTGTTTCCCAATTAGGCCATAGTGGTTTTGCTGCCGTCGGAACTTTATGGATAAATGTAACGCTTCCTGAAGGTTACGAGGATCGGTTTCTAGAACGTGAAAATTGCATAGAGGCCTCTATAAATAAAGGCTGATAAGCGTCACAGTTTCAAGGGAATAAGCTCAGTGAAGAATAGTGTGAATAAATTTACACTGAACGGCGTATACAGACCAAAGAACACAATCATTATGATTTTTTTTTCAGAAAAGCAGAACAAGATAGTGAAAAGTATGAAGTAGTTGTTAGACTCCGCATATGCTTTGCTGTTTGTCTGCTGTTAGGTATAAAAGGTCGGACGTATTTTCTTTAAACCGAAGGTATGTGTCCTCTTATTATGAAATTTTATATTTTGTAAGTTTTAATAAGGGAGGCCTGAAATACATAAGGACTGTGTTCGTAAAAGGAAATTCATGACAGTCATTACGCTCGCGTAATACTCGTACATACATACGTATGTCGCATAGTATTCGCGCTTATTACAAAACAAATGCGAGACAACGCTTCAAACATTCGCTAAGTACTAAAATGAGCAGTAAAATTTATAAACAAAGGTTAAGTGAAACACTTACTGCTTGTTTCATGTGTTTACGTAAAATTCCATCAACAACATGTTTGTGGAAAGTAAACAGTGTTCAACGGATAAAGGAAAATGAAAACTTTTTGATAAAATTACTGAAATTATCCCGTTTTATCCGTAATCCCACAACCTTGTTGTCAATATTAAAAGTTTTGTTTGATAACTCACAGGCGATGCCTACTTTTCTTGATTACAAACTTTTAATTAAAAAACGAAAAGTGCAACGTCACTTTAAAATATGTTATTTCTGTTCATAAATTAAGCGTAAAATATACATTTTATATTAACCAAGAGCAGAATTCCTGAGATAATTTCAGATGGTCGTCTTCGGGCCTCGATTTCAGCAAAGGCAGCTAGTAGATTCTGTCTTTACACGCCATGCGTTCTGAGGGTTACGAAAATCGAAAGTTCTGTTTTCAGCCCCATTCGGACCACATGTCTAATTATAAATTTCTTCCCTTGCGATTTTTCAGCGATATAATCCTTCCAGATCTTTGTAAGCTGGTACGGGTTCTGCTTCTCATTACTGTACAGGTTATCTTTCGTAAATTTTTCATTCGTGCATTCTCACGGATTGACCGAATTGTTTTACTTTTCAGTGTTCAGTTACGTTTAACTAAGTGATTTTTACAACTCACGTTACCTCCTGTTTTATAACGAGTTAACTAGTTGTTTATTTATGTATATGAGCACGTTTGTGTGTGTGTGTGTGTGTGTGTGTGTGTGTGTGTGCGCGCGCGCGCGCGTTTGGGCGGTATAAACGTTTCGTTTATTCTAAATAGCAGTGTACTGTTGAAAACAAAACTTCAGTGATGAAAATATTCATAATATATAGGCTACTTTTTTGCGTATCGAGCTGGCTGCATTCAGAGAGAAGCTTACAGTAAGTGCTACTGTAGTTTTGTTCAATTGTGAGACCTCGACGTGGTACATAATATCTGCTCTCACTCTGTATAATACTCTTCGGATTTTTCCGCCACCATTTCATCATTTTGCATATTCACGGATGTTTGTTTTTGTTTTGGCATTAAGGAAAAGCCACATTTTAATCTACTTGCTTTTCTTTTTTAATTTTTTCAGGTAAGGCACCTGTTGTGTTCGTGAGACATTAGGCTCGTGAAGCATGTAATCCTGCCAGTTTTTGTTTCTTTGGAAAATGTGGGTAACAATATCGGCCTGCCAAGGAGGGGTCTCCCGACTTACACCACATTCCCGATGATTTGAAATATAGGCTACCGAAAGATTGGCCGTATCTTGTTTCATAGTGTACTTCTAACATTCATCCGTTTGGATCATCGTTTGTTAATTAATCAGATACGTGGTTATACTTTTATTGAATGCTATTTTAATACAGGTTGGCTCGTATAAGCAAACTAGAAATGTCTGAGTGTAACCGTCAAATCCAAGTTTTAGTACCAGAAACAGTAAAAAGAAAATATACATCATGCTATGAAGCTGGGTACTGAACACTTACTTCCCTTGTCCCTCCGTAAATGAGGCCCTCATTGTTCCTTGAAATCTTACGGCCAGTTACTCCGACTCTAGCAACCTGATCTTTTCTGGACTACCACAGTCTTGTTTCATAGTCTGTACAGAAGTGTATTTATTACTTTTCCCCATCCATAACAGTTCTCTCTTCCGCGTAAAAAAGCGGCAACGGACGCACTGAGTGATTCCAGAAACTCGATTACGTCCTGGTGTCTTCTTCGATTTCCCTCATCGCCGTACAGTCGAAGCAAACGTATTCTGCTGTGTTCTAGAACCACGTTTATCGTATGTTCTCTTACCTGATTCATTCTTGGTACAGGTGGCTACTGCTACCTTTCACCAGGAATATTTATCGACCTTCCGGTCTAGATCCGTACTGTTCTGCTATCAACAGGGTTACCTCTTGTAGGATGTGGCACTTCATCACGCAGTACGGTCTTGGCTGAAGAGAAGCTAAGGGCTCCTTTGGGAACTAACATACTTCATCCAACCCTGGGAACCTGTGAGGACTAGTGCCTGGTGAAGCCGGTACAAAGGTACTACCTCTCCAAATTCCCTAGACCCCATTCGTAGAATCCAGTGTTTTCATATAATTGTTTGTAGACACTACTACCATTGTCAGTACATCTGACATTCCACTGCGTATCAATCTGTTTTACGTTGGCAGGTAATGGCATTTTAATTCACTGATCTTAAACACGGATTATACTATTAAAGATCTGACGAGAGTTTTAAAATTTAAATTTAATCAATTTTATTGAAGATCAGCTTTCCCAGGGTGTTGTGATTCCTCGACAGATAATGTTTGGAAACAGAAATATAACATTTTAAGTTTGTGAAACCTGATTGAAGTAAAAGAAACAAAAAACAATCGGGTAGAGCGTTAAGAAAGTAGTGATATTAAGATTTAATTGTGATATCTTGTATGAAATGCAGGAACAAAACAGTAATAACCTAATAATCCATTTGTTAAAATATGTTGAAAAAACATTGTGTAGTCAAATTAGTAGTACCATATGATTATTGGATATTGCTTGAATCTCACATAACGTTCGATTGAAAATATTTTGTTGCAGATTTCCTTATCTTAAAAATGTTAGATACTCAGCTTACTTAGCGAAAGCTGAGTAGAACGCCTTTTCCTGACTTGAGAAAGTGGTGTTTAGGTCACAAATTCCGATTCTACAATAATTGATTAGAATTTTAACGCAGTCCGTATGTCATTTCGGTAGTGTTATGTTTCATTATGTCGTTGAATGTGTGTCTCACGGGGAGTTACAAGGGGTTACTGTGCAGAGGCACCACGATTAAGGGGTCGCTAAAGTAGTCGTGACAGGACGCAGTGCTAGATTTCGCCGTAGACCGCTCTTAAGAGTGGCGCTGTCTTTATACCTTGCTTGTATTTATTTACCATATATGTGATATAAAATTATTACATTGAATTACGTTGTGTTAAACGATTATATGGTCAATTAGAAGACGTTAACTTTGTTACATATTACAATTGTTGTACGTACGTTTCACTGTTTTCCCTTATCAGTTTTAGCTACCCTTTCTTCCTTTTTTTTTTACTTTTTAACCGTACGTCTATTTGTGTGTGTGTTATTCTCCTGTTCTCTCCTCCACCGTCATCAATATTGGTTAAATTATGAAATTCCTGCGACTTAATTCTTACGTAAACGTTTTGCGAGAATGTCGGTGTAGGCTAGCCCTACGTTTTCACACGTAATATTTTTTTTTTAGAATCTATACGAATAAGCTCCTCCTTGAGCGACGTTCTATGTCATTTGCAGTAGGTTTTTGAGATTTTTTTTGTATAAACTATCATTTCCCTCGTCAGGCTGGGCATATAAAAAATTGTTAACAACAGTTCCAATTAGTGTAGTGTAGGCCTACATCAGATATTGTAGAATCCCAACCCGACGCGTTCGTTTCGTGTGCTCGTTCAAATGAATAGGTTAAATAACTGACCTCTCGTAAGGCTGTCGCTCCCCTTAATGTTCAGCGTAATGTGAGTACAACCGGTCATTATATTTTGGTTTGATATAACGATGCGTTCAGTTTTGTAGACTCGATTGACGTTCAAGGTTTTTTCCAACTTGCATAGTCTGCTGTGTTTTGAAATTGTAAAATCATGAAAGAAATCTTTTTGGACGAACCGACAAAGTAGGCTCTCTATTTTACGTATCGGTAGTCGTGGGAATTATTATAAGACAGATCCGTTGGCAAAGCTGAGATCCTACATCTCCGTGAGGCGTTCAACATGTAGATGAAGAAAGCAAGTGTAGAAACGTTGGGCATTACGCAGTTGAATGAAAAGGAAAATACGATAGTAACATGGGAAGTGTAGTTCAGGCGTTTACAGTCAGAACATTATTAACGGTATTACAAATGGTCTTCATTCTGAAGAGCAGTAACTTTCAAACAGTTGCTAACGTGTGTGGCTGGAAAACGTGTCAGCAGTCAAGGGACGTCGGCAAGAGCTAGCGATAAGATAAGATAATATCTTCTTTAAGAAATTCATGCTTAGTTAACACCAAGTTTTCTTCCGATAATTAAGTTCCAAAAATTAAGTTAATGTAACGTATTAAATCACCGTAAATAAGTAACTGTTTCCCAATTAGGCCATAGTGGTTTTGCTGCCGTCGGAACTTTATGGATAAATGTAACGCTTCCTGAAGGTTACGAGGATCGGTTTCTAGAACGTGAAAATTGCATAGAGGCCTCTATAAATAAAGGTTGATAAGCGTCACAGTTTCAAGGGAATAAGCTCAGTGAAGAATAGTGTGAATAAATTTACACTGAACGGCGTATACAGACCAAAGAACACAATCATTATGATTTTTTTTTCAGAAAAGCAGAACAAGATAGTGAAAAGTATGAAGTAGTTGTTAGACTCCGCATATGCTTTGCTGTTTGTCTGCTGTTAGGTATAAAAGGTCGGACGTATTTTCTTTAAACCGAAGGTATGTGTCCTCTTATTATGAAATTTTATATTTTGTAAGTTTTAATAAGGGAGGCCTGAAATACATAAGGACTGTGTTCGTAAAAGGAAATTCATGACAGTCATTACGCTCGCGTAATACTCGTACATACATACGTATGTCGCATAGTATTCGCGCTTATTACAAAACAAATGCGAGACAACGCTTCAAACATTCGCTAAGTACTAAAATGAGCAGTAAAATTTATAAACAAAGGTTAAGTGAAACACTTACTCCTTGTTTCATGTGTTTACGTAAAATTCCATCAACAACATGTTTGTGGAAAGTAAACAGTGTTCAACGGATAAAGGAAAATGAAAACTTTTTGATAAAATTACTGAAATTATCCCGTTTTATCCGTAATCCCACAACCTTGTTGTCAATATTAAAAGTTTAGTTTGGTAACTCACAGGCGATGCCTACTTTTCTTGATTACAAACGTTTAATTAAAAAACGAAAAGAGCGACGCCAAAAATGCAAGTTTAAAATATGTTATTTGTGTTTATAAATTAAGCGTAAAAATATACATTTTATGTTTACCTTCTGAGATGATTTCAGATGGTCGTTTTCGGGCCTCGATTTCAGCAAAGGCAGCTAGATTCTATCTTTACACACCATGGATTCTGAGGGTTACGAAAATCGAAAGTTCTGTTTTCAGCCCCATTCGGACCACATGTCTCATTATAAACTTCCCTTGCGATTTTTCAGCGATATAAACCTTCCAGGTCTTTTTAGGCTGGTACGGGTTCTGTTTCTCATTACTCTACAGGTTATCTTTCGTAAATTTTTCATTCGTGCATTCTCACGGATTGACCGAATTGTTTTACTTTTCAGTGTTTACTTATGTTTAACTAAGTGATTTTTACAACATACGTTACCTCTGTTTTATAACGAGTTAACTAGTTGTTTATTTATGTATATGAGCACGTTTGTGTGTGTATGTGTGCGTTTGGCGGTATAAACGTTTCGTTTATTCTAAATAGCAGTGTACTGTTGAAAACAAAACTTCAGCGATGAAAATATTCATAATATACAGTTTTGCGTATCGAGCTGGCTGCATTCAGAGAGAAGCTTACAGTAGGTGCTGCTGTAGTGTTGTTCAATTGTGAGACCTCGACGTGGTACATAATATCTGCTCTCACTCTGTATAATACTCTTCGGATTTTCCGCCACCATTTCATCATTTTACATATTCACGGATATGTTTGTTTTTGTTTTGGGAATGAGGTAAAGTCACATTTTAATCTACTTGCTTTTTTTTTTAAATTTCTTTCTGTTAAGGCACCTGTTGTGTTCGTGAGACATTAGGCTCGTGAAGCATGTAATCTTGTCAGTTTTTTTTCCTTTGAGTTTGTGGGTAACAATATCAGCCTGCCAAGGAGGGGTCTCCCGACGTACACCACGTTCCCGATGATTTGAAATATAGGCTACCGAAATATTGGCCGTATCTTGTTTCATAGTGTACTTCTAATATTCATCCGTTTGTTCATCGTTAGTTAATTAATCAGACACGTGGTTATACTTTATTGAATGCTATTTTAATACAGGTTGGCTCGTATAAGCAAACTAGAAATGTCTGAGTGTAACCGTCAAATCCAAGTTTTAGTACCAGAAACAGTAAAAAGAAAATATACATCATGCTATGAAGCTAGGTACTGGACACTTACTACCCAGTACCCGCTGGAAGCTAGGTAACAAATAAAAAGGACAGAAGATAAACTACTGCTTCTGAGATGGAGCTGGAGATGGAGATTAGGAAGATCAGGCCTTATAAAATCGGTGATTGAAGGGGGGAGTAGCGATAGTTATAGAGAGGCTTCATACAATACAGTTATTATAATAATTGATGTAGCTTGTACTCTTCTACGTATTGATTATTTTTAAATTTACAGTCGTTTGTAAAAATGCCAGAGAAACCGTAATCATTCCTTAAAAATAATGTAATACTGTACGTAACCCTACGACGATCTTCGCTTAGATTCGGATCAAGTGTCTACAACATTCCTGTAGTATTTCAAAAGTAATTAGTGACACAATTTCACTAAATCAAATACAGTAATACCGTATTTCCTAACACCGTGTTTCCCGGAGACGGCACCTTTAATTATGCCTCCACGCAGCTGAAATTGATTCCGCCGCCCACGTGGGCGTTGCTGGTTTCTTCTTGCTGTGTGTTAGAGTTACAAAGCTAGAGAGTTCCCGTCTTTTCCGCGTTACCCCAGGGTCTCCCGTAACTATGGCTGTGTCACCCGGGTCAGATTTGGGTTCTGAACCCCCCCCCCCGGATTGTGGTGGGAGATGTTAGGAAGTGTTATTATTCTATTATCTATTAAGTTAAGAAAACTTATTTAAAATCAGTTTGTAATTTCCTTAAAATTATTAACTTAAGCTGCAGAACATATTGCAGTCATGATTTTAAAATTTCACTTTATACTGTAGTTTTATAATAGGCGTCAGTCTTTAAATCTTTCACGGCCATTTTGCGAACTGTACGCACACTTTGAAAGTTTGTCATTAATTTCTTTTGGTGCCCGAAACCGAGTTTTTGGCATTCACTATATTGGGAATTATTGCAAACACCAGGAAACATTCAGTATACAAATACGTATTTACTGTTTTATCATTTTGGCGCCCAGGGCATGTACTTCCCTTGTCCCTCCCTAAATGAGGCCCTCATTGTTCCTTGAAATCTTACGGCCAGTTACTCCGACTCTAGAAACCTGATCTTTTCCGGACTACCACAGTCTTGCTTCATAGTCTGTACAGAAGTGTATGTATTACTTTTCCCCATCCATAACAGTTCTCTCTTCCGCGTAAAAAAGCGGCAACGGACGCACTGAGTGATTCCAGAAACTCGATTACGTCCTGGTGTCTTCTTCGATTTCCCTCATCGCCGTACAGTCGAAGCAAACGTATTCTGCTGTGTTCTAGAACCACGTTTATCGTATGTTCTCTTACCTGATTCATTCTTGCTTGGTACAGGTGGCTACTGCTACCTTTCACCAGGAATATTTATCGACCTTCCGGTCTAGATCCGTACTGTTCTGCTATCAACAGGGTTACCTCTTGTAGGATGTGGCACTTCATCACGCAGTACGGTCTTGGCTGAAGAGAAGCTAAGGGCTCCTTTGGGAACTAACATACTTCATCCAACCCTGGGAACCTGTGAGGACTAGTGCCTGGTGAAGCCGGTACAAAGGTACTACCTCTCCAAATTATGTTCTCTTTCCGTATTCATTCTTTCGTTTTTTTTTCTGAATTTAACTGAAAGAAATAATATATCTAATTTACACTACACGCATCGGTATTATCGGGTCCCTGGCGTTTAGTATTTAACCTATACGCTTATAGGACACTCATTACTGTTTTGTTATACTCGTAGTAACGTTTTCCAAAAAAAATTGATAAAATAAGCTGATAGTTTTATGTCAGAAACGGTGGAATCGTTGTTCATTGTGTCATCGGAGTATGATGACAGAACGAAGTATTCATCATCATCATCATCATCATCATCATCATCATCATCTTCAGCAATGATTACACGTGGTTTCTTCCGGTCCCAAGCAGATAACCAAGGGCTGGTCACTCCATCGCTCTTCGGACGCCCCAAAGCTCTCCGTCCTTTCGACTTACAGTTCCATAATTGTTTGGGGATGCGTCAGTAATTAATTCGGTTAAGATGTTTCAACCATTTTAGCCGAGAATGGGCAACTTTATCAAGAATACTGATAATATTCAGCTCCTGCCGTACATTGACATTCCTTTTGTGATCTTGAAAAGTATGTCCTGCCACGTGCCTGAGATTTCTCATTTCGGTCGCTTGAATACGACTGCCCTCGTATTTAGTTAAAGCCAAATTCTCAGACCCAAAGAGAAGTGTGGGGAGAGCCATCACCTTGTGGAACGTCAGGGGTCTTTCTTTACTTGTTGACTTCAGAGTTCTCCTGATGATCTCGCACAAATGGTTGAACTCAAGTAGTTTATTCGCTGTCATTTTTTTTAATGTAAAACACATTATAGCCCAGATATGAAAAATTTCTAACCAGCTCCCGAAGAGTAAGATCTACGGGACTCCTCCATGAAAAGCAATCTCATTGGTCTTCAGTGCGGATATCTGTTATCCGAAATCGTTGCAGATTTTACTTAGTGAGTGTACAGCCATCTGGAAGCCGCTTTCCGTGTTCCTGGTCATCAGAAAATAACGGTATGTCAACTGCAAAGTTAGTAATCATAAAAGCTTCTGGAAGGTTCATCTGCCAATTGTGTATGACATCGTCTGTATATTAAAAAGAGAAGCCAACAATGGTCACCCTTGTCGGTTTCCACAATTGATCAGGCCCAGACTAGGAGCTGTGCTCTGTCTTCCTGTCTCAATTAAGATTTTGTGTTTCACATAGACTTTGTATGGCTTTTATGAGGTGTTGTAGGATCCCTTTTCCAGTATTACACACAGCCTGGCACTATTCACTGTGCCAAATCGCTTTCTAAAATCGATAAAAGCTATGTATGTGGGCAACTGATATTCTCTGTGCTTTTCGATGACCTGAGCTATTGCGAAGACACAATCTAAATACGATCTGCCCTTCCTGAAACCATGCTGTGTCTCTGAGACAGTAGTCTCTGTTATTACATTCAGTCGTCTTGCAAAAATAGATGCATACAGTTGTAAGGTGTGTTAAGCAGGCCGACCCTCTATAGTTGTCACAGTCGTTACGATCTTTTTCCTTGATGGGGATTACCTTTGCCATCTGCCAATCTTCGGGAATATGACCGGTAGTCCTTCTCATATTAGTAAAGTTCAATAAACGATCATACAGCAAGGCTGGGGCATACTTTATAAACTCGAAGTTCAGCCCATCAGTGCCTGGTGATTTTCTAATTAACAGCATTGTAGAGCAGGGAAGAATTCATCCATTGCTGTTGGATCCACACACTCATTGATGTCTGCAAATTCTGTTTCCTCAAGTTGCCCCTGACTCCACAGTCGCTCATAATATCGGATTTATTCCTTCTCTGCGATATTGTTGACCTTCAGATTGTCTCTATCTGTGGAGGTAAGTATTCTGGATGAAATTCAATTTTTTAAATTGAAAACAAAATTACATTTATTTTCGTATTTTATGGAAGCGTTGTTAAACGGTTCAACGAGCGAATACTTCGTTACTAGAATGAGAGAACATTTCACATTGATACAGTACCGATGAACATTGCCCGTGTTACAGTTATTCAATTGTTCCAACTCGTTTCGAGAAGTAAGAGTGTACTCTAAGTACGACTCCACAAGTGGTACCCTGCACGTGATTTATGTCTCAATGATATAAATTCACTTCTCGAGTGTTTCTAAATAACTGCATATATAGTGCCGAACATTTTCTTTAAATATAAATGAAGTGTCTCGGAGACAGATATAGGTCGATTTATAGCTTTCTTTAGATACTTTCAGATTAGGATACACCCAATACACAAGATCATCTGAACACGAATGGCCCTGAAGACCCAGTCCGTGACGTACACAGACGTCCAGATGATGACAGTGCAACGTAACTTATCCAGTTTCAGGTATATTATACGTTGTTAGCTTATATCTCTTATTTCCTGAAATCTATTAACTTTAAGTAGTAAACAAAGATAACATTTATTTTTTGTTGTATTCTAATTGTGATTATTTTGAACAGACACGTTAAAATACCCTCATATGTCAGAGCATTTATGATATTTTTTTTTACATTATGTGAACTTGCAATCTGTTGAGCTTATACACCGATTAAGTTTTTGCGAACTTATGTAGATGTTTCATTGAACATTCCTCTGTAAATTACTAATATAGGATATAACAGTAAGATTGAACTAAGTTATACGTTAAATCTAGTGGACGTATCTGTTTGGAAAATCTTAAACCAGTACCGTAGCCAGAATTTTTCCATGGGGATGTACAGACTAGGATGGGAAATTGCCGTCAGTGGGAAATTCTGCAGTTATAGTCACATATGTAAGCTATAGCACGGGTGCTGTTTAACTGTCTGCCTGCAGATTCTAAGAATAAGACCTTATTGGTGACATACCCAATTGGGGCGGGGATTGTAACCCCCCCCCCCACAAGTAACAACTCTTGGCTACGCCACTGTTTTAAACGACGCATTTCAAAGTTTATCCAAGAGCTTTCAGGCTAACTCGTTCGGATGGTCAAGTTGTTTCTCGGATTATTTCATACAGTGTCAAAGTACTTGTCTCATTGTATTAATTCTGTAAGAGACATTCAGGCTTTGAAGATTCCTTGGTTGAGTGGTTATAGTTCTGAGACCCATACTCATACTTGTATCAGTATAGTTTACAATTTTGAATTTTTAAATTTGGATCATTTTGAGTTAATTAATCAGATAATTATTCTGTAAGAACATTTGTGCTATTTAAATAATTAAACCTTAGGAAAATATCTTACTAAAAACGGTACAGTACACAGGCCTATAATTTTTATTCTTTAATACATTAATTTCCTTTTTTGTTCAACGAATAATAGAAAATTTGAATATTCGGTAATACTGTAATACATTTTCGTTTCCTGTCTGCCCAATCTTTTGTTTTATAGGTTTACATACAATTTTTGTAAAAATGATCTCAAGCCGGATTCACTCACGAAGCACGAAATTCTTTCCATTGTACAGTATTTAACACACCGTTTTTACTAGTTGAGCCATTTCTAAAACAAAATTTATCGTATCAGAGATTTCGTGGAATAAGTATTTTTTAATTGCACCTAAATTTTGTATCGATAAACTTAAATATCGTAATAAGAAACTAATTAAAACATTTGAAAAGCTTAAAGAAATGATTTCATTTATTGTAAAATACCATAATATATCCAGATAGGTTCGAAGACTTTGGCGTACACTAAGTGTAAGTAAGTCATTGAAAATAATAACGTAGTAAAACCTGATAGAAACTTTTTGGATTGACAGAAACATTTGTTTCAGATTTCAAACATGCCAGAAATAGCGTTATTATATTGATAACATTTTGTTCTATTAGTTTTGCTAGAATCAAGTTTAATTCTGCTGCAGTCATTTATCTTGAGTGTTGCTGGCTGGAGGCAGTGGGATAGATTGTAAAATTGAGTCGTTTTTGCAGCCCAAAATGTGAGTAATATCTCGTGGATAGCGTACGTAATTGGACTATGAGGGGTCGCAAACAATGCACTCTTTATATTTGACTGTTCTGATCCCCTATAATATATTATAACAACACAAATTACTAATTTAAATGTAATTTAAATTGTATAGCCCCACGCTTTTGGGAGACAATTTATACAACGGTATATCTTTGTATATATAGGTTGCAAATACAAATTTATTTGTGTTTGAGGAGCCCCACGTTCTTGGGACGTCAAAATTTTATAACACTACAAATTGATATTTATTTAATGTAATTTAAATGTGTGTGTTATATAACATAACAAACTCAATTTAATTTATTGAATTGATTTCCTGGGTGTAATCGTAATAAGAAGATGATACGTTATTTAAGTTTAAAATTGTTCCATAATTTATTTATTAAACAAAATCTGTCATATCGCATATTAAACATTGACTCATTATTATATCGTTTGTACGAAGTTTTCGTACATAACTTATTGCTAACAAATTACATACACAAGTTATACACAAATCTTATTATCTAATTTTAATTACTTTAAAATATTTATTTTGCTCTCGGCTTACTCATTGTGTGCTCATCTTTTTGCAATTGCTGATTCATTAGCTTCAAAAATGAATTTACTTCTATTCAAATTTCTTTTATATTACTTTGTTTTAACTTTCTACTGCATATGCATTCTCCTTTATCATCACAGACTTTACTAATTACGTTAATTGAAAATATAATATTTCTCTTATCATTTACGTTACTAATTACTAAATTTGATGCAAGAACTATTATTCTAATTTTTATTCTGCTTTTACATTTATGTATAATTTATTTATTTTAATATTGGTTGAATGTCTTTCATTCCAACTTTAATTAGTGTCTTTCAAATGTTTATAATTACAATAGTTTTTTTATCACCTCGTTTGACGTGGTTATTCATCTGTACGTCCTCCTTCTGGTCCTCTGGTCGTGTTCCACTGCATGTGCTGATTAATAGTCGTCTCGTCTCACGTCATATGCTGCCGGTGTGTCCATAGACCTCATCGTATGTATTCTGCGGCTCTGGTTGGACATCTAGTTTGTCCTGTGACTCTCACTATAGATGTGAATTGGCGTCGTCGACTGACATAGCCTCCTGCGGCAATGGTTGAATCGAGAAGAAGAAACTTTATTAGCGCGACCTGGTATTTATAGTCAGGTCGTGCAAAAATTCCTGTCTGAACAATATTTGACCTGTCAGATTCTATCGAGCGTCACTTTCCCCACTCTGGTTCAAGTCACAATTTTCGCCTATTTTCGCGAATTACGACTTCACATCACTCGATGCTCAATCGATCACTAATTTTTATGTGATAACTATACGTAAAGTGCACTTCTTTATGGTACTCACAAAAAGAGTTACTAATTTTTTACGTATAGTAATTGCACTTTCCGTCACATCTGTACGGTTTTTTAACACTTTATTCACCTATAATTTCTATACACTTTGGTGTCTTTTGTATTATCCTATCGTACATAGTTTTCTTATAATTAAAATAAACATAAAACTATTCTACTTGAAAAAGTTGGTTACATTTCAGGAACGGACAGGTTTCACACACACCAACAAAATACGCGCGTACACAACGCTAGCAACAGGTGTGTCGAAATGCATGTCCATGCATGAATTCTGCGCTCCCTATTTTTACTACGATCCAGCTTATGCAATCTGAATCATGTTTATTAATTTATATTTATTTATTTTTATTATTTATTTCATTTATTTTGGCAATGCACAGTACCGTTAATGTTTGTACTGTTGCAATATTGATATCTAATCTATTTAGAGTGAAAAATAAGAAAAAATTCCTATAAAATAAACGTTCAAAATAAATTTTAACTAGCCTGAAAAACGTCAGTCCAACGGATTACCTGACTTGCAGGGAGCTTTAAGACGTTTGGGGGGAGGGGGGAGTCCCAGGCTTAGTATTTTCGTCGTACTAGTCCAAGTTAATGCAGCGACGCCCCGTATTAGTTTAACAAGCACTGCTATCTAATTCCTGTGTCTGCTGGTCACTTTCCTTTTAAAAATAAATTAATTAACATCAGCACTCATTCTAGTTCAGTTACACACACGTTTCAATCACTTAAAGGTCACAGGAAAAAACCAAGCAGTTGTATGACGGAAAGATCCATTTCCTCTCAATTGTGCAACACGTTGTCATTCAATCGTGTTTTTTTTTTTCAGTTATTATTACTTCCTTGATCAGTGTTTTGCTAACGATCGTTTTAGTGAACCCAATAAATTATTCGTCAACAAAACTAATTCGGATATTTGTCGGTTCCTTCGCGTCGTGACCGTGTGTTGCGGTCTACCTTCAACGTAACTTCCTGAACCACGTTATTTATTTCAGACGTAACTGTTTAAACAGTTATTACAACAGACGCGGGAAACCGATAACGAAGGATGAACATGACGTTATCATTAGAGATAACAGTACACAACAACATTGTATTTGAGTCGACATCTAACAGTTGGCGTTTTAATGTATGACAGTGAAAAATCGAAAAGAAATTCTCGTAACAACTCATGATAAAATATGATGTTCTTCATATTTTAATTTTTTTATTTGTCTGAAAACCATATCCATATTGTGTTTTTTAATTTAAGTGTTTCTGCTTTCTCAACTTCGTTGCGTTAAGTTTGCACTATATTTAATTGGATAACTCACTTAACTTTAACTTTTCCAGAGTAAATAACTTTGGTTTAATTAAACCCTTTCTGCTTTCTTCTGGTGCTTTTTTTTTTTTGTTGAAATTAGTGTGTTTAATGTTTAGTGTCTCCAAAACGCAGCGCGTGAAGCCTTCTTTTGTTTCGTAAACAAGTTCTGAGAGTAAATTGTTTAATTTTATGAATAAAAAAGGAAACGCCGTCATTTGTTCGTTCAAGCAAGGAATTTAAAAGTACATATTATTGTTCTCGTTGCGCGTTAAATCTGGAGAAAATTTCATTACCTGTGGAAACGGTGACGCCAGCGCCACGTGAAGAAATTTTTATACAAACACTGTAAACTTTTCATAGCGTGAAATTGCGTTTAACAAAGTGAAAGTATTAAAAACTGGGAAGAGTTTCTTCGTCGGAAATTTGTTGGTACGTTTTTTATAATTACAACGTTCTAAGTGCCGCCGAGTTTTCTGACATGGAAACTTTTCTAGACTTTTTATTTTTGTAATGTTATTCGTCTCATTTTGGTCTGTTGATCACTATAGGTCAGTAATCACATGTCTGGACTGTGAGAGCGATCGTTTTCTGTGACATCTTTATTAGTTAATGGAACCAATTTAGATAGGTAGTATAATGTTTAAAAGCATTAATGAACCTTCACTCAGATTATTCCTAGTTATTCGTACTACTTTTTTTTTGTATGGTACGTGCAGTAAAATACTGACACGAATCAAGTACCCATGTGTGGTAGAACACGAATGGAGTAGGTTTGTCTTAAGTGGTTAAACACAGGGGCGTATTTACGGGGAAGAACGAACGGGACCGCCCCCCCCCCCCCCGAGGGTCGAAAAAAGTTGACGAATTTTGTTCGTCTGTTGATTTTTAGACTTTTTTTTTCAGCTGTGTACGGTAATATAGTAGTAACACTTTTTTAAGTGTACAAACAAGTAGCCTATGTTACACAGCATTTGCGTAAACGTTTGAAATATGAATCGTTTGAATATGCGTAAACGTTTGAAATAGGAAACTTAATTCAGTCAATAAGTATCTTCTAAACAACGTTTCAATAACACATATGTTTATTGTGTTATTACCGTTTATTTCAGTGGGATTAATTTCAGGATATTATAACATGTTTTTCAACCACTTTAAAGATAGTAATGTTGATTAGTCTTCACTTGTTTTTTCTTTTGTATGACGCCGACTCGACTTGCCCCCTCAAGGCCAAATACTAGATATGCTACTGGTTAAACGGATTGAATACATAAGTGTGTGTATACATCTGTAATATGAGACTCCCGTTAGTTAAGTTGTCATGTGGATATGGCTTGTTTAATTCTCATTCGTTTTCATGGCAATTGCTTCTGCAAGAAAACATTTCCTAAAAAACAAACACTTCCCTCGAGACCAGATTAAAAAAAATAAATAAATTACTCGCGGGGAGAGAGAGACAGACAGACAGACAGATAGACAGACAGACAGACAGACAGAGATTAGAGAGATTGTTATCGAATGTAATTTTAAAGTCTTTGAGAGCATCCAAGGTCATAGACACGAGAGGAATTAGGGGCATCGTAATTAAATTGTACAGTAGCCACTTTACAAATGATAGCCACTCCAAAAATGATTTTAATTAGCCTATATACGGGCGTTATAATTTGGTTCAGCTGTATAGACTCATTGGTCTTTAAAAAACAAATTTTATTTCAAGTGTGTTTTAGCATAAACGCTGTATATAGTACAGTCACTAAAGGAAAAAAATTCAAATTAAGTGGCTTCTACGAAATTTTTTTCATAAGGCTAGATAAAAGGGTGAGAAACAATTTAAAAAAAAAGTTTACAAAAATTCAGTCGCGGGTTTTCGAAAAAAGGGAGGGGGAAGGTACAAAAAATTCATTTTTCGTGATTATCTTAAAAAATAAATTTACGAAAAAAAGACAAATTACAAAAATTAAAGAGCATTGAATTCTCTACAAAAAAGCTATTTATCATGTTTTTTGTCAGGCCAATACTTTGTGAGAAAAATGGAAATGAAATATTAGAAAAAAATTGATTGTCAGAGTCCGCCCCGATGAGCGGGAAGACTAATTTTTTCTTACATTGCAACATACAAATTTTAATAAAATCCGTTATAATAGTCGTAGAGATAAAGATCAAAAAGCATTTTAAAGCTAAATGTTTGTACTTTTACATAAAATGAAAAGAAAATAAAGTATTAATAAATACTTAAAATAAAGTAATAACCTTTTTGTTTTTTATTTTTTTCAACTAATGCATAAACATATTAACAATTTATTACAAATGTATTTACATTTAAAAAAAAAAACTTCACAATATGAACTTTACATATATAGATATATATATATATATATTTACATTACATATATATATTAAATAGTCTTTGAACAAAAATAATAAAAATTAGTATTGATTTATTGGAATAAAATAAGCGAGTTTTATCATTTTTTTGAGTTCGTAAGTATACATAATTTTCTTAACTTAAAATTTCTACAGAAATTTTCAAAATAAATATTTTTTAACAAAATTATGAACACATATTGGTAAAAGTGTCTTCTATAAGACTGCGGTGTAAAGAATTGTTAAAATTTAGATAAATTTAAATAAATGTAACTTTTATTAATAAATGTAAAACTATGTCCATTGCGCGTATTAATATTAATAGTTAAAAACTAAAAAAAAAAATATTATAATGTAACTATTGTACGTAAAACTACAATATTTGAGGTTTCTCTTCTACATAGTGAGAATTTATATCCGTGCATGGGCATAAAAAGAACAGATCCTGAAAGTTGAAGAATTTTAGGGAGAGCGAGGACAGCTGGTACATGCGCCATACAGATATTGAATTAACGCAGTTCGATATTGAATGTTCCGTGAGTTCGATACTATTTTTTATATTGTATTTTGCTGGAAGTTCAATTTTATGTTTTAAGATTTGTGTTAGTAATTTTGATATTTTATAATTTGGTGCGGTTCTAGCGCAAATGATCTTCTGTAATTGCAAAAAGATTGTTGAAAATTATGCAGTTGCAGAAAAAGTGGATTGTACTGTTCATCGGCTTGTGGAAACTATGAATTTAATTTGTCCACAAATTTTTCAAATATTGTGTATGATGAGGGAGAAATAGAAATAGAAGACTTGACTTCTGAATCTTTTCAAGAAATTGGAGAAGAAATAGATTTTTAAATATATTTATCATTATAAAAATAATTGTTATAATTAAATTTTATAAATAAATAATAAATTACTAAAAAGTTATTTTCCACCTTGATAATTGTGAAAAATTCCGAAAAATTTAAGAAATAAACGATATTTTAATAATTTTGTAAATCATAATAAGTTATAAGTAAATAATTTATAATTTGTATAAATAAGAAATGTGTTTTAAAAGTTATTTTATTGTCAAAATCTTCAGTGGGAAGAAAAACTATTTTTGAATATATTTATAAAGTGCATTTTTTAATAACATTTTTATTATAATGCGTAATAAATAAGTAAAAAATTATACATAATAATATATACATAAATGAATAATAATGAGTTTTTAAACTTATATTCCTGAAAAATTGCATGTCTATGAAATAAACATGTATTTTATGTGAAAATCCACCTTGTGAAAAATTTGGCCAATTTTGAATTAATTTATCTACTAAAATTATCGCCCTGACAAAAAAAATGTTAATAACCTTTTTTATGCAGATTTTTATGGTCTTTCTTTTTGGTATTTTGTGTTTTTCTCATAAATTTAATATTTTTTAAGATAATCACGAAAAATGAATTTTTTGTACCTCCCCCTCCCTTTTTTCGAAAACCCGCGACTGAATTTTTGTAAACTTTTTTTTTAAATTCTTTCTTACCTTTTTATCTAGCCCTATGCAAAAACTCTCGTAGAAGCCACTTAATTTGCAATTTATATTTTTTTTCGGCTTCAGTGACTGTACTAGTAGGGTCTAAGGCTCTTTAAGGAGGGATACGGTAAAGATGTTCCTATCTTGTGCTGTGTTCACTGCTTCATTGCAACACGCCTGTTTTCTTCAACTGAGTTAATTAAAATTTGATTTTACATTTTCCATCGAAATACTTTTATTTTTCTTAATAGCAAAGTTTACCAAATGACGACTAATTGCCAGTTTATGTTAACATAATTATTAAAATCCAAATTTAAGGTTCGGTACTATCGGACCCTACACCATCTACTTCACGCTTATGAGGAAACTATGCTTTTACTTCTTCAGACGCTATGTTTGGAGGCACTGAATCTCGAGTGTCCGTTGTTACTTGTTTTGTCAAAGACAATACGTGTATTACAATGTATTAAAATAGTAAAATTAGTACATTCATTAAAATCAGAACCTCCGCAGATTGAAGTCAGTATGTGGGCCAGTAATATACCAAAGTTATTGGAGAAATTATTTAAAATAAACGTTTAAAGTAATAAAATATTAAATATTAAAAATCAATAAATTCAATTTTAAAGCCATCCTACAGAGCCATGAGTTTTATGGAACCAATATTTCCTTTACCGGCATGAAAAACGACTTGAATTTGCTTGCATGCGAATGCGTATTCTAGATAATAGTCTAATAGTTCCATAAGTTTCAGAATTTATTTTTACTTACGTTCCGAATGCCAGTACCGAGACTGTCGAAATCGCCATTTCTGATCATTACAAGATGAATCAAATATTATTCATAATGTATGCCACCACAATATTTCTTACTTGTATATTCTGAAAGTAGATACTTTTTTCTTACTAACCCCGTTTACCTTATAGAAATACGTGGTCTCTTCTTAGAGATTCAGTCATTTTTAGGAAAGTTTTTACTCAAGTTTCCGAGCCAGCGAAATTTTAAAAACTTTGAAACTGATGTTTGCTTTACCAAGATTATTATGAGGTAATACATCGTAGTAATCTTGGAACTAATATACTTTTGAATCGCTTGCTGCAAGAAGGAGACAATTTTTAACTATTTTAACTATTTATTAAAATACTTAATGGAATGACCTATTTTTCATAACGGGGTAACCATTTTAGTGTAATTTTCTTAGTTAAATTCAAGTTATGACATTATAAAATTATATGTGTCAGAAAGATAAGGTTTTCCCCTTTCAAATGAACTTTGATTTTTGATAATCGGAGCATTTTTGACGGAGTAATCAAAGATTCTTCAGCGCGTCGACGCTCCAGTAATGAGATTTCAGGCTCACGCGCGGACCCTTCCTGTCCGCTACACTGCTTGGCTTAAATAATTTTTTTCAAGCTAAACTATTGAATTTAGCAAAATCTTGTAAATACTTTTTTTTTTGTAAAATTGGCTGCTCTTTCCGAATATATTTTTTGTTTTTCTGTACATTGGCCCCATTTTTCAAAATACGAAAAACCATAAAAAAAGTTTCTGATTTTTTTTCGAAATCCCTGACCCGATACGGTGGAGAACTTTTTAGAATATTTAATATATACACATTCCGAAACCTATAAAAAAAATCAGGTTCGTCCAAATTTTTTTGAGCTATATGTCTCTATTGACTGGGCTATAAATAATGTAATAGACTTTTGTTGTGTATTTTATTGGAGAGTTCTGTATGCCTCTTCCGTGTAAATCTAGCTTTGCTTGAAAGGAAAAAAGTACTCGTGAAGAGATTCAAGAACGAAAACTATTGGATTTGTAGTTGGTTGAATAAAAGACGCGTAATAAGGAAAGCGAGAGAGAAACACGTAAAGTCACGACGAAGCACTTGAATAGATGAGTAATGAGAAACTTAACAGAACAGTTTTGTAACAGGAAACGGTGAAGGGAGGACAGGAAATATGACGTCAACGACGGTCTGTGCAAACCGATATTCACGTGCTCTCGCTTCCGTACCGATGCCTAACATTTTTACTTTCTGATATCGAGTGTTTCTCCGCTGATGTTGTGGTCCGTAGTTCGAAACCCAAGAAAAAGTTGATCCCCGGAAACTTACTTTTATTGTATGGAAACAAATGTTTCGGTGGTTTAAACCACCGACTTCAACTGAAATAACAATTAGTTACTATTTTTGTGCGTTCGATTTGCTCGAACACGCATCTGTTTTTATTCTACTATTTTACTATCAGTTTATTGTAAAAATATATGTACAACTTAAGGAATTTTTAATCTGAAATAGGTATTTTGTAAAGTAATGTTTAATATAATAGTTTATTATCATTACAAATCTGTGGAATGATACGTAAGTACCTTTTTAGACTTTTTGATATTCTCATTAAAAAATCAGTGATGCATGCTTATTACGATGAGTTCCTATACCTACCAACCGACATTAACTTTTGTTTTTTTCTAGTTCGTGGCATCTTGAAACCTGTGTGTAGAACTTACTCAGGTTCATACCATAGATCATTTACTATTGCTAGGAGCCCTTTATTTTGATATGTTTGTACAATCTCATTGTTTGAATTGCTATCAGAGCCAGAAGGATAGACTTCCAGAATATATTTTCACGTAGTATTTACCATAGCTGTATAAAGTATTTACTTGTATTAAATGCACAGCGCTTATTTTATATTCTTGGAATCCAATTCGTTTGTTGAAGTTACAGCCCCCGTCGTTGTTGAGTTCACTATGTTGACATAAATACCTAAATATTCAGTGGTTTTTCCTTGTGCTAATTTTTCCATTTAACACGTAATAGAAGTTTTGTCTTTTCGTGTTGAAGGCAACGTGGGTTTGTTTCAGTTAGCTTTTATATGCCAGCGTTAAAGCTACTTTTTGAATCGATTAAGTTGATTTTGTAGTATGCTTACTTCCATGTAGAATACATATATTCTGATTACATGTCAGAATTGGAGATATTCTGAGAGATTAAGTTGGGTTAATTTAACCTTCGGAAAAACGCGCGTGATTAGTTAAAATACAGAGAGGTACAAATTTGTAACGCGAATTTTGACTATTTAAGCTGATATTTTGAAGTACCACAACAGATGTTCCCAAATCGCAACACACTAATCATGCCTACTTGGTTTTAGTTCAGAATTCTTCATATCAGATTGTCCCAGTAGGCCTACTATACTATAGGGTTATTATAATCAGAGTTCTGTCCGTGTCTGTACTCACGGTGTCTCGAGAATCTCGACACAGCCATTTCTTATTTTGTCACGTTTCCCTGTTGTTTTCGCGAATTCAGTTTCAATGCGTATCGCGTCGTTTTTCCTCAGCAACAGATCTTGTCGCCATAAAAAAGTGACAAAGTTATCAAAATGTAAATGGATATACTTCGATACTTGTATATCAGCTGTTCTATTTATGTAGCCACTGACTCCTTGAAAGCTTCAAATCTTCGTAACGGCTTCTCGATGTTCTTCGTAAATAAGTGCAATAGAGGAACGTAAAATATATTTATTTCAGGCTCTTACTGCATATTGCAGTTTTATAGTATATGCGACATTCAGGTGTCTTTTACTTGTCAATGAAATTGTTGTATTACAATATTCAACAAAATATCGTAACATTTTTGTTGGCAGTGAGTGTTCTTTACGGCAGAGAGAATTCCTCATACCGTAACATTAATGCTTCTTGGGTAGCAGCCAACTCATAAATTTATGAGAGTGTTTAAATAAAATCAATTTTCAGATCATCAGATTAACGGAGTGACCCTTATAACGTTTATGAACACGTCAGTGAACAGCTAACTGTGTTTATTCTCTGATGGTCCGATATCAAACTCCTTATCTGATCAGAATGAGATGTAGTTGTGCGATATATAAACTAATTATATACGTTAAATGTATAATAGTGTACGTAATCGTAATATATAAAAATTTCTTTCATTTGTATTTGTACAGTCGTAAATATGTGACTTTTCCCATATCTCAGATTGAAGCGTCTTATGTGTACGATTGATTATGTTTGTTGAAGAATATCGTAAAGAGTGTGTAGAAAGAAAATTTTATAATTATAGTTTATAATATAGTGTTACACACATTACACAAATGCGAGCGCACGCGCGATGAATGTTCGATTACCGGCTCAGATTATTATAGTAGGCCTATAATTTGTACAATTTCACTTTCGTCTCTTTTTCCCTGCCACTACGGCTTCCCTCTACCTTCCATCCTGGTTACGTTAGAACTAAATAAAGTATTTTTCATGCCAGTTCTGACCTCTAAAAAGTGTAAAAACATAATGTAGCCCTATTAGTCAATAGGGAATCTGTAAATTAGAAAATATTGTGTTCCCTTAGCCGCCTTTCTGACCTGATTTGTATAATATTTACCGTTTATACACGATAATTAGGCCTGTGCCAACATAATTAGAATCCTGTGTCGGATTTAGGATTCATATGGGCTGATTGTTTTCAAATTGCGAACTGAATCATGTTTAGCAACTAGGATTATTAAACAAAAATTGTTATACGTGGTATATTGTAGTCTATACCATGCACGGAATGTTTGTGATAAAAACGTAGGCGCATATTGTAGCATGACAGATAATCCACTAAAAATTAATTCCATAAGGTGGATCGATAACCAACTACTATAACTGATCCTATACTTTAAAAGAGTAAAATAAAAAGAAGTATTAAATTATTAAAAATTTTCAAAATGTAATAACTAACTATTTTAAAGGAGGAATAGTAAATTCATGAATAATAACTAAAAGACAGTTCAGATGTTAAATTTATAAGAATGGGAAAGATTTGTGACCATCTGAAATTTATTATAATTATATTTATAACACCTAAAATGGCAGGAGTTGTGTACAAGAACAGGAAACAGGATTTTGGGCCTAGATTTCCAAAAAGACAGAAATATGGCAATTTTAACAAAAATCTATATAAATATGGACTATGCCATATCAAATTAAACAAAATGAGGTAAATAAACCAATTATGTTGTTAATAGTTCACTAAAGCAATCTATAAACTAAAAATATTCGATATATAATGTATTTTATATTTACATAAATAGGAAGTGATATATATTTAAACAATACTTTTTTCATATTAACTTGGCAAGATATTTCCTAAGACGAAGGAAGTAAAACAGTTCATTATTAACATTCAGCGTGAACGGTTGATACTCGATCGCGTTAAGAAACTGTATATCGTACCGATTAATGGCGCAGGAGGTTATGAATTGAAACGAGAGTTAACAAATTATTTACTTTAGACCTAAAATCAGTGCACTACAACAACACAGAAAGTGAAAACGAACAATAACTATCAAAATATAAGTGAACAGAACCAATAAAACTATACCACATTAACAATTCACTCTACAAAGAACATTGACATTTTTCAACATACACGCTATATAATCGAACACACCTAACACCAGACTATTAACGCCAGTGAACACAGAACACTTCTTCAGGACACCTTTAACCACCTAATAGACAATATACAATAATACGGAGACAATAAAACGGTAGTGAAGGCGTTTTTATTAACAGAATTTACAACCATCGTTTCTGGATTTTCTTCACTACGAGACGTGCCGCCATTTTAGCTCCCGTCATGCAAAGTGTTAGTCAGCTGAGCTTCATCACCGACGACGAACTGGTCTGAATTATTAAATATTATAAACATTATATATTATTATACATTGTCATTTTTTAATTATTAAGAATTATTTGTACATGTTATACTTTCTATGCTTGCTCCCTTCTCTGACTATATAAATATAATCGCTCAAAGAACCATTTTAATATTTATATAAAATAACCTGAAATTGTAAAATCGACCAAGCCCTGTGAAAGAGTCGAACAATTGAATAATATCGATTTTAAATCGATCTTTTAAACAAATTGTCAATAAATTAAATTAATTCAACTCTCAGTATTTAAAATTATTTCACATATTAAAGTAAGAGTTTGAGTTAATTGAAGGACTTACTGGGAGACGACAAATATTAACGGAAAGTGATATACTGGAGCAGAGCTGAAAATCGCAAATCGATTATTGTAAGAAGACAATCTGATTAACTCCAGATTCATTTAAGGTCAACCAGAAGTACAGATATTAGCCAAATCAACTCACCTTTAGTTATAATTTTAACGAAACAACAAAACAAGAATTATTTACAAATTATTAGACCTTTAAACAAACATTTTTTTTTAAATAAAAATTTTGTTTTTCTTTGAACATTACACAAAGAATTAATTATTTGTAACAGCGTATAAAACGCGTCTGGTTACAATATTAATTGTTTTTTATTAATAATTATTTTATAGTGGACTAGTTTGTAGGGCACGCTAAGACATATTCGGATGAAACGTCCACTTTCGTTTACTGCCGAATGTCCAACTGTAACTGGCTTATGGTTCTTGTTATTCTGAAGATAAAAAGTAAAAATGACACTTGCTTGTTTTGATAGTAGCTGCGCTAGGCAGCCACGTTAAGTGCGACACAGACAATCTGCAGTTCGAGTACGTAGGTAAATTATGTATAAAGGCCTTTATATTGTATTTTTAAGTTGTTTCTTTAAAATATTGGGCATTGTTGAAGAAAAACCATGCTTAACGTTGAAAATTGAAATTTAATTCTGTTACGGTGTTAACAGAATTAACCCATATGATTTAGAACATACTAAATCCTGTATGGACTGATCTACGGAAACATTAAAACAATTTGAAGTTAAATATCACGGAACGGACTCAATCAAAATGAGTTAGAATTACAGCAGCTGGTGTGCGTCGAATCAGACGAGCGTTTAAATTACGTTGCAAGAAGAAGAATGCATAAAACCGTAGAAAAACATTTCGACGAAGGCTTACTCCAGGGCAGTTACAGTAAACTGTAGTTGTGTCAACATTGTAAAACACGAAACGTGCGAACCGAAAATAATCAATTGACAAAACTCAGTCAAGAAACTGCAACAGGATTACGTCAGTGGAGCAGTACTTTCGTGACTGCAAACAAAATCAAATAGCTCACACATAACGTAATTAGCTCACGTATGATTCTGTTTGTTACTAAATCAACTCAAAAAAGTTGTGTCGTTATCAAATATGTATCGTAGATTCTGCGCTCGGGTTTTCTAAAGTCAGGGATTCGTCAGAACCGAGTAATGTTGTGTAGCAATAGACGTAACGTATCATTGTAGCGGTATTTAGTCCGATGCGGTTTGTAGCAACCGTTGCGGTAGGAGATACAGCACTACCAGTCGCCATTTGTGCACTTGTAGGCCTACATCGCATCAGCAGTCCGATAATTCAGCTAAACTTGTTTTGTTGACGACAGACTTGTTCTTCTCGTACATTATAAAACATAAATCTTTCACGTCGTGATAATACAGCGGACGTAGGCCTGTATCGTGCACACGCGTGTGAATATCCGGTGGTGTATCAGTGTGTTTGTTTCTATTCTGCTCCTATACCGTTAATTTTGTTTATTCGTATATATACGTAATCCCCGCCGGTTACGTGTGTTTATGAACGCGGCGTTTGAACGCTGTACAGCGTTTTAAAAATACCTTCGAGGTCGTAATTATTGGAAGTGGACATTAAAATTAAATTTTTATAAACGTTCGAACATATCCAGTTTATTAAAAACGTTCTGCATACTCGATAACTAGCTTATTAACATGTTTGTTTATACTCCGTTCACGCTTTGCAGTATTCGTATTTTCTAGCCTGATATGTATATCACCGTCCGTCGCCCGTAGGAAAACAAAAACATACGCGTTGCAAATCGATTTTCCTACTCGTGCAGTTGATTACACCCCTGGATTCAATTACATTGACGCAGTAGAACGCAAATGTAGGAACATGTATAAAGTTTTCGTAAATTTTATAGTGTAAATTTCCAAACTGTACGTGCAGACATACAGCGCGCGCGAATTTTAACCGTTGTCTTCGGTCTATACGGCCGAAGACCGTATTTTAACCGTTGCCGTATTCTATACGGCATTTCAGTCAGTTGACGGTTGTAATACTTATTTATTAAGAATTGTTATTTATCAAGACGGTGAGGTTTAAAGGCTGAAGTGCGGAAAACAAGGCAGGCCTAAAAAATCCCTTAAAATAACAGACGACACGAGTGTGAGTTTTTTTTAAATTTCCTTAGCCTTACCTATCTTTCTTACGCCTTTATATATATTGGTTACTGTCTTCTTTTTAACGTTTCGGTATTTTTCTTCTTTGAAGTCGTCTTCATGTGCACCGAGTTTCAACGAACGACACTCGTTTTATTTTATCCGGTGAGCTATGTTGTAATTCTTTTTGGTTCACGACTCTGCTCGGGTAATACTGCCTCGACCAAAATGTCGACAGTCGGTTTGCCACAGCGATTGACTAAAGGTTGACGCGGCGTTGCCACAATTAATTTTCATCAACTGCAGCTTATCACCTTCAATGTAGCCGACCCGTCATGTCGTTCTCATTTTGCTGTCGGTATAGGCGTTGTTTAGTGATGTGCATAAGCGCGTCAACAAAGTAACTACAATGATGCGAGATAAAAATTGATTACGGGTGATAAAAGTGGCTTTGATGCAGACGGGTAACAGGTGAACCTATACTACGGCCGTTGCTGTTGGCATGTAAAAGAATTCCTCTCTGTGTGTGTGTGTGTGTGTGTGTGTGTGTGTGTGTGTGTGTGTGTGTGTGTGTGTGTGTGTGTGTGTGTGTGTGTGTGTGTGTGTGTGTGTGTGTGTGTGTGTGTGTGTGTGTGTGTGTGTGTGAAATTTTTTTTGTACTCTCTTGTGAATTGTTCATTGCGACAGTAGACCTTGATTTAATTGAGACTAATAAGAGCGAAGGGGTGTCCTTCAAGTCGAAAGTGATTAAAAATAGCCGTCGCAGGGGAGATTCAAATCAAAGTTCTCCGAGTTGCTGACCGTACTGTATCATCATTTATACCAGTGTTGCAGTGTATAATTTTTTTGTGCATTCATTATATTGTTGTATATTCTTTTCTGCTTTTCTTTCATAAATGTAAGTTTCTTGGAAGTTTTGACTATTTTAAGTATACTGTACGGCTTGTACTGTACCTTTACGCGCGCACACAAAAAATTTGTTTCTTTTGTCTCAGGCAGTTGCCCGAATTTGAGGTGATTGTTTGGAAAATATCAGATGTGGAGGATGGAAGTCACAAAGAGTTCACAGATGGAAAGGATGATAGGAGTAGTTAGTTGAACTTAACCGGTACTTTCATTTTTATAGTAGATTTGGTTAAGTGTTATTTCATAATTGCAAATAGTTAGTTAATGTTGATTCATTTCTATATACAAGTTCATTTTCTCATTTCTGATAACGTGTCATTGAATTTCATAAGGTCACGTGTAACCCGCAAGGGTACGCCTGGTAAATTGAACGGCTATCAATATATAGTACATCACAAGCAATGGTGTAACTATGGGGGGGGGATCAGTCTCCCCCAGAGCTAGTAACAATTGCAGAGAAGTTCCATAAATACTTACAGTAGGCCCATTTCTGACCCAGTTGCGTGTGTTATATAATAAGGTTTAAAAATAATTAAATGTCTCATTTGTCCTGAGGAAAATTAACAGTCCAAGCTAATGGACCCCCCCCCCAAGAAACTAGCCTCGTCACCCTCCCCCAAGAGCAGATCCTACGCCACTGATTACGGGAACAAGGTGAACGTCACTGGCGGTCTGTAAGTTATAAGAAAAAAGTGTCACGGGTGATTTCAATCTCTAAAATCACACCAGGTGTAGAATAAGTATCTCACGTTTATGTCTCAGGAACTCACTGAATGAAGTTGGAAAGGCATTGTAAAAAAGTAGGAGAAAAGATGCCAATCTTTAAATTCTCCACAGAAAGGAGATACGTCGCATCTTGCAAGGCTTCCGAAAACCCATCAAATTAATCTACTGATACAAGATGGAAAGTAAAAGTAGAAGGAGAATTAACAGGGGATTTCAAAGTTCGAGGAGGAGTAAAACAAGGAGTTGCCTTGTCTACTGTCCTTTTCAGTATATGCCTAGAAAAAGTAGTAAGGCACCTAAATAAACCCAGGTGGCACAATTATGAATAGAAGGTCGCACTTCATTGCATATGCTGTCGATATTGCTCTCGTGACAAGAAACAAACAGGCACTGGAAGAGGCGTACACCTCTTTGGAGCATGCTTCGACCAACCTAGGGCTGCAAGTAAACAGCCAAAAGACAAAATATATGCCGATGAAGAATATCCGAGAAGAAAGAATCCCAAAAATTAAAGTTTATGGCAGTGAATTTGAGATGGTAGATAGTTTTAGATATCTTGAGTCCCTCTTGACGCCAAAAAGTCGAATGGCAATGGAATTTCGAGACAAACTAGCCATGGGAAATAGATGTTACTTTTCTTTGCTCTGTATCCTAAAGTGTAGAAACATTTCTAGAACCTCCAAGGTTCAGATTTACAAAACCATTAGTATGCTTCACAAGCCTGGACCATGACGTCATCCCAAGAAGGTGCGATCAGAAGATAGGAAAGAAAGATTTTGAGAAGGATATATGGAGATGTACTAGATGCCGGAATGTGGCGTATAAGGACGAATGGTGAATTGTACGAACTACACAAGGAACCGGACATCGTCACAGTAATAAAACAAGGTAGAATTAGGTAGGGAGGTCACGTACAAAGAATGACAGAGGAAAGGGCAGTGAAAAAAGTATTCATTAGAGGACCAGGAGGAAGAACAAGCAAGCAAGACGAAGATGGGTGGACGATGTAGATGAAGACTCGAGGAGACTTTGGGGGGGGGGTCAGAAGGTGGCTAAGAGTCGCACAGGATATAGAGGAGTGGTGGCATGTCGTTCTGGAGGCCAGGGATCTTTATGAGCTGTAGCGCCGTGGAGTAAGTACGTAGTGAGGGCTTTTCCTTCGTAATGATGATAGTTGCGGGTTTTCAGAACAGGATACGTTTGTTAGCGAAAAATACTGTTTACATAGTTTTATCTTTGTTGTTCTCTCTCTCTCAACTGGCGCTACAGTTCTTGGAGAGCCTTGGCCTCCTGGATAATCCTCCTCTAGTCGTCTCGATCCTCTGCTCTCAGTCTCCATCTTCTTACACAGGTCGTCCTCAAGATCATCCAACCATCGTTTTCTGGCCCAGCAGGTCTTCACCGCCTCCTTCTTCCACCAGGTCTCCCTGTAATTGTTTTTTTAATTTTGATGTCTCTGACATTCTCTGAACATGCCCTGCCCACCGAATTCTACATTGCTTTATATCAGTGACGATATCTGGTTCTTCATATCTTTGTTGTTAGACCATTGAAAATTATTTAAAATATTTGACGAATTGTCACACCAGTTTGAAAAGAAATCAGTAGTGTTCCTGTTCCGCCTTCACTTTGCCAAATAAGAAGCGTGAAACCTATGATAGGTAACATTCCCTTCACACCTGCCTGAGATGCGATTAGTGCTTACAAGTATCTCGTACTACAGCAAGTGGCTGCCAGATATATTCCGATGTGGCCACTTATATTTCTGACAATTTGTTTATTTTCTCCACTTTTACACTGTTATTTCGCTTATGACCCCGCTCTCGAATCTTCCATTCGTCATTAAATCACAAGAAATCTCCATTTAATTACCATTGAATTCACTGTGTGGGAATTTAATTTGACTGAACGTTTGATCGATTGAAGGTGCTCAATACAGTTTAATTACTTTACTACTACAAAAATTTAAAAACTATATATCTTGGGAAAGAGTATATAAATTCGGAGACTGTCAGTAATAAATTCGAGGCTGTCCACACTGAGCAAGAGAAACATTTTCTGCCATTGTAGAGGTAAAGCGATTGTTAAAAAAGAAAACGAAGACCAGATTGGTAGAGTTGCCATTTACAGCTCCATTAAATGCAAGTTCAACTCATATTTGCAACTAACACAGCCGTTTCTCAGTTGCCGTCTCAAACAGAATTAACTATCCTCAAGCGTGGATTGTGCTGCGTTGTTGACACCTCTTAAAGTGAGTGTTCTTTAAGTAACTTAATATAATCGTTATAATAATAACTGTTATAGTCTATAATAAACGTTAGTTATTGGATGGATGTATCTTCCCTTGTAAAGTCAGGCGTGAAAAGCATGAATACAAAACTGGTAGATGTCCATAAATCGCGCGTGTGTGTGACCGCGGAACTCAGTATTCTTAAGCTCAGACGAAAGTTCCGATTCCTATTTCACGAGCGTCATGTTCCGGACGTCAGATTTGTTAGGAAATAATTAGTCAACAGTAAGACATTAAAAAAAATTGTATACTGTTCAGATGATCGTAGTGAGACGGCTCTTTGTGTCGTGCCAATTCAGAATGTAAACTACGAAAAACTTCTACAAGAGTGGAATCAGTAGTGTCATAGTTCGTTGACTCCTGTTCTCGCGATACTGTTCGCGTTTATGGTGCGTGTTTATGTGTCAGCTGCGGGTTACGGGAATTCTGCAGTCTAAATAAAATTATTTTTACGAGTACAGAAATTTTGACGGTATTTTCTTGCGTATTTGATATGCGTCGGCCCGCGCTAATTGAAAGGAGACGTTCCATGTGAGTTTTGTTATCCAGTATTCACATTTCTGAACCCTAAAAAGGTGTAGGCTCGTGCACTTTGTACGAGGCGCTGACACGCGAGATAATTATCTTTTTTTGTTTACAATGAATTTTTCCTGTATTTACGTAATGGTCTTTGTTTGCACGAAAACCTACAGGTGTTTGTTTTATGTTTTTAGTCCTTTTATTTCCCAGCAACCCTCTGAGTACGTTATCACACTTTATAACGCTTTTTACATTCTGTAATGTTATTGTCTTTTTTTAAAGGATTGAATATGTAGCAACACACGAGAACATCAAACATTCGTCTTGTTTCACATATCGATATTGTAACGCGACGAAATGAAGGACTTGTTAAACGATGAACTCTAACATAAAATACCCTTAGTAAGATAATTCACGTAGGTATAAAATAAATAAAAGAGAAAATGACCACAATGGCTAATAAGGAAGTACAATGCAATGTAGGATAAAATAAACTGTATGTTAAATTAGTAAGAACTAACTACAGTATTTATATTATTAATGATTATATATGTGATCAGGACAATCAGTTAGGAAGTGCAAAGATAATTGTGAGATAATAGTCACTAAATATACAGATAGGACTGTGAGTATTAGTGGCAGTATATAGTGAACAGAATACAATCACAACAAATCAAAAACAATGTGTGATTACATAAAAAGAAAATGTAGAGTATGAAGGGACTGGTATTCAATATACTTTAGGAGTAACCATTCATTTAAAGGTTTCAAAATGTAAAGAACTAAAAGTTAACATTAGTAGTAGATTAAGTCAATTGTTTAATGTTCATAGAATACTTTTAAGTTTTAATATTTGTTACAAACGATTCCCTATTTTGTTATTAATGTTAATTAAAGGGAAAATGCTATCGTTTGGTTCATTACAAATAATACGGCAAAACGTGTTTATAGTAATAAGAAGTTATTAAACAAAATAGTTCTATTGTTCAATGTTGATTAGAGTTTGAGCATGATGGCTTAACATTATGTTAGGCCCTAATATGTTTGTTCCATGTTAATTATTTTATCAGAAGCGATTCAAAAAATAAGTATGCAATGGACAATTTAATTTAATGTAATAAGATTAATAATATACCAAGCTACCAGTCCATATAACATTTGTAAATTGAAACATTGTACTGTGAAGAAGTATTAATATATATTAATACATTCCACACTAATTTTGTGTAACAACAAGCCGCCATCTTGAGATGTTTCTTTGTATGCTGGGTAGACCCATGATGCATTGCGTTGGCAAACTGAACTGAACAAATATTTTGTTACACTATTAAAATTAATTTTATTTATATTAGTCAATAAGAATTAAACTATTGTAATATATAGTACTTCTTTGTGGACATTTCGAACGTTAATAACAGTCTAACGAACCCTGAACTGAGATATTATATGAAAATAACTTGGAATCAAACTGAAAACAAGAATCGATACAGTCAATTAATAACTTCGACCTTGGAGTCGTTTAACTGAATTAACGAAAATAAAAATGTTAATAATTATTCCTAATTAATGGTGAATGAGTTTTATTTATAGGATAAGATAAAGTTAAAGGTTATTTGTTCGAGAAAAGAAGAGTGAAACAGGCGATTGGCGATTCGAACATCATCGTAAATAAAGGATCACGAAGATAACCTCCAATAGGCCACTCGAAACTACAATCGAACACGAAAATTGACAAGCATAGTCCCATCATACAAACGAAATAATTATTAATTTTTAAACCATTAGACAAATAAATAATTATTTTCTTTTTACAAAATAAATAAATGAAGAGGGATTAAGGGATAATATTGCATTATTAAGCTACGGCAAATAAGATTGTTGATCGACATGAACCCTATAACTCGCTAACTCATCGAGGTTAACAAAATTTAAAATAAATAATTAAAGTGTAAAACAACATACCTCCTATTCCAAAACGTTACAGATTGACGCCTGGAACGCGTGGCTCTGCCATATACAACTGACAATTGGAATTGAAGTTTACTACTACACATAATCCATACCCAGATATTATTATTATAAGACGACTTCTATTTTTCAAATCGTTACAATATATATATATATATATATATATATATATATAATTTAATTTGTTGTATACTGTACGTTAAATGAAGAAATTAAAAATAGATTTGATTCACGGCTAGTATTAGTCAGTGAGAAAACAAACTAAATAAACAATTCTCGGCGTGAAAGCGGTGAAAGTGGGATAAGGCAAACAAAGGAATCTGTCGCTAGTGATATTGATGTGGTCCTGGGCATACTTCTCTCAAGTGAGGAAAAATTGGTGACGACAAATCTTCACCGCGATTCGTCCGTCTCGAATCGCTCATGATTTGTGGCGACATTCATCAAGCGTGTCGTAAAATAGCAAGTCTGCCTTTCGCCACCTGAATTTTCCACTTACTTTTCTCGTTTTTTCCCTGGCTGTACTCGTATATTTTTATAGTCAGCTTTTGTTCGTCAGATTGGCTAGTGCTAACAGTTTAAAAACTTTGTCCGAAATCCTTACCCTATATATTTGCGCGCATGCACAGACATACACGACAATGTCTATAACTATTGCTGCATTCTTTTTCTCAACCACTTTGTTCCACTATGTTGCCACTTGTGTCCTTCCAGGCTGTAGACACCAATTGTTTTCTTTTCATTGCCTCATCTACTTACTTTCTCTAAGTTATTCTAGACCTTCCTCTCCTCCTTTTGTCTATGGAACGTCAGTCTGTTATTTCGGTACCTACCGGCTTACAGTTGTTTTTCTTCTATACCCATAGTGTCTTTACGTATTCCCGATCGTATTTTGATTTCCTCGTCGGCAATTCTGTCTATCCGTCCAACGAAACGATAAGAGTAAACACTGTAGCATTTTTTGATGTTATTGGGTATCCAAACCAATATTTCTCATTAATCTTATCGATGAAGATATGGCAGTGTGTAAGTTAAGAATTCTTCGAAAGGTCCAGCTGCAGAGGGACGGTCAGTTCCCTATGTTCTTCTACACTCGTTTCACTCACTTACTATGTTTTTAGCATTACACAACGCAAATCAGGGGAAATACTCATACTGAATCTACTAGTTAGTCCATTCATTTTGAAGAATAACAATAAGCATTTGTGAATTATACGTAATTTTGATTTTGGTTCATATAAGTTACAGTATCGATAGGTAATGAACATGCTTGGATATTTGTATCGTGTATTCAAATTGTAGCATACAAAAGTCTCATTTTGGCACTTAAGATGAAGGTTTAGTCAGATACACACCAAACATAGCAAAGTTGTAATTGCTGAGATTTTTTATGACAGATTGCTTTAACTAAGGAGAATATAAACAAGCGAGAATCCAGGAGACGTTCTGATCGCCGTGAAGTAGGCTACGTACAGTGTCAGCGGATTGCGGTTTACAGTACTCGGCCGCTTTCCCCGTTTTGTGCTGCCCGTCCCGTCATCGTTTATTTCATTCAGTCTGTTCCGTTCAACTCTTTGTCCAATCTCTTTTTGCTTATCATTGTTAATGACTGTAGTATTACCTGATTACGTGACAGCGCAGATAACGTCATAATTGTTACTATCATCGATATCGCATCATCATCATATCGTCCTGTTATGAAATAGGCTGATACGCCTGTTCCCACGTCTATCGCTTTTTAGCCTGACTGCAAACCTTCTGCCCTTTTGATTAGAACACTTTTTGCTTTACAGTGCTATAGTCCTCCCTACGCTCCACGTGAGCGGAGTGTATTCCGTTGTATACAGTCGCCGTCTATTCTGTATTAGTTCTTACGGATTGTGGCGGTTTCGTGTTCAGTTCGCGTTCACGTTAACAACTCGTAACAACTAAGTACAACTGCGGCCTGTACTTTGGCCTGTTTCCAATAATTCATGCATCGCACATTTTTGTCAGTCATTCCAACCGCTATTGTTTTGTAAAGCTTCGGTCTAGTTTCTCCACGTGTTTTATTGTTTTACCTTAAAGACATTTGAGGCTATTTGAAAACCTCTGAATTTGACAGTCTGTTCTTTTTTTTTTAAATTTTTTATTGTATTCTCCTTTATATAGCCTAAAGGCACCACACAATGTTATTATTTATATTCTCAAAGCGATCGATTTCGATCACAGACCATCGTCAGGTTATATAGCACATTTGTGTTCACAATATTATAAAAATATTTATAATATTATGGTTTTTATAATATTGTGAACACAAATGTGCTATATAACCTGACGATGGTCTGTGATCGAAATCGATCGCTTTGAGAATATAAATAATAACATTGTGTGGTGCCTTTAGGCTATATAAAGGGGAATACAATAAAAAAATAAAAAATTGAATTATAGGTACCATTAATAGAAAACAATAAGTGTAAGTATAAAATACATCACATTATCATTAGTCTATTGTTGTTGATGTTATGAGTTTTACGTTTCATTAGGACTACCTCAAGTTACATGGTCTGTAGAGTTGTTGATCTGCATTAAAGCGTTTTCACTTTGGTATTCTGCATCTCGGCTGAGTCATAAGGCGTTGTATTTTCTAATCCATTCTGCAACTTTTGCGTAGTTTAATTGAACCGTGTTCCGTTCATTATTGCTAAAAATTATCATAAATTTCTATGCAAATTATCGATAGTATAAAGCATGAATTATGTTGTTGCGTTTTTGCGTTTCATTTGTAATATTTTTCCCCCTGTTTCGTCACTTTTTGTGTTTCTTACGGAAGCTATTCGAGACAATAAAGGAAATAAATTTAGCTTCTGATTTTTGTATCTTAATGTGGGGAGTAAACAGAGGCGCCCGTTTTTTACAAAAATATGTTCAATACAGGAAAATAATATTGCAACTGAATTATTCAGTGTTCATTCAATAATAAAAATGACACTGGAAGACAGTCTTTAGAAATCAGCCGTGGTCATTATGTGTTGGCAACAGTGTCGGAACGTTTCATTCGATGTAGCCTGTACATATATACACCACACAAGATCTAACTCGTTAGAACATGCGCCTACATGCGTTAAAGCATATTCTATCTCAGATAAAATCTGAACAGTTTGCACGACCGTCTGCTCAACGTCCGGTGAAGTTATTTAACTGAAATGTTTTTTTTTTTAATAATATCTGTATGGCAGTCCAGAAACGGGATTTCAACAAACAATGTAAACCATAACTGCCTCCACTTTTAAAACAATTTCAGCGCATTGTACGCGTGGGGCTTCCATGAAAACTGAATGCTACGCTGGAATATTTATATTTATATTTATTTATTTGGTGTAATTTGTAAAAATTGCAAACATTTAAAAAATGTGTAAAAATTGTAATTTAATTTTACAAACATGAAAGTCAAAAACCGTATAGTTAGAAGATAAAAGTATAACGCACGCGCTCGTGTGTGACATGTCTGTGAATGGTGTCAGCGTCGCGTCTAACAAGGTGCTTCACAACGAGGAACGAACTTCCCTTACTGCTGAGCTCCGATTTGATTCATTTAGCCCCGCGGTCGGCAAACCGCGGCTCGCGGGCCGCATGCGGCTCTTTGGCCCCTTGAGTGCGGCTCTGCCACAAATGACTACGTGCGGGTGCGCAGGCACGCGCGTGGATGTCGGTCGGTCGGTGACGAGAGACATGGCGCAGGCGGGCCGCGGGGTACGCGGCGCGGGGGAGGCACGCGCGACTCGTGCACGAGTTTGAGTGAGTGAGTCAGTCAGTCAGCAGTCTCATTGTGTACAGTGGTCAGCTCGTCGCGTCCGAAAATCGCGCGCGGGTCACAAAAGTACCTACTCGAAGCATAAAGTTACCTGTATTTTTCCAACCAGCTGCAAATCCTACAGATATATTTGTCATCAATTTAGAAATTGTAATTATTTTGTTGTTGGTGGCTTGTAGTAAAACTTGTTTTTTCGTGAATATTTTCGTAAAAATAAAATTTAAATTTTTAATTATTTATATTATATATATTTTTTTCTGTTGTTTAATTATTTATTATTTATTTAGTGTATTATTGTATGAATCTTCTTTATTAGTTTAATTTCTTTCCTTGTGTAATGGTTTCGGTTCGTGATGATTTATTTGTTTATAAGAGTTAAATAGATTATGTTATTGTAATAATCGATTTTGTTAGTATTGGTAGATTCGGGTTCTGGATCCCTTGTCGATGTAGTACTGGTCCTCTTTGACGATCAGGTTCCAATTAATATCTGAAATTATCTTTATGATACACTTTATATAGAAATAAAACTTCAGTTCGAAATAATTAATTTTATTTATTGGTTTCAATGTAAATAGTCGACCTTGAGTCGTAATAGTTGCTCTCGGCTCGAATAAAACTCGTCTCAGGTCGAGTGAAATCGATTAGTTTATTCTTTTAAAATTAATAATGTTTAGACATAAATAGGGTTCTTTTAAACTGTTATCAGAAGTCAGAGAAAGGGCAAGACTGAAAAGTACAATACTTACAACTAAAAGGTTTTAATTAGTAACACAAAATTAATATATATTATAAAAATGTTAGTGAAACTTTCAATTATTCAAACCACCAGCGAAGGCTGAGCTGACGTCATCACAGCTGACTTGATGTTAACTTATGATGTTGTTATTGATTAACTATTATAGTAATTATACCTTATACCAGTTGGTTTTTTATATTATATTGGCTTATCTTTGAATTATAGTAATGTAGATTTTTTGTCATGCTATAGGCTTTATTATTGTAAAATGAAACATTTTTTAGGTGCCCTATTTGACATGGCAACAAAGAAGAAGCAAAGAAAAACGGAAGACGAAAACCGTGAATTTAAAGTTGAATGGACCGAGACTTTCGCGTTTATTCAAAACTTAAATGGCCTTCCGACCTGTCTTATTTGTCAGGAAAAATTGGCGCATAACAAGAAGTCAAATTTGGAGAGTCACTTTACAACTAAACACGCGTCATTTAGCACTAAATATCCTGTCGGTGATGCAAGGAAGAAAGCAGTTGAGGAACTTCAGAAGAGTCAAGAAAAATGAAGTTCTGTATTTACTTACTGGATGAAAACTTCCAACAATGTTAATATTGCAAGTTTTGTGGTTAGTCAAGAGATTGCTAAGAGAGGAAAACCATACACAGACGGCGAATACATAAAAAGTTGTTTTATAAATGCATCCGAAGAGCTATTTCGGGATTTTAAGAACAAAGCAGATATTCTAAAAAAAATTAAAGAGTTACCATTGTCTGCTAAAACAGTGAAAGATAGAACAGTCAAAATGTCTTCGAATATAACCACCCAGAGAGTCGAAGATCTTAAATTGGTTTCAGCTTTATCAATAGCAGTTGACGAGTCTTGTGACATAAATGATACAGCGCAAGTTTCACTTTTTGTACGATTTATTTCATCTACAGGTCCTAAAGAAGAACTTGTAGGAGTATTGCCACTCAACGGTCAAACACGTGGAGAGGATATTGTAAATGCTGTAATTGAGTGCATTGAAAAACATCATATTCCACTCGATAAAATTGTGTCAATTTCAACAGACGGGGCGAAAAGTATGACCGGCATAAGAAAAGGGTTTGTTGCTATTTTGAAAGAAAAAATTAATCACGAGATACTTGCTTACCATTGCATCATTCATTAAGAAGCGCTTTGTGCGCAGACATTTCCAGAAGAAATTTGCAAAGTTATGGAATTGGTGATTAAGATTATCAACTCCATTATAGCTAAAGCTCTTAATCATCGCCAATTTAAAGAATTTTTAGTTGAAATGGAGAGTGAGTACGCAGATCTTCTGCTGCATAACAAGGTACGTTGGTTATCAAGAGGAAACGTTTTAAAACGTTTCGCTTCCTTATTAACAGAAATTAAAGCAGTTCTCCTTGAGAAGGGTAGTCACTATCCAGAACTAACGGACGATCAGTGGATCCAAAAATTTTATTTCATGGTAGACGTTACGTCTCATCTAAATCAGCTTAATCGTAAACTACAGGGGGAAGGAAACACATTTTTTTCGATGTTAGAAGAAGTTATTTCATTCGAAAACAAATTATCCCTTTTTGCCCAAGATTTTGAAAGAGAAACTTTGATTCACTTTCCAAGCCTGCTGAAACATCGCCAAGAAAATAATTCTGATATTGACATTTGCTATTTCAAAACAACAATTTTAAATATGAGGGAAGCTTTTCTCAACAGGTTTCAGGAATTCAGAAACAGCAAAGCGACGTTAGCCTTTGTTAAAAAACCTCTTAATGCTACTGTAACAGAATTAAATTTTTCTCCCTTTAATGTTGACATTGGCAACTTTGAAATGCAATTGCTGGATTTAAATACAAAGAATTATGGAGCTCTAAATTTGAACGTCTTTGTGCTGATATGGAAATATTGGAGAAAAACAAATGTGGTCTGCTTTGAAAGACCTGGAGAAGGAAGACATGATGATTTTTAACACCTGGAATAGTATTCCTGACTCATATGATCAGTTGAAAAAACTAGCGTTTGCTGTTCTTTCCCTTTCCGGTTCTACATATTCATGCGAACAATCTTTTTCAAGCATGAACCTTATCAAGAGTAAATTGAGAAGTCGTCTTATTGATGAGAACCTGGAATCGTGCCTAAAATTAAAAACAACAACATACAAACCTGACTTACCCAAACTTGCCAAGGAGATGCAAGGCCATTGTTCACATTAAGTGTTTGTCAGTCATTGTCATGATTTAATTTTATGGATACCTTACTTACAATTTAATTTTTATCAATAAATAAGATCATTATTAAGTATGATATCAAGTTTTATTCAGTGTACCTATAGTTTAATTAAGACTTAAAACTTTAATTAAAGTTTATTAAGTTAATGAACAGTGTACCTACCTATATAGTTTAAGTTTAAGAAATTTGGCTCTCAAAATAAATCTCAATCGTTGTACTGTCGTTATTTGGCTCTGTTGACTAATGAGTTTGCCGACCACGGATTTAGCCGAATTCCGTTTCTCTCACAGCTCTCCTCGAAACTTTTATACGGCCATCTCTTCATAGCCATACAATACTGGCTTCGCCACTAAACCCGTTTCAAATGGGGATTCGCTACGTTAACATCCGTTGCACAAACTGTGTAAATGTAGTTTTATTCCATTGTATCCTGTATACTCATACGCTTTTATTTACTACGTGAACTTTTCCAGTCGTATCCGCTCTTTTTCTCTTTCCATGGCATCCTATAGATTCTTCGTAGTTACACGTAACGTAACTTTTGAACGATATACTTTTTTTAGTTCTTTTCCAGTGAAGGATTTGTTTGTTTGTTTCAGTTTAGTTTGAAGTTAAGTAATTCTACAACTTGCAAAGCACAGATTCGTACGTAAATTTGAGTAGACAGATGCAGACAGGTGGCCTGTTCTTTCTGTACGTTTAGTGTTATTTATGAAACTAAAATTAAATAGGAACGAACGGGCGGTTTTATTGAGGAAATCAAAGAAGCTGTAGGCTAATACTGCGTACAGAACTCTGGTAAACAGTCCAAGTTTCGGGGTTTTCATCAGCGTAAGAATCTAGGAACCGTTTAATGGTGTCACAAAGAGCTATTACGGTAATTTGCATCGGTGAAGTTGATTCGATGAACTGACAACAGTAACAGCAACCTAGTGGAAACCTCTGTGCTCGCATTTACACCCACGTTTACTATGTCATTTGATTATAACTTGTATATGGTATTATCTCTGGATATAAACAGCACACATGAACTGTCGCACCCATAGTCTGAATATTATTAAATATTAACACAAACTATTTGTAGTTGCCAGTTGGCTAAATTTACTGGACAGACCGATTGAAAAAGGAGTGGTTCAGCTCATAAGCCTTGCATTGTTATAATAAGATTTTAGATATATTACATAATGAGAATAACCTAAACATATTTTTAAAAATAAAACAGGCATCGAGGTGGAGACGGATAGAAATCTATTATCGGTGAAAAGGTACGTCACAAGATTTGGTACTTGAGCCGGTACCATAAGCCGCACGCGAGCAACACGTTAAATAAACGTCAGATAAGCTTTTTACTAAGTATAGAATACTTTCCTGCTTCCCGAAAACGTATTTTCTCGGAATATGACATTTTTGTCTAGAACGCTAACGTTCCACGCGTTTGTTACACAGTTTTGTTTAATCATTCTGGTTTTCACTAGTAATAAGGTTAATTAATAAATGAGTAGTTCTGCCTATTGGGAACCGAAATTGAAAATATATTATCGTAGATGTATTTAGAACGCATGCTTATTATTAAATATTGTAATTACATTATTGTGGGTTGGTTTTTTTTTATTCTGTTGCTCACAGATATGTGGAGTAATCATATTGGTATAACTCATTTTTAGTTTGTTTGTTTTTCTGCACCAGCAAGCTTTAGTTATGTTGAACCAGTGTTTTTTGTGTCATAAAATGTTGTTTTCAGAGACCTTGAAACATACTTGAAATACCACTATCAGATTTATACCGACAGTCGTATGCGGTAGCAGGTCAGTGTTGGAAACCGGTTGCCCAAATGATACACAGAATTAGTGAACTATTTAAAAACATGTGATACCAGGTTATTTATTATTTCGTTTCGTTACGAAAAAACCTGGACAAAATTTGTTAGTTCGTAAGTTAGTGAGGCATACAAAAACAGATTTCATAAAAATAATGGGAAAGTGTTTCATAAAAAAAACAATTCCAATTGTTTCTAATGTTCAGTGGCGGCTCTGAGGTGCTTGAAACCCCTAAAAGAGTCCCATTTATGGGATTCCATTATAAGATATTTCTTAAAATGTCTTTCGTAAGACGTAAACTTACGAATAAAACTTATATATGTTTCAAAAGTATAAACCTAATTCTATCTGAAATATATTCATAACTCTTAATCCTTTCTTCTAAGCTCTTCTTAACGAAAACTGCTACATCCTTGCTAGCTCTTTGTTGCTGGGAAACACCACTGTAAAACATCACATTCTCCTCCACATACTTGCTACCCTGAAACTTCTTTTTTGTCTCTGAGATACAGGGTACATCAACTTTTTGCTGTTTTCAATACCCTGGCTAATTCATTCTCCTTACCAGCTATTGACGTAACAGTCCAACTTCCGAGAACTGATTTTTCAGCAATTCTTGAAATTTGTAGTTCACTCTTGTGTTCTATCTTTGTTAATATATTCTGTAATACTATCAAATTAATTAGTGTTAACAGTAAATACTTGTAATTATTTGCTTTTAGTATAGTCTTATTTAACATCTGTGCAGTAAAAAACTGTTGCTTATTGATAACTGTAACACTTGTATCGCAGTATAAGTATAAATACTTTCATAATTTAGGCTGTAAGGTGGTTTATAAATAAACGGTTTGCAAGCATTTCAGAACTCAATATAACGTCTTGACGTTACAATATCGGGAACCTGGTTAATAGGCTCAGGTCAATTAATCAGGCTGCCATAATATTATCAAACTCATAATTAACTGAAATATAAACAAACGCTAAATAGAATCCCGTAATTGAGGAATATTGACAGGGGTTTGTAGATTTATTCACTCACCATTTTGGACCATGACGTCTCTTTATTACATACTGTTTGAACATCACAGAAGAAAATTAGCAACGTGTATATTAAAGATAAAAACATTTGCACATCTTGTACAAATGGAATTAGTGTAATTCATGGGTTAACATACCTTGTACTGTCCTCGGATCCGAGTAGTTTGTTTCTGTGTATGATATTAAAATAATAATCTTTATTTTGTGCCATCTGAAGAATGGGCTTATTCAACTTTAGCTTGTTATATTCATAAAACGCATTAACCTTAACACATATTATTACTTATCATGAAGTTACAATTTTATGGTAATTAGGTCAGTCTTTCGTGTTTTACTTTACTCTTATCTTGTTATTTAAGTGTCTTTCATGTATTAGTTTAAGTTAAGTTCTGAGCCACAGAAGTAGAACTTCCGTGTCACCTGTGTGTAACATATCGTCGGCGAATCGGCGCTTCTATCGGTTGTGCAGGGCGTCTTGGAGATCTTCTGGCTATCGTGTGTTGGTGAAATTTGATGTCATTCCTAAAGATGAGTAGTCTGTCTGTTCTGTAGATTCTTGTGGTCGGTTTTGGTGGTAACTTTCACTGGTGTTCACATTGTTGTACCGCACATATTGCTTATGGTTAACAGTTACATTCTAAAAGGTTAACATCACATTTAGGTGATGTTAGTTATCTATAGAGATGTCATCGTCGCACACTCAAGTCATTTACAACATTCACATCATCCGGCTATTACACAAGCTTTTTCTAGTTTACATGTTTTATATTGTCTACATAACTTTCTGTACGCTGTTTCACCAGCGGAGTCTCTGATTCAACTGAACTAACTAAGTATAGGGGTAATGGGGCTGTCCGCGCGCGGGTAGTTTCTCAGCGCGAAAAGTAGTTCTCAATTATTATTAATTATTTTCCTTTAATTTGATTACAACTTAATCAAATTACTCTATACTTTTATTATTCTTTTATGTGACGCGGGGGCGTTATGGATTTATTGAGTTTCTTAAATCTAATTTTATTAACTGCCACATTGGCAAATCGGCATGTTACTACCGGTTTGGGGCATGGAGAAAGGGTTCATCAGTACCTTATTAAATTATTTTAGTATTATAATTAATTTTTTATTTTTTTGTGGGATTTAGGCGTATTAAATCGTCACATACTCCTCCACTTAAGGAAGACACAGGGTCAGGGACCGATGTGTTTTCAACGGGGAAATAGATTAGAATTGCACTGGGAGTGCTCGGAATTTCCGTGTGAAATTCCTTTCTCTCTTTAAGCAATTTCCTCATGAGGTACATGAATCACTCTCAATTCACTATTTACTATTAGCAAGAGATACAATACCATATTAACTAATACTTAAAATACATAAAATTCAAAGTTCATAAAATATATAAAGTACACAAAATTCACCTTAATTCTACTACTTAAGACTACTACCGGTTTTTTCTGTTTAGCTTTGTGTTACTCTTTTCATGGAGTTACTCTTCACAGAGTATTTTTCACATCCTTACTGTATTTCTTTTTCTCTTTCAAGGATTTCGTTGAATCGTGGTTGACGAATCATTTTATTAAAGTACTTGTAAAGTAATAGTAAAATAACGTTACTTATATTCTTTGTCAGCTGACTTCTCACTTTGCTTATTCTTTCTCGGTGAACAGGATCTAAGGTTGATCAGGCCTCATTCCTATTTATACGATTTGGTAATTAAGTAGTGACTCAATTACAATATAGCAAATATACGTCTTAATACATTTATCCTTCTTTACTTCGTTTCTTTTCTTGCTCACTAGCATTTTTATTTCCGTGATAATATTTTATCTGGGAAACATGACTTCTACGTACATAATTATTCGTAGTGGGTTCATACAGTGCTACGGTTACGGGAGTTAAGTATCTGTAAATTTTGTAAGGGCCACACCATCGGTAAGATAGTTTGGAGGTGGTCTTATCAACTGCACTACTCGTCGGGTGAGTTTTGTACATCACTAAGTCTCCGACTTGATACTTTACTTCTTTACTATCCCGCTCGTGATATTTTCGCGATTTTCTCAAGTTCACTCTCAAGTTAGCGCGAGCTTCGTTCCATATCTCCACTGTTATTTATTTCATAATCAAAATTATATTTTTGAGTACGGTCGAATCTAAAATAATACTGCTTATCGTACATGTCAAGAATTATACCTGTTTTACTGATAAAGTCCGCTCCCAATATTAAGTTTGGTCCTAATTCGTCATATACTAACACTGGAAAATACCACGTTAAATTTTTAATTTTTAGTTTAATCGTAACGCTGAGTTTTATGATTAAGTTTTGTTTGTTAGCGGTAGCGCATTTTATGTTCACCGGTTGACTACGTTTAACAAGATTATGTCTAGCTAATGTATTTGCTAGCTGTTGGCTGATTAAGCTCCGTGTCGATCCAGAATCAATTAATCCTAGTGTGGTAGTAACGCCAAGGTCTACTTGTATGTATGGTAATTGACACATACTGGACTTGCATGTAGTTATTGAGTTGCATTTATTGATAAATCTCGCTACGTAGGGGTCTAATTTTTTTTATTATTTTTTTTGTTTCCTCTTTTGTACTCCCGGGTTTTACCTATTTTCACGATGCTGCGGAAGACACAGGATTTCGGATCTCCCTGCCTTACATGTTTTTTGAATAAGAGGGTTTTTGGTAGTGCTGTTTCTGTTTACAGTATCTACTGATATGTCCTAATTTCCCGCAGTTATAACATCTTTTTTCTCTACTTACGGTATCACTCGTATTCCGTTCAGGTTTCAGCTGATGATTCGATTTAGTTTGGTAGTGAGAACTTTCAGGAATTCGAAATGGTCGCCTATCACGGTGTGTTCTTGTATCTGATACCAGGGGTTGTGTTTCATTTCTACGTTGTGTCTGGGGGAGTAACGCACGTCGGTTCTGATCCGAATACCATACGTTGGATGAGTGGATACAGCATTGTTTTAATTCTGCGAACGTGTTGGGCTTATTTATAAGTGCTAAGCGAGATCTCTCTTCCGGGGATAATCCTACCAAGATTGTTTCTACTAACTGCTTTTCGCTCCAGTTTACTTGCAGTAATAATGAAGCTTCTCTTATTTCAGAGATATAGTGGGCGAGTCTCTCGTGAGCTCCTTGTACTCGAAGTACTGTGTTTCGTTTCAGCTCTTCGTAAATTCCCGTTGGAATAAAATGTCTTATCAGAGTTGTATGGAGTTCTTCTACTGGATGTTGTGAACTTAATGATTCCTGTACACGGTCCTTTAATGGTGGTCTACATTTGGGCAGAAGGACTTGTAATATTTGGCAATCGCTTAGTTGATGTAAGTCTTTTATTTGTAACAGATATTTTATGAAAGCTAGTAGTTTGGTGATACTCAATCCATCGGTGTATGGGATTTCTGATAAAATTTTTTCTACGGGGTGAGTTATCTTTCCGTAGAGGTCCGCACTAAAGTTTACGTGAGATGTTGTTCTCGGATGTTCCGATACTTGATTTGTCATCGCTGAGGGTGGTAACGCATACTTATAGGTGAGATTGTGGTGAGCATTGGGAAGTGATGCTTCAGCTATCGGTAGGGTATTCACGTTGCTATTCAGCAACTGATCATTACTCGGTTCTATCCTCGATATCGGGGGGGGGGGATTCGAAATTCACGGTAGTGGGTCGCTGTTCTAGGGTAGGTGATTGAAATGGGGAGATATATAATTTAGTCAGAGCTTCTTCAATTTCCTCCATTTTAAATGAGTCAGACTTTCTATGTAATTCTCTTATTATTGTGGGTAATTGCTGTAATGCTTCATCAGCAAATTTTTGCACATCTGGGGGAATTACAGTAACTCTGGGCCAGTTTAATAAATTATTTATCCGCCGGGTTAAATGCTCTATTCTCTGTGTGGTACGTAAGATTATATCGGGTGACTTCTCATCGTGCAGAGATTGTGATATTGAGGTCAGTTCCCTATACTTCGCATAACATGTTTCTCTTTCGCTATCAAGATCTATTTCGCTTAATCGATCTAACTGTGCGGGTGTATCTGGCCTACTTTCGCGTAACGTTTTGCGTAGTTCCGCGACCGTTACGTTCGCGTGAGGTAGCCCGCGCAACAGTGCTTCATAGCTTAATTCATCTTTTAACAATAAATCTGGATTGAATTGAGCCATGCTCTTAAGATGATAAGTCTTATACACTACTTATTCTACTTATACTAAACGCTCTATTTTACTATCTTTAGGTTTAGTAAAATTTAAATACATGAGAGATATTTACAAATAGACGATACGAGAGAATCGAATCTCGCCTCAGAGAGAGAGAAGAGGAATCTCACACAGACATATTTTAACCATATGTTGTTACTGGGCAAGGGGAGTCACTCGCTTTGTATTAGAAAATAGAGGTAGGCAGTGTATTGTCTAGCTCGACTTTGCAGCTGGTAACAATGGGATTGTTCCCTGCAGACTGTAACACGTTATTTTCCTGTCCACGATTGTCGTCAAACCGACAGGTTGGGGAATGACTTTTTGTGCAGGAAAGAACCTGGGGTTACAACATGTAAATATCCTTACCTATATTATTTTGCGTAATAATGATTATAAAACTCTTTATACTAATTTATGATTTTACTTATTTTAATACGGGTTTTTTTTGTTTTTTTAGGGGTTAATATCTGACCTTTTTATTTATTTATATTTATTATCTTAGTTCCAAGTAGTCTTTATTATTTTACTTCACGCAAGAGGGAGAGATTTTAAATTAACATGGTAGTTAAACTAACAGAGTGAATAATTCTACAAAGTATTAAATGACAATAGCAGAAAAAAAACAAGCAGAGTGGCGCATTTTGTAACGTCTTAACGTTATAATATCGGGAACCTGGTTAATAGGCTCAGGTCAATTAATCAGGCTGCCATAATATTATCAAACTCATAATTAACTGAAATATAAACAAACGCTAAATAGAATTCAGTAATTGAGGAATATTGACAGAGGTTTGTAGATTTATTCACTCACCTTTTTGGACCATGACATCTCTTTATTACATACTGTTTTAACATCACAGAAGAAAATTAGCAACGTGTATATTAAAGATAAAAACATTTGCACATCTTGTACAAATGGAATTAGTGTAATTCATGGGTTAACATACCTTGTACTGTCCTCGGATCCGAGTAGTTTGTTTCTGTGCATGATATTAAAATAATAATCTTTATTTTGTGCCATCTGAAGAATGGGCTTATTTAACTTTAGCGTGTTATATTCATAAAACGCATTAAACTTAACACATATTATTACTTATCATGAAGTTACAATTTTATGGTAATTAGGTCAGTCTTTCGTGTTTTACTTTACTCTTCTCTTGTTATTTAAGTGTCTTTCATGTATTAGTTTAAGTTAAGTTCTAAACCACAGAAGTAGAACTTCCGTGTCACCTGTGTGTAACATATCCTCGGCGAATCGGCGCTTCTATCGGTTGTGCAGGGTGTCTTGGAGATCTTCTGGCTATCGTGTGTTGGTGAAATTTGATGTCATTCCTAAAGATGAGTAGTCTGTCTGTTCTGTAGATTCTTGTGGTCGGTTTTGGTGGTAACTTTCACTGGTGTTCACATTGTTGTACCGCACATATTGCTTATGGTTAACAGTTACATTCTAAAAGTTTAACATCACATTTAGGTGATGTTAGTTATCTATAGAGATGTCATCGTCGCACACTCAAGTCATTTACAACATTCACATCATCCGGCTATTACACAAGCTTTTTCTAGTTTACATGTTTTATATTGTCTACATAACTTTCTGTACGCTGTTTCACCAGCGGAGTCTCTGATTCAACTGAACTAACTAAGTATAGGGGTAATGGGGCTGTCCGCGCGCGGGTAGTTTCTCAGCGCGAAAAGTAATTCTCAATTATTATTAATTATTTTCCTTTAATTTGATTACAACTTAATCACATTACTCTATACTTTTATTATTCTTTTATATGACGCGGGGGCGTTATGGATTTATTGAGTTTCTTAAATCTAATTTTATTAACTGCCACATTGGCAAATCGGCATGTTACTACCGGTTTGGGGCATGGAGAAAGGGTTCATCAGTACCTTATTAAATTATTTTAGTATTATAATTAATTTTTTATTTTTTTGTGGGATTTAGGCGTATTAAATCGTCACAGCAAGTTTGTAGACTTACAAACTATTGAAAACGGTGCAGTAAACGTTAGAATATTTTGTTTTAACAGTCAGTGTAGACGAGAGTAAGGAAGGTCTGGCAGTGTTGCTACGGACCGTAAAGTGATCTTTCCCGAAGCTAACGAGAAACATCTCTCCGAAGCCGAGTGAACAGTGTGGGCAACGAAAACGGGAAAGTGGGCCAAGAGAAACGTTCTTGTGTGTTGGTTGTTAACCGACACTTCCTCTCCTTCCAAACCATAACACAAATTGACGATTTCTTTAATTACGTACGTATAAATGTCACACATAAAATAGGCCTCCACGTATAATGAAACGTTTTCCTCGATTCTGTAGACAGGATGAAACGCTGATTGTTAACTCTAGGAGCGTTTACCTACAAAGGATTTTAATTATAACATAGGCCTATATGTTAAATGTAACATTCATTTACGAAAAGAAAATTTATTGACATGTACTAAAGTATATGTTAGACACACTACAGAATATGTAACAGCAGCATATACTACTTTTCGGCATCGTGGTGGTTTGTAATAGCCTATATTTTGTTTTTAAATTAGTTCTTGAACGTTTTGGCTCTTGTTAAATCTTATTGTCGATGCTGAAGTAGTCGTAGATTCATCTTTTTTTTGGCTACAGAAGGGAACGCACAGTACAATTATACATTATTTCGAAGTGATAAAAATATTATGCAAGTCGTAATTATATTAGACGACACAATATTTTTCAAGCATTATTATATGCTGTTCTTTTGTTCTTGTTCTATAATTGACCTATTTCTTTAACCCATATGTTTTGCTATGATAGTTTTTTTAAATACAGTTGTTTTTTATTTATCAGCAGTATAATGTATTTCGATTTGTAAATCTTCATGTTGCTTACCGTCTAAGGAATAATCGAATCCAATCGTTACCGTACGATTGCCCTTACGAGCGTAGATGCACTTACGATACGACCATCCCTCCAAGTCTTGTATTCACCCATGTGACGCTTGACTTCAATACGTGGAGCCACATTGCTTTGACTACATGACTGTATCTCCGGCTCAACAGACAAATATATTTCTGTATTCTAATAATACCAAATTCATGTACGCCAAATTCGCAACGGTCGTTTGTTATTATAAATAAAGTGCAGCTGACAACAATAGTTTCGAGTATTGAAAGCCTTTAACGTTTTTCTGAGTACAGCGTATGTCATGGAGTGCGCAATGGAGGAATAATAGAACATTGATTTGGGTAATAGGAATACTAAAATATAGGTCTACAATTGGGTAATTTTATTTTTACGTATGTTGCGACGGAAAAAAATTTAGAGACTTTCAGTTTTTATTATATTAATAATGATACCTGTAAAACCACAAGTGCAATATAACTTATGTATATATCCACATATCTACATTTATCTAATCCATGCCGGATCGAGGGAATTTTTGGGATTAAGAAACCCCCACGAGAGGGATAAAGAAAAAAACAAATACCAAAAATAACAAAATGTGCTGATAAAAATTTAGTTACAAAAGTCGAATTAAAACAAGAACAAAATTAATGACAGCAGAGATGGACTTTTGGAGACGTTCTGCAAGAGTATCCAGACGTGAGAAAATTAGAAATGAAATCATTAAGAATATTATAAATGTGAAAAATTCAATTGTTGATTTTATCCAAACAAAAAAATTATAGTGGTATGGACACACAAAAGAATGACACAGGAAAGACTGCCAAGGAGAGTTATGGAATGGACCCCACCAGGAATAAGGAAAAGAGAAAGACCACCGATCACCTGAATAGAAGTAATTCAGACTATATTGAGGGAACGCGAAATTGAAGAAGATCTTTGGATGGACAAGCAGCAGTGGAAGCTGAGAATTCAATCACTTATGTAATCTTTGGTTCCGGAAACTGTGTAAACATTGTACAGCCGGAATAATAATAATAAGTCGAATTAAATAATTACGAACATTTAATTGCAGTACGCCATGGCCGTCTTGTGATTAGGAAATCGCTTCATGTGAACATTAATATAGGACGTCACCGGAGCTCTCTCTCGCCCACATGTTTCACCTATACTTCCCTCCTTTTCTGTCTTGGCAATGCCATGTGTACTAAATGTGAAGTACAGATTTGCTGTTTTGCACATTTCTGGGCGAAACACAATTATCTTCTTCATGAATAATATTTTATAACCAGTGATTGATGCAGTAATATAAGAATTATGGAGTTAATTTGTACCATTTCTGTTAACAATAAATTTACTGTGTTATAAACACACTTTAATAGCCAAAATGCAGTTAATAAAACTTTTACTGATTTTTTACCTGTATAATTATTTAATACCGTTAGGGTATGCGTATTAATTTTCGGTCTGTGAGGAAGTTGTTTATTTCTTGAAATAGACATATAGTAAGCGTGAAAGTTGTAGTAAATGGTGAAAAGTTATTCTTAATAGAAATTCGAATATTCTATTCTACACTAATCTGTACCATTGTACCAAAACTTTTAATTTGGTTTTAAATCATGTTTTGCAACAGTACTTTTATATTTTACATTACTATAGTGTGTGTGTGTGTGTGTGTGTGTGTGTGTGTGTGTGTGTGTGTGTGTGTGTGTGTGTGTGTGTGTGTGTGTGTGTGTGTGTGTGTGAACTTCATATACTTTTAATGTCATGTATTTTAATTTTTTTAAGGAATACAACAATGTTTTTCATGTTTACAATTCAGAATTATTACTTTACAGAATTAAAATTTTTCGTTCTGTCTCTTCCCGTCAGTTACCTGACATTTTACAGTATATTGATTGCCTACACCGTTTATTCATTAAATAATATAAACACATTTCCAGTTATAGGTAAAGTTCTTTTTTGGTGATTAATTTATGTTATTTCCATATAAGGGACTGAGTGATACTGGGGTGATACTACTTCAAATGTCTTCAGTGCGCGGAATGCACTATCACCACACACGAAACCTGGCAACAGTGTAGTCCACTTAACCAATACTGAAAATTAAATCTGGGACGACCTATAGTTTGTCGGGTGATTGAGGGATACTTGACTTTGTTATCCTAGTTTTTGAGGTTATGTTCTCTTAGTGAGTTGTAAAGAAGAAGACTTCGAATGTTTACTTAACCGGTAGTCTATTCAACTCGGTTTACGTTATTTATAGAGCAGTAATTTATTCTCCAGCAACGGCACCAACTTAATAATTCCTCTATTAAATAGTTGTTTGATTGTTATTCGAATCTTATGTACAGGTATGCCTTTCGTCATACACGGTTTTCGATCCGTATTTGACAGTTAGTGATTTTACTGTTAGCGTATTTTTTAATTATTGTTGGTTACTTTGAAAAGAATTAACACTTACAATCTTAAAATGCGTCCACTGTTCCGTACATACATAAACCTAAGACCTAACGGGTATTGGAGCGCCGCCGATTACAAACGCTTCGTAGCCTTCGGTGAACTGCTTTTATGTGGGAACTTCAAAAATATGTGGCGCCAACCACATATTTGTGCATCCTGCAGAGCGATTTTGAATTATTTGTTTTTACGAGTGTGTAGTAACCATTTTACGAAGATCTTTGCTTCAGTTCTGTTACAAAACGAGGAAAAACCAGTTTAATTCCACTCGCTGCAGGTTTTACAACATATAGGCCTACACACTATGGCAAAGTTATAAAAAATGTATATATTTAACACAATCAGCGTCTGCAGAAGACGGAATAAAATTTGTGCCAGCTTTTGGTATCGTCCATTGTATTTATATTGTAGTACGAGATGTCACCTGTATTGTTTCACTAGGTTGTTACATTTTAGATACGTATTACTTAACACTTATGTTCTGGATTGCCACAAAACAATTAGCAAATAACAGTTCATTTTCTCTTAATGTTTGTAGTGTCATTCAACAAATCTAAATCCCTCACAGAAACCCCCACCATAAGGAAATCCTGTGTTCACTCCTAGAATGAACTATAGACTTTTTAAAATGCACTGAAGATGTGAAAGCATAAAACATTCTTTACGCTTATTTTAATCTAACATTTTTAATATATTTCAATTAATAGTTTTCACTCATGAACGCCAGAGATAGTTTCATGCTCAAAAACCGTTTCTACTCTGCCTCCAAACGTCTAATCAGTTAGATAATAAACATATACGTCCACAAGGAATGACTGAATGTATTTGTAATAATAAAAAACACCTTCATAAGTTTCTCGCGGAGAAAGGTTATTGTTTTTTATTTGAAAAAGTAATAAAAGAAGTGGATAGTAAAAGGTGATGGTCAGTTTTTATTGTCGAATATAAGAGCAGACAGGATGCAGCGGGATGAAAGGGTTACCAAACGGTATTACTGGCGTTGTGGAAGCACCGTGTCATCGTTGTGTACGTGTCTGTGTGTGAGCGGTAGTGTTAGGTTGATATGTGGGAGTATTGTGTGACGGAACAAAGTGGACACAGACAAACACACCGCCACCCCCACACACAACCCCCCGACCCCGAACGCCTGGCCGAGGTAATTATGCGTCTAACGGCATTAACACCGTCATGAAAACTTGTTGACTGCCCTTCCGTTACTGCTGCCCTGCATACGAAACGTGCTGAAAATAAGCGACGCTTTTTAATTTAAAAATAGTTTCCAGACGCTTACAAAAAGTGTCCCTGAGCGGTATGACAAACTTTGCGAGTTGCCGCAACGAATTTTAACTATAGAACACTGAAGATGTTTTCATACAAAACAAACGGCTAACTATGATGTGCATGCAAATATAGAGTGCACACAGCTTTCATAACAGAAATAGATAAAATGAACTTTTAACAGAATATTGTGTTTGCAGTGGAGTTATAACTTGTAGGTTTGGATTATTTTCCTTCGTTCGTGTTGAATTGTATTTAATAGACCTGTTTCAGCGCAGTGTACCTCCCACAGCATTTCGTCGCCTCCGACCCCCCCCCTCCGTTCGCAGATACATCCTTTGTTTTGCCCTTATTCATCGTCTTAGTGCTTAATCGATAGTGGCCCAGCCACCCTTAATACAGTTTACTATTAACGATTGGTTTAAAATATTGGGCTTGCCATGCAAACATATGTCATACTTCTCACTCTCGATATTGTTACTATTTTCTCAATAGTTGTGTACGTTGAATTCTTCAGTGTGTTCGAATATTGTTAAACGGAGGACTGCTTATATTATGTTCTCATCGAGTAATAAACATATACATGACCGGGACGGAGTTTTTTGTAATGATCAGTTACCGAATTCTACGAGGGACGTATGTAACACGTGATAGCCTTCGTTAGTTTTCCACGTAGAAGTAAGTCGTTTTTCATTCCGTAAGTCTTCGTTCGACCAATTGCTTTTTATTAACACCTTGTCGTCATTGCTCCAGCAATGTACAATCTCGACATAGCGGTTCTTCTTCGGGCCTAGGCTGAATAACTTCATCCGCAGTCTACTTTGTCATTGTTTTAACTTGGCTAAACCATTATAAATACCGGGCCTCTAATCTGCTTGTTTTCCGTCTTTTCTGATAGTTCTCGTGTTCGCGAGTAGCGTGTAGGCGTAATCGTCCATATAATATAATTCGTGTAGTAGTAAGAATTCGCATTACACACACAGGCCTATATCACTTTGTTTTCATAATACTGTAGAAAAGGTGTTGTTCAGTCTACGTAAGTACATTTTTAGTCATTTTAGGCCCCCCGTTTAAGCAAAATAAGCAGGTGTCCAAACCCTCCCCCGTGCTTACGTAAGATTTGACAAATTTCTTGTTAATTCGTAGGCCAAATGATTTTTATCAGTCATTAAATTCATTTTAGATTTTTTTAGTAGAAATGTTGTAGATATTAAATCTTATCGTTAAGAACAAAAAGCGTTGAACAGGAAATTAAAAAAAATTGTGGGTGCGTGTACTTATGTACGCGCGTTAGAAGTTATACTTCTTTGGCGTGATTGAAAAACGGGGTTAACATGCATGCTAAAAATTCATACGAGTAGAACGATAAGAGGAGTGAAGGGAGATGGTAAATACGATTATCGGTTATAGATACCGCATCCAGCTGGACCCGTGAAAAATATTTGGAACGGATTGCGGTTTGGAGTTAATAGATTTGGGATGACATGTAGCAAAAGTTCTTTTTGTTTATCGTTATTATTATGCCATTTTTCATGTGGTTGACGTTTGGGAAAAACTCTTGGCCTCTTAATTCCAGCTCGAAGTATATTGCAATAATCTTCGTCTGAGGAAATATTGTTATTTTGATACAAAGAATCAAAATCAGAGTAATCATTATTTTCGAGATTAACCCTAATATCTTTATAACAATTTGCATAATTTTTTAATTCAGGCTCATCTTTTCGCATAGGTGATTATTGATTATATAGTTGTAGATCGGCAAGGCATAAAAGTTGCTTCAAATCTACACTGCTGAGGTTTATTTGCCACTATTTTTTTGTAGCATGTAAACGTGTGTTTGTGTGTTTATAATATGACTATTATACACTAAAAGATAAAAATTTAATTCAATTGAATTAATTTAAATTCAATATTATATTTTAGTAGAGAAAAATTAATTTTATATCAAATAGCTCAAAATACTTACGAATTATTACAGTAATGGATTTACTTTTCGATAGACTTCTGAATAATTAACTGTGATCTATAATTTAAAATATAGAAATATATATATTAGATTATTGGATTAAAGCAAACATGATGATAGAATACTTATCGAAACTTTTATTGATTTAATATAATATAAAAAAGACTTTTGAAATTAATACTTACGAAAAATTAACCTCAAATATTTTTAAACCCTTATTAAAATTTGGTTACACAATTTTTGCCACCGAAAAATATTTCCCAGCACAATGTATATAAAGTTATTTAATTATATATATCCATTCACGATCAGCACCAGCAGGTCCATCGGGGCCGCGACCGAAATGTTTTGGTTTTTTGGCTTCAGGCTCGTTGTCCACAGCTAACTTCATCCTGTTAACTTTCCGTTTCCGTTGCATGGTGCGCGCGCATTTCGTTACATACTAAAATTTCACCCTCAACGCGCCTAAAGAAGTATAACTTCAAAAATGACTTTTCTTCATGTTTTGAGGGTAGTACAATCAGAATCAGCCCTTGTCTCGAACACGATTTTTTTCGCCATGACCATACTTCCATTTCCTTATGGAACATGGAAGTAACAGTCAAATTTATATCAAAGTTTTAACAGTTTGTACTTTATTAGGAAACGTTATGTCTTCTTGTGTATTCTCTGTCATTAACAAATACAGGTGGTGCTATAACGTCTGTAAATCCTTTAGTATATAATCGTGTTTCACTTCCCTTTTAAAGCTCTTTGTGTTATTCTAAAGTTCTTTGATAGTTAACACGACGTTAGTCGCGTAATATATAAATTTGTTCTTAATACGATTTACTTTAATATGTACTTTTGAAATTTTGGTCGTTAATTGCCATTTTGCGTAACTGTCAGATATATTGCAACTCACCGTCTGCGGCTTTTTGAAACAACGTCTTCACTATAAAGTTGACATGTTTCAGGACGCTTGTCCCATCCTCAGAACTTAAATTGATACAGTTGTCAAATAATTAAAATATTAAAATCCAATATAAATGTTTAAAAACGAGCGCCACGGTTATACGATGTACATCGTACGGTGACTGACCGCGCACTGAGTCACCGTACGATGTACATCGTTTAACCGTGGCGCTCGTTTTTAAACATTTATATTGGATTTTAATATTTTAATTATTTGACAACTGTATCAACGTTAAATGATACACGAATATTTTAAGTTCTGAGGATGGGACAAGTGTCCTGAAGCATGTTTACTTTATAGTGAAGACGTTGTTTCAAAAAGCCGCAGACGGTGAGTTGCAATATATTTGATTGAACAACACGTGGCTTGGTACTAAAATTGGGATTTATTCCTTTTAAACTTGCTTAACTGTGTCTTTGGCACAGAACAGAGTTGAAGACAGCCACGCCATCAAATTATAATCCTAACTTATTTCATTACTAATTCGTTACGTTTACATTGGGATTTAATGAACATGCTCTCGTTGTGAATATATATCTCAGAGCTTTATTGTGTTCCGTTACTTTCTTTTTGAAGAGTCGGTGTATGTACGAAAAAGATTCACGAGAAGCTGAGAATCCACATAAATACGCTCATTAACGTTTGTCAAACGTAATTTCCTCTATGGAAACCAGGGGGCGAATGGACAAAACTTCGCTGGTAAAAGAATTTCATATTTAAAGCAGTAATTTCAAAAACATGAAAGATCATCAGCAGTATTTACTGACACGCCGATGGAGAAGAAACCAAAATTTAATATGAAATTGAGAATTTCTGACTGTAAGTTGTAAACTTTACTACTTCCTGATTTATGTACTAACAGGAATCAGGAATTAAGTTGCGATTCTCGTATGATTAGTAACCACGGCAAAACCAGACACATGGGTTGGTTCGACCTAGCATTCTAATCAAAATGTCACCATACCTGTTTCACAGTTACGTGTTATATAATTCACTGTTAACAGTGTAAAATCGTTGAACAGTAATGGTGTTAGTGATTTACGTTAATCACTACGGTCGTGTCGTCATCGTTACAGTCTTTTCTTTTCGTATCCAGTCCATTTAATCTTTTCGTATTTCACGAAAACGTCACTTTGAAGAAAGGAAAACTACATCACTTTAAATAAACAAAATTGTCTTTGTTGATGAGTACTTGATTTTGGTTAGCTCCAGCCTTGTCTTTATTTACATTTCTAGTCTCGTTCTTATTAACCATTTAATTCGTACATATAATTAAAGTATGATAGTTTATAACGGGTGGGGCAATGAGAACACCAGAATTTTTGTTAGCTCGTGGTTTGGTTACTACTAGTTGAAATTTAAAACTTCTACTATTGATTTATTTTACAAATTAATTCGTTGACCAACATAAATTAATTAAAATTAACCGTCTTTTGATAGTTTTTTAAATACAGTCTTCCGTCATTAATAGAAGGATATGATGTAAATGGTAATTACAGTACATTTCAGTACAGTACAGTACCAGCTAGAGTGTGGTAAAGGGATGATGTATAGTTGACACCTTCAGCAGCCGTATGGTACTACCGTAAGAATGTAGATGGTAGAGTCTCTCATGGTCGCTTTGGGGTTGTTACCGGGTTCGAAAATTCACATGTTTAATTCGGTACGATCGCGGTGTATTGTACTTGCACCAAATCCAGCACGCTTCAAGTGACTTTGGCGTTAAGTAATTTACAAATAAAAAACTGTAACAATAGGCGCGCGCGCGCGCGTGTTACATTAACTTAACAATTAAGGCAGTCATAACGTATCCTACACCCGTCCTTCTACAAACCCCTTTTAGCCCTCTCCAAGTTCTAAGCCTTCATAACGTTTCTGATTCCTTGGTTCTAAGACCGCCGTAGTCTTCCTCTTTTTCTGCATTCTGGAGGTTCCACTGGTATACTTTTTTGCCCATCGATCTTCTGGCATTCTTAGTATATGCTCAACTCGTTTTACCTGTCAACTCTTGATTCGTTCAACCATAGTCTTCTTTGTATCATAATAGTTCTTCTTTGTTGGTCTTTCCTTTTGGTCTTGCACTTCACCTTCTTCTTCTTCAAGGATTAGGTTATATAAACCTGCTCATCCTCGGACGACCCACGTCCATTCTACCAATGGCTTTATAGTTCAGTACCGCTTTCGGCAATTCATCCTTTGCAGATGATCCCACCATTGTCTTCTGTAAATTGAAATAATTTCATTTACGTCCTTTACTTCGAGTTCTGCTCAGATATCTTCATTCCTTATTCCATCTTTGCAATGTGTAATTTTTAAGTATTTCGAAGAAATTGCATTTCAGCACTCTGATTCTTGCCGCTTTCCTTTTTGTCATGTCCCACGCCTGACTAGCATAAATCAACATGGATCTTGCAATTGTCTTATAAAATTTAATCCTTGTGCTGTGTCTTGTTTTATTTCTAAGATTTCTGGAAATTATTTATCTTCTCTCTTATATCATATTCAGATTCATAGCTTACAGCACAGCTATGAGATATTTGAAACGGCTCACTTGTTTTAAACTGCTATTGTTTATAACTATCTTTAGTCCTCACTGGATATTACCTTTAACGGCCATAAAGGTATAGCCACTTGCCACTTCTCCTTTGGTACCTAATTATACCACGGTCGGTCTTCTTTCCAAATCACAATTTGGAGTCCTCACCTCAGTCATAAATAAGTACTTGCTTCACCATCACCTGCCTGATTCTTACATGCCACGTGAAGTGCACAATATTTGGGTGTGACACCGCAGAGACTTTTAACCAGTCTAGTCCTTTATATTCAGTACGATTAACATATTAAATGATCATCTGTTTATAACGCGCCTGCTATCTATTTTCTGCAATTATTTCCAAAAGGTATGTGTATGTTTCATCTACTCCTTTTATTTTTCCCTCTTCTCGCTAATTCCGGATTTAGTTATTCCACTGCATCATTTGTTGACGGACTATAACAGAGTTTATTACTGTTAGCGTCGGTGTAATACGTAGGCTGTATGAGTTAGACATTTTCCCTGCTAGTTATTCTGCTATACTCCTTTCACAACAAATTTATAGACGTGGTATTCCAGTTACCAAATCCAACAGTAATTATCATTCGTCATTCTTGACATGTCGGCGTCGTTTGCTTGAACATATTTTGAACAGTGATAATAAGCATGTACCCCGGATTAGTTTTTTATCCTGTACCTGTTTAATTGTCCATCTAATAATTTTTGATGAAATCAAAACGACGAGTTGATGAAATGTTTGAAAAAACGACGAGGTGGCTGACTCATTTCTCTTTGGGTTTCTATGCTCTTCCTACTACGTGACCGCCCCATATCGAGCCTTGTACTGTAGTTCCTTATACTCATGGTATAATTCACGATTGCATGGTTGCATTCGATTCCAGTATCGTTTACCGTTCCTAACATTCTTTCCAGAACTTTGCTCTCAAAAATGTTTATTCATTTTTTTAGATCTTCCAGAGTTTTTTGAGAGTGCCTATATTTGAGAACCGTCGCAAAGAATTTACTGTATAACAGTTTTATAGAATTTACTCCTAGGTTGTTTTTATGGTGCACATCAGTGGGGTTAAAAGTTTGCGTCAGGGCATAGTAAGCTTTGCTGCCAAAAGAGATTCTTCTCCTACCACCCGGTTCTTCTGATCAGTTCTTTTTAGTATTAATTTTCCATGTTTATGAAGTTCGCCGTAATATCATTTTTTGTTCACTTCTATTTCTAAACTGTTTATACGTTTTCGTTTAATTTTAAGAAGCACGTCTTTGCCCATTTGTTTCCGGTGCTGTGATACTGCTGTCGGTGTTCGTTACGTTACGTTGATATCGCGCGCGCGGAATCTGAGGTCCCCTGTGGAACTGTTAACGTTTTTTTACAGAATACATTCCAACGCTATGTTGAATAAATTGTTAACCGGAATTTATGCTGTTCCTGTACAATGGTAACACCATCGTGTTAATAAGATGGTGGTCGTAATACTGTTAATGGCACGTATATACAACATGATGATGCTAAGAAAATCTGGGTACTCCGAACAGACCGATAATTAACAGCATGCTTTTAGCTATACGATACTCCTAACCGTCACATTAAATTCCTGCAGTATGCGTCCATATAAATCATCACTCATATTACTAATTTTTACCATTGTACAGTGTCAAAGGAATAGTGCATGTTATTTATCCTTCAGGGAACCTGCGTAAATAAAAACGTATTCACCAAATTTAGCACGTTTGCGTACGAAATATTACGTATTGGTAAACCCGTTTCTTAATTTATCGTCCTACTGTCTATAGTACATATTTATCGAGATTACGTGTTTATACTGTCACGTGTTAAGCAAACATATTCCTGAAGATTTACTGGGGAATAGGAATAGTGCCGACTGCAGTCAGCAGTTTGGCAGATTAAAATGTTATGTAATGTATGTACAATAATGTCGTTGATACGTGTACGCCTAATTACTCATTGTAGCTTATCTTTGTGATAACACGTACACGCTGCGTAACGTAACTATTGGCAAACGCTTTTCGGTCTTTACACGCTCTGTCCCAAAATTCGTAAGACTGTGTTGGTTGGTTAACTCCTCTGAATTGTCCAGACGACCTACATTCTCAGCAGCCATTTGGCACGTTCTGCCGGCAAATTAAATTTACCACATTGTCTATCACTTATCCCCCCTTCTCTCTCTTCAACATTGTGTGTGTGCGTGTGTGTGCGCGCGCGCGTACTATGTTTTTGCCTATTGTAGTTACCAGTAAAATAATTATTTTCTTCTGCAAGTGGAAAATTATTTTTCTGCCGCACACTGACATTTTGACTGAATTAGCTCTATCGTCAGAGATGATGTCTCAGTGTTTTATGTCAGTTTCGTTTTATGAATGGAATCAGGTTGATGTAGCTGCAGCTAACTTGAAAGCAGAGTTCTGATTTACTAAAACACACAGCAAACAGGCCTAAACGTAAAATTGCTTGCAGCCGACGAAGTAATTTAAATCGTTTTGCTTAGTCCGGAGCTATTGGTCCTGAATCCAGTCTTTTTTTTACAGAAATAATACTGTTGCACACCACTATAGAACAATTTTTCCGTTTAGCCCTTTCAGCTTCACAGCTCATCATCACATCGGAAATACCTGATGATATTTCACATATTTCCGATCTGATGATGAACTGTGAAGCTTGAAAGCGTATAGTGGCAGTATAGAGGTGTGCAACAGTGTTATTTCTGTTTGTGATTATAACCACTAACACAACGTTATTAATTAAATTTTCTATTAGTTACGCTGTATTGGGATTACCATTGTGTAATAATAAACTATTATGCATGACTGGATAATATACAATATATATGTGTGTGAAATTTATTTTAAAATGTAGGCCTAAACATTAAATTCTCATTTTTATAAGCCAAAGTTGCACAGTACAATTCTTTACGTGATTTGGCTCTTATAACTCTACTCCTGTGATATCTTGGTATTTTGTAATATGAGTTTATTTTGCACTTCACTTTTATTGTGAAATTCTTATCGTCCGGATGCTCCTGTGAACTCATTTTCTCGCTGTCCATCGGCTTTCTCAGCTTCCGTCCTGATCTGTTGTGTAGGTGTTCTCTTCTTATTCCGTTAAACTCACTTAGGCTATATGGTGCCATTCTAATATCTTATTATCTCGGGTCATAATGACGACATTATCGTCTTACGTCTTCTATGTACCTGGATAAAATTATAATTAAAGAACGTTCAAGTACTTTACGTTCTTTGTTAACGATGACATTATTAGGACCGGAAGTACTCGACGTGACTAGTATATCGGCTGAACGTTCCCCTTCTCGAAGAACAAGAACACTGAATTAAATTATTGTTTCCACCGTACATACGAGACAGTAGTGGAATTAACATGTTCGATGTTGTATGTGGCCTGAATTGATTGGTTAATTACCAGGTTTACTTATCACTTTATGTTAAATTCACGAGTTTTTATTCAATAAACGAAAATATAAAACATTACTGATACTAATGTCCACTTCTAATTTAAAAAATATTTATTTGATCAAATTGCCCTAAAATTTCGTGTTTGTTTTAAAAACTTTGTGGGAGTTACTAAAAGGACCCCTACACGGTCAATCATGAATGACAGTCTGACTGAACAATCAGACTGTCAATCCTGACTTCAATCTTGAAGCCCCTACACATATCATTCAAACTGACAGTCTGATTGAAGTAATTTTAGCTCAGTTGACATTAAAACACCAAACAGTGCGGATTTAAATAATGTCTCTAAGTAAAATTAGTAAAGATAAGGCTTGTTTGGCCATTATCCTTGCATTGGGCACCAGAAAAACAGTGAAACGCAGAGTGTGGATGAAGGAATGGTTAAAAAAACGTAACCAGTACAGCCATTTAACATTGCTACGTGAGGTATCAGCAAGCAATGCTGACGATTATAAAAATTACTACCGTATGGATGAAAATCTTTTTAACATGTTGATCTCTATGTTGACACCACATTTATCCCGGATGGATACAGTTATGAGAGATCCAATAACAGTTCGTGAGAGATTAGCGGTTACTTTAAGATTTCTTGCGACTGGGAGAAACTTCGAAGATTTGAAATATTCTGTCATCATGTCTCCTTCAGCTATATCTCAAGCAATTTTCGAAACATGCGAGACTCTTATCTATGTACTTCAGGATTACATCAAGGTGAGTAAATAATAATCACGTTATTTTATAATAATTGTGTATTTACCTAGTATACAATTAATCATGTTTAAGTATTAAAATAGGATTTTAAAAATTAAGTAGTACTTAAATATTAGTATAACTGGAGAAGTAGTCAGAAGCGTTATTAAAAACATTAGATTCGTCGGACATCACTGATAATGGGCTAATTACGTTCGACGAGGAGGATGATGGGCCAGGTAGGGACATCCCGGGGCTACTACTGGCAATGTTGATTTTTACAGAGTCCCTATGAAGGGTTTGCATTTCTGCCTCAAAAAGGACGTCGTTAATTGCTTTTTCTGCCAATTTCTTTTGTACTGGCTCAAGGGTTTTTAGTTTGTTTGCCCATACCTTTGCCAAAGTTAAATGTTCATCTTCTTCTGAGGCACTGTTAGACAGATAATTGCAAGCCAATTTAAGCAGCTCATTCTGCTTTGCTGTGGCTCCCTGAACTCTTTGTTTTTTTATTGGTGGCCGTGGATAAGGTGTGATCGAAGAGTACGAAGTTATTCCTGGTGAAGAATTAACTAAACTTTCCCCTTGGTCTTGGGATTCCTGTAAAAACAAAAACAAAAAAATCATTAGTTCTATTTATTTATTTTTTATTTATTTATTATTATTATTTTTTTAATACGTGCAATTATTTGTTTCAGATGCCTACCATCCCTGAGGAGTGGCAATCGGTGTCCCAAGAGTTTGAAAGTAAATTTAAAATTAGGAAGTGTGTTGGGGCCATAGACGGAAAGCATGTGGCTATAGTAAAACCTACAAATTCTGGGTCAACATACTACAACTACAAAAATTTTTTCAGTATAGTTTTATTAGCGGTGGTCAGCGCTAGAAAAAAATTCATAATGGTAGACGTTGGCACTAATGGCCGAATATCAGACGGAGGAGTGATGTTTCACTCAAAGTTTGGTGAACTGTTTCAAACTGGGAAATTAAATCTTCCACCTCCTTCACCACTGTCAAATAGTCTTCAAAATTTTCCATATGTCTTCGTAGCGGACGAAGCTTTCGCGCTGCATAGAAATTTAATGAAACCGTATGCTAAAAAAGATTTGGATGAAGAAAAACATGTTGTATTCAACAAGATATTGTCGTCTGCTCGTTCAGTTGTGGAAAATGCCTTCGGCATACTGACTGCACGATTTCGAGTTCTGGTAAGTACTATGTACCTCGATCCAAAGAAAGCGTCTATTGTAACTTTAGCATGCTGCTATCTACATAACTTTCTTATAGAAGAGTTATGGGACCAATTATTTGCCTGGCAATGGGGAAACACTAGATACATCTACTTTGGTACAGTTGCAAAGAACAAAACGTAAAAATAATCCCACAGCAGCCAAAGCTGTTAGAGACAGTTTTGCTGCCTACTACTATAGTCAAGAAAGGGTTCAACGCTATGAAGAATCCGAAGAAATATAACTTTTCTATACTATTATTAGCTACTTTTCATTTTTTATTTCTATTAATTTTTCTCATGTTCATTGAAATAAATCATTCAAAACCCAGTAGTAGTCGTATTTATTTTGGTTACCTACTTATTTTTATTTTTTAGACAGAAAGACTTATCATCAAAGTTATATTGGTATTTTATTTCGGTAATTGATTCCATGGAATGAAATTGTTGATGGGTCGATTCTTGACCCCAATTCGAACGAGGCATTGAAAAACGTTAACAACTTAACCGCACTGGAAATTAATAACTCTTTCTTTTGAAATCGGCAGAAAGACTAATACAAAAATGGTCGCAGGAGGACCCTGTTCTCATCCACAGATTTCTGAGTAAAATCAAAGGGGGGTAGGAGTTCGTTTCGGTAAAAAGCTTGGAACTCGTCAATACTCAGAAAACGTGGGGATCACTTATTAACTTATAATTCTGAAAAGTATTGAAATAAAGGCTGTTTGCACAAGCGCTAACGAATTCCAGGAACAAAACTATCGTTCTAAACTATCGATAGGCTATCGATAGTCTCGACTATCGATAGTATCGATAGTGCTATCGATAGTTTCCCAACCCTAGTTTTGAGCATTAATATATTGACTTAGATATTGTCCAAATATAAGTTTTAGTTAAATTTAAAAAATTAAAGTTAAATTAAAAAACAAAATTACTAAAAATACTAATTATTTTATTACTTACCTCTGTTTCCTCAATTTGAGTGTTTAAACTAGAAGGGCTCTCTGTGTCTTCCAAGAATTTTAATGCATAAAACACCCATGAAGTGGGCTTGTATATTTCATCGGTTCCTGCTCCACTTCTCGATGAACTTTTGATTTTGTTACGCTCACGTCTAAAATTTGAACGTAGAGTGTTCAATTTTTTGGTTACGTCCTTGACTGTGGCGATTGGCTTTATTTCTTTGTATATCGTAAGAAGTTTTTCTAAGGCTATTTTTTTTTTTTTTTTGTATTTGTTCATGTAACTAGGAAGTGCTTTATTCCACAGTTCCGGAAAAGATTCATAAACTGCTGTAAATCGTTGCAGGCAATCGCGATCACCAACACTTGCTGGTAACTCGTCAAAAACATCGGTAACATTTTCAAAACACTCGTCCTCCATGACTGCATTAACAAGACTGAAGAAAAGAATGATTGAATCACTACACCACCATTCAGACTGTCAGTCTCCCCTCCACTTAACGTGATTGAAGATCGGATTTCAAAATATTTGGAAATCCGTCAGTCCATTCATCATTCCATCAGTCTTGACCTACACCTTCAATCGGAATGTCAATCTTCGCTCTGAATGTCATTCCGAATGATCGTGTAAGGCACGTTTAAGGGTTAAAATTGTCATCACCTTCGTTGCAGTAGCAAAACGTGAAGTCATGACATTGCCAAGTGGTGAAATTGTCATGTGCCGCACACACTGAGTCACACAGAATGTATCATTCGTTTCTCGGTAGTGGAAACAATGAAACAGCCATATTAATCACTGGAATTTTAAGTGGTGTGACAGTAAATAATAATGCGTTCAAAATTGAACGATTGAAACGTAAAACGCATGTCTATAAAAAAGTGGCGTGTGGTCTTGAAAATCGTTTCCCTTATCGCTTGTAAAAAGTAGTTGTCTTTGCCCGTTAATCCTTACCCATATCAGTTAAAAGTGTATCGCCGTAGTAAGTTTTCCGTCTGTAAATGGAAACAGAGAAATTAAAAAGTTTCAACTATTGTTACGAATGTCATCAGATTCTTCTGATTCATTAATATAGTATAGGCTACGATTTGAAGTTATGTACGTATGAAATTAAATAAACTGCCCAACCATTTCCGTTTCAGAAATTATTAGCCTATGAAAGTGCAGTTTTGGTCTCGGAGAATGTGCAGAGAAGGGCAGTACTCCTATTTGTTTGTCTAGCTAACGACTTTAGATTCTGTCATATTCATATGTAATAGTTAAAAAGCTACGGTATATACTTTAGTTAAAAAAAAGTAGAAGTAGGACATACAGCTTATTCACTACCTACGAGAAGGCAGTGGATAGTGGTAGGTATTGTTTTGTCTTCTTTGTCTTCTCGTAGGTAGTGGCTTATTACGCGTGATTGCATAAGAATTATACTTTTTGTCAACCAAGAGCGGCGGGGAAGAAGAGAAATTGTTTGGAGAGTGACAAAGTTTCCATTAGCACTGTGCTTCCGTTCGTTTTTCGACAATCTATTGATATTACTGTGTCCTGAACTGTTAGAATATTTCTTTCCTTTTTCTTCTTTTTTTATTAGATCAGGATTACCTAATAAAATATCGGTATGGAGAACCATACATGACTTCCATATTCTAAGATTTATATTTTAAATCATTTTCAGCCAAACAGCCAGGCTGTGTCTTACCTGCCTTTTTATTGCTGTATTAAATGAAAAATATTATATTACATTAAAATGAAAAAATTATAATTTTATTGCCTGGCAACAAAATTATTTTATTTTTAACAATTACCATTGTTTCAAAAAGTTTAAATAAATTTTCAAGTACTTTACTCTTGTTAAAACGTAAAAGGTTGCAGGTAAACTACCCCTTCCCCTTAACCGATCTTCACCAAAATCGAAAGTCATTGAGACCTCTACAATTCAGGGACGTATGCAAAAAATTATTTGATTCTGTTTGAATTTGCGGCTGTTATCGTTTGCCATAGAAAATACGCTTGATAAAAAAACGTTGCAGGTAAACTACCCCTTCCCCTTAACCGATCTTCACCAAAAACAATAGGTCTTGAGTACTCTACAAATCAGGGCTGTATGCAAAACATTATTTGATTCTGTTTGAATTTGCGGCTGTTATCGTTTGCCATAGAAAATAAAACGTAAAAGGTTGCAGGTAAACTACCCCTTCCCCTTAACCGATCTTCACCAAAAACAATAGGTCTTGAGTACTCTACAAATCAGGACTGTATGCAAAACATTATTTGATTCTGTTTGAATTTGCGGCTGTTATCGTTTGCCATATAAAATACCCTTGTTAAAAAAACGTTGCAGGTAAACTACCCCTTTCCCTCAACCGATCTTCACCAAAAACAATAGATCTTGAGAAATCTACAATTCAGGGCTGTATGCGAAACATTATTTGATTCTGTTTGAATTTGCGGCTGTTATCGTTTGCCAAAAAAAAAAAATTTCCCTTGATAAAAAAAACCGTTGCAGGTAAACTACCCCTTCCCCTCAACCGATCTTCACCAAAAACAATAGGTCGCGAGTACTCTACAAATCAGGGCTGTATGCAAAAAATTATTTGATTCTGTTTGAATTTGCGGCAGTTGTCGTTTGCCATAGAAAATACGCATGATAAAAAACGTTGCTGGTAAACTACCCCTTCCCCTCAACCGATCTTCACCAAAAACAATAGGTCTTGAGTACTCTACAAATCAGGGCTGTATGCAGAAAATTATTTGATTCTGTTTGAATTTGCGGCTGTTATCGTTTGCCATAGAAAATACCCTTGTTAAAAAAACGTTGTAGGTAAACTACCCCTTTCCCTTAACCGATCTTCACCAAAAACAAAAGGTATTGAGAACTCTACAATTTAGGGCTGTATGCAAATAATCTTTTCATTCTGTTTGAATTTGCGGCTGTTATCGTTTGCCATAGGAAATACCCTTGTTAAAACATAAAACGTTACAGGTAAACTACCCCTTTCCCTTAACCGATCTTCACCAAAAACAATAGGTCTTGAGAACTCTACAATTCAGGGCTGTATGCGAAACATTATTTGATTCTGTTTGAATTTGCGGCTGTTATCGTTTGCCAAACAAACAAAATTTCCCTTGCTAAAAAAAAACCGTTGCAGGTAAACTACCCCTTTCCCTCAACCGATCTTCACCAAAAACAATAGGTCGCGAGAACTCTGCAAAACCGGGCTGTATGCAAAAAATTATTTGATTCTGTTTGAATTTGCGGCAGTTATCGTTTGCCATAGAAAAAAAATCTATAGACAGACAGACAGACACACAGACAGACAGACAGACACACAGACACTTTTCGGAAAACGACTTTTTTTCATGTTTTGAGTGTAGTAGAATCAGAATCTGCAATAATCTCGAACACGATTTTTTTTGCCATCACCATACTTCCATTCCTTAAGGAATATGGAAGTAAAATATTATTTCGCCTAAGCCAGTCTACAAATTTTAAGAATTCTACGGTCCTGACAAATAGGTTAAGCTTGAAACATCAGTTATTTTATTACTATAATATCTGATAACTGAAAATGTAGGCCTACTAAATGTAAGTGAAAACATGTCCGTGTTTCTTGTAACGTTTTATGTATAATAAAATAGAAATGTAGACATGTATGTATGGAAATTAATTTTTTAATATAGGCTAAAAATATTAGAAATAAAATTAATTTTTTATATGGATAATTTACCCTTTCTAATTTGAATAAACATGGAAACGTATTTTCTTGTTTAGATTTGATGTAAGAATAAAAAGGAACGTATGAAGTGAATGATGTTATTGAAAAATGATCAGGTCTTGCTTACTAGACATTGTTGTTATCATTTTAACATGGCTCGTCTAATATCGACCTGATAGTAACTAAGCAGTAATACAAAGGGATTAATAGCAAACTGATAGTTACAGCAAAAGAAACGCACTCTGTGATAAATACGGTCGGCCAGATGTTGAGAAATACATCTGTTTTAGGCCTACCTGTTTCAACAGCTGCGTTGCGTTGTCTGTAAAGTCACATATTTGGCAAGCAGTGATGCTGTGCTCGTCTGAATCTAACCGTGTCCGCTTACTAAAGAAAAATTGTATATTTTTCAACGTATATGAGTGAATATTGAACATGTTTAGTATAGAAAGCAATGGTAAAAATTCAGAATTTATAGCTACGAGTATTATCCAGCAGTTTCCTCGTTACTTTGAATAAATTCGACTGGCCGTGAATATAAATTTATCTCGACACCGACTGGGTTTGTTCTAATGCTTGTGATTGCCAAAATACAAATTTATTTATACGTCGTAGTAATCGATCCGTAGTAGGCCTAATCGATGGTTTTGTTGGAATTACCAAGTTTGTTAATTTTCTCATAAATTGTAAACTACTTCCATCCATCCACCTTAAAATAATAAAATACGTTTCGGCTTTATCATTACCTTGTGTTTACGGAGTAAGGAGTGTTGCATTCTGCGAACCAGCGCCCACGTCACACACGTCCGTCATTTCTATACATGTACATTTTAAGTTGTACTATCGTGTACTTAGAAATGAGCAGTATGTAGGGCCTATTATATTTTTATGTGAGCCGTTGCTGTACCTACACCATTCTTTCACACGATATTCAGTCACGTGGAAACGATAGCTCGATGCTTTTGGTTTTTAGTGTTTGATCATCATACGATTATGTGTATTGTTTTGTTATTATTAAGTTGTGTGATATGTTTCAGGAGGTAATTGGTGCGCCCATAGACGCCCGCGTTCACTGGTAAACAGAAAATGCTTACACCTTAATCCTCGTCAACGGTTGGGCCATAAAATTCCTCATTAAAGGTGTAATGAAAGGCTCCTCCGCGCAAATGAATGTTGACAAGGGTTGTCCCTTTGAATTTTCAATATTTAGTGTACAGTATCATTCTTCACTTTCACATGTTTAATCAACTCATTGCTTAATCTTTCAGTATAAGTTCTGTTGTAGTTACTTAACTGTCTTTCTTTTGTTATCTGTAGTTAACATATTGTGTGACCTGTGTGTAAATTTCAGCATTCGACTAAACCGTTCTTATAGCTCTAAATTTGCTTTTGTCAATTCTTATAAATCTGTATTTGTTGCACAGTTCACTGGTATTTTGTAAGCGTGTGGCCTACTTATTACTATTCATGCTGTGTCTCTGAAATTTTAGTCCCAAATACTAAATTTGCTTTTTTGAAAATTTCACATGAGTAACTGTTTAATTATAGGCTAATCATAAGTAAAGTTTTATTGTAGTTACTTAGGGGTTTTCTTCTTTCTTATATTTTGCCGACATATTGTATTTGTATTGTATAGGCCTATATGTGTACGATTAATTGGGTAGTAAACTATTCTTATGTCCGAAGTATGACTTGTACTGGTACTGTCTGGTTCTATGGATTTGGTGACTTGTACTGTCTGGTTCTGTGGATTTGGTGACTGGTACTGTCTGGTTATATGGATTTGGTGACTGGTACTGTCTGGTTCTATGGATTTGGTGACATGTACTCTCTGGTCCTATGGATTTGGTGACTGGTACTGTCTGGTTCTATGGGTTTACGTTTATATTGGTGTTTGTACGTTTGTCCTGTGTATTGTTTGTCTTTCTTAGATACTTTAGGTTTAAGTACTAGTAATGCGTTTGTTAAACCTTTGCTTAAATTAGTACGTGCAAATTTTCGAATCCAAAGAAATTAGGTCTCTCATCCTCTGATATGGGTTTTAAACTTTAACCATTTACTGTTAATATGTGATAAAGGTTTCTGTATAAAAGAATGTTATTTTGATTAAGTGGCTCTATATCTATTTAGATCTATGGTGAGGTATTTGAGGGAAAATTACATTTTAGTTTGGTAATAAAACAAAATCTAAATTTGTTCATGTTATAATTTTAACGGAAATTACTCTGTATAGAATTTGTCCATTAAATAATTTTTTGTTGGGGGTAAGCCTAGTTTAACTGCGTGTTAACAAGTTTCGTATATTGAGTAAAGAACCTCTCTTTACATAAAATTGTACGCCATAATCAGTACAAAACAGTTTCACGGTACCTACAATATATCTAAACAATACATCGTACGATACTCTGCACCCGTAGTTGTTACCAGTTAACAGTAAATTCTAACACACTTCGTACTTCGTCAGACGAAAATAATCGTGGCCGTCGATGGGCGCAAAAATTAGCGTCTTGAATATGTCTTACAAATAAACATGAATACTGTTGACTGGCAGGTTTTTAATAATTTAATAGTAAGGAATCTATTTGCGCCACGTTTTGAGTGTGAGGGGGGGACAGGATGACTTAATATAGGCAACCTTAAAAACGAGAAAGTTACATTAAGTTGGTTTTAAACGTTGGTCGCATGTGAAAACTTAACAAATAACCAGTTTGCACGGACTCATGAGTGTCATTCTATAATTTGTTAATTACGTGATTATGAGGTGCAAGTGTTTCAAATGTATGCAACAATATTAAAATTTCTATTCTTCCCCTGACGAAACTTTCAAAAACCATAACATTGACGACAAAACCCAAGATTGCCACATTAATAGTTCAATGGAACCTCAGTAAATTTTATTTACTGTTATTGTCATAGAGAATAGTTTTACTAATTCGGTACCTGTACATCGGCCTACTTTCTGTAATCAAGCAACACTAATTAGGTTATGCGTCCGAGCCGGCTTTATGGATTTTATTTACCGTCTGACTCAGCGAAAACTTATTAATAATCATTAACAAACTTATGAAGGTTAAGATTATTACCTGCTTATTGTGTTAAATATAATATTTTTTAAACATGGAAACGTTTACATTTGAATTTTGTTTTAACACAATACGGAGGTCATTACGAAACACAAGGTAACGTGTGTATTTGTATGGTTTTTGCGATACTTTGTAAATGTAAACATTTATGATGATTTATAAAGCGTCTTCAAGAATTGGTTTTGTCCATTCAAATAACTCCACATAAAATTGTACGTCATAAATTACAGGCCTATCATAGTTATACCGCGGAGATTTAATTATCTCACCCTGTTCGTTATCTGTGGAACAATTCACAGATACCATAAAAATAAGACAAAGAAGGAAACGAGGATAAGGTTTTCAACACTGTAGCGGTACCAGTTTTGATGTGTGGAGATGACGCCAGAGTTATGACGGAAAGAGACAAAGCAAAGATTCGGGCAGCGGAGATGAAGTTTATGAGGAGTACTCTGGGCTGTACCATTCTCGATAGAAAGAAGATTGTGGATATAAGGACGAAACTGGGGGTCGACCTATTGTTGAAAGAACTAAGGAGCAACAAAAGAAGGTAGTGTGAACATTTGGGAACAATGGCGGGTCACAGGATTCCAGTGCTAGCAATGGAATATAGACCGGTGGGGAAGAGAGATGTAGGACGGCCGAGAGCGAAGTGGGTCCCGGAACAGGTTCAGGATTAGCCTAATCCTTAAGGTTGATGATGATGATGATGATCACTCTCTTCGTATTGAACATAGTTCTTTTCTCGACATTTATTAAGAAATGTTTTTCAAGTACGTAAATTTTGGTGTAAACGATTCATTAACAATGTGTTAATAATTCTACAAACTTAGACGAATAACTTTAGTACTGCAGAAGATGCGGAAGTCTTAAGCTCAGACATATAGTGTATCGAGGATGTAGTAACAATTCTTGTTTTGCTCATAACATTATTTTTTTTTTATCTTATCACTATAGTTGCCGCGTGTTATTTTTGTGACGATTTTAAATGTATAAAAAATCGCACAGATTAAAATTTTTTAATCTTAATAAGTAAGAGTATCATACACCCTTACCTATACCCAGATTCCTGAATCAACTTGAAACCTTCCAGTACCAACACGCCAAGAAAATATTAAGTAGTAAATAATAATAATAATTACTTAAATAATTAAAAATGCGACTAGAGAAATAAAGAAATCCCTAAGTCATAATCAAATAAACATAAAGTATTTATCTTCTAATTAATGAATAAATAATAATAGGAAAAGTACGAACTATTTTCTTAGCGCGTAAATACGCACTAGCTTACTGAGCCCTCTCCCCTAAACCGTACGCGCATTCGGCCGTAGAACGTCGCAATGAGTAGACGTGAGTTTTGGTGTTGTACACATATACGTGTGTATATGTTCTCTAGAAGTATATCCAGCGTGAAATCTTGTTATTGTGAATAATGTAGTGTCTAGAGTTTGTGAGAAAATATATAAATAAAATAGAAAAAGGTAGCCAACACATCTCTTAAAAACAAAATCAAATGCAAGTGTAACATAGTTAACTACTAGACTGTAGTACTGCAAAGTGAGAACTATAACTGTAATTAAAATAAAGAAAATGTGAACTACAAGAATCTGCACTAAGAAAAGTGAAATTACAACATTTGGAACTTCAAGTAAACAACCTATCTTCGAGAGCTTCAAGTAAACTAAAAATCAACCCGATGTAGACACACCAAGAACAACGTACTCAACCCGTAGAAGACAACTGGAGATGTCCCAAGAATACAACAACAACCTCAGGTGATATCAAACCACAACTTTTGTAAATTTCCCCTTAATAAGAAGTAACAAAGAACTTTAAAGAACTTTCGCAATGTAATGAACAAATTATCAGATTTGTATATTTTGTAATTTTGTAAGGAGTAATAGTAACCGTAATGTATATATTGATAAATTAATAATTTTGAGAAAATTGAGACCCGGATCCGTGGTATTAAAAGCAACAGTTATATGAATAAATTTTGATATAACAAGAATAATATAATTAAGATCTTTGAAGCAGTAAAAGCACTATTTACTAAAATAACTTTCTTTAAAATCAGGAATAATGTTTGATTAATATTTCAATAGCAATAAAGAGATGTTTTAGCTAATACCTAGTGAGTGAATAAGTTTATGCAAACCTTGTCAGTTTCCTATATCATACTTGTTTTGTAATTTGTTAGTAAGAGTTTTACTAACAACGGCAGCTGGTTTAGTTTACTGGTAAAGAATTAAACTAGTTCCCGATTTTTGTGTTGTCTTGCCAAGGGGCGGCACAAAATTGCGCCACTCTGCTGAATTTAAAATTGTGTAATTTACTTGGTAAAAAAAAATATTGTTTACAGAGTGTCATGTACAGAAAATTGCAACATAATTATGTAATTGTTGTTGTGTAAGTTTATAAGTCGTTAACGATAAAAAGGACAAACATAAATTTATTCACTCAGAAAAAAAAAAAATAAGAAATGAGTAAAATTTTAATTATATAATAATAATATTAGTATCTCGAGTTTGCCGTGTTAAGCAAGTAATAGCTGGTAGGGAATCAATTCCAAACAAGTCAATTCCAAGCCAGTTGGTTCATGTTAAATATGTGTTGAGGAATGTAAACTCTCCCCTTTGTAAGAACCCATCTCATTCATAACCCCTCCTCCCTAAAGCAAACAAAGCCACGTTAGACAAGCTCTTTCCTGTTTTGTATTGTTCTGAATTACTACCCTATGCAACTAGACGACACCCCAAAACAGCTGATTCTTTGTGCTGTTTGTTAAATCAATGAACTTTCCGTATATGAAATTTCTCTCTACTAAAATGGTATTATCGTTTTGTTTTGATTAATTATATATGTCAATACTGAGAATTTAATTGTTGTGAAATAAGTTATGTTGATTAATTAAGATAAGATTACATCCCAAAGCTTAATATGAAATAAGATATATGTGTATGTGTTTAAATGAATTAATGTTATCTATTTTAAAACATTGAGAAAACGAAGTAAAGTAAGTGACATAAGATTTGTCGTTCGTAAAACGTCGTGTGTTTAAAGTGGTTATTATAAAAAATGACTCAATTTAACCCCGATTTCTTGTTGAAAGACGAATTAACCTATGAAGCATTATGGCGTGGTCTCCCCTACTCTAATGTAACTGTCGCGGAACTTCGCAAGACGTTACGCGAAAATAAACCGGACAAACCTTCATTATTAAGTCGTTTGAGTGTTTTAGATTTCAATAGCGAAAAAGAAACGTGTTATCGTAAGTATACAGAACTAACTTCGTACGCACAAACCCTGCGTGATGAAAAATCCCCCGCAGTAATATTACGCACCACCCAAAGAATTGAGCATCTATACCGTCGTATCACCAATTTGTTGACCTGGCCCGGTGATAAAGATATCCCTCCTGATGTAAAAAAATTCGCTGAGGAAGCATTAAAACAATTACCTGAGATAATACGCGAATTACGTAGACGATCCGAATTGTTTAGATTAGACGAAATCGAAGAAGCAATGACGAAATTAAATATTTCACCTACCCAATCGCCGACTCAAGAACAACCAAACGGTACTGCAAAAATTCAGATTCTGCAGGAATCCAATATAGATCCATTCAAGGAACGGTTAAGTGGTAGTCAAGTAAATATTCAAGCAGTAAACGTTACGTCACTCCCTAAAGAACTAGAAAATATGACCCATACCTACGAATTACCTTCTCATTCGCGGACTAATCAACCTGCGGAAAATCCTAGAATGATGAGCCAAATAAATTTAACTCCCGAGCTCTATGGAAAAATAACCCACCCTGTAGAAAGTATTTTGTCCAATATACAAATCACTGATGGGCTGAATATTACAAAGCTCCTTAATTTTATCAAACATATCTTAGAATTAAAGGAACTGCAACAACTAAGAGATAACCAGATTTTGCAAGTTATTTTACCTAAGTGTAGATCTCCATTAAAAGATAGAGTGTTAGAATCCCTAAGGTATAATCAATCGGTAGCAGAACTTCATACCACCCTAAGAAGACATTTCATTCCCACCGGTATCTACGAAGAATTGAAGCGAAACTTAGTACTTCGTGCACAAGGTACATACGAGAGACTAGCTCATTATATTTCTGAAGTAAGAGAATCTGCTTTATTGTTACAAGTTAAATGGAGCGAACAACAGTTAGTAGACAATATCATAGTAAGACTATCCCCCGAGGAGCGATCTCGACTAGCACTCGTGAAGCCACCTACAACTTTTACGGAACTAGAACTATGTTGTATACATTCGTCCGACGTCTGGTATTCTGACCAGAATAGAAGTGTTTCTATGTCCCAGAGTCAACAAAGAAATTCATTCCAAACTAGACCTATTGGAAATGATACCCGAAACTACCGCGATAAGCGATTCGTAAGTATACATAAAACCCAAAACTATCCCCATGTTTCATACTCTAAACCAAAATCCCGACAACCTACGAGCGAAGTAAGTGAGGAAAGAAGATGTTATAACTGTGGAAAGGCCGGACATATTAGCAAGTTATGTAAACAAAAGCGTTATCTACAGAAAACCGACCAATCAAAAAATGTGTGAAGCTGGAAGACCGAAAATCCTACGTCTTCCGAAGCACCAGAAGGAAAGGTAACAACAATACTAAGCGTCAAATAAAGATGAGTAAAAATAAACGCAGAGATCCTTATTTAACAAAATTTATCGAGAAGTGCAACTCTATTGGTGCATGTAAAACAAGTATATGCCAACTACCCTATGTACAGATAGACCTTGGAGCAACGAAAACCCTTGGTTTAATTGATTCAGGATCTACCCGTAGTATAATTAGTAAACAGTTAGCCACCTTATTAGCTAATCATAAACTGATTAAACGTAGCCAAATGGTGAACATAAAGTGTACCACCGCAAATAAACAAAACCTAAAGATATCTCACAGTATTACGGTGAAATTAAAAATTCAGAATTTTACTTGGTACATTCCCCTACTAGTAGCTGAAGAGTTAGGACAGAACTTAATATTAGGCGCGGATTTTATAAGAAAAACTGCTTTAATCCTTGATATATATGCAAAACAATATTTTTTCAGATTTGATCGTACTCAAAAATATCAGTTCGACTCCGAATTAAGTAACGACACTGTTAGTGAAACCGCAAATATTCATTCAGAGCCTAATGAATCGAGTCTAAGTCATTTAAAAGGAAATGAGAGACTAAGAATCCAAAAGTTAATAAAAGATTTTTCTGCTGTACTCACCCCCAAGTTAGGATTAACTCATTTAATTGAATATAAAATAAATCTTAGTGACAACAAAGTAATACGACTCCACCCATACAAACTATCTCCGCCCAAGATGGAAATCATGAGAAACCACATTAACAAACTCCTTGATCAGCACGTCATTGAACCATCAACGTCTCCATATTCATCGCCTGCATTCCTAGTACCAAAAGGAACTGACAAACATAGACTAGTCGTGGATTATAGACAACTAAATAAGAGTATAGAATTTGAATCGATACCACTGCCAGACATACACAGTGCGTTTCACTATTTTACAAAAGCGAAAATCTTCACCATAATGGATCTTAACCAAGCATTCCATCAAATTCCACTAGCTGAGGAATCAAAACATTTAACTGCTTTTTCTGTCCCATTTAATCTATATCAATTTACGAGCGTACCATTCGGTATATCACAAGGAAGTTCAGTATGCAGTCGACTGTTAGAAAAAATTTTCCATGATGTTAAATTTAAATTTGTATATCATTATCTCGACGATATAGTAGTATATAGTGAGTCAATGGATCAACATATTGATCACTTGCGTGAAGTATTATCCCGGTTAAAGAAAGCCGGACTGACCGTAAACCCTAGTAAAGTTAATTTCGCAGTGAAACAATTCTCATTTTTAGGTCACATAGTATCAGCCGAAGGTAAGGTTACCATCGATCCCGAACGTACACGCGCAATCCGAGAATTTTTACCTCCCAGAGAAGTCAAAGGTATAGCTAGATTTTTAGGTATGATTAATTATTTTCATAAGTATATACCCCACTTAGCAGATACAGCAGCCCCATTGAATGCCTTAAGAAAGAAAGGAACGAAATTCGAGTGGACTACTCAGCATCAAGAAGCGTTTGAAACACTTAAAGAAAGTATTATATCCCCACCTGTATTGCAGTTAGCGGATTTCAGTAAACCATTTATCGTACAGACCGATAGTTCAAGTGTAGCATTAGGAGCCGTAATATACCAGGAAATAAATAATACTAGACTCCCGATCGGTTATGGATCCCGGACACTGACCGAGCGAGAAAGGAAGTTCTCAGCCTATGAACTTGAATGTTTAGCCGTAGTATTTGCTTTTGATAAATTCAAACCATTTTTGGAACACAAAGAATTTCTACTAGAAACCGATAATCAAGCTTTATCATGGTTATTAAATCACCCAAAGCAATTAGGTCGTATCGGACGATGGGTGTTAAAATTAAATTGCTACAAGTTCAAAGTGCAACATATTCGTGGAACTCAAAATGTAGTGGCCGATACTCTATCCCGCATGTTCCAACTACCCAATACAAGATCTGGAGAAGACAATATTGAAACCACTATCGTTAATACACTAATTACTAATTTTCCCCTTGCATTTAAGGATATAGCATATCACCAACAACAAGATCCGAAATTGTGCAAAATAATCGAACAAATAGAAAAAGGAAATAAATCTGACAAATATATCTTGAGTAAAAGAGTACTTTGTTTTAAGAAGGCAAACGGAAAATTACTAAGAATAATCGCCCCGGAAATAATCAAACCCATGTTAATGGAGTACTACCATTCATCTACAATTGGAGCTCATATGGGAATTAGGAAAACGATACATCGTATTCGCAAGGAATACCACTGGGAAAACATGAATAGTGAAATAAAAAAGTTCGTGAAAGAATGCGAAATTTGTGCGCTGAGCAAACCAGCAAGAACCAGTCAAGTCGGAAAATTAATCTCCGAAATACCTACTACTCCCTTCTTGAAAATATACATCGACTATTCTGGACCATATCCCCGCTCTAAATCCGGAAATACTATGCTGTTAATTTGTGTAGACTCATTCACTAAATTCGTGTGGATGTATCCTATGCGTCGTGCATTAGCATCTACGACAATTAAAATTCTACAAGAACAACTATTTAAAGACTATGGCACTCCTTTAAGCTTAATATCTGACAATGGACCCCAGTTTAAATCGAAAGAATTTAATGACATGTGTTTTAAATTAGGTATAAATCATATTACCGTGACCGAGTACAGACCGCAAGGAAATATAGCAGAAAGATACTTGCGTAACTTAAAATCAGCATTAATATCTTATCATGCTAAAGACCAGACAACCTGGGATCAAAATATTTCGTGGATACAATTTGCATTCAATTCAGCGTATCATGAAGGTCATAAATCAACACCATTTGATTTACTGTACAAGTACAAACCCAACCATCCTTTAACCACAAAGTGGAAAATCAATGAGTTATTACCCCGCGACGTGAATGGGAATAACATACGAAAAATATGGAACGAAGCTCGTGCAAATCTGAGAGCTAATTTAAAGAAATCAAGGAAGTATCATGAGAATAATAATAAGCTAATAAAGTATAAAATAGGTGATTTAGTCATGTATAAAACTCATCCTATGAGTAAAGCAGTTGATAAGATCACTTCGAAACTATCTTATCGATGGTGTGGCCCCTACCAAATTCGTAAGTTCATCACCCCCGTTACTGTAGCTCTGTATGAACCCAATACAGAAAATTACGTTCGGAGAAGTCATTTGTCTCAAATAAAAAAATGTTTTTCGTGTCAAGATACAGAAGGAAGACTACGAGAAAGATAGAAAACCTAGAATACTATCTAAGTATTAAGAATAAAATATGTTGTATAGACTTATACCGAAATAGGATAAGATTGTGTAACATCCTATACTATAGGTAACTATAAACTCAAAACCCCCTCGTACGAATACAAGCGAGGCCTGATCAACCTTAGCTAATGTCCTGCGAGAATGGTATTATACATGAGAAATCTGATGACAAGTATAATGAAGATGAAGAGAAAGAAAGAAAGAAAAATAATCTTTAGCGCTGTAAACTAAAAGTAATTCTATTGTTCTTACAATACGGTATTATTATTAGTAAAATACTCATGAGTATAACTCCGTAAAACGAGTGAGCAATTCAAGAAAAAACCGGTAGTAGATATAAGAATTAAAATAAGGTAGATTTACGTTTTGTGTATTTTATATAGTAGATGTAGTAGAATTTAGATGTGACATAAGTATAAGATAATCGATTGATGAATAGAAATAAGCTGAGAGAGAGAAATTTCAGTACGAAATATAATTGTTTATTAGAATTATATTATTACACCCCCCCCGTTTTTCATAGTTAAGTGCAGGAGGATGTGACGATTTTAAATGTATAAAAAATCGCACAGATTAAAATTTTTTAATCTTAATAAGTAAGAGTATCATACACCCTTACCTATACCCAGATTCCTGAATCAACTTGAAACCTTCCAGTACCAACACGCCAAGAAAAGTATTAAGTAGTAAATAATAATAATAATTACTTAAATAATTAAAAATGCGACTAGAGAAATAAAGAAATCCCTAAGTCATAATCAAATAAACATAAAGTATTTATCTTCTAATTAATGAATAAATAATAATAGGAAAAGTACGAACTATTTTCTTAGCGCGTAAATACGCACTAGCTTACTGAGCCCTCTCCCCTAAACCGTACGCGCATTCGGCCGTAGAACGTCGCAATGAGTAGACGTGAGTTTTGGTGTTGTACACATATACGTGTGTATATGTTCTCTAGAAGTATATCCAGCGTGAAATCTTGTTATTGTGAATAATGTAGTGTCTAGAGTTTGTGAGAAAATATATAAATAAAATAGAAAAAGGTAGCCAACACATCTCTTAAAAACAAAATCAAATGCAAGTGTAACATAGTTAACTACTAGACTGTAGTACTGCAAAGTGAGAACTATAACTGTAATTAAAATAAAGAAAATGTGAACTACAAGAATCTGCACTAAGAAAAGTGAAATTACAACATTTGGAACTTCAAGTAAACAACCTATCTTCGAGAGCTTCAAGTAAACTAAAAATCAACCCGATGTAGACACACCAAGAACAACGTACTCAACCCGTAGAAGACAACTGGAGATGTCCCAAGAATACAACAACAACCTCAGGTGATATCAAACCACAACTTTTGTAAATTTCCCCTTAATAAGAAGTAACAAAGAACTTTAAAGAACTTTCGCAATGTAATGAACAAATTATCAGATTTGTATATTTTGTAATTTTGTAAGAAGTAATAGTAACCGTAATGTATATATTGATAAATTAATAATTTTAAGACCCGGATCCGTGGTATTAAAAGCAACAGTTATATGAATAAATTTTGATATAACAAGAATAATATAATTAAGATCTTTGAAGCAGTAAAAGCACTATTTACTAAAATAACTTTCTTTAAAATCAGGAATAATGTTTGATTAATATTTCAATAGCAATAAAGAGATGTTTTAGCTAATACCTAGTGAGTGAATAAGTTTATGCAAACCTTGTCAGTTTCCTATATCATACTTGTTTTGTAATTTGTTAGTAAGAGTTTTACTAACAACGGCAGCTGGTTTAGTTTACTGGTAAAGAATTAAACTAGTTCCCGATTTTTGTGTTGTCTTGCCAAGGGGCGGCACATTTTCTTTATACAGTAATATTATTTTGCTAGCGCATAACATTGAAGCTTTTTTGGTGTCTAGTGAACTCTGTCGCTGTAAAAAGCATTTCGTTGTACAGATCGTCATCGTGGCAGAAAATTTAATAATTAAAACACAAGGTTTAGTATTCCAAAGATGCTGACCACATCATGTGACCAGTTTCTTCTGACAATATTTTTAATGGATGTCAGCACAGAAATAGGCTACCTATATCCTACTTGTGAGAATAGAAAAATTGGTCATGATTAGCAAGAATTCCGTATTAGGCCTACTTGGTTTTACACATCTATGCATGAAACTTTCACCATTCAAATCTAAACATCTTTGTTTGACAAAAGTGAATGTAGATTTTTCGCAAAAATGTGCGTGTAGCAGAGGTATAAGAAAATTTTGTAGATAAAGTTCACTGCTTATTGGACATTACTTGAATATGTTGTTATTCCGCATGTTGTTATTCGTTAGAGGACACGTTTCAGTAAGAATTTCTGTTTTTTTTTAGGCAAAAAATCGAAACTCTAAATTTTGGTACGTCTAGTAAATAATTTACAGGTAGTTTAAGAATCATTAGATCCCAAATTTTGATATACAAATTATTGGAAAAAAAGAGTTGATATTACTTTTAATTTGCTCTTGTTAAATTCGATTTCTAAATAGAAAAAAGAGCAATAATTCTTTTCTTATCTGTCATTTACTATAAACAAGAGTGAGAAGTTGATTTAAAAATAAAGTAACCAACACTAAGAGAGGGATTGAAAATGTAAGCTAAGCAACCCGTGCGCTGGAATTATTTAGGGAGCATTTGTACTTAACTATGACAACTGTCTTTTGACGGAGAGATGCGCGGGGTCGGTGCAGCACGCTCATTCGTTCGCAACACAAGCAGTTAGGATGCAGGTCACCTTTTGCATGATTTTGGCGAGCAACTAAGAATACGTTGATTGCTCTGGGCTGGCTCACGGCTGGGGTGCAGGTCCGTGAGTCTCTTTAAGGATTCACCCGCACCAACTGCCTTTTAACTTTCTTCTCAGATGTTAAGTGTGACCTTACCTGAGCACTCGGTGAGTCAGTACGGTATACGTTAACTTGCGTATAGAAGTAGCCTATAGGTCTGTGTATACAGTGTGTTTCTGTCTCTGATGTCTATAATGAGGGATTATTCGGGGCTACTATCATGCAGACAGAATGTAATATCAGTTAAGTAACCATTTTGACTAGTTTAAAAATACTGTTATGTAAGCGCATGTTTTTCAAAACCAGTATATTCAACCTTAATTTTTATAGACGATTAATTCCGCGAACCGTCCGTACTTCACAAGAAGTTAATTAGGGCTGTGTTTGGATGTGGAAACACGTACTGTTCATTTATCACTGCGATAGCCATTGTGTGCGCTGGAAAGAACGGTTTCTTTCTACAAACAGTTGTGACTGATCAAACACTGGCAAGAGAGGTTTCGTATTATGAAAGTCGGGGGGGGGGGGGACCGCTCCCATGCGAAAGCGTTCTCACGCGCACGTGGGTCCACAGTAGAAACGTGCGTTTATCCGTAAATATATTTTTTTACACGAAGAACGAAGCCAGTTCATATAACGTTAATGAAACAGTATTTTCCTCACATTGTGTTATAAATATCACGCGAATTCGATATTTGTATTCCCGCTAAATTAAATAAATTGGTGTTTTTTGTCGATTTTTGTCAAAACTGTAAGGAGTGAGCATTCCTTTGTGCATTCTCTATATGGATATATTTTAAACGTATTTGTACGTATATATACTTCATATATTAAAGTATATATGACTTAATATATATATTGTAATCTTCACTTTACAAATTTATATAAGTTTGATGATGAACCTCTGTATTGTAGTAGTCCTGTGGTAGTAATATGCCGTCGACCTACCTGGTTTACCTCTTCTGTTAATGTGATGAGGAGTATAAAAGGTAATTAACCATATGGTATAACTCTAACTTCGTTTAGGTATCAAGTTCTTGTAGTGTTAAGAGTTGTGAAATTGATTGATTCGTTATTTAACTAAGGTAGTGCAATATCAGACGGTACATTGCTGGCTAATGTAAATAAATATGACCTTTAGTTAAATTAATTACCATTCATATGACATTAAGTAACATACTGGAATGTGCTGCTTGCTTCACAAGGTTAACTCTACTTACTCATTTAAACTTTTGAATTGGTGCGAGTAATTTACAAAAGAACTGCCGCCAACATAACCTGTTGAAGATCGAATAACACGAATTTCCAAGTAAGGCAAAACGGTCGCTAATAATAATAATGAAGGTTCATACACCAGTATTTTCCTTTAACATGCTTTTATTTTTTCTTTGGTATTCATTTATCTTCCTTTTGATTTAGGTATACAGAATAATTCTCATAACAGAAACTGATTGACCCGGCTAAAGACAATCACTGGTTTCACAGTTGGTAACATTAGATTTTCTACCTCACATAAACAGTAGTATTAATTACGATGCAATTATTAAATTCTTGGGTTCTTTTGACCATGATGTAGAAACAAAAATGTCTTATATGAAGAACAAAACATCACAAAAGACTAATAACAATGGAATCATACTAAATAAATACTTAAATCTACGGTTGTGAACAAAACAAGTGTCGGACTATGTCCGTGTGATAAAGTAAACCAGTTTGGTTATAGTGTTCATTGAAAGGTTAATAATATCGAAACAATAATTACTTTAAATTAAATAAACATGAAAATTAATAGTGAAAGTGGTTAAATATAGTTACAGTGATCTGATAAGTTATAAGTGTTTCTAATAATTTGAAAGTGTATACAAAATTCTTAAGTCCTAGATAGTGTATTATTTGTTAATAAACACCATACTTGCTTGATTGTACGGTACATTCTTTTATTTATTTCACTTTTATTTTTATTCACTGTATTGTTTAATTGACATTTATTATCGACTACCCAACACTCATACGATATTCAGTTAAGGTGACCCGGTCGTAGGTTAAGAATTCCATTGTTGACATCGTACATAACCTAACTCGCACTGTAAGGTTAAAACATATGACTGGCTTTACTAGGTTAAACACGAAATTTTCGTCACAGGAGGAGCGTGGTGTCCCCTTCGAGTATTCACTGTAGACTGCCTCCTCACCTTGACCTAATTCTCTCTCCGACCGACAGGCGATGAGTTCTGATTGGTCAGTCTCTTCCAACTTCCGTAATTAATCGGCAATTGTGAAAATAGACGCTTTGAAGCGTTGTTCGCGGCGGTTCATGGCTAAAATAAAAGGTTTCACAAAAGTATTTACAGGTGCTCAGAATTTATCAACATTTTTATAAGTGATATAATTCCCTTATATGATGTCCAATTAAAAATTCATTAACGCCATTCATCTGCACTCTTTGAGATGAACATTTTGATACCCCATACGATAGGTTTTTGTTCAGTAATTACAAACTACTAATCTTAACATTGGTATTAATTAAGAATTTTACATAAAAATGTTAATTTTCTTGACTTATCTACTTAATTACTATGACAAAATGGTATTTACATACAAAACATCGAGTGTAACATTATTTACAATAATTAATAATGCCACAATATTATAAAAATCGTGTTTGGCTCGCTAGGCCTAACCAAACCTTGGTTCCTGACACCTTAATTCTCTTTCTTACCTTAATATTACTTAAATTTAGTATGGTATAACTGATAACACTTGTTCCTTATAATATAATAAAACTTTTGAAATAACTCTAATAGCAAAATTTAAGAATATATGATCACAAATAAAGTAAATAAGTTACATAGGCATACTGGCCTATAGTAGTTTGAACATTATTTCCTTTCATATTTTAACAGTTCTTATTTTTAATCCAAGACAGCTATTCTAAATTGTTCTTGATCCTCGACTTTCACTTTCATAACACTAATAGAGCCAATTATTAGCAATAATTGATTACAAATAACATAAATAAGTTGTCCAGGTATACTGGCCCATGGTACTGTACACATTATTTTCCTTCTTATGTTGAAAATAATTACTTTTGTTATTCAGAATTGTTCTTGATCTCTCCCTACAACTTTTACCACACTAATAATGACATAAATTAACCGTTAATATAAATAACATAAGTGTTCTAGGCTCACTGTCCTATGATAGTGACCCTTAATTCCATTCTTATCTTAAAAATACATATTTCTTCCTATTATATAATTATTCTAAAATGTTCTTTACAATTTACAGACACTTTGACAACATAGTTTGTCACTTAATGTTTTTCCTTCTTATTATAAACTTTATAGTCTTCAGAATCAGTATCCTGAAAGTTTAGTCCATGTGTATCTTGTTTCATTATTTACATTGTTCATTCTTTAATGGTTAAACATTTCTTCACTACTAGAATATTATACTAATACTAAAGATTCTAGTATTGTTTATACAAGATAGTTTGTTTAAATAGATTACATTAAAACTGTTCTTTTTACAGACAATTATTGACAAGTTTCAGTGTCTCATATTTCTCCTTCTTCATGTTATAATTCAAATTATAACCACTATTATCTAGTTATTATTGTCTTATTTACTACTTAATATGTAGTTTTTCACTTTCTATTAACAATTCGTGGATTTTACAATGCTTTTTAGTTCTTTCTTTTGTTCAAAACATTATAATGGTACATAACCTCACCTGTAGGCTTACATTTAGTTTCATTGTTTCAATTATCATTACATTCTTATCTCACTAGTTTTAATACTCTTATTTATTCACATTATTTTATACATAATCATAAATAAATTTCATTATTTGATTTCATTCTTGTAGTACTTAGAAACTAATTACTGTATTAATAATTTTCTTTATTGAGGATCCAGTTTGTTACTGCAGTATGGAATATAATTTTTATATTTTTACCATTTTTTTATGCAGTTTACTGGAGTCAAAATCTTATTATTATTAATATAAACAGGTATATTATTTCAGTTCTTATCAATTTCCTAACATTATTCTCGTCTTTTTTACAATCTAAGACAATATTCATGGTACACAAGTTAGTTAATGGCTTATTATTTTGTTCTTCATGTCTTATGGTTATAGAATGGTTTAAGTTGGGGCCTATTTTATGTAAGGGGAAAACATAACGTTACAATATATTGGATAGAGTATTCTCTATTCAAGCCTCGGATGAGACAGTGGGCGAAATAGGGAAATAGGGTTACATTGCGTATTTGGATTTTACGTTCCCTACTAATACGCCTCTTGGAAACTTGGAGCAACAAAAATGAGGTACGAGATAAGTCTACGCAATGTACATTCTAATTCTAAGCGTATTTGCACATTTTAAATAATTCTGGTGTAGAAACTGAACTGGGAGAATTAAAAAGTAATAAAACAATCGCGTGTCCGATTTAGGAAGGTTTTTAATTAATATAAATGTCCTTTATCAGGGTTTATTTACTCCTTAACAATTCTTTTTCCCACGCACAGTCCAAGTGCGTACTTGACGCTAGGGGTTTTTTTGTTTAATAATATTCGTGTAATAACAAAAAAAAAGAAAATAATCGTTCTTAGCGAATTTTAATTTTTTGTCAGTCGCGAGACAAATAAAGTAGTCTGCGAGAAACTTTTCCCGTAAGCTGCAAGCAATGCCAAAATAGCTTTAACTAACAACGTACAAACAAATAGACGAGAGCGTAGTACAGTAATGTAACATGTAGGCTATGTCGATCTAGATAAAACGTACACGATGTTCGTAAATGAAAAAAAGACAATCAATACACAGCAGACTGGAGGATAAATTAAGACCCAGAATGGAAGGTGAGATAATGAAATTACAGAGGGAACAGAACAACGAGAAGACTGTTTTATAAAAAGTACTAGGAAATAGAAGTAATTAACTCATAACAACATATGCGTTTTAGAATCATGGGCAAATACCAATACACTACAAAAAACAGAGGTTACTGAAATGAGTCTCCAAGGAAAAGTAGACGTTAAAACTGTGATAAACAGATTAAGAAGTGACGCGTTAAATGTTAAGAAGAAATTACATGTAACACGTAAAACACGTAATAGAAGAAAATGATTACACGTAACACGTAATAGAAGAAAATGAGCAAAGATGCTTCCGATCACGTCAAGAGAATGATGGAGGAGGAAACGACTTATGTATAAGCATATAGCAATGAAGAAGAAAATAGAGAGCAGAGATAGAGAAAGAAAACAAAGGCGGACATAGAGAAAGTTAAGAATGATAGCCTAGAAGAAAACAGTTGAGAAGAACACTAGAGAAACTGATGGGCACAGGTAACAGGAGACAGGACATGAGGAAATGGATATAATATGCGAGCAAACCACTCGTTGGCCTTCACACGCGTAGTTAAAACATAAGTAGACCTTACGTCATTGTGGGGGTTCTGCCTGACCACTCATAATCCTCATATATTTATTGTTGTTATCAATACCGGAACAACAATTACTGTACTTCATTTATACCGCTTGTTTGACTATTAAATCAGTAAAAATAACACTTGTCATTTGCTTTTGGTTTTTAGGAAATTTACAGCTTCACATACCTCCGAGTCCATGTGGGTATTCAATTCATCGCTGTGATAAACGACGACTCCATTCTGGATTCGATTCAGTGGTAACAGATGGAGGAAAGTTACGACTGTTAAGTGCGCCCTTCTTTCTGTTGGTGTAAACTAAATAAAAACAGTCTCGAACAGAGCGAAAGAAAAGCGGTACAGCTCGGAGAATGTACGAATGTACAATAGCAGTAGAGGAAAGGAGGCAAATATAAATATATTATTCTCCATATTTGTATATTACATTCTTCGTGCACTGACAGTATATTCGTACGCTCAGACACTTTCAGGTAAACAAAGTGCATTAGTACGTGTCCAATAAATTTTCCGCGTGTTTTTGCAGAACGTGTTTAGTCTACGGCGTAAGGCAATTGGCGCTACTGCCGTAACGAATGCCAACCAACGCCACACACTTCGTTTATAATTCTCTTCGTATAAACAAACTGCCAATTGGCTGCGAAATCCTACGTAGCGTGTACGCTTTAAGTTGGTTGGTTCTGTGGAATTAAAACAAAAAAATCCACTGTGAAGAGGAAATACCGTATACAAGTTATCTCTTGCGAGTTGATTCCTTTTACAGAACTGTTCACTGTTGGCGGACATAGCAGCCTGTTACGTTATATATCAACGTTACGTTACGTTGGTAACGTAGGATTGTATCCCCGTAAACTTATCATTGTGACCACTTTCTTACTGTCAGGTCCTCTACGTCAGACTAGTCATTTTGAAAATATCACATGTTCGTGCTAACTTGTTTTATGTAAATACATATAATTCTGGATTACGGATGTTGTATGTTAAAAATAGATGTCGTATGTTAAAAATACCCTTCAATTTAATTAAACACCTGATAACCGTATCAAACCATGCTTTATGATGCGATAATAATAAAATGCTCAGCGCTGAATTCTCAGAAATTTATTAACGTTCGAAATTGCGTTAAATATACAACTGGTAAACAATTCACAGGACAGATGACCCTATCTTCTCACATGTTTTTGAAGTATCTTTTTTTTGGTTAATTTACATTGTAAAAAAATACGAAATAAAAAAAAATAATTTTTCATATGAAGTGAAACAAAGCGGTGTTTATCAGTAAAGCATTAGAGGTGCAAAGTGTTTTTTTTCCGTAGTGCTGTTGGCTCCCTTTTATACTATCGAATTTGGCAGGGTAAGATATAGGCCTAACCTACTATTGAAATGCCAGGATAGGCTGCCTATGTTATTTGATAGGCGCTGTTCACGTTATTTGATGTTTACACAAGGAAAATATAGTAGTATGCAGGTGACTATTTAATAAGTAATTGAAAAAAGGCCGATTTCACCACAAGACAGAGATCTAAACTAAGATCTGTTGCTTCTGATCATAATGAAATGAATGCCGCCACACTATTAATATTTAATATAATGTCTTATTGTTTGATGTCACTGCAACAAAGGCTTTACTTATAGCCTAGTAGGCCTACTGTGAAACTTTGCGCAGTCGGTAGTTTTAACGACATAACCTGTTTTCAATTGTCGGCCAGAGGTAAACCGTTTCATGATTCTATGACACGGTGTTCGTTTTGATTTTATTTACGACGATGGATGGCGCATAATAAAATAGGCTAAATGTTGCTGTTAAAAATAACAGTATAATCAAAACGTGATCGACAAACTGTGCCTAAAAAATAGATCCGAACGCTGATTAACATGAAGACTGATGTATACCACTGATTTTCAAACATAAACCACTTAAACATTTAAATTTACATTTTAAACAAACGTAAACATTTTAAACATTTGAAAATGTGTAAAAACATTTGTAAATTCTTTAATTTTGGTTATTGTGGGTTGGAAGTATGAATTTCAAGGCTTTCTTCAGTGTTCTTAGTTATATTACAATCTACCCAGCAAGTAATATTAATGATAGATTGAAAAGTGACATGTAGGCCTAACTGTAAAAAATGCTACGGTAAAACAAAAATTATCATCGAGCCCTAAAGAAAGGCCGCACGCGCGGTTTGGCTGAACGCATATACTTTGTTTCTGAATATTAATCGTAATTCAGTTTACAGGTGGCTGTTTACGTTCTTGAATGTGTAGGGGAAAATACTAATAAACTGTTAAGTGCTAATAAATTGTGCCAAGCACAGAATTATATTTATTAAGGCCAACTCTCATCACTTCATATTTCAGACCGTTGTGAACGTATAAAAATGATCTTTTTTAAAACAATTTTAACAAAGAAAACGTGTTTTGAATGACCCAGATACAACGTGGGCACTGAACACGTGTGCACTGAAGCCGCGGGGAAAGTTGCAAACAACGGTTGCCGATGTTTTCCGATCTTCCTCGAATAGTGTGAGAGCCTTCTCAAATATCGCTAGGCAACTGGGTGACTTTTAATTTTTACAAGTGGGGTAAAGCGCGGTATCTACAAGTGTTCGTAAATATGACCCCCATAAGGACCGCCTACTTTTTTCGTATGTCGGTCAGTGATCGTTGACAGCGTATTTTGGACGTTGTGTAGACCTTAGTTTCTCAAATCCTATCGTAAATAACAATTGTTGACTACCTATTTATATAACTGGACTGATAGAAGGAAGTTAAAATTAATGTGTGGAAAATTGAACGATTCCGTAAATTGTATATTCCTACTGAATGGTGTACAACCCCCCTCATTACATGTGCAACTTACAGTAACGGATTAATAGGTGGTGTTACTAATACAAAACTACAGCTGTTTATCATATGTTAGGTTGGAAACCCACGTAACAAACAACCCATTTATTTTTGTATCGTATACTACATCTGACTATATGGGAAAATTTGATCTTATAGAATCAAAGAGAAAAGCCAAACTAGCTCTTGAATGGTTCACAAGATCTAACCTACCCTCTGTATACGGGTCTGAAGTTCCCCGGTTATATTCTCTGTGTACGGGTCGCTGTAACACGGTTTAAAGAAAAATATTACTTTTAAAGTACAAATGATTATTAACAAACCATTAATAAAGTAATGTTTTTTGAACGGTTACCAAACCACCAGTTATGGAGAAAAACACATAAACAGCTGGTTATTTTGTGATTACTTATCTGTTATTCTGAGTGAACCCGTTATTCTGCAGTTTCAAAAATCCTCTTAGAGTAGGCCTACGTTATGGATAGGATCGAGCACCTGGCGCTGCTTCCGATTCCTGCATTATATACACACCACACCTTCAAGACATTATAAATACACGTTTGTGCTCACCGATTTATCATACGGGAAAATATACGACTATTCGTGGCATTAAATAAACATGGTAGCACTTTGTTATGCTGCTGCGCGCACGGGATCACAGTTTAATTTTGTTGCACAGAATAAAAGTGAAAATTTATTGAAGACGCCCTCGCAATTTGTTCGGTACAAAGCGTTTGAACAGGGAAAGTGAAACAGTAAAATGTTACAACGTACTGCTGAGCCAGAGCAATATATGTGTGCCCGGGAATACATTTACTACGCTCTCGCATTGTTTTCACCGACTCACTCTCTACCTGTACCAGCCGTGTACCGGCAGTAATTTATTACATGCTAATTAGCCAACGCACAGGAATCTTATCTTAATAGGAATTCCTTCACAAGATTAATCCAGCATCTTAATGCTCATTAAATAAACCTGTTCTCTCTCTCTCTCTCTCTCTCTCTTGTGTTTGCATTTTCTATCACAAGTTACTCAAACGGTTTACTGTTCTCTTTATTATCCGAGTAATTCCTTGTTTCTGTTGACTACGAAGACACCCTGCATCTGTTTGCTACGCGAGAAGACAAATGTTATTGCATTAACTAACATTGTACACCGTCTTCTTGTGCCATTAATACGTTGTTAATTGTGAACAGTTACCAACTAACTAGCGCACTAATGAAAGTAAAGTATGCAAACAGATCAAATACATCTTAGCCTTACTTTTATTTATTTGCGACCCAATATTCCTTCGTTACAGACGTTTCCAGTAACAGCTGTGGTACGATATAGGCTACATTGTTTTCATGTGCATATGCTGTTAGTTGAACAGTTTTATTAGTCAACAAGTTGTTTACTAACATTTTTCTTATTTTAATGTGGTACAAGATTAAACGATATTGGTTCAGCCCGTAACCCCATTTTAAGTCTTGTCAGTTTACATAATGGTTCTTTTATATGACTTTGTATAACTTTTTTATTACTTAGGCTATTTTCACTTGTGTGTCCTTCAGTGTTTTAACTATTGGCCGAAGAATAATATCCGTACTTTCTGATAAACTTTCCTCTTTCTGAACAAACACATTTTAGTTTTTGAAGTGTGTGTACGTGTTCTCTCTCTCTCTCTCTCTCTCTCTCTCTCTCTCTCTCTCTCTCTCTCTCTCTCTGTAAATGTTTATTAATTGACAAGGTGATACTACCTACATTAATGCAGCTTTGTACGCCTATACTATTACAGTACTTTCCTTTTCTTTACACATTTGATTGGCCTGCATTAAAAAACATGGGCATCCCAATATTTCCATTTTCTAGTATGACTTTATGGATACTGTAATAATTTATCAATTTATTAGATGCTACGATAAGAATTGTTCAGAGTGTTTAAGTTATATATAATTTGCGTAAATAAACGTATTCTGTACGCAAACATTGTAGTCCTAAAATGGATTCAGGTATTATTAATGGCCCATAAAATGATTCTACGATTTTAATGTGAAATAGAAGAATTACGCGAAGCCGACATTATTTAGCAGGCTGTACACGACTTTTTATTGGTGTCAGATTGTAAATTTTGTTAAACCTTATTTAATTTGTACTTTATAATTTATTAACTGTACGGTGTAATATTTTGAATAGCATTTTCTCGCAATACGTGATGTTTACGTCACAAGTTGCTCTAATGTTTCGTGTGAGACGGGGATAAGAGTAATGACGATGGCGTAGACATAAACCAAATCACGTATTCCATCAGTTAGCTAAGATAAGAGGACGCTACCAAAATTGCTTATTTTGCGTACCTTGGCTTGGCAGCTCCATAAAATTGGAAATTGACTTAATGTCGGTTTTTGAGTAGTCTTATTTTTAGATGGAATATTTACCGTGGTCACACCGATTATACTTAAACCTTAAGGTTAGATTATTCATCAGTATAATATCAGGCGTACACAGTAGTGCAACAGTAACAATACAAATATGTATTAAAAACTAAGGTCAATAACACAACAAGGAAAATTATGTTTATTTGTGACAGGTATGCCTACTGTTTGCAAACCACTGATATTAAGGATTCTTTGTCAGTTTCTGATATACAGAATAAGCCTTACAACAAATGGCAATGTTTCCAGTAATGGTGTTGACAGTTATTGTAACACGCTTACAAAGAGTTTCGTTTTCGAGTTGTCTTCTGTAGCTATTCGGCTACGGTGGTAAAGTTCTCTATCTTCTTGCTTAGGGTATTGAAATCGGTTGGATTGTCCGAGAATCGGGAACAGCTCTGCTGTGAAATCATGCTGCTATGGAAATTCTCAATTTTTGGTTATTGGTTGGCGGTGGTCATCTCTTTCGTTAAACACGTTCTTCCACTGCGATTCGCTGTGATGCTTCCAAGCCATGGTAACGTTCTTCGAATCTTTCCGATTCTCGTCACTGTACGGCGCATTCTCGTCGGAGTCGTTGCATTTGTTGGAGCTTTTTTCGGGTTGATATTCATTAAGAATCATAATTTGAAACTAATTTTGTCCACGCCCCTTGATCATCTCTTCCAATGGAAAAATAGCTGATCTTGAATGTGCAGGGTATTTTGTAAATATTGGCCATTGATTTATTTCTAATACAACTGTAATATAGCCACCTTGTTAAAGATGAAACCTCACCGTTTGATAGGATATTCACGAACACTGTTTCTTGTAGCCTCATAAGTTTTAATAGTTTTTGAATCAAGTTTAAAAAACTCAGAACTTTATTTTATTCAGTTTAAGAATAAAATAAACCGAACTTTACCAAACGACGTCACACAAAATAGAACACTGAAAATAGTCATGACCGCATGACATCTTCTCCGGTGGATTCGATTGTGATTCGCTATTTATTCGGTGCATGCGCATGAATTTTTTTGTTATATTGAGACTGAATGTCCCCGCTTTTCTGTATTTATTTCTTTGGATTATTCCTTCTCCAACGATGTCCTCTTATTAAAGTTGAAATTTCTACGTTTCCACCATGTAAGAAGTATAGTTAAAAATGAGTTTCCCCAAACTCGAGGCTTATGTAAATCGTTTTCTCGCGTTCCAAATTGTAGGTTGTCATGTCACTCAGTTAGAATCTTTACGCCGTTTAGGATATGTTATTATCTTCTCAGTTTTTCAGCCCGGAGAATTTTTTAGAGTAGTAAGGTCACGGCACTGATGGCTTCTTGAGGGAGAAGTTCCGGCTACACTTGCGTAGTGCATCATCAGTGCCTGTCAGACAGAGACAGCGGTGAACTTCACTCACTTACCCTGACAAACTAATAATCGCTATACCGATTCGCCTTTTTTTGATCATTCAGAAACCACTGGGAGCCAGTGCAGTGATTTAGGCAGATAAAGCCAGAGATTGCCACTGGAAAAGTCAAGACAGGTTCTGAAGAAGCACTACAGTAGATGAAGACACCCAACAATGGATCACAGCCTTAACGCCTAGAAACCAAAGCAAAAAGTGAATAGGCCTATTGTATGCAACCGACATGTCGGAGTCCACTGCAAGTTTATCACATGTTTTCAGCGTAACGTCTTAGCCCGTGTTGTATCTTGTAGATAGTTTCATTCAGTTATTAAATTTTGGCGTCTCATTACAAAGCTCTGTCCGTAACCAAATTTGAAGCTTATTACAACTATATTAAACAAAATTTATAATGGCTGTACACAACACTTAGTACAGACTACCCAGACACTCTGCTAGTTTTTTCGGAATTTTGATACATACAATGTTTGATCTAGTTAATAAGTAAAGTTTGATAAACAGAATTTTGATGTAGTTGAAATGTTGTCGTAGGATCATGCTTCGTTATGCAACAAGACAATACGAATAGTTCACGATTGTTTTACAGAACCCCGTAGGTGCTAACGGGACTATGTTAGTAGGACGTTATTTGGCAGAAGTAAAACAGCCGTTTTTGAAATCATTCAAGAGTGTAACAACTTTTTTGTCCATTCTCACGAACGAATATTTCCCTGTGCCAAGAAATTTGTTGTCTCATCTATTTCATTAAAGAAATCTTTAGTTGAAACACGGATCTAACGTCTCATCACAGTTTTGACTTGAGATGTTCTGTTTTAAAAAATTACTGCTCGCGCGTTTCACCTTTTAAGTGTAGGAAACGAACTGTCTTCACAAAATTGCGTAAAAGAAAAAGTGTTGTGAAAAAATTAATAATTCTCTTAGTACTTTAATAAACAATTATTTTTATGGTAACGGCGCGTTGTATTTTATGCCAAACGCGTCGGTCTCTTTAGTGACATCGCGTCAGACTGTAACGAATTGCGACTTTTGACGTATCTCATAACGGAAATACATAAAATGTCCGTCCATATCTTGCGCATTATTGAAGTTACGCGTACTTTTAAGAAAGCCATATTTTAAAGTAGAAATTATTATGAACCTTATGCGTTGAATTAGGAAGTAAGATAAGTGGAGTAAGGGCGAGGAAACGAGTCGCGGAACTGGAAGGATACGTATTTCCGTTTGTTTTCTCCGCCCGCTTTTCAACAGATACATTGTGAAAGTTCCATTTCCTCTCCTTTGTCAAGTATTGTAACGATACAAAGACGTGTTTGCGCTGCGCTTCTGCTACGGAGTCGTTAACGCTAATACATTAAAGAACTACGTGATGCTTTTTGACGAAACATCTATAAGAAGCTGTTAAGAAATTACTTATTGTGCAGCTGCTCTGAAATTGCTGTATTGTCTTCTGCACGAAAGCTGTCTAAGTTTTCATTTTGTTTTTCTTTATAAAACACTCGACTGTAGTGTTCTCGGTTAATTGCACTCTAATCAAACGGTTAACGTGTAATTTGGTTGTAACCTAAACGCCCACGTTTAACTTACGTCTAAGATTATTCATTGATATTTTTTTCGTTTCATTTATAAAAATTAAGTGCACCTCATAGTTTTCATAACATGATGTGCATTAACTTTGATATTGCTACTCGTACTAACTCGAAAAATTTACACCTGTAGAGTTTTCGTCCACGTCCAGTGTTGAGTCTTGGGTGTCCTGCAATTAGATGACTTTAAGACTTCCTCGTGCTTCCTTGCAGATCTGTGGAATTCTTGGTGACGATTTCATCAGACTTGATGAAACTTTAAAAACTTCGTTTTCAAAACGTTGCAATTATTAATAATATCGCTCCTCTGGTGCTACTCCACAGTTGATTATTATGTTTCCATATGGATTTTAAATTTGTGCAATAGAAGTTCATAGCAGCGTAATAACGAGAAATGTCTTCTTGTCAATAAATAGGCTATATTTTTTCTACGTGGGCCGTCCAAGTTTAGTGTAAAGTATGACACTAAGATATTTTGTATTCACTTGTGTCATTAAATTTATAGACTATTTTTTTGTACAATTTTTTATTTGATTAATAGCTGCTTCCAAATTCTTTACCCCATAGCTTTTTCATTGTTGCTGTCCCCTGCCAGTATGTCTACCATCAGCATAACTTGCTATAATATTATTTTCTGACCCAGGGAAGTCACTGGAAAAGGATGTAAAGAATTGGTCCGAGTATTGGAATTACTAGAGGACTGGTCCAAGAATTAGTTTCAGAGGAATTCCCGCCTTGATTTCTTCAGATTGAAGTAGGCATACCATTTCTTAATACTGAAATATGTCACCATTAGTTCGGCTGCTGTATTGCTACGATTTTTCTTCAGGATTATTGTGTTTGTGTTCTTGGATTTGATTTTCACCTCTGATTTAAAACGTTTAATGTGTCTGCGTATGGTTAAGACATAAATAAAAAAACGCCAATTTTTTTTCTTTTTTCATGATTTGTTATTTTAATCTTCGGTAGTTTTCCTTTTCGCGACTTAGCACTAACTACATGGATATGCAAACCTGACGTTTCATTTACAACACTACGAGTTCGTGTTAGAGGGCATCAATACACGCGCTGATGTACAATTTGATAAACAGAATACAAGCGGGTAACGTCCGCTCCATACATTAGATGGATTCAGTAACACCAGCGAAGTCGTTTTGTTCTCCAGAGACTCGTCATTCTTTTTTTCGATAAAGAGTTGTTGGTAGTTGACAGACGACTCACCGTTATTCCCACGCGTTTACATTTAACCTGCTATGTTTTTAACACTTCATTAATAGAGATGTATGTATATATAAACGATTCATAACTTATTGTTTATTTCTGTCACGCCAAATATATTTATATTTTCGTTTTTTACCTTGTGTTATTAACTATAACGTGTTATCGTAGCACGTTATTCGAGATACTCATTTCCACAGGTTGGCACGGTACCCACTGGTCTACCGAAGAAGACGATAATGAAGTAAATTAAATAGGGTTATACAAATTACGGAACTGCTACATCCGTAACAAGGTACTCAAAATGTGTAAATCAAATACAAATAAATTCATAATCTTATCTCTCTCTGTATTACTACGTGTTCACGTTAATCCAATTGCTTGCTGATACAGAGTAACATTACAACATTTCGTAGGAGGGACTTAATTGTGACTGTCAGTATATATTTTATTTTTATGTAATTTAATATTATCTGTTATGTTAAATTTATTGTATATAAATATATTAACGACTATGAGTGTATATTCTGTTCTAGTTCGTTACGATTGCGAACTCACGTCTTTTACATTATGATACCTATAAATGGTTTGTATCTGCGTATTCTTACATGTCTATATCTCAAAGTATAGTGTGTGACTGACGAAAGCTATGTCGTTGTGATCATCAAAGTTTATGGAAGTACATTTAGATTTTACTTGAGAAGGTGTGACAGTTACGATCTCTATAGTCCACTCGTGTACGACAGCTTTCGTTAACTGACGGAATGTCCTACGGTTGCAAAGGAAGTTTGTACACTTCAACAAAAGGCCTACCTCATTTTCTGAGTCCCGTGCTTGTTGTGCAGAGCTTGCCGCATATGGTCTTGGTGTGTACGTTCTAACGCTTTTTTCACAATACATGGGGCCTATAGTTAATGCCGACTTCGAACACGTGAGAGAGAGCCATTGCTAGCCATAGATGTGACTTACTGATTTTCTATCGCCTGTCGAAGAGAGAATTGACTCGTTACTGTTTGTGATGATCAGACTATTTTTTCTAACTCTCATATCAGGTTGCAGATAGCTATACATTCATTAAGTAGAATTTGCGAGATCTTTGGATTGTACATTTCGACGTTGAAGTCCAAGGAGATGGCTTTGAGGGAGCTGATTCCATACGAGCAAAACGTTTTGTTGATAGCACTGTCCGGAAAAAGTCTGTAACTTTGTATATCTGACTTATAATATTTCTTATAATCTTTTTTACAGTTCTAATGTTTCTTATAGTCTGATACGATGTGGCTAATAAGCTGCTTAAGTTCAAACCATATGTGCGGGAACATCAGGAGAACTTAGAAATCAGCTAGTATAAAGAAGCACGTCTAAGATTCTACAAGATATTATATAAATACCATCTCACACTCCTTTATAGGATGATGATTATGATGAAGCATATTTTATGAAATTCAAGCCCAATCCGTATAATATGGCGACAAACTAGATAGGCCTACCTACCACTACCGTGACAAATATAAGACAGAAAAAATTTGTTACGTCGTAAAAAATACGTAGTGTAAATGAATACGGATTTATAAACGCATATTTAACTTACCTACTATGTAATTAACTAGTTTTATCGCAAACTTGTTAACTAGCAGAAAGAAATGTTTATTTAAAATCAGATCCCCGTGCTCACAGTAAACTTTAAGCCTACGTATGTTCCTTGTTGCGAAAACTAATTCCAGCAGTTTGAGTTTCCCCCATCGCCACGGCGACTTTTGAATGCGTGGTCCCGGTGTTATCACTGACGACGGTATAAACCTAATTTTTGCCGCAAAAGCCGGATGTTAATTGTTTCAACTTACGGCTTCCTCTTGAGCGGCAATATTTAACCGTGTAACTGTCCCGGTTGCACATTTCCAAACGACAAGTTAATGGTATCGTTATCATTTCTTGGTTGTAATGTCTTTTCAAGTAGTTCTGAATATTGTTGTTGTATAGCATGAAATGAGAGAGTAACTGATGGTCAGTTGTGTAAGTTGATAGTTCTTTGTTGATCCTTTAATTTACGTATGGTTTCAATCTTTACAGTAATCTAAGTCATGTGTCATGACGTAGCCCAAGTCATGTGTAAACTGAGCTCATTTCATACATCGACATAACAAGATTTTGTTATTTTCGAAATTGTTGATTAGGAGAAATTCAATTGAATTAAATGCGTTTTATATAAATTCGTATAATATTACCTGGATTAAAGGTGTCAAAATACAGTTCAGAAAGATGAAATGTCGATATAGGCTTTAAATTCCGTGGATATACAATTACTATAGACCCTATTCGAATTAGTTCTTATTACTTCCAAGTACAGCTAGAGTAGGCTATTTGCTTCACATTTCTCTAGCCGATTAGTTCTCTTGTTAACTTATCTTTGAAAGAAAAAAACCTTCAGTTGCCATCTGTTAATTTTTCCCATCGCTGTTATATATCGAATTCTTTTCTCGTTGGAATGGACTTGTTCGTGTACCATTTTGTAAAAGTGTACAAAATAATAGGATTGCCGTGATAGAGCGAATATCAATCAAGGGAATGGGCTTGATCTACACTAGATTGACCGTTCGTCCTTGAATGTGGCGTATTAAAAATAAAGAAGAATAAACAGAACGTAAGTTATAATAGAACGATCTTCGAAAATTGTGTCAGTGGAGCTAAATTTTGGAAATAGGGGTTGTGGGCAACGAACCGTATGCAAGATCAAGCGTCTTCTGCACAGTCCTCGCACATACACATCGCATCAGGATTGCATATAATGAATGCAGAGAACAGCATCTTAAACGAAACAATAGAAAATAATGATACACGAAACGGTGTGAAGTGAACGCCGTTTCTTTAAATGACGTTCTAAATGCTGATTTTAAATATTTTATCAGCATTAAGAAAAGCGTTTTCAAGGTACAAAAACGCGTTAAAACGTTTCCGCGGTACGACGCCACCGCCGTTTGAAGTACTGCACGATATTCCCGTGAATCGTATACGGTCCTCGCAGCAGAATAGTTGCTATAAAGTTTATTGCTATAAAAGGGTCAGACGTTTTCGTTTTTACGCGCATAAAGCTACCGCTAGCTTTATGGCATATTGTAAACGTCGCGGCGGTTGGCGGGTCGTCCACACAACAGTATAATTCATAAAAGTGAAGGACGGCGCATAAAAACTACTTCGACGTCACAGATAATGCTGTGTGAATGATGCGCGCTTTGTAACGGTATATCTGTTTATTCTATTTGTGAACGGGTAGGACGTTATGTGGATCTAATAATGTACTGGATCTGGTGACTTTAATTGTTCCAATAAATAAAAGCCGACACTGGCTGGCGAGTAGTGTGTAAGTGGGTCACACCACACCGCCCTGTCATCCTGACCCGACAGTAACATAAACTGCATCGAGGAGGCCTATATAGCTACGCATGTTGATAGGCCTACTGTAGTTCAGTGACTTATGCATCAGTGTGTCGTGCACGTTCATTGATCCTGTATCTAAAAAATAATTTTCGGATAAAGACTTAACTTTGACTTATTATTAACTAAAATATTCCAGGCCACATGGTAGAGCAGTTTTTTCCATTTTTAACTTTATCTGGTGGAAAAGTCAATAATAATATAATAATATAATGTTAATACTAGTAACACCGTACCAGGTCGGTTAGGCTTCAGCTTGAGCAGTACGGAGCAAGCGGAATGTCACCCACTACCCTAGCACGTTATTCGAGATACTCATTTGTACAGGTTGTGTCAGCTAGAGGCTGGAAAAACACTTTAATTATATAGTAAAATCCGGGAATCGAACCCGGGACCTATAGATTAGTAGCCAGGCACGGTACCCACTGGTCTACGGAAGAAGACGATAATGAAATAAATTAAATAGTCTTATAGAAATTACGGAACTGCTACACCCGTAACAAGGTATTAACCAAACACAAATGTGTTAATACAGTCTTAATCAACAGTTAAACTAAGTATGTAGGCTGAATAGGTATATTGTGTGATTAAAATGGTGGAAAAACAGAAAGTATATATATCTTATACAACATGCAAATTAACAGCATTACTGAGTGGTCCATGAGAATTCCTTGTGTTAGTGGATGATCATTTCACACACAAAACATTTTGACTTTCTCACTTTCCCACCTTTTTGGCGACAAAAATTCATAATTGTGGATTAACAAATGTAACAAAAAGTGTAGGCTATTGCTGCAGCTTCTCACCTGTCTTCGGGATTGTAATTGTCAGAACCTAACTAACTTGTCTTTTAATCAACTAACCAAATTAATTATCACAGTCGTGGTCCTAGCTGTCTCCTACAGTATGTAGCGTGTTTAGCAACTATAGAGATACGGCATCATAAGCATAACGCATTGGGCATGTTAGAATGAAAGGTGCTTCCACCGCGAACAAAAGTGTGTGGACGTGGGTGTTATTCGTTATGTAGGTATCCTTTCATTAGAGGTCACACATTACGTAAGGTGTCGACTCAGGTTAGTCCTTTTACTTCATTTGTTTCGCACACATTCCAGTCGATTAGGGTTTATGATTATCCAAGGTTAGGGCTTCAGTAGGTCAGCACTGTCACGACTTTCCACGTACGAAGCTGGTAGTCGCCCGCGCATCTGTGTCTTTTTATCCATTCCGTGATCGTCAGTGTAGACATGTGGATCCTATCTTTATATCATGATGTGATGTTTAGTCCAATAACAGTACCGCTTCGAAATATGAACGCGCGTGTTGCAAAGCACTTGTCACAACTTGATGTTCTGGTAACGTATTGTAAACACACCTATTAATATTAATTAACACACCAATTAATAGAGTTGCTTATACAGCCTTGTAAATAAGTTCTTAAACTTTACATACGATGTGTGTCAGATACAGTGTAATTTTTTGTTTTAATTCTTTTGAAATTACTTTCCACGATATTCATAGTTCAGTTCATAGCCTGTCGACGATCTGTCTTGTACATTGAGCAACATTGTTGGTTTTGTATACGTACAATGCGTGAGCTTACGTATAATATTGACTTATTGTCGCTTCGCACGCGAATATTGACTTTTATTGAGTATTTTAATATAATTTTTATTGTCTATGTCTGTATGGCGTTCTGTCAGCTCGTATAACAATTTTGTACTCATTAGTCAAATTCTCTCCAAAGCTGTTTTCGACACTAGTACTATTTTAACTTGTACTAAATTACTATGTTAGTGCAACAGCCTTTGGAGATTTAAAAGTACCCGTTTATAAAGCCTTTGGAGATATTTATAAAGTACCTGTTATATCAAAAACGCTTAATTCTTTATTTTAAGTGATACTGTATTAGAAGCATTGTATAACACATTAAACGTTATGTTTTCCTCAACCATGGATTTTATTTATTTCAACAGTAAACTAAAAACCAAAAACCGTTGTCACCTAATGTCACAAATGAAAACAACACGTATTTTCGCTTTGCATTAAGTAATGGGACAATTTACAGTAAATTAGTACACTTCTTCTTTTCCACATCGTAATATATCGATACAATCGCATATTATATAAAACATCGAAATTGTACTGCAGGAATGGATACATGTACAGTTCCGGTCCCGCTAAATAGCTTTTGTTTATTTACTTGTTACTATGGTAATTAATTCTGGTCTCCATGGTGTTTTTGACATCTTTAGTAGTGGTATTTAATATATTTCATTACTTATTCATTGCATCATCAGACGTAAACATAAATTTTATAATCGTTTAAGACAATTACAAAATATATAGACGTATCTGTATACAAAGTTACAAAATATATCGATTCAACCGCATATTAAAAACTGGAGGAACGGATAAAGGTACAGTTCCGATGCCGCTAAATGGCATTTGTTTATTTACTTGTTACTATGGTAATAATTCTGGTCTCCGTGGTGTTGTTGACATCTTTATACGCGTCGACGAAAAGGGATAATTAAAAGGGCCTAAATCGTGCGAATGGGGCAGACTATCAAATTCCAAGTTAGACAGTGTTTTTCGCCTTGTGTCAAAGGTTACGAATGCAACATTTGGTGGCAGTCGGTGTAACGGTGTGGATTTGCATTCAGTACACATAAATCCGCAGACTTGGAGTTTTATATATATATATATTATAACGGAACCAAATATTAACTATTTGGGGTTATATGTTTACCGCATGCTGAAACCATATTTAAATAAAAATTAACAGTTAAAACTCCATTTGAATGTAGCGCATTGAAAATAATGCTGTGTAAAGCAACGCACACGTGGTCGTTATGTAATCAGTTCGCTGTACAAGGAAGCGACCACACCCAAACTGTTAATTATTAATATCTCGGAAACTAATAAATAAAGGCGAAATCCAATATAGCCAAAATGTTTGCCGAGATATTAATAATGACGTGTGCAAATTTGATGCAATATAATTAACAAATGTAAGAGTTAATTAAAATAATTAAATACCTTCTGTTAAAATAGAGATACAGTAAAGAGATTTTAGTATGTTATAAAGATAATAATTTGTGACAGATTGTATATTTTAGATTTCACACAACTTGATTTGCAACCAAGTTATTGCAAAATTAAATAAGTACAGGATATCCTTAGCGACAAAGTGGTTCCGGCGGAAAATTATATATTAGATAATAATTCTATTCTCCGTCTGTGGGAACCAGACTTCATTCTCACGGACTAAGGGAATTCTAAATTTTATGTAGTAGGGAGAGTGCGTCGACCAATGAAATCATTGCATGCAGCCCCGGCCAGTGCGATGTTTTCTGGTGGAAAAATCACTCTTCTGTCAGTACTCACGAAGTTAAGACGTAGTCCTTCGATCGTCTAGTAGCCAAAGTGGTGAAGATCAACAAGAAGACTCTACGCGGTCAACACACACGCAATTACGAACACAATAACTACAGATCATCTGTATAGCTCGTAATTGTTGTGTAAAGGCGAGATACTCTTCAAGACACCAACCAAGCTTATTGTGTACTACCAGATAGTCATAAGCACGCAAGAGATCCACCCGACTTCAAGACCAGACTTCAAGAATACAGCAGAGAGGCCGTCTAAATTATTGGTTAACAGCTGACGAGCAGAGCGACCGCCCGAACGAAGCACACACACACACTCGCTGACGTGCAACGTGCAAATCGACGGAGAACAGGAAGCAGTTCCAGCAGACAACAGCAGACGTTAAAATATTCACAAACAGCAGGAAAGCAGAGTGTTGCCGAATTTTGAACTCCACGACCGAATCCAGCAGTTCTAAGCAGATTACTTTCTCTAACCAAGGACTCGAATCGACGAGGGACAAATCGGGACGACATCCTCTTCAGTAACAGGAAAGCAAAATCTATTTATTTATTTTCAGATCAAATTTTATATTTTTCAATTAAAACATTGTAATTCAAATAATTCAGGTGCCAAACAAACAAAAAGCAAAGACTCTAGTAATTAAAAAGTAAATTCGTTGTGATAATCTGTATAGCAGTTTAAGGTTTTAGTAAGTTATAGTTAAGAAATAGAAGTAGTATAAAAGCGCTATACAAATCTTAACTGACAATCTAATCTTAGATCATACTGCAGTAGATCAGAAGTAGAATCACTAGAAATGAAATAAGGTGAACTAGACTGTCACGTCTAATTTATTTTAACTAATTATTCAAATTAATTTTAGAGTTTTATATTTTGTTTCATGAACACTTAGATTCAAATTAATTAAATAAATTTAATTAAATTCAAATCAATTAATAAAGTCAAATTTAAATTGCAATTAACTCACAAAGAATGAGTTCAGTTTCTTTCAACTATTAGACAATCGAAAAACATCGATTCATTGTATAGACTATAAGAAAATTCATAAGATTATAACCATTCTATTCTTGTGTGTTGTTGGTGTAATAAACAACGTTTTATTACCCCATATAACAGTGTTTTATTGTTGTACAATAAAGCCTACCAGTCTCACAAAACTCTCCCCCTGTAAAGTAACTTATCTTGTGTGTTGTTGTAATAATTTGAGATTACTAGCTTGCGAACTTCAAATCCAAAATCCACACGCCCTAGTCGGAAGAATCTGCAAGATCAGACAGCAGGTGGGTACTCACACACAACATTACATTACAATAACGCATAGTAGTGTAGTTATAAATGTCGCCCTGTACGTGGGGCCAGAAATTAAATTCAATTTAAATTTAATTTTCACTTTAAAACAAACTTTGCTGTTTTAATTCGCAAAACAGCTGGCGTCCAACTAAACAATCCCCAAAGAGTTTTGTGACTGGTGTTTGTACAACAGTAAAGTTATTGTGTGTATTTGAAACTGTTCTGTGTATTTTAAATTGTGTATATTTGACATTGTTGTCTATTTAAAATGGATATGGATAAAATACTTAAAGAAATGCAGCAAATGAACGCGGAAATGAAACAAGCTAACGCGCAAATGAGTGCGGATTTGACCGCTAATATTAACGCGAAATTCGAGAAAACAAATGCCGAATTAACCGCGAATATGAATGCGAAGTTTGAACAAATAACAGCCAATGCTGAAATGAATATCGCGGAATTAAAATCTAATATCGAAGCACAAAAAGTTAGTCTAACCGAAGCATTAGAACACAGTAACGCTGACATAAACGCCGAGATTAAGCAAAGTAATAAAGAAAGTAGTAAAGAATTAACTGCGAAAATAGACGAAATCGCGGAAAGCAATGCAAAAATCGGTGAAAGAGTCATTGAAATCGGTGAGAGTAATAAAGAGCTAACTGTGAAAGTCGCGGAAATCGCTGAAAGAGTAAATACGGTCGATACTAAAATCAATGAACGGTTTAAGGTTTTTGAGACCACAATGCAAAAATCGTTTATTGAACAAGTAACACGTATGGAGGGCCGGTTCAAAGACCACATAACCCGCTGTGAAAAGCAAACACTAGAGGTTTCCAAAAAGGTGGAATCCCTAGAGGTAAAAATTCACGCGGACGTGACCGAAACGCAACGACGAGTAGATAAATTAGACGCTTCAATTGTAGAGACGCGGTCCAACATTGACTCTAATAAAGAGAGTGTTTTACAAACGTTAAGCGACGAGATTTTGAAAGTACGACAGGAGGTACGAAGGAGGTCTGCTCCAAATATTTTGGTACAAGGTCCTGTCGATGAGAAAAATCGCGTGTATTTTACGGGGGAAAATAACGAAAACCCCATTGAATTTTTATTAGCGTGTGAGAGTGAAATGGCTAGAGTAGGTTCCCGACTAGAAGATCAAGACAAAATACAGTGGGTGGTTAACGCGATGCGTGATTCGGCGCGTAAGTGGTATAACATTGTACGCGATAGAGTGTCCACATACGCGGAGTTCAAACAAAAATTTGAAAGCCGATACTGGAACTCGCATACCCAACGACTTCTGCGCAGTGAACTGGAATATGGCCGTTTTGACAAGAAAATGAATATTACCGCCGAAAATTATATAATCCAGCAGGTCGAGCGCGCGAAGCATTTAACCCCAGCATTTGCGGAGATTGACATAGTCACCAAGCTTGCCTACCATTTTAATCATAACATTAGAGTAGCTGTATTCACGCAGGGTATTCGCACGGTAGACGAACTCCTCATTCTAGTGTCCCAAAGTGAGACGGTTTTTGATTTTGGTGGGTGGCGTTATAATCCCGATTTTCGCCGAAATAATGAAGGGCAGAATACGCGACTACAGTACCATCAGCAAACGGATCAAAAACCGAGTACCAGTTCTACTCCACCCCAAACACCGTCAAAACAGCCAAATAAAACCTTTGAGTACAAGGGAAAACAAAATTTTGGTAGACCAAAGGGGCAGGGTAAGGGTAACGATGGAGCACAAATTAGAGCGATTCAAACGGTCGAATTAGCCAAAGCTGATACAACTGAAAAAGACAGCGACTCCCACGGCAATAAAAATTCGAACAATAAATCGAAAAGTTACCAAGCTACAAAAAACGTGCCAAAATGCGCATCCAGCAAGGACGCGCTATAAATTCGGCAAAATTGTGTAAATATAAGCATGTTAATTATAAGGATTATATATTGTGTGAAATGTGTACTTTTAATTATGTAACTTGTGTCCCCGTTAATAATGTGTTCCCACCGGATGTCAGGGATCCGTTGCAAGAATCCGGTCCCACGCGACAAAGGCCCGTGAGCGCGGCGTGTCCGGTGTTACACGCCTTTGTCAATAGCGTTCCCACGAGAATTCTGTTGGATACCGGTAGTGTTGTATCCGGAGTCAGTGAAAGGTTCCTGCGTACCAATAAAAAATATTTTCGTACGGCCCCATCACTCCCAATCAATCAATTTTATATACGAACCGCTACCGATACAAAAGAAAAAATTGACACTCAATACTATCTAACTATCATGCTAGACGAAGTGCAATTTGAAGTGTGTGTAGTGGCTATAAACAATTTAATATGTGATATGTTATTGGGGGTAGATGTATTGGAACAAATACGTGCGGAAATTAACACCAGTGAACACTTATTAAAATGTACCATAGACAATGTTAGTTACACTTTTAAATTGAACACACAGACACACACACAAAACCATGGTGACCCAATTAAAATCACACGGCCACCAAAACAAGTAATTCATTATAAAGAATGTGAAGAGGGGGAGACCACCTTAGATTCCCGAACTGAACGGAGATTGTCGTCGCTGCAAGAAGAATTCAGCGATATCTTCAGTGAAGAACATTCAATATCGTCAGTGTATGAACACAGAATCCACCTCACAGAGCCGGAGAAGTTCATAAGGAGAATCTACCAGGTCCCTATAAAATACCAGGCCGAGGTCCAGCAGGAGATACAGCGGATGTTGGAAGAAGATATTATTGAAAGATCTAATAGCAGCTTCCTCAACCCACTGCTGGTCGTCCGCAAGAAGACTGGAGAGATCCGACTCTGCCTGGATATGAGGAACTTGAACAGTCTCGTAGAGAAAGAGTTTGACTGCGCACCGACAGCGGAGGACCTCTTCATTAAATGTGAAGGAGCCAGGTACCTCACGAAGCTAGATCTAACAGCAAGCTTCTGGCAGGTCCCGCTGTGTGAGCAAGATCGTAAGTATACAGCATTCATATTTAATAACAAATGCTATCAACATAAGGTGGTACCTTTTGGCCTTAGCACGAGTCTCGCTGCGATTGTAAGATGCCTCGAGAGAGCTCTAGGACCTGAGGTAGACCCATACACGGTAATATTCGTGGATGACATCCTCGTGATATCCCGCACGTTGGAGGAACACTTCGAGCATCTGCGGAGCGTCTTCCAGAAGCTGAGGTTAGCAAACATCAAGCTCAAACTACACAAGTGCGAGTTTGTAAAGTCCCAAATGAAGTTCCTGGGACATATAATCTCAGCTACAGGTATCAGTACGGACCCAGAGAAGCTCAGGAGTATTATGGAATTCCCGGTGCCCAAGAACCTCAAAGCACTGCGAGCATTCCTTGGACTCACGGGATATTACAGGAAATTTACCAGCAAATACGCAGAATATACAGTCCCGTTGCTACAGCTGGTACGCAAAAATATAAAGTGGAAATGGGGTTCTGAACAGAACGATGCGTTTGAGAGGGTTAAAGGCCTGTTCCAATCTAATTTACAATTGTTCCATCCACAGCAGGGTAGGAAGTACGTAATGTACACTGACGCTAGCGAGTACGCTATCGGCGCCGTGTTGCACCAAGAAGACGAACAAGGTAGTCTTCATGTTGTAGCATACGCCAATAGGACGCTCAAAGGCGCTGAGTTGCACTATTGTACTTCCGAGAAAGAAATACTCGCCATAATAAACGCACTCAGAAAATTCAGACACTACCTATACGGTACCCATTTCGAGATTCACACTGATAATCAGGCGTTATCGTTTATATTAAAATGTCGATTAGCAAATTCCCGACTAACACGATGGGTGTTAGCTATTCAGGAGTACTCGTTCACGATTAAATATTGCAAAGGATCAGAGAATACCACCGCAGACACTCTAAGTAGATATCCGCCTGTAGAAAAGGAGGAAGTATATGAAGCAGCTGACGACGAGTTGAGAGTGTTAAACATGCAATACACTGTCGCGCCTGAAGCTACTAATATGCTACAGAACTTAGGACGCGAGCAGGACGATAACCTCGCACTCCTTGCTAAAAAGCTAATGTTAGCAGCTCACCCAAATCCTCACTATCTTATACAAGACAATATATTGTATAAATTGTTACAGGGCGAATGGAAAGTGGTATTGTCTCCAGCGATGCTTGCGTGTATAACACAATCTTTACATATAAAAATGGCGCACGCATCTCCTGTAAAATGTGTCAAAATATTGCAGGAGGATTTTACAATAACCAACATGTACCGTAGGGTAAAGAAATTGCTAAAAACATGTTATCCATGCCAGACAGCGAAAGTACCAAACGTACACACTTACGTGCCCATGGCCAATGTGATAACGGAAGGTAAGGGACAGATGATCGCCATCGACTTTCTGGGACCATTGCCCAAGGCTACCAGAAATCTAAAACACATGGTAGTTTGCGTCGATGTGTTTACTAAAAAAAGTTAGCCTTTATGCGATCCCTAGGCCCACCACAAAGTCCGTTTTAAATATTATACTTAATAAGTATATCCCACAACATGGACCAATAAGGAACGTACTTAGTGACCAGGGAAAGCAGTTTCAAAACAAACACTGGGCAGCCACCCTGGAACGTAACGGTATCAAAGCAGTCCTAACCTCGATACGACGACCACAGGGAAACCTTGCCGAAAGGGTGAATCGGGAAATCGGTAAAATGTTCCGTATCTATTGCTATAAGGAACAAAGTAAATGGCCCGAGTTCTTACCATTCTTCGAAAAGGCAATAAATGAGAGTTATCATGATACCACGGAATACACACCAGCAGAATTAGACTCTGGAACCACGCCAGAGAGGTTTTGGGATAATTATTTAAGTAAGCCAAAGACCTATAATCTACCTCTGCCGGTGCAATGTAAAAATCAACTTGTGAGGGAAAGAATAGTTGAAAAAGGGCAGACAAATTTAATACGACGCATAAACTAACGAACTTTATAGTAGGTGAAAAAGTACTGCTCAAGGCGAATCCTGTAGGCCGACGAGACATAAATGTGGCTGCAAAGTTCTTTCGTTTATATAATGGACCCTATCTGTTGGCTCAACAACTCGCACCTCACACGTTTATCGTTACGACGCTGGACCGAACGAAAACGGTCGGTAAATTCCATGCGAGCTCTTTGAGAAAATACTTTGAGTAGCATGGCGTTCCAAAGCGCGTCGCGACGAAATAAAAAGACTTTAAGAAGATAAATAGTATTTAGAGTTAATAATAATTGTATTATAATAATTAAAATTAAAATAAGTAATTTGTGTTTTATAATATTATTAATAATAATTATAGATAACTTGTGTACTAATAATAATGTTTTTCTATAGCGGTAAATAATGAGCGTATACAACTGAGTGAGCGAGAACAGCGGCAGGAAACAGTTACGTCACGCGATAACTACCTGACCCACATATGAAACTAGGTCAAGCAATTAGCCGCGCGACGGGCGATAACGGTTCTAAATACTGTCAGCAAAATTCCTTTCTACGCGTGCCATTGTTTATAAACAAATGTACTACTCGTTTTAAAGACATTATACGCAATAAGTTGCCAATATGATAGTTTAATACATGTATTTAGAGTTAAATTATATATAATGCAATAACATTAACACTTGTGTACGTGTCTTCAGAATAAGTAATACGATGTATAGCTAGTAAGAATAATTATTACAGAATATGTGTGTAATGATTAAGAAAAAAAAAATAACTGTAATTATTACATTCATTTTTTTTTTAAAGCGGGTGTGGGAATATATAACGGAACCAAATATTAACTATTTGGGGTTATATGTTTACCGCATGCTGAAACCATATTTAAATAAAAATTAACAGTTAAAACTCCATTTGAATGTAGCGCATTGAAAATAATGCTGTGTAAAGCAACGCACACGTGGTCGTTATGTAATCAGTTCCCTGTACAAGGAAGCGACCACACCCAAACTGTTAATTATTAATATCTCGGAAACTAATAAATAAAGGCGAAATCCAATATAGCCAAAATGTTTGCCGAGATATTAATAATGACGTGTGCAAATTTGATGCAATATAATTAACAAATGTAAGAGTTAATTAAAATAATTAAATACCTTCTGTTAAAATAGAGATACAGTAAAGAGATTTTAGTATGTTATAAAGATAATAATTTGTGACAGATTGTATATTTTAGATTTCACACAACTTGATTTGCAACCAAGTTATTGCAAAATTAAATAAGTACAGGATATCCTTAGCGACAAAGTGGTTCCGGCGGAAAATTATATATTAGATAATAATTCTATTCTCCGTCTGTGGGAACCAGACTTCATTCTCACGGACTAAGGGAATTCTAAATTTTATGTAGTAGGGAGAGTGCGTCGACCAATGAAATCATTGCATGCAGCCCCGGCCAGTGCGATGTTTTCTGGTGGAAAAATCACTCTTCTGTCAGTACTCACGAAGTTAAGACGTAGTCCTTCGATCGTCTAGTAGCCAAAGTGGTGAAGATCAACAAGAAGACTCTACGCGGTCAACACACACGCAATTACGAACACAATAACTACAGATCATCTGTATAGCTCGTAATTGTTGTGTAAAGGCGAGATACTCTTCAAGACACCAACCAAGCTTATTGTGTACTACCAGATAGTCATAAGCACGCAAGAGATCCACCCGACTTCAAGACCAGACTTCAAGAATACAGCAGAGAGGCCGTCTAAATTATTGGTTAACAGCTGACGAGCAGAGCGACCGCCCGAACGAAGCACACACACACACTCGCTGACGTGCAACGTGCAAATCGACGGAGAACAGGAAGCAGTTCCAGCAGACAACAGCAGACGTTAAAATATTCACAAACAGCAGGAAAGCAGAGTGTTGCCGAATTTTGAACTCCACGACCGAATCCAGCAGTTCTAAGCAGATTACTTTCTCTAACCAAGGACTCGAATCGACGAGGGACAAATCGGGACGACATCCTCTTCAGTAACAGGAAAGCAAAATCTATTTATTTATTTTCAGATCAAATTTTATATTTTTCAATTAAAACATTGTAATTCAAATAATTCAGGTGCCAAACAAACAAAAAGCAAAGACTCAAGTAATTAAAAAGTAAATTCGTTGTGATAATCTGTATAGCAGTTTAAGGTTTTAGTAAGTTATAGTTAAGAAATAGAAGTAGTATAAAAGCGCTATACAAATCTTAACTGACAATCTAATCTTAGATCATACTGCAGTAGATCAGAAGTAGAATCACTAGAAATGAAATAAGGTGAACTAGACTGTCACGTCTAATTTATTTTAACTAATTATTCAAATTAATTTTAGAGTTTTATATTTTGTTTCATGAACACTTAGATTCAAATTAATTAAATAAATTTAATTAAATTCAAATCAATTAATAAAGTCAAATTTAAATTGCAATTAACTCACAAAGAATGAGTTCAGTTTCTTTCAACTATTAGACAATCGAAAAACATCGATTCATTGTATAGACTATAAGAAAATTCATAAGATTATAACCATTCTATTCTTGTGTGTTGTTGGTGTAATAAACAACGTTTTATTACCCCATATAACAGTGTTTTATTGTTGTACAATAAAGCCTACCAGTCTCACAAAACTCTCCCCCTGTAAAGTAACTTATCTTGTGTGTTGTTGTAATAATTTGAGATTACTAGCTTGCGAACTTCAAATCCAAAATCCACACGCCCTAGTCGGAAGAATCTGCAAGATCAGACAGCAGGTGGGTACTCACACACAACATTACATTACAATAACGCATAGTAGTGTAGTTATAATATATATATATATATTACAAAAAGAAAACAAATGTGTTCAAGTCGTTAAGCTCAGCAGATAATATAGATTTATATTTTTTTAGTAAAATATATTTTTAGTAACTCTTGTAGGGTTTGTATATTATTGAACGAGCGAAACAAGTTTTAGTTTTAACCGTTTGGCATTTGTCTTTCTTGTCTATTTGCGGTGTGTCTCACGATAACTTTTGAATGCTTCAACCGTTTTTCGTAAAACTTGGCATGCGTTCCACACTTTTACGCTATGAAACCCTGTTGTAATTTAGATCGATCCCTTAAAAATAGGGGTTGCGGGAGGGGGTAAAATTGTGAAAAATTGCAAAAGCCTATGTGGGGTATCAAATTAAAGAGAATTTTAACTTCACTCTGAATAGTGTTCATATTTGAAAATTGGAAAAGTTTTGGGTTCCAGGGCCCAAAATTGGGTGAAAATGTTGATTATATCGCAAAAATTCATGTAGATATCAAATTTAGGAAATTTTAACTAAAAACCGCGTGTAGTGTTAATTTTTAAAAATTTCAAAACATTAGGACTCTAGGGCCCAAAAAGTGGGACAAAGTTTGATAAAATTGCAAATTCCACGTAGGATATCAAAGACAATTTTAACTAGAATCTGAATGCAGTCTACAGTTTTGTAAATTTCAAAATTTTTTTACCCCGGCCCAAAATGAGATTTAAATTTTGAACAAAAAATTTTAAATCCAGCCGGGTGTCAGACTAAAGAAAATTTCATCAGAAATCTGGTTGTTTGGAGCTTTAGCGCTTATTGTACGATTTCTCCACAATATTGTTACTTTACTAAACAAAATTGGTAGGGCAATCGGAAGTTTCGTAATTTTCTTGATAATTAAAAGTTTATCTAATATCAAAATGTAACCAATAATAAATGCACTTCGTTGAAAATAGTGAGCGAGTTCTGCAACTGAAGTAACATTCTAGTTACAAAAATAATTATTTCCCAAGTAATTTTAAAAACATGAGAAAGGTACAGATAAAGAGAGAGCTGGGAACGAAACCAATACTGGAGTGCATAGGCCAAGACAGTTCATCTGGTGAGTCCTTTGAAAAGAATGCGGAAGAGCGTGCCTGTAAAATGTATGTGGCAGGCCAAAATGCAATGTAAGAGAGAATGGGACGTATGATAACAAGAAACAGCAAGAAAAGGAAAGTTGGTGGAAGGTGAATGAATGGAGGGTTACGACAGGAAGACGTGGGCAACTTTCTTGCGTTCCTAAACTGAGGAATAGACTATATGTTGACATTGAAAGAAAGTTGGTACATGATATAAACTTTCTTTCTCTTTTAATCGAAGAACTGTGATTTGAATTTTCTTTTATCTCTGTGTATCTACTATTTTTGTACAGTGTTATTTTGTACAGTGTACCATTGTTAAGTGTATATTTTTCTATTTTTGTACATTAACTCTTGTGTATTTGTATTCTTGGTTACTTACAGTATAGACCGTGTGTATAAGCTTTACGATAAAGAATGGCGTATTTTTTTTGCAGAATTGTATTTGTTTGGAAAACTGAGTATTTCATAGAAAGAAAAATATTTTGTACTTTTATTTTGTCAAGAATTTGTTGTATCTGACTAGTGAAGATAAATTAGTGATCAAAGTTTTGTTTGATTTTTGTGTAATTAACCCAACCTCGAAAGGTAAAAGGATAGTTTGGACAATAACAAAAAATAATAAATAAATATTCAGTCTCTGATGACGCAGAGGATGATTCTCTGAAACGTACAACAGATTATGTTTAATTTCATTGTTACATATGACAATTTTATTTTGTAAATAGATAAATAAATGTAAAATAATAAAATATATGTAGGTCTACTTATTTGTGTAGGCCTGTACAAAATAAAGTTAACAAATTCTGAATCTCAGATTTGTAAGAAATGTCATTTGCTACGTTTATTATTATATTTCTTCCTTCAAGTATTTTCTTATACTGTTCAAATAATACACCAGTGTAGGCCTACAATTGTTTCAGAGTAGCCGTCGGGGTAATATTTGTAGACTGTCGTATGTACTTCTGTATCGCTTGTCAAATATACAAAATCATACTTGATTAAAATTGTGTTCCGTTTTACAAAACGGGAGTTATTTCCGGGAAAATACGCAGTTACGTAAGACAGAAACTACAAAAATATACTGTTGGGAACCAATTGGTTTACTTCATAACGATACTAAATGACCGATGTAAATCGACCGGGTTAATCATATCAAAGAATAAATTTGCAGGCTGCTCGTAGAATACAGTGTAGGCCTATAGTGGAACTGACTTTTGTTTTCAGACCGTCACCGCATATTTGTGGCTCTATGTACAGTAAATTAACAATAGAGTACCCTACCCTAGAAGATATTTTTGTTCTAAGAGTCCGTGATATAGAAACTGGAAGATATTGGTTGTCTTAAATTCTAGACACCAGATTAGCATCACGTTTAAAATTCGTAAAATTTCAACGTAAAATTGCGTTTTAGTAATGCCATGTTGTAGAAATAACTGAATCAGCGTTCGAGTTAAGATATCTTCAACCTGTAATATGGATGATATTGGTTGTAGTTTATAAATATTTAACTTGGATACAAGATACATATTAGGTAGGAAACACAGATGAATAGGAGGAAGTTTCGTCCCTTACTGCAACTAAGAAATGTGGTTTAATATAGGGCGGGTACCTGTGAATGCGAAGCCTACTTATTGCAGACATTTACCTGTGGAGAGGAAACGGCACCTATTTAAATGGTGTGTGAAATGAGGGGAAACTGTTATGCTTTCACTAATCGATGAGAACAGAGTGTGCAAACCTAGTATTCCCTTGTGTACTATGTACCTTCAGAGTTACCAATTACACTTAAGAGTAACCTATGCAAGAATATTGCACCTTTTGTGAAAAAAAGGTTATTTACAAAATGAAAACTGTTTCGTATATAACTTTGTAATTTTATAACGATATTTTTTATTGTTAGTATTCTTATTTCATAGTGCCTACAAATGTCAGCTAAACTGTTGTTTTTACCAGTATCTGCACATTGTCTGAGCATTGTTCTTTCCCTGAGGGTAAATTTTTATAATTTAAATCTTACAAATTTGTATAATTATATAGAAATTCAAAAACATTTGAAATTAATAAGCTCTAACTTTGTGATAGTAACCAGCTTCGTGTTTTGTAATGAAGTATAGATCTCAGTTAATAGTCATATTTTGTTGAACTATATTTTTCTAACTTTAAAAAATCCACAGTACGTAATCAGCACATATAGGCCTAAAGGCAGTAAACGAGGCGACAACAGTGGATAAATTTGAAAGATAAAGATTTTACCTACAACTGACGGAAGTCTTTGATTAATAACACTGGGACGCTCTTCAAGCATGTAGCGATTCAAGTCTATCCTGAAGAACAGTTTCTTCTACGTGTAAGCTTTAACGTGCATAGAAAACTGCAGTTTTTGTAGTTGGTTAAATGTCTGAAAAAAAAAAGTTAAATACTCGTAATATTAAAACAAAATTAATACTTATTTAATACTAATTAAAAAAAATTATAGTACTCGTAAGCTCAGATCTGATTAATAATAAGATATGTAGGCCTATCTGCTGTAAGATGATTTCCACTCTCCGAATTGTATAATAAGTTATTTGTCGACTTTAATTTGATTTCCGTTCTCCACATTTTCTGTTTCCCATATTATTTAATGAGGAGAAATTTCCACTACACATTTTGCTTAATATGATTATTAAAATTAGCTGCTAATCGAAATTCACAGTCCACATGAGCAGTGTTATTGAGTTATGGCAGTGTTCTACTTTCGTCGGAAATGTGTGTATAGGCTACTCTGTTATAATGTACCACTAATCGGAATCGTATACCTGTAGCTGCATGCCAGTAGTAGGCCTATACCTGTACACACAAGCACGCGCGTGGTATCACACATTATCATTAAAGTTTTTTCGCCATTTTTCGTGTAAATTACTATAATTATTCGAAAAAAGAGACTACAAAAAACCTCCAATGTGCGGCTTATCAAGTGGGTTCGGGATCTACCGTGTCCCTCCTTCAGTGCAACCTGCCTATACCTTCAGGTACATATTTGAAGATAACCCTATTTCCCGATATGTTAAACGGAAAAAGTGTCGAATTAGGAATTGGAGGAAATACATAATCGAATGTACATAGAGTTTAAGGTTTTAATACTTTTGGGTTTTGTACGAGTTTAACCGTATCGTGGAAACCCAGAAGAGAGCTAAAATGCATGGAGCGATTTAAAAAAACAAATTCAGAAATATTTGAAGTCGATTATTGTAAACGGTGTATACTGACTGTGTTTAAACGATCGCATTGTATCTCGTGGACGTAATCAGTGTACGAGGCTGTTATCAAAATTATGAGCGATAGCGAAGACAAATGTGTTGTTCCGTCACAGTATTCATTATCATATATAAAATAATTAAAACTTTTACTAACTCCTGTTACGCAAACTTATGCATACAGTTTGTTTTCTTTTAAATTTACTCACTGCTTTCAAATTATATTTACGTACTACCAAGTTACAGACGAAATTTCTTTAGCATCCAATACTGGGTACTGACATACGTACGTTTGCCAACAGTCGCTTGGCTGGGTGGAAGGCGTCTTCAATTCTGAGCCAACCTCTTCATCCAATGTCCTCAACAGTCTACTCCAGTCTCTACAGTTGTTTTGTTTCCCTACACTGCACCCTCCAGTCTTGGATGTCTTAACCACCAACCTCTCTTGTCTTCTCGTTATAGGCTACTTCTCCACAAACGTCTTTCAACCATTATTTCCAGAACTCACTTATTTGTTACATTCTGTACGCATTCTATTTTGCAGTATATAATACAGTATTAATTATTTATTTCGCTTACAGTACCACATTTCACCTGCATCTGTCGAGTTTAATGCAACGGCCTGTCGGAGTAGTTTCAGGGAGTCCGTTTGGTAGGCTGGTTAATCTCAACCGTATGACATACAAGGTAGTAAGTGTGGCCAGCTTCAGACGCCCTTTGTTATCCCAGATACTCGCGTTTGTAGGTTCACTCGACCTAGCAGTTAATACATACACCTTAATACGTATTGTTTATAACGCTGAGCAACCGGGCTTATAGCTAAGCGGCTGGATTACTACACTCCACTTATATAGTAAAATGTTACAGTAACTACCGATTAGTATATGAGAGCATATGGAAAATTGTTGCAGTGTCTTCGGGTACTAATTATGACAATATAAATAAATTCTGCTGTAGTCATGTCGTGTTGTGATCTTCTATAAAGATCTTCATGTGCCTAAATGATTCCCGAGAAACTCGGGGGGGGGGGGTGATAATCACGCTTAACCCCTTACTATGTTGTTCACTCTCTGCCTGCCCACCATGTCTGTAGTTTGGCCAATCGTCTGTAAGGAAACACCCACCTTATAAACGTTCCGTGAATAACGTTGTTGTTACACAGGTGCGTTATGTTCATAGTTATTTAATCGTAATATCCGTTAACGTCTGTTTCGCAACAGAAATCTAGTCCTTATGTTTAGCGAAGTCCTTTATTACATCATTGTCTACTTTAGGTTGGTTGGTTGCTGTCTGACTAAAAAACGGTATGAAAATCGACAGCGCTCGTCAGATCAAAACGTACCTTGCGGTTGATACATTAATAGACTGTGAAGTAAATAATAAACTGCCTATGTAAAAAAAAATGTTAAATGTTTTTGAAAAATTAAAGTGCTTCTTCCGTTCAACCTCTGTCATCACAAATAGCGAAAATTCTTTATTGAAATATGAAACAACAACACGAGACAAGAATGATAATAACCGTAAAAGCAATCAGTTAATTAATTAATACGTCGCATAATGGAAATTTTAGTTCCTTCTTTGTGATACTAGACACAAGAACTAAAAATATATTTTTCGCGATCTCTAACTATAAAGTTGTTTACATAGTAACTGAATTTTGTGGACACTGTGTCATCAGGTCCATGGGCGGAGCGTAATGTATCCAGTTATGTGGAACGCAATTATTCCATTAGGCCTACTGTTCCAGGGGCGTATTTACGGGAGGGGGGCGAACATAAACCAGAACCCCCCCCCCAGGTTGAAAACAGTTGACGAGGAGTTTTATTAAACTCTTAATTTTTAGGTTGTGTAATTATTTTGCAGGTATGTACACTAAAATACCAGAAACTCTTTTTTAAAATATACAAACAAGCTTATTTCATAGCGTCTGCGTATACGTTTGAAATATGAAACATAGGAAAATCAATTCAGTGACTCCGAGAGAAGTCGATAATGCAGTGGCCAAAAAAAGTCAAGGTGAATAGACCTTAAACTCTAAAACATTTTCAAATAGTATGTTATTTTTTATGTTTAAAATTTTCTCAGTTTGGTTTTTTTGTAAAAATAAAACTGTAGTGTTGTCATTTTCAAATGTAAAATGTCACTAAATCTATTGGTAGTCAATAGTGTTTCAATAGTATGTCTTTTTACTGTGTTATCATCACTTACTTTAATGGGATTAATTTCAGGATGATATCGTTCGTTTTTCAGCCACTTTAAAAATTGTAATATTGATTAGTCTAAACTTGTTTTTTCTTTTATATGAAGCCTACGTGTATATGAAACCTCTCCCCCCAAAGACAAATTCTAGATACGCCACTGTGCTGTTCAAAACGTAAATAGCAGATCCAACAAACTGAATTGAATTGGGTTCAATATTCTGGTGAGGATATTCTGTAGTCAGCTGTATGGTCATTCAGAGGTCACTAAACGAGAGAACAGAACATGAAAAAACAGATCGTGTTATTGATAGGCGGTGGATTTATTATAGACTATTCAAAACATTGAAGTAGATAAAGTTGGGTCAACACTTCCCCAGTCAGAGGTATAAATCGACCGTAAAACATAACTGCACGAACCAGTAACCCCCATGGTCGGTTCATTAAGTATACCTGCCATTTCATTGCACATCAATTAATCGGCTATTTATCGTTTTATGTATGTGGAATAACGGTCTCTGAATATTGTTTTTTTTTTGTGTTTAAGTTGATACGTTAACATTAAATCGACTCCGGCATCACACAAAGTAACACAACAGTAGGAGGCGTTTTTAAGTAAGAATTGACAGTTACTAATAAACTGTTACTCACAGATATTGTACTCGCATTCAAGCGTAGGATCTCTACGAAGCGTCTGCATTCTTCCTTGTTTCGGACCAGTTTATTTATTTATTTTCACGTAATTCCACCGTTCGCCAACTCCTCCATCTCAATAATCATTCTCCATAATATTTGCTTCCGGTTCCTTGAGATGCGATCAGTCCAATACCGTTTTCTTCTTCTTTTCTCTTCCTTAACAGACACGTAAATTTCCTTTAGTCCGGTGTTTATTGTTTTGTTTGTCCATAAACTTTGAAACGTTCTTTCTTAAGCATCAGTTAACGTAGGCTATCCTTGATTCCCATGCTACGACTTCACATATACCCATGTTTCACATCTCTACGATAGTTAACAGTCTTACACTCATATCTCAATTTTTAGCATAGACTTCTATAAATTAGTTAAAACTCCGTGTGCTAGTCGTATTTTTGACAATCTTATGTTTAATACCTTTTTCCGCTCTGCAATCGCCGTCGCATTTACCACACTTGATAAGAAGCTAAAAGTTGGTACGTAATTTATCTTCTTATATTTTTTCCTCGTATCAGCCATATTCTCAATCCATTTTCTCTTCTTTTTATTTACAGAGCGACTTATTTTATCTGCCTCCTCGACTAATTCAACTTAGTCACAGCTGTAATATATTTTATGTAAATACTTGATTAACAGTAAAGTAATTCGTAGGCCTATGTACCATAACTCCATGTAATATATTGTCACGACGGTTACTGACCGTTGTAAGTTACAGTGGAAAACAAAATACGAGACACCAATGAAGTCACTAAAAACCAGCTTTAAGTATCACAATTAACAGTTTGTAATCAACAAGTTATTCAACAAGATTATTGTCGTACAATAATTCAAGTTAATCTGTCCACACAAATAATAATGTTAACTAATAGAATCCCGCACAATTATAAAACGCATAACACTTCGCCACAATACTTCGAACCTCACTGGAATAAATCGCCACTTAAACTGCCACTAAGCGTCGCTGAATGCTTATATTTATACTACGCTGAGATTCCAGAATAATCCATAATACGCGTCAACACTACTAGACAACACTAGAGCGTAATTACTTGGGCCCTTAGCACAGTGCGCGCGGACCGGTGAAGCCTGGATCAGCCTCGGTCAGGTTGACGCGTGATAACTGTCACGTAATTTCTTTCATCTCAAAGTAGCAGCAATATGTACGCACACACACATTACAGCTGGGCTTTGCTGGGATAGCCGAGAAACATGTAGAATGTTGTGTAATGGCGTAACAATATACAGTATTACGAACGTTAAAAGTGTGTGCGCGCGCGCGCGCGTGTGATACTATAAGTGAGTCGTCCAGATGCAAACCCTGACAAAAGTGTTTCAACAGATTTCGGTCCAAATCAAAAAAACTTTTTTTACAGCTTCAAAGCAAGATATCCTTTAGCTTTTTTTTTTTGAAAATTTACAAATAAATCACTTTGTCGGTCCCCAAAACTTTTTACTATCAGGCTTTAAAATAATATTATATATTATACTTTAAAAATTGAAGATGACAGGTTTTGCATCCTTACTGCAAATATGACAGGTCTTGCAAATCTATCGACGGTCATATTGAAAATATTGTCGTTTGCAAAACCTGGCATATTTGAAGTCAGGCTGCAAAACATGCCATTTTTTTGGCTAATAATAATAATAACACACAACTATGAAGCAAAATACCTTTTTATTGTACATATAAAATTAAAATAATAGGTACCAAATAAAATGATTATAAAAAAAAACACGAAAGATTTATTTTAAAAAGTTTCTAAGAATAACTAATAACTTAGGTTAGGTAAAAAAAATGTTTAAACTGATTATAAAGATCATTAAAAAATATTAAATTTTAAAAATTGATGTTTACTGAGGTTCTACTTCCACATCATCAAAAAGTTCAAAATCGGATGCATCGTTGTCATCGGATCCTGGTGTTACCGCTTCCTGCTCTTCGAAAACTTTCTTATAAAATTCAAGATTTTTATTATTTGCCCACTCTACGCCAAAATGTAACTCGAGAAGTTTTTTCACGTCCTTGATTTTAGCTTCTTTTACTGCAGTTCCTTGCGGTAAAGCAGGTGGAAGATAGTTTTTTTTTCTTTTGACGATGCTTTTACGTGATCCACATTCGAAATTATAAAAAGGTTCACCTTGTACAAGGCAATGTTTTTTGTTATTACTTCTTGTCAGGATAATCTTTTTGCACATTTGAAATTTGAAGTGCCACTGCCCAGGGTTTTTTGTAATTTCTTCTGCGTACTCCTTCCAGTTACGAACAGGAGTTTCGCGAAGATGGATTACTGTAGTAAATTTCTTTATTACATCCATATATTTATCAGGGTTTTCGATGACACTTTTTTTATTGAACTGTCTCTCCAAATTTCCAAACACGCGATCGGGCGGTATAAAAGAGTGACCAACTATGGGAAACCATACCTCAATTTGATCGACGTTTGGAGGGCATTCGTGCAGAAACCAGTGGCAAAGCATAGTTATTACTGCCTTATTTTTATTTTGCCCCCCACACCCATCTGAGAACAATCCAACTTTTTTAATTTCACCCATTTCTGAATTCTGTAGTCTGTGGTAAAGTGCTGACGCTATCTCGTTGGATCCTTTCATGAATTCATTTTCAGTCCAACAGTAAGAAAATGTGTTAGTGGTATTCTATGGGCTATGAGAAGAACCTTGGCAAATTGAAAAATTGTATAGATACAGTTGTCTTGAATAGTAAGCAGCCTGGTCGGGCACCTTCGGCAGTACCAGGTTTTTTTGGCAGTCATAGCTTAAAGTAAGCTCCGACTCATTATCTTGCCTTAATTTTTCAAAAAATACATTACTTCGAGCCTTATGGGCATTCATTTGAACGATCAGTTCTTTTTTCTCTTGACCGGTTGCAACATTAATCCGACTTTCTAAGGATGTACAGGTAGAACATTTATCTACGGCAGCGCTCCCGAAGCCAATGTTAAAATTCTCACAAAATACAGTTCGGTAATAGTCGTATGCAACAACGAGATCGGGATAGGCAACAGTAAACAAGGACCACATTTTTTTGATACTCAGATCGCTATCTAGATACTGCCTCATACATTTTCTTCCCCTAGAGTAGTGGCTCTGAAGAGGGACGAAAGTATTGATGTGTGTCATTATTGCTTCTTTCTTTTCTTTGTACTTTTTGGTTCGCCGATCACCTCCTCGTTTCTCCAGAGGAGCTAAATCAGTTTTAAAAAATTGCTCACAAAGTCTGTGAACTCTATCCCTTCCAACCTGCAAAATCGAAAGAAATGCTTCTCGACATACGCGAACATTCTCAGTTTTGCTATCCCGACGCATAGAAATATTGAACTTTGTGATTAGTTGCTTCTTGGAGCCAGAAGGTTTGGGTGAGCTTACCGTGATGTGTTGGAGGATAAAATTATTTTGGGATTCCCGATTTGCTCGCTCATAAAATTTCTGATGGGCTCTCCGAACATCTTGCATGGACAAATTCTTGCATTTGAATGTGTTGCCAGAGTGTTTGCATTGTGGCATATTGGGACATTTTTTTGGTTGATATCTGGAAGAGAAAAAAATCGTAGCTAATAATCTTATTACATCGTCATCATGTATTCAAAAAATATTCTTTAATAAAAACTCAATACCATCATGTAAATAGATAAGCAGGTAGTTGAAAACATAAGTACATAACGTATCGTATTCAGATAGTTTTCAATACACTTTGGTAAACAACAAGCTAATCAGTCTATAACACAGAACGTACCTTGATTTCTTTGCAATATTTCTCTTCCATTGTTCAGGTAGACATATTCTCTTTCTGGACATAGTAGAGGTAGTTTTCTGAATCTTAACTACATTATCTTCCTCACTTTGTTGTGGCTCGACAGGAAATTCTTCTTCTTGTGGCTCGAAACTTCCTCGATTTCATTAACACCATACTGTCCTGGTAGTATAACAATCTCAATATTGTCACCAATATCCATTTTTCTCCTTTTCACACACACACTAGGTATTAACTTTATGGGACTCTACACATTTAAAACAATAAAATTTTAAAACAATCAAACAGGACGCACGACTTGTCGATAAAACAAAACAGCTCAAAACAACACGAGGAAAGTGCAACCAGCCAAACATAAAACAGCTGTTTGTTCTGTCATATTTTGTCATGGTTGCCAACGTCATCAAACATAAAAAAACTGAAATAAACTGCTAAAAACCAAAGAAAACAGTGTTGTCGAATGAAATCTGGGATGGAGAAGATAAAAATAATGACTGGTTTTGCATCCGAACTCGTGGTGTGAGATTTGAATACTGTGTAATTTTTGACAGGTTTTGCAGCCGAACCAAATATGTCAGCTTTTGCAACCGAGGTCACCAGAAATATAGCTGGTTTTGCACCCGACTGAGTTTTTCAAATCTAATTTTAAAAGCTTTTGGACGGGTTTTGCACCCCAATTTATTAATATTCTTGTAGCTGGAGTCGAGAAGAATCCAGGGATACCAAAACCTCAAAACCAAAAATTTTTGAGGATGGCAGGGTTTGCATCTGGACGACTCAAGTATTCGCACGTGTAACTGTGTATGCAATACTGATTTTCCGCAGTTGGTGGTCAAATACAAGTGTTTCCGTTCATGAATCACCCGGCCTTCCTATCCCCCCGTCTACTTGTCGAGACATTTCGGCACTTGTTTGTGGAACCGAAAAACTACTATTAACGCGAAAAAAATTAAGCGCTGAATTTATCATGGAGTTGATGGACCTTTTAGACTTACTTCTCAATCAGAATTACTTTACACATAACAAGGAATTCTACAGCCAACTCGATGGTTTGGCAATGGGATCCCCATTATCAGGCCTTTTGGCCGACGTCTACTTAAATTATTTTCAAAATTCTTTTATATTTTCTAACAATAGATTTGAATCTAACATAGTGTTTTATGGACGTTACGTTTACGATACTTTTATAATTTACAATGGCACACACCGTCAGATTGACATTTTACACAATTATTTGAATAGCATCAATGACGATATGAAGTTTACACTAGAAGTCGAAGATAACGGTAAATTAAACTTCTTGGATCTTACTGTCAGTAGGCATGGAAATAAGATTCAGTTTGGTATATACAGGAAGCCTACTGCTACTGATATCGTTATTCATCCTACATCCCATCATCCGGTGACTCATAACGTGGCCGCCTTTCATAGTATGATCAACCGTCTCTTGTGAGTACCCCTTAGCTTGCATGATTACTATAACCAGTTGAGCATCATTAAACACATCGCGTCTTCTAACGGTTACAAGGAATCATTGATAGACAGCATCCTCAGAAAACGTAAGAAACATAAGGATACTAACACACGTGGAACACCTAGGGAGGGAACGCATAAATATATCCTGACTCCTTACACAGACCTTATGCCCAAGATTGTAGCACCTATTCTGAAAAATAATGGCAATCTTATCGCTGCCTATAGAACGACTAATAACATTTTAAATATCTTGCGCACTCATGAACCTATAGCCCTCGAGAAGAAAACGGGGGTATACAAATTGATGTGTGATGATTGCGACGCGTTTTATGTGGGACAGACCGGCCGTGGTTTTTTAAAAAGGTTCGTTGAACATTGGCCACCCACCAGTTATCATCCCCTTGAAAACATGAAATCTAGTTTTGCTAAACATCTTCTCGATGAAAATCACGGCTATACTGATTTTAAGACTAACTTAGTCCCCTCCATATTTGCAATAAGGGACAGTATATGAACGCTCTCGAACAATTCGAGATTTACAAAGCTTATAATAATAGTGACACCAGGCCATTTGTTTTGAACGATCAACTAAACTTTAAGTCGAATGCTTTATATGATACTGCACTGCGCCATCTTTCGAGCGATGAGTGATTTTACTTAGTGCGCGTTCAGCTGGCGTGAGGTGTGCACCTTGGAGCTTCCACGTGCGCTTAATGTTATGTATTTTTCATTAATTTATTCAATGTGAGTTTTGGATTTTGATATTTTATAATGTTTAACGATTCATCCTCTATTGAGGTTGAAGAGTATGTGTTTTACTCCTGAAGATGGGACAAGCTGTCCCGAAACATGTTGAGACTAATATAACATCGCAAGTATAAGAATTAAGCCTCTGACGGTGAGTAACGTTGTTTATTTGATTGTCATACAAGTGGCTTGGTACTGTAAATAAAACTTAATATTATTTAAATATCATGTATTTTAAATTGTTCATGATATCCGGGCTGTTTGGCCGTGGTCCATGGTTTATAACAAAACCAATCATTTTGGTTTTGTTATAAACCATGGACCACGTCCAAACAGCCCGGATATCATGAACAGTTCATCTGACACCGGCCGTGAAAGCCTGAGGAATAATTTATCATGTATTTTACATTCGTTTGTAGAATTATGTAGAGTATGTACAATTAAATCAAAGTAAATGAAATTTGCAGTGGCGTGGCGTGGGTAGATATCCGTTGCCGGTTGCGATAGGCCTAAAACTTAACCTAAAAATTAATTCGAATTTTTTCTTGTACCATGCGTTCTTTTTAGAGCATTTTCTATAATTCGCTGGGAGAAGAAGAGGATCCCGGTTCAGCGGAATCTGACTCTCATTATACTTATCTGAGTTCTGTCTGAAGAATCTGACTCTTAGAATAAATCGGAGCACAAATACTCGAATTAAAAATAATAAAGAGAAACGCATGACTAAATGAACAAAACACAAATAGGTACGTAGTATGTGCTGCACGTCAGTTCCGAAAACGAACGTAGCTGCTAACTGAGCGCTTTGCCGGTTTATACAGCGGCAACACATTGGGAGGACAAGAGTATCACCGCTCCACAGTTTGTACAGTACGAGGTCAATAACCGTATGCAGTAAACCATTGCCGATGTCTGAGTCGGCAACACAAGACGGTGCAAGTGCCCAGCAGTTCGAAAGCAATGCTACGCTTTTCTTCAAGTTTCCCTACTAATATTGTTCGGATTTCAAATTACTCAATAACTAAAGTATTTATTCTATGATACAATTAATATTATTTTCTCTTATTTCCAGTACTGTTGCCGCCGGAACAGCGGTTACATGGATGCCACGCTACTGGAAATTTGTATACGGTGTTATCAAAAATAACAAACTACCCAAGATTTAACATAGGCCCTACTTTGGAGAAAAAAAAAACAGTATTTTGAAACGCGATGTTTTGTGTTCTGGCCATCACCGACCTGTTGTTTATTAGTATACTGTTGTTAGCCAGCAGCAGTTATGGTACAGTAGCAATATACTGTTACGCACGCTAGAATGTAGCTTTTTCAAAAGATAAATGCTGTATGACGCGAAGTGTGTAGGACGTAGAGACACGTGCACTGTACGGAAATGTGGGAGGAAAGCGATGGAAAGGTCACACGCCCACACGAGGAAACTTCAGTCTACATGGCTGCTCAATGTTATGGGTCGACTGGGATCGTTTAAGTCTTGATAACTTTATTACAGAAATGAGATCTCTCAGTGGGTAACTTTTCTGTGGAAACCGTTCATAATGAATTTCTCTTATGTGATATCCGACAACATTAAGCAAATTATTTAAAACTCATAACTTAATAAATGCGACCACTAAAAATCGATGGTTTTTTATGTGAATCATGACACGTGAGTATTGCACAATTAGAGGGAACTGTAAAATTTATGTACGAATTTATTCTTGGAGTTGAGTTCTTTCGTTGATTCACTGGAAATGTGTGTATTAATCAAAATTTTAAAAAACATTAAAATGTGTATTAGATATGTAAAACAAAGATGTAGACACTAAGCTGCCACTCAAGTCCTGAGGCGGCTGCTGATTTGTGTGTAACTTACAAATTGTTGTAGGCCTATTTGTTGCAATTCTGTCATAGCTAACCACAGATTGTTTAATTTTAAAACAAAACTATCTTTTAAAGTTTTTATTTTATTCATTACACGGCAAAACGGGAGAAACAATTTTGACGCGTTCACATTCAGCGGTAGCACTGTCTCGTATACAAAAGTCTTACGTGTATAACAAAAGTCCACCCGATAACAGTAATCAAATTATGTGCGAAAAGGAAATTTCATGAGTCTGATGTTTCAGCGTTAGTAGGTAATCCATTACAGATGGCAGCCCATTAATTTGAGTAATTAATGCGCATACCTGCAATGATGTCTGAGTTTCAGAGTTATTCGTAACAAAGAACAATTTCTTCGACTTATTAAGTATGTGAATCAGAGCTGGTTTCTACGCTGCTCCTTTTCGACTATTAACAACTACTGAGTGTTAATATTTTAGGAACAAATTGATTACCTCACTACAAACTTTGTTTATTAGATTAAATGTTCCAAGTATTATTTTGATTGTGCTGTGTATTAGTTTAATTGTGTAAACGTTGTTAATGTCTAATGTTATTTAGCACGTTACATCGAAGAGTCACGATTGTGTAAACGTTGTTAATCTCTAATGTTATTTAGCACGTTACATCGAAGAGTCACAGTCGTTAATAAATCTTTTGTGTCTGTAACTTAAAGTTTGTGTCACCAACGATAATTGCCCGATCTAAACTGTCCGTTAGAAACACTTCCGTATCCAACAGATACTCCGGTTGGTTGTCACAAAAAGTAAACGGATAAACCAATTCCAAGTTACACCAAACTCAGCTGCTTCCTTTACACTTTGAGCAGTGCAATTTAAAATTTTGTATAGAATTGTTTCACAACATTATAATGGCTAGGACAAGAAACTATCTGACGTTTCTTTCCGGCTGGTTGGACGTTTCCCATCTCAGTGTGCGGCACTTCGCTATCAAGTAAAAATCGATAACATCTATGTACATTTATAAAAACAGTGTGATGTAAATGCAGAGATGAAGACAATTACAACGTTGTCAAATTTTACTTGTATCTCAGTTATCGTTCCTATACAAAAATATTTTTTTAATAAAGATAAAAGTTTGTAACTTGCAGAATTATAACACTCAAGGAAACCACTAGTTAAAATTGTATAATGTTCGTATTGTACCGTTTTATTGTACTGACGTTTTTAGATACAAATTTCTCCAAAAAGAGAAAAATACGGGTACTTTTTCATCTTGCTACTATTACGTAATAAAAAGTCTATAAAAATATTTAAATTCCAATATCAGACGTGGAAGGAAGCAGCTAAATTTTGGTGCAATTTACACTGGATTAAAGTATCCTTTTTATTTTTGGTAGATGTTTTAATGGCAGTATCCAAACTTTTGCAACAGACATAGGCTTATAGACCTTAGCGTCAGCTATAATGGACTAATTCTGCGGTCTGTTAAAGTAAATTTAAAACTTGGTACCGATGGAAACGTATTTGTTGAGAATATTAAGAGGTGTGACAATATCAGACCAATAGATAAGAGCTTACTTTCGTTGAAACACCGTAAAGTTAAAAGGTTTTAAACCGCCATTTATTCATAATGCCTCATTTATTTTTTATATTTTCTGTTGACGGGTAAAATACAAAATGACATAAGATACCAGTTTTGGATGGAACCTGTACAAGATAAAAATAATGGAATGGCAGCTGAGGTGGTTTTCATGTATACCGACAAAAACCATTATTTTTTTGTGTACGGCACGAAAATATAAGAAAAAAATAAAATGGAAAGACCAAGATGATCTTGGAAGCGAGGTGTTTGGGAGACACTGATGAAAGAAATAAAAGTGGTGGTACTAGATAACGTTGGAAAAAAGTGCAAAATAATTGTTGAAGAAATAAATGATCTGTATGTCTTGTTTTACTGTATGCTGTGTTTTTAGTAGGATTTAATATGTATTACGATATATTTAGGAGTACGACTGATTATATAATAAATGACATAAAATTGTTGCTGACTTTACTGCGTCCATGAAATTGTGATTAAATACAACTACATTCATTAATGTCATGCAGCTTAAAGTAATTTTGTATAATACTGTCTTTCAGTATGGTTCGCTAAATCTTACTGAAGTAGCCTAAGATTATGCAATATCATCCGTCGGTATTGAGCACCATAGAACATAAAAGTATCTCGATCGATAGAATATACGGTATCGATCTTCAGTTTCATACACCAAACACCACAGTTGTATGTGGTAACCTTCATCGATAACAGTGATTTTATATGGTATCGTTCTCTAGTATGCTTCACTTTAACTAAGTAATTTTTCTTACCGTCGTTCGGTATAGTTAATCATAACACAGTAATTATATACGGCATCGTTCTTTAGTAAGTGCGCCATAACAGTAATTTATACGGCACCTTTTTTGGTATACATTACGGCAACAATCGTATTATTAGTTTAGTCTGTGTATCATAATAGTGGAAAGTTGTGGTATATAATACAGTATCATAATATATGTACCAGTCCATGTGGTATATAATATTAATATGTCACACCATAAAACAGTAGAGCGGGCGGTTCAGTGGGTGAAAGGATAGGGCACCCTATTGCCCTTGGGTGGGAAACCATCCCTAAAGGCGATGAACTGTCAGGTCAACGATAGCATGGAGAAGGCACCGGGAAATTACTCCATTCAAGATCCAGTAGGATATCCCTTGTTTCGTTTTTTTCAGAATGGTGGGACAGTCTCTAGTTACATATTCCGGAGTAATAGTCCTCCAGTCGAATCCTCGGGCGGGGACAACTAAAGACTATAATCAAAGACGTATGTTTAGAATAGCAACGTGAACGTAATACGTATGAAGAAGATTGGAAAACTGTAAAATTTGAAGCTGGAAATGGATATGAAAAGTATAATTGCACAATCAAGAGGGGCGATTTTGAAGAAAAGATTTCTTCTGGCGTCCAGAAACATGTCCCTGAAACCAGGAAGAAATGTATAAGAGTTACATATGAAGCATGTGCACAAACGAATCAGAAACCTGGACTTTGAGGAAAGTAGAAGGAGCACCTTGAAGTTTCGAGATTTGATGCTGGAGGAAGGCTTTAAGACTACCATGGACGGAAAGAGTAGGCCTACCTAATGATGAGGTTCTGAGAAGAGTGGGTGAAAAAAGAAAGTTGATTGGATCCATTCTGGAAAGAAGTACTGTGGTTGATCACCTGTTACGTCATTGAAACTGGTTTTACCACCCTCATTGAAGGGCGTAGTGGGAGGAGAAGGTCCAGGCAATAAAGAGTACATGGATGGGGTTAAAGAAGGAAAAAGGTTGTGGTGATCAAGAGGCTGTCCACGAAAAGGAAGAATTTGCAAGCCCATCAATCTCTGGGTTGAGGAGAAGAAAACCACAGTAAATTTCGGTACAGCCCTCTGGCTTAGTGTTTTAAGTTTGCTACTTCTTGGTGTGTACGGTAACATAACAGCGCTTATACATTTTATTATTCACTTAGTATAGTGTAGCTTGGCAAAGTAATTTTACAGTATAGTCATCGTTATCATTGTAGTTTTGTACGAATGTGGTGTCGTTGTGTAGTGAAACTCCGTGCGACGCAGCGACTGATCTGCATATCGCACTTAACAGGGACAGTCTGCTCTGACAAAGTAGTAGTCGTACGGTCCTCTGTGAATATTCACCAGTTGTAGCTGTTGGGTTTATTCGTTCCTGTATGCGTATACTTTATTTTAAAAGTTAACAGTAGTAGCGTATTTGAACAAGACAGTAATTTTTCTTGTTTGGGACTAGTTGATCATTAATTTTCTGGTGAATCATTTATGTCCCTTATGATATTTACAGAATTCAAGTTACGAGAACGTAATCTGTGGAGATATGCAGAATTAGCGAAACACATGTAACATGTTTGAAGTAGGAGGACAGTCTCGTAAACTCGACTTAGAATGAGAGGGTGACGAGTTTTTAGAAATAGCAAGATTTACGGAACGAAGAGTGGATATTTCACAATTCGTTGCTGCATATTGTAAACTAATTTACTGTATCAGCAGATTGTGGCACACCACAGTATTGAAGAAGATTCCACTTTAATATAAAATAATTTGAACATAAATAGATATCGCCAAGTTAACTTACTTTATAAACATTACTACGTGAAGATTTTTTTGAAAAATTAGTGCAGCTTAATTGTTGTCACACCAAGTTCCATTTCTACCTGTTTCGTCACATAGATGTCGGATGAATATTATACCTATTGGTGATACACTCTGTAGGACATGCGCCCTATGTTTTACGAAAATCGGATGACGCATTCAAATCTTACTTTCAGACATTCCCCAGACAGTACAAATGCCAAACGGTCGAGTTAAAATTGAGAACTCGCTTTGCTCTTCAATAATGAAGATTCATTGTTAAAAAAGTATTGTGAAGTGAAAGCCACAAAAAAATAGACCAAGATGAAATCAGTCGAAAGAAAATATGGAATCCAAGAGGATAGCAGTTGAAGTAAAGAAATACATACAGCAGTCTGTAATGATGTGAAGAAAAGTGGATTTGAAATGGCTTACCGTACTGAGAGGGAAGAGTTAAAATTAGCAACTCCAGTTTCGTTAGGAATGGAAAGATTGTGTGAGACAACAGAAGGGTTTTGGAGAGGTGGATGTGAACATTTTAGGGAGCTGTTGAATGAAGATGAAAATGAAGAAGAGGTGGGAGCCCAAACAATAGATGATGGCGATCATGATGTTACCCCACACTAAACGAAATAGAAGTGGTAGTTGGGAAGCTTAAGAACAACAAAGCCCCAGGACTGGTTAATATGTCTGCAGTAATAATGAACCATGAGGCGAACATGTTAATGCCTATTTACATGATCTAATTTGTATGGTGTGGATAAAATAAATAATGCCCGAAGCGTGGAACACTGGAATAATATGCCCAATTTATAAGAAGGGAAGAAATGGGATTGTAACAATTATATGGGCATAACGTTACTCAGCGCTGCATACAAAGTACTGACCTCGATAATAATTATTAATGAAAGGCTTAAACAATTGGCCGAAAAAAGTCTAGGGGAATACGAACGTGGTTTCCACCAAAAAAAGGTACTTCTGGTCAATTGTTTGTTATCAGGCAGATTATAGAAAACTGTTATACGATGTAGATCTTCACATGCTGTTTGTGTACTTTAGACAGGCATTTGATAGTATGCGAAGGTTACAACTTTATGAAGCCATGCGGAATATGGGAATTACTTTGAAACTTCCCTTTGAGAAGTTAAAGAGGATGGCCCTGAGATTCACTAAAGCCAAAAGTAGGCCTAAGTATAGGGCTGTGCTGAGTGAATCATTTGTATTTAATAAGGGTGACGGGTTATCGCCCACCCTCATTATTCTTGCACTACACTATGCCATTAAAGACATAGATCAGCGAGGAACAATATTAAATAAGACAAACCAAATATGTGCTTTCGGTGACGATCTTGTGATAATAGCCAGATCAAGACAACGTCTAGTTGAGGAATACAAGGAACTGAATCAAAAATCCGCTGGAATGAGACTGAATGTAAATACATTATCAGCTTAACTAAATACATGCTAATTTCTGCATCAGAAAGGAGAAGAAATCTATATAATTTAGCATAGAAGATAATTCATTTGATGCAGATAATAAGTCCAGATACCTGGGTAATATGGTAAATAATGAAGGATCCATAAACACAACGATACATGACAAGATACAGATAGGAAATAGGGCACGTTATCTAACAATAAACTATTGAGAAGCGAATTCATTAGTCGTAACACACACAAAATATATATATATGACACTTATCAGACCGGTTCTTACGTATGGAGACCGGGAATTAACAAAAAAGGAACAAGGAACAGTAAGAAGGATTGAACGACATGCTTATGGGCCGGTCAAAGAAGACGATGAATGGAGAATAAGAAATAACCAGAAGATGAGCTATTGAAGCATGAGGACGTTGTAAAGATTTGTACATTTTTAATGAATACAATTGCTAGGTCACATAGAGCAGATGGACGGATGATCAGCGTGTGCCAAAGAAAATACTGAGGGCGCAGGTCTAAATGCAGAAAGAGGGGCCGACCTAAGATAAGACAGTTGGGTGATGTGCTGGAAGATCTAAAAAGAATGGATGTGAAGGGTTACGCTGAGATGGTAATGGATAGGAGACATTCGAGAAGATGGCATTGGAAGCCAGGGGTCACGTTGTGCTATAGTGCTAAAGAAGAAGTTTTGTTAGAAATGTTTAGCTTTGAATAATATTTTTTTTTTTTAATTTTCGCAGGCTCCCACTCACCCTTACGCCCTACCAATCCACCCACTGGGGCACAGAAGACACATCCAGTAGTGGTAGAGGAGGAGGCTAACAACTGTCATAGAATAGTCGATCTCCAACCCTGGTATATCACACTTGTTGGAAATAATAACTCTGAGGGATTTTTTTATTATAATAATAGTAATCATTAAACCACGAATCCTGGAATTATAAGCACATTACTTAATTTCTTGTCATACTGTTACAATCTAATTTAACAGATACATTAACATATAATTAACCTGCCCCCTCCCCGTGGTAATGGTTTCTTTCTCTGCGTTTTTTTCAGAGCACACAGTAATCGTCTAACTTGGGAGCCGTGTCCATAAAATATTTGGCCTACTTATTGTCGCCACACTTTACACCGACAATGTTCTGAGAAGCTTCAGTTACAGATTACGTGGGTTTAGCGAGGCACACACGTGCTTCTTTGTGAACTTAAAGTTAGTAAAGAATAGAAAATCCATACCGGCCTCGCGCGTAGGCTGTGGTTAGTATTGAAGCCGGCATGCGCAATACTTAGCAATAAAGTACTGGCGTAAGTATAAAATATATTTTGTGTTTACACTCTGCACATATGCCGAGACGTTGGCGTATCCTGCGGCAACACCCACTCTTTCTCTCCTTACGACTTCTTAAGCCCTTTAACGTGTACTTTTGTATTCTCGAATAAAACGGTTTTTGTTGTTCATTTTTTATGGCGACGGCTTACGTCGACAATAGACGTTTATGCACACTGTGTATTTATATTCTGCATACATGTTGTAAAGTTTATGAATGCTTTATGGAATTATTATTTATACAGGCTTTCAGAGGTCACGGATTTTACTGGAATATGCTGTCTCGTTGCTGATTATGGCGAAGCTAGTTCCACTTTCTGATAGCCGTCTGCGGACACTGTCCAAAGCATTTATGCGCAAAAGTGATGTTTGTCGTAAAGGGAGATTGGTGGATTGTCAATATTTGTTTCATTATTTTAATCAATAAACGATGTCATTGACATTAATGTATGCGAGTATGGGCAGGTATAGACTTGGCTTCTTGAAAATTGTTATGTGAACAAAATAGTAGGTATATACTTGTTTTTTAAAAGTTCATAAAATTCGTCCTCGGGATGACGACTCAAACTAAACTGCAGTCTGATTATACTTGTCAAATTGTAGACAATTCAAAAACGTTATTTAGGAATCATTTACATAACTTTAAAAGAATTAAACGCAGGTTTTTACAAAATCGAATCGGATTCGTAAAACGCCTACAGCAGTTTGTCATCCCTCAAAACCGTATCAATGATTGTACTCGTACAAACACATTTCAGTAGCAAACAGTTGTGGCAGAGAGAACCTATGACAATAATTAAGTTCGCATAACTTTCCTTACGAGGAAGAGAGGTTGTAAGTCAGTCAACGAAACAATATGCAGTGACACACTTAGCAGACGTAAATTATTGTCATGGACAGGAAACCTACATAGCAAAAGCACGTGTCTAGAAACAAAACAATGTATGCTTTATCAATTAGTAAGCCTGTTTGACATTTGCAACACAAATACACAGCACCACAAGGAAGTGGGAACATACAAAACAATGCAACGTGCTTAGGGTCACGGTAGGCATGTCCCTAAAGGTATACTATGCAAATGCGTGATGTTAAAGAAGAAACAGATTCAGTGTACATCCCAAAGGGCTGGTAAAGAATCTGTTATGTATTCGTAGCTGAGTATTCGCTCGCACGACGTGGTGATTAGTTTTCATTCATCATGTTTGTCTTTAAAAGATTTCCCTTCTGGCAGATAGAGGACATTATAAAAATTGACTGTACACGCGCCGGAGTGTCATTGTTTTTTGAGATTCTAGAACGTATGCGTTTCAAACATTAATATTCGGCTTGAATGGAACTGCAATATATAATTTTTTTTAAAGATGATTTTTACGATGTTACACAATAGACTTGTCTATAAATATTATGTTTCTTGTATTATACTAGGTTTGCTGCTCCTAGATCAATTTTGCTCCAGAGTTTGGTAATTAAACTTTGTAAAAGTGCACCACTGTTGGAAACGTTTTGTCGTGCCACCACGGGGCGTTGTTTTGCCTACAGATTCTTTCAGATTGTATCAAAAAATAATGTAACTAAAATGTAAATATAATGTAAAATGTAAAAATAATACTTGCTTTTCTGCGAAAGATCTGTTTGATTATGGCCACAGTTACATCAACTTTCGGGTTATTGAAAACTCTTATACAATTTCAAGAAAGGTCGATACATGGGTACATTAGTGGAATACAAACTTTTTAAAGCGGCCATTTTACATTAAAATCGTCTCTTGAACGATGTTATCATCTTCCACTCAAATGCAGTTTTCGATCGAGCAGTACACTCTTCAACGCAACAAGAAGACAATGCAACGATGACTACCGACTTTCATCTCATTATTGCTGTGCATTTTTACTTTTTTCTGTGCATTAGTTACAGTTTTGTTGTGTTGTTAGGATTTTGTTTTTTTAATTATATTAATAAATCGTAACGCACAGCGTACTATTAAATATAATACAATAGTGAAAAAACTATACCGTACAGTATTTTTATACGGCACGATAAGACGGGACAGTAACCCGAAAGCATCTTTAAAACAAAGCTGCAGATATTAAATATATGTCTCGTACGTATTTTTAGAGCATGAGATCAGTTATATCCTTGTTTTAAGTTTTACGATAACGTAATCTTTTAAACCACAATGCAAGGAAACGCATAGTTAAGAAAGCAGTGGCGTATCTATAATTTAGTCTTGGAGGAGGTCCGGCGTGTCCCCTTCGTACAAAAGAAAAACCAAGTTAAGACTAATCAATATTACGATCTTAAAAGTGGCTGAAAACGTATGATAACATCCTAAAATCAATTCCGTTAAAGTAAACGGTAATAACACAATAAAAGCACGTGCTATTGAGACATTGGAGACATTGTTTACACGATATTTATTGACATTTTACGTTTAAAAATGGTAAGTACGGTTTTAATAAAGTAATTAAAGGTAAACTAAGAAAATTTGAAACCAAGATACACTGTTCGAAAATGTTTTAGAGTTTAATGTCTATTCGCCCAACTTCTTCTGGGGACATTGAATTGACTTACCTATATTTCATATTTCAAACATAAGTTATAGGAAATGCTGTGTAATTAACTTCTTTGTATATTTAGAAAATAGTTACTACCATATTAACGTGCAGAGCTGGACAAATTAAAAACAGCTTAAAAATTAAGCGATTAATAAAATTTCTTATAAATATTTTGCGACTCCCTGGGGGGGGGGGTTTCGTTCGTCCTCCCCCGTAAATACACCCCAGTAAGAAATTGTAATCGGCTTCAGTTATTCTCTTGTCAGCATCTTCCTTCATCGACGCCAGTGCTATACAGTGCCCTGTACGTTTCATGTCTGTAGTAATAACACAACCTCTGTTACATAATATGAAAATAATCTTTAATTTCACTGTCCCAGGTTACATTAACAGAATTTCCAGTTTTGTTAGTTTTATTAGCAGCCATCTTAACACCAACTTTTTGTCACTACTTATTGCCACACTGCTATATACTTCATTCTTGACGAGGCCTTTCGGTATCTCCACCGTCTTCAGGTCTTAAAAACGACCTTGTCTTTTAAGGTGTCGTTTAAGACCTCAAGATGGTGGAGACACCGAAAGGCCACGTCAAGAACGAAATATATAGCAGTGTGGCAATAAGTAGTGACAAAGTTGGTGTTAAGAGAATTTATTGACATATTTCGGTATGTGTTCTTAATTTAAACGAATCTTAACACAATTATTTATTTTTTATCGTAGTATTTGATTTTTAAATAGAATAAATATTGTCACATTGTATCACCAATTTTAATATCAGTGTCACTCAGTGTAATATCACCGAACTTAATTTTATCCCGTTGTTTGTAAAACATTATTTTACGTTTATCTTTATTATTAAAAGTAGCAACGACAGAAACCTGTTAAATACATGCTGTAGCGTCCTCAAACCACAGCAGCCAATATCTGTTTTGTATTTTTTCATTTTTATAGCCAACGATTGGTAGTTAAGTGATTCGACGTGGTTTTGATTTCATCTTTGATGTGACCTATTGATTTAGGCTTTGCTTTGTGTGGTAGTGAGGTAAGACCGCACACGCCTCCGCTTCGACGGCGGAGTGGGCTACACAAAAGCGTCTAAAGAATTAATGATTGTGTTTTCCTCGTATAGTTTTACATTTGACCTATAATCAAATATTTAACCTTGCATTATACACAGTAATATCTCTGCGTATAACGTTCACCCCATTTCGGTTGATAACAGGCGTTAATAGAAATTTAAATATTTAAAATATTTGCTAATGGTTGTTCACTTGTGTAGATAACGCGTAATCATTTTTAGCGATGATTTTACGCTCCGTAGACGCGTTTAACGAAAATTGCCAGCTTACGTGCGCGTTTCTTTACACATTGTAGACGTCAGTAGTCGAAAATGTGTTTTTCGTTTGTAGCGTGGTATAAACTTTTGTTTCTCTCAAGATGAAACCTAATTTCGCGTGAACTTGAGTTATAGGCCTGCTTAATTGAATCATAATACAGTTTGCTGTCTGGAGATAGAATCGCGCTTATAGATCGTGTGCATACTAAAAACATTAATGGTTAATGTTGTTCATAAATAAATCCATATAATAAATAACAAATAAATCTGAAATAGGTACGGTATACGCCTTAAGATGTTTCCGAGTTACCGACATGTATCGTTTCCATGTCTCACGCCACTTTTTTTTTCATGTAGTGTATAGAGTTCATCGGCTCGAGTCGAATCTTTATCCTCTGTGTAGGCCTATTTTGCGAGTGTATTCATTCACTGGTGAGTGAAGGTCATCCATCCAGGCTTTATATATTACGTATGTTATGTTTTGCTTGATTCTAGAAGTGAAGCCACGGCCCTTTTAATCCACATGGCTTTACCGCTACGGGCGTAGTAGCTATAAAAATATTTCCGGGTAAGTTAGAGGTGGAGAGTTTGACGAAATCGTCATTATGTATAGGTTAAATAAGTACCTCGTGTCAGTTGTCGCGTTAGTGTTCATTTTTTTCTTCAAGAGTCCACTGTGAAGACAGGAAGTTGAGTCGCGCTCAACAAAACTTGAATGTTCATGAAAAAAAAAAACGCTCGTTGCTGAAAGCTGTTATCAGATTTGAAATAAGATTAACTTTATAAAGCTGGCAACAGTTGCATACGAATGCGACAGAAGGAAAACTAGAATTAGGTACTAAGAAAGATTTCAACGTATGCATGCTTCCTGCAATCATTTACATGTAAAAACGAAAACAGTAAACACTAAAACAGTACAAAAACCCCAAAGTGCTTTGAGAAATATAGAATGAAGTACTAGTACGTGTCAAGTAAAACTTCATATGCAGCTACGGATTATGACCGAGTGGGTAACGAACGCGTCTTCGGCACTGTGTATTGCGCAAAGCTTAGCGGAGTTTAGAAAAACGGGTGCGAAAACTGTAGACATTATTTAGATAACGCGTCTTCATGAAAGATCAAGAAACTACAGGCGACTCGTCGATCTGGCCGCCACCTAGACCGTACGTCGCATTCCTTGCGTGTCGCACACTCGCCGTGGACAAACCAATTAAGACACGTTTGTTGGCGGCTAACTCGTTTTGTCTTACGACGTACCACCATTTCTCGTTTAACTCGGAATTCATACGCTGGAAAATCGTATTATAAAGTCTGATGATTTGTTGTTAGTTTGTGCGCTTCTCTTCACTTGTTTAACGCTTATCTACAAACTTCGTCCACTCTACTTTGTTCTGATTTTATATTTTCACTATTCATTTTGTTATATGACCTAAATAAACTTCGTTTGATAATCGGTTAATATGTTTAATTACGTGTGACCGGCGTATCATTTTAATTTCCGGATAGACAGCAGAGAAGAATAACTTACTTAAATCTTATAAGAGAACACTTTGTTTAATTGTACGGTTATCATATTAGTCCTCACAATTATTTTGCCAGTTACGGCAGCTTCAGAGGTTTGAACTGACTATGCAAGTGTAACCTCTGAAGCTGTCGTTACTGTTGAAACAGTAGTCAGAGCTAATAAAATGTTGTAGAACTAAACCGAGTATTTATTTATTAGATGTAAATATTATGAACCTGTTTACCAAGTGACGAGGCCTATACCGTCAATGGGAAAGAAGAATATTGTATCAGATTAATAGCATGCCATAACAGTTAATCCGCCATACGGAGTTTGTAATTCACTTTTATACGATGTTTCTTCAATATACGATAGGTTAGTTTTTATTTAATTGGTCATACTTGTTTGTATTTTCATCTGTCGGAGCAGGAATTCACGTCAATGAAGGATGTAAAACGGTTTGTTCACTGATGTTGCTATTAGCTGTTCTGTAGGAAATGTAAATATTAAAATGGCATGAAAAACTGAGACCTAAATGCAAATTCTAGTCTACGACTTAACGTATTTCAAAAAAAGTCGTTCCAAACAATATACACGTTCGTATATTCGTATATGTATGTGTGCACAAGAACGTAGAAAGTTAAAACTTGCGCATCAGATAGTAGGATTTTAAAATGAATTTTTTTCCACTTTATGAAATAACCCATTTCTATTATTAGAAGCTGGAACAATTCAAGAGAAATCCACTTTGAACTTTCAGATCCACCATCCACGTTAACTTGTAAAAAATGTATAAGCTGCTAATTCAAACGGTTTTCCGAATTGTTACAGTGAATTTTGTAAAAAATGTTAATATGTTTAACATAAAAATGATCACTTTTCCTGTCAAACTGATCAAAAGACATCATTAAAAAACTATTTTGGAAAACCAGCGATATAGGATTCGTTGGTCTCGTTACACCAGTTTGTTCACTCGTATCTCAAATAGATCGTATATAAATCTTATACATACGCATATGACCTAATAGCTATTATAGTGACTTGAAAGCGTTATTAAATCTTTTGTAATATATAAACATAACCCTATTACCAATATCCTGTTAAAAATTTTTTAATTATGAAAGTAAACTTCCACATTTCAGTTGTCATAAAAATAAGTTTTATCGGCAAGTACTGTAAGTTAGTTGTTTATTATTGAGTTAATAAGTTATTGCGCCATTATGATATACCTATAGCTACGTAATTTCATAACGAAAACAATTTTTATACATGAAGGGAAACTACACAGAAACGTATGTAGGCTACGTTAAATATGTTATATATAAAGTGTTAAATATGTTGTGTTTGTTAATAACTTGTTAAAATATATTTCGGTAAACAATAAAATAGTAAATTTTATTACTAAAAGCTTTAGGTTTTGCTAAGACAGTGGCTGTGGTACAAGATTTCAAGCGAGCTTAGATACTCTACATGAAAATCCTGTGTCATATCTTTATGCCGCTTTTCGTACTCTGTTTGTTAATTTCGGTTTAAAAGTCGTTGCCGTTGTTTTTAACAGTTTTCTTGGAAACCTACTGTTTGGTCTCATAAGGAGGGTTAATTTTGACAATATTAACCCTTATTATCGTGTTAACAGGTGGATGATAAGCACCAACACAATCGCTACATTTTAGAATACTCCACCATAAATCCGCGCACGTAATGTGTAATTACTCGTAGTAAAAATGGTGTCATTTTGTTTTACCATTACGAGTTATTGAAGTACTCTCTACTCCATCCAGTCATTAATTTGTCAAGTCTGCTGACTGCTGTAACTTAGCTTTTTGGCTAGTCAGAAGTATTTACGGTGCCGTGCGGTATGAAAACATTTTTCGTTCGTAAGATTCCTTGCAGTACTAAATTTTCGTGTAACATTTGAGACGTAAACTGTACTCTAAAGTATTCAAGTAGAGAGACTGCTAAAAAATTCAGCATTTCGTATTTGGACAGATGATTATGGTCCGACGAATTAGAATTAATTAGAATTCTCTTTAGAAATAATTAGTTAAAGAAGGCGAAACGTTCAATAAATGGAGTAGCTTTCAATGTATTTTCGCTAGCACTATTTTTCTTATAGTACAAAACAGCTCCATTCATGATGCATCAGTAGCTCGAACTAGGGACCGGAACGGTTTAGTCTTGTTTTTCAATATATAGACCTATAAATTATTTGTTTTAGTGCTAAATTTTGTTGTTATTAAGATTTTGTTTGAACTTTTTTTTAACGTTACTTATCCATTTCAAGGATTCAAGAAGTTAAAAATTACATTGATATTAACTATTGTGTTAAAAATTGCGTGTTTGCAAAATATTTAATGAAACAAAATGTTACCTTGCTGAACAGTGCAGCTTCACATCGTAATCATAGATCGATTTCAGATATTAGTACTGAAGCAGTCAAGCTGTCTCTTTTTACTTCCCAGTCCACCATAAACGCTGCTAGTTGTTACCGCATTCCGAGTGAAGACAAGTATGCAAAATATGGTTCCTCTGAATGTTAAAAAATACGAAACTGAATTCTTTTTTTAATAAATGAACAGTATATTATAAACGAGTATGTATACTTACGGAGAACATCCAGACGTCGCTTCGTTTCCTTAATTTTTTTCATATTAATTCTAAATGCATTTTAGTTACGCTGAATCGGAAATATGTATAGCGTGAAAAACGTATTAGAACTTAATAAATAACCAAACTTCCGTAAGCCAAGTACAGTTCAAATATTCGCACAGTACAGAATTGTTCAGGGCAAACTGTCTACCATGTTAATAGAACCAGGAAGAAAATTTTGTCCAGCGTTATTGCAAACCGGAACTTTCATTCCTCGTTTCCTGTCAGCTAGTCTTCAACATTCAGACCGAATTCTGTGATATACAGTATACTGTATTGGTGGATACATAGACCTTCGGAGCTGGAATGGCCTGCGTGCCCGAGGTACAGCAGTAACTCAAGGTCTCTCCTTACAGTCCATTTTTTACTGGATAATTTTAATTGTTGTCAGTTGTTCGAATTGAGCAGACTCTTTTATACTTGCGTGTTCTTTACTGATTTCGTTTGCGTATATCGAAGGTGGGAAGACGAGGTGCGATGCGTAATTGGTAGGTATTTAAATATGTTTTAACACTGAAAAACTATAAGGCAGATATTTCAGATAATTCATCAGGACTGAAAACTGCCTCCTGCTGCTGTGCGTTACTCATACGTAATTTTGAAATGTCATGTCAAATTAATAAATGCCAGTGGAAATGTTTCAGTCGGTGAGTAGATTATACATCATCATAAAGTAACAAAATTTGAGTAAAAGTAACCGTGTTACTAGACGAGTAATGGAAGTAAGATAGGAGGTGTAGGGAAGACTAAATCATAGTGGTTGCAAGAAGAGAACTTCCAGATGAGAGGAGTCGAGTGAAGTTAAGAAAAGAGTTAAAAATGAAGTATTGGACGTTCAGAACAAGAATTAAATAATAGGGGCACAAGTAAAAGCTAGATTGGAAGCACTCGAAGTGTAGTGAGTTAATTAGAAATTGTTGGAATCTAAACGTTTGCATAAAGTGAGTATGAATAAATTATGGGAACACAGAGGTACCCCAGTTTTTGTACAAACATCGCTGTAAAAGGTATGATTCTAATCATATACCAAATGTATGATTGGTTTATTTGAACTAACAGTTGAGGGATAAACTGTAGATATGAAGCTGCTGTGGTACATGAAAAGTACAGTAGCAGAGGTCAGAGAAGGCTGGGTGCGCGTTTGATGAAAGATGAGACAAAGTTCAGAATGAATAGAACTGCTAGTGTAGTTGTTATGAACGGTTTCAAAGTAAAAACCGTTGTAATCTGGGTGTCAGGAAACATGAGCATATGAGCTGTTTAAGAGGAAGAGAAAATTTTGAACTCTCATAATTCACGAGAACCGGTATGAATTGCTTACATTACGTAAAAAGAGAGCAGATAGTGGGTAGGGGTGGAGGGCGATGCAAGTCGAGTGAGAATGATGTTTAACCCTTACCCATGTTTTCTTTTAACCTACTTATGTCTGTTAATCAGCTTACATTCAGTCTCTGTAAATAGGCCGGTAATGAACTTTGCTTCCCTCTTCCCTACCACCTGTGTACCGTACCTATCACCCCTCACACCGACGTTAAATACGCTTTTTACTCTCTAAAAATATCGTCGTCCGCGTTTAATGCATAATTCCAGAGATAATGTATTAATATTTCATATTATTATCTCGACCAGTTAATTCACACGCGACAGAGCCCTCGTTATAATAAATTCACTGCTCTTCGTTTTGCACGACCTTTTTTTCTGCATCGTAGTACCCGAGCAGTAGTCCACGCCACTTCCCACTTGTTGGACGAATTAATTAACTTCTGTTGTTCTGATTGCTTCTTTCTATATCGCTATAATTTCAGCAGTTATCTGCTAATACGGAGAACAGAATGAAGAAGCGTTCATGAAATATATTCGTAGATTGAATGTACAGAAATAAAATTTTCTAAACAACATCAGATAATAATAGCTTTCTGACAAAACCACTTGTGTACAAAAATCGTAATTACTGTTCTGGAACAAGTGGAAAACGTCGCTTTGTTGTCTTTTTTAACATTCTATGTAAGAAAAATCTTGATATTAAACAGACGTTAAATAAATCTAATTATACCTGTGGGTCAGCTAGAAAGATACTAGACAATAATACGCGGAGAGGGGTGAAGCTGAATTTTTATAAATTCGTAGCCTCTCCAACATTAAGTACGCAAGTCAAACCGGATACTCTAGGAAAAAAGATATATGTCTCAGAAATTAAATTCTCGAGTCTCAAGAGATGGAACGAGAGGGATCTTCTTATAAACAATATCGGAAAGAACTTCAGATGTTTTCAGTTATAAACAAGATGAAAGAAAATTAACTGAAAATCTTAGCATGTACGTGATAGACGGCGCGGCGGACGAGCGTAGGCTACTGTAAAACAGGTTGTGGACTACAATCTATCTGATTTAACATTTTAGTCAAAATCATTGTCAGTTGTGGCAGTGATGACAGCTGACTAATGACGATGTCAGTTGACTTGTCACCAAACGACTTAAACAAACGTAAAAGAAAATTGTGCTGTATTGGTAGTCTTTCTACTATATTTGCTTAGATACCGCATAGCAAATATCCAAATTCAAATACCCTGAAAGGTACTGTTTGAATTTTATACTCCGCTCGATGACGGAATTGTGTCGAGAAAAAGTCGGAGAGTGTGAACTAAAGAGGACCCAATTCGTGCTGCTCCTAATTGGGAATAAAAAGTCATTAGTCGTTTTTTTTACATCTTTTTGTGTCTATCTGTTTAATGTTCCTTGTCCTCCACGGCAGAAAGGCAACGCCCAACCGACTACAAGGGCCGTGAATCCGCGTACTACACGCATTACTCTCTTATCAGTTTGTAAGGGGAGTACAAATTATGTTAATGTGTTAGACGAGATTTGAAATCAATACGTATAAAACTGCGTTGTTACGTTGTATGCGATTTGTTGCGGTTATTGCTAATGCGGTACCATCAAGCAGCTTCAACAAAGTGCATTGACTTAGAATGCAGTATAAATTATGCATAAATTTATTGTGCAGCTATAGGGCGGATTAATATAGCTGTCATCGTTTCCAGGAAGTACACTGAACTTTGTGTTGTGTTGTTGCCTCGAACACGCAAACTTATTTCTTACCAGACTATTTTTATCGTTCTGATAAAACATTCTGCGGAATCGAACCGCACCAGCGCTGAAAGATGGTTAGAATGGCGCAACACTTGATTTCTAAGAGAGTCCAGCAAAAAAAAAACCCTTTAAAATAAATATTTCAGAACATTAAATGGTTATAGAAACTTTAAATTTTGAAAGACAGTGCAGAATGCCTTATAAGGTATGACTGTGACTAAGTGGTGAGAAAGTACTGAACACAGAATACAGAAATTACGAAAAACTTTCATGGCTTCATGGTAAATAAAAGAAATCATCTCCTTCCTAAAGTTATTAATTAAATATTTCCAGGGGTAATAAAATAAATTTAATTTTAATTAAAATACATCATTGTAAATAAGCATAAAACTGTATTACAAACTATATAATTATAAATCATATAAATAATATATTCAGATGGTGTTAAAACAATTGACAAACATTACTTTTTATATTTAAATGTTACTTAAAGTATTTGTGTATATGACAGAAATCCCCATTAATAAAGTTCTGCATCCGTCAGTATAAATTTGAGTTGAAGCCAAGTCTTCATTCCTCAATGTGACCCTTCGTCTCTTTGTTGACAGTGCGTTATTTAATATACCAAATATATAAAAATTGTTTTGTTTAAAATGGAAAACAAATTAAAGAAAATTTTTATTATGATTTTTCATTTGGACATTAAATGGGAAGTACCCATTGAGTGCGACGTTGCTCACAGAGAAGACGCTGTTTTTCTCTGATAAAACATTTTTGAGAAATATGTGAGCTGCGAGATTCCATATCGTATTCAGGGTTACCATTCGGTGGATAGTTTCCAGAGTGATGTAATCGATAGTACTTTAGGAAATCTGTTCCTTTAAACTGATAAGTAAATACGAGTATTTACTACTTTCCTTAATTCTACACGTGTAGGCCTGAATTTTATATTTTATTCATAAATATGTCATTTACATCTGTAATATTTGATTTTTTTTTTAAAGTGACAGTGCTTTTGTTTGGGTTAGATATCAAAATCTGTGCGAGGGGGGAAAGTGAGAGAGAGAGAGAGAGAGAGAGAGAGAGAGATTCTTTACATAAGATTTTATTTCGGTTAGAAAATGCGGATGTGTTTCGTATTTGTTTACAAAATTAAGTGAGAATTTGTGGTTGTTAGATTTTTTTAAGTAACATTTTCGAATGTCGCGGTTCGAATTTTAGTGACAAATATCGTCCACATTGATCGTGTCTTTCGGCGTCGCTTGACTGTGTTTTTGATTGTTATTCTGTGAATTCTTTGTAATCTCGCACTTTCCTCCATTCTGCTCACCCCCGATAAGGTTAATAATGATTGCTATACCATTGGAATGTCTCTGTTGCTCTCTTCAGTGAACATATGTGATATCTTTGATATATTTACAGAGATAGCGCACGTTGCCTTTTGTTTTTTTTTTGGTTGTACGTTCTGTTCTTAATCTGTACCCGTAGGCAAATGCAAACATGGAGAAGTCGCGCGTAAGTCATTAATTTGACTTTAGTTACCCTGTTTTCAGAACTGCGTAATTCTTTATTAAGTATTCATGAGTGTTTTTAAAAATGTCTCGTTTTAAAATCATAACTATTATTATGAAATAATGTGACTATGGGAGGGGTGTTTTGCCTTCTTAGTCCCCGCTATTGATCTGTAACAATCGAGTAATCGACGAAAGTCCTAAGAATTTAACAATCCAGTCACGCTGCGAAAAAACTTCACTTCCTGAAGCTGTAGAAATTGCCACAAAAATATTCCAAACAAAATTTTTCCTTATGAAGTAATTTTTCTAAATCCTCCATTCCGGGTTTTATAAAATCATTATTTTTCTTAGTTTTATACATTCTTCCTACGAGTATGAAACCCTAAGATTCTCGGTTACGTCCAATTCTTATTCATATCATCCGTGTGAGATTTGATCATTCGTCTCCGAACTGTGTTATTTTATATTATATGAACGAACAACGAGAGTTCTCAGTTTAAGTGACCGTGTGGCATTTGTCTGTATGTCTGTCAGTTTGGGCAGGCCTATGTCTCATGATAACTTTCGAACGCATCAACCGATTATCGTAAAACTTGGCATCGGTCTCCATAACTTTATCGTACAGAGACCTATTGTTTTAGAGATTAATTTCCTCAAAAAAAAAAGGGGAAGGTGGCAGAAATATAAGAGGTAGAAATTTTGAAAAATCGGAAAAACTCAAGTATCAAATTAAAATGAATTTTTACCAAAATTCCAAAATTTAAATGGGCTACAATATTAATTTTTTTGAATTTTCAAAATTTTGTTCATCAGGGCCGAAAAAGTGTACTGTAATTAAAAAAAATGAGGTATAAAATTTTTAAAAAATGGAAACATTCCTGGAAAATATAAAATTAAACAGAATTTTAACTAAAAACTGAATATCGTATCCAGTTTTGGAAATCTCAAAGTTTTGAGTTTTGAAACACCATAGGCCGAAGTAGATACAAAAAGTTTGATAAAATTGTAAAAATCAGTGCCGACTATCAGACTAAAGGGAAATATAAACTATTTCCGAGTGCAGTGTTTACATTGAAACTTTTGTACCTCTAGGGGCAGTACAAGCCCAAAATGGAAGTAAATATTTTTAAAAAAAGTGGTAAACGTATGTGTGGGGGTACCAGATTATGAGTAATGTTATTCAAAATGCGATCTAGGCGTTTTGTTTACTAACTTGACAAATTTAATATCCATCAACGCTCCTTGTAAATTTTGGACTACCTTCAGAAACTGTACAATCTGAGTTTGCAAACTCTTTACATACATTATTGTTGTCAGTTATAGATATTTGTGAAAAGTGTTATGTACAGGCCTGTAGATATCTATGGAGACATACATAAAGTTGTAAGGTAGGACTAAATTATTCACTACTTAGGCATTATGGTTATAAATGTAACTAAAACAGTCAATACATTTTTCGGGATATTTAGTGTTCATTGCATTCATAATAATTAATAATAATTAACTGCTTTACAATTGTTACTCGTAAAAAAATAAGCTACTCTAAAAAAAAATAGTTGAGTAGTTTGGTTTTTATAATTTGCCTTTCACGTTTAAAGACAAAACCGTCATTAACCGTGGTAAAGAGGTGACGAATGCGTGGTGTTTCTCAGCTATCGATGTGAAACATAGACGACGAACTTTACTCACTCTTTGGAAAAATAAATTTATTAATTTGATTTTATCTAATAATCAGTGTGTATTTCGTTCAAGGTAGTGATCGAGTTCTGCAGCTCCGAGAGCTTGCTAGCGTATATGATTTTATTTAAAATGATATTGGACGACGAGTGAACAAACCGTGTTCTGTTTCTCGGAAATGTGTATGCCTATCTCTCAACACGTATTCCCTTTATCGAACAGGCTTAAATAAGTAGAACGCGTTGTTGATGTATCACATGATTTCGATCACCGCCCGAGTGACGTTCGAAAACCCGGTGTGGACAAACATTCTGGAGATACTGAAATTCACCTATATTGCCAGCTGTAACGACGTGCGACAGTGTTTGAGTCACGGCACGTTAGCAGACTTGGTGGAAAAATAGCGTTGTTTTGTCATCAAAGAGATTCTCGCACGGTATAGGCCTATACATGTTGGGTTCGTTTTGTTTACACTGTGCGCTCCGTGACGAGAATGCTTTATACCCCCCTCCATTGCTAGTTCTCCCTTTACGTATGTGTTCAGTGCTTTCTATATGGCCGTTGTTGCGACTTTTGATAGTAATAAACACTTCGGACACGTTCGTTCATTTCGTTAACAATAAATATATTCCGTGCCCCCCCCCCCATACTTCTCATTGGTATATTTTAAGTGCACGTTCCATTTGAATTGATACATTCTGTTAGACGAAGTAACGTTCTTCTACACAAAATGAATGAACTTCACCCCGTTCCGTCTATACATTGCGATCGCTGCCAAGGTCCTACACGATCCTTATTATCGGTGCAGGTTTTTACCTCAGAACGTGGGGTCGTTTCTCATGGGACATGAAATTCTGTCTAATTTTTTCCTTTTATCCTCACTATAACTGAAAATATCTCTAGTTCTGTACTTAATTGTAATTTTTAAGAGGATATCTCAAGTTACAGTACTTCTCTTTACGAACCTTAACAATTTCATTACTGAGGTGTGTAACTTACTTTTAAAATGAGTTTTCTTAGGAGCGATGTTTCACTTCCGTACATTTAACTCGGAACTCCCACGTCTTTATAAAAATTCCCCCTCTATGTCTTATTCTTTAATAATATGTTAGTTGTTCCGAAAGTGTAATTAAATTTATTTATTTAAAAAAAATTTACAAACTCGTTAATCAAAGTCTCGTTAATTTACAAACTCGTTAAAAATAAATAGTTCAAATAACTTAATTTACAATAAAGTGAGTAATAAAATTACTACAAAATAAATGTATTCTGTTATTAATATAGACTAGTCAAGAGGAATCAGAATAAAAGAAAGAGGCAGCTGTTGGGGACACTCGTTTCCGTTTCCTTCCAAGTGTTTTGTTGCTGACTTAAATGTATACAAACCCGAGTGTATTCAAGCGCTGTCGAGGTTAAGAAACGCTGATCTAAAAAAACTTAAAAAGTTTCGTTTTAATGTAACTTAAAAGAAAACTAACAAAAGTAGAACACAGTGGCATTGCGTGTTGGAAATATAATAAACAACTTTGAACTCTCGGCCAGCAATGGATAACCTACTTTTATCTTACTTTTTTAATACGTATAAAAATACTGTAACTTTTAAAGCCTGTTTCATGGGATAAAATTATTACAGATGAATAAACGTGAACTAACATACTATATTGATGAAGAAATTTTGTACAATACAGACCACTATAAAAAAATTGCCTTGTGTCAAATGTTATGAATATACAGGTCTCGGCTCCGAGCCTCGTGTGGTATATTAATGCACATTGCGTGTGGTATCCTGCTTTTTTTTATTAATGCACGTTATGCCGCATACACGACTTTCTTTACATGTGGAACCACGCTTCTATGCCACATGGCTGAACTACTGGGAAAATTACAAAGAAACAACGTTGGCTTGTACACTTGACATGCCTTCTAAATTGACATTAATATGAATTTACTTTTTCGATATAAGCAGCGGAAATTCGAAGTAATAAGAAGATCAGCGCATTTCATATAAACAATTTTCACCAAATGTAATAATCACTACCGTCACATTCTAAAGGAAAGGCAGGTTTTCTGTATCCTTGTCTGCTCTCTTGGACTTAGGCCTAGTCCATGCAGTGGTTATCCTTTAAACTATAATAAAACTAACGGAAAGTTATGCTTTATGATTATATGGCGTGTTTTATTTTAGCAGTTTTTAACGGCAAAATGTGTAAATAATAATTAAAAAAAAAATTTAATGTAAAAGTATTAATTCTTTTGTATTAATAGAAATACGTGTTACGTGTTAGTACAAATTAGTCCCAGTCAAACGTTAATTTCAGCGGTTTTCGATTAATGCATATTTACCAACATATATACCTGTCATTCATCATGTGGTCGTCTCTGTAATAAACAATTTCCTCGTGTCTAATCCTAATGACATTAATTAAATCGTTAGTACGCAAAAATTACTAGATTTAGCTAAACAGTCTGAGGCTTGATACAGTATCTCGGCAGCCGTTTCATCGTACTTAAGCGCCAATTTTATATTCTTACGACAACAGTTCGTCTGATTCGTGGTTTCTTCACGGAAACTGTGTAAACATAAAATATTTCAATGTGAAAATGCTTTTGCACGTCGCAGATTTGCTTACAGGCGAGGGAAATTCTTGTGTTCTCTCCACTACCAATTTAGTGCACTTATTATTCATGAACAGCGAGTGACAGTTCTGTTGTTCTTGTTTTCTGCGCGCGCGTGCGTGTGGTAAGTGCTGATACGGTACAAGTGATAAGGGCGTTGTGACCGGGTAAATTTTCATTTACTCAGATGTAAACACGTTACGCAAAATGAAATATGTATTAAAACGCGTACGTTATTTGTCTTCTGCGACCTCTGACCGCATTCTGTTGTTCGCTTTATTTTGACATGTTGACTTATAGGCCTATAAGGTAGACTCCGTGTTTAAAAACGTGTACATTACTTCCTTCTCTATTGGAGTGTAATGGCGGAGAAAATTTAATAATCTAATAAATACAGTACATTTAATACGGGCTCGTGACCATACTCCCTTCGTTTATGGATAACGGTGAAACAAAGTAGCATAGAACGGTGAGTTTTTTTAGCACATTTGCGAGTCCATTATATGTTTTATGACGAAAATAAAATTATTTACGAACGTAGCAGACAACTAGAAAGTAGAAACTACACCATGTTAGAATTACTTGCAACTGTAACCGCAGGTATGTAGCCTATAAAGGAAGACTGCTATTATTTAAGGACGCGTCCAAACATGCGAAGACAAACTGTATTGCTGAGTATACACGTGTTCGTGTTCGTGTTCGCGCTGGACACCTCTGTCATCTCATGAAAGTCCATTAGTAGTCTTTTGCTCAACAAATGAATTACGAAATTTGTTTAAACTAGGTAGAAGTTAATGAGATGTTCGAGGAAATCTGTCTAGCTACCAATCGATGGTTTTTCGCATTTTGTAAACTCTGTGTAATTGTACACGGTGATTTGTCAAGTACCCTCGAAAGCTCGCCATGTGATAAAGGGGACAGACTTTGTAAACCTAAAGGGAAGCGAAATGTTTGACAGTTCGTAAACAAACAGTAGGTACATCTTATGGACGGACTAATCAACAAAGCCTTTCGTGGTTAGCAATCAGTGTAAATCATTTAGAACAGAGGTTACAATTTCCCAGCCCCCCTCGAGAAGACGCGTCTGCGAGGTTGGGAACCGCAGGTCTACAAAAACTTAAAATTATTGTTTTTTACTTCCATGTTCCATATGGAAATAGAAGTAGGCCTGTGGTGATGGCGAAAAAATCGTGTTAGAGATTAGGGCTGATTCTGATTATACTACCCTCAAAACATGAAGAAAAGTCATTTTCTGAATAGTGCCTGTGTGTAGAATTTTTTCTATGGCGAACGATAACTGCCGCAAAATCAAACAGAATCAAATAATTTTTTGCATATGTCCCTGACTTGTAGAGGACTCAGGATCTATTGATTTTGGTGAAGATCGGTTACGGGGAAGGTGTAGTTTACCTGCAGCGTATTATGTTTTAACAAGAGTAATTTTTTCTACGGCGAACGATAACTGCCGCAAATTCAAACAGAATCAAATAATTTTTTACACATGTGCCTGACTTGTAGAGGACTCAGGATCTGTTGATTTTGGTGAAGATCGGTTAAAGGGAAGGGGTAGTTTACCTGTAAGGTTTTATGTTTTAACAAGAGTAAAGTACTTAATTTTGATAAATAAAATATCCTGATAAGAAGGTCATAATAATCCACTGCAGACAGGTAGATGAAATATCTATAAACAAGGTAGTTGAAGGGGGAGGGGATAATTTTCTATAAATGAAAATTATACTTGAAGGGGGAGGGGGTAATTGTTTATATGCGTACTACGTTATCGGCAACAAAGAAGTAGTTTGTTGTTAAAATTCCTTCCCGAGCTGTTTGGCCGTGGTCCAATCTTTTCTGCAAAACCAGACGTTTCGGCAGTGCTATCAACTCCCACATCAGTGAAAATCGAGTGCGCTAACGTGAGATTGTATACGTTAGTGACCACATACTGTGATTAAGGCTGAAAAAAGAAATAGTTTCTATGGAAGTATTTCATTTCGAAAATGATTTTTAATATAAATCTTAGAACATAGAAGTCATGTATGGTTCTCCATACCGATATTTTAATTTAAAAGTGAACTATCAAAACTAGAAAAACTCATTATGTTGTTTTATATTAAACCGATTTTTACATTGAAAGAATGTTATTGATAACGATATTTTCGGTTAGTAATTTGAATACAGCGTCTTTGTCGTCGCAGCGTTTTGAAGTTCTGACGTGTTACGTAGAAAAACAGAAATACGTGAAGTTTTAGTTACGTGGAGAAAGTGAAGAGGGGTACAGTTTTCAATACATGCCAGGACACTGTAGACCCGATACAGAATATTCATGAGATTCTTTTGACAGTTTGATTGAGAGAGAATTTTCCGATAACACTGAATGTCACCGAAATTAAACTAGAGAAAAAAATCAGTCACACGAGGCACTTGTGACCGTAACACTTATAACGTAAAAATTGCACTCTCAACAATTTTACGGGAACAAAGTTATGTTGTACCCATAGAGAAATATAAATTCGTAGAAAGCGGGGAGAAAATAAAACTAAAACTACCGATTAGAGCGGTGGTACTTCAAAGTAATAAGTATTAAAATGTTGTAGTAAGGGCGGTAGTTGTTCATAAAGACGACCTTGAGTTGACGCCTATGAGACGGCTAAAATATGAAAAAGTAACATAGCGGACGAACCGTCATAAAATTTTATTATTTTCAAGGGTGTCAGAAGGCTGCCATAAGATTGTAAAACGTAAGTGCATCTAACAAAGGAACCGTTAGATTAGACACAGAGAGATGAGAGCGAGATGGAGATAGACGCTCAGTTTTCCCACTACGTTTACACGCGCAAATAATTGACGAATAACGGAAAGCGTCATTTTTTACGCTGGACGTTTTCACTAGACAGATTGGGTAAATTTGAAATTAGCGGTATGTCAGACCAATCGGCGTGTATTTTGTAGATAGTTGGTGAGGGTAGTTCGAAGCAATGTATAAAAAACGAAGTGGTAGGAAGTTAAGTTAGTCTACGGGGAGATTACACTTAAAAGACTCGTATCTAGTGTGTTAAGAAATTTGTCGGTAATTTAAATAAATATATTTCAATCGCAACGAAAAAGTCAGTTACGGTAACGCGATATTGAGCATTGTGGAAACTATATATTATAAACACTTAATAATCGTTTACAAGAATAATGTTCAGAGAAAGTAGAGAAGATAAATTAAAATCAAGTAACATATCCAAGTTTCACTTAATACAGCATCAATCGTTGAATGTCGAAATACATCGCGAAATTTAATGTGTTAAACAATACAGTACGGGACAGTCGGTCGATATTTGTTATCAATCCGGTGTTGGACGCACTTAGCTTTAATAAGAATACTGTATAGCCTGCTGTGTATTCAACAAGTGTATTAGTATACGGCACCCGTGTAGTTACCACTAAGTTATCTAAGTGAATGGTGTAATACCTGTGAAACCAGTGTATAAAGTAGTGCAAAACTAACAAGGATAACTGATCAACGATCAACGTCGGACGACCAGCCTGGAACCTGCAGAATTGATGACATCGCGTCGCAGAATGAGATCAACATACAAGTAACTAATAAAATGAACACTCATTTTACGATTGCGTAGTAAATTTAAATGTATGTAAATCATATTTGGTGACTCAATAAGTCAAAGAATACATAGTCAAGAAATAAGCACGAACAAATTTTATAGCAAAATTATTAAATGTAATGATCTACAAATTTTGTAATATGTAAATACAAAGTAGTTATTAAACAACTTAATTAATAACAGTCAAATTGTGTTTATTTATTACTGACGCCCTGGGATAATTCTTAAGAGTCGGTACACTAAAGTAAGAGTGATATTCTGTTGCTGATAATTAGTATGTTATAAATATTAATATTGTCATTGAGTAAATTACCTTGATAAACTCTTACTTTGCACATGCTCGTAGGCCACGTGTAGTATGCATAATAATAACGTGAAATTTTATTAAGGCCTATTTAAAGTGTATTACACACTACTTTGTCACAATTAAAACACCGTAACCGATGTAAAATTGGTACCGCGTTTCAAATCAGTGACACGAGGCACTTGTGACCGTAACACTACTTTGTCACAATTATAAAACACCGTACCGATGTAAAATTGGTACCGCGTTTCAAAGCAGATGTGTCGATAGTTTCCACGCCGTTTGTTAATTAAACTAAAATACAATTTTGCTTTCCGTACCTTCTATTTCAGTTGGCAATTTAGCAATCGCTGAACGATGAATTAGCAAGTGGTTGTGTAATGAATGGTGTGTGTGTTATTGCTTTGTACGAAGAACAGCGAGTGTCAGTGGCCCCGCTACTAGGGTGCGTTCACTCCTAGGATTACGACGATTAGGTATGTGCATGTGAACATTTGTTTTGTCTTGTACAAAGAAAGACGCACGCCTGCGCAAAGTATAACATGGAAGTGTTCACGAAAAAGACAAGAGTACAAGGAAGTAAGTTACGAGCTTTTGAAAATCTAAGCTACAATTGAATAAAGTAATAATTGAGCACGTATTATCCTCATTTACTTAGTATAAGTATATCACGATACGTTGTGGTTAGGTACAGCATCAAAGAACAAAAACAAGCGAGGCGGATGAATGGGGCCATAAACTATCAGTAAATATTTAAACATCGAAGTTAAAACTAATGTGTAAACAGCTGTGGTACGATTTATGATAATTTGTGAATCGGAAAAAGAACAGATTCAACGTTGAATAACTCCGTACAATTCTGGGAAAATCTAGGTAGGATAGGATGCGAAGCAAAGACACCAATACGGGCAATCGGCCAATCAAAAGCGCGGAATGATCACAACATACGGATGGGTAAACGCCGATAAGTAGGAGATTTCGACGCTGGAGAGCGAAAAGGTGACGAAAATCCCTATAATTTTTATTAAAGGGGCAATTTGGTATTACATCGAGAGAAGAAAAGGAATAAACGCATATTTTGTGCCTCTGTTATGGAAACACTCACCTGGAGAATATGCCTGTCTGAATTATAAAAACTTTAAATCACGGAATTTCTTATGCAGTGCTCCAGAAAAATTTTCATGTGTTATTATTGCTACATTCGCAAAGCAAAAAAATATATAACACTTTAATTTTAAAAATTACCTCTAAATTTTGCCAAGGTACAAGAATCTCACATCGTTCGTTTACAAATACGCACATCCATGATACCAACATGACTTATTGTGATTTTTTGTTATATATTAATATGAAAATCGGTTTTTATATAGATATATATCATTGTGGTTTCCTAAACTCGTAGTACTAAAAACAATCAGGCATATTGTAAAGTTATTACTAATTTATGTAGTGACAGGGGGACACTCGGTACTGTTGTGTGTCTTGCTGTCACGTATGTCGGTACAGATATCATTCACCGCAACTAACACAGTTTGAGTGTTGTGTTTACAAACATGCGGTAAATTAGCAAGCCAGTACCGATTCATTACGTTACGTTGATGTATTCCCTACGGTACACGGTGATATTGAATCGACGCCATCGTCAGCGAGATAGCACGTTCCGTAAACTTTGTATCCAGTAGTCGTGCTTGTTTATACGATTTAATAACAGCACCGACTCCACGTACGCGACCGTTCTATTTCGGGCAAACGCATGAATTTCGCTACATACATAAATTCCGCGTTCGCGTATAACCTCTTATCCAGTAATTCGGTTGCCGGTGTGGATTTTCACACGTATGAGAGCGTTTAATCCGTTGTTGCTTTCGCTTCTATGTTTTCCGTCCTATCGTAAACGGGGTGAATAATTCTCCTATCGTGTGTCAATGAGTCTTTTGCCCTACGACCCCCCAAATACTGTTTAACTATTCCGCGTGTTATGCAAGACCTTCGATTTCGATTCCAGTAAAGTGATCTCAACGCATGCAGGTTTTGGCCAAGTGTTTCAACGTTCCACCAGAACGAGGAGGAACAGTTGGAAGTTTATATATATGAAAAGTATAGTACATTTATGAAAATAGTGCCATTCTGAAAACATTGTATTGTAAAATACAGTTTTCTGTAGAAGAGATTACTATTTTTTATTTTACAGTAAAGTGTCTACTGTATTCTTTGATTTTAATACTGGTGAGCACTGTAAGCCTAATATTCCTCCTTATGACGTTTTAAACAGGGTCCAGTAACGAAATTATTAGTTCTCTAACAGTCATCAGTCTCGGTACGTTGTAGGTGTTTGTCCTGCATTTATTTTTTATGAACGAAATAAAGCGGCCTACGCATTTAGAGTTCTCATGGAAATGTGAACAAACCCATAATGGAAAACTGACATACCTTGCTACACACAGTTGAACTATAAAAATTTGTGTCAAGTACAAATTTACGTGTTTACAAAACGTTTTCATTTTCGAGAACATCCGAGAGTTGTTTCGTTGTCATTCATGAACATCACATATGAATCTAACGCTAAGCTTTAGCCGAACAGTCTGTCCGTACTGTCCTGTTGTGTGCAGTTGCCAGCTCCCTGGCAACATTCTTACATCAGTATTTATTATTCTTTTAGCAGTTACTAGCACCTGTATTTTCTTAAAGTTTCCTTGCTTTCTTGCACCTTTTTCATTATTACTACTGCTAATGTAACTATACGATAAGCGTGTACAAAATACGTACATTAACGTTAAATAGTCCGGCTAATTTATTCGGATGTATTTATTATTATTCTTCTAAATCTCTGTAGGCCTACATAAATATAAACATTAGACTTAGGCCTATAACAGCAAAATCAGAAATTTTGAAATTTTCTTATTTTGAGTAGAGATGTATCTTTAAGCGCCGTAACAGGGAATTGTTGTGTGAAACGCAGAGGTGACTGACAGGCAATAAAATCATATATCAGCCCCAACACGCTCACGGCAAATAGGCTGAGTTCATCGCTCTCCATACTAAGAAACGTTAAACTTTGACAACTACCTCAAATCCGTAGAAAAAAGGGCACAGAAGTAAACGAACTCATTTGAAGAGCAGCTGCAGGTATTAACAATAGACCAGAATACATATACACGCCAGCTGCATATAGCGAAACAAAAAAAGGTATATGTTATTGAAAGACTCAAACGGTCAGCGACAGGACTTCGACCTTACTGAGAAGAGAGGAAGCTCGGAGTAATGTCCTAACACAAGCAAGAAGTGTTGAAAGGAAGTTTGGTAAGGCCTGTAAGTAACAATAGTTGATGCCATTAGAACAACCTAGTGCACGAAAACAATACTTGACGAGAAAGTTAAGGGTTGTTTTGTTTACTCCAAAAAAGTGACAGGCAAGAATTATTGCTACAGTATCTAGCAGCGACAACGACCTCAGTGTAGTGACCTAGGGAAGGAATCTGGTGGGAATCCAAAGGCCTATCAGAGAAGTTCTTTCGGAAAAATAGGTGGTCTCTAAATCTGAAGAGTCGTAAAGTAGAACCAATTGGAAAACAGCGTTAGAAAAATCGGAAGTAAGTGGGAGAAATATGGAATTCGATATAGGGACGCGAGAAAGGCGCGCTCGGGGAGTTTAACTAAAAATTTTGACGGAAACGGGAGTGTAAGTCCGCGACCGAGATTCCCATAGTTATTGGACTTAGAGAAATTCGGTACGATGGTTAGAAAAGTAAGCTCGTACTAGAACAGATTTCGGTAAAGAGAAAAACTGTAATTTTACTAGTGACGTACAAGTGAATTAATACAACACAAATGATAATTAAATAACGCTGTGATTTAGTTGTGCAAATACGCAACAATAACTTCATCATCGAGTACGATTTCGAAACGAACTAAACCCGTAACAACAGTGATTCAAACCATAACGCAGTTAATAAATAATAATTAACAATGGCTGTAGAAGCGAATAACTATAATAACAATTAACGCGAACTAATTTGAGAGAGTGAAGTTTGGTGTTGTGCAGTGTCTTGTGACTCAAAGGAGACCACGTTACAATCTGCTAATCCAGAGGGAAATATCGCAGACACGCCAGACGATCAACATGACAACCACACAATATGAACTGCTACCAGATTTGGATACATACCACAAGTAAAATTTTCATGCCATAATTAGTATTAGGTCCACTGTCTGTTCACTTAAAGAACTCATAAGATTTAATTAAAGGATTAAGATAAAATTTTATTTAGAACAAAATTAAATCATATTAGGAAATTATGGAAATTAAGTTCATCTATAAGCACCGATTTTAAATGAATCCAGATCAATAATTAACAATGTCGTAATATATAATAATTTAAGAAAATTATTATTAAAAGTTTTGTCTTTGAATAAGAATTACAATATTTAAATTATTAGAGCTATGAATATGAGTAATGAAATAAGATTTATGAAAATGAATATGTTTATATTTTGATTAGAATTTATATAGTTCATATATAAATGATAAAGTATGATAATCAGTCATAGCTAATTGTAATAAATTGAAGAACAATTTATAAGAAAATTTGAGCATTTATTTATATTTTACCCTGAGATAAAGAGCATATAAAATATTTTATTATTAAATTGGCGCTCCGGAACTGAGGGGCATATTTTATTATTACATTGACGCACACAACGTCGGGCAAAATTTAGTATTAAATTGGCACCACAACAAAAGCGGGGCTTAATTAATTAAAAAGAGAAAATACACATAAATTAAAATATGTCAATTAATTTATGCTAAAAAAAATTATTAAATTGGCGCCGCACCGCACGGCTTAATTAAAGAAATTAGGCTAGGGCAGTGACAGACAGTGGTTAGAGATAGACTAAGTTAAATAAGTAAATGTTAGTACTGTAGAATAAGAACGTTATTATTGTTATTTGTCGATAAGTATCTGAATGATAACCCGACGAAAGGCAAAAATGGCGACAGGGGAAAAAATTTCCGAGGTAGTCGAAATTAACAATCAGATGGGGATGGAGCAATCTGAGGACAGAAATGTGGTGAATGAAGAGAGCTCTGCAACGAGTGAAGAGAATGGCGCCCGGGGACCGCAATCACAGTCGCAGTCATCTGAAGCAAATTTTCAAATGTTAATGGCATTGATGAAACAACAATTTGAAGAATCAAAAAAACAATTTGAAGAATCAAAAATGCAACATGAAGAGACAATAAGGAAGATTGAAGAAACGAAAAAACAGAATGAAGAGAAAGGTAAACAACTCGTCGAGAAATTAGACAAAGAAATAGAGGTAATGAGAAGAGATTTACGAGGACAGAACCACCAGGTGGGTACTGATTTACAAAAACAATCAGAAGAAATGGAAGAAAACGAATTAGATGGAAATACTATGGATCAAATTGACACCGAGTATCAATCTTTAACAACTAAAGCATTGTCTGAACATCATATCTCAAGATCAAAAGAAAGATCTACAATTATTAGTGGTAGATATGAAGGTGATAAAGACACTTGTACTGTGTTTGTTGGCAACTTACCAAACACAATTACAAAAAAGAAAATTATCAAATATTTCAGAAAGTTTGGTACGATTGTAAATACGAGATTGCGATACGCTGCAATATATGATCCACGGCTTCCCAAAAGACGTACTATCATTAAGAAAGAGTTTCATAAAGACAGAACAAATATCCATGCATATGTACGTTTTACTGATGAAAATAGTGCATATCGTGCTTTGGAAGCAAATGGTAATGTGTATGAGGGTTACCACCTGAGAATTGAGTTAGCTAACACGGAAGCTGAAGAAAAGCAGAGAACTAAAAAGAAAAAATTGAATACTACAGTTAATGTTACCAGTACTGATAGAAAAATTAGAAGTAGGACTGGTGAGGTGCGTAAAAATTTTGGAACCAAACCTGAGAGTAAGAAGATGAAAAACAGTTCTGATGATTATCAAAGGCGAACTGCATTAGCACGAAAGAAGAAAAGGATGAAATTTGCTGGACCATTCAAGAATATTGTGAAGATTGGTACGAGAACGAAAGGAAGATTTCAAGCGATGAAGATGAGATTTCTTAGAAGTTTTGAAAATAAAACCTTATTATGTGAGTACGCGGACAGGAAAACGAAAATAATTAAAACGCCACAAGCTGTCAAAAAACGTATTTGTAAGAGGGTTGAAAAGAAGAAACGACAAAAAAAAACTCAGCGCGTACATAAATAATGGTAATATGACCGGGGAAAGTTGTCGAACGGGATGGGAAGATCCACTTTCAACACACCGTAAAAGAGAGAGAGAGTGAGAGAGAGAGAGTTCATAAATTCTTTAGATGTCAACGGCCGCCTGCAGGGTAAGTGTTACTATTTACCAACAAAATGTGTTGTAACGGCACTGACTTAAAACGTACAACTATGTCTCCACAAATAGGAAATTAAAAGTAATTAAATGTAACGGATTAAAGAAAACAATCTTAAGAGTGTCCGAAAATTTAATAGTTAAGTTAGATAATATTGGGTGAAATACCTTAGATAAGATTGGTTGTGTAAGAATACATTAACCGAAGAAGATAAATAGATATGAATATAATAAGAATAAAATAAAGTAAATGGTAAATGAAAACCAATGCCAGTAAAATGAAACGGCATAGACAAGAATGTGAAGAAGGGAAAGAAGAACCGGGTCCTGACGTTCACTATCCTGATATGATCGCGAAAAAAGTATCATTCAGATTCTTAGTTGACACCAGTGAAAAGTTATGAATTATAAAGCAATTGTAAGACGCAATAGAGTATTAAATAAATTGTAATAATTTTAACATTAATTAAACTAAAATGATAATTGTATAATTGTATAAACGATGAAGTAAAATACTAACAAGTGTAGTAGTACTTATAATCTTCATGATAACGAAATGTGAACTAAAATTTTTAGCGATAATTATGTTAACATATGTACATAGACAATATATATATGTGTTAAACGAATGCAAGTGTAAGGACAATTAATATGGTTAGAATAAGATTGTTTAATATATGTGTTTAATGTAACAATTGAATGCGAACAATCAATAAAATTAGAATAGTGATATGTACATGTATATGTGATGCAAGACTCTTAAAATTCAATTAAATAGTGAAATGATTGAAAAGTTACAATAAGTAAAAGATGGAATATCAAAGGACATTAATAGCGAATTATTGTAGAAAGTTTGATTAATTTATGGCATTAAAATCTATAACATTATTAGAATAGCAAGATGTAATTGGCGAATTAGTAGAAATTTTGATAGTAATTAATATTTTATAAATACTGTAAGGTAATATAGAGTAAATTAATGTGAATATAATAATGAATAGTTAAATTAAAGGTTAACATAATGATTAACATGTGTTAAAATTGTACAATGAAAATAGAGAATTCTAAAAATTATTTTACAGAAATATAAAATTTATTGATATGATAAATGATGCTAGCATTGAATAAAACTTGCTAAATTAATTTTGTAAATATTATAGGTCCTGTAAGGGAGATGTAAGGAGTTGTTTTAAATTGATGCAGAATGACGAGTTTAAATTTAATATCTAAAGATTAGTTTGTAAGTATCATTATATGTTAAGTAAGGGTTGTAAGAAAAGAAAGTTAAAAGATATATGTAACGGATTCATTTAAAAACGGAAAGCGAAAGTGTTTTGGAATAGGGTCCTGGGGTACTGTTTACATTACATAATAAACAGCCCGCAGTGGGTCACTACAGGTAGCAAATCCATTACACTACGTCCAACGGATGATGAGCCAATACTAGGAATATAAAATGTATGCATTTCGTCATGTTAAACCTCGATGACAAGGTGCAGAAATTTGAACCTCTTTTAGATGTATGAAATCCATCCAAAGCGACAAATTTCGGGGACGATATAACAGCAAAATCAGAAATTTTGAAATTTTCTTATTTTGAGTAGAGATGTATCTTTAAGCGCCGTAACAGGGAATTGTTGTGTGAAACGCAGAGGTGACTGACAGGCAATAAAATCATATATCAGCCCCAACACGCTCACGGCAAATAGGCTGAGTTCATCGCTCTCCATACTAAGAAACGTTAAACTTTGACAACTACCTCAAATCCGTAGAAAAAAGGGCACAGAAGTAAACGAACTCATTTGAAGAGCAGCTGCAGGTATTAACAATAGACCAGAATACATATACACGCCAGCTGCATATAGCGAAACAAAAAAAGGTATATGTTATTGAAAGACTCAAACGGTCAGCGACAGGACTTCGACCTTACTGAGAAGAGAGGAAGCTCGGAGTAATGTCCTAACACAAGCAAGAAGTGTTGAAAGGAAGTTTGGTAAGGCCTGTAAGTAACAATAGTTGATGCCATTAGAACAACCTAGTGCACGAAAACAATACTTGACGAGAAAGTTAAGGGTTGTTTTGTTTACTCCAAAAAAGTGACAGGCAAGAATTATTGCTACAGTATCTAGCAGCGACAACGACCTCAGTGTAGTGACCTAGGGAAGGAATCTGGTGGGAATCCAAAGGCCTATCAGAGAAGTTCTTTCGGAAAAATAGGTGGTCTCTAAATCTGAAGAGTCGTAAAGTAGAACCAATTGGAAAACAGCGTTAGAAAAATCGGAAGTAAGTGGGAGAAATATGGAATTCGATATAGGGACGCGAGAAAGGCGCGCTCGGGGAGTTTAACTAAAAATTTTGACGGAAACGGGAGTGTAAGTCCGCGACCGAGATTCCCATAGTTATTGGACTTAGAGAAATTCGGTACGATGGTTAGAAAAGTAAGCTCGTACTAGAACAGATTTCGGTAAAGAGAAAAACTGTAATTTTACTAGTGACGTACAAGTGAATTAATACAACACAAATGATAATTAAATAACGCTGTGATTTAGTTGTGCAAATACGCAACAATAACTTCATCATCGAGTACGATTTCGAAACGAACTAAACCCGTAACAACAGTGATTCAAACCATAAACAGTTAATAAATAATAATTAACAATGGCTGTAGAAGCGAATAACTATAATAACAATTAACGCGAACTAATTTGAGAGAGTGAAGTTTGGTGTTGTGCAGTGTCTTGTGACTCAAAGGAGACCACGTTACAATCTGCTAATCCAGAGGGAAATATCGCAGACACGCCAGACGATCAACATGACAACCACACAATATGAACTGCTACCAGATTTGGATACATACCACAAGTAAAATTTTCATGCCATAATTAGTATTAGGTCCACTGTCTGTTCACTTAAAGAACTCATAAGATTTAATTAAAGGATTAAGATAAAATTTTATTTAGAACAAAATTAAATCATATTAGGAAATTATGGAAATTAAGTTCATCTATAAGCACCGATTTTAAATGAATCCAGATCAATAATTAACAATGTCGTAATATATAATAATTTAAGAAAATTATTATTAAAAGTTTTGTCTTTGAATAAGAATTACAATATTTAAATTATTAGAGCTATGAATATGAGTAATGAAATAAGATTTATGAAAATGAATATGTTTATATTTTGATTAGAATTTATATAGTTCATATATAAATGATAAAGTATGATAATCAGTCATAGCTAATTGTAATAAATTGAAGAACAATTTATAAGAAAATTTGAGCATTTATTTATATTTTACCCTGAGATAAAGAGCATATAAAATATTTTATTATTAAATTGGCGCTCCGGAACTGAGGGGCATATTTTATTATTACATTGACGCACACAACGTCGGGCAAAATTTAGTATTAAATTGGCACCACAACAAAAGCGGGGCTTAATTAATTAAAAAGAGAAAATACACATAAATTAAAATATGTCAATTAATTTATGCTAAAAAAAATTATTAAAGGCCTACATTCTGTTATATATTCTCCATCTGATAGTTCAGAGGGTTAACCACCTGGCGGCACTGCACGGTGGCCCAGAAACGAAAAAATGGTGGTGAGCGCTCTAAGTAACTGTTTTGGTTTACCTAGCACGTATGCAGTGCTCATGAACACGAAACAGTTAACGGAACGCGATGGCTCATAAACTAATATTTTTATGCACAATGAGCTTTAAATATCGTAATCACGGTGCCGGAATTATCGATAGCATCCTCTTGGTACTCATATTAGGAAAAATTCCTGCGCCATCAACGACCTTAAAAAACTCAGACGAAATCAACGGGCTGCCAATTGCTTTACTGTACTTAGTATAGGCCTACGCATTGTGATTCCTGCGAAGTGGTATTAAGTTTCATGTGTTTTTAACTGTGCTATTTGGTGCTAATTAAGGACTTTTGTGATCATTATTGTTTATGAGACTGATTTTATTTTAACAGTTTATTTTATCATCTTCACAATTTATTTTATTTATGAAGAATTCTTGTGAAAGTAATTAATCAAATAAGGATGCACTGATCGATGTAGTCAATACTGAATAAGAGTGTCGATTTGGATCAAAATTATTAATGAAACTGATGATTGCTTTACTGTCTCTTGTGTCGATGTATCAGTGCAGTGTAAAATCGACATCATGTAAGTCTTTAGTCGGTGTTATGGAACAGCAAAATCATAATCACCTGAATTTACGTAACATGTTAATGGAATCCCTAATGCTGAACAGTTTACTGTCTCTTATTCAGAATGACACTTTTAGTAATAATAATCTTTGCTGCCACATTATACAGAGACGTAGACGTTTTGCATAAGGAGGGACTTTGGCAAAACTGAAGGAAGCCTAAATTTAAAGAAACTGATGTTGACAGAAAGTGACGGTGATGCAGTTTGTATCAGATCAGTGAAACGGAAGTGGCCAATGGCCCGTAGACGTGGTTATAACCGCCTGAGAGAAGTATAAGTTTGTTTTCATCTCCACGGGACGAATAATATTCTACACGTTACCACAACACGGACTAATGGATATTTACCGTAAGAGCTGAAGTGTGTGTGCGCGTGCTTCCAGTTATCAGAGCTGTAGTGTTGTTCAATATAATTAAAATGGTACAAACACACGCTCACGCGCGCGTGCGCATTGGCTATCAGAAAACTTCTGGCCGCAATTCATGGTTTTCCATTGTATTCGAACGTTGAAAAATAGAATATTTGTTTTGTGTACGTACACCGTAAACTCATTGAGCTGTAACATAGACGAACGAACTGTATACATCTTGTAGTAGCACCCACTCTGTTCTCCTTATGACTTGTTAAACCCCCGTTTCTACTCCGTAATGCACGCTTTTGTATTCATGGCTGACAAAGAGAGAAGTTTTTCTTTTCACTGAGGCTGTGTTTGACATTTATCGGTAATACACTCTCATCGATATGTTGTGTTTTATGGCGTTTACATTTTTCATCAAACTCGAATGTAGTGTTTTCATTTGTAGTAATATTTTTAACGTTTTATAGGTATCATACGACGTTGTGCTACGGTTGGTGTTTTACAGACACGTCTGCAGTTTCTTTCTGACACGTTTTCTTTAAACACTGTATGAATTCAACAATATTTAAATTATGGCAGTCGGTAGAATATCTCAGGAGCAGCGGTTTACAGAACAGAGTATTTGCATGAACTTGGAGTCAACGCCTTTAACACGACAGGAATCGTGTGTTCGTCTTCCCAATTGGTTCGTTATTTTATACTCAGCGTACATTATAAAAAGTATAAAGTTTTTCGTAAAACATGTCAGATAACCAAAGTTGACGACTGAAATAGTTGGTTTGAGTCCAGCCTGCTTCGATCCTTGTCTTCCCCCGTTTCCACCAATCTTTTTCTCCATACCCGCTGTTTTCCAGTCAACGAAATTTCAAAACCTTTTTTCTCGGCTGACTCTTCCACTTTTCTCTTTTGGCCCCTGCGACCGGTTTCATCAACTACCCGATGTTTTTATATTCCAACAAATTCTGATATTTGGGACTCTTTCTTGTAACTTGTGAAGAACTGGATCTCCAGATTCAGTTCTTATGTTTTGGACTTAAGATCTTTACCCAAATTTATTTACTTATTCTCATGAATCAAGACCTACAGGCATGCACTATACTTCGTTTTTAATTACTTGGTATTAAATTTTATCATCTGTTACTGATAATATACACCGTTTACTGATCTCGTCAAATCATCGACAGTTTATTCGACATCCGGTACCACGCTGTACGTATTTGTGTGGTTTGATATAATATGTATTAAATTATTCTAAGCACCTAATACGCTATACCAAAAAGTTTGTAAACTTTCGGATAATCACTTCTGCAGCATTACTTGTTAAGTCATGTTTTAACTTGTTTCGTGTTCCTGTGATATAGACTTTTTGGAATACTTCTCTGAATGTCATTTGATTAATAATTTCTTAATTTACTTTCTAAAGTTTCTCCCATTTCTTAGGGGACGACATGTGTGTTCTTTTTTTAAGTTCGGACAAAGAACCTGTGCCCTGTTACCAACAGGTGTGTTGGTAAACCCAGGATGGCTGTAGGATCTTTGAAGGTGAACAGGCACCACCTTGCCTATTCCGTGATGTGAAGATGATTATGATATGTATGTTGGCATAGACATTTGACATTGTTAGAGATTAGAGTTTACAAGAAATAATAATTATCGATATTATTCAGAAAATAAGACAAAATACAAACATGACATAATTATTTCCGTATAAAAAACTGGTTTCTAAATTACTCCCATACGACTAGACTTTTGAAAATTATTATTAAAAAAATATACAATATTACTCATGTGATCGTGAAACATCATGTGTACAAGAACTAACAAACTGTTTTATTAATAATTGTAAATAGTAAGCGCGCGCTTGTGTGTTCGTAACGAAAAGGAGAGAGAAAAGTGCATACGTAGCCTATACAAAATGTTTCCCGATAGGACTTGAGTATACTTCCTGTGGGTTGTTTGGAAAGAAAGAATCAGGGTTAAAATAAATAGCTTCCGAACATACTGAAATCGGGTGTCGGTACGACTACAGATGGATCCAAGACACAAGACAGAGATAGTGAAGATGAGATTCCTCTTCTCTTCGTCACGTGTAAGACCAAAGGGTAACAAACTCCTCGACAAGGGTAGAAGTCGGCAACTGTTATACAGTAGTTGGACGGTTCTAGTGTCTCTGATATTTGCGTACACAGGTGTAGTTTAGTGTCAATTCCGAAGTAGACAGGTTTTACTGTCAATGCCGCTTTGACATTATGAAGTATGCAGCCTGGCTAAAAGGTCACATTTTCCATTTCCCACACTCACATTGGTCCTGTCTAGTGACGTGGGATTTTAATTGACTTCACCACCACCACCACGTATTTGCCGACGTTGTTTACATTTAAAACTGAAGCAAGCAGTATTTGCGTAGTCAACAGAGCACCGCGGTGTAATGTTTTGTTTGTGTTACCTCTGAGTGCAACTACCACCGTTAGGTTTTAATTAGTTTGTAACGTGTGTAAGGTACGTTTGTTACCCCTTGTCGCTGAATCGTCGTCGTGCTGAATTCTTCTTAACTGGTTATCTCTAATGGTCGGCACTAGAATATTTGTACTTGACGCCATGTAACACGAATGTTTACCGTCAGTGCTATTCAGAGTATTTTATAACAATTAAATTTGTTTGAGTGAATGAACAGCAATTCAATGCGTATTCAACAAATTCAGTTTTGTTTTTCTCTGGTCACAGCATTCATTGGTTAATGCGTCTTCGATTATTGCAAGTTATACTGACCAGTGGCGTAACTAGGAACTTCTCGGGGGGGGGGGTGAGATTAGCTTGAGTGACTCTCCATTCCTCACTTCTCAAGACAAATACGAAATTCAGGATTCTACCCATATCATGTTATAACTACAGTTAATAAATTCTTTGCGTCTCAAAAGTTTTCGAGTAAAAAAACGTATAAGGGTTGAAAAAATATGGAGATATTCTGTTCAAACTGTTATTAAAAATGAAAGATAATAAATCTCATTTCATTAGGCATCACTTTAATTCTAAACTTGTAATAGATCTTATGAAAACGAATCTCTCTGGAGTTATTTTGAGAAACCCAAAACCTAGCTTTATTAGCTCCTCGCATAGTAATTTAAAAATGGTATCCCAAGAATGGTTTAAGCAACTTATACGTTTCTTGTTGAAGAACGTTATTTGTATGTAAAAGCCAGGAATAAAATCTTCTCATTTTTCCGAATTAAAGTTATGGAATTGATAGTTTACCTGTGCGCAAAATCGACCGTTCGATCTATACAAATATTAGACATCCCTGTAAGGGGAAGTGAATCGGGGCGAAAAAGATAACTGTAGATTAGTAGTAGGCCTAGGCTCTGCCCTTGTTTTCTGGTGCATGCGTAACTTTTTTTTTAAGTCGAACGGCATTTACCAAATCTTGAATGATTGTCATTATTAAGATAACTAACGTTATTGTAGTAATTTACAAATGTTTAATTGTTTTTACTCCTACAGTTATTTATAACCGTTATTTTAAAATATTAAAAAGAAATAGGCCTATGTTAAGTGATTATGGAATTTCGCTGAAATTTTTAATAGTTCCGGGGGGGGGATTCATCATTATCTGACCCCCGTCCCCGTAGTTATGCCACTGCCACTGACTTCTTTGATCTGAGTTGCAAAAACGGATGCATTTAACAGCCTGTAAATGGATGATGTACTATGTCATCTGACAGAATGTTTCCGTCCGCACACCTCATCCCATAGAAAATATATAGTCTAGTGATGGTAAGATATGGTTTGTAATGTACGGGAGAACTGTCGCCCTCTTCCTGTTCATTCAAACCGTAGATATTTTTATCCTCAAATATATAATCACTTGTCAGTCGGTGTTGAAAGCGAAAGTCAAGAATTGAACTACAGTTTTAGTAACAGTGATAGTTGTTATTAATCTGTTTATTGTTGATAATTATATTTTGAAAACGGGGAACGACTAGTGACGATCGAGGCGAGTTAAAAACGGCTCAGAATTTGTAGGTGGTCTTCTGTCGTACTGATGTGAAGAACGTGAACGATAGCGACTGATAGCATCTGAAACTGTTATTAAGAGCGGCGAAGGAAAGTGAGCCATTAATTGCTGTTATTAAGAATAAAATTAATATTTGACTGTAATTTATGCATCGCTGCATACCTCATGACACTACGCTGATAAATTGGTACCAGTGGAGAGAACGAAAAGCTGTGATTCGTGACTTGGAGAGGGGGAATCAGCGTCTCAGGAAACTACGCTTAGTCCTTGTTGGTGAAATATGGCAAGTCGATGTAATCATTTGAAGGCGGTAACTGCTTTTAAAAGATGTTTATACATCATTTGAAAGATGTATTCAAACTGCTGGAAATGTTAAACGGCACTGGTAAAGTTTTCCGACTATTATTGATAACGTATCTGTTGTTTTATTATTAATTGCTATTAACATGATCAGTATTTGTCATGTCATGTAACATTAGCAAATATGTAGAAAACCCTTCAGTTCAAATCATATTAACACTAAAACGACATTTTTCCTCCTTGTCATATAGGCTACAACTCTGTAATAATTGATCTATCCGAAGTAGAATGTAGGCCTCCCCTTCAGTTTTTAATTTTCTCTGTTGTGGACTAGTTTCATCTGTCTGCTGGTATTTGGCGTTTAAAGTTACCTGTCCGTGAATTTATTTTCCTATGTTGTCTTCCCAAGACTGGCAGTGTTTTATTTCTTTGTTCCATGTGTCTTGCGTTGTGATCTGCAAATTCCCGTTCGTCTTGTTTGCTTTCCTCTCTTACGACGTAACCTGATAATGTTTCAGATGTGTTTGATCCCTTTTTATCTTTTAATCTTATTTGCCTTCCCATGGCTCGATGTGTTTTACCGGGTTCATGTTTGCCTTTGCTGGTACCCAACTCTGTGATCTTTTTACTAATGCTGGAAGAATGGATAAAACACATAACGCACAGAACATTTAAATCTATTATTTCCAACTGGCAGTCCGCAACATTACCTTGGGAAACCAACTTAATAATTATTGTACTTAGTTTAATAAGTAATTGAATAATACACTATTCTTTTAACTGAGAATAATCTTGCAGGCGGAACCTATGAAAAAATGTTTCACTCGTTTACTGTCAATCGTGCAGTATATTTCACCTCATTTATTTAATGGCAGGTGTATTTGGTGTAGTGTTCTTTTATTTGCATCATATTACAAGACCCAGTATTTCTTTCATCCGCGGCTAGTCAAAACAGACGAGCTTGTCGATTTTTTTTTGTCTTTGATTCGTAATCGGTCGTATTTGTTATTTAGAGTTACGTTTAAGCGTTGTCAAACAGAAAGATTTGTGTTTCTAATAGCACTGAAACTGAACCTCAGTTCACATTGAAGATTTTATGTAAAGATACAATGTGTAATATCTTTTTTTATCGCTCACACTATAGTGTCATAATAAACATTGTACCCTTAAAGATGAATAGTAAGATTTGTTAAATTACACATTTAGCAAACATTACAATTTACTTATTTACAATTAAATATCGTCTTTTTTCCGCTGTCAAAAATTGATGCTTGTGGTGTGGCGTAACGGTAGATTTCTCTGAGTTTAATTGTCGCCCTCAGGCACTTTTAATTTTAAAATTTGGAAACCATTGATTTAAGTAATCTAGTTTACAATCTGTCTGTCTCTCGCTCGCTCGCTAACACACATACACAATGCTTAATCTTCCAACACTATTCAAACTAATCTTATTATTCGTTTCATTTTTGCTGTTTGATTTCCCTGTTATGGTTACTATTTGCCGCAGGTAACTCTGTATTTTGCAGTTACGTACAGTATAAAAAATCTTTAAGGGAAGACAGAATATCAGTACTTTCCGCGTCGTGTTGAAGTTCATTCATTTTCAGTAGTCAGGAGCCTGTCTTCCCTTTTTTTCCGAGTTCGTAAGTTAGAAGTGTAAGGGTGTTAAATGTCAACGGTTTTGCGCTCCAAAAATCTGTTGCAGCCCTTTAACGTATAATCCGAGAGACGATGCATGAATATTTAATTTATATTATCTCGGCCAGATACGACGAAGACTGCGTTACAATAAATTCACAGCTTCCCGGCTGTCATGAGTTTTCTTCCCTTCGCACTACACGCCTCCATGCACTTGGTTTAATTATTTATTTTCCTGATGTGACCTGATTATTTTGGATCTGCCTTAGCTGATAGAGGCTATCAGTATTGTATGGATTGTACAGTTGCTGTTTGTCAGTGTGATACAAAATTCGCTGTGCAATTGACTGATACTGTGACGCTGTAACAGGGTAATTCTGAGGTCACGGCGACTCGATACTTGTCACTGTGCAGCTGTTTTTGAATCAGTACATGTTTACACGCTCTAGTGCTCTCAGTCGTAGGTTTCATTTTCACTCAGAATACAAATCTGTGTATTTATCCGTATAAACGAGAGTGGATGGTCTGGAGGGCGATTTCTATGAACGTAACATCCCGTACGTTCCAGAAGTTTTAACGATATGGTCACGTCCCTTCCTGCCTCTCGAGGTAATGGAACAGATGCTGTGCCTTTTTTTCTTATTACAACAGTGTATACTATAAAACGTGGACGTGAAACTTCATGTATAAAGCGACAGTCAGACGGCTTCTTGACGTATTATTAACCCTTGATCCCTCAGAAGAACGTACAACCTTTTAGGCCATTTGTTAGTGACAGTTTTTTTTTTTGTACGCCTTACTTTCTCCGCTCTTGCCGCTTGAGTGTTGTGAAATTTGAAGGTTTTATTTCCCTCTGACTGCATTGTGTTGCACATAATGTGTCGCATTCATTTTCTGTGTACTTTCCTTTATGCACACAAAAGTTGCGCCTGCCAGTCATACATGCTTACACACGTGAACATATGGCGGACACCCAAAACTGCGAAAATTAGCGTAAATACAAATTGACCTTGAACAAGTTGATATTAAAATAATCTTTTCATAGAATTTATTTCGAGAACGATAGGTTGAGTTAACCTACAGTGTACAAAGTGATGAGCTAATTTGCATTATGCAAGTTGATAGAAAATTAATAAACGTTGTCAACTACATTTAACTCAAATGTTTTCATTTCACGGGGTTTTCTATTAACCATGCGTATCTCTTTCGAATATGTAGTCTTTCGTAATTATGACATGTACAGGTGTAGTAATATTTACGATATATAAATAAATATCTTATTTGTTTTTTTCATTCCAAACAAGTGGAACACTAAAGCCTGTCCACAGTAGAGTTTGTATGTCCGTTCGTTCTGTAAGACGCTTAAGTAAAATCTTGTTGTAGTGTTTATGCTACTAAGCACAGTTTAAAACTGACATGCGCTGATTATTCCGTTTGTTAACCAGTTTCAGCAGTTCTGACAATGGGTGCCAGACCTGTCCCAATGAATGGACGGTTTTTATTCTTCTATTTCATTGCCCATGAAGTGTCCGTTGATTAACTAAATATAATTAAATCACTACCAACTCGGAACACAAAGATTTTTATAGGTAATCGTTGTTCACTTTTGCACGAGATGTCGCGACATCGTAAAAAAAGTGATCTGCGTAACAAAACATGTATTTTGCCCCCAGATTAGTCAGCGGTCCGTCCGGGTAGTAATTCAGTTGATCGTTCTTGTGAAATTCACTTTAAATGGTATTATTTTATGCCCAGAACTTGAATTGTATTATGAACCACTTCATTGAAGCAAACACACATACACAAACATCGACAACAACATGGATATTCTACACGTACACACAAAAGGGCGAAAACTAGACACTCTTGAACAGTTGGAAATATACAAACACATAAAATCGACATCCTAAACGAAGAGACACAATTCAAATCACATGTATTATTCGAACATGTCACACCCCCCACACAACATCGATCCTTCAAAAGTCGACGCCGTCGCCAAGAACAAGACGGACAGCGCTCCCAGCGGCAGCCTCTGACGAAGCTTGTAACAAGCGAAAACTGGTTCAGGCTATAAGGTAAAACTTTAGGTACGTTTTTACCCATAAAAATCTTTGTGTTCCGAGTCGGTAGTGATTTAATTATATTTGGTTTTTATTGTTGTTGTTCACTTTTGCACGAGATGTCGCGACATTGTAAAAACAGTCATCTGCGTAACAAAACACGTATTTTGGTCCCAAATTAGTCAGCGGTCCTTCCAGGATTCAGGTGATCGTTCTTATGAAATTCACTTTAAATGGCATTAAAAGTCGTCAAACAATAGTGATATTTACTTTAAATGGCATTATTTTATTTGCAGAACTTGGGAATTCAAAATCTAAACAGCGAAGTGAGAAGTGTTAATTTTATACGATGTCTTAACAAGCTTTAACGTTTGCGAATCTACAACATAGATAAGGTAGGCCCTATGCTTGTGAGGAATTATTCAACCATTTCGTTGTAGGAAGAAGTCATGAAAGTAAATTGGGTACTTCAGTGTTGTGGAAGTATTTAAACGTTAGTATCATGTAGTCATTACTTACATGTTATTGCCAGATTTGGTATAAATTGTTTATCCGAATGAAGCGATGTAGTGAAATTAACAAGGCTGAGGAAATACAAAAGACAGTCAAAACAGACAGCTAAAACGATATTTTAGGATTACGGATGAGGCGGACTGGAAGCGTAAATCTGTAAGAGGTCAACGATCATAGGAAAGAAAACGAGTAGATAAGAAGCCGGATTGAGTTTTCTGTGGAACATGGCAACGAAAGGTAGAATTCGAATCAAGTAAGGCGTAACGTTTTTGGGCAAAAACGGTTCAACTTAATCAGAAGGAAAGCGACTGGCGAAACGAGAGTGTCGAAATAAATTAGAGGCGCGCGTGTGCGTCGTGCTGATGGTGCGTCTTTAGAAGTGCCAGGACACACGCGCATTACCGCATTACCGTAATGAAGAGTCCACGGTATTTAACTGCGAGAGATGTGAGACGAGACTGGTTTTATTTTCTGTTGTTCACTTGTGGCAGGCGGCGTATTTAATTTACAACTGAGATACGTGACGCCTTTCTCTGTTAGCATCTTGAATTACGCGTACATCTGTCGTTTGTAACCATTGCTTTAAAGTGGCTTTCAAACGAATTTTAGTAGTTGCCGAAGACAGTGTCCTCTAACTTTACGTTGTTTCCTGTATATTTTTAAATTTAAAGTAACCAGTAAGCTACATAATAGCTCTGAGCTACATAATTCGCTCACAATTTTGAACGAAATACGTTTATTAGTAGGTATAAATAAATTTCAATTTAGATAATTTTTAATTATCAGAAAAAATAAGGAAACACTTATTATCCTGCTTATTTTTTAATAAAGTTACAATTGTAATGCTGAAAATTATACGGTAAATGCTAAAAATTACAAACTCTTGCATTTGTTTTTAGTTAAATTAATAATCATTAATATATAGACCGAGTCTGTATTTTGAATAAAATTCCTCACAACTTTATGTTCCACACAAACTTACAATTTTCTTAAGAGTTTTACTTGCATTTTTGTCCCGTGATGCTCCAGAAGGGAAAAAAATTCAGAATATGCCTTCATTCGGATTTGATTTTCCCTTTAGTGTAATTCCCGGCATGGATTTTTTGAAATTTTTTTTTCAAATTTTTAATCCCTTTTTTGAGCCCAATGCCCTAAAATTTGAAAATTCGGAAACCGAACACTATATTCAGATTTTGATTACAACTATGTTTAAATTGACGATCCAGTTGGATTTTTGCAATTTTATCAAAATTTTGACTCCCTCACATTTTTCTCTCCCGTCCCTCTTTTTTAGGGGGATCAGTCTTGAAATAGTACGGCTCTGTGGCCCAAAGTATAGACATGTATGCAAAGTTGTAGAAAAATCGGTAATGTATTTAAAAAGTTATCGTGAGACATAACGTAGACGATGAAGAGAAGGTGGATAGAGAGAAAAACGAAGCTGAAGTTTTAAAAGGAGTAAGAGTGAAGAAAACTTATCAGAAAACTGAAAAGAAGAAATACAAGTTCTAAGCCGTCGTCCAGATGTAATGACTTTGATATTGAAGAGAAATTGTTGGAAAAAACAGTGAACTACTCGATAGAGGAGGAAATATTTGGTCGATGTGGAGATATATGAATACCATGAATGAGTGTAGGATCACCGTGGTCACAATTATGTCATATAACAAACAAGTAAGCCAGTGCACAACCCCTAGACTGCCATTAGGGATGAATGGGCCTAGGTGTCCGGCTGAACGTCGTTAATGATTTTACTCTTATATAGATTCAATCTTGCAATACGTAATTTTATAAGCGTGTGGAGTGGCCGCAGTGCCACCCGGACTGTCTAGCATTTATACATGCTACACTTAAATTATACTGTGACGTGGACAATATGTGAAAACTGTAATAACCGTTTGGTCGTGTTAGCCGAATTCACGGCAAAAGTCGATGGTTCAGTTAGCTCACGTTTGCCATTACCTCTCTTGGCCTTTGTTTTGATCGGCATAAACGATGTGAATTGAACAAAAGCTCATTTTGTACCGTGCAATTAGACTGGCTGATGACAGAGATATTAGCAACATATTTAATATGCAACATAAATCTTCTGACAGATTAACAGCTTTACCGCGGCCTTCCCGACAGTTCAGTGAACTCCACGCTTGATATATGTTTGTTAACAGACGCGGGTTTCAAGCGCGCCAATTTACATACTGCATGTCCGCTGTTGTACAGTCATAATACAACGTCGACAATTGTGGGGTGTAAATTTATACTCTGAGACATACGCAGATGGTACATAATACTTCCATCTCTGGTTCCGTATACCAGTGTTTTAAGGATAATCGATTTTTGTATGTATGGAGTCGTTCAAAATATTTATCTCTACAACATAACCCTGAATTATATTCCAGTGTAATTATTAGGCAGTGATATATTCTGTAATGTATGGGGAAGAGAGAGTTTTAATTTTTTAAGTATAACAGATACTTAGTACTTACGAACTGAAGTGCTCGATTAAAAAGAGGAAGAATTGAATCAATTTTTTACCGATTTGATGAGAGATAGGCCTAATATTCTTCAGACGATAATGAAGAATTCCAATGTAATCTTCTCAGAAGGATTTTTACATTTACATCAAACATATTATTTTGAAAATCGAATTTACACAGGCATTGACAGCATTTAAGGTCACATCGCATACAGGTTATACAGAATTCCATTACACGAAAATACAACCCGTATGTTTACATCTTCTAGAAAAATAAAGGATGGAATGATTCGTGAAATAATGGGGAGAAACTGGAATATTTCTGCAGTTCTGCGCCTTTCTTACGCTTTTATTGTACCGAAACAATTAGGAAAAGCTACATATTTGACAGTTATTTTGGAGATACGGTTGTTTACAAAAGTAATTAGCTAAGAGGTAATAATATGTTCAGGACAAGAGAAGAGAAGTCTGAAGAAGAAACAGCGAGGAGTCTGCTAAGACGTAGGACGAGAGGAACCTTTCTTTGCGTCTCACTCTCGTGGCAGTCAACAAGAAACTATAAACGACAATCGGAGACCATTATGGATTCCTTGGCAAGTTTGATGTTACCAGGTCTTCAAGGACTAACGCAAACCAGCAGGAGGGATTTCTAGGGAAAGTACCGAAAAATGTTTGCCCTCAGACAGGAAGTCTTTGCTGGGAGAAGTCAGATCTTATCAGAACTTGCGTGGTCAGAGTATTTTGCCGCTTGTTTGGGTGGACGTAGACATTGCCGTGCAGAGACCATCGCCGAATAAAGGAGCTCAGATCCGGAACCAGCGAGACCGATTACCCAGACCACATCTGCAGACTTGCAGCTTGGCGTTGGTGGTAAGACTGCCAGCTCAGCTCAGCTCCAACGCAGCAGAGTATAGTAGTGAATTTTAGCAAATTAAGATACGAGCCAAAATGACGATTCAGGAAGCGATCGTTTAGGCTGCGTAATCGCCACTTTGTGCTTCCAGAGTTTGCGTTTTCAGTTCCCATTTTATGGGAATCAGAACGAAACAAATGTTAAATGGTTTGAGTATCTTATGATTTCCCAAACGCAGACATAAAAGCTGGGTTAGGATCGGAAAAGTTGGCTGATATCGATTTAAATTTTTCTGCGATAGATTTTGGAAAGTAGATTAATACACTGTAACATATAGAAATAGTAATAACTTATAGTAATAATAAATAGTAAACATATTAATGGTAGTAAAAGTAATAAAGTAATTAATAGTAAACATGGTTCTATGAGATACAAACATTGCAATGGATAACAGATTCATAATGCAATGTTTAAAGAGTATAATCAGCTACATTTCGCAGGTGGATAATGAAGTGTAACATAGAAAACTCGTTAAGCGTAACTGAAATGACTTTGGGGGGGGGGGAGTAGCTGGTATTGTACAAAAGAGAAATGATGGCCTAATAAGGGCAATGGTAACAACAAATCATTTAGTAGTATAGGTGAAGTAGCATAGCGTGAACGTCCGACGTTCCTTCCTTTAAAATTCATAAAATTCAATGTGATTCATTTAAATACATAATATAAATATCATACGGATTATCGTATTCAGTCATAATATTAAATACATTCGGAAACAATATAAAAATATTGCATCATTTAGTACACGAAAAAGAGAATACGTCATTCCCTTGTCTGGGTTCTCTCATTCGAACGGGCTCCAGTTGCTCCTTACGGCAGACCAGCTTGGTGTATATAATGCTTGCTGTTTTACAGCGGAAAATGGTGTGAATCGCATGCGCAAAGCGGTCTTTTCTGTGTTACGTTATGGTTAGGTTAGGTTTAACCTACGCGAGCGTCAATTGTGCCGCGTGCCCTTACTTTATATTTTGCGAAAGATTATTGACCCGCGATGGAGTTTCAGCGTGTCTGGAGTGTGTCGGTTATTAAGTAGGCTGTTTAAAAAGAGTGTTAAAGTTATTTCTAAATTGATTTTTTTTTAAATATAATTCCGTCCTGTTTTCAAACTGTTATGTTTATGGCGGCTGATTAACACGTATGACTTCACTACTTCATTGTCTGATTGGATTTTGACTAATTTACAGCACAGCTGTCTTCCGTACCACCGCAACACCTCGTGGTTCCCGTTACAAAAGCTTACACCACTGAGTAGAAGATATAAGAAATAAACAGTTGTTTTGATATGGACGTGTGTAACTTGAGGCCGAATACAGACTCGCAAATCAAGCGGTGAATTGGCAACTAAAATTCAGTAGGAGATCGAAGAAAATGTGGATATGAGGGAAAGCATAGCGTATGAGAGAAAACGTCCTTAACGGTAACTTACAGAACAACCGAGAGGGATGGGGACTGGAAATCAGAAACATTATATCATAATTCTTATAAAACTACAGTTATATGCTGCAGTCGGTAAGCAATAGCTAGTCGGCACTGCTTTTTCATGCGTAACGGATTTTACCACTGTCTCATTAAAATGCAGTACTTTCTAATTGTGAATTTCATAGACTTTTTGCCTGTTCTGTGGAAAACTGAAACACCAATTTGGTTTGTCAGAATTATGTGAGAGGAAAGAAAAACGGGCAGCCAGAAAGGCAGTGAGTGGTTCAATGCACACGCGCGCGCGCTTACACGAGTGTTTGCACAGATAAGCCGTAAGATAAGCAGTTCTGTAAATGAAAAACCGGCGCATGTATACGTGCGCCGAGATAATTAAAAATTAGTCGGTTCGATACATAGTGGACACACGATTGCAGAGAGCGCTCTGTGCAGTTTTTAATAATTTACCATCACGAGAATGCATTCATTATTTATTGTTTCTGAAAAGAACACACCTACAGTATGCAAATTCCATATCGATAATACAGAGCATTAATTCACCCGGTATTAAATCATTTATAAAATTGTTGCTAGCAGCCAATTTGTTATTTTTTTGCGTTGCAGTAAATAAAACATTTATGCAAATCACTACACAGGTTAATTGATTACCCGCACTGTATATACAGAGTCGGTGTAAATGAGTCACCACCCCTGATGATTGGGTTGCTAAACACCTAAGTAATAATTAAACAGTAACAAGTATAATTTCTGTACGCTTCGTTTTAGAATCGCAAATAGTTTGGTATGAACGACTGTTATGGGCCCATTTCTGTATGGTAAGGCAGGAAATTCAGTCGTGTAAACAGTTTAGTCAGTGCATTACCCCGTCGTTATCTTGATGTCTTTTGTAATCCACTGTGGAATGCTAATGACCATCTACAGTATTCTTGCCAAATTTCGTGCCACCTCTGTTTTATTTTCTAAACTATAAAGGATATCGTGTATTCTAATTTGACCGAGTATCCGTTTGATTGTTCTCCCTCCATTGCTATACCAACCATAATTTTTTCATAATTGTGTCTGGGTCCACTTTCCTTGCACAATTTTTGTTCACTGGTCGATTTTTCGGTTCCCATTTATTTAACGATTTCTCTCCTGAACAATTCTAGTCCCGCTCAAAATGATATTATTCCTCCGTCGAGCAAATGACAGTCTTCATAATCTGTGTATCTATCGTACACATAGTCTTCCCTTAGTTTCCATCCTAGCAATATCCTTGACCGTTTCTCATCCCAATGGCGTAACTATGGGGGGGAGGACCCCCAGAGCTATTAACAACTTCACTGATACCCCACTGATCATTTAACGTAGGCCTATTTCTGTATTAAAATAAGTCTTCTAAATAATTATATGGAAGAATCTTGAATGTCTTTATTGAATTCGGAAAATAGAGAGTCCAACATTCAAGCTAATCACATCCCCAACCAAGCTAGTCTTACCCCCATAAACTAGTCCCCTTCCCCCAAGAATCACCTTCTAATTACACCGCTGTCTCGTCCTCGTGGTAAGCCAAATATCCTGGTTATTTACATTAATTTTCGTAATTCATCCGTTTAGTAATCATCAATTTCATTTACACTGGGTATCCATGATTGTTTTCCTACCTCGTATCTTATTTTCCGTTATTCCTATAATAGTTACTCTCGTGCGTCTCTGTGTTCACTGCGTTCATTGTCCACGTTTCTGACCCTTAAGGCGTTAATTATTAAAATCAAGCATAACGATTAAAATTTACCTTTTCAAACACTACAGTAAACGGTTACAAATACTGCCCGTTATTTTAATTACTCCAGTCCCTTACGTTACTTCAGTGTATATTTAACATAAAAATTGTAGTTGCTATTTAGGTTTAGACATGACTGTTTAGGTTTCATGTAAACTGAAGGAAGGTATGTTGGTTAAAGCAAAAATAAGAAAAACATTTAAATCATTAAAGAATGAAACGTAGAAATAGTAAATGTGCATTTTTATTACTTTTTATCTTTTTATTACGGATAAAAGAAATAACTCTAGTTATTTCTTTTCATTTGTATGATTTTTCGTAAAACGTTATGTGTACGATAAGTTATAAGACAGGATAGCAAAGAACGTATTCTTTTTGCCTTCTGCAGCATACCTTCGGCCACAACCGTTCGTTCTTGCTTCTTCTTATCCCCAACCTAGAGGTTGGTGGGCTTACAATTTCTTCCTTTCCGTGGACAGCCTCTTGATCACCATTACCCTCTTCCTTCTTTAACTCCATCTTTGTACTCCTTTCTGGACCTTCTCCTCCCACCACGCCCCTCGGTCATTCCCTTCTTTCTTGCGACAGATTCTTAAAGAACTATTTAGTCATATACAACTATACACTTTTCTTAATCTTATTGATTTTATTGTCAATTCAACATAAAAGGAATGGCATAGTGTTTAGTTGGTGTCTCTACAGAGTATTCACGTAATGCTGCCGTTCAGGAGTGTTATGCACCTACTACATATACTTATACGTAAAACAAAATTATTGTGAATAGTTATCGCATGCGAGTGAAATGAAAGAAATAGGATCGTCGTGATTTCTCATGATTTCTCGGGAATCTTCATTTTCTGACGATGTAGTCGCTTAATTAGAAATTACAAGTAGGCTAATTTCTTTTTATTATGAAAGTGAAGTATGCTGTACATTTTCGTAAAAGAAATTCTTGTAAAAAGATTCGGACTTCTCTATTTTTAGCGTTAGAATATAAAAATACGTACTTTTGTATTTTACAGTTTAAGAATTTATATTTTTACTTTTTTGTTTAAAATTTAAGTTATATATAAATGGGTACCTCGCGATATATATAAATCTATTTAGGAATCCGTCCATATTAGGATGAAGATTTGTGAGCTTAACTCTTAACGTTATATGGTCATGAGCCTTGACTGTCGAAAAACGGCACGGGTGTCATACATAGGATATTGAGATGAGATTTCTTCGGACGATGAAGGATTGTAACTGTGAGGACAGATTAGGGAAATATAATCTGTTACGAACGAATTGAATATTTTAGAACACGTATTAAATAAAAGAAACTAGCTTAGAAATCTGCGCCGGATGATTAGCGATAGATTACTGTGAAAAATCCCATTGTGCAAAGCAGATGGTGCCAGAAGGTTTAAGAGGACCTAGAAGGCCTGGGTACAGTAACAGGCAGTGTACTGAACACCGTCATGAAGTGTACACGGATTCATTGTTTGGTTAGTAAGCCTGGGACCAATCGCAGCACGTTAATGCGTTTGGACGAGTTGTAGATAATGTAGATATTCAGGCTAAGGCTAAAGCAGCAGAGCTTCTCTCGAATAAATCTTTCATTTCGTTGTCAGAACTGGAAAGTGCTGTACGCAGCCCACTTAACAAAACTAGGCATCTCAACGCTTGGACACATTATACCCATGCATTACGTGTTACAGGTATTTCGATGATTGTTTCGTCGACGTTGTGACCATCATTAGTCCTATATATGTATAGGAATTATGATTATACTTGGCGGCTCGGATGCACGAAGGGTGTTAGAGGAGAAGTACGGAGTTTACGAATTTGCATCTATTTATCAGCCGGCATATTTGAGGAAAATTCGTATACCATAAACAACAATTGCAACTTGCGGTTTGACAATACATACACCGTTTTTCCTTTAAAGTAATATGTTATTTTTACCTTTGGGCCTTCTTATACTCTCCGTGTTTGTAGATTCATATCGGAACGTACGAATCATCACAGTATCATTTGTGTTGCACTAATAATGTGTTAACGTTAGTTGAATAAGTCACATAATTACAGGCAGCGGTGTGTCAGTTGAAAATACCTGAAGATGTTCATGGCCGCAATGTGGCGGCTATTTAGACTTGCATACTGGGGTCTGTAACACGCAGAATATAAGGGTAGAATCGTCTGTATCGTGCAAAGAGTAAGATCATGTACTTACGTCATTATATGGTATTAACGTTTTACTTAAGACTCTACCAGTTAAATGACGCTAGATACTTTAAATAAATTTGAAATTTTGTAAATATAACCATTAATATTTGTAATCTTAAAGAATTACTTTCCCCAGTTGTAATGATCCCCATCCCAAGCCGGTGAACGCGGCGTGCTTCTAAGCTTTCCATGAATTTCATATTGTGTTAGAAATAAATTATATTAACAAATTTGCATTGTTATATTGTTTGTGTGGAGATGGCACATCAACTGAAGACCCATATACTATTTTAATTTAATCGAGAGAATCGTAAAATTTTTGAGTTAATTTTTCACTTATATACGAAAAGAAAACCCACCATATTTGTTGGCGTGCAATCGAATTAGAATATTCCTTTATCGCTAATTTTATATTTCCTGCCTTATCCAGAGGGCTAAATTTACGATAGGCAGTAATCTGATTTATTTGTTGATTAACTTCTTGATATTTATAAACTCAAATACTGTATTTCATTTCTTTGAATTCATTTACACTAAGAAAGATAAGAAACTTTTTTAGAAATAAAAAACAAAATATTTTTGTCTTTATTATCATTAAATAACAGTAATAGTAAAATAATAACAGTAATTATGTCTATGATACTATAATGCCCCCTCTCGTGTGTATAATGACTTTTAACTATTATTACTTTTAAATTTTCAGATTTTTCTGATCGAAGTAGTACAACAAACTAAAAGAACCGTCTTTTATGCTTTTATAATATAGGATTTTAATTTTAGCTTGCTTATTATCTGGCTTTGCAGACTGTCGTTACTATAATGTGTCTTTGAGTATACATTATTGAGTGGTAATTCGGAGATTTCAGCATGTCAGAAACTCGTCAATAGCAACTGATAGTTTGTGGTCGTAGTATTAGCGGAAAACCTAATGATACTGTACAGACCAAAGAATAAAACTGTGTATTCTACTTTTTGGTTTTGTTTGTTCCAGAAATTCGTATGATTTGGTACACAGATATTAAAATGGAGGTAAAAATATTATGTGCATGCGTGGTGTTTGTGCACATGAAATATTAACTTCATGGACCAAAACTGCGTTTTGTGTAGTCGTAACTGGCGTATAATAACAGCGTATTGTATTTTACAGGCGGTGTTACGGTCTCGGTGGCCAGCACGATGTTCGAGCACTGAATTGAGCACTGTTGTAAGGTCCTTACCATCAGTTGGCATCATCTAAGCTGTTTCAGCCATGTTTCTCTTTTCTATATTATTTTTTATACCAACTGTTTAACTTTCCATTGAGCTCGTTACTAGTTTTTACATCTCGATTGCATTTCAAAAAAACAAACTACGTCATGTGTAACTCTTAGATTTGAAATGTGTATTCTGTGTATTTTAATTTATTATTGTCGCGATTCTGATCATATGAACTTACACTGGGGGAACGTTTAGAAACAGCTTTCGTAATAAGGTGTCTTTGCTGTTGGTATTTTAATTGATATACAGTTTGTGTCGAGTCTGTGTATATTTTAAACAAACGTGCAAATGGCCCGTTCCTATCGCATGTTCTAATGTCTTTACTGTATCATTTAGCATTTACATTGAATCACAAATTTTCCCGTAATCCACATGTCCGTACAGGTGTGTTATGCTGTAGTCATATTTAGATCCTGTTTGACTGTCCTGTTGTCTATTCAGTCTGTTAATGTTTATCTTGCTGAAACGTTTTCATGTAGTGCCGATTCCTTCTTTTGTGTATTAAAACTATTTTTCCCATTCTGTGGGTGTCTTTTTCACATCGATTCACTAATTAAAAAAGCTCTTCAGCATTTCTGTATTTTTATAATTTCTTGGTACAGGAAGTTTCCGCTGTACGTTTTCTGTTTTGTCTTCCGTTGCCTTATGCCAGTTAATATTTTTCCTTCTTAGCGCTGTCCACCGATGGGTCGGTTTATGGGCAGCCCGCTCCGATGGATTCTGTAAAGATACTCAAACCGCTTTAAATGTCTTTTGAGCCCTAACATCTTTGTTTTTTCCATTGTGGTATGTCTATTCCATCGGACTCCTTAAGTAGTACATTTTCATAACACATAGTCTTTTCATAACACATAGCAGACATGTTAGACGACATAAAGTACGCTTCTGCTTGAATTCGTATCTCAATTCGTTTAACAATAAAATGGCGGAATAAAACTCCTTACAGCATTATAATAACTGTTAATTTTATAATTTGTTTGTTCCGTAAATGTATATAATTTGCTAAAGAGATATTGAAATAAAGGTAAATATTATTTCATCATTCAGTGTCCACATTTTAAGTTAATTAACACGTGTAAGTTAATTAACAGATTCTACCATCATTTAGTATGTAGTGTCATTGTTTGTTTGATGAATTTGTTCATTAATCCATGTGCGTCCCAGCCGTTCTGGTCGATTTATGTCCTCAGTTACTTAAATTTATCAACTTATTTTATTTCTATGTATATATATATATATATATATATATATTCAAACACGTTTCGCTACCGTCTATTACTTGATACATATATAATATATTTAAAATTTATAATTATTTTACCTCAAGATGTTTTTCCCCTTATTTGGGACGTGTTTTGTGAACATATTGTTCCCATCCTCTTGATCAGGAGGATGGGAACAGTATGTTTCCCGAAACACGTCCCATATAAGGAAAAAAAATACATCTTAAGGTAAAGTAATTATAAATTTTAAATATATATATATATTACATTTAATATTTATAACTAAATTTACCTCAAGATGTTATTTTTCCTTATTTGGAACATGTTTCGAGAGTTCCTGTGCTCTCATCTTCAGCCTTCGCGATCTTTTGTCTGGTGAAGTATTTGTGTGTTGGCTGCTGGTTGCTATTAAGGTTTTTGTTGGTCTTTGGTATTTTAAAGTTGTATTATTGTGTGTGATTGTAGTATATGTATTTGTATTTTGTGTATTTTCGATGTTGAGTGCTTTGAATATTGTGTCATGTTTTGTATTGATTTGTATTTGTTCTGGTATTAGTTTGTTTTGTGTTTTATGTTTGTATATTTGTAAAGTTTCCCAAATGTTCATTATGGTGCCTTTGTGTGGTATATGTTTTATTAGTGATACATTGGTTATGTCTGGGAATTCATGTCCTGTGTTTATTGCATGTGTGGCTAAATTGGATTTATATATTTCTGGTTTTTTGTATGCGTTTAGGTGTTCAAAATAACGTTTTTTCAGCTGTTTTTTTGTTTGTCCTATGTAACATTTATTGCAATCTTGGCATTCAATTTTGTATATAACTTTAGTTGTTGTATTATCTTTGTTGTGTGAGCTATTTAGACTTTGTAATTTATTTTTATTATTATTAGTTTTGTATGCTATTTTTATATCTGTGTGTTTTAAATAGTTTTGTCATTTTATTATTTATGTATGTGAATGTGGCCCATTTTTTGTTGTTGTTATTATTTATGTGTTGTTCATTTTGATTAATTCTTAATTGTTCAGTTTTTATTTTATATTTGATTTTATTTTCTATTTTGTTCACAGTATTTTTATTGTATCCATTTTCATAACTAATTTGGTATATCTCGAAACATGTTCCAAATAAGGAAAAATAACATCTTGAGGTAAATTTAGTTATAAATATTAAATGTATTATATACATCAAGAAACGGACTGTAGCAGAAAGTGATTGAATATATATATATATACAGTGGCGCACCCAGGATTTTTTTCGTGGGGGGTTTGAAAATTTAGAAACAAGGTGCACAATTTTGGTTTTCCTCATTCTTTTCTTTACAAGGAGGGCTTTTTCCTGGAGAAACGACAATATGCAACTTAAAAGGAGCCAATATCGTAAGAACAGGTAAAAATTAACTTTGCTTCATAGAATTTTACTCATGTACGTTGCACCTATAATGCTGCAAAGGCATACTGCACGTGTAAGAATTATGAGTTAAAATCATGTTAAACACAGGCTTACTAATTTGCATATGCTTATTGAATAATTTAAATACTTAATCAGTAGACGCCGACTTTACTGAAATAATAATACAATAGTATAACTAGTTAAAATAATCAGACATAAAGCAGTTGCGCACTTTGTAGTGGGGATAAGGCGGGAAGAATGTTATACACGTGAGTAGAAAAAAGGCCTTTTGAAAATATTAGCCTTCTCCTTGAATGACGAGTCTACGTACGGAGGTTTTGATTTGGATGTCTATTTCGATACTACTAAGCAGTACTGTACATATGGACGTTTTGTAAGACGAAACAAGCAATAGATACAACAGAGGTACCATACAAAGATTGCACCGAGTTAGAAAATGTTTAACATTTAATAGGGCTACTGCAATTATTTTGTAAACAGTGATTTGGTATGTTGTGTCTATTGCAGTCTTTCTCCAGATCTTCTAGTCGAGCCTAGACATTGACAGACATTGTATATTTTGACGTAGACCTACATGATAGTTTGTGTACATGTTACGATTCAGGAAAAAACGTAGTAATATCGGTAGAAATGAGCCTCTGACGAAGCTGACGAAAACTAGTTCAAGCTACAAGGTGAAAGTTTAACATTTTTACCAATAAAAAAATTAGTGTTCCGAGTCAGTAGTTATATATTTAACTTATAATTAGTTAATCAAGGGACACGTCATGGACAACAAAATCCAGGAATATAGTCAACATTACTCTGGCAACTTAGTTTGTTTGAATAAGTAACGTCAATAACAGGCCCGAGTGTGAAATGACTGTGTGTGTTTTAAAAAAACAACAAATGTAGATTGTCCATAAAGAACAGGAGAGACAATATTAATGAAAAAATTATACCACAACTGTTTAAGTAATATAGCATTTAATTACTTACAACCGATTACAAATATTTAGCTCAATTCTTCCATCCCACTAATGTTTGCTTCATTGTTATTATAACTCAAATCGTCTTCACTGCTGCTATCCCGTTATTTATTAATTTTGAAACGAACTGTTACATTATACACTCTTTGGTCTGATCTCCCGTAATCTTTTCAATTTTCATGACATGGTCACATCTTGATGTGCAATCTATGAAAGAAATACACTCAAATTCCTTTTTTGCTAAGTTTCTAACACCGTCTATGGAAAATGCACGTTTTTAGCACGCTTCTTCACGATTGCCTAAATCAGTTCTAGGATTAAGATCAGGAAGTCAGGATGACAGAGTGGAAGTCGTAAAATGTAATGTCCATGGTTTGCTAAAACAGTGGTTATTATAAGAGTTCTGTAGCTATGTTGGTTTACTTTGTTTAATTAGTGAATAGAACTCAGGTTAAGATAAATCCCATTATTCATTAACCAGTTAATCTTGTTTGTCTGTTTTTTTAATGATGTTGCAGGTGGATTTATTTATTCATTGAAAATTTCAGCCACATTTGTCGATGAAAACGTACCAAAAGCAATAGGAAACTTTTAATAGAATAACACAATACAAAGTTAAGAGAAAATATATAAGAAAATTACGGCAATTCAGAGAAGAACGGCGTCTATCCACGTTTTTTTTTTAACTGACGTTGAATTCAGATTCGTCTATGTAAACTATAGGCCGTCGTTCTTCTCTGAATTGCCGTAATTTTCTTATATATTTTCTCTTAACTTTCTAATGAGTTATTCTATTAAAAGTTTCCTATTGCTTTTGGCACGTTTTCATTGAAATCTCATTTGACGAATAATGTGGCTCAGACTAGATGCACTACTATTGTAATTAATTTATCTCTTAAAAATTGTTTAAGTTACTTTGAATGTTGGTGTTTCCCCTTCTATGAATTGATATTCGTAAATAATTAATCGAGTAGTACACTTGTCAAAATCGTCTAAATCAGTTTTTATTTCCTTTGTTGAGCATTTTTTATGGGAAGCACTGAAAGATTTTATGTCAGCCGTATACGCGGATGCTTCTTTAATAATTCTAAAAACACTACTTAGAGACACACCGTACGCCTGAGCTACACTTTCCTGGAACTTTCTTTCTGGTATTCCCTTATCTTCCGATTTAATAAACTTGTACACGTTATACATTATTTTCTGACTCTAACTATGCATGACTTTCCGTTGTACTGAAATTGACAGGCCACTCAGATTGATCTAGTCCACTCTCCAAAACCGGAAAATATAGCAATAAACTAAACGCTCACTTGTGATGAAAACTGGTGTTTTTTAAAAAATACGAACACAATTGCATATCATGCGCCGTTGGCAAAAGAACAGTTTATTCACGTCAGGTAAACTTACCTATGCTGAATTTTAGTTTATCATTTAGTAATAGTAAAAAGTTTACTTTGTAAGAATATAGTAATTAACATAAAAAGAAGATACGGTACTTTGTTTATTATGTTCTTACTGTTTGTACATACGTTGATTACAAAATTTTTTCGAGATTTTCGGGGGGGGTTCTAACCCCCAAAACCCCCCCTGGTTGCGCCACTGTATATATATATATATATATATATATTGTAATATAACCGTTGTTTATTCCTTTTATTCCTTTTTTTATTATTATTGCTTATGTTATTGAACGCCCTAGTTGTTGGACGTCAATAGGTAAAGTAATGGAGTGGGTGCTAGAGTAGAATTGTTTGAAGGAATGTAATCCCTGATATTAAGCTATTTCCTACTTCTACTCGAGCCCCACTTTGTAATATAACTGGATATTCGTACCTAAATATTATATTATATGTGGTTATAGTTTATCGTTATTAGACGCCTCACGTTGCTGTGGGCCACTTGGTAACTAAACGGGATTCTCCCCATTAAATATTATTATTGGTTATGTTATTGAACGCCCTAGTTGTTGGACGTCAATAGGTAACTAATGGAGTTGCTGCTAGAGTAGAATTGTTTGAAGGAATGTAATCCCTGATATTAAGCTATTTTCTACTTCTACTCGAGCCTCAAACGTTGGTGCGTCAATTTTATAACGTTATATTTATTTTTTATGAATGAAATGAGTTAATTAGATATATCGTGGTCTTATTGAATAACACCTCCCGTGGTAATCGTCAATTAATGTTGTGGTTATAAATAATTACTTACTTCAAACTGTTGATTAATCACTGGTGACATCACTGTTCATAAAGTTATAGTCACTGATAATTAATTAAATAGTCGAAAAATACAACAGTTATGTAATGTAACTTGATTCCTCCTTAACCTTGATTGAATTATTTACCCAGCATTAATTCAAAATACTTCAATTCTGCGGGCAATGGGTGCTACCAACTGACTTCATATGTAAACATAACCTTAACTCAAACCACTAAAGTCTTGTTGACTGAATAAAATAATTCCATACTCCATTAATGTTGTTAAAATTCTCTTTATTCCTTGTATGTTTTGATTCTTAACCCTTTTTTAAAACAATTAATAAAACAACAGGTTACGTTGGTTGAAACTCGTATCTCAGGGTTGGCAACACGGTGTCATAAACCGTTTAGTGAACAAATTATCTAAGTTATTTATACATAATACGGGTTCTTTGAACTGCAAAAATACGTAAAGAAAAATGTCTATTACTAATATAAAACCTTGTAATAGGAGAGTGATTACATATAAACATAACTTCTTAACCTAATATAATAAAGTTCGTCTGACCACTGACGTCAAATTTGTAGGTTAGCATAAGGCTCAGAGGTTACACAATTTTAACCTCAATTTACCATTAAATTACATATAACTAGTGGAAAATTATAGTATTTCTAATATTTGTAGTGTTAAAAATAGTTCACATATGTTCAATAAGTTCGACTTGCATTATAGTATAGCGTGATAATTTGATTAAATATTTTATAAAAATCACTATACTTTCCTTAATTCCTTTTAGGCTATACAGTATATTTTAATATTGTCACTGTTACCCCTTTAAATTGCATTCATTGCTTTATTAATACACAACACTCGTGCTCTCGGTTGATTCACTTCGCGTCGTTAAGGTTAGAACGCCTTTGTTTACTTCCGGTACTGCACTGATTTATAGGTTACTGGTAAATTATTTTGTTGCGGAGTCCGTGTTCTGTACTGCATTAAAACTGGTGAAGAACTGTCTCTAGTTTAAGCGTCACTCTCGCTGTTCTCACCTGTGCCTTCGGGGGAGATTCTCTATATGAGTTTTAATTGGTTGGAATGCACAGAATTCCTTTATTAAAGCGTCACCCCCGCGTTAACAAAACAATTTAATTGTGTCTTAAGCGTGGGTTTTTGGGAACGAGATTATAAAACTGACGCCAAACTTTTTACCAAAATCTATAAAAAATAATTTACAATTGAAATGAATTCCTTATGCTACTTGTGATTACAAATATAATGTTACCATCACATGGCATTTGTTCTGCTACACAATTTGACACCTCACAAGGCATAATTCTGTCTACTACTAACAAAGGTAATGTTTCTAACTTATGGCCTAATACAATATTTTTGTTAAAATGTGAGTGCCCTAATAGTTAATTTAGGAATTTACAAAATTCTATCTTATTGATCATTATATCTAATTTCTGACACTTCCCAAATTATAATACGATTAAATTAAACTATTAACCTGTTGTTGTTAACATTTAATTAAGGCCTATTTTGGTATTTATATCATCTCTTATTAATTTACAAGAATGTGGTTGTTTACTTTAGATTTACAATAATTTTTATGTATACATTGGCCTATTTCCTAATACTTCGTCCTAGTACATTGTTTCAATTTATAACGTTATGTAGCCTGTTGGCCTTTTACATTTTTGGCTGATTATAGTTATTCCTGGACATAATATGCAAACATTAAAACAATATTATGCCCTTATGTCTAAACTATAATTAACACTAAATAATAACATTAGACCTTCAACAATTGTCTATCACTTTATAGTACTATTTTATACTGGTATCAGTTTATTATTTACTGTCTTTTAGTATATTACACATTATGTGACAGAGTTAGTGACTAACATCAAGGTTTGTAAGTATGCTTAAAATATAAAACATAGTTTGTTAATATAAAAATTCTATAGTACATAACAACTCTGAACAGAAATAAGATTTTTTAGTAATACACAAATAACAATAATGATAATAATTTATGATAATACCATAATTGAATAATGCGTACAATATTAATGTAAGACATAAAACACAACAGCTATTCCTATTCTCACAAAGCCAGTGCACTTCTTAATCGATAACTTTCCATTTCCAGTCAAGTTAGTTATATTAGCAGTTATCTTAACATCAACTTTTTTTATTTATCTAATACATTTGTTATGATTATACCATGTACGGTACTCATTGTGGTCATTTAATATTTTATTTATTTCATACATAGGCAAATTATTTTAGTATGACATTTTATGTTAGAGTTCTAATCGTATTTTGGGTCTTCCATTTCGTCGCGTTACAATATATATATTGCAACGATACGTTTAGCATAAGTATATGTATCAACCCCTGACTGAGGTATGATAGCATACGAAAGCACGTATGAAATATATAAGATGTAAATAAAAAAAATTGTTATAAATATACGTTAGGTATAAGAAATAATGTAAGAAATAAACGTAGTATTTAATTTTAAATAAATCCAATATTGTAAGTAAGCCTGCATATGGCATCAAATAGCTTAGTTAGTTTTTAAACGTAACGAGGGGGAGAAAATTGACGCGCTGACCGGCAGAGGTGACGTCAGAGCGACAGACAGCCTGTGTATCAGTCTGCGTGTGTGTGTGTATGTGTACATGTGTAAACGACAGACAGGTTGAATTATGCAAACGAGGGTGGAAGATTTTACACAGTTTTTTAAGCACTGAACGAGAACCAGAAGTCACACGAATCATCGACATATGTAAAAACATAGCGGACGCCTGGCGCTTCAGTTTGGCGTTAAGTGGTCATTAATCGTGGGAACCGTTCAGCCACCGTGTGAAATTTTGCCATAATTTACACACCTTAAAATTCATAATTTGCATAAACAAAGTTTAATATTATACCGAACGATTGGTGAAATTATATTTATAAAAAAGTGTGCGCTTCATAGAAAGACGCGTAGTTTGAATGTAACAATTAAATCGACGCGCTGACCTGTTCAATGTTGTCAAAACAGTTTCCAACAGGCATGGGACCACGGCAGCAGTATAAAACCCCAGCGAGCGACACACTCTTTCTCAGATGATACTCAGACGAACTCACTTAGACACGTAAGATCCACGCATCTCGCAACCGCGAATTTTACAAAATCATGTAAGGTTTTTAAACAGTATTCAATAACGTGAAGTGCGATGGAACCGACATTACGTCGGTGCAAGTGTTAATGAACACGAGTGATTTTAAAAAGACTATACTAACGAATCTACGAGAGTTGTAAGTACGATGAAATTCGAGAAGTCTACATAGAACTTCTAGACATCTACGAGGAACAAGATAAGAAGAGGAGAGGAACTAGAGAAGAAGACGAGAGGACGCAGGGACAGCTACATCCAGCCGTACATCATCACGACCAGAGGTCCACGTCAGAACTCAGCATCCAGGAGACGGAGCGAGGAATTTTTCAACGACGCAGAGACAGAGAAGGTGATACCGAAGAAGATCAACAAACTCGAGAGTCCAGATGACGGTAACGACAAAGTTAAATGGTTGCAGAAAAATGCAGGTGAAGTCAGGCATTTATTTAATATTATAAATGACCCCGAGGTCTATCGAAAAAAGCTCTGGTTTCCATATACATATGTACAAGTTTACAAAAACATTAGTATATTTAAAATTTGCATACTGAATAAATAAATGTTCAAAGTATAATTGATAATAGAGAATATAACTGTAGTAATCTCATAAATAAATGGTCAAGGAAGAACCATATTTTTATTATATTTGGTAATTGATTAGATAAGTAAATTCAAATATGAGAGTTACGTAATTAGAAGATTGTTAATTAATTGAGACATTAAATAATAGAATCAATTAAAGTAATAAATGTTCTCTATTAATATTTTAATAAATATTTAATTAATTAAAAGTTTTTATTAAGTGGTATAGCCTATATTAAAAACCACACTTGCAAAGGCAAGATGAATATTAAATGTTATACGTATTAATCACGTTTTTATAATAATTATATGTGTTATATATGGGCTCCCTTATATATTATGTCTGGGTAATATTTCAGGTCATATATGATTTATGTATGTGTATACTATGTCTTAGAAATATAAGAAATAAGATTTAAACACGTTATAATTGCATTATATTCAGATTAAATACAAGGGTTCAAATAATAATTAACCCACCCAAAACAATTAATAAGATGGTAATTTGAATTTTTAAAGAATAAATCAAATGAATATGATTTTATTAAAACAGTCGTACTAATTTCACAACCAGTACTAAATCCTCTGTACTCTTTACTTGTATTAAACTTATATAACGATATTCACGTGCTTATCCACACTCAATCAACGACCAAAGCGTGCGACCCAGCCGGGGAACATCAAGGTGAGAAGAAGATAAGAAGGTGAGAAGTAAATACTGCAGAAGAAGAGTATACCTCCGAGACGTGGGTAAGTGCGCACAAATGAGTAAGAGCATATGTGTAAAAGTAAGTGTCTAAAAATAACGTTGTAATATATATACTGTATATACATATTAGGTGAAAAACCATTAATAAATAAACGTTATATTTTACGTGACTCATCCTTGTGGGATTGCTGTGGTCCAGGGAATCCAAAACGTTGCACGCCCACACCTTAAACGATTACTTGCGGGGTCAGTTGTAATGCGTGCAACAAAGTGCGTTATCTCCCCGGCAGACACGTTAGACGACATAAAGTACGCTTCTGCTTGAATTCATATCTCAATTCGTTTAACAATAAAATGGCGGAATAAAAAGAAGATTTACTTATAATAGTGCAGCTTAGATAGAGCCGTTGTGAAGCATCTGTTGTTGCGCCACCGGTCTTATGCACGCACTGCGTTGTTATCGTGAAGAAAAGAAATCCCCATTGTGATTTGCTAGTTACCGTTAACAATGGGGCCGGGCCGGGGCAGGTAAGGTGTGGGCAGGTCGCGGCGGCGGCGGCGGTGGTTTAGGCAGCTGTCAAGGGCAGCTGTAGGCACGCGCCCAGCTGCTGCCTGAGGGGCTCACCACTATCACACCACACTTTGCTTGCACCACCACTACTACTATAAATAATTCACGTCCTTCAGCGTCAGAAACTGGCGGCAGGTGCTATATAAATCATAGTGTTAATTTACATCTCAGCACGCTATCGTCATCAGCGCCGGTTGTATCTTATCACAGTCTTGATCGTAATACTATATGTGTACACGATGTTCTGTTTGTTTGTTTTCCATTGCCGCCCATTTAACGTGCTGACTGAGGAGAATAGAAGGTACACGATTAAAGAAAAAAAAAGAAGTAGTGCGCTAAATATTTTGCGAATCTTTTTTTTTAATATTTACGGCGATAAATAAGTAATATAAATCTACTGCAGTCACGACAAAATCTGAGGCTATTAGCGTAGATATCATCATCATCATCTTCGCATCACGCGTTAGGCGAGGTGCTGTCTGTTCCGCCTTGAAAGATCCTCCAGCCATTCTTCCTGGGTCTACCCACACGCCTGTGTCTTATAGGTTTATATGTTCATAGCGTAGATTTTTGTAAATGTAATAGAACCACTATCTTCATTACGAAAATGACAGGAAATGACGCAGGACGAATGTTTCTTGCGTAATAAGTTAGAATAGATTGTTGTAACTTGTTACGCAAGAAACTTTCATGTTAATGACGGTATCAAGTGAAGTCTAACCAAATCATTTTTGTAACGAAGATAGTGGTTCTATTACGACTTCACAGACCAACAGTGCGTCATCAATATTATCAGTATTGATCAATGTAATTAGCTGTAAAAACACAAATAATTGAACGAGCGCAGAGAGTTCTCAGTTTCAACTCGACCGTTTGGCATTTTTCTGTTTGTATCTCTGTATCAGCTTTTTGGGGTGTGTCTCACTATAACCTATGAACGCATCAACCGATTTTCGTAAAACTTTACTCTACTCTACAGAACCCTATTGCTTTTCAGGTTTATCCCAAAAAAATAGGGCGGGAGACAAAAATGTGAGGGGTCAAAATTGAGAAAAAATCGCAAAAGCCCATGTAGGTTGTGAAATTAAAGGGAATTTTAACCACAGTCTGAATATAATGTTAAGTTTAAACCGTTCAAAATGTTTAGGCATCAGGAACCAAAATTGGGTGACATTTTTTTTAACTGCAAAAATTCGTGTGGGGTATCAAATAAAAGACAGTTTTAACTAACATCTGAATTTTTGTTCTCCAAGGCCTAAAAAAGGTTATTAGAAATGTTTAAAAAATTGTGAAAATCGAGCAAGATGTCAGACCAAAAGGAATTGTAACCCAAATCCGAATGTTTAGTATTTATTGTATGGTTGTGTGCTCTACAATTGTTACATTACTAAAGAAATGTTAGAGTAATGGAGATTTTTGTAACTTTTTCCGTAATTGAAAAATTATCTAATATCGAAGTTTATATAATAATAAATGTAGCCTACTTCGTTCAAAATATTGACGAGTTTTGCAGCTCAGGTAGAATGCTAGTATAGTGTGTAGGCCTATTCAGTTTTATACACTGGTGTATTTCACAATAAAAAATTTATTACGACTGCTGAAATCTAAATGTGTTATTTTATAATTGTTTTACGCTTTAGAAAAATATCATTGTTTGATGCGGAATAATCAGGGATGGTCTCCGATCGCACACGGTAAGTTTGAAATGGAATGAAAAGTTCAGTTTTGTAGTAATTGAAATACTTCGTCTGCTGACATATCTATGTCGATGATGACGGTGAAATAGAAAGTAGTGAAATGATGAAGTGGTTAACTATGAAACGGGTGTTTTATTCAATTACTCGCGTCAGAAGGCTTGGCGACTCGGCACGAATGTTTCATATGAAAAATAACATACCTCAGTAATAATAATAATCATCGTCTATTGTTTCATTTAATTTTCGCTACACGCTCCACCAGCAAAAACAAATTACTATTGAGCAGGATCGTCATTAACACGGTACTAACGATTCTTGCGTTGTAAATGGCCACAACGGCCGTGACTTTTTAAAGTACGTATCATTAGGCGCAGAGTGTCGGACTCCGTCCCTGGGTAATGGACGTTATTTATTTGAACGCCTTTACCCTCTACAGGTCTTTTCCTTGTTTGCAAATTGATATGACGTTCGGTCGAAAGGTCAGACGATCCGTTCCAGGAATTATGTCTGTTTAATTCACTTATTTCGTGTTCGTTTTTGCACGTTCAGGACGTCCGAGACAAATTTTGACTTTGCATTGTAACCTACAGGACAGGTCTTTGAAAGCCATTATGACTTGTCCTTGCATTTACATCGTTTCTGTGTGTGTCTGCATCATTGCTTCTATCGAGTTTCTTCTGTGACACATCTCTTGCGTCACCTACAGCAGATTACCTTTGTTTCTCTTACAATTTCGTATCTGCCTGTTTGTTTTCGCTCGTTCTGTTATTTGCTGTCACTGTCTCTTTTTCTCTGCCTCCCTAATAATGCTTAACTTTACTCGCTTTCTGTCTGTTGGAAACAGAAAATGGACGTTAAAGGCATGGAAACCCTCCCGACTGAACCCAGGTAAAAAAGAAAAGGTGACAGTGGAATCGACTAAACCGGGCGAAACGTCTGAAGCTTTGGAGAACGGACTAGAAAAACCGCTTTCTTCCGTTTGCCACAGAAGTCAAAGAAGAGTGTTTGCCTTCTCAAATTTTGCGGCAGCAACGCGCTTTGCCGCCCATCCAGTAAGACAGTGTCGTTGCCCAGCGGGGATTTCGTATTAAGCGAGCGGTCCCACCGATGGACTTGTAGGTTAGCTGGCCAGTCAGACGTTACCACTGTCTTGGTGGGTCTTTGTGGCTGAGGCTTTGTCATCTGTGACAGTGTTCCAAAAAACAGGCCTAAGTCACATATACACAGCATCACGTTAGAATCCAGTGAAATGTGTTTTATTTTTAATGTCGTTATAGTATGAGCAGGTTTGTCTAATTAGAAACCGTTTTATCTTCTCATGTGTTTTTGCCGAAGCGGTAACATAATGATGCCCTGACGTACGACAGCGTTGTAATGTCTGATGTGGTGTGAGCTTTAAAGTTAGTATAGCTAATGTAACATTTATAACTCTGTGAGTTCAGAGTTTTGACAGTGTTCCGGTAGATCTAATACTACCGGTAAAACTAAGTTTTGATTGTTCAGTGCAGCATTAATTATAGGTAACGAGTGTACAGTAAGACTGGACTGTAGCGTATTTTTAATAACAAGAACGATAAAAGCATGCATATTTCAGTGACTCAATAAAATTACTTATTCTATATATATAGGCAATTTATCAGCGGGAGAACAGGAAAATCTACTACGACATATGTAAGCCAAAGGGAAGTACTGCAGTTATTTCATGTTTAGAATCTACATAGCGTGTTAATACGTCTTTGTAAACAAGGATAATACACTGCACTAGTTACTGTAAGTTTATATTTAACAGCCAACGTGGGACGAGAGATCAGTGATAAGACAATCTTGTACGAGCCGGTTATCGGTTACTTAACTTTTTATTATTTAAACAATTCATCGCGGTTCCCCGTTCGTGTATTACGGACACCAGTAACGTTGAAGTCTAAAACAAGATTAGCGTTATTTAAAACTGCTGTATTCCGGTCGAACATTCTCCATGGTCAGGTGTAGCTTAACCGCTGAGAAACTACATAAAAGTGACAAAATGTTTGGCGCAGACGGGTTTTACTTTTGCCAACGGAGAAGAGACCAGTTGAAGAAACTACCGTTTTCAATAATTCCGCTAGTTTGAAATGAAAATTCGACTTTCTAATCAGCAGATAAAAAACGCAATACATCTGACGGGACATTTACGAAATATTTTCGACGTACAGACGTCAAAGGACAGAAAGCTCGTTCCTTTCTGATTTAGAATATAGTGATGTAGGCTTCTAGTTATAACTTAGCATTCAAAGTGTAGAAACGTAATAAGTTATTAAAAAACGGACGTAGCGTTGAGTAAAACTCTGACGTCCGTTTTATTCACACCATAGACACACATAGACACTGATTACACGGATTAAAGTTATTGCGCCAGACGAACGTTCCCACAAGATGTTTCGTCAGTGGCTCAAATGTTCTAAACAATAAGGGATTTGAATTTCGATTCCTGAACTGGAAATTTTTTCAGTTGTATAAAAAAACCCAAATTCAAATCGATTTTTCAAGCACACAATTCAGTTCTCCGGTTCAAGCACTAACACATATCAACACAGGAATAACAGTTAACTGTTGTGAACGATGTTGCGGGTTGTGAGGTTACCAGGTTTAATATTAACGTGGCTGTATGAGACGTCAGTCAGCTTCACGTGTTACGAATATAAGTGCTGTGTATCCTTTCGTATGACACAAGAATTTCTCATTTTCTTGTACTGTTTTTTCCACCACATTTTCAAGCTCGTAGTTATAAATTCGTCTGCAACTCTAATAAAACGCATCCGTTTATGTAAAAATCGACACCTTCATTGTTCTTCCGAAGTCCTTCCATCGAACAAGTATTTTGGCCAAGGAACATTTGTAAGTTGAACGGACTTGCTGATTGTTATATGTAATGATAGAGAAGAAAGCAGCAAACATTTGTAGGGAGGCATTATTGCTTGCGATAATGTAGAGGGATTTACATATATATGAAGGAAATACAAGAGATTAATAAATGAGACGAAAAAAGTACTGATTATTCGACATAGTGATTTTACTGAAACTGTATTAAATTACACGTTCGTGAGGGACAGTAGTAGGGGAAAAGTCAGGGTTGAAGCATCTGAGCAGCAAGGAAAGCGTAGGTGGGAACTTGCAAATGCGAAGGGCTGAAGAGAGAAGAGAGTCGTTGCGCCAAAGCCAAGAGTCTCTGAAAGATAAACAGTTTTATTCGACGATATTGTACGTTGCAGATTGAAACCCATTCAAGCAAAATACTTTTTGATTGTGTGTCTCAAATACGTTTATTACAATTGACTAAGCTGGTTGTTTCTTCAATACACTGGAAACCATTACCGTGTTTCCTGTATTCCGTTAAACATTTTGAACTTTTAATTTTATTTATTTACAATAAAATTTTAATTTTGGCGGTTGTGTGGTCTGGAACCGATGATTACCATACGGTCGGAGATTGCCTTTTACCATACGGCATACAACAAATGCAGAACAAAAAAAAAACGGGTTGTAACTGATAAACGTTAATATTTAAACGATTGTTAATGTGTTTAAATAGATCGATTAGTGAATCGGTAAACACGAATCGATTAAGTCAGAAGGTAATAGACAGTTCACAAAACAAAGCTGTAGGCCTACTTAAGGGGGTAGCTACTACAGGTTTCATAAAAGAAGAAACAGAGTAAACGTAGGCTGTAATGTGTTCACTACGTGCTAGGTACAGAACGTTCCAAGGATGAGTGCATTGTACGTCGTAATTTACTCGCACAGTGTGTGCATTGTAACGATGTATCTTACAATTTAAACGTAACTTACATATAAAAATAAGTTGACTTACTTAGATAAATATATAATATTTAATAAATAAAAAATATAAATAAATATCATTTAATCGCCTATAAATATAAGTAAAATGTAAAAAAATAAAGATTTAATAAAATGCACTGATTTAAAAAAAATAAAATACTGCCTAAAAAAAGAAAATAACACAGCACTGGATACACAAAGTATTCGACCGCTCGTTTTCCTGTTCTAAACAGCTCAAGCCAACAGCATGGTTAACGATCAGCTTAGAAGTCATTAAAAAGGCCATAGAAAGGTCAGTTGTAGTAATTTCACGGAGATTAAGAGGAGAAATGAGTGGACTAGAGGGAGAGGAGAATATGCGATGTGTAAAAGAGAGCAGCCTACTCGAAATGTGCGTCCACGCGTGGAATAATCGTGTATTCATAACAGGCAGTAAATGAGATGCCAAAATCCTCAGACGGAGATCACGAACCGGGAAATGAAAGTCAATGTAGACAGACGGTGTGACAATAGGTCTATAACTCTGGCAGGTCTACCACGAATAAAAGTCACACAAGAGAAAAAATACATTGAAGAACCAAAAGATGGAATGTGATTTATGTGTTTCGATGGAGCCACGTATTCTTGCAGGACTGTCGTACTGGAGAGTCAGTTGAACATATTCTAGTCTCTGAACTTGCTAATTCACACTCGATACGTGTGTTACAATCTACACATAGACCTACGGATGTAATAGAACCTGTAACATGTATAACACGATTCAGACGACGGTGTTCACGGTTTCCGAGTATCGGTGTAAAATACGCTTTGTGATCCAACAGTTTTAACGCTTTTCTCGTATTTTAGTTTTAATTATGCGGCAGTTTGTAAAATCGATACGCACCGCCTACGTGGGGTGCAAGCAATCCCGTTCAGTGTGCAGTGTTCCGGATATTTGCTACAGCAGACAAGCTGTGCCTGCCTGTTGTATAAGTATAATCAACTGAACCCGCCAGCCAAGAAGTAACTTCGTTCCGTTCGCTCCATTCTGGTCAGCAGTTTCTGTACTTATTCATTCTGCAAAGTCTTTAAAAATTGTAGTCCGTGTGCGCTGTATAATTCAGTCGCAACGTACGTTTAATCAAGATTAAGATTTGGAGTTTTAAAGCGCAAACGTACGTCGAATGTCAGCGGGGAATGGACGAGATAAAATTCTATTTTTCCCGCACCGCATCCTTAGCATTCGTAACATTAACGTGATAATTTTGTGTTGTTTTACTTTCCCTCTATACTTTCCTATTTTGTTTTATTTTATGTTTCATGGAAGGTACGTTAAGGTGTAGAATATAAAACGCTCGCGGCGCCTTTACAGTAGTTTGTGCGCCTTTGGTGCCGTGCTGTATAAAAGTCCAGAAAAATGGAATCAAGCGGTTATAAAACCAAATGCCTTAAAAAAGGTAGTAAGGTAGTATGAAGTAAGCGTCGAGTAATATTTATAGATATATATAAATATATTTATATATCATTTGGCGGGTATTGTGAATGTATGTTACCCGCCAATATACGCGCACAAAACGTAAATAGGGAAGTATTGCCATTGGTAACAACAAGAAGTAACAAGCAAACTTGGCCGCGAACAGATGTGTAACTAAATTCTCGGATTTTGTTGTCCGTGATGTTCGAGTATCAATAATGATTTGTATACACTTTCCAATACAAACACTAGTAGGTCTATTTTAGATTTTTTTTAAATGGGTAGCTTTCGATCGTTGTGAGCTACGTAGTTGACACTCTGACGAACCTCACAGCGAGCGAAAGCTGGCTAAGGCAAATGTAAAAATTTGTTTTGTTTTCCGTATAGGAAAAGTATATACAGACGTGTCAGTACACCTGTAATAGTGCACTTGTATAAAACAAAATCACTCAAAAGAATGGGATTTTAAGTGGAAGTACGGCTGTAGTTCGTAGATTTCTGACAAGTATTAATATATTTAGTAAAGGGAAACTGTACGATACAGTGCTGAACTTCGACATACCAGGAATGACTGATAAGCATTACTAGATACTCCGACAACTTTTGTCGTGTCACGTGTCAGACCGTTTCTCAGGACCGTTTACGTTAATGAACCGTACAGCTTTAAACGGAGTAACTCGGTTCTGTAAAACTTACCTCTGTGATGTGTGATCGAAATATGTGAACGTTACTTTATGTGAACCAGGAGCACAAAGAGGATAGCATACGTGTATGACAAAATACGTACCGGCATTAACATAAAGGGAAGCATATAAGAATATGAACATGAAACATTGCGATTTTGAATGAAGTATCACGATTAATAATCAGACCTGAAACAATTGAGGATGATAAGACAAACGTTTAGAGCGTTTTGCGAATCTGCGGTTTTAGAATTTTTGAAGCGTCAGAAAGATGGACAGATATGAAGAAGAATAAAGGTGGACACTGAAACATGGTTCCGCAGAGTTATTGCAAATAGAATACAGCATAGAAAGCAGTCATTTTGCCATTTGCCAGCACCAAATCGGAGCCTAGCTACAGTGTGTGAGCTATGTTTGGATAAAGGAGGCTTCATAGAAGAGTAGTGAAAGCGGTAAGAGACGCCTGGAGACTGCGTTTAAATCATGAAGGTTTCTACAGCTAAAAGAAAACGAAATTTAAACAGCTAAAAAATGTTACAATTGCATCAGATGTTACAGTGTATCGGTTTGTGGTGTGAAATTATTTATGATGAAATTTTTAAATATTAATACAGTGCCAACGTGTAGAGCGAAACAGTAGCTACAGTTTACGTACTTATTTATGTACAAGGAAAATGTTACGTCGGCGTAGAGAGAATCGCTCCGTTACTTACCAAGGTCAGCAGAGTGCCACTCGTTTGATAAGTCACGCACTATCACAGTGCTAATTATTTTAAACTGTTATAAGCTTCATTTTTTGTCATAGAAATATTTGTGTTTTGTTTATTTCATTTTATATTTCTAATTTATCGTATTTAACTGTTTAACAAATATAACCAACACATCTGTTTTAATATTTCTTAATTTTTTTCTATGATTTTGTCGTAAGAAAAGGGTTTCTGTTTCGAAGACAAAGCTGTAACCTATGAACGATTCACTTGTTGCATCTTGCAATTTGTTTATTTTCGTTTTTATTGAAAACAATTCACAGGAGAGTTGTGATTTGTTAAATTTTGCCACGTCTGTCACATTAATTGAGTTTCACTATTGCTAAATCACAGCCACCTTCAAATAACCAATTTCAGGTTCGAAGAAAACTATAAAGAAATTATCTTGATTATTTCTGAAAAGCGATACAGGCTTCTTATATTTGTTTATAATATTTTATTCTTAGCTGTAAATTCAATAATGTTAGTATTGAAATACGTATCGGAAAACGTGTTTCCTTTTCTTTTATAGACGTGTGGTTTTTCTGAAAAAAACTATTTTCATTAGAAAATTGTTATAGGCTACATTTTAAACATCCATTTAATAGGTATTGAGTAGTTTTTCATTCGAGTTTTGTCTATATCAGTGAGAACATTTATTTTTACATCCGAAAAATATGTATCAGAATAAAATGCTTTCCATAGTTCGCCAGATGTTTGCCAGTAGTCCCCAGAGGGCATTTCTAAGACACAGTGCTCAAACGTAACAGAAACTAGTTCGCTTCTGTTGTTTCATCAAAAGTAAAAATAAATAAAGTGTTTCCTCTTTGAAGACAAAAGCAGTGAGGTTTTTATAAGAGGAATTATGTGGGGTATGTAAGCAGCGTTATTGGTTTCAACAGTTTGATCGAGGGGCGGAAAGAAAGTGTCGCCCAATGAGGCGAGAACGGGTAACACTGTCTTGCTAATCCACTGCATGATTTATGCGCCGAGTTTCCTGTGCTTCACGCTCCAAGTTATAGACTACTGCGCCACACTGGTAAACATAACACTACCTCTAGCAACCGGACACTTCACTACAGGCGCAGTTACTTAGTATTTGATTATCAGCTTTTTGTATATGAAAATAAATAGATTTGGATATAGGTATAGATGATTACACCTGTATTAGGCCTACGTCGGAATGTATTTTAAAACCATATAAATAAAATGAGACGTGATGTAACTGACTGATGGTGGTGGTCTTCACGCCATTTTTTAAAAGTTACGAACTAAATTAATCGGTGTAGCACACTAATAAGTATTCCGTACTTTACAAAATACTTAAGTTGTACGTGGGTAATTTATATATTGTTTTTTACGAAATACTAACCTTTCAGTCAAGCTCGCTGTTTTTCTTCTATAGCAAGTTTGTATTGTAGAATTATTAACTAGTAGGCTCCCTGAGCTGCAGAACTCGCTCACTATTTTGAACGAAGTAGGTAAATTATTATATTATATTAGTAGATTATATTATTAGATAAGTTTTGGTGTTAGAAATATTTAAATTTTTGGATTAATACCAAAATCCCGATTGCACTACTAAGGTTTGTAAGTAAAATAACTTGTAGAGCAGAGAAGCATAAGAATAAACATTAAAAATTCCAAAAATCGACCTAGTCTGATCCCCGGATGTTTTTTACAATTTTTTCAATTTTCGGATATCTTTTAGCTTTGGAGTCCTAACATTTTGAAGTTTTGAACACCGAGTTCAAATTTTTGTTAAAATTCGCTGTAATTTGATACCCCACACGGTCTTTTGCGATTTTTTTCACTATTTAGTCACTCCCTCCCCTTTTTTAAGGGCTCATTCTCAGAACCTGAAGGTTCTGTAGGGTAAAAGTATAGAAACGCATGCCAAGTTTTACGAAAGTCGTTTGGTGGGTTCGAACGTTATCGTGAGACATTCTCTAAATACAGTACATAGACAGACAGGCAAATGCCAAACGGTCGGGTTAAAACTGAGGACTCGCTTCGCACGTTCAATAAGGTACACAATTGCTTTTTGTCTCTCTGTGAGTAGATCGCGGTATTCGCATTTACTGGAACTATAAGTAGGCTATCTTTCTTTGCAGCTATTACATGTTCTCTTTTTTGAAGCTGTCGGTGAATGGTTATTATTATTAAAATTATAAACAATAGACGTTATTCTTCAAAATTAATGTATACACAATTCCTGCTGTATTAGAAAACGGTAGCCTGTTCTCGTTTAGAGTAAGTTAACAAACAATAATCTACCATTAAAATTATAGACATTCAGGAAAACAAAAGTTACATAAAAGACCAGTTATTACGAGTAACTGAATGAAACGACTTAACCTGCTCAGTCCTGCTGGCCAGTGAATGAGCAATGAAATCTCTGCCGAACTATAAACATAGTACTGTAATATTCTCCTCAGTGCACACAACGCAGAAAAGAAAGCCAACTTTCTTACTCACTTATCAGACTTCTTTTCAGTGTGTGACACGTATTAACAAGTATTTAATTATTGCACAAACAATATTGTTTGGATTTGTCTTGATGATTTTCATTCTACGATTTTGTCGTAAGACGTTTTTGCTATTAAGATGAACAAAACTGTATGTAGCATATGCATAATTTACAGACAAGGTAAATCAAGTCTTTCTGCAGATTAGGGACTGAGGATTAGTGTTTTTCAGATTTTAGTTATTAAGAGTGTACTCACTCTCTGTTGCTGATATAGTTGTAAGATCGAAGGTAAATAAAACGTGATAGTTACTTGCACTCTTTTACATACCACGTGAAAACGTTTGTCAGTCCCCATTCTGGTAAATTGTTTTCTATAATGTCAGTCCCTAAAGTCATACTGACCTGATAAACAGACAAAATTATAGTAACCCCCTAAAAGTTTTCCGCACTCTTTGTCGGTATAATGTACAAGAGTATGTGTGCGCGAATGAATGTGTAGGTATAGAAGGCACACCAAGGTCATGACAAAGAAAACCGTTAGACGTGTGGGTGGACTGTTCGTTTGAAACAGTGGTCAATGTACACATAAGCCTTTCGTACAAAACAGAAATTATTTCTTCATTTATTGCAGTCCTTTCCTTCAGCCCTTACTGCCATAGATCAGTTACAATATGGTTACTACTCATCAACTGTCGCTATGGTATATGTATGATGTAGTGGTTTCCGGTTCCTCCAACATCTCAAACTGCTACAGACACGCATGTAGAAATTAGGATCCAAGATCATTTCTTTCACGTTTAGACTTGGTGCTAGAGAGATTGCTGTGTAACCAGAGATATAGGACGTAGAGAGGACCTGTATGCGCTAGAATGCGGGCTCATTCCTCGCGGAGTCGGAAACCCTTAGCTTGTGTTCTCTTTCAGTAGTACCACGTGCGATTCACTATTTTTATTACCACTACCATCCGCTACTGGTACTACCCGAAATCACTGTAACTACCTTACCTTAGATTTAAAAGAATGAAATATATCCTTATACGTATAGGTCATACAAAAACTACGTAGGACAAGTAATAACTTTTCAGATTTAAACAAACTTATAGGCTACACATTGTGGTGTTTTTGTGTGTGTCTTATGTATATAATATAACGTGTCAATGATGAAGTTTAATTTTTCCTTTCCTTTTATGTTACAGGTAAGACATGCGGCTGTGTAGACTTGATTGTCGTTAACAGGGTAAGCTGATTGCTCAATATTTCGGTGTATATAGCGTTAAAAATACTGTGAGTGTTAAAGTATAGACTGAATTCTGAACAAAATACATGTGATAATCGCTTAATTAAAATTTCAGTTGGTTTGTCAAGGCGTAGTTATAGTTTCCTCCTTCGTTGGGTACGTTTTAGTGTAGCTGGGTGATCGCTAACATCTCTTAGATAAGATAAACGATGAAGGACCAGAGACAGATTCGTCCAGCAAATTGTAGTTTTACTGAGTTGTGATACAAACAAATAAAATCTTGTCTTTACAGTGGCGGATAACACGTCAGTCAGAACTGGGTATGTAGGTATTTAGTATCAAACGCAGAAGTGATAGGTATGTCAATAAAATATCATAGGTAATCCAGTCATTGTTTCTACGTCACTTAGCATGAATTATCTTAATTATATAGGAACATTTTAAGCGGTGATTTGAACTGCGAATATTAGAAGCAGATAAGAAAAGATTATCTTCACGTCGTACGATTTTGTAGTCAGATTTTTGTCCCCTGTTGTGGTGTGCTAAAAATTGGCAAAGAGGTGTTTCGAAAACTAAAAGTGGATGAAACGGACGTTTTGCCCGATGTGCTGAACTATAAAAGAAAACAAGTGGTAAAGAAGATGCACTTGATTTTTAAGCCCCCCCAGATAGAATAGGGATCGTGAGATGGGATTTGGTGTGGTCACTTAACAACGAATGTATATGCCGGATCGTATAGGTTTGAAACTAAGCGTTATACGGAACAATATAAAGACGGTTTCGTCTCGTAATAAGTTTTGCACTCGGAAGTGTAGAAAGGGCAGAACTATTCTTTCGTCGATAAGCGACACGTGCAAACGTCACGTATTAATTGAAACAATACATCACTGCGAAGTCATTTGGTTCTAACTGCGGCTGAGAAAATGGATAAATTAAATTTCAGACTTTAATGTTGTAAACTCTGTTAAGCATACATTCCGTGTTTCAGCACACGCCCGTCTGTTAGGATGACTGATTTACGACAGTTTGTTGGAAACCGATTAATCAGTGGCTGCGGTACGTGCCTGGTCAGTAGAAAATTAACAGCAAAGAAATGAACAAAACCAACGTGTATTAGTTGATAAAGAAAACCATTGAAGTACGAGTTTAACGGTCGACATTAACTGGTCAGAACATAGTTATGCTTACTGGCTGAACATGTTATGTTCAGGGTACAGTTGTACATATTAGTATACTATGCAAGAAATAATGTACAAATGGGAGTCTCGTAATCATTTAACGCCCGCAAATAAACCTTCCCCTAACAAGCTATAAATAGTTATCACAACGGGGGGAAAGCTGACTTCAGAAACAGTTAGATAGAATACGACAGACACTGATGGTATTGGGTTATATGACCGGCAGCGTGTTTATTTAACAACAACAAAACAAGTTACTTGCAAAAAAACGTACAAAAGTGTATATACCGTAATGAAAACAAAAGTAATTGCTCATTATGCTATTTAAATGTAGTCTAATATTTAAATATGCTGATTAATTGTAAAGGAATGTAAAACCTGGTGTAGGCTATAAGATTTTTTATTAGTTACTTTCTACGATGTGAGAATATAGAAGCGACCGATTATAGATAAAGCGACTGTAAAGTATTAGATTAATAACGAACAGAAAAAGTATGTTATACCGTGTGTCAAGTACTTACCATTGATCAGTGGCGCAGAGAGGGTTTTGGGAGAGAGGATAAAAGCGGGATAAAGAAAAAACCGAAAAGTGCAAATTTTTTTTTAATTGTGACGGTAAAAATGTAGTCAGATTAAATAAGTTAGGCTAATTAGTTATGTAAGTACGAACATTTTTAATTGCGGTACGCTATAATGGTTTTGGAATACGAAATCGCTTCGTATAAACTTACTAGTGGTTGAGGGATGGTTCAAATTTTGATTCCAGTTTTCGAGGTTACGTGTTTCTAGCGAGTAGGCAAGAGGCAGTCTTCAGATGTTTATTCAGCCCGCAGTGTGTTCAACTCGGTTTACGATATTTATAGTGCAGTAATTTATTGCCCATCAACTTAAAAGATTTCTATATTAAACAGTGTTTTGCTTGCTACCCTGTATGTCTATTAATGTACACGCTTTTTCAACGGATTCCGTCAGTTGCGACCAAGTAAAAGTGCGGAGCTCAATTTTTCGCGTAAGAACAGGCAAAAACGTCGTTTCGTCGCAACTGACCGAATGCCGTTTACAAGTGCTCCGATATCCTTTACCGGTGAATTGGTGTGTTTGGTAATTTTAACAAAGTTTGCGGCCAACCACGTATTGGCGCACCCCTAATACGTTTTTGAAATGTTTGTGTTTGAGGACCTGTAGTACCCATTTGGTGAGAATTTTTGACTCATTTTTGTGGTAAAACGAGAATGTCGATTTAATTGCATTTGCTGCAGTATTTACAGACTCGTACTGATGGATACGAAGTTCTAACAAATTCGTACAAACCATTCAACACCACACGTGTCTGCAGAAGGTGGGAGAAATGTTTGCCAGTTTTCTGGTATTGTTTATTTTATTTGCAAGTTAATATAAGGTTTACACACTTACCCTATCGAAATAAATACCAAATAACGAGTTATTTTAATTTAATTTTCGTAGTTTTATTCAAGAAATGTTATTCCCCCCCCTCGATAACCCGCAAGAAGGAAATTCTAGCTGTACCCCTGATTTTGAATAAAGTTATAGGTTTTTTAAAATAGTTTGAACCCAAAATGCAGTCTACGTTGTCTCCTATTCTATTACACAACATTTTTCCTTACTAGATATCACAATAAACAGTGTTACACGCGACTCTCAATTTGGTGTCGACATTTTGGGTAAAAGAAAAGATGTCTCGTAGCTTCACGGATAAAATTGTATTTCGTGAAAAAATAGTCGTCTGTTTTGTACTATTCTGAAATCTGTAAAGTAATTACGTAGTAACGTTGTTTTCAGTTTTTAGCGCAGCCATAAGAATGATTGATCCCGACTAGAACCATTATTTACCGCGTTAGTACGATGAACGTGGTCGTGACTGTACAATTTAGTGGTATATAAATCGCTGATGGACTCGCCGTTACCACGCTGTCAGCGGCCAGTCTCGCTAGATGCTACGTTCTACACATCAGCTTGGCAAGTAAAAAGATTACTTGCTTTTCTAGTCTGTACATAGCGTTGAGCGTTTCGAACGTTAATACAAATAGCCGTAGGAAAAGAATATTGATCAGTACTTAAGTGCGACAAAAGAAAGGTTATAAGAAAAGCAATGATATGTAAAGGGAAAGTGACAAATATTATTTTATACGATTAAGGGCTGTCACTGCGGAAAAAATACAGTTAAATAGTTTGCACCTAAATATTCTTGCGAAGTTTCTGTGGCAGCTTCTCACTCTGTTGCCAACATGCCGTGATTATGATGAAAATTGTGTAGTCTGTGATTTGTATTAGTAGCAGAGTAATTTGGTGTTTGTAAACCAACATTTTACAAAAAAATGTGACACTATTTAATTTCCAACTAATACAGTCCATGGAGTAAGGTTTCAATAACTTCACAGCGTGGTAAGTATTAATTTTTATAGGAAAATTAAATTAAATGTATCTGTCCTGAAATAAAAGAGTGCTTACATTATAAAAAATATTTCGGGATTCAGCTATAATATTATAATCAGATACAGTTTAATTTTTTATTTTGTTTGATTGAAGCACAACAATCGATGTACCCCAATCACAAGTGTTTGTTTGTACAGAAATTACTTTGATACGTATTTGAGTACACTATTATTCATGAATGTAGTTTTGTTTAAAAAAAAAAACGAATGAAAAGATATCCATTATCGTAAGCATAAATAATGACTGATTAATATTATAATCAGATACAGTTTAATTTTTTATTTTGTTTTATTGAAGCACAACAATCGATATACCCCAATCACAAGTGTTTGTTTGTACAGAAATTACTTTGATACGTATTTGAGGACACTATTATTCATGAATGTAGTTTTTGTTTAAAAAAAAAACGAATGAAAAGATATCCATTATCGTAAGCATAAATAATGACTGATTTCGATTCTTATTTTGTGTGTGTGTGTGTGTGCGCGCGCGCGCGCGTTTCGTTTACAAAATAGATCCGTAGTAATTAAAAATTAGTGTCTGTATTACTCTTTTTAAATCTATATACTCACGATTCCATATAGTAAAATTTTATTACTATGTACTCAGAACTACTTAATGAAGCAAACTGATGTAGGCCTAAGTGAATAAAATTGTGAGATATCTTAAAATTACTGAAGAGATCGCTACTCAAGCCGTTTATGTAACTTATGGATAGATGATGCATTTGAATCAAAGACAGTAAACATTGTCCTGTAACTGTACTATACTGTAATATAATATACTACACCACTAATATACTGTACTATACTAATTTCAGCTAACGCGCATGATAGGCCTATGCATTTCTAAGACTAGCACGCCCACAGAAATGTGAGTAATCTAGAAGTCTGAGCCTGGTGACACATGCATCAGAGATACTAACTAGAATATTTATAAGCGAATGGAAAAGAAAAGTGAGGAGGACTTAAAGAAGATCATTTTGGTTTTCGGAGAAATCGTGGAACACGAGAAGCCATGTTGTTGCTGCTAATAATTATGGAGAAAACTATGAAACTTAACAAAGAAATTATGATAGCCTTGTTGACATCGATAAGCCATTTGTCAACATCAACTGCAATAAAATGTTAAAATACCTCAGAGATGTAAAGGTTGACCATACGGACAGAAGCTCTACAAGAACCAGGGCTCTGTCGTAAGCCGGGATGGACTCAAAGCAAAGATATCGAAAGGTGTTAGACAAGGCTGTGGATTACACCCACTACTGTTCAACTTGTCTATAGAGTATACGACGAATGAGTTAATGGAAACCAGAAACAGTGGAATTAATGGCAAATGCTATAAAACCATCCGTTTTGTCGATGACGGTGCGCTTTTAGGAAACAACGTGGAAGAACTACAGAATGAACAAGATCCCAAAGATAAATCCTATATACTAACCAATAAGGAAAGTCGAAAGTCATGAAATGCTCCAGAAATGTAAAACAGAAGGTTGCTATATTTTTGGATGGTATGGGGCTAATGCAAGTTGATACCTTTAAATATTTTGGGAGCTCCATTACATCAGATGGGAGATGCACCAGTCGTGTAAAAAGTACGGTCGTTTAAGCAAAAGGAGCGATTTCAAGAAAAGATCGCTCCTGACGTTCAGAAACGTGGCCCCAGAAGTTAGGAAGAAATTCATAAGACGTTTCATGCGCATATGGTTCAAGGAGCTACTTTGAGCTTACGACATGAGGTGCTGGAGGAGGACCTTAGGAATACCGTGGACAGAGCGAGTGACTAATGATGAGGTATTGAAGAGAGTGGGTGAAAGATGGGTTCTGTTTAAAACCGTTGCGGAAAGGAGAAGCATTATGGTTGGTCACCTAATACGCCATTCAAACTGGTACACCATCATGATTGAGGGGCGTGGTGAAAGAGGAAGGCCCAGACAAAAGTATATGGATGAATTAAAAGGAAGGAGAAAGTATTTAGTGATTAAGAGACTGTCGTCGGAAGGGAAGAAATTGCAAGCCCTTATAGCCTTCCAACAAGATATACAGAGACCCGAACGTCGGTTCTGTTAAAACGACAGAGACGGAAGATTTCTAGACTGTGGGAAATCGAAAGTGTGGAAAAAGTAAAGTGTTAACATCACCTGGAGCGTTACATTTTTCGATGACGTTACACATTTTCCATCACGCATTTTGTGGAATGACCCCCAGCCTAAAAACATTATCAACTTAAAAATAATATACGTCCTATAAATTTGAGATTTGTGGATGATATAGTGTTATCCAGAAAGAGGAAAGGGTAAAGGTTAGTTTGAGAATAAATTTGGGAAATACAAATCTATTGTTTGATGTAACTGTGCTAGCTAAGGTGAGCCTTACGGCTGTGAATGCAATGAAATGATTGGAAAAAGTAGATCTACTCACAGACAGTGAATGTGCAGTGCCAGAAACTGATAATCGAAACGGTCAACATGGGTTACTAATGAGAAAATAATCAATATTACGTTGAATAACAGACTTCCATCGTGTTTAAGTAGGAACATTTTTAATCTGTCGGTGTTTTCTGCAATGTCGTATGGGTGAGAAACAGGCAGTGAACGCGAGAATGATACATAACCATGCTAGAAGTAACATGGAGTGACACAAATACAATTTAGAGTTACGTACCCGAACTAGAATAAACGAAATCTGATCCATTTGTAGAATTAAAAATGTAATAGTAATCAAAAACAATGGAATAAGCAAAAGGAAAAATAATTGTTTATTATTGATGTAGATGATATTGTTAGACAGTGGAAGCGGTAAATCAATCCTGGAAATAATTAAGTCCTGGACATATTTACATAAACAATTTGCTGTTTGCAAGTGACAAATAATAATTGTACAGAAAACTGAAAGCGATTAACGTTCGCTTCTGTTGTGTCGTAAATACATTTTGAATATATCTGGTAATAAAACTAAGTTAATTATGAACATTAACAACCAGATGAACAAACACAAGTTGACACGTGTGGAAAAAATTAAAATGAAATTTAATAAATTTGTAGCAACACTTGTTGCAGTCTCCTGTATGAATTGAATCGTGGAGAACAAACATGACAAAACGGGACTCCAATCTCCGAATATGATGTTTCTGGGGAAAGTGAAAGGTGGCATACTGAGGGATCTTAACTACGAAATGAAGGGACAGAAAATTGAAAAGAACACACGGGGGACTGGAAGAACATAGATATAAAAACAGTACTGTCATTTATAGGCCAGAAGAGTAAAGAAACGTCGGGCGGCTCAGGGGATGTTTTTTGGAAAAGCACACAGGTTGTAAACGTACACCGTGATTTTGAGAAAAAGAAAAAACAATAATAACATGGACGTTGGCAGGATATATGAAACAGAAAACGGCAGGCAAGTGTTGCACAGGAAAGAAATCAGTGTTGAATGACCGCGACGGTATTAACAAATGACCAGCGCTTATCATTATGAAGAAAGGTAATAATATCGTTTTCTGGTTCTTATGGTTCTCTTTGCAGCTTCGAAATCATATTGTAAATTAGTGTTTTCTTTTATTTCCATGACTCTAAAGAGATGGTCATAACCATTTCTTCAATTCCTCTTCTAACAGATCTACTGTGTTTATATACTTCCCTTGTCTTTTAATTTTACATCCGTGAATAATCGAAATATGGAGTGACTTTGTGCACTAAGCATATGGTATAAGCACTCGAGTTCTGCCTTTTTTTCAGACGGTACTATTCTATATTGTAACAATCATAACTCGATCTACCCGACACACACTCCGCTCCTACAACACCACCGCCCGAATCAGACGATAAACGTTTTAATTTTGTACTTCTTTTTACTAGTTTTCGTAAGTGATCATATGAGCATGGGGAATTATAGAATATACGAAGACGATACCTGGATGACGGTATTTTATTTAATAAAAATTTTTAATATTTTGTTAATATTGCCAGGTATGTTTTACGTCTGTACGAAGGGAATAATCTCTAGAAAAAACGAGAGTTGCACACGCACTCACGCATGTACGTATGTATGTACATCGATGTTTGTGGTTGAAGCTTGATAAGGTGAAGAAAATAAGACTGAGCTAAATAAATAAAACATAGGTTCGTGTCGTTTACCGTGCCACCGGTTTTCATGTTACAGACAGCTTAGAAAATCTGTTAGGTTGGATTGTAATCAGTGTAGTGTGAAAGAAGCGACTGTGCAGATGTTGCTGTGGGATCTAGTTGTTCAGTGACCGATGAGAACCAGTCTCACGGAAAACTATTAATTCGGCTGGGCTGTGCATCCAATGCCGCTGACCTGCTTCCTCTGCCAACGAATTATACTATAGTACTTGGCGTGTCAGTGTTGACTTGTTAATCCACCTCGGTCGCCGCCCGTTTGAAAGAAACATTAGTTACCAAAAAGATAAGAGAAACATGTGATTGTAGTTTATATTGTATGTTTTTTGTAAGGTAATTTCTCAGTATAATCCTACACTTTTTGCTTTTGAACTGCACTTAAAAACTTACACTCAATAAAGGATAAAGGAAAGAGTTTACTTGAACATTTCTAGACAGTTAAGTAGATCAAATAAATTATGAAAAATTACGTGGTGTATACTACATAGTACTAAGAGAGGCTTGGTGTCTGTTGTGCGTTTGTTACAGCGTAATCAACCACCATAGAAACTACTTCAGGCCAACATTCAGGTTACGTGTACCTTCTTAGACGTAGGATTTTCCCGTTAATTTTTAGTTCTAAATTGCGGGCATATTGAACAAAATTAATGGGAAATGTTCTCCATAATATGTACCGTGATTCTTTATAAAAAGGTTAGCCTATAAGTTGTTATAAGATTGCTTTTTATTAATTTTTATTAGAATTTTCACACACACAAATCCTGGTAGGTCTACATGGATGTGCCGTGCTGTCTCATATCTGTTTTGTCTTTCTGAACACAGTTAGGAAAAGCAACCTGTGACATACCGCTGAAGATTCCAAAACCAGGTAAAAACCTCATAGCCGTTCTTGAAATGCGCGGAGTGAACAAAAATATTACCCCTCCCACTTAAAATACTATGAAGAAGGAACGCGATAACAGTCTGCTGTCTCACTCACACACTATATCTCTGTTACTGTCGTATCACAATGTTTGTAATATTCTCGCCAGCCTTGTTGCAGAAGACCTACACACAGTGGCGCACCCAGGATTTTTCTTCGGGGGGGGGGGGGTTGAAAATTTAGAAACAAGGTGAACAATTTGATTTTCCTCATTCTTTTCTTTACAAGGAGGGCTTTTTCGTGGAGAAACGGTAAAACGCAACTTATAAGGAGCCAGTGTCGCAAGAACAGGTAAAAATGAACTTTGCTTCATAGAATTTAATTTCCCTCATGTACGTTCCACCTGCAGAGCCCCTTCTTACACATACTGCACGAGTAAGAATCATGAGCTAAAATCATGTTAAGCACAGGCTTACTAATTTGCATATGCTTATTGAATAATTTAAATTACTTAATCAGTAGGCGCCGACTTTATTGAAATAATAATACAATAATATAGTTAAAATAATCAGACATGAAGTAGTTGCGCACTTTGTAGTGAGGATAAGGCGGGAACAATGTTATACACGTGAGTAGAAAAAGGCCTTTTGAAAATATTAGCCTTCTCCCTAAATGACGAGTCTACGTACGGAGGTTTCGATTTCGATTTCTGTTTCGACACTACTAAACAGAACATATGGACGTTTTGTAAGACGAAACATGCAATTGATACAACAGAGGTACCATACAAAGTTTTCACCGAGTTCGAAAAAATGTTTAACATTTAGTAGGCGTACTGCAATTATTTGTAAACAGTGATTTGGCATGTTGTGTCTATTCCAGTCTTTCTCCAGATCTCGTAGTCGAGCCTAGACATTAACAAACATTGTATATTTTGGAGCACATAATAGTTTGTGTACATGTTACGATTCAGCAAAAAACGTAGTAATATCGGTAAAAATGAGCCTCTGACGAAGCTTGTAATAAGCAAAAACTAGTTCAAGCTACAAGGTAAAAGTTTAAGATTTTTACCAATATAAAATTAGTGTTCCGAGTCAGTAATGATATGTTTATAATTAGTTAATCAACGGACACGTCATGGACAACAAAATCCAGGAATATATGTCAACATTACCCTGGCAACTTAATTTATTTGAATAAGTAACATCAATAACAGGCTCGAATGTGAAATGACTGTGTGTGTTTTTAAAAAAACACAACAGATGTAAATTGTCCATAAAGAACAGGAGAGATAACATTAATGAAAAAATTATACCAAACTGTTTATGTAATATAGCATTTAATTACTTACAACCAATTACAAATATGTAGCTCAATTCTTCCATCCCACTAATGTTTCCTTCATTGTTATTATAACTCAAATCGTCTTCACTGCTACTATCCCGTTATTTATTAATTTTGAAACGAACAAACATTACACTCTTTGGTCTGATCTCACGTAATCTTTTTAATTTTCATGACATGGTCACATCTTGATGTGCAATCTATGAAAGAAATACACTCAAATTCCTTTTTTGCTAAGTTTCCAACACTGTCTATGGAAAATGGACGTTTGTTCATTAGCACGCTTCTTCACGATTGCCTAAATCAGTTCTAGGATAAGATCAGGAAGTCAGGCTGATAGAGTGGAAGTCGTAAAATGTAATGTCCATGGTTTACCAAAACAGTGGTTATTATAAGAGTTCTGTAAGTTGGTTTACTTTGTTTAATTAGTGAATAGAGCTCAGGTTAAGATAAATGGACTAAAGAAATCCCATGATTCACTAACCAGTTAATCGTGTTTGTCTTTTTGTTAATGATGTTGCAGGTGGATTTATTTATTAATTGAAATTTTCAGCCACATTTGTCGATGAAAACGTGCCAAAAGCAATAGGAAACTTTTAATAGAATAATACATTACAAGTTAAGAGAAAATATATAAGAAAATTACGGCAAATCAGAGAAGAACGGCGTCTATCTACGTTTTTTTAACTGACATTGAATTCAGTTTCGTCTGTGTATACTATGGGCCGCCGTTCTTCTCTGAATTGCCGTAATTTTCTTATATATTTTCTCTTAGCTTCTAATGCGTTATTCTGTTAAAAATTTCCTATTGCTTTTGGCACGTTTTCATCAAAATCTCATTTGCCGAATAATGTGGCTCAGACTAGATGCACTACCATTATAATTAATTTATCTTTTAAAAATTGTTTAAATTACTTTGAATGTTGGTGTTTCCCCTTCTATGAATTGATATTCGTAAATAATTAATCGAATAGTACACTTGTCAAAATCGTCTAAATCAGTTTTTATTGCCTTTGTTGAGCATTTTTTATGGGAAGTACTCAAACATTTTAGTCACCCATATACGCGGATGCTTCTTTAATAATTCTAAAAACACTACTTAGAGACACACCGCACGCCTGAGCTACCCTTTCCTGCAACTTTCTTTCTGATATTCCCTTATCTTCCGATTTAATAAACTTGTACACGTTATACATTATTTTCCGACTCTAAATATGTATGACTTTCCTTTGCACTGAAGTTGACAGGATACCCAGATTGATCCAGTTCACTCTCCAGAACCGGAAACTATAGCAATAAACTAAACTCTACGCTTTTGATGAAAACTAGTGTTTTTTGAAAAGTACAAACACAATTACATTTCATGCGCCGTTGGCAAAAAACTGTATTCACGTCTGGTAAACTTACCTATGCTGAATTTTAGTTTATCACTTAGTAATAGTAAAAATGTTACATTGTAAGAATATAGTACTTAACATATAAAGAAGACACTATAAGTATTATGTTCTTACTGTTTGTAGGCTACATACGTTGATTACAAATTTTTTTCCAGATTTTCGGGGGGGGGGTTCTAAACCCCCCTGGTTGCGCCACTGCCTACACAAGACTGATCTGCATATGTGTGAAATTAATGAAAATTTGTTTAGCTTCGCAACGAGGTATAGTTTATCCACTGCCAGCTCGAAGTCGCTGTTCAAAAGCTATCGTCAAGCTGTACAGGTTGCCAGTGGCCACTGAGCACTCTGTACGGGATTGTTGAATGTAAGGCATATCATATCACTGCAAGGCATACGCAGTGTGCAGTAGCCGCAAAAGTCTCTTGTCGATACATTCAGACGATTAACCCCCAAATTGTGTGAGTAGGTGGCCGAAATTCCACTAACGTGCGATTGCTTTACTAGGTAACATCCAGGTGACACGCGTAAGTTACATTGTTTGCCAGTCGTAGCTGCAGTAAACTAGCAACTCCGAAACGATTGTTCCTATGTTACATATAGTACACCGAATTACGTTCAGTATGTTGCCCATACATCTTGCATTCTGTACATTTAGTGCACGTCATATTGAAGTAATATGCATGCAGGAATCTGTGTTCTATAATAATGAGAGACAAAATGTGGGCTGGGAGTAACCGTATGTTGCATACGCAGTCAAATTTACACCGCTCACGGTCCTGAAAGTCAGTCGCGCGTATTATCTGCTGTTTTCCCGTTCCATTTGCTGTTGATTATTAGTTGTAATAATTTCAGTGCTGTTCTTTATAAATAAAATCATATTGGAACTTTTACTTCCTAGATCTATAGGTTTCGTGTCTATCCCCGTTTGTCCAAAATTTTCGTTTGGCATTCATACTACGTAAAAACTGACCATTATTATTTCATCCAGCCGGAGTATTGTAAGTATCCCTGAATACAGTTATTCCTTACCCATTGTATATAATTTAATCTACGGGTGGTAGTAGGCCTGTTGGAAAAGACAACAAATACAGGTAAACTAAACTGTATACGGTTTTATTTAATACAGTGTTTGTGCCTTTTGGATGCACCATTACTAATATCATTACAAGAACTCTATAGAAATCAAAGGAACCTGAAAAATGTGGATATACCGTTGACAATAATGTTTTAATGAACGCAGTAAAAAAATTAAAAAGTAAATGAAGTATGGGCAGTTTTCGTTTACATTTCATGTTTGAATCAGAAAGAAATTGACTAGATAAACGGATTCATAATTTAGTGACAGAAAAGCCATAAGTTTCAAAAAATCGCTGCAAAATACATGTACTTGATTATTATATTATTCATTAAATAACTTGCATTTAACGTGATATGTCGATTTGAGTACGAGATAATGAACATTTAGCGTTATTATTTTTGCCGTAAATCATCATCATCATCATCACCATTATCACTTTTCTAAGGGGAGTGATTTTGCATTGAGCGAATCGTGTCTTAGTTACTGTACCATAATACATAACCAGATCATCCCCTTTATCTCGCAAAGGCCCGTAGGCGCAGCCTTGTCTTGTAGCCTCAAATGTAGAAACACCATCGTGACTTTCCACCATGGCTATCTCCTGTTACCACGTCCGTTGTACTTTCAGAATTCTGTCAATTGTATCATATATTTTAGCCTAATGGCTATCTTTTCTTGGCTTGTTATTCTTACCATAATTATTTTGGCGGTGCTTTTCATATTGTGCGCCCGCATGTGTGTAATTAAGCGGTAACTTCTAGCAATCGGTTCTGTGGGTACCTGTTCTTATCCTTCCTTCATCCGATTTCTTTGTGATTTCAGTTGTGTACATTTTGGGTCTAATCAGCACCGCTCCTCCCACAATTATGCGAGGTTTGGGGGTTGCAAAAACCGGCTGTGGAGTACTTAAATAATATGTGGAATGTAAATAATATGTCGAGAGCGTATAAAATTTCCTTTAAGCAGTGGTCGTATTTTAATTTTAGTATAAAATAATATAGGTAGTATAGCCTGCGATACTGCATGTTAGACATTTTAATAAGCTTCTCTAGATTTTGTAAATGTGATATTAGCGAGTTACTTGGGCAGCCTACCGAAGTTTATTAATATTGCTTGGCAATTTTTGTTTCACTGGAAAATACTTAAAATCAATACTGTCAGTACATCTGTGTCTTTAAATAGATTTTACTTGATTTGGTCAAGAAGACACAGCTACACTAATATATTTCTGTCAAATGCACACAGAACCATGTGTAGCCTAACTTCGTAAACAGTTATAAGCTATAGAAGAAGGTATCCAAGGTACCAGGCTCAGTATTTGTTTCTGATTTGGCCCAGATTTACTTGCGACGAACGAATGATTTAAAATATCTTTTACAACTTATTTCTAAAATGAAGGAAGCTCTTATGTAGTTAGTACTCATAAATATAATATAATATTCACTTTTTATAAAAAGTAGATGTTATATATTAAATACTTGATATTATTATTTTTAACTAAGATATTAGATACAAAAGAGATAACATATTTTCCGCTGTTTAAATATTAGTCTATGTTTTATAAACTTATTTAATGTTATAATAAAAAGAAGCGGTACCAACTCGCTAGTTAAAGCGACATTTCCACAGTCCTTTGTGGAAGAACGCGGTTCGTTTCAATTGTGTCTAGTAACTATCCTCTTTGTTTTATTTCTTAAATAAAAATATCCCTCCAGGAGCTGAACACGAGCTTTGATGTAGAATTCGTAGTGTTACTTCTAACAAAAGTAATGATTCCACACAATTTTACTTCATCAGTTACTCTTATAGTACTAAGCCGTGTAATGAGAACCTCTTTTCAGCAAAAAGCAACGGCAGACGACACACACACACACAACTGTGGACGTATTAAGTTCTTTCTGTGCAACGAATATTAGTTGCAGATTAAATATGGTCACTTGTGACAAATTCCATCTTTGTACTATGCACTTCGTATTTAGAAAATTAAGTTTGTATTGTACTATCGTATATGCCCTCAAAATTTCTACCGCTATCGTGAATATCAGCAGTAGGCGTTATTTAGATGTATTTAGGCTTGCATAACAGCTTAAAATTTTGTTTTCTGATGCCAGTAAGTGGTGGTATTCTTAATACACATACCGCCTTTCACCGCTACCTTAAGACAGACGTATACTTTAATGTTTTGAGTTTGGCTGCCGTATGAATCCTGCAGTATTATTACATACCATACTTACTTCCTGTTACGTCGTGTAGGAAGACTTCCACAGAGTACACTGAATGGTTTGACGATAGTTCCCGAGGCGCTCACATCATTGTATCGGTTTAAGTACATTGCGTTCGCCGACACAGTATTTTATTAAAACTAAAAACAAAAGCTATTGCATTATAAAAAAAGTAACATTGAAGTATATGGAAATTTTCTTGGATTTCCATAGAGAAAAACGTTCGTTGGTTTTGTCACATGGAAAGGAAAATAAAACGGAGCGTAAGTTCTTCACGTAGACCTTAATATGTGTCAATTGTTACGTAAAGAAAAGGTAAGGTGTACGAAATTAATATTTACGATTAAGGAGACTAAGAATATGTTGTGTGTGAAGGATTCTTGAAAGAATGTAGATCCTTGAAAGATATATTCATCATATCTCTGGAGGATTCAGATATCGAATTATTTCTCACGCCTTGTTAACTGGCCATATAGAAAACTCATGGGAATGTTTTAAAATCATTTTGTGCCCATTCTTACATACTGTTGGCCTTTAAACTGAGGGCAAAAACGGAATTGCGGTTCGCTGCATATAATGATAATCAAAACTCTGTAGCTCCTCATGATTAGACTACACCTAATATGCGTTATATAAGTATTGTTTGTTACAGTATGACTAAACGTTATTTTTGTTTTACAAGCTACGTATAATTTTAACTTAAATTCTTTCGTTTCTACCAGGCATTGTGTCACTAATTCTGTCCAGTACTAACAAGGTATGTTACCAACTAACAAGGTGATGTAATGTCAAATCGAAGTAGCAGTTGGTCAACAGAAGTGAGGGATGTGATTTGTATTATGAGTAATTAAGTTTTGAAGAATCGACGTGATCGTAATAGTCTGGATTGAGAGACAAAAAATTGCGTGGTTGAGCAGTCTATAAGCGCTGCACAACTATTGTCAGCAATGAATAAGACTGTGCATTTTAATTGCGTGGTTGAGCAGTCTATAAGCGCTGCACAACTATTGTCAGCAATGAATAAGACTGTGCATTTTAATTGCGTGGTTGAGCAGTCTATAAGCGCTGCACAACTATTGTCAGCAATGAATAAGACTGCATTTTAATTTCTGTTGTCTTAGCTTTCAGACGGCGTTTGAAAATGAAATTTATTTGCCAGGTTTGCAGTCAATAAAACTGACAGCATTCGAATTCGTGTTTACCTAAACTGTATATCACGCTCATAATTGCGGTTATTCCGTATGCTATATCTGAACCTTATTAAATGTACATTATAAATGACTAGGCCTATACTAAATAACAAATATCACAATGCCGGATCGGCAGCGGTGACCCTCTTTTGCTAACGTATCTATTATAAGTATCAACCGATACTAACAAGCTGTTCCACTTCTGGTCTGGCGATCCTACAGATAAGCGTCATTAGTAATATGAATACGGGATTAGCATAAATAATTTATTGTAGAAATCTGAGTACACTTCGTTGTAAATAAATCTTTGCGCCTACTTAATTGTTCTCTCTGTTAATACTCTTAACAGCCTCTGTTTCTCCGTGTATGTGTGCGTGTCCCTTACTCTCTCGTCTTTATTTTTGTTCGCATGGGCGCCCATACGGAGGGGCAGGGGGGTCGTGGCCCCCCTGGCTCCCGGGAAAAATAAAAAAGGGAAAGGAAAAATATCTGATATTTTAGAATTTTGTAAATATATACATTATTTTCAGAAAGTTATTGAAACACACGATGTATAATTTTGCCTTATAATATTTCTTTTATTGGTTTTCTTGTGTTACTTAAAGTACAAGACCCTTGTCATGATTTCGCATGGTTTTTTTTTTCAATTGAACGTTTTTTCAATACAAAGTTGGGGTAGGAAAATTTGAGGTGAATCAGAATGGCAAAAGAAGATGCGGAAGCCGGATGTTTAGATCGGGTGGCCCTGGCGCGTTTTAGTCACGTGACCAACTTGCTTCTATGTGGATTTCATACTGTGAGTGTTTGTTACAAAGTGTATCTTAAAATAAACATTTAACGCTTCATCGAAACTTTTAAATAGTTTATTATCAGTTATAATCTACTCTTTACGATCTTATCAACCAGCATATTTGCTGGTGAGTAATAATAGTAGTAATAATCTTATTGAAGAATTCTCGATGCCTTGTTAACCTATAAACAACAAGTCTGAATTTTTAGAAACATTTAATATAAAACTGTATGATAACTACTGTGTATCATAGTTCCAAGTTACAACAATGATATATGTTGTCTTGTTCAGAAGAATTAGCAACATTTATTAGAAAATTATTGATCAGATTGAATGAATGCTTCACTGAACTTGACGAGTATGAAGTATGTAATGAAAGTATTCACAATAAACTTGAAAAGATTAATTTATAAACGATAAAATTTACTGAATATTTATCTCAGTGTGTCGAAAAGATAGTAACTTCCCCTCGCCTCACACGTATCGAATGAACTACCGTACTTTAATATTATTTTTTCTAAAATATGTTTTCTTTATTCTAAACTACAATAAATAATTGAAAAATAATTAATTTCCTATGAATGTTGTCTTATTTGTACATTAAATTTATTAGTTCTCTATATAGCTTAAAAGCTTCGCTTTGGTCGGCCACCCCCGAGTGCCACACACCCTAGTTTAATCATTTTTGTAAATAAACCAAAACTATTCATTCTTCTATAATTTTTTGTTTATTATTTCACGCAATAATTAACGCAACATTTTAACGCAATTCCGCCTTCAAAATCTCATGTTTTAACCTATACCAGAATATCACCCCAGATTGTTGTTTAGCGGGAGGACCCACATCAGGACTCAACGGGTTAACACAAAAAAGGCAAAATTAGTTGCATAGGCTACTTTTAAATTTTGTGTCACTTGTTACTACTAATATCAGTGGTGCATTTTGCGTTGAATCTATTTTCTCAAAATACAATTACAAATTATTACAGTATTAAACAAGTTGCAACTAATACAAATTATTTTGTCAAAATTAACTATAAATGTTGCACTATAGTAACTTTTTCAGGTTTTAGGCCCAATAACTGATTTTAATTTCCTCGTATTTATTTCAGAGATATGGATATCAGGAATTTCTTTGAGCGAAAAGGTGCTGCTGTTGTGCCAAAAAGGGCCCGACGGACTCATTAAGTAATTCAGAATCAGAACAAATAGCTCGGAAAGTGCGTCCCACAACGGCTTCTAATTTATCTTCAACATCAACGACAGCTCCTAACCTCGCTGTGTCGGGGCTGAGCGGGATTTCTATCAGTCGCCAACTTTAGTTCCTATCGCCAATGATGAGTCTGACGAGCGGAATCTCTGCCATTCATCAGCTTCAGTTCCTATCGCCAATGATGAGTGTGACGAGCGGACTCTCTGCCAATCATCAGCTTCAGTTCCTATCGCCAATTATGAGTCTGATAAGCAGAATCCCTGCCAGTCATCATCATCATCATCTTCAGTTCCTATCGCTAATGCTGTGTCTGCTGAGCGGGATTACTCCCAGTCCCAGCCATCAACCTCGGTTTCTAACGCTACTGCGCCGGCTGAACGGCATTCATCCCATTCATTAGCAATAAATCACAGCTTTGATTTAGGTGATTATATAAACCAGGCCATGCCAGATGATGTCAAGTACCAGTTACTAACGAACCCACGTGTTCTAAATTCGTCCCATGACTTCAAGAAAGATATTGAAATGGACAAAACAAGAAAAAGGGCTTTTCAAAAAACCTGGTTTGAAAGGTACTCATGGCTAGTCTACTCGCCCAAGCTGAAGGGTGGGCTTTGCAAATTTTGTACTCTCATTAAGCCAGTTTTAAAAAGAGGAACGTTTGGCGCTTTTGTAGTAAAGGCTCACCATGATTACAAACACTTTCATGAAGATGCTCAAGGCCATGAAAAAAGCAACTGGCAATGAGTCTATAAGTAAGGCCAAGAGTTTTATTGATTCTATAGAAATGAGAAAGAAAAATGTAATGGAGCAGTTAGACAGTGGGATCACTGAACTTGTAAATGCCAATCATCAAAAGCTAAAATCAATTCTTGCAACACTAATATATTGTGGCACACATGATATATCCATTCGCGGAAAGAATTCAGGAGAAGGAAATTTTGAAGATTTACTTTTGTTTAGAGTGAATTCAGGTGACAAAGTGCTGGAAGATCATTTAGCAAAACATGGTGGGAGGGCGAAATATGCGTCCCACAGAGTCCAAAACGATTTTTAAGTACATGTGGTTCTGTAATACAAAAAGAGATTGTTGGAGAGGTAAACAGATCGGCAGGATTTTCACTATTAGCAGACGAAACTGCTGACATAAGTGGAAAAGAACAGTTGTCGGTGAGAGTGCGGTTTGTTGACGAAAAATTGGACTTTACAGTTAAAGAAGAGTTTTTAGGGTTTGCTGAACTAACTCGATTAGATGCTGAGGGAATTTGTTCATCTATTATAGGCTTTGTTGAAAAGTTGGGGCTGGATATGACCAAATTAATTGGCTTGGGGTTCGATGGGTGCTCGAAAATGGCTGGCCATGAAAGTGGAGTGCAAGCTAGGATCAGGGAAAAATATCCTAGAGCTGTTTACTTCCACTGTGCATCCCATCGACTAAACCTAGTTGTCAACGACCTTAATAGTGTCCAGGAAATTCGGAATACTATCGGTACGATAAAACAAGTACAGTAATTAGGTTCTTCCGGGAAAGTGTATTGCGTAGAAAAACTATACCAAACATTCCGTTGTTTTGTGAAACTCGGTGGTCACACAAATATAGATCAATCAGGCTGTTTAAAGAAAACTTCATGGCCATCAAGGATAGCCTCAGTGGTCTTGCAAATGACCGCGACGTTAATCAAGACACTAGATCACTTTCCAGCCAACTAGATAGCGCAACATCATCAATCACATTTATTATTTGCCTTCACATGATTTCAAGATATTCTTCGTACTTGGAGCCAATAGTGAACAAACTCCAGTATATTGATATGGACCTACACACAGTCTACAGATACATAAATACCGACTTCCTAGATACATTTCAGAAGCATAGAGAGCAAAGCAACGATGAGTTCTCAAACATATTTGAAGACATTAAAGAGACTTGTGGGAAACTTGACATTGATATTAAATTCCCAAGACTGGCTAGAAGGCAGACCCAGAGATTCAATGTCCACTCTTCTTCGCCTGAAGACTATTCAGAGCCTCAATTTATAACCCTTACATGGATTCACTACTCATGTCACTAACCACAAGATTTGAAAAAAGTAATGAAACACCGTTCAAAGGTGGAATTCTTCATTCACATTTAATGAAGAATAAAAAGAAAGAAAATTTTATGAGAGACATAAAAAAGTTGGAACAATTCTATCAAATCGACAACTTGGAAGCAGAGGCCAGATTGTGGTATGATGTTTGGACAAATAAAGAGTGTTCGGAAAAAACAAAACTGCATGATCTTCTTCCAGAAACTACTTTCTATCCAGCAGTAAGGAGAATGATCATATACTACCAAACCATACCCCCAACAACCTGCACTGTGGAGCGTTCCTTTAGCACACTTCGCCGTGTGAAGACCTGGCTAAGAAGCACTATCGGTGAGGATCGTCTGTCCAACTTGTGTCTTCTTAGTGTTCACAGAAATAGAGTAAAATCTCCTAGTTTTCAGGAGAAAGTGATTGACATATTCGGAAAGAAGAAGAGAAATTTACAGTTTGCTTATTCTGAAAAATACTAGGGCCTAAGCTAATAAGCTATACATGTTTCAGTGTCTGTTGTGTAAATTTCCTTATCAGTTTTTTTATGTAGGCCTCTGCTAATAATGGTAATTAATGAAATCAAGTTAGCCTAAATCAACTTCAGTTATTCGTTCTAGTAGATGCCTTCAGTAAACGAAAACACATTTATCCAAATTTTTAATACAATTTTTATTTTAAACTATATTGCAAGGTAGTTAAAAAAAATGTCTTACTGAGAGTTTTTTTTTAGTATTTCACTATTTAAAACCAATGTTTTAAATTTCCAAAATGTAATGAATACATTAATTTATAAGTTTATTTAGTGGTCGATTTCTAATAAGGTAAATAAAGTAGTTTCTATATTGCAAATGTTTTTGTTCATTTTATTGATACACCTTCATTTAACACCTTGAATGAATTTGAGTGGTTTTTTACATTTTTTGCAGGATTAAAGTAATATTTAGTAACAAATTTAGAACACTATCATACACCTAAGATATCCCCAAAACGCACTGCTGAGACCTTAAATTTAAAAAATTTTCCCGGACCCCCGTTTGCTTTGGGGGGTATTCCATACCCCCAAACCTTTCTGGCCCCAAACCTGGTCTTGGCCCCCCTGGAAAATTTTGTATGAGCGCCCATGTTTGTTCGCATTATTGCAATCCTCAAGTGTAATTTTATTTTGCGGCAAACAGTATTCCACAAAAATTTGCTACGTCTATTTTTCGGGAAAGAAAATGTATCATTAAAATTCAAGATCAGTCTGTATCAAAATACTAACAAGTTATTGTAAGAAATTTACACACACATATGTATGTATGTATCTATAAAAGAGAATTGATTAACGCCGAAAGATATAGAGAAGAAATGCACGTGGTTGTATTAATTTAAAAGTTACAACCGATAGTCCAGGCTAAATACTTATAAACGTGTAGTTGTCAGCACCAATACTATTACATTTTAAATTACCGCTCAAGACTCAAAAAAGGCAACTCGAGAAGATTCCGCTAGAAAACACCCATACCCATACAATGTAAGGAATAATAAATGATAAACTGTAAATCGGCAGTACGAAATGCCTGTATTATTTCTGAAGGGTTAGTGTAGGGTGACTATATTTGTCCCGAATTGTAAACGTTTATTCCAGTATCCTGGGAATGGATTACCGGGATGCTGAATTGTCCCTAATTTTATGCTCGACATTGTGAGTATTTGAAAATTCATTTTCTCTGACGACACAAGTAAGCTAGACGGTAACATGTCTGGGATCCTTCAAGTTCTCTACAATCTGTGAGATGGATTGCGCAGGAATTATGTAATTATTTTCTGGGCAAACGCAGCTTATAATAAAACGCGAGTATACTTAAAAAAAGTACTCAAGGCTGAAGCCTTCGGTAACAGAATCACCAGGTAACTAGTATGCTCCCTGAGCTGCAGAACTCGCTCACTATTTTGAACAAAGTACATTTATTATTGGGTAAATTTTGATATTAGAACATTTTCCAAGTATTAGAAAAACTACGAAAATACCAATTAATCGACAGCTTTTGTTTGTAGTAAAGTAAAAATTGTAAGTAATCGCATAAAAAACTCTAAAAATTTCAAACAATCGGATTTGAGTTAAAATTGCCATTAGTCTGACACGCGGGTGGAGTTTTACAATTTTTCAAATTTTTGATCACATTTTTATAAAAGTGGTAAGCAGATTTTGTAATTTCCAAAACATAACAATACATTCAGATTTTAGTTAGGATTCTCTTTAATTTGAAACGCCGCGTGAATTTTTGCGATTTTTAAAAATTTTACCCTCCTTTTTGCTGGCGTTCCAGAATTTTGAAATTTTCAAAAATGGACTAAATTAGTATTGTGGTTAAAATTCCCTTTCATTTGATACCCCATATAGAATTTTGCTATTTTTTTTTTAATTTGACCCCCTCACATTTATGCCTTTTGTCCCCCTAGGGTTCTGTAGGGTAAAAGTATGGACACACGTGCCAAGTTTTACGAATATCGGTTGGCGTGTTCAAAGTTTTCGTGAGACATACCCAAGATAGAAAGTCATATAGGCAGGAAAATGCCAAACGGTCGAGTTAAAACCGAGAACTAGCTTCGCTCCTCTATTTATAAGGTGCAATAATAAATTTAATAACAGTAAAATAGTATTCGATTTCTAATAATAATAATGTGTTCTATATTAACAGTAGGCCTACCTAGTTATAATGAAATAACATAAGTAAAAGTAGTTCCAATGCAGATACTTCTGAAACAATTAATTTTCTCTGACACTGTAAGACTAATTTGATAACTATACAGCTTTATTTAGTCATTTATCATGCAAATCTTCACGGGGTTTTCCGTGTTTGAAAACGTTGTTCGTAATGAAAATTCACTTGAAGCCCGCCTTGAAAACGAATATATCACTATTTCAGATAAGATTCATAATAATACATCAGGCGTAAAAAACTCGGCTCGGCTACCGTATTTACTTATACGTTGAGAGGTCTGATAAGCTTATCTGATAACACCAATATCAGATATCAGTTTATGGAAAGTGCCGCCTAATGTAATCATGCATGTATGCTGTGAGAAAGCTTATCATGGAGACTCTGTTGGAACTACTTCATAAGAACGCAACAGTTTAGCACTTCGCAAAAGTACACTAAGGTTCGCTAAAATTGAATTCAGAATGCGGACCGTTTCTTTTCCATCTGTTGTATGTTCTTAATTCTGTTCCTCTGTTTCTTCCATGCATGAACGTATTACATGTTTCGTTGCTCATCTCAACCGTAAGATGTACAAAATTCATATCGCACCTGCACTAACTTAACTAAGGACTCATGATCCCCCGAAAAAACATCGAGTAGGGTCCCTCTATCATCTCCACGTGCAATGGCCATGAAAATACCGAAATTTTATAGACATAATAAAAATTATCTCAGTTTAAATACTTTTAAATTGCTATTTTCTGGTTTTGGTTATGTCTAAATATTTATCTTTGGCAGTTAATTTCTTGGTACGGGGTAAAATAGTGCGGTAAAGGCTAGGGACACCTAGAGGTTACTATACGCGTAATTTGTTATAATATCAAATCGTAACTACTGTATATAACTAACTCAAGATAGATGAATATTCTTTAATCATTTTAGTAAAAGTTATTAAACCTGGAAACTTACGGTCATATGACTACTCTGTGCGCACCGAGGCCCCCTGCATTATGGATTCTGCAGCACGTTAATGGATTCTCCTATTGCGTGTGTGTAACTTTGCCCGTTTTCTTCTGATACCCGTGCCCCATTACACAGGTTCACTTACTGACCCATGTTAACTATCATCTTGTACCTTATAATAATAAGAATTAAAGTTACGCGTTAAAATTTTAAAAGTTTTGCTGGCCTGTGTAATTTTGAGTCACTCCTTCATAATTTCATATTCGTTGAGGTCGGTTTAATTAGGGGACCAATCGTCCCAGAAATCCGGGATCCGTTGCGGATTGTATAAAAGTTTGTCCCAATGTCCCGACCAGAACTCTGCTTTGTCCCGGAATTTTAATATTGTAAAATAGGAATTTTTGTTTGGATGATGATGGAAAAAGTGGAAGAGAAAGAAAAAATTGGTCATGAAAAGAGGATAAATTTCTTTTTCGATTTCGAGGGTAAAGAACACGACTTAGAACTTCTACTGTTCTGTAGCTGTTTATTCAGGATACCGTTTCATAACGCGAACACAGAGAATGTTCTCGTACATAAAATTAACTGGTCTAACGCGAAAGCAGGCTACATCGGGTGGGATTCTTTAAGGTAGAATCAAACAAAAAAACAAGAGTAGTACCTGAAATGTAATCACGAGTGAAGCTTCCAACTTCAGGAGTATCGCAGTCTGATTTAACGTACATGCATCTAATTGTTAAACGTAAGAGCATTGGAAAAATAATAATTATAATGTGTTTAATGAATGTGTAATAATAATAGTCTTAATGAAATAATTTATGAAAAATATAAGTACTTCAATAAAAATATCTTCAGAAAAAAAGAAATGCTTGTCTAAAACGTCCCGGAAAGTCTGATCAGCCTAGTTTTACATAATTTCTAGTCCCTGTAAATAATGAGTAATGACAGAGTTATGTATTGAAACGTTATATGTGCGAAGCGGAAAGGAACGTAAATATCGTATGGAATGAAATTCTTGTGAAATATCCTTAAAAGTTGCAAGTGCGTGTAGCGTATGTCGTACTAAGATCTAGACAAAAATTAATGATTGCATAGCATTTAGTGTAAAAGGAGTTGTGTATCACAGTCCACACGTGAACTTGCGTAATTATTGCATGTTACTTGTAAACAAACACAAAGTTATTTGGTTTACCATTCTCCCCCTCCCCCTCCCTCCATCACTCCCTTCCGTTCTCCCCTTGCATACTCACGCGTCTACTGGAAGTAGAGGTGGGCTAAACTAGTATTTTAAAATAACAGGTACGAAAATACCGTTCCAAAAAATAACAGGTACAGATATCTGTTAATATATACTTATTACACATAACCTATATTATTCCTTTGCAAGTAACTCGTTGAGTTTCCTGCAGGTCTCCTATGTAATATCTTCAAATAAATACACTGTAAGTAGGTTTATTTTCACCTAGATAAACCTATTAATATGTTAATAAACCTACTTGCAGTGTATTTATTTGAAGATATTACATAACCTATATTATATAATTTGTTATAAGAAATTAATTTAAACTAAAAGTATTAACAGTGTTACTTTATACTGTAACTTTATTAAACTATTACTGTTTAAGAGAAAATAAGAGAAAAGAGAATTTATAGGCCTATCTCCCTTTGGGAATACTAATTTAAGTTTTCACTAGGAGTAAACAAACTAACATTGGTTAGACAAATCAGTTGCGAAACTCGGGCAATGAAATTTAGAGTGCAGGTAATAGCACAACAAATAATGTGAAAAAGTAATAGAGGTAAACAACAAGACCTAGCTAGGAAAATTATTTACTTAAAGAAAAATAAATAAATACAAATTTATGTTCAAAACAACAATAATTTTAATCGGTCAAGATTTAAACCAATTACCCTTGTAAAAACAACTTAAACAGCCTGCGGTAAAATTTCATTAGATATCTGCTCTTATCTTATTTTATTTTCTTATCAGGTGGTACTCGGAAAGAACGCGGAAGACCGAAGTGGTACGCAGGTCCGGAAAGGTTGGGAACCACTGCTGATCAATTGTGCAACTGATAGGTCCTGGCAAAAGCACAAGTTGGGCAAATAATGGAAACTTCTAGCCATATCATAAATCAATCATGAATGTTTTACAGACTCCAAGAAATTCAGATAAACTTGCAGATTTCTCTTCTCATCACCTCCAGTATATTCAGTTCAGTAAATTCTTATCTTCATCAGGTCGTGTATTTATCTTAGGCTGCAGTTTGACCATTTACACCTAATTGTGTTATCTGTTATGGAGTTTGTTTTTATTTCTTTACTACGTGGAAACTATTATTAGTCAAATGATAGACTAACTAAAGTGATAGACACACAAATTTTAAATCAGCAGTGTAGATAAAAGAAACAAATTTAGGGTAGCCTTATCAAACCAGTAAAGAATTAATGAACAGGACTAGATAAAGTGTCGTTACTACAATCTCGTCATTCACGTGAGGTGTGCAGGGAAGTTAAAATCACATTAACAAACAGTATAATATGGCCTATCAACTATCAGCTACTCTGTAGGTTATAACACAGTATAAGTTCGTGTCTAGTATAATATATAATTTATTATAATCTGTATTATATATCTGCGTAACACACGAGAATAAATGTAACATCAGTATGAATTTTTTTCATATTAAAAACAGCTTCGTCTCTTTGCGCAGAATGAAGTATTCAGCACCGAAAAGCGGCTTAATATCCCTAATACTTGTACTCGTTTACTTGTTATTTGTGTATCTGCAATACTCCTAATACTGGTATACTCGTTTACTTGTTGTTCCTTGTGTACCCGTAATACCCCTAATACTTGTAGTACTCGTTTACTTGTTACTTGAGTACTCGTTAGTTGCGTAGGGGGTCACGCGACTCGGAACAGCGAACAGGTATTTAAACTTTTCAGTCACTGTTACATCCGTTCCACAAAAATTTCGTTCCAAAATACCTGTTATAGGCATATCGGCCCACCTCTACTGGAAACAAATTGACTTGGCCTATACAATTTACTGTGGTAACTTCTATTAAAAGAGTTGCAAAAATGGTTTCGCGATGCGTTAAACATAAAGCAAGTTTGTCACGAAAAAAACAGGTGAAACTCTTTTAAAATGAAATTGTGCTAGCTGTAGTAAAGGAATACAGATTGTTGTCCACCTTAGCGGTAATTGTTTGCCGTACAGAGACCACCTTGTTGTAGCATCGCATCGTCACTCCGCTGGGAAGGTCAAGTGTACCATGTATGGGTCGGTGATCACATGGCGACTGCGCCGTTCAGAGAAGGCGTTATGCGTAATGTAATCTGACGTAGAGTCGAGCACTGCGTTCTTGTTAAACATCACAGTATTTTCAGTTACACAATACATGTATGAATGCGTCTAAATATCGACGCACGTTTTATTTATTTATTCTTATAATACGTGAAGCCATCTTTGCATCCGAAGTTCTTCCTTATATTCTTTTTCGTCGGCGTGAGATTTGTTCATTTCACATTCTGTCAGTTTTTAAACCATTCTTCTGTTGGCCTCCTTCTGCTTCGGCGACCAATAGGTGTCCATTCAAAAATGATTCTAGGACAGTTTTTCCGGTACCATCATTCTGGTCATGCCCATGCAGCTTAAAGTCAGTTGTTTCTGCTTCTTCCGTGTTCTGTCCTCTATGGTCACTAGACGTCTGATTTCTGTGTTGATAGACTTGAACCAGAACGTCATGTTGGGACACCAGTAGGGTAATCTTGCGATACATTTACACTACGTTCGTCCTTGCACGTAATAGTCGTGCCTAGAACAGTATGCTTTATAGAATTATGTCGGTTTTGGAAGGGGTTTACAGCTGCTGCCGACATTTATTTCTTACAGTTATCGCCTTTTGGAAATAGACTCCTGACTATTTTCATGTATGTGAGATATTTTTTTTATCGGACTAACTGCTGTCAGTGTTAGCATTATTGTGCTCTCGAGACTTAATTGATGAAGTTCAGTGTGTTTCGAACAGCGTTAACCGGACCAACTCATTACGCATACTTCCTATTGAATGCAACGTTTCGCGGACCGGACTCTGCTTATACCGCATAGCGTGGCGCGCAGTTCCTGATGACTGTCGCCTCTATAGGTATTAAAGTATTCCAGAGTTAGTGACTTGTACGATTCATTATCATTATTAAATAATTTCTCGTAAGTGTATAAGTTAATAGTCTTTAAAAATTAATATATTTAATTAAAACTAATTACAATTGTTGGAGCATCCCAATTACTGATAACTTTTAACCTAGACAGTGAGCTGCTTGATAAGGACAATGCTTTTATTCATCAGTGATCTTTACTGAATGGATATCATTTTAGAGACAGTCATACTAATTATTTCATTGGCGCCTTTGTTTTATTTTATTTTTTAACAATTATGATAGAAGTACTCATTACTTTAGCTTTTTTGCTGTATTCTGTCTGTTCTGACAGGTAATTTCTCCTGCTGGAGGATACAGTTGCATTTGCGACAGTCTTGAGTAACGTCGCATTCAATAGACTATAAGTGTGAATAACGCCTCCTTTAGTGGAAGAGGATAATCGTAAAGTAGTCTGGTGATAATGTAAAATGAGCTAATAATCGTAGTGGTTCCATTCTTTTTCACTTCAGATATTTCAAGTTTCATTAACGTAGTTAACATCGTTCCTCGTTTTAATAGTTAACGTCGACTATTATTATTAAAGTAGCTTACTATATCTCCAAACCACATGCTTCTGTACATTTCTTAAATAAAAGAACACAGCGACAGAAGAGTGACGATGACACGATGCGTCGGCTTCAATGAAGGTGAAAAGCTGCAGTTGATGAATACTAATTGTGGCAACGCCCGCGTCAGCGTGAACTGAACGTGGCAGTGTCATTACTAACGGAGCAATCCCATTAGTGTTGGAACAGTGTCGTTACTAACGGAGCAATCCCATTAGTTGGAACAGTGTCATTTTTGAAAACACATTATTGTATGCAAGGTTTCCGACTGTCAATGTTTTGGCTGAGGCAGTAATACGAAGAATGTGAATTCATAATGGAAACAGTTGTTCCTTAAAAATTGGTAAATTAATCCCGGAATATTGAACAACGGCGTATCTACGCGGAAGGGGGATCAATTCCCCCAAAGTTATTCTAAATTTCAGCGAAATTCCGTAATCGAGTAATGTAGACGTATCTCTAAGCCAGTTGTGTATGTTAAAATAAGGCTTATAAATAACTATACGTTAGTAATTATCTCATTTGCCCTGCAAAAAAATGAAGTCCATCCTTCAAGCTAGCCCCCCCCCCCCCCACCTGGAGCAGTAGTTAGCCTACATCAGTGTTCAAAACTACAGGGTCTTTTTTATTTCAGTTTACTTCTCTTTACAGATAAGGTAAGACAACCGTTATTGCAGAATTTTCTTTTTTCGTTCGGTTCACGTGGAACTGTTATCGACTGTATTGAATACTGCGCTCAGATTTATAGTTTTCTAATGTTTACGTTTTAAAAACCTTTCCGTGGGCTTCATTGTCTTCATTGACTGCCTTGATCAGAACAGCCGGTAGTCAAGAGTGTAGTTAGTCGGCTCGCTCTGACGGGTGCCCATTCTCGTTGGAATGGTGATGAGAGCCTAATATCTCGTTTCGGTTATTCGCATGTTTACATCCGGGAAACTATGAAAATGTTATTTTATTTTTATTTTAGGCCTACTTGATATTATTGAGTCCCTAGTATAATTTCATAAATCTTGATAAAATATTTACATTTTATTAATATTTTTTTAGATTGATAAATATATCTTTCTAAACAGATATTCCAAGTTATAAGTAGGCCTACCAATTAGTATTAGCCTATAGGTCGGAATTCGTTGTTATTAAGTTATGATGTCAGAATCTTTTCTTACGGTGAACGCTATTGATTACGTACATCGCTGTACGATTTCTTTAGTGTATAAACAGAATGGTTCTGTTTCGCGGTGGAATTTGATATAATATCGGTAGGGGCGGATCCACGAGGGAGCAAATTTCCGTGTCTAAACCTGCAAAACTGTACCCAATTCTATTGAGGAGAATTATGTAATTCTAATCTAGAAAATTATTAATAGTTTAGAAACATTAAAAAATACAAATTAAGAATAGTGGAAACCGTTAATTAAAAAAAAAAACAGCCTTATTTATTTTGAAATTTATAACTAGAAAAAAGAAAAATTTTCTTATTCCTTCCCTTCAAAATGCCCCTCTCAGAAATAAAGCGGTTACATCTACCTCGATACGGCATGCACAACTTAATGTGCATGCCGTAACTGGAATATTAGCTTACTTTAGTTTTACGCGCGCGCGCACGCACACACACACACACACTTAAAAACCTATCATTGATGATATTATGAAAGAATAATCTAGAGAAATAACTAGATAATTGTCTTTCTTCTTGTAATAGGCTATATATAGTGTATTTGTGAGTATGGATTTAACACAAAATTTCAGATCTAAAAAAAGGAGTTTTGTGGTGTAAATGTATCTGTTCCGAGCCTTTGAATTCTTTAATTAGCCTATTCTTTATAATGGGAGTAATACATTTTTGTAAAAGAGGACGACCGGCCATTTAGACGAGACGGTGCCTGTGATTCGGTGCGGAACATTTTATCACCCTTGCGAATAAAATTAGATTTCACTGTGCACGATAGCTTTTTGATTCACCGTGACATGATAGATTTTCATTACCTTTTATTTAACACACAATAAATGAATGTCGCGTCATTCGATACAAATATGACGTAACATTGAAAACCACAAATGAATATAAAAGCTAAAAACTTGGTTCAGTAATTTATTTTTCGGTAATAAGGCTGCAGACGTAAAGACACTCACGTGTCGGATATCTCAAGATTTAATAATTCCAATCACGGCGGTTTCAAATCAAAGAGTGTACTCCATGGCTTCGACAGAAATAACGTACATGAAAGCATACAATAGGCCTACCACAGATGTATTTTAGGTTTAATGAAGTCTAAAATAAAGCTTACTAGAGTAAGATGTCGATTTTGTTAGAAATATTAACAGACTTGGAATTAAGAATTGTTTATGTTTTCGGAGGCGCGTGGTAGATTAGCGGTCATAACACTTAATTGGTACTCTACAGGTTCGATTGCCGACAATACCAGTATCATAATAACCTCGTGTACACGTTCCTGTGGTACTAAAGGGAGGCTAAAACATAATGCTGGCCACAATAATGTCCTCGTCTTAATTCTCTCTCTTCATCTTAAGCAACTTCCGTGGCTGATAGCGAAAAGAAGCCACTATTAATTTATGTTACTTGCCCAAATTTCTCTACTCATTACTTTGGCATGTTAAAACAGGAATCATAAAATACTATCATTGACACCAGGATAAAAATATGGTATAATATTAGGCCTACTGAAACGCGCTTTATTACAAATGTAACGGTCCACAATCATTTAGTGTGAACGCTCACGTTGTTTGAATCGGCAGAAATTTTGAAATTAGGCAGCGCGGGCCGGCATTCCTGGTTTCAACAGTGAACACTTGCGGTGCGGTGGAGTCGAAAGCGTCGGAATAATTAAGGGTCGGCGTAATTGTGATTTATCGTTTCTTGGTGGACCTACTGGATTTCAGTCTGAGGCATTCCGTGTTCTGTAATGAAATCGTCGTCATAGCACCGATTTTTAGTTGGGCCTAACACAAACCATTCGCCAATCAGTGTTGTCTGTTAAGATAATAATGCACTGCTATGACTATTTGCATCATCCAAAGACCCATATTATGTACACTGTCCATGTGTGGCGCGCGAGCGCGTATGGCACACCGTTAGTTATTATAGACATAACGGTAGATTTTGACAGTCGCAGAGATACGCTGTGAACAAATACCTCGTTCGCGAGGCTAACATATTTTTAATTCATTTTGCACATCCGCACAACAATATCTTGTAGGCCTACAGTGTTTCATAGTGTCAACATCGGTTACAACAAGGCTGGCGAAAATATTGGAAGCATACTAGTGTCGTGAAGCGACAGTATGTGACAGAGAGAGATAGTGTGCGAAACAGCAAAACTGATATCGCGTTGTCTGCGCTCTCTTCTTTACACTATACTTGTATGTGGGGGTTATTCTTTCCCTGGCTCGGCGCGGTCCAGTCCAACGCTCAAGAATAATGCTGTCAGATTTATAAATACAGTAAGAAACTTTAAAAAATACAAGTACTTGTAAGTCTACATTAGTGAAATAAATTTTATTTGTTATTGTACTTGCACGACGCCTGTTATTGTTTATTAAATTTTCACCACGCCTAGCAAAAAAGTCGTTACATAAAGTATTTAGTTAGTTAAAAAGTTCGACTGTGATTCGATTTTCGAACAAGCCATGAAGGACGCTAGATTGGAGGTGAAGAGACGGCTCCTCCGATAAATAAGCCACGACGTCTCTTTGCAGTATGAAGGGATGATCTGAATAATTACATATCGTAGTACAATGACGTGTAGGCCCGGATTTCCCACTAGGCACGTGCCTAGGGGCGGCACGAGGTGAAAAATTGTTTGTTAAAATTTCATGTTTTCGGTTTTTTAATGACAGCATTTGTATTGGGCACTTGCATTATGGGCAAATTGGAGGAAATGGTTTTGAAATAACCTTTAATTATATAATTGAATAACAGGGTATTGACACTGAGCCTACCAATAACGGAGGTCGGAGCGGAGCACGGTCGTATATACAGGTCTGGACACTCCGTTGAAATTCTTGTCCGCTCTTTTGCCGACTAAAATAGTTTGTTTCGATATCGCTTGGATATACCTTTTAGATTTAAAATCAAATGAGACATTTGCAATAGAGATAGTTGAAATGACTATTTTCAGCAGTCAAGGAGAATTGAATATATATAGAAGTTACTTGTTGGGGAGGGGGGCTAACAATAGTGCCTAGGGGCGGCAGGACACCTAAATCCGGGCCTGATGACGTGGATAAGAACAGCTGACTGGAGTCGTTCGCCCACGGTGGGCTGATACTGATTTTATATACAGAAGAAACTCGATTATCCGTCACCATGTTTACTATCAGACTGTTAAGTCATCAGATCGCAGAAAAGAGTAAAGATGACAATTGATGTACCCATATCAAGTTATAAATTTTACCTTAAACTCTGTATTTTACATAGAATATTTTTACAATATATCTTGTTAAGTTTTCTAAAGTTCCCAATAAAGTAGACCCAGCTCATTTAAAACTGGAAAACACGATGTATTTGTTGTTACTACGTTAGATCAGCGATGGTGCTGAGCAAAACATTGGAGTAGAATGAAATCACAGTAAAATGTTTTACATTTTTCAAGCAATAAATGAACCTAAATTATGAATTTGTATTTTTTGTGCATTGCCGTATTGGACTACGGTATTTTATTTCAGCCCACATTTGTGTTAATTGCATACACATTAGTGCGATTTTTCCGTTTGTTACTAGATAATAATAAAATTAATTACATTATAGAGTAATAATTTTTCATGTTAATGAAATAACTTTTAGTTTGGTGTGAGGGGGCGAATACTGTACGTATACGAATTTTTGTGTATTGTTTTCCGTGTTCAGCTTTGTGTACACTTTGTAGAGATGGAGGGGGGGTATTCTGTTATCCGTCACAAGTTCGATTCCATGTCTGACGGTTAACCGAGTTTCTATTGTAGTTACGTAGGCTAAATATTAAGTAACAAATAGTGTTGTTTATACAAGAAAACATTTTATATTTACATTGTTTTATAAATCTGACAATGGTAGTATAAAAAACAAAACAGTAGAAACACTGTATGGAAATCAAATGTAAAATATATTATTGTATACAAATATGACATTTATAATTTTGAAATGTATTTATAATTCTGAAGTAATGTAAGCTGTCGAAACAATGTAAAATAAAATAAATAAATATATTCTTTAAAAAAATATAAAATATTTATTATTAATATCTTATAAAAAATAGTATTTATTATTTAATACTCATAACGAACTAGAATAATGTGAGTAATTATGAATTACATAAATGTCTATGACCTTGGTGTATTTATTATGCGCGCAGGCTTTATTATGTTAATGGAGTTAATATTTTTATATTGTAGCCTATGTATATAGGCCTATGTATTCTGGCAGGCCTATTTGTTGATATAATTTTTAAAATAAATTCAGGTTAACATTGTAAATAAGAGTTCATGTTTTTAAAAAGTATTTTTCTGCTATCATATCAGTGCAGAAATTAGCATTGTTATAGGCTATAGATAGGCCTACATTTTCTCTTTCTTTACTTTTCTCATTATACTTATGAGATGACAAATATAGGTTTGTATATGTAACCTTTATTGTAAAATCAAACTTATTGTGGATTTGTTGGGGGTTCATGTTACTTGAAGAGTAGTTCGGGATAATCATTTTTTTCGTAAATAGTTTTAGGATTTCACTGTCATTACATTTCATTAAAAAAAAAAAAAAAATGAAACGCAAATGTTTTAATTAATAACTATTAATCTCTCTCGCGCACACATTGCTTTAGATTTTGTATAAATATTATCAAGAGGGTAATATTAATAACTTTTAAAACAACGTTATTCAAATACACTTGGAACTGGAAATAACTGTACTACACTCTCGTATTCTTCGTTTCACGTATCCAATGTGATACCACAGTGGTTCCCAAACTTTTCACTCCGCGGACCCCCCCCCCCCCCCCCAAAAAAAAAAAAAATAATTTCACAGACCCCGTCTGAGTTATGAAATAAAAGAAACAGTAAATATGATAAATAAACTCTTATATTTTAATCAAAATGTATTAAAATCAAAAAATTTTCAACTTATAAAATTAAAATATTAATGTAATATTAATATAAAATTATAATATTAATGATATCAAACATAGTTTAATGTGAACAGTGAAGCTGCCTTTGAACAATTAGCTCTTCAATATTGGGTTTAATGTCTGATAATTTCAGTATTAAGTCACTTTCGACATCAAGTTTATTTCTTAACTTTGCCAACCTCGGCTTTATCTTTCCAGCCAAACGTTTCGAAATCCAGCTACTTAGGCATAAAACTAGCTACATGGAAAAACGTTATGCTTAGGTACAGTGCTTATACGTGGACTGAAACACCACGATCAATTGTGCTTTGATATGCGGCGCTCTAGTCAGATCTGCTAGGTGACATGATTTAAAGACATTATTAGGCTAAGGAAATTAGTTTGAAATTACTTTTACAATTAGTTTGCAAAAAAAAAATACTGGAATCTACTACTGTGGAATTCTACTAATTGTTTTAAGATTCTAAAATTTAGTTGCTACACTACAAAAAGTCGAGAAATTTACGGTATACTTCTGTTTTTTCTAAAAGTGTCCGCGGACCCCACTTTGGGAACCACTGTAATACCAGAGATTGTAGTAGGTATTAGGTAAAAAAACGATAGACAGTGAATCAGAAAGCCAACGGGCAGAGTGAAAACTGACATTTTTACGAGTGTACGTCTCGGAGCACTACACAAAACATACGCGTATCAAATACACCATGTGGGATAACATTGGCAGCACTGTTTCCTGTGCTACGGTTGTAACAAATATTTGCCAACACTGCTGTGATTGCTATCGAAGTGATTGGAGGCAACGTTTCTTCGCTCGTAAGAATATAATAGTAGTCACACTACGTCGGGTATTACGTATTTTGAAGCGGCATATTTAAGCAAATAATATGATTTTCAACCAATAACTTCTACCGGTTGCTATTAACGTTCAAAACTGACTACACTTTTCTGGACCGGTTTAGGACTTATGGTATCGTCGTCTTCTTACCGTGTGCCGATCACACTTGTAAGGCAATTGATTATTGAATTGAGCACACAAGTTGTGTCTAAAACTGTAAATTTTTAGACACAACCTGCTAACCTGCTAACGCACGCAGCGAAGCTAATGTAGACATTCTGTGTGATCTAAATGTATTAATGTGGTTTGTATTAGGTTTTGAAATTTAAAGCTACATATTTTCGCATAAGGAATAGGAACTTTCTGGTAAAGCGTGACCAGTTCCGAGGGTTTTAATTATGCATAATAGCTACATGACAACAATATAGTCAGGTATCAAGAAACAGAGCAGGAAAGGTTCTTGGATCAGTTTCTTGGTATACAAGTCAGTGTAACTATATTTCTTAATCGAAGATACAGTACGAAGAGAACATTGTACTGGTGTTCCTCGTCTCTTTCACAAAACAAGACGCATGCCCGATTCCACAGTACTTCAGTAAATTTGCAAAATACGCTATCAGTTATGTAGGCCTACATAAAAAAATTCTCGCTCGGTTAAATCTATAAAATATAAATTTCAAAACGACGTCAGAGTATATTGTGGTGGTTGCGTGTCTGCAGCGAGGGATGCCTGCACTGCAGTGTAGGTCTCTGCACTGTGACTGTGGCTCTGTCCTGTAATCCTCAGTGTATGTCGGCTTTAATGTAATTTTCGATTTCGGTAGAAGAGAACATTTCATTAGTGATTAGTGACGTTTTTCTTATATTTTTACGTGGACTAAACGAAGCGTGTTTTGTGCATGCAGAGTGCAATATAATAACGAGTGCTTACGTCTTGTCCTAATTATATTTCGAATGTACCTTTGTATTCCAAACCATGTATAATAATGATAAAAGACCTCTTGTGAGGGATATATGTGTCTGATGATGGAACGATCATTCCGAAACACGTCACACAGCTACTAGAAGTCACAAGACGGAACTTAAGTAAGGTCATAAAGTAAGGTCATATAATAATAAAAGAACACAAAATTCAGCAACTATTTTTTAATTAACTTATTGTCACTAGCACAGCACAGTTTTAAATCGTTTATTTATATACTGCTAGTAATCAGTAATTTCGTTAGCTTTTGGTTTTTGAAAGACGTCGTTTTTATTTAAGAACGAATTTTCCGTGACATTATTTTGTTGGTGAGTTGTGACAATCGATCTTTTTGGCATTGTTTAGTGTAGAAGATAGTATACCGTTAAGAAACGTTTCATTAGGCAAAAAGAAATTTGTTAGCTGCCCTGGATACAAGTCACCGATAAGTAATCGCGTTACCGATAACTCGATTTAACCGATAACTCGATCTTTCAATTAACGTTTTCCCTTACGAAAAAATATGACATATTACGCTGATAAATACGGTATTTATGTATTGCACAGAATTAATATTGTTTTTATTGCTCTAGATTTGGAATAACAAACGCGGCAAGACATCGCCCGTCAAACGCGCCCACACCGTGACTCCTATATTGCATTCCATTGTGTTTTTCAATGGCACTGCGCTTCGTAGAACACGTTATGAATCATTCGTTCATCGTTGCAACATTTCAGGTCAAATTGTTATACGTGCTGTGCTATGAATACAATAAGCGGTAACGTTTATGGTGTGTTATTTTTACGACACATTATGAGTTCTTTACTGCCGCCAAGAAACTGTTTTCCACGAAACGGGAAGCTCCAGCTGTTCATACGTTTTTATAACTCGCAATTTCTCCGTCTTTCTTTGCTTACCATTGTTGGAAAGCGTGGGGTTATTATAAGCCAGTGAGCGAATGCGATGCGTTTGTGTGTCAAAGAGATGGAGAGGGGTGTGAGAATGGAATTTCGGAAACCGGAACACGGACACGTACTGTAATTTCATTTGGCTTCATTATTCGTCAAGAGGTTCTCTGACGTGCACGCAAGATAGTGCGTGCGTTGTGCTCTGCGCCTACCAGATTGCTTTGTTGCGAGTTTTTTTTTTTTTATGTGCCAACAAAGATAAATAACATGTCATATTAATTTGACGTTTAATCATTCTCATAAAAGAGCCGGTTGCATGAGCTTTGTATGGAATGATACTGTGGAAAGGCGCTTGGTTTACTGACGTATCTAGGTCATTTTTATAAACGAATTAATAATAACATACGAGGACAGTTATTGTTATTAAATTAAAATTGTCATTATAATTATTTCTAATCCTCACGAATTTTTTCCTCGTTACTGCCAGTATTTATTATCTGTTATACGTATCACGTAAGCCCTCTTTTTGTTCTTCGCCTTTGACGTTTCCATTAAACACTGATGTTTTTTCTTGCATAATCTACCTCCATAATGCTTTCCTTCTATTACCCCTCTCGCGTCGTCCATTGCTGGGGCATTATGCTTCCACGTAGCGGCGGTTTTCGGCGTACTAAAGATATGACCCGTAGGAAAGTGCACAGTAACAAAAGGTTCACACGAAGTCGTCCTTCTGCAATATGGTCCACAAATTATGGTTACACGAAGAAATTGTCCACAAAAGGAAACAGTCCAAACACTAAATTGTCCTTTTAGAGGAAAATGCCCAAAGCGTGAATATTTTAAGAACACCCGAATAGTCCAGAAAAGAAAAAAGTCTTGCAGTTTTTCAACAACGGTTTTATTATCCTCTTTGCTATAGCTTTAATGTTCATTAGACGAACTCATTCGTGAAAATTTCTTCCATGGAAACTTTTATCGCTTTCATTTCAACTGGCGCAGTGAAAACAATAAATCAATACTGGCGATGCTTGGACAGGAAAACAAGGTGCGTAACAATTGCTGACATGCATTAAATTCGAATAAAAAAAAACCATAGCTCACTTAAATCCGCCAAACGTTCTTGAAGTTCATGTCAGAAAGCTATTGAAACAATCCTTTAGTTCTTTTTAGGCTACAGTTTAATTATTATTTGTTGTCGTCTTAATTGTAACTAAAAATCAGTGACCGTTGTACCTCGTTGTAACACTAATCTCGTGCATGCTTCTCCGTACTTACTCATTTTGTGCTTAACCTAATGAGTAACCTGTAAGCTACTAAATTCTCATAGACGTTAAGTTCGAATTTTCCGTACTAAGCCATATTTTTGCTCTTGTCTGTGCTACAAATTATACTGTCGAGTAAAATTTCTTTGTTCCTTTTAGCGTTCCCATTTGTAAATTTCGAAACATGAAAATTCACTGGTACCTCACATCGTTTTAAAATCGTTCGAGTTTGGGTAAATAGCATGCAGACTTCTAGCAAAAATGTGTTAATGGTAAAATTGTAGCAGTTGTTTTTACCACTTTTTAACTTTCTATACTTTGAAGGCAAGGTCTCTTAGAGTTCAATAAAAACTAAAACATTAAAAAAATTTACAGGCATTGCACTTGTGCAATGCACAGAGAAGAGCATTGAAAATGCTTCAATAAATCTAAAAAATATATATTTATGTTCATTCACTAATCAATGAATTCATTCTTCATTCACCAATCAGTGAATTCATTCTTCATTTACTAATGTACAGATTATAAGTTAAATGTAGTCGCATTCATAAGCGAAGTTTTATATGTGTACTACGTTATTGACAACGAAGAAGTAGTTTCTATGGAAACTCACCGGTTCCCATTTTCGATCACGTACCAGCGATCGGCCGCAAATGTTCGACACGTCCTTATAAACATTTTCAATGTTAAAATTACAGTGCCAATGAGTTTTATTATTATTCAGAAATCTGCCGTTTTATATTGTCAATGGAGCAAGGTCAGCTCCGCCGGAAATCCAAGAGGTCGTAGAAGCCGGCGAAGGACAGAGAATTCGTTTGTTATTTGCCCGTATTCGCAGCAGTTGACATCTTTATATAATTAATGTTGTCAGTGTTGGCGTTTAGGAGAAGTCGCCACGTTTTAAGAAAATTGTAAAACTGACGGAAACCTTTTAGCAATTAAATTGAAACCATGATGTAATGTTTAAGTGCACAAAAAGCGAGAAGTCATTCATTCCGATGTAATTTATTTCTTAGAGTATGAATAATTTAATTACAGTATCGGTTTACCTCACATCATGTCAGGTATTTAAAAATCAAATCGATGATTCATAATGACTATGAAAGTTTATACGTAGGCCCTACTATGTAAATATTTTGTCTTGGATTAGACAGAACGTCAGGCAACAAAGCCACAAGTTAAAGATCCTGCTAATAAACTATTCACATGTAGACAAACTTTTCATATTGAATTTAATTTCATATGATTCATTTTCATCGGTGTGAAAGAAGTGAGTATGCATCCTATGTATGAAATGAATGTAAGAGATTTTTTTTTTTGTTTTTGTTCGTACACATTTGTTTTAAATGAGACGTCTACTTTACCTATTAAAACGACATGAGAAGCAAAAAAACTCGCTTCACAAGTTTTCTGTTTGCATTATAAAAAATGTAAATCGAGAATCGAGTTAAAAAAGTGACATATAAGTCTGTTCTGAGAATCATGTCATAACGTCGTGATTAGACGGCGAATTGATCGGAAATGTTTACCGTAGGGACCCGTCTCTCAATTTTATACTCTGCGAATAGGTATAAGCGTGTTAATCATTTAATCAGTTTTTCTGTTATTGTATTTAAAATATGTTTATTACAATTTCATTAGATAAATAATTGTAGTAAGATAAGGATATCTCGTTATAACAGAAATATTAAAAATTTATTAAATTAATATAATGAAGTATTCAATTAAAGGTATGGTTCTACGCCTGTGTAATCTTTCATAATGCGTGTTAAGATATTTTTCATATAGGGGGGCGTACTTACAAGTTAGCAAATATGTATTAAAAATTTTTAAACACGTGTAAACTGAGTTAATTCTGTTATGATGTTGGTGTTTAATGACTACTTCCGTTGTGGAAGTGATATATTCAGATCGCTTCATTGTACCAGTATTTTGATTATGAACGTCGCAGTCGACAGATCACTGTTTAGAAATACAAAGATTTAATTAGGAGTACTCACAAGGGGACAGTGTAGTTATACCGGTCGCCATTTGTGGAAGGATAGTTGCTCCCCGATGTTACAGATCATGGCAAGAAAGCTTCCCCACGACACATTACACACATGCAGGCCTACGTGTACGGCGTTGTCAGCGTACAAGATTCTGTTACTGAAATAGAAAATCATCCACCCGTATAAGTTCTTATCTCATAGGTACAGGGGTAAGAAGCTAAGAAGTCAGAAAGACTTCAGATTGGTAATACTTGCGCTATCCCTGTTCATCTACTGGATCAAATGGAAGAAGGCACACGTTACATGCGCCATTCTTTCCTAAGCAAGAGCGAACCTTCCATGAGTTCAACACGAAGGATACCGCACCCTTCGTGTAACACGGCACCTATAGTCGTAACACCCTTTTCTCATAGTAGTGGATACGAATGATAAATTCTCTGTATTGATTCAATCACTCGCCGGACTTACAACATCATGGAAACATTATCCAACCGTTTATTATTACGTTACCATTCACTTAGAGACAATTCTTCCGTACAGGCAGTTCTGTCAATTAGAGAACGGTTGGGAAAGTCAAATTACAACAAAGATTTAATTTATACACATTTGTTGACAAAACGTACAAAATGTAAACAATAATAATATGTTAACGAAAATGGGAAAAATTCATTTCGTTCTCATTAATCACAGAATGCCTATATACACACTAAGAATGTGTTAGTGTTTAGAAAATGAGTGTAGTTTGAATGAGAAGGGCGTGCTTTTTATATTTAGAACGTAAAATAATACAATTTCAGAAATAGGCTAGATCCTCATTACCTTGACCATTTGACCAGTCATTCATATAACTTGGTGTAAACATTAACCAAATATTGGAGATATCGCTTCAGGCATTCTGGTAAGTGTGTTATTACCTTCAAAAAAGTAGTGTTGATTGATTGTGGTTTTGACAAGTCAAGGCCTTGCCGGTGATGTCATTGATCAAGCGTTCTCATACATCGAGCTCTCGTAGTTTCAGTTTAATACTGGTAAGGAGTGTGCGATGTTTTCATTTCGACCAGAGAACCCTTATGTTATGCTTTATTTCGTCTTCTTGTTTACAGTATGGAGGACAGTAAAAAAAGAAATAAGCAAAAGTGTATAGAGGTTCTCTGACACACACATTTTAACAATCCAACAAGTGTTCAGTTGATCAAGAGCAGTAATTTTTCAGGAGGGTTGAAATGGCTGAAAAACTTCTGTTTTTGCTAACTACTTGAAAACTGTCAGTTGTAGAAAAAAACGTTTCCTGATGTTTGGTTCAGGTTATAAAGTTTTATTTTAGTTCTTTGGTTCTTTCTATAGGCTACACCCACCCCACTCTTAAAAATATTGCTACCGCGACCCAACAGTATCCTCATCGGATTCTTAAAATACAATACAATTCATTTTCGTTGATCGATTACGTTTTTTTTTTGAAATTGGGTTATTTATTGTCTAGTATAAATGACATTAAAAAAGAAAGGCGTAGTGGGAGGAGAATGCCCACACAGGTTCATATGGATGAAATAAAAGAGGTAAGAGAGTATGTAGCCTAGTGTCTCCAGAAAGCAAGAAATTGTAAGCCCTCCAACCTCTTGGTCGTGGAGGAGAAGTTATGTTTATACCAAGTTTGGAAAACAGGTTGCAGTGCGATGATAATATAGTGATGGCGATGTTGGTGATTGCAAATCGAAGTGAATATTGGACTAATTACGTGCATGAAGAATTCGAAAGTATCCTTTTATAGAAGTGATTCCGTGTGCTCTCTCGGAACTGTTTTGTTACCTTGATCTTCACTCGCTTCAACACTGTTTCGACAGTCTTAATACAAAAAAAAAATCCCAACTTGGGTTTCGGAGTTTATTATTATACTGATTATACTCAACGGTGAAACAACATCTTGACTTTGAAAAGGAAAACAAGTCTATAGTCATCTTATTTGTTATGTATGCCAATGCTGTTCTGCATACTAATGTACTCTGGAGGGTGCAGTACTTGTTCCTGGTTCTCGATGTAATCAACAATAAATCAGGAACGTTTTACAACATCCTTGTGGCTTCTGCAACTGTGTGTGTTAGCGCGCGTCTGAATAGCATTCATTTTTGTTTGATACATGGTCTAGCCTATAATTTGTACATCATCAGCGCTGTTATTAACATTTTTTTAAGGTCCTCATTTAGTCTTCATTTTCGTTTTCACAAAATATAAAAGTGTTGTTTAATTCTGAAAAGAATGAACGTTGTACACTAGTAATAAAGCATATAATTGGGTTTAAAGTGACCAGTGTACATAAATAATTGTATTCAGTATGTAACTGAACTTTTGTGTTTGCTGTATTGTGTGTTACACAGGTAAGTGCGAAAAATGTGAAATGTTCAGGCTTTAAGTGAATTCATTGTTTGTGTGAGAAGGTAGCTTTTTTGTATAATAAGAAGGGATAGGACGGCATAACAAAAGGAACAGACATGATTTTTTTAAGTTGGAGAAAATTGTTAATATGCTACTTAACGGCATAAATGCACATGCAAATGGTAACAAAAAAGACGCGCTTGATGTTATGAAACTCTTATGAAACAACGAGGCTTTCAGAAAACTAATTAACGTTCGTGTGGTTTTAAAATATTAGTCCAACACCTGTACACGGAGTCCTGAGGTGTAGCTTATGTCATTCACTGAAGCAGCAGTCAGAATGTAGAGAGTGGTCATAAAACGCTGTACGCGAGAAACAGTGTCAATAGTGACAGTGCGGGTTAAGTGTGTCAGTATCGACAATGAAGTTTCCATTTCCACATGAGGTCAAGGGGGACCGCGTGAGTGCCGACAGACAGGTTAATCAGTCTCTTGCACGCGTATGTCGAGACGTAACATTTTACAAATTCGTTATTGCATCGCATACCCGATTAACGTTACTCAGACACTAATTATCGTTCACGGAAAGAGGCAGAGGCTTTCGACAATATGCTTAATGTTTGTTGCTATCCGGGGTTTTTAGTGCTGTCACTCCATCCCTTCCCACGCTGTACTGAATCTCTACTGATTCCTATTTAGAGCGCCCTCGTAATTTAAACAGTGGTGTTTTAAGGCCTTCTCATTCCTTTGTTTCTCGATCTTTTGGGGCGCCCTGTCCCCTCCTAGCAGCTTTACACTCAAGAAGTTTCCGTAGACATTTCCGATTATTCATAAGAACGCGTGATTGAACTATCTCAGTGCTATATTTTATCGTGTAATCGGTATTCATTTTCCTTTTGATGTTTGCGTTTGTAATACGGTCCGGGTACAAGTTATGCCACTAGTCATAAAGCACCTTCTTACATCCGCATTTAGTGTCATGCCTCACTTCCATTGATTCAGTAATACGTCTTCTTACAGGCCTACGTACCTTTCTCCTTGGCGATATCCGTTTATCCCACTGCATGCCATTAAGCTCTCCTAATACTTTCCAACTGTTCTGTAGTCTGTGTTGGTGGTCAGCTTCTTCCACTGTTGTTTTACATATTTATTAATTGTAAAACCTACAATTACCTACAATGTTCCTACACATTTAAATTCACCAACCTGATTACTGATTGAATTACCGTCAATAAATACTTCAAAACGCGTATCAAAATATCCTACTTAACACTACGTTTTGTCGACAACCGTTCAGGGGCATGCAAGGTCCTATCTGTATGTCGTAAAACGAAGCAGTTGGAAGTTTGGAGGTAAGAATTGGATGGAATTACCGAAGAACATGAAATAGGCGTAGGGAACATTTTACTAAACAAGAGAATATTGCAGAGAGAATTGGTTATTGCACATGTTTACGCCTTACGCTGTCAGTCAATTCAGGACAGTATTCGGATAGTGTTAATAATGCAGGTTTTATGGTAGAGGGTTTTTCCCAAGAAATATGCCTACGGCAACTTGATATTCAGGCAATTTTACGGTACTAGCACATTTCCGATTCTCGTATATAAGCATTCTTCCGAATGGACATTTTTTTTAAACCGGCTATTTGTATTGTTCTGTGTAATGCCAGACCGTGTGACTAATGGTTTTGTGCGTAGATATGTTGCATCACGTGAAAGAGAAGAGTATTTCGGGAACTTGACTCCTTGTACGTTAGCAGACGAGTTTTTTGTATCTGTTTAATTACTTCCATGTTCCATAAGGAAATAGAAGTATGGTGATGGCAAAAAAAATCGTGTTCGAGATAATTGCAGATTCTGATTGTACTACCCTCAAAACATGAAAAAAGTCATTTTTTGAAAAGTGTCTGTGTGTGTGTCTGTCTGTGTGTAGATTTTTTTTCTATGGCAAACGATAAGAGCCGCAAATTCAAACAGAATCAAATAACTTTTTGCATACAGGCCTGAATTGTAGAGTACTCAAGGTTTTTGATTTTGGTGAAGATCGGTTAAGATAAATGGGTAGTTTACCTGCAACGTTTTATGTTTTAACAAGGGAATTTTACTTATGACGAATGATACATGCCGCACGTTCAAAGAGAATCAAATATTTTTTTGCATACGTTCTTGAATTGTTAAGTACTCAAGATTTGTTCATTTTGGTGAAGATCGGTTAAGGGAAAGGGTAGTTTACCTGCCACGTTTTATGTTTTAACAAGAGTAATTGTTTCTATGACGAACGATAACTGCCGCACATTCAAACAGAATCAAATAATTTTTTGCATACATCCCTACAGTGTAGAGAGCTCAAGGCCTGTTGATTTTGGTGAAGATCGGTTAAGGGAAAGGGGTAGTTTACCTGCAACATTTTATATTGTAACAAGAGAAATTTTTTCATGACGAACGATAACTGCCGTAAATTCAAACAGAATCAAATAATTTTTTCCATATGTGCCTGAGTTGTAGAGGACGCAAGGCCTATTGATTTTGGTGAAGATTGGTTATAGTTTATTCAATGGGGATTTTTCTAGGGAATTGTAGAGTCTCCATGGATTTTCGTAATTTTTTTTTATTGTCTTCCTTAAACCTTATAGAAAAAAGTTAAAACAGAATTTTTTGCTTCTTTTGAATTTAAGGGTGGTTTCCACCCCCTTTTTCGAGGGTAAAAAGAAAAAATTAAACTGACCCCGGAAATCGATAAAAAATCAAATTCTAAGTAAATAATATAGAATAAAGGTTTTAGAAAAAATCCGTTTTTTTTTAGTTATTCAGACTTGAAAAAAGCGTTTTTTTGAGAAAAATTCGATTTTTTTGGAGCGTGATTCGTACTTTACTCGAAAACTATCAACTTTTCGAAAAAAACTTGTGAGAATCAAAATAAAAGCTAATTCAATAAGGAACAATTTGCACTTTGTTTTGTCCCCATATCGTTATCGAGATATGCTATAAACAAAATGTCAACTCTTAATTTTTTAACTGAAGAAGCGAACTTAAACATGATATTTATCAATGAAAAATAACGCAACTTGCGATGATATTATTACTAAATGAAAACTCTTGAAATTTCCTATAAAATGGTAAGTCGATATTTTGCATATCTTGAAAAAACAACGAAGTTACAGAGCAAAATAGTAAAAATTCTTAAATTGTTTTTTTAATCAAAAATAAAATGGTCGCCATTTTGTCAGTTTTGCATATTGGTGCGACATATTGTAGATTTAGATTGTCTATTATATTAGGAATGTCCTCAAATTTTTTTTTGTATGTATTATAGATTAGAATTGCGTACCGTTTTCGTAAATTTTAATTTTTTTGATTTCAGAGAAAATTTGTTGTTTTCAAAAAATTTCTTGAAATCAAAGCGTTTTATCAAAACATTGGTATTGACCAAAAATATAGCACATAAAAAGGCGAATATTTTCATTCTTATTTCATGTTTTTTTAAGTATTTTTCGACAAGTTACAACTGTTACAAGGTGTGTTTAAATACGATTTTATGATAACATGTTTTTGATTCTAAGTACAATATCTTAGAAACAGTAGGTTTTTTTACTATGGTCCATCCCATAAACGTTGTAGCCCTTTTCATTTTCTACAAAATGCATTTTCTTCTGTTTTTTATCTTTAAAATTAACCGAGTTATGGTCAAAAATGTGAACGCTCAACGATGATAAAAATCGGTAACTTCTTGTTTTATCAACGGCTACTAAGTGGAAGTCGAAAATAAATAATAAATATGAAGTATTTCGTATATTATAGTTTTTAAGATAAAAATATTTTTTTATTATTTATTTTTTCGCGGAATTTGAATTTTAACCTATATATACCCATGTCGAGAGCTTTCGAGCGAAATATTATGTTATCAACCCCTAATCTTGGCTATGTTCCCCCTTAAAACCACCCCTTTGCACCACAAGTGCAGTCTGACCTCGGAATCGTGATCAGCGACCCAAAAAACCTATATATACCCATGTCGAGGGCTTTAAACGGTGTCCTAACTTTTTTTTACATTTTTAACATTTAGGGGGGGTTTCAACCCTTTAAAGGTGAGAGCTGTAAAACAATTTTTTTTAACTTTGCTGTATAAGCTTGTAGGAAGACAATAAAAAAAAATTACGAAAATCCATGGAGACGTTCTACAATTCCCTAGTTTTGCCGATTTTTACGCCTCATTGAATATACTATTACTGGGAAAGGGTAGTTTACCTGAAACATTTTTTGTTGTAACAAGAGTAAAGTACTTAATTTTGATAAAAAAGTACCCTGATAAGAATATCTTAATAATCCACTGTAGAAACGTAGATGAAATATCTATAAATGAAGAGGGTAGTTGAACGGGGTGGGGGTAATTTTCTATAAACGAAAATTATAGTTGAAGGGGGAGGGGATAATTTTTTTTATATATGTACTACGTTATCGGCAACAAAGAAGTAGTTTGTTGTTAAAATTCCTCCCGGCCTGTTTGGCCGTAGACCAATGTTTTCTGCAAAACCAGACATTTCGGCAGTGCCATCGACTTCCATCATCAGTGAAAATCGAGTGCGATAACGTGAGGTGGTATACGTTAGTGACCACAGTACTGTGGTTAAGGCTGAAGCAGTAAGTAGAAAGAAGTAGTTTCTGTTGAAATATTTCATTTCGAAAAGTATTTGAAATATAAATCTTAGAACATGGAAGTCATGTATGGTTCTCCATACCGATATTTTGTTGTTTGTTTTAGCGGCGTGTTTTAGCGGCGTTTTATGAGATACTGTTAAGTAAACAAGCGCTTGTGTGGACACTGTTCCGTCGAGATCCGTTTCACAGTTATTTTACGTTACGTCGTAGTCTTAGTAAAAAAAAAATACCAACAATAAACAGGGAAAAAGCTAAACTTTACATACGACTGTCGAAAAAAGAAACTATACTGATTTTTTGACCATTTGGTAGAAAGATAAAAGGGTTACGTCGAGAGTAGTGTAAGCATTTTATTGTACAACTAGGCCTAAGAAAGAAAATCAAGTGAGATAGATGATTAGGGTTGCTAAGAAAGATGTTTCAGACGCAGAATCTGAAACTGAAGTCGAAATAGCAGAAGACATGAGTGGTTACAGAAGATATATAGGCTAATAATTGAGAGGTAGGTTTTTCAAAAACTAAAAATCTGTGCTAGTAGTTTTGAATCTTCAAGATACACCCGTTGCTTTGTGAACTTAATATTCACAGTATATAATTTATGTGTGTGCAGTTCATAAAGAATCATGCATTTCTGTAATATTTTAACTATCTTTGGTGGTGAAGCATTTCAAACGATAGTAGTTATTATAAGGATCAGACGTGAGTACTCAGCTTGTATCGAATGCGTTTAATCACGGATAATGACAGGAAATGGGTGAAACGTATTCCGGATATTATAGATTCAAGTTTAATTTACGTAGGCGAAGACGGCATAATTGGTTTAAAACTTGCTGTCAGAATGTACGTTGTAAATTGTGCACAAATAAATACAGTACAGGTAACAGACTCTAGTGCAAGTTGTAATTGTCGACAATGCTGAGTGAAATTTTATTAAATAGTTGTACTAACATTATTACTAGTTAATGGATACCGTCACGGTAGACAGGGTTGTACAAACTAGTTTACAGTTGGAAGGGGGTTTACCAGTGAGCTCTACAATAGATGGATATTGTCACCGGCAATCCCCGTTACACTGTCACAACAAATTTCCCCCTGTATGTGGCAGGCCGTCTGTCTCACTCTCGTCTTGCCTTACTGCAGGGGATGAACCGCATTTACCCCAGTTACTAAATACTGTGTGCAGACTCGAGAACGAAATTGTGATGATTAAGCTTATCGAATTATTACATAATTGTAACTTAGGTGAAGTGGCTTCTTCTTCACATACGAGAGTTGGCAATTTGAAACTGGCAAAGAGCAGTTGCCATTAAGTTCCGATCTATACATCTGTATACTCTCAGATGTATGTTAACCGAATTTATAGGACATCTAATGTTTCCAGTAACCGAATGTGCGATTTTATCTTGACATGATTTTCTTCAAAACAAGATATAAAGAACTTAATTATTGTGATAATCTTAATGTACTCGTTATGTGTCTGGTATTGTTTACTTTGTGAAAACGTGAATGTAACATTGTTCGTTTGTTGATTGTATTAAATTAGTGGCCTCGTCTTCGGGCAAAAGACGTCAGGTACTACGGAGTTTTAGTATTTTTGGATATGATAAACCGATCATAATGGATTAAAGCTACAGATACTACCGGAAAGCACTCAGAATAACGTCATTTTTTTGCATGCTTGTTAAATTTTGCGTGAAATCTGTTGAAGATACATGTGTGTTTTATTACTGTCAGTCAATAAATATAATTTCTCAAAGCGTGCTTGTTCACAAGAACTGAAAAATAGGCTTTCAGTATCAACTAGCAAGTAGAGTTGCAAACATTTTGTCAGTGGATGTGTTTATTATTTCATATTGTTTATATTTCTAAGTACCGTCGATTTTGCAAGATTTATTTGTTTAATTCTATTTGTTACGGACTATTCTTAAGCATTAAAGCCATTTGAATTGTTGGCAGTTTTCGTATCTTATGTAAGAAACTATATTTTTTTGAAGTCTTAGGTTCTATCGGAGGCTTCTGCAGCCGGTTTCCTCCTGTTTACAGTATCTTCAGGTGAGAATACCGATGATACTTGAGGATACTCACTGTAATATGGGTGAAACGTTGTCGTACGAGACATTATTGACGCGGTCCATACCGGAAGAAGATTCAAAAACCAAAATTTCGGTAGGTGGTTTTTTGTGAAAAATTGTGAGCCATTAACTAGACAGTGATGTTAGCCCTAACATTCAGGTAATTTGTTTACTCATTTAACATACTATTTTCAGCAGTTCTTTTGTAATTATTGTCTACAATTACTCTTGTTAATTAATAGCCATGGGTGTACGAGATCTCCGGGATGGAACGCGGAACGATCGTATGGGATGCATGTTAGGCATCCGACAACGTCGAATGACGTTTTAAATATAAATATATATAATTATATTATTAATTCAAACACTTTTTTCTACAGTCTATTTCTTGATGCATATATTATTTATTTAATAATTGTAATTTCTTTACCTCAAGATAGGCCTATGTTTTTCCTTATTCGTAACATGTTTCGGGAATCCTATTGTTCCCATCCTCAGCCATCTTAATTTTATATGTTGTTGACTGCATGTGTTTCGGTTGGCTGTTGCTCATAAAACTAATATATATATATATATATATACATACACACACACACCACAATCACTCACAATAATACCAATTTAAAACACCAAAAGCCTACAGTAAACCATAGCAACAACCAACCGAAACACAAGTACCGGTACTCAACAAGATACAAAATTAAGATGGCTGAGGATGGGAACAATAGGATTCCCGAAACATGTTCCGAATAAGGGAAAAAATCTTGAGGTAAAGAAATTATAAATATTACATAAATAATTATAGTATTGTATTTAACCTGACGCACGTTTCACAGAATTCTGTATCTTCTGAGGTTTTTATATGAATTAACGAATAATCGCTATTGTTTCGATTTAAATTTCGATTGTTGTAATATTTATTTACGTAGTATGCTGTTTATTAAATGTTTAATGCTTTATTTTAATAAATGTATAATTTTAAATAAATCATCTTGTTTTTTATTTGAATTTATTTTTTAATTAGTAAATAATTATTATTATTGTGTGTGTAAATATTGAGATTTTTCTAGATACAGTATTCATATTGTTACCTTTTTATACGTTTTTAATTGATTTGACCGTTTGAATGTCTGGAAATTGATGTTTATTATTTAAACAGTCTGTGGCAAATTAGACTTGTAAATATTGTAATGTTGCGATTTACCGGTATGGTTAATTATTATTGATGTTAAATTATTTAATAGTGTGCAGCGAGCCGGTTTATACTTTGTCTCAATAGTTACTAGTCGACCGTACTTCTCGTCGCTCAGTTCAAATTTTTCCGCCTCGCCGTCTGATTGGCTCACGCTGTCTGGCCGAGTCGAATTCGTCAACTGTCGTATGTTTATTGTTTGTGTCCCAAATTCTTATATTACCCTTTTTATATGAATCAAACATGCAGCAATTGAGAAATATGAAAATTTATTGAACCTTTCTTTATATTAACTGGTCAATTACAGTGGATAAATGAAACATATATTTATCATAATTCCGGCGTTTACAAGTTGCTCGGTTGGCACCGTCCGGCTTCGTCTAGTATTCATACGTAAAATGCCACAATGGCGTATATGGTTTGTTCTTTAGAAAAGTTAATTTTCTCTCAGGGAATAAGTTCTTTGGACTATAGAAGTTGGATTACAGACTAATAAATGCACATAAATTATAATATTCCTTATATCTAATACACAATAGTTGATATTTTAAAACATGAAAAGTAAGTTATTGGCAATGAGAATTAGTGCAAGCTTGGTTAAGTTCTTGGTAGCAATTTATGTTTCTAAAACTATTTCAATATAAAATCAAAATTCAGTGATTGCTATATTTATCGAAAGTGATTTTATAATCAAGTTCAGTTCAAAAATTAATTTTGTGATCTGTGAAGTGAAAATAAGATAGTTCGTTTAGTGTGGGTAATTGAAAGTTTGAGTTGGGGTGAAGTATTTAATTTATACTCATCGATTCCTGGACAGCTTCTCTTGCGAACCTCTTCTTCTTCTGGAACACGTCTAAAAGTCCTTTCTTCTTTGGATTAGCTGAGATTCTCGTTCAAATGGTTGAAATCCAATGTCCAGCTTCCATCAGTTCTTGTAGATGATCTTCTTCTTCAGGTTGAGTTAGGTCCCTTCAGTTCTTCAGAATTGGTCGGGTATTAAATTAATTTACTTCCTTCCAAGTTTTGGCCATGATATTTGTTGTATAAATGTTTTAATTACTGGTCATCTCATCAATGGTTCAGTTAAATCTTCTTCTTACATTTCTTCTTTCAAAATTTGGAAAATTTTAAAGCTTTTAAAATTAATTTGGATTCGAGGGCTTCATACATCCGCCCTCTATGCTGGTCAATAATGAAGTAATTAGATTTCAACGGTCACTCTATGTAACAACCATGAGTTGCCATAGTTACCCTTCAAATTATACTAGTTCTCATTGGTCAACATCTTATAACATTGTTATAATCTAACGTTTTATTTATGTTCAAATATGTAAAAATCCTTTAAATTATGATTACTTCCTTATGCTAGTATTAATATTAATTATACTAACACCTTTGTTCTGCTTTTTTACTAAAGATTATTTTGATATCCCTCATGGTTATTTTTGATTAGTTAATAACATTTTATTTTTTATTTTTGCGCTATCTTATGTCATGTTACAGTATTAGTTCTAAGAACGCATTGCGATGTTGAAGGAATCTATGGAATAGTTTTTCTTCATCTGGGCTACGTAGAATTTATTCCAATCCGAACATTCTGTTTTGTAAATTCCGTTTTTATTGTGAACGTTGGATTTAGTTTTAGGTCTTATTGTATTAAAAACAGTATTATTTGTGTTATAAGATATTTTCAAATTTGTATCTTTAAATAGTTTGCTTAGTTTACGAATTATATTTCCGTAATACGTAAAGTGTGTATATTTTATGTTATCATTAATAGATGGATTTTTACACGGAGGTTTATGTAAGGTGTGTGATTAGTGAGTTTGTTTTATTTTATTTTCTAATTTACTGATAGTTTTTATTTTCTATCCATTATCTATTGCTGTTTGTTTGATTATATTTCTTTCTTTGATTGTGTGTGTGTGTGTGTGTGTGCGCGCGCGCGCGCGCGTGCGGTGTGTCTGACAAATAGAATAAAGACTTAATAACGTAAGTCTACTGTCGAAGTGATGGCTCAGAAGTATGGAAGATCAGAAACAAAAATGAGGCCAATAACATTCTGTGTAAATGTCGTACTGGAGACATTTCTGGGATTATCAGTATATATGTAATAAGACGTAAAAGATAGTGCTGTGACCAAAATTAGCTATGCATATCGTAAAGCAAAACTAAACTGACGCGGCCGAAGCAACAGGTAAAATGGTTATGTGGAAGATATGGGTTTGACGACAATGGAAGACGTAGATTACCGTAAAATGAAAGTATTTTACTGTTTATGGAGGAAATAAGACTTTAGGAAACCTGAAAGAAGTTAAGAAATTTCACCTCGTCTGATCAGCTCACAAAGACAGTAGGAAAGCATTATTAACTTCTCGTAGAAAATAAAAGTGTAATATTGGTACCAAAATTGTGATCGTACGAAGTTTAACCAAAATTATCTGATGGTAACCAACGGTTCCATTTGTTTCCGGAATATATGTTTACGGCAAGAAGAAATTTAGTAGACTTGACAGAACTGGTTGATCTCCGATTAATGTACATGTGCTCACTACTCCATAAGGTAAAACTCAGCTTCAAATTGCATAATTCAAAAGAAGTTTTATCGGCAGCTATTTTATTTCTATTATAAGTTATATGAACTTGTTATAAACACAAAAATTTAAATTCACCAAATCAATTTATTGAAATGAACAAATTGGAATTAAGGAATTTCTAATCCAAGTTAATCGGGGGAAACATTTCACTGTAGTAAATACAACTACTGAACAAGTTTGTCATTATGATCGGAGAAGCAATGCCAAGTTTGTATCACGTGATAAGGAAGTGGGAGAGTAAGATTTGAATATACACATTTATTTGTCTCATTAAAATGCGAGCAGCGGCTCAAGGCTAATCGTTAAATTTCATATCCCGAGATTATGTTTCTATTTGATCGTTATTTTTGTAGTCTTTCCCATTAGGGTCTGTAATACAGGTGGGTCACTGGTCATTTTCGTTTGTTCAATAATCATGAATTAACAGTGACGAACTGTGAAGTTTGTGAAGTTCTGGTTAACAAAAACTACTTTACAACAGACGTGTCGACCTTTTAATAAGATTTATTGGCAATACAGAAATAATTAGTAGGCCTACACATGTATCGAGTTTTTTTTTGTGTGAATGAGTTTACTAGTGTAAATATTACATAAAGAATAATAACAACTATTACACATATATTATCTCTATTCCTGTGCAGGTCATGATGATGACAATAAATTTTGTCGAAACGTCGACATAGATGTTTTAAAACTGTATCTGGTTGGTTGTGTCTACTATATTGTGCCGAACACTATGACTTTCTCACGATAACCTTTCAGATAGAAGTTAGCGAAACATAGGCCTACATTTTTGTCAAGCGACTAGAACCCACTGGTTGTGTCGTAATAGTGGATTGGTAACAATAAATATTCAGGCAAAAGTGACATTGGTGCAGAAGCGTGTAACCGTTTGGTATACTTAGATATAGATATTAACCATGTTTGAGACATACTTGAAACCCTCCTAACTTCTGTTTGACTTGTATAAAACTCCGACGACTTCTTGTATAATAACAAGAAAAACGGAAATCAGCTATTAGTTTTTTGTCAGAGCTATTAATTTTCACTCTCTAAAATACGATAGTGTTCGGAAAGAGTATCTAGACGTGAGAAAATTAAAATTGAAGTTATTAAGGACAGAATGAATGTGAAAAATTCGATTGCTGATTTTATTCAAACAAAAAAATTACAATGGTGTGGACACACAAAAAGAATGTCACAGGAAAGATTGCCAAGGAGAGTTATGAAATGGACCCCACCAGGTAGAAGGAAACGAGGAAGACCACCTGTCACCATGATAGACGAAATTCAGACCTTATTGAGGGAAAGAGAAATTGAAGAAGATGTTTGAATGGACAAGCGGAAGTCAAAGATGAGAATTCAATCAATTCTGTAATATTTGGTTCCGGAAAATGTGTAAACATTGTACAGCCGGAATAATAATAATAATAATAATAATAATACAGATAATAAAATACGATGGGGCTTTGAACAGGAAAAGCATGGTTGTTTTCCGTTTTTTCTCTTAAATGCAAGATAGTACAGTTTCAAGAGTATAACAGTGACGCTATTCTGAGAATTCAGCTGTAAACTGTTATCTACTTTAAAACAAATTGTTTGTTCGTGTGTTAGTGTTTTACTGTAACGTGTATCATAATAATGCCCTTTTTGTAGTATTGTGTTGATGTTTAAAATTTATTTTATATACCGTGTTCACAGTAAAGAGTCAGCGATGCACAAAATATTGCTCGCACTCATTTTTAGAACAGGTCGCTAAGGCTGATTCACAGATGCAAACGGTGCTGCCTCTGTATAAACGTTGTTTTATTCAGGTATATAAAACGCTATTCATGTGTAATGACATCATGTCATTTGGTTACACGTTAGTAGACGTGCTTCGTATAAGAAACACAAAATAGTAGGACTATAATAATAGCACAATAATCAACAAACCTCTAACCGACTACACTTTTTTTAGTTTTACATTAATTGTCATTAACTACAGAGACGTTAATTAACAAACATAAAGATATAATCAATCAGATAATGGAAACTTCCCATTTACTTTCCACTGTAAACACTTAATTTACGCTACATAACCTATATAGGCCTACATATTTAAAGGCAGGTTTCTACTAGACAGGTGTCGATACTTACGGCGAGAAGGTGTTATTTTCCATTAAAGAAATGACCCATTTAACGGTAATAACTCATTTTCGTCGTGCGATGTATAAAAAAGTCCCGCGCCGGGAGAGGTTATTGTTGCTTTTTATGAAACGGTTTTTAATTTTAACTGAAATGTCGACAAAGTAAAGGTTATTATTTCCGCTGGGGTATCCGATGGAAACAGTATTGCAGGGCCAGTAAAATAGACAGTATTTACCCCCTGCATTGAGAAGACAAAAACGACAGTGTTGGGAACGAGAGTCTTGCGACAATAAGGGTTGAAAAGAGGAGAGGGGGAGAAATTTGTTGTCGCAGTGTGTAATAGGGATTGCCAGTGATGATAATACTCGTCTATTGTTGAGCTGACTTGCCCGTAGCAGCTTTAACGTTGGCATTAATATTTAATTAAATGTAAGATAATAGACGATAAAAGCGTATCATAAAACTGGTGTAGTCTGGTCGGTGTAATTGCTTTATTTGAGCTATACAACCGGTACAGTAAGCCCGACGACTTCTTATTGCAACTAACACAAGTAGAATAATATTTATCTATTTGCGTATTCCCTGGTACGTTTTATTAATAAATTCATTATCTTTGTCTACCAAAATCTTTGTGTTTATAGCTTCATAAAACTTGCTGCCGCAAGGCAATCTTTACCTTTATTTCCCGATTGTGAATGTTTAACCTTATAAAGTTTCAGCTTTTCTCGGTCAGCCGAGATTCCGTTTTTCCGATGCAGGAATGAAGTTCTGATTCTCCCACGCCTCCTCCCACCTCAGCTTTCGAGTTCATGGTACTGAACTGTATACAGAGGCTAATAGTACAGTAGGAAACTAAAACACGCTCCAACTGTGGGATGTTTGTGAGCACCAGGTTCGAAAAAATCCATAGCTTAACCGATCCGGAGGTTATACGGGGTAGCTGTAAAAGATGAGTCTAGTATAAAATTCGGTGAGCAACACCAGACGCCATCTGCGTCCTGTCAGATTTGAATATCCGAACGCCCGCATCTGATTCAGCCTTGATCGCTTCTCGTTCGTTATTTAGACAAGTACTTTCAGTTTTTTAAATGACTATTAATAATCTTACCTATTAACAATAATTTTGGTAATTTACATCTTATTAATAGGCCTAATTAGTTTTTACCTCCTAAACTGTCTAGTCCTTATTATTACCATTATACCATATACCTTATTATACCATCATTACCTCAGGATGTTATCCGAGGTACTCATTTTTACAGGCAGAATCGACCTGAGTGTGAAAAACTCACCTTGATTTCATGGTGCGCCCGGGAATCGAACCCGCGATCTCTAGATTAGTAGCCAACGCCATACCGACTGGGCTATGAAGCCCCTTAAATGTATATTTTGGTTGCTAAACGTATGCATATCTAATCTGACCTACTGTTCGGTGACTGTCTATATCCGATATAGTTCTGTTAGTTATACCGGTTTTACTAAATTTTGAATACATTTCGACATCGGCAGAAAGTATGAAGACGCAGTAAAAGATTAGTCTGCGTATAGGAAAAGCATATTTCATAAACAAGGCTATGAGGGTATTCAGGAAAGATGTGTTATGTCAGAGGAAGCCAGTAGGGTAATACAGCAGCATACAACATAATTACTATTACATGAGTTAGGCTTATATCGGATATTGCACAGTGCCCACATTGCGTGTGGTTAGTGTTCAGCGATCTCATATCCTCAGTTTGATATATTCCTTCCCAGAACACACGCCACTATCCTTCACAGCCCTTTTGAACTTCTTTCTGCAATTATTCTTCCAATGTTTTATGGTATGTCATGTAACTTACGTCATATCTTGTATCGTAACGGACAATGTATCAGTATCAGTTTGGAAAATAAAACTGTCGAAAACGATTCGTATTTATTAAACAAGCGTTTATACTATGTGACAATTAATTGACTTGTTAATATACCAATAATTTATTATTTAGTAATAATTTACTGGTACGTAAATTAATTCTTTCAATTTCGTAGCAAATTAGTAGTCTTTTTTCGGATTCGACCCGGTGCGTTTTGAAAATTATTCATAACTGTTGGATATAAAGTAACTGAAACTAAATCGTGACAGTATCATAGTATCATTGATTGTGAAATTAAATTGTGCTCAATATTGTAAGCTAACAGTGTATTACGGTAAAACTGGGCGTCACGCGACGACAATTAAACCCTGTAAACTAACAGTTTTCCAGACGTAATAATTTTGGATAGTATCAGTTATTTTTAAGTTGAGTAACGTAACCTGTGCTTACAAAGAGCAATCGAAAGTGACATCAGTCGTTGTTTTCCCACCCCTAAATGCCACAGACAAGTAAGTGTAGTATTGTTGTTCTCATGTACGACAGTAGGGTGAAAAGTCTCAAACCTGAATAAGAAAACAACATATTTTTATTTATTTCCGTTTATGTCTCAACAAAATCGTAGTGTACCCCGATGCACTTTTCCCAGCGATGTTCTAAAGCTGTTGTGTCGCTCTGATAAGCCGATTTGCGAAGGTCCTCAAATTAGCCGTTTGTAGCATCACTGATTGTCGCCGCAAATATTTTTCTACCGAGCGATTTTTGAGGTTAGGAAAGAGGTAGAAGTTGTAACTCTGGCGAGAATGGGGGGTGCGGAAGTAATTCGGTCTTGAATTCTTTTATTTTGGTCATCAGAGCAAGTTATTTGAGAGCCGGTGCGTTGTTTTTGGTAAAACAGCACTTGGGTTTTTCGTTACATGTAGCGGTTGTCTTGATTTCATCGTTAAAGTGCTAAAATAGTTCACATAACACTCGCGCCACTAATTGTTTTTCCCTTTTCAAGGTAAACAATGAAGAATATTCCACTTGCGTTCCAAAAACAGTCGTCATAGTCTTATCAGCAGATGGAATTGTTATGGCTTCTTTGGAGTTGGTTTTGTAATACACTGTTTTGACGTTGTTTGTTCCCAGGAGTTTTATGGTGGCCAAAGTCTTATTACGGTCATAAATCAACGCAAAAATTAGGTTGGATTGCGCTTATAGAGTGTTGGTTTAAACATCGTTTCTACATTGTTTTGGTCATATCCAAATAGCATATAAGATTTGGTTTTTGTCTGTCAAATATCTATTGTCATACCAAATGTTCGTGGAAGATATTGCCCACCCATATTGCTCTCCAAAGCTAACGTTGTTCGAATAAAGCGCCACTAGTTTTAGTAAACTAAGGTTAAAAATGAAATATTTTAACGGAACTCTATTATCTGCTGAATTACTTGGAATATAGCCTAATACTGATTGATGATATGAAAGCAATTGTTTACAATGATTTCGCAACGCAATAACAAACAGCAAAACATGAAAGGCTTAGTTCTTAGCAATTGTTACATCTAGTTGTTTCTCGCTTTATCCTCGTCGCTCTATTTGCAAGCGTACTGTTTGGCAGAAAATGGAACTCTGTGGAATATGGAGAATTACAGGATAGGATAGTTTTACATATTTCGTAAACACGTAGTCTGCTCGTAGTAGTCAGGTAGTCAGCCACTACATAAAATATTTCGCCAAAGCACATTACGAATTAGACGTGAATTTACAAGTCTCCATGTTCGCTCTTACTGAGTCTGTAAAAAATTGTTTTCAATACAAGAAGCATATTATTCTAGTTCATTACGTGGTAAACTATTTGCAACAAATGGAATAGAAAAACAATGTTAACACTGTTGGTAAACGTCTATTTTACTAAAATGTAGGCTAATTCGGTACAACAGCGGGTTTTTTTATTTTTGTAATCTGCCCTCGCTTGTTTGGATGATAAAGTTATGTTTTTCATAATTGAGGTAAACTTCGAATTTAAAAATAATTTTTGGTGCAGTTGAATTCTAGGATCCGCTTTTCATTTCCATATTTTGATACGTCGTCTGTGTGTGTGTGTGTGGGGGCGGGCATAAAAGTGACAGACCTTTCCGCTGCCTTTTTTGTTTTGATGTCTTTAGAGCTTACCATTCAGGTTCAAGCAACAGTTGTTCCCAAGAAAAACATTGGATAGTTGGTATTAAATGTGATGGAAATCCTCTCTGTTCTAAAATACCTCGTAAATGAAAAATGTAAAAACGAAATTTACCAAGAACAACGTGGTACAGCTAATATGTGGACCTAAATGGAATTATGGCCGTATAAAAACTGAAGGTTATCAGTTTAATAAAACTTTTGCCGTCTAACATTAAACTAATGCATGGCGATTGACGTTCGCATTAAACGTATTCTGTGTGACAGGGAAGACGCACATCGCATTCTGGAAGTCGTCCTGGCTGAAAGAAATTGTGTTTGTACGTATGCCCACATGTTATCATTTACCAACGACGATTCTATATATGAATAAGGAGAACTAAAATGTTATGTTAAAACAAAAACTAAAACACAGAACAGTGTAGGCCTATGCTGTTTTTTCAGTGTTCGTTCATGCTTTAATATGGCAAAATAACAAACAAGATTTTTATTAACATGATAATACAGTTCGTTATCAGTTAACTGTGATTCTTAAGCTTGTAAATATCGTGTGTGTGACGCAATCGACGATTCCTGTTGCTAATGTGGATTGCATAATGGATTTCATTCATTTGTATAAGAAGATTTCAGTTAAATCTTCTATACAAATGATTTATATATAAGAATGATTTATGAGATATGTGATTCTTTTACCGTATGTGGAGTCATTTGATTATCTCACGTTGGAAAACATGACGTCCAGCGTTAAGATATTGTGTTATGTAACTTTCGAAAGTTCCATTCGCACCGATGTCCATACTACCCCTGCAACTTGTTATTCCATGTACCAATGTCATCTGTATGTCTCAAGTCTTGTGTATAAAGTGGTGGTAAATTGTAGTATCTGAGTTGTGTTTCCATGTTCATAAGAACAAATAATGAGATATTCAAGATTCTTTCCACGTAATTATTTATACAATTATTTATAAGCCTTATTTGAACACACCCAATTGGCTTACAAACAGGCCTATATGAAGTGATTATGGAATTTCACTGAAATTTTTAATAGCTCTGGAGGGAGGGGATTGATCCCGCCCCCATAATTAGGCCTACACCACTGCCCCGCGTAAATGTGCCAGATAATAGTGGATGCACGCTGTCCCTCCCTGTTTAACTTCCCTTTCCACGGAAAGTTCTCCCTATTCCCTACGTACGGGTAAATTTTGATACTGCGTAATATTAAAGCGACAAAAAGATTTCAGACGCCTTAACATTGTGGTGACGTCATTCAACACAACTTCGTAAAATATATAAGCAAGCAACTCCGATGTGCGTCGTTTTAATCGCCGTGAATCCGCTAACAGTTAGCGTCGGTTTTTAATGCCATCGTCGATTGTAGTTGGCGCTGAGAAGTTTATACGCAGCGTAACACGATAGGATTAAAAAGGCATGGGATTATTGACTGGAACGGTGTGACCTGCGGACACCTGCTGACCCACAAACGAACGCGGCCGTTAATTATTAATATGTTTTCATTATCAGCACAACGCGCTGTAATCACTTAATAATCTCTAGTAGGCTTACGGCCTCCTCCGAATGAGAATATCATTTTCTCGTTTTAAGTAAATAAATAGCCGAACGAAAGTGTGTGTTTACAGTTTTAAAATCACGAGTTCTAAAAAAACCTAAAATGTGCTACTGTCAAAAAAGTGCTGATTAATTAGAATCGTGTCCACAGTGGATACTAAGCGGTATGTAATAAACGAACGCTGCTTTGTTTTCAAACATTAGCTCACAGAACCCTATTTGTGATGTGTTGGTCTCCCAATTTTTTACTTCCGCTCTCTTCGTTTGTTGTTTGTGTAAAGGAAAGGTCACGCTTCCGTTACTTTTCCTTTAAATACACTTCTTAAATGACATGAGATGTATTAGTTTGTTCTTTGGCAAATATCTTCCTGGCAGACATTAAAGTAACAAAATTCGAACTAAGCATTTAATGTTCACCCAAATTTTATATAATGTTATTTTAAATAATTGGCGTGTAGGCCGTTGTGAATGTCAGACAACGAAATTTTGTAAACCGTTTCTAAATATTACTAGAAGTCAATAATGACAAATATGTACTGTACTTTTTTAAACTGAAAACCATTCTAGTAGTACCGAAACGGTATGAGAGTACAGTGGTTTATTTGGTGGGACAGGCTTGTTTACAAATTGTATCATCATCATCATCATCATCATCATCTTCATAACACGGCATAGGTAAGGCGCTGCCTATTCCGCCTTCAAAGATCCTCCAGTTATATCTTCCTGGGTCTACCCACACGCCTGTGTCCTATAAGTTTGTACTTCCAGACTTGTTGGCCAGTCTGGAATCTGACAAGTGTTCTTTCCACCGTTGTTTGTAACAAAGTTTATATAATGTTATTTTATATAAATGAATGTGTAAGCTGTTGCGAGTGTCAGACAGCGTAAGGTCTTAAATTGCTTATAAAGATTATTACAACTCAATACTGACGAGTATGTAATTTTTAAAACTGAAAAAAAAAATCATAAGATCATTACCTTTAGTAGTATCGAAACAGTACGAAAGCAGTTTACGGTGATGGGGCAGGTTTGTTTCGTCAGTGTTACCAGTAAGTGGGATTTAATTCCCGCTACTAACAGAATGTTTAATTAAGAAAGTTGTGTTAGTGGTTATAATCACAAACAGAATGTTGTCTACAGTATTGTACTATCTTTTTTGTCATAGTTAAGAATGTTTTGTAAGCGCACCTCGACTGTAACGTGCCTCGAACATGTGCTGGGCATACTTTGAACCAGTCGAATCTGACGAGCACTTGAATCCAATTACGACTTTCTGACCGGTAATGTACGAAACCAAAAAGAAGCGCCATTTGTCTTTTATCATCTGAGAAATCAAAAGCAGAAGCGTCGATCTTGACTATGTGGCGCACGAAATTGTTTATAAATACGGCGGCTGGTCAGTTCTTGATAGTCCTGCAATCACAGCAAATCAGCGGCCAATAAAAAAATTTCATCGGCTATGCCCAACTACGTTTGAACACTTGTTGATAAAAATTTCACCGTACATCTATCTGCAAACAGGCGTCCTACTTACGAGAACCGATCCCGATTCAAGGCACTCAAGCATTCATGAAATACTTGGTCATTGTTTCTGTTAAATAGCCAACTGGTGAACAGTTATTCTTCTTAAATTATTAAATTAAAATTTCGTTACATTGTAATTAAAATTGTAGCGTGTTATTCACAATAACGCAATACCGGATGCAGTTTGTATGCCTCTGTGAAACTCATCATTGTATGTTGCGCACAACGCGTGTTCCAAGCTCCTTACACAGTTGCAATTCAGTTTGACCGATGATGCCGTGCTGTGGCGCACGAGTGTATAACGCCTTAACAAGGAAGGAACAAACGCAAATAAACCTCGACCTTGTATGATGACTCATTCCCGTAACTTGTTATTTGTAATTAGAAGTAACTTGTTGATAAACGTTATCCACCTGCCATACCTATTCGGCAGTTAGTAGAGGACGTCTACTTCGAAAAGGAAATTTTATGAGAAAGCAATACGTTCTAAACGTATTCTGGACATCGCACAGTCTGCCCTCGAGTTTTCTACCTCAGCCCATGACCAGAACCCTTGCCCTTTTTTCATGTTGGTTATTTTCATTTTCTTGTGCAATATTTTTTTAAGATATCGAATCAAAGCATCAAAAATAATTTTTTATTACTATTTTTTTGTACACGTATGCTCGCGTTAGAAATCTTAATATAGATACCTATATATTTATAAGACGTTACGCGCACGCGTGTGTCAATAACTTACGATCATATACATAACTAAACAACTGGTTATTTTTACAAATAAAGCCAGATATAGCAGTCTCTGTGAAAACGTTTACAGTCGGGTTCAAAGCAACTCTTTAAAAGTCGTACCTCCAGTCATATAGTCGCGTTGTTGACACGTACGTGTATCACTTAAACAAAGGCTTAATGCCTGCAATGGCAGCAGAATAACGACGACACGAGGGGACTGATGATTTTTGGCAACGCCGAGGCAACGCGAACAAGACAGCTTCCTGTTACTATTCTGATTAAGCAAGCTGATTGGTGTACACGGACAGTATCACTGTTCTTTGAACACATTATCACATCATAGTGCTCCGCATATAGTTGAAGTAGACGTATCTTTCTAATGAATCAGTTCGTTCATAAAATACGCAGTAGGCGTACACATGATATTCCGCTTAATAATTTCACGGTTCACGACATGATATTTTCAACGCCTAACGATTGTAAATTGACAAAAAATACACTCGCACACAGAACGGTAAACAATTATCAGTTCCCCCGTACAAAACGACAAACAAAAACATAATTCGACAAACAACAAAACGTACTTTCAACAAAATGTCAATATGTCCGTGAGCGGATTAATTAACGCACAAACAGAATGATTTTGTGCGTTTTGAATGTCTCACCGTATTATAATTTTGATACCTGCCGTCGGTGAAATTTGTGTAATTAATTGACGACCGCGATTATTTAACTAAAAATATATTTAATTGTAAAACTTCAAATTTTGCTGAATTTTGATGTTTCTCATTTTAATTAAATGTAGCCTATGTTCCGTACAGGAGATAGTCGTTTACAAAAAAGTCAATTAAAATAATTTGCATAAATTTGTAGATATAAACATTTTATTTAGTTGCACCACTGATAACACAAGCCTGCAGTTCATAAAAACATTTTTCAAAATTTAATCTGATTTTATAGTTTTTTTGTATTGCTGAATTCAAATATGACTTCAGTTTTTCTCTATCAGGTACTGTTTTTTTGCAACTGGCATTGCAATTCTTAGTGAAACGCATTTCCCGATTGAAGCTATATTAATGAAAGTCACTAAATAAAACAATTTGTTTACAATCTATGTTTTTAAGTAGAGATCTGTTTTTCACAATAACATATTTACAAAATTGTTACATCTTTTCCGTAGTTGGAAGTCGCATTTTGCCCTTTTCTTTTCCTCATGAAGCTGCGTCTGTTGCTTTTCCTCTTGTAGGCGAAATCCAGATTTTCACGGTGTAGCATACAGCAGAAGTCTCCCATCATATTAATATTCCATCGTGTTCCTCGCTAACTTTACCAAGATTTTCGGGAAAAAAGTCTAAGTGGGCATGTAAAACGTGAATTTTGATGTTCATTGAGGATCCCAAAGCTTTGAATTAACGTAGTCAGGATCCTTATTGTTTCCTAGGAAGTTTGTAACGAGATTTTTTATACTAATCCAAGGATGTTTTTCAACCTCTGTCATTGCAAGCACGAATTCATCTTTCATTGGTCTTCGTATATTTGGCCCAACAAAGATTCCTTTTTTAATTTTTGCTTCTGACAAGTGAGAGAACTTGATCAACAGGTACTTAAATAACAAAATGTAGACAACAGGTACCTTCTTTAGGTAAACTTTTACTAACTGTTTCATAAGCCCCAGTTTGGGGTGAAAGTAAAAGTATTTTCTTCGAGTCGACAAGACTTTACATAGAATATTCTTGCTTCCAGGTTCATGAGATTTCCTTGCAGGGCAGTTTTACTTCTCCCAGTGCTGATTTCTCGCTTGACTGTCCCACTCACATAGGAAACATTGATAGCCTACTTAATATAACCACCCTGCTGTCCTAGAAGTATGATTAATACTTTTAAATCTGCACACACCATACAGCCATGATCCTTGTATTTAATCTTTTGTAGAACCAGTTCTAAATTCTCATAGCTTTCTCTCAAGTGAACTGAGTGGCCAACTGGTACTGAAGCATACTGGCAGTGAAGCATTCATTCACAAACGCTAGTAAACATTTCGGGTTAAATGATAAAAATTAAAATTTTTTTGAATAATATTAAAAATAAAAACCATCACTAAAGTGAATTTATATAACTAATTGTTAACGGACAGCTTACTCGATTGATTTATTAATTATTATTAGCCACATGTTTAATAATTTAGCCTAAATTTAACAAATGTTGAATGCAAACCCTGAGTAACCTTTTATATGAAATTGGAAAATATGCATTTTTCGAAAAATCCCTACTTGATGGGAAAATATTCTGATGCGATTTTTGAATTCTGCGCTAAAAAATACATTAAGGGAAGACAAAATTATGAAAAAACTTTTTTCATCGTAATCCTGTGTAATTATTGTTGAATGTTGTGAAAATTTTTATAAATTTAAGCATATTTTCCTGTAAACACTGTAGTCGTACAGAGAATAAGTTTTAAATGTGGAACAGAAGTATAATAGGCCTAAAGGAAGAACCAGGAAATATAGAAACATATCTTCTGTACACTTTGCCGTAATATTTGGGTGTGGTGCAAGACAAGAAATTATAGTGTTTACAAGCTGCTAAGGAAAAAACAATGATCTTGAGGTTTACGACATGCAGTGTTCTCACGTGCGACTTATAAAAATTGACATGATATGTAGAATATTGGGAAAATCCTGAATGCGTCTGTGGACTAAAATGGAAAATTTTAAGTTGTTAGAATGGGTGATAAATGAGAATATTCGGAAAAAGAATAACAAAGAACTCTTGTAAATCATATTAGAAAAAACTAATTGACAGAATCTCGTTCTGAGTTGTAAAAACTGTGATAGCACTGTTCAGCTAGAACGGTGGAGCAGAATGATGATGCGTGTGAGAAACGATTACACATTATTAACACAGTTAATGTAACAAAAGAGAGACCTCAGACTGCGAACTATCCGATCGGAGTTAACGTCCTGTTTTTGTCATATGTTTTGACAGTACAACAGATTCTCGTTATTCCTACATCACTTGTAGTCTGACCCAATGCTATGAGAGCAGTGAGGTAGAAGATAACCTGTGTCAACATTAAACTGAACCACATGCCATTGGCAGATTTAAGGAGGTGGATGGTGGAGGAAGAATTAGATATTGATCTTAATGATCTTGAAATTTCACAAGTGTACGGGGTGAATGAACGAGAAATAGAAGATGAAATTCAAGATGGAGTGGCAGCTACCAAACTGTGTTTCTTTAGGTAAAGATTTAATTTTTGTGAACCCTTGTTTTGTAATGAGCTGAAGAACTAAGGCAACGTTGAGGCTACTTTTTTAGAACTGAGAAATTACAAAAAATATTTGTAAAAACGTCTTTAAGTCTTAACACTAGGCCTACCAAAAAACTTGAAGCATGTTATTTGCGCATTATGTATTCGCCAAATTAAAGCTTTTAACATTGAAAATGTTTATAAGGACGTGTCCCACATTTGCGGCCGATCGCTGGTGCGTGATCGAAAATGGGAACCGGTGAGTTTCCATAGAAACTACTTCTTTGTTGTCGATAACGTAGTACACATATAGAACTTCGCTTATGAATGCGACTACATTTAACTTATAATCTGTACATTGGTAAATGAAGAATGAATTCATTGATTGGTGAATGAACATAAATATATATATTTTTTTTATATTTATTGAAGCATTTTCAATGCCCTTCTCTGTGCATTGCATTTGTGCAATGCCTGTTAATTTTTAATTAAGTTTTTTAAATGTACTCTGAGCCAAATTTATACTTCAGTTCAATAAACTATTGTAACGATTGTTGTAATAAGTTTTGTACCATTTGTGTAGCCTTTACTAAGTAAACTTTCCTAATTATGTTTATTTCGGTTAAGTCGGAATTTTCACTTGCCGACAGATCCATAAATGTCGAATTATCAGTCGGTCTATGCGCGTTCATATCGACATTTTCAGCGCGGTTTATTACAGGAGACGAAACTGTATACATAAACTAAAACTATTAACGGTTTACTATAGACATTGTTCACTAAGACTTGTAAGCGTACTGTGTTAACAGTTTCTATCGATTAGCGTTTACAATAAAACATGAAACTGCCGCTCATTGTTTTTGTCTTCCGCGGTGTTCTAATTTCCCTCACTACAGTTATAATGAGTGATTAACGGGCTAGAGGAAGAACACGATTCGTGACAGGTTTGTGCGTAACAAATTACTTCTCTAGGCCCAAAATGCGTGCTTGCGTGCCAGTATAACGGATCTATAATAGTTTGATTGTGCTATAACTGTTCCGGACTCCCCACGTGGTCCTTACGTTGTGATAAATGTGTTTTTTTTTTTAAATAGAAGCTCCAACTACTGGAGGACAACTATGGGAAGTGGATTTGTGTATGCTCACGCCCTTCTCGACTTTCCTTAACTGAAATCGTGTTGCTTTCTCTTCGTCCCTTTTGTGCCCTCGTCTCGTTCTCTCCTGTTTACTATGATGCTCAAATCATTGTTTACAATATATTACGACATTATATTGATAACTAAATCAATCAAGTTTTTATTTCACAAAATTTTACAACGTATAAAAATAAAGTACCTTATGTGCCTACTTGCTGCGTATTAGCTGCATGTTATATTTATTGAAATTATGACTGTATTATATGTTTGGCACTTCACATTATTTTTAACGGATTCTTTCCCAAGACGAACATGGAAAGATCAATAACATGGAATAAGACAATAAGAATTCGTAGGTTTTTTTTGTATTTTCCCATGGGAGATATATAAGGTTTAGTAGTTTTGGCTCTAACAGCATCTAAAGTACGATTTTGCAGAAGTAGTCCTGTGTTATTTAATACAGCGCGACTTAAAGAATAATAATAGAGGCGAAAACGAACGTAACGTCAACAGTTAATTGGAAAAGCCGGACGATATCAACATTGTAGGAAGATCAGTAGAGCAGTAGGAGAAGGATTTGGAGTCGCAAAAAGCCGTACGAAATGACATTGAAAATAAACATTTTAAAAGCAGAGTTACGACAGGTAAAATGAAGGGAAGAGTGTAGGGCAGATTGACGAGGACAACATCGAAATACGAGTAGGTAGATAGTAGTAGTTTGTGAAGTCATATATCTGAGAAACAAAATAACTCAAACACAGGAGATTCAATGTAGAATTAAGAAACGGCTTAAACTCTTTAGTCCAAATCCACAGGTCAGTAAAATCAAATCTTAATCTTTCATAAATATCATTAAACAGTTTAAGGATCGCTGACCACCGAATCGCCGTGTGGTCATCCATCCAGGTTTTGTACTCATACGTGACAGGTTTTGTACTTGACTTCACAAATGGAGCCACGGTCTTTTAACCACATACCGTATCGCCGGGTCAATTTTATTTTTATAAATAAAAACACAAAAATAAGAATATAAAACACACAAGTAAAACCAGTCGTCACATGTGGATGCTTTGTCGTGGACACTGACAAAGAAAGGAAAATCCTAAGAAAGACACACGAACCCAAAGGGTAGAAGGAAGGATGGCGAAATAACCGTGACCTGAAACAACTGTATTTAGACTGCAGAAACATTACACAGAGAAACGCGGAACAGCACGTAGCTTTGGGTTTGGGCTTTGTTGGTTTTATTTGAAAATAAAAATTTTATGACTGTAGTTTTGTAAGGGGTGGTAATACTACGCTGAATAACAGTAAGCGATTTCAAAGTATAGTATATGCTAGTGTTAGTAGTTCATGTATAAAACTCTTTGTGGACATAATACTCCATGCGTAGAAATGCTCAGAATCGTGAACATGTTTAGTAAGTCCGAATTATAACTTAATTTATACTAACTTAAATATACTAATGTGAATGTGCTATGTTTGTAAGATTTGTTCTGATAAATATGTTTTGTTGGTTTTCAGGTAAGGAAGTAACTCGTGTTATAACAGTACCTTTATTGCAACACGTTTACATTAAGTGCTGCTAGGAACGTCATATACGGATCATTCTCAACAAAATGTACGATTTGAGGTAAAAAACATTCATTAAAAAATACTTACTTTTATACGGTATGTAATTTGTGTATCGGAGTTCATACTATACAAAAATTACAATGGCGGTCGTGAATGAATCACGACAACGTTCACAGAAATGACACTATGTCCGCAGAGTTGAAATCATTCGGAAGCGTCACAATACTTTGTAACTTAGACATTATGGTGAATATTAGTGGATCAAACACTTATTTAATGCTTCAGGAACAATTTTGAATGTTCTTAAAAAATCGTTGTTGCTTGTAGTCGACTCTTAACGTAGTAAGTTTATTTTTTGTTTTCCCCGTATTAATTTATTGTCGCTGATGTCCCAATACCAAATTCTTAATTCCACTGTTCTTAATTCTTCTCTCCATTGTGTTTGTACCTCCAGCGGGGCAGCAGTGTTATCGTGCTTTCAAATCACAAGACTCGATTTATTTTTAATTCGTTTTTAATTATTTTGTTGTGATGTTAATTTTAATTTTAAATTTTCCAAGTTACGATTTTTCTTTAGAACAGTCCTTACTTCCGTAAAATTTCTTTTCATTTCCGCGGACAATGCGTCGCAATGGAAGTAAGGTATGAATGAAAGATTTCGAAGCTTTATGTGTTGATTTTTAAAGTGTCGGTCATGATTCTTGAGTAAATATTATAGTTCAAATGCTAATTGTGTAACATAAATCTAATAATTGAAATAGTTGAGTGAAGTATTAAATAGAAATAGAAATAGCGTAGTATTAAGAAGATCGTTGACTTGATCTTGACGAGGTTTGTCTATACGAAAATTGTAATCAGTTTAACGTCGCAATAGCGAACACAACAACAACTACTCACACGTGAAAAAAGACAGCTCTAAAGATAATTAAAATATGCAAAGAAGATAAGTTAATTATAGACATTAAATTAAACGCTTTCGCGTCAACGGGAGCTCACGTATGGCAGAGCGATTTTTGTAAAACTGTATTTTTTGCCGTCCAGAGTTATGCTCTTTGTTTTTTCCAAATTACGATTCCAGTTTTCTTGATTATGATGACGTTAACATTGTTGTATATTTTGTGGACATTTATCCATGTACGTTTTTTAAACGATTCACGTACGTACTTTAGTACACTATTTCAAAACCTTTCATTAAATGCAACTACTGTGGTCCTCTGAATATGTTAGCAGCGCGAAAGCCCGAGTGTTTTTGCGCCCTACTACAGTCACTTAAATTGTGTATAGAGGAACGCTTCGTTGTCGTATGTAGAACAGAATACAATCCTGATGCGCAGAAATGAATTAAATTGAATGGAGCCTAACACATATCAGATTCCGCTCCTCAGTTTGACGGGTTCCCCAACACCGGACGACATCATTGGCGTAATTTCACGTGTTCACGTTTGCGACTAGAAATGACCAGTTTTCACTGAACTTCAGACAAAATTTAAGCAAACCTTTAAATGTAGACTTAAGTAATGAACAAACGTTCGGAAACACACAGCCTACAGAAAACAAAACATGAGGAAAACAGGAAATTTGAAGGCAATTTTCTGTGTGTGTGTGCGCGCGCGCGCGCACTTTTTGCTACAGTTTTTTTATGCATATATTATTTATTTAATATTTATAACTATTTTACTTCAAGATGTATTATTTTCTTATTTGGAACATGTTTCGGGAATCCTATTTTTCCCATCCCATTTTTCGGGAATCCTAGATGGGAAAAATAGGATTCCCGAAACAGGTTCTAAATAAGGAAATAATACATCTTGATAATAGTTATAATACATTATAATAGTTATAAGTATTAACATAAAATAATGCAATGTATGCGATGTTATCTATGCAATGATAAATCTATGCATTTAGGTTTCATAGATAAATAATAAAAAAGTCTGTTATTACGGAGGTTGATAGGTCTGTTTGTTGAAATTATCAAAACTACATTCACTTATATTCTCTGTGAAGTTGTACATAAATCAATATATATTATTGTCTTCGGCACATATAAATTGTAATTAAAGTGTTTTGACTGTTTTATAAATCTTTGTAACTTGAGGATGTTACTTGTCGGACGAATTCCTTCTTAGTTCCTTGCTGGAGTATGTTGTACTGCTTCGGCGTTTCTCTGGAATCCGCTGTTTCTTCAGTCCGGTGTGCGATCACTTAACTTCGCACGTCCATTCGTAAGATCCGAAATGTATTTAGTTAATTATTCTTATCTCTGAGTTCATTTATACGAGTTTAGTCATTCAGTTACACAAGTGCTCTGAACTTGCACTTGTAGCAAACTTGAAGTGTTCAAGTTATAACTCCGGATGAGCATAACCTACGTAAAGGGACTTCTTCCACTCACACGGACGGCACTGTATAATACTGACCCGTAGTATTTATTATATTATTAATTTTAACCCTATAATATATGCTAAATTTGTCTGATAATCTCAGATAGATAATTGAAATTATAATAATGATCTGAGTTCCCCCGTGGGAGCACCTCGGACAAAAATCTCACAGTAGGAGAACGTCTTCTTTGGTGTTAGCTGGTGTAAGCGCTTTATGAAGAACTGCCCAACCAAACCGTACTAATTCACGATCTGTCTGACATATCGAGGATTCTGATTGGTTGAAACTACTTTCACGCCATCGATAAAACCATAATAACTCTAAGTTCTGGTCAGGCTTTGCAGAAAGTAGAAGGTTCATGTCCGATTGTTATATGCAAATTTTATGACCCTATTAAAATAATCAACCTATAAAACTGTATAAAAAACATATTTACGTATGTTAAATCGTTCATACGACATTAGAAAACTGTAGCTTTTAAATATGATTTATACTCTGTCCAAGTTTCATTTTGATACTTTAATAAATAACAAAGTTATTCACTTTTTTTAAATTGATTTCCGCACGCTCACTAGAGATGCACATATAAATTATACGCGTACATTTATTATCTAAAGGGACAAATTGTGGACAGTTTGAAGTGTCTCATTTTTTGTCTCACTCCTAAATCATTTAAAATAATTATGCGTAATTAACAAACATTATATAAACATATAGTAGATAACTGCATATACACATGAAAAAGGAATTTTACAATCTTTCTTACGCAGCGTTCTTCTGGAGTGTTTCTTTTCAATGTGTGTGTGTATGTGTGTGTGTGTTCTAAATAAATATAGTTAATCGTATTTTAAAATTCGTGTCTACCTTATATATTTTAATAATAAATAAATAATAATAGCCTGTAACCTGTATAATAAACCTATCCTAAGTAATATAATTAGTCGTGTTTTAAAATATCGTGCCTCCATTTATAAAATCAAATGTCACATTCATGCATCAATACTCGGGTGGATGACCCCGTGGCCACCGGGTACCTTGACTCAGTAGACTGAGGGCAAAGAAGATTTAGTTCGTTTCAAAACAATCGCGCGCGCGAGCGAACACACACACACACACACACACACAGTGATTGCACGTTTCGTTATTTAATTTGTAAATTTGGACATTTGTTTCCTAACATCATTTTTAGAATGAGTAGAGAACGTATATATAAACATCAAAGTATGTGTTGTGCCCAATATAAGGGAGCAAGTTGTCAGTGATTTACGAAAATAGCACGTTATTTATGCACGCGTAGAATGTGTATGTGTATTAATTTCAGTTTGACACGGTTACGTATATTTTATCACTTTCCAAGCAGTCCGAGAATAATAATTGGGATTATTATCGCGGGACATTCAAGTGGTCGTAACGACTGTGAAATTTCATTTTTGTTCGGCGACACAGGCGGACTCTCACTTTCTGCGGCCGTGTAAACAATTAAAATTATATTACAGTAGGAACTGTGTCGTCAGTTATGAAACCGCGTGTGTTGAACTCTGAACGGTGATTTGAACGCTTGCCATGGGTTCAGCGAAATAGGTCGCTGCGTAAACATGGGGCGTCTGAAATTTACAACTTGTAGTAGAAAGTACTTACGTGGAATATATCGTTTGTTACTGAAGAGGTACCTTACCCTATCTGTGTGGAATATATCGTTTGTTACTGAAGAGGTGCCTTATCCTATCTGTGTGGAATATATCGTTTGTTACTGAAGAGGTGCCTTATCCTATCTGTGTGGAATATATCGTTTGTTACTGAAGAGGTGCCTTATCCTATCTGTGTGGAATAGGCTATATCGTTTGTTACTGAAGAGGTGTCTTATCCTATCTGTGTGGAATAGGCTATATCGTTTGTTACTGAAGAGGTGCCTTATCCTATCTGTGTGGAATATATCGTTTGTTACTGAAGAGGTGCCTTATCCTATCTGTGTGGAATAGGCTATATCGTTTGTTACTGAAGAGGTGTCTTATCCTATCTGTGTGGAATAGGCTATATCGTTTGTTACTGAAGAGGTGCCTTATGCTATCTGTGTGGAATATATCGTTTGTTACTGAAGAGGTGTGCCTTACCCTGTCTATGGACTATGAAGGTGGTGCGTAACTTTCACCTGTGTTAGAGAGACATAGAATTCATTCCGCTGTAGTTATCAGACTCCAAGAGTAACTTGTGTTTTTGTAACGGATAGATATCTCGTTCAGGTTAAACATTTACGTAAGTAAACGACAAATTTTGCAGCCAGTGTTGCTACAGTACTTACTGTTGGCTGAAATTTCAAAGTTGAATCGCGGAAGGGGAAGGCTGATTTTGTATCATTTGTTAAGTTCAGAATTGATTAAAAATTCTGGCGTTTACTTGTTAGCACATTTATGTTTTATGTTTTCAAGTGAACGCATACAGGGGTGTGAATATTAAGAAAATAGTAAGTAATAAAGATTCCAGGTGTGTTTTGCGGCGCAAAACTACAAAAACTGCCGCGAATGTTGAATGTAGTGAAATGATTTTAATAAAGTACTGTACACACGAGCGTGTATGTAGCGCGGCGCTTACGTATGTGTGCATGTGTGCACTTGTATGTTTTAGTGAAAAGAAAAATTATAGTCCAGGTAGGCCTATATTTCGGACCGTTCAGTAAAATAGAGTAGGTTTTATTGTAGAAGTATAGGCTGTTTGAAATAACTTGCTGTAACGGTAATAAAATCCATCAAAAAAATATTAGGACAACGCCCTTAAAATAGGGACCGAAGGGAGTAAAACGCGTTTTACTTCCATGTTTCTTAAAGAAATGGAAGTATGGTGATGGCAAAAAAAATCGTGTTCGAGATTATTGCAGATTCTGATTGTACTACACTCAAAACATGAAAAAAAGTCGTTTTTCGAAATGTGTGTGTGTGTGTGTGTGTGTGTGTGTGTGTGTGTGTGTGTGTGTGTGTGTGTGTGTGTGTGTGGATTTTTTTTCTGTGGCAAACGATAACAGCCGCAAATTCAAACAGAATCAAATAATTTTTTGCGTACAGCCCTGATTTGTAGAGTACTCGCGACCTATTGTTTTTGGTGAAGATGGGATGAGGGAAAGGGGTAGTTTACCTGCAACGTTTTATGTTTTAACAAGGGTATTTTCTATGGCAAACGATAACAGCCGCAAATTCAAACATAATCAAATAATGTTTTGCATACTACCATGAATTATAGAGTTCTCAAGACCTTTTGGTTTTGGTGAAGATCGGTTAAGGGAAAGGGGTAGTTTACCTTCAACGTTTTATGTTTTAAAAGGGTATTTTCTATGGCAAACGATAAGAGCCGCAAATTCAAACAGAATCAAATACGTTTTTGCATACAGCCCTGATATCATGAGTACTAAAGACCTATTGTTTTTGGTGAAGATCGTTTAAGGGAAAGGGGTAGTTTACCTGCCACGTTTTTTGTTTTATCAAGGGTATTTTGTATGGCAAACGATAACAGCCGCAAATTCAAACAAAATCATATAATATTGTACATACAGCCCTGAATTGTAGAGTTCTCAAGACCTATCGTTTTTGGTGAAGATCGGTTAAGGGAAAGGGGTAGTTTACCAGCAACGGTTTTTTATCAAGGGTAATTTTTACTTCCATATTCCTTAAGGAATGGAAGTATGGTGATGGCAAAAAAAATCGTGTTCGAGATTATTGCAGATTCTGATTCTACTACACTCAAAACATGAAAAAATATCGGTATGGAGAACCATACATGACTTCCATATTCTAAGATTTATATTTAAAATCATTTTCAGCCAAACAGCCAGGCTGTGCCTTACCTGCCTTTTTATTGCTGTATTAAATGAAAAATATTATATTACATTAAAATGAAAAAATTATAATTTTATTGCCTGGCAACAAAATTATTTTATTTTTAACAATTACCATTGTTTCAAAAAGTTTAAATAAATTTTCAAGTACTTTACTCTTGTTAAAACGTATAAGGTTGCAGGTAAACTACCCCTTCCCCTTAACCGATCTTCACCAAAATCGAAAGTCATTGAGACCTCTACAATTCAGGGACGTATGCAAAAAATTATTTGATTCTGTTTGAATTTGCGGCTGTTATCGTTTGCCATAGAAAATACGCTTGATAAAAAAACGTTGCAGGTAAACTACCCCTTCCCCTTAACCGATCTTCACCAAAAACAATAGGTCTTGAGTACTCTACAAATCAGGACTGTATGCAAAACATTATTTGATTCTGTTTGAATTTGCGGCTGTTATCGTTTGCCATAGAAAATACCCTTGTTAAAAAAACGTTGCAGGTAAACTACCCCTTTCCCTCAACCGATCTTCACCAAAAACAATAGGTCTTGAGAAATCTACAATTCAGGGCTGTATGCGAAACATTATTTGATTCTGTTTGAATTTGCGGCTGTTATCGTTTGCCAAAAAAAAAAAAAATTTCCCTTGATAAAAAAAACCGTTGCAGGTAAACTACCCCTTCCCCTCAACTGATCTTCACCAAAAACAATAGGTCGCGAGTACTCTACAAATCAGGGCTGTATGCAAAAAATTATTTGATTCTGTTTGAATTTGCGGCAGTTGTCGTTTGCCATAGAAAATACGCATGACAAAAAACGTTGCTGGTAAACTACCCCTTCCCCTCAACCGATCTTCACCAAAAACAATAGGTCTTGAGTACTCTACAAATCAGGGGTGTATGCAGAAAATTATTTGATTCTGTTTGAATTTGCGGCTGTTATCGTTTGCCATAGAAAATACCCTTGTTAAAAAAACGTTGCAGGTAAACTACCCCTTTCCCTCAACCGAACTTCACCAAAAACAATAGGTCTTGAGAACTCTACAATTTAGGGCTGTATGCAAATAATCTTTTGATTTTGTTTGAATTTGCGGCTGTTATCGTTTGCCATAGGAAATACCCTTGTTAAAACATAAAACGTTACAGGTAAACTACCCCTTTCCCTTTACCGATCTTCACCAAAAACAATAGGTCTTGAGAACTCTACAATTCAGGGCTGTATGCGAAACATTATTTGATTCTGTTTGAATTTGCGGCTGTTATCGTTTGCCAAACAAACAAAATTACCCTTGCTAAAAAAAAACCGTTGCAGGTAAACTACCCCTTTCCCTCAACCGATCTTCACCAAAAACAATAGGTCGCGAGAACTCTGCAAAACCGGACTGTATGCAAAAAATTATTTGATTCTGTTTGAATTTGCGGCAGTTATCGTTTGCCATAGAAAAAAAATCTACAGACAGACAGACACACAGACAGACAGACAGACACACAGACACTTTTCGGAAAACGACTTTTTTTCATGTTTTGAGTGTAGTAGAATCAGAATCTGCAATAATCTCGAACACGATTTTTTTTGCCATCACCATACTTCCATTCCTTAAGGAATATGGAAGTAAAAGTCGTTTTCCGAAAAGTGTCTGTGTGTGTGTCTGTCTGTCTGTCTGTCTGTCTGTCTGTCTGTCTGTCTGTCTGTCTGTAGATTTTTTTTCTATGGCAAACGATAACTGCCGCAAATTCAAACAGAATCAAATAATTTTTTGCATGCAGCCCTGATTTGCAGAGTACTCGCGACCTATTGTTTTTGGTGAAGATCGGTTGAGGGAAAGGGGTAGTTTACCTGCAACGGTTTTTTTTTTAGCAAGGGTAATTTTGTTTGTTTGGCAAACGATAACAGCCGCAAATTCAAACAGAATCAAATAATGTTTCGCATACAGCCCTCAATTGTAGAGTTCTCAAGATCTGTTGATTTTGGTGAAGATCGGTTAAGGGAAAGGGGTAGTTTACCTGTAACGTTTTATGTTTTAACAAGGGTATTTCCTATGGCAAACGATAACAGCCGCAAATTCAAACAGAATCAAAAGATTATTTGCATACAGCCCTAAATTGTAGAGTTCTCAAGACCTATTGTTTTTGGTGAAGTTCGGTTGAGGGAAAGGGGTAGTTTACCTGCAACGTTTTTTTAACAAGGGTATTTTCTATGGCAAACGATAACAGCCGCAAATTTAAACAGAATCAAATAATGTTTTGCATACAGCCCTGATTTGTAGAGTACTCAAGACCTATTGTTTTTGGTGAAGATCGGTTGAGGGAAAGGGGTAGTTTACCTGTAACGTTTTATGTTTTAACAAGGGTATTTCCTATGGCAAACGATAACAGCCGCAAATTCAAACAGAATCAAAAGATTATTTGCATACAGCCCTAAATTGTAGAGTTCTCAAGACCTATTGTTTTTGGTGAAGATCGGTTGAGGGAAAGGGGTAGTTTACCTGCAACGTTTTTTTAACAAGGGTATTTTCTATGGCAAACGATAACAGCCGCAAATTCAAACAGAATCAAATAATGTTTTGCATACAGCCCTGATTTGTAGAGTACTCAAGACCTATTGTCTTTGGTGAAGATCGGTTAAGGGGAAGGGGTAGTTTACCTGCAACGTTTTTTTATCAAGCGTATTTTTTATGGCAAACGATAACAGCCGCAAATTCAAACAGAATCAAATAATTTTTTGCATACGTCCCTGAATTGTAGAGGTCTCAATGACTATCGATTTTGGTGAAGATCGGTTAAGGGGAAGGGGTAGTTTACCTGCAACCTTTTACGTTTTAACAAGAGTAAAGTACTTGAAAATTTATTTAAACTTTTTGAAACAATGGTAATTGTTAAAAATAAAATAATTTTGTTGCCAGGCAATAAAATTATAATTTTTTCATTTTAATGTAATATAATATTTTTCATTTAATACAGCAATAAAAAAGCAGGTAAGACACAGCCTGGCTGTTTGGCTGAAAATGATTTTAAATATAAATCTTAGAATATGGAAGTCATGTATGGTTCTCCATACCGATATTTTCTATGATAAACGATAACAGCCGCAAATTCAAACAGAATCAAATGATGTTTTGCATACAGCCCTGTATTGTAGAGTTCTTAATACCTATTGGTGTTGGTGAAGATCGGTTAAGGGAAAGGGGTAGTTTACCAGCAACGTTTTATGTTTATCAAGGTTATTTTACTTCCATATTCCTTAAGGAATGGAAGTATGGTGATGGCAAAAAAAATCGTGTTCGAGATTATTGCAGATTCTGTTTCTACTACACTCAAAACATGAAAAAAAGTCGTTTTCCGAAAAGTGTCTGTGTGTGTGTCTGTCTGTCTGTCTGTCTGTCTGTGTGTCTGTGTGTCTGTCTGTAGATTTTTTTTCTATGGCAAACGATAACTGCCGCAAATTCAAACAGAATCAAATAATTTTTTGCATGCAGCCCTGATTTGCAGAGTACTCGCGACCTATTGTTTTTGGTGAAGATCGGTTGAGGGAAAGGGGTAGTTTACCTGCAACGGTTTTTTTTTAGCAAGGGTAATTTTGTTTGTTTGGCAAACGATAACAGCCGCAAATTCAAACAGAATCAAATAATGTTTCGCATACAGCCCTGAATTGTAGAGTTCTCAAGATCTGTTGATTTTGGTGAAGATCGGTTAAGGGAAAGGGGTAGTTTACCTGTAACATTTTATGTTTTAACAAGGGTATTTCCTATGGCAAACGATAACAGCCGCAAATTCAAACAAAATCAAAAGATTATTTGCATACAGCCCTAAATTGTAGAGTTCTCAAGACCTATTGTTTTTGGTGAAGTTCGGTTGAGGGAAAGGGGTAGTTTACCTGCAACGTTTTTTTAACAAGGGTATTTTCTATGGCAAACGATAACAGCCGCAAATTCAAACAGAATCAAATAATGTTTTGCATACAGCCCTGATTTGTAGAGTACTCAAGACCTATTGTTTTTGGTGAAGATCGGTTAAGGGGAAGGGGTAGTTTACCTGCAACGTTTTTTTATCAAGCGTATTTTCTATGGCAAACGATAACAGCCGCAAATTCAAACAGAATCAAATAATTTTTTGCATACGTCCCTGAATTGTAGAGGTCTCAATGACTTTCGATTTTTGTGAAGATCGGTTAAGGGGAAGGGGTAGTTTACCTGCAACCTTTTACGTTTTAACAAGAGTAAAGTACTTGAAAATTTATTTAAACTTTTTGAAACAATGGTAATTGTTAAAAATAAAATAATTTTGTTGCCAGGCAATAAAATTATAATTTTTTCATTTTAATGTAATATAATATTTTTCATTTAATACAGCAATAAAAAAGCAGGTAAGACACAGCCTGGCTGTTTGGCTGAAAATGATTTTAAATATAAATCTTAGAATATGGAAGTCATGTATGGTTCTCCTTACCGATATTTTACTTCCATATTCCTTAAGGAATGGAAGTATGGTGATGGCAAAAAAAATCGTGTTCGAGATTATTGCAGATTCTGATTCTACTACACTCAAAACATGAAAAAAAGTCGTTTTCCGAAAAGTGTCTGTATGTGCGTCTGTCTGTCTGTGTGTGTGTCTGTAGATTTTTTTTCTATGGCAAACGATAACTGCCGCAAATTCAAACAGAATCAAATAATTTTTTGCATGCAGTCCTGATTTGCAGAGTACTCGCGACCTATTGTTTTTGGTGAAGATCGGTTGAGGGAAAGGGGTAGTTTACCTGCAACGGTTTTTTTTTAGCAAGGGTAATTTTGTTTGTTTGGCAAACGATAACAGCCGCAAATTCAAACAGAATCAAATAATGTTTCGCATACAGCCCTCAATTGTAGAGTTCTCAAGATCTGTTGATTTTGGTGAAGATCGGTTAAGGGAAAGGGGTAGTTTACCTGTAACGTTTTATGTTTTAACAAGGGTATTTCCTATGGCAAACGATAACAGCCGCAAATTCAAACAGAATCAAAAGATTATTTGCATACAGCCCTAAATTGTAGAGTTCTCAAGACCTATTGTTTTTGGTGAAGTTCGGTTGAGGGAAAGGGGTAGTTTACCTGCAACGTTTTTTTAACAAGGGTATTTTCTATGGCAAACGATAACAGCCGCAAATTCAAACAGAATCAAATTATGTTTTGCATACAGCCCTGATTTGTAGAGTACTCAAGACCTATTGTTTTTGGTGAAGATCGGTTGAGGGAAAGGGGTAGTTTACCTGTAACGTTTTATGTTTTAACAAGGGTATTTCCTATGGCAAACGATAACAGCCGCAAATTCAAACAGAATCAAAAGATTATTTGCATACAGCCCTAAATTGTAGAGTTCTCAAGACCTATTGTTTTTGGTGAAGATCGGTTGAGGGAAAGGGGTAGTTTACCTGCAACGTTTTTTTAACAAGGGTATTTTCTATGGCAAACGATAACAGCCGCAAATTCAAACAGAATCAAACAATGTTTTGCATACAGCCCTGATTTGTAGAGTACTCAAGACCTATTGTCTTTGGTGAAGATCGGTTAAGGGGAAGGGGTAGTTTACCTGCAACGTTTTTTTATCAAGCGTATTTTTTATGGCAAACGATAACAGCCGCAAATTCAAACAGAATCAAATAATTTTTTGCATACGTCCCTGAATTGTAGAGGTCTCAATGACTTTCGATTTTGGTGAAGATCGGTTAAGGGGAAGGGGTAGTTTACCTGCAACCTTTTACGTTTTAACAAGAGTAAAGTACTTGAAAATTTATTTAAACTTTTTGAAACAATGGTAATTGTTAAAAATAAAATAATTTTGTTGCCAGGCAATAAAATTATAATTTTTTCATTTTAATGTAATATAATATTTTTCATTTAATACAGCAATAAAAAAGCAGGTAAGACACAGCCTGGCTGTTTGGCTGAAAATGATTTTAAATATAAATCTTAGAATATGGAAGTCATGTATGGTTCTCCATACCGATATTTTCTATGATAAACAATAACAGCCGCAAATTCAAACAGAATCAAATGATGTTTTGCATACAGCCCTGTATTGTAGAGTTCTTAATACCTATTGGTGTTGGTGAAGATCGGTTAAGGGAAAGGGGTAGTTTACCAGCAACGTTTTATGTTTATCAAGGTTATTTTACTTCCATATTCCTTAAGGAATGGAAGTATGGTGATGGCAAAAAAAATCGTGTTCGAGATTATTGCAGATTCTGATTCTACTACACTCAAAACATGAAAAAAGTCGTTTTCCGAAAAGTGTCTGTGTGTGTGTCTGTCTGTCTGTCTGTCTGTCTGTCTGTCTGTCTGTAGATTTTTACTTCCATATTCCTTAATTTTTCTATGGCAAACGATAACTGCCGCAAATTCAAACAGAATCAAATAATTTTTTGCATGCAGCCCTGATTTGCAGAGTACTCGCGACCTGTTGTTTTTGGTGAAGATCGGTTGAGGGAAAGGGGTAGTTTACCTGCAACGGTTTTTTTTTAGCAAGGGTAATTTTGTTTGTTTGGCAAACGATAACAGCCGCAAATTCAAACAGAATCAAATAATGTTTCGCATACAGCCCTGAATTGTAGAGTTCTCAAGATCTGTTGATTTTGGTGAAGATCGGTTAAGGGAAAGGGGTAGTTTACCTGTAACATTTTATGTTTTAACAAGGGTATTTCCTATGGCAAACGATAACAGCCGCAAATTCAAACAAAATCAAAAGATTATTTGCATACAGCCCTAAATTGTAGAGTTCTCAAGACCTATTGTTTTTGGTGAAGTTCGGTTGAGGGAAAGGGGTAGTTTACCTGCAACGTTTTTTTAACAAGGGTATTTTCTATGGCAAACGATAACAGCCGCAAATTCAAACAGAATCAAATAATGTTTTGCATACAGCCCTGATTTGTAGAGTACTCAAGACCTATTGTTTTTGGTGAAGATCGGTTAAGGGAAAGGGGTAGTTTACCTGTAACGTTTTATGTTTTAACAAGGGTATTTCCTATGGCAAACGATAACAGCCGCAAATTCAAACAGAATCAAAAGATTATTTGCATACAGCCCTAAATTGTAGAGTTCTCAAGACCTATTGTTTTTGGTGAAGATCGGTTGAGGGAAAGGGGTAGTTTACCTGCAACGTTTTTTTAAGAAGGGTATTTTCTATGGCAAACGATAACAGCCGCAAATTCAAACAGAATCAAATAATGTTTTGCATACAGCCCTGATTTGTAGAGTACTCAAGACCTATTGTTTTTGGTGAAGATCGGTTAAGGGGAAGGGGTAGTTTACCTGCAACGTTTTTTTATCAAGCGTATTTTCTATGTCAAACGATAACAGCCGCAAATTCAAACAGAATCAAATAATTTTTTGCATACGTCCCTGAATTGTAGAGGTCTCAATGACTTTCGATTTTTGTGAAGATCGGTTAAGGGGAAGGGGTAGTTTACCTGCAACCTTTTACGTTTTAACAAGAGTAAAGTACTTGAAAATTTATTTAAACTTTTTGAAACAATGGTAATTGTTAAAAATAAAATAATTTTGTTGCCAGGCAATAAAATTATAATTTTTTCATTTTAATGTAATATAATATTTTTCATTTAATACAGCAATAAAATGGCAGGTAAGACACAGCCTGGCTGTTTGGCTGAAAATGATTTTAAATATAAATCTTAGAATATGGAAGTCATGTATGGTTCTCCTTACCGATATTTTACTTCCATATTCCTTAAGGAATGGAAGTATGGTGATGGCAAAAAAAATCGTGTTCGAGATTATTGCAGATTCTGATTCTACTACACTCAAAACATGAAAAAAAGTCGTTTTCCGAAAAGTGTCTGTATGTGTGTCTGTCTGTCTGTGTGTGTGTCTGTAGATTTTTTTTCTATGGCAAACGATAACTGCCGCAAATTCAAACAGAATCAAATAATTTTTTGCATGCAGTCCTGATTTGCAGAGTACTCGCGACCTATTGTTTTTGGTGAAGATCGGTTGAGGGAAAGGGGTAGTTTACCTGCAACGGTTTTTTTTTAGCAAGGGTAATTTTGTTTGTTTGGCAAACGATAACAGCCGCAAATTCAAACAGAATCAAATAATGTTTCGCATACAGCCCTCAATTGTAGAGTTCTCAAGATCTGTTGATTTTGGTGAAGATCGGTTAAGGGAAAGGGGTAGTTTACCTGTAACGTTTTATGTTTTAACAAGGGTATTTCCTATGGCAAACGATAACAGCCGCAAATTCAAACAGAATCAAAAGATTATTTGCATACAGCCCTAAATTGTAGAGTTCTCAAGACCTATTGTTTTTGGTGAAGTTCGGTTGAGGGAAAGGGGTAGTTTACCTGCAACGTTTTTTTAACAAGGGTATTTTCTATGGCAAACGATAACAGCCGCAAATTCAAACAGAATCAAATTATGTTTTGCATACAGCCCTGATTTGTAGAGTACTCAAGACCTATTGTTTTTGGTGAAGATCGGTTGAGGGAAAGGGGTAGTTTACCTGTAACGTTTTATGTTTTAACAAGGGTATTTCCTATGGCAAACGATAACAGCCGCAAATTCAAACAGAATCAAAAGATTATTTGCATACAACCCTAAATTGTAGAGTTCTCAAGACCTATTGTTTTTGGTGAAGATCGGTTGAGGGAAAGGGGTAGTTTACCTGCAACGTTTTTTTAACAAGGGTATTTTCTATGGCAAACGATAACAGCCGCAAATTCAAACAGAATCAAATAATGTTTTGCATACAGCCCTGATTTGTAGAGTACTCAAGACCTATTGTTTTTGGTGAAGATCGGTTAAGGGGAAGGGGTAGTTTACCTGCAACGTTTTTTTATCAAGCGTATTTTCTATGGCAAACTATAACAGCCGCAAATTCAAACAGAATCAAATAATTTTTTGCATACGTCCCTGAATTGTAGAGGTCTCAATGACTTTCGATTTTTGTGAAGATCGGTGAAGGGGAGGGGGTAGTTTACCTGCAACCTTTTACGTTTTAACAAGAGTAAAGTACTTGAAAATTTATTTAAACTTTTTGAAACAATGGTAATTGTTAAAAATAAAATAATTTTGTTGCCAGGCAATAAAATTATAATTTTTTCATTTTAATGTAATATAATATTTTTCATTTAATACAGCAATAAAATGGCAGGTAAGACACAGCCTGGCTGTTTGGCTGAAAATGATTTTAAATATAAATCTTAGAATATGGAAGTCATGTATGGTTCTCCATACCGATATTTTCTATGACGAACGATAACTGCCGTAAATTCAAAGAGAATCAACTAATGTTTTGCATACAGCCCTGAATTGTAGAGTTCTCAAGACCTATTGTTTTTGGTGAAGATCGGTTAATGGAATAGGGTAGTTTACCAGCAACGTTTTATGTTTTATCAAGGGTGTTTTCTATGGCAAACGATAACAGCCGCAAATTCAAACAGAATCAAATAATTGTTTGCATACAGGCCTGAATTGTAGAGTACCTAAGATCTTTCGTTTTTGGTGAAGATCGGTTAAGGGAAAGGGATAGTTTACCTGCAACGGGTTTTTATCAAGGGTACTTTTTTTCTGTAGTAAACGATAACAGCCGCAAATTAAAACAGAATCAAATGATGTTTTGCATACAGCCCTGTTTTGTAGAGTTCTCAATATGTATTGGTGTTGGTGAAGATCGGTTAAGGGAAAGGGGTAGTTTACCAGCAACATTTTATGTTTTAACAAGGGTAATTTTTTATATGACGAACGATAACTGCCGTAAATTCAAACAGAATCAACTAGGTTTTTGCATACCTTTTTGAACTAAAGAGAACTCAAGGTCTGTTGATTTTGGTGAAGATCGGTTAAGGGAAAGGGGTTGTTTACCTGCAACATTTTATGTTGTAACAAGAGAAATGTTTCCATGACGAACGATAACTGCCGCACATTCAAACAGAATCAAATATTTTTTTGCATGCTTCCCTGAATTGTAGAGGACGGAAGGTCTGTTGATTTTGGAGAAGATCGGTTAAGAGAAAGGGGTAGTTTACCTGAAACATTTTATGATTTAACAAGAGTAAAGTACTTAATTTTTATAAATAAAGTATCCTGATAAAAAGCTCATAGTAATCCACAGTAGAAACGTAGATGAAATATCTATAAATGAAGAAGTTAGGTGAACGGCGTGGGGGTAATTTTCTATTATTAAAAATTATAGTTGAAGGTGGAGGGGGAGAATTTTTTATATGTGTACTACGTTATCGGCAACAAAGAAGTAGTTTTTTGTTAAAATTGCTTCCCGGGCTCTTTAGCCGTAGTCCAATGTTTTCTGCAAAACCAGACTTTTCGGTAGTGCCATCGACTGCCATCATCGGTGAAAATCGAGTGCGAGAACGTGAGGTGATATACGTTAGTGACCACAGTACTGTGGTTAATGCTGAAGCAATAAGTAGAAAGACGTAGTTTCTATGGAAATATTTCATTTCGAATATGATTTTAAATATAAATCTTAGAACATGGAAGTCCTGTATGGTTCTCCATACCGATATTTTAATACTATAGTTGAATATATGTATCCAACACAATTTATTACGAACAGACACTTAATGCAGCGCCGTAACTAGGCGGTGGCGAGATGTGCCTCCGCCAAGGGCGCAGGTACAAAGAGGGCGGAAAATTGACCATGAAAAATATCTTTTTTTAGAGTTAGATTGGTACAATTTGTCAAGCAAATAAAAACTCCACGTTATTGGAAAAAATCTTTCAGTTTCAGATTGTTAAAAGTTACTGTACGTGAACTGTCTATATTTGTGTCTATTATACAATAAACAAAAAGCAGCTACGTAAATTTAGTATAACTGCACTGGACCTTGCCCTACTGATGGGCGCGGAGTCGGGCCAGGCGCAAAGCGAAAATCCCTTCCCCTCCGCCCCTTCATGATGAGTCAGTCACTGGGTCACTGCACTGCACCTGCGCCTTCTTGGTTTTAGCAACGAATATAGACGTAACTAGAAGAACACTTCTTATGGAGCGAGTGGGGTCAGCTTTCTGGGGTGATAAACCGTAGTTCATCACCCCGGCAACTAGATGGCGCTGGTGTTTCCAAGTAATTTTTTGTATTATACCGCGAAATTTAGTAAATTTCAAATATTTTCGTTAATATATAATTGGAAAAAGCTACAACTTATCAGATAAAAAGTGGTAGATGAAAAAATGTTTGTAGGGGTTAGACTAGACACAACCTCCAAAATTTTTTCACATTTGTTTGACACACTGGGTACGAAGGAATGAATCAAATAAATGCAGCCTACTCAAAAAATGCACTTTTGATGCATTCTTTATTATGCAGTGCGCAAAAGAATTTTAAAATATACAAGAACATGCGTCTTATTATTACAAACATTTTTTTCATCTACCACTCTTTTATACAAAAAGTAGTAGCATTGTTTCAACTACGCTTTTAATTACCCAGAAGTGTGCTTCTAGTAACGTCTATATTCGTTGGTTTTAGCAAGCTTGTCATAACTTGAATAGTACTCATACTCATACCCCTCCCCCCGCTTCCTGCCACGGCCACGTCAGTCTATTGTTCTATTCTAGTTTGTTCTGTTGGTTTTGTTGAGACTCAGTGTAATTACAGTCGCTGGTATTATTTTCTATTGTAATTTGTGAACTAAGTGATTTTCACACTCAGCGATTAGACGACATTTATAGTGTTTGTGTTATTACTTGTTGATGTTGGCGTTGCTTCTGTTGTACGGGTAAGAATGATTTCAATAAAATGTACCATAGCTTAGTCCTACATTAACCCTAGAATTAGCGCATGTTATTCCCCGTGGTGGCGGCCTATTTTTCCCTTTTTGTGTTTTTGAAAACACTACATATTATTATTATTATTATTATTATAACACGGTATTATTGCAAAACAATACATTAATTATACTATTTACTCTTCAACATCACGAAAACGTCAGTGAATCAAACAATTAATGGAGGTTACCGTGCGAAATTTGACTCCAGCTGTCAGAAATAATTTCCCAACATTCGTTCCGTCTTTACTGCCAGACTGACAAAGCCAAATAGGTCTAACTAATATCACTGTGTTCGCCGTTTCATTTTCTAGACCTACAGAAAATAAAAAAAATTGGTTAATTTTTAGCGGAAGTGGTCGTGGTTGAAAATGTCCAATTTTCAGCAAGTGTCAGCTGATTTTGTTGCACAAGTCTGCTGACTAAAATAGTCCCGATTTCAAAATTAGTTTACGTAAATATTTCAATCACAAGTTTCATGAATATGGTATCAATTTTATTTTTATAATTGGATGAGCGATCGCGTACACGGAAAACCCGAAGCACTGTAAATACAAGTGAGCCTCTCGCGGTAAGAAAAAAGAAACGATGTCTGCGACATTTTAACGCTATCACCGAATTTTTCGGTGAACGCAACTGTCGGCACTGAACATAAACACGAATTTCGTGCTTATGTTCAGTGCCGACAGTTGCGTTCACCGAAAAATTCGGTGATAGCGTTAAAATGTCGCAGACATCGTTTCTTTTTTCTTACCGCGAGAGGCTCACTTGTATTTACAGTGCTTCGGGTTTTCCGTGTAATCCTATTACTCAGGATTCAAAAAAACTTTTTGGCCGTCTGTGTGTCTGTAACAATGACAGTGACAGCGGCAGCGCCCAAACAAATTTACCGATTATGACCAAACTTGGCACACAGGTCCTTGGGCAGTGGGCACAATATCTTGGCGGAGTTCGTTAATGTTTGAGATCGGTCGAGTAGTTTTTAAATGGCAGCCATTTACAACTGTAATACAATGTAAATTAAATGGGAATGGTTTGTTTCAGAAATGGGGCCAAAAAAACCTTCTGGAAGTGAATTTAAAAAAATCAAAAATCGAAAAGAAGAAGACAACGAAATATTAGCATTGGCGCTTGGAAATTGGCTGCGAAATGAAGAGAAAGAAGTAGGTGAAAGTGATAGTGCCAGTAATAGTAATGCACTTCAAGAAGAAGAAGAAAAAGAAGACAACCAAGAAGAAAAGGAAGGAGAAAATGAAAAAGAAGATAGCAAGACTGAGACTGTTTCAGAAGACAACCACAGCCAGATCACTCCAATGGAGTTCGTCACAAACGTCATTGATTTTGAAGAAGGAAGTGATCCTGAGCTAAGTCATTCCACAATGGGCAGGCAGTCTACTGATCTTGAAAAACCCAGCACATCTTGCACATCTAATTATAATGAAAATGATGCATTAAATACTACTAATGTGGGAATAGAAATTATCTACGAGGATCCCAAAAAATGGCCAGCAAATTTTCGATCAGACACAGTTCATTGTAAACTTGTTGAACGAGGCCCACAAACAAGTGACTTAGATAGCTACAAATTCCCCTGTGCAGATGATGGAAGACACTTTTCTCAGAAATGGGTTTATAAAATTCTACCAAACGGGGAAAAAGTAAAAAGGCAATGGTTGTTGTACAGCCAGTCTAAGGACGCACTGTTTTGTTTCCCTTACCTTCTCTTTTCAAAAGACGACAAAAAGGACAAAGCTGCTTTCTCTAATATTGATGAGGGATTCAACGATTGGAGACACTTGAACCCATTTATTGTCAATCACGAAAGGTCGATACCTCACCGACATTCTTATGTCGATTGGAAAGAATTAGAAATTGAACTGAAAACTAGTAGATCTGTTGATGCAGAGAAGCAGAAAAGTGGTGCAATGTTCTCAAGTGTATTGTGGATGTAATTCTCCATTGTGCCAGGAATAACTTACCTTTAAGAGGAGGTTCCGATTCGATCAGTGACAGCAACTGTGGTGTATTTCTGAGTACATTAGAACTTATTAGTCACTACAATCCTCAACTATCTAAGCACATAGAAAATGTTAAAAGTGGAAAACATGTCACAAGCTATTTGTCACCTCTAATTCAAAATGAGGTCATAGACATTGTGGGAAATAAGGTTCGATCTGAAATACTGAAGAATGTAAAAAGTGCCAAGTATTTCTCTATTATGTTTGACTGCACCCCGGACACAGCACATTTAGACCAAATGAGTGAAATAATAAGGTTTGTTAACATTAAGGATGGGAAATGCTCAGTTGAAGAAAGTTTTGTGGACTTCATCATAAGTCACCAGAAAAAAGGAAGAGGGTTATCACAAGAAATATTGCAAAAGCTAAACAATGACGGCTTGGATATTCAGAACTGTCGTGGTCAAGGCTTTGACAACGGCTCAAACATGGCAGGAAAAATATGAAGGCGTTCAAGCGCACATATCCCAACTAAACGACCTTGCTAAATTTGTGCCTTGTGCAGCACACAGTCTTAACCTCGTTGGCGTGCACGCCGCGGAAGTTTCAATTATGATGACAAGTTTTTTTGGAAAAGTGTTGGAGTTTTTCAACTTCTTTAGTAGCTCTACCTTAAAGTGGGAGGCTTTGATTGGTTGTCTCAAAACTACCCTTAAGAGACATTGTGATACAAGATGGTCTTCCAGGCGTCAAGCTGTGACAGCTCTTAAGAAGAACTTATCATCTGTACACAAAGTTTTACAAAACATGGCTGATAGAGACAACGACTGGAACACTGACACACTGTCTGGTGCTATGAAACTTCTTAGACAAATTGATTACGAATTTGTGTGCCTTTTAGAGATGTGGTCTGATGTTTTGATAAGTTTGGACTGCACCAACAAGTCACTGCAAGGAAAGGGCACAACTCTTGACGTAGCATCAAGATTGCTCTCAGGTTTGGCAAAAAAAGTTGAAGACCTACGTAAAGAAGGAATTAAAAAGTACACAGAAAAAGCCAAAGCTATTTGTGATTCCATGGCCATCCAAAGCAGTTTTGCTGTTAAGAGGCTGAGAAAAGTCAAGAGGATGGCTGGGGAGACGGCTGAAGACGAAGCACACTTGTTGAGTTCTAATAAATCAATTGAGATAGAATGTTACACTGTATTTGATAGAATTGTAAGTGAAATGGAAAAAAGGGCACACATTTACCACACAGTTTCATCAGACTTCAGTTTTTTGTCAGGAAAGTCCTTAAGTGAATGCTCTGTTTCTTTTCTTGAAAAGTGTGCAGCTGATCTTGGTGCGATATATAGCAGAGACATTGATAGAGTTGAGCTAGTTAACGAAGTAGCTGCTTTCAAATTTCACGCAAAAGAGCTGGTGAAGAACATTTACAAGGCTTCCCATTTGGATATTCTGAAAGTTATTTCAAACTATGGATTAAGAGATGCTTATCCAAACATCGAAATAGCATTGAGGATATTTTTGACAATGCCCGTCAGTGTGGCGTCTTGCGACCGTACTTTCAGCAAGCTGAAGATAATCAAAAACTACTTACGGTCAAGTATGTGTGAAAACAGATTGACAAACTTATCTATCTTGTCCATAGAATATGAGATTGCTTCAAAACTTGATTTTAGTGAAATAATTAGTGAGTTTGCCTTGCTGAAAGCAAGAAAGGTAAAGTTTTAGTTCCATGGCTTTTCTGCTGTATACTGTATGTAACAATTTGTAAAAGCAATATATTTGTTTACTGAAGAGTTTCAATTTGTTATTTACAGCCCCCAGAGCCAAAAAAATGGTACCTGCAGTTACAACAACAGAATGTTGTAAGTGCAAGTCCTGAAGTCCTGTGTAAAAAAATCAAGATAAATTATAGAACTAAAGCACCGACTAAAATTATGAATTATTTCTCTGGTAGTTTTTGTTATAATCAATACCTCATCAGTTACAGTAGTGTGATATAATCTAACTGTTAACTAAAGAAGGCCTACTGTAAATTGATGTAACTATCAATAAAAATATTTTGCATTTTTTTTCTCATTTTCTCATATTGCAGGTTGCAGAAGCTGCTATAGTTTACTTAAATACTGTTACTAGAAGTTTAGTTTTTATTCTAAAAAAGTTTGTAATTGAATATTACCTACCTTAATGTAGTGTAAATATTAAGTTTTAGTAGGCCTTACCATGTACTGTACTTTGGTAACTACGTTTTTTTTGTTTAGTTACTTTTTACATAGTTCAATCACCTGCAAATTAAGTTTTATACCTCCAACAGATTCCACCACTTTCAGTTAGTTTTTAAAAATAGTTTTAAATTCAGTCTTTCTCTTACAATAGTAATGCTTTTATATGCAGATAATAAAGAATTTTACAGAAATTCGACCAAAAAGTTACCTTGAAAAGAGGCAAAAAACTTGGCTCAAAAAGCTTAAAAAACTACCATTTTTGCACTTTAATTTTAAAAATTTTCCGGGGGAGGAACCCTGGACCCCGCTACACTGGTGTGTATTCCAGACCCCCCGGTATTGGTATTGGGGGCGCAGCTTTGTCAAAATTGCCAAGGGCGCAGGAGTACCTTGTTACGGCCTGACTTAATGTTCCAGCAATTTTTCGTACTGTGAGAGATGTAACTTTCAATTTGAGTAAAAATTTACTGTAACAGAGATTTCAGGAAATCGTAAGTTTTATCGCAAGTCGATAGTATCTATGTAAACGGACTCATTGTCACAGCGTTTTCTACCCAAGTTCAGTAGTGGTAGACGAAGAAGTCCCTCTGAAACAGAAGTTATTGACGTCATCGACAAGTTACAATTTTTTTTTTGCAATTTATGTATATTACAAAAATATGTTTACTTCATTTTTAATAAAGAATATATAAAATATTAAACATTTGTTTAATATTTGTGCTCATTGTAAACCACGGGCAACGAAGGCCTATTTCAAGATAGTTTACATGTTTCAACGTAGGTAACTACTTCAGTATTTGGTCACAACTTGGCCAATTTTTATGTTACAAGGATTGGACGGATGGCATTTTATAGAGAATTAATTAGGATTAAACCCCTTTTTTACACGTGAATGCCTTTTCAGTTGATGAGTGAACCAACGCTAAGTATAAGGATTGGTAAATTATAGAAAAACCCAAATTTCAAAATATCGCAGGATTTCTGCCTGAGATCTGTGTTCTTGATAACATTTTATGAAAACGCATCCCCTTGTACACACCATAAATTTTTTCAAGAATTTTTTTGCAAATTCTTATCAGAGTACCTACATTATTACGTTATTTCATATGTACCCCAACAATAAAATCGTAAGTTTTTCCTACTTAGCTTCAAAAAATGGCTACTTCATATGGGCAGTTATTCTATTGGCGAGATAGATTTCCGATATTGGTCACTGGATACTCAAGATACTCAAGTCAGTATGACCAGGAACATTAGTCAGGCAGGACCTAGTGACTGTAATTTCTGTGACCAAAATGGAATAATAACATGATAGATTTGCTATTCTGGTGTGAACCTACATGTTACAGACGTTATTCAGTTTCGATATCGTAGCGAACGTGTATCGAGATTGCGCTATTTATCGTGTCATAAATAACTGTGATAACAAAATCAGTAACACCGTAAGAAACCTTTTTAAGTTTTAATAATTATAATTTTAAACACGAATTGCAACCAAATAAATTAGTGAATTTGTGTTTAACACACATTCCACGTAAGGAAATATTAAGCTCATAATACAGTAGTAGTAGTAGTAGTAGTAGTAGTAGTAAGAAGAAGAAGAAGAAGAAGAAGAAGAAGAATTATACTCTTAGGTGTGAATCATTTAGTAAGAAAAATATTCTTTCATTACAGAAATCGTAAGAAAAAAATCATCGTGCAGTACGCGATAATATGTAAAATTATAAAAATAATAATTATTAAATATTTCGAAGAAGTCCGGTTTGAAATCACCGCCAGACTGACTAGTACAGTTTCATATTCCGGTATATTAAAACACTATTTATATTGTATATAGCCTACGTGCCATAATACGCCAGTTATTACAGGCCAATATCGTAATGTACACGATTAGAGTATTCTAACTTGTAACTAGAAGTTATTAGCAGACAAATGTAAAACTAACACGGTGTAATAAAAAATAATAGTTGTCAGTAGTTGACATTCTCTTTGTGAGACAGGTTGAGGCTGCTGGTCTTGTGATTGCAACGTGTTAATTTTAGACTGTTTATGAAAACCGTCTTAATCTTCAGAGAAGAATAAACAGTGCCTTGCTCCGACTTTATCTTCTTTATTTGTTCTCATTGTTGAAAAGCTTTTGGCACGGATTCAGCGGCGCGCTGAGTCTACGCCTCGGGGCTTGTACAATCACGATTCCCATCTTTGCGTGTGCAGCGCGGTCTGCAGATGTCGTTATTGTGAAAATTGCGTAATATTATGCAGAATATCTGTGTGTGTGTGTGTGTGTGTGCGCGCGCGCGCGCGCGCGTGTGTGTGTGAGGTAAAAATTCAGCTAAAGGAAAAAGGAAAAAATAAGTTCCGAATTTTCGGGACAATTGTAAAGAATTTTTTTTTTTATTACTACGCATTTGCTGCACTATCCTTTTCGAACAGCTTTTGTAGACATGTAGCTGTCTTGAAATAATAATAATACAACTATAATTGTAATTGTTGTATTCAGTCAAGACAGGTTTGCCACCCGCCCGAGGTTTCTCGGTTATGTTCTCTTTTTCATATGAGAGGGGGGAAAGTCAAGTTCGGGATTTTGCCAGTCGCCAAAAATAGTCGGTAACGGTGATTTTTTAAAGCATAATCGCTATTTCACATACTCATTTGTCGAATATTTGTCAGGTTTATTAAGTTGTGACCCTTTTGCCTTTAAATAACAGTAATGTCCGTTTCTATTATTTTCAACACTTCATTATTTATGTTAGTAATTAGAAAATGTCAAAGCGCTCATACAGGTTTTTTTATGCATTACAAAAAAAAGTGCTCCTCATTCAAAGATTGTGAAGTTGAAAACTGAGACAGATCTTCTGAATATCTTCTCAAATGGGCACACAAAAATGTATTAATTATCGCTTAAAAAAAAAAAATTAATTGTGAAGTTACGTGTATTTTCTGATTTATTTTTTGTTTGCTCATAACCGTTTCCTGTAAAATTAAAATGTTTTCTAAAAAAAAAATGATAACCATTTTATAATGTACAATAGTCGTCTGCTGTGTATGTTTAAGTGTATTTTTTTGTATTAATAAAGGTTAGCTATATTTTATAAGAAGTACAAAATTTGGTTAATTTTTTTTCTGTTTAACCAAAGTAATTTTGAAAATAAATTTTTATAATTCAGCAACATAGTCATTTTATTATGATTCACACGGTAGTGGCATCAAAGGTGTCGAATTTTTTGTTTTAAGTATAGGCGCACAGGTTACATGTCAGGGGTTGTCGTAGTTCCTTTTAGGAGCTGGTGATCGTTGGATATTATGAGCTGTCCAGCGCGCTTGTTATCAGTATAAAGTCCAATACTGAGGGTGCGTCATTGTTGTAGTGCTTCAAAGTACAGGGTGACTCAGCTTGTTTATAACGTTTTGACTGTTGTTACAGACTCATTTGCAAATAACTATATAACATTCGGGCTACAAGATAGTGACAAACCTTTTTCAGGTAGCCTAGAAACTTTGTATGTAGCAGCTTGCAAGTTGTATACGTTTCACAGTTTATGGACAGCAGGATAGCACTTGCACTGAAAGCGTAATTTACATACAATATAATTTGTATAGGTGTAAATTAAAAAGAAAAAACAGCATTGACACATCCAGAAAGTGTGAAAGCTTTTTGACTATAAATAGGCCTAACTTAAACAATGCCAAAACGATCTCGGAGGCAATTAGGGTCAAAAACTAGAACAATTACGGATTTGAAATCTGTACATATAAAACAGAAAGTCCGACACACATATTGTCATGTCATTCATAATAAAATCTCTATGCTGTTGAAAAAATTAAACATTAATTGAAAGTAACAGATGACAAAATGAAATAAGCAATTTTGCTTTTTAACATGATAATGTTTTTAGGCTGGGAGTCATTCCACAAAAATATAACGTCATCGAAAAATGTAACGCTTCCACACTTTCGTTTCCCCACAGTCTAGAAATCTTCGGTCTCTGTCGTTTTAACATGATAATGTTTGTTATATAGTAAATATTTGTTATATGCACATTATACGTTTCAAAAGCCTAAAAACATTATCATGCTTCTATGTTTCGGTTTCGTCGAAATTTCTTTAAATTTTTTCTTATCTTTTCAAAGGGATAGTCGTTGAAATATTTTATAAACCTTGTAAAAACAGATCGTTTGACATGTTCTGTCGTGTCAATTTTCAGGCAATTCTCAGCCTTTTTTTTCAATAAAAACAATAAATTTTCGAACCGTATAGGCTATTATTTGCCTCGGAGACGATCATATACGAGGGCGTCCGCGACTCGTCAATGAAGATTTCAAAATCCTTTCAAACACATTTGTGAAAACTTGCATTTTGTGTTTACCACTGAACGTGTCAATTCGAGATTCTATTATTTTTGTTAACTTGATTAAAAATCAAAAGTAAGTTAATTTCTTCCCGAATCTTTCCCATTATACATGTATTTTCGCATAAGTAATACGTTTCTGATATGTGAATCACAGAAGCTTGTAGTCTTGTTTTCTGTGGCTCATTGGTATCTAGACGTTTTGGAATCTTTAAATTTATAGGCTATATGTCTCGTCTATTTTGTTTAATTTGTTAATTGAGTGTTTTTAGGGCGTCTTAAATCCACTGATGATAGTACAACTCGCCAGCAATAAAATTCACCAAGTTGTGTAGTGCAATATTCTGTACGCGTAGCCTAATATGTGCCATATTGTTACTTCAAAATACCCTTACTTCACAAAAACGTACTTTCCACACATTGCATCAAGTATAATCTAACTTAATCTTAGAAGATGAAATTTTTAACCAAAAACTTGCATTGCAGGTATAAAAATTATACTTCATTTATATTTGGCCCCATATTGTAGGTTTATTGTAGGTTTACAATAACAGAACAAAAGTGTAACGGAAACTGCACCCTTGTCTGAGCCTGCGGTTGATAACCAACCAACACTATTGTTGAATAAGTTGTCATCGTATAACATAAGATGTCTAAGCTTCATAATGTCTATAAAGCTGTTTCGGAATATAAACTATATATAACTTCATTACATTCAATAGAAAGTCATTGTATCCTGTTATGGGCCTATTCCTGAACACTATAATTTTCTGAAGGCGTCATACTTTCTAGTCTCTTTCCAGTCACATAGGCCTAACTGTGATATGTTTGTGTCTGAGTCATAGACTACATACTATACACAAATTACACTTGCTTCTCTTAAATTATGAATAATGTAAAATAATAATAATAATTATTATTATTATTATTATTACTACAAAAGGACACTTGACTTTGTTAGATTTTCATACAAATTTTAGATAATTTTTTTTGTTTCATCAGTTCCTACTGAAAAGTAGGGAAATATGAGAATGAGTACAAAACTTACTAAATCCCGGTACAATTTCAAAATTACAATGGCACTGAGTAACAGCCCAAAATCGAATTTTTGTATTTAAATTAAAATACAAAATTATTTTCATCAAAAAGAAAAAAAATAACGTTAAAAATCGTACAGCTAAAAACTTGTTTAAAGAAGACCTATTTGTCAACAGGGTAATAATGCAATTAACAGATTTATATAATCGTACGTGCGCGCGTGCGCGGGTTGTGTTAGCTGTTGTTTCGCTGCTTCAAATTTTCTTTGTTCTATCCACTCGTGATTGCTTTATTGGAATTTAATTGTTTCGTTAATCTATGCTTTGGTGAGTTTCTGAATTCATTTGTTTTCTTTTTTAGTTTTAACAGTAACACAAGGAAATGCATTATTAATACAAGATTGCTAAGATAAGTATAAAATTACAATTTTAAATATAAAAAATTTTAATATCAGTTATATATATAGACTATATATATAATAACGTAGAAATGAGTTGTAGTAGTAATAATAATAAAATTTAAAGTGTAGCCTAATTTCCATAATTGTTAAAGTAAGACACTCAGTTGTATGTGTAACTTTAATAATTTTTCCCCACTGAAATGTACGAGTTCAAAATGGTAATAAAATTAATAATATAAGTAATTTGGTCCCATACCATATTTCTGTACTTTTTGTTACATATAATTTAATGATTTCGTAGTGTGTTTGTTTTAATAAAATAATATAGTCTAGATGTATAAAAACGTAAGTTAGAATAAGTCAACTTTTCGTTTCCAATCGACGACGGAAAAACAACTTTACTTGTTGTTTCCTGAAGTTTACCTTCTCTCGTCACACAGACTCACACGTACGTGCAACTTTTTGTAGTGGCATGATTAAAAACCTACACCGCTACCCTTCTTGATACATCATATTTAATCAGAAGTTTATTGTTCTCTACTATTTGTATTGTTGGGATCCCAGGTGCAATAACTTTGTGATATTCCTTCCGCTTGTGTTGTTGGTTTTGTTAAGCCATACGTTAATCTTAAAGTGGAAAGTCGTGAAGCCAGCCATTTCTAATTCTTTTTCAAGTGACGATTTCAAAACTGTGATAGAAAGAGATCGTACTGTGAAGGAATCGAACCAAACCTGACTATCGTTTAACATCTCCAGTAATAATTTGTCATCACTGCATTTTGGATGTTTCCGAATCACATATAATGAAATTATGTTTCACGTGTGTGACGGTGATTAGGGGCATAATAATATTGACCGCCGTAATTAATAGAGTTGTGTCTTTCTAACCCGTCGTCATGATGTGCGGTTATTAGCCCATATTTATGATAATTAACTTGACGACTCGTTTCAGGCTTAATCGTTTATTTAAACTTATTATTAAATATAATATTAATAGAGGGAGGTTTCCAGCGCAGGGGTGTGAACTCAACCAGTTACAGAGGGGTGGGGAAAATTGAATTCGTTGAATTAAAACCTTTATAATCTGCTATAGTGAGCGCATGAATAATTCATGGTCCGGCGCATAATGAATGATGAATTTAATAAATAACGAATAGTCTTTGTATGTAAACAGTAGAGAGCGCTGTTGAGAAATTTGTTATAATAAATTTATTCCATTTAAAATGTGGCACGGTGTAAAACATTTTAATTACAGTGTGCGCTTTTCCTTCTCGTTTAGTTTTTAGTTGTTTTTTTTTTAAATGTCATTTCCTGTATTATTTAATCAATTATTTATCATCGGGACTTTTGACATGGAGCTAAATTTCAAACCTGATCGCATCTACATAGCAGTGCTTGTTGTTTGGTATCAATTCCTTGTGAACAGCCCGTCAAACTGGTATCCGTCATTCAGAAGTACTGAGTATTGACCTTCCTAATTTATTAGTATTTCATTTAACTCACTTAGTGCGCGCGCGGGTATAGTTTAAAAAAAAACTTTTAAGAGAAGTCTTTTTTAAGTAAGACGTGTGTGTTTTTTATTAAAGCCTTTCAGCCACCTGGTAACAGGTCTCAGTAAGATCCACTGCATACCTACATGAGGTCTTCGATAGCGTAGGCAGAAATAGCTTTTATGATAAAAAAAGGCTGTTAACCTCAAGAAATGTGTTGGACTCAGAATCATAGGAAGGAAGGATCTACTGCGCGTGAAATAGTCAGGGCTCTACTCTGAAGATTAGAACACTTGAGAGAAAAGACGAGTAACGATTACAGCCTTGTAAAAATACAGCAGGGCTATAGGAATATTCAGAGTAGGCGTATTGCATGGAAGGATAGTGCTGAAGCGTTTTTAAGACACATCAGTAATAAGTAGGGTACTGTAAAATTGATGTCCGAAGCACTCAATTAGGCGCGATAGCTTCATGATTATGCTATCGGAAGGAAAGATTGATAGGGAAAAGGCTGTTAGGAGAAAGTCAGGAAACAGGGTCTCGTGGATCAATTGGTCACAGAAACGCTTTGAAAGGATACTCATGTTTTGAATATTGAGGAGTATGAACATAATGCCTGTTGACTACCCAACCCACTGCACGAGATTAAACAAAGGTAAATATCGGGACTGATGTATAATTTTTTTTAATTTATTGTAGGCTATATACCTTTGTTTTTCTTTTATAAAATTGCTAAACTGCTATAATTGTTTTTATTATTTAGACAAAGCTTTTCGTCATTACTGACATCTTCAGGTCTTAAACAACGTCTATCAACTGTACGTTGTAGGCTTTTATACTTTAGGCCCCTCCCCTTATGTCATCGCCCCTCCTATTGGTTCTAGCTGCTACCGCTCTTCACGGGAACTTTGTCTACCTTTTCCCGTAAGGTAGCAGCATTTAAGGTAGACAAAGTTCCCGTGAAGAGCGGTAGCAGCTAGAACCAATAGGAGGGGCGATGACATAAGGGGAGGGGCCTAAAGTATAAAAGCCTACAACGTACAGTTGATAGACGTTGTTTAAGACCTGAAGATGTCAGTAATGACGAAAAGCTTTGTCTAAATAATAAAAACAATTATAGCAGTTTAGCAATTTTATAAAAGAAAAGTAAGGATGGCTGCTAATTTAAACAATACGAAGTATATACCTTTGTACGACATTACGGTAACAGACGCGTGGTCTTCTTTGGAAGTTTAGTCGCCATATCTTAGCAGTATTTTGGATGTCCACTCAAATTACTTACAAACAAATGAATACTGGAAAAGAATACAATATAGTTTTATACAGTGTTAAACTTACGTAGTTTGTTTTTCATTTCCTTATCAGATTTCTTAATCTGTAACGCGCGCTTGCTTCTGTACCGAACATACGTTTGTGAGTTCGTACAGATTACAGAACTATTTCTTGTCTGTCAAAAACCCATGATTTCCGATGTTTATTTCGGGATGCTGTACTTATTCCTTAATGTCGTGTATGCTCTTCAACCTGGCACTGGTGATAGTGATAAGACTGTCAGGTATCAGTTCAACAGGAGCCATATACACCAAATCCTTGCCTACGCTGATGACAGAGATTATTAGTAGATCGGAAGGGGGTGTTATAGACGCTTTGGAGCTAGCACAGTTGGATTGGTAATAAATACCAATAAAACAAAATACATGCTGGCACCCTCAACCAAAAGACCAGACCTGCACAGGCAGCAAGTTAATTAACATTGATGAAGAGATGGTAGAGTCTCTTAATGAGTTAGCATATCTCGGAACTCCGGTAACTAGTGACAACAACACGGCAGAAATAAAGGGCAGAATCATTTCTGCGAATAGATACTACTTTCCCTAATGTCCCAACTAAGATCAAGAAGTATTTCCAGAGCTACCTAACGCTAACTGTATAAAACACGCACTGTCATGGACGCTCATTAAAATAGATGGGTCAGTATTGGGATGTTTTGAACGGTAAGTCTTAAGGAAAATTTATGGGGCTTGTGAAAATGTGTCTTGGGGCTAAGGTATAACTTGAATCTCTCAAGGATCTTCTAAGGGCCAGATATTGTCAAAACGATTACAGTAAGTATACTCAAATGAGGTGGCCATGTTCTGTTAATGCACGGGGACGTTAAAATCATCGTTGGCGAGGCCTTTTGGTCAGCGCAAGCGAGGAAGACCCAAGAACAAGATTTCTTGATGATATAGAAGACGACCTACGAACTATTGAAGTGAGAGGGTGCCGGCGGCGATCAATGGATGGAGACGATTGGAGGTGTGTCCTGAAGGACTGTGGCGCTATGAATGATAATAATTCTTATTCGTTATATGTAAATATTGCAAACACTCTGCACATTATTTTCAGCTACAATCATCAGTCGTGTCGGAAGAAGTTCTAACAAACATTTAACTAACAGACATAAATAAGTTAAATGTTTAATGTCTATTAAACATTAATTAGTAAATTCAGTGTCTCCGAACTTTTAGTTTTGTTCGATAGAAATTTTGTGTCAGAATGCCTTATAGTTACTGTTTCTACACTTTTTCAGACATTGCCAAATTTTACGTTTTCATGAATATGCGTTTTAATAGCTCTTCATTTTCAGGAATATTGGAGAAGTCAAAAACGGCCAATCAATCTTTCAACCAGTGTTGTAGAAGTTAAGTCATTATAACGGTTAGGAACACGTTTAATGAAATACAAGGTTTCCAAAAACCTAAGGGCAGTGCGTGTGTTTGGGGGAAGGGTTGTCTGTTACAAACAACGTGAAAACTCATTATGAAGTTTCCTTCCTTAGAAATCTGTTAGGTGATAATACAGTTGACCAAAAACGCACGCGCGTGTTTATCTTTAAAGTGCATTTCCAAAGCTGTAGTATTCCGTTTTCAGAAGACGTATAAATTGTTGCAAGAAATTTGATTAAGAGATTTTTATTATTAAAAATCAACTTTATCACTTTTGCCTATTGTCATTGACAGTTAAGTATAAATAATTAATTCTAGTTTATTACAGCAAATTTTGTATCCACCAAACACAAACGTTTTATGATTCCTCAAACGTACAAGAAGAAACGTACAAAGAAAGACCAAAATATACAAAATATTAGTCACGTGTATTGAATTGAAACATTTATATAAACATGGGCGGGATTTCACTTACGTGATTGGGGGGGGGGCAAGGGGCAATACCTTCAGGCGCTCAGGAATCGACGACGGCCGAGTGGTGAAGGCGTTGTGCCTTCATATTGAAGAATGGACTAGAAAGGCAGGAATTATTGATGGCAGTGTTCCGGTGGAGGTGTTGGCATTACCCCGGAAAGAGACGCTGGAAACAATTCTAACCTGTAACAGGGAGAAAGGTAGTAGGACTAGCGAATTGTAACCTCCGAACGGATTGGAAGGGGGGGGATTCTAACCTCCGGACGGGCAGAAAGGCGGGTTAGCGACGAGAATGCTAACCCTCGAGCAGATAGAAAGATAGGCTCTCTAGCCCGCTTTTCTGCTCGTCTATCTGCCCATTCGGAGGTTATATTTTTTGCTGGCCCTTCAAAAGTCACACACGCACACACGCGCGCACACACAAACGTGTGTAAACACATGCACGCACACAAATATGACAGAATTAAATAATCTGGAGAGGGCCTCGGATTTTGTACTGCCTAAGGTCCCCCAATATGGTTAATCCGACATTGGATGTGATAATTCCTGGGGAAGTTCTTTATTTTACCAAGTGGTTAACTTTACATTACATATAGCATAGCTTGTGTAAGTTAAACTACTCAAGAAAACTAGATTTGAAAAACCTTTCAACAACGCCTTGTCAAATACTGCACGTAGCTGTCCAATCAATTTAATACACACAATTTTATCTATTACTGATTTGTAATTTATTCGATAGATATTGGGGGGGGAAGCAAGTTCCCCCTTGCCACTCCTGAATCCCGCCCGTGTATATAAAATTGTGTGGGTGTGTTCGTAAATTGCCAGTATATGTATGCTTAAGTATGCATTTGAGAAATGAGCATAATGAAGTAATGGATTACGACGTGTTTTTAGTTTTAATTAGTTTCTATTAAAAGTTTATAATGCTTCGTTATAGCCCGATGTTTAATACTGAGGTTTAACCGTTGGCACGTAATTTCGAATCACAGACATTTTCACTCTTCTTTTCCGTATTCTGTTGGACTCTTTCTATATTTAAAATTTTGTTTAACCTTTTATTTTAAATTAGAAAGTGTGCGTGATCAAGTCGTCGTACATGAATGTGAGCGTTTGTGTGTAACTTACGCTGCTCGTGCGTGTGTCGATCGACGGCATACGTTTAACGATAGCTGTTGCTAACTTTCCCTTGCAGGATACAGTTAAAGATTGATTTACAACAAGCTGTTACGTCATATTTGATAAGCGAGCATTGTTACACAAGCAATTGTGGCGCAGAACTTTTCATCATTGCGATGATAATGGTGAAACATGTGGTCATCAACGCAGTGCTGGGTCCTGTTATAGTCCAACACTTCTTAAGATGAACCATTTTACCAAGAATTATTAAAAATAATTGTAGTAAGGGAGAAAAGAAAGGAAGCTGAAATAAAATTTTACCGTTACGTTTGTCGACATTTTTGATAGCCTATAGATTGAAAGAGGAGTACAATATGTGCCGCATAATAGAATCACTTGTTAATCGAATCGCTGCTCACAGCCAACACCAAACAGTACCGTATGTGTCTCCGTATTTTTTGGGGTCTGCCCAATTGTAACGGTTTCTGAAATCGCAAACCGATTTAAATAAGCAAAGTATGCCTGCACTGTGTAAAATTAGATTTAAGTTGAACACGGGAGCAAAGACGAAGTTCTTGAAATGTATAAGAAAAGACATAATTAAAGACGACGCAGGAGTAATAAGAAACGAAATTAAGTTTGGTATTGCAAGATCCGAGGAATGTAGGTTGAAATTGATTAAACCTGACGTCTGTTGAGTGGTATATGACGTATGAGGTTATGTGTAAACATTTTTTTAAATGTAAATTCGGAAGGAATAGAGTTGGAGGAAAGGCGCAGAGAAGAACAAAAGATTATTTGAAAACATAGTAACAGATAATATCGCTGAATACAGCAATGGAAAGAAAAGAGAAAGACGTTTTTCGAAATGCTGATTTGTACGGAAGTTTACAGTTCGTTTGTGACGTTATTTGTTTGAATCTCAGTCTGGCGGTTTACTGTAGGATCCTTGCCTTCTACTAAGTAGATACGTTTAAGACTATCCCCGAGTAACCCTATACACAGAAATACTTTACAACACATAAAATATTATTTACTGTTTGCGTGTTGTCCGCCATAAAGCGAAACAGTTTTCGTGTGTGTATTCGAGTTGTTGGGGGAAATCTCTCGTGGATCATAAACGGGGTGTGTAATACAAGCGTGTATTTGATACGGCGTTACTGTATACCGGTACGTTCGCGTTTTATTGTTATCCATCGTTTTATTTATTTATTTTTTTTAATCCGAATCTTAAAAAACATTGACCGTATTTCGCTGTTGGCGATGCGTCCTATAAATTAAATCGTGTCCCTACCGCAAATGTAATACTCAAGTTGTTGACATATTGTAACGCGAACTACCGTTGCGAACGTCAAAGCCGATACACAACACGTAACCGATTATAGCAGTTGGTTATTGTCATCAGTCCTGATGAGCGCGAAACGTAATTGCGTTCATTATAAACAAGGCCTACGTACAAAGCGGCAGCGAACATTGGCTGTCAAACGTCAACCTGTTTGAGCCTGTTTTTCGAATCATCATACGATACATTCAACTTATTTTAGGACACAGTAATTTTAAGTTATTATTATTATTATTATTACGTTTCCTCTCAGTTACTATCACTAATTCTATCTTAGAGGGTCTAGATGGCAAATTCGAGCACAGCTGGCATATTTAAGTGTGCTTGGACTATTCAGCATGTTTCCAGTATGATCGATTTTTGAACTGTAGTTATTATACTTTTTGCAATGAATTGCAGTTTACATAGATTTGCTTCCAGGTTTTTTAACGATATCTGTAGCTATGACTATTGGCGGTATCAGTTCAACAGATTCAATTTATTATTATTGTTGTTATCATCATCATCAGTGGATCTGCTGAGGAATTTTGGGGAGGTAACAATAAATTTTGAAAAGGCGTCACATCGGTTAACGGATCTAATAACATTTTATCATAAAAATATATCGGTATTACAAACTTAGGAAGAAGAAAATGTTTCGTCTTTTAAATTTTTTGTTCAGAAAATTTTAAATACACTTTCCCACTATTCTTAAATGATGTGCTCAGTTTTTTAAAAAACTAATCGTGTTGCCCGACACCAGTAGCGTACCAAGGGGGGGCGGAGGGGGCGTACCGCCCCAGGCCCCCGCCTGGGACGGGCCCCACGACGAGACGAATTTGTATTTAAAATTTAAAATGTGTCTCATAAAAAACTTAAATCACATTTTTTACAACCCATTCTATTCATAGATTATTGCGGGTAATTCTAAATTCTAAGAGGCCTTCGAATATATATATATATTTTTATGACATAAGAAATAAATCATATAACCTAGTTTACGTTTCTAACTATAAGGAATATTATTATTATTTTATTTATTTATTTAACATTTTTACGGGATATACCCATTTACAATTAAAACCCTAATCCTACTCGTCATTATGGGTCATAACTCCCCATAATGACTGGTCCTACTGCTTATAGTGGAATCCGAACCACTTGAGTACAGCGGTTATTGTCATACAGCACATAGCATTGTTTCTTTCGAAAAAAAGCCAGAGGTGCCGGGCCGGGATTCAAACCTCGGTCCTCCGAATGAGAAGACCTATCGTTCTATCCACTAAGCCACCGCGGACTCTTATGTTTCATTGAAATAAAAGACAACATAAAAAAATTACGCATGGATTGGTTGATTTTGCAACAAACACTTGTAAAGACTTGGACATACCAGTTGAAAAAAGTGGAAGTAGAAGATTCAAGAAAATGATGCCGGGAGAAAACGCAAGAGACGAAGGCCTCTCTCTACAAGATTTAAGAAGATGCATGTTTGAATGTATAGATAAATTTTATCAAGAACTGACAATGAGATCGGCTTCAATGGAAACTATGAATGAACGATTCGCTGCCGTACAGTCTGCACATCTTATGGAGATAGATGTTGAAGAACTCCCTCAGCTCATTTCAAACCTAACCCAGGATGGATGGATGGATGATGCGCGGGCGTCTTGCGCCTAATTTGTGTGCGTTGTCCAGGCCTAGGCCTGATGAACGCCAGGTGCCAACAGGTCAGCGCGGTCGTTTGCTCTGCACAAGGGAGTTATGGTGCAGTCCGCGGGTCCATGATAAATTACATGGCCACCACGGAGGCAAGCTTGAGCTTTTGCTTCAGCCAATTGCCCCGCCGAGGCGCGACACCACGGTCCCCTCAGGCTAGTCTTTGGGAACGTAGTGATGCACTGGCGAGGACAAGAGGCTCGGGCGCCCTAGGGCGTCGGCCGAAACGGTAAGGAATGACTCCGAGACAGCCAGCTTCCGCAAGGAAGGCACTTGCACAACCTCGCGGGAGCCCGCGTCTCAGGTCATTACCCTGCCGAATCAGCAAAGCAGGTGCTGACGGGGATCTTAGTGGTCATGGCTTCAGCCAATTGCAACGCCTGGTCACGGCTCCTTGGTCTCCGAGGACATAGCCCACGGAAACTTAGAGGCACGCTGGCGAGAACAAGAGGCTCGACCGCCCGAAGGCGGAGGCCGAGTCGAAGGGACTCGTCACCGGGGCAGTCGGCTCTCGCAAGTAAGGCATTTGCACAACCTCGCGGGAGCCCGTGTCCCGAATCAAAGCCCTGCCGAATCGGAAAAGCCGATGCTGGCAATAAATCAATCCAATCCAATCTGCCGCAGCATGATTGACTACAGTTTCGGCAGGCGCAGGTAGTGAATGATGGTGATCAGTTCAGTCTCCAGAAGGTTGGGAGGTTTGTTTCTGGGGGGTTCATGTGATGAACGTAGGGGGGTCTAACAGCGCCCTAGGGCGCCTGACGCGGCGAGGGGGGCGGTGTATTCTCCACGCTATTCAGCCTTTGGAGGTGAGGATAAGGGGACTCGCATGCCTTGGCGAACAAATTCGTTGCCAAGGACCAGACGAAGACCTCTAAGGTGGGAACACGGAGGCCCCGGTGAATGGCGGAATTTCGCACATACCACGGGGACCCCGTGAGGGAGCGTAGGGTCCAGTTCTGGAATATAGTCAGCCTATGCCTGTTGGTGGCCGACAGGAGAGGCCACCAAGCGGGCGCCGCAAAAGTGAGTACTTTTCGGAGGAACAGTAGATACAATGTAAGTTTGGTACGGACAGCCAGGCAGCTTTTTCGCGAAAGCATAGCTTGGCTCTGACGCCACGAGCCTTGTTGAGGGTTGCGGTCACGTGGGCGTTGAAGTTTAGGTGCCGATCAAGCCGAACACCTAGGTACTTCACCGTCGCAGTCCAGTTGATGGGTCTCCCCTCTAAGGAGTGGGATTGGCATCGGGAAATGGACTTATGAGTGAAGCAGATTGCCTCGGATTTCTCCGTATTGATCGCTACCCCGCCACTTCCTTAGCCAGTCCGGAAGCATAGCCAACTGGCGTTGTAACATTACGCTCGTCCGCCAAGGCGAAAGCGAGTTAAAATGAAACAACGCGTCGTCGGCAAATAGAGATAACGTGACCCCGGGATAAACAGGCAGATCGTTCGTGTACAGTACGGGGCCGAAGACTGATCCTTGTGGGACGCGGCGGCGACAGGGCGAACCCGAGAGAACGCCCCATCTACGCTGATCCTGAAGGTGCGATCCGTCAGATAGGATCGGAGCAAGTGGACGATAGATGCCGGGAGTGGCGAATGCGCCAGTTTGTAGAGCAGGCCTTCGTGCCAGACTTTATCGAAGGCTTTGCTCACATCCAACAGGACGGCGCCTGTTGCCTGATGATTGTTGGCGGTGTCTGCTAGACAGGTGACAACCCGTACTAGCTGAAGAGTAGTCGAGTGCCTCGGCCTAAACCCAAACTGCTCCTCGCGGATAAAACCATCCACCAGGGGCCGAATACGGGCCAGGAGAAGGCGCTCGAATACCTTCGAGATTACTAGCAATAATGATATCGGGCGGTAGCTTCCAGGTAGCGTGGGCGGCTTTTTGGATTTCTTGATCATGATGACATTAGCGGTTTTCCACAGGCGGGGGAAGTACCTCAACCGGAGACAGGAGTTGAACAGCTCAAGAAGAACGTCAACTGCCGAAGGCGGGAGATTCTGCAACGCAGCGGCGCCCAGGGGCCTTTCTCTTCTTCAGTCGGCTAAGGACAGACGCAAGGTCTTCCTCGTCGACCGAATTAGGAGGGTCATTGGGGGGAGCAGAGAAGTATCCAGAAAGGAAATCCCTGACGACGGCCCTAACCCAGACATTTGATGAACTCCAAAAGGAAGAAATGTTACCCGAAATACAGCGGCTACGACGTCACGTTCAAGCTGCAGACATCAAAAAAGAAGTGGCAAAACAATGGTCATCATTGAAAATGTTGGATTTTATTATCGAAATGGACTTAAAAGAATCAGTTCCCAACCTTTGTGTAGCACTTAGGATATTTTTAACGATATGTGTATCCATTGCTTCTTGTGAAAGAAGTTTTTCAAAGTTAAATCTAATAAAAAGTTATCTTCACTCAACAATGAGTCAATCAAGACTGAATAGTTTAGCCATACTTTCTATAGAAAGTAAAGTAGCTAAAACGATAAATTTTGACGAATGTATCAAAATATTTGCAGAACCAAAAGGTCGTAAAAAGCAGTTTCTATAAATCATTGAGAGTATTTTATTTTGTGTAAGTTTTTGCTGTCTTATAATACATATTTTGTAGCACATAATTATCAGTACAACACTTTCATTTACAACTAACAATGGTTGAAAATGTTTTTCAGCAAATAATGCTCACAATATACGGATTCAGTACTGAAGTTAATTAAATATTTTGCCTAGTTTTATAATACATCAGAACATGTACGTAGTAAGGATTTAAGTTGAAAAATTAAGCATTTTTCTACATGTTGTCATTAATTTTAATTGAAATAAAAACTACATATTTGAAAAAGTAATAAAAAAACGCAAAATCTGTGTATTTATTTTAGTTTTCCTTTAAGTTCTATTAATACTTACATTGTTAGTTCTTTCCACATATTTTTTTTCCAATAGTTTTTATGGATATAAGATTATGACTCAGTTTTGTGGTGCCGATAGTAGAGGCACAATATGGAGAGTGCTTAATAATGGGGGGGGCACGGCCAGGAACTCCCGCCCCGGGCCCCCAAAGGCGTTGGTACGCCACTGCCCGACACATGCATGTGGAAATGTTTTTTGAAGTAAGGTTATTCCCTCATATCTCTTCCCGTTGTTTTACTGTTGTAAAATTACCACTCACCGTATTAAAATGACACACTCTTTTAAATTACTTCAGATAATTTATCGCTGTGGGTTCATGCTGTAACCTTCAAGATGTAACAGTGTTTTCTGTTTGTAGATTTCGCTATTTCCAATTAGAAATTAGTTCAGATTTTTATATATATTGACATACACTTGATACAGACAATCAAATGATGCGTTATTTCTCAAATATAATGGGTGTATAGTAAATTTTGTTTTAGTCTTAATGAAAGAAACAGAGGGCATCTTTAAATTCAAAAATGAGCGACATGCACAACCCGTAGTCGCAAAGGGCGTACAGATATCCTTGTCAATAACATCGTGGTTGATAATATCTCAATTGAAACACCAATTGAATGTGTCGCTAAAATTTTCACTTTATCAAGTGTAAAACCCCCCACTTGTGTGTACATTTCTCCGTGCGTTTGTTTCCATACACATTATTCATATTAGCTGTTATCTTGTACTTGTCAAAATGTTTTATTACTGTCGATTGTTTTATTTTTAACTTTCTCAAGTGTTAAACAGATTTCCAGCCACAAATCTAATGTCTGTATTTTAAATTCGCTGATAATCTAAAAAAAATAAAATAAATTATAGGAAAAAGCCGAATTGAAAACTTATTCAGGCATTCCTACTACGTTTTTGACGCTGTGATCACTTTTAAAGACAATGATTTTCTAATATGAATTGTTCCACAGTCGGTTGCTATCACGTCAAGCTAATTCATGTTAATGCTAAGAACTATCGTATTTTGAATTGTAATTTGCCAAAAAAGTAATACAAAATAATAAGTAAACACTTTATTGTTTAAAGAATATAAAGTGAAAATAATAAAAAGGAAAAAGAAATTAAAGTAATAACGAAACGCTGTATAAAATTCTGAACACGTCACGGAGCGTTTTCAATTTAGACGTAGTCCAGAAGTTGAGGATGGTTTGACTCTCATATTACTCTGTCGTCAACATCTTTTCGTACTGACTCTTTGGTTTAATTGTAATGTTTATTTGTCTCTAATTTCCTTCCAAATATTGTGACGTGTCCTCCCATCATAATACAACGTAGTTACTACACATGTGAGAGTATTACTATATCTAAAATATTTTGTACTTATGTGGTAATAATGATGGAATAATAAGGTAAAACTGTAAAAAGATAAGACAGTGATATCAATTAAAAACAATTACAATCCCTAATAATGTATATCCTTTGCATATTGAAAATAATTAATCTACAGTTTGAGGGAAACATTTTGCATGCCGACATTTTAAATTTCTAATGAGAAAGTTTTTGCAAGTACATTTTGCGTTTAAATTATTTATTGTACTTGAAGTTTCACGCAAATAAATTATTGTTTATAATTCAAAAGTTTAATTCTTTTATCTCTAGCATGAGACGTAAATAGAAAGTGTTTAATCATTTTAGTGCTGATAACAGTTTTTTGTATTAAGTTCAGAAGAGACCGCTTGTCTTTTATCATATTTTGTGCTGCTAATCTTTATTATTATTATTATTATTAACGTGTAATTGTTATATTATTGCTTGCAGTCATTATTTATTACACATGACCGTCCGGATTACTGAAGTGACATTAACTAGGCACATACATACGTAGTTTTAATCCGTATGCGGTGGCATAATAAGGACGGCGTGAAAGAAACAGTTTTCTAAATTCTATTACTATATAATTCGAAACGAAATTGTACATAATAATTATTAAACACACCATAAAATATACGAAACATTGAGAGAGAGAGAGAGAGAGAGAGAGAGAGAGAGAGAGAGAGAGAGAGAGAGAGAGATATTGTTTGTGTGCGTTGGGGGCTGCGGGGCGTTTGCAAACGGTATATCACGGAGATTGCAGATCGGAGGCCAGGAGACAGGAGGCCACAGCCAAGACATGATATGATTCTTCCTTCTTTTTTTTGCAAGTATAAGGCTCAAAGCCTATTACGTCGTCCGTCGTCGTGATCTCCACGACTTCCTTTTTAGACTATTGAAAGTGCTTAAATCTCCCTGAATGGACTACTAACCCAATTACAGGAAAGTCCGGTGGTGGGGCTGCCACCTTCGAGCGTCCAGACCTGCCCTGTGTTTCATTCGGATACCCACCTCCTAGGCTCTTCCGTTCTCTCCGCCGTTAGAAATTTTCCTCCTCCGCCTTCGAGACCGTTGACCATTTGTCACTGTTACCCTAGGCCGGAGCCTTATAACTGGGTGCTACTATCCGGAGCCAGGTGGACCCAGGTTTTTAACGAGGTTGATACTCCTCCCGTTCGTCTTTCCTCTCAGTTTGCAAGACGAGGCCCGGGGCTTGCGACCGGCAGTGTTAAACAACCCCGGGCTTGCGATGGCAGATTTGATATGATGTGGTTACAACATAAAATCTTGAATTGACAGAATATAAAAGGCACATGTTTCTTGAGATCTGAAACGTGCATACCGATCTACCGTTACGTTTTCACTTTTTTTAGGGGTGGGAGATATTCGAAGGCTTGAAAATTTATATTAACTAGCAATAATGACACGACTTTTTGGTTTTCCTGTTTCCAAGGTAGTTCTTATTATACTGCTATCTATGTAATTATCAACGCTGTACTGATTACTTTCACTTGATGTACTACGGGCCATACATCTCACACATTCCACAAGTTTCAAATTAGAGAAAGGGAAAGATGGAAGAAGGCTTTAGTAGACCTAGATCCCGCTTAGAACCAAAGAAGAACCCGCTTAGAAGGTTTCATTGTGGAGATAAACCCCCATAAGTATGTGATGTTCAGTGACATACCTACGCTATGTTCATGTCGTATGGTTGCTCCATACTTGCAGCGCCGAGACTTTTAACATAACACACCTTACACTTTACAAAACTGAGCAAACACTGGTTATTATAGCGTAATAAAGAGTAACAGACGGCTCTTTCTGCACTGTATTTGTCTGTCAGTAATAACTTTACGTTTTTCGTTAAAAATTTGATATACAGTACATAGTTCCGTGGCGCTCCCAGGACTTTATGGAACTGAGGATAAACAAAAATCGTTAAATTTTCGCGGGGACCCATAGGGGTATATTCGCGCAGATTTGATATTCTGTTTGCCGTATATCATAAGGGGACACTGAATACAATACACAGAGTACAATAAAGAGTAATTAATGATGGCACTTTGTTCTGTACGCTGTTCAGTGGCTTCTACCTAATTATTTATATGTATTAAATCATTATGGAATATGTTTCATTTAATTTCTCGTTTGTAAAATCATTACTTGGTGTTCTGAAACAGTATGTTTTTCATGAAGGGTATAACTCTTTAGTCCTTTTAACTCCGTCACTTGCGAGCCTTGTGTACATAATTTAGTTACATTCTTTACGGTTTTTTGTTACGCGTGTTTGTTAACATTTAAAATGTAGTGGTATGCTAGAATGCTTCGAATCTGTTGGCTGCACCTTACTAGCTAATCAAGAAGTTGTACAACTCATAGGGAAAAAATGAATAAAAGAAAGATAGGACACGTCATGAGAAATCGATAATTCAGAATACTATCGCTAGTTACCTAAGTAAAATAAAATGTAAAGTACATTAAAATGTGAACAAAGAGGAGAGTAGAAGGCGTCTTTCCTAGTTGAAGAACATGAGGCAGTGAGGACAGAACAGATATAGATTAAGCTTTTCAAAACAGTTGCTGACAGAGTTAAGTAGCAGTTACAATTACTGTCAGCCTACGAAGACAAGGCATAAAAAGATAGGCCTACTGGTTCACAAAAGTACAGATGAGTAGAGATCGTTCAAAAAAATGTAACGATGGGAGCAACAATAACAAAAATCCATAAAGCAATACAAGAATCTATATACTGTATGTGGATGCGATTGATGGGTAAGCAAGATAAGAGGAAATGTGGGTGCCAGGAATGAAGTAGGTCTGCCTAAGAAGAACGACAAGAGTCATAGGACCAGGGTTACAAATGATCTAATAAGAGTATCCGTAAAGCATTTAACAGTGGAGTGGCAGCTTGGGCGGTGGGATCCTCTGTAAAGTATGAACGACACAGCACTGGTTAAGAGAATTTGGGAAGCAAGGACAGACACCAAAGGAGATGTGGAGTAAGGTACTGAATGAAATAGATGTACGCTTCTAAAAGAAAAAAGGAATATCATTGTTGTGGATGTAGAGTAGCTTGCACAAAATACAAAGAGGTGTAACATCTTTTTAGCGAATAAAGACGGTTATAGAAAGTGTACTGATTTTATAAATTAAAGTAAATTTTTAGATGTGTGCACTTAAGACAAACATAATCGAATATCGACATGTTCAAGGCATAAAATTAGTGCCTTGCGTGGCAGCGACAATAAGTAAACATATTAATATAGAGTAAAGTGTACAAGCGGAATAACGGTGTGTGCGTACTTACACGGGTTAATAGAGCGTGTTACGATATTGGCCGTGAAAGCATTGCAATGTGTGAGCACGCGCGCGCGGACGCGTTAGATTAACCACCGTATTGTGGCGTGTGCGGTTTAATTTGATGTTATATAAACCCTTTCAAACATTAATTCTGATTACATAACAGGCAAATTGGAAATTGGCATCTAATTATCGGATGTTTATACTGGGATGAATATTGGTTCGTAGAGACAGCTTCCTCGACTATCACTTCGTTTACGCGAGAACAGTCGTAACTAATCCTAAGTGTGTACAAAATTCGCCATTCTGTGTTTTCATATCTGGTTATTTGATTGTTACCAAACTTAGCTACATAAATTGATCGCTCTTGGTATTATGTTGAGCAGCTGAATATAAAAGTATGTTTTATATACTTCCTCTTTTAACGACGAGGAGTGCGTCGTTAAAACTTCTAATCGATATGTGACGAAATTGTAGAACTTCTTTTTCTTCTGGAAACTTCTTCTTCTTCATCCTCCAGCACCACAGCTTTTTATGGACCTTGGCTTCCCTATTCAGTTCTCCTCTATAGAGTGCCTTATGCATGCAAGCAATTGCCCACCCGTTTTAGTCTATTTCAAAGAATCAGCTAAGTATCCATTTTGTGCTAAGTCTGTTCACACTTCGGTTCTCATTAATTCTGTCCAGACGTCCAATTCAGCTAGTCTGTGAGCTTTGTTAATTCCCACCACCACGTAAAATGTGTAGCATTCGCTGTCAGTAAAACGCTAATTTTCGGTGCAAGACACGTTTCCTCTTTCTTGGCAGCAAAATTTTTTTTTTTTGTATTTTATTAGTGCGTCAGTAAATTCTTGCGAACAATAAATTGTTCCTTGGCGCTAAGAGAAGTAAAAGCGTGTTGAACCGAAAATAGCGCTATTAAACGTCACTAAACAGGCGTCTTGTATTATTTGAGCTAATTCGTGGCTAATTCTTATTTTTCACTTACCGTTTTTCTAGCAAGGTCATATAAGATGTTACCGGTGCTTAAAAATCTAGTCTGAATTTTAAAACATTCGGAAGACCATTTGCATTCTCCAGTTATACGACTAACTCTGTGTGTAGTGTTTTTCTGTCAATCATATTAATTCAACATCCGTTATTATTTATGTACCATATATATCATTAGGAGGCGTCCTACGTAGACGACAAAAAATCACACACAAGTGCGATCGTGCGATTTCTTCTTAACATCTCCCGCGGGGAAAAACTTGTGTCTTAAGTAGGCACTCTTTCCTCAGTTGCTACCGTGAGAGATTACAGTTTGGCGAGTTTCATCATCTGTATGGAAAACTAAGAGTTTATCTATAACTGTACCAGCATCTGTTGATTCTTTTTACTACATTGTGAATATAATAAAAAGGGATTTTTCGTTACAAGTAACCAACCTTCAGCGACCAATTTCTATTGAAGAACGTTTGATCGTCACTATCAGGTATTAATTAAAGATTTATTATTGAATCTTGATATTTACTAAATGACATTTAATAAATGGTATGTATAATATTTATTAAAAATTATCTGGTAAAGGCAGAATTAAAAGTTGCATACTGTTGTAACTAGGAAATAATATGTATTAGCGTTGTTAAATAAATCAGATAATTATGGGTCTACTCGTCATAAGTAGAGCCTAAGGAGAGGGAGAGAGAGAGAGAGAGAGAAATGGGTAGCAGACAAATAGATAGAGACAGTCAAACGTAGAGGGGTCAGACGAAGACTGCGTGAGAGACGACAAACTGGTCTATTACGTTTATACCATCATTCAGCCGCTGCGTCTCTCGTCTGTTTACGTTTTCTCACCTTTCTTGCCTCTTCACTCTTTGCTTCCACGTTGGTTTCCAGGAAACCGCGATGCGCGCGCGTGATCGGTTCGGCGAGTTAAAACCGTTCCAACGTTTATGTTAATTTCCGTGTGGCTGGGAATAATCGCGGCCAGATAGCAGTACACACAAAGCGTATTAAGAATACCTCAGTAAGTACTTAGTGGAGTGACCACTCCCATTAGCATTCGATCTTAAATCAGACAAAGGTTAACATCAAACCTTAATTACATTGTCATGCGTTAGTAGTGAAATTACCATTTAGATTTGTGTCGTACAGCGCTGTTTTAAATGTTATTGTTGGGACGGTATTCTTCCCTGCGCCAAGTCCCAGACGTCAAAGGCTACAACGTCATCTCCATTCCGTGCTGGAGCCTTACAAAGACGTCTCACCATAGTATGGCATCCAGAAATGTTCAATGTTCTCCTCCCTCGTTTCTTTTCACCTTCCACTAATCCGCCAGAAACAGCACATTTGCCGTGAGGATGTGACCAGTGCCCTTCCATAACCCGCAGAATTCTTCATTCTTTACTGATTTGCTGTTTCGAGCACCTACTTATTGTTTGTTTATCCACAAACTTCTGTCTTCCGTCTGCCTCCATATTTACATTTCTAGAGACTCAGTGTTATCACAGTAGGCATAGACCTATACGTATGTAAGTATTAATAGACTGATTTTTATATTTCTGTAAATATTTGTGTTATTCGTCTAATTTTTGTTCTTGTATAGGTCTATTAATTGATTTTATAAGCAATTTATTGTTTAGTATTTTGTAATTAAACCTATTTATTGGCTTTTAATGAATTTACGCGTGGAGACGGTACGTTCTCAGTCCTTAAAGAGAGGATGCGGTACACCGATTGTCAGAAAACGGACAGTAAAAGTCAGTATATTTACGTAATGACACAATTTCATAATTAATAAGTCAATTATGTAAACAGTTTGTGTGCATTCCAGAGTAAAGTTTAGCAGAAATTTCAGTACATTCAACGGAGTTTAATGTGCAAGTTGAGAAACATTTTTTGTCGAAATTATAATTAAAAATATTAAATACAGTTATATACTTTTAGTGTCAAGTAGTTTTTAAGAAACAAGATACTGAAGGTAAAATCGAAGAATAATAACACTGTACCCCATGCCAAGTGACAGACTAACAGTAGCAGTGTTGAGATATCAGCCTATTTGATGACCGAGGAGGAGGTGGGTTCCGGAACAGGTGAACTGGGATAATGATAATGATAATGTACGTATAAAATTTTAAGTAGGTCTACGCTAAAATGAAAGGAATCCAACTTGGGCGCGCGTGTTCGGACGATCAGCCAGGTGGCAATAGAGATAACCCCGCCAGGTGCTTGGAGTGATATTCCGCCTAACGGCGATTCAGCCTTGGCAACAGTCAGCGGTGTTTTAACGTGATCTTTTTTGTCGTCGTACAACGTTCAATCCTTGAAATGTTTTAATAAAAATTTTCGCTCGTTTTTTACCAAAAACTGTATAAGGCAGGTTTTATACTTTGTGTTTTTGTTTGATGTACTTATGTCACCAACGTTTTGATACCAAAAGAAATATTTTTCATCCCCTTGTAGAGGAGTAACGTGTTTTATTAATATAATACGAATTATCTCATCCTTGGTTGTACTGTTATTATTCGAATATTTGATTGCATTTTTTCCACTGATCTGTTAAAGTAGGTCGAAACCATATGCGTTACGAGTAGTGGTAAAATAATTTGAAAGAAATGTAATCACGTAATGTTGTATCGCGCGTCTCGTGGGGCACACAATACAGACGTTATAATTGTCATATGACAGGTGTATCATGTGCAAAATGTATTTCAGGTGAATCAAAACCGAAGAAAACGTGTAAGAACTTGCATGTTGCTTGTGCTTTCTTCCTATTTTCGTATTGTTTACCTTGTATTTGTGATTTGTGGGTCTTCAAATTATAGAATCGGATTTTCACTGTGTGTTATCATTTCTGCCATCCGTGTGATCTGTCCACGTTTCGTATTCCTTCAGAAGTTTAGCCACGATGTTTTAATCAAACGACCGTAGCCAACGCTTTAAAATTATAAAATTTAGTAACATGATTTCGGTTTTAACTCACGTTCTGAAATCCATGGAAAGTGCTATTTTATTGTCTGTAGCCCGTTCCTACAGTATTTGAAATCTTAATAATATAGCAAACAAGGTAAAAGAGACTTTAATGGAATTATATAAAGATATAGGAGGAATTAAATAAGCAATGAATTTTCACCCTTGAAGAAAGTGTATAAGATACAGTATTGCTACACAACATTTTTCTTAAATTGGGAGTTTTATAATGATTCTTATTTTAATGTCGGATGACAGTTATTTTTTGCAACGACCGTTTCGATAAGACTCGTATCATCCGTAACAGCGTTAGACATTACGCGCGAGAAGAGCCAGCCTTAATCAGCGTAGTTTCTACTTTGTTGTAAAGTTTTGCGAAGTTATTCGAGGAAGCGATCTGTGATACTTTGTCAACTTCGGAAAGTGTTACGCTTTATTCGTCGTAGTCGTTGTGTGTTCGCGTCCCGGCGGAGTTGTCTGACTTTTGTGAAAATATTTGAACGAACCCCGCACTTCACACTCCAGAAAACAAAAACGTTCTGTACGACGGTTTCCTTCTTTTAACAGTCTGCGAATTTATAACCGGGAAGTAGGGTGAGCGCTAAATGTTTCCTTTACGTCAGTCGAGTGAGCTATAAAACTGTTTATGTAAATACGCGGTTTTTGTTTTGTTCTGTTTTCCCTATTCTATGTTGTCATACGTCTGTAACAGTCTGTGGTGCTGTATATACTGTATAGTATAGGCTATAGGCTTACATTTCATGTAAAACGCATAATAAACCAACTCTGTGCTATATACTGCTCCGTCAACAATATGCTCACGTGATATTGTGAGTCAGCTGTCGTCGTTATTAACAACTGAGCACTTTTTATGGGTTTCAGGTATCCTATTGATACTTTAGTTTAAATATATTTTTATTTTTATTTTATATGCAGTATTAGTCACCAGACATACTGCCTGAATGTGTTGAATGAGGTTCTGAAAATCACTTTCAATTTGTTAACATGCACCGAGTCGTATGTGATTTGTACATCATCTCTACAGTAAAGGATTGCCATTTTTATTCAAATAGACTAATTATTTTAAACAAAAGGAAATGGAAATTTATGAATAAAACAGGCGTTTATACAATTTTTTGTAATCAAACGTATTGTGCAACTTTAACATTGAGTTTGGAATTTAAAAAATTGTACTCTTTTACCGAGTAAAAACATACGTATGTGTTATTTAATTGACATTGTTTTGTCATATGATTATCGTACTTTTCTTTTATTAATTATCGTTTCTAATTGACATTGTTTTGTCATATGATTACGTACTATTCTTTTATTAATTATCGTTTCTAATTGACACTGTTTTGTCATATGATTATCGTACTTTTATTAATTATCGTTTCTAATTGACATTGTTTTGTCATATGATTACGTACTTTTCTTTTATTAATTATCGTTTCTAATTGACATTGTTTTGTCATATGATTATCGTACTTTTCTTTTATTAATTATCGTTTCTAACAAGACTCATACTACTTATAAGACTGCATTTGTGCTTAATTAAAAACGAGTTCTTACATAAGAAAACTGTAGAAACGATAATAATATTCACTTTATACACATATAACTGTTACTTTGTGCTAGGTACGTACGTATACATACATTTAACATGGAGCATCCATTAACGTAATCGTAGATTTTGTAATTGAAATTAAATTTACGTACATTAGTGTTTCCAATTTGTGTGCAATTTCCAACAAAACAAAAAATAAATTACCGCAGAAAGCGGACAAGCTGGAGTGACCTACCACCGTTACCATAAACGGTAGGGGATGTTGTGTTGTGCAATTTATTAGTCGTCAAACAGTTGCGCAACAACGGCGCTCATTACGCAACTTTTTAGAGATGCACTTTAGTTACATTTCAGGGCCCTTTTGTAAAAATATTTGGCAGTGACTCTTGTAATTAAAACCAGTTGCGCAACTAAAAATTTCAAGTCAACGGGCCAACAAGTTGACAAGTGTTAAAGTTGAATAGGCAGAAGAGAGGCCCCGGTTCGGCTAGGATCGTAGACCATGTAGCCGTTGTACTCACACATACACAATGCCGATTTCGGGGCACGTGTTTTTTGGTCTTTAAAGGCTTCCGCGCGACCAAGCGAAACATCGCGTGGTCAACTTCCCGAAATTATAATGAAAATTTAAAATAATTCATTATAGAAAATATCAGAAGAAACGTAATTTTGAGGGGGTTATTTTGAGATAGAAAGGGGGGATACGCATGTCTTGAACTGCATGTCCTGTAGTCTCAGTAGGCGTTTGGTAAATAGTTTTTAAGTTAGTGTAACCTCAAGGCTACGTCTCTCTCACGTCTAATAAGTTATGTCTAATAACAGATAAAAATACTGCACAAGAGAGTGAAGATCTTTATGCGAAACCGTTTTTCCTGAGTTGAAATTAATCTTTGACTGCGTCGAAAGTGAGTTTCGTTTAAGCTGCAAAACAAGAAAAAGGAGTAGACAAAATACAGTTCTGAAAGTTTAACATTTATCATATCCGATGTCGAAGTGCGACATGCGGAAAAGATAATGAAGTCATTGCGCGAATGAGGAAATTTAACGGTGTATAAATAAAAATAGTTTCAAGATAAAAATCGATACCGCGACGCTAAGACATTATTATTTCCGTATAAACTTACATTAATCGGTCGCATTTTTTACGCGTAATTAATTGTAAAACGTGTTAATTACAAATTATTTGTAATTTTAAAAGTTACATTTAAGAAATATAATTTTATCCGGTAAAATTTTGTTTGGTGATATTTTGATGTTTTGTATCGGCGCCTTATATAATTTTCGTAACTTCAGTGCGTTTTAGATTACATTGATTGGCTTATATATTTATATATAAAAGTCTGGAAAAATAACACATGCAAATAAGATTCAACAGTTTTATATTTAAAAACAGTTTACAAGACATAATTTGGTAAGGAGAGTGAGCGCTAAGACGTTACTATTATTCCCTTATAAAGCCGCAGTAAGTGGAAATTGTCAGTAATGCGAGCGTATAAAAAGTGCCGTGTTGTGTACAAGGGAAGAGTACAGCGGCAGCCGTTTTACGTTGGATACACTGTGCTCAAGTGGGATCGAGGCCAGTGCTATCTCTGTCTCCGTCGCACACCTAACTGCAGTCTGCTGTCTTTCTCTCTTTATATTTCCACTATTCCGATGAGTAACCAGTTGGCAAGACTAGTTCAGTCGAGTTGTAGCTCTCCTCGCGTTAACATGTGTTAACGTCGGTGCCTTACCCGTCCCCACCCCACTTCATTTCATTCTCTCCATGTATTATTTTTCATACGTCGCCATTTATTAATTCTATGTGCTTTTTATTGTGTAATTAATTGTGAAAAGTATTGAAGTTTTTTTTTAATTTTTAAAGCTATGATTAAGAATGATATTAATTTATTTTGCTTAGTAAAATTTTGTTTGGTGATATCGTTTTGATATTTTATATATCAGTGCCTTCTATAGTTTTTATAATTGCAGTGCCTTTTGGATTAAAGTGGTTTGCTTAGAAGAGTCTGGGAATTTTACGCTAAGTGTTTTGTTGTATGTTTAAATATTTCTTTTTTAAATTATCAATAAAATAAAGAATTGCGTAATTTGCAATTAAAGAAAAGTGTTAAAAACGTGTATGGTGTGTTTAAAGTACGGTCAGTGAAAGAAATAGCAACTACGTGCCGTAGGTCTGTTGCTCGCTTGTTTACTCGCGGCAAGTTCAAAACACGTTAGTATTTACTGCGTCAGTGATGTAGAGTGTATTTAAATCGTATTAGTGCTGGTCGTTTGCATAAAATATAAGCGATATATCGAATAAATTTCATCATCCAAACATGATTTTTTTTCTTCGAATGGTGAAATGTTCATAATCCGCGATTGATAATTGTTTTTTTGTGCGTTCATGATATCGGCTGGAATGTATTGTTTCGATATCGTTTCCAAGTGTTATTCTTTCAACTAAGTGATGACGATGTTCGCCGAAAAGTCCCGATGTCGTCTTTGCGACCTGCTGAGTTCAGCGGGAGCCGTTCTGGACCATCATCTTCATCCCATGGCGACCAGTAACTCGCATTCGTCGCTGAACGGATTTTTTCCGCACCTGAGAGACATGATGTTGGCGGCATATTTCCTCAGAGGTATAATCATCTCCTTTATACACAATTATTTTGTGTTTTATATGTATATCTGTTAGATAACAAAAAAAGAAAACTCGAATTTATTTATTGCAGTGACAAAAGCACAGATAAACTCTCATGTTGTGACGAAATCAGTTAGACCCCTTACTTTTCAGTGTTTGTACTAATTTGTAAACACAACGTGACAGTTGTTTCTTTTAGAATGAAAGATGTAAACATTTTTATTAACATGATTTCTTTCGATTGACAGCCACGTTTTATTGTTATTATTAACACCCACTCCGTCCGCCAGATCTGTGTTGAGGCATCTACAATTGGTAAGACTGAGATTGCCCTCCATAGTGATTTTTTAGATGCGCAAAGGTGGCTACTTTCATTTTATGTATAGTAATTTTCTTGTTTTATGTAAACAGAACGTAAATTACTCGGTGCAGCTGAGGGAGTTTACACAGGTCATGTTTAGTGGAATGAGTCTATTTAACTGAAGGCGAATTTTTAATTCATAAACGTTTGTACATTTAGTTAGCAGCCACGAGATTGGTCTCTACATGACATCGCCTTTTCCGTAAACGAAAGTAATCGATTAAATTGAGAACGAACGGAAATGTGCTGACTTGGTAGGCACCGGGTCCTGCAGTCTCGAGCCGCCTTGAGGGGGGGGGGGTGAAAAAAGAGATAATTTGACAGCGCTGCCAAAATAATAGTCGTAATTTGCCGTAGTAAGCGCTGTGCCCGTTCCCCTTATACGCGCAGAAATTATATACTCGGTTTAATCAGTGACAGGAAAGTGTCAGTATTTACGCCATAAGCGATTACTTACGACAGTATGTTGACTGATTAATGATGAGAAGCCGTTGTGGTTGTAACCCGGTGTCATGTCGCGCGATTATTTCTCAGCACGTCGTAAATATGTAAATAACGACCGTCACTCGGACGTGGTGTGTCCGTGTCGATAAGACCTACTGCGTGCTATTTGTGTGTATCGTTATGTCAAAAATCAATAATTGTCGTCTAAACCTGTTGTGCTCGTATTTAATTTTTTCGTTGATCCCGTGATTATAAAAGTCGACGTCTGTCTCTTGTCGCACATCGTGTCGACTCCATCATCATTTTAGTTCTCCTGAGCAGACTCGTAGCGGATTTCATGATTATGCCACGATCCCACACTGAAAAAAAGTAAGTCAACACTTCATAGGTAGGCCTACACCCAATCACGTTGTGGTCGTCAGTGGCGCGGTCTCGGAACGTGATTAATAAGTCTAAATTTTCAAACTCGTTTAGTGGTCATAGAAAACGCATTCGTTTGCGTCTTTGTTGTTCTGTTTTGATCACACTCTCACCGCCACGAATGATTTATTATGAAACGTACTTTAATATTCTTCAAAATGTTTGTTCCTGCTACCATTTGTTAATATCTTGAAATTAAATATTTTACTTTTCTTGGAGAACTTTAATTCTTGTATGGAATCCGTTCCTGTAAACATCGGTTACAGAAATGAGGTTGTAGGCCTATATACCGTCACCAATACAAACCCATCTATGCGATTTTGTCGGGACTTGTACGCCCCTGCAAAAACTCAATAGACAACGTAATTTGTACTGTCAACCACCGTAACTAGTTTCAAGGAGCTGGAAGCTATCATTAATATCTATCTGTCTATACGAATTTGTCTATAGTAGGGCTATAGAAGCTGAAGACTTAATACGTAATTTATAGGCCTACTAGTCAGTCACCATTACCAGCTTCAAGGAGCTGATTTATCTTTAGTCAAATCAGCTTCTTGAAACTAGTGACAGTTTGGTGGCTACTTTGCCACGTCAGCACATCGCGTCCAGTCAACTCCACCTGAAGACATGGTTTTTTGTAATTTGTACACAAAACCATGAAAGAATAATTTATTGTTAAATATCGTATCGTTATTATCGTATTGTTATTATTTCAACGTATCGTATTTAAACATTTTTAAGTGAACCATTCGTGGAGTTTAACTCGACGCTTTATTAGACTGCTCACGAATTTCACAAAGGAACTAACTGAACGCTTTGTGTACTGGCTTTGTCACACGGCATCGCATTCCCTTCTGCCAACATTTTTTTTTTCGTATTCTGTAAATCGTCTACCCAATTTTCTCATCGTTTGTACGCTCGCCGTCAAATAATGGAGAGATGTTTTTCATACGTGTATAACAACAACGCAGACAACCGACACAAAACATTTTCGAAGGGTGAAATCATCCCCACAGTAAGCCAGTGTACTGTACTGTGTGAACGTAACCCGATATCCTTTGGCAGAAGTAATTCTTCCGGTTTAACAGACCGTATCAAGCAGTACGAACGAAAATACTGTATTTACATAATTTATACATACGTAAGCCTACGTACCGAGCTCATTTGTTTGGCAAACCAAATGTAGCGTACACGTTTACACCTTAATCAGATTTAGTATCAATTTATCGTTTCCATTCTTACACTTGCGTGATCGTAATTTTTTTAACAGCACAGTTCTTGTTGACACCCCGTTTTATTGAAATTATTACGAATCACAAACGTTTCGACTGTTTAATGATATGGCATCTTCAGTGGCACAGCTGAGACCGAAAGACCCTTGCGGTGATGTTGGAGCCACTGTTTTAATAGAATGGTATGCAAATTGAAACACGTCAATATAGAGCATCTGAGTTTACAGCAAGGAACATATTTCGCCAACAATAAGTATTGGGGTATAAAGTAATTAATACTCGAGTATTCGTACGTGTGCTTATCAGAAACAAATTCGCACAAAGTAAACCCTGTCTTCGGTTGAAACCGTAACGATAATATTGTAAAAAGTAAAAACGATTCATGAAGAAAATTATTTATATATTAAATAATACAAGACTTTTAATAGATTGTCATTATTGTTTATTATTATTATTATTATTATTATTATTATTATTACCTGGCGATGGGGCGCGTGATTCCACTTACAAAGTCCAGCGTCATGTACAAAAACCTGGATGAATTACCAAACGCGGCTTGTGGCTGGGGATCTCTGCACTCGCAAGGCTAGATGCTACGAGGCATTATGATTAATATCGTACATAACAAAATGGGTAAAGAAAAATCTTTGCATGTGTACAATGAAAGCTGTTTTCACACCGTAGACTGTGTTCCTTTTTACTTTTTAACAGCTGAAAATGGGCCGAAATATCCGAAATGATGGTACTCCCTTTATTTCGGTAGACGTGTGTTTAATTTCTTATTACTGTAGTTCTTTTCTTGATGTATTGATAAATTACTAGAATATTGTATAAAAAAACTATTAAGTAGTAGTGCGTACGCGCAAAGCAGTCATTTCGTCAATACTCCACCCCGGCCGTGCTCATTATAAAAGAAAGTGAAAAATTTCGGATACGCGGCTCATCTGCATGAGAATTTTGTAACCCCCGTGCGCTGCAGTCGATTCTCCTATGCCTCACGTGTATCGGACCCTACGTCAAGATTAACGTCACCGGGCATTCGATGATGGTGGCGACGAAAGCTATGAAAAAAAATGCTGAGGTTCAGAATACTCTCTATTGGTTTTCAGTTTTGTGTTTTGTGGAATGAAATTAGCCTAGTTTCGTCGTAATAGCAGAACAAGCTTTTCGTAATAAAATCCCAATGCCAGCGGCACAACGAGAATTGATATTGCTTTATTTTCGTTTGAAGATGACGGAAACTACAATTATAGCATGACTAAAATTACGGAAATTACAATTTAATATATTATCTTTTGGGTGTAGTAAAAATGTTTTCTGAAAACTGTGAAGCTTTTTGTTTTTAGTAAGTGTTGTTGCCATGTGTTGGTTCTACTTTCTAGCTAACACTATTAGAATACGGTGTATTAATTGACAGATAAAAACTGATTTCAAATAACTCAGACACGTTTCGTGATGATCGTCACATCGTCAGAGTGGCACAGTAACGACGTTTTTACTGTTCCACCTTAAAAATCGTGGTGCGCGACGAATTCAATGGCGTGGGGTATTTGCGAAAACAGGGTAGACTGATATTTCCAATAAAATAATATGGACTTGACACGACGTATGATGAAGTGTTGGCAAATTTAAATTGGACATAACTTCTAAATTGCGTAAAACTAAAAGTTATTATTAGCGCAGCGATAGCGCCGTCGCTTCGTCATGGACTGTGGACCCCAGCTGGACTTTGGATTGCCCTAACCCTCATTATGCCTAAATACGTAAACACGTCCGGCCAACAGACATTAAGATTTCATGGAGTTTGTCGTGCTAATTTTCTACCTCGGTACGAAACCGCACAAGGGGACGCGTTACAAGATGGATGTAGTGAACGTTGACACGACCTGTTGATGTATTAATTACTCTCGGCGCATTCTTTGTCAGTCCTGTCACCAGTAATTGCTTTTTGACAGTCACCTGTCTACATAGCATGTGATAGTAAACTCGATGCCGCCATTAATAAACGTAATCGATTGCCCGCCTCGCAAGTTTATTTGCGTTGTTCAGGTTTGAAAGGAGCGTCGGGGATGAAAATGAACTTGTTGCGTATTGTAGACAAATATGAAAGTAGGAATCGCTGCAGTGAAAGCTGAAAAGTACACTTGGATGCTAAGGGGGATAGTTTCAATGTTCACTTGTTTGTGTATTCATTTTTTTTTGTTATTTCGGAGTACTTTTACTTATCAAATCCGTATTTCCAGTTTCTGTATTGTGCAAGCTTTCAACTTTTTTGTAATTGGAATAATTTGGTGTTGTCATTACTTCAAGACACAATAGAGGTATACGGTATTCCTTTTGATTGGCGTTTGTGTAAGGAATTTTAGTGTGTCTTCCATCACTTTATAATTTCTTTGTTCTCTATAAACAAAATATATTTTTTAGTAACAGCAATTAATATATTTCCCTTTAATATAAAACATAATAATATAGGCCTATCACGCATTCCATTACTTTCCACGTTGAGCTACCTGTTAAATTAAAATCCAATTTGCTTAGGCTATATGAAATTCATAAGAGCAATCATTTTCTTTATTACTTAAAAATTCATGGTAAAGAAAACAGTCTTGGTTATGGTAATATTTTACTTGTAGGTCATATAAATTAACATATAAATTAACTTTTATTAAAACTGAAATAATGTCTAAATTAAAATTTATGTATAAAATAAAATATAAATAACATTTAATTAAAATATAACTAATTATACTAATACTATATACTAATTAATTTAATATTATAAGTATACGTAATATTAATAAGTAATGAAAAATAATATTAATTCTTAAGGATTTTTTGCGTTGAAAGAACAGAATATCTGTTTCGATGTAATTGTGCATGTAAATACCATGATCAGGCCATAAGTGTTTATCCCAGAGTACATAATTACGATCATTCTTGTTCGTGCAAGGTAACTTCCAAAATAAGTTAGTGGACAGTTGATGGTCATACAAGACAAAGTAAAAGTTTAAACCCATCGAGTTTCGGTCTAATAAAAATGCAGTTTTTTCGCTATGTTTCGAGATTTATTTTATCTCATATTCATGCATATATTGTTGAGTCATAGATACACACGCTACATAAATCTATACACGACACTACGATACAAAAACATTATGATGCACATTAATTATATATTTTTCCCTCACTTTGTATACTGCACAGTGGCAGTGTGTGAATCTGTTACGTGACTGAATGTAATAAAAAAAATCTTTTATTAGACCGAAACTCCATATCAACTTGAAACCATAATTAACACGGTCGATAAATAATATTCTTACTAAATAATAACTTTATAAACCAACGTAATGCGTATACTATATTGTAATAAGAAAAGATAATACTCAAAAAATTTAACTGGCAGAAGTTTTTAAAAATAGTTGTAGATCGCCTAGACAGACCTACTGTCCAACCGAGTGGACAGAAGTCGAAAAATAACGATAACTCGAAAAAGTGCTGTTCGTTTTTCGTAATCGAGACGTCGCATATTTAATTAATCATGAATAAACACCGATGAAACACACAATCCCCATTGAAATGAGATTCTCTCTCGAAACCCAAGCAAGGTCTTGGTGTAAGATCTTCTCTTGTAGGATTCTAACAAGGGCTTAGTTTCGACTGGATTTTGACGTTCTGCAAGTTCCTACATTTACCTGATGCCTGTTGTTACTTGGGACTTGTCATTATTTTGACTGTAGAATTCTGATTAGGAAAAAAGGAATAGATTTAGTTACGAGAACTGACTTCAATTATGTTTTGTATAAACAATTACGGTGTCGTTTACGGTGCAAAAATCTACACACAGAACTTATCAGTTGTATTGATAACAGCATTTTGAAAGACAGACGTTTGTGTGCAGTTTACTACAAAAAGGATTGGGTAGCCATACCATTTTATTAAATGACAACGTAAAAAAATATGAATAAGTAGTATTTACTGGAATATAGTAGACCTACATACTGTATCAATGTATTAGACAACATTAGGGAAATAATTGTATAGTTTATAAGATTGTATGGTAAAGTCAATAAAGTTATCGTTAAATAACTCGTAACGTCAAGAAAATCATGCGTCATGTACCTGAACGCATATGGAGGACTACACGATGGCTCGATGACCGAAATTCTCTGCTCTTGTAAATGCGGAGAAAGAGAGTGAATATTTAATTCGATAATTTAGTCGAAAATACCAAATTTCCCCGTACTAATTACAGACATTAGTAGAAGTGTTTGAAGTGTATTGATTCGTACAGAGTTATAAGTGTCCATACAAAAGTTCGTAAGAACTCTTGAGTGAGGGAATCATGAGAAAACAGGATAGAAGATTGTCGTCTCATGAATCATGAGGATGCGACACAATAACCGATCACTGGACACAACTGTAAAGCGGATATTAACGGTTTAGCCGATTTTCAATTTCAAACTCTGCAGCGCGAGGCGTGTATATAAAACCGGAGAACTGTTTGTAAGGGGTTAAAATAAATACACACGTTGGACGTCTGTCCTCGAACGTAATGCATTATGTAAGACGTAGAATTTATTTTGTTTAATCCCCGTGCCTTGTGCATACGTAGCGAATTGTGTTAGATGTCAGCTGATATTTCACCGGCGACATTTACACACAGGTGTAACGGGTCACGTTCTGGACGTAATCCCGACTCTCCAGTCGCCTTTTATTTATTATTACATGCAATTTGTTTTTTATCGAAGTTAACTAGGCACACGGCCACGGCCGGACGGTATTTTACAAATCCCATGCCCGTTCCCCGCGGTTACATAAATACGTTTCCTTTTTAATGCAGATAGAAGCCGTTTTTGTTCCTGTATATTTTTAACTTACCGTTTCGTTTCTTTCATATCAATTATTCACACGCGTCTGCGCTCACATTTACTTGACTCGCTTCGCTGTGATTCTTTTGATATGCAAACGTTTTTACAATCAAGTTACATTTTTTAACAGCTGACAATTTACAGTTGCGCTACGGTACGTTAAGTTAATCTCTTTACAGCGTATTGTGTTCTGCAATTCATATATTTAAACAAGCGTGTTGGATTGGTGCAAAGAATGTAGCCTAGAGTATTAGGGAAGACATTAACTTTTTTGTTAAGACAAACACGAAAACCTTATTTCATGAGTGCAGATGTTTAGATCTTTATGTCAGGGCTCCTACACGAACGAACTCTTGGCAAGCGAAAACGATCATCTCTTGCAGACAAATACTAATAGCGCAAGAGGAAATATGACGATAGAAAAATTTGAGAAGAGAGTGTATAATTTTTGTTTATTATTTTACAGATTGAGTGATTTTATTTGTTTTGTAAAACATGTATTTTCGTAAACACCATTAATACGTGTTTCGTTGGTTTATTTCGTAGACCTCTGGTCGACAAACGTCCGTACAGCTTATGCGTTGTCTTTAACTTCGTAAACGTCGCGTTTCATTTTTCATCGTGTAGTCTAGTTTCATATAATTCATAATAGTACACCTATATAATAATTATGTATGTACAGTTATAAAACAATTTATTAAGTCGTGGTAGGAAATATGTAACTTATGCAAACAGAAAATGTTATTAATAATGTTGATAGAAAACAAGAAGATAACATTAACAGTTTGAGAATAAAGTAATTCATTTCAGACTTAATCTGTTGCAGGTTCAAAAACTCAGAAGACGTAGTTTTGACAACTTAAACGAAAATACCAATCAGTGTTACAAGGTAACGCGTATCTCGAATTATGTATAACCGATTAACTGCGGGTTAATTAGTTTATAAATAAACATTTATTTTGATAAAAAATACTGAACGTAAAGTTTTTACTTAAACACTAAACGTGAAAATGGTTATTTAATTTAAATAAGCAAAGGCTGTAATAAACGTATCTAAAAAAATTCTGTTGAGAAACCTTTAAAGTCCACGAACCAGGTAAACTATCGTCGAGCAGATTTAACTTAGCTTGTGTGTATGTGTGTTGGTGGAGCGATGACAGACGGTTACGGGAACACCACACAAGCAGCGAACGATCCCACTGCTCGGTTAGGTGTCAGGCAGTCACAGGAGCAGCCGTGTCTTTTGGAGTCATATTCCGCTACTCACTGCACGCAGCAATGTTATACGGAGTCCGAGCTGCTACGGAAATTGCATGTAAATGTATGCGTAAAGTTACACATATTGACATTGCGATGCATGTACAAGACAAACTACAAGGTCATACTGTGGCCGTAGCCTCCACGTGACTCTGCCATAACTAACGTTCGGTGCCAAGTAACATTCCAATCAATATTCAATACGCTTTGGCTGACGCGGTCGGCGGCTCTCCGTGGAGAATCGTGAACCGAGATCATGGTCAGTATGTTAAACAGCGACCGTTTAGCTAACACGTAAAGTGAAATACACGCCCAGTTTCAGAATAGGAAACATAGCCTACATATATACAGTATATACTTACATAACGCCCGATTATTTATATGATTAGGCGCAACTATATACACGCTTGCCCTTGTAACTGATAATACCTGCGTATTATGTCGGGAATATTTAAACTAGCGGCCTCTTGTTAGCTGAAAGCAAATGACACTTATAGGATTTAATATATTGTTTTTAATATGAGGCTGGAATATATGTGGACAACTTAATATTTTAAACATAAAGTGAAACCATAAATTCACATGTGAGAAGGAAGCTTACTCAGAGTAAAATATTCGTTTTAAAAGTTATTTCCGAAAACGTTTGTCCGTAGTTGGTCGTTTGTGGCTCACAGAAACATTTACACTAAAAAGAAACAGGAGACAGCGTTTTTTAGCGTGGATTAAATCGTTAAATTGGACGACAGATCAGTAGCTGCTGAAAATAATGATAGAAAGAAGAAGTAATATGAAACGTGTTAAGAATCGGTCACACCCTCAGGAGAAACCATTAAAAATAGACCACTGAAGGGAAAATGGAAAGAAAAAAAGATGAGAAAATGATGCGTTGATGGCGGAAAAGATGAAGGAAGTAAGGCTACCTGGAGCCGAATGGAATAAGAGAGTACAGAGTGTACGGACCGTTCACAGTGTACACACCGTGCAAATAGTGTACTGTACACCAATTTACTTAAAGCTTATGTTGTCTCACGCGGTGTTGCGTTAAAATGAATGTCACGTTTCAATTTTACATCGTCAAAATCAACTCTCTTATTACGGTGTTTTTGGGGGTGAAAATTGTTGATTTAGCTAAACGCGCCGCGTAACAACCGAACGCGAATCAATTTGAATAAATTTGTATGTAAGACTGTAATTGCGCACCGTTTTTTGACACAATAATTTGCCAATATTTTAGAGTATACATTTTGATACGGATAATTATACGTGTGTTAGATGCACCTTTCGTTTTATTGCACGTATCCCGTGATTATGTGTAATTTCACACGCGCGCGCCGTGTGTGTGGGGCTGGCGTATAGCGTATAGTCTAGTAGTAGCTGTAATTACGGGTTTCGGTGACCACACTGCGCTGGGCAGACCGTTTGCGGTCGCACCAGCTCTAACTACTGTATTAGTTTTTGTGTGGAACGCCTAATTAATGGCGGCTTATCGTTTGTTTATCTGTTGCCGCCGTTTTGTTTGACCGTCGCAGTTTAACTAAACTCCATCGTCACGTTTAGTCTGTAGTTTGACAGTTGTCTTCATACGGCGTAATTTATGACGTACGATAAACTAGTGTTCGGTATAGTAGTAGTAGTAAAATCCGACTGAAGTAATGAATAACAAAGGAACTTGAAAAAAATAATAAAAATGTATTATGCTCAAACTGAAATTGCGAAAACGATTGGTTAAGTGTCGTATGTGTAGACACCAGATATGGACATTGAGTGACAGAGGCACAAAAACTCCCAACAAAAATGTTAGTTATGCATATAACCCCCCCCCCCCCATCTTCATACATCTCAACACTAGTTTTGCTAACATGCCAAAGATTCAGGCTACAGCACAGAACTGTAGCTATTAGTTTGTTAATCGAAGTCAGCAATTCGAAGAGAATCCATCGTAATACCAGTTGAAGTTATGCGTCATAATTTTAATTCCACTGTCAGCAGTGCTGGGCGTTCTATATTCGTTTTTCTTTACCTAGCTCGTTAAACTCAGATGTGTTTCAATAAACCTTATATTTGTGTGACCTTCAAAGATTTGAAATGCATTTTTTGGTGACACCGTGAACTCGATAAAACCTATTTTTTCTCACAACGAATTTCTTATTTGTTGACACGTTCGATATTCCCAACGATTATAAAATTCATATACTATGCGTCGCACAACGGCTTATCGAAATTATTTAAATACGTTATCCATTTTTTTATGAGCCGTTTTTATTTCTGTGAGGACAATAGTTTGGTGTCTGCGGGCGTTTGAGCGTTATTCGCAAAATCGAAAATTGGACGTTTATGTCCTTCTGATATACTGTGCTGAACAATTGCAAGGGATAGAAAACACGCTGCTCCTGTTGCATTTTCAGTGACGGTAAACATTTCACTTATATTAGCGTTTGGTCGGTTCGTTACAAGGTCCTTAATATAATTTTGTAGTCTGAAAACGATTATTTCGACTGACTGCTAATACCCGCGCTAGTCGGTGTCTTTTTTAACGATTCACGATTAAAAGGCAATCAGATGAAATTACAATCGAACACAATGCAACAGAACTTGGCTCTGTACAATATCTAAATTAGTCAAATAAATTTGTTCACATCAGCAGAACAATACGCGCAGTAATGAATCTAAACTTAAATGACCACTTTAGTGGATTGACGGTGTGAGTTAACGTATATATTGTAGCCTACATCAAAAATATAAACTGGTCTGAATCAATAACTTACGAAGGTTCTGTTGGAAGCTGTACGAAAAGTAACAAGCTAACTTTTTGACGTACATGGGAGACAAAAAGATTAGATGAGAACTAGAATCGGTGAAAAATAGGAAGAGGTGACATCGAAGAGAAGGAAAATTCAAACAAACCAAAAGAAGTGTCGCACAGCAGAGAACGGTGTAGGGAACACTGCCGCTCTGGATATTCGAAATCAGAATATCAAAGAAGAGAAAAATAAAAAGGTTTAGCTGCCAGTTTACCGAGTATCTTCCTAAAAACTTTTTAATTTTTCAGAACAAAAATGTTACGCTTGTCGAGCCGCTGACAGCACATATCGTTACAGTGACATGTTTGTTGTGAGAAGAGATTTGCCAAAACAACACAGCCTCATTGTCATAACAAAGAGAAGTATGTAGGCGTGTGAGTGAATATGTAACCATACGCGTTTCCAGAGGGCATTAATTGGGTACAAACGCCTCGTTGGAATAGAAACGCAGGTGCTTTTATTACATTTACATGTTGACTTGTTTAATTTATTGGTTTCTGATAGTTTATTACTTAACTTACAAACAAATTAGAAACAAGTTAATTGATATGTCTCAACGAAATATTGAACTACGTAATACGAACTCTGTATGAGAGCAGAACTAAATACTTGTATAAACGAACACTTTATAAATAAAAGTAACCCCCCCCCCACACACACACACAGAATTTAAACGGTGTAGATAAAAACAGTCAAACTGGCACTTTCACGACAATTTCCTGGAAGTTAAACATCAAACTTTGAACACCGAACATTTTTGAATTGCAAGAGCGTGGAGAATTTAATACTACTAAATTTCCATAAAAAAACGAAAACTGATTATAGAACATCAGTATACACAGAAAATTCTAGTAAAAAATTAGTCAATGTAGTAAAAATCTAGAATTAGTTTGTGTACGCGTATTAAATATTGATCATTTTTCAGCGGAAAAAGTTGTTTTGTGGTTGTGCTTTGATCACATGTTCAGCTGTGTCATTTATCTAATTTATTGTAACTACTTATAACAGACTAGGGAAATTATGATTTTAAAATATACAGTGGGAAACGTTTCACCAATATAACTATAATACAATATGGAAATGACACGCAGTCACGGCGAAGGCACGGTGCCAGGAAGTATCAGCATTGAAAGACATTTTATTGGTATAATTGAAAGAGGGTGAAGATGGCGAAATTACTGATCTGATTAAAGTGGTCGGCGTGTTGGGGGATGTGGAATATTAGATGATAGATGCAAACGGTAGAATGAGGAAACTACTGTAGGCCGGCCTGTATTAGATCAGAGTTTTGATGTTAAAGAACGGCGTTTGAACTTCAACCGGAAATCTGACGACCACGCTGAAACAACAGGAAGTACGGATAAACACTGGAAACTAAAAAACAAATCACGGTGGTATCATTCCACGCATCTGTTTACTGTAGTCGTCAAGTAGAAAACATTTTAAACTCTTGGCAGTTATTATTGTATTTCTTCCTTAAGAGTTTTCTTTCAGTAATTACTTCACGTTACGAGTCTTGAGATCTCAGTATATTAGAGAGGATTATGATTCTTCACGTAACTTATTTTATTTTGCAACATAATAGCAGACAATGTTTAGGAAAATACAAACGGCTGAAACATAACCTTTGTCTTAGAAAAGGTTTATGAAATGCTTTATCTGGAGTATCGGCACCTACGGCTCAGAAAATTTGAAGAAGACAGAGAAAGGAAAATTGAAAAGTTTGGTTGGATGCTAAAATAGAAAAGATTAAATGGGTACACAGGGTTCAGGAGAGTTAATAAAAAATTTTAGATAATCTAGTAAACTGATTTCATGAAGTAAAACTAATTGGATCGAGCTCATTTCCGATGAGGAACTATGTACTGAAATTATTCATTGAAGGGAAAATGGATCTCAAAGAGGTACAAGGAGAAGAAGGTGTGGAATATTGACGGATCTGAAGGAGAGAGCTCAGAGAGCTGCACACGATAGAACACAGTGACGGCACTATTCAGCTTAAACCTGTCATGAATCAGATTTATATTTGTTAATGAATAGCAAATAGTTGCTGAAAACTCGCCCACAACTAAAGTATCCTAATAGTAAAGAAATGGACCTTCTCTATCCGGGGCAGCTGATTGTCAATTGTACGCTGTATTATCAATTTACGATATAATATTGCATTTTGGTCGTAGAGGTATATTCATCTGAAATTGTAACTGTGTGTGTGTGTGCGCGCGCGCGCGCGCGCTTTAAGGTCACAAAAGGGAATATGGATTCCTCTGGCCACTAGGGGCCGGCTGGCACAGATATGACTAGTGAAAAGTTTTATTGAGACATCCACAAGAGACACCTGCTTTTATTACTTTTTCAACAGTGGTTTCAAAAGAAATAGGCTACTATATTTTGACTTTCAGTGGTTGCTCAACATTCAATGTGTAGGTATTAAAAAAAAACGTCACGCCCATGCGTTCTGCGTTCAAACATATTTTCCTTATCGAAACTCTACCTATTATAGTGTCAAACCGAAGGATCGCGTGATGGCATCACGGACAAATCAGATAGACAAAGAACGGATAAAATGTGGGTAAATGGCGTACAATATTTTAAATGGAATTGACAAAGTGATTAGGGAAAGAACCACATCATTTAGATTACGTTTCGTTGGGTGACGGGCAAGTAGACCATTCATCACAATTTATTTTTATTTTCATCTCTGCGTATCCATTACGGTTGCTTCTACGTAATAAAATAGTTAACAACTTTTACCGGAATATTTACCTCGAGTATTGTCTCATGTGTCCCGAGCTTAAGACAATACCGTGTTCACAAATAGATATACAAACGTTATAGGGGTGACTGACAGGACGATTGACCCCATGTGTTTATCACTTGCGTCACAAGAAAAAAAAATCACAGCTGGTAAAGAAAAACACGAAGGACTGAAGAACGCGTCCAAACACTGTGCGTTCTTACGATGCGTTTTATTTTGCCAGTGATAGTTTCTTTTCATTATTAGGTTTGGTATCAGTCAAACGCGATATGAAAAGGTTTCTTACTGGAACTGGCTGAAAAATAGTACGCATAATTATTATAGATTAATTAATTTATTTATTATCAAAATACCCTTATACCATATTGGTGTATAGATTAATATTAATTAATAATCTATATATTATATAAAACTCGTGTGAGATTTATGGGTACTGAATGCAAATCCACACCGTTACACCGATTGCCACCAAATTTTGCACAGGTAACCTTTGACACAAGGCGAAAACACCGTCTAACCTGGAATTTGATATTTGCCCCGTTCGCACGATTTAGGCCTTTTAATTATGCCATTTTGTTGACGCGTATAAATATGTCAACATCACCATGGAGACCAGAATTAATTACCATAGTAACAAGTAAATAAACAAATGATATTTAGCGGCATCGGAACTTATACTTTTAACCGTTCCTGCAGTTTTTAATGTTTTTAATATGCGATTGAATCGATATATTGTGTAATTTTGTATACAGATACGTCTATATATTTTGTAATTGTCTTAAAAGATTATAAAATTTATGTTTATACGTATTTCTAATGATGCAATTAATAAGTAATGAAATATATTAAGTACTACTACTAAAGATGTCAACAACATCCTGGAGTCTAGTAATAATTACCATGGTAACTTTCATATAATCGAACTTTTTTGTTATACACTGTATGTAATTTAATGAATTGCAATGTATTATTGGTTTCTGGTGCCCTGGAAGCGAGCATCATAGTCATCTTGTTTCGTAAAATCTATCTCGTAATACCGGAAGTTCTAAGCAGTTCTACCGTCGCTTAGGAAATTTTGTACTTTCAGATTCTTACACTGTCAGAACGTTATCCCTCTGTCATTCGTCATACGCCCGTAACAATATATCCCATAATTAGAACTAAATTTTTATTTCGATCTATGATAGTAAAATATTGATATAAATATTAACGTGAATTAATAGTAATATAATTTAATATCACTATTTTTGAAGCATATGGATAATTAAGGAGTATGGTGTTGGGTTTTGTTGAAATTAATGCCACAAATTACTGTAAATAACTGTACCTAAAACTAGGAGCAGAAATATTTGGAGGGCCAGTACGTTGTCTTAATTTTCTAACAGAAATTAATTTTTGTTATCCGCCAATTAGTAAATTTTAGTTATAAAAAAACTAACCTATAAATTTAGTTGTAAAAACCAAAACGTATAATGTTTGGACAGAAAAGTGTGTGTTTAAACCGATGGGTGATATAAATGATAAGTGTTTACAATTACAGTATACACGACCAGGGACAGCGATAATTGAATAATTTATTTGTTTTGTTGTATTATGATATGTTCCATCCGACATTGTGAGACTGTAAGCCTATTACTATTTTCCCTGATTTATCAGCATACTACATAACGTACCACAGCTTAACAACGTGAAGAGAAAATCGCAAATCACAATATGTGTATGAATAGTCGTAATAATATGTGGATAATATGTATTTAGTAATTTATTGTTTATTGGAAAGCTTGTTATAAGAAAATTAATAACGCATATAAAAAGTATCTCGAAAAAAAAAAGTATTTCTTCATATTGAATCTACAGGGTGAGAAAGAGCAGATTCCGAGCTGGTAGCAATACGTAAACATCGTTGATGTAGGCTTTACAACTTGTGTTCCTAAGTTAACTCAGAAAGCAGAGGACGTAGGCGATTAGTACCTCACATGTTTCCCAGTTATTCTGTTGTACCATTTATTATCCGCACGTCAGCTGATTATATTATTGTTTTCTCACGACAATAAAAGAATCGGTTGAAAAAAGGCATATATAAAATCAGAGTAGTCAAGCTAATCAATTAAAGTAATTAATTAAACAATTAAAAGCAATTTACTGGACGATTAATAGTAATTTATTAAGTGATTAAAAGTAATTACTTAAGTAAAATGTATTAAGTACCAAGTAAAACACGCGTGGGAAAGCTCTAAATCGCATACAACATGTTTCTACGTATTACTTTGGATAGAATCTTCAAACGTTTTTAAGAAAATGCGTAGTTTCTGTTGAAATACGCATAATTGTAAAAAAGTGATGTTCGTTGAAGTTCACATATTACTCAATTTTATCCCATTAACGTGAAATGCAAATTGCAAAACTATAATTTTGTGTAAGGGTGGCATAAAAGCACAATCATTTGTAATCGTGTATTTTTATGTAGCTGTATATACCTTTTGGCCTTCTGGATAGAGGACGTGATGCCTGACAAATGGAAGGAATGGGTACGAACTACGTACGGAATTATTAAAATGTCGGTCAGATTATTTTATGCTGTTACTTTGATCAAATACAGCGACATTCATTGTTTTGTTACTTTCTACGTATCGCTGATCACGTGATATGTAGGCCTATATCTTAGACCTTTATTATGTTTTAGACTACTGTGGTGAGTAAGTGTTGCATGTATAATGCATATTTTAAATTCACAGAAACAGAATAATAGTTTAACTTACACAAAAGTAAATTTAAATACATTACTGTAAATTACGTTACAAAACACCTACAATAGATAGGTTTTAAAGAAACTTAACATTAAGTTATCAAATTGAATTAAGTACTCTAATGCTTCATGTTGTAGAGCTCAGAGTGATTTACGACTGGTGGCACAATGAAGCTCAGCAGTGACGAAGCAAGCATCTACGGAATGAGCTTTATCACGTCGTTACTGTTTTAGCGGTGTGACATTTCTGTGGCTTCGCGATGAGTATAGGGGTAGGTGTTGCGATGTACATGGTGCATGATAATCCGCCTGTACTGTAAACATCAAACTGCGAAGCTGATCCTCGCCCTGCTCTAAACTATAATTGGTTGAGCTGGTTTAGTTATGGCCAGAAATGTTATACGACAAATACCTGACGTTTGCAGTACACATTCGATTCCATCAGTAATAATAGTACCTCGCTGGCAGTCACGCGAAACATGCACGCGGTTAAGTGAAGAGTTAATTCCTCGTGTTTCCAGCGCGTGACGTCAGCGTGTTAATATTTTAAAATTAAACCGTTGCCGTTAAAGTATGTAGATAGTAAAATGACGTTCGCTTTCCGAAAACGATTTTTTTTAAATTATCTTAAAAATGAAATAGGGCGCTGTGTGTTTCATTAAGCGAATTGTTTGTTCGTTATACGTTTGGTGAGTCGAAAGTTTATACAGATTTTAAGTAATTAAAATATTTTAATCGTAATATTGGGTCGTACATTATCGGACATTATTGCCGATCAGATTTGATCGTTAATGTCCGATCAAAAACTCGATACAACTAAAAAATTGCGAAACGTGGCTGCGAGCGTTTTTGTTATTGAAATTAAATGATTCCGTCAGAAGTACGTTGTACGTTAAAAGAACGATTAAGCCTTTCATAAGGTTGGATTTCTGAGCGGATTTCTGTCTGTGTAACAGTGAACATGGTAACTTGAGAAAAAAGAAATAACTGTATCAGAAATGTAGGCCTATGAGAAATGATTGAGTCTCTAAGGATGACTTTTCGACAATCCCAGTAGCTAAATCTATGTACTTTTGTGGCTCACCATCAAGTAACGGATTCATTTTAAATTTACGACTAGGCTACGTAATCTCTCTCACTCTCTCTCTCTCTCTCTCTCTCTCTCTCTCTCTCTCTCTCGCACACACATGCACAAGTACACAATTGTATTTGTTATCGTGAACATAAAAACCATTATCTAAACAAATTATGCAAATTAGATATCGTTTATAATGGTTGTGATTTTTCATTTATAACATGCAAGATGGTACCAGAAGATTTTTTTAAATCCGTGTCGGAGACGGATTTTGTTTCCATTTGTTTAGGCCTACTTAAAAGAAATAATTGATTTTCACTCGTAGACTCGCCTCGTCGGTACTTTCAATAATATTTTTGGCGGTGTAACAACCACTTTGTTAATTTTCATTAACACCAAACGTTTCGTCGGTCATATGGTGATTTTTCAGCTTCTCCCACTAAAGACGACTCATCGTCGATTGGTGTTAACAATAATATCAGTAAATCGTGGTTGCGTATTGAAAAAAGTATATAAATAGGAATCGTGGACAGATGACCACACATAGGTTAGATGCTTGCGGGGATCTTTACACCGGTAAGGTCGAAGATAGGAGAAAGATTAGACACACAGAAAAAATGAGTTCGATTAACCATCGTTAATGACCGACTGTGTTTAATTCCCAAAGTGCAACGTAATGTAAGTGTCGACTGTTGGAAGGAGGATCGAAAATATAGGCTGTGATCTAGAACAGCTGCAACATTCTGCTTATCATACGTAAGTCCTTACCTTCTGGTGTCAGATTCCGTGCGCTCCACACCTGATAATTGGTAATAAATAGTAATAGCCGTTCAAGGATTATCGTAATGTTAATAATAAAATGGTTTTGGCCATTTGAAGATGTTACAGGGAATTAATACTGGATTTTTTATATGATAATCAGCCAGATAGTTAGGACGCGTATTGGCCCGAAATAATCGTATGCTAACAATAGGTAATAAGAGTAGGGTAACAATAGCATTCCGCTGCTGTTGTCGTTACCGAATTTAAGCATGAAATTATATGAATGCATTTGCGACTACATTCTCTGACTGTGTACAGTGTGATTGAATATTTTTTAAATAGAATTTATGAATGTTTTATTTGCTGTTCCGTATCGTGAGCAACAGGTCCGTGGTAGAATGTGTGTGTGTGTGTGGGGGGGGGGGGGGGTTTGACGGGAATCAAATCATAAATATGATACTTCACGCTGAATTACATGTTGTTCAGGTTTTTGTGTAATAAATTAGAGGAGTCATTAAATATTAATGAAAGCTAAACGGTGGTGGTGGTGGTGCCCTACAGCCCAGAGCCGGAAGGCGGCCGTTATTAAATAAATTAGGACAGTTTTCGTCGAATGTCGCTGGGAGATTAATTTTGAAACATTAAAGAAGCGTAAATTTCGGCTGTTTGTACAAGAGTTTATTTAAATATTTTCGGACTTTAGTTACTAGGGACTTATGTTGTATTTTGTTCCTTACACCGTTTCCATTGAAAATAACAAAAACTTATGATCCAATATCCAAATTAATCATCGCCGTGTTTTACATAAGAAAAATGTTTTAAGTCCAGATTTCAGACTTGATTATGTCCTACAGCTATATCTCAGAATATTCGTAATTTTTTAGCAATGGAAGGGAGTTCTCAAATTTGACTCGAACGTTTGGTATTTTTCTGTCTGTGTTAGGTGTATATCTCGCGATAACATTTGAATGCATCAACTTATTTTCTTAGATCTTGGCGTGCGTGTCCACATTCTAAACCGATTGACCCCTATTATTTTTGAGATTGATTCCCCAAATATACGGGGCAGGAGGCAGAAATTTAAGGGTTCAAAATTTCAACAATCTCAGAATTATTAAAAATCGTAAAACCCATGAAAGGTATCAAATTAAACAGAATTTTAATCAAAATTTGAATACGTTGTTAATTTTTTGAAATTTCAAAATTTTAGGACACGGACCAAAAAAATGACTAAACATTAAAAAAAAGTAAAGTCCGTGCTGGGTATTAGACTGAAGAGAACTTTAACGAAATAAGAATTTAATATTTACTCTGAAAATTTTTTAAACTGTAGGGGCACCGTGTGACAAAAATGGCTGGCAGAATGTTATGAAAGCTGTAAATTTAAAGTACACGTGGAGCATGAAATTATAAAGAATTTTATTCAAAATACAAATCGGCATCCTTATTAATTTCACAAAATTAATATTTCTTAACGTCACTAGCAAATTTTGGACCGCATTCAAAACGTTTGTAAGCTCTGTTTGCAATTTGTGTAAAGTATTAGATATAGGCCTATAGGTATCTATGGAAACAAACATAAACTTACAAGCTTGGGCTAAATTACAACGGCCTGCGAAAAAACGATTTTTATGCAATTTTTAGTGCTGATTTCAACAACGACATTCTTTTTTTGTATCACGTAAGGTTATTTCACAAAAAGGTTATTGGTTTTGAAAAAAAAAATAACAAAACAATTTTATCATACTTATGTGTTAATTTACCACTTAACAAATACAAAAATCACGCAAATATCATAGCTCAAATCATCAATAAAGTGGCCATATGTAGTAGGCCCTATATAAAAAAATTACAAGTCCTGATAATAACATTTTCTTATTCTTTCGAAAGTTCTTTTTCCGTTTTTCCTCTTGTGAACTTGCTGAGGATCATTCATTTCAGCATCAAGCAATAGTCTGCTACTATGTTGATGTTCCACCTTTCCTCATATCGCCTTTCCATTTCCTTTATATCTGGGTGAATCCTTTCACCCTGCTCCTCGCTGACTATACCAGGATTTTTGGAAGTAGTAAAGATGTGAATGTAGGAAATGGAATTTTAGTCTCATTTTACGTCCCAAGACCCTGAACTTTTTCAACATATCTTCTACAATATGTTTGTAGCCTGGGTCCTTTTTCTTCTGAAAGCTGGTTCCGGGCTTGATTTTCATTTTCCTCCATTTTCGTTTCTAAAATTTCATCCTTCATCGTTTTGCTGATATAGAACCCAACACAAACATTTAGTTCTTGCGGTAATCCAAAATTTTTTTCCCTTGTATAACGTTTCAGATTGTTTAAATCCTTGACGCCAGTCCGGGTTTTCCTTTTTAGGTGACTGAAGGTGCTCAAGTCTTCCTGAATGGGCTACCAAGTCGATTGCAGCAAAGCCCGATGGTGGAGTTGCCACCTTCTTCGAGCTTACAGACTTGCCGTGGGTTTCATTCGGAGACCCAGCTCCTAGGCTCTTCCGTTCTTTCTGCCGTTGGAGAGTTTCCTCCCCCACCTTCGAGACGGTTGACCATTTGTCACCCGTTACCTAGACCGGGTGCTACCATCTGGACTTAAACCGACAGTGTTAAATAACACAGTTAGCAGAGGTTAAAAGAAAAAGTAGGTGACTGAGAACTACAGAGGGATAAGGCTTTATATGTCACCTATAAAATATTTTCTAAGATAGCGACAATGAGATTGAGACGGTTAGTTGAAGTGATATTAAGTTACTGGAAGAACAGTGCGCATTCAGAACGGGAAGGTCATGCTCAGATAATGTATTTGCTTTGAAGCAGACTATTGAGAAAATGGAGAATACAATGTTGAGACACACTTTGCTGTTATGTTAGGCTTTTGATATAGTACGAAGGACATAGAGACCTTTTATTTAATATTTTGAAGAGAAGAGGGGTACCAAATCATCTGCTAGAAATTATTAAATGAATGTATAAAAGGATATGCATAGGTGGAATAATAGTACGTTGGAAATTTTGAATAGAGGGCCGAGACAGGGATGCAGCCCTTTCTCCGATATTATTTAACGTGTACATAGATGTCGTTCTACGCAGGTGGAAGAGTTGTTTGCAGTTGTATAATTGAGACTTTGGAGATTACAGGAGTGTCTGTACCTTGCTTTTTGCTGACGACCAGGTTGTCATATCCAATAACGAAGATATTTTACGGAGAGCATTGCACGAGGTAATGCGTTTTTGTGGAACATTTCCAACAAGAACAAACATGATGGTTGAACACAGAAATATTGAACAAGTTTCATCGTTTATTTTCTTAGGATCCAATATATCATATCTTCGGGAGTTTGATGTTCGGAATAAGAACGCCTTAACAGGATGAAGTGTTTTGCTTTATATATCAAGCGTACCTTAAGGAATACAGTTGGGGAAGAGACTTTTTTTTAATTTTACATGATGTCTGTTCCAAGCTAGTGAAACATTGGACAGTGGACATTGACGAATTCACATGAAAGTCGACTGCAAAGTGCAGATATGAGGTTTCTTAGATCGGTAGCCGGGCATACTAAGTTAGATAGAGAAAGGAATGAGGACATATGGCGTGCGTTAGCTGTCCGACCACTGAATGACATCGTGAGGGAATACTAGACATAAATGGTTTGATCACATAGGTGGTATGGCCCCATCAAGAATACCACACGTGAGTGCAAACTACATGTCTAAAGATGAAAGAAATCTGGGACTGCCGATGGAAAGGTGGAGAGATTAGTTGTAACACCAGACGACGTAATAGGCTTTGAGCCTTAGGCTTGCAAAAAAGAAGAAGATCGGCCTCCCAAAAAATACCTTCCTTCAATTTTGCTTCAGATAAACCAGGGAACTGGACGCAAAGATATTTAAAACATCCCCCTTCTTTTGGTAATGATTTAACAAATTGTTTCATCAGCCCTAATTTTATATGAAGTGGTGGAAGTAAAACCTTTCCTGGAACAACCAAACTTTCCCTCTCAATGGTTTTTGATTCCAGGCTCTGATGTTTTTCTAATCGGCACTTCTTTCTTTAATAATGTTGTTTTCTGTCGCGGCTATCCCGTTCACACCGAAAACATGGGGATTTGGTAAAAAATCCCACTCTGTTGACCGAATAACAGTTCAAGTCACCACAAATTGTCCATCCGATCTACGTAGAAAAGTTTAGTAACGATCAAATCAAGATTTTCATAGCGTTCTTTTAAATGAACTGAATGTTCAACAGGCACAGAAGCGTACTTAGTTCCTTTGTGTAAGAGTACTGCTTGGTGAATTCTTTTCGAAGAATCAATAAAAAGCCTGTAGTCGACAGCTTTTCATTCAGTGTTGAAACATACCGTGGGTCCGGGCACAACTTTGCAGTAAACAAGTTCACCCTCTTGAGAAAGAAACGGAACAAACTCCCCTTCTCTGCTCCGAAACAAATCAAAGGAAGTACCAGGAACCAACAAATTTTTTTCCTTCAATGCGGAACCTAATACTTCTGCCGAATCTATCTATGTCTCTAACTAAATCATTCAACTCTTAAAAGTGCGTGAAACGTTTTGGGTCATTACTGCCGGAATCGTAGGTACCACTCCCACTACAGTCATCACTACCACATGTCTGGGGCATTGTTTCCAAATCTTCACAAATATTGTCTAATAAATCTGGAGGAACAGGAACAAGGGTATACGAGGTTCATGTGGAATGAAGCGTATGGGTGACTGATAGTAAATGTAATAAATCTCCTTTTTGTTTTGTCCTTTTAACTAATTTTGAGGATTTTTTAAAATTAAGATTTGTACTCCCTTGACAAGCATTTATATATGCCAAATAACTAATTTGTATAAATATATGCACAATATTTATATAAATAGTTATACTGTACTTTCTAATGTATGAAATACGTCAAAACTACGTATACGTATTGTTTGTGTTAGAATTTTTCCAATTATTTTTCCAGTAATCAGCATTCCAAAAACTATAAGAATCACCCATTACATTTAAAACAAATTTTCAATCGTAGATCTGTGAATTATTTCTCATAAATGTAACTAAAGAAACAATGATTATCTGCTTTGCAGTTGTTATTTTACTTAAAATTAGTAGAGTAATCGGGGTTTCATAATATTCCTAATCAGTTGAAATTTATGTAATTTTGAAATTTAATTATCTAATAATAAATGTATTTCGTTAAAAACTGTGATCGAGTTCAGCAGCTCAGGGACCGTGCTAGTTGAAATTGATTTACTTCTTTGTGAGAGTGGTTAAAAAAATATGCCTATGTTGTAGTCTTTCATTTATAAAAATGTTCTGCGTAAGGATCATATTCAGGCTACGGTATGTCTGTCATACATTGCAGTTGTTAGAAAATTACCCAAAATGTATGTCAGAAATAAAAATAAATGTTTTTTCTCCTTTTATTTTAGTATCACACGTATTTGATTTCTCAAGTAATCCCTTTTTATATATAGTAAAAAGAAAGGTGGCGGAATGTGGGAGCAGTAAAGAGTAGAAAGTAGTCTTTGACAATCTGATGGTTAGATCACGTTATTGTATGCGTTACTGACTTCTCATATTTGTAACATGAAAGCATTGCCAAATTTTTTTCTCGTGACACGCGTTGCCATGGAGACACTGATGTCATTTATTGCTTTCCACCTTTTTGGTGCCAGAAGGTCTAAAACATATTACTCATCCTTTGTGGGGGGAGCAAATCCATTTCTTACTCGGAACAGATTGTCGCGTTATGTGTGTATCGGCCAAACGTAACGTCTCACGCTCATAAAACTTTTCTTCCGCTCCTTATGACAACTCTGAACTCGCTTGGTTTTTAGTGTCAGTGAAAACGGCCACTTTATTCGCGTTTAATATTTTGTGTCTAGGTTGTTTACTGTTGCGCCTTTGATCACTGTATTTACACGACTTCGGGATTAAAAAAGAAACAAATAGGGCCTACCAATAAAATAAGCAAAATATTGATATATCTTTATAACATTGTGTTTTATTAACATTTAAAGTAAACAGAGATTGAACGGACTAACATTTATTTGTGTTAAAACACGAACCTAATCTTAACTCTCTTCCCACTCTAATCTGAGCTGCCGGTATCATCCAGTTAGGTTTTGTATTCACGAATACGACGCTTGAGTTTACAAACGGTATTTAACCATACGATCTTACCACCAGGAGTGGTAATTATCTACACTATTATTTTATGAGCCTATTTGTTGTACTGTCGGTAGTGTAATATTTAATAGCTATATATAAACGGAGAAAAACAAAAACGGAAATACTATGTTGGTAAGTATACTAAAATTACTTAGACTTACATTTAAATGTGAAGGTATATTTATCATGATATTAACTTTAATTTATTTCAAAATGACAGTTACATATTATCCAGAAAAGCAAAAAGCAGGTCACACAACGATAGGTGTTCTTTAGATGTAAATAAGTATCACAACGAAATCGTAGAGAAACAGGCTTACTTTTTGTGGCACATTAGAAAGCTATTTTGAACAAGTAGGCCCATATGTAGGATATTTCCATTTCGCTTTCTTAAATATACAGCCATTTTTTAGTGTATAATCTTCATGCGTTTGTTTGCCGGTTTCAGTTTCGCTTCTTTTTAAACTTCTTTCACGTCAGTTGTTTATTTCATTCCGAGGTGAAAGAAAGGTGATGACCTGGGAGGAAAACTCAGGCTGTACCAGACACAAGCCGCACAAGGCATTCATAATGTGAAAGTTTTGATTTGATCGCTTTCTTCTTTAGTGTGTCACGCGAACCAAGCGATGAACTTAATTTTTAACAATTTTCAACCTACAAATAACACGCCGAATTGAATCGCGGTAAACTATGTTAATTCAGTGCCAGTTGCTACTACTGCACGGAGTCGGTAGTTGCGGCTGTACACCCCAGGGTAGAGCCCGCTATACCATTACGATAATTGTTGAAGGTCTGTTACGTGCGTAACGAACGTTGATTAGATTTAGATTAAATTCAAAAAACGGCCAAACTATTTTCCTAATTATTTTTATTTCGGGTGTTTTCGAAAAATGCTTAGAATAACGGCTAGCCTTGTGGAGTCGCCTGCCTTTTAATAACTCATTACAGCGTATCTTAGTTTTACGTTTCTTCTTTGTGGACTTCATGCTAATATCTTGTCGACCACTGTTTTTTTTTGTCTGTTTCTCTACAATTTTGATGAGATACTTATTCGTACGTAAAGAATAAGAATGGCGTGCTTTGCCTGGATAACATTTTATTGCTAAAGCTAATTTAGGAAATATCACAATAAATATACTTACACATTTACAGGTATGTCTAAATAATTTTAATACATTTACCAAAAAGTACTTTTTTGGTTTTTTTATCCGTTTAAGTATTCTTTTCGTTTACACAGGAGGCTTATTTAATGTTAGAGACGTTACCGAAATACATTCTGTAACACAACTCAATGCAGTTTATTCAGCAATCAAATAAACATTCCGATGTCTTCTTTTTTTTCATTTTCAATCATTTCTTACATGCTAGTTTGGGAATCCGAGGTGTTCAGAAAATCTAGTAGCCTATGCCTTCTACCGCATAAAGTATGTATGTTACAGATTAGTAATTAATTTGAGATGTGTTGGTTTACAATATTGTAAAATCTGTTCTTCCATATTCTTGACTTGATCGTTCTGCGTTATTTAAAATCTGGTCTGCACTCTCCGCTTTATCTGTAATCTCGTTTTCCTCGTTCTGTACGAGCTGAAATATAGGCGTTCGGTATTGTACCGTGCTGTGTACCTTGTCCTACAGTAACCCTAATTCCTGTCAAGAGGTTATGTTTCAACCATCCGCACCGTACAGTTTTATTCGTTCTGTACTACAGTACGTATTTACATGTTATTTATTGAACGAGCGGAACAAGTTCTCAGTTTGAACTCGACCGTTTCGCATTTGTGTGTCTCACGATAACTTTTGATGAATGCATTAACCAATTTTCGTAAAAATGGATGCTTGTCCGTACTTTTATCCCTACGCATTCCCAAAAAATGGAGAGTGGGATTCAAAAATGTAAGATCAAAATTTTGAAAAATTACTGAATCCGTGTGGGGTGTATATCAGATTAAAAGGAGTTTTAACCAAAATATGAATGTAATTTTCAGTTTGAAAATTTCCAGTTTTGGGGATTCGAGGACCAGAAGTTTGTTTAATCGAAAAAATCCATATGGGGTAACAAATTAATGGGAGTTTTAAACAGAATCTGAATATAGTGTTCAGTTTTGGAATTAAAAAAAAAATCAGGATACCTGGATCAAAAAAATTAAAAATTCTAAAGATCAGACTGGGTATGAAAGTAAAAGCAATTTTAACCTAAATCTGAATGTTGCGTTTACCTGAAGATTGATTAAATTTAGAGGGTCCAGAGCCCCAAAAGAGAAGCAGGATTTTATGTAAATTATAAAAGTCCATGCGGGGTATCAAGTTGTGAAAAATATTCAAAATACAATTTCTATATCTTTAGAAACTTGATAAAATTAGTATCTCTCACCAGTCCTTGCAAATTTGGATTGCGTTCAAAAGTTTGTAAGCTACGTTTACAAAAGAAAAATTATATATCGTTATCAGTTGTGTACAGGCATATTTGTGATAAATATTTTGTACATGCGTATAGACATCTGCGTAACCGTCCATAAACTTAATATATAGAACTACAGTAGGCATTATGATTGTAAATTTAAGTAATTAAGAATTTTTTGGGTTTATTGTGTGATTGTCTGCTTTATAATTGTTAACTTAATAAAACAATATACATTAGAATATTCGAGGTTTCCATAATTTTTCTGATAAATTGAAAAATTGTCTGATATTGAAATTTTTGTAATAATAAATGTATTTTGTTTAAAACAATGGATGAGTTCTGCAGCTCAGGGAGCTTACTAGTTTACATATTTACAGTATTTCCTTAAAGTACTACAGGTAGTCTCGAAGGTTTAATTTTAGTGAATTGTAATTTTGTGAAATATTATATGTACTATGTCGTCTGTAATAAGAACCCAAATATCTATTGTTATAGTAACAAGAAGAATCCAAATGAAAATTCTGTCGTTTACATCAGAGTTGAGTGCCGATACAGATCGATAGCAACTCCGTATGATGGTTTCTTTACGTAACGATACGTATGATTTCCCGTCTTAAGCCAGCGATTGAGGTTCGTTACAAACCGTCGACAGTTGCAGCGATTACAGTTACAAACCGTCGCTGCAGTCGTCTGTAGCGATTTGCAGTTATATTTGTCACCCTCTTCCTTTCGATGTAGGCTATTATTCGATGTTTCTCAGAACGTGGTAAATTGGAATCCGAAATTTTAGTCAATTATAAACTCGGTTCCAGTAACAGACTTTTGAGATAAAACGAAATTTAGACATAAGTTATCGTGTTTCTGTCGATGTTGGTTCACTTACTAAATACAAGACTATGCTCATATAAGACTACGCCAAGTCTTGTATTTTGTCGCGTTTAATTTATGTAAATTTTACCGAGGTTTTAATATCTTAAACGGCCGGATCATGACTTGTACGGGTTTGTTCAGAACCGTGGCTGCGCCGAATTTAACGGTTCCGCCCATTAGCAGAGGCCGCCGTCCGCGCACTGGCCGTGTCCGTCGCCCGTTTTTTACGTTTCGTGCTTCCCTGTAACGTTTAGATGTTCACCGCCACTTTTTTTCCCTATAATGCTGATTTTTACTACTTTGCTATGTTGATTTTGTTACGTCAAATGATTTACATCTTAAATGTTGATTTAGTAGGCTTACTGTTTTAACGTCTTTCATCAAGCTAATAAATATTGTTCTTATCCGTTGATACTAAGGCCAGGCCCGTATGTATTGGTTATCGATACTTGAAAATTGTCAGTTACAGTTACGGGACTTTCGTTTCGAAAAACGGGAGACAATATCTGCGATGAAATTAATGGCATTGTTTTCATATATCTCGTTTGTCGTCATTCTTATTAGAAATTCCTCGATATTCAATGCAGTACGTCAGATGTGGATTTTTGTTTCACAATATATATAAAAATGTATGTTAGACGTTTTTATCGTATAATCACCTACAGGATTCTGTTAAGTGGTGTTGTAGGGACGCATTCTCAACAACCTTTGTATATTGTAATCTACTCTAGGCTGCGGCCATACAGAAGAGCGGTAAGCGGTGAGCGGCGAAACTAGAGCGGCATTTTAAAACATACGGTAAGCGGCTGAGCGGTAAAATTCTTTTTAGAATTTGTGTTTTGTGCCAGTATGCAGTTACCAAGTTCAGTTCGACGAGAGCTTCTCCGTGAAAATCGTGGAAAATATTATTTTTTAGTGTTTGGTCAAAGAAAAAAAAGAGGTACTGAGTTCACCCCATTAATAGAATGTGGCAACGTTGTTTCCGTTTCATTACAAGTGTCAATAACAAACTAGTTTTAATATTACTATAGATCTCATTATTATTATTATTTGTTGTTATTGCTGCTTGTTTAAAAATGTTCAGTCTAGACTTTTTTTGTGTTATAACTTCATTATCACAATATACCCTGCTGAACAATATCTGTTTCTGGTCCCCAGAAAAAAGTTATAGAGGGGTTTTACTGCATACTGTAATTATATTTTCGTAAATAACAATAATAAAAAGATTACTCACCGGAACAGATTGGCGTGCATTCTTGTCCTACTTCATCCGATAATTTGTCCGTTACTTTTTTGTTTTTATAATCCTTTTGATTACTTGCCGTAGCACAGGTTTGGCCTGAACCGCAGAACTCAAAACTTTCAAGAAACGAAGTTTTTTCACTGCACATCCTTTCTCTACTCTTTGACGCTCAAGACTGAAATATTTTTCAAACACTAGCTGCGGCAGAGCGGCAACGCTTAGCCGCTAAGCGTTGTCGCTCTGCCGCTTACGCTGTGTGGCCAGCCTCTCTAAAGTCAACGTGTTTGAAATATTTTCTTAACGCTCTGCCGCTTACCGCTCATCGCTCACCGCTTACCCCTCTTCTGTATGGCCGCAGCCTTATACTGTTAGATGAACGCACGCCCTTCCACTGTACTTAAAACGTGTGAGAACGCGCTCGCCCATGGAAAAACGTGTATTAGCAAACATATTAAATTACAGTTCAGTGTTACTTCATGATGGTTATATTTTTACAAATCTTGATTATGGTAGTAAAAATATAAAATTCTGAAAAATCTTATTTAATTGATAAGTATTTAAAAATTTGTAAATAGTATACATATATAAACATATTAACTTTTTAGCTTTTTTTTTAAAATAAAACTACGGTATTCAAATTGTAACTTTATTCTCTCAGGACTTAGAGAAATGCGTTATTGGGTTATTTGTTGTACGTTAAATTTTATTATCGATCTTGCTTTTTTAATTTATCTTTCTATAATCTCAAGGAGCTAACCCCCCCCCCCAAGGGGACGCGCTTCCCATATTGAGAACCGCCTGCTGTAGGGGTATGCTCTAGAGGACATCGTCAGGGAATATGGAGAGTTGTGGGGAAATGTTTAAAACGGAACATGAGAAGAGAAGATAAAATAACAGTTATGCGACTACGCGTAATGGAGGTTGATGTAGAGGAAGAAGTGTAAGCGAACAAGTAAATGTTATCTATGGTATCTTTCGGACTTGGCGCCCGTGAATAGTCTCTGTGTACATAATAAAGTTTCGAAGGCTCGAGAGAGTGTCATCATCAGAATAGGGACAGATGGAAAGATGGTTTTAATTTCCCATGGACTGATAACAAGGGAGACTGATAACCCTTTTCTTACCGATCTTTGGAACATTAATATCACTTTCCACCTGATAATGACCGCTCAAGCCTTCGAAACATTATTACCTACCTGAAAGCACGGCTGACAAGCCCGAAAGCTTTAGTAGATAACGTGGTTGACTAGACTACGGGATAATTAAAATGTTTTGAATTGAATGACGGCAGAAATGGGTTTGAAAGGATACAGATATTTTGAACGCAGGGCGATGGACGATAACACGACGTGTTATGACTGCTTCAGAATATGGCCACCAACGAGTCCAGGGATTTGGCTTGCAAGAAAAAAATATTTACCTTTAGTCTCCCGTGTTGTAAGGTAAATAATGACTCCATCTAATTGATACGTGATGGTATACAGTGTACGGATTGAGAAACCAGCAGTCGAAAGGGAGTGAGATGTGATGTGATACCCCGTAACCGTGTAAGTGGCGATTGTTGCGGTGTCAAGCTGAATACTGTTACTGAAGTTTGCGTTTCTGCCGTTGTAACTGCCAGAATACAACGTAAGACCTGTACGAATATTTGGTTAATTATTAAGTAGTGTATCGGTAGTTGTTAACTATAATAATGTGAGGAAAGAATAAACTAGATGGGATTGTGTTACGTAGAAGAATATATTATTGCAAAAGGGTGTGGAGAAAGTATAATATACCAACTTTAGAAAGTGCGTGTTTATCGAAAAGTATTAACAGAACGGAGTAATATAATTAAGTTACCGGATTTTTTAAATTCTTGCATGCCAAATAAACGAAATGCGTCAGACAGATGTGGTAACTTAATTGCGAGTAGTCGAGGTATGCTGCTACAGAAATGTGGCGTATGGAACATCCAAACAAGTGAATGAGGATTCGAAAACGAATCGCGTTACTCGCGAAAGGCACATTCAGGTAAGTTATAGAATGCGGTCGACTGCATTGCTTACGCCCGGGCTCGTGGATATATTGCACGCTGGACACACGGTACATTAACATATCCAGTGTTCCACCGGAGGGACGTGTGTTTCACTGGACGGTGATTGTTTCTCAACTGAACAGACGCGGATTTCATTGCGAACCGCATAACTGCTGGCTGCATAGAGTCTCCACACATTCCTTTGACGGAAGCAGGATATATTACGTTTAACGCGATTCTTTCTTTAGCCGTGTTTATAGTGCGGTATTCCAGTCAGAAAGGTTATACAAGTAATTATTTTATACGGAATGCTGGACAGTAAAGTGATGCAAATTATTGAATAAGTTTTGTTGTTTTTCTAAGATAAGTGCTTAGATTTTGCCAAGTATTTCCATTCGTAGGCTCTCAGGATCCTTTTGCCCTGAATAATCACTTTCTCAAATGAAGAAAAAACTTTAATAATTTTATGAAAAATGAATATTTCTCGTTATTGTCTGTTTTAATGCAATATGTGTCCTTCAGAACAATCAATTTAACGTTTGTCAGTCAGTATTCACGTTGTATTGTCACATAGAACATATGTTCTGCACAGACTGTTTTCGTAATGCATCTGTTTTATACAAATATCCACGTGCATTCTCAGAACGTGTAGACTCCACGTCGCTTGCTTGTTTTACCATTGATTCGTATTTCTTTTTCCCGTCTTATTTAAAGTTGGTACTCGTTTGCAAACGTATTATCAACGTTTGTTATTTCTCATTTATGTTAACAGAAAAATTATGTAGATATAACCGAAGTGAGTCAGCGATCACATCCAGCTATATTTCCTGTTCAGATCCAACGGTTTCTGTGATATAAATGCGTATTATTATTTATGACGGATTCATCCTCTTCCAACAGGCGGCTGAAAGAAATCGCTTTGTTTATCTGCCTAACTTGGTGTTGCGGCTTCCTTATCGCGAAATGTAGGCCTACTTATCGGGTGATGTAAGATAGCTGTAGATGTGAAAAGGTTATATCCTTGTCGTAAGGTCCAAAACGTTTGACATTTTGAGATTACCGTAAAACTGTCTCTAAAACTGTCTCTGCGTCAGGCATAGGAACAGTAGATTTCCTTCATTTAAGAAATATTAACTAATGCACTATAGTTATAATATAGTCGTCCAGTTATTATACAGCGTGCAATTTGTGTATGTGTGCGAGCGCTCGTGTGAAATAATTATTGGAATAAGAGTCTCACCTGCAAAAAAAAAGACGCGAGCTATTAATTTTAAATATGTGTGTTTTACAGATCAGGCGTAACATGTTCGTATTATGGTTATTAAATAAAAATTAATTTAACAGCAGTTTCATAAATGAAACTAACTGAAGTGAATACCGTTTTAATGTTCTGGTGTTTTTCAAACATTTTCTTCCACATACACTGATTTTTCCTTAATTCAATAAATTGGTCCAAGGCCGGTCATGAAAATAACAGTGGGTAGGGATATAAGAGTACAAATTAGAAATGTAAACTAAACTTTTTACCCTGGCAGACCGAGACGTTAGTTTGTGACGGAACATGTATTTATATGTTTTTACATGTTTCCTTGAAGAAGTGATAAATAATGAATATCAGTGCATTTTTGTAGGCGTAAAAGTAAAACGTGACTCGCAGTGTTCATATACGTAGTAATTACAGTAGACACACAGACATCGCAATTAAAACATGCATAATATTACAGATAAACTTGCCACAGGTGACGGACCGCAAAGCAGACTAGTTTGAGTCGAACGTATCTTACGCAATATTGTCAGAATAATGACAGTTGTTTTGGACGTGTGTTAAGTCGTTCCTCGCAACGGAATCAAACTGTATGTATTTTTGATATGTGTTTCTTAGTCTCGTAGCATCTCCTTATATTTTTTCTGTCGCATTCTGTTTTTGTCGTCGCACGTAGACTGCGGCATCTCATTGATGTACTTATCACATTGAATTTATTACAGACATTAATAGTGTAGAATATAGTATCTTACTCTCACTAATCCGTATGCCTTATTATCCGTTCGGGTGTAGGCCTACGAGGCGGTTTGTGCAGTAAAAGTGCGAGTGCAGTTCCTGTGTTCTTTCCATTCCCTTCTGGCCTGTGTTATTTTTGAGATATCCCCACCAGTTTTCTCAAGCTTTTTCTTATTTCATCCTACCGTGTTTTACCAGACCGTCTCTCATGTTTGTCTTTATTCATACTGATCTCGCTACCCTTTCCTTGCTCGTTCTCTTCATTTTCTTAGTGTGATCGAACAATCTCGATTTAGTTTTTTCTATTACGTGTTCTATAAATTTTCGTTGTAAGTTCTTAATACCAGTCTCTGTTGTTTTATTTCTATTTTGTTAAGGATCTCATTTCGGTTGTCACTATTTTTCTTCTTTACCTAATGTCCACCATTCTAAAGCCAGACGCAATTAATTCGGAATACTTTAGTTCTCGTTTCTTCGAAAATTATTTGTTTCTTAGAAAAATATTTTTCGCAGTGCTGCGGTTTCTGTGTACTTTTGTTAACTAGCCTTTCGTTCTGCATTATCACAGTAGGCCTGCATAAGTATTTAATCTTTTTCACTCGTCTTAATATGTCATCCCGTTCTGTTTTGTGCTTATTGTTTTTACTAATGTTCGTCATTTATATAATACGTTATCCAAATCAAATTTTAGCAAATTCATCAATTGTTTATTGATTGTCGTGTTTTAAACTGTAACGGTTTTTGTTTCGGTAGAATTAACTGATCTTTCCACAGTAGTAGCACGTAATGTTACACTACATTCTGTTGAGGTTTTCCCTACCAGTTAGAACTATGGAAACAAAACCTCTTGCCTTAACACAGTTGTTACTGTTTTGTCGAGTAAAGCCGGGCCAACGCTAGCATTATAACCGGTATAAGATGGTATAACGATGTGGCTAGACGTAAGTTCACTTAGAATTAATTAAATAAAATACGGTAGTTAAAGTTTCTGTTACAGTTACCTCGCAGCAGTCGCATAGTCTCCCTGTGTTGTTCGTCGCAAGCCGATAACGTTTCATGATAACATTGCTCTACACGTTCTCTACATATAGCATACTTTTTATTCTGCACTGGTTTTGACGGAAATGATTTTTCAAGCCCTACAATATATAAAAAAATAAAAATTAGTTTCCTGTACGAAGGAAAGGCTTAATTTCACTTTTCGCTGTCCTCTTGTATAAAGTTAAAACGTTACCTATTGAAATTAATTTGATCGTTCAAGATAATAACAGTAGATAAAATTATTATAGACTTACATAGTTAATCACAGGATTCAATCATAATAATTTCGAATAAATTAAATCAATCAAACCTAAGAACCAGTCTATAAGAGCTTAGATGAAATTATTATGAAAAGATATGTTTTTCAGTTGATGTAAGGGTGATTACTTTGATTAAATTAAATGGATTTAGATAATACCCTGAGTTGTGACTCCTGCGGATTGCACATTTTTATTAATTTGGTTGGTTAGTTTGATTAAATTAAATTGATTAAGTTCATGTGCAAGTATTAATTGATGACTTGTTGATGAACTATATTTACTCGCTTTACATGGCCTGATCGATGTTAATAAATTATATTAAGAATAATCTACAATTGATTATATTGTCGAAAAACAAAGATCAGTTATCAAGGTTCTAAACTTTAGATCATGTGATGGGATGTTTACTTTATTTCGTAGTAAACGGGAAACTGTATTTTAATTTGAAAAGCTCCAGTAGAATAAAAGTCGTATATAGGAAACAATTATAATATGAACAGCATTGAGATGAAAACAAGCTTCTCTCCATAAGGTAAAGCTAGCACAATAATTGACAGCATTCAAACTGAAGATCAAAACGTATACGTGAAGAGCCGAAGGTAAAAATACATAAATCGCGTAGGAAGGATTTCGAAGAAAATATAAATTAAATATCAGAACAATTGATTCCGGTGGAAGCAAGATTTGGAAGAAGCGAAATTAAATGCAGCTCCCTGAAAATTGACCAGACAAAGAAGAAAAGAATACGGTAGATTAATAGACTTAATACATCTGCTATAGATACTTAGGGAAACAAAAAATGAATAAAGACAAAATTACGTCTTGGAAATGAAAGTCGGCATAGTTCAAACTTACTGCTTGGAAATGAGTAGCCCTAAGAAGATCGAGAACGTGACATTTTGGGATTTAGGGATAACAAACTGTGTAAACGACGACAGGGAACTACTGATTTAAAAAGAAGCGAATAGGCTACACGTTGCAGACGCTAAGTGACGGACGGACATTAGGGACAAGTTAAATAGTACACACTATGCAATAGTGAGACAAAAGAAATCAAGGAATGACACTAATGAAAAAATTAAATTTCCTGGTTCTGGTGGTGGTGTGTTCCTGTTGATTAAACATGACGTCATAAGATTTAATTAAAGCTTCAAGATACTTTAAACAAATTTTCCGTGACGATTATACTATATGGGACACGGACTAGGCTCCTAAATTGGATAAACCGTAGAGGTTATACGAAACGTGGAGGGAGGTAATTGTTTTGTAATCATAGCTGCAACCGCCGTGATATTCCTCATGTTTCCGGGACTCTGACAGTACGTACACAAAGATAATTAGTTCTTAGTTCGATTACATTAAATTGATAGAAATAATAAACGTTTGTGTACACAGTATATAATAAACTTTTATGTCTTTTATAAACATTTTCACATTTTGTATAGAAACAGAAACTCCAATTTAAGTGTAGGCCTAAATTATACAGTTTGTTCTTCTTTTCTTTAAGACGGGATATGTTTGATTTTCGGGGCATAAGATACAACTTTTTTTTTCAAGACTATGATATGAAGTAATTTGTAGTTCGCCGGAATGCTGGGACTCAGTACAACCTTCAACAAACAATGCATCGTCTTCATGTCTGTGCATACAGTCTGTGTTTTCCTACGAACAGAACATTTCCATAGATTGTATAAGAAGAGTTTACCGGGCTGTTTGGCCGTGGTCTGTGGTTTAAAGACAAACCAAACGTTTCGACAGCACCACTGGCTGCCATCATCAGTGGAATTCAAAGAATTCTAGACCTCCTGAACGTGGGGTGTTATCGTTAGGCCCACAATACTGACGATAACACCCCACGTTCATGAGGTCTCGAATTCTTTGAATTCCACTGATGATGGCAGCCAGTGGTGCTGTCGAAACGTTTGGTTTGTCTTTAAGCCATAGACCACGACCAAACAGCCCGGTAAACTCTTCATATACAACTGGCACCGGCCGTAAAAACCTTAGAACCATTTTATTTCCATAGATATTTTTATATCAATCCCGTGTATTATGTCACGTGAAGTGTAGGCTTCTGAAATTAATTATTAAGTGGAATAGTTTTAAGAACCGTTAAACCGTTTTAAGAACTTGATTTCGAGGAGGAAAGACTTTATTTTAAATATTTGCTGGGAATAACTTAACTGTAAACACATGTGAAACTGCTGTACAGAGTACGGTACGGCCGTCCATTCAGATTAATCGATTTTTTAAATGTTGTACAATCTGTACGGTGATCAAACAGTATTGTAGGGTAATGTTTCAATAGCAGTGAAATTCAAGTACGACTCAACTGATATTTGTAAATAAAATAAAAATGTTAAGTCTAGAATGAAAATGTATTAAGAGTTTTTAACGACTGTCTTGCATGTATAGGAACTTTTGTACCACTTTAACTGTTCGTGAATAAGCAGAAACTTTTACACGCGCGCGTGTGTGTGTTGGTAAATTTGAGAAATAGTGTGCGCGGAGTGATTTATGATGAAACGTTATTTACTGCGGATCTACTTTTCATGTTCGCTGAGACTTTTCACTTGCTAAATAAAATGTGCGACTCGTCCATTAATTTCGTTTTCTCTCGAGGTTTTGTTTATGTCAACATTTGTTCTTTCACTGCTTGTTGAGTTCAATATATATACGTACTCTGGAGTAGTTTCATTTCCACTAACAGCGGCGCCTGTCACTGTAAATAACTTCTTAAAATGTTACTTTCACGCAGTAAATTGTTTTCTATTCCATTACTTAAAATTGAATGAATATCAGCGCGTGATATTTTCGGATAAATAGCACTTTAATGGCTAATAAGATTCCTTTTAAAATAATATAGTAAATCGTTATAATATTTCGGTCAAATTGTTGGTAGTTTCTAAAACGTTTTAGGCCTACGGCAGATGCAAACAAATTAGAAGCCTCGCTGGAAACATGTTAGCCAGTAAACTTGTTGAGTGTGTGGAAACAGAAAATATCATTTCGATATTGTTTAGGCCTACTCTTTAACATAAGGGTACAGGCGTAAGTTGAAATTCTAATTTAGGAAATGATAAATTAATTGAGAATACTAAACAATAACGTAGTAATTTATAATTTTATTACTATTATTGTTATCGATGGGTTTTGTGTTTATAACTTGACTTTAGTATATCGGACATTGGGATTCGTCTACAGGGAAAAAGAAAAAAAATCGTCAAATAATAAAAAATAAAATCAAACGCTTCCGGCGTCTAAAGTTATAAAAGTATAAAAAGTGTAAAAACATTTACACTATAGAAAGCTGCAAGAAATATTTAAAGTTACTTACAAAAATAATGATGAATTATAATTGTATAAACGCCGCAGACAAGAGCTTATCATTCGGAAGACTTTAGTATAATAATATCGTATGAACTGTAGCAATGCCTTTTTGATTGCACGTGTAATCGTGTTGCCACCAATTAATATTCTACTGCAACTTATCAGTTTCAACGAAGCCGTCCTGTTGTGTCATCCTGAAGCGGTATTAAAAATATGAACCGAGCCACCTGTTAACAGGGCACCGTGAAACATTCGAATGTCATCGACCCTTGGAACGACGAAGAAGAAAACGCTGGGCACTGTAGTAGAGACAACCTGCCTAAACACACGAAGGGCAAGAGGAGAGTGACATGATTTGGGCAGTTGAAAGTGTGTGTGCAATGAAATTGTTCAGCTTCCTTGTTACAGAAACATCGGAAAACTGTCTTTATGTAAGGAAAACGTTGTTCCGACCATTATAATCATGGACGAGTAACGCACGAACCTGGGGTTACTCTTTATCAATTGTCTACACTTCCGTTTCAGAGTTTCATTTAGTAAACATTTCGTTCCGGCTCGTGTACGAAATGAAAATTTTGTAAATTTCTTGTAATAACTATCGAAACCGAGTAAAGAAATCAGAGTAACTGATTCAAGTGAAGCCTGTGTAATTTTTCCGAGACGCATATTCATTGGGTACTTGATTAGCAACGAGTTACTTATCAGATCGCCGCACGGTATATTTTTTACATAAAAGACAAAAACAAAACCAGTTTATTCGTCGCGTAAGTTTGTCCTTGTAAGCATAAAATTCGTGCTTTTTCTAGACGTTTGTCACCTTCAGAATTAAGTAGTACATATATATAATTCGTTCAAGATTGCTAAAAACGTTAAGATACGAGATGGAATATAAATACCACGTACACATTTCCTAAACGTGGGAGAAATTTTATGTGTGCATTATGGCAACTTTTTGTACTTCACGGAATTATGTTTGTAACTTACTTTTTTCGTATTGTGAGTGTCGGCTTGTAGATAGCCGCGGAAAATAGCTGATCTTCAGTAACAGTTCACTCTTCTTATTTTATTTTTTTATGCTTTTTTAACGCCGTACACATTTCGTATTATTCACATATTCCTGCCGCTTTCACACATGCCCAGGGGCTTCAAAATATTATCAAAATCAGCATATATCAGACTTTATTATTTATTAAGTGTTACGCATAATTCATATTTTACTGTTTGACTGTATTCTTTCAGTAAATAATCTTTGTATCGTCTGAATAAATATCTTAACAGTTGTACGACTGAAAACGCGTAAATGTAAGCCACAAAACGAATAAACTGGTACTTTATTCATGTACGTGGCTTGAATAGTGACCGTACATCTTATATTTTATATATTCATTAAGTATAAATTTTATAACAAAAATTTAGATAGTATTTATTATTTGTGTTACTTATAGGCCTATAACAATGTTCAGTGTTCCGTTGTTAAATTGGCCACGAAATGCAACTAAGACGGCACGACGGAACATATGTTGCTATAGCTTCAGTGTATAACAGTCGTGTACAATGCGTTAATCCGTGTACAGGCCATAAATCTCTCAGCCGGTGATAACGGTGTTGCAGTCGTCTCTTACACGGTACAGTGTGCTGTAAAACCGTTTAATTGTTTCTACTTTCATCGCCATATTGAAAAGCAACTCGCTGGAGTTCTGCAACGGCATATTAACTGTTTGACTGTTTGCTGGCTTTGATCACGTCGGTCTGTGTCTTTTTTTGTTTTGTTTTAGTTATTCAAACAGCACTTGGTCCTCGTGTTTATCAACTGCTTCATTGCTGATACAAAATAAAATATTATTTTTATTTCTGAAAACATCGGTCGATAAGATAGCGCTCTACAAACGAGCACCTGGCCGAAGAGATCAGGTGGGACAAAACAGCGCAAGTAGTGGCAAGGAGGCTGAAAACAGCAAGAAAGTAACTGCTGGAACTAAACCACCATTTTGATTTATTAATCGAAGTAGAATGGTTCCACTGCACATCAACACACTTCAATTGAAGTTTGGACAAAACGTAAATGTTAAGTCATGATTGCTAACACCGCCAGCAGACGGCAAACGTAAGAAGATCGAAGTGGAAATTGGTGTATATTTTTCCAGTCTTTTTCCGTGACAGTCTGTTGGCACCGTTTCCGAGGGGAATGGTTTTGTGTCGCCGTCATGTTTATTTTATGAGTTTGTTTGTTGTTTTTTTCTTTCTAATTCATATCACAATGTATTTCAAACATTTATACGAAAGAATCTTTGTTTCATAAGAAGGGCGATAATCGCCTTGTCTCGTCACCAAACTTCTAAACATCGACCAGGTTTCGTATCCGTGTTTTGAGACTGCCGTTTTCTTAATACGAAATCAAAGCTCGTTCGATTCTCCCATGTTTGTGACCGTCTTCTTTTATTGTTTTCGTTTACAGGTTTCGCATCAGCGTCTTCGAAGTTTGACGGTGTGTGTTATTGAACTCTGTCCAATTAGTGGTAATTAGTGAGTAGACACTCCGATGTCCTCTACAAAGTATTTTACTTCTACAGTGTGATCTTTGTGTTTTCCAAAGGTGTTCCACATAATGGAACCACTGTTCGTAAACCTCTGTACATTTTCGTTACCAGATTGGTAACAGATTTCGCCTACTTCCTCTCAGGGTGGTGTTAGCGTATTGCACTGTTGTCACTTCACTCTTTTAGTCATAGCGTTCTTCTGTCTCTCATATATGTATATATTACGGATATATGTATTTATTTCCGTACACAATATACTTACGAGCCTACAGTTAAATACTAGGACAGTGTACAATGTTTTGGTGTCATGTTTAATTTTAAACATTGGTGTTTTGGTGTATATGTTAATTTTAATTAATTTATCGTGTCATATGCAGATGTAAAAACTTAATTTCGGTTTATTCAGAATAATAATTACATAGTAGTAAGAAATAATGTTTGCAAAAGCATTGACTGACGAATTACTGATGTCGGCAATCATTGGAACAGCGGTCTCCTGTCGGGTTTCGAAGAATTAATCGTTAAAAACATTTAGTAATATTGGCCTGTAACTCCATACAAGGAAGTAGTGAAAAATACCATACGATGTATGCTGTAATCGGGGCTGCGAGTAAAAAACTGCGGGTTTTGATAAATCGAAAAAAAGCAAAAGATAACCGGATTCAGTCCGGGCAAAGGTTCTAAGTTTATCGTGTTTGCACGAGCTGTTAAGTGAAAAGCGAGTTTTTCTATTAAAAAGGACTCACGTGGCAGCTAATTTTTAAAACTGCGTTCTTCAAGCAGTGTACCATTGGAGAGTCTCAAACGTGTACAGTTATTGTTAAAAAAAAATTAATGAGATTATTTAAATTATCTTGTAGATTATCTCATGCGTATACCGTTTACGGTTTTCATTCGTTTTTGTGTGGTTCATAATAACGTTATGTACGGACGATTATAGATTTTAAATTGAAATGTTGAAAAGTATACTTTCTTTAGACAAAGTTTAAGAGCTCAAGGAGTTAGGAAGTTGTATTTAATGTGGCCAAATATTTCTTCTCCATCAGTGTCTCAATCAATCAATTGATTAAAGCTATAATTCGACCTAATTGTAGCGTTTGTGCCGTACCGTGCTAACAAGGCAGGCGTTTTGTTTCGACGCATTGCAAACCAAATTTCATTGGGCCCAGTAACAAACTGGTTTAGCGTATGCTGTAGTAAAACTGTGTCATCTGAATTTATATGAAACAAGGCTGACAACCGAAACAAACTTTCACAGTGTAAATGCCAAAACAAATTGCTGCCCCGCCGCGCCGTTCCACATACGCCACTACCAAATTCGTTTATCAGTACACGCAACGCTCGCACGCAGTCACCCACCGCGTGTGGTGCTGCCTTAATGAAGTACTCAGGTAATTGTCTACCTACGTTTTGTCGATAATTTGACCTGTTCATGGTATATTCGTGCGTCCTAATGAGTCCGGCCCGCGAGACTGGTTAGCTGATTTAATGTGTCTGTTCTCCCAAATTCTTTCGTTCCTATCGATAAATATTTTGTTTCTTTTTAGTCGAATTTATAAGATCGCTGTTGTCGTATACGGCTGAAGTGATATCAGCGACGTTTAGTGCTATAGGTCTGTCAGTTTGGTGGCAAACATTTCTTGCGTATTGTATGTAGGCGTATACAGGTGAAAGCAAACAGGCGCGGACTGTGTAACACATATTTACAGTGGAGAAGCTAACTTTTATTGTCCAGAAGAGTTTAGCTATATACGCATAAAAACTAAGCAAATAAGTTTAAAAAACTATGATTTTTAACGAATTTAAACTTTGGTCAGACGAACCGAATAAATTTGTAGGAACGGTTAAAGAAATTTGTTGGCCTTGTTATTGCTATGAAAGCGCAAATTTATATTTATGGATATCTATAATTTGGCGGTAGTAATGACTATATCTTGTAATAACTGGCAGCACAGTACGTTTCAGCGCGTATTACTGCGGGATTCGCGTGCGAACGCATTCCAGATTGTCGGAGGCGACATCAACTTCGAAAAGAAGACAAGAGTGTAACGCCAAATTAAGACATTAACAGCAGTTCTCCAAACAGTTCGTAGACCAAAATAGCAATCAATTAAATACAAGTAAAGTTTGACTTATTTGTACGAACCTGGTCACGGCAATAGGCCTAATTTTATTCTGCGTATTTTAAAATTGGCCAGTACACCTGACATGGTAAATGAGGTCTCATTACTGTAGAGGTCATCGTGACGCCAGAAGAGGAGGTTACCAACTATTGTAGTTCCTAAGCCAATAAACCAGATTACAGAAATTGTAATTTCTTGTTGCTGTTACAGATAAATTTTAAAAATAATCCTGGTGATATAACAGGTACAGCAGAAAGGCAATACTAATATATAATTATATATATAATATATATATATATAATTTTGTATATAAGTAACTCGATGTTTCTTGCAGTAATTATATAATTTGTGATGTTTTCAATTTGTTTCTTCTGCAAGTAGTATAATTTCGTATATTCTTTTTAACACCTGACGCACGTTTCACTGAAAAATATCAGTATCATCAGAGGTTTCTAAGTAAATTAATAACAATCGAAATAATTCTATTAATATAAAATTAACGAATAATCGAATTTGTATCGATTTTAATGTAAAATAAAATAACTGATAATCGATTTAGGTCGATTAGTTAACGATTGTTTTAATGTTTATTTTCTTCAGCAGCTGTTTTCTCGGTTATTTGAAATAAAACATTTACAAACACAATAACAGTAATTCATTAATTAAAGAACAAACCCAAATAAAAACAAAACAAGACGATCTATTTAAAATTATAAATTTACTAAAAAATAAAAATGTTTTTGTTAACAAAAACACAAATGCAGAGAACATACTGAAACAAATCAATAACACACATCCTAAAATACAATTCACAGTAGAAAAAGAAAAACATAACAAAATCAACTATTTAGACATAACCATCACAAGATACAACAACCACATACAATATGCAATATATAGAAAACCAACTTCCACTAACATCATTATACCTAACCATTCTGACCACCCACCACAACATAAAATGGCAGCATTCTATTCGCTATTTAACAGAATGTACAAAATTCCCCTAAACAAACAAGAAACTGACAAAGAAAGAAATATAATATACCAAATTGGTTATGAAAATGGATACAATAAAAACACTGTGAACAAAATAGAAAATAAAATCAAATATAAAATAAAAACTGAACAATTAAGAATTAATCAAAATGAACAACACATAAATAATAACAACAACAAAAAATGGGCCACATTCACATACATAAATAATAAAATGACAAAACTAACAAAACTATTTAAAAACACAGATATAAAAATAGCATACAAAACTAATAAAAATAAATTACAAATTCTAAATAGCTCACATAACAAAGATAATACAACAACTAACGGTATATACAAAATTGACTGCCAAGATTGCAATAAATGTTACATAGGACAAACAAAAAAACAGCTGAATAAACGTTATTTTGAACACCTAAACGTATACAAAAAACCAGAAATATATAAATCCAATTTAGCCACACATGCAATAAAACACAAGACATGAATTCCCAGACATAACCAATGTGTCACTAATAAAACATATACCACACAAAGGCACCATAATGAACATTTGGGAAAATTTACAAATATACAAACATAAAACACAAAACAAACTAATACCAGAACAAATACAAATCAATACAAAACATACACAATATTCAAAGCACTCAACATCGAAAATACACAAAATACAAATACATATACCACAATCACACACAATAATACAACTTTAAAATACCAAAGACCATCAAACAACCTTAATAGTATCCAGCAGCCAACACATAAATACTTCACCAGACACAAGATCGCGAAGACTGAAGATGAGAGCACGGCAACTCTCGAAACATGTTCCAAATAAGGAAAAATAACATCTTGAGGTAAATTTAGTTATAAATATTAAATGTATTATATACATCAAGAAACGGACTGTAGCAGAAAGTGATTGAATATATATATAACAACATATGAAAACAGTAAATCTCTAGTTTGCCTAAAAGCAAGAAATACGCTACTAACGTACTTTATGAAAACAATTTAATAACTGAAATGAGATACTGTGAATAGGCCGACACCGTCGTACTAGCCAGTTCGGGATTTACTGTGACCATGTTCGATATGTAAGCAAGCGGCGTTCAGAAGAAGTACGTTTACAACGACAGAAAGTGTGAATGTTAGTTACAGTGTGTTGGTGTTCCAAATGCGCCCGAGTATTATCAACGCGGCCTCGTCCTTGAACTGATAAACAGTCGGGAATTGGGCCAGTTACTGCGTCACAGATTAAATATTGATGCGTTGTTTTATTCATAACCAGGGTTTTTAGGTGACCACGCAATAAACATTAAGCATAGTGCCTGTTCCATGTCGTACGCGTTACGAATTAAATACCTTACGTCTACTTGTACGGCGTGACTAGTATACTGTACTAGTGAAGTCATTCATATCAGGTGCTGCAAGTGATTTTAAATCCAGAAATACAGTTGTATTATGGCATAGATAAAGAGTGTTTAAAATTTATAGTTTAATCGCTTATTTGTGAACGAACTTTATTAAACAAAGTGGGCGTTATCCCGTACAGGATTAATATAATAAGTATTTGGCTACACAAGAAGGTGATAGTCACAAAAATTGCTAGATCATCATCTTCACAACACGGCATAGGCAAAGTGCTGCCTGTTCCGCCTTCAAAAATCCTCCTTCAAAAACTGCTAGATAGAGACTAAATGATGTAAAGACGCCACGACAGTGACCCTTAGCAAGATGAAGGCGATTATCTGGATAATTACTCAGGTACGGTGAAATGGAGAACAGTTGCTCTGAAGAGAAGTGTATGGAAAGGCACTGGGAAGGGCAGTGGGCAGTCGAGTGCTCATGATAATAATGATTCTTGTTAAGTAAATGTTAGTTATTACGTACGTATTGTATCCTACGTATACTTAATGTGTCAGAACGGAAAAGCATTTGCACGCAACAGAATATTTTGTTTCACACGTACAGTATAGGACAACTTTCAACAGGGATACTACTACTGTAAGTGCTTATAGATCTATTTATCTGCCACGCTTAATCATAGTTCGCCTTATCTTTTCAGCTTCCACGTTTACCCTGCTGCTTATGCAGAACGTTTTAACATGCTGCTGATATCATGAAGATTATATTCTTGACATACTATGCTATCATAAGCTATATACTTTTCCGTTTTTAAATCACGATGAAAAACATTAGTCTCTTAAACCTGTCTGACTGTCTCTCGATCTAAGAGGACTGTGGTCTCGTTTACGTTAACAACCCCTGCGCTTTGTCACGTACGCCAGGAAACCCTTGCGACGTAGTTGTCTCCGTGAAGGCAAGCACGTAGGCCTATACCGGTGAACTGCGTACAATACATGTTTACGTTGTTCCGGTACGCCGCCATTCTCTGCAATTCAACTGTATTAATTATTTATATTGAACCCGTCCAATGAAACCCATTTAACCGAAATGAAACTTTTATGTAAACTATGTGACTGACGTACGATAAATTTGACTCTACGCAACCCCTCCAACTTTCTTTACCTGTAGGCCTACATTCATAGCTTGAAAATCTGTAAAAGTGTATTGTAGTATTACGAACTATGTAAATTAGTGAGACATGCACGGTTTCACGCACAAGTGTTACCTCAGCTAGTGTAAAAAAGTAAAAAACCGAATAGTTCTTGTAAATTCTAACAGTTGGCTTCATTTTTAGGTGTTGCTGGACTTTTTACAATACATTTACGACCTATTAAGATTAAACGTCGTAACTTTAAAACCCAATTCAGATAACATTTTGGTGTTAAAAGTATAATGTTTCGCATATAAACTACTAGCTATTAAAACCGTCTAGTTTTTCGTTAACATCAGTAAGAAGATATTGCGTAATTTAATGCTTGCGTCGGCCCATCTTGTGTTATTTTTTTCTTATATACAGCAAAACTGTAAAAAAGACCATTATTCTAGGGATAATTTTGTAATTACCAGTGCGTAATACACCTGATAATGACACATTATAAACACACACACACACTTACAATGTAGTCTTTGTACATAGGTCTGCAGGTTACCCTTTTCTTTCATGTGAAGTGTGGAAGTGTCCGTATTGATAGGACCAGAGTCCTATATTGCCATCAACCGAGTCCAAGCAAAAAATCCAAATTTTGTTTTTTTTTCACTGACTAGCGATTAGGAATCCGTGGTTGTTTCTGACGTTAAGGTCTTGATTTAGCCGTATATGCTTACCTTGTTTTGCTGTGTGATGTCGCCTCCGGCGATTCGCAATGTGTTTGCGTCCGAATCCCGCCGTGATCCGTGTCAGAAGCAGCAACTGGATCTTGTGATGTTTTACTGTTCTTAACACAAATAGTCGTCACTACTGTCAAATTACGAACACATGTACTCTTAAGAGCGATAATAAGCTCAACAAACAACAGGTGTGAATGTTTTCGCAATCGCTGTTAAATTAGATTCTTTGTGATCGAAGCTTTCCGTCGATAGACTACAATTTTTAGTAATAATCGTAGGCTACTCTGATCTTGTTCGTAATTATATCCAGTACAATTATGTGTAAAGTTGTACGTCGAACCAACTCATTCATTGCTTGTGTGCAGACTTCTCTATTATTAATCCTTGGACATTGGTTTGAGTTTTAGAATGAACATTTTTTATTTGGAACTATTTGCTGTTGACAGTATCTCTGTTCACGTTATCAGCTTAGTGTAAGCCACAACTACCTTCTTGCCTTCTCCCCCCCCCTTATATATAATATTAATTTATCTCAAGACGTTTTTCCCTTATTTGGAACATGTTTCGAGTAACTTTTTGTTCCCATCCTCAGCCTTCTTAATTTTGAATCTTGTGGACTACTTGTGTGTTGGTTGGTTGTTGTAATGGTTTCCTGTTGGTTTTTGGTATTTTAATTGGTATTATTGTGTATGATTGTGGTGTATGTTAAAATATTATATATGCATCAAGAAATAGACTGTAGCAAAAATTGTTTGAAATAATTCTTAAATTCGTAGTGACGTAATGAATTTTTCAGTGAAAGGTTAGTGAGGATCGGTCAAAAATAACACAAATTTCTAACTTATTTGTGTCGACGTTTCGACAATGTTTATTGTCATCATCAGGACAATTGTTGCTGACGCCAATCACGGTTGTGTGTTTGGCGTCAGCAACAATTGTCCTGATGATGACAATAAACATTGTCGAAACGTCAAAACAAATAAGTTAGAAATTTGTCTTATTTTTGACCGATCCTCGCTAACCCTTCGCTGAATAAGTTTGAGATAATATTAATTATAGTGTTGAGTAGCATATTTTAATTTTTTTCATTAATATATAGTCCTATTTAAGGTAGTTAAAAGTATTAATTTTTTTTTTTTGCAAGAACATGTACGAATATAGGTAACTGTTTTAGAAACGTAGGCTATATTATTCTTCGTTGGCATGGTAACGAAAGACCAAAATGTGAACAAAATGATATTTGAAAAAATTGTAGTCTTCTGTGTAAAAATTAGAAAACTTATAATTATTAAATAATGATAGTGTTTGTTTACCATAGACAATGTCACACATAGAATTGCAACTAACCGTTGCTGTCCTTCGTCATTCTTCTGAAAGTAACACATCTTCCAGCTCTCATCGTGAGCGTCACATTGTACAAGTAGTTCCGCCAACAGATCTCCATCAGAAAGGTTCTGATTAAATCTTGTCTGTCTGTCCACACGGCCCAGAAATTTTATCTTCATCTTTTTCATTGGGCCTACTTTTATAAGTTTTCTTCTTTTTATTTTTTTCCTTTAAAAGTTCAGCGTTTGCTTTTCTCTTTATCCAACTCGTCTGTAACTACTTTTTCTTACAGATCTCCACTGCCTACAGCAGGGCCTTCTCGTATAAGCAAAACTGCAAACGTAATAAAATTGTCAAAAGTTGTTCATACACCGCATAATATCAAAGTGATAAGCTATATGAGTCACCAAGAAATTCTAATAGTCGTTACCCTTCATGTTTCATTTCGTTACCTATTATTTTCCTTATTTATTACTTCAAAATCTACTGTAATATTTTATTTGTAATCTGTTTTATTATAAACAAAATATTTTATTTATGAGTAGAGTATTATCCATTTTGTTTTGGTGCTAACTCGATATGATACGGATTATTTTTGTATCTTTCAACTTCGACGTGTCGCTTTAACGTAGCGAGAATTGTGACAGTGTAGTATCTTTTTAATGCCGTAGTAAGGTTTAACAAGAGACATTACCTTAGAGAGGCGAGACAGGTGGAAACGTATTTAGTTATAGTAACGAGAGTCGGTTGTGATTATTTTGAGCGACGCTCGCTGATTCCGTAATACAATACAAATCCTGGCGTTGAATGCTAAGCAAATTGGAAGCATATGTGGCCTTGAACGTGAACTGTATGAACTGCCAGTTGGCTTGGTAAATTACCTGTACGTGTCTTTGCAGATACTGTGTGCCATTGTCACCATAGCTGATCGTTTGTCCGTAATAATAGAGCGACCGTGGCGCCGTACTTAGCACCATCTGCGTGTGTGCGCGTGTGTCTATACAATTAGTAAATACTGACAGAAGTCCTTAGTGTTTTAGTGTTACCTTGTGGTTAATGGAATACTTTTCTGTTTTGTTTCAGGTAAGGAGATTTGTGTGCTTTGCAGTAGCGTGTACGCATTCGAGTTTACATTTAAGTAGTTATACACGTCCTTCCAAAGTTTTTAAGCATTTTCAAAGGTAAGTTAAACATGGTAACAGTTGATTTTTACGGAGGCTTATAATTCGTTAACTATACATTTATTTTGTTCAACGTATGTGCTAATATTATCTTCCGTGGTTATTGTTGAACACTCTACAAAAGCTCAGAAATTAAGGGTATTAAAAAAAATTAACTTTATGCCTTTAAACGTTATGATAGCTAATGGCTTGTTTTCCAGATTTTAACACTATTTCAGGTAGCTGCCGAAAACGCTTTCGATGTCGGATTAAACGCCACTCAGATTTCGTTTCTTGGATAAAACTCATCCACGAATAAAAGTGTATCACTTTGTTGTAAAATTAAAATTTGAACGGATATTCACTAAGCACCAACCTAACTAATCGAAATTTAGAAGGAAAAGTATGTTTAGTCGTGTACGTTTTAATTCGGTGTATTAGAGAAACCACCACGCTTTCCGTCGCTTCAGCGGACACTTAAACGTTTAGGAAAGAAACTCCGTTATATTAGCGTACATATCTTACGTAATGAAATTGCTGACGTTTCTAATATCATTTATAAATTTGAATAGCGATGTGTTCAGAACACACAATAAACAAAAAAGATTCACTGTAACGGTTATTGTATTTTAAGTATTAACGTCACGTATTTATTCTTGTCTCCGCAAGAAACAGATACAGTGGATTCCGCTTTATTGGGACCATGTCAAGTTGGCCCAATTAAGCTGCTGGCTCTGTTATCCGAAATTTCTAAAACGTAAGCAAATAAGCTTTACAATCCGAAATTTCTTAATAACGGTAAACCAAACATAATACTTAACTACAGTAAACACCACAATTATAAGATTAGTTACTAACGAAATAGGCCTAAGGAAATGCATTAATAAATATATAGGCGAATAATACTATAATTACAGAATAATGAAGTAGTATGAATACGCCTATTTTTCAGAACATAAAGTCACGTACCTGTGATTATTGTTTAAAAAAAAAATCAGTTAGCATTAACGTTTTCTTTTTAATCACTGTTTGAACAAATTTCCAATTCTTGCATACGGGTGTTTTCATTGTCTTCTTGCATAAAATACAAGAAGTGCAGCGAACTTATTTGCATCTTGCGTTCTTACCTGTGGACTTACTGGTTCGTCGTCATTTTCGTATGTTACATTTAGGTCTGCCAGGTCGAAGAAAATGATACAAAGAGACTAAACAGCCTATCATTGTAGGTCCTATTGGTGCCTATAGTTGTTTATGGTATGTCGCATGGTCAAACACAGAAAGTCCGAAACCGAACACATGTCGTCAGGTTATTGTTAGCAGTGTACTGTATTGTTATGGTTTGTCGCTCTCACTAGTCTACTCGTGTAAATTACTTGCTCAGAAAAAAAAGAGTTTTATTACTTCTGTTAAAGAAGAGAAAAACTGATACGTTACTGGACCGAATAACCGGCGGTCCGGACCGATTAAGCGAAGCAACTTTCTATGTGTAACCTGTTTTGTTTTTGTATTTTGAATATTAACCCAATAAAGCGGTTGGCTCTAATAAACGGTGACCCCATTAACCGGAGTGCATTGTACTTTGAATTTTTGTATAAACAGATACATAAAATCAGTATTTCTAAACTTATAACATGAAAGTTCTGTTCCTTGAGAAAATGCTACATGCTCACATTTATTTACGCTACAAGTTAGCGTTCATTTTAATTAATTTGATGGTAGTAAATACTCAGACATCGAATGAATTTGGAACCGTGTGACTGAATATAAATGTATGATAAAAATAATAATTCAGTATTGTGAAACTTGTCAAATATTGTTTTCATGGCACAAAAATCTTTTTATCGGTGTTTCATCAAATTTCTCGTAGGTCTGAACATAAAAATGTGTATTACAAATTTTCAGAAATTATTAAAATTTAAAATCGTGTTCTTAAAAATTCCTCAAATTTTAATTTCATTTTGTTGATAAAACTTCAGAATTCAAATTTTGCCAGTATCTTCGACTCATTGTGGCTTCAACAATTCACCGCGACTTATTTACCGCCAAGAAACTGCAGTCAAACATCGTTACTACTTCTCTGTAATTATTTCATTTGTCAAGATATATTTTTGCAGGAACCAAATTATTCATGCGTTTAAAATATGGTTACAGGCCACGCGTATATACATTTCACTTCGTTTTCTTTATCAGCACGTGGTGTAGTCGTTGTACCGAATAGTACCTACTTTCTAACACTTCTATTATTAGAACTGAGCGTTAGTGTTTCGAGATGACAATAATAATAAACGGGATTCATCAGTCATCAGTGTTGATAAATAGCCTGTACTGAATACCCCGTTTAAGCAATATTAAACATTTATAGCATGCGAAGTAAGGGGCAAATATACACAACCATTTGTTATCTTTTCTTCAGGTTCAGAGTGTGATCAGATAAACGCGATATATAGTATTATATTTTTTGTATTTCACGTTTTGCGGATATCGTCTTCTGTTGTGCCGTTTTAAAAAATCGTCTATCTTTCAGGGTAGTGTCAAAAGTTGTATTACACATTTTTCATATCAATTTGTTATTCATAGTTCCATAGTGTAGATAAAATACTCGGTTAGAGTAATGAGGGGTAACCTATTAGGAGGACTCTGAGAGGTATAACAGCGAAAAATAAAGTATTTGTGGAAGTGAAAGAACTCGAATGTTTAGCTTCGATCTGAAAGCATCCGGCATTTATTCAATGGTTAACGTTGTCATGCAGTCGTACTGTCAATATTTTAACGAATTATCCGTGTTTTAATATTATAACGTACATCCGCGAGTTAAAAGCGTTAAGTAATTAAGGCTACAGATATTACAAATCCCATTTTAAGGTTATGAGACGCATAGGTTACTGTTAACTACGAATGCGTTGGTGTAGACAGCGTTGACAGCCACAGACGGAAAGGTCATTAGACAGGCCGATACGGACGTGAAGTAGCTAATATGAAAATAAACCAGAGGCAGTTGTGATATTGACATAAACAACTATATGGAGAAAGGACAAGATTGAGAAGCTACGTTTTATTAATTCCGAAAACACAGTATTATTTAATGACATTTTGAGTATTGTATGAAGCAATTGCGTTGTCGCATTACGTATGCTTGGTGGCTTACACTGCGTGACGTACCAGCGTGGTACTTCACGCTGCACCAGCGTCTGATGTAATTGTATCCCACGCTAACTTGATATCGATACTGCAAATTTTATTGATTGCCTTTTTAACATTGAAAATGTTTATAATAAGGACGTGTCGCACATTTGCGCGTTATCGCTGGTGCGTGATCGAAAATGGGAACCGGTGAGTTTCCATAGAAACTAATTCTTTGTTGTCAATAACGTAGTACACATATAAAACCTCGCTTATGAATGCGACTACATTTAACTTATAATCTGTACATTGGTAAATGAAGAATGAATTCATTGATTGGTGAATGGACATAAATATGTATATTTTTTAGATTTATTGAAGCATTTTCAATGCCCTTCTCTGTGCATTGCATTTGTGCAATGCCTGTAAATGTTTTATTCCCTGATGATTGGTTAAAAAATTCGTAGAATTGTCTTGCTACATGCCGAAGATAGTAAGTGGATATGAGACCTTTTTTATTATAGAAAAATTTATACAATATGTTGTTATTGTGTGTGTGGGGGGGGGATAGCCACTCCCTCTTCCTTTCTATCTCAGATACCTTAGGACGTGTATTCTCAAATAATTTGGCGCGATTGGTTAAATTTGCTGAATAGTTTTTGAATCCCAAATATTAATACTAAATTTAGACCGTTACCATGATACGGTTAACCAGCTTCATGGCCAGACTGTGATGCAAAGCTGAATCTTCAGGCTTCTTTTTGTACGCGAGAGAAGCCAGTGATTGAGCGAAAGGCGGGAAGCTCGTGTTAATGCTAATTGCCGCATGCAACAGGCATTCGCAGCGTGCGGTTTCGCATTGTAAGCTCGCCTTGCCTCTTCTGTTGCATGTTGATCGCAAACCGGATTTTCAGTCCGCACGTACGGTTATCTGTTTGAAATTATTGAACACATAGGTGCGGGCAACAGCGGCGTAAATAATAATAAACAAAAACACGTTATTTAATCTTATTTGTGTGCTTCGAATGCATCGAATTGAAATTCATTACGTGATTAATATTCATCGCTTCGATACTATTTTATTATTTCGCTTTCTATTGCATAATGATGATAATTATTGAATTGTTTGAATTTTATAAAGTTTTAATAAACGCTTTGCAAACTGAATTTTCTTTGTAAAGCGAAGTCGGTTGGACGTATTTAGTAATTTAAATACATAACAAGGATATCAATAAACCTTAACTTGTCGCTGTTCGCAGTATGTGATGAGCAGGTAATTCCTAGTGCGGTGAATGTAATAAACATTGTAAACTTTAATAATAGGAATAAAGTTATTACTAAAAAAATTCAACAATTCGATCATAATACATATAAGATGTGATATTGAAAATTACAGTTTTTATTGTCACAATAAACGTTTCTGTCTGTGTTACAGTTTGAAAGAACAGAGCTTATAGTAGGCTACTTCGTGTCTCCAGACACGAAAAACACGTTTACGTTACACTTTGTCATCATAAGGGGTAAACAGATTCCAAGTGTTGGTAGGACAAATCAAGTAGACGAATACTTTTGCTGTTAAGAAAGGAAACCGAGTACTCAGACATAATTAGTGCATTTATAGGCAGAATTTAAATTTATCCTGATGTATAGTATTGTTTCTAATTTATTACATTTCCATATGGTATCAGAAGAGCAGCGAGTGTTTCGCGTTTTTCTAGTTTTTTAAATTTAAACTGCAGGTTAGATTCGTCCCATTCATTTCTTGTTGTTGAAGTTTACGGTAAGTTTTGCGTCTGTCATGTGTAGAGATATCTTGTGTTTCCATGCCCATCGAGTAAGTTTCTATGTTCCCTTCCTGTTCCAACGATTTGATTGTTTGTCTGTCTAATATTCATAATCTTTTGTAGTTTTATTTGTCAATCAGTTGACATGACAACCCTCCATGCCTCTCGTTGTGCCTCCTTCAATATTGTAATTGAATGCGCCATCCTGCGTACGCCACTCACTATTCCTGCCGCCTTCAGCAGACGCAATCTTGCCTCATTCACTGTTCCAGCGAATTTGTCTTCCACCTTCGTACACTCTTCAGCATCTGTTTTTCTTTACCACCAGTCCTGCACAACACTTGCTCAATCCTCCGACCATACTCCTTCAATTCTCCGCCATATTCACATCTCCGGTGCCGCCAATATTTCACATCCTCTCTCCTCACTGTTCACGTTTCAGTACCGTACAATCCTGTACTTCTTATCCAATTGCCTGCAGAGCGAACTTCGTCCTCCTGTTGTAGCTATATATATGGGCTGCACAGGATGTACTTAATGAGTTTCTAAAATCGTAATTTTTGTGAGTACAGAAAAAATAAAGAAATAAATGAGTTTCTAACATCGTAATTTTTGTGAGTATAGAAAAAAAATAAAGAAATAACTTGCATTGAAACATTCGTCTTCCCGAACGGATATTATGTTGAAAAAATTATAATAGGCCTATTTGGATAATAAGATTAAACTCTTTTTTCATTGAACTCGTTCCTGCGACAGGGAGTGATAACGTACGTTCTCTGTAGCATATTGTTAAGGTGATACGTTACAGGGAAAGCTCTGAACAAAGGAATTCGATAATCTGAATGAGTTGAGAAACGCCTTGTCGAAAATTACTGTAAATACAAGGACGATAAATTCTGTTGGTGAAATGTCTGTTATTAAAGCTGGATAAAGCGTTTACTTTCGTAATAAGATCGATACACGTTGCGTTGCCTCTAAAAACGAAATATGAGTCGTCTAAATAATTAACAACGGTGCGCGCGCGTGTGTGTGTGTTCTTAACATTGAGTCTCATTACAATAAGTATTCTAAATGTAGGTCTTATGAATGTGTTTTTTAATTTTTCAAGTCGTACTAAATGGCGATACTTTTGTGTTCTTATTGTCCATTTCGTAGGATACAAGATGTGATATGCAGCTTATCCCCTTTATGTTTTTCGTATTAGTATCATTACTTTCTTTCAGTAATGCTAAGGGTTCTTCATTAATAATTACCCACATTTAACGGTAATGATAGTGGACTATTTACGATCTATTCTATCTTGCGCACGTAGTCTGCGAAATATCGACACGAATCCTTTCTCAAGAAAACGCGTGACCGTTAGTTTCGATTTACAAAGTGAACGTAACTCTAAGGAGGCCATCTGTAAATTTTGTGGGCTCCCAGACAAATTTTCGTTTGAATGACTCCCTACAGTTTTATTTTATTTTTTGCTACAGATAACAGGCTTTCCATTTCAACGTACTGACCACTATTAGCTAAACCTTAGGTCTATTAATAACAAAGCTGCTGTTTTAAAAATAAAACATTTCCTTTCAGACAATAGTATATCACACATTTACGAAAATAGTGTTCTATAACTACGTAATTTTATAAGACTGGGTAACAATGCAGTTATATATAGGTTTACTCGCAAAGTGAAAATGTTTACGCTGCCCTCGATGTTAATTTAAACTGGTACACGCAAGCACTTCAAAACTCGGGTCAGATGTAAAAAATAACATTGCACGTGATGGCTATAATTTAATTTTAAAACAATAAGTATATCATTTTTTATGTTTCTCCAAATAAGCAGACGGATAAACAAGAATTTTAAACTTAACAAAACAGTGTGACAGTGGTAGACCATAGTAGTGTGACCATAACTCCCCGTTATGGTCAGGACTGGTCACCATAATCGAACCAGGGAGTAGGCCTACTTCAGCCTGTCTATTGTCTAGTACCATAAAATAAACTGTTGCCGTTTGTGAACTTCAAATAGGGTAACAACAAATACACAAGTTAGAACACAAAATCAGTTGTGCGTACAAATCTGCAGGTTGTTGAACGCAAAGTTTTAGTCGTGTCTTCTTCCATAAGTTTCCGAGTTACGGAACTTTATGTTCTTACAAAAATTAACATCATCACGTAACATTCCACATTTTGGAGGACACCACCGCCATCCGTAACTATTCCAGGTTTGAGTCTCTATCTCTTCGTACGACATTCCTCATTGTGTGTTATCCATCCAACAGCTTCAATCTTATCATCTTCCCTCTCTTCTTCTCTTCTTGCAGGTATTCCCCGATTATACAAATAGAAAATAGTGAGGGAAATCGAGTCAGTTAGTTTACTACCATTTACACAGGCAATTTTGTTCTCACCACTATTCCCTACTTCCCCTTTTGCTTTCATCCTCCTCCTTCACTAGTCCTCATCCCACGCCCCGCCAGCGTCCATACTATTACACGCGTGTATCCAGCTGTATATCGTAAGTTTTATGTATTCATATTTGTGCAAAATGTAGTCGTGCGCTTGTACAAGACATTTCGAGAGGAAATAAATAGGAATCATAATTTAACTGGATTACGTCTGTATAGGATTGAATATAAATTATAATGTATTCGGATTAAGTGGACGATCGCTTTTTTAATAAGTACGTACGTAAGCTGAATAATAATAGGACTGGTCTGTGCAAGAAGTGTAATAAAAAAAGTTGCTTCGTTAAATAGAGTACGGCGATTGCGATACATTATTTGTTACGTGCAGTTATAGCGTGTTTGTAAGATTATATGTTTAATGCAATAAACTGTTTATATGTGTTACTGGTTATTACATAAATGGATTCTCATTTTAATTGAAATCACATTGGATGCAAATAGAAATAAAACGATAAAAAAATGTCTTATCTCTTGGTTTGTGTCAGCTGTAGACGGGAGCAGGAGGCCTTGGTTTCGTAACTTGTTCTCCCCAGTCACCATTGTCGGAGATATCGTTGTCCTGTTACTGGCGATATTTCCGTGCTCTTTCATATTCACAATTCAATATTGTTATTCACGCTAAAGCAATTACATGCAATAAACTATATAAAATGCAATAAAATAAGGTATTATAACACCTTAGAGCTTATCTTAAACACAGACATTTCCTGGTTAAATACTCGGGAATTACAAACCGTACTAGTTCAACCAAACAAAGTACCGTTCTGAGGTCGCTACTTGTATCTTCTGTATTCGGTAATCTCTGTGTCTCTGTACCTACGGCTCCTGACATTACTGTTACAATTTTTGCCTACGACGTGGTTTCTGGCCTCTGATACCATCGCTCCAGAATGACTGCAATATGTCCTTAGTAATGTCAAAAGCGGTCAAAAGAAGTGAAAAATTAAAATTAATAAAGATAAGGCGGTGCACATAACTTTAACTATCCTTGCGAACAGGATAGTTCGCACTCATGACAAAATGATTTTTCAAGCCGAAGAAGTCAAATGTAGGATAGACTTAGACCGGCGGCTGAATTGAAAAGCGTGTATAGGCCAAAAGAAAACAACTTGGTCATAAAGCTAGCGACCTCTGTTGGCTGATTGACCACGATTCTTCATTAAATCTTAATAACAAATTACTTATTTACAAATCTGTTTAAAACAACTTTTTTCGGTTTAACACACGCCTTTTTTTTTATTAAAACGACCCATATTGGTATTAACAATGAATACCACGAAAGTTTACGAGGGAAATCGTATTTTAAAACTGTGGGATGCGATTTTGAGAAACGTCTCTTATTCAGACTAGAATTCGGTTATATCTGCGGTCAAGCAAAAAAGCAAGCGTACGATATGATAAGGTGGTGAAAATAAATCCGAGTTCGTCAGTAGAATTGTGACACAACTACAAGAGTGCCAGGTGATCCGAAAAGTCATGAGTCAGCCGTGGAATATTCGTGGAATATCCGTGAGCTATTCGAATAGGCATGTTTAAGTGTTTCGAATCCACATATTCAAAACAGATGATTTGTAGTAGGGCCTACATCATTTATAATTTCTTCAAATTATAAAATGGAATTTGACGTATTAGTTTGTCATATTCGTTGAACGTTGAGTGAGACAATATAATATACCGTGGTGGCGTCAGGGAGTGACTAATTATAGTAAGTGGAAACGTTAGTGTAGCAAGTTGTAGCTACAATTAGTATTAATTAATTTTAAATAATAGGAGCAGTTCTACGACATTTATTTAAGCGAAACCTTATTGGGTATTTGCGTTAAAAGTCGCCATTAAGGAAGGCCTTGTTGCCATAATGACGCGTCAAGTGTACACATCTGTTGTCTTGTAAGCCACCGGCCTGTCTCCCATCCGCCTCTAATTGCCGAACATAATTTATCCATTGCGCATGCGCTTGCATTGTGTACGCTAAGGTCAAACGCTGTGTCGCATTGCGTGCAGTTAATTACAAAAATTATAATTAATAGTTAATTCTACATCTACTGGATACGGTTGTGTTGTAAGCGAGATAATTTGGGACTAATCGTAAAATTTTCCCATCGATTAATATGAAATAATATTTTCATTTATTACAGTGTCTAAAAGAAACTTACTTTATTACGGAAGTAATGAGAGGTACGCGTTAAGTGTAGGGGTTTGTCGTTTTATGTATTAACCAGTTTTCCTCAATTTTACAGTAACATCTAATATAAATCTGTTCACCGACACGTTTAAAGTAACCCGAGCCCGACATGCTCGTTTTCTCTTGTATACCGGTTTGTACAATAATGTCTATTATTATACTCATCTCTTACGTTATAGTTATTGTGCCTTGATTCTTTCCAGTTGGTCATATTCCATTCCATTGTTTCGCAATTGGTGGTAAACATTAACGTTTCATTGATAATATTATTAACACTAATGGACCAATTTCAGCTTTGTCACTGTGGAATCCACATCATAAAAACGGATTGTTTTTTTTTTTTTTTTTTTTTTTTTTTTTTTTTTTTTTAATGCGGTTGTGAACCGGAAATTTTTAAGTGTTAAAAATTATGACCACGAAAGTCGCCAAAAGAAATGTATTTAATTTTTTTTATTTCAATTGTATACAATAGTGAAATATGTCTCTTTAGATCGTAATAATAATTTTAAATGTTGTGCTCCTTGTTTATCCATTTTTTCATCTTAACTAGATGGAAATACAAAAGCCATCAATTTGCTATTCTTAGATGTACAGATGTAATAAAGGCAGTAGTGACTTTTTGTAAGACATGCTTCGCTTTCAGCTACTAAAACTACACCATTTGCATAATACTGAGTTAAGGAGTAGTGTATTTATTTTTTTCTCTTGGTATTCACGTTCTACTTTGTCAGCACAAACATTAAACAGTAGAGTGGAAACGCATCAGCTATATCTGACTCTTTTTTTTATTATTTGATACTTTAGGGATATATATTTTCTCTCATACCAGAACTACGCTAGGACGGTATTTATTAAGTTTTAGAGATATGTTTTTTCGTAATATTTCACAACGTTTACCTATTTACAAGTCTCTGACTGCGATGTTGGCTCAAAATTTTATTACAACTTCATTTACCCATCATCATTTTCTGAACTACATCTGTTTGTCATTATTTATGATTACATTATAGTTTCAAATTTATTGTTTTTACTATTCTGACAAGTAGCTAGCATAGATTTTCTGTGAATTGTAGATTTGTCCTCTAATGAGATATTCCATTACAAAGTGAGATAATGTTTACATAATATGTGCTGTGCTAGAACAAAGTGCGCGTTAGTATAACTATTTTATTACACCTTGCTAATATATGTACAGCTTATAATGCGGTACATTGTAAATTTGATGAGAAAGGTCGCAGTATACTTTTCTAGTTACATTAATAGCCGCCCCAACGTTTATTTTAAAATGTGTTGTTATGGAATGAGTTTGTTTGTAGACGTCGAGGTAATGCGGAACAGTTAATACGTGGAACATTGTCGGGCGTAAAATGTAAAAAACAAACACATCGGTTACGGCAGGCGGACGCTAAGCAGCTGTTTAAAATGCGCATACGTGCGTATTACGTGCTTAATTACCGGCTGTATACAAAGGATTTACTGTCGCCCGTGTATACTGTGAAACGTGGCACCCCCCCCCCCCCGCATCGTTGTCATACGTACTCACACCGTCTCAGAGCACAGCCCCATAAACGGTTGAATTTCATTACAGTACTGCTTCTCAGGACGTTTTCAATTTAAACAGATTTAATTCGTACAAGTCAACTTAGGTTTAACTTGGGCACGAATACGTTCGGGGAAGGGGAGGGAAGAGATATCAAAGAAATAACAAGTTTCTGTTGGGTGTTATCTTAATTACGTATATATCCTTATGAGTACGTTTTGAGCAGAGTTTACTGGAGGATCATTTGAAGGAGTTAGTATGTGAAAAGCGTTAAATTTTATTCTTTCTGTTACGTTACCATGGACGGCATTATAAAAACGTCTTTGAGTAAAAATCAGAAAGTCACTATTGTGCACAAACGTTACGAGTCGGTTTGGAAGACGAGTAGGCCTACTGCTTTGATTAAAACCTGACCACGCTTTTCCGTTACTAGTCGAATTGTTAGGACCAGTGTTGCTTTCGTTAATTTCTTGAAACATATTATCCGCACGGACCTGTTTTCTTGAAACATTGTTTTCACTATAACCTGACCATGTTTTTACCTCCGTTACTCGTTTTATAAGGCCAAATATTGTTTATTTTTCAACATTGGCTATATACATGTACACATATACTTAATACGTGTTAGTAACTAGTAACTGTAGGCATTGTAAAATTACACAATCAGAAACGGCTCGTTGCTATTTTGGCTATTAAATAGTGTACGTTTGAAAGTGCAACCGTTCCTTATTAATGTTTCTGTGTTGGCATATAACACTGTTCGCTGTCGCTTGTACTTGAGTGAGCAAGGGCACGCGTTAGTTACTTTTTACATAGTTCAAACGAAAATAAATAGTTTAAATAAATGTGTTTGAGGAATACACGACCCGCTGTAATGATTGGTTAAAATTAACCAGTATTAAACAGTAAGGACCGCTTTATTTTTTAAAATTATCTTTAATTTTCCTTAATTGCTATATTCTTTCCCATTACTTTTCCTTTCATCTTGTACATACGTGTAGAATCGCCTTTGCGGAATGTATCGGACCACGTGATCTGGATTCAACTCAGCCGTGTGGTAGTCTACACGTAAAATAATAATATTTAAAATCTATTTTCCTCGTAACATCTGGCTGGCTTCCTGTAAAACGTTCAGTAGATGTGTTCTCTATGGTATCAGATTACTAGATAACGTATTTGTAATATACGGGTACACGCAGTCTGTGGGAAACTGTCCTCACGACCAGACAGCTTAACAGAGATTCATGGTTACTGATAATGACCACAGTATAAAACTTGCCTTCAGTATTTTTTTTTTTAAATCTTTGCCGCACACTGTATGAACAAGAAGCCTGCGAGACTCAGTAACACAGTTATTTTACACGCTCGCGTACGCGAACGAATGATTAAAAATCTGTACGGTATACGAACATAATTAAAAAGTAACAACGTTGAACACTTAATTCCACGCGTCGTTTTCAAATACTACATACTCTTCCTTTTTTTCGTTTCAGCCATCCGATAACTCACCTTCTACTTTCTGAACTTCTTATTCTTCACCGGTATTTCTTCATTCTCTGGCTACTTTGATCGTTCTTCTGTCGGTAACACCCCCTTGGTTCTCTTTAGTTTCACTTCGGACAGATCCTTTACGCCGTAATTTTCTTTCTGAACACTTCTTTGTTTCCTTTACCTTCTTCCCTAAGTCCACGTATTGTAGATCCTGATGGGCTTCTTTCGACCTGTGTCTTTCTGTAAGACGAGGATCTTGTTTTCCTTCATGATTCCACTTCCAATAGAAAGCCATCCATATTTTCTTTATCGTGATCGAGATTTTCTCAAATTTCTCATATAGCTCTTGATTTGGCCACTTTTCTAAGGCGTCCATAGAAAACCATTCATATTTTATTTATCGTGATCCAGATTTTCTCAAACCTTTCGTATAGCTCTTGATTTGGTGTCAAGCAAAATGTATACTCTGTTGCTGATACTTTTCTGGGTCACAGGGTTTTCTTATAAATTTCCTTTTTTCTTTCCGCTTCCCTGACTCCTTCAACTAGCGATGCTACATAAACTGTAAGTTACTTTTAAGAATCGTGTTTTTGGGAAGACTTTTCCTTTAAGTCTATAATCTGCCACTGTTATCCATTATTAAATAAGTATTCTGACAAATAATATATGTGCCGAAGTATTAGATTAATTACTCGTAAATGTTAAATCCAATGTCAGGTCCGTTTAGTAATATCCTTTAATTCACAACTATTATACGCATACCACAGTCGGTCTTTAGATCTCTCATTCCGTTGTCTCTTGTATACCTCAGTTGTAGATCTATAAAAGTAAAGTACCAGAACTACAACTGGTATGTCAGGCTGTCACGACCCGCGTCAACTCTGTTAATATTAGTCAATTCTCCGCGCTTTTAGGCCGTGGTCCAGTGCTGCCGCATAGGACGGACCGTTTCGGCCACACCGTTGGAGGCCATCTTCAGTGTAACGACTTGACCAACAACTGGTACGTTCTTCACCAGTTTTTTCACCAAAATCTTTTGCCACAGTACTGTGGAAAAGTGGTGAAGAACGTACCAGTTGTTGCTCAAGTCTTTACACTGAAGATGGCCTCCAGTGGTGAGGCCGAAACGTTTGTTTTGCGGGAGGCTTGAATAGCCCGCAGAATTGTCAAACTAATATTAACAGACCAGAACTATAATTTCGCCAAACGTTTGTTTTACGGGAGGATTGAATAGCCCGCAGAATTGTCAAACTAATATTAACAGACCGAACTATAATTTCGCCAAACGTTTGTTTTGCGGGAGGCTTGAATAGCCCGCAGAATTGTCAAACTAATATTAACAGACCGAACTATAATTTCGCCAAACGTTTGTTTTACGGGAGGCTTGAATAGCCCGCAGAATTGTCAAACTAATATTAACAGACCAGAACTATAATTTCGCCAAACGTTTGTTTTACGGGAGGATTGAATAGCCCGCAGAATTGTCAAACTAATATTAACAGACCGAACTATAATTTCGCCAAACGTTTGTTTTGCGGGAGGCTTGAATAGCCCGCAGAATTGTCAAACTAATATTAACAGACCGAACTATAATTTCGCCAAACGTTTGTTTTACGGGAGGCTTGAATAGCCCGCAGAATTGTCAAACTAATATTAACAGACCAGAACTATAATTTCGCCAAACGTTTGTTTTACGGGAGGATTGAATAGCCCGCAGAATTGTCAAACTAATATTAACAGACCAGAACTATAATTTCGCCAAACGTTTGTTTTACGGGAGGCTTGAATAGCCCGCAGAATTGTCAAACTAATATTAACAGACCGAACTATAATTTCGCCAAACGTTTGTTTTACGGGAGGCTTGAATAGCCCGCAGAATTGTCAAACTAATATTAACAGACCAGAACTATAATTTCGCCAAACGTTTGTTTTACGGGAGGATTGAATAGCCCGCAGAATTGTCACACTAATATTAACAGACCAGAACTATAATTTCGCCAAACGTTTGTTTTACGGGAGGATTGAATAGCCCGCAGAATTGTCAGACTAATATTAACAGACCAGAACTATAATTTCGCCAAACGTTTTAAGACATTCTTGTATTAATATTTAACGGAGATGTATCTTTGATAAAGACTGCCGGCTCTGGCTCCGTGACTTTGGTGGTTTCCCATTATGGCGTTTCCCCGTGGGGTTTCTTGTCACGTGCTATTCTTGGCATCCTACGTATCTCGACTTCTTCCTACATGCTGATTCAATTGCCGCCGTGTATCCTTCATGAATGTATTTATTTCTTGAAAATCACATTGTCTAATTATGTCTCGATTAGATATAATCGGTCAGTGTGTGTTCAGTAGGCCTACACACTGGTCTCAATGTAGACGTCTCCGTTGTTTTTATTAGCTATTATGTTTATTAGCCTTGCTCTCAGACGTGTAATATAATTGTTCGAACTACGAGTTTATATGAATTATGCAAGATATCCGGGCTGTTTGGCCGTGGTCCCTGGTTTAAAACAAAACCAAACGTTTCGGCAGCTCCACTGGCTGCCATCATCAGTGGTATAAAATTTCTGCACTTTGGGTGTCTACGTGCAGGCCCACAGTACTGTGGTATATACTGTGGAGTCTATACCACAGTACTGTGGGCCTGCAAGTAGACATCCAAAGTGCAGAAATTTTATACCACTGATGATGGCAGCCAGTGGAGCTGCCGAAACGTTTGGTTTTGTTTTAAACCAGGGACCACGGCCAAACAGCCCGGATATCTTGCATAATTCAAATGACACCGGCCGTGAAAGCCTAAGGAATAATTTACGAGTTTATATATTTTTAATTTATTAGTGTTTTAAATGTGTAAAATGAAAGTGTTAAGTGTCATTTTAATAGGAAAATTTGCTTTTCTTGAAAAACGTCGATGGAAATTCATCAATCGTCACTTCAGTAATATGAGGAGCTGTGTAGCATTATAAAATAACTGTTCCGGGATGTTGGTCTATATATTCTTCTGCTGTGTAGATTAGGGATCTATCATACCATAAAACATTCATGTGCCGTTATCTAGGCTTTAATGATAGATAATTATTGACGATTTGTTTATAAACATATGTAAGTACTAATGCTCTCCGACTATACGAGATTATATTATACGTAATTACTACATATTAGTCACGAAATTTTGATCTTTTTCTCATGAGTATATTCTCGAATGTTAACTACAGTGCAAGGATTACAGATCAGACCGCGCGTAACTCTGTACTCGGTTTCCTGTGAACCTTGAACTTCAATCTGGTAGCTTGTTCGCCAGCAACCCAATCTAATCGGGATCCACCAGTCTCCACGCCTCGCTGCTCATCTATCGCCCCATATAATTACTCAGTTTGGAGTTTTACTTAATACAAATGTACTTACACACAGTTAATTAACTTATGATATTAATTATAATTATTATCATAAGTGTTTGTCTCTGATAGGCAGAACTTTGGTCGGTCGTTCATTCATTCATTCATTAATTTCTTACTTTCACAAGTCTTATCAAACAGGCTTTATGAGTGTTTTGGTTTGTACACTACACTTGATAATTAAATATCGTTAAAACTTATAAGGTTTGTAAGTACTTTCCTGTAATTTGAAGTCACGAAACATAAGGTATGGTCGACTTTGCGTAATTTGAATATCAGTTTCTACTGTTCCACATTTTTGTTTATGTTAGACACACACAGTGGCGCAGTGTTTCCGAAAAGTGATGCTTGGCTTCTCTTCAGCATTCAATTCTGCGGTTCAATAAATATACAAAGAAACGATTATAGGACCCCTTTTTTATGCGGGAACTATTTTTTCCATTTTGCGGAACTACTCATTTTGCGAAATTGCAGTTGTAATTTTTATTATTACGGTAACAGCTTATTGTTCTGCGTGTCTGCAGATAAATTTATGAGACAGTGAGCGTCATTGTGAGAGTAGGCAAAGACTTATAGACAGAAGATACAAGATACCGTCGTAGGTAACGTTTTTACATGATGGTAAAAATTTTGTACATTATGGACAAAATGTACTTAATTGATGTTTAGGAAATTTTGTAATCTGTTACGAAAAATTCAGAAGAGAAGGCGAGTTGGTGTAAACGTAAGTGTAAGCTAAGTTGTTTATGCGAGCGTAAGCACTATAAGATTGTATGTGTGTTCACGTGTCACATAATTCGTACATAAGCCGAGACGTGGTGTACGAAGTGACGCTGGTCCAGGTAACTGGATTACTAGATTTAGATTTCGAAAAGATTGAGTACAGAAACGTTTTGTGCTAAGCACGGAAGATAGTTACGAAGTTACTCAAGTTTTTGATGCAGTAACATTTTGTTATCGTCATACGCACTGACAAACTGACATACGTGTAATTAAGAGTTTCGGAACACCGGGTTCACTGAGGCAGACTAAAAGCTGCAGAGGGAGATAGTCGTCGTGTATTGATTAAAATTGCACGTAGAAAAGCATCGATCATCACTCAGCAAGGATTAAATGCTGACACCTTTTCCAGTGAACAAATAGTGCAGTCTTTTCGCCCGCCTTCCAATTCAAGTATTGGAAGTAACCGTACAACATTGATGGTCCTGTCGATTGCACTTTTTATTCTGTGCAATGGTGCTTAGGTTTATATAACGAGAGCTTCGGAAATGCCATGGCCTTATAAATAAAGGTTTTCTAGTCGGGACGTTTTTCTAATAGCATACTGTAAAGTGTGAAATGATGATTATAACGATCATGATGATTTGGATAAGCTGGGCGTCACCAGAACAGCAAATAACACAAATTCAAGCAGATAGCCTACGTGAGAAAAGGATTATATTGTACCACTGTTCTTATTTTTATTGAGTTCTCCGCTCTCAGCGGTTGCCTGGGACCCGTCTATCAACCATAGGTCATGTATTAGTCCTCCATATTGTACAAGATCTTCCAAGTTTTCTTATGGCTGCCCTAGTCTGTTTGTTATAAGTCTCTATTAATTTCACAGTCTGTGTTCTTCGTTGCCTCTGTTTGTAGCCACTGTTACTGAATCATTCAGGAAAGTAATGAGTGTATTACGTATCCTGCATGTAGGCCTATAACCACGTCTTCACTTGATTTATTTCAGTATTTAATAACGGCTTCCGAATAAATGTGTATGACTTTTAGAAACCCGCTTTAGTGGTGTTTAATTCTTTCGACATTCTTCTTCTTACAGCTACTTGGGCGTCGTTACACGTCGTTTTTGTAAAGTGAATGGGATGTTACTTCAGACTTTCATATCGCCCTCCAGTTGACTGCGGCATACTTGTATGCTTTCTCGAACTCAATAAAAGCCGAAAGGTCTTACACCTTTCCACTAATTTTCTCAGACACCTGCCGTATGTTTTTAAAACCGTTAATATAAAACAAACACTTTCAGTGTGTTCAAACTGCATTGTACTATTCATATTTTTCACTTTCTTAATCAAGAGACTTCGATAAAAGTATTAATTGCTTAAAATTAGGCCTATACTTGCTTTTCCTTTCTTCTCACATTCGGCCAGGTATGACTGAGGCCTATTCAGTCGCGTAGCGACGGCCAGGAATCGACGAGAAAATCGTATCGATCAAACGTGCCAGGCAAGGCTTAAAGCCTCTCTAACTACCGGAGCATTTCCGTTGTGCTTCCTGTCGTGGCGTGCCAGTAACTGCGTTGAGTAGTTTAGCTGTTGCTGCCTTTGCAAGTTTCTATTGATTTGTACGCGTATTTAACAAGTTTTGGAAAGAGATTGAGATTCGCATTTGGAATGGAAGCGGTACTATCTGAGACAAGGGTCGCGACACAGTGAACCATGGCCTAGTGGACAAGTGGAAGCAACGGACGGTAACATTGAGATCTACGGAGAAATGGATATGTATCCCAAAAGAAGGGAAAAGGTAGTACAGTGTTGATGGCGTAAATGAATTGGCGGAAGTAATGAAATAAGGAAAGCGGCAACAGCTTGTTAGTTGCGTATTAACTTCAAGTGAGATTTATCGTTGCGAAAATGTTAACACTAGTTAGGTCCAAAGCGCAATACGGGAAGTGCTGTGACGCACGCAGCGGCATAAAGCACGAGTCAAGTTTTCTCGTGAATTTTCTTCTCCCCCCCCCCCCGGAGTATTAAATGCATGCGTAATCGGAAAGTTATTTATCTTCCGTTTTGTCGCTGTTTATAAGTATTTTATCGTTAGTGAACGCTATCAAAAGTCCGTGTGTTAATACAGTTAGTCGCGATGCATAAAAAAGACGTCCTTTAATTAATGCCGAACGAGACGAAGACGATTATGCGGGTCTGGTAGATACCAACGATGGCAGTACACGATACGTTTTATAATATAGTTATTTTTCAGTTTAAAAATTAATATTGGTATAACGTGTTTGAATGCAAACGGAATTAAGATTAAAATTTAGATTGATTATAATTACACACTGCTTTCATTTAATTGCGTGTGTATCCGAGTGTATGAATATGTGTGTGTCTGATAATTGAACGTCTTTTGAGCAGATAAATTTAAATTGAACGAGCTTTGCTGACGGCTCGTAAGTGTACAAGTGCAGCTATTACCGCTTGCGTTTATACCGCTATAACGCAGATAAGAGCGCGCTCCGTACCTCCGTTTATCTACCTACCCTAGTTATCACTTTAATATTTGTTAGTTTGTGCGTATGCACAAATCACTCGCTTCTCAATAAAGAAAAATGATGGAGAAAGAGAGCGAAAGAGTGAGGTACAGAGTGCAAGAGAGATTATACACGCAGATGAGCGTGTATCGAACTGTGTAATAGCGAAGTATGTGGTACATCAATTCCGTTTTAAACATTTAAACATACATAACAAATTAAACATTTGTTACTCCTGCATGTGACTCTTAGTACATAATTAATCGTCGATTGTATTAATTTTTTATCAATAATGTGCCATATTAAGAGTAAATAAAGTTCGTCTATTTAAGTAACGTAATTGTTCTTTTAGTGATCATTGATAATTATTTTCCAGTGAATCTGTACAGACAGTTTTAACTATTTTTCAAAACTGTATTTCACAAATTTCAAAAACTGTTGATTAAAGATCGGTTGAAAATAAAAAATGGACAGTATCACTACGACCGTCTTAAGAATATAAGTTGATGGAACAGTGGTAAGGTAGTAATAAACATTTTAGGAGTTCAGAGTCGTAAACAACGCATACACAAACCCCGCGGCCCACGGGAAAGTCTCAAAACGGTGGGGTAAAACAATGATGTCTTGTACTCGTAGAGGTAAATTTCTTTAGGACTAAAATGAAATTTTAAAAAAACCAAGTAGGGCTATTAGTAACAGTTGAAAAGTAGGAGACATTTTGTTTTCTGTGTGATTTCGATCCTTTCACCAGCAGCGTGCTTAACAACCAGGATGCCAGCGCGCAGTAACTTATTTAAGTAGCAAATATGAGATTAAATGGAATGAGAACTTGAAGAAATCCGATCGAGCTCGTAAAAGGGACGTTGATACTTTAAGTTTATGTAAGAAATAAGAGTTTCAAATTGTGTCTGTAATTTTGTTTTACTAGCTGAATAGTTTTACAGTAGAGAAGAAAATGTTTTACAAGTTCTGTGGTGTTTGGTTGGATCATCATCCGTTTGTGGAATATTATAATTGTACTTTTTAAACGTTTCATTAAGAAAAAATTAACGCAGTTTAATGTAAAAGAGGGCAAACGGTGTGCAATTGTAGCGGGCCGTTACCAGCATCACGTTTCAGCGAACACCCCTCTAACCTGCTGTAAGCAGAATAATAGATAAGGCTATTTAATAGACGGTTTTTGTAAATTCGTTTACGCTGTTCATTGCAGATGATGTATTATCATCGAATGGACATTGTGCGGTAATGCAGCTGATTCTGTTGCCTAGCAACCGCTCGAACAGAACATTTAATTATACCGCACACTAGAGTTCACGAATTGTTAAAGCCGTTAATGGATGATGATTTCGTGAAGTGCCCATACATTATGTATGCCCGATGCGTAATCATTTCGAGTGCTTAAGTGTTATAAAAACTGCTCAAACTGTAGAGCCATTTAATGTAGTGAATGCTGTATTGCACAGGGGCGTAGTTTCTCTCGGACTACTAACGAAACAGTTATATTTAGATCGCTCTGTGTATAAATGCTGCGTAGAACAGTTGACCGTGACTTTTGTTAATGCAGTTTTGCATTAACGCGCGCGCGCTTGTCCAGTTGCGAAAAAATTGTATATTTGAAAAGTTAATGTATGTTTCATAGATCTGAATAAGCTCCAACGCTTTTGATCGGCCAGTTAGTAGGTGCCGTACACAAGTAATAGATTAAATTTAAAATTAATGTTGTAATTAAGACGTTAGGGATATGTTTCGGAGCAAGATAATGAGCCTTCAGCAGGTCATGTGCTGTTCGTTCCTGACTGCTGTTTACGGTATATGTTTATACACGACGGGGCAGTAATTTCTTGATACCAGTTGTTTGGAATGCGGTAGTCTCGCTGTGTGTCTTACTGCCAGCTTCTCTGTCTTCATGCCACGATCGATATCCTTTTTGCTCTTTCTGTCTGTATTTACTGTGACGCATGTCATCTTTAATTAATCAGTTGTCAAGAACAAAAATTTGTATCGCGTGTTGCACGAGCAGACTGTTGACCAGTAAATATTTGACTTCCATTGTTTATTGTTCATCCTGCCGGTGGATTCGTGACAAGCTGGTGAACTGTCTGTTGGCATTGGCTGTTCATATTAGTCAAGGACAGTACTTTTAGTTCAGTTTATTGAAAATTTGTCTGTTATACGTTTTCACGTAGACGAATCGGTTTAAGAAATTTGAACGACACTTTTGGTTTACCGCGCATTAATTGATATCAAAAGTGACTACGCTCGTTTTCTATGAGTATTATATAGAGTAACCTGTTACAATTTTATCCTATCTCCAATTTAAAAATCGAACATCATTGCTGAATTCTTCTTTTTACGTTTCTTAAAAATTGCCTACTCTTTAGTCAAACTGGACATAAAAACTTTCTCATAGACGTGTGAAAAGTAATAACGTGAATATACCTGAGATGGACGTTTTTGGCTTAGTGAAAGATGTTAATGAAGTGGGAGACTGCTCTAAGTAAAAATACAAATTCTTATAAATAGCGTGTACACTTTGTGGTAGACCTGACGATAGATTCTGAACAGTGGCTTGGAGGTGTTCAGTGGGCAAACGATACGTTGCGAGGCTAACATAATTTTCTTTCATTTCGCACACACGCACAAAAGTCTTGTACATTGTTTCATAATGTGAATATCGGCTGCAACAAGGCTGGCGAGAACATTGGAAGCAATGTTTGGAAGCGATATTATGTCAGATAGTGTGTGAGTGAGACCGCTAACTTGTTACCGCTTAGTTTCCTCTGTCGTCTCTATGCTGTAGGCTACATTTATGTGGGATAATTTGTTTGTTGGCTCGCGCATTTCACCGCTGAAGGTCTGCTGTCAGATTTCTAATATAGGCTACTGAGCGAGCATGACTGTGTGCACTGAATACAGACGTGGATGGAGGTACATCGAAAGGACAGTGATCTGACAGTTTCTGAAAATAACGATGAAACGAGTGGACGATACAGAAAATAGTCGTTGGCGACGCCGCGAAGATGTTACTCTTTTTAGAACGTAATGTTTCTAGTAGTAGTAGTCTTCTTATAGAATTTCAGAAAATATATTATAAAATATAGATGATTCTGCGGACTTGTTTACCATCATTACTATGAACATCACGTCTCGAAGTTACATATTGACTGTCTTTTGTTCTTCGGAAAGGATGTACCGATTGAAGATAATGGACGGAATGTGAAATTTCCCTTCTGCCAGCACCTACACGTTCGTGTCATATTCTCAGTCTGCGTACATTAACATTTATCACGGACCAAGATAAATGCGTCGGCGTGCGTTTATTTCAATCGGCGTTACGTATTACATGACAGTCGCAACAAAAACACGTTGTTTTAATTGGCGGATTTGTTTTATTTGCACTCTAGTGCGCGCCAGCCACCCTTTTGTTGCCATTCACTCTTCTCTCCCTCTGTTTGTGTAATTACGGCGCGGTAGTCAGTGAATAAATCACATCCCCTGTGAGTGTCAGTTAATTTTTTGTTGTCATGCCTGTCACTTTTTGTGATAAAATTAAAAAAGATTAAAACAAAACATTTTGCCGCACAATGTGATACTGAAGTGCCGTTTCCTGCTATATATGTTTTTGAACCTGTGCGTCTGTAGGCCTATTCGTTTAACATTGTGTAAGGTTTATCGTCGTCTGAATGGCGTTTTATCTTAAAAATGTGTTTTGTGTCCTGCGCCTGATATTGTTCATTTAAGAAATCCTCGCATAACTTCGATGTTCATAATTAGAGTATCATTATATTATTGTATTAAAGTATTAACAGACCTGCCGTGTGTGTGTGTTCGGAACGTGGCCATAACTTATATCGGATCGTTGATAATTTTGTCGCGAACCTTGTTGAAATGGTTCTTGCGTGAACCATACAAACGTAGTACACATGGTGTGTCCGCAGTAAGAGGCTTACTGCGTAAAAAGAGCACATTAGAAATACAGGTGAGTTGCGTGCATGTACGAGTCTTGCAGAAACGTATTGCTTATAGCCTATCTTGTTTGGTGCGTACCCAACGGCGAGGTGATCCTGTGCCTGAATGTAACAAGAAAACTAAACATTATAAAATGTAACGATGATAGAACGTAATATATCTTGTCTTAACGATGAAAAGATGGGTAAATGTTAATTAATTTATTAGTCATATAAACGTAGTACAGCAGATTTTTAGTAGTCATTGCAGAGGCTGTAGTAGGATCTGTTGGTCGTCTCGCCACCCAATTACATCAGCAAGGAATTTGAAATAGACCTACGATAAGACGTCGGTAATGCAAACGCGCAATATCTAACTACAGGTGCCGTATTATACTGTGTAATAGTAATACACGCACACGTTTATTGACGAATGGTACAGTAATATATGTATCTAAATCATGGATGTGCATGCAAAAAATTTGTTGAGGTACCAAATGCGAGGCAAGCGCTGTTAAAACGCCCTGTTATTTTAAGTACACAGATATTGTTCCACAAGTTTGTATCCGTGTGTGTTTTTGGAAAAGTATATTTACTGTATTTCCCGTCGAGCTGTTGACTTGTGGCTGTCTTTATTGGTGGTTCAGCCTTGGATGCTGTCAGGTAATATGACTGTAGTGATTACGATTGTCCCAAACTCAATCGACATAAGCCCGCTGTTCATCCCATCATGTCAGCTGCTGTATTCTTGTATATTCACTCTTTGACGTAAGGTATGCGTTTGGTTGTCATGAATTATCCTGTAAAATGTGACAGCAATCAAAAAGACATTACGTTTCGCATTAATTCGAAGTATCAGGTGAAATCATTTAAATACATTGCTATAAAGTACAACTTGTGTAGGCCTACATTAAATTTATATACTCCAGTATTATTAGCGAGCATGCGCGTCTGGCCGAGTATTTAATATGCGCAATAAAGTTTAATAAAGTATGTGTTAATAAACCCAGTTTTGTTGTAGTGTTTAAATAAATGTAAATATTACCATGCGTATAAAGTTATGAGTCGTAAAAGTGCTTTACATACTCTATTAGTTTTTTTTTTTATTTTCATACTGGCCTTTATATAACGAAAGCCAGTTTATACTGTAGACAATTTTTTCATAACGTGGACAATCTGAGGAAAGTAAGTTTTCTGTTTAAAGCAAGTTTTTCAAAATTCAGTACTTTTTGGACTGCAGGGTATGTACTAACACGATTAAATATCGTGTAATGCTCGCATTAGATGATCGGATTTTTAGATTTTGTATGTTTTTATTTACCTGTAACTTCAGAAAGTAAATAACATTTAAGTTTCAGAAAGTTAAGATGGTTAGTTTAGTCATTTCTTCTGGGTAAAGTACAGAATGCATAAAAAGGCACAGACTGAATAAATAAAAACCACTTCATCGTATCGTTAACGTACAATATTAACAGAGGGCATTATCTAACAGAGGTATTAACAGAGGTTCTTATTGCCCTATAACACACGAATCCAACCTAACAAAAGTCTCTAGTTTGTGTATATCTGCGCGTTTTTAATGTTTTTTTTATTTACAAAAATAACTGTAAAAACTGCAATAAAATTAATAACTCAGTACGTCAGTGAACTAGCCGTAACTATCAACTTAATGCCAGTTTGACTTACGAAAATTACAGTATGCCACAGAATCACAGAAGTATTCATCAAATCCCTTATGACAGTGAACGGGGGTTCTTTTCTTTACGGAATTTGACGCTCACAATTTGACAATCCTGGGGTAATAACATGTAACAGAATCCTTTGCCATTTTCACAAAACTGACGTGTATCTTTAATGTGGGCTAATGATTGTGAACAAACTCTTTTTTTTAAGTCCGTTAGAAGTGATTATAAGTTGCTGTAAACATTGAGTAGGCCTACCACGAAGAATATACATTTCATCGAAACCTCATGCCAATCACTTTGGAGCAGTAAAAAAAAAACACCTGAAATTGTGTATTGAGTGTACGTACAAGTCAAATACAGGATGCAGTACGAACAAAGCTTGATATGATAGTGAAAGTCTTAACTTGTACATTTATTAATAACTGAGACCGTGAAACTTACGGTACAGAATTGTAACAGATAGGAATTTGTGTTAAAAGCGGAGAAAGAGCGAGGTTTACATAACTTAATTTACACTTTAAGATTATCTCTTATCTGTTTCCTGATAAGAGAATGTAACGAGGGGAGAACTGCAGCTGAACTCGGCCGAGCGTAATGAATACGTCTCCGACTGATTTAGACGTTGTCGATCTCCTCCCGGTTCTTTACACACTACATTTCCAACGTATACTTGTGTTATTTTTAAAAGTTAATTATCCTGAATGTTCACTTGATTCCTGTCAGGACCACATTAAATAATGTTTCAGGCAAGGACCATAAAGTGAAATTTGACGTAGAATATGTTAAAAAGTAGTGTGATGTTTACTGCTGTGTTGTTTAATCTGTATTGGTAACTTCTTCAACAGTGTCAGTACTTCTTCGAATAAACGAGTTTTCCGCTTAATTTAACAGCCAGATTAAAAAAAGATCTCTAGAGAAATTTTCACAAAAATCAACGCGTAACAAAAACGGAAAGCTTGTATTACTTAGACTTGTAACAAAGAAACCAAAAAATCAGAATTACATATCTGTATGTTTATTCACTAATGCGTGGTGTCAACTTGTATATGGACGGTATTTAACTTGCTGGAACAACCCGTTCACAAAAGAGAAATAGGTAACTAGAAAGATAAAGTTACGTTAGAATCAGAAATGAATGAATGGTGGAGGTGGAACGTTGACCATAAATATAGAACGACAACAGAGTGGTTAAGGTATAGGGTGATGGTGGCACATGGGAAACAAACGAAGAGCATATGGTAAACGAGGGGTCAAGGAAATAACTAGAGACAGACCGAGAAAGACATGGAACAGACAGACCAGAAGACGCGTGGGGCGTCTTGCGCCCTGGTTCGTTTGCGTTGTCCGATGAACGCCAGGTTCTTACAGTCCTGCTCGGTCGTTCGCTGGGCACAAGGTCTTAGGATGCTGTTCACGAATACACAGTGTGGGTGTATGTCATGGGACATATCTTCAATGTATTGCTGCAGCCAGTAGCATGTAGCACAAAGGAATTAATATGCCGAACAAACAGAAGAAACGGATTAAAAGATAATGTACTTACGAAAATGCAGTAGGCTGTTATAACATCGTAATACCATTAGGTATATTAACGTTTTGCTGATTATCACATTATTTTTAAAAATTATTTAAAACAAGTATTAAGTGAGACTGCTTATGAAGGCTTGCTCTTCTCCATGTTTAAATTCTTTCAATTTCTATATACCAGAAGAGCTTGGAGGAGAGACCACTTTTATAGTAAACAATATGGAAACATCGGATATTTTAGTGGTAAATCGGACAAAAACTCCTATAAATTTCAGAGAACATTTCAGCCTAATATGCACTGTGTTTCTACTGAATCCATTAACTAATTATTTGATAAATAGTTCGTAGATAACCACCCTTGGGATTCCTAGCATGCTTCCTGTTAAGCATATGTGTGTGAAATACACATCCCTAGAAAGATTTTTTTTTACTTTGTTTAATTTACTTGAGCGACAGTTGGGTGGTACATATAGAATGCTGTGTTCTGTACTTGTCAGTGCCTTGTTGGAAACACTTTGTTTTATGTATGAACACAAAGAGTTTACCGAAAGAAAGAGGACTTTTACGGTATCGTGCATCAGTGATAGTCTATAAGAAAACCGTCCGTGTACGGATCAGATATTTAGTTAGGGATTGGTAAATGAAATTACGGGTTGCTTGGCTTACAAAAGATTTCATTTATCTGATGCATTTTTAAGGTTTGTTCAACATTATAGCTTGTTTTGATTTTATAAAAGAGATGTTTATAACAGGTTTTGTTCTTTATTATGGATTGTGGTTACGTCTATATAGAACGTCTATCGTGAAAATTTTAAATATATGTTCCCCGGCAATGAAACGCGAATTTATGAAAGGTTCATTACAAAAACTGAAAAATCAAAGGTTCTACACGATACTTTTTATGAAGTGTTGATCATCTTTCGTGGTTATTTTATCTCTGTTTGCTATTATAACTCCGCATAAAGGGCTTCATTTCATAAAGGTACTCTACGTGAAATACGTCTGGTTATTTCAACACATTTTATACGTGGTTCTGCACTCAGTATGAAAAATCGATTAATTGGTATGTAAAGTGTATTAGTCCCTTATGTACAGTAAACCTGTTACAATAATTTTGAAATAGAAAGATATTGCATATTCTGCGACTATTCTCTTAGCGTAATTCGTCTAAATTAAATCTTTACGAAATTCGTACTATTTTCCTTCATTTTTTTCTCTGCGTCTCTGTCTATTCCCGTTTATTTACAAATATTATTTTTACTTTAAATTCTGTGTGTGTGTGTGTGTGTGTGTGTGTGTGTGTGTGTGTGTGTGTGTGTGTGTGTGTGTGTGTGTGTGTGTGTGTGTGTGTGATGTTAACGTTTTTCTCAATAGGAGACATATGCTGTATATTATTAGTTCATTATATGTACATCAAATTTGTACGTGTTTTTAAATTATGTAATGTGCACCAGTCACAACGCTGTTATGATACACACAACTTCGTACAAAGTAGAGTTCTGTTATTAAACCACGTAATTTACGAGCCTTGTTAGTAAAGAAACAGTCGACAGCAGCCGTTTCTACTTCATTGACTGTACAAGTTTTTGAAAGTTAAGAATTCTAAAGGTGTAAACACTGTCCTTGCACGTATTATCATAGGACCTTCTCACGTTTGATAATTATCTGTGAATGTGTCTAAATGAGATAATTGATCCGCTGTTTAGGTAGCCTTCAGTTCTGTTTTTTTTTTTTAATTTTCATTAAATAAATAATTAGGCTAACAGTACTTTAAGTAGGTCTGCTCTTTATTCTTTCAGACTTTATACATTTTACAGTGATTAATCATCATACACTATTAAGCTCCTTGAACAGCAGTACTCGCTCAGACGTTTACAAGTTTTTCAGAATTCTGACTTCCATTTTTTGGCTTTGTGGTACTCCTAAAAATAAAAATATTTAAAGCAAACACTACTTTCGGATTTCGGTTAACATCATTTCCTTTAATCTGATGTTCGGCTTGATTTTATGCAATAGTTGTATAACTTTAATGCTTTTTTGTGCTCCGGCATCCAAAATTGTTGTAAACTTCTAAGGCTTAACACTATATTTAGATTATGGTTAAAATTCTCTTTAATTTGATATCCCATATGATATATTGCGATTTTTTCAAAATTTTGGCCTCCACATTTTTTTCTCCCTGCCACCATACCTTTGGGGGATCAATCTCAAAAACAATAGGGCTCTGTAGGTTGAAGGTATGTTGGACACTCGTTCCAAGTTTTGTGAAAATCGGTTGATGCGTTCGAAATTTACATTTCCTTCTAGTCTGACGCCCTGCTGGTGTTTCATAATTTTTTTGAAATTTTCTGTCTCTTTTTGGGCCCTAGGGTCTCAAAATGTCGAAATTTCCGTAACCTAAATACATTCAGATGTTAGTTAAAATTATCTTTAATGTGTTATCCAACATGAATTTTATGAGATAGGCCTATATCAAAATTTTCATCAACGTTTTGAACCCTGATGTCAAAAATTTTTTAATTTTCAAAAATGAATATTGTATTCAGATTGTGGCTAAAATTTTCTTTAATTTGGTACCCGTACATGGGCTTTGGCGAGTTTCTTCACAGTTTTGATCCCTCACATTTTTGCCTCCCGACCCTGTTTTTGGAGGGATTAGTCTAATAAACAATAGGTTCTGTAGGGTGAAAGTATGGACCAGACCCCAAGAAAGTTATAACAATTTTGAAAAGTTTTAAAAATTTATGTCGGTTATCAGACTGAAGGTAATGATATTAACCCAAATGCGAATGTAGTGTCGGCATTGAAAACGTTTATATTTAGGGGCATCACGAGCCAAAAATGGAAGTAAGAATTTTTAAATAAATTGTGAAAATCTCAGCGAGTTCTGCAGCTCAGGGAGCTTACTAGAGGCCCCACTTGATGAAAAACATCAGCATGAGTAAAGATGACCCACTTAGGAGATGAAAACGCACAGGAATAACGTCAATCGACACGTGCCGTGTTAACCAGCTTACAGAACATTAAACAATAAAGATGTCAAACTATGTCGTGTACTACAGACAAGGATCTAGCAGAAAACAGCTGTTTGGTTGTTTACTGAACTAAACAAACACACGGGCGGTAAATACTCGATAAATGACTTTTCATGATCGATTGAGGATATTGTGCTGTTGACATAACTGTGTTAGTGGCGTCTCTCTAGTTTAAATGATAGAATGTTTGTATTATTTATGATGTGTGTGTGTGTGCGCGCGCGCGCGTGTGTTAAAAAATCGGTGCTGGATATGTAATTGCAATCTCGCCTCAAGACCAACTAACGAATTTATCTCTATCCTAATACAGAAGTTACGTCGTGTTAAAAATATCAAGTATTATCTAAATAGGGTATTAAGCTTGATCTAAAACCGTCAAGTGTTCCTATATGTGAACTACACAGCGCTGCTCTGCCTTGAATGTAGACGTGCAGCACTACGTTAATTTGAAATGCCTTTACTTTTTTGATCGTCCGTACCATGTGCGCGTTGTCCTGCAGTTTGGAGGTTCTAAACGATGGCGATGGACAACTGCACTCGGCCAGGTAGTTTCCCTAATTAGATAGGACGACTGCTCTCGGGTTAGCACAGGTCCTTTATCTGACATGGGACAACTGCACTCGCCTCGCCACTTCCCAATTTAACAGTGATTGAGTCAACCAGAAATATTTTCATAAAACCTTTTTGCAAGTGCAACAGTCCGCTGGGTATTTCTATGTTTAAAATATTTCGGTAGTCCGTTATTTGCATAAGTCGATCATTTTTGTTGTTAGTCATACGGGAATAACTAACTGGTGATGAGTGAAAGAGTAAAATTAATTACTTGTCGAGGACAGTTTCTTATTTTATAAATCCAAAGTTACGTTAAGTTTGTGAAGTTAAGTGGAGGTGTGTACCAAACGTAGCTGTTTCGGCCGAATATACACACTGCAAGAAAAGGAGAGCGCGCGCGCATGCACACACAAAACCATCCTGCTTTTAACGTCAACTGAGATGCAGCGAAAGTGCTGTTTTTCTTCAGTGTGTTCGTATCGTATTCCAGTACTCTCAGTTTAGTAAAGGAATATGTCTGATGAAGAGCAATATTTTGAAACCAAAAACAGTAGGGTTGGGCTTCGAAAAACAATATTATAGGCCTATTTGCTACTGAACAAGTTTTACCGAGTCTGCAGTAAATCATTATTTCCATTTGAAGCAGTTTTGTTGGAAAAAATTCAACAATTCGCCTTGGCGTATGACTATAAAGATACTAATTCTGAAATGGAAAATTGGCTACGGTTAACTTTTGGAATGACATTCAGTAACCTGGAAGAAACTGGCGAATTTTTTTTTGCTGTGGAGTCAGCAGAAATCTTTGCCCCAAGGTGACAGTAACGACGTTTGCAGATAACTCGGCGCGCGCGCGCGCGCACACACACACACACACACACATGTATGTATGTAGTATGTATACGTGTATCGGATGATGCTGAATGTCCTCCATGACTATGAGCTGCCGTGACATCCAGTTACCAGACGAGTACAAACGCCTGTGGATCATTCCACAGTCATTTTAATTAAAACTTTTATCATGGCCATTCATCACTTCTTATATTTATGGGATCCATTAAGAAAGTTCCAACTGACAGGTGTATACAACAACAGAATAGAAGCCAATTTCTAAAAGTGAGAAGCAAAAAAATTGTGATGAAAACAATAGATATGTTCGAGAAAGATGAAATCTCCAGACTTATTTCTAAGGCTGATGTTACAGTGTTCCTATAATAGAAAAATGTATAGTTAAATTAATTAATATAAATAAATAATAAGATTAAAAAACTGACGATCACAAATGCATGAAAAATAAAATTACGTAAAAGTAAAATTAAAATTTTTTGGCGTGTGCAAGAAATTAAATTTAAAACAAAATAAAAATAAAAATCTTGTAAAAACAATATAAAAATTAAAAATAAATAAAAATTGAAAAATGAAAAAGCATATTTTGCAGTTCTTGATACAAAGTTACAACTAACGATCGCAAAGAAGCGTGAAATATCCGTTTTCGTGAAAAGTAAACTAAAACAAGTTTGGTTCTGACATGAGATACTTAAATACATGATATACTGTGTTCTTATGGTTGTCATTAATTTCTCTTATCGAATGCACTCATAACATAAAACTGTAAGCTCTTAATACGTATTAGGTATATCGTTGTGTTCTGTTCCATTTAAATAATATATATTTATTTAAATAGCCCAGTACAGTCGTCCTATGTCCGATCTTCTACCTGCTCGTAGCCGAGTACAGTTGTCCTGTAGTAGACTATTGGACAGGTTGAATAATTACTGTTACCAGGTCATTCCTACCCGAATGCCATTGTCTTGGCTCCTCTTACGGCTCATGTCTTGTTACGAACTTTAGAGTCGCATTTCATGAGTCTCATTTGCAGATATATATGGAGACACAGACCGCATCAACGATGTGCCTTAATAATTTCATTTGAGACCGCTGTAACATTATTGCTACTCTTTTTTAGTACGACCTCAGAGTTTATTGCAGTTGGATAGGTAGTATGGTCTTCCTACAGATTAATACAACATTGTATATTTCATCGCAATTTCTACTTGGCATAGGTATTCTGTCTAAATTTAGTATCCAGTGGTGTGAACAATGTTTAGGAAACATTCCCAAAGTGCACTACGGCTGTACCACCCCGGGAAGACCTGAACAAAATTAAATACCTTTTGAAATTCGAACGCGCAAACTCAGCATAGGAGTTAATACGCAATGTTTTTAATTACGTTGTGAGGTATTGCCAGACATTTTTTTTGAAGTATAGTTGATTAAACTTTTTAAAAAAAGAAAAGTTGAATTGTTTGAATATGAAGGTGTAGGTTTGCCAAGACAGCTTGTTATTTCTTCACACATGCTGTTTAATTGAATTGTACTGTTGATCAAGTAACTGTATAGGAAATAATTTTCTTCCACAATTTGAATACGTTTGTAAAGATGTAAACGTAGCCAGGATATGCGATTGGGCGATGCGTGCAGCGAGTGACAGCAGGTGTTATTGCTATTAGACTATAGAACAGTAGCAGTACCGGCCTTTGTTTTTGTCGAGGACGTCTTGTTCTGGCGCGCGCGAAACCCATTACGTGAAGGCTGAATTCCGATCACATGCTACTCAACTCACCGCTACCGATATTCCTTACGGACGCGACCACCTACATTATAACCTGTACTGGCTGGCTCACATGTCTCTCTCTTAAGGTGGGTATACACTGGCGAGCCGAGCGGCTCGTGAGCCGCTCGTTGGAAAAATTACGCGGCGATCCTCACCTGAGCATTTTGTGAGCCGACACTGCTCGTGAGCGTCTGCCTCCATACTTCTCTCCTTCTTCTCCGAACAACTTCACGACCGCATTTAATCACCTACCTCGAGTGAAGGAGTGTGTTCTCTTGCGGGCGTGATGACGGAAGAAAATGAAACCTTGCTGATTGTGATGGTGGGAGCTGGTGCCGCCATGTTGATGGCACATTCTTCGATGAAGAAGGAAAAGAAAAAACGGCGTTGGTGGCGTAAGGAGCTATATAAAAAGCGAACCGGCGGAGAATTAATGTTGGACATGAAGTCCCAATGTGTTAGTGGACAGTACAAGAACTTTGTCAGAATGTCGCCCACTGATTTTGAGTATTTACTGTGTAAAATAGGCCCGAAAATTTCGAAAGAAGAAACCCATCTACGGTCTCCAATTCCAGCTCAAGACAGGTTTGTTCGAATGTATATATTTAAGAATTTTTATTTATTTATATTCTAGGTTTAGGTATTTGTAAAATCTTGTCCAGTAATTTGTGGAATCTTTGGGTTCCACAGAATGTCGAATGAACTGTAAGCTTCAATTAATTGGAGGCATTCTTCCTCCGCCCACTGTTGTTTCTTGGTCATACTGGCTCACACGAGACTCGCAATCACGTACACACTAGCGATCCTTCCTCTACGCCGTACCCACTGACACTGAGCGTCCCTTTGCGCTCGCCAGAAAAACCGCCAGGTGGCGGATCACTCCGAGCGGCTCATGAGCCGCTCGTTCGTCGCTCAAAACCCCGTATCTATTGACGAATGAGAGGCTCGGCTCGCCAGTGTATACGCACCTTTAAACACACACGTTTAAAATAGTTTGAATACCGATATCCACAAAACCCCGAATTTAATTTTTTTTTCATCAATTTGTCTTAAAGTCTTAAAGCCTGAAGGTTCTCCTCTGCCTAAAAGTTTAATACAAGCAATTTATAAAAGTTTCAAACGTGTGAAACGATGAGTTGTATATTTAAGCAAAAACAGTTAAAATGTTTTGTACGTTTGGGAGAATACCAAGTTGAAATTCCACAAAGATTTGTCAATTTTTCTTTAGTCTGTGGTTCTCACTTTTGGACAAAAAAAAAAAAAAAAACTGACATTTTAACATTGATTTGTCGGGTACAGCTTATTGGACCGGACCGGAGAAATTAAATACGGTATCTCCGAGTGTTGATCCCGATGATACCAATATTTGGACCGTTCGATAACAAGAGAATTCCCAAGCAGCAGGTCTTTGGGGGGCGCCGATCGGGAAAAGGAGTTTCCGACAACCGACAGCGATGTCACATTAGTTTTTGTGAGTTCGGGGCAGGCCTTTGGCTAATATCATTGAAGCAGGTGATGATTATAAAAGCCTGAACTTTTGCATCTCGTATAATCGATTCTTTAAATTGATCACTTTTTGTTGTATTTATTACTCGAGTGTTACCGTATCCACGTTCGTTAAAAAGTTTTTTTTTTTAATCAAGGCACCTTTCGCGTAACTCTAGGTCACAAAGCTAGTCGAAGTATCCTTGTGCAGAAAGTATTAATAACTCGACTTCGTGAAGTGTAACCGCTTAATTTTACACAAAGTTCTATGCGAAGAAATTATTTTATAATAGCGTGTAAAAATTAATGCAATTAAAGTGTATTAAGTTTAATTATTATTTTTTTTTTAAGTCAGGTAGGATACCTGAGCCAAATAAAGTCATGCTAACACTTAACTTACTTGTTATTTTCGTGATTTTAGATGTAAATAATCTCATAGGCCTATGGGTTTTTTGGTCTCTTTAGGAAAGAAATGACTAGTGGTTTTGTAATTCTTCAGGTTATAGTGTACTTGAACGTTTTTTGAAAACTCGACGTTTTGGCCTATGTTCCAAATAATGCTACCTATTAGTTTTGTGTTTTAATTGTTGTAAATTGATCGCAACAAGGGTATATTTTTATAATAAAGTAGCAAAAATATCTGTATAAAAATACTGTAGAAAATCATGATTTTTCTCTTTTATATTTTCCACTTTGTTATCCAAAAATTATATCAATGTATTCGAGAATTATCGTCATCAGCTCTCTTCACGTACGTTGATCATAGTTCCTGTAAAGCATGTTGTACGATTCCGGTTTAGCCTTTGCCTTTTAAGGAGAACGATCGGAGTTACAGCGGAACCAGTAGTATCGACACGCATTAAAATCATAGTTTTCCGCGAGCTCGAAAGCTACTAGGTGAATTTTTTGTATTTCTGCAAGCCAAAACATTTTGTAGTAGCAGTAAAGCGGATTAATGGATAGACCGGAACTAGTCCGTAACATAAATGAAAAAGAGTCTGACTAACTCTTCATCACCAGCAAATGGCTTTTTTTGTTTTATACCTTCAGAAAACCCCGAATTTGTGAAGTACCCATTGACATACACATGACATAATCAGTTAATTTTAAGTATTTGGTTGTAAAGAGAAACATTTGACAAAGAAATAACATGCAGTGTGTGTGTGTGTGGCCAATATCAGTTTGTCTGATCAAAGCATCATCGTCTTTGTATAATTTAATTATGTTTTGTCACTAGGTTACGTTTGATGTATAAACAACAAGTAATTGTTGTCGAGGTCTCCGTATAGGATTACCGATACGTACGTGTTGCCGATAAATTAATTAATAGTAGGCCTACTTAGTATCAGGCGTACATTATATCGGATCATAGTCAGGTAGCGTTTCAATGCGAAACATTATCTCGAGTCTCTTAATTACTTCATATTTTATTAAATTAAATCATGACTATTCAATATTGAAAGTGTTCAGTTGTATAAAAGTGTCGGTACCAGTATGAGGCTTCAAGTTCAATTTGTTTTATTCAAGACTCACTTGAATGGCGAGTAATTGTTTTTGCGCGTCAAAATGTGTCCTTGTTTGACGCGTAAAGGATTCTGATCCCTCTGAGCGAGATTTAGATACGTGTTGACCGAAAAAACTTATTGAAGTGGATTTAAATATTTTATTATTAAAACAAAATAACGAATAATTTTTGTTTACAATGAAAAAGCAGTTAAAAGAAACCAGTTCCATGTTTCCTATTATTATTCTTTATGTATGCTTCAAAAATTAAGTAAATTGCTATTATGGTAGGCTATTTATCGGTCCTGCGACCATGCACTTTATAGCTCTGATTTTTTTAAAGTTAATCTGCTACGTCCCATCCATTGTGGTGTTCAACCCTGTGGTGTTTGGGTAGCGTAGTAACTGAATTCGACGAAATTTACGAACGCCGATTGGTTTTTGTAATGCTCAGATCCCCAACCTGAAGGACCAGTTAGTACTCGACCATGTCAACTCTCTCATTACCTTAGTAGGAGGTACACTGTACGTAGGCCTACAGGTGATACATGGGAACAATTCGGTACACTGTAAATTGCAGTAAATTGATTTAGCATAAAAGGCGTGGTAGGCCAATTCAGAGAAAGTCGTCCTACTTAAATAACTCCAAGACACAGTAACTCGGACTCGTCTCTGTAATCGAGCAGCTCACTACATCAGGGCATTACTCTAGGAGTGGGAGTTTTGTCTGCTTGACTGAGCCGAACTGTACATCGTCGGCTTCCTGAAACTCCGCCTCCACAGACCACTCACCATCCTGCCAAGCGAAGGATCCAGATGATTTCCAGGCACATAATTATTAAATTAAAAGCTGTGTAAAAATAATTTTCAGTTATGTTATACTTGGTAGTCGGTAGGTAAGTTTAAAACGTGAACGTATGCACAATAAATACGAATGCAGCCTAACGTGAACATATGCACAGTAAATACGAATGCGGCCTAACGTGAACGTATGCACAATAAATACGAATGCAGCCTAAATTGTCAGTAGGCCTGTATATGTAACATGAGGTAACGCGACGTAAGTATCGTAAGGAATAACCAGTGGGAAAGTTGTACCCGTTACTGTCGCAGTTGTGGCCAGTAGGGCTAACTGTTTTCCGCTTCATTGACGGCTGCCGTTGTGTTTATAAAATTCAGGGAGCAACACACCTGGCCGGGGTAACTGCAGATCTAATCTCCGTGTTTGTGTTAAATATTATTTTCCGGCGGCACGACATTTGCTCTGTTGGGGGGGGGGGGACACGCTGCCCGCTGTCAAAAAGAGTTTTTTTTATACAAAGTGTCAATTTTTCTTATAAAAAGTAAAAGGTTCGTGAATGTGCTTGTTCGCATTAATTTACAGAGATTATTTATGTAGCACTGTTGAAAGTAATCCAAAGAACGTGAAGGAATTGGATAAGTAGGATGATTTAGATTAATTCCGTTACTATTCAGCGACTTCTAAAGGGCAGTTCTGCTTAGCCTACTAGTGGAAAATGTCTCGCCCCTGCTAAATTTTTCAACTGCCATCATATGTCCGTTGACGCATCGAATTCTTTGCTTTATAAAATCCAGCTATCTAGAGACTCTAATGCGTATCTAGACAAGAACAAATAGGCCAACGTATATGCGTTTTTGTGCGACTTTATTCCATGGCCTACAGACTAGCGATCGAAGTCGGCGAACTGGGAACTGGTCCCATCTTTTTTGTCTTTCCGTTTTTTAATCTTTCGTGAGTGAGGAAACATAAAAATTGTTTGCTGAAAACATAATGCTGATCATTTGCATTAACTAAAACGTTTGTTAGCGATTTTCCCTCGTGTGCGGTGGGTATTACCAGAACGCGTCCTGTAGTTTTGCGCAATAGTAACCACGTTTTTTTAACGAATGTGGCTAGTGTGGGTATAAATATCAGTTTATGGAGTAATATGTATTAGAGTTGAAAACTCAAGTCAGCCGACTGTAATACGTATCTGTTTGGAAGTAAACACCACATATTCCTAATAATCTAAAGACCCTATTAAAGCAACGGAAATCTCCAAATCAGAGAATTGCGTTATGAAGAAGTTTGGTCGGCCATGAAAAATTTTGTTCCTTCCGGCCGTTTTCAAAGATTCAGTATTTCGAAGTCACTTGCTTTTCAGAATTTTTGTATCATAAGCACATGCACCTTCGCGGAAACTATCTCGGTGCTTTTAACGACCTATAATTTCCGGACTTAGACGTTAAACTGGGGTAACAACTACCGGACTCAGAAATCCGTTATTGTGACATCTGTAACCGGCCGGATGAGACAGCGAACGTTACGGATCACTTGAAAAGTAGTTCTTGTTATCGGAATGGAAAAAGTGGCCTTTGACTTGTCTGCGTATTCATCTGTTAAAACCAGCCCGACAACATTGTCTCTAGTTTAACATAATTTAACTGCAGAAGGTCTGAGCACGCGCGCGCACGTTGAGTCGAGGTTGGTGCTAAAAACGTTTTCACTAAATTAATAATAAATTTATGAAGTTGTTAATTTTATGAAGTTAAATTATTTCAGCTTTTCTGTTGATCACGTCTTCTCGTGTCATTTCCTTGTCTTTAAGAAAATGATAGCAAAGTGTTTGTAGGACCTTTGAAGTTTGTCAGTTTGATCTATACTAAAAATAACCTTGACTTAGACCACCCTGTTCGGAAATTTATGTATTGTAATGTCCATTATTTTATAGCGTGTAAAAACTCGCGTTTAACGCTGAGATTCGCCGCTCAGAGTTTACAATGTAATTTGTATGTAATGTTTAGAGTTTATGATAAAATTATAAATAGGCCTATTGTATTCTATAATTTTGAGGTAACTATGTTGTGCTAAACAAAAGTAGGCAATCGGGTATTTCCTTGTTTTACTTGCAGCTCCTTTCTAAATAAACGATTTCTGTGGCATTAAAACTGAAACTGCTTTTAAAATGAATACTACTGGAATCTTCTGGAAACGACGTAGCACAGATCGCCGTTTGAATATACCGCGCACTAAGAGTATTAATATTGAACAACACACACGCATTCTTTTAGTGTGTATACGTTACCATTAACGACATGATATCTCTGTGTGTGCGTATGGTACCCTGATACACAAAAATCCTTCAACAGAATTCGATCAGATTTTTTAGAACTTTGTCACATTCTTAAGTGTATTAGATTCGAATTACTATTTTGTTTTGATGCATTTAAAAAATTTAAATATTAATTTTTACGCTTCTGTAAAGAATGAGTGTATACGTCCGATAATTGCGTTAGTAATTTCAAAATTATACTAGCCGTTAATTGACAGTAACAATTGGAAATCACCAGTGGTGACAAACTTTTCCTGAAACGCTGTTAACGCGTGGAACAAAAAATGTTAAACTTTCTTTTTGTTATAAATTTTTGTTGACACTTCCCATTTTTAGAAAAATCATTATTCTTAATTTATTCTTCCAATAGCGTCATAACTTTTTCATACCGTCCTCACGTTTGTGTTAATATAAAAATTAATGTAAACTACATTGTTAACCACTGAATGTAAAAAATAATCAGAAAGAAAGTATCTTTGAAAAAATTTACAGGCATTGCACAAATGCAATGCACAGAGAAGGGCATTGAAAATGCTTCAATAAATCTAAAAAATATATATATTTATGTTCATTCACCAATAAATGAATTCATTCTTCATTTACCAATGTACAGATTATAAGTTAAATGTAGTCGCATTCATAAGCGAACTTTTATATGTGTACTACGTTATTGACAACAAAGAAGTTGTTTCTATGGAAACTCACCGGTTCCCGTTTTCGATCATGCACCAGGGGTCGTTTTCAAATGTGCGACACGTCCTTATAAACATTTTCAATGTTAAAAATACAGACCCACTATGAAACGTAATTTTTGGAATATTAATATACGCTTGAAATACAAATGATAAATACTACCAAATCTTTTAAAATAATAATGTTAATAGACACATTATTAGAAGTATCTATAGTTTCTATGGACTCATTATTAGAATAATAAGTTTCTATGGACACGTCAGAAGAATGGAAGCAGAAAGCATAGCAAACATGTGGTCACCTTCTAGGAGAACAGAAAGACATAAACTCTGGGTGAAAGAAGTCCGTTAGGATCTAGAAAAATGTAAAATCAGGGAAGAAAAATATAAAACAGAGAATTGTTCAGAAAGGGAATTTCGGAGGAAAGGGATCTGTCGGAAGAGAAACCAGGAACAACCAAGAGTATTATCGAAAGAAGAAAGAACAAGAGGGAGCCAGAGAATGAAGGAATACTGGCGGAGGAGGAAAGAACTTGAGGAAGTGAAGGAAATGTACCATCGCAGCCCGTAGATGGCTGAAACGAAAAACAAAGGAAGAAATAATAATAGTATTAATGATAATAATAATAATCATCATCAACTTCGCTGGAGCATTAGTTCCACGGTTTATGCCACACCACGGCCATAGAGAAATCGGCCTTTATTTTACTCTGTGCATTGGCGAGCTGCACGGTCAATAATAACTGATCTTTTATGTTAATGCTACGTTTCTTTGGTATGTTTTTCCACATACATTTTATATACGCATATATTGTTTATATACCCGTTTTCAGGTACACACGATGTAAACTCGTTAAGTCAACATCGGAAGATGAAAAATATCGGTATGGAGAACCATACATGACTTCCATGTTCTAAGATTTATATTTAAAATCATTTTCGAAATGAAATATTTCCATAGAAACTACTTCTTTCTACTTACTGCTTCAGCCTTAACCACAGCACTGTGGTCACTAACGTATAATACCTCACATATCGCACTCGATTTTCACTGATGATGGAAGTCGATGGGACTGCCGAAACGTCTGGTTTTGCAGAAAACATTGGACTACGGCCAAACAGTCCGGGAAGGAATTTTAACAACAAAATACTTCTTTGTTGCCGATAACGTAGTACACATATACAAAATTATCCCCTCCCCCTTCAACTATAATTTTCATTTATAGAAAATTACTCCCACCCCGTTCAACTAGCCTCTTCATTTATAGATATTTCATCTACGTTTCTACAGTGGATTATTATGAACTTATCAGGATACTTTATCAAAATGAAGTACTTTACTCTTGTTAAAACACAAAACGTTGCAGGTAAACTACCCCTTTCTGTTAACCGATCTTCACCAAAATCAACAGGCCTTGATTTATCTACAATTCAGGAACGTATGCAAAACATTATTTTATTCTGTTTGAATTTACGGCAGTTATCGTTCGTCATAGAAAAAATTAACCTTGTTAAAACATAAAACGTTGCTGGTAAACTACCCCTTTCTCTTAACCGATCTTCACCAAAAACAATAGGCCTTGAGTATACTCTACAATACAGAACTGTATGCAAAAAATTATTTGATTCTGTTTGAATTTGCGGCTGTTATCTTTTGCCATAGAAAAAATTCTACACAGACACACACAGACACTTTTCGAAAAATTACTTTTCTTCGTGTTTTAAGGGTAGTACAATCACAAACAGCCGTTATCTCGAACACGATTTTTTTCGCCATGACCATACTTCCATTGGAAGTAAAAATGGGTACATTAAACAACCTTGTTAACAGAAATCTTTAAACAAAAAGACATGCCAGAGTCTAAGACAAACATCCCACACAACATTATATTTGATGTAATTTAGATCAATAATGTAACAAGAATAGATTAATTATAATAAGCAGACCATAACGCGCGCGCACGCACACAATGCCAAAGAAGGCAAAAAGTAATTTTCCAAGCACTGAGGAGGGGATACAACTGTCCCGAAATCTCTTTACATAACAAAAAAGTAAGTTCTTTGAGACAGTGGTTTTCAGTTAATATAATAAGGTACTACATAATGTATTAAAATTCATTAATCAACGTAGAAAATCAAGTGTAAACAATCGTCGACCTTTATGTGGAAGGATGAGCACAAACACATTCTTAGCAATGTGGTAAACACAAGCATGGGGGAAGTATCTGTAGTATCTGGTATATACAGTGTGTCGCCGACAATAGATTGTTACGTAACCGACAATTACGCGTAGATTATTTTTCGGTAATTATCAGCGCGGCGTCGCCTTCCGGCTTGATATGTGATCACCGGACCGAGAGGATGTGCCTGCAACGTATCACGCGACACCAACACCGACAGACGCGCGTGCCGGCAATCGTCCTACGTTTATGCTCTGCTTTACACCTTTCAACGTGTCGGTCGCGTATTTGTAAAACAAAACAAGCGTGAGAATATTCATAAGCTGTCATGCAAATGTAGCGAGTTCGTGCGCCCCGTAAGAGAGAATAATCGCGCTTTCGAACAAAAAGTTCACGGTCTGACGAAAGTACACTTGCCCCTTAATTTTCCAGTTTTCCTCGCCATTAACCGATTTGTTTTCTTTGAATTACAAGCATGAAAATGATGACCAGTTGTAGAAAGTAGTATTCACTCTAGAGTGTGTAAATAAAATCCGGGTTAGAGCTGATACTAAGATAATATGAATAAAGGTGTCCACTAAAAAAGAATAAAATCTGTGTTTTTGGTTGAATATCCGAAATGAGTGAACATTACAAGATGTAAGATTGTAGTGGCTACGTGTAAGTTCGTTAGTTGTTACGTGTCGTGTGTAACAAATATCTGATTTGGAAATTTCAGCACATCCGGAACAAAATTAATTCTACGTGAAACGCAATGGCTTCTACGGTCTTGTTTTGGAGTTCACAAGAAAAACACGAGAACTGCGGGAACGCGAGTAACATTCCTTACAATCGTACAGCACACCGGATTTTGTGACAGGAGAACAACAACGTGTTAAAAAAGTTAAACGATGTTATTAAATGAAAAACTGGATACATGATATTGACATGGCCTGTGCTCGTGAATGGGATGTCAAGAAGTAGGTTGGCTCGCGTACAAGCTACAGAAGCACTGTGAAAAGGGAATAGCAGGTATAACGGTGACCGCAGTCTGTGAGGTCAGCTGGTAATTTATTACAGGAGTGTGAATTTGTATATGTTATGTTGCACGCTTCTGTGGGATCATGTTTACCCCAGGTTTGTTCTTCGTCACTGTCGGAATTATCACGTACGTTACTTTCGTCGTTACTCTCATTGATTTCCATTGCTATAAAAATGTCATCCCATTATGGCGAAATTGCAAGATTTATTCTTATTTCAATACTTAATCTCCACACTTACACTCGAATACTTACTCTTCTACATAATTGGTTCTATCGAGAGCTCAGTCTTTCTTGGCATTTGTAATGAAGGTCTCATCGTCTAAATCGTACAAAATCTAAGTAGTGTCTTAGGTAAATATTATATTTCTTTAATTAATGTTTTAAATCGGCCTAAAGCGATTAAATTGACTTCACGTTCCGTCCATAATCGACGTACAATATGAGTCCTACTCGTATTGCTTTAGTGATGTGTTAATTCAAAATCAATCACTCAAATTCAAAAGAACAATAATGTGTTTGTTATTAAGCTGAATAATTTCAATTTACTGTACTGTCATTGAATGGTTTTTGTTTCTCATTTCTCCTATAAATTATTTCTGATTATTTGCTGTCTTGTGGGTGACGTCGATTTCAGAATCCTTCACTGGTAAGACGCATAACTAATAATAAAACCCATTTTCCGATAAATTGAATTTTTTCGTTCTTCTTTTCGTCTGTTAAATGGACAAAAATGTTGCCGTTAAGCCATTTGACAATCCTCTCTGAAACCGCTCTTGCTACGGCAAATCATTCGTATTGTCGTCTCTGCTATATTGTGTCGTGTTTTTGTTCGTTTTCCTTAAAAGTGTAGCCTTAAAATTTCTTCCTTGATTTCATGACAGTATTTAATCATTTAATGTCCCTAAACAATAGAAAATATATTATAATAATACAATATTAACACAAAAACAGTTTACAGCGTCGATATTGTATACCACTGAACAGTTAGAGATTAGGCCTACATCAATTCAAAACGGATAGCAGTCAAACGCCTTACAATTACAATTACAGAAACTTTCATTCTTTACACACCCAAGGCCAGTAGTAAACTGCAGTGAGAAGTAGCCTACTGTGTTTGCAGAACGGTACAAAAAGTATTACTTCATTGTCAACATATTATGGTTTTCCACTGTCTGGGCTTTACTACTAACATCTGACTATCGGATCAACCGTAAACTTATCGACACAACTGAAGACGAAGAAGCCAGAAAAGTTTTTTAAAATTGCATAGCACTTAAATTTTGGTCATTGTAAAGACAACAGTTTAATGCCATTAAAAAAGAAAACTAGAAGAGTGAGACTATACTATAATTGTATGTAATGTTTGCAATTTGCACTGATTTCGTCTTGGCAATATATACGATAATATTGCCTACTGGAGTTTATTGCATCAGACATTAAGTAGCCATTTGGTACATTGTAAAGTTTGGTTACTATGGTAGTGCCTATTAAAACAGTGTCACGCTCTATTAAGTTTGTGAAGCATTTTCCCATCCACGAGAGCGTGGTTGTATACTTGAATTCCGTACAAAACACTGGAGTTGTAAGCAAATAATCTGCAAGTTTTTGCAACTATTGTTTAAACTATTATAGTTTTACACGATGCTGAAACCGACATAAAGTTATGCTGATAACAAGAAGCGTACTTTAAAATAACGTGAAATTTTGAAAATCGGCTGAGGAAGATGGACTGTCAGGGAAATCTGATTTCGTCTGAAATTTATTTGATGAAACACTGTAAAAATACACTTTCATATTTGACGATAAAATCCACAGGCCTAATTGTACAATCGTCTGTGATATTAATAAAGTGAACCAAAACCTGCCATATTTATACGGAATACTTATTGACAACGTCAGTCAAATAAGTTCGAGTATGTAATGTTTAGCCTATACGTGTCTTCTGTCCAACAGTCACTTGGGACTATGGGCGAGACAGGGAAACACGTTCTTATGGAGAAACTACTCGCCTATATTAGCTGACTTCGAGACGTTAACTTCAAAATAACTATAAAATATTGTCTTCTATAGAATAATAGCACAGGTATGGAAATGTTGGCCGTCGCTTGCATAGGAAACAGCATTATTCAGTCTAATAAATCACTGTTTGATATTCGCGCTTGGATGCAATCACGCGAAGTCTGAGCTCAAGTTTCCTAAGTTAACGTGTGTGAATTTTCGTATGGAATCCCGTCTCGGACAGCATTGTAATTTTATTAAATGTATAACATTCGGATTAAACCCCAGAAAAAGCAAGGTATGTGATATAGTTTGTCTTTTGATCGGTACTGACTCTGCTGATTATGCGTTGAAGTTAACATAATGTATTTAGACGTAGGCCTATCTTTGCTTTAAGGACGGTATCCGTGGCGCCATTCAAAGAACGACCCGTCAGCACGTTCGACATGTTTTGTTCAGCGTACTGAACTGGTTTCCATTCACATTTCCATTCACAGCTTGTAATTTGATAAAATCAAGTTAGTTTCAAACATAACGTCGACGGTATCACAATATAACAACCGGTTTGCAGCAATACGATACGATGTGGTACAAAGCGAATAAACAGCAATTAATGCGGCTGCGTGTCGCTACTGGTAGCAATATTGAAAAACAACGTTTTGTTAATACGGCAGTCGCATTCAGCAACAAACTGCATAATTAACGTTTGTGCGCGCAGTTGCACCGGCCTTTTACCGTCGTCAGGTCGCCACCGTGCTTGTTGCGTTTGCACAGTCTCTACGGCCTGCATTATGTCCTGGCGTTTATTGAAGAGACACGTCGCTAAAGTTAACGCTAAAGACAGTAACTGCTGCCTTCGTTTCCAGTGATTCTACTTTAACAGTGATGGGGTACTAGTTTTGTAGAAGATAATTTGCAATCAAAGTTTTGGATTGCGAAGGCGGTTTACAGTACAATATGACAGTTCCATTATTTCGAATAGAATTTTTATTGTCTAACCTGACGAGGTTCCGCCCCACCCGTGTTGGTCTCTGTTTCACCGCGTCTTCATTTTGAACGCTATAATTTCTTGCAAAAGTAGTTTTACACTTCTCAACCAAGAATGACGTGAATTTAAGGTCTGCCATCTTTATCGTCATTTTCCCTTTCCTGTAGGTATGAATATGAAAAACCATAGTGGACAATCTATTTTCATACGTTCCTCCACATAGTCTGTCCGTTTATGGGCGCACGGTCCAGTAGTGTATGGTAGACGGGGCACATGCTCTGGGCGCCATCCTCATATTGAAAGCCTGTTACATTCCAGAAAAATCTGGGCAAATACACAGCTCTGATTGATGTACAGCAGTTATATCAAGAAATTTTGTATGTAAGACTGCTGTTTAAATTCGGTTTAACATAAAAACAGCAAGCCTGAAGAAGCTTCTCGCATTTATTATTCATTATGGAGGCGAGAGCGTGTTTCCCAGTTTCACATTGTTACTCAGATAATCAGATAATGGTAACCTTCGCAGTGTCAATCGTTAGTCATCAAAGATCATTTAGTAAATTGAATATGATATTTTGTGTGTGTGTGTAAGAAGACGACAGACTACGGGTCAAGACGGATTTTCTGATCTTTTCTTTGCTGGAGAGACTAAACAGAAAAAAACTTAAGTTGAGTGAGAATAGACAGAAAAACAACTGAAAGCTGAAAAACTAGGAAAGTACGATTGTTATTTGTTTATTCAATGTAAGCTTACTGTAGTGTAATGTGTTCAATATATCACAATATCAAACAAAACCACTTTTATATATTTGTCTTAACATAATTATCTGAAAGATCGGTGCCGCAGGTGAAGGATTCCATAGGTACGTCAGTGATGTGGTCATTGTGTAAATAATCAAGTTCTTTCCAAAGTCTAAGTTCGAACATGATCTCTTACATGGCCCTTCACATATCGAAAACAGTTCATTACTGTCGACTGAATTCTGTTAAGGGACTGTATTGTGTTTACTACGGTAAGGCGACTTTCTGATGTGACTGATGAGTCCTTTCCTTTACATAATTTGAAAAACTTAGCTTTCTCCTTTTAAAAGATACTTATAATGGTGCTACAAACTAAATGAAATTTTGCCAGTTTTATATCGACATCGAAGTTATAGGAAATGTTTATTACAGCCCTACTTACAGTATTATTTCTGATTTTCAGACCACATGTATAGTATGTAGGCTATAGTGTACTGTGACAATCGTTAAAACAAAATCCTTGCACTTTTTCGGCAAGCGTTTTTAACCATATGTATACGATACAGTTACACGATGTATACAAGAGAGGAAAAAGTTCCGATTAACAGCTGAACTTGATTATGCCTTGAGATTTTGTTTCCTTAAGTAGTTTGTCACACACAAGTGCGTTCCTTCCTCTTCCCTCCCTTGTCGGATGCGACCGTCACTGCCTGTAGGGTAGTTCTCGTACACAATAACCTGATTGAAGGAACACTCTGAATTTTATCTTTAAACTACCTCTGTAAAATTAGGATAATTATCTAATTTTTTGTAAAGTTGTATAATTAAAGCTATCTCAATCAATTGATGTTAGTCGTGATTTAAAATGTTTCTTATCCTGTTAAAAGTGTAAGAAGTACAAAAAGCTCATTAAGTACTGCGAATAACTGTTTGCCGGTGATGTTTAGGTCAGGCAGTGTAACATTCCTTCAGGCTTTAATCTTTTCCATCTCACCAGCTAAATGTTTGACTGGGATTATTGTACGTGGATATTGTTTGTAGCTGGTGGCTTGAATTTGTATCTAAATTAGAATTATTAGATCATTGATCAGAAATTGAACAAAGTTCGTAAATGAAATTGTCTGTAACCAGTGAGAAAAAAATAATTTTGAAAGCATTGGTTATACATATCACACGTTTCTCGTTTCCATAAATTAGGTAGGCCTATTACGATTTTAGAAGGAAAAAATTGATTTCCAATTTTATTGGCAATATTGACTTGAGTGAAGGCAGGGGAAAACGGAAAAGATGAGTTTCAAATAGTGTTTGTCTTTCGAATACAAATTGTTATATAACAAATAAAATAGATAGATAATAATGTATAATGTGTATTGGAAAAAAATTTGTTGTTAGTTATAAATTTAATAAAAAATTTTGTTTAATTAATTAATTGAATAATTAATTAATTGTAAATTTTTTAATTACTTTCAATTGAATAAATGAGATATTGTGTTTTTTAAAATATTTGTTCTCTATAGATAATCTAGTTATGTAGTCGGATCTAGTACTCTCTTTTCTAACTCCGCTCCTCTTCTTCTTCTTCTTGGTATATTTCTCTAATAACTCTAAATTATTTTTAGAAGAAAGAAGAAACTAATATTTATTGTACAAATAATTATGAACACATGTAATTGAGTAATTGTGATGTTTATTTCTTAAAATTTGAAATTGTGCGCCAATCTTACGCGCATGGACCAGGCATTGATTGAGATTCGCTCAGGTCGATTGTGAACAAAAATGACAAAATATAATGTTACAAAATTAATTATTTCGGGTTCTTTTAACTATCGAAATGGTCAGAGAGGGCAAGGAACAAGATACAATACTTACAATTATCTTAAAATAAATTATTATTTGCTGAAAAATAACAGGATTATGAAAATTGTCAATTATTAAGTAAAGATCGAACCATTTCGAATAATTACGTCATTGACTCGTGGATGCAGTGTTGATGTGCTGGTCGCTCTGCAATGAAAATGGCCGCCGTTCACCTCGTTGATTTCTGCTACACAACGCTGACGCTATGTTCTTCTCCCTCAGAAATAAATGCGAATTCCTTCCTCTGCGAGGTTGTAGTATCCCTGGAAAATTGTGTGAAGTGTTCTTCCCTCCTCGGTGATGTCGTTCTGTGATAGTTTATTGGTGCAGTGTTCTGTGTTCAAATCTGTTGAGTTCGTGTCCAAATAATGTTTGTTGAATTTTTCTCAAAATGGCGGTTGATTTCTCGTTCTAGTAATGGGTATTACTATTACTGTTGTTCTGTTTCAGTTTTGGTGTTATTTATAAAGTAGTGGTGTTGTTTTCCATTTGGTAACCTCAGTAACACTTTTTGAGGTTGTATGTCATTGTTTTTATACTATTTCTGTTTTTTAGATCTTCCGTCAGTAAATTCTGATCTGTACACTTTCACGATTAACAATAGACTGATGACTTAAAGTCGTCGTTTTGTGGTAATTTATAAAATGTCTTTTTCCTCTTCCCATTGTTTTTTTACAAATTTACATGTCTTGGATTTGATTTAAACTCATAAACATACATGACAAGTTTCCTATTTATTGCTGTAACTTAATTATTTATTAATTTTACGAAAATCTAACTATTCAGCAATATTCTTAAGCTAATTTTACATAATTTGATATATAACTGGGTCTGTTTTAAGTTCAGATAAGCCTAAAATTTACAATTTTTGCTATTTATTATAGGCCTTGTATTTTTTACAATTTTAGTATTTAAATGGTTTACAATTGATTTTATGTTAATATTTCCCTTAAATAATCTTACTCACTCCATGATTATTGCTTGTTGTTAATAATTTGTTGTTATAATACTCCAATATTGATTAATTTACTTTTTATCTGAGTTGAGTACCCCTTAGGCCTAGTATTACTTATTTCCAAATAAAGTTAATTTTATTCTTTTGTCATTACATTTGCTAATATTTGTTTCTGTACTGATTACATTTTCATATCTTTGTTTTGTATGGACTAGTTTCTATTCATTATATACAGTTTGATTGAATTTATTTATTTGGGTTTGACTTTTGGTTTACAATGCTGTTTTGTTTTTCTATTGTGGTGTGTTAGTTAATTTGCCTTATTACTCTTTATATGGTTGACAGTTTAATAAAAATACAATATTCCTATTACCTACTTGCCTTCTCTGCCTTAACAAACTTAGAAATTATTGAACATTATTTCAAATACAACAGAATATCTTATATCTACTAATTTTGTTATATCACTTAAACATAACAAAAACATCTTATGCCTATTATCTTTTATATATATAGAATTATAATGGAAACATCTTATTATCAGCAATATTATCAGTCATTGGCTGTCCTTTGTTTTTATGTTTCCTTTTATAACAAACCTAATCCTATTAAAACATCTTATTACTAATGACACTTTCAGTTATTAACGGTCTCTTGTATTCACTATACCTAATTTGCTAATACAATAAAATAAAAACGTCTTATACCTATAAATTCTTATATTACTTAATTTTTAAAGCACCTTTATCATTAAAACTATTCTTAGTCATTAGACTGTCTTTTATTTTTAGGTTTTTTTAATAGGGTAATTCTCTACACTGATGGTACTCTTTTAAATTGATTTCTTATTTCCTACACAATTCTTTATTATAGTGTGTCACTTATAAACAAATTCTAAATTATAAACAGTCTTTTAAACAAATTTTTACACTATGGTAAGTTTTGGTTGGTTTCTACACTATTGGTAGTCTTTTTAAATGACTTCTCACACTAGGGTAAGTTTTGGTTGGTTACTACACTATTGGTAGTCTTTTTAATTGTTTTCACTCTATTCTTAAATTAGGCTTACAATTTAGTTTACAATTTTATTTTAACTGTATAGTATCCTGTAACTTGTTATTTGGTCTGACATTTATCATTGGTTTCAATTGTGTAAAAATTGGGTATATTCATTCCTCATAATGTTTTAGTGGATATCCTTTCTTGTTGATATATTCCTTTTATGAACCTTGACATATTTTGTCTCTTCCTTCTCATTATATTAGTATTTTCTTATCTTGTGGTTTCATGTCCTTTTCTCATTTACAGCTCCTTATTAATTTGTTATTGGTTTTGTATCTTGGGGTTTTTCTGCTTCTTAATTTAATAAATTTCCCCTTATTAATATTTTGTTTACCTTTTTACCTTTGTCTTTTCTTTTACTGCTCCCCAACCTACTGGGTATACTGCTGTTGTATTGGGGTTTTATATAGTTGGTTATTTATATATGGACCAAGAGTTTTCTTTGTTATTCAGCTGAATTTTATTAACATTTTATCGACTTAATGAACAGTTTCTTTAGTTTATTCTTTAACCATTTACTTTTTCTCACTCACTATTGACCTTTTCTTCTTTATTCATGTTGTATTAAGTTAAATTTTAAGGTGATAATTCTGTTATGCTACAAAGTTTACACAATATTGAGAACGCGTAAACATTCAGATGTGCAGAATTGTTAGGATAATACTGGTTTATACAGGTATGTTCGTATTTTTCGTAATATTCAGGTAAGTAACGCTTGAATGTGTTTGGTATATAAGTTAGTGAACGTTAAAATAAGGAACAAAATATTTACAAATATATGTTTCAATTTATGGAATGAGTATTGTATTTACAAACGACCAATGGATGTATGTAAGATTGATAGGTTTTAGAGAACACTTAAAAGTAGTTGATGTCATATTTAAACATGAAAATCACTTCAGACAGTGTAAACAGAGGAAAGAGGTTGGGTGTCGGTAATTACAGTACAACAGGACGTACAAGGAGAGGGTGGTACCTACGATCAGTCTTACACAGAAAAGGAAACCCGGACTTGATATTTATGCAGCAGTAGAACTGGGAATAACAACGACGGGTACAGCTGTTGCAATAAAACTACTTCGTCTTTGATAACAGAATTGTTTCAAACAGTATACTTTTCAATTTATTTCACCAATATATTCCGATTATATTCCATTCTAGTTGCATGATTCTGTTATAACGTTGTTACTGTCCACGATACATGCCGTTCGTTGATACACTGAAATTTAGAGTAAGCGAGGCTTGTACGTTAATATAACACACGACACACGTCAACTGATATATCGCGAGAGTATCAGAGGAATATGGATGTATAGCGATACTGTGTGACGAACTTAATGGACTACGTAAATAGTCGAATGACGGAGTGAGTAGACCAGTGGATATGGTGCTCGTCTCCTAACGTAATGGTCATGGGTTCAGTTCTCGGGTTCAGCTTCCAGGTCGACTCATTGTGGTAATGAGAACCCGGAATATTAATGGCTCAAGCGCAAATTTGCTTTTATTGCGTACTGCACGGATTGTAGGCCTACTTTTAGATGAAATGTGAACCAATTTTAACCTGTCAATTCGCGTCTACATTGATGGATATACATATAATAGAGTCTTTTTCCAAAGGAATTAGTGTTATAGGCATTATATGAAGGCGTCTACTGTTTATGTTTGCTGCTAGTGAATAATTGTTATGAACGCACCACGTCCTTCGTAGTACTACTTCAGAGGTAGACCGACTAGGTTTAGCAAATACGCGGCTAATAAAAGTTGTTTGTTTGTTTCGTATCGTCCCGTTGTATAAGAGTGCAGTGTTTTGGCTTAATAAAAGCTACTTATGTTACTTTGTTAAAATATGACAAATACAATTTTGTAACTGTGATTTCTTTTTTTTACAGGTAAGAATCGTGATCTTTCCGCCTGTTGTATGTATGGCATAGGACACAATTAGTCTCTTAATGACATTTACTGTAAGGTAAGTCTTCTTAACGTTGTAACACAGTTGTCCACCCACAAAGTCGCTATGTTTTCGTGCCGTATTTCAGAGATAAAGTTTAATGGTAAAATATATATGTATATATATATATATATAATCATCAGTGCATGCTAACGAAAGTAGAAAACTGAGTGCGACAAAGCGTTACCTCTGAGGTCAGATAAAAAATGTATAAAAACGTGTATTCAAAAATGTCTATTCAAAAATGTGTAATCAAAAACACAAACTCTTTTAAGAATTTGTTTTACTTTTATGTCACAAAAATTAAAACCATTGGAATTCATTTTAAAGTTGTAATTGAGTTCCCCTTTTTAGAGTAGTATAATTCTGAATTCAAGTTTTTTTTTTTGCAAGAAGACTGTAAATAGAAATACAACTTTCTTATTTTATAAGACAATGATTAATGTAACAAGCCACTTAGAGAAACGATTTAAAATCTTTCATTGTGAAAGGGAACACCACTGGATTTACATTTTTTGGGTTTGTTTCACGCCAAAACGCCTCCCCTCCCCCACAACAGTATTTAATACATTGTATTGTAGGGGTCTTCAAACTATCAATGCTTAATCATGTAATCCTAGGGTAAATGGTCATTGTGAAACATTGTAGTGGCATATTTAAGTAGTAGTACGCAGACAGATCGTTACAAAATATCAGTAGAACTACAAATTTCGGGAACTTGAATGAACTAAAATTGTGTAGAGAGCAACGGTAACCAAAAACATTACGTGAAATGAATGCGACCAGTCGCTTATAGTTTAAGTACGGTGTAACTCGACGGGCAGTATTTTGTACAGAGAACTGTGAGTGGAAATTAATTGACAGCGATCGATTACAAACGCCACTACAAAAAACGTATGCCATGGGGAAAAGATCTGATAAGAAGCGAAATCGTTGTACGACATCTTTAACATGCGTGTTAATCCTTGTATCTGTTCGTCGTGACACATTGTACTGGGTCAACTGAGCCGTACTACAACAGCGGTTCCAAAGTAGTTACTTACTTCCTCGCTCCTCTTTGTACGACTCTGGAAAGGTCATGCTACCGTTACCTCGACGCATAGTTTTGAATGCATCAACAATGAATGGCTCACGCATACGCACTTGTGGTTATTTATGTTTAACCAGTTGCCCAGTAAATTGAAAAAAAGCATTATACTGTAAAACAAATTTGATGAAAGGTATTTTTTTAAGTGCACAAGTTCAGGAATACAAAAAAAGAACTTAAGTTTCTAGTTGTCAGTATCACTGCTTATATCGAGTTTTTAAAAGACTGGAAACTGAAGTAATCTATAACTTCAGCACGCTAGGGTAGATTGTTAAGCCCAGTTTTATGCTTCAGATTATAACCGTAGACATTTATTTTTCAGTGCGATTATTTGTTTTTTTTTTTAACTACCTGTGTCTTAGATATTCCAGTGTCAAAATAAAAGTGCGGATTCCTGTTCAATCCAGCACGCTTCATTGTAAATCAGTCCTTCATGGTAAGATTTTTGTAATCCCATGGTTTCTCCCTTGGTAGCAATTGTAGAGCTTCAGTATACAACTGCTGTCAGCAGTCTTAATGAGAATACAAAAATCTAATTCCAACATTCTCTGGGTACTTTCTTAGTGAACCATTCATGTCTACACTCATATTCGAACTGTAGCTACTTTGTTTTAAGGTCAGTAGTTTCGCGCCTTACTGGAATCAGAAGTCGATTGTTACATCCCTCACAGATAAGAATTGGACCTATAAAATTTATTCAGATCATATTATTCTCTAATATTAACTGTTGTAATTCTGCTTAAGTCATACGTGTATTTAAATAAATCAAGACCGTACTTTTAAAATGCGTTGTACTCGGTTTGGCTTTTGCGGAGTGTTTAGTAAAAAAAAGTGCAGCGTTAATATTTGGACAGGAGAGCAGCCAGTGGTGTGTCGCTGACATGGACAGGCCATAACACGTGTCAACACGGTGTTGTGTTCTGGCTGAAACTCTTCAGGCAGTTCCAGCCATAAAACGCCCCATATAACGCTCGTTTAATGTGTCATCTGCGTGTTTATTGACGGTAAATCAATTCGCTTCATTAAGCGGGTGGTTAGTTTACATTGTGCCGCGCGTGTTCCAGTCCACACTACAGGTTAATAAACAAGTTTGTTTAACACACTTACGAGTATGCTTTGTGCACTGTTTACGTGTGGGCCAAAATCTGGTTCCTTACAGGAGTCAAGTTGGCCAACAACGCGGTCATTTATCACTCTTCCACACGGAGATGTAGCCTATTTTCGTGTCACACAAATTTTTTTAATGAAACTCGAGGTGAAATGTGAGAAGGATTTGTTAAATTATTTTTAAGATTACACTACCGAAAATAGTGCGTACACCGAATTGTAGAAAAAAAAAACAGCTAAAATATTTCGTATTGTGAAATACATATATTTTTGTGTGTAATGATATTTATTGTTTCTCTAAAGAGTTGAGACATTCGTAAAGATTTGAACACTATTAATATACAAGATCGTATTGCAGAAAACAGAAAGAGATGGATTGCTTATCTGAATACGATGCCAGATGGCAGGATACCTAACGTTTGGCAACACAAGCCTATGGGACAACGAAGTATAGGAAGTCCTAGAAAGCGTTGGTGAAGTGGATATATTTCTTTGCGACCGAAACGGGTGAATCGCCTAGTCTCTGATAGAAGAAAAATAAGAAGTTTTTGTAACAAAACGTACAATTTTGAAAAAATTTTCGTTTCCAGTTTACAGAATCATTATCTTTTGTCTACGCGTAGAGCCACCGTGAGATCATCTGTCCTTCTCTCACTTAAATCAGGTGTATTTTGCAGTAAGTGATTCAAACAAATAAAATTATTGTGGAGACTTACATAAAGATATTAGATTCGATCCGAGTGGTGAGTTTAAATAAAAAAATCAGTATTCAGGAAAATTCGTCTATTCAGTCGAATATAATAAAAAGTAGTGTTTGCGGGAAATTTATCTCTTCTTTGCAAAATGGAGAAACAACGGTATATTATCAAGATACAAAATACTGACCTGAACAAGATTTACCAGAAAAGAAGTAACTAAATGATAATTAGAGACAGCATAAAGATAATAAGAGCATTCCCTCATCAGTGGTTACTTAGACAGGTGCTTTGGATAATATAAACGAGTGTAGATGATAGTGATGATGACAACTATAGGTATCCGTGTGATGTTTGTACCGGAGGGGGGTTGCTGGTATTCTGTCTACTGCTCGCGAACCCAGAGACCAAAGACGAGAGACCAATAAGGCAACCAAACTGTCATATCGCGTCAGAGTATTGTATACTGACAGAAGAAGATACGAGTAAAAATTCAAAACATTATCAAGTGTTGTTTTGTTGTAATTATTACAAATAATTTCGTTTAATGCCAGTGTTAAATAACGCCAAAAAATATTTAAACAGAACAAAGTAGTATTAATTAAATTCTTAATAGAGTAAACACTGTATTAGTACTAAATAAAATACTAATTATTCTAATTATTAATTAATTTAACATTCATAAATTATTTGTTGGCTTACGTAGATCCATTTTTCTTTTATTATCAGTATCCTCTGATTGGAATTTTTTCACTTCTCGATTTGAATGATTTTCGACGAAAAATCGCCCTCTTCCTTTCTATTTCTGCGATTTTTTTTTTTTTGGTCCTGAAAACAATTATTAATGGAGAGTCAATTTAGGATAATAAATAATTTAAAAGATAATTTTTGTATGAGAGATGTGAACGGCGAGAATTCCGGGTGTTCCCACAGCGCGAACATGAGAAACGCGAACTGGTAGCACCATTGGCTTGCCGCCCTTTCTGGTCACCGAGTGAGTTGCTCTTGATTTCTTGGTCTCTCCGGCAGCTGGCTACCGGAATCATATGCAAAAGTGCGAGTTACCTTTAGACTGTCTAGTGGTTGCTGTCAACCTGGTTACCGGTAATTTGTCGACAGTGCGTAATTCATTTTGTTGTTGTTTAATCGTGATCAAACTAAACCACAAACATCACACATTGTACCAGTGTTTCAAAAAATCTTTAGACGTATCGGGGGATAAGAATAGACAGAGAATTTACTTATAATTTGATATGTAGTGGATTGGTTTGAATAGGAAAAGTCTTGTGTATTCAGAATATTGTAATAAATTTTTTTTTTATTATTTCCCAAAAAACGTAAGCGTATTATTGACACCAAGCGGGAAACTATTTTTTGAATGCCGTCGTAAATCAGTCCGCTATAATTTTAATAATGATCGTTATTTTTATTATTTTGTTCGTAACAACATATAGGCTAGTATTGGTTTGAAATCAACACCAGCAAATTCCTTGAACTACTGGCTAATTTTAACAGATTGGTCATATCACCGGTAATCGTATGATTATCTGCTTCGTTGTTTAGTTCGAGAAGGATATTGTACGTTGAGAAGCAACCTATGTTCCTATGTTTGTATGATTGTTTCACGGACATAAGCTATAGCTAAGCGTGCATTTGTTTACAAACATCCAGAGTATGCTTACAGTGTTCCAAGGTTGATTTTCTGATTTTCTTGGCACTCGTACGCATTTATTTGTATTCTTCTAGGATAACATTCTCACGTTGTTGAACGTCTTTGTAGCTATGGTGTAACGCCAATTTGAAAGAAACTACGGTTAAGTTAATGTTTTCAGCCAAAGCTGAAAAACCGCAGTTTGTTTTGTGTGTGAAAACGGAGAGAAGAGCGTTTACCTAAAACTTTGTTATATTTTCTGGTTTCTAAACGCGTATTTCATTCCTGTTGTGAAGCTCAAACATTTACACTTAGAGAGGCCGCGCAGTGCAACAAAACTGTTCCAAAACTGTTTCGTCTCTGTTTCTCGGCCTCGCAACAAAACTGTTTTGTTTCTGTGCCTGCGCGCACTGCAACGAAACAGTTGCTCGCCCACTTATTCGTTCGTTGAACGCACACCCAATCCCGATCCAAAAATATTTATTTCTCGTTCTTCTTATTATACATTGCAGAAATTTCTTCATGAAGTTATTTGAGCAGAGCCGTTTTACTGGATTTTCGTGCTACATAATTCTGTAGGGTTGTTAACGAAAGTAGTTCATCAACAAAGTGCTATTTATTATATAAAATAAGAACGTTTATGATATTAAACATTCAGAAACACAAACAGAATAATCACTGTTTCACACCACTATAAGAAATTATTCCTATTAGCGCTTTCAAGTTTCGCACGTCATCGTCGAATCGGAAAAATCTGATTAGGTATAAATATAGAGATATTTTTCCTATGTGACGATGAGCTGCGAAGCTTGAAAGCGCTAATCGGAATAATTTTTTTATAGTGATGTGCAACAGTGATTATTCTGTTTGTGATTATAACCACTAACTCAACTTTCTTAATTAAATTTCAGAAACAAAACGTACAATCGTAAAGTCAGATACGTTTGCTTGGTTCTGAAAACACTTGGAAGAGACTTAATTCTGAGAGCACGTGGGTGTCTGTTATTTTGAAGGAAGTGCTGAGACATTACAATATTAGTTATGTTATGTACTGGTGGTCACATCCGTTACTGTCATAATTATGGTAAATGCCTGTTCTCACTGCCACCCATCCGGCACCATCTTTCTTGAAGTAGACAAAGATGTGATCGTCTGATTTCTTTATGAAACCATTTGCATTTCCTTCAAAACCAAATCTCAAGTATATACAGTTTTTTTTATCAGGAACGTCTAACAAGTTTGTTAATACGACTTATCGTAACACTTGGCATACGTGTCCATACTTGTACCCTACAGAACCCTGTTGTTTTTAAGATTGACTCCCCTCCTCGCCAATAGGATGGCGGGAGGTAAAATATCAGGGGGGGATAAAATTGTGAACAAAATCGCAAAAGTCTACGTGGGATATCAAATTAAAGAGAATTTGAACTAACATCTGAATGTTATGTTAAGTTTACGAAATTTCAAAATTTTGGGACCTCAGGCACAAAACGAAGATTAAAAAATTTGTGAAAATATAGCTTCGCATCGGACTAAAAGTAATTTTAACCAAATCCGAATATTTCGAATTCACACACACACACACACACACACACACACACACACACACACACACACACACACACACACACACACACACACACACACACACACACACACACACACACAGGTACAATATTGTGTGATTGAGTGCTCTACATTTGTTATATTACTAAAGATGTCATAGAATAATTGGGACTTTTGTAATGTTTCCCATAATTAAAAATGTATCTAGTATCGAAATATAGCCTATGTAACAATAATTATCCTTCATTCCAAATAGCGAGCAAGTTCTGCAGCTCAGGGAGCATACTAGTAATAAGAAATATTTTCTATAAAACACTTACAGATAGGCTATTATGTATGATTTAGAAATATGCAACATAAAATGTATTTTTTTAATGTGTATTTTCCATGTATCGTTCGTACGTATGTAAATTATATTTCTAATATGTAAATTTTATATTTAATGCTAAACAGCATGTCATTTAATATTTTAATACTGCAGCGATTTCATTTAGAATGGCAATTTATGAATGAAACATAGGCAGTTGGCTTGCGTAGTTTTAGGTAAATGCTGTACATAAAATAAACGAGCAGTATAAAGTAACTTTATATAAATAAAGTAAACACTATTCATTACATAGGCTAATACTTTATTTAATTAATTATTAAATAAATTCCATCTCAGTTTTCAAAATAATAATAATAATAAATAACAGTATACACAGTCCTTCGTACAGTTTCTGTTTTAGATTTATGTCCATTCAGTCGTTCAAGTCTTTCGAAACTGTTTAGTTGCACTGCGCGGACTTCCATAAGAAACAGAAGGACTAGCACGTTTTCGCAATTATTCTGTTCTCTTGCTGTTTCCACCGTAGGAAACAGTTTTGTTTCTGTTGCTGTAGTGCGCGCACCCCCTATTTATAATACATGAGATTTTAAGACATAAGAAACAGTTGCGGAACTGTTTCGTCTCTGTTTCTCGCCCTCGCAACAAAACTGTTTTGTTACTATGCCTGCGCGCACTGCAACGAAACAGTTGCTCATCCACTTATTCGTTCGTTGAACGCTCACTCAATGCTGATCCGAAATTATTTATTTTTCGTTCTTCATATTATACATTGCTGAAATTTCTTCATGAATTTATTTCAGCAGAGGCGTTTTTACAGGATTTTCGTGCTACATAATTCTGTAGGGTTGTTAACAAAAATAGTTTAACAAAGTGCTGTTTATTGTATAAAATAAGAACGTTTATGATATTAAACAATTCAGAAACAAAACATACAAACATAAAGTCAGATATGTTTGCCTGGTTCTGAAAACACTTGGAAAGACTTAATTCTGAGAGCACTTGAATTTCTCTTATTTTGAAGGAAGTAGTGGGAGATTACAACACTAGTTATATTATGTACTGGTGGTCACATCCGTTACTGTCATAAATATGGTGAATGTCTGTTCTCACTCCCACCCATCCGGTAACATCTTACTTGAAATAGACAATACATATGTGTAAGATGTGGTCGTCCGATTTCTTTATGAAACCATTTGCATTTCCTTCAAAACCAAATCTCAAGTACAGTTTTTTTTTTACAGGACCGTCAAACAAGTTTGTTAATACGACTTATCGTAAAACTTGGGTGCGTGTCCATACTTTTACCCTTCAAAAACCTATTGTTTTTTAAGATTGACCCCCCCCCCAATAGGGTGGCGGGAGGTAAAATATCATGGGGATAAAATTGTGAAAATAATCGCAAAGGTCTACGTGGGATATGAAATTAAAAGAGAATTTTAACTAATATCTAAAGGTTATGTTAAGTTTTGGACATTTCAAAATTTTGGGACCTCAGGGCCAAAAAAGAGATTAAAAAATTTGTGAAAATCTAGCTTTGCATCGGACTAAAAGTAATTTTAATAAAAATCCGAATATTTCGAATTCACACACACACACACACACACACACACACACACACACACACACACACACACACAATATTGTATGACTGAGTGCTCTACATTTGTGGTATTACTAAAGATGTCGTAGAATAATAGGGACTTTTGTAATTTTTTCCATAATTAAAAATGTATCTAGTGTCGAAATATATTTAACAATAAATGTACTTCATTCGAAATAGTGAGCAGTTCTGCAGCTCAGGATCATACTAATAATAAGAAATATTTTCTATACAAACGCTTAAAGATATTTTATATGATTAAAAAATATTCCAACCAGAATTATCACTGTTGCACACCACTATACCATTACGTGTGATTTTAACCACTAACACAAATTTCTTCATTAAAAAATATTCAGCATAAAATGTATTTTGTTAAATATGTATTTTCCATGTATGGTTCGTACGTATGTAAATGATATTTCTAATATGTTTTTATATTTAACGCTAAACAGCATATCATTTAATATTTTAATACTGCAGCGATTTCATTTAGAATGGCAATTTATGAATGAAACGTAAGCAGTTGGCCTGCATAGTTTTAAGTAAATGATGTATATAAAATAAACAAGCAGTATAAAATAAATTTATATAAATAAAGTAAACAGTGTTAATGACATAGGCTAATACTTTATTTAATAAACTAATTATTAAATAAATTTTCAAATATAACAGTATACACAGTCCTTCGTACAGTTTATTTTTTAGATTTATGTCGGTACAGTCGTTCAAAAATCTTTTGACAACAAAGCAGGCCGTTTTTCCACTTCATCGACTAAGTGTTCAAGTTTTCCGTCGATCAATGATTAGTTTATGTGTGTAACTCATTTAATAATAATCGAGTTCAAATAACTATATTAACGCGTTAATATAATAACTAATAACAAAGAAGACTTCCAACACGTTCAGTACGCTCACAGACTGCTGTTGTGTACCGTTGGGGGGGGGGGGCACTGAAACTGTTTAGTTGCAGTGCGCGGACTTTGTATTTGTTAATATTTAGTTTTAATGGGAGTCGGGTAAGGCATATCTTGTCAGTGTTAAATTTGTCATATTTGATTTACCTTTTCGACAAGCCAACTGAAGATAAAGATTTAATTCTTTTTTTAATTTGAAAATATAGTTCACTTTTTTGTAATTTGATGGAGTAGTTTTCTATATATTGGTTAGGAGGTTTTTCAAGACTTTATATAGAATAAGTTAACAATTTTTCACGTTTTTGTTTTAATTTTTATTATATTTGAAAAACTATTGCGTAAATAAGAAAAATGTTCAATGACATTTTAGAACAATATGTGAAGTACATGTGTGGTAAATTTCAACCTCCTATCTGTCACAGAAATCTCAACCTGCCTTTCAGATTTTACATTGAATCTGAAAATGGAACATTTTCGGGAAGTCGAATTGTAGTCTACATAAGATTTTTATACAGTTATAAAAATAAACCCATCTGTTGCCGTATAATGATTGCATATTTCAAATAGCCATATGCAACAGTTGAATAAAAATCGCATGTTCGCATTTTAGGCAATACAGAAAAAGTGCTAGTGCTATAAATATTTACTATACACCGATTTTAATAAATCAGATATCTCTTAAACAGAACATTGTGAAGAAAAACATGTACTTCTCTATAAAAAATGATACTTTTTACCAAAATATGACTCCAAAATAATAATAGCGGTGAATGCATTTCTATCTCCCTTTAAGTAATTATATGATTGGAGTGAAAAATATCGGTTTATGACTGCGTTCCTGTGTTCTGTTAGGGTACCTTTCCTTAGGGTACCTTTCCTTGTTGGTAAGAGTTCGAAACTAACATATGACGCTGTCTCCTCCCACTTTCTTGCATTTGTGAAGATAATTTTTTTCTATGGGGCTACCACAGGTCTTTGTAAATATTCGTTTGATTTTCGTGTTATGTAAGAATATGGTACAGCAGATTGATAGAAGGTTAGCTAGAGTAGACTACTAACCTAATTCATGGTGGAAGGACACAACGTATACATGTAAACATGTACGCCTATGCTTCCACCGTGAACCTAATTAATGTACTGTACTAGGATAGAATATTGAAAACTCGAGTACTAGGGAACCTCATATTTTTGTAGGGACAAAATATATCTTTTCCAATCTCTAACTGCAGCGTAATGTGTACGAACCAGAGTCTTCAGGTTTGTTGAGTATTTGATTAAAAAACATGAAGAATTGATATAGCTGACCTGATGTGCGTATTTTGCGTTGTGTAGGCCTAATCAACATGAACTACTATTTAATACGTATTGTCTTGTTAACAAAATTCAGATATCGTCGTTTTTAAGTGTTAGCTGATTTGATGAAAATTTGTTATATACGCATACTTTCCGTATAAATTAACGGCTTCTTAAATATTAGGTGATTTTTAAGGGATCAGTTTTAAATATTTGATGAAGGAAATAGCTTGCTGTTTCCAGTTCTAATCTATTTATTACGTGTACAGTTTATTACATAATAGGTGTTTATTGCATTACATTATTAAAGGTCATTAATAAATTGAATTGTTTGTTATCATGATTGTGTGTGTGTGTATAAAGCAGTAATTACGAAGCGAACAAACGAGCAAGGAGGTGTCCACGACACGACGCCGCTCGTCTGCTTGTCATTGGTCCAAGGTCGTATTTGATTATCCGACTGGGAATGACATAATTACAGCCGTATATAATTGAATCATTACTTAGTGTACTGGACGGACGGGTATTCCAGACCCAAAGTAAAACTAGTAGTGTTTGAGATTCATGGTCAGGTAATTTAGTAAGTGGAACGGCTATGAGGAGAGTGCTGTGTGGGTGCACGTATGTGTTCATTCCCATGAAATGTTTGTCTCCTTCACGCCGTCTTTCTTGCCTGTTCTCTCATCGTCCTTTCTCTGCCTCTATACTTTCAAATGACCCACAATACGGTAATAAACTGTAATATCTCGGCGTGGTATCCGCGAGAGAGAGAGAGAGAGAGCGCTCGTTTACAGGATGGTATGTCTGTAAATGCACTACTTAAAAACTAAGCAACGAATACTGTTGTATATTTGAGTTATTAGATTGTTTCACTGCAAACGGGCAGGTCAAATGTCTGCTCCATTTGACTATTAGACTTAATATTCTGTCAAATTTATATCTGACAGGCTGTTGAAATATATATATATATATATATATATATATATATATATAATATGCTCTGTGTGAGTACTTTTTGTTCCGGGATTGTTGACTCATAACTATAAAATATGAATACGTTTTGTCTAAGAGATAAAAGAGGAGGAGCCTAAAAGTTACTGCCGCGACAAAATTTTCTATAAACATTTCCACGTTCCTACCTTGGTGATCTGTCTCCATCATATAGCACGCTCTTAAATGACATTATCTTTATTTTCTGTTTCAACGGCTATTTTTAATCATTCTCGCGTTCTTGCTGGAAAATGGATTCTCTAAAGCGTGCTAAACTGGAATCCAGAGAAAGAGGGCGTAGATCTCGAACGTTTTGGAGGGACGATATAATGATGAAATAATACGAAACAGCTGGGACCAGGAAGTTGGAAACCTTTGGTGAACGGTTTGTTAGAGACGCAGTAGTCGTATTTATTGTTTGCATTTATATATGATTATCTACTTCATATTTAATATCGCTGTTGCCAGAATATAAATGAGAATAACTCAGAACATATTGTTAATGTACTCAGAATCTAACTGAGTAATGTTAAAATGAAAACAAATCCAGTCACAAGCGTGTGTCCATTAGTCCCGTTTTCAGTACAGTGACGAAAGGAAACGAGTTTTGTTATGAAAACGTAATTGTTTCCAACACAGAGCCCGAAAATAACTACTCATTAAAGACACGAACATATTTCCTTGGCACACATAAATGTCAATAAGTCATGTCGTAAGGAGCCTTCGTTGACCGTCCGCATGAAAATTCTGAATTTTAGATAATGTACGCTGCAAGATTTTAAGCTTTTCTTCTCTACTGTAAAATAAGGCAGTGTAATATGGGCGAAGAGCAAACAGAGCAAAGGGGGATGCCAAAATGTTTACAGACGCGTGTAAACGCTGTGACCTCTGCTTGTTGTTTTTAGGATGTTATTTTTGAAACGTGTGTCGTTAGAAAACATCCATGTGTGGGTGAATTACGTACATTACAAAAGAAACGGCTTTCTTTAAAGGACTACGTCTTCGTTCTGACTGAGATTTAAACGCCGTTTGTACTATGTAGATCAGTGAACAGCAGATTCCATTCGCTCTTCATGTGTTCGATCTATTTTACGGTTCAGAACATTTGAACACTGTCCAGTGGTTAATCAGTTGTAGAATATACGGAAAGATGGCAGCTGTGAACAGATGTTTTCGTTAATTTAATAAATGTTAAAACTCATCATAATGATCAAGTTTCAAGATACTAGTATGTATCTTTCACAATTCACGTTGAAATTCCACATATTTATTTTCCATGAAGTACAGAAATCTAGAAGGAAGAGGAACGAGTATTAAAACAATACTCGGTGAGAGAGGAGACACCTGCCCCAAAAGAAGAAGATTGTAAACATAACTTAAGTTTAGAGACAAACAGGTTCGGATAACAAGATAAACAGTAAACTACCGTAGACGGAAAATGGAATCTGATAAATGTAAACATTATGAGAAAACATCTGTGATGTAATAAAATATAATAGAAAAGGGGAAAACAACAAATAGAGCAGTTGTTTTTTAATAGAGTTGACAACTACCTCTGTGTTTTGATTTTTATCCTGTTATCTTGATTTTATTAAAGGGCTGTGTAGTTCTGATCTTTCATCGGTATTTCTAGTACTGTCCTGGAATTTTGCAGTTCTAACTTGCAATGTCCGGTATTTCACTGTCGTAATTCAATTTAGGTTTTTGTCGTAACTACTGACGTATAGAAGCGACGAAAGTTCCACTACGGGATCTTAACAACTTTACGGGTCTTCTTCCGGACCGTTCTTCTTCCAATTAATTTGGCAGTTTGGCACTAAATGTCGGATATTAGTAAAACTGGTGTACGTGATGTAGTGAGAAGTAATGTAACACCTCGCGTCAAACTGTCAGAGTGTTGGGTAAAATACGATGTGCAATAATTCTGATCTGTGCGTATGATATAGAAGAAAAGTGTAAAACTGTTTTTCCGCGTTTGTTGGAAGTAGATCGCGACGATGGTAGGGCAGCACTCGCGTAGTGGCCCGACTGGTCTCTTGAAAGCTCGTGTGTTCGGCAGCAGATTTTGTAAACAGATATGCCACTGTTTTTAGTAAACAACTGGACACTCTGGTGTGAGAGCGCTGCTATAAAGCTTCTAAATCACACACTTGTGTGGATTGCATTGCACTTAATGGCGTCCGTCCTCCCTACAGTTTCTGTTTATAATGACGCTATCGACTGTGTGTGTTGTGTGTGTGGGGGGGGGGTGCGTAATGTACGTTGCAACGTACAACGTGGCTTGGCTTCTGGGTTTATATTATTACGCACTTGCTCGAGTATGTACACACAGTTATGAAAAAAAAGTACGCTAAAGAATAGAAGGCCCATAGAGCTGTTGGTTAGAGTGGGCCACATACAAACGAGATGTGTGAGGGTAATGCTAGTATGATTAAGAGCCTACTCAGTACAATTGTAGAAAACGTGTGTGCGAAATCCGTATTTAGTCAGGATTTTTTTCACAAATACAAATATTCTTAAATTTGTGAATAAGATTCTCGTAAATAATCTTACGTTCATTTCTGTGTAATTTTATTGAGTAGAAAAAAATATTTGACAACTTGGATTCTGCAAAAATATTTCAAGACATGTTGAGATATTTCAAGTATGGGAGTCTACTTGTTAAATAAAATGTAGGCTATAACTAATTCACTGTGTTTGTGTTTGCTAATACCGTACTTTAATTATATGGTAGACTGAGTTTTCAGAATTTAAAATACTCCACTTAGTTACGTGTTTTGCAGTTGGTTACATTTTCCTAATAATAGTTTTTCGCCAGAAATCTTGTTTCGTATCAAACCGGTTATAGTTTGTGGGTGGGTAGAGAAAAAATTCTCTATAACTGTATAGTAAAAATACTGGGAAAAAATAAGTACTGTAAACAGTGATGATAACGGTTGTTAAAGGAAAGGTCGTGTAAAAGGCATCAGTAACTCTTGTTTTGTTTTGTCGTGGCGTTTACACAAGTTTAGGAATAACGTATTGTCATGTGATAAATTTGTATACTTTATTTCTAAGCTGACGCTTGTATGGATAAAATACTTATATAACACACGCTCCGATAATAGAGAATGTATGTTCAGAGCTGAATTTTACACAAATTCAACAAGAGGCTTATGGTAAACCATAAAAAACATCATATCTTTTCCATAATTTTGCTGTTATACGGTATGCAGATGTGAGATTTCTCATTTAGTCACAGCCATGGTGCTGTGAGTGAAAACGTTTTGCAGTGTATTTTGCACATAATGTGTGCGTGTGTTTTGCCGGTAGTTAATACCTCCACACAGTGAAACTGAAAGCCTGCGGGATTAACATGAACTTCTAATTACTTATTTTATTCTCACTTACGCGCCAACGCCGCGTCATTCCTACGCATCTTTGACAAACAAGTACTATAAATATACTTGCGCAGAAAATACTTTCAACTCGGCCGATTATTTATAGTCCGAAAACAGAAGCCTTTTCCGTTTCTCATGTAATTAATGGAAGCTCATAGAACCTTTGACCATATGAAGAGAAAAATTATGAAAAACAATATACGCCTACTTGCTCAACTATAGGCATAGTTGTGAACATATATGAGGCAAATAACATGAATAAAAAAAAAATAATAAAAAGCTGAGAATGTCGAACTAAAAGAGTGCACGATTTGGATAAACGTATTAAGTTTTACGAAACTAGCCTTTAAAATATAAATTTAAACGTGTTTATATTTTTCAACGGTTGTACTATTTCATTCTACCCATTAGCAAACGAAAATTGTCGAACTACGACCAGTCCAACTTAAATTATTCCTTTTCGGGCGACCAAAAGTGAAATAAGATTAGTTTTAGAGGAACACCTGAAACACATACGCGCGCGTGAGCGTAGACTGTACCTACTTCTCTGTGCAGTCTGTGGAACTTTGTGAACGATCTGGGAAATAACGAGTAGCATAAACTCGCCCCTGTATATTTATTAACAACACTGACTGCTGAATTCGTGTATTGAAAGTCGGATTCGTGAAAACGTCCGTTTATATTGTCTGCTGTATAAGCGTTTATAGTTTGGGTTTTAAGTAATAAAGTAAATTAATAATCAGAATCCAGTTGATTAAAAACCGCCTACAACGTACGTACAGATTAATTTTTTCATGCGCCATTGTCTGCTGTGAAAGTACGTTTCATTAAAAGAGAATTAGTAGTGAGAAACTCATTTAATTCGGTGTACTATGAGGAGAAAAACTCTGTTGTTACAAGAGAGTTTATTTTAGAAACTTATTAACATTGAAAATGTTTATAAGGACGTGTTGCATATTTGCGGCCGATCGCTGGTGCGTGATCGAAAATGGAAACCGGTGTCTCCATAGAAACTACTACTTTGTTGTCAATAACGTAGTACACATATAAAACTCATCAACTGCTTTCCAAGTGAAATAGATGAATCTCAAGAAGAACTGCGAGCTTCTCTCCGTGCGCGCTTATGAATGCGACTACATTTAACTTATAATCTGTACATTGGTAAATGAAGAAAAATAAATATATATATATATATATATATTTTAGATTTATTGAAGCATTTTCAATGCCCTTCTCTGTGCATTGCATTTGTGCAATGCCTGTAAATTGTTTTCTTCGTTTTCATCAAATATGTAAGCATTTTCAAGTGGCATTTATCAGGAGAGGACTGTAAGTTCGTAATCGGAATAGCGTGTGAACTTCGTCGTTGCAGAATGTCTGCGTCCCCTTCGTGGCTCTTAGGTACTAAAACCTGGAAACATGTCCAACTTGAACTGATGTGTTAAATAACTTGATTTAATGTGATCCTTATTAATGACTGTCAACAGAAAGATGAATTAGATGGACGAATAGGAATTGGCGGTGAGATTGTGGGGTACATGTGACCTGAGTTTTCTTAATAAAGAACGTTTTTTATAGCCGATAAAGTGATTGGTAAGTTGTAAGTCATCTGACATGCGGTCATCCATTTGTTCTGTTCTTTCTTAGTCTGCACAGACCATCCATTTGTTCTTTCTTTCCTCTGGTGGTGAAACGTCATTGGACGCTCTTACCACGCGTTCCGTCCATATATATTTGTATTTCTGTGTTACTGTAGAATAACAAATGGGCGTGAAGATGAGTTTCTTACAAGCTGTTGTTATACAACATGATTTGAATGTTCGGACCATCAAAGAGAATACGTTTCCAAGTGTCGAAATGTAATGAACGCACCACTGTACATAAAAACAGCTGGTTAACAAGGCGATGTACGATCAAAATGAAGTCAGACGACTGAAGGGGATTAAACCCTTTGGCGTACCGATACGATTTCCTGAGTGCAGTGCCAGGTCAGAGACAGAACAATATTATATGTTTAATAGAACAAGAAGGGATAGTATTCACGGGAGTACTCCCTACACGACATTATATAGCCCTAACACATCTGCCGACTTTTCTGGTAAACTTGGGGAAATTTTCTCCGTTACACAGTTTTCTGAATTAACCTTATTTGTTCCTATTTTTGTCAGACTCTAGTCATTCTTTATTGAGTGAAGTTATTTTTAACGATTCTAAAGAAATTCTTTGACAAGAGGCAAACCGTTTTTAAATTATGTTTTTACTGATTTTTAAAGACATTTTTCGTCTTTGGAGTGTGTTAATCCGTAAAAGAACAGTGTGTTTGATTTTTTTCTTGAGTAGTATTCTAGTGTGTTATGACATTTACAGTACAGTAGAACCTCACTAATTCGTCACCTACAGGACCGAAGAGGTGACGAATTAATGAAATAGACGAATTAGTGAGAGTGTAAGAAGCAAACCCACTAAAGACAATATATGCCTAAAATGTTTTATTACAACACTAGCAATGTACAGAACTAATGTTAGTCTCGAACATATTTATTGCTGGAAATTTACAAACTCAAACAAGTTAAGCTCTGGAATTGCAAAAAACATGTTTAATGATTGTGAAAAAAATTGTAATTTTCTTATGTTTTTCCTATCAACCGTACTTTTAAAGAGCCATATTATGTATTTGGTGCATTGAAATTATTTTAGGCAGTTCTGCTTTATCTTAGCATTCGTACCACTTGATTGTTGTAGTCAGTGATTGATTGGCCTCCTTATGAGAGGTTGCAGGTTTTATTGGCTGGTCGTCTTCTTCGCCATTAGCTTCTTCTGTAGGTTCTGTGGATACGTATGCAACAATTTCATCATCACTAAACATTTCGTAGCCTACATCTGGTAAGTCTGTTTCAATTTTTGACGTCGTCTTAATTCAAACGTTAAATGCTAGTAGGGATTGGCAGATATCTAACATTTCCGATGTGGGGTCAAAACCTTCTGGTTCTGTAGATGCTGGTTGTAAATCACATGGCCATAACTTATTCCAGGCATTAGCGTGTTTTCCAGAGTATTTTGTCAGGCATCAGCAATCCGACTGAATTTTCGGAAACGTATTACGCTGTAACAACACAACATAACACTTACAGTGCTGTGTACACAAGTAGGAAATACCCTTTCTCGGAACCAATGCCTTCCGCAATCGGTTCTCCTGGCCATTATTACAACCCCAGCCACAATCATCACGTTTCTGGTTTACCCCGGCTATAATTAGAGCGTACATATTACTCGCTTGTTAATACAGAAAAAAGAAAAAACCTTGAGTGGGTGACGAATTAGTGAGGTTCCGCTGTATTTGTATTAGAACTTATGCATGAAAATTGTGGGGAGTGACGTTCTTGTAGATGAAGCAATTCTTATCATCAGTTTTCTTACAAAGTGTGTATGTAGTTAATTAACTATATTACTAGTTGTTTTACTTGCGCCGTACATGATTTCAATTTTTCTCATTAAGTTTGTTAATATAGGGATCAGATTTAGCGAATCATTATAATTAATTTGGAAAATCTTCCGAGTATCAGTTGTTAAATTTTTCAAGTATGCATAAGATATGCTTAATGTCTGGCTGACTAGACAGATTGTATTAATTTCTGTACGGTAAAATTAAAAAAAAATAATAATTTTCATGGACTTCAATGAGATTCGTAGGCAATATAGGAGTTCTTTGTGTTTACTAATTTAGAAAATTAATTTATTGTTTGCAGTTGTTATTACCAGAAAATATTATTTGGTTTCAGTGACAGTACGGGGGTCGCAGTTATAGGCCCGCCCAGCCTTTCCTGAACAGTACCCTGCGCCGACCGAATGCATGAATTACCCCCCCACTTTCAAGTATAGCTAAGTTATCTAGAGAGAAGAGAGGGGAGATGACGCTATAACGTTCGCTGTCTCACTTACATATTATTTCCCTCTCTTGTCACACACATGCTTCCGTTGTTTTCGCCAGTCTTGTTGCAGCCTATGTTCACGCTATGAAATACTGTACGAGACTGCTGTGCGCATGTGCGAAATAAATGAAAAGTTTGTTAGTCTCGCAACGAGGTGTTTGTCTACTGGGCATCGAGACCCGTGTGTTCAATTTACATCGTCCTGCCTCTACTTAAATGACTGCCCAGCTGGTAATTCACTTCAGGCACTGTAATAAAATAATTACTTCTGTGTGTTTAATTGGTGTGTGGCTCTCGACGTCTTACTGGTCTGAAACGCTTCCTTAAGTTTCCCAGTTGATCGAGTCCCAAATGTAGCAAGACCTGTCAAATAGCGTTATGCTGTTGAAGAAATATATATGTGTAGTTTCACCAAAAGTTTTAAAACAAAAATTGTTGCTTGTTGAAGAAAAATAAAAAAAATTGTGTTTAAAAAAAAATTATAATTAAAAATTTTTTTTATTAATTAATTAATTAAAATCAATTAATTAATAGTGTGCTGTGAAGTTTTAAAATGTATATCACTCCTCTAAGAAATTTTATTGATGTTCTTGTATTTTCCAAATAAACTACAACCACTCATAAGATTGTCTCCAGGACAATCGATACTTGTTTACTTTTTCGTTTTGTAGGTTATCTTCCCTTGTATGTGGTAAAATCCTAGTAGTTTATTATTTAAAATTATATTAATGGTAATTTGTAATATAAATGAAAGAAAGAACTATTTTGTGGTGAAAAGTATTAATGTTTTATTAAATAATTGAAATATAGACTCTTTTCGATTATAATATCGACTCTCAGGGTATCGAAACAGTTACAAGGTTTGGTATATAAAATTCAACAAGGTTCTTTAAACAGCTAATTATTATCAAAGTCAGAGAAATCGGGCCAATATTTAAAAAGTATAACGTTACAACAAGTTAATTACTAATACTAGATACACACATTGAATAATAAAATTGAAATAATATAATTTGTTGTCACCAACACAGCTGACGGGATACAAGGAGGCGTTGCACACGACGAAGGAAAATGGCTGCCGTCAAGTCGGTCAAAATGTCATCCGTATCTGCTATGTTCCAAATAAGATATTTTCTGGTAGTATTTACGTCCTGGTGTCTGCAAATCTCCTTTCTGATGTTGTGTAGTGTCTTAAGTGAGGTTTCCGTGTTGTTTTTTGTATATCTGTGTAGTTATAAGTTCGTTCACTTTTTATGATTCCGACACTAATATATGGTTATGTGTTATACCGTTTTCTTGTGTTTTATAGTTTTTTTCGGTGTAGTTATGTGCTGTCCAGTGTTATTTAGTCTTTATATATTGATTTTGTTACTATGTGGACGTTCCAGAATGATTTTATACGCCACTCGCGATTTCACAAAAAACGTACCGTTCACTCACTCGCTATAACCGTTTTTTGTTAGGTTAGATTGGTTATAAACCGCTTGTCAAGTTCACCGTACAATTACCAATAATCAACTATCTTATTTCCTCCAGTTTCGACTAAACTCTTAGCCAATATAATATTATTCTTAACATTGTTCAAATATAATTTTGCATCCTGTACATATTTAAAAATACACTATATAACTGCCTAAACTTTGGTTATTTATCAATTTTATTTACTAGATGTTATTTAAATTAATCCTTCAGTTCATTCGGCGTATTTTAAGATTGAATAATGCCGTTTTATAATGTTTTCTGTCCAAAATTAGTAATTTTACTTTCATTTTGTATTCAATGAAAAATTAAAAATGAACTTCCTGTCATTATGCAAATTCAGCCATTTTTTCAGTTATATTTAATATTAATAATCTTATATTGTATTAAAAGGTTTATATTCCCTTATTTTCGTGTAATTAATTGAATTGGTTAAATTCTAAAATATGATTTTGGAATATATGACTCCCCTCTTCAAATTTCTGAGTTTAGTCATTTTCATTTTTATTTATAATTCTGAATATAATTTTATAAAATCTTTCTAAATGGTATGTGCAATTATATGGCTTCATCTCAAGTTTATTTTGTCTAAATCCATTTTGTTTAATTTCATTTAAATGAGTAATTTCTCTGTTTTGATGAATTTTGGTTTCCATTCTTTGGCCTAGATTTTTCAACAATTTTTCCTTACAAAATATTTTTACAAACAATAAATGATGTGTGATACCCTCTCTGACTTTAAATATGGTATTATAAACTAAACATTTTTTCAAATTACACAACAATAATTAGTATTGGTTACAATACAAAGAACAGTTAAACAAATAAGGAATATTTTCAAATAAATGGTTGTCTTCAACATTCAGACATTTTACAATTAAATACTTATTTCTAACATTGAAATATTGTTCACACAAAAAAGGTTTTTTACCAACTAACATCTTAATTACTTCTTACTATTCACAAGTAATAATTATGTTTACAGTTCTGATGTTAGTTGTTGTAGATTTCAATAAATGGCCTTATATCTAATACATTTTTAACATCCTTATCCTATATTTACAAAAACCTTATATCTATATTCTTATTTGCTAACTACTATGGTAAGTAGGATTATACAGTTTTTACACCGTCTTTTAAATATTGTCTTTGGGGAATTGTACCCTGTCATTAGTATAATTAAATCTGTTTTGTTTTCTCATTATATAGAACAAAATGTCACTTTATACAGATTTATATCTTGTAAGTAACATATTCACATAGTACACATTTTAAGTCACTGAAAGTTGCATATTTCATTGTATTCAATGTTTGTGATTGCCAAGAATGAAACACAAGGTTTATTTTCTATAATACCCAAAACTATCACTGGTTCACTTTACACTTTTATTTTATGTTATTTCTAAATGGTCGTGTAGTCTTATTAACATAATAAATTGGTTAGTGTTTTACGATGGAGATTTGTTCCTTGGGTACTATATTATTGTTTCATCTTAGTTCACTGGCAACTCTTACTTTACACACTTCTCTCTCTTAATTTTATGTACATGTTGTTACTATTTCGTTATACTTTTATTGGTATTTTATCATTTATTTTGGGGGTATGGGGATTTGGGTGTCTTTTATAAGAGCATGACATCTTCCTCAGGATGCTGCCTTCTTCTTCTTTCTTCTGTCTTCTTTTCTTCTGTCTTCTGGGACTGGTATCTTCTCCATCTTCTTCTTGATGCCATCGGGTTTCTTGGGATTTCTTCATCTTCTTCGGGTTTCTTGGGATTTCTTCATCTTCTTCGTCATTTTAGAAATACATCACCTGTATTGGTTGATCTTGGCTTATTCAGGGTTTCTTTTCCATTTATATTTCCTCGTTGTGGGTTTGGTCATATTCTGTGTTGCTTTATTATTTACTTTTTACCTTCCTGGGTTATAATTTGAAAACCTTTGGTTATTAGACTGGTTTAGGATGACTCATCACTAGTAACTCATTTTATTTGAACTTGTATTTTTTAAATAATAATGATTGCTTTCCACAGTTGCTATGAATTAATTTTACATATTAAACTTAATGCTTTCTTCCATATTTAAATGTTATAATTTTATTATTCTAATGATCAAATGCCATTCAATATTATGCATATATCTATCACGTTACAGCACATATAAACTCCGTAACAATATTTTACAAGAAAACAGAATTTTTCTTTACTTTCACAATCGGTCTATTAATTGCTTAAGTAAGCAAACAAATTTTGTGATAGATTAGCAAACTTTGTACACTAGATTAACAATATTAAACACTGAATGCACTTTTTTAAGTAAGCGTGGGTTAGAACTAAACTGGTCATTTTTACACAATATAAATAGCAGGCGATTTAAAGTGAATTTAAATGTATTTGCAAGGAGCGATGTATCGCTCTGTGATGTGTCTGTCGGAGTTGTTTAATTGATACTAGATAAGTAATTAATTAAGCAGTACGTATTTTTAAATTCATTATATGCAGTAAGACAGTTATAAGTATGGTACAAAAAAAACTGAAAACTTTTGTTTTCAAGGATAACAAATACTGCTGTAGACTTATTATTACGTAAGCGTGCTGGTCCCGAGTACGATAAATCGACCTTGACTGCGGCGCGGCGGTTTATCGTATTGTTTACTGATTCAGGAGCCAACGGCGGTAATTCACAGTGCATTTTTATAAAACATTAACTGATATTTAAGAAATTTTTGTGATTATTGTTAAACGCAGTTTTTCCTAATGGTATTGCAATGCTCTTAAGCTGTATAGCGGTCATTATGAGGGAGACAGACAAGTGTATTTTAAATAATTAAGAATACGTCACGAATACGTATTAAATTGGGAGCAGCTGGTTTTAATTCTAGATTTAATGATGTGCAATATCTTTTCGATTAACAATAAGAAATATTTCGTACGGCCGGACTTCGCAAAACATGGATACTGCCATATTTAAAAAGGCGTACAAATACTAAATCTTCTGAACAATAAAACTCGCGCGCGCGCGCGCGCGTGTGTGTGTGCATATATATATATATATATAGCGTAGCATAAACTATGATGAAACTGTCTGTTTTTACAACATACGTTATAGTGTCACGTACGACTGTGTTCGTTATACTGTACCTTATTTACGGGAAAATAGAATCCGAAGCAGAAGTTAAACAGTCGCATGTTTTGTTAAAATCTCCTAATCCAAATTACACTTCATCTTAATTCAGTGTTTCACTACAAACACGATATCCTAATGAGCACTGTTAATTGTTCACTACCAAAACACTGAAATCACTAAATCAACAATTAAGTGATTGTGGGTTCGTAACCACTTAATATTAGTGTCGCATGCAATCTGCCGTTCGTTGGTTTAACTGTAATAACACAAAACGCCAATCTCAAAAAACCGTTTTGGGAATTGCACAAATCCCAAAAACAATTTCCACTCAATCCAACGGGCAGCTTGTGGTAAATTGTGTTCCTCTTATGAGCAATAACTGTTGTCCTACACCTTCCGATCATTGTCGGATACTCATAGAAACACTCACTACTTCGTACTCACACCGACCTATGCATAATTCTCCTCTCGCAGTCACTCAATCAGCTAAGCGGTGAGACTCGCTAGTAATCTGTGTAAAGTCGTATTATTCAGTCCCGGAAAGTTATTTTCGTATACTTTACATTCAAAAACGTGATTTTGTCATCGAAACAATATGTATTTCCTATTCGGTTTGTTACTATATGTTGACTGTGAAGTTGTACATTACAGAATAAAATACAATGATACAATTCACGCATTGCCAAATTGTACGTGTGTGTAGGGGCGCGTGCGCGTGCGGACCTGTAATTTGATAATTGGCTTGGCGATAAATGAGTAATAGTAAAGGTAAATGTTAACAGTACACTGCGAATAGTTAAGGATTCCGTACCTCTGTAAGGCCTGATTAAACATTTAATTACGTCTGCACGAAAAACGTCAACAATCACCTGTGTGTTTTTTAAAATAACTTTCCAGATAATTAAAAAAATTAATACAAAATCAGTATTTTAAGTAGTCGGGTTTGCGTCTAAGCTCAGTACGTATACAAATCCATATAGACCTTCACAGTGAAAAAATTACACATAAAGTGCAGATTGCGATTACGTAGATTTTTATCCTTATGTCAGTTTATTTGTAAGCGTAGCCTACATGTCTGTGATATGCATCGCATGTGACCGTTAAACAAAGGCGGGAAGAACACGGTCAAACAAGGGTTATTTATATTCATCTCCAAACGAGATTTGGCCTCAAAATTTATGGCCGAAACTGTTTTCTTAAAAAATTACGAGGTCTAAAACCATTCTTGGTAACTTGCCCAAACTTTTAACTCTCCCAAAGAAGTTTGTCAACGCATGAGACGGAAACTGTTGAGGCTGTAGTAGCATGAAAATTTGTTAATGTCAGTCTGATACCTTCATACGTGAAAACTAACAGTGTAGTGGTACGTTTGTTACATGACGAAACTGTCTGTGCTTAATTGACTTTTCTCAGGTATGGTTTAGAATCGGCATAAACATTAGCCTCAGTCACTTGCTTTATCGGTAACAGGTACGTTCATAATTATAATTATGTAGAGAAACAAAATCGTTAACGTATTGAGTACATTTCTTGTTGCGTTACATTTTGTAGTCGAAATGAAAGTGAAGACAGATTTTTGAATGATAACATACAGGTAATGAATACGTTTCATACTAATTTCGTTGGTTTTTATCAGCTTTTATATATTCTCTTACATCTTACTTGCGAAGTAATATCCTAACTAAAAGTATCGAGGGTTTCTACGAATTAACGTACTTGGTATTTAATTTATATTTTGCATATCTCTTAGTATCAGTTGAGTCTGTGTTACTTACTATCAAGCACGCAGTCGATGTTAGAATGAGACTAAAGTTCATTTTTATTTCTGACGGCGATAACTGGCAGTAGATCTATGTGCAGACTGCAGTGACTGTATTGTCATCGACCTTGCGCTTTGTAAATAAACAAGTTTTATGAAGATTGTAATAACAGCACAAAACGCGGTACAGTGCACGCACGGTAACGTTAGAATATGGAATGCAGACAGTAATAGCCTGTTGAGCGATGTTTGTAAAACAAAAATCAATTTGACGCTTATTAAATATGCAAATAAAACCTGTCGACGCCATTGATACGATCAGGGACATATTTATTGTAAGTTATTAAAACGTTACTTTCCGTTAAATCTGTCTGCAGTCGCAGATATTGTTTGTTGACGTCGTGTGTTTACAGAAATAAGATGTCGGTGAACGCGTTGATAGTTGAGTATCTAACTCGGCGGTATCAACGTGAAAAGTGGTAGTTTGTTGTCACCTGTGTTTCGGCGAGATAACGATTTCCATTCATGCGTCTAATTAGTTTTAATTAAATTGCTCTGCTGTATGTAAGAATGGCTAGCATTCACACAACCCTTTTAGTTGATTCGTTCTTCTTCGTTACTTAATAACCAAACCTGTACATCTTGCTTTTTACCTACCGGAGCAAACCGGTACTACCGGATGCTTTTGATAACCATCTTGCTTATCTAATCGGAGCCATGCGCAAGAAAGAGGTTCGAAATTCATTTTATGCGATAAGATTTCTTTATGGAATCCCGCCTGCATTAAAACAACGGTTTTTATAAAATCGGACGTAAACGTCTAGAAAAAATTTACAGGAATTGCACAAATGCAATGCACAGAGAAGGGCATTGAAAGTGCTTCAATAAATCTAAAAAATATATATATATATGTTCATTCACCAATCAATGAATTCGTCTTTCATTCACCAATCAATGAAGTCATTCTTCATTTACCAATGTACAGATAATAAGTTAAATGTACTCGCATTCATAAGCGAAGTTTTATATGTGTACTACGTTATTGACAATAAAGAAGTAGTTTCTATGGAAACTCAACGGTTCCCATTTTCGATCACGCACCAGCGATCGGCCGCAAATGTGCGACACGTCCTTATAAACATTTTCAATGTTAAAACTTTTGACAACTTGGCCCTATACGTTTGGAAGGTAACTCATCTTTATTTTTATTCGTAGACTGGCGTCGTCAGAATTTTGTTGGTAGTATTATTTGGGACCAAAAAAGATATAATACTCGGAAGAAAAAAAACTATTATTCGGGAGGAAAATATATAATTAGATCTCTATAATTTGTGTGATGAACCTGACGTGGTCACCTTTATTAAACTAACAAATTAGAATGGGCTGGACACATTATACGTGCTTGTTAAATCAAGAGCTGTTAAGACGATATCTAGTGCAATGCCAGAAGGTAAAAGGAAAGTTGGAAGGCAAAAACTGAGATGGAGGGACGGGGTGAGTCAGGACATCAGTATTCTTGGAATTTGAAACTGGAAGAATATGGTTATGAATAGAGAAGAATGGCGAAATCTTCTGAAGAAGGCTAGGGCCCACAAAGGGCTGTCGAGCCAATGATGATGATGATGATAATAATAATGATTATTATTATTATTCGGGATAGAATGCCAATGAAATCTGAAAATTCTACAATAAGGTAAACTAAGGTAGGAAACCCTTCAAAGCCATGACAACAGCTTGTCGTGACACTGGCGGCACCCTGCTTACAGAAAAGAGGAAGATCCTCGAAAGGTGGCGCAAGCACTTTGAAGCACTTCTTTCTAAGAATGACGAGGACCACCACCTACCTGAGCTAGAGGAACATGAGCACATCGAGCCTTCTGATGAAGATGATGTGATAGCCGCAATATAAAGACTTAAAATCAACAAAGCTCCCGGTCCTGATGATTTTTCTGGGGAGTTTTTCAAAAACGGTGGTCCAGAGCTAGTTAAAACCCGTCAAGACCTTGTCATTGATATATGGATAGAGGAGAAACTGCCAACAGCCTGGCAGAAGACAGTTATAGGGTATATGTATAAAATAATGTCCCATATATTGCACCAAAAATTGGTTCCACATGCTGATCGGATGATTGGTCGATATCAGTGCGGATTTAGAAGAGGGAAATCGACAATAGACCAAGTTTTCACACTCCGACAAATTCTGGAGAAAGATTGGGAACATAAGCTACAAACCCATCACATCTTCATAGATTTCAGAAATACATCCGACAGCATTGGTAGACAAGAACTTTACACAGCTCTTGAAGAACCAGAGGCATACCAAAAGAAATTAATAAGATTGTGTAGGTTGACAATCCTGACAGTGAAGGTCCAGGTGAGGATCCAGAATGACTTATCAGGAGAGTTTGACTATGGAAAGGGGTGTCACCTTCGAGCAGTCATTGAAGCCTTCCTTGCTCTTGAAGGTCCCGCAAGGAGGCTGGGTCTCATAATAAACGAAATCAAGACAAAATACATGGTCACAGGACAAGAAGCTAGAGAAGCAGAGCGCGTCCAAATTGGCATCTATTCCTTCGAAAAAGTCAACTTTGTTTATTTAGGATTCCAAGTTAACTCCGATGGGGAAACAACAGAAGAAATAAAGCGAAGAATCACCTCAGCTAATAGGTGCTTCTTTGGTCTCAGACCCCTGTTCCAGAGCAGAACAATTGCCAGGAGCATCAAGCTGCTTCTGTATAAAACACTGATCCGCCCAGTTCTCACCTATGGTTCTGAGACCTGGACCATTTCTAGAAAGTCTGAGTCAAGCCTGCTGGTTCATGAACTTAAAATCCTTCGCAGTAGTTTTTGTTCCAATATGTGTGTGGGGGGGGGGGTGAATGGAGGAAAAGGACCAACCAAGAACTGAACACTCTTCTGAATGAACCAGATATTGTGAACATTATAAAACTTTGTAGACTCAAGTGGGCTGGACATGTGATCAGAATGGGGGAGAATTAAATACCCAGAAAGGCACTCACGAACAGATCTATGGCACCAGGAGAGTTGGTAGACCCAAACTGCGTTGGGAAGACGGTGTGAACTATGATGCGCGTCATATCCCTGGGCCCCGGAACTGGAGAGCAGCTGCACTTGACCGGGACAACGGGGGGAGGCTGTTAAAGGAGGCCTTGACTCGGTAATGGGTTGTTGCGCCGCTGAAGAAGAAGAAGATTATTCGGGACACCAAAGGTCCTAAGTGATTAAACTACTTGGACTTTCCGTACTGAGATTCTCAGATTTACTACGAATGATGGTACACCGTAGAACTGTAGAATACGTAGAACGTTTTGTTAAAAATAATATCAATAAAATGTCTTTCTCAAGCGAAAAAGTGTTGCTTTTAAAAATAACATTTTTAATTGGATGGTAAAGACTCTTCAAAAAGGACTCGTATGAAAAATACAAATAGCCTAGTAGTGACAAAGCACTTAACTGCAAGTGTCTCTATGAACCGTTGCAGTCCATAACGAGCAAATCGTAAATTACTGCAAGAAATTACAGCATAATTTATTCACAGTCTTTATTGCAATAAAATATTAACAATAATCGAGAACAAAATAAACAATTTTTTCAAAGAAGTATATAGAAACCAGATCGTAGTTGATATGAAGTGAGTGTTGGCGTGGCGTCGAGAGAGGTCAGTACGTAGGTGAACGCGTTAAGCGACAAATATAAATGCAGTTAAATCCAGTGTGGAATGTGCCGTGTGTTATTGGAGGAAGCATTGAATGAATCCAGTCCATGGTATAATGTGTTTGAAAAACGTATGCTTTGAAATTAAAACTCTGCCATTGTACAGCCTCAGTTCCCATGCGGCGACACCGCTTTTACATTTATTCAAATGCTGTGTTTGTTTTAAAAATAAAGGTGTACGTACGTGTGTATAATAGTGTGTACGGTTTAACCCGTGTGTGTGTTTATTTTGTATTCAAATCTATCCATTCGTATTGCGGCAACACGACGTGCTTTTCAACACGTTGCCTTTTATTTTTCCTTCATAATAAATGTTTATAGTGTCTTTATATTTTTAATAGAATATGAAAATCCGTAATGAACGTAGAAAAATTATATGCATGAAGGTTCTGATACCGTTTCCTGAAAGGCAGTTGTACTAATAACTGAAACATGAGATTCGTCCAGGTAACTCACGCAATAAGTACGTATTTGTATCAACGTTTCAAATGATTTAGTATCATCTGCAGGACCTGTTCGAGGGCAGTACGATACGAGATTGTGTGTAGTTTATATTGTACGAGTATGTGTGTAAATGTTAACAGCGCGTACGTAATGTGTGAGCGTACTGATAATATATTATTAGGTACTTATAATTATTAGTTAGGCCTACTAGTACATTATTATTATCATCATCATCGTTGTTATTATTATTATTATTGTTGTTATTATTATTATTATTATTATATTATATAGGCCGTAAATTTGTTATTCAGTGGCGTAGCGTGGGTACATAACACCAGTTGCCGGTTGTGATAGGCCTAAAACTTAACCTAAAAATTAATTGGAATTTATTCTTGTACCAAGTGTTCTTTTTAGAGCTTTTTCTATCATTCGCTGGGAGAAGAAGAGGATCCCGGTTCAACGGGATCTGACTCTCATTATACTTACCCAGAATACATCAGAACACAAATAAGTTAATCGAATTAAAAATAATAAAGACAAACAGAGAAACACATAACTAAACGAAGAAAACACAAATATTTACGTAGTATCTGCTGCACGTCAGTTCCGTAAACGAACATAGCTGCTATCTGAGCGTTTTGCCGGTTTATACAGCGGCAACTCATTGGGTGGACGAATGTGTACCTCCACTGTTTGTACAGTGACACAACTACTACGAGGTCAGTGACCGTACGCAGTAAAACATTGCCGATGTCTGAACCGGCAACACAAGACTGTGCAAGTGCCCAGCAGTTCGAAAGCAGTCTACGCTTTTCAAGTTTCCCTGCTAATATTGTTCGGATTTCAAATTATTCAATAACTAAAGTATCTATTTTGTAATATAATTAATATTATTTTCTCTTCGGTTACGTGGACGCCACGCTACTGTTTGTTAATGAATTTTAACCCGTCGGGTCTCAGGATTCAATTAAGCGGTGTCACTCCGCGATATCATTTATGGTACTCTCACAATCTCAAGTTTATGTGCCTCTTACCTTCTCTCATTACCAGATTTCATGTTACACTGTTCATGACCGCCTCTCTCTCACATTTTGGACTCCCATTTCTTTACGTCTGCCCGAACCTGGTCCTTCCATAGAAACATTATAATTTCTATTAGGTTGCTGTACACAGAATCTGTTTAAAATTAATTGTTAAAATCGTAACATTATGTAGATATTAACAGGTAATTAAAATAGATAATCAGAACGAGTCCACAATCATTGTAACATATAACATTGATTTATTAACTCAGTTATTATTCTTTCTTTATTTTAGTAGTGTCCGCTGGTCAACAAATTTTAACGATGGAAGGTTTAGCGAGGATCGGGGAGTAAGTATAACCGATCTTAAATATTGTCATCTACGTAAATATTGTCGAAACGTCGACACAAGTAGTGTAAAATTTGTGTTATGCTTATTGACCGATCCTCGCTAAACCTTCCGTCGTTAAAGTCAGTTATTATTATTTTGGAAACTAGTGTGTGAATGTATACATATCCACACACTAACGCACCACATGTGTTATTCTTTGTACTGGCCTTCTACGGGTCTTAAAGATGGCAATATAATTTTGTCGAACGTCGACACAAATAAGCCAGTTAATTGACCGTACTTCAGTGAAATGTCCTCATGTTATTAATTCACTGTCACTACTACAAAAAAAGATTTACTAATTGAGTTACGTTAAATTCTCATCTTGACATTCCAACCGTCAAAGATGGATGGCCGTGAATGTATCCTAGTAGATGCACATAGTATTCTTACTGTGTAATGTAACGCTAGTGTTATTAATCTCAGTAAATATAGGATTAATAGTTAATTAATTTATATTTATTGTTTTTGTTCTTACTATAATACGCAAATCATATTTCCACTAAGCTAGCATCACTGTTTTACCTTTCGATGATAGAGAACCTGAATTCGTCCCCAAATACACGCGTTCAAAAAAATTAATTAATACGTGTGGAATTTATCAACCCCCCCCCCCACACACACACACGTCAATTTAAACTCGGATATTCGTGTGTATTCAAGATTTAGTATTCATTTGAACTGACAACTCTGTATTCATGACACGTGTTTATTTTAAACACCACACTTCTTATGTTACACACTTCACTTACACTGGTCACGAGTCTCTTTCCAACCACACGTTTATTTCACCACTGCACTTGTTGGTTAATTAAGAATTTCTTCAGTCATTCATTAATCCGACTCCTCGTATCATCCGTGTCAGCGTCTGCCAGTTCGCTTACACGCAACAAATGTAACACCAGTGTTATTCCCACAAACAATTCGGAACCGCACATACACAATTAACTTTGAATTTGTACACTGGTAATAACCACAGTACTGGTTATTAATTATGTATCTTTAATAAGACTGCGCATAGTGTTTCAGTTTTAAAAACTTGTAAAAATTATCAAGATCGTAAAAAGTAAATAGCTTTGTTAAAATAGATAACTGTTATTTTATTAAATAAATAACTGTATTTCTTAAGATTTTGTATAACATTCAAAAGTCGTAAATATTCTGCATTTTCTGCATAAAACACATTTGGGGACGTTTTTATAACACTTCTTTTATAAAAAACAAGTCGCTTTCACTACTTATCGTCGTAGTTGGACACCTCGCCCCTTTTAAAAGTGTTACATAGTTCATTAAAACAAAAATTAAAACTCTGACTTGTAGTAGTATTCCCAAAGCAACGCATTCAGCTATCTCTGTTATGAACAGATTTATAAAATAATTTATATACTCCATTTATTTCAGGTATGTTTTATGTACGATACATCACCACACCGGGGGTCGTACAGAGAGCTGGTTGTATCCTCACAAAATTCGCAAACGATTCTGCAGTATATCAGTCAAATCGTATAATAATAATAAACGATTATAATTTGAACTGCACATAACAGTGCCCATCAAATTTGTGTACAAATGAAAAAACGGCATGTTGTCAAAACGTTTATACTTTTGAGTGCTTCAAGTGACAAATGAATTCGTTTACAAATGACCCCATCATTGAATGAGCGGTACGTTTGATGTTAAGTATTGTAATTATGTTTCTTTATTTGACAGAAGAGGGAGAATGACGCCACTGGGGCGTGAACAGTAACTTAGATTTAACTTTTAAGTTTCAATTAAGTTCAGTTTGTAGACACAAATTGATGATTTGTTAAAAACTGTTAGATTCAATAAAAGTAAAAAAAGTTTGAAGTTAATAATAATGTCGAAGAAACGTTGTTATCAACCGTAGACAGCGTTGTAAATAGATCCGAACATGGAAGCCTAGGAGAGAAATTATTTGCCCAACACTAATCGTTTCGTTCGACCATAGTTGTATACCTCATGTAACCCGTATCTACATCATAAAGTTACACCAGTAATAGTATTGGCATCGCTCTAATCAAGAATGATAACACATAGGACCTGACTGGAAATAATTGTATATCTATCTATACCCTATACCATATAGGCATAGTATAATTCAAAATATGATGCCAATACAAAGTCCCACAAGTTGGTTTTTGACAAAACGAATGGAGTGAAATACGGTGGACATGTGGCGTAAATGTAGACAATTGGTTGAGGTTGACATGGTTGACGCGCGTTGTTCTCGTGTACGGGCCTTGATATGAGTTATTAGTTGCTCGGTTTTTATTAATGATGGTGATAAATGCATCACAGTATACACGAAACGGTATGGCGTGACGAGTGGAAAATCAGTATCAGTATTGTCTGTAAACAGTCGACCTGGTAACGTGTATCGGAATGTAATTAGCGGTATCTAAATGTTTAATGCTATTGAAACATATTTGTTTACAATAATTAATTAATATAAGAAATATGATTCTATTACAATGAATGCAATTTTCGTCAGTTAATGAAATGCAATTTAGTTGGTGACTAGTAAAACCGAATTTAGACCATTTTAAGCTTGTGAGTATCACTTTAACTACGGTAAATTTTAACTGGTCGTAATGATTAATGTTCGAGCGCTACACTATACCATTTCGGTTTAGTTCCTTTCTCAAGGAAACAATGCAAGTAAGGTGAGATTTTTTCAGTGCAGCACAAATACTGCATGGGACATTAATCCTTTGCACAGGAAGTTAATCTACGCCCGAATCGAGCACGGCGTAGTATTTATAGAAGAAAGAAATGAGATTCCGAGATGGGTGGAGAGAGGAATTTTAAAGAGCTATAGGAAGGACATGAATGTAGTGGGAGGAACTGAGGTCTGTACAGGACAAGGATAAGCGGAGAGAAATATGGAGGAGATAGACCGGTGACAACTCATTTCCTATCCCTGTAAGCTTAGATTGAGCTATGTAAATCAAGGTACGGGATCAAGTAGTAAGGGAAAAATTTCAAAGTCAAATGGAAAAAATACATTTTATGTCAGTGACATCGTTGACCTTAAACATTTCTAATCCTTCTCCAATGGCGTTAAGCCTTAATCGGCCTGTGCCCGCCTCTGACTTGGGCTTCCATCGGTATCGGAAAGCTTCTGTCTTCGTACTTTCAGCATCTCCATCGCATCCAGCTTTCATTTTGCCTTCCATATTTCCTAAAAGGATTCTTTTCGATGTTCTGTTGTCTGTTCTCACGACATGGCAACCAATTGGAGTCTCCTCAGTTGTAGGTGATCGTTAGTTTGTTGAAATCACGGGGATAGTTCGGCATATCTCATTGTTACATATCGCATCCTCCGTTCTCCGTTTTTATATTTGGGGCCAGTGACGTTACTACTGGTTGTTCAGCTATTACGAATTTCAGCAAAATCCCGTAATTACTCCTTAACGTAGAGCCATTTCTAAGTCATTTGTATGTGTGATTTTATAAGTATGTGTAAGTCATTTGTATTTATACATTATAAATAATTGTAGAAATAAAAGGAGTTACAAAATTTGTAAGTTAATAAAATAAAGGTGAGTCCCAACCTTCAAGCTACTCTCGTCCTCTCGTCCCCCCCCCCCGCCGTAGGAGCTTTCTCAGATATCTTCTAGCTCAGTGGTTCCCAAACTTTTCACTCCGCGGACCCCCCAAATAATTTAAAAATTCACGGACCCGGTCTGAGTTCTGAAATAAAACTAATTTCAATATTAAGTCACTCTCGAGATCAAGTTTATTTCTTAACTTCGACTTCAATTACGTGAGCAGGGAGAATGCGATTTCACACAGATAGTAGAGACAAACACAGTTAAACGCTTCAAAGTTTTTTTGCGAGTTCAGGGAAGCCAGTCATTATATATAACCAGAAGTCAGCTAGCTACAATTGCGAAAACTGCAATTTTAATGTCAAATTGAAAGTTCAGGTTAATATCAAAGTTCAGTTAATAATGTCAAAAAACTGCCAGTTGAAAGTTCTGCCAATGAGTCTTCTTTTTGTACTGTAAGAGAGAGGTCTAGTCAGCTCAGCTGAAAAACAGGTCTGCTACATGACATTATTAAATCCATTAGTTTGAAATTACTTTTGCAATTACAATTAGTTTGAACCCCCCCCCCCCCCCAAATACTGGAATCTTCTACTAATTGTTTTAAGATTCTAAAATTTAGATTTTAGAGCAAAAAAAATCGGAGAAAATTACGGTATATTCTAATTTTTCTTAAGTGTCTGCGGACCCCCTGAAACATTGTCGCGGACCCCACTTTGGGACCCACGGTTCTAGCGCGTTTCAGTGCTGTTTTCAATAAACACTGGGGTAATGAAAAAGCGTTTTTCGTAATTTTGTAGACATATGAGACTTATGTAAACAGTAGGCATTATCCAAGAATACAGTTCACCAGTGTGGCTGAGATAACCCACGGTGCGATCGGATAATAAACAGAGCTTGGGACACACGTGTCCGCCTATACGTAACTATGAAAATACGAAGCCGATGTTCGAGGACTTTCTACCTCTCCTTGATCTGTCTCAAGATCTCTGGTAACATACTCTGTACTCGCATACATTTACCAAGGGGCGACGGCAGATCTTGAATTTATTCACGAGGACTGTTAAATGTTATGACTTTTAAATTTGAGAATATTTATTACTAACACCGGTTGTCTCATATTTTTTCTGCGTCATAATAGGACAGTATCAGTGTAAAAACCTAACAATATTTCCGTTTTCCAATAATCCGTGTCTAAATGTGTTACACTGAAGTATAGGCTATGATTCAAGTAAATATCCTATGTATTTGAAAGAACTCTAGTTTCTTTGAAAGTATCGTTGCAAATTTAGTAAAACGGATTAATACTGAGTACAGTATCGTACAATTGTACGTATAGGAATATAATATCGTTTGTCTGAATAGGCTTATATCGTTCCGTTTGTGTATTGGATTTAACGTTGCGTACAGTTTGTGAAAGCGTTACTAATGCTAGTCGGATAGTAGCTGTGCACTGTTAAATGACGATTTTTGTATTACATTACTGTTTATATGAATGGTAGTTTGAAGGCCTGATTCATTTTTACGTTGGGTCACTTATGTGTATTTGAATTACAATTAGTAATGTGGATTTAAAAATATATGTTGTAATAGTGTACTCTGCTTTCGAGTGCACTGGTGTAAACTACACTTGTGTATTGCACAAGACATATTGCACAGTTTGTAAATTTTACAAGCCTTCAATGGTCAGTTCTAAAATATAATAAAACTGGTGGAAAACGTAGGTTATAGTTGTTTATGATGCACCAGATATAGTGAAATGGGTCAATGAGTGAACGCATCAAATTGTAAACAGTCGAAAGTTATGATTGTGTGTAATTTTGTTTTTGTAAAGTGCGGAATCGATTTGTGAAGAGGCGATGCATGTTCACCAACGTGACTGTCTCTGCCTTTTCAGTCACCCCATCCGTCATTGTCAAGAGAAAGCTGTTCGAATCGATAAGAAAAATATTAACAGCGACAAAGAAGACAATACCGGTGTTAGGTAAACACTTGTTGCCACCCCTACTTAACCCATTTTGTTACCGATTAATGACCATTTAATTGTTTGAATGATTTTTTTTCTTAACAGAAAATTAGTCTGATATAGCGTTGTCGAAATATAATTGATTGATTTAACGAGTTGCAGTGTGGACCTTGAGTCTTGTCATTAACGTCCTTGCAAACAAATACTCTCTCCAAGTGATTTCTGGGAACTAGGCGAAGGTGCGGCGGCGTTGTGACAAAACTTAAATCACAAAAGTGTGCGGATTGATCGTATAAGTTACGCTTCTCGCACAGTGGATATTAAACATGAAATATTGGATTCTGATTGTGTTGTTTATAAATTACAATAGTACTTGTAATTGGAACATTAAAAAGTACTCAATCCGTAGTGCTTTGCGCGTCGATGTATTAAACGGTAGCAAATCGGCTTCGGTTCGGCGTTGTCTTGTCAAAATATATGGGTAATAAAATATTGCTGTTATTCGGTGAACTGTAGGAAGAAAGTGTCGTAGATTATGTCCGGTGAACCGGTGGATCCCCAGGGGTTATGGCTGTGTAGGTTGGGGTTACCCTGTCGGTTTCTCCACTGGTCACAAAAGCAAACGGTGTAGAAGTTATACGACAGGAAAGAGATCGTTGTGGACTAAGCCAAGGGGTAAACGAGGAACAATCGAATGAATGGGAGTATGATCAAGTGTATGCTAACGTGTGGGTCAGCAAATAACGTGCATTGGAAAATTGTAAAAGCAGAGAAGTTTGGGAAGTAAACGAGGGACAGCATCACCAGACGATTTAAACGCACATAAAAACAGAAGAGTCAGTGTATTATCGAGGAACGTAGTAAAACAAGTAGGAAACTCGTGTAGACTATTCCGGGAATATCTGTCTTCTTAAATATAATCACTTTTCATGCAGAGTAGACACGTGCGTAAACAACAGCGTCACGAGCAGAAATAACACATTGACATTTCGTGCAAGCGACCGTCTGAGAAAGTAAAATTCCAGTAATTTTAGACACAGTGCGTGCGTGTGCGGCTGAGGTCGATCAGATGATGGTCAAGGGCGCTGAGTCTTGGTTTATTTTTACCCTGCATCAGTGCCTACTTCCGCACTGCACCAATAATAGCTCGTGTGGTACGCTTATAAAATTGTTTCCTGTTGTGTGCAATATTCTCTTTGTCCTTATCACTGCCAAAAAATTGATTAAACAGACAATTCTGTTTGTTGCGAGTTGTGTATGCTTTCCTTGACGCAAGCAATTTCACATTTCAACTTTGTCAAATTTTGTTGCTTCCCTGCTAATATACACTTTTTCCTCGAACGAGGCCTTTCGGTTTCGCAACCATTATCAACTTGATAATGGAAGAACCAGGAAGAACTTGATAATGGTTGCGAAACCGAAAGGCCTCGTTCGAGGAAAAAGTGTATATAGCAGGGAAGCAACAAAATTTGACAATGTTGTGATGAAGACTGCTAACATAGAGAAAATAACTGATAATTTCACATTTACTTTACATTTTTCCAGATGTACCATTTACATTTTAAATCTGAATTTACATTTAATAAATAATGTTTGCTAGTATGTCACCAAGTTTTTTATGTTTATTACATTCTTTCTCTAAAAATACATGTTTTACTACAGTTTACCTATTTCATAAAAACGATCGTCTGAATATTCAATAGGGGTTTATAAATATGGATTTTTCCATGGTAGCGGACTGTTGTTGATAGGGGGGGGGGGTAAAGTTATTTGTGGGTATCAGGAAATTCGCCACTTACAGGCGCTATTGTGCAGCTGTGGCTGTATGGGTTTACAATATGGCCCGACTTCATGAGTTTTTAAAACAGACCCCGTTTATAAACGCCTCGTTTCATTGGAGAAAGGAATTTGTAAAGTTATTTCAGTAGATTTAAAAAAAAAAACCAAGAAATTCGTCCAGTAACGGAAAAAGTAGAAACCTATGATACAAGATAACTGACAACGAAGAACGGATGCTTCGACTGAGAACGGTGAACGGTATAGAAGAGTAGGTACCTGCAACAGTCGGGGATAAATAAACAAACTAGTACTTACTGTACCGCAATCATATCCAGTATGCAGCATTGTAATGTTGTAATATTACAATATTGTAATACTGATGCAGTTCTGAATATTGTAGTTGTACTAAATACATGATACGACATCGCGTACTGTAATTAAAGGGTGGTATGCACAATGTATACTGATAGTATACATAGTACAAACGCGACTGTATCGGACGTGTTCAAAACCATTTCGGCTCAGATATTTTTGTCTTTATATGCGAAGGTAAATTCTAATTTTTATATTTATTTCAATATCGACTCACATGAAGCGGATTAGCTATCTACCTTCATACTAATTCGGTGTGGCTGTTTGTGGAAAAACAAATCCTCAAAAAAATTGTCAGTAAGCCGAAAAATGAGACGTAAGTTAAAGTTTATAAAATCAAACAAACTGGAAAAAAGTGGGATAACTTTTCTCCTATAACGGTACACCTTTCACAAAAATAATTTGTGGGCGAAGATGATTCCTTGGCCCACAAAGGGGAAATTGTTGAGTGGGATGCCTTCAAGCAGTGTGTACGAATCCTACAATGCTGCAACACGAATACTCATTTCACCACTGAAACTACGGCGATTCTTGTGTTTTAAAACGTTTCTATTGTCTGCACGTTGCTTTGCGTGTATAGAAAATATCGCTGTTGCCTGTGCATCACATTTTGAGTTGTGCAGCGTGTCTGGTGCCACGAAATGTCAACAAATTTACTACACAAAGCTTAAAAGTAAAGAGATTTCTACTTCTTACGGCACAGATTCATTTGTGAGGAGATGCATTATGAGTGTTGCGTACGCGTACGATAGTCAAACGTATAATGTAAGGCGTATAGTATACGTGAATGGAATAAGTCATTAACGTGTACTATAATGGAACGTATGTTCCGTACATTGATAATGGCAGATATTGTACAGTTTAGTCGTAAATCATTTAGAATTTGTTTGTCGTGTATTGTTAATTAATTAGGGTTTGAACATTTAATTATTGAATCACAATCCACTTTTCCTCGTTCACGGTGCCATGCTGTATGCCTATTGTTCACTTAAATAATAGACATATACATATAATGTAAACAAGGACTTGTTTTTGCTAGATTAATTCTTTTTAGGTTTAGTCTACATATTGAATAGAATAAGTAAAAAAAAAACCTAAAAATATAATAAGAATAAAGGGAAGTGAAAAAAGTCTTTTACAGATTCAGTAATTTATTTATCTACAAAGTACCAAATTAATATACAGTCTCATATGAAATATAACTGAATATTTATCTCTCGGGAGAGGGAGGTAGCGATACATGCAAACACATTAATGTAGTTTTACCAGCACGCTATTTCTGAGCTATTTTTCTTGTCAACTACTCGCTTTTCTGTACAAACACACACAAACTGTGCACCGAAATTCGGAAATGAATAGTAGAGTGACAGATGAGAAGATTCAGTACAAAGAATAACGAAGAGATAGAGGAGTTTAAAGCAGATTAGGAAAATCAAAACTAATTTGATCGCCCAGATTCTCATAAGTTAATCGCTCAAGACAAAAGAAGTAAAGGAAAAATAAGACGTGAATACTGGCAGATCTGAAGGGCGAAAATTGCTACCGGGAGCTGAACAGTTTTCAACAAGAAAGGACACCGTTCATCTGAAACTTGTTAAAGAGGATTAAATTTGATCATTTATGAACCCTTCATTTTTTTAAATTTCAATTACTAGGCCTATATTAACTATTACTATTAATATTACTAGGCCTAGTTAATACTAAAATGTATTTGCTAATTAACGCACAGCTTAAGTTAAGTTAATTCTACAATTTTCTCCTGTTTTATCCAGTGACTGATTTAATCATGAATGGTGTAGCATGACAGATATTCCACCAATAATTAATTCATTTAAGATCATAAAAATTAATTAAATTACATATACTCAAAGAATGTCAAATGAAATTCAATTACACTTCAAAGGAAAAGACCACTATAAAAGAAAAACAATAATTAAATAATAAAAATGCAACCATAAAAGTCAAAGAAAATAAATTAAAGGAAACTCATATTAAAAAATCAGGAGATTACCCAGGAGGTTAGGAGCAGGTGATAAATACAATACCCCAAACATAAGAAGAAACACGAAGAGGAAGATTAGTATCAGGTGATAAACCAGATATCACGAAATCAAGAAAGAAGAGTAAAGTTAGTATCAGGTGATAAAGAAGATACTCCAAACCCAAGAAGGAAGAAGAAATTTAAAAGCAGATAATAAAGAAGATACTCCGAACCAACCATCGGACAAGATAACACTGAGTACCTTGGTTTACCCAAGAATGAACACTAGAAGGAAGACGAGAAGAAAGGAAGAAATAGGATGGAAGAACCACCATAAAAACCTATTATTAACTATCATTAAACCCCAAACCAAATGATACCATTAAAGAAAGTATAACATCCCAAAACCTTATGAAATTTTAATTATTTATAAACAAAAGTATTGTGTAGTATGATAAGAAGTGCACCAACTAAAGTTATTATATGATAAAAAATAAACAAATCTTCACAGTCCATTATGACTAAAGGTCTGGTCTGAGAATAATAAAACTCAAATATAAGTCAGAACCAACAGTGAAAGTGTACTAGTGGAAGTGTTTTGAAATGTAATAAACTTCAAGTTGTAGTGTATCTATAACTTAAACAATGTGCTATAAAATAACTTTTATTTTTTATAATTAACAAATAATGAAATATTAAAACGGAAATTATTTCCAATATTTCATTAAATAAGCTCACTTTGTTATCTCTAGACATTCAAAGGAATGCCAATAACAAAGAAAGTGTGGGTGGAAATGTTTACTGTACAAGGGGATGTTAAATAATAATAGTAAAATCAGAAAGGACTGAAAATAATTTAAGTTTTAATAGAGTTAAGAAGTTTAAATGGCTGATATTGTTCAAAGCCATGAACTCCATATTTTTAAAAGAGTTCTAATAGAATAAGGTACCTATATGTTTAGAGTAAAATGTTTTAGTAATATAACAGCATACATACCAATTAAAATGTTTAAGTATGGATGCTGTATTAATTTACAAATGTGTTAAATGTATGTTCAAAACAGTTTAAGCAAACATGTCCAACTTTAAAGACTGCTGATTAATGTTAATTATTATTTTAGTAACAGTAGCATGAATTAGATGCTACACATCTCAATAATTATGTAAACAATTTTATTTCATGTCATGTTAACTTTTAAGAGTCAGAGGAGGAGTAGAATTAAATTTATTTTAAAAAACCATATATGTAAAATACTAAACTCTAGGCCAAATAATGAATTCAAAAAAATTAATATAAACCAGTTAATTCACCAATGAACCATGTAAACTAACAAGATTTATGTAAGGTAGGTCAATTAACAACTACTGTAAATGATCCTATGATTTAAAAGAGTAATATAGAAAAATATCTTAAATTATTGAAAATTTTTGAAATGTAATAATTAAATATTTCAGAAGAGGAATGGTAAATTCAGAAATTATCACTAAAAGACAGTTCAAATGTTAAATTTATAAGGAATTAAGGAAAGTAAAGATTTGTGACCATTTGAAATTTATTATAATTATATTAATAACACTTAAAATGGCAGTAATTGTGTACAAGAACGGAAACAGGTTTTTTTGGGCCTAGATTTCCAAAAAGACAGAAATATGTTAATTTTAACAAAAATCTCAACAAATATGGACTATGACATATCAAATTAAACAGAATGAGAGAAATAAACCAATTATATGGTTAATAGTTCATGAAAGCGAACAATAAACTAAAAATATTCCATATATAATGTACTTTGGAATTATGTACATGGGAAGTGAAAATTATTTTAACAATACTTTTCCAATATTAACTTGGCAAGATATTTCCTAAGGTGAAGGAAGTTGGTTAGTTCTTTGTTAACATTCAAACGGAACGGTCGATGCGGAATCGCGTTCTTAAAACCGTATAACGGAGTGTAAAAGGTTAACTCCAGATTTTGTTAAGATCTACCAGAAGTGTAAATTAAACCAAAATAATTCTCAGAATTTTGAAATTTTCAACAAAACACAAATTTAGGATTAATCCTAAATTTTAACCATAACAAACAAACATAACATTTTTTTTGGAACAAAATTTTTTTTTAAATAAATTTTTTTTTTCTTTTATTTGTACCACAGTTAACAGGTCTAGTTACAGTGGTAATAATTTTGTAATCCAATAGATGACGTAAATATGATTCAGTAGTTTTCATTTTGACGTAGTTCTTAAAAAACATGGATCGCCTGATTGGATTTGCAGAATCGTTTGAGTAATCAGCACACTGCGTCTCCCTTAAATCGCTGTTGACACACAACACACAACTGTGTTCGCAGATGACACGTTTTTCAGAATTATGAATACTGAATATTACATCCCTAACCGGTCCAGTCATTGTTCATAAAATGAAACCTTAATATTCTAAATAAATAAATTACCAGAATTAGAGAGACCACAAAAAAGATTGTGGCGTACAATACAGTAGACACTATTAAATTTGTTGTAAAATCATGATATGTTTTAAGGCGATTCGTAGTAGGCCTATGTTTCAAATGATCATGAATGATCATAAATTTTAAAATCATTTTTTTATCATTTTCATCAAAATTATATCAGTTTATAATGACTTGTGACTTTACCCGACGCCCATTTGAACTTTGTCTTCATTTCTGTTACGAACTTGAGCTTCGTTTGTATTAAACATTGTTTCTTAAGTAAAATTTGTATCTCTAAGTTGCAATTTGAAGGACAGCGTTGTAGAATATTGTCCTGTGTAACCACTACTTTCTCTTTCCATTTTCTTGATGCTTTCGAGAAAAAGAGGGGTGAAAAAGTAAGTGCCGATGAAGGGTGTGTAAGGATTGTAGGTGTAGTTTATGGGGAGGAACGTAGATGTTTTAGAGACTTGCAGGTATGACGGCACTTCACCGGTAAAAAAAAGAAGAAAAATCGGTGTACACATAAATGAAGAGGCGCTGTTTCATTGTATTGCGCTGTCATTGGTTTTATTCAGACGGATGGCACGCTTTTTTTCTGGCCTCGTGTCGTCATTGTGGGCAATGTGCCACCAGCGGTTAATTTGGACAAAGTGGTTGTGTCGTAATTACCTCGCGATTCGACACGAGTAGTAGCCTTCTTTGTGCGGTTTTTGCCATGCCATCCGGTCACACGTTCTGCACCGTTTCTGACGCTTTGCGTGCGATGTTAATTTCCAGTATTAAAGTTATTCGTGTAAAAATTATCAATAATTAGGTTATGTACCTATAACATTATTTATTTCATAAAAGATATATCCAAGTTCTCGACGGTTATGTAGGGATAATGGATGTGCGAATTGTATTGTTTGAGTCGACAAGTGTCCGGCTTATTTGCCACCACATGTCTAGATAACTGTAGAATTTTTACTAAATTAAATCATAATGATAATTAGGAGAATAAATTTTGAATGAATAAGTTCATAAGAATAAGTAAGGCGAGTTGTGTATAACCCCCTGCTGTAACTAGCAAGCGGAAGTGACACCCGAGCTATCAGTAAGATCGTAGCCTCGCTTCGCTACAGTTAGCTGGGCAATGCAAGTCTGATATAAGTCGGGTGGAGGTAATACGTTTATAGCGTAAATGCTAAAGAAATTCCAACTTTATGTACGCGTTTGTGTGTATTTAATAAGTTAGTTAGTAACATAGACTTACAGTATAGATATATTATACTACTGTAACAGTATAGATATATTATACTACTGTATTAGTATTCCTAATAAGTGTAATTGAATTTATTTGATTTTTGTAATAGAACAAGGGATGCGAGTTATTAGTTTTAACTCCAGCGTTTGGCACTTTGTTCGGGGTATGTCTCACTATAACTTTTGAATGCATCAACCGATTTTCGTAAAACTTGGCATGCCTGTTGACACTTATACGCTGCATAGCCCTATTGTTTTTGAGATTGACCTCCATAAAATAGGGGGGAGGGAGGAGAAAATATATGAAGGGTCAGAATTGTAAAAAATTGCATAAATCCATGTGGGTTATCAAATTAAAGGGCATTATATTGAAAGTCTGAATATTGTGTTCGTTTTTGAAAATTTAAAAAAATGTTGGGACACCAGAGCTTAAAAAGTGGGACTAACTTCTGATAAAATCGCAAAAACCCATGCGTAGTAACTAGTTAAACAGAATTGTACCCAAATTCGGAATGTAGTGTTTAGTTTTCGAAATTTCACAATTTTAAGACACCAAGAGACCTAAAAAGGGATCAGCCATTTTTGTAGAACTTGTGAAATTCCAGCCTGGTGTGAAACTAAAGGGAATTTTAACTCGAACACGTAAAAATGTAGCGTGTACTTTTAAATTTCTTTAACTTTGCTGACTCCGAGGGCTAAAAATAGAACACGAAATTTTAAGAAAATTTTACAAGTCTGTGGGGGGATCAAGGTGTGAGAAATTTTATTCAAAATACAAACTGGGTGTCTGTAATATTTTGGCAGAATCAATGTATTTCATTACTCCTTGAAAATTTTCGATCGCTTTAAAAAGTTTTTAAGCTGTGTTTATAAGAAAACTAACCTGTTGATGTCAGTTACGTATATTTGTATTACGTGTAGACCTATAGATAACTATGGGAACATACAGAAACTTAAAAGACAGGCCTAAATTATTTAAACAGGCATAAATTTCAAAGACAGGCATTGTGATTATAAACTCAACCAACATACCGATAGAGTAGTTCAGAACATGCAGTGTTTATTGTATGATTGTTTCCTTTACAATCGTTATGTTACTAAAAAAAAAATAGAGTAGTTGAGATTTTTGTAATTTTTCTGATAATTTAAAAATTAATCTGATATTGAAATTTGTCTGACCTAATAGTAAATGTATTTTGTTCAAAATAGAGAACGAGTTCTGCAGCTCATAAGTTACTAGTTATATTTTTATTGTACAAAACAATTTCTTATCTTCTTTCACTGTTTGGGATTAATCTGTTACCGTTTTCCTTGTTAATTACGAACTTGTTCTGGACATCTTTATGTAGATCGACACATAGTTCTAATGACAGTTAATTGTTTTATTAATTATTCAATAAATTAATAGACTGTTAAAGTACATACCAGTAGAATATACGCATTATTTATTTCGTTGTATGTAACACTAAGATAGTGATATCTGTTGCAAACAGTGGTACAGACATTCAATTTGCGGACTGTGGCATTATACTGTTGAGATAAATCAGAAGGCATTGGCAGCAACTGTGACCGTACATGGCGTGTGGTGTGCTGCACTCCTTACCGTGTATCGGTCTATAAAGTGTGCACTTAACACTCGTATTAAGTATTCAACAGACGGCGCGCAATAAGTAAGCCTACTTATAACGGTTTATTTAAGACGTTTATCTTTATAAGGGAAGAATCAGACGTAGACTGACACGTGACAAAAGTTAAAAAATTGACGGATACAGTAAAAGTAACAATCAAGGCATTAACGTTTGACAGGACTGTAATATTTATATTATTTATTCTAGTCGGGCACAATATAATTTCCACCTCTTGCACGATTTATAAATAATGTTTGAATTATTTTTGTTGGAAATTTTCCTTTTTATAACAGAATCCCAGATGCCATTTATTGAGTGGAATAGAAACAGCGACCCATCCTTAGTTCCGGAAATTAGTTTATTAATTGCATGACCTAGTTTTCCTTTCTCGTCCGAGACTTTAAGAGAAATCTGTTACTTTGCGTTAGCGTGCCGTAAGTGATACGTATTAAGTATTCCAATTTTTATTGAAATTTTTTCGGGCTGGCATCTAAGTATGAAGTATAAGCAAGACAGACCTTTTTCATAGAATAGTGTATAGAGAATGTAATAATATTCACTCAAAAACAATCGCACATCAGGTAAAGTTATTGTTTTCCGTATACTGCACACAATTCTGAGTAGCGCAAAATGCTCTTTTATGGGCAAGTAAAAAGTCAGTTCACTCGATAAGTTTTTTTGGGGGGGGGGATTTCATCACTGAAAATTTGTTTACAAGTCGTTTGTTTTTTCCGCATTTAAAAAATGTCTGTTCATTTCCGTCGTATAGGCCTATAGATAACACCCATTACTTTAGACCTAGTTGTATACGTTTTGAAAAGTACTTATTGATAATTCAGCTTCCAGATAACGTCGGTAAATTCTTCTGAAAGTCAGTTCTAGTCGATAACAGTTTATTTGTTTACAAAAGTGCTTGGAAAAATCTTCCCTAAAAGCTTTACTTGTGCTTGAAACGACTGTTATATAATCGTAAACACTAAAGAAATATCGTAGTATCTTACACATATTTATACGACAGCTATTTATGTCATAGAACAACGTGGCAGTCTCCTTGTTAATGAAGGAAAGGGAAACATGAAAGGTATTACCAATGAATTTATTCAGAAAATATCTTTGTATTGTGATGTGGTGTTCAACAGATGAGGAGTAGTTCGTGATTTCGTATTGTGAACGAACAAAATACGAGAAAATTATTGATTTTAAAGACACAATGTAGGTTTCGTTGTCGTTTCATTAGTTTCTTTTTACTATGTCAAAGTGTAGATGTCCTGATTGGTGAAACATACGTCTGACAGATACGAAGGAAATCGAAGGTATGAACGAATAACGTAAAATGAGTCTGCTGTAACAAATTTAAAAGTATCGTTTGGTTTTTTATTATTTTGTAATTATTTTATTTAGAGTGTCAGTTCCCCGTTTCCTAAGTACTTACACGTATACCAATAGTACATCTATAATTACTATGATAACAGTAGTATCGGATATATCGGTATAATGTAACAATATGTGACAGTTCTGTTCCTGTGGATAAAATCGAGGTAGAGAGCAGCAGGATGTAAAAGCGGGATTTAGCGATAGAATGTTGAACAGAAGTGCAACGAATATAACCTGTTAAATGCTATCAGAGTCATTTAAAGCAGACGTTTGCCGGGAATCACTAATTGGCACAGTATCAAGTATGTATTTACATCATGTGAAAGCACTTTGTCATAAACGTCAGTTAAATTGATACTTCACAGTTTATAATCAGTCGATAGACCATATGTGCTATGGTCACGTAGAAATGTCAATCCCGCTTTCTTGTAACAGATGTGATTGAGAAATAGTATCCATTACAGTAATAGGCTAATAATTATTACAATAACAGCAAACATCCGAAATTAAATACTACAGTCACGCATGAACAACATATACTTTTGTTTTTTCTTTGGTATTGTAAATGCTAGCTGTATATTTAAATAGTTATCGTAATAAAAACTCGCTTTTGTGTTTCCTTTTGAATAAAATTAATGTAAGGCCCGTGTCCCTATACTGTATTGTTGTGCAATACAATATTCTGGAGCATACATGAGTATACAGAGTAGGAGTCGTCTGGACACTGGGCACTGTGACAAACTGATTACCAGATTTGACAGATAAAACGAGTTAATAAAAGCGTGTAAAAAAAATCAAGTAATTGTCATCCGAAAATGCTTTGTTTTCCGCATATGAAGGACAAAACATGTGTTACACATATTAAACTTTCCTAAAACCAAAGTTGGGATTCGCTTCATGTTGAAAATATCCTGTATACCGCCGTTGTTGAATCGGATGGATGAAACCGAATTTTGATATCATTCCTATAAATAGGTAGACAGTCAGTATTCATTTGCTACAAGTAGAGAGCCATCTGAATGCGAAACCTTGTTCATAAATGTTACGAATATACTAGATTGTGCAGGGTGACAGAGGTGAGATGCGAAGTCGTTGCTTCCGATGTTTATCTTAACGAGTTGCTAATTGCAATCTTCCACCGTGTGCAACCGTGTGTTCAACAGACAAAGTTAGTTGTTATACGTATCTTCTTCTGTTCGTAATACGAGTTCATTGTTTGTTCTGATCTGTGGGGTCAGAGCAGTTTTTCTGGATCTGATACTTTACACACATGTTACAGTTAGTGTATGTTTTATTTAAATATTACTTATCGTGTACTCCGTCTTATTCCAAGTTCTACATGGTATGCAAATGTCATCCAAGATAAAGACATTTCTCCAACTGTACAAGTTATTGCTGGCCTGTACATATGATGCCTCAATATTGTAACGTGACATACGATAGCACAAGATTTACAAGAATAATTAATGGAAGAAAAGCTGAATACTGAAGGAAAATAAAAAGTTATTAAAGGAAGAATGATAGCACAACACAACTAATTAATTTAGACTTAGACAATGACGATGACTAGACCCAATAGATTGGATAAGGTGAGACAGAAACAATAATTCAAAACAATATATAACAACAAGTATAAGAACCCAAATATTAACAAGAATGATATAGAAATAAGAGTAGAAAATTAGATAGGAAAATAAATAGTGTAACCTATAGGAAAGATAAAAGAAATTGAATGTAAAAACACATATACTAATAAAATATAGAAAGAATGTTAATAAATAAGCTATCAAAAGCCACCAAAATAAAATAAAATTGAATAAAAATAATTCATTGGGAAGGTGATAATAAGTAACAAACATTGATAGGACTCAGCAAAAATAAATACATGAAATCTAGATTAAGATGTTAGGAGGTGAACACCAAAAGTGATAAATGATTAATAATCAATAGTAAACCATTATAGGACCCACTGATAGTGAATGAACAACATAAACACTAGTTAAGAAAGTGCAGTGTAGTCAACAATAAAATAATAAACTTGTAATAATAGATTATAAGTCATCTATTAACCAACATATAATAATTATAGTATAAGTAGGATAAGGGGTATATTGTTTTAATGTTAATGAAGGAATGTTATAAAGTTATATTTCTATTCTTTAAAATCAGTTTATAAGGGAATATTAGTGCATAGTTAATGTTCAGTTTTGTTATAGGTTTCTTTGTTAGTAATAAACAAAAGTAGTTTTATGTTGAAAATTATGTTAAAACAAAACCATTCAAAAACATTTAAAAAATTCAGATACAGGCATGGACCTAAAAAGAGTTATTAAATAGTTATAGAATGTTATATGATGATTAAAAATAATCAAATGTTATGATTTAAGTTAGTTTGTTTCAGTAATAATGTTTAGTAGCAGGTAAAGTTAACATAAATAACTATAAACCATTGTAATGAGTATAGGGTAGGTGAATTATGAACTCTAGGCATTAGGCCTAGAACTGATAACCAGAAATTTGTGAAATTTAATATAAAGCAATAGCCATTGATAAAGTAAAGTGTATAATCTGTTTAGGTTTTATAATAATAGTGTAGGACACAAAACTGGATAGATAATAATTAGTTTAGATGTAATTAACAAAAGAAAAACCAAATGAAAAAATAGTAATCTGTAATAATTTGACAAAAGGTAACTTTGTGTGGTACCGTATCAAAATGATTTGTAAACAAAGAGCAAACTAATGGTGTTATTGTATTTAATACAGGTAGTATAAGGGAGTTATAATAATTTAAAGATTTTTAATAATTTTGTATAGAAAAACGTTAGTTTCATATAACAATGTTATAAATTATCAACCAATGGGAATTAGAGTTTGAGGGGAGGTTGCCATAACAACCAAAGCTTGTTAGAAGAAAACCGTTAATAAATTGTATAATTCCATTATTAGAGTTTGAGTAGGGTAGATGTATGAAACCCACAAAGGAATAAAAAGAAGTAATTCAGCCAATTTTATCAAAAGCACTGATGAAGGTGATAAACTGAATCACAGTAATAACACTGATAGCAAACAAATAAATAAATTCACCAAAAGAAATAAAAATTAACCAGGAGGAATTGCTGAAGAAGCCCAAGTGAAGGAATAATAACCCACTGAAGGAAGAAAATATCTGAAAACGTAAATGAACCCTGGAACCAACCTTAACCAGTGGGACTGAGGGAAATTAAACATCGTAACCAGATAATTAACCAAAATTGAACTTGGAATTAACCGGACTACCCAAGAAAGGACAAGCAGCAGTATTCGAGAGAAGTATTACCCTGGATAGCAGAGACGAAGGAGTGTTAAGTATATTTTAAATACGACTTCACTGAAAAACACAAAGACAATCAACCATAAGTGAACTAAACTTTTCACACCACTTATCACTTTTAGTAAACACATGAACTTGATTTTAGTTAACCAACACCTCAATTTGAGTAACTATATCAATCCAAATTTGATTTTTTAAAGAATATGTTTTAAAAACGGAAGGTTTAATAACCGTAAATAACCTATAAAACACTAGTTCCCATATCGGTAATTTACCACTATAATTTAAGTATATCACCTGTTCTATAATAGTTATAAGGTATTTGTAAAATTTTGTACTTTTATTAGTCTATATAACAACATTTTCTGTAGTCACAAGAACCTCGACCTGAGAATTAAATGAACGAAGAAAACTGAATTCCATAGCAGTGAGTCTACATACACAGAGCGGACAGAATAGCCAACCGCGAATAAATAAACACGCCGGCGCAAAAATAAGAATTATAATTTGAAAGAAATTGTCGAAATTGAACCCTATCAATAATTCTTAATAAAACTTAGTACAAACGTTAACTGTATGTTTGATTTTATTCAACGAAATATTAAAATTTTAGCAATAAAATATAGAATAATAAACTTTACGATTTTGGTTTACTACGGAGAGTTGGCCAACCAGACGTAGAGGCAGTAAATTCTAATTTGAACGACCGAACGGGTGAGTAGACATTCACATTCGTAAGTATTTAATAAGACGTAAAAAACGAATCGTTACAAAGTGACGCCGACAACGTAGGGCTTTACCAACGCAAAGAACGAATCGTTACAATATATATATACAACACAATTATATATATATAAAACACAATTTCTTCATGACTTTTTGTAGTTGTTGACATTATTTAAACAACTTCGTTTTACTGAATTTCTAATTAACAAAAGTAAATTGCATGATCAGGGCAGTTTAGGTATTGATACCTTTTAACATCGCCTATCACCGCTATCTTCTTCTCTTCCTCTTCCACTTTGCCACTGGGTCGTTATATTTTTTCTTCGAGTAACAAACATGTCCTGTTCAATTCCCGTGCTCCTCTTCATGATCGTTTCTAAGAAGAAGTTTTGTTTTCCATTATTCTGTTCAGAACCTCCTCATTACTCACTCTGTCAATGTCAACCTATTTTATCCTCTCTCTCTCTCTCTCTCTCTCTCTCTCTCTCTCGCTCTCTCCCCCTCCCCCTTTTGTCATTTCGAGAGCCATACTGTTGCAAAATAGCCTCTTCTTCTTCTTTGAAGAGTTCTTTCAATCCCCACTTCGCTCCTTCAATCCTCTTAGCATACCCATCAAAAAATTGTTCTTTTCAACTTTTCACTTTCCATGACCGTCGCGTTCTTGTCACTTCTTAAAGTGTTTCATCAATGTCTCGACGCCTCCCCGTCCTCAAGCACTACCTACATCTATCCATGGCATCTGTCCACTACCAGTCCGCTTGCTTCCGTGCTGTTTTGCACACCATCGTTCCACAGTCTCCGCAGTCTTCCGTTTATCAGGTAGTGTCCACATGAATATCCTCGTCGGCCATCGTTCGTCTCCCATTCTTAACACGTGACCAAACCCCTTCAGCCATCTTTATTCAGTACGAGTTAATGTGGTTCCTCCCGTTTGCATCCGTCTACCTGAACTCCACACTACAGACTGACGGTCTTGTTCTCGCTGTTATTAATACATAACATTTGCTTTTCTCACAGTTATCTTCATCACGTATTTTCTTCGTTCATTTTTCCAACTTCGTTGTAATTCTGTGAATGTGTTAATATTACGATGTGTAATAAATAACTATTTAAAACAATTGTGAGGCGCACGACGGTAATTGATGGACTGCGCATTCATCGGATTATTCACGCCGTTTGTATAAAAGTAACAGACAGTGAGAATTTTGCTACATCTACTGTATAACAGGCTTACAAAGCACGCAGACTGCTCAGCTCAATTAACTTCAAACCTACGTACTGTTTACTAAATACTGGTCAATTAGACGCATGTTGTCTGGTGTAACGTTGGATATGTATTCCACAAACCGTTGGCCTAAGCCTTAAAAAAAGGAAAGAAGAAGTAACTAAACTACGTACTCATCATTGTACACACCTTTTTTCAATTTTCGTTTTTTTAGCCGGTTAGACACGCGTCAGTATCGAATAATCTGTTTAGTACAAATTACTTTTATGCTAATTCCTGAAATTATTTATAAATTAAATTGGTCAGTTTATTAGCATAAAATAATATTTGATTAATATATCTTACCTCTATTATTAAACTTTAAAATGTAGTAATAACATAATAAAATCAAAATAAGTGGTAGTATAATTTGAAACATGCAGAATGCCAGTAGAGCGATTATTGTGGGGTTTCTCGCAAGGTTCAAAAACGTTGTGCAGACTAGGCTTCCTGTGTGTGCAGTTGGCAGGTTCCTACTACGCGGGGTGAATATTTTATTTAAACACGTGTAAACGTGTCTCATTACGTTGATTGTTGTACACATCCAGCGATGCGTTTCCTACTGTCTTAAACTGTGGAGCCGACACAGGCTGCATTTATAACACGTGTAGACTTGGAGATTGTAGAAAGTAGGCCTATTACTTGTTTTAGGCAAACTTACGTCATCTAAATTTTTAGATAAATTATATTATTATTATACAAAGCTTATAAATTATAGTCATTTATACTCTGTTATGTTTAAATTATACTCTATTAATACACATTTTAAAAATACAAACGATTTCCTCATTAATAGAGCTTTTGCCATATAAATAAATAATTACTTTTGTTTACATTAAATAGATACATTAATTTGTATTAAACCTGATTGTGTAATGTAGACCTGTAGGCTATTAGACGTGTAATTTTTACGTGTATTAGACCTGTTTTTGAAAAAAATATTTTTACTTTGAACTGGAACTGGTATGTAACAATATTTCGCTTACATTAGACCCGTCTGAGTAGTAGTAAATGTATTTACATATATTAGACCCGTGTCTATAACAATAAATACTTACATTGGACTAGTTTTGTAACTACGTTTTGCTTATTTAGACCTGTTTGTGTAGCAAATGATTTTGTTACACACACATAGACTTGTGTGTATGACAATAAACAATTTTTCTTTAACTCTAGTTTTTCGCAAAATCATGTGTGTGGGCGCGCGCGCGCGGGCATTTCCCCCTTATTGAAGGAGTGAATGATTTTGCTTAGATTAGACCTATTTGTGCGACAATAAATATTTTAATTAAATTTAGCCGTATTTTTGTGTGACAAAAAAGGTAATTCCCTTCTTTTATTTTTACAGGTAAGTTACGTTGTCTCCTGTTGAAAAATTCTGAACTCCAAGCATAACACAAATTCCGTACCGACACGCCATAAATTGTTCGTAATGGATCCGTGTAAGAGTCAATACATTTTTCCTATATGTATTTTATAATGAAGGATGTGTGTAGTGTGATCGTATTTGTTTCGGGATTCTGAATATGGTGTATTATAATGAACTCTATTCTTGTCGATTTCTGTGGTAACGTCTTCCGCTTTATGCTTCTTTTCCCCAGTGTCCTTAAACAATTTTTAAAACCTTTAAATCGAATTCTTTTCGTACACGTTTGCTCTATTTTGCTTGGGATTGTATGGGAAGTGTAGGCGTAGTGCGTTCATATCCGTTGCAGTCCACATTTCGAAGCGAAGGAATCCAAACGCTTTCCACCTCGGTATGTGTTCCAAACGTCACCATCACTTTCCCATTTTCTGACCTTTTTCATGTTCGTTGGCACCTTCGAAGAAGAAGACCTGAAGCAAAGAAAGAGAATAGATTTGGCTGACGTCCGCGTCGTGTGGAAAGGAAGAAAGGAATGAGAGTTGGACACGAATAAATTTAAGGATTATGCTAGAATAAATTTAAAATTTATTTTTGTTTATTACGTAAAATAGGCGACATAAATTTTCGAAGTGTATTTTGTGGTGGGCGCGAGTTGTTAGCTTAAGCACGCACTCCGGTTATGACAGATTAAATTTAAGGTTCATTAATTTTTATGATTGCGGTACGATGATTGCTAACCGGAGCGGAAACCTGGGTAGTAGCTTGGTTATGAGCATTTGCGTCGAGTGTAGTAGTAAATTTGCCTTTTAAAAAATGAGTTTTGTGGCAGTTCTTCGTGCTTACAGTTTTCACTTTAATTACAGTTTAAATGTGACCTGTAAATCGCTTTTGATGAAAACGAAACATTTTACGAACTGAATCAGTAATATGAAAAAATAATTATTTTCGGGTAGAGAAAAAATTAATTCATATTTTAATGATAGAAAACAAAATATTTGTAAAGCAATTAGCAATTCATAATATACGGAATGATAGCGATATGTACATTTTACGTGCACTCTGTATGGTATAGCCTACATTCTTTATGGTTATGCAGAATTATGTTATCACCTGTATAATGTGATATAGCTTCCAAGATAATTTAAAAGAATCAACTTGTACTAGCTCCCTGACGTCCAAAGATATCTCAGTCTTCTGTTTTCAGTTCTGGAACATTTCATGACTTTATAATTTTTTCCTTATTTATCATCATTTCGCATTTATCTTTTAGGATCGTGTGCATTCTGTAGTTCTTCCTCATTGTTTCTTAAAACTGCAATGTCAACTTCAAAACGGATGTTTTATAACATAGGCCATTCATTATTGTTCAGTTGTTGCTGGTTTCCGTGAACTCCGTCATCGCGTACTCTGCATACAGCAATGGGGATAATCAGTAGTCTAACCCCTTTCGATATCTTTGCTTTGAGCCTATCTCGACTTGTGAGAGCTCTGGTTCTTGTAGAGTTGTAGGATAATTCTTCTAACCCATGGCCAACCTTTACATTTTTGAGGACTCTTTAACAGTATATTCCAGTCGATGTTGTCAAATGCCTTTGTGATGTCGACAAAGGCTGTCGTGATTCTTTGTTAAGTCTCATTGGTTTTCCATAATTATTCGCAACGACAATATGACTTCTTATGTTCTCCGAAAATCAAAATGATCTTGCAAGTTCTCCTCACTTTTCTTGTCCATTCGATTATAAATATTGTAGTTACTATCTTTGATGCATGTAACACCAGGCCCAGAATTCTATATTCTTCACATTTCTTTGGGGTTCTAGTCTTAGGAATGCATATCGTGCGCGTTTGTTATGATCTCTACTATGGTTTTATTTATCCCAATGCTATTACGCTTTGTAATCGGGGTACTCCGTAGTAGGTTATTCACATGCCTGTTGCTGTTTTTCCTTATCCCATTCTTGATTTTTATATTTCTTGATTGCTATCACAGTGAGATTTTATTACATCTGAATACGTGACGTTACTCATAGATTTTACAACTTTTTTCCTAAATCTTGGCGTCCACCGCTTACTACCAAGTATTGTGTTTTAGATGCATTTATTTCGAGGCCCCATTTCATATTCTCTTCTGCAAGCTTACAATAAAATAAGCTTCGTATGCATGCGACTGCATGTATGCATGTAACCGTCTCAACTTGACCAGTCTAACCTGATCGTCAGCAAACTGTAACTTGAGAAGCCCCCCATCTCCAATCGGTTTACCCACGTTACAACATTTCTTACCCCATTTTAATACAAACTGTCAGTCATTTCTGTATACAGTTGCTTCGTTGCAGTTATAGGCCTATGTGTACTCCTTGGTCACGCATGCGGCACACTGTTCGTAAGCTTTATTAAGATCAACGAAAACAACGTGACGTTTCGGCTACGCAACCAATCGGTAAACGTCTTCAGGCAAAAACAAAACTAAAACGTAAAAAATAAAAGATAAACAATACTCTATCCCACAACCGGCAGAGAGTCAAAACACACAAAAGTATTTACATAATAATGTGTTACAAACAAAAGTAAATAAATAAAACTTGATCAACCATGAAATCTGTAAGACACACACACAGGACACACAACACAGTAAAATATATATGGAATGCTTTAATACAAAGCAGTGATGGAAACAGTCACTTCTAGGCCTAACATCAATAACCGATGGGTTATTTTAAAGAAACTGAAAGCAGCGTGAGTTTCAAGATTATGACAGCCTTTGTCCAGTGTGATGTTTAAGTGTAAAAACGCCATCCATGCAAGACGTACGAGCTCGAAATCCATTCCGTTCTACAGTATTTTTTATCTCGTGCTCGATTCTATTTTTGAGAATTTGCCATGTGGTCGAGAAAGAGAGTTTTCTACACTAAACACTCTATAATTACTGCTCTAAACACCTACATTTTAGCGTTTTTCAAAAGATGAATCGACTTCTGCCAGTCGTTATTCGTGCAAGTTTCTCTGTGTCTCGAAGTACGGGTTCTGGAGGGGGGGGGGCAGCGTCCAGTCAGATTGAGACGGCACGCTGTATCGTGCGTTGAATACATTTGTTACGTATTGTTGCGTTGTGCCAACAACACGCACACACCCTGACAATTTATTGTACGACGCGGGAACGTGGGCAATAACTCGCTGTTGGTCTAAACAGTACTGTGGAGGAATTGTAAAATAAGACGGTGAACGGCAGACATAATCTATATGGAGTCAGATTGGATCTGTTATCGCGCGTGCAATACACGTTGAATACAAATGTATAATACAGTACTGCGTCGCCCGGCATCTGGTTACCCACGTTTATGGTTTATGATCTATTGAATCGTTTGATGCAATTGTAGCTGTATTTGCACTTTTGCTTGGCGCGTGCGCGCGCAACAATACTACGGCCGCGCGTTACGGGTTTCATATATCGCCGACTTCGTCTTGCAACTATCCGTCCAAAGTGCAGTAAAAATCAATAATTAACTTTACAGGGTGATGTTTGTTGTTAGCGGTCGCTTCATAAAAGCTGTTGAGACATGTCAACTGGTATTACGCTACAATTGGTCAGACCCTGTACCCTGTGAGACTGAGTCACATTACGTAGTGTCCAGAAAAGAAAAAAATAACAATTTTTCTCGATTGACAACCAAGTTTCAAGAGTGATCATACAAGAAAAAATCAAATGTAATAAAGCCAAGAACAAACATAATAAAATTAGAGATGATATCTGACAATAATAACAAGGATAAGTTAATAAATAACAACAAAAACAAATTACGCTCTCCCCCCCCCACACACACACATATAACGTAAAGAAAATAATAATTACAATGCTTAACGGAATAAAATAATAATATCGCTAAATTATGCATAAATGAATAAAGTAATAAACAATAATAATCTTTAAATGATTTTTTTTTAAATTTTACTAATGTATGCCGTTATGTTCCCTCATACGTTTATTATTCTATGCAAGGCAGTTTACATCCTTTGCCTTGTTAAATCCTTTGTCTTTGAATTTGCATTCTTATTGATGTCTGCCGAGAATCTGACAAGTTTGGAGAAAACAATTCGGCTGCCTCCCTCTTACGTGTGATTCGTCGAAAAGGATCGAATACTTCGTCGTTATGTGTCCTCGGTGACATCTTATTTTTCAGTTCTGTAGTTTTTTGTACTGCGTATGTTCTTTCAGTCTCCTGCCCAACGAGCTCATCGTTTCGCCTACGTAAACAGCTTCACAAATAAATAGCGTACTACGAATTTTTTGAACGCCGGGTGTTGCCAGAGTTATATTTGTAATGTATTGTGCTAACGCATCCGCCCATTGCGGGATGTATAAATAACGAGGCATGACACACTTCTTTTAGCAGTCATCGGAGGAGTCACTCCGGGCGCTGCTACCATGCAGGGGCTTTAAGCCCCGTCCCCCCATTACCTACTTCTTTTAGTCTCAGCTTTACTTCTTAGGATACCACATCTTGGAATGGGCGAAACGTTTCGTGTAAAATAGGCTCAAAAAAGCGATGTTTTTATAATTTCAGACAATCGAAGTGTACGAGTAAAAAACGACTTGAAAACGCGGCGCCAGGACTATTAAAACGTGTATTACGGAATGCGCGTTTTTGTACAAACGGTAACATTTGAACGACAGCAACACCAGTAGCCGGCCTGGCTGGTGTTAGCCGTAAGTCATGTATGCGTGTCACATCAATTTAAGTATGATGTGATAAGTGGGCGTGATAAGTCGTTTGAAATATGTGATTTGCATATAATCATACCCTCGTAAACTGCGATGAAGATCGGTACACGTATATTACTTGTTTGTGGGCCACGAAAATTATTCTTTTTGTGTTAATTGTTTAAATGCTATTGTGTGGGCAGCCGCATTGTGTGCGTCAGGTTGAAATTAGCTTCACCCGGTTGCTTTTTGTTACCAAAAACATTTTACAATATTAAATCCGTTCTACTTTACCGACAGTGCTAATTAAAATTTAACGTTTATCGTCTGCTTTTGTTCTGCGTTCGTTGTCCGTGCGTGTGTATGCGTTATGTTCAAAGCTGTTAATTATATCTCGCAGCTGTTTGCTTCGTTATTTGTGAATTTTTATTTGAAACGTACTTATGTTTTCACCAACATCTATCTTCTGTGTACGCGTGTAGAGGGGGGATGAGGGACTTTTACGTTTCTGTCAGAGAAAAATAGGTGCTGTAGTGATGATGTATTTTTCGGTTCGGATGATGTACTGTTTCGTAGCTCAGATTACTGGATCAGTAAACAGACCAATCATGATCTGTCCGAAACCAAACTTAATAGAAACAGAGTTCTGGACGATAGAAACATATCCGAAACGTAATAGTAGTCTAAACGGAGTTCTCTGAACTAAAGGTCACTGAGGAAAGACAGACCAAGCGATTTTTCTGCTTCTTGTGAAGTTTTTGTCGTTGCAAACAGGAATCCGCCATCATAGCTTCCAGTTCCCGTCACTGTGTATGTATCGTCCAGATATTCCTTCCGCGGCCACCTCTCCATTCCTTTTCTAACAGGATTCCTCCAAATAAATCCAGTACAGTATGTCTGAACAAGATAGAAATTGTACTCGTCGTCTCCATTATTTTTCACAACTTTCTATTTTCTTTTGCTTCATCATATGTTTTTGTTTGCATCCAACTTGTCTTTATCGTCCTCCACATCAACTTCCCCACTCCCATATTCTTCCCGAAAGCAGAAGAATTTAAAGTAAGGCACTCCAAACAAAAGCTTTTCCAAAACTCTTCCTTCTCGATCCGTATGATTATTATCTGTATGATTTTTTTTGTTCTGAAAAATTGCTGAGTAAATGCTACTTTTCTTTTGAGTTCTGATATACAGCTGTTATCTTCTGTAATTGTACTGTCCAGATAACAGTGTCATTTGATCATCTCGTTTCAGTCCTCGTGTGTTGAAAGATGGTTGTCCGTTACTGTTAAAGAAATCCGTATTCAAATTTCTGTTACTTCGTCAACTTCCGTTATTAAAATTACACACCGTGTTTCATTCTAGCGTATTACATGTGGCTAATGTAACTGCTTTTTATGAACTCCCGTTACACAGTAATGCTGTACTGTTTTATGAACGGTACTGTTTCTGGAAAATGTAAACGAATATAAAGAAGTAAATGTGTTTAATATTGCCTGGATGCCGTGCAATATTGTTTAAGATAATGGAAGTTAAACCAAAATTAATAAATAGAAGTAAGAAGAACAAGTAATAAATAGAAATAAAATGTCTTTGGAGACTATAATAACTTTTTTTACTCATCTTAAAGAAACAAAAGACGTGTATATTGTTCCAGAATTATATGATGTTTATAACACACAGTTCCGTTAGAATATGCCGCCGTATGTTACAAGAATTCACGGTCTGATAAGACAAGACCCTCTGGTTAAAATATACGTCTTTTCATTGTCAATATTTTGATGCTCATGTTCAGAAACAGTGTATTAATTTAAATGTATATGGTTTTTGTTTCTTTGTTTTATTTAGTCGACTGAAAGCTTGTTCAGGCGCTCCTACACACGGTTTCAAGTTTTGCGCGCGTGAGTGTTAATAATGAGCTTGGAGGAGACATTAAATAAACAGAGGTTGCCCGCGTGCGTGCGTGCGCTCGAGCGGGGTCGTCCTACACAGGAGAGTTGGAAACAGTTCGGTAGTAGGAAAGCGACCGCGTGGTGACCTACTGGGGAGTGTGAATGCTCCTTTACACACTTGATGCTTTCCAACATGATGTACCGTTAGATTAGAAAAAAAGTTTCTCTTCGCCGCGTTAAACCGTAATTATCTCTCTTCAACTCTGTCTTTCCGGACACGGACTGCTTTGTTGGGTTATTCAGTTTTATAATTTTACGAGTCATTTACCTTGATTTATTCTTAGAGAAACGCGTGCACGATCATATGAGACTTTAAAAAGTAAGGTGTTTCGTCTCGGTAATGTATACGTTAATACATGTATGACCATGTGTATTTAAATTTGTATATATATAAGTTATTATTAATATATAATTGTGAGCCGTATTTAACTACGCCTACGTATTAAAGAATTTAGTATAGACTACTACTAAAATATGGCGTATTACAAAATCTTTGTAAGAATTATTCTCGTGAGTGGAAACACTAATAACTGAAGAATCAGTCCATTCTCTGCTTTTTTTCAGGGACGGCATAATGTTTTTGCATGACAGGGAAGACGTGGAATACGTGATTAACAAATTAGTTGATGAACAGATAAGATGAAAATTTAAAAAATGCTGTAAAAAGGGTGATTATAATAGGTGCTAAAATATGTAAACAAAGTTATGTTTTAGACGTGGGATTATAAAAACGTGAAATAAATTTAAATATTTAGGTGGTTTCAGGTGACAAAGTGTCACGAAAACAAAGAGACAGGGGTAGCAATGGTGACGCAGGCTAAACCTATAGGTCTACATGGGCTATTCTGGAATACAATCCACTAGTGTTTAAACATTATGAGTAGGTTTTCCTCGGTATAATTCAAAGTGTAGTGACATACGAAGCAGAAACAGAAGTAGTTTCTTATAATGAAGTGATAAAATATGATGAAGTGTCGAACTAAAATTATATGAGAAGTTGCGTAAGTTGAATCGTGAAGATCGAGTAGGAATAACAGAAACGTGGAATAAGACGGAAACGAAACGGTCAGTAACCAGTAAATTGGGGGGGGGGCGTATTTAGAAATATAGTCGCTTACTGGCGCCGACTTCAAGAGTAAGAATCTCTCTGTAATTACAGGCAGTTAACAGTTTTTATTTTATTTACGCAATTCTATATTCTGTGACAGCCAGGCTACTAAAAACGTAGAAGACATTGTCAATTGCTTCAAAAAATAAGATGCAGAATTTGTTCAGAATTTCAAATTTTCAAAAACGACAGTGAACATTTCCCTGTCAACATCACCAGGCTTTAAATAATTGAAAACTTTATTACGTTGAGCAGATTAAACAGAAAGTTACTGATCAGGAGAATGTTTGGCAAATGTTTTTGTTTCAAAAACAATGAACAATGAAAGGAATTCAGGAAACGTATTTGTAAAACAAGTTTTTCTGTTGCATTTCCGATTTGTATAACCATTTGTATAGACTATGACAATTTTTAAAGTAAAATCAAATATATAACAGATACTAATGGTTATTATTATTGTTTTATTTATTATTATATATCGAGTTCATTACCCGATAGTGTCAATGTTTCTTTTCGGTTCTCAGTTTTTTTTTTTTTTTTTTTCGAATACAGCCAATATTTTCATTACTTACGCCGTCGCAAAAAAAGTCGACTCCACAGCTTTCTGACTTTCAGCAAATATTTTTAATCGGATTAGCACATTTCGTCGTTGTGTTGATCACAATTTTCTCGATGTAGGCTTATAGGCGCTTAGCACTCATGGGGATAACTATTATTACTTTAAATAGTTACGGGAATGTAAGTTACCAACTGAAATTATCAGTCGTATTATATTAGCACAACTTATGTATTTCCTCAATTAACATTTCCAGTTGGCATGCACAGCTGGTTAAGCGGTAGGCGAACATAATGAAGTAATGTTAAACATTGCCTGTCCTGTAATACATGAGCGTGGCTCATTAAAGCGGTGGTAACGAGCGTTCAGCGCGCAGAAATAAGTGCACATTCCGTGTCCGTGCGCGTCGCCGCAGGCCACACACTTTTTATAAAACGCATTGCTCATTTCTGTCCGTCTGAATAGAACATCATAGCGGTTGGCTGTCTTTGTTTAGCGCATAATGGTATTATTATTAAGGAGCGGCAACGAGCCGTTTGCACTGAAACCGAGATCGCTGAAGGAAACATCGTTTTGTTGGACGAAGTCTAATTGAATTACTGATATTCTTTATCATTTCATTGTAATCGATACTGTTGATTCCTCAGAGGTCGACTGGTGTTCGTTCGGTATGTAACACTCATATGTCTTATTCGATTAGTTGCTACCATCTCTGTATTACTTAAGAACAGTATAATCGCGAAACATTGCTATCTTCACTACACGATTTAGCCATTCATCTTTAAGTATTAACCTCTTTCTCGTTGGTCGTCCTATATTCATTTTGCTTTTCTATATGTCCCTCCATTTTACTTGTGATCTTTTAATTTTTCATGGACTATACTTTAGTTTTTGCGAATCTCGTATTCTTTCGTGCATCCTTTCACGCATCGTAGAAACTTTTATTTTCAGTTTTTGTGTCGTAACCTATGTCTCGTTACCATACAGTGAAACGGGAGCAGCAATCAAACTTTTCGTTTTAGTTTAATTTTAGTTTATGCTCACAATTACTCTTAAATGTCCTGATAATTATTCCACATATCATTTTATGCGTTTTACAATCGCCGTCATCAACTTTATCTGCAAACAAATTTATGCTTATTATTGGCAGTTTCCTTGCCATTTTAAACATTAAATTGCTAGAAGAGGATACTACTATATAACTTCACCGGTCAGTAGGATGACAATCGGTATCAAAGCAACCGTTGTCATTGGTAATTAATTTTTTATCTCGCATCAGTATAGTTGCGTTGTTGACATGTTTGTGCACCTCATTAAGCAGTTGTTGTACCGACAGCAGAATGACGATGACACTATGGTCGGCTCCATTGAAGGTTAAAAACTGCTGTTGATGAATACTAATCGTGATAACGTGGACTCAAAAACTGTAATATCATCTTACTAACGGTGCCATCTGATTGGTGCACAGAGACGGGGTTGAGAAGTGCCGTACAATTAAGAGCGCATTATTATCAAAGGCTTCCGAATGTCATCCTTTTATCCGAAGAAGTATTAGGACTTTGTAGTTAAAATGGTATACCTGTTCCAGTGTTTGGATATTGATATAATTATTTTTGATCTAACTTGTTCCTTCTCTTTGAGAGTTTTATTTGTTGATTTTGCATTATATTCTTTACATACCTATTTTGTGTGACACTTTGTGTATTTTCTTTCGCATAAAACCGTGACACATAAATTTAACAACGACCAAGGTGACAGTCAATATTTAGGCCTAATGTATGAAACTTTACACAATTAGTTTACCAGTAAGAGATAAAAACGCATAAATAGTAGTTTCACGATGTGCCATGACAGACTAGCAACAACTGAGGGAGAGACTAATAGAAAAATATTGTTGCGATCGTATGTAGGGGGGGGGGGGTTATAAGTTTATAAGTTTTAGAAATAAAGTGGAATTTCACGATTAGGCTACGTTAAGACATGAGTAGTGCTGTGTAGAGGGTGACATAGTAGAACAACGAACGAACAGTCCAACAGTTAACCGTCATTTGTCGGAATCGATTAACAATAAGAAGCAGAACTAGTTGATCAAGGATTCCTAACAATTGTTACTGTTAACGGTGTGGTCGTATCGTGAACCCGTTAGCATGAAAGGTTTCGCGAGTGACATAGGTTACAAAAACAAAAAATGAAAACTTCTTGAAAGTCACAATGCATTGATGTTAACAACGTTTGATGGTTTCTATAAAGGTTACAAAATTTTAGAACATGTTTCCGTATATTGTGTCTGTATCTTCAGTAGCTCACAGTACGTTTTGAAATAAATGTAAAGTTTTAGTACATATAGCTTTTGGTTTAAAGTAGGCTATTCTATGCAAAACTAGTAACAACCGGCAAATTGTTACTAACGTGCCTTCTCTTCTAGGGACCGTAGGTGCATTTATCGATTTACCGTTCCTTGACGCCTACCATATTCAATCGAACATAATTTTAAGGCTCGTAAATGAAAACTGCCCATGAAAATCATTGTATTTATGTTGCTGTGATATAAAAAGAACGTAACAGTCTGTAGTAATTCACATCCCGTCGTACTTACTTAAACGTAAATCGTGGCCAAACGTTTGAGATGAGTATCGTACGTATAGTTGGCGTCGACATCTCCGATGGCAACAGCACACAGTGAACCATGTTTGAATTGTTTCCGTCTCGTCACTCTTCAAGTTAGTATAGTCGCTTACAACGCTGTTTGTAAAAATAAAACGCTACACATCTTCGTTTTAATATACAAGAAAAAAGTAAAACACATTCTTCCCCACTGTGATAACGCCAAAAGCCAAACCAGATGCTTTTTTATCCAGCAATGTTTATTGAGATAGTTATATACAATAAGAACTGTATTATTTTATATTTTATACTTCCTTCCTCGATACGGTATTTTTACTTACGTTAACTTATATGTTTTGATTATCTTTGCCATATTTGATTAATCGGAATGGCGTTACATGCGTTTGCTGTACTTAAACTTATGGGCCGTCATGAGCTAACACAGTAGGCTGTATAACGCTGCTAAACAGAGAACTGTTGCGTTTGCAATATATTTAAAGTATAAAAATTTAAGTTATAATTTTTGGTTTATTTTTTATGTTAATTGTCTTTTCCATCAGCCGATTAATATTCAACCTCAGCAGCCAGAGTACAACGTTTTAAGTTTCTGTATAGATGTTGTGTTCCTTGGTGTGTGGTCATTTAAAGCATTGCAAAGCCAACCCCAAAACAAGATCTGTGTAACGCTGATGGTTACAAAATTCAGTTGACTCTGTTTGGTGAGAGATATTTTTTGCAAAACATGGAGCTCATTGTTTATTATAGAACGGAGAACTGTTTTGTCATATGAAATTCATACAGTAGTTAAAACGCACATGTTATTAAACATACGATATTGAACCCAGATAGCGGTTTGAGATGCAGCAAGTTGATCACGCGCTGCCGTTGTTGAGCCATGCAGCTAAATAATATTGTTCTTCATGTAATGTGATGATTTATAAGTGTGATCCTTAACTTCATGCGATGATTTACAAATTAGTTAATAGATTCGTTTTTTGGTTGACAACATGTATATTGATGCTGATCCAGTCGGAATTTTAGCCTTCCGTGTAAATCGTACGTGTGACGATTGCCAAGGAAGCATGTTCTCAGATTAAACAACGTAACTCGTTTTACGTATAATAAGGATTTCTTTTATAAATTCGGAATCATTGCTCTTAAAACTTCAAAAATTAACAGTTTCCAAAAACGTGCATGAGTATAGATTTTCAGGAGGATTCGCCAAGACTCACCAAATGTTAATATTTTCACAATGAATATAGTATATTCCCATTCACAATATACTTACTTTCCGAGAACACCAACATCATCAGAAGTACGGCGGCAAGACGACTATGAGGCTGTAAGGCATTAGTCAGTACTCTGCAGACTTCTTCAGCTACATTGTAACATTGTTTGTCGCTTGTTCTCTTATGAAATTCATTTTTTTAGCCTATATATATATAATAGGGTTGCTACAGCTAGTGCCGTTTCCCTTCCTTCAACCTGGCTTTCCAATTCTCCCGATGTTCCCATTGTCCTTCCTCAAGTCCTACACGTTGCATAGATTCATCCACTTCGTCCCTCCAAGATCTTTTCGGTCTTCCCCTTTTTCTCCTTCCTAATGGACTCCATTCCGTCACTTTGTTGATCCACCTATTTTGGGCTCTCCGGACATGACCGTACCACACCAATCTTTTTTCTTCGATGTATGTAGTCAATTACACTTCTTTCCGTTTCCATTCTTCTTCTGATCTCCTCGTTTGTTATTCGGTCTGCTCTTGTTATTCCGCAGCACCTCCTCCAATATTCCATCTCCGTTGCAAGAATCTTTCTTTCATTCTTTTTGTTAATAACCCATACTTCCGCTGCATACATCATAATGCTTTGGACTGTGGTCTGATATATCATTTTTTTGGTGCTTTTTCTAATCTTTTTGTCCCATATAACACTGTGTAATTGTCTAATCCCTGTTCTAGTCTGCCCTAATCTACTTTTTATTTCCTCTTCCGTTGTGCCTTGTTTACTCAGCGTGAATCCTAGGTACTTGAATTTGTCTGTTCCTGTAATTTTAACATTTTCGTCTACTTCTTAATCTGTTGTTTCTTCATCTCTAATTGCCAAGTATTCAGTCTTTTTTATGTTTATTTCCAATCCCATCTTTGTGTATTCTTCTTTCAGCTTTCTGACCATGTAGCTTAGATCTTCTTCATCCTGGGCTATAACTACCTGGTCATCGGCGAAGCATAGTGTGTACAGGTGTTCATTTCGTATCGGTATTCCCATTCCATGGCATTTCTGTTTCCACATGGTTAATGCATATTCTAAAAATATCTTAAGCAGCGTGGGCGATGTTGGGCAGCCTTGCAATAACCCTTTGAATGTTTTAAACCTACAGACAATTTTGTTACCTATTTAATTTGTACGTTGTTGTTTTCATATAGATTTTGTACTGCTTGCGTCAGGACTTTCGGTATTTCCAATTGTGATAGAGCTTTAAACATTTCTTGTCTGGGTACTGTATCATATGCTTTTCTAAGGTCGATAAATGTTCTTCGCTTTTTTCTTTTCTATGATCTGTTGGATTGTATATATCTGGTCTACGCATGATCTCCCGGCTGTAAAACCTGCTTGTTCTTTTCCAATCTTTCCTCTATATTTTCCTCAATTTTATTTCTTAGCACCTTACCATACAGCCTTCCCATTGTTGCTATGACACTTATGCCTCTATAGTTTTCGCAGTCTTTTCTATTGCCCTTTTTAAATATCGATGTAACTCGTACCTCTTTCCATTCCGCCGGTAAATCTTCTCCATTTATATATAACCTTCTCGAACATTCTTCCTATCATGCTCATTTTTTTTTTCCTGTCATTCTATTAATGTATATATATATATATATATATATATATATATATATATATATAGGTTTAGTTCAAATCCCGGTTACTTTAAATTGGCGTACGTTGTAGTTTGATATCGTATAGTTTACATAATTTCAGTCACAGTTTAGAGTTCTTGTGATAGACTGTTCTTATTTGCACATTAGTGTTCTCTCTTCAGCCATGGATTTCAGTATAAACCACAACTTACTGTCTGTAAACCTTCTGTTGTTCTTTGAAGGGTTGTAAAAAGTGTAAATTACTGTAACCAATGACTGTGAATATGGTCTTCGTAGTAATTGTTTCTGACTGAAACCTACAACTAAGAGTACATTTGTTTGAAAATAAAAAGCGACTTTTTAGCTTCAGTGCATCTCCTTCTCTTCAAAATGTGTAGAACACAGACAGCTTGAATAAATTTACATAATTTATAGCGAAATACATATCGTAACAAACATGGTAAATATAATCTGAAAAACGAACACTTTTTCCTTGAAATAGTGTGAACTAAAAGTGTTAAAAACTTTAGATACGTGTATTATAAACTAATCCATATTTCGTAACAGAATGTGGAATAGAAATAAGTAAGGTTGGATCGTTAAAAATCGAAAACTACGACATCGTAATGAAATTGTTTGTGGAATTTTATTGCTTAATTTTAAGTTAACTGAAAACGAAGACTACACAATTAATTAGGTATGTAAATTTGTGTGGTTGTATTTGTTTCATTATATTAAATAATATATGAATAAATGAATATTGGGAAATAAAATATAAATTATTTGGTATAGAATTAATTGGTATTCTACATATAAAATACCTCATGTCGACGGTACATTGAAAACTTAATTCCTCGTCATGCAAGTTGCTATATGCTTGATACTTTCTATAAGATACTGACCATGTGAGCTTTGTGGAAGAAGAGCAGACATCGCTTGTAGGCTATGTGTCTCATTGTTTGTGTTAATATCTATAGCGTAATTAAAATTAGATACGTTATAACGTTTATTCGGTTGTTGTTTAAACACCTAAAAAACTAACTGGAATATTAAACATGACTGATAGTCTTGAGCGGCACTCGATGCGAGATTCGTTACAGGTTCCTGCTAATAAAACCTTGCATAGTCTGTTGTGTGTTTAGATTGTAAAACGCGTGTATTAGATTTATTAGTTTCTACTTGTGTCTGACGAGACTTTTTTAGTGGGTTCGTTGAGCGCAGCTCAAAACCCGGTGCTAAATATTCTGTCTGTGGGTACGTTGTCATCGTTGCTAATTGGATTGAAGTCGGCATTGTGTGTGTGTGTGTCTCCCTTCCACACCTGTTTCGGTGGTAATTTTGTTTGACGCGTCTAACCCGATTCCATTTGGATGACGGCCAACACGTACACATTTCTATGTATAGTTACCGATTAACGGCTGACCCATGTGTCTGTGGCTACTGATAGTGTACTCACTCTGTCACTGTACTCACGTACACATTTCTATGTGTAGTTACCGATTAACGGTTGACCCGTGTGTCTGTGGCTACTGATAGTGTACTCACTGTCACTGTACTCACGTACACATTTCTATGTATAGTTACCGATTAACGGTTGACCCGTGTGTCTGTGGCTACTGATAGTGTACTCACTCTGTCACTGTACTCACGTACACATTTCTATGTATATAACGGCTGACCCGTGTGTCTGTGGCTACTGATAGTGTACTCACTCTGTCACTGTACTCACGTACACATTTCTATGTATATAACGGCTGACCCGTGTGTCTGTGGCTACTGATAGTGTACTCACTCTGTCACTGTACTCACGTACACATTTCTATGTATAGTTACCGATTAACGGCTGACCCGTGTGTCTGTGGCTACTGATAGTGTACTCACTCTGTCACTGTACTTCAGTACTTTCTGACGTAAAAACTCAGTGGTTCGGTTTGTGTAGACGGTTGTGTAACCAAACCACGTCGTCAATTGGACCCTAATGCTGACCCATCGTATCCCAATAAAGCGTACTTTAATGATAGATGTCTGTATAGGATTGAATACCCTTGTTTTAATGTGGTCACCATTTCTGTATCCTTCAGGTCTAGTGAATTCTAAATAATATGAAATTGGTAGTAGGCCTACATCAGGGTTTACATACGAATCGAATGATAACAAAGAAGCCAGCAAGATTTGAAAAAACTTACTTTCCCTGTGTATATCAATTTTCTATTTGTTCGGTAGACACCAACGTTTTTACACGGCATTTTTTTTCAGTTAAATAGACCGATAGCCCTATTAGCGTTTTAAAGAATCAGTCAAAGCGTTTTAAATCAAAGTGATGAAAAAAATGTCTATTCAAAACGACAAAAAGGTCCCAAAGTAATACATGTAGTATTATGCGTTATATTGTTGCTATAAATGGAGTATGCATATTTTGTATATCTATTAACTGATGGCTACTGTTTAACTAAGCTTATGCACACATTAAACGAGACACTTTCGTAAATTCCCAGTTAATAAATTATGAATTACTAAAAAACAAACAGTTATTTCATTTTGTAAAGAAACAATCATGACAAATTTAAAGATGAGACGTGTGGTATTTTTTTTAATAATTTGTTGTGGTAAGACGCGGGGTTAGTGTAAGTGGGGTCTGTTTGCAAAAGCCTGGCGCCTGTTGAGCGGCAAACTGAGGATTGCCATCGATTACAGAAGGAAATGAGTGTATTTACAATATGACGTTTGCAATGAAGGAAAACCAACTCGATGCAATAACGGGTTATCGGTTCGCGTCTAGTCAACAAATAACACTGAACTGTTGATCTTTGCGTGCATGATCGTACGCCGGATTGCACCGTGTATTACATGTGACTACACACGCCCGGCGTGCATTGTTGTAGTGTTCTTCGACATAGAACTTCAAAAGCCTTTTTACACTCTGAACAAAGTATGGAGGGAGCACCCAAAAAATTTGATCTGGATTTTTATCATTAAGAACGTTTTAATAATTAGAAGTAACAGTTGTATGGCAACAATTAGAAAGTGGTCCAGTATATGCTAGATTGATGGTTATCTTAAACTATATAAGCTGAGGTTTCTGTTGGACTTATTGCTAATTGATTAGATAAGTATCATACAGGCTGGACCATATGTCGTTGACACTAGAAGATTATAGTATAATGAATAAGTAGTAAATGGCGAAAGGTTTCTTGAGGTTCGGACATTAACTACACTGACAGTATAGAAATAATTAATAGGCCTATACACATACATATTGAGTGTTATTTCTCTGAGAGTGTATGTGTGTGTTTTACATTATAAAGAATAATAATAACTATTACACATACATTATATTCTCATATCATAAGATACAATTATTATATTCCATAAATATTAACACATTCTGTGTGTATTAATTATTTCTGTATTGCACGTGCACGGTACAGGTTTCGATTATGACAATAAATTTTATCGAAACAAATGTTTAAAAATTTGATCCAATTAATAACTGCACTTCACAAAAACTTTCGTCACAGGTAGTTGTAAAAAATTGTATATTTTTGCCAAAAAAAACGTAAAAAATTTCAATAATATTAACGTAATCGGTGTTTGTGTTATTATAGAAGGCATACTTCACGCTTTAGTTGAATTCGAAACAGTTTCATGAGATCACGGGGAACAGTACATAAATGATCAAAAAACAGTTTCGTTCTGTTAACATAACAGTCTGAGGAGTTATTATAGAAACCATATTAAAATTTATGGAATCCTTAGTATTAAGAATTATGTAGTAAAGTTTCTAGGCCTATACTAAAGCATAATTCATAGACAGTAAAGAAAATAAAGGAAAGGGATCATAATAACACAAAATGAAATTCTAGGATTTCTGTATTGCATAGGGGTAATCTGTTGTTTGTGTGATCTCGCTTCCGATGTGTACTGCTAAGGATGGGAGCAGTGAGCAGATGTTTTGAAAAGACGGATCGAATAAATTGTCCTTGGGCAAACGCAAGCTGAAGAGCGGAACGGACAGTAGAGGGAAGAGAAGAGAATACAAAGATATGGTTTGTGTATCGTATTGACAATAACATTTCGTATATTACTGTTATGGCAACCTGTAATAACGAGCACGGAGCGCCGGGAACAAATTCCAAAATATCATTACCGCGCCGGGCGTTTCTGCTTCCAACGAATGCCGTTTAAAATATCCGTAAAATAGCAGCCGTCACAGTTCTTGTGGCTGAGCCGTCTCGGCACGACTTAATGAACGCCTCGTGGTGTATTTCTATCTCTCTAATTGTGAAGCTGTGATAATTGTTGTGCGTAATGCTCAGTGTAGGCCTATATTGTTTAGACGTACGTATAGGCCCACATTTGTGATAGCGGCGACCGTTTTACCTAATTATTTTTACAGTCACAATCGGAACATGTCAGTTGAAATGAAAAGTTCCTCTTGATAAAAACAAACCGTATAATGTTGAGACGGCGCTGCACTGGCAGGTGGTCTTCCGCTTTTTTATTCGCTTTTCAGTTTCTAAATTAGCTTCCGTACGCCTTCCTACCATAACAGGAACTCGCTCATTGTAGTTTGTGTTAACGTCTACTACTTTTGTGTTATACAAAAAAAACAGTATTTTTAACGAGCCCACATCTCGTATTCCCGTGTTAATGAAGTAGGTCATATATACCTGTATTTTTTGCTTCGTTCAAAGATATCCGGTTTAATACTTCAACGAAACTCACTGGAATAGGGGTTTGGGAGTAGAGACAGTCTATTTTCATTTGTTTTCCTTCTAACTTTGGCTCGAAGGAACGATTTAGTTCGATTTTAACCAGCGATTGATTATTTAGGGAGGTAAGTTTTCTACATAGAAATTTAAATTTTTAAGATGTAAACGTTCTAATTCCAATATAACTTATGTTTAAGTCACTATCATAAATGCGAAATATCTTTGTTAGGTCGGTCATCAAACAACTGAATAGCATTGTTTTCAAATACGCTGCGTAGTTGTTGGGAGACAAATTATGGGAGTTGAAAAACTGTGTTGTGGTTACGCCCCCTGAAAAATCTTTCCTTGAAACCGCCACTTTTAAAGTTCACCCTGTGTTGACTGGCATTTCAGAAAATACTTTAGTCGTTTAAATGAAAATGTATATCGTGGTGTACGTATGTGGCATTTTTTCCTTTGACCAATCGCATTAAAATTGTAGCTTCATTATTTTGTAGTGTAAAATCAATACAAACGCACTGGGTAATATTTAATATTCACTCCGTGTGTGTGGCCGTGCGCGTATTTGTTTGAATAAATATTGTATAAATATGATATTAAAATCTAATATATATGTAGAAGTCACATGTAACTACCTTACATATTATTACTACTATGATTTATTATACGTCTGTATCGGTTTGAACAAAATTTCAACGATTAATCATAACTCAAAACCACCGAACACATTCTCTTGAAATTTGGCAAAGAGGAAAATAAATCATGTTCATAATTACGTTTAGTTTCCGATAAAAGCCGAATTTACATCCAGCGAGTACGTGTATTTAATTAAAAAATATCTTTGGAAACCAATATGTTACTGAGTAGATTAGATTCGAATGATGTCGTTCGGTAGTACGTTTTGATACAGAACCTGAACTCCCTTTGATGAGGGGGTTTTAAGATAACAAGTATTTTCTCATAGCAAACGTTTTCAGCCCTCTTCTAAACAGTTTTCGAAAGGAGTACGCAAACATAATTTGCACTTTTTTGTCTAAGTACAACGGTGATGGCAGTTGTAGTAAACTGCGAACTACATTTAATGTTTCTTGTTTAACCATTCGTTATTAAATAAATTCGTATATCATGTTCAATTATGCCCTAAGATCAGTATATAATTATGTGTTTCACCGTAAAAATACTTGTAAAACAAAATGATGTATTGTTTGAGGAAGTGGTATTTAAATTGGGTATAGAATAAAAATACTCTTCTTTCAGACAGTTGCTTCGATTTTCAAAGAAGGAATAAATTGTTATGTGTAAAGAGTTGCACAATGCGTTTTGACAGTTAAATTGATTAGATAATAAATTCAGAAGTTGCACATTGTTAATAATAGACATCCGTCGTATATGGTTTGTTCGTGTTTTTAAATTTCCACTTCTTTTAACTTATTGTAAAAGTCAACAAGGTTTGTGTTGATCGCCAGGCGAATTAAACTAAGAATAAGTGCGAAGTATTTATTGAGTGAACTACAAAAATTCTGATAGTTACATAGATTTGAAGCTGTAAAATTAAGTCTGAATCATATTTACAGTAGTTCTAGTACCAGTCTAAACAGCTTGGTAGCAAATTTGAACACAGTCTAAAAGGAAATTAAAGGACGTACTTCATCACATCAGAATTTATGCCTACCTAAGGACTATAAAGCTAGGAAGACTGTACGACTAAAACATTGCGTTAAATAATCATAACTACTCCAGTGATAATAATCATTTCTCGGAGAAAGAACGAGTACAAAAGTTATTGTATTCTGGAGACTCAGTGCCCCTGACACAGATCCCCAGTCTTGTTAAACTTTCTTTGAAGTATATGTACATACATACATGCATGTACGTATTAAAATTTTATACTGTACGAAAATCCATTTTTCATGTAAAATTAAATAGAAAATTAATATTCAAGAAAGCATTACAGAAGAACAAATACACCGAATCACGGAGCATTTAACACACAAGATGAAGAAAGAACATGCTTTAATATTTCAGTGGTATCACAGATAAAATCAGCAGCATAATCAGAAAATTAATATTCATTATATTCAATACAGATAGGAAAACCAATAATTTATCATCGCATGCAGACTCCAAATTTGCAGGAAATAAATATGTACCCATTTAAATCCTGTTCACAGTTCCTACTTCGAATTAAACCACGTTTAGTATTCACTGATCAATTTAAAATTATTAAACATGTACGTATTGTAAGGAAACCACTAATATACGTGAGCTTCGTCATCGAGTTAAAAGTCAGTAGTCGAGATCAAGTGTGACGAATACAAATTCGAATACGGTAACTTCTATATCGATCAGACAGAAAGAGATTTAAAAACAGATTCAGTGAACATTTAACCAAAATAAACTGAACTACAACAAACTGCGCGCCCCACAAGATAGGTTTGTACGCTAGTCTCAACCCGTGGATGGTTTGATTACACAGAGTTGCCACGTACATAATAAACACGTTGAGTGCAAGACGATTAAATGTACAACACGTTTCTAAAGGGTCACTTAATGTAATTTTTTACACTCAACGAAATATACTTCCAAAAAGTGTATATCTTGTATAGTTGTTAAATTTTTCACGATAAATATTATTTTTATACTGCTTTCGATCATCATTATAACGAACAATGATAAGTTAAAAGTTAGATACTTGGACTACGTTTTATATTGGCTTTGAAATTTAACGTCATGGCAATATTTGAGAGCTATGCTACACACTGGAAGCACGTGAGACGGCGTTGGATTATGTAAACAGATGGGTCTTTTTAGCTGTTATCGTTAAGCACAGTTCGGTTGGAGTGTACTCATTACCTATCCCAGAGATGTTTCGCGCTGTTTAGTCTTCAGTTTTTAGAGTTATTAACCTTCACGCCGTGACTGGTAGGGGTATCCTTTCTGTGGGGTTATTTTTGTTCCGTGTTTTCCGACACACCAGCTGTTTCAGCTTGTACACATCCGAGACCACAGACTGACTTAGACGTAAACGTCTAATAATTAATATTAGAGAAAATGTCGGAAATAGTTAATTAATTTTAAATCTCAAATGAATGCTTAATAAAATATGTTTTGTATGTTTACTTCCACAGTACGTATTACACAGTTGAAATTGCTTCATTTAAAGTTTTTAAATTTAGTTGTAGGCTAATACGTTGAAATATTTTTAACGTTTGTGCGTTGTATCGTTAAATTGCCGAAAGGAAACTTAAATTCCGTAATGATTATCATTCTCTTATTCTAATTTGGAAATAACGCGAAGAATTTATTAAACATCTTGCTGTACTACTCTTGTTGACATATCTTTCAGGTAAGATGCTGTGTTCCTATCAAGAATCGAAATGTCAATAATGTTAATACCAATAAGAAATATTCATTCGATAATATTAAGCTCGTGACTATATGTGCATTCAAGCTGATGAATATGTCCGCGCGCGTGCGAAGTGAAGAATTTCTAAAGCAATAAGTAAGGAGAGAAATAAGGCATGAGAATAGACCAAAACCTGTCTGCAAAGGCAACGCGATAACTGTCTCCGGGCGTAAAGATCTGTATTTACGTAATATTTTTGTAATTAGTCGTTGAGTTTGCAGTGCTCTGTAGCTGTATATTGAATAGAAATTACTGATGAAGCTACTCCCGTGAAACTCAAATAGACGTATTGCATAGTTTGTGAAAACCTAACCAGTAGTTAATAAAAACACTGTGATAATTTATGAGTGAGAATATGGCTCAGTTAGTCTCTATTTTAACAGAGTTAGTTTAATCTCTTTTAGAATGTAAACACACCTTCGGAGGTTACCAAGCTTAAATTAAAGCTCTATTCTTTGAAAGAGTGCCATTGCGCAGGCTGAATGCGTTCAGACTTGTCGACAGTTCGGATCTTCATTCTGCCGCAACTCTGAATCTTTTGTATGCCGTGTCCATTGTAATCTTATATAAAAAATGGCGCGCGGTGCGGAGAAACTATCCTAGACGAAGGTGTAATTACAAAATTGGTTAATTATTTCTGTGAGACCTGCAAGTTTCGCGTGATATACACAGTATACCGTGGACAGGTGAAGCGGCAGCAGGTGCAATCTCTCAGTGTTACAGTATAATCTAAGAACATGTGTTATGTTGCTACCATCCGGTCTGTAATGATTCGTTTGCAACAGAACTCATAATTATCGTAATAAGCGCGCGCACGTGCTTGTGGAATGACAACCAGTCTGTTTATTTTTACCAAAAGCGTTCTTTCTCTGAATAACAAACTTTTACATATTTCTCCAACATCTATTCATTTTGTGAATAACACCTTTTAAAATATAGAAAGTGTGGAACTTGCAAGGTAGAATGTGGTCATTCAACAGAAAAATATGCCTACCTTTATTTCCAGCCCTCCAAAGTGCTATTGCAAATGTAAACATGTAAACAAAAAACCCGGGAAAGCCGTCGACATGCTGGGGGAGGAGCTGGGACTCTGGCCCGCTCGTCTTTCGCGAGATCCGACCTAAGACTCCCCGGGTTCCGTGGATGGACTCCGGGGAAGGCCCGTCGGACGACTCCCGCGCTATTCTCTATGCGGGAGGCTTCTACCTATGCTGGGCCATCGCCTGCTTTTTCCGGCATCCAGGCCTGTTGAACTCCCGCGCTAGGACCTTGTCAGAGACCTCCACGGGGTACGGAAGGGTTTCCGAAGCCCGGAAAAGCCGTCGACATGCCGAGCGAGGCGCTGGAACTCTGGCCTGGCCGTTTTTCGCGAGATCCGACCTAAGACTCCTCGGGTTCTGTGGACGGACTCCGGGAAAGGCCCGTCGGACGACTCCCGCGCTATTCCCTACGCGGGAGGCTTCTACCTATGCCTGGACACCGCCTGCTTTTTCCGGCATCCAGGCCGGTTGAACTCCCGCGCTAGGACTTTGTCAGAGACCTCTCCGGGGTACGGAAGGTTCTCCGAAGCCCGGAAAAGCCGTCGACATGCTGGGGGAGGAGCTGGGACTATGGCTCGGCCATTTTTCGCGAGATCCGTCCTAAAACTCCCCGGGTTCCGTGGACGGACTCCGGGGAAGGCCCGTCGGACGACTCCTGCGCTGTTCTCTATGCGGGAGGCTTCTACTCATGCTGGGCCATCGACTGCTTTTTCCGGCATCCAGGCCGGTCGAACTCCCGCGCTAGGACCTTGTCAGAGACCTCCCCGGAGTACGGAATGTTCTCCGAAGCCCGGAAAGCCGTCGACATGTCGAGCGAGGCGCTGGAACTCTGGCCTGGCCGTTTTTCGCGAGATCCGACCTAAGACTCCTCGGGTTCCGTGGACGGACTCCGGGGAAGGCCTGTCGGACGACTCCCGCGCTATTCCCTACGCGGGAGGCTTCTACCTATGCCAGGACACCGCCTGCTTTTTCCGGCATCCAGGCCGGTCGAACTCCCGCGCTAGGACTTGGTCAGAGACCTTCCCGGGGTTCGGAAGGTTCTCCGAAGCCCGGGAAAGTCGTCGACATGATTCTGAGTGCAATATGTAGATTGATATATACAAAGTTTATATATATATAAAAAACAAACGGCACAGAACTATACGCGTGATAAACTGTTTATAGAGTACTAAAGCAGACGCTTCGTGAGAGAGAGTGGGAAAGAACATGGGATGCAGAGAGGGGGAAATTGTTACGGATTCTCGTCGCATTCCTTTCTGATGAAGTCACATTCTACTGATTCACTCCCGTGTAAATTTTTTCCCTCTCCTCTGCTATAAGAAGTTAACACTTCAAAAAGAAATAATGGGTTAAAATGTTCTCGTGGATAGTCGTAACGGAGTGCTGAAGTACGCGGCCAGTATCAGCTGCTGCACTTCCACTACACTTCATTCACAAAGACGAAAGACAAGGTAGAAACAAATAGATCTCGTGATCAGTGCTGTAACCAATGAGAATGATATCATTCTAATTCTCAGAACGTTGATCAGCACACAGTGATAAAACTGTGCAAGCTACACAAATGTAGATCAAGGAATATTCTATATTAATTCCCCTACGAAGTAGGCAACACGCCTAATATTAATGTATCATGCGAACAGTGCGTGCACGAGTTTCGGGTGTAAAACTTTCAGGTCGATGAATTAAAGTATCCTGTAGTTGGTTTGTGTACTGATAACAGAGTAGTGGAGGTATAGATGTACGTCAACAGTATTTCGTGGTAAACTAGACGTTCTTATGGAGACAATGCAAGCAGTGATCAGGAGGTTCCAACGTGTTGGAACGCGGCGTTTTCACGTCTGTCGCACAATTACCATCAAGGTCAAGTTTGCGATCTCACAGTTATTTCACGTCGATCCCACGTGTCATAATGCTGAAAATATTCACTCTTCTTCAGAGGTCGTTGTTGTTCACTCATATTTTATTTTTATTAATTTTTTTGGTGCGGTTTTATGTTCGACAATATACAACCAAGTTACTAAAGACGGGGACGGAATTCAGCAAGAAAACGTAACGGCATCATTGAATCTTGAACTGTCGCTAATGCTATTTGTCGTAATTACAACTGCGTAAAATAATATTTACTGAAAAATACTAAGATCCTACATATCGCACCAATAAGAACGGTTTCAGTTGATTTAAAAATTGTATCACATATAATCTGCGAGTATCGTTCAGTTTAAAGGAACTGTGGCATGCAGTACAGAACAACAGAAGAAGTTGGTACACCTTTAGCCGTAAACTGCTCCCTTCGTATTGCTTTTGATTTTGGTGGCCGAAGCATCACCATGTACTCTACAAGACGTCATTTAGTGCTGGGCTATCGTGCTAAGCCTCATTGTGTATTCAGCAGGTATCATGTGGATAATTAGTGCGTGGTGTGATGTTGCTGATCCGGACGTCAGGCATACGAGTAACGAGACAAGGTAAAATTAAGCGTAAAATTTGCCAGCCGGTTGGACCGACAGGTGTAAACTTACAATCGCCCAAACGATTGCACGCTATACGTCTTCCTTAACAATTAACAGCGTTATCCGTTTCGACTACATTATCATTTTAACAACACCTGTACAGCGTGCCGATTGATGAAAGTGAACCAGCCTTACTAAGTTTCACGTTTACATTATGGAGTTAAACGAATATAATGAACTTATCGTTTTCATTACAAGTTTATTTAGGCCTATGTACATATTGTAACGTTCAGTTAATATAATCCTCCTTATGTATCCAGTGAATGTGGAAGGCCCCACTTCTGAGCGTCAATATGTAATATCAAAACAAATTAGTATCTCTTACTAATAAAGTATAACCTGTTTTATTTTTTAACAGTCATTATTTGCAAATACAATTTAGAATTTCTTGGAAGTGAAAATAATAAATGAAGAGATAGTACGTAGAATTTCTGTCACAAAAAAGAAGATCAAAAGTAGTTACAAATAATGACTGTCAAAAATGTTATCTGAAAATAGCTAATGAAAATAAGATAGAATCTAGACTTAAAGAAAATTATGATAATTAAAACAAAAATAAAATAAATAATCACTCTAGACTTAAGAAAAAATAATGATAATTAAGAAAACATACCAAAACTGAAGAAAATCTAATTAGGAAACAGGAGGAAAAAATAACCAAAAGATAGATAGGAATAAAGATGAAACTAATGAGAATTTTAGGAAACAGGAGGAAAAAATAACCGAAAGATTGGATAGGAATAAAGATGAAACTAATGAGAGTTTAAGACAAATGAATGAAGAAAATAATGAGAACTTTAGAAAACAAAACGAAAAGTTTGAACGAAATGAAGAAAGTTTAAGACAGATGAATGAAAAGATGGACAGCATTAAAGAGGGTATTAAGGAAGATTTTAGGCAAATTAATAAGAAAATTGAAAACTCTAACAAGGAGTTAAGGGAAACTCTCAATGAAAAAATAGAACACATTGATAAAATACTTAACCAAATAAGTGACCAGCGCAATGAAGCTGTAACACAGCCAACTGCAGAGACAATTGAATGCATAGATGGGACTTTAAAAAGGGCCAATGAACATTTAGAAAATAAAATTGATGTTTTAAGAGAGCAAAATGACAGTAGTGTAAGCCAGAAAATAACAGTGAAATACATTTTATTATTAATTATAAATGGTAAACCGAACCTGTGACCCATAAAAAATATAGCCGTGGCCTTAGTTAAAGAAATTAGTTTTTTGAGTGAAGAAGATTATGATTGTTAAAAATTGTGAATTGCAAGCCAGAACGTTTAAGATAAGTGACTGCTGAGTTGATAGAAATTGAGGACCGGTGGAAGCTGAGATGACCAGGAGAACCAACCCGGGACCTAGAGGAGTGATGTTTTGATAGAGAGAGAGCGAAAAACCAGGTGTCCAGGAGCGGAATCAACGAATGAATCCATTGTGAAACCTGCAAAGTTGGTGAGGTCATACCACAAAAACAATAACTGAATAAACAATAAACAAATAAATAATAATAATAATTGTGACTTGCGTTAGTGCACTATTATGAAAATGGTTGTTAATTATAAGAGTTTTTTGTTGTAGTTAATAGTAGTTTAAAAGGACCCACAAACATTCAACAGACATTAACAACACTGTATTACCCAGTCTCATGCATCAAAGTTGTATTGTCTGTTCTATATGTAAATTGTATGTTGACCCTGAGGTTCAGATGAATAATCCTCTATTTAAAAATAAAACAGGTTATACTTTATTAGTAAGAGATACTAATTTGTTTTGATATTACATATTGACGCTCAGAAGTGGGGCCTTCCACATTCACTGGTAACATAAGGAGGATTATTTGTAACTGAACGTTACAGTATTTATTTATCTTTTTGGTAAAGGACTTATCAATACGTATAAATTGGAAGAAAAATTTTGAATTAATCCAGACTACCACTTAGCATACACCCAACAGTTTGTTGGTGGTATCTTTTAGGTCCGTTCACAAATTTAAACTTCGTATGTTAAATACTTCTTCGTTCACAGTAAATGCTTCTTCGTTTATTCTAGTGTGTCAATGACGCTAGTGTCACTTCTAGTCGATTAATATTTTATGGATGTAAGTTATTCGTTTTATTTAATACCGTTTTGGAGGTACGCGCGCACATGATCTGTACTCAGGTTAAAACTGGATTTTCTCGACTCAGTAAACTCCAGTATTAAAATAAGTATCATTCCGTATTTAATGCCGGACTGAATGTAAGAATTGAAAAGAAGTAGGCCGACATTAGTTGATCCACCATTTCAGTGCTGTCTTTGAATGCCGTATAGAAGTCGATTGTTTTCTCGGCTGTGAAATGGCATCCGTTTGGGTGACCCACTTTATTGTCTAAAACAGTCGAGGACGCCAGATAAGAGTATAAATAACTAAGACGTTTTTATAAGGATGATAATTATGACGTTGAAAATTTGTATTCATAATAACAGTCACCACAAACCGTATTTAATGTTTATGAAATATAATGCTTTTGATTTATTTATTATACAGCAATAGAAAATGTTAAAAATTTGCTGGACAGTGTGGCCAAAAACACGTTTGGGTGTTTAATGGAAGTGTGAATTAATTTTCTAACATGCAAGTCTGCTCGTCTGCCTAACAAACATTTGCCATCCATCACATGTTATTGATGAATAATAATAAAAGTTCAGTTAATAGCCTTATATTGTGGGATAGGTTCGGTTCAGGTAAATTAAACAGTGACAACTTCAGTATAAATCGATTTCGTGTTATTGGACACCGATCCTGCTTGACAATGTTAATTAATACGTGTAACGTTATTCGTAATGGAAACTAATAAGCAGCTCTGTATCTAGAAGCAGATTGCACATTATCGAAACAGTTAACAATTAACGTTGAAAGTCTGTAGTTTGCTTTCGTGGACGCCAGATTGACTCCAGTTCACCCAACGTAAATGTGAAAATGCGTTCATGGCTTCAAATTATTTTGTTCACAGTTAAAGAAATAAATTTTTACGTGTGGTGGTATGGACTGCCCTAACTGGATGCTTAAGTTTAACAAACATTGCTCTTGGTAGGGTAAATATTCTGTTTCCTTTGTAATGAGGAATTGGTGTTACTAACTTTCAACAAAAAAAATGCTAATTGTGCTTGCGGCACACTGTAGTTACAAAATTAGGAGGCAAGGATACTTCAGACCTGTTCATTATTAATACTGTCTGTTCATTGCTGATAAGTAATTCTCGTATTTTCATTCAGATACGAGGTCACAGTTATTTATTGAGAAACCGTTATATTTGCCCGATGAAGTTTGGTTCTCATTAATTATAACGGTTTTTAAATTATTTTTTGATAAAATATTTAAATTACAATATTTATTAAACACATCACTGAGTATATTTTCAGTATACTTATTCACTGTTAAACACAATGTGTATTGTCCCTAATAACTTGTAACTTTAAACTGGTAAGGGAGATTCTAGTCTGTAAAAGTTAGTTAAATATTTAAAGGAAGTATGCAGTAGGTTGAAACGTCTCTCATACTGTAACTGATGAAACAAACTTCCATTGATAAAATTGATAAAATTTGACAATCGCGTTATGAAAGTTGAAACAAAGTTTAAAATGACGAAAACTGTAAACCATCGATAGAATCTTTCACAGATACTCTGATGATTCATAACATTCCACTTTCTTTAATCCGGTATTATTCATACGGTAATGTATCCCTTAATGTCTCAATATTAGGGCCACTGAAAGCAGCACTTCTATACTCGACACTTTGTATGTGTGCGTTTAGTTGCAGATGCCACTTTAGACTGCTAATATTGTGAGCGTTGGTTATTCGTTGTATGGTGAAATGATGCCTTTTTGGGGAAGCGAAAAGAGTTCAGTGGACTTCAAAATTATTCAGCTGACGCTTAAAGAGGGAACTTAATTTCATTACGTAGTCTGCATGGCGTGTAATATACGCTGTATGCCAGTGAATTGCATTGAAATACTGACACGTCATAATTAAACTAAAGTCATAGTAATTTATTCTCCAATCATCTTGTTTAACTAATGCTCTTATTGCAGTGTATTTTTAATTCATGTAAGTTTGCGTTATTACATTTATTGTGTAAGGTTGTTAATGCAAAGTTATGTGACGAGGATGTTGAGACCATAGAAGGAACTAGAAAACAGACAACCAGAGTCTACGCGTTTTCGTCTGGAATAAAGCAGTAGTTAAAAGACGAAGAGAAGAATAGTCCACACAGTCGACTATTAGCAACTTATCCGTATAAAGAAGAAGTAAGAAATTAAAACACTAGAATTATACACATGCCTGTGGAACTAAACACATAAAGAGATATCAGTAGTTGACTCGCGAGGTTAAAACATTGGACAAGAAAAAGGAAAATGACGTAGTCAAAAAACAGCTGATTAGAGGACTGGAGTTTATAGTGATATTGGTCACGTCAAACGAATGGCATATAAGTTAGTAAAAAAATATTAGAGTGAACCCTGAAAAGAACAACGGTGTCCCACTGTGTCATATAGACCTATAACCCGAACAGTAAAAGAGAAGAACCCAATAGAATTTAGTCTAACAGGCGCTTGAGCAGAAAGTACAGCCAACAGGGGGAAAAGTCAAAGGTGAAGAACGTTGATTTTTTCATGTTTTATATCTGTAGATTTAATGTTTCATCGTTATCGTTGTCATTATGAGTAGGAACCTCTTTAGCGGGTCAGAAGGTTTCCTTTTGGCAATTCAGGTTTAAGTTCAAGTTTAAGCGCATCGGAAGTACGTTCTAGGCCAACAGATCGATGCTATGTACCGCCGTTGCAAATGCTCCAATAAGTGGTTCAGCACATTTGCTGTGGGTAGGCTACTCATCGTTGCCACAGTCTGACTATCTCCGAAGGCACAACACTCGCCATACTGAGTCGTAGAAGCCATATTATAAATTTAGGCCTCAACAAGTAATCAGCAATGAGTATGGACGGATTCTAGGGGATTGTTTGATCAACACTGATAACGCGCGGAAGCTAACAGACCTGATATTCTTCTTGTGTGTAATAAAATAGCTAGAAAACCAGTGGTTATGGTGTAGTCCCCACTGACAACAAACTTGTGCCAACAGTTGGTGGAAAGAAGAGGAAATACCAACCACTGGCTGTTAAGTTGAAAGATATGTTTAAGTTGCGGGAAGTTAAAAAATTCCAGTAGTAGTGTCTCCGAAAGGATTTTAATCACAAAGAGTTTACAGACTGTTCAGAAGACTTTGCAACTGCGTATACGAACGACATTTACGTAAGAAACCAACTTTATGTCCGTAAAACACAGTGAACATTATCCGTAAATTTAAGATTTATTAAACAACATTGAAGAAGAGTGGAATTATTTCTGGCACTGAAAGTCAACAGAACAGAAGTTACTTCGTTAGTTCCGTAATGCTACTGTAAAATTGTTTCCATTTTTTTGTACATATAATGTTTACCTTGAAATATGTAAACCCCGGCAGCAGTATAATTATGAAATACAACATAAATAATAATAATACAAAGGAAAGAACAAAGAGTAAAGAATTGAAATTGGCATGTGGTCCGTAGATGGCCGATACGGAAAAAAATGATAATAATACGTATTTTGGTGTTCGTATTCGTGTAAATAGTGTAAATATTAAGTCTTCACTGATGATTCGAACCAAGTGTGCATACTAGTTGACCTAACACAGCTACGTACTAAATTTTACTGTAACAGCGTAGTGCTCTTTGCAAATAATCGCCGCTGGAAAGACTCGGAATGTCTTGTGTTACATGTAACATGTTTCTACCGAATGAAACAAAAGCTCGTGGATTTTTTTTCAGGAATCATGCCGTGAAAATTCTGTATTTGTAATTGTGTGGAAATAAAAAGTATTCTTTCACACAGAAGATATTTTATGTTTAAAATCTCAAGTCGTTCTATGACCTGACATTAATACTCAAGCAGGACAGCGTTATCTCTATATCCTGGATATAGAAGTCATCTAAACGATTGCTTTATGGCTGCAACAGAAACACATTACATTTGATTTAAGGCGACGTGCGCTTGATAGAGAAATACACAAACAAAAAATTATTTCTCAATTTGAAACTCGTGTAAACATGTGTTTCATTTTCCGTTTGTAATACGCGTTCCAAAAATAAGTTTTGGCAATAACACTCCGGGTCGTATATTAATGCCGACCGATCGTCGTTCCAGTGTATTCCGTGGCGTCGGAATAAAATCTTGTCTGTCTCTTGGTTTCCGTGTCACATTCGTTTGCTCGTCGATTTGTCCGCTCGTTTCATCATTTACATAACTTCGGTTATTGTTTTTAGCTTTTATATTGTTTTTATGACTTTTATTAATTGAAATGGATATACTTTGTACAAATTACTCGTCTCACCCTTTTAAAGGCCGTCGTTGGATGCAGGCTAATCTGTCTTCACTGAAACCATTATGTTATTATGTTAACGTTTTCGCCAGTGTGTATAGGCCTACTGTTCGACAAAGCTTCCTGTCCATCGTTAGTCCGTGTTGCCGCAAGCTCCTTCGTAAAATGTAGTCGTCACCCTCCGGCTAATCTTTCGAGTGTAGAGGTATTATTCTCCCGCTTAACAGGACGAGAGTCGACATCAAAGCATCTGGTGTCAAGTGTAATTAATTTTTGTATCTCGTATAAGTGTAGTCCCATCGAAGGTGATAAGCCACGGTTAATGAATTACTAATTGTGGCAACACACCGGCAACGGCAACGTGGACACAAAACAGTAATCTCATCGTACCAACGGTGAAATCTGATTGGCTGCGCAATTAACAACACTTTATTAGATCAAAAGCTTCCGAATGTTAATATTCTGGCCGAGCGGCTATACGCCGTGTGTTCATTTATTCAGGTTTCTGTAGTCTTGCGTGCGACGCTTAACTTTGTTACTGGAGCCACGACGGTTCAATCCATACCGCCGGGTAAGCTTTAACAGTCGTAAAAACGGATCAGTTTGTAGATGTCGAAAACTCGTTTCTTTCTAGCTTTTGTACCTGTTCTTATTACGTGTACTTCAAACTGTTCACTCAGGTTCGTTTACTGTTCGACTGCTAGCTCTTTGATTTAGAATGTATGGTTCAGTTTCTAACAAACCACGTCTACGTCTTATACGTACTCACCACGTCAGGTGATAAATTTCTGCTGTTCTGTTTGCGAATTCCGTGCCTACTTGTTGAAAGGAACAGTGCTGGCGTAAAAGTGGCAACTGTAAATATTTGCTTCGGCCTCCTTAATCTTGGATACAATAGGCAATAAAGATACAACATGTAAATACAATGCGCGTCGAATGGCTATAATTAATCTGGTAGCCATTTAGCGTGAAATGTACGTGTTTACCGGCGGTAAAGTGTGTACTTTAGACCTGTTGTGAGTGGTAGCATATTTTATTCCCTGAATAAATTTTGTTGCGTAGGCTATATTACGTGTTCTTATTAGCACATAACGGTTGTAGGAGTTCTGTGTGGATTGATGGAATAATTACTAAAACATCTAATTCTTTCTAACTCTTATTATAATACAGCACATTGAGAAGTAAAAAGGCCAGTAAGTTAAAATCACATGCCAACAGATATTGTGTTAATTACACTACGTTATTGTCAGAGTTCAACAAGTTTTGTAGTCCGTTTGTGGAGGTAAGATACAAATGGATTTTAATGAAAATACTCGACTTAGTAAATCTGGAAAATTGTTGGAAGCAAGCGGTATGTGGTTACTATTGGAATCACGCAAACATGACTATAGTTTTTAGAAACACGCGCGCGCACAGACTCGAGAGACGTTTGTCGTAATGTTCCGGATTTTTGGCAACAAAAAAGTTAAGTGGTGGAGAGAAAATGTATAGCTTCTAAATACATCCAAGAAATAGAAATTACCAGAGAACAGACAAATGATATTTATAATACGTATTTTCTCTCTTTCGCACACAAGTCACTGTCGCTCTCTCTCTCTCTCTCTCTCTCTCTCTCTCTCTCTCTCTCTCTCTCTCTCTCTCTCTCTCTCTCTCTCTCGGACTCCATCTCGAGTACTTGTTTTCCTTGTTAATTCCCTTCTGTTTATCCTATTTCTACAGCCTTCCTCCTCTGAACTCCGAGTTTCCCTCCAATCGCCTCCCACATCTCTCTTTCTTGTTTTTCAATTTTTTTGTCTTACGATCATCATAGCTTGAAAAAGGTTGTACGTAAGTGGTTATACATGCGTGCATAAGTAAAATGAAGTTCCCGTTGCTTCCTGTTATAGAAACTTTTTTTTTAACGACTTAGATATGCAGTACTATGCTGGAGGATATGTATGTAATACTTTCCCGATATACTGTATGGTAATGATGGGTATGGAAGTAATTTATTTGTACACTTATTTTTATTAAAATCTGCTGTCGGAAGAATTGCGCGAAATTTGTAGATTTCATAAGTTTAAGCGCAAAATAAAAGTCATATCAAAAGCCGTACTTTTTTGTTGCTTGCAAGTCAGCTGTTAAACCCAGTCCCACAAAGTCAGAGTCCTAGTGGAATTCTTCTGTAACTATAACTCTTACAAAAAGAATTTTTCACCTACAATTTCGAAAATTGAGATGTTCCCACGTAAATGGCGTATAGCATAAACACGTCTGCCCAAAATGTATAAAAGTACCTGGCTTACGGGATATTCAGTATTTTTAGTAGGTCTGTTATGTTAAATCGTACTCGAAGATATCGTACGGGTTCTTCGTTTACTTAAAACGTTCTCGATTATATTTTTATGAATTTGATCAGTTATAATACAGTGTTTGTGTGAAGATTGTGTACAGTTGAATGTTGTCGCGCGCGCGTTTATTGGAACATGGAGTTACGTAAACAGGATGCTGGTAGGTCGACATCGCGAGTGCCAGTACGTGACACAGATGCATAAATACACAAGTACAGACGCGCGCGCGCGAGCAGTCCGAATTTTACGCGGGAATCGAGTGTGCGCCAGCTTTTTATATAACGTATTCCGTTGCTATCGGAACAGATGGTATTGCGAGACCTGTCATGAGCCCGGACTTGGGGCCTTATTAGGGTTGGCGTCCTGTTTTGTAATATTCGCATAATTGTCCACGTTTAAACAAACGAACGCGAAATTCGATGTATCCAATCGGTGTAAACAAACTTTTATAATTCAGAAGTTCAGTAGAAGTCATGCGAACCATCAATAATCCGGGCAGTATCACAAGGAGTACCTGCACTGAAAATTGTTTGATTTAGTCTAAATTCTTATGACTCACCTACATTTATTATAAATGTAGGTACTTCTGAAGACTACTGAATTGTGTATAATTTGTTTTACTATACAGTATTTACAATTTTTTATTGTATTAGTCCACTGTACGTCTTAACAATTGTGTGAAAAAATATAAACGCGCTATAGAAATATTTGGTCACTCGATAACGGAAAGGAATGGCATTGAATGTATGTTAGGCCTATTCATTGGGTCCGTGTCGATGTCGGCTTTCTAAACACAATTCTACGTGCAAAACGTCCGTCATTGTGTGTGTGTGTGTGTGTGTGTGTGTGTGTGTGTGTGTGTGTGTGTGTGTGTGTGTGTGTGTGTGTGTGTGTGTGTGTGTGTGTGTGTTCATATACATTAATTTATGAAAGAATCCTACATTGTCTTGGTGTGTGTGCTCAAGCTTTTTTTTGGCAACGTACCAATAAGAGGACTGAACGTGTTGTATTTATTACTTTATGACATACACACGTATTTAGTTTTGACATTGTTCTCTTATTAGGTCTATAACACGCAAGAGACCAATAATTGGAACTACCCAAATCGTTCAGGTTATCGACTCTCTATTGTAGGCCTACATGATATCTTACTTTCCTAAAGTAATCAATCCCAGACATACGCTCTAGGGTACGAAAGGCCTGGTATCGAATTTGCTGCTAAGAAATCATTTTAAGCGAGTTTGTTTAAATTATTCAAACTACGCAACCTTCACGGTAAAATATTTTGGCTTGTCAAATAGTAGTATCGGCTTTCAAGTGTCATGGTCTAGTTTCGAACACCACGACAGGGATTCGTCCAGATTTCGTTTACTAATGACGCACCTTGTGAATACCCATGGCAACTGACGACGTATAAAGCAGTAACTTACGCAGTATCTTAGCTGGTAAAGACAAATGAGTATCACGAAGAGATCAATCACATCCGTTAAGACGTAACCTGATCGATATTTAAGGCATTAATCCACGTATATGTAATTTTAGGTCTGATTATATAGATATGAGAGCGCCGGATGGAGACGAGAACAACTAACTTGTTTTATAGGCGTCGTGTTAACGGACATGTCACCGTCGAGTAGTCTAGCTGTGCTCGGATTGGATTACGCCCCCGTTGAAAAAGACAAATATCTTGTCACTTCATTATTATCAATTTAATTCGAGATTTCTTTTCGAAAAAAGTTCTCTGGAAAATTAAAAATTTTTAGTCGGTCTAATTGCCAACCTTGTATCGTGTTTAGGTCCATCCTGCAAATTCCGTATTTTTCCCTTATCAAGAACTTATATATATTTTTTATTTTTTGTATAGTCACTAACGTACAAACAAAAATTCTGTGAACAATTTTAAAATAATTATTTTCAGATTATTATGTTTCTGTGCCACATTTCATAGTTTAGCCTAAAGCAACTCTTGACTGCAGATTGTGGATACAGACCATAAATTTAAGAAAGTTATTTATATTACCGTATTTTCTTGCGCAATCAGTTTTCTTGCCCGATTAATGATTAATGCCGGTTGCTGACTTTTCTTGGCATCGAGATGAAATTGGTAGTCAGCATCTTCAGTTAGACTAGACATTAAAATGTACCTTTGCAATCAAATTATTCAGCCTCTGGTTAAAATCTTCAAGGCCGTTAAATATTTTAATTTCCAATCCATTGATTGACCTCGTCCCAGTAAACGTAGAAACCTCGGTGTTTTTCGTTTCTCTTGCGTGTTCCTAGAAGCTTGTGTATTCATTGACGCCGTTAATTTAGTCTATTTGTTCGCCAGGTAGCAATCGAATGGAGAGCAAGTTTGAAACTGTCGTTAGAAGAGAGTGACAAATCTTTATCTGACGTGTTCGGTAAACCCAAAATGTGCTTTATATATTTAAATCCACACCGAAACGGTACCTACATTAAATGAAGCAATCTTTGAAGAGATTTTCTCTACGTAGTGTTTAATTAAACCACGAAGTCCGGGTAGTTAATCCCTTTGCTCCAATAAATGTCTTCTAAATGCCACAATAAAAGCTTTAATGAAAACTAAGGAGAGAGCAGCCCTACTGCTATTATTATTAATTCTGTTACAGATGTTCAACAACTGTGAAGCAAAGGGTGACGCCACTACATCTTGTATCGTTTAAATGTGTTTCACTGCTGCTTTGGACTACAGTAAATGAATTATTATCGTTTGGTACATATCATTGCTCATGTACTGGGGAATAACGGTAGACTTAAAACCGAACGAATACGTGGATCCTGTAAACGTTTGCTGACATTGCAACTTTTGTTTCGTGCTTGTCGGGGTGTATTTTTTCAATTTTACCCTTAATTAACATTCAGTTAAAATTGTTTCGTCAGCGAAATTACGGTGATCGTTATTAAACTAGAAAAATAAACGATATTGTGATATTATTAACTGTAACAATTGGTGTCATGTGTTCCAAGCTATTGAGTGCAATTTTAAGATGTTCTTGAAGCTTGAGCATTAAACGGGGGTTATCTTGGAATGTATTCTGACAAAGAACAAGCGAGGTTTTAAGTCCAGTTCTTGATTTTTTATAAGAAAGTCCATAGTATTGGCAATTATATAATAAATTACAATAATCATGCAACTCTTATTAATAATAGGTGCGCACAGATTAGTTGTCATTAGTAGGTCTAAATAATAATCAATTAATATTGCTAAAGATAATAAGGAGGCCTACTCAATTTTATGTACACGAAATAATTTAGTTTATACTTTACTCGCTTTCAGCCATCTTAATTTTTAACTTACTACCAATCGTCAGTATGGACACTGGTTCGTAAAATGCGCATAATTTAACCTGATATTACATTTTGGAGCTCTCCGACTTGTCTGGGTTTCAGGATCAAATGGAGAGCTAGGGAATCGGTAGGCTACGTTCGTTGCAAACTGTGTCCCGTTAGAAAATAATATTCGTTCCTGCATTTTATTTGGCAATTCTAGAGTTGAATTAATGTTATCAATAAGAACACATTCACAACATTAACACGTAGAGTAGAGGACGTCCCCAGATGTGTGAGTTTTATTAATTCGTGTGGTGTTATTTTGTAGCGTGTAGTTCAGCTTCTAGTTCTAAACTTTTGTGTGTTTTAACCAGACAGTATGAAAACAAATTTTATTTGAGGCATGCGATAATATTTTAATATTATCACAGACAGTGGTAACGCGTTTTAAAATAATTTGTCTGCATGCGTACAAAACAACAGACCGAAAAGTACAATCCGCTAAAATGTGGTTGCCATTAACTTGACATTTATTTTTGCTGACGGAACCCGTTGCCATAGAAACGCGGACCGTACGGAATGAAGCGATGCCAAAAGACTTTGCTTTCCAACAGCGACTTTTATATAAACCGAGTGTATTACTGTTATTATAAAATGTAATGTACACGCGTGTGTGAAATCTCTACAGCGACTGCGATTATGTACAACATTAATGCTCTCCGTTAACGTGAAGTTTAAGTGTAACAAATTATTCCCCAAGACGGGAGTTGTTATTTACAGATGCGGTTCAGAAACATTGTAAACACTTGGAGAAATACGTGAAACGACATTGTGACGTCTAGGTCTAGTGCACCGGTATCAAACCGATGCAGCCCGTATTCATAATAATGACGTAAAAAATCCAAAATACTCGGCGAAACAAACTCAACGTCTGCTGCAACTGAGATAATAGCAATTGTTAAGTTGCGATGTGTTGTTACGACGTGGAGAATAACGTCACTAACGGGACCCAGTCTTGTACGAGTGCGTTCACCCAAACAAACGTGTTTCATTCAAGTGTTTTATAGAGGACCCATGACGATAGGTATATTCTAGGTGTTTCCAAAAGATGGTGCCAAAATTCGAGAAATGACTCTACTCATTAAACTGAAGGAAAATATCCAGTAAACACGTCGAAAAATCCATCGTTTTTCGTCTGTATGTCTGTTGTATTTATTTAAAAATTGTATTACTGCTGAACAAAATGAGATATGGAGATGAAATTTGGTAAACAAAGTAAGGGTACTATTTCTTACAAGTAGCAAAACAAAACAAAATGTTACTTTTACAATTTTTTAAATGGCGGCTGATTGAAAGTTTTAATTCTAAATTTCAGTACTTATAAAAAAAAATGTCTCATTACATAAAAAATTACTCCTTGTATTCGTAATCCAGTGCTTCCTTTTTTATGAAATTCGCATGGAAAGTGAGAGATAAGTTACATTTATTTTATAACAAAACATTTATTTTTTGTTAGTAACTATAAGGAAAATAGACCAGTGTATTCTTGTAAAATAAATGTAATATCTCCGTAATTTTGTATCCGAATTTCATAAACAAGGTACGACTGGATTACAAATAAAAGTTGAAATTTTTTGTTATAAGTACTGGTTTTTGTGAAATTCAGAATTAAAACTTTCAGTCAGCCGCAATTTTGAAAATTGTTAAGGTAACATTTTGATTTGTTTGGTAAGCCGCCTACTTACAAGAAATGATAAACTACTTTGTATACCTGAACTCTACATCTTATTCCGTTCAGCAGTATATATTTTTTAAATAAAGTATAGACATGTAGAGGGAAAAGATGCATTTTTCGACATACGTTTATTGGACATTTTTCCTTACGTTCAGTGAGTACAATTATTTCCCGAAGTTGTCACCGTGTTTTGGGAACACTCTCTGTATACAAGCAGAGTAATTCGCCTGTCGTTTGTTTCCAGAACTAATACTATTCTTGTAAAGGGTTGTCGTTGGGATCTGTTGATGACTTTTAATCACCGGTCCATTAACCGTGAACTGTCTTCTGCCAACCCACATTTCGTTTTAGTAATATGTTTGGATGCGTATTACTTCAGTAGACTATGTATATACCATTATTGGTAGACACAATTGATATTGCATCAAAGTTTTTTTTATTTAAGTCGTGTTAATTAAAAGTAAAGAATGGTACCCAAGCTTGAGCCACCGCGTTATTAATGCGTAGGCTACGTTTTTTTTTTATTAAGATTAAGATTCCGATTAATTTGTAATAAAATCGCATAGTTAAATGCTAAAAACTCAGCCGAAACGTTTAACAAATGATTAAAAACAATAAGTTATATAACCCGTAAACTGTGTAGACGTATTCCTTCATTGCTACGTACATTTACGAGGCCCCGTTTCGGCAAACAAAGCCAAAATTAATCTCCAAACTGTTACTGAAATTATATAGTTCAATACCAAAATGAAATAAAATGTAAAGTACTTATAGAATATTATTATAAAACGTTATAACAAGTATGGAACGTGTATGAGATCGGTTGGTTGGAAGGTGAAAAGAAAAAAGTAAAAAAAAAATTAGGTGAGAAATAATATAAATGAATACATAATCTGTATGTACACAATGCAGAAACATTGTGTAGTGGTAAAAATTTTTAGATCTTGATATGAAGACAGAAGGAAAATGAATGGGGAGAGAGAGGGGAGGGAGAAAGAGGGCAGTTTGTATTATTTGTATAGTTCTAAATAGATTTTTATGTGGCCGTTGATATTAATAGTATTACAGTAAATGATACAACAATATTATTTGTACATTTGGGGCGTAATGGAGGTTAATGTCCTCTTGTACTCGACGGCGACGGAGACGGCCAAATCTCACAGCATACCGGTAACTGTAAATTGGACTGTACGCGCACGTATTACACCGGTGCGCGGTCACAATCTAGTTGTTATGCCGTGCTTTTGTGATTAATTTCATTACGTACTTTGAGTGGGCGTGCGCGCATGTGTTTCGTGAGTGTTTTAATAGTTAAACATTTCAAACGTACTAATGAAGTAATGTTTGTACCAGAATTCGGGACGAGCGCATAAATATCGTTGAGAAGACTGGAATGTATAATCTGTCCAGTAGATTTATAACGGTCTAGCCAGAGTCGGCGTTCGTGTCCTCTTCGTGTCTCCTCCCATTTCTTCATGTGGTCCTAGATCATAATTATGAAAGTTGATGATTGCTGGCTTGTTACACTGAATCTCCGAGTAGGACTACATTGATTGTCTAGTGTAACAGTTGACCGGAGTTTATTAGCACTATGTAATACTTCGTCCTTGTAGACAACGTTTATGGTATAGGATTGGGTTATTACCGCTTTGTGAACGTACTGGCGTGTCTTCTAAGCTGAAATTTAAAAGTTGTTTTCTAGCGATAGTGTTGTTTTCTTCCTGTTTACTGTTTAACGAGTTGGTTTGCGCTTGGTCAGTCGGTATATATACAACTACTTTCGAACCCATATGGAATACTTATCCTCGCCGTTACTACCAGGAAAAGTGGGTCCGTTTATCTTTCTCCCCATTTGAATACTAATGCAGATTGGTTTTTTTTTTAAGTGTGAGTTACAGTGCAGAAGACACTAAGTAGTGTCCAGCCAAACACTGTTAACAAGGAAACTAATATTTTCATGTTTTCATTAACAGTTTTTATTAGTCTGACGACTATTGGGGTGTATGTCAGATCCCGGGTTTACGGGCATTTCCCCCTATGAAATTTCACATCAAAATATAAGTCTGGATGGTTGTCTGGTTACAGCATCGTTGCTCCACTTGCAGAGTCAAGCGTCGCAAGCATAAGTACGGAAACCCGGGTAGATGACCCCACGGCGCTCGATAGGAATAGTTCTATACTCGTAAAGATAGGCACAAGGAGACTGTTAAATAATCATTTAACAATGTCTGTATGAGAAGAAGTAGTTAGAAAAGTATCCAATAATGAAAGAAACATGAGCGATTTAAAAAAAAAAATTACCTTATACCGTCTGCCAACTACTTTGTTGTTTTAAATATTTTAAAAGCTATTTGTGCACAAGAGTTCGCAGTAGGTTCATGTTAGTGTGCACGATTTACAGTATCGGAAATTGACTACATTGCCATGTACTTTTGTGTGTCTATGACTGTCATTGCACGCACACTTACATTATTTATGTGTTACTGGCCGCATGTCGGTGTAACTGTTTCTTGGAATTATGTGAAATATTTTGTCGTTCCGTCTATTTCTTGGCAATCTTCCCTGTTCATTCTGCTCTGTTGTCTCTGCTCCTTTTATACCCTCGTATATAATACAAATAAGTACACGTAAACACATTCACACTACACACAGTGTTCTCTACCCCCTCTCCCCATCCCCCTATCCGCTATGTCAAAATCAAGAAATACTGTATGGAATGTAAAACTAGCCGTGAAGGAAGGCAAAAATCCGTTTCGCGGTATCATAGCCATTAAACACTTCCTGGGTGTTTATAAAAAAAAAAAGAATTAACTGTATATGTTCTAGAATAGTTCTAGCTAAATAGAATCTAATGCAATCCATATTGGTTATATTAATTGCTGTGCTATTAATAAATAATTTAAATGATTAATCAGTCAAATTTCAGTGTATTTAATTAATTAATTAATATAATTATAGTAATTGCTTTAAACCTATGTTGCCTCCGCTTTGGACAGTAGCACTGTCCCACAAACTGTATCGGAAAGTTTTAATTTTTCTTGTTTGTAATTTTCTCATTTTATTTTCGTGACAAATTCAGTACGGAACCTTGAATGAGGTAATTATGTTCATTGTCCTCCGTCTTCAATTCTTTCTGCTGCCACTTTACCAGAATCTCTTTCTGGCTTTCACGTACCTGAAATCATCCAATCCTTCAAATGCCATACTTTCAAAGCTCTTGTACGTAATTAAATGCCTCAGACATCGGGATTCATCCTGATGAGGGTTTTCTGTAATTCTTTGTTCTGTGCATCTTCTCAACTTTCCCTCCTATATCCGTCGATGAAATTCTCTGTTAAAATTATATTCATAAAACATAAATAAAGAAAGAAATGAATAAATAAAATCATTACAATTTAACTAAGAAAGGAAAAAATGAAGGTAGTAGGCTACACTGTTAGTGATGTTATAGTGCCCATCCATTGCAGCTAAAGGTGAAACCGACAGAAATGTTCTAACGCGAGCAACAAAAATAACTGTCGTAACTGATAAACCCAGTATTGAAAAAATGACTATATTGCAGCGAAATGTGCTATGTGCATAAATATAGTGTATAAAAGTAAACAACATAGATAACTCACATCAAGGTAAGCATCTGTTCATAAAAGCTGATTTCAGAGCGCTGTTTTCACTTTGTATGTTCAGATATCGTTACTAACTTGATATGCGCACATAGATTCCAAGTCTTGTTTCTTAGCACTGTGAGACTCATATGGATTTTAACATGGACGTTAGGACTGTTTGTTTTTTTTTACGCACAATTTACTTACACACTGCTTGTCACAGTAATGTAAGAGCGCGTGTGGGCGCCAAGTATCAGATAAGACTATTGAAAGGAAAAGAACTATCGTTTATCAGCGCACATATCATTACTACACAAGTATCATATATGTTGTATAGTTATTACAACGATTAAACGATGCCTCAAATACATGCTTCTTTTGCGTTGCAAATTATGTTGGAACTACAGGTATTTGAATTATTGTCTTTAAAACTTATAATTTTTTGTTGGTAACGGTTTGAATTAAGAGACGATATAAGCAACGTTATTACAGTGTAGCGTATATTTGACTTGGCAGAAGAAGTGCAACCCAATTCGACGGATCATTATACCGTCGTTCTCTAGTCTACTACCTCTTTCTGATTATGATATCCTTTTAACCGTATCATTTATCGTCACCTTCATCGCCTCTATCTGCAAACAAATTTTTTGCGTAGCATTGACAGTTTTATTGCCATTTTAATCATCGAGTTGCCAGCAGAGGATGCTATTGTATAGCTGCAACGGTCCGAAGGCATCAAAGCAACTGTTTTCTTTCGTATTTTAATATTTTATCTCGTATTAACGTGGACCGTTGTATTAAAACGGCAATATCATCGCGGTAATCGGTCCAATCCGATTGGGGTACACAGAGACGGTGTCGGAAAGTGCTGGACAACTAAGAACACGTATATCAGAGGCTTTTGATTGTCATCCCTGTGGCCGAAGGAGCTGTAATTCTAACTGCTTGGATTTTGGTCTAATTAAAATTTCTGCAAGTATTTTTGAGATTGTGAAGCACGATTTACTTAATAAAAGTGACCGGCTCGTGAAAATGTTCAAACAATTCGTTTTTTAGTTTTTAGCTTTAAAAATTCCATATTTCTTCCTGTTTGAAATTAAGGAAATAAAACACACACACACACACACACACACACACACACACACACACACACACACACACACACACACACACATATCATGTTACCAATATTTTCCCATATATGATACTATACTCTATTTGGTGTATTTAAAGTTAGTTCACCCATTAGAACACTCAATCCACTGCACGTAAACGTATCAGAATTTTAAAATTATTGATTAACTAAACATTTTGGATACAAATGAGACACTTTTGAAAGTCATAAGTAGAGCAGGTTGAAGAAAAGGCAGCTAAAAAAGAAAGAATTGTGAGATTGATTTAAAAAAGCGTGTAGTGCAAGCTGCATTTGAAAAAATGTGCAGATGTTTAGAAAGAATTTCCGTTAAGTGCGTACTTTTCAGTTTTAGGTAGGCCTACATATAACTGTGCACTGTCTTTTGTTAGAGTCTTGAGTTTTTAAATTATATATGCCTCATAACATTGCTTATACAATCACAATTATGCTTGTACAATTACAAGAGAATCTACTGTGAATGTTTAGTATATAATCAAAACTTAATAAAAATAAACTAAATAAAAACTTAGTAGGCCTAAATATTTTGTTCAAAACACGTCCATATTATTTTATCGATGCATCTATTTATTTAGGTTCCCAGCATGCTTGATATGGTGAGGTCCCATTAACTGTGTGTTTATTGAACTATAGTGCGAAAGTTGTAATGAAACATGCACAGACTTATACACAAACACATTATTTGAACCAATTTGAGTGTGTAACAGGTAGGCCTAATAACGCGCTTGCATGACAGTGAAGTTGGATTACACAGTGTACGTAGACTTACTCTAGGGTGTGTACAGCAGAATCAATCGAAGAGTCCAACGTTGGACGTTGACCCTTCCACAGTTTCCACACTATCGAGTCTTCCCGTTCTTCTGGCCTCATTAATTCCGTGCACGTGACCAATCCATCTGCGACGATTGACTTTACTAGGCATCTGCGACGATTGACTTTACTAGTTTTAACAATGTCCGTCTTCATTGTTCACTGAATACGTACCGTCCCATTCTTCTTGTCGCCGAGAGACTACATTATTGCTCTGTCAGCCAATCCCTCTCTTTGTGCCTTTACTTTGCGCACTTGTTAACTTCTCGAGATTTGTAGTTATGTTTCGTATCTTTTAAAAAATGATCTCGTTTTTGATAATTAAACACTACAAAACTCAGAAGTGCAAAACAAATACGAATCAAATATGAAAAAATAACAAAAGAAGATCCATGGAATTAAAGTTAAAGGAATTCGGCAGTAACGAAAGTAACAGAAACGAAGATAGAAGTAAGAAATTTGATGCTAGAAACGTCACCGTAGGACAGTGGCGTATCTAGAATTTGGCCTGGGGGAGGTCGGTCGATTCGATTAAAAAAAAAAAAAATTAAGACTAATCAATATTACTATCTTTGAAGTGGTTGAAATCAACCCCATTAAAGTAAACGTTAATGACACAATAAAAATTCGTGCTATTGAAACACTGTTTGTAAGATACTTATTGACTGAATTGATCTTGCTATATTTAGTACTTCAAACGCATACGCAAATGCTGTGTAATAAACCTGTTTGTATATTTAAAAAAGAGTTACTACTATATTAGCGTACACAGGTGAAAAAAGTAATTAAATAGTCTAAAAGAGACAAACCGAATTCGTCAACTTTTTTCGACCCTCCAGTCTCGTTCGTCTCCCCTCCCCCCCCGTAAATACGCCTCTGCCGTGAAACGTTTTGCAACAACTAGGCTTATTGGAAATCGGAAAGCGAATCAGCTCTTTTCAAATGATGTTGATGACAATGATATTGAAATGATTTTTACTGTAATCGAATTGCAGGACGAAGAACCAAATGCTTCAAAGCAACTGGTTTGTGTTACGGCATGTCACAGTGAATGTTTATAACCAAAACGAAAGTCAGTTTATCATTCCGTGGCATCGTCTGATGATCGTCATTATCAGAAATAGCACTGTTTGTTTACCCACTGGTGAGCGATTTATTTCTTTAGCAATTCTTGTCCCATTCACTGTTCTACGGCACGTGACGATATCACAGCTCCATATAGCAAAGGGCATGACCATCTACTGTCTTCTCTCCTAACCAGAAGTCGTTCCCGCCTCCATTTAATCGTTTTGCAATGTCACCGTGTTATTTCTACATATCTGAGCAGGCCCGCAGTTTTTAATATCACGCTTGTGCTCATTGTGTATGTTTCTAACTCCAGAATTAAAAAGACTTTCTTTTTTAACCAGTTTTTGTGCTTCAAAATACGCTCATAATTTCAACAAAAATCCAACGTGATTTTTTCGACCAACCGTTTCTCGCATTCCATCTCTCCATCCTTTGTTTTGTATATAATATTGGTCTTTAATTTTAAAACTGATAATCTATCCGATTCTCGAGTGTGCAGAAATCTAAATCGTTTTCTCCGGTACTCACGTTAACGGACAGACGGACGTGTGTGTAGTGTGGAAGTACTCGACATCGTTATCACCGTGAGAACGTGCGACGAGGGAGAACTACTGCATTTTACAGCACTGTGTGAATATACGTTGCGAAATTGGCGTGTACGCTCTCGTCTGCAAAACAACATTTTCGACACCGTCCTTGCGTTTTGTGTTGGCTCACTGATGTGTGCACGAACAGCGTCTGGCGAAATCGGTATCAGGTTTGCTTTGGACATAATTAGACGGGTCCCGCTGTGTCCGACTGGATCGCGTGTTATTAACTCGACAACTTTTCGCAGTACGTTTTTTTCCTCATAATTATTTTAGCATCTGGTAGGTTATACACTCGTATTTAAGGAAAATTAAATTTATATAAATTTCACACAGTTTTTACTAATTCTCATTACGCACTCGTGTAAACGGGATTGGTTAGACATCTGGTCAGATGTAGAGAGAGAGAGAGAGAGAGGAGGGATATAGTAAAATTGGGAGAGTTGTTGAAAGGGACAAAGCGAGAAGAAGGGCGTGGGAGAAAGTGGCCAACAGATAGGTCAGAATAGGGGTTTTGCAAAATTATGTGAAAAGTAAAAATTCTTCAATTTATTTTAACGTTTAAATTTCGTTTCAGAATAAAATTCTGTAATGCGCACTTCCCAACGAGAACGCTTAGCGTGTTAGCCAGATTCTAAACTTGTGGGTGATAATATCGGTTCCGTTTGCGTCAGTGACACGTATAGTTTTTGGTCATCAGAGATGAATCAGCTGCAGACAGGTGCAGCAAAAACGTTGAGACATTTTTTGTAGGTGGATACTTCAGAGTACACATCTGTTAACTTGAATGGTAACTACGATGGAAAGATTAATTTATGTGTTTTAGGCAATATTTAGGTAATTTGGGCAAAATACTACAGTATGTCTCTTGCATATTATAAATCCGTAAATACGTAGTTTAAATAGCACGCTGAAAATCATATATGTGAACTGATTATTTAACTGTAATGAATTCGTTTTAAAGGCTTCTATGATTCATTTAATTAACATTTCTATACATTTGTTTTAGCATAAAGTCATTCATATTGGCGTGTTTCAAATTCATCAGATTTGTGAATTTGCAAAATGCAGTGGATGTAAGTCGTGTGTTTTTTCCATTTCACTACGTGTGTCTCTAACCGGTTTGGTAGGCGTCATCACAGCTATAAACGTTAATTTATGTTCTTTTATTTTAATTTCCTAATCTCTCTAGAGTGGGTACGTATTGTCATTACATTCACGAGTGGTGTCGATGTGTACGCGTCCGTTCGCTTTGATGAGCAGCAGACTGAAGCGTGTTGTCGATTGACATCTGATGTCGCCTACACTGTTCGTATTTTCCGTTTATGTTTTCGTTAATTATTATGAACTACATTTGCGCCAAATCAAACAGTGCTGAAAGTATGTTTTACAACAAAGCTTTATTTGACATAAATAATACAAACGGTACGTACGTGTAGCGTAGCGATACACGACAGTCGATTTTTACGTTTCCTAAGAAACATAACATGTTTGATATGCTCTCTGTTCCATTTCAGCCAGTACTCAATAAATTCTCAAACATATCCCTAATAACAGGTTGCTTCATTCATCTCATGCATGTTACAATCTTTTCACGTAATTTACCAACGGTTGTCGGTGGTTCTCTCGTAAGCGTCAGGTGCAGTAAGGCATACCCATGTTATTTAACACACGTCGCAAGAAGAACGAACCAAATGGAAAGTCGTATAGTAGAAATTAAATCTCCAATAAGATGAGAAGATATTCATAAGGAAGTAATGGGACGTTAGTATGGGAAGCGGACTTAGTAAACCCAATAATTAATAAATATTAAATGCTAATCTTGCTATCAAACCTTCACGAGAGTAAAATGTCAATACATAAATCCTGAGGTCGTAGAAAACCAAAAAAAACTTTTGTATATAGTAACCAAATAACAGTGAATATCCTTTGTATTACCCAGTGAAGATCCGCAAAGCACTCTGGCTCTGATAATGGTCAGATACATTATGGTGAGTGTTTATCAGAAAATCAGCACATGATCGACGCTCAGAAAATAGCCTATAATGTGAAGCATAAAATTAAATTCATTAATGTATGCCACAATGTCCATTTTGATCAGTAGATTTTTCGACTGGATAGGGTGAAAGTATTTCAGGCTTAAACGGGCGAGTAAAATGTATACATACAAATACGAATTGTTTTGTAAAAATGTCACAGGTATCGGAACAGCATATCGGAAAAGTTTATTTTTACCACTGTGTGGGTTAGTTTCTGTTTATTGCACACGTGTTGTACGAGGGTCATCCAATAATTAAAGAGACAAATAGCTGTAGAGGAAAAACGGTGGTAGGCAGAGTACGATAGTTTCAGAACTGTAAATTGGCATCCATGCGATCGAGTTCTGATCAGCTGTTTGATTAGAATTGTTTTGTTTTTAACTTCAAATTCTCACTTCATGATGGCGAGTCCTCTTGAAGTTTCGGAATTAGTTTAACGACGTGTAATGATCCGTTTTTTGATATTTGAAAGTGAAAAACTGGCGAAAATTTACTCTCGACGACTAAACAGTACAGAAAAAGCTGTAAGAACCGCGTAAATTTTATAAATAGGTAGAATAGTTTAAAAATGGTCGAACTTCAGCGACTGACGAGCACCGCCCCGAACGTCCAGTTGTTCAACTCCTCAGCCCTTGAATCTCGCACAGACACCCTCATTCAAGACCGACGGCTTACAGTTGTACTTATAGCTGTAGAATTACGAGTAAGTGTGGCACAGTTCATAACATTATCAGCCAAACATCAGTACCGTAAAATAAATGAAAGGTAGGTTCCAAGAGAGTTGACCAACCAGCACAAAGAGACTAGACTTGGAGTGTGTACAGAGCTGAAAAAACGCTACATGCAGGAAGGTGATGATTTTTTGGATAGTATTGTACCATGTGATGAAACACGGATTCGTCATTTTTAGTCGGCATCCGAAAGACAAAGCATGAAGTGGAAGCACACGAGTTCACCTGTCAGGAAAAATTTCAAAACCCAACCATCAGCTAGAAAAGTCGTGTTGTGGGATGCTAAGGGACCGGCTTTTGCGATTTTTAGATCAGCAGACAGTAAACAATACATACTACTCTGACATGCTTATCAATAAAGGAAAGCCGGCAGTGATACGGAAACATCGTGGATTTCTGCGCAAAGGCATGTTCTCGTTCGTGATAACGCCCCCCGCCCCGTCCACGTACAACTCAGTTAACATGTGAAACTATTCACTCTCCCTACAGTCCAGACGTGGCTCCATCTGATTTCCATTTGTTTGATCCACTCAAGGAGGGATTATGTGGTACAAATGTTTATGACAACGACGAAGTCAAAGAAAATCTCATAAAATGATTCCAACATCGACATAAAGATTTCTTTACGGCAGGCATAAAAAAGTTTGGAGATAGGACAAGTGTTCCTGGGGATTATGTTGAAAAGTAAAACAAATGTCATACTGATTAAATAAACCTTTTTCCCTGTACAGTTATTTGTCCTTTTAAATTACTGAATGATCCTCGTACTTATATTACATTAATATTGTATAGAGCCGTTGTGAACAGCGTTTTTATTACTGAGAAGTGATATTTCTGTGTAGTACATTGTCACGTTTCGTTTTTTTTTTAACTTGAATCAATGCAAGGTACACTGTTATGAAAGTGCTACAGTTGCTTCTGATGTCATATAAGTGTGGACATGGGCGTATGGAAATTAGTAGTACTCAAAAGTAAGTTATTGAAAGTTACAGAATTGTATAGAAAAATATAAAAACAAATTTTATAAAAGCCCTCTTCTCGAGGGGAGCGCTGTGACAGTGAATCACGACAACCCCATTACGTTGAAGAACAGAACACCGGCTATACGTAATGATTGCTAATGGACAGGAGTTTCACCAGCTGGGACATGAACACTCGTTATATCGTGGGGACAATGAAATTAGAGGGGTAGATACTGGCCGGTTAGTAGCCCGCGGACATACGCTATCTGCGTAACAGGTATTTATGATTTGCAGCTGATTGCATTTTCACGTCATCTAAGCTATTAGGGGTGGTCGTTTTTTTTTCAATTTTCATTCCGTAAATGAATGTGAACACACGCAACTCTTCACACCCTGGCACTCGTGCGGTAGGGAGCCAGAATTGTATGTACAATTCGCAGCCTCTGTTATAATATTGTGCTCTAACATTAGTAAATGTTAATAGTGGTTACTACTACAGTATCCGACTACCAAAACTGGCGTTTAATGGCTTTCATGTATTTATTGGTTCTCTGCGATCCATGTACAGGTCTTCTTCCAACACTTACAAACAGTTCAACCTCTTTACTCTACTTGTCCAGTGCACAAAAGGATTTCTTTCTTCTCCTTATTCTCTGAAATTTCTCTGCTGATTGCTATCTCGTGGTTTGACAACTAATCCGTCTGTGTTTCGCAAGACGTAATTTCTTTTCCCTTCCGGCATATTACATCCGTGATATCTAGACACTTGAAAGCAAAGCAAGAGAGGGAGAATTCCACAGCGTATCCAGCCCCATCGACTTGGCGGTGGATTATGTGCGTAACTCAGTTCCAAACGTCAGCTTGTTGTGACTGTACGTTCGACAAAGTTGAACGAATTTATGAGTATGTACAACAAATAGAAGTGTAATAAATAATCATTCCATGTTTTCCTTATTCATGATAGGGATTACTGACCTAATGTTTCGTGTGCTGTAAGGTGTTTCTCTTCTGGTTAGCTGATTTCTGATTCAGAACTGTGCATAGTTTGATAGTAGTCCGTAGCGTAGGTACGAATCGTACTTGTAAATATTCGTCAACTTGGGCGCGACGTAATCGCTTTAAATATAATAGAAAGTCTGTCCAATTTTAGCGCCTCCGGAACAGAATCCCATGACATCAGGGGCGATGAAGTAGGTCACAGTTGTGCCAGGAGCCGACAGTTTACTTGTCGTGGAAGAACAGGAAGAAAGCAAGTCTTTGTGTGCGCCTTTCACTGTGCAGGGCGGGGCGCCTTCTCCGTGAAAGTTGGCTACTGCCCAGCCGACCTGTGCAAATTACTCTGCGGGTTAGAATCAACATATCTTTTGACTTACTTTTACCAGTTAGTAAGTCACCGTCGCGCATGCGCAGATGTGATGTTACTACTTGAAGAACTTATTAGGTATACGCTGATACTTAGGGTCGTTGACATATGAATAACTGTACACCTGCTCAATTGACACACAACTGTACGGCATTTGTTTGGCCAGTATCACGGATCATTGTATATACAAATTTGTTTTGTAACATTTTACAAGTCAGTCGTATTTGTTATATCATTGCCCATTTCATCAGCACTCGCATAACTTTACTCATTTTTATTTCTTTTTAACGACCTAAAACGAAACAAACGACTGTTCTAGTCTCCTAAAAGCAGACTTTTGTTATAGACGTTGTGTGAATGTTAAAGAATTCTCCTGTCACGGGTATTCAGTAGTGTGCTCATAATTTCGCTAGACGTTTCGACGTTTGACATTTATGACCTTATTCAAAATTGTTCTGTAATGTAACTAGACGAAGTATAAAAACCATTCAGACAACGAAAGTACAAAAGAATGCTGTGTAAATGATATACTTATAAATTATAAACCAATTACTATGTTTTTCGTGTACCAGGACTGCACGTTTTTTGAACTTCAGTAACTTTTTACGTTGGGCAAAGCCTTCTCCCAAAGAAATAAAACGTCCTAAGGTTTTTAAAGCGTTTAGTTGAGTTAAAAGATTTTTTTCTTCATGGTGACTAATCGTCGTAGGGCATTTACACTTAAGCTCTCTTGGTAATTTATAATTACACACAGTCTCTTCTTTCAGTAGTAATTTTTGTCAAATATCTACATACTTCAACAATACCTACAACAGCAGCACACACACGCAGCCGACGCTATCAGTTGCCATTTACTATGGTAAGAGTCTGTCTCTCTCTCTCTCTCTCTCTCTCTCTCTCTCTCTCTCTCTCTCTCTCTCTCTCTCTCTCTCTCTCTCTCTCTCTCTGCCGTTCTGAAGGTGGCCTTGTTGGATTATTGGATCCAGTGAACAGGATTTTTTAAAGTAATGTTTGTGTTAAGAACCGTGAATTAACAACGTGTTTTATTCGCTTGGTTGCCGCAAACAGTTGTCTTTTGTTGCCGCAAACGGTGCACATTATACTTGTGACACGTACTATTACGAGAAGTAGATAATGATGTGTATGTACGCGAGAGAATGAAGCTGTACAGTACACGTTTGTGTTTAAGCGTTTGGTCATAATTTGATTAATAGAAGGCGAGACTTTTGATCGGACTGCTGGTTGTAGCGCTAATGATTTCATTGCGATTTGGCGTTCGGTTTAATCGTATGTGTTCGCTGCGTAAATATTATGAAACAATTAATTATACGGACGTAGCCGCGGATACGCATAATGTCGTTCCAGTTTGTGGCGTTACAATAGACTGCAATTCTCCTTTACCTGCTGTGATTACGAAGTATAGGCCTAAACCGGTGTTCTCTAAACACGAAAATTCTGTAAGAAAAAAGACGCTCTGATTGCCTGTTTGCTTATAACGAGTGCGCGCGTGTGGTGAATGACTAGTTCGTTCATACATATTTCCAATAATTGAATTAATCATTTTTGTTACCTACTGTTCATACCATAAAAAAATCAACTGTTAGAATTATGAATGATGGTTAACGTACAAGCGACTACTTTTACTTTTGCAGATACAGACAACGAAAATTACGCATCGGTTATAACGAAGAACCGGAACCGTAACGACCATGACACACATTAGATGTGTATGTAGGCCTATTTGAAATACTGTATGTAGTCTACCATCTGAATGCGAGATGTATTGGCTATAACCTGTATGTAGGACTACATTGATACTACATACGACAAACGCCCAGACAAAATTGACAGTCTTTCACTGTGACACGGATTATCTTTAGGGAGAATGCCGTACAATTTTATCGTCTACCAAATGCCGACAGTAAAAGATATTGTTTCTGAATTCATTCCGCAGTGTACTTCAGTGTGAACCATTGTGATGAATGATAGTAACAGTACCTACGTATTAGCCTGTGCTGCTGGTTAACAAGGCTTGGCGAAAAAGAATTTCCGAATCGCTAACATAATACGGAACTAGATCTAGGAGAGAGTATCAGTGACATTTGTGACGAGCTGTTTTTTTACTCTACAACTTGGAAAAACATGCTCTCACAGCTGTTTCAACTCCCGCACTTATTTCCTTCATTATGTTAACTTTTTTTGTGTGAAGACGTTTTGTTTAGTATTAAAATTATTCGAGAGCTGCGTGTACGTAAAAAGACGTTGTTTGAAGATGTTTTATTCATACTGCATATTTTGCTGAATTGGTTCGTATCTTTGGTATTGTATTTCTGTTATTATCATTATTCAGGTTTAAAGCTTGTAGCACAAAAAACTGCTTGTGTATACGTGGGTAGCTACCTCCGGCTGTAGCGTCAGATTTAGCGTGTTAAACGATTTCAACTTGGTACGCGTAGCGTGTGTAGATGTGCGTACAAGTTGGAAATGGAATTGACTTACATTGTTGTGTCAGCGTGCGCACGTACAAGTTTAAACGATGTATGCAGCTTCACGGAGTGACGTCGTTAGAATGAATATTTGCTCCCAGCAGTGGGTGTTGAATGGATGACGTCATTGTGGTGACAGTGAGTTTTGCCTTGATATTATTTTGATTGGCGATAACAAAGCCGTTTATCTCGTCGCCAGCCGTGTGACGTCTTCAATACTGTTGTAACTGTCAGTCTGCATTGCATGCAACACGCTTCAAAACACCGCATACGTCATGCACATGTCGAAAATCCCGGACTCTTCACGCGGTTTCATCAGTCTCTCCCATACCTTATTAAATTGTAAAATCATTTACAAGTGGACAGACATACACACACGCGCGGGCGCGTGCGTACATTAATATAAACAATGTCGACACTTAATATGCCGGTACTATGATGATACAAGTTGAAGAAGGTTAATCGTCCATACCTGCTGTGTGTGACCTCCATGTCAGTTAGTCTCCTATTTTCCCCTTCACTGCATACTCTGTCCTGATCGATCACTGGTCCGTAGAACGTAACCAGGTAATTCTTCAATCATACGGAGGGCTATCGCCTCCAGTCTAGCAAATGTGACCGGAAACAGTAATCTCACATTGTCCGTATCCATTATTTCCTAATTATTGTAATGATATTATTTATTTTTTATTGTTTGCGGTGTCATTTGGATTGTCTTCTAGATTCTCCTTAAAGTAGGCCTACTTATCATAGTTCTTTTCTCTGTAGTCCGTAGTTGTTTATTCTGAAACTCGCTGTCTATCCTTTTGGTGTCTTAAGTCTGATAATAAAAATGTTCCTTCCTTCTCACTAAGTTTTCATTATTATCATTGTTAGTTACATTAATATGTTGCAAAATATTATATTGCGATATTTTTGGGGGTGATAGAGTATGGCGCAGTATATAAACGTTTAAGGAAGTAACGTTAACATGGACAGTAGCTTAAACTTGTCCTAACCAGCATAACGCATAGTCGACTCGTTTGTGCCAAACGTAATTACGAATGTTTAATCGTTTGTACGGCGCAATGTATAAAGTTATTATACACAGAAGAAATCGGTTATAACTCCCTACCTTACTAGTGGCCTTTTATATAACGAAGCATCATTTTTTAGTACAAGAAATATTTTGTATAACAACAAAACTGGGTGTAGCGACTGGATATTGCACACGATAAACAATTGCTCACCCGTTTTAAGGCTCATCAAATATTTCTGTATAGAAAGATGTGTTTCTCCCTATTCACTCTTCGCTGTAACGCAATGAGTGATAGCAACAGTCTGATACTAACACTCCGTGTCTACACTTGTTTCAATTATCATTGAAACATGACAAAGAAAGACCCAATATAATATGGAAAGTACAACAGAAGCGAAACAGTAACAGACAATGACATGTAACAGAGAGAATGAGCATAAAGGAACTAAAACAGTAAATATTAATTAGACAGGATTGCCTCAAAAAATAAATTCGGATGAATCGAGTTCCAAAACCAGGTCTGTCGCTGACCTGTAGGCTACAAATGAAACAAACAAAAGGACTTACATGACGTGTCATTGGTATATCTTTTATAATACAGTTACTGTGTTGTTGAAAATATTAAATTATTTTCAAACTGACATTTTAGTTTGAAAAAAAAAGTAATTTTTAGTTTATAAAGTGCACTTAACATTTATTAGTAATAAAAAAATATACGTTTATAATATGCTCCTGTTATTTACTATAAAATTGTACCATTTTCTTAACGGTAACTAGGTATATTGTAATTAACTAGGAAATACTTCTAGACAAAAAATAAACATTAAACAAAACATAAGTGGAAAAAATAAAGTACACAGTTGCTTTATTTTTAAGCGATAGTCAGTACGTTTATTGGATACTCACCCTTGAAGATCTTTCATAATATTCACCTTCTCAATCAAGTTTTCCTTTCTTGAATGAGGATACTACTTGTTACGTGCCAATAAAGAAGCACTTGGCTATATAAAAAAAAACCTGAGACTGCTTTTTTAAACAGAAAATCACTATCGAAAACACTATAAGCATTGGCAACCAAGTATACGTAAGTGATGGCCAACCTAATACGCTTCTTGCAGTCAGCTTTCTAACAATTTTTTTAAGAATTTATAAAATCCTTTATTTGAACGAACCCCCCCCCCTTACGTTTACCATTCACATGAAATAGAGGAGATTTCCAGGAAAACCCGAATGGTTGGTAACTGTAAATTAGGATGATATAATTAAGAGTTACGATGACATAAGAAACGCAACAGAACATACCAATAGGATGATAATTAGATCTTGGTTTAACGACCGCCAGCTGTGGAGTCCGATATTCGGTAGACTGCTGGAGGTCATTACAAACGATGTATACTGTACTAAATTTGTCTCCCTGACAGCTGTTAAACCAAAGCGTGAACTGTGCAGATAGACCAAATCTGTTTTGGCAATCTGAACGTGTTCTTAAACCTCATAATTCCGTGCTAATTCGAGTAAACAGCACACCCATTTTAATTCTGGCTAAAGGACTGGATCTAATTTGGTTGGTTCAGTTATTTAACGAGATTTTTTTATATAAATTCCGTTTGTGCGTTTTATAGAAGACAACGAGCCACGCGTAATGGGTCTACTTAGTGTGGATTTTTTTTTTCTTAACGAACTTGAGCAAAAACGTATCATAATAAATAGCGAGTTTACTGTGTATTGGTCATTATAATGGGTGTTGCCATAGTTTAATAAGAAAGCAAGAAGTTTTATAAAATCACGTTACATAATTACAATGGTTTTCACTAGTCATAAAAAAGGGTACCACTTTTTTCGCTGTGTACCAGTTTTTTTTACTAGAGTTTTTTCAGTTTCTTAGTAAATCGTTACATAAGATTTCTAAATCGTTAACAAACCGCGATTCTCGCGTTCGGGTCCGGCAGATTGCTGCTTAATTACCGTGCACCGATTTTACGCTACGTTAAAACGTAGAGTCCGCTACTCACTTAACGTTGACCGTCCGTTGACCAAGTTATTGTATGTGCGATAATGAAATAGGAAAACATTTCATTCTTGGTTTTTAGCAACTGGTTATGGGCAACGGGTAAACGTAATTCTGTTCCATCTCCACATTTAAGAAATCTTACTTTTAAATGTATACTTCACGTTTTATACTCCACGTATTTTATATTCACAGATGTTATCGAATTGGTATTTTAAAAGACAGTAAAAAGAAAATATCGGTATGGAGAACCATACATGACTTCCATATTCTAAGATTTATATTTAAATCTTAATATCGCCTGCCAAGCGCGATATATTTTCTCTTATACATGATGTACATTAAAATGAAAAAATTTTAATTTTTTTGCTTGGCAACAAAATTATTTTATTTTTAACAATTACCATTGTTTGAAAAAGTTTAAATAAATTTTCAAGTACTTTACTCTTGTTAAAACGTAAAATGTTGCAGGTAAACTACCCCTTCCCCTTAACCGATCTTCACCAAAATCGAAAGTCCTTGAGACCTCTACAATTCAGGGACGTATGCAAAAAATTATTTGATTCTGTTTGAATTTGCGGCAGTTATCGTTTGCCATAGAAAAAAAATCTACACACACACACACACACACACACACACACACACACACACACATTTCGGAAAACGACTTTTTTTCATGTTTTGAGTGTAGTAGAATCAGAATCTGCAATAATCTCGAACACGACTTTTTTTGCCATCACCATACTTCCATTCCTTAAAGAATATGGAAGTAAAAAGTAAAATAAATGAAAAATATTATATTACATTAAAATGAAAAAATTATAATTTTATTGCCTGGCAACAAAATTATTTTATTTTTAAAAATTACCATTGTTTCAAAAAGTTTAAATAAATTTTCAAGTACTTTACTCTTGTTAAAACGTAAAAGGTTGCTGGTAAACTACCCCTTCCCCTTAACCGATCTTCACCAAAATCGAAAGTCATTGAGACCTCTACAATTCAGGGACGTATGCAAAACATTATTTGATTCTGTTTGAATTTGCGGCTGTTATCGTTTGCCATAGAAAATACGCTTGATAAAAAAACGTTGCAGGTAAACTACCCCTTCCCCGGAACCGATCTTCACCAAAAACAATAGGTCTTGAGTACTCTACAAATCAGGGCTGTATGCAAAACATTATTTGATTCTGTTTGAATTTGCGGCTGTTATCGTTTGCCATAGAAAATACCCTTGTTAAAAAAACGTTGCAGGTAAACTACCCCTTTCCCTCAACCGATCTTCACCAAAAACAACAGGTCTTGAGAACTCTACAATTTAGGGCTGTATGCAAATAATCTTTTGATTCTGTTTGAATTTGCGGCTGTTATCGTTTGCCATAGGAAATATCCTTGTTAAAACATAAAACGTTACAGGTAAACTACCCCTTTCCCTTAACCGATCTTCACCAAAAACAATAGGTCTTGAGTACTCTACAAATCAGGGCTGTATGCAAAACATTATTTGATTCTGTTTGAATTTGCGGCTGTTATCGTTTGCCATAGAAAATACCCTTGTTAAAAAAACGTTGCTGGTAAACTACCCCTTTCCCTCAACCGATCTTCACCAAAAACAATAGGTCTTGAGAACTCTACAATTTAGGGCTTTATGCAAATAATCTTTTGATTCTGTTTGAATTTGCGGCTGTTATCGTTTGCCATAGGAAATACCCTTGTTAAAACATAAAACGTTACAGGTAAACTACCCCTTTCCCTTAACCGATCTTCACCAAAATCAACAGATCGTGAGAACTCTACAATTCAGGGCTGTATGCGAAACATTATTTTATTCTGTTTGAATTTGCGGCTGTTATCGTTTGCCAAACAAACAAAATTACCCTTGCTAAAAAAAAACCGTTGCAGGTAAACTACCCCTTTCGCTCAACCGATCTTCACCAAAAACAATAGGTCGCGAGTACTCTGCAAATCAGGGCTGCATGCAAAAAATTATTTGATTCTGTTTGAATTTGCGGCAGTTATCGTTTGCCATAGAAAAAAAATCTACAGACAGACAGACAGACACATAGACAGACAGACACACAGACAGACAGACAGACAGACACACACACAGACACTTTTCGGAAAACGACTTTTTTTCATGTTTTGAGTGTAGTAGAATCAGAATCTGCAATAATCTCGAACACGATTTTTTTTGCCATCACCATACTTCCATTCCTTAAGGAATATGGAAGTAAAACCGTTGCTGGTAAACTACCCCTTTCTTTTAACCGATCTTCACCAAAATCAATAGGTCTTGAGAACTCTACAATTCAGGGCAGTATGCAAAACATTATTTGATTATGTTTGAATTTGCGGCTGTTATCGTTTGCCAAACAAACAAAATTACCCTTGATAAAAAAAAAACCGTTGCAGGTAAACTACCCCTTTCCCTCAACCGATCTTCACCAAAAACAATAGGTCGCGAGTACTCTACAAATCAGGGCTGTATACAAAAAATTATTTGATTCTGTTTGAATTTGCGGCTGTTATCGTTTGCCATAGAAAATATCGGTATGGAGAACCATACATGACTTCCATATTCTAAGACTTATAATCTGAAATATGCTTGCCTGCCAAGCACGATATATTTTCTAATATATACATAATTTACATTAAAATGAAAAAATTATAATTTTATTGCCTGGCAACAAAATTATTTTATTTTTAACAATTACCATTGTTTGAAAAAGTTTAAATGAATTTTCAAGTACTTTACTCTTGTTAAAACGTAAAATGTTGCAGGTAAACTACCCCTTCCCCTTAACCGATCTTCACCAAAATCTAATGGCCTTGAGTCCTCTACAATTCACTTACGTATGCAAAAAATTATTTGATTCTGTTTGAATTTGCGGCAGTTATCGTTTGCCATAGAAAATACGCTTTATAACAAACGTTGCAGGTAAACTACCCCTTCCCCTCAACCGATCTTCACCAAAAACAATAGGTCTTGAGTACTCTACAAACCAGGGCTGTATGCAGAAAATTATTTGATTACGTTTGAATTTGCGGCTGTTATCGTTTGCCATAGAAAATAACCTTGTTAAAAAAACGTTGTAGGTAAACTACCCCTTTCCCTTAACCGATCTTAACCAAAAACAGTACGTCTTGAGTACTCTGCAAGCCAGGGCTGTATGCAGAAAATTATTTGATTATGTTTGAATTTGCGGCTGTTATCGTTTGCCATAGAAAATAACCTTGTTAAAAAAACGTTGCAGGTAAACTACCCCTTTCCCTTAACCGATCTTCACCAAAAACAATAGGTCTTGAGAACTCCACAATTTAGGGCTGTATGCAAATAATCTTTTGATTCTGTTTGAATTTGCGGCTGTTATCGTTTGCCATAAGAAATACCCTTGTTAAAACATAAAACGTTACCGGTAAACTACCCCTTTCCCTTAACCGATCTTCACCAAAAACAACAGGTCTTGAGAACTCTAGAATTCAGGGCTGTATACGAAACATTATTTGATTCTGTTTGAATTTGTGGCTGTTATCGTTTGCCATAGAAAATACGCTTGAAAAAAAAACGTTGCAGGTAAACTACCCCTTCCCCTTAACCGATCTTCACCAAAAACAATAGATCTTGAGTACTCTACAAATCAGGGCTGTATGCAAAACATTATTGGATTCTGTTTGAATTTGCGGCTGTTATCGTTTGCCATAGAAAATACCCTTGTTAAAAAAACGTTGCAGGTAAACTACCCCTTTCCCTCAACCGATCTTCACCAAAAACAATAGGTCTTGAGAACTCTACGATTTAGGGCTGTATGCAAATAATCTTTTGATTCTGTTTGAATTTGCGGCTTTTATCGTTTGCCATAGGAAATACCCTTGTTAAAACATAAAACGTTACAGGTAAACTACCCCTTTCCCTTAACCGAACTTCACCAAAAACAATAGGTCTTGAGAACTCTACAATTTAGGGCTGTATACAAATAATCTTTTGATTCTGTTTGAATTTGCGGCTGTTATCGTTTGCCATAGGAAATGCCCTTGTTAAAACATAAAACGTTACAGGTAAACTACCCCTTTCCCTTAACCGATCTTCACCAAAATCAACAGATCTTGAGAACTCTACAATTCAGGGCTGTATGCGAAACATTATTTGATTCTGTTTGAATTTGCGGCTGTTATCGTTTGCCAAACAAACAAAATTACCCTTGCTAAAAAAAAACCGCTGCAGGTAAACTACCCCTTTCCCTCAACCGATCTTCACCAAAAACAATAGGTCGCGAGTACTCTGCAAATCAGGGCTGCATGCAAAAAATTATTTGATTCTGTTTGAATTTGCGGCAGTTATCGTTTGCCATAGAAAAAAAATCCACAGATAGACAGATAGACACACAGACAGACAGATAGACAGACAGACACACACACAGACACTTTTCGGAAAACGACTTTTTTTCATGTTTTGAGTGTAGTAGAATCAGAATCTGCAATAATCTCGAACACGATTTTTTTTGCCATCACCATACTTCCATTCCTTAAGGAATATGGAAGTAAAAATAATAGAAGTTTCATATTTTCATGGTTAAATTTTGTGTTTTCTTTTTAATTCTGAATTAAAAAATACTGCTAAAAGACATTTTTAAACCAAATCAACCTGAAGCTTCTGTACACATCACAACAGTTTGAATTTATTTAGAGAACAAGTAACATTTTGTGACTAATAACTTTTTCTGACCGGTGTGGATGTTAACAGTATAAGGCATTACGGATTTTTCAGTAGACTACACTTCTGTTCCAAATGTTTCTTTAGTACTCCATTAAGAATCTATATCTATAAAAATGAATGTTTGTTTGTTTCTTTCTTTCTTTGTCCCGTATGCGTTCCTATACCATTCATTCGATTGCGATGAAACTTCGGTGAGTTGTTGTGCGCACGCCCGCGAAGGTTTATGAATTTTTTTCGATGGGGTCCTATGGGAGGTTCTTGGGGTCTTCCACATCTCCTCCTAAACCACTGGACCGATTTCAACCAAACTTGGCACAAATATTTTACGCAACGGGAGAACCAACATAGGATATGTGTTTTTTCGATATGATACTTCGGGGGGTCCTTTGGGGTCTTCCACATCTCCTCCTAAACCACTGGACCGATTTCAACCAAACTTGGCACAAATATTTTACGCAAAGGAAGAACCAACATAGGATAGGTGTTTTTTCGATGGGGTCCTTTGGGGTCTTCCACATCTTCTCCTAAACCACTGGACCGATTTCAACCAAACTTGGCACAAATATTTTACGCAACGGGAGAACCAACATAGGATATGTTTTTTCGATATGATACTTCGGGGGGTCCTTTGGGGTCTTCCACATCTCCTCCTAAACCACTGGACCGATTTCAACCAAACTTGGCACAAATATTTTACGCAAAGGGAGAACCAACATAGGATAGGTGTTTTTTCGATGGGGTTCTTTTGGGGGTTCTTTGGGGTCTTCCACATCTCCTCCTAAACCACTGGACCGATTTCAACCAAACTTGGCACAAATATTTTACGCAACGGGAGAACCAACATAGGATAGGTGTTTTTTCCGACGGGGTCCTTTGGGGTCTTCCACATCTTCTCCTAAACCACTGGACCGATTTCAACCAAACTTGGCACAAATATTTTACGCAAAGGGAGAACCAACATAGGATAGGTGTTTTTTCGATGGGGTCCTTTGGGGGTCCTTTGGGGTCTTCCACATCTTCTCCTAAACCACTGGACCGATTTCAACCAAACTTGGCACAAATATTTTACGCAACGGGAGAACCAACATAGGATATGTGTTTTTTCGATATGATACTTCGGGGGGTCCTTTGGGGTCTTCCACATCTCCTAAACCACTGGACCGATTTCAACCAAACTTGGCACAAATATTTTACGCAAAGGGAGAACCAACATAGGATAGGTGCTTTTTCGATGGGGTTCTTTTCGGGGTTCTTTGGGGTCTTCCACATCTCCTCCTAAACCACTGGACCGATTTCAACCAAACTTGGCACAAATATTTTACGCAACGGGAGAACCAACATAGGACAGGTGTTTTTTTCGATACGATCCTCTGGGGGGTCCTTTGGAGTCTTAAAAAACTAACTTATTAGATCTGGTTACTATGGCAACCCAATGGAATAGGTTCTGTTCTAAATATATTATCGCATTAAATTGAAGACCACGCGAACGAAGTCTATTATATATATATACAAACACTTTCTTTCTTTGAGTGGCATTGCAACGCATGCCGGGTACTCGCTTGTAGGCCTATATAACCTAAATAATCTGCTCCCGCTTTGCAATACAGTAACTCGTAGGTAGGAGATATTGTGCCCAGCGAGGATCACCCGCAGACGAAGCGCTTCTATGCAGCCCGAGTCCTTTCACCTCCGACAAGATGATTCCTCCGTACCCTTTCTTCCGTGGCTAAATAAGCCACGAACTCCCCGGGTGGGCGTCAGTAAACCAAAGTTGCTGTTTACTACTATAATATTGCTAATAGCAACCAATCCGTCTGAAACTTGGACATCGAGTCAATAAAATAGGCAGATTGGCTCAAGAAAACGAGACATCGCTAGATAAAGCGGTACAATTATCGGCCAGAGTATGGGATTTGAAAAGAACAAACGTTAGTATCACCACCCAGTCGTGAGGGTAAAAAGACAAAAGATTAAGAATTTGTTTTAAGATGTAACACATTGTACAATATTATGTAGGATAATGCGTATGAGTAACTTAATAATAGCGGAAGACAGAACATAACACAACAGAAGTGAAGAAGAACATTACCAATAGGATGATAATTAGATCTTGGTTTAACGACCGCCAGGTGTGTCGAGTCCGATATTCGGTAGACTGCTGGAGGTCATTACAAACGATGTATACTGTACAAAATTTGTCTCCCATACAGCTGTTAAACCAAAACGTGAACTGGTTCAGATAGACCAAATCTGTTTTAACAATCTGAACGTGTTCCTTAATCTCATAATTCCGTGCTCACCCTCGTAATTCGGTTAAAAAGAACGCGCCCATTTTAATTCTGGCTAAAGAAGTGGATCTAATGCGGTTGGTTCACTTATTTAACTGGGACTTCTCTAACTTAATAATAGCGCAATGTTTTATTTACTTCTGCGTAGAATCCTTAGGAAACAGTAATAGGCCTACGTAGGTTGTTAGTGTTAAGTAATTATAACGCGAAACGTGTTATAAAAGGACTAGTCCGTGCAGTGGCAACAGGCGAAACCAAAAATTATAAAAACATTAGTTACGATCTTGATGTCCGGCTTTTCTGCTTTTGCCAGGAAATGTTATTTGTTTGTTTGTTTTTTCCTACAGATTATCATTCTTACAGATAAATGTCTAGACGTTCTGTAATCTTGTTTATCTTGTTGACATAATAATATGTATACGCTCTATTGTCTTGTTTATTATTTTAAAAAATAGAAGCGCGCGCGCGCGCGCACACACACAAAGCAAGTTTTCTTAACTTGCTTGCATTTATTTTTCTCGTATCAAATTGTCACACGATTTATTTTTCGTTATATTTCCATTAATAATTTGCTATTATATCACAGGAATACTAAATAGTAGGCTAAAAAATAATAGCTGACGTAGTAATTATTTTTTCAAACAGCTATTTTTTTACCAATATATTTACTTAGTATTGAGTATGAAATCGAAAAATTCATTTGATAATAAGTAAAATCCAATTACATTCTTTACCCTCTCTGCAAGTTAACGTTTATTAAAACCTTATTCTATACTTGCAATCCTCGTCTCATTTATGTAGATGTAGAAATGTATATTGTATAGAAAATATGAGTGATCACTGCAAAGCTACCCACTAAATCGATGTTCAGACGTTGGCGTTAAACTTAACTGCACATAGATTGACACAGACCTTTTTGCTTTGCTAAAAAACTATACAAGTAAATTCAATTTGAACAAAAATTGTTTGAACTTACAATATTTCGTTGAAACTCGTATGGGAGAATAGCCCTCAGTAATCCACCCAGCATTTTATTTTCTCGGTAATAAACAATAATTAACGCCCAATAAATTAAATTATTGAACAAGCAAAGAGAGTTTTCCAAGTTTTTAACTCAGCGTTTTGCCATTTGTCTGTCTGTATGTTTGGTTGGGGTATATCTAACGATAACTTCTGGTTCCATCAGCCGGTTTTCGAAAAACTTGGCTTGCATGTCTATATTTTTACGCTACAGTTACTGTTTTTGAGATTCATTCCCCCAACATTAGGTGAGCGGGGAGCAAAAATGTAAGCCATAAAACTTCAGAAGAAATCCGTGCGAGGTATCAAATTAAAAGAGAATTAGGCCTATAATCTAATGAATTATAAAACTTAAGTTAATGACATAAAACTAAATTATAAATCTAAAAGAATTATAAAACTGAATGTAGTGTTCAATTTTGGGAAGTTCAAACTTTTTGGGCACCAGAACTTCGAAGGTCATAAATTTGAAAATGATCTTCCCCGATCCGTGTCGGGGATCAGAATAAAAGGAATTTTAAAACATATCAGAATGTAGTGTTCACGCCGAGGCACCACGGGCCAAAAAAAAAAGGTTTTACAAAAATATTGTAAAACTGAATGGAGGGGGCATCAAATTATAAGAATTTTATTCAAAATAGGCCTACGCTCGGTCTATTAAATAATTTGATAAACTAAATATCTATCATCACCCCGTTCAAATTCTATACCGCTTTCAACACGTTTTTAAGGTATGTTTGCAAGAAATCTTTACATTCTGATATCACATTAGTATGTTTGTGAAAAGTAATATGTGTAAGCGTATAGATGCGTACGGAAACATACATAATATTAAAACTAGAACTAAATTTCTGCATTTAGGCATTATGGTTATAAATTAAACTAAAAAGCCCAATGCAGTAGTTTGAATTTTTAATATTTACTGTATTCATAATAACAATCAAAGTAATAGTGATTATCTACTAAAGTAATCAAGATTTTCGTAATTTTTCTAATAATTGAAAAATTATCTAATAATGAAAATTTCTAATATTGAAAATTATCTAATAACAAATGTATTTCATTCAAAGTAGTGAGCGATTTCTGTAGCTCAAGGAACTTACTAGTATATTAAGAACAATTAAATGTAATTGTTATTATTATATCGAATTGACACGAACTAGAGTTGATATTGTTATTCGAAACTACAGTGAGGTAAAAAAAACAAAGCGTTATTTTTTGGGACGTGAATAGGGACTAGAAGTAGGGCCTACCTATATGTTCTCGTTTCTATTGAGTGCCTGCAAACATGGTCTTTAATAAGTTATCATTCAGTTCTGCTTCCACATTTCCCATTTGTTTTTCATATTTGCGCGCGTTGTAATATTTTATCACCGAGTGTACAGTTTCCCCGTGTTCACGTTATTTCTGTTTGGTGGATTACGTCCTGATATATAAAGAACGTAGGTATCTAAAAATTATATAGCCTTAATTTTTTATACATCCATATTTTTGTGCTGTTATGGTAGTATCAAGTGAGTCGTAGACATAAGACCACAATATGCACGTAATTGAAACGGAAACTCGTGTTTATGAGTGCGTTTAGGCCTCTGATACTCATTTGTGCAGAGAGTTATTATGAAATTACGCGATGCAGTTAAGAAAAAAACACATACGCCAAATTGTGATTTCCTGAACAGTAAACCCTGAACATCCGTATGATGTGGTCGCATATAAAGGTCAGTAATCTGGTTTTCTATACTGTATTAGCATTAACAAAAGTGTAATGTGTGCTTGTGTAACGACTTTGCAGTCACGCGATAGAAGCACCCCGCGCGCACACTGTTATTCAAACATGCTCTTCCTTCTCATTCTCTCTCTCTCACCCCCCCCCCCGTTTAACGGCTGTAGCAAAATCAAATGAACGTTCCCAAATTGTAGACCAATTGGTTTCTGTGGCCGCAACAAGTATTCAGGCGAGAAAAATTCATGCTGACACGAAGTGTTCCCTTGTGTCGGCTGTTTGTGAACGACGCTGTCTGCCACGCAACTACTGGTCAATTTTTCGTAGCCGTTGAGGTTTGAATCCTTGTTTACATTGTCTTTTGATATAAAGTTAAAATTTTAGGTAGTGTTAAAAAGACGTCAAGAAAGAAGCGTATGACCGTTATGACTTTTCTAAAACAAATAGTCGACGAGTTATCATCAGTGTAAGTGTAAAGAGTTTCTGAAAAATTTGTGCTCTTAAAATTTAAAACGTTCCACTTTGTTAGCTAATAGTTGATATTCTAAAACCTCTTGAGTAGGCCTAAGTAGGAAACATTTTAAAATGGATGTCAGTCTGAGATATAGAATCAGAAAGTAATTTTTGTATTCTGATTAGACACGAATTCCTAAGTTTTTCAGTTTTTTGTTTTCTCCGAGAAAAAAGTTTTTTGTCTCAGTTTGATTTACTGAATTTATTTGTCTTACACAAAAAGTGGAGTGCCCTCGCGCATGTGTATATGTGTCTTACTTTTTATTGTTTATAAATTTCCGGTTGTGAGCGTTTAACTTGTGAGTAATAGTAGATTAGTCAAATTACTGTGAGGCTAATACTGTCTTCAAGTCGATTAACGTTCGGTCACCAACTCTGTAGTGGGCAATACGGACGTACCTCATAGTTTATTTCATCGTGTTTTCTGTACAATATAGGCCTAGTAATTATTTTTTCGTGTTCCGAATGCGACCACTTGCTAGGCCTACACTGTCGTATGAGTGGATTAGTTGTTTGAGTTTCAGATGTTTTGTTCTCGATATATTGTTTTCTCGTCAGGTTTTTATATAGTTTTTTGTCTTGTTAACAGAATCAAATCACGATATAGCAAACAGAAACCATTATTTAAAAAAGTCCTGAAGGCGGGCCCAACATATTTGCATAGTTCGCGGGCAATCATTTATCGCTCAAATTCAACAGTCGTTTACAATTTACGCTGGGCGGTTTGTAGAAATCTGTTTCGTCAGATAATCTCACGAACAGACTCATTATTTCACGGTCACCTGCAGGGTGGTCCGAATGTGCCAAAGCGATTACGTCCGGTTAGTTATTTACATATTCAGCGGCGAGTAAGCAGATTCAAAATTTGTTAATTACTTTACCCTTCTCATTCTTTTCGTTTTAAAATCTGTATTATTATCACTTACGGGAAACACATGTTTCAGTCAATATGACCTCACGTTTACAATAAGCCTACTGTTGTACATTGTGGAAACTGTTGATTTTCGTTTCTCCGGTTACTTTATATTTTAATTTAGATTTATTAAAATTTACTTTAAACAATTGTAGCAATGGAGAATGTTATTGTGCTTACTTTTATAAATGTATTGTTTTTAACTACTCGTTTCGTTGATTTACGTTCATTTACAGCCTTCATCTTACAAGAGATGACAGATGAAAGATTGACAAAAGATGCACGAAGAAATTTATAAACTCATGAGCCATCTTGCTACAGACATCTATTTACGTGGCCGGTTAGCTGTTGGATAGATGGCCGGTTAATGGCCACGCTTGGGGGGGGGAGGGATGTAAAGGTGACCATACCCCATACGGAAAATTCATATAAATAATGTCATGGAAGAAGGAAAGCGGAGAGTAGACCAATTGTAAGTTGAAGTCAAATAATTATGGAAGCCGAAGTATAAAGACAATTATAGACGCTAAGCATAACAGACCTTTAGAGGAAGGGACGAGAGCTGTGTACCCCCATACTTTACTAAATTCGTGTGGTTTTGTACCTGAACTGTTGGAACGCATAGCACGACTCAAACACGTGGATTGAGTTTTTGCAGTTTCGGACAACGTCGTGTGTGAGGTTCTAGTGCACCATTCGTATCCATTTATGTATGTTTTTTTTTCACTTGCAACTGTTTCTCAGTTTTTGGTAGGGAAAAAGTTGTTTCATAAAATCAACTGAAATTTTTGTCCCGAGTTTGGGATTAACACAACTTTACGGTCGGTGAGATTTTCGGCGGTCTGTGTCAAACTAGCAGCCTACGATTTTATATGTTTGTTGATGTAAATCTCTTTCTCTTTCATTGATACCACTGTCGTATGTCACGAAGTATGGAGTTCTGTGTTCGGTAATTCTCTAATGTCAAAAACTGTATCTAATCCAGACGTAGCTGATGATACAGAAAGTGGATGAGTTATAATGTTGCGGACAGCAGTGTTGCAGAATTAACCGATATCTCATGGTGAAAACTGTGTAAAATAATACGACATTAGAAATAAAGTTGCTGATGTCACGAAATTATATTTATTTATACAAATCTTACAGTCGTTTCAGCCAGCGAGGCTGTTTGCATAGTTACAGTGATAACTATTAAATACCTGTTTCAACAGACGTAGGCATATGTTATACGTGTAAATCTTTGAAAATAGCTGCGTTGACCGAAATAATTGTTAAAGATATATAGAAAATAATCCAAGTGAGTTTTGTATTTTCGTATTGTTATTATAGTCGGCTCACATTAGCGTCTATTGACTTACTGCAAAATTGTTATACGTTAGGCTACTATTGTTGCGGATATTGATGAAGATGTGACATGACGTGTGGAAGATTCTGATCGACGTGTTCATTTGACCAAATTTAGTAGACATCATGTCTAGACTTCACACTGTTCGTGAAAACTGTGCACACGGTATGAAAAAATAATAAGGAAAACTATCAGGAAATATTAAAAGCGGATAATTGGTCGGGGCGTGGCTATATAATCAGTAGTCACCGTATCAAGAGGTTCTCGCAAGGAATAATTCATGACTTCAACACACGAATGTATTGTGTGGAACTATACAAATACTGTATATGTAAACTACGTTTTGATGAAACACGAGTGAGTATATTACTTATGGCCACGCCTACTGTGCGAAATATCTAAATACAGAGATCAGCAGTTTTTTGAATTATTAGACTGTAGAAGGTAAATCAGATTCTTCTATATTCTCATTTGTCTGGATAGGTGTTGCGTGAACCGCGCAAGTGTCATACTGAAAAATAACAACTGGCATATAACTGGTTGTACATCGTTCATGTAGATCTCTATATAAGCATCGTATTAATATCACTAGGAGTGTCACTGACACAGATGGGCGGAGTATTTGATATTCGTAATAATTTATTTATCAATATTTTTACATGTTGAGGTATGGTTAAAAATAATTAATAATTTAAGTACAGGAGCAAACACACACTTTATTGAAGAACAGTTTAGTAGCAAGTATACATAAAACGGACACACGAAATACACATTACAAAAGCAGATTTAAAACTGAACTTAACTGGTCGAGTGCATCTCTGTTTATATAGAAAAAGGCTTCCAGATTTTTCCTTTTATTTAAAACTACCAGAACATTACTTTTGTAGACTTCTCACAGTAAACAAGCATGTGTGTGGGCTGAGGCCCCGCCCAGGTAGCTAGACCTCCCACCGCACAATACAAACTTTCACTCTACAATAACAGGTATACTTACTTAAAATTGAATGTAGAGTTTTCTAGTAAATTCTCAACACCCTCCCTAAAACTCTACATTCTCACAATCACATTAATTTAAAAATTCATTTTTACTCTTAAGTCCAAGTTTAGATCTTAAATAAACAAATTTTGGTTTTGACAAAGCTTTCGTAAGTATATCAGCAACTTGTTCATCACTTTTAACATAATGCACATCAATTTCTCCATTTTGAAAACAATCACGTACATAATTATATTTCACATCAATATGTTTTGTCCTTTGATGGAATTCAGGATTTAATGCACTCATATTATCTATATATAAATCATATTTATCAGTCTTACAATCGCATTCATTAAATAACTTCTTTAACCACATTATTTCAGTTGTTGCTAATGCTGCACTTACAAATTCTGACTCGGTTGTTGATAATGATACAGATTGTTGCTTCTTACTTCGCCAAATAATTGCAGCATTTGCATACATACAAGCTACGCCAGAAGTTGATTTACGTGTAACTGTATCGCTAGCATAATCAGCATCAATATAAGCTTTAAAGTTGCCATCCTTACAATATAGTAATCCAAAATCAATCGTACCTTTTAGATAACGTAAAATTCGTTTAACAATTGACCAATGAGCTACACTTGGTTTGTCTAAAACTCTAGATACAACATTTACAGCAAAACTTATGTCCGGACGACTTACAATTTGCAAAAACATCAAATTGCCGACAGCTTCACGATAAGGTACATTACTTGCAATAGTTTTGATAAATATTCATCATGATTACAATCAATTGGCGTGGATACAATATTAGCTTCTGACATATTAAACTTTTCTAAGATTTTGTTAATATAAGTACTTTGATGAATGAAAACAGACCCATCATTCAATCTACAAATTTCCATTCCAAGATAATTAGTAACTTCTTTAGTACTAGTAATTTTAAATTTTTTACTCAAATCATTCAACAATTTATCAATCAAACTTTCATTTGAAGCTGCAATAAGTCCGTCATCAACATAAATTGCTAACAAGATATTATTATTATTATTGTTATATATGTATAAACATGGGTCACCCGTACTTTGACAAAAATCTAAATTTACAAGAAAATTAGTGAAGTGCTCAGTCCAGCATCTTGGTGCTTGTTTTAAGCCGTATAAACTTTTCATTAATTTACATACGCGTGAGCTTCCATCATCAAAACCTTCAGGTTGTTTCATATATATATCTTCCTTTAAGTCACCGTATAAAAAAGCCGTTTTTATATCAAATTTACCGATATGTAAATTTTCACGAGCAGAAATACTAAGTATCAATCCTATTGTATCAAAGCGAACAACCGGACTAAAAGTTTCTTTATAATCTATATCTTTCTGTTGCGAATAACCTTTAATAACCAACCGCGCTTTATAACGTTCTGTACCATCTGGATTGAGCTTCTTCACAAAAACCCAACGATTGTTAATCACCTTTTTATTTTTTGGCTTTTCTACTAATACCCATGTCTTATTTTCATACAAAGAGTTCATTTCGTCCTGCATTGCAGCTTGCCAACTATCTTTTTCTTTACTTGTAATTGCTTCGTTATAATTAGATGGTAACTTTTCAGCAATAAACGTGATCGGACATCCATAATATTCTGTAGGTTTTAATTTTGTTCTATCGCGCAATTGTCATTCAGTTTGATTGTTATCGCTATTTGAAGATTGTAAAGGTTCTCTTTCTTCAAACTCATTTGATTCATTTTTAAGTAAAAGTTCATTATTTTTAGGAGTTATAATTTCATTTTCTTCAGTTTCTTTATTATTATTGTTCAAAGAATTCAAAATAATTGAATCAGCTAATACTCTTTCAGGTTTAAAAAGTACATCTCTACTTATAATGACATCTCGCACTTCCGGAACATATACACGATAACCTTTACAATCCTCATGATATCCGACCAGATAACCTCTCATAGATTTTTTATCAAGTTTCTTACGCTTTTCTTTTGATATATGTACATAACACATGGTTCCAAATATTTTAAATCTATCAACAGTAGCTGTTTTTCCATTCCATAACTCATAAGGAGTTTTATTATTTTGTTTTGTTGGGCCTGTTCTATTAATTACATGTACAGCAGTATTCATTGCTTCTGCCCATAAGAATAGAGGTAAGTTTGAATTTGAATATAACATTGATCGAGCAGCCTCTACAATGATTCGGTTATCGCGCTCTGCAATTGAATTTTGTTCGGGCGTATATGGAACATTAATCGAATATTTTATACCTTTACTATTTAAAAAAGAGATCACAGCTTTATTATCGTATTCTTTACCACCATCAAAATGAATTTCTTTAATATTTGTTGCAAATTGATTCTCAACCCCGATACAAAATGATTTTAGTTTTTCTATTACTTCAGATTTTTCTCGAATAAAATGAATTTCTCTATAACTTGAAAAATCGTCTTTAAAAGAAACAAAATATAACTTTCTACCGAGAGACTCTACTTCCATAGGACCACAAACGTCAGTATAAATTATTTCGCGAGTTTTAGTGGCACGATCGATCTTTTTGTGAAAAGGCAATCTATGATTTTTGCCATAAGCGCAACCTTCACAAAAGAAATTTTCATCCGTAAATTTTATATTTAGATTTTTCAAAAAATTCTTCACATGTTTTACATTTTGATGGCAAAGTCTTTCGTGCCATAATTGTAAAACATTACCGTTGGCAATGCTCGATCTACTCTTTTGTTCTACCACGTTACATTCTTTTGGAATTAAAGTTTGAATGTCTAATTTTAGCAAACTACCAGGCTCATATTCGGAACCAGTTACAAGAATTTCATTACCATGCTTTAAAGTACATCTCGTAGCATTATGTGTTATTTCATAATCTATACCCCTTTTACCCGCATATTTAACAGAAAACAGATTATACATTGAATCAGGAACATATAATACATTATAGATAGTACCTTCTACTCGTTCACTATTTTTATAAGTTTCAAAGTCAATATTACCTTTACCATATGCAGACATTGTCATACCGTTGCCCATTCTTACACTGACTGGTGTTGTATATTCTTCGAACGTTGAAAACCATTCTCGATGCTTCGACATATGATCCGTCGCACCCGAATCCACAATCCAGAGATCATCCCGATTGCCACAGCTGCCTTTGTCACCTATTAGTGCTATCCTCGATGTTGATTTCTTCTGTCCAGAAGACGAGTTACTTCTTTCTTGATTATTCGACCATCTTCGCTGTCCATTATTCTTATTCATGAAGCAATTGTTACTTTTATGACCTTTTCTTTTGCACGTATAACACCTGAAGCAGTCCCTTTTTAAATGACCTTGTCTTCCACAATTATAACACTGCTCTTGTTTCAAATTATTCTTCTCATATTTATAAGAGTCATTCTTCTGTTCTTTATGACCGATTTTCAGATTAGCTACCAACGCTGTCGTCTCCTCGTGTACTTCCTTTTGCTCTTGTAATCTAAATTCTTCTGCCGTCAAGCGCTCGGTCAAATTTTCGAGATTCTTCTTATCGTCAGATACCGAATCCCAAGCACTGTGAAAATGATTAAACTTTTGTGGCAAAGATGTTAAAACACGAGTCATCACCATAGTCTTTTCAATTTTCCCCCCGAGATTTTTCATTTTTCTAGCCAACTGTTCTATTTTTGAAATATTATACGTAACACTTTCACTCTCTGTCCACTTAAACTCAAAAAATTGTTTTTGAATCATCGACAGATTTTCATCAGATTTTAGATCATATGCTGTATTCAATTTGTCCCACATCTCCTTGGCAGTAGAACAACCCATTATAAGTTCGAGAGGCTTTCTCTCCACTGTTGTAACAATTAATTTTCTGGCAATTTTGTCCGCCTTCTTGAACTTTTCCAACAACGCGTCACGATCTTCTGCACCTGCAGCTGGCTCGGCTAATCTTCCTTCGCAAACATCCAGCACATCATCACCCTCTTCCATCAATGTGCGTACTACGAAGCGCCATTGATGCCAATTATCTTTGTCTCGAAGTTTTTCAATTTTTATATTCGGTTCCATTTTTGCACTAATATTTTATACTTGCACTCCAATTACACACTGCACTCCGATTTTAAAATGCCACTGGGCCCATAACCTGTTGAGGTATGGTTAAAAATAATTAATAATTTAAGTACAGGAGCAAACACACACTTTATTGAAGAACAGTTTAGTAGCAAGTATACATAAAACGGACACACGAAATACACATTACAAAAGCAGATTTAAAACTGAACTTAACTGGTCGAGTGCATCTCTGTTTATATAGAAAAAGGCTTCCAGATTTTTCCTTTTATTTAAAACTACCAGAACATTACTTTTGTAGACTTCTCACAGTAAACAAGCATGTGTGTGGGCTGAGGCCCCGCCCAGGTAGCTAGACCTCCCACCGCACAATACAAACTTTCACTCTACAATAACAGGTATACTTACTTAAAATTGAATGTAGAGTTTTCTAGTAAATTCTCAACATTACAATCAACCGTCTTTGATCCGTTAGATCAGTGGTTCTTAACCAGTGGTCCGCGGACCACTGGTGGTCCCTGGAAGCACCCGAAGTGGTCCGCGAAGCCATCCGAAAAATATTAAACAAGTGACAATGACTCGCGGACGGACGGAGCCGCCGGCCGGGGCGAGGTGCGCGGTGGTGTGCGTAGCACGTGCAGCGAGCAGCCAGTGTCTCATTCGGTTTGTTCCGTTCGCTTTTTGTTTGAACTAGTTAGTGATAGTCCAACTACCTACGTTCGTTGTTTTGTTCTGAGTGCTTGCTTATTTTCAATTTAAAGTGGTTCGTTGTTTTGTTCTGAGTGCTTGCTTATTTTCAATTTTAAAGTTTAACAGCAAAGGGCAAATATCGTTGGTCTACGAAGGTGTTTATAGTAAGTAACTGCTCCAGATTTTAATACGTAAGTAAACTAAACCTTGTTTGTTTTGTTTGTCACACGTTAATTCTAAGTAGGTACTGTGGATACTACATCGTATTTAACATTTTACTATATTACGTCACATTGTCAAATCTGCTAGGTTTCTTTTTCATTGCGATTTACTTAGTACCACAGTTCCAGGGGTTTGTCATTAAAATTAGGTATGTTTTATGCGTATTTTTTCTGTGACCATTTCAATTATTAATGTACATAGGTTACTAAGTAGGTGGGAATGATATATTTATTTTGTTTTCAGAAAAATGCCACCGAAACGAAAGTATGACGACGATTATATTAGACTGGGCTTTACTTCAATAGAAATAAATGGGGAGACTAGACCTCAATGCGTAATATGCACAACTGTTCTTGCCAATGATGCTTTAAAACCGGCAAAGTTGGAACGTCATTTAAAGACCGTACATCCGAATTATTGTGACCGTCCGCGAGAATTCTTCGAAGGCAAACTAATAAATCTGAAAAAAATGAAACTTGGACCCAGTGGAACAAGTTGTGCAACATCTGAAAAAACATTAGCTGCATCGTTTGAAATTTCAAAATTGATTGCCAAATCCAAAAAAGCACACACAATCGGTGAATCTCTAATAAAGCCTTGTATGCTTAAAGCTGTAGAAGAGCTTTTAGGGCAGGAAGCTCAAAAGAAAATTCGTGAAATACCACTTTCAAACGACACAGTGAAGTCGCGTATTCAAAAAATGTCAAATGATATTGAAGAACAAGTTATTGACAAGATAAAATGTAGTCCTTATTTTGCGCTACAATGTGATGAGTCTACCGACGTTTCACAATGTTGTCAATTACTTGTATTTATTCGATTTTTGAATGACAATAAGAAGTTTAAAGAGGAGTTACTATTTTCTCAAGAACTGGAAACAACGACGCAAGGTGCAGATATTATGGATGTAATAAGTCAATATTTGGAGAAACATGGACTTATGTGGCAAAAGCTTGCGGGGTTTTGTACGGACGGTGCTCCTGCTATGCTTGGTTCTCGCTCTGGTCTTGCAGCGTTGATAAAAACAAAAAATCCATCTGCAATTACGACGCACTGCGTTATTCATCGTCAAGCATTGGCTGCCAAAACGCTCCCGGAATGCCTTGCTATTGCGATGAAAACAGCTATAAATGTAGTTAACTTCATTAAAAACAGTGCACTTAACACTCGTCTCTTCAAACAATTGTGCTCTGATATGAACTCTGAACACGAAACTCTGCTTTTCCACACGGAAGTGCGTTGGCTTTCCAAAGGAAACATGCTGTCGAGATTGTACGAACTGAGAGAGGAAGTACAAATATTTTTAACGAAGAACAAAGAGCTGCTAGATCAGTTCTGTGAGTCCAAATTTCAAATACGTTTTGCTTATTTGGTCGATTTTTTCGCACAACTAAATAAATTGAACCTTCAACTGCAAGGGTCAGGAAATTTGAAGTTGCAAGGCACGAGTAATATATTTGCATATGAAGATAAAATCAGTGCATTTATCGCTAAAATCGAGCTATGGATCAACAAAGTTGAAAGAGAAAACTTTTCTGCGTTTAATACACTGAATCAAATTATTGACGGACAGTGTGCTGAGATTAAAGTAGAAATACAAAAGAACATTACACTCCATTTGAAAAACTTAAAAAGTGAATTCAATCGCTATTTTCCTGACTGCGAGGACAAAGGTATTCGGAAACTGATCCGCAATCCTTTCATTGTCAACGTTTCTGAGGTGCCTGATGAAATTCAAGAAGAAGTGATTGAAATGCAACACGATAGTAACTTGAAAGATACATTCGAGACAGGAATTAATCTTGAAGATTTTTGGAGCAAAAGGCAATTTCTTTCCCAAAGATTCGAGAAATTGCTATACGTTACCTAACTTTATTTTCATCAACATATCTATGCGAGCAGGGGTTCTCGGCGCTTCTGATAATTAAAAATAAGCACCGAAATCGGTTGGATGCCAGTGCCGACATGCGTTTGGCTTTGAGTAGCACTGAACCAAGGATTCAGAAGTTAGTAAAGAGTATGCAGTCACAAAAATCGCATTAAAATAATATACTTATCTCTGTAATGTAAAATTTTCGTAAAAAAATTAAAATACTGTTGGCTTTGAACAATTGTATGCGTGTTTTATTTATAGATAGAACAACCCTTTATTCGTTTACATTTACTGTATATTACATCCAAACAGTTGGTGGTCCATGGCAAGACAGAAATTTTGTCAAATGGTCCCTCATCACTAAAAGGTTAAGAACCACTGTTTTAGATAAAGGCGAGTAGTTGATTCCTGTACGTGCTTCCGCTTCAGACTTGTTTCCGATGGTGTTCGTATGTTTGGAGACACGAAAAGTAATTCCCACTATATCTGCATTGGGAGAATCGGTCTCAGTGATTTAGACTAGTTACTTAACTAAATAACTAAATAGTGATTTAGACTAATTACTAAATAGAATCGGTCTATTTCTTAACTCATTAGAATTACCTTACAGAAGACGTTATGGAACCTGTTGAAAACTCTGCATAATTTGCTCTGACAACGTTAACTATATGGAAAAATAACGCTTAGTATAATAAATCTACTTTCAATAGCGAGTCAATAAATGAAGAACGTCATACCGGATAGCGATAGAGGCTCTGTACAGCGATTGATATCTCTGTACACTATATCACTGTAATATAAATGTATAAAATATTACAAAATGTGTGTGCCAGCCCAGTTCACGCTCATTCTGAACCACGAATTCCGAGAAAAAAGTCGAACTTGAGATGCTGACAATACTAAGGACTCGTTATACTGAATAAAACTTGTCCATTTGTAATTGGAAGGACGATCTTCCTGCACTGGGTATTGTAGCTCAGATCGATTTGTGTACCAGAGCGTGCGAGTGGATACAGTACATGTACAGTATACCAGGGTTAACAACCGATAAGTAATTTAACAGATCTTCAGGTTTTGGGATTTCGTTCGAAATTCTGGCGGATAATTTAAAATTCCGGGCGTAGTGTTCTTGTTCTTACGTTAATAAATTCATATATTGAATTTTATTTTACTTATACGCGCGATGTGGTTAGGAGCCGGCATAAATAACCACGTCCAATGTGATATTAACAAACGAGTATTAGACGTATTCAGTTCATTAATTTTGGCACAGAATGTGCATCCTATAGATTTGACACAGATGTGCATCCTATAGATTTGGACACAGATGTGCATCCTATAGATTTGGACACAGATGTGCATCCTATAGATTTTAATTAAATTCAGAAGCGACTAAATGCGTACGAAACGTTTATATTTCTATTAGTTCTTTGGAATTGATTTTTTTGAGGTCGTTAGTGTGTAAAGTATTTTTGGTTTGATGACTGATAGGCCTATAAATTTCGATATCTTGGAAGGTACCTTTGGCGACAAGTGTTGGCTCGGTAGCACTGGTACATGCGGATATAGATGGATTGACAGCGAGTGGAGATGAAGAGAATGCGAGAAGGGTGGTGAGGGGACTAAAAGGTTGGAGCCATAAAACTATTTTCCCAGCCAGTCTCGCCAATTAGTGTGGCCAATTATAAAGTGAGTAATTAGACTGTTTGGGAATCTTCGTCAAAACGTGCGTACTGTAACTTCGGTAATAAGTAAGTCTCAGCTCGGAGTATAAAGTTGAAGCTTAACTTTTGAATGAATATGAAAGCCGGTTTAGGATGCGAAAATAACATTAACGTCATGCTCAGTCATTCTATTAGACATAGGAATAGCTTTTCTCACTTCTAATTACATATCAAGCATTTTTTTTATTTGCTGAAAAGGGGTGTGTTAGTCGAGCAGGTGTTGAAATCTATACCGCAGCTTAGAACACAAAGTGAGTTTGTTGTGGCATAACGTCGTGGCGTAATATTAGCGGTGAAGCTACTGTTGGCTACATGTATGCTCAAAATGCTCATGCCTGTCATAACACTCAAACAACGTAAAGGAAGCATTAACAGCTATCAAAATAAAATTAACTGACACGGTAAATTCATAGTTTTCGTCGTCACCGCGTAATCGGGCACAGTCGTTTTAACCAGAAAATAATTTAATTAGGTTATTCCTTAAAACGACTGTATAATTAAGAATTTTTTTTTTTTTAGCAGGCATCTTAAGCGGAGTGGCTCCACACGGTTCACTAACCGCGTTTAATTAATGATTTGCTGTAAGTGAGAACATGAACCTTGATGCCTTAAAAATATATTTCGTAATTCATTTTTGTTGTAAACATGGATATGATTTTGTTTATGAGATTACTGACATATAATGAATAAAATTTGAAATACCCATTCCATAGATAACCTGTATTGGCTCTGGTTAGCTGAGCGATGGGTCTCGACGAACGTGATTTGATTGCTCTCAAATGCTCTCTGCTTTGGGTTACCCATCATTAGTGTCCCAGACGATTTTGGTATCCTTTCTTGGGCAGTTAATTGCATTACATAGCTATACTGTTTCTGGAAAGAGTCTAGCAATGATCCGGATTCTGGTAGGCATATTTCCTCAGTCTGTGTTCTTCGGTAGATATAAATAGCACTAGACTCATCGCCGAATTTATCAGAAGTCTCCATATTAATTTGTGAGTGAAGTATGGAACCGATTGTAAGTAACAAGATTAAGCTTTCCTTTATAGTCGATGATTAAACGTTTTGTTTCCGAATGGACTTTGAAGGGGGACATGCGTTGGATATGTTCATTGAAATAACGAAAGCGAAATGTACGAGTAAGAACGGTATAGAAAAATGTTACTTTCACGACAATAGAAAACGGACTGTTTTTTGCCGGCTTTCATCTTCAACAAATTTAACGAGTTTTGAACGAAATTCATATTACATATGTCAGGGAAAATTTTTTATTAAATTTGTCTGCAATATTTTTCGTCTTCTGCTTCTTCTTTCCGTGAATTATGTAGATCGCCTCATACGCTTTTGCTGCATAACAGACCCGTGGTACCGGGCGTTTACTTGCTCGTCCCAAGCTTCATCAGCTATCCGGTCGTATACTCGATCTTCCAAGATCCGACCAGTTACCAAATCCGACCAAGTTCCTTTTTCATTCTGCTGTTTTATGGCGTTTGGTAAAAATCCTCAACTCATCCGCCATGTCACTATTTCCCGAACTATCCCCACCTTACAGCCCGAAGGAGTATTATCTCCACAGTCTGTATACGATCCTCCTGCCGTTTGTATCCAAGATTGACAGTCATGGTAAGATTGCATTCAAATATTTTGAATTCACGTGCCAACCATTGAGCTTACGGAAAATACATAAAGTCATTCCAAATCCATTCAACCCAATTGAACGGAAATTTTCATTGGTGTCAGATAGGATTTACCCCACTCGTCTTGGTGCTTTAGTCGATGAGTGTAGTTCGGTAGCTCGCATACGCAGTTCCATATTTTGATTTATCTACTATTATCTGAGCCATTGATATCCGGAGTTGTTATAAACGTATTGAAACAGTTGCGTGTTTCAATAATTGCAATCTGTACAGAGAGAATGAAATGTGGCTGCAAGCACTCGTTTATTTATCCCCGCGCAAGGTCATACTGGTTTCATTTCTTAACGCCGAGACGCAGTTATGCGACGATTTGTTGCGAACCTATCCTCAATCAAGCAAACTTTGCCGGTCACAATAAGGACGACTATAATGTTGGTAAGCCTCCTTGTGCGCACGTGCAAACAACTAATTGCGTCGCTGTTTCGTTCCCTAAAGAGAAGTGATTTTTATCGTTTGTTAGTAGTAATTTAAAATACTCAGAACACACTCTGTTTGTTGTATGCGTAACGTTTAATTTAAACAGAACTATCGTTGCCGGTATAAATGGGTTTCGTGCTGGGGGTATTTATCGCGATCGTGTTACACAAGATCCTGATACAATATTAACTTGATTTATATTATTTACTACCTCTGTCGACTGTGTGGGTGGCCTATTAATCTATACTCTATTCAGAATTGATTATCATGAATTATTACGAATATATGGAATTCGAGTGTGAGATATTACGGTCGCTAGATTTATGAAACAAGGTAGCGGAAATCGGAGCACATTTGACCGCTTTTGAATTGGGTCCACCGTAGATTAAACAGTTTCACCTTTCGGCACAGGTGAGACTAATATTTCGCATGTCGGATATACACGGTAACTGAAATATCAGGTGATCAAGCCTTGAGCGATTGGATGCATTTGGTGTACTGTTGTAAATCTTTTCAGCGTAGACGATTAAAACAACCGTAAGCGATATTCGAAAAATTTATATCAGTCTGGTACTCTATAAACTCTGGTACAGCTCGTAACACACGTTTATATTAAAACTTATTTTTTAACTTTGAGAAAAATCTAATCTTAGCATGTCAACATAAACCAACCCAAACGGATTAAATGACGCCTCAAACACGATGGCGTGTTACGTATTACATTTACGATATACTACTATATTACACTTACTTACGTATATTACACTAACTATAGGAACAAGTTAAGTCGATATTTTAAATTCTTAATTCTTATATGTCTAAATTATAACTGATGAAAAATATAAAAATTATACATATTTTGGACAGTGCGGAAAGAAGAGGACAGGAGATTACAGGTCTTCGAAATGAGCATTGAGAAGGACTGAAATGATTTCCTAGAAGAGTAGAGAGACAATGAGGAGGTGCTTGGTAGACTAAGAGAGATAAGGAGGATGTTGGAAATCATTAAGGGCAGGAAGAGAAATTGGTTGGGACAATGTACGTGGTAATGTAATGGTTGAAACGCTGGAGGGGCTAGTAAATGTAGTCGAGGACGGACGGAGGAGAGGCCAGATGATAGACGATATGATGGATGCGTTATCATGGAATGAAGAGATTAGCTCAGGACAGGAAAGCTTGGAGTGAGCATGGCCCTGTGAGACCTTTCCTTGGACAGAAAGCTCATGATGGTACTTGCATGTTTTTGTGAAATTTATGCTCTGAAGCGATTATTCTGAAATTTTAGTTCACAGTTTTTAAAAAACTAATACTTGTTACCAAAATTTGTAAATAACTTTCAGATCAGTTGGATTGTTGTCCTTGCGTCTTTCTGGTTGATTGTTCAAAGCCGGATGTTTACTGGTCATTTTCAAGTTTACACAAGCTTCTGATGCGCTAACAGAGACATGCAGCTACTATAGGACTAGATACTTTACATATATAGTCATAACTTGTTCTACTCTTTAGTTTTCTAAATATATATTTTTTGAAATACCGATATCTATTTATATTCATCTTATGTAACGTATTTCAAATCGTCCAGTGTGTTCCGCAGGCCGCATGTTGTATCGGCCAAATATATAGACAAGAATTCGTCTGACGTTATTTAAAAAAAAGCGCAAGTTGCTCAGGTAAGTGTATTAACAACCAAATTATCTCGTTAATCGTAATTTGCAAGAAATGAGTGCTATATGCCGGTGATATGATCACACAACGTGTGACGTCATTCTTCAATTCCCTGCGGCCTTCAGAATATTAATTACGTGTATAACACAAATACAACAGAACAGAAAATGGAAGTTTATAGTGTGACAGAAACAACGAACATATACATATAATTCTAAATGTTCAAATAGTAACTGGGGTCACTGATCGAAATATTGATTTATGGTATAACATTAAAATAGGTTTTGTCTTATAAAATACGGAAGTTTAATCATTCTGTTAGTTCACCGCAGTTGTTTCGATTCGTATTGAATGAATCACTTCCGAGCATTGGTTCAGATCACGGTTCGTTAAAACTAATCGGCTCGGAAATGTTGAATTTAGATGGCTGTAATGGAAGAAGGCAGTGCGGATACGTGTCCAGTTGCAATATGCAGGCGGCGCCGAGCGAATTAACTGCGTAACCGTTAGTTAACGCTCTCATGATGCTATCTGTCCTTGTTTACACTCGCCGCGCTGTGTGAAATCGTTTCTCCTATTCCGTTATGTGGTAGGGATCAACACAAGTGAGAAATACTATTATGCGGCTTAAAGTTGTTTTTATTGACGCGCGCGTTCGTGAGCGCGTTTTCTGAGCAGGAGGTAAAATTTGTAGTTTTAATAAAAAACATTTTATCGTTTCTTGGAGGCAAGCAATCTTATTCTAAGAATTATGAAATATTCCTTGTAACAAAAGCAATAAACGTTTACTACCATTATTTTAAAAGTTATTTCATATGTGAATAAAATTATAAAAACATTATAAGAGAATTTCCATTAACGGAGGCGATGGTATGGTACATTTCTGTCCTGTAGTACTGGTCGCTTTCAAGTAATCTTATTAATGTTTGCGATATCCTTGAGATGCTATAAGTAGCATTCTCTGTAGGCTACATACCTGACATCGGCGCAGAGAAAAATGTAGAACGAGAGAAAAACTATGTTTATTTCGTTGTTGTTGTTGTTGTTGGTTTGTTCTGCAAAGTAATTATCAGTCTCAGTGACATATATATATATATATCGGTCCAATAAAAATTACTAATGACAACGGCGGGCAGCTATAAAGACTGACAAAGGTAATGCTCAGGAAATACAAATATTAAAGGGATTTAAAGTGGATTATACACAATCACTGATGCTGTGTGATACTGTAAGCTGTTGCCGATGTATCGCAACTAAAGGCATAAAAATGAATGAGTGTTACATTGGTACTGTTAGATTTGATGGCAACAACACATCTCTGGTTGTAGGTCCACATTTTTGACCTCAAAAAAATTCTATCGAGGGAATGTAATTTGCATTAAATGTGTTTTAAATGTTAATAATAACAGACCTAATTTTGTTTGTTAGTAGCAGCTACCATGATGCAGTACTCGTATTAGAAGAAGGAAATCGAGTGGAACCGCGCATGACTTAGAATTACAGAAAGGTATGTGCCACAGAAATGTAATTCACTACTGGAGTTCCAAATCTTTCTTGATGTTGGACCTTAACAATTGAAAAAATTCAAGTAACGAAAATGAAATTTCTATGCTGGACTTCCGGGTGCACTTAACTAGACGGAAGAAAGTAAAAAGGCAATCGGGAGTAATAAATATTTTCAATCTAAATTAGAATATCCCAGAATATAGAACACACTGCACCGACATTTGGATGGGTTGGGTAACAGCACAATTAATTATCAAGCAGGTCTCGTGTGTACCCCGCTTGCGACAAGGGGTGTTGGACGATCTGCAGTAATCTTGAATCTGAAACAAGTTTTTGATTTTTTATTCTTGGAAATGATGAAAATAGGCCTATTCCCCTATAAAATTGTATGTTTAAAGGAAAACTAACAGCAAGAGAGAGGAGTTGACAGACGGAAACGCGGCACAATGAAGTTAGCAAGTTTCGATGAATTGCCACGAATGGAAATGGCCATAGAGCAATACAGAGAGTGACTGCAGACCTGTGGTATACAGAGAAATCACTGTAAGTAGTGAACATATAATATTGGGCCGCGCGTGCGCGCGCGTGTGAATTTTTCACGTTGTCCGTGTAGTTGTTGCTAACGTCGCCACTTGTTAAGGCTTAATGATGAACGTTTGTTAGGCGGTAAAGCGGTGTGTCCCAGCAATTATAGTGTGTAGTGTTTGTGGCGTTTAATGATGGCCTCACATCTGTCAGCATTACGGCGGACACGGCCTTAACGACGCCTCAACCAAATTGACCGTCTTATTAAATACCTTCACGCCTCGTCTTACCTACATTAACAACAGATCCGTCTTAATTTAGACGGTTATAATTTTAACGCGTGTAATCACTTAACGTTTAAGTGTTAAAATCGTGTAACTAGAGGGCTATAGGGACGCATCACTGTGAGAAAGAGAAATGACAAGGCCGGATGGAATACTGGAAGCATAATTAAGTAGCATTTGAGAAGTTGAAAACCGTTTAAGAAAGTTAAAACGTAACGAAAGAGTTAGACAGTATTAGTCTGTATAATAATTTCAGCGTTGAGCGATGTTGTAGGTTCTAAAGAGGAAGTGTTAAATCAAAAGGAAGACGAACGCGCCTACTGCGTGCGAGAGAGATGGAAGTTCTGCCGGTGGCAGTCGACATAAGCCTATTGAGACGCGCTCCGCTCATTAAATACGTGTCCCAGTCGTTCGCTTGTTTATGTATTTTATTTTTCCCCTTTATTCAACACGAATCAAGTTTTAGAAAATAAATAAGTACGATGTGTGTGACATTCATTCATTGTGCCGGATAATGGTAAGCGGAACGCAGTGGTCAGACCACACCACCGGTCTTCCTGAACGCCTAACTCGTAGACATACAGGGTCAACAAACGCGCGCTCTGACAATTTCTCACGCGCGTACCCAGTAATAGTAAGCTGCTAATATGGTGTGTGTGTGTGACACGTGTCAGAAGCGATCGACGGTCATATTTGTTATTTATAAGTGCTTCCCAGTGACGACCATATAGGTTACCTGTATGCATTAACGAATTGTTCGCAGCTTATCGCTCTCACGACCCATTGCAACGGTTTAATGACTTCTGTTTTCACACGAAGAAACGTGTAACCTTCCAACAAAATGGCCGCTCTTCCATTAGTTGCTTGTATTCAAACGTTACTTTAAAAATTTTAAGAAAAGAAAGAATTTGTGTAATATATAGGCCTATCACTTACATAAAAAAAACTTTATATTACTTGGTAATCTATGAGTATTTAGAGCAAATGTATAATTTTTCCGATTAGAACTTCAAGTAACGACATCTTCATGACGACTAGCTTATATGGTTATATTAAAGTACGTAATTAAAATTATTTTATACCGTAATAATCACCATCCAGTATTATCCTGTGTGTAATTTTTTTTTGAAGAATAATAATACATAGTTCCCGTGATTAGATTTCTCAGAGACGAAATCGTCGTGATGACTAGCCTGGAACTAAGTAACTGTTCTGTAAAGGTGAATTGATATATTTTCCGCTCGTTTCTCGAGCAATTACAATTTTCAGAGTAGACCTACCTGTCATGAAATTTGTGTTCTTACACTTCATTTTTCATCAAATTCGAAATTGATTTTTGACAGGAAGTTCAAATTATCTCCGATTTTTCAACATTGATAAGTTGTATTTACGGAACGGGTAGGCTGTTCTCAGCGGTTAATGCTTTCTCTAAAATATTATTCGGGCCACGAAAGTACTGAAGAGGGCGCTGAAAGAAAAGTAATGATAAATGTACGTCTTCTTCTTCAGAGTTAATGACCATTATGAGGTTTCAATTTTGTCATAACATCGTGAAAGTTCGCAATTAAAATTGTCTTGTTACAGTTACGTGTAACAGTAGGAAAGTAGGACGTAACTCAGTGCAACAAACGTGTTTTGTAGATCGGCAAAGTGCGAAACCAGCCTTCAGGACGCGTTGTTGTCAGTGAGAATGTAGCACGTAAGCGTTTTCGTCACAGTTAACGGTACACGTTTGTGGTCGTTTCATCGCTGTGAAACATACACACGATACTTTGGCGATGATTGTACAAAGGAAATCTCACGAATATGTATCCAGTGATTACGATAAGTGAACATTACGTGAGGGTTTTGTCTGTGATATTAGATATGTATCGAGACTGACAGGAAAAAACGGATGAGAATAATAAATTTTCTGCAGAAAATTGTTTTATATCGGCGTAAGATATCAGCCAATCTTAAATGTACGATACGTTTAAGACATTACTGTTTATACTTTAGGTCTTTAAAGAATGGTCCAACTTTTCATAATCCCCCCCCCCCAGTCAACTCTTCCCCACCGCGCAAAATTGCTTGCTGGATCCGCCCCTAACACATCTACGTATGTAAACATTGATTTATAAATATATTTTATGGGACTCAAAATTACCCTGTCTATTATTATTATTATTGTGTTTATGTCTGTGTTATTTTTTTATTATTTGTAGTATCTATAGGCCTATGTGTTATCTGTTTAAATCTATTATTATTTTGAATAGAAATCTATTATTATTATGTTATTTATAGATATAATATATTTAATATTTATACTGAAATTACCTCAAGATATTTTTTTTCCTTATTAGGAACATGTTTCTAGAACCATTGTGTTTTCATCCTCAGCCTTCGTGATTTTTAATTACGTTAAATCATTACACAAAAAATCACGAAGGCTGAGGATGAGAACACAGTGGTTCTCGAAACATGTTCCTAATAAGGAAAAAAAATATCTTGAGGTAATTTCAGTATAAATATTAAATATATTATATACCGTACATCAAGAAACGGACTGTAGCAAAAAGTGTTTGAATTATAGATATAAATATATTATTATTTGTTAATATATTATTACTCATTAAATTGGTATAAATACTACTTAGTGAGTGTATTTATATTATTTTTTAATCAAACATACACATTTGACGGTACAGACTAAAGGCCTTTACAGAGATACGCGTAAAGTACAGTAAGCACCTACAGTATTAATGAGAATTTATTTAATCTCGAGGAATTGTGTGTTTTTAATTGTGAGTACTTTTCGGCCCTGCACAGGGACTTTTACGTACGTAGGTACAGGGTAGTGTTATTATGTAGTTTGTACTTCCCTCCTTGAGTAGTATATTATATCTCCCAGAGTTTTACCTACGACTCTATATAAGTGTTTGTATATGGACTAAAGATTTAACGTTTAGTCAAATTCATACTGGTGTTAGGCGGTCGATAAATCTACGTTAGTCTACGTGGTTACTGATATTAATTAGATATTCGTCTTTTTCGTGTAACAAGTGGGAGTGTGGAGGATCCAGAAACAAAAAGAGACAATTCCAAAAAGCAAAATAGTCTATATCGTCGTAATTGGTTCCTGAACTAAAGTACCGCGGTGCAGCTGGATTGGCCAAATGTTGTTACATTTGTTTGTTTACTCGGCGATTTTGAGAGATGAGGGGAGGATTCGAGCTACCTGCGGCAAAACTAGGATAACAACATTCCCTATCGTGAATGAAATCTTTCTTGAAAAACTTAAAGATTAAAAACAATAGTGAGCATATTACTTGGTCATTTCCATATTGTTTTAAAAACTCACTGTACGCTAAATTCCGTTTTGTCTGCATGTCTCGTAAATAAATATTTTGTGTTAAAAATTATATTATTATTATTTTATTAAATTAACAGACTCATTTGTATATGCAAACTAAACGCTGTATAGAGGAGACAAGTACCTTAAAGAATTAATAAAGATTTATTTAAATGTACGAGATCTTGTGTTTGGTGTGTGAATGTTTCTTTTCTCTGGGAAATATACCCGAGCACTGAAGTGTTCATAAATAGTGCCTCCATATTAATGAGCTCTACCCATATTGTAGTTAATTGTTACTACGCGTAAGTAACTCTGTTGTGTAAAGACGAAATTTATATATTTGTCGCTCGTTTCCTCGGACGATTAAAATTTTCAGAGTCTCTGTCATGAAATTCGTGTTCCTTCAGTTTCCGACAGCATTCCATGTTTTTTCGTTTAGGCCTACCTTCTTTCTACCAATGGTTCGTATCACATTCGTATATTATCGTCAGTAACTAATTTATACACACAGCTCCTCGTCAGAATGCTGCCGATCCAATTAGATATAATGCGTTGTAATCCAGCAGGAGTAGAAATAGCCTAAAGCATCTTTAATGCTGTGGTTTCATATTGTCTCCTGCGTCCTCAAGCCCTTGACTGTAGCTGAACTTCGTCTTAGGAACGATTTATCAGATTCAATACCGTTTTCCTTCTCTGAGAATGGTATCGTTCAGACATTTCCCGTGTCCCTGAGATACTTCAAACAATATGCGTTGCACACGTCATTGGAAATGAAAGCAAGGGGCTGATGCGTGTTTTGAGTGTTAACAGCTGTTATTCTCAGTTTATATAGGCTCGTGATTAAAACACGATATATACAATTATTTATTCGTATAGTAGACCCTACTACTAGATAATTACATATTTCTGTTTGTGTAATGTTGTTTCGTTCACAATTAAATTCACAAATAAGTACGCGCATACTTGTAATCCTGTAGTTATGAATTCTAGTAGGCCTAGGTACATTCTGGTGGTGGGGGGCACATAATTAACTTAAATCATGTTCGCTTGAGCGATTTTAAGTATTCAGATCTATAGACCGCATTCAGCCAGCCAGTGAGTTTTTAAATAACTGTATGGAGGGATACTTTTTAATCCAGTCCATATAAAATTAGAAATTAAAAAACTGTTATGCACATGCGTTTTTGGGGACCTGGATAATTACTCTTATTCTTGTTGTCAATGTTACGAGTATTTTACTTTTATGGCTCAAGAAGTTGCTGTTAACATTTTTTTTCTTTTTGTGAAAACTGTGGATCAGTCCACAAAGTTAATTCTTTTCAACGTACGCAACGCCTGTGCGTTGTTGTGCGGATTAATTCTTGTTTATGGGGCGGTACATCGATCGGGTGTTTTCACAACTGATGGCTGATTTTATTGTAGTTCATTGTTCCAGCTGAAAGGCGTTAAGTGTAAAACACATTATCTGTGCGTGCGCGCATTTATTTGTTTAGTGTCGAGAACTGTGTGGTGTGTGTGTGTGTGTGTGTGTGTGTGTTTTGCAGAGCATAGGCTAAACAGGTTTCACAACAGTGCGGTCGGTGCCAAAATAACGTCCGCTTCCCAAATATAGTTACGTTCCAATACTAACGCTGTATCAGACGCTCTCGTGGATTTATCGTGGATCTTCTGTTTTTTCTTTTGTGCTCCGGTCAGTGTTGCCGTTTTTTATTGGGTGAGCGTGGCACTCGGCGCTAGTCTACGTATATTATGCACACATACATATATGTTGTACATACGTATGTGACCCGTTCTGGCGTGTCAGAAGGATTGAATCTGATTTGACCGGTGGTTGTCGAGGTACATTTCTCTGACCGGTCACACGCAATGAAACACTAGTTAGAGACAACTGTAGACCAAAACGGAACATGGATCTTAACTGTCGGAATTGATGATGTTCGGGACTATTGGGTCAGGCTTAGGTCTTGTCACTGTTACGGTTTCCAGCTACAACGATGGGAAGTTTCTCTCTACCGCTTTCCTATCACGCTTATAATTTAAATTTGCTTGTGTCACTCTCTACTCCTCACTTCTGTCGTTGACAGATTTTTATCCCATTCTGTTCTTTTGACGTGGTTTCTAAGTCGTTTCTGTCTCGCATACCGTTTCACAACACGTGAATTCTCATCTCCTTAGCGTTTATGTGATTTATAATTTTTCCTGTTAATACTCATATCACCGAACCATGTAAGAGGCTTATTCATCTATAACTGTATAAAATTTCGTCTGCCTACTTTTTAGTAGTTCCGCAGGGCGCCTGAAACTTGTTTTGATTTCACTTGATGCCTTCATAAAATTCATATGAAAAATCATATCAGAGGTATTAAAAATTAAAGAGGCATTCTATATAATATTCTGTAATATTAGACCTATCAGATTATCAATAATTCATAATATGACTCTATGCCAATCAACAACGAGTAGTCCTTTATAGTAGCATTTTCACCATAAATTTAGAAAATGTATTTAAAATATAATATGAAAATATATTTTTAACATTTGTAATGTACTACAGTATTAAATACGAAAATGTAGACTACTTATTCGTGTTGGTGTCATGCTGAAGTTTTCGAAAAAGTCATTTCGTATCTGAAAGGAGACGAATGTTAGGATTAGAATTCCATGTAGGCCTATACGATTATAACGTATACCTACTCACAGAGGGCTTCGCAGATATTTCAAACGGAAGTAGGCCTAATTTTTCGCGTGAGGTCCAATAGGTCGTTTTACTTAAAATATTTGGTGACGAAAACATGAGCAACAGTTGGCATCGGGTATTCTCGGGAAAGTTAAGAGACTTCAGGAAAACTGGTCGAGACAGAACGTTTTTGTTAGAAGGATTTCTGTCGTCACCACTGCAAAGTCAGTTGTTACTTAAATTCGACATCTGTTCTCAGTGACAATTGACTCTCTTTTCTTCTTCCCCTCTCGCTCTTCTCACGCGGGCATACCCATGTTCAAAATAAATAAAAAATATTAATTCTTAGAACAATGAGAAAGGACAAAGGACTTATCTTAATTTCTATTTTAGAATTTTAGACTGAAAAAAAATAGCCCCGTATTTTATAATATAGCCTAAAGTTTCAAATAAATTGATGTTTTAAATGTAGGATTACACCTGCAGACTTAGAAAATTGGACGCCCGTGTAAGTTGTTCTTATTTAGCATGAATACTGACAATCGTTGTAGAAGGCATCTGTACTGAACATTTTTCAGTCGTTCGAATTATGAAAAAACAGGGAAGCACTGAGTTTTTGTGCAATACATGTTTTTGAGCGGTTCATAATGCCTCGTAACGAAGGTATAAGCCGTTACTGGTGTCGTCATGGACAGTTATTGAATCCTACCGTGATTGTTTTGGCGGCTGTCAACATTTATTGCTAAATTAACCAAAGTAGTTAGGATAAAAACCTTCGACGTATTCAGGTGAATATTAACTAATATGTGTATATTCTTACTAGTATTAACAAAATAAAAAAGTGAACTTTTTTACAAAGTGTAAGTAGACTACTTTAAACGAAAAGTTTCAGCTGTTTGTACTAAGGATGTTTGTGTGTGGGGGGGGAATTGGAGAATAATATTGCTCCAAATTATTCAAACGGATTTGATTTAATTCGATGATTTCACTAGTGTAACTGAGGAAGTAAATTTTTGTACTTGTTTTAAGCATTACGTTATTCCACATAACTCACACCTAGACACGACTTTTTTTTGCGTCTCATACGTTGTGCATGGGAGAGAGGATCGAAAAGAAAATGTTTATTAGAAGTAGCTTAGCTGAATTTATTCTTTCTGCATCTAGCTCTGGGTGCTGTGAATAAAGTAGATTCACAATAACTTGTGAAATCACAATCCAATTCTGTTACAGGCCTGTGTGATTAGGTAAATTGCAGGTTAAACCGTTGTTTGTGTAGTCAGAGTTTATTGGACAGGAGGTACGTATTTGTAACAAAAAAGGAAAGGAAATGAAATTTGGATGCGTTCGTAGGGAGAGAAGAGACGGCACGGCCTACCTACATGTTCAGTATTCAATTACACCGTCGTCCCTTGTTTGCTGTACGCTGTTCGGTAATGCGTTGCCTGTTCGGTAATGCGTTGCCTATGAACTGGTTATCGGTACCGACGTGAGAAACAATGGGTCGTGTCATTAAACGACGCCTCTATGTGCTTATTTGCAGAACATTAGCGGTTTTTATTACCGTTACAGGATCACTGTTTTTATTACCTGTTTTTAACGCTTCGGTTTTTATTATTATTCTTGTCTCTAATTGATTTCGTCGCAGTACTTACATTACTGAGACTTACGTGTCTCTTTGTGTGTCCGTATGCAGGGATTATTCTCTCTCTAAGATGAAATTTAAAGTGTTATATTTCATTGATTTCGATATGTAGTTTCAAACTTCCTCTATATGAAATCAAATTCCCCGCAGTCTATCCATTGAAAGTGTCATGCGGAAAATATAAGAACGATAGAATAGAGAATGTAGTGTTATGTTCATTTTAATGAAGCTTGTTAACTCGTGAGGTGATAACAGTTAGTTGCAGCGCTACCTAAACGTGGAATTAAAGGTTTGTCGTGTCGGATGAAAATAATTTAAAGTGTCAGTCCAGTCGAAAGGACCTGAAGATGAAGTCGGAACTACTAACTGTGACCACGGAATATTTATTGTACTCTACTGGGTGTGATGAATTAAGATTGAAGAATTCAAAGATTTCGGAGATAAGAATAGTATTAATTCAGAAGTAAAATGAATCGCAGAACACAGTACACGTATTAGATAAGCTCGTTTTACAGAAGGGATGAAACATCTTGGTACGCTGTAATCCAGGAAGCAAAGGCGGCAAACCCGTCCAGGTGAATTTGCGTTTCATTATGATACCGTATGTCTACTACATAAAGCCACTTGGCCTGCTTGTGGTTATCTTTTTGGGCTAAAGTAAACTGTCGAATTTATTAATTTATTAAGAAAAACGAATGACGTAAATGTTTTACGCTTGACACCCTTCTGTTAATCTGTGTGTCTATACAAATGTGTGAAAAAGTTGTGCGTTGCACGTTTTGGTGCCACGTTGACTGTTCTCCATTTTGCGGTCATAAACGTACAGCGGTTAGACGGTGACTTGAACATCAGACTTGTGCGCTATCGTCAGTAAGTTGATCTGATAACAGTTGAGTATTGTGGCCACGTGTAAAGAACGTTTGGAACATCACGATCTCTTGGACTGAAAAGTATTTTGTGGAAAATTGGTACACTAAAAACTCGTTTATCCGAATTTGATGGGACCGCGCCCGGGTCTTTTCAAGAAAGTGTCTACAAACAACTCTCGCAGCGTCACGAGCCCGCCAAGCTCCCCCACCAACGTTCCCGCCAGTCCCTTCTCCTACAGTAGCTGTGTGAAGGAGGAGTGATTAACATACATTACACACATTCATATGACGCACGCACGCGCGGGTGCCTTTAATTCCGCACGGACACACACTTCAATTCTATTCTTTTTATTTTGTTTCAGTTTTTGTTTTTTTATTTATATTTTATTAAACGCACGCACGCCTTCAATTCTTTTTATTTGGTTTCTTTTTTTAATTTTTATTAGGAGGGTTTTTTAGTTTATTTTCACGAGTATTTATATTACATTAATTACATAATGTAGGATTGTGAATTAATCCTTGTTTTGAAAAAAAACGAACGGCATTTTCCTCATTTCAGGCGACAGTTAGCAACTCTATCAGATTCATTTTGAATAAAGCAATATAAAGAATAAAAATATATAGCAATAATGTAAATAATAAACACGAAAGGAATGTAAAGAATTTAAAAAAAAACACAAAATAAACGTATGAAAGAATGAGCGTATGTAAGAAGAAACGAATGTAAATAACTAACGAAAGAGTGACTTTTAAAAATAAAACAATGTAACTAACTGCACAGCGTAAAGGTAGAATCGTAGACTCCAAACAGAAATGATAAATGTGTTAGTAGTAGTGGTATGGTAATCACCCCTTCTTCACACCACTACTGTAGTAGTAGGGACTGGCAGGCACGTTGGTGGGGGAGCTTGGCGGACTCGTGACGCTGTGAGCTTTTTGGAAACAGTTTCTTGAAAAGACCGACGGATAAACCGAAACTTCTATTTAAAAAATAATACATATGTAAGTAGTAAATTTATTTAATAATAATAATTTAAAAGTTACAGTGAATATGACACAATAAACTATAAAACAGCACCGCACTGTAAATTATAATTTCTACAGTATACTGGAACAGTCCTATTGCTTTTTTGTACAATAATCAACCATAGTTTTTTGCCTAAGCTTTCTATTTTATATTACGTGGAATCGTTTGTCTACGCTATTAAATATAGATTATAGCGACAGGAAAAGCTTTTGTGTATTTTTAAAATTTACTAAAAATTGTTTCGGATAAACAGGATTTTCGGATAAACGCGATTCGAATAAACGAGTTTTTAGTGTAATTATGAAAAGTAGCTATAATGTCCTTCTACCAGATATATTTGTAGTTAGTAGTTGAATCAGAAAAATAACGTTACTTTAAACGAAAAGTAACTTTTCGTTTGGCTAATAATTTTTTTGTTTACAAACTAAACTTATTTTTAACAAACTGTTCAAGTCTACGTTACAAAATAATGACTCTTACGTTTTTACAATACAGTGTAATAAAAGTATGGTATGGTATTTATGCGTATGCGCGTATATCCCAATTATACGTGTGTTAAGAAACACAATTTGGATAGATTAGTAAACATCATAATAACTCACAATTACACTCGTTTTACTAACTCACTGTTACTACTAACAACATATATTACGGGCAAGTACTGTCCGGCTGAGCCAATTTAATGTAGACGTGTTTTTAAGCAATAGCCTATATCCGATATTATTATGGGTAGTAAAGTGAAAGTTTCTCATTCATTCGTCACATTTTACCACAGTATCGGCTTTTACTATTTATGAAAATTGACTGGACACGTTTAATTAGACTCGACTCACTTTACCATCATCACAGGAAGTACGGAATTTCTTATGAGATGGGATTATTGCAGGATGACGCCCATTACTATAACGTTTTAAACAAATTATTGGTCTCATATACCAAAGGGAGAATCAGTAAACACAAATACCACGGGTAGGGTATGCTTGGTAAAGCATTGAACAAGAAGAAGAAAAGTGACATATTAGACGTGCTTCTTCACTTTTTTTTTCTTTTATAGAGACGTTTGTAGTACGATATGGTTTATGGTATGTTGTAGTACGTTACGCTATGGTAGTACGCTTGGGGCGGGGAGATATTAATCTGACTTTATATGCTTGAGATTTCCTTCGCCTGGCAACCTTTTCCTGCCGGGAAACCTATCCACATACGAGTGTCGAACTAATATTTTCCGTAGGCTCGAGCTTGGTCAAAATATAATTGTGAGATCTCAGCTGTTAATTTGCCATATAGATATTTATACGTCTTAAGAAATATGGCTCAGTGCAAAAATACTAATTTTTGTAAGACTATTTAAAATCGTATGCTTTGCATAGGACTGGATGTAATTCATAACAAATTCAGTAATACAGACCATTGTGGAAGATCGTCGTGTGGCTTTCATCCTATTTGAGCATATTAATAAAACTATTGGCAGAGTTAATTGGATAGAAGTGAAAGCGTGCCGGTAACGCGATATGCATTATGTACACATATGGCGGCGGTTGGTTGTATAGGGGTTGTTATTGTGTCGATAATAATTCAACAGCGTGAAATCTGTGTTACAGCAGCCACCCTGCTCTAACATTTCGTGATAATAATCTATCTATCTGTTGCTAATTGCGGTGCCAGCCAGATAGAATTAGTTGCCTAAACGCAGCGTTAACCTCTCCCCACGATTGCCACTTCCGTTCCGTGGCGCTACTGTCGTTTCCAAATACATAACTCCGCCCAACCACGACGCGGCCATAAAACATAATCGTGTGTTGTACAGACAAGTCTATACTGCCCACCAACTTGACAGCAGTTGCTTGCGGAGGTTCCTTTCTCTTATTCTGTTTGTAAACGATGTATACATAAATATGGTATTTATATAAATCATCTTGCAGTACAAACGTACTAACATTGAAAGCGTAATGTTATAACGATAAAACGATATCGCTTATAACGATAAAACTCATAAATTTTGAATAATTTATTATACTCCCTAAAGTAAGCTCCGAAACTGAACTCAGCAGTTTGATAAAGCGAAAGTTAAATAGTAAATTCATTGTAACATTTGTGTGTAAGACTGTTAATCACCCATTAATTTAAGATTGTAACAATGCCTTAACAGAATACGCCTCAGTGTTATATTCTGTATTTTTTCGATTTATTTATGCGGTCTGTTTAAGTATGTCTGTGGGAGCTAACCCAGGGGTTATTTGTGGGTGTGATTATTATAAAATTATTCATTTTGCTCAGAATGAACGTTTTTAAACACAAAAGTTACAAGCACATTCAGCATTCAAAAGTTAAGACCATTGACGTTCTGATATTTTCTCGACTAACTGTCGTTCAAGCACATTGCGTTTCTAGTCGTTTTAGATACCTGTGCGTCCTTGTATTGGGCATTGACTTCATCAGTTTCGGATTTCTAAGACTACGGTAGATTGTCTATCAATGTTATATTAAGGACGGCTTCAGTAATTGATCGCTGAAACGGTGCAGAAGTGTAAATCGAAGACTTGTGAAGTGAATGGAATCCGAGAGACCTCTAAAATTTATCAGGAAAGGAGAACGTAAAATGCAATACACTTAATTGGAGTGTATTTAGTCGTACAGTATTTCGGAGAAAAACGTTAACGAGGAAAATTAAATGTGAAAATAAAAAGGACAAGGTAGTCATTACCGACTAGTGCGTAGGGAATCTTTAATAAGTAGAAAAGGATTTACCAATCAAGACAAGTTTTAGTTTGTGTCTGTCAGTACATAAACGGAAGACGTAAATATACTTTCTGAATTTAATTGAACGAATAAAAAAATTGTATTTAACTAAACATTTAACATAAACTACGACGCAACAAGAGGCTTATCTAGCGAATAGGAACAGAATTGAAACCAAGGTACCCGAAGGTCCACTTTTTAAAAGAATAGGTTTTCACGGCCGGAATTTCTGCAAATTATCCATTTCACTCTTTGCTCACTGTCTATCCTTACGAATAAGGAGTTCTATAAATTATAAAATCCCGATATCATCAAATATGTGTTACATTTATCTTTTTCTCTTTTGTGCTTGTAATTACGAATAAAGGTCACTTACCAAAATAATAATGTGTGACAGTAAAATAACAGTTAAATTATAATTATTTTTATATGTAACTACAAATGCAACTGTCGCTTGAAGTGTGTAAAAATATACACAGTGTGAATATGTAGGCCTAGGTAGACCTATTAAGTATAAGGCAGCGTAATATTTCATTATTGGTTAATAATATAAAAATTCCTTGCCTCATAAGTAGTTTTTACGTGTCCATTCTTATTATTCTTTAAAGTGTTACTTACATTGTGCTCAACTTTCTGTCCCCACTAGTTTTATGTATGAAAAGTGTGCCACCTTAGCAAACGTAATATCTATAGTTTCAGAGGTTTGCAGATTGTGTAGCTTGTACCGCTTACTAGCAAAGTTACCAAGTACTGCACTACGATATCGTAATTTGTAAACGCGTTCGTTGCAGTTTGGCGTGACGTGCCCATACAAGTTGTGTAAATACAGGCTTCGTCCGGGGAACGGAGAAGTATTTTAGGAGTGATGACGCTGTATTTGGTGATGCCAAGCTGATGGCAGGAAGTGGCGAACTCGGAGTACGTAGGTGTAAAGTGTTTTTCCAAATCGAAAGAATCTCGTAAACAAGTCAGAGTATCCTTGTGTATATTTAATTTAACGTCCTGTCGTTTAACTTCAGGTGTCGTTCGTACCGAGAAACATATGTTCCAAATTCCAGGTAAATCAATTAATACAGACAATATTTTTGTCATTTCAGCTTGTTGCCAGCCGGGCCGCATTAACTTTGGCAGTGTACCTTAGTCGGTTCAATTAAAAGCTTCACAGTTTTTTGAAATTCGTATATTTGAAAGTTATATACACTTATGTGGAAACCGTTTGAGCAAAGTTCACTTCGATGTTTCGTACTGGTACTGTTATAATTTCAGTTTTACAGTGAAATTACCAGTAGGAAAGTAATCATTTCACCTGTATTTTATGTTGAATACAACTGTTCATTTATTTCTCTGTCTACTGAACCCAGTATCTGCAACCAGTCATTAGATATTTTAGCCCTAATAAAACAAAAACATAATCTCTGTATACGCTGTGTAATAGATAAACGAATTTTGTACAACCTGTGTAACTTGTCGCCTTCTTGTGTTGGTACAAAGTAAAGGATTTTATTTACAGTTTTTGATGTACCGACGGATAAGTAGCGTATAAATGAAAATAAGGGTATTTTACACTTAATCCTCGAATTCGATATTTCACGCAAAATGTTCTCCTGTCAGTGAAGTGTCTATAGTAGGAAGACTACAACTATTCCAAGTGACTTACCTCCAATTAAAATGACACCTACTGATGATACACAGCACAAAATTAGTATGTAAAAACCTAACAACGTATAGTTAAACCTATTATTTATTAACTATACACATACAATATATAGTTGCTTATTCCCAGTTCACTGGTTGACTTTGTTCGGCATATCACCTATTACGAACATTTTTGCTACTGAAGATGGCCACCGGTGGTGTGGCCGAAACTTCTAGCTACACAACATCAAGCATTCGACCACGGCCTTTCAGCCCGGAAGTTTTAAGTAATTATAGTGACACCGGCCGTGAAAGCCTACATACTAAAATTATACACATACACATTTACGCATGAATACCTGCCCGTTTATGTTGGAATAATTCGTTTTCTTTGTATATGAATTCACAGAGGTACGAATCGGCGAGTTCCACAGCCACGTCAGTTGCAACGTTGAACGGCCGCTCGTGACGACTGCGCATGTGCGTTCTTCACATCAGAAATTACTGTGGTGCCAGGCTTTATGCAGGCTCAGGTTTCATCTTAGCGGCAGATACCTCCAAAGACCCATTATTGTGGGTATACACGGCCGACTTCAAAATTTCTGCGGGAAAAGCACGACTCATCCCGATCCCTCTGTTCTTACAGGATTAGTAAGCACAGAGCTGGCGCAGATTTCAGGCAGGCAGACATATCGAATCGTCAGCGCAAAACTTTGTGCTTGTATACTCTTTCTTCGAAGCGTAGGTAAATAATAGGCTATAACGGTATCAAACGGTAATTTTGAGTTTCTAACCAAGTACCCGTGCGCAGTACAGTTTCCGTGCTACAGTCTTTTAACATGATAGTGTTTTTAGGCTGGGGGTCATTCCACAAAATGCGTGAGCGTCATCGAAAAATGTGACGCTTTCACGCTTTCGATTCCCCAGTCTAGAAATCTTTTGTTTACAAAACATTATCATGCTTCGATGTTTCGGTTTCGTCGAAATTCTTTATGGGCGCGCGTGTAGGGAGAGAGATTTTTATTCTGTTACACGGCCAACTTTCATATTTTTCGGAGAGACATAACGTCATTGGATGACTGCGATCGCACTGCCTGTCACGATGCAGAAAATGTTTGTTTTGCATAAATTCAACGGCCCTGGCTTTGTCAGAAATATCACGAATTTAACGTTGAAAACATTGTAACGGTAACTGCATTTGTTGAAGGAGAACAAGGTGTAAGATCCTGCGTGTCATAGGCTATGTACTGTAATATGAAATGTTCCGACCCTGTTGTGTCCAGACTTTCTGAAAGACAATTAATAAAGGAAGGGTGGGGTAAACGTTTAAAGCTACTGTAGTAAAAAAGACAGGATGTTTACTGTAGGTGGCTACTGACAAGGTACATGAATATAATGAACTGTATGTACTTATTGTAATATAGACGGTTTAATGGAAGATGAACAAAAAGCGAGGATTAAGTGTAAAAGGACCTGAAGTAATATACTAATTCCGATTTTGACAGGAACGTCCTGATGCCTAAAAGCAGGAAGGTCTTGATTTTTGTGCTGTTTTATACCCCATCCCTAGTCCCTCCTCATTGCCACAGTCTTCAAATACTGTTTCCATTTTAACTAAAAACAGCTTCAATCATATTTTATATATATATTGGAATTAGATCTGACGCAGAAATTATATTATTATAAGTGGCACATTGAAATTGACTCGAGTCGGCCTTTGCGCTGTACATTAATAAGAAACCGGGCCATAATTATTAACGCAGCCAACATGGGTTAATAAGACCCGTTTACGCCATCCATTGAGTCATTGAGTGTGCCGTAACAAATCCCATGACTTGTAGCGATTACGAAGCAGCCGGAATCGAAGTGAGAACGATAAATAAGGAATCTGTAAATTCTTTGTCATCAAATTAGCGTGTCTGCACAAATATCAAGTGATATTCGCAGTAAAAGAAACTTGTTACAGGCTAAACGGTTTCGCTGTCAGCGATCGTCAGAATCAGTTCAGTTCACGGTGAGACTCCATGGATACCAACAAAACTGTCATGTATCAGACTAGTCTTCATCATGGATTATTAAATAAAAAGTCATTATTTTATTTACTTATTTGACAGTTTACATTATACTCCGTCTTTCTCCATTACAGATTACCAGTCCATATATTCTGTGTGTAAGAAATATGGTGAGCCTACCAACTTAGTAGCCTGTTTCCTCCACCGTTTTTGTTCTGAGTTTCCTTCACCAAGAGAAATTGTTGCCCAAAGCAATTAAACCACATCCACTCATGTATGCAGATATTGTAAAGGTTTTTAATGTCGTTTCCCCTTGCTGTCTACATCGTGTACCGTTGGCTAACTAGTGTCTTGTCCTTTTACAGTATCCCACTTCAAGGGCAAGAGGGTGTCCTGGCCCTGTCTACCTGGTCATGCATCCTCCAAGGAGGTCATTGGCACGTGGCAGTAAAGGGAACATCTTAAACCGAGAGTCACTCGGTTGTCAGTGCCTCTGTAGTTATCAACAAGCGTATACCATTTGACTCCTAAAAATATGAACTAGTTAGTGGGTGGGAAAAGATTCATGAACCTACAAGAATGTGGTTTTAACAATAATGTGAAGGCAAAAAGATTGGTTTACACTTTGATGATGAAGACAGTCTACTCAAATCTAGATGCAGCAAAATAGCTGTGAGTTTATATGCCGTATGCTAGGGGGCAGATGTTTATCAGCAGTTTACCCTAAGTTATCTAATGAGATCCGTTAGCCAGGTTTTGTTTTATGTTCTTTCCACCGAGGTTCTTTGGTAGAACGATTTTCCATTCAAATATTTATTTTCATATACATCTTTTCTCCGTTATATTTACAATAACGGATATTTTCAAAGCTGAAATATGTTATACCTTGGAATCTTCATGGAACTTGAAATAGGTTTCACTTGAGATACACAATGTAGAATTCGCAATCAGTAAAGAACGTAAGCTTTCATTTCTGCAATATGATTGATTGTAATTTGTCAGGCATTTGCGCCGTTATGTTTTTGAAGACTTCCGGTATGGAGCGCGTCAAAAATGTTTTGTCTTGTATGACAGCGTTTCACCCATATTACAATGTCTTGTCTTGTATGACAGCGTTTCACCCATATTACAATGTCTTGTCTTGTATGACAGCGTTTCACCCATATTACAGTGTCTTGTCTTGTATGACAGCGTTTCACCCATATTACAGTGTCTTGTCTTGTATGACAGCGTTTCACCCATATTACAGTGTCTTGTCTTGTATGACAGCGTTTCACCCATATTACAATGTCTTGTCTTGTATGACAGCGTTTCACCCATATTACAATGTCTTGTCTTGTATAACAGCGTTTCACCCATATTACAATGTCTTGTCTTGTATGACAGCGTTTCACCCATATTACAATGTCTTGTCTTGTATGACAGCGTTTCACCCATATTACAGTCTTGGCTTGTTTGACAGCGTTTCACCCATATTACAATGTCTTGTCTTGTATGACAGCGTTTCACCCATATTACAATGTCTTGTCTTGTATGACAGCGTTTCACCCATATTACAATGTATTGTCTTGTATGACAGCGTTTCACCCATATTACAATGTCTTGGCTTGTATAACAGCGTTTCACCCATGTTACAATGTCTTGTCTTGTATGACAGCGTCTCACCCATATTACAATGTCTTGTCTTGTATGACAGCGTTTCACCCATATTACAATGAGTATCCTTAGGTTTATGTGACGATGAGGGTGACAGTTACGCCATTGTCTTTGTACTTGTTCATGATGCAATACAACAACGAAATAACGATAATAACGATGCAGTATAATAATAATGCAATATGAAACTTTAAAAACTTAACAAATAAAGATTAGGGAGTCTTTCCCGTATCATCGAGGAAGGTCGTCGTGGACACGCCCGAAGCGTCTCAGGTTTTTAGTGTTACACGTTAAGTTTAGTGTTAAATGTTAAGTGTTACATGTTAAGTTTAGTGTTACATGTTAAGTTTTAGTGTTACATGTTAAGTTTTAGTGCTACATGTTAAGTTTTTTAAGTTTATTGACCGTTGCTGTTTTATATCATGACAACCACAACCATGTTTTTAATGACGTTATACCATGGCCTAACAACCCGGAAAATTACATTCAATCAGAATTCGCTGTAGTATGGACATCTTTAGACTGGAAGCTTGCAGTACGGGTAGGAAAGAACACTTTAAGCTCAGAAATTATCGTGAAGGAGGGTGACAGTAATTTGAACTGCACATCGTAGTTAAGACGTAAAACGTGATGCATGTAATGCCCGTTCCTACAGTTATCACATGACATTTGATTGTGTATGAAGTGCGTAATCGTTAACAAACGCAGTGACACACATCATCTTCGTGCCATGTCCTCGTTTTGTAAACAAGGGAACCACGCCATGTCCATTAGACCGCAAATAACTACCTTTCTAAACCAACCGGTTCCAAAAAGGTCAACCAAAATTTAACATTACGTCATTCTCTTAGCTTTCCTGCTCCGGGCAAAAGGGGTACACCGGACTTTCGAAACGAATCCGGAATAATGGGGTCAACGCGTAACCCTTAAACAACAATATAAAAGCAGGGTGTGCTTTCCGCGTATCAGCATTATGGTGGCGACTGTAGCTTCTCCTAGTATTATTAGTGTAATTGCAGTGTACGAATAATTGACAGATACTAAATATTACGTCATTAATTTAACAAAAAGCAAAAGTTGTTCTCTTGATACTAATTATCGTATTAAAATTCAGGCGATAATTAAATGTCGGATGTTAACGTATGTAATAAATCCCATCGACTGGATTACAGCAAATATGCTAAACTTTGTAATATTTATTGTGAACAATGAACTTCAGCTGAAATTCTACGAGGAATTGGGCCGTTGATTAAATAATTTAATCAATTCTGTTGTGTCTTCATAATTGTGTTAAATATCGAAGACTTGTAAGTTATAATACACGACATTGTTTTTGTGGTTAGACGATTACGTACTGTGATAGTACCAGTTCGTATGTAGAAACTGTTTGAATTTTAACAACTTTAGTTGTCGTAAGTGGTTTCCGACATGTTTCGGAGACAATCCACAATGTGTGGTGTGTTGCTTTATAGTGATTGCACATTGACTTACTCGTTATAGCAGGACTACCAGTGCAGTAAGGTTCTTGATTTTCCCAGCTCACGTTTCACTTTATGTGTATGCTGGTATTATGTATATGCTATATTTAGGGATAATCGGCGGATGCCTAGCGCGGCCACTTGGTTCCAAACATTTTCACTTCATGTCTTTGTATTCTGTGATAGTGGAGTAGTAGGCTATACCACCAAACCACAAAAAAAAGACAAATTCCTCAAGAGAAGTAGTAAATTTTTACAAAAACTCCGATTTCCGAAAATAAGCAGTCGTCAAAGATAAATTACCTGCATAGTTTGACTTAAAAATAATCAACTAATACGGTTCAAAAGTAAATAAAAATATTAGTAGTATTGAGCGAAAGTGATCTAAAAATATCTATACAATGTGAAGTACTGGGCGTCATTACTTAGAATTCCAAGGGATCCATCCGAGGTAAAATCCACAGGAGGCCTGTGTGTTTTTCTACGGGACAACAAACTGCCTTCGATGAATTGTGTAAAATGTATGTTCTCTATGTAAAAGTGTTCGGGAAAAAGCTGTGTACTTCGTGCTGCCGTTTTGTATTTTACGTCGGGTGTTGCGCCAACCTAATGTTCACTGAAGAATTTCTTGTAAAAGAGAATGTTGTTTTGCACTGAGGTTTATTTTATAATTCCTCTTCTTATCACTGATTCAGGAAAGAAGCAAAAATAAATATCCTGCTTAGAAGTTTCCTGTTTGGAATTATACAGATCTAAATTGAAAATAATAATTCTATTCCTGTGCATTCGATGTGTACAGAGAAGTTATCAGATAAATGAATGTACTTAAATTTTAGCCTTTCTGCACACATTACACGGTTTTGGCACCTACTCACCACTTTTATTGAGAGTTTACAAGCCACACCAAGCGCTCTGCCAGAGTTTTTATTTTTAATATTTGTTTTACTACGTTTACATTACGTTGCCGTTTGGTTTTACTATTTACATTTTATGTGTGTACTTATTCTTGACGTCGTATTTACTTAACACCATTTGAACGTTCGACAAACGGTCTAGACGTTTTTACGTGTCATTATTTGTTTTAAATGTCTACATGATATTTGAAATCCTTTCGTCGAGTTTTATGTTCACTGTATCAGGTAAATTGGAACTACTAGAACGAACGCACAGTCTTTCCGCTTCATATGTACATAATTCATTATGTGAACTATAATTTACATAATAGTAAATAATGGTTTCCGTAGTAGTGGACTACACAGAGTGTACAAGATGTGACTGTGGAAAGCACTTGGTGAATCTATCACGTTATTCCAACTTGATGGAATAATTACAGGGTTAATTAACTAATAAATCGATAATTGGGGTATTGTTGTGTATCGTTTAACATTTGTTAAGGGTGTAATAGATATATATGTTACGTTTTATATATACACACAATAGAAAAACTGTGTGGGAGGGAGGGGGGACAGGCAGATAAACAGACGCACAGATAGATTAGCTGCCAGTGCACACGACCCCACCACTGTGTAGAGCTCTCATCAGCGAGTTCTGATAATCCGGAATCCTTGTTGCTTCAGCGTCCATTGTCACTGGGCAACATCTTTTCAACTGTCAGCGATGAGTGAAAATTAGAAACTAGTTATTGAAGATTGTTGAACAATACAATATGTACTGTCTTTATTACATGTTTGTGTATGCTAGTTTTTTTTTAAAATTTTAATCGGAGTAAATAATTTATGTAAGCTCCTTTTGTTAGTCTACCAGTGTTATCAGTGCACTTTTAATACTGAACCGTTAAACCGTGTAAAGTAATATTTCCAATAAATTGGAGTATACACAATTGTTGTTACTGTGTGTTCCTTGTTTTTCATTTTGAAGCGTATAGGCTATGTTTTGATAATTCACTTTGAATTCCCAAGTGTGCTCAGGTTTTATTAATATTAGAAGGCTAAATAATTACTAATATTTATTAATATATTAATATTTGTTACTAACATTTATTTATTATTATTTACTGATATTAATAAGTAAGTAGTTATTAATATTATTTAGATCTATGTCAAAATGTCAAAAATGACAACACCACACACGACAGACGCGCATTTAAGCTGTTAAGTCTTCTGGTGACTTTTGATGTAGTTGAAAAACGACGCGTTTGGGCACACGGTGTCATCGTTAAACTGTTTTCAACTGTTAAGCCGACGCGTTCATCGCTTTGTGCCTAGTATATTAATTTTTTATTTGAAATCCTTAAGTTCAACAGTTTTAGACTTATGGAAGAAGTCTTAGTGAGTGATTTTGTTTTAACCTGAAGGTGGCATTTTATCAACGAAAGTAATTTTCCAAAATATTCTTATACAACACATAAGAATGTCAGTTAAACAGGTACACATTATTTTTCTTATGCAATATAATTTCACGATGCACCGTTAATTTTTCGCTTTTTTATTTTTAACACACAGTTGCTACTCTGAAAGCCACTAGGCGCGTAACAGAGTCATTGTTATATGTCCCAACAATCTAAAGACGGAAAATATAGAAGTGAATTGTAAGCAGGAAGAGAGAAAAGGTATAAGAGTCGGCGCTTTTTTATTAGACGAATAAGTGTATCGTATTGATTACGTTAGTTACAAATACATAGGCCTACCAAACGTGTAATTGTGAATTTATCAAATAACTGTAATATGGAGTATTAATGTTGTTATTCATTAATCACAATTACACGGAGCTGTCGAAACGTTGAATTTATATACGTGTTTTTTGTTTCAGGTAATTATTACGGGTTGTGCTGCGTTCAGCCTCCAGAAGTGGTGTATCGTAAGTTTTACTATTAATCTTATGTGTGCGTAAGTTGTTGCGTTTTAACGTAAACGTAGTCTGTACAGTACGTAACTTGTAGCTTTAGTGTTTTATTTTGATATCTTAATATAAGAAATAATTGTAATATACCAAATGGCTGCTGCACTACGTGTAGCCTGTGTCCTGTGACATATGACGTGTGACACTCTTCTTTCATCGTTCAATATGTACAATCTTCTGGCGTCTTCTGTTTACAGTAGTCGATAATCAGGATTTACTGGTACAAAGGGTAATTCGAATTTTCGATTTCTTCAAATTTTCTAACATGAAGTTATTGTTACAAAATAAAAAACAATGCGTATGGCAAATGAGCAAGCGCGAGAGTTGTACTTAAAGTATTTTCATTACTAGATAGAAAAAACGTACAACCGATATTTGTTTATTTATCGTAAACATACAAACGATAACTGATTATTTATTAAAATAAATTACATCCACAATTGAAATAAACTGTTTGGCATTCGCAGATGACTTTGCTATACTTTCTGAACATCTTAAATCTGCAGTAACACACGTTAATTTTTTAGAGGACATAGCCAGTAGAATAGGCTTAAGAATTTCTGCAGAAAAAAACAAATTTCTCACAAACATTAAAAACGCGCCAAAATTCCTGGTAACAGATATTGTCGAATAGAGAGGGTTCGAAAATTTAAGTATCTAGGAGAGATAATTGAAGAGAATGGCTTGGAAAAATCTGCTATAGAAGAAAGGAATTCATAAGATGGAAAGGGCATGTGGTATAATTAAAGATATTTACAATAAAAAGTGCATATCTAAAAATGCGAAAAAAGGCATTACAGTACAGTAGTGAAGCCAGAATGCCTATATGCAAGTGAATGTCTAGCATTGAATTATAATTTATACAAACTAGAAATATTGGAAAGACGAATTATTAGGAAAATATTAGGCCCACGAAAAACTTCGGAAGGTTGGAAATTAAGAAGTAATGATGAAATATATCAAAGTATAGAAAATATAACAGCAACAATGAGAAAAAGAAGACTATCATTTTTTGGACATTTATATAGAATAGACGACAATAGGTTGACAAAGCAAATCTTCAGATATCTGTGGGGGAAGAAGTCAAGATCAACTTGGATTAAAGAAGTCCAAAAGGATTTAAAAAAATAATAATATACACGCAGAAGAAGCAATTGACAGAGAAGTGTTTCGGCCAAAAGTGTTGAAAATGGAGGGAGTGCAGGGTATGAGAGATAAAAACGCAGGTTCAAAGTGGACTGAAGACAGGCAGAAGAAACACATGAGAAGATGAAAGAATATTGGGAAAAAAGAAAAGAACAAAGAGTAAAGAATTGAAATTGGCATGTGGTCCTTAGATGGCTGATACGAAAAAAAAATTACATCCACAATACAGCTACAATATTCATCAGAAATTTTACATTAGGTTATTTTAATATTAGGGTCTTATACTTGTAAATTCACTAAAACAAATTAAGTTGTATAGGGATTAGTAATATTCTTAAACACAACTAGGTTATAAAGAGTAGGCTATAACAAATTGGCACGTATTTAATACACATAAAGTAATTTATAGTACTGAAGTACCCTTTAAAAATTGACTAACGAAGTTCGTATTATCGACGTCGTACTGGGTTTACGACGTTTTAGCTGAGTGCTTATCGCTTCGAACGGATATACGTACTGTTATTATATGCCTATAGCTATTCCAGCATTTATTTCACAAGTGTTACATTATGAAAAAGCCCACGTAAGGGCATCGCGTTTACATTAGAAGCGGTTTGAGGGGTGTTAGACATTTCTTTAATACGAAATTTGTTGACAAGATGTTTGAAGACTTTATGAGCTGAAGGTGGATACTGAAGGTTAGTGAATTACTTCCCCGCTGAACCCGTGTTTTCTTTTAATCTGTTTAACTATTGCACAGAAAAGTATTTAATCGGAAGTAAAACGGGTTGGTAACAGCACATACTGTATTGGGTGTGTTTAATTTTATAGTATTTGAGATTACGTATATCAGTTCTTATAACAACAGCAAGCAGAAAAAATTGACCGTAATTTTGGATTTGGAGGAGTTTTACAAGAAAACGAATGGTCGAGAGAACTGAAAAGGAATTTGATCGTAAAGCTTTCAGGTATCTTGCATCACTAAGTAGATTGTTTCAGTATAAAAAATTTATTTGTATCTTGATATCGAGTCTGGAGATATTTGAAATTGCGATTCATTGAGGAGAGTACATGATATAAATCTGGCAACAAATGAATAAAAGAAGGAAAACAACACTGTTACAAGTACAGTGTTATATAAAGTCGACAGTTGTTACGTTGAAGGTGAGCGGTTGTCGGTTGTCGTTCGGGCGTGGTTGTTGTGTTCGCAGAGAAATCGTTATACCGACGCTTTGTCAGACGGGTATCATAAAAACTTTCGCACATCTGTTGGATCCGATAAAATATTAAAGTCACTACCCTCAGATAGTATGTAACATTCATAAAGTCTCATCGCACCAACTTTCGATAAGTATTTAATTTACCTTGTCACAGGCAACAAATAAAGTTTTCACAAACATTTACTTGTTGAGCATCGCCATTTGTGATCTCGGCTAGACAAAAGCCTGACATTAATTATTTTTAGTGTTGAGTTTAGTGTTTTTAAATTATTTATCTATATTTAAACACTTGTTTATGCAGTGGGGGCACTCGTGGATGGGATTAGCGGAGGGTAGGTACACTTGAAGTGTTTATGTGTACCTGAACTGATTATATTCTTATAGTTTTATATAGATGCTGCTAGATAATGAAACTGTTTAATTGTATGTATTAAAATACAAATTTAAAATATTTTAAACTTTAATAATAGCCAGTGTGGGCCTATAGCTTATTAGTTGCATATTTGCGTGTAGAAATGTATTCACCTTTGACATAATTCTGACGTAGCTCTTTGGGGGTGAGGCATAGATGGATGTACCTTTTAAATACATGTGTTGCATGTTTCTCTACCTTCTTGTTACATACATTTGTATTGTGTAAACTATACCCAGAATGTGTAAACCAGTGGCATGCTCGCAAACCAGTAATGTATTAGGCCTAGCGTTTGTTGTAGTCTGTACACAAACAGTAAGATTAATTTGGTTTTCATTAGCAGCAACAGGTTAAAACACAATACGAGGTGAGGCTTAGTTGTCTTTCGTATTACATTTATTTATTAAAAGAAACTCTTTCTTCGGAAATTAATTTTCTTGTGGCTACTTGCTGACAATAAAAAATAGTGATGGAGGTTGAATACATATGCAGTCTGTTACCATGGTTACTTTTTTGACATTGTAATTTACTTCGGTCAGATGTTCAGAAAATCCAAAAAGCGTAAGAATGGAGTAGGAGTGTTTTATGGCGATAAAAAACGTCGAATTATGGAAAAGGCAAAACGAAAGGTTGTTAAGAAAGCAACAAGTACAATGAAATGAAGATGGAAAGAAACGTGAAGGAGACATCATAGAGACGTCTTGCAATGTCACGTGGACAACCATTTGCAAAGAAGTACAGGACAGCTGGCAGGTAATCAGAATTTATAGGGAGTTGAGAACGTTGGAGGAGCAGGGAAAGAAGTGATCAGACTAGGGAAAACGGAGACCAATGGAAGACGTTTCATGGAAACTGTAAAAGCTAGAAAAAGGAGTAGAGAGGGTAAATATTTAGTCTTTAACATTTATTTACCATGAACATTTACTTTCTTGACACCCAGAACTCGGGAAACCGCAATTTAATAGGAAATATTATTTAGAAACCCAAATAAAATTTTCGGAAACTTTGTAGGAATGTCCAGTGTAATGCCATTTATCTTATAGTCAGAAAGTATTGTAGTTATCATAAGTAAAAGTGAATCGTCTATCATGCGCTTTAAACCACGTGTTCAGTAATATAGCCTACACAATACAAACAGCGTAGACCCTATGTATCAAGAAGGGAATACTACTTCGTGTACAATTTAGTTGTAACTGTAACTGCGCTTGGTTTCCAGTACAATACATTTTAATAGAAAGATTACGGTATGTGAGAGTATAGACGACCACATCCCGTTCGCCGGGGCGGTGAGCGGACGCTAATAAGGCGCTAATCGTTTTCCCAGAACTAGGTGGATGTGAACCGAACAGAGCAGTTCCTAGTTAACCAGAGAACAAAACAATAAACAACCCACTTACTGATGGTAATAACAGCTATACAAACACCTAACTTCAAATTAGTGCGTAATTGTAGTGTTTATTATACGTCTGAAGACATTGAGCGCGTACCTTTGGAGGAAGGATAGTTTTGTAATTAATGGGTGCTTACAGTTACGTAAGTGAGATAATTACGAAACTTTTATGAGCACACGTGTTTACGATTAGAAGTAATAGTAAAATGCCAGAAGTGTGAGCAGCTGGGTGTTGTCTTGCTAGCCGTTTGAAATATTTTAAAATTATTTTCGACCAGTTTGTTCAAAATTATTTTCAACTCGTGTATTTATTGAGAAGTATCTAACACGGTGTTCGCGTTGTGCGTCAGCTCTCTTTTTGGGACATATCAGAATATGTGGAAGGCGATAAATAATGAGATTATAAAACGTCACGCACGGGTGAAAGGGATTATAAAAGAGCTGCACGTTCAGTATTTACCCAGTGCACTCACTTTCAGTAGAAATTAGGTGCCAGTGAAATAAGGTGTAGGGTTGTCGTACAGGACGAAGCTTTTACGGTTTGCGAAGTCTTTAATCTAGAGAGTTGTCACCTGTTGCAGAGGCATGAATATTGAGGAAGGTACAAGAACGAGAATTGTGGAAGAAAGTTTTGACTTTCCGCAAGACAGATTGAAGAAAGTTTTGAAATGTGGAAGAAAATCTAAAATATTAGACCTCGACGAGGTCTAAAGAAATGTTTTTGAAATTAGAAAAATAAAGGTATTCGATTGGCCATATTCTGAAGAGCAAGTGTGTAAAAGGAGTAATCGGTGAAAGGAAAGCTAAAGTGGTTAATGGATACAAAGTTTACGTATAAGGATAGAACACTAACGTATCTGATAGAGGGGATAGGACAGAGTAATGATCGTTAGACTGATACGTGTTTGCCGCCGATGTATTAAATACAGTTTGGAGCATAATGATGTTTTGAATACTGAAAAATTTGTAACAGACACACTACAGAAAAATTTGTAAAATAATCAAGTTATTTTCTCGAGTTAAAAATGGAAAGAAATGAAATAAACCTTTGAGAAACGCACACGATTTCTTAAAAAAAATTGTCTTTCAAGCGGAAGGCTTATTTCTCTTGTAATAAACAACACCTTATACGACAGACTGTTGTAAAAATTGGATTCTATAAGATGTGTGAAACGTCGAGACTGTAGTTAGAGATTTGTTGAACTGAAAATATAAATTAATGAAACTAACGTTGTTGAAGCAAATATTTTTTTAGGAAATACGCTATTTATGTAGTTGGAATGAACATTCTGAAAATGAGAGACTGCTAGAAAATTACTTGATTGAAATACAGTTGCATGACAAGCTTACACGTTGTTTTAGAGCATTCAGTAAATACGGGTGTGGAAAATATCCTGTTTATTTGACTAAAAAACTGAAGATTGTACCGTTTTTGGTTGACGAAGCTAGAGTATATATTTACTGTTAATGATTGGTGTCTCATAACTGTGAAGTCTACATCTTTTGATAAGGAACTGAGAGAATGGGTAAGAATAAAGTTACAGCTATGTCAATTTAGCATTGTGCTTTAATTTCTGAAGTAGAATATAATTCTGTTAAGATTATAAAAGTTTTGTAGCTCAAGACTGTCACTTTCATAAAGCCCCACCGATAAAACCCCTTCAATATGTGTTACGAGTCTAACAGTTTAGTTTGAAAATAAAATTTTTATTATTTAATGTTCGTTTTCTTGAAAAATAATTATGAATTCTATATAAGGGAAAAAAGAGGGAAAGCTGAACGTTTAGATTCTGTTGCCATTTGCACTAATGCTTTCTTACGCTTCCTTCAGTTTGTTAATTTGAAAGTTTCGAATACTGAGTTGTATCTTTACCCGTTTCTTCAGGTTTATACCACCGTATTCTCAACTTCAGATTTCAGTTGTTTTTTTTTTACGACAGCCTAAAAAGTGTGTAATAATTGTTACGGATGTTATACGTCATTTTTCAAGTTCCACGTATTTTATAACCTATTATTTTCTCCAAATACCTGAAAGCATAATTTAAGTTAACTTACAAAAAGGCATTTTTATCTGCCCTGGAATGTTTTGATTGAAACAGGTTTAAAGGATTAGAAATAAAAATATAGTATTTGTAAATGGAACGACCATGCGCTAAATGCGACAAGACGTAGTCACAGAGACAATCAGGGCGTTATGTATCTTACAAGTGAACCACTGTTACGCAACATTCATACTGTTGTACAGTACACTTACTAGTGAGTGTAATTCGACTTTATACTAACCAGTTAAATACATAACCAATATATTTTACCAGTTAAATACACGAACAATATACTTGTAGAACTATATAGGCCTACTATATACTATTTGTACATATAGAATAAAGGCGCGTAGTGTTTCACCGTTGGTGCACAGTTGTGTTCGTTGAAACGATTCGTTTGCTGTGAAGTCGTCTGTGATCATGAAACTGCTTCACATTGTTGTTCATACTCCTGAAACGCAAAGCATTGTTGGGTTGAAAAGCGTTTTAATAACGATAAAGTTGCGCGATAGAATAAATACAGAGCGACAACTTGTGTGAACACCCCCCCCCCCCACACACACACAAGATAATAAATGAATAAACATTTTTATTTATTTATGATCTAATATTAATAGTGTACAAAAACATCCGCTTTCTTTTAGACAAATTAAACACAATACACTCTAGTTAAAAATTAATTGTTTAGACCACCGGTGTCTGGTGATATTAATAGACGCGTGACGTATTAATAACCAAGTCAGACGTTTGCGAAGGACGTGAATAATATCTGGCAGACGACGCAAAGGCGTGTGTGTGCGTGTGCGCGCGCGCGCGCGTGTGAAAGTTTAAAAAATGTGTTAAGGCGGTTTATTTATTATTCGATGATTGATTTTATTGATGAATAAGATACAGTAACAGGTGTACAGTCTTGATAAACAGTAACATCTGGCCATACTGGTATACACTGTTGGTAGACGGCAGCTCAATAATGATTATAAAACTACTCAGTGGTCTGATAAACATTCCACATAGGCGTACTGTACTTCGTATCCAACTCTGTACTTTCAGAATAATTTTCCAGTTGTTGGACTACTGTTTATGACATATACATATAGGATATGCACCGAGGCTTGGTTTCAGAACGTCATGAGTAGAACGGAGAACGAATGAATCCATCTTGCGTAAACTACAAGTAGAAGATAGATTATTATTAAGACGTACCTAATTTATTTTCATACCCTGAAGGCGAAACAAAAAAAAAACTGTACAAGGAAAAAGAACGTAAAAGATGGGATTAGATCCCCAGGGAAATGGTAGATAGACAAGGAATTAATGAGACAGTCCTATACGAAGGAGTCCAGCAGTAGAGGTAGTAAAAATATAGCCTATATAGGCGTATCTAAATGTAGTAGGATGAACAATTGACGGTACTACGGTAAAGCAAAAGATGAAAAGGGAGGAGTTTCTACTCGGCGACTGACACTCGGTAACCCTAAAACAGACTGAAATAGTCTGTTACTGTTGACTACCGTGTGTGTGAACGTTGTCACCGTTTATAACGTTGAAAAGAATCGTTAGTATAACTAAAACAGACTCTGGTACACGGTTAAAACGTGTTGAGCAAATGCAGCAGTGTACCGTTACCATACTGTTGACACTTCCTTCCGAACTTGTTTGTAGACTGTTTATACATTCCGAACTTGTTTGTAGATTGTTTATACATTCCGAACTTGTTATAACAGACCTGACTTTACAAAAATGTGAACTTTTAATTTCTCAAACCAGTCGACACTTCTTTTAATAAAATTATTTAAAACGTAGATGTAAAAATAAAAATATATTACTTTAAGATAGGTTAGACGAGAAAGTGGGTTGTTTTTTAAAGTTACACAAGATGACATTAATCATGTCCCGTTAACAGAAGAGAGTATGTATACAAATACGCACGAAGGTTTATTAAAAAAAAAAAGAAATAAAACTGTGTACGCTATAGGTTTCCAAAGTAAGAATTCCATTACTATACAATCCGACTGTCCGCGCAGAACTGTGGCAGTCCAACCGTTGCCGTGCGCCATTTCGACTGGAATTTCGTTTATTTTGAAATTGTTCTCAAAACTACTCTTCATAAGTAATGAAATTTGACAAATCGACATTTCTTGCGCGTCAGTCGTATCTCTGTCCACTTCCTCATTGAACACTAGTTTATATTAAGCTATAAATAAAATTATTTTACAAGCAGAATTATCACTGTTGCACACCACTATATAAAAATTATTCCGATTAGCGCTTTCAAGCTTCACAGCTCATCGTCAGATCGGATATCAAACAAATAACCTGAAAACAAACCCCTTCACCCTCACCACACTCCACCCTGCTCACACACAACAAACTATAATTCAATGTCCCTTCCCCACCCTTAGCCCTGTCCCACCATCTGGACAGTTACATATTTTTCTAGCAAATTCCTTGTGTGTGTGTGTGTGTGTGTGTGTGTGTGTGTGTGTGTGTGTGTGTGTGTGCATTCCTTTTAAACCTAGTACTTATGTTTTAACAAGAGTAAAGTACTTGAAAATTCATTTAAACTTTTTCAAACAATGGTAATTGTAAATATCGGTATGGAGAACCATACATGACTTCCATGTTCTAAGATTTATATTTAAAATCATTTTCGAAATGAAATATTACCATAGAAACTACTTCTTTCTACTTACTGCTTCAGCCTTAACCACAGTACTGTGGTCACTAACGTATACCACCTCACGTTATCGCACTCGATTTTCACTGATGATGGAAGTCGATGGCATTGCCGAAACGTCTGGTTTTGTAGAAAATATTGGACTACGGCCAAATATCCCGGGAAGGAATTTTAACAAAAACTACTTCTTTGTTGCCGATAACGTTGTACACATATATATAAAAAATATACATAAAATTAAGCATCTTGCAGAGGGTTCATTCCCTAAAGACGAAAAGTCTGTCTATGAATCGTTCCTCTGTAAACACGTGCAGTTACACTGCCCAGCGATCCACAGGAAGCAAATCGCTATCCACGCTGGACACTTTTTCGGCTTGCACGCGTTATGTTGGTATGGGTTTCGGCACTTTCCATTTAAAAAGCGTGCAAATGTAAGAAAATAAACATGAATGAGACCAGAAATAACGCGAATTTTGTGTGTGTGTGTGTGTGTGTGTGTGTGTGTGTGTGTGTGTGTGTGTGTGTGTGTCTTCCCTGCCTTTTTATTGCGGTAGTGATAATAATAAAATGGAAACGTAAACATTACATAACTGAGATATGCTTGCTTGCCACGAACGATATATTTTCTCTCATACATGATTTACATTAAAATGAAAAAATTATAATTTTATTGCCAAGCAACAAAATTATTTTATTTTTAACAATTACCATTATTTGAAAAAGTTTAAATGAATTTTCAAGTACTTTACTGTTGTTAAAACGTAAAAGGTTGCAGGTAAACTACCCCTTCCCCTTAACCGATCTTCACCAAAATCAAAAGGCCTTGAGTTCTCTACAATTCAGAGACGTATGCAAAAAGTTATTTGATTCTGTTTGAATATGCGGCAGTTATCGTTCGTCATAGAAAAAATTACCCTTGTTAAAACATAAAACGTTGCAGGTAAACTACCCCTTTCCCTTAACCGATCTTCACCAAAAACAATAGGTCTTGAGAACTCTACAAATCAGGGCTGTATGCAAAAAAGAATTTGATTCTGTTTGAATTTGCGGCTGTTATCGTTTGCCAAAAAAAATACCCTTGACAAAACATAAAACGTTGAAGGTAAACTACCCCTTTCCCTTAACCAATCTTCACCAAAAACAATAGGTCTTGAGAACTCTACAAATCAGGGCTGTATGCAAAAAAGTATTTGATTCTGTTTGAATTTGCGGCTGTTATCGTTTGCCAAAAAAATACCCTTGTCAAAACATAAAACGTTGCAGGTAAACTACCCCTTTCCCTTAACCGATCTTCACCAAAAAGAATAGGTCTTGAGAACTCTACAAATCAGGGCTGTATGCAAATAATCTTTTGATTCTGTTTGAATTTGCGGCTGTTATCGTTTGCCATAGAAAATACCCTTGTTAAAACATAAAACGTTGCAGGTAAACTACCCCTTTCCCTTAACCGATCTTCACCAAAAACAATAGGTCTTGAGAACTCTACAATTCAGGGCTGTATGTGAAACATTATTTGATTCTGTTTGAATTTGCGGCTGTTATCGTTTGCAAAAAAAAAATTACCCTTGATAAAAAAAACCGTTGCAGGTAAACTACCCCTTTCCCTCAACCGATCTTCACCAAAAACAATAGGTCGTGAGTACTCTACAAATCAGGGCTGTATGCAAAAATTTATTTGATTCTGTTTGAATTTGCGGCTGTTATCGTTTGCCAAAAAGAAAAAAAAATTACCCTTGATAAAAAAAAAACCGTTGCAGGTAAATTACCCCTTTCCCTCAACCGATCTTCACCAAAAAGAATAGGTCGTGAGTACTCTACAAATCAGGGCTGTATGCAAAAAGTTATTTGATTCTGTTTGAATTTGCGGCTGTTATCGTTTGCCATAGAAAAAAAATCTACAGACAGATAGACAGACACACAGACACTTTTCGAAAAACGACTTTTTTTTCATGTTTTGAGTGTAGTACAATCAGAATCTGCAATAATTTCGAACACGATTTTTTTTGCCATCACCATACTTCCATTTCCTTAAGGAATATGGAAGTAAAACAACTAATTAGTCCTATGCAGTTTAATTCTTAATCTTATCTGTATGTCCTCTATCATTTACTTCTTAATTATGTTATAAAATATTTCTTCATTATCATATTTAATTTTAGTATTAATTAAATTGTCTAACCCTTTTTCTCTTTCTTTCAATATTTCTAACTCCTCCCTAAGCTTCCTTTCAACTGTGTTATTTATTACTTTTACAGTTTCGTAGTTTTCCAAAGGATTAACAAACTTATATAGGATTTTTTTTTATATAGTGGTGTGCAACAGTAATAATTCTGCTTGTGATTTTAACCACTAACACAACTTTCTTCATTAAAAATTATTTTAGATAAATAGACTTAACTAAATGCTAAAATGTAGGTTTTCCGTATTTTTGAAGATACGTGTAGCCTATTATTAAAACGTCAGAGTTAATCTCAGTAGTAAGCAATATGACTAGAAGCAAGTTACATTTTATTTAAAATGGGCAAACGGTTTAACGCCCCTCCCGTAGACTGACATACTTACTGACTTCATGTAAACCATTCTGGACCTGACAAAATAGTGTTCGGGATTTTCTCGTTAAAAGCCCGTTAACAACACTACAGTATGCGCATGCCGAGGTGAGGGTCTCGCCACGACGTATCGGGGGTCATGGTGTTGCTCACTTAAAACATAGATGCAGATTGTAGTCACATGTAGCTTTCAGTGGGACCGTAGTTTAATGGTATTAGGCGGTAATAACACGGTTTTACTGCTCCGTAAGCAGTCGTAAAACAGCTTACCGAGGCATTTCCAGCCATTATCCTGTATGTGTTCGTTTTATTTATCTACATAGTACTGAGTCTGTAAATATGAATTGTACGTATGAAGTGTCCAAGTTAAAAATTCTTAGAATTGTCGTCAGTCAGTGAGGAATAACGATCTGATTCATCAGGAACGTTACTAATGTACGAGTAGAGCAATCTAAAAAATTAGAAGCGCTTCAGTTCAGAAAGTAGGCCTACATAACTTCTGGATGAAGTGTTATTTACAGAAGGTATATTGTACTTCTTATGTATATATATATTATATAGTTGTTATTACCACGCTCCTCAAACTGTGGGTTGGTCATACGTAATTGTATATCTTTGCGAGACTTGTACTCCTGTAGATCAAAACATAATAAAACCACTAGTACTTAGCAAAAGTTGCAGATTTGCTGTTTACACTGATAACTCTGAACCCGTTACACACACATGACATCGGAAGGATCAACATTTTTTAACATTCCATCCCACAATTTTTACCATATGGTAATTCTACGTGGATAGGACTTTTGCCTAGTTCTTGATAGCCGTGTTGAGATAAATTGTATTAAAAAGGCGAAGGAGAGGAGTTTTAAACAACATAAACATTTCTTAAGTGATATTTTAAACGGTTTTATAAATCATGGAAAAAGATTTTTATTTAAAAAAAAAGATGAATACTGAATTCGTATAACATTTGTTTGTAAATCAAATGTATTTCATTGCTGATTATATAAAAATAATGTTGTAGGCGTACGCCGTAAAGTGATTGTCGTACACGCTCCCTACTACACGTTAGTTAAACTAATGTTTAAAATGCAGAGTGCGTCGTAAGTGGCATTTTGTCAAGCGACTTACGGGTTATACTGTAGACTATAATCTTTTAAAATAACTGCGTAAAGTCTTATCACCATCAGATATCGAGCGAAATGTAAAATGTGTAGCGTTCTGTGTTTTATAAGTTAGAGATGTAATGGCCTATCGTATATGATCTTCATATTTTAGTTAATCCCTTGTAATGTAAAGTGTTTGTATAAATAGGCTATAATGTAGAAAAACGGCATAAATATACAGCTAAACAGCTGAACGTTTTTAACGTCTAAAGTTTAAAATGTTTTCCCGAACGCGTCCCACTGTTCTTAAATTTTACCCCTTGGTGAATCATAGGTGTTGAATGAATCACGTGTTACGTCATCTGTAGTTAATGCACAGACAGAATACAAGAGGGCGCAACACAATGTGAAAGACTAATTGCGGTGTTCATATGGACCAATGTCTACTGATGCATGATCGTTCTAAACAAGACCATTAATAACTGTAGTCAGTTAATTTATATTGTAAACAGTTCAATTTGGTTTTTTGAGTTAACTTGATAACTGTTCTCATGCTCTGTGCTGCGTACCCTAGGAAAGCACCGTTTGTTCGTTGTATAGTTGTATCAACTTTTCTTTCGTTCCTTGAAGATATATATGATGTTTTTCATACCAGACGATTCCAAACCGGCTACGGAGAGCTGATGACTCAAATAACGTAGATAATTAATCGATAGCTCTCGATTTCAGCAAAATACTTTATTTGAATGTTTTCATATTTTTATTTTTAATTCGTTCAACATTAGCAGACCATATTTAATTTATACTTCTCTTACTTCGTAATTTTTTTACTTCACAAAGTTCATACTTTACTTCAAGCATGTTAATATAAAAAAAATATATAGGCCTATATTTATTTGTTTTAAGATATTTCGATTGATGGCGTGGTTGAAACCCAGAAACGTGTTGATTAGTATTTCGAGTGCGCGCGTGCGCGCGCGCGCGTGTGTCTGTTAAAGATATTAAACATAATTGCCACTGTCAATTTATGTAATATATAATTAAGTAATTATGAATTTTGTTATTAAGCAGTATTGTAAACCAGGAAATGGTTAAGTACAGACATAAAGATAAAAAACGATTAAGATTAAAAAATTAAATAATATGAAATTAATGAAGGCTAAAAATAAGTAATATGGATATTTTTTCGCCATAATCTTTGGGGAGAGTAGGGTTTGACGCGTGCCAGCCGGGAAGAGAAACGATATCGGCCGGTAACATGAGACCGGTGTAAACTGGACACTGGGGATATCCACTTAGTGTATACCGTACCTCTCCAGTTTCTATGTAATCGATATAGAGAACTGAGTGCCACAAATACTGTGTCGGCTTCATGATTTGAGAAGTAGGTCTATGCGGAAGGCAGATTGATATAATAATCAATTTCACAGAAGCATGTACAATGAACCAACACGGTTGTTTTGTACATAAAAACGAGATATTGGAAGTGCTAAAGGCTGTAATTATACTAAGAAAAGAAGCAAAAACCTTAGGCTGTATAAAATTTATTCAAATCATATTATTTCTGAAAACAGATTTACTAGCAACATGTTTTGTAATTGCCTGTAGATAGATTTGTACAACTCCAACAAAAGACACTCTATTTCTTAGCGTCTGTCGTTAATTAAAAATAAATATTTTTAGTGAATATACAGGCTGCATTTGTTTTTTGTGGGCAGTCATTTTACGCTTTTACAATTACAGGTTCATTAACTGCTGTAATATATGTAGGTACGTTGCCCATATAACAAAATAATAAAATATATTTTTAAAATAAAAAATATGACTATATCGACACAGAAGTAGGGAGGGTCTGGACCTGTCATCCATAATAGAATTTTACAACGGGTTAATTATTTTAATTGTCTCTGGAACGATATTATTTATGATTTCGATAGCGAAATCAACAAATTTCAAATGATCTGCGAAACTGTCCTGACAGGGCTAAAGATAAAAGTTACGAAGGGGACGAAGCTGACCATGGTCAAACTGGTTTTGTTGTCTGGGCGATGTCAGGTGCGTAAGGTAGATTAATTGTTGCGTTGGGGTTGTCTTTTGTGCGGAAGGTTTAAAGTTACAAAGTCTCTGTTTGATAAACTGAGAAATGTGGGTGTACGAGAGGACTTGGGAATCAGCAGAAACATGGACGAAATAGAGATGTACCAGAGAAAATTGAGATAATACGCAGTATTGAAATATAAGCCTGTAGGGCGAACAAGACGTGGAAAGATACCTTTGAAGTAGCAACAGGCAAGGATGGCGAATCTCTGAAAGTGCAGAGGAACCTTTAATTTTGTGGGATATGTTGGCGACACTTTATTCCTCGCTGCTGACTAAGAGGGACTGACAACTGACAGTTGACGAAACTGTGGACATATAAGTCAACTGCACTGCAGACAGAATACGGTTGGTTAAAACGAACGTCATGGTTGTCGGTACGAATTCCATCAGTGCCAGTGACATGTCAAATCATCAAGTGTTTACAAATTTTTATATATTTAGATTAATTGATACCTACAGAGAAATACAGAGGAGGGTGCAGAGGAAATTTAAAGATTGGCTAAGGCAGAAACGCGACAAAGTTATCAAGAATATAGAAAGATTAAACTTTTACGAAGGCAGTAAAATTAAACGCCTGGTAAATTTTGGTGTTATCAATAGTGATCCATGCGTCTGAAACTTCAACGTTCAAGCTTATCGCAAGACAAGTGAAGTCTTCGAATTGCGGGCCCGTAGACAAATTCACAGAGCGTCACGAATGGAACGCAGGACGAATACTTATAATAATATATAAATTCCAGATAAAAGACGAATTATTAAAACAGATTAACGAAGTGTACCTAAGCTAATTTGGGCATATGGGCAGCCAAAAGGACAGTCTTGCTGTAAAGATTCTGTATTTCGACATTACTCTTTGTTTTAAGTAGTTATATGGGTGGATATCCAATGAGATGGGAAGGTTTAGATACCTCATAACGTACCATATTCCTATCTTTCAGATACACATGCGCCCGCAAGACACGATATTTTTATACACATGGAAAATAACCTTTGCTAACATAGAAGTAAAAAAAAACATTCAGTGTTTGAACGTTGAATTAACTTCATATTGAATGTGTTAATTATTAAATAGGCCTATTTCAAACACGTGTTAGCAATAAAAACAAAAGTTGTTAAATAATTCTTCACATAAACTGTCAATAAATAGTTGAAAGAGAATTTGCGGCAGGTTTACTGAGGAGGCATACTTACTATATAATCGTCATGATGAAAGCATAGTGAGAATATGTTCTAACATTGTATAAAATATTTATTGGTTATAAGTTATTTAGTCGAGCGACGAAATATGCATTATCAGTTGTAATGTATTGCTAAGTAGGCCTACGTGTGAAATTAAAAAAAAACAGTTGTCAGTTCAGTTCTTCAGTAATAGATTGAATCTGAAAATAACACGCAACCCGATCGAATAACAACTGTTAATTTACGAGAAACGTAGTAAAGGAATTAAGTTTTTTTTTTTTTTGAAATATTAGAAGCAGGTAGAACCATATGACTGTGACCAATCATCTGTTTTTAAATGAATAACAGTAGGTCTACAATCGGATGACAGTTGAGCCGACAGACGTGTTATGCGTCGGCAGTAACAGCAAATGGATCGTACACACATTGACCGAATGCCAACACCTGATGACGGTGCGACAGCCTGGACACTTTGGCATACGCTCCAAGCCACTTTCATTGAGTGCACTACATCGCGTTTATTTAAAAATAAAATGTATATGCGCGTGCATGACAAATAACCGAGCAGTTTGCCTCATGCGACCTCTCTTACTTATTACAGTACATATTTTTTTTAGGGTAGGGAAAGTCGTGGTCGGTATCATGATGTTAACGAAGTGTGTTCGTTACCTTAGTGTCGACAGCGGTTTTAATTTATTCGTTTTTCTGATTGTGACCCAAATTCGGGGTGTGAAACATTTATTTGCGGTGTCAAAGTAGTACTTGTACCACTTTTGAAAATTGAGATGCAACTATTTCTAAGATAATGCTACTTTTCCTTTTTCACCTCTGTTCTTCTAGTTTCCATTATCAGTCATTTCCTTTCTATCGCCTCATATTCACTTCGTTTCTTAAAGATTTTCTAGGTCTTCCTGCCTTTCTTATGCTAATGGGACTCCGGTCATTTATTTTTGCAACACATCGGTCTGGATCTCCTCGCCTTACATCTCCATACCATTTTTAATGGATATTCTTGTAGGCCTACATAATTTATTGTATGTTTTTATATTCGCATTCTTTCTTATGATTTCCCCCTTGGTAATTCTGACCATCCGTGCAAGTGTACAGTTTTTCTTCGAAACCCTTTCTGCTGCCATAGTTGTGTGTGTGTGCGTGCGTGTGTGTTAATTTCTGCTCGATATGACAGAATACTACGTACCATATTGTTGTTTGTAAATTCTTCTCTTAATACTTTTTGTGCTGTGTCTGCCTCGTAGAACAGAGTTTTGTTTATAACAAAGTTAGAGAATTTTCTAATCTGATCATGTTATCTTCCTGGGACTTTTTATTAATACTGATTTCGGAAGTACCGTGGAATATTGTTTTACTGTCCATTTCTTTTTTGTGAAGCAATAATAAACTATGTAATGCAAATAGTATTAGTATCAAATTATCACGTCATCGTAAACGCCAAAGTGTCATTAAATAAAGCATGTACGAACGTTATATGTAGGCCCTATGTACGAAACTATGCCCTCGTATATGCCTAAAAATAATAACTCCAACAACAAATAATGTAGTGGACACCGTGTTTTATTTAGGCTTCCCTGTTGTCTTAATTACCTTTATGATCATATTAACATTAACGCCTGTTACAGCCACGTTTCTCAAGAAGTTCATTTTGGGGTGGAAGGTAATCAAGTAGTGTTTCATACGCGTTCTTTCATTAATTAAATGTTGTTTTCAAATAACGTGTCGTTTTATTTTTGTAATTTTTACGATGTCACAAATGCTAAACTTTTGGCTACTACCATCGTTAGTGGAGAATGTAATATTGTTTTTACGACAATTGTTTTGTATCAGGGAATGGACAAAACTGTGGTTTTATAAAAGTGTAATAACGATTTAAAAATGTTTCGTTTTGTCTGGAAAATTGTGGTTTATTAATTGAGCAGTATGTTCTTTAGTTTCGATTATGCGTTTTGTTCGAAGTAATAGGACCTGTTGTTTCGTGTAGTGCCAGAAAAGGTGTGTTAATGCAGTCTCTGTTAACTATAATTTAACAGTATTTTTCGTAATTAACTGTCCTACTTATATTCACGAATCTGTGCAATTAAAAAACTCACTTTCTTTGTAACGAATCGTTTTATTGCCTGGTTTTGACAGAAAAGTGTTAATCGGCTTCAACGGAGAAAATCAATTTTAAGTCAACGTATGTGAGGCAACCACTTAATGTCTTCTAAAACAAGGCAAAGTTAATGAGTTGTAGTGACAGAGAAATGTGTACGCAATGATAAGTATGCAGTGGATTCGCAGCCAGGTGGTTGTTTGAACTCGCGTTATTTACGACATAGTTTTATGTACGCCATATTCATTATATGAACACTCTCGGCCATATTACCTCCGTAATAGACTTTCTGATTAGCTTCGTGTACGCTTACGATCGTCAGGGTTTTTTTCCAACCGTTCAACCGCGTTCATTTCACAGAGTTATGAAGTATTTATTAAATCCTTCTGATGCTCGCAGAAGAAGAATAACCGTATACAATGTACAAAATACTCGTACGTGATTTGTAGTCAACAACAGTAAATAGCCTATGTTTTATATTTTTACGGGTAGTTTTGAGTTGTAATTGCACTTTTTATGTTTAACAGTAACTACAAGACATCAGTATAATTTTTCGTACTTGCAAAAGGGTACTGTATGTCTGTCTGTGGTATCTTCGTCATCGTGACCTATTCAGTACTCATTATGTAGTTTCATCAGTAGTGCCCTCTTCCTTCCGTGACGGAGTATAGCAGCCGGTTAAGTGATTGCCGCCTGCGATAGTCCATAGTTTAGCCAGTCCAAAGCCATTTGCTGTGTGTCTTAAAGAGCCCTACACACGCTTCGGCAAGCCGGAGAGGCCTGTCTCAAGGTCGCCGCGGGCTTGATGCAGACCTAAGTGTGTGTAGCGAGATTGGCCTCAAGGTAGCACCCTGTCACGGCAATGAATAGCCTATTCCCAGTTCTTTATCCGTGTTTCTTTTTTGTTTTTTGTTTTTCTTGTTACGTCGTGGCTTGCCATGTAAAATAATTATTAAAGAATTTATTGATTTATATAGAGATTCTCCTTGCTTGTGGAAAGTTAAAGGCAAGGATTACCACGATCGGTCCTGGTGACATCCGCCACGAATGTTATAGAGATTCTGTACTAGAACCGCCATCGGGATGTGGCTCTTCGCCACGCAGTAGGCCTACGGCCGTGGCTAGAGAGGCTAAGGGTTAACATCACGTCATTCATCTCTGTGAACTTGTGAGTACATTGCCCTGTCAGCCAAGAACAAATGTACTACTCCAAGTTTCGACCCCTTCTCTGATATAGGCTACTGATGCTATAATCTGTTTATTTATTGTATAAGAAGTAAAGTAGGTTAGTACAAATATGTAACATTTAACGAAGATATTTTGTTGTGTTATTTTAGAACTGCTGTATTCTAAAACACGAAAATCAGTATTTCTATTTCAGTATTTCTGTATTTTGCCTACAGACTGGTGGAATTACAGTGCACTATACGTATGTAGGCCTACTGGGAATGGGAATGACTTGTCTGATACATGAAACAATCGTGTATCATGTTATGAGAGTAAAATACCTATCGAATCGTGGCGTAGCGTATTGTCCTTACGCGAATGTTATAAAAATTTTGGAAAACAACGTTAGCTATTTTGTTTTACTTTCATCGTTTCCAGTGTTCGTGGAGCCGGTGATGATTTCCCTGTGTAACTATGTTTATAGGTCCGGCAGATTGAACGTCCCGAAGATTGGCAAAACTATAGGATCATCTCGCTTCTAATGCCACAATGGTTTCATGTGAGCTGTAAATATAATACTTACATTATATGATTGAGTAAGGTAAGTACAGTGAACAAAGGCATAATATTCTTCATTTCTCCATAATTCCCCATAACAAGTGCTCTTCTGAAAATGTAATGATGCAAAAGTAAAACAATCGTATTAGTGGATGTAAATGTTTTCATACGTTAAGAAAAATTGTGGCTGCCGATAATAATTATTGCAGTAATCCCCCGTTATAACGGACAAATTAGGGGTCTGAGGTGTTGTATATTGTCCGTTGTAACTGTATATAGCAACTAGGGCTTATATATTGTAAAACGGTTACGACTTATTTAAACTATGTGGGTAAAAATAGAAACTATTTATTTTACTATATTTATGTATAAAATCTATAAGAGTGGAGCACTACAGCAATAAAAAACAGTTTAGCCTATTCAATATACTGTAGTTATACATAATTGTATTAACAACTTAGTCCATTGTAAAGAACAGTTTATATTTTACACAAGTAGTTATAATTATAGTAAAAACTTTATCCAGTGTCTACAGTTTTAAAAACAAGATAGTTATGTGTCAGAATCACTTTCCACATACTGGTTTAAAAACACACTAATTTTTGATTCTGATTAATCAAAGTTATTTTCTTTAATCAATAACTCACGAAAGTGTGGCAGGTGATCCTAACAAGGCAGTATGTTTACATTTTTTGATTGCTAAATACACACTCAGTGACTCGATGACCAACGTTCAAGTGGTCTTTTACTTCGCTCACGTTGTCTGGCGTGCTAAGCACCATTTTTGAGCCTGATTGTCTTTAATGTTTCAGCATTCCACGTTTCTTAGAGTTGTCCGTTATAAGCGGGGTCCGTTATAATTGGGGATTACTGTACCTAATCCTCGTAGAATTGTAAATTTTCTTTCATGGATAGGTGAAATAGTAATGGATTTTTTCTAATAGCTCTGTTTGTGCCACCAGAATAGTGTGATGGAAAGGCATTAAGAGTAGACAGCTATAGGTCTACGAGCCATCTGGAATACAATCAAGGTGATGTGGTCAGCACACGCTTGAGTCGTTCGATGGTAACGTATGTGCTCATTCACTGCACGACTCATCCTTAGGACTATCTACATTTCTATTAAAAAACGGAATATTTATAATTTGTTACGAAATTTTGTTAACTTACATTGTTAATAAAATGTCCAACAAAAAACAATAAAACGTAGCTACACCATTACATTTTCATATCTTTCATTCTATAGGTATTGTCATATTTACATACTTAATTCTCACTAAGAGTAGATTACAAATTGTCCAGTGTCAGGAAAAAGACACCTACTTCATAGTTTGTTTAATTGAAATCTATTGCAGGCACTTTAAATCAATTCCGTCACGTAACTGTAGTAGACGATAGGCTGTTGAAGTACAGAACTGCATCAGTTTGGATGCACGTCATAGGCCTACTCACATTGGCACGGTAAAGGTTCGCTGATTTCATCAGATAACGCGAAATTGTCCTGTTGTTCCGTTACAGTGTGTTGTCATTTTCGTGTACCATGAGGTGTTTTCAACGGAGAAAAAGTAGATGCTACGTACGGTGAAATCGCTCCCCTCTGTTAACATCACATCCTTTAGAAAATCAAGGCGAGAGAAAGTAGCTGTTTCCTGACAGTGTGCGCTCACGATGTAGTCTAAACTGAAGCTACGTAATATGTATTCGTATTAACTTATTTAATGCATTATTTTATAGGCGCTTTTTGTCGGGGGTAATATTACGCATAAGCTGCTCGTAAAAACTTGCGTTTATGCGCACTCCAGCGATCCTTTTGTTGCGCTTTGAAGGAAAAGGGTAACAATTTTTGCCAAACTCGCTAAATAGATTTTCTTATCATATATTTTATGCACATTCGTGGTTTAATAACAACTTCTTTTTTAACAGAGGGAAATTTTGCAAGAACGGTGACACCACCCTTATTTAATCTTTCTTAATATCATAATTTTTATCATTGCATTTTATTAGTAGGCCTATTATACACACACTTAATAAGCGCAGTTAATACAGAACTACTTAACAGAATTAGGTAACACATCATTATGTGCATTCAGTAAATAATTGAAATTTACTTACGACGGAACCAAGTATGGTGTTTTTTAATTCTAATCTATGTGCTGAACAATATTGGCTCGGTGAATGCATGAACATTCGAGGATTATAAAACTCGAGTTGGAATCAGCAAGTTGGAAAAATTTCTGTAGATTTTTTTACAGAAAAATCAAGCCTCATTCTATATAGCCTACAAACAGATCTTTGCATTGACGGAAAACACAACAGAGGGAAGCTGTAAAATCACGGAGCAGTAGAAGTCATTCAATGAGGTGGAAACATCTGCCATTTTTCTCTTAGGTTTACTGCTTTTTATAATACGATAAACAATTGTTATTCTTCCGCCTAATTAAACACCCCTTTATTAAGTATATACCTATCATTTGCAGTGTTTCTCTGTACACTTTTGTTTACGCTCAGTTACATTTTTATCAAAGAATATCGTGTATGGTATTCCAAGAATTAAAGATGGCGTACGGAATTTAATAGAAATATCTGTTTGGTGATAGAAGAGGCGTTGAATTTAAAATGTTTAAAAAATAATTTTGTTCTAGTAGGCTAACTATCTTGACGGTTTAAGTACCTTCTTTTTTAGAACCACAGCACTGTTTCGAAGATAATATTTTCTGCTTTTCCATAAATTTTATTTATGCATTTATTCGGGATAATTGTATCCTTCTTTAATGAGTGTTAAAGTTTATGTATGTAAAAAAGGTTGGCTATGGCAGAACAAGGAGTTATGTTGTTACAAATTCAAGCCCCCCCCCCCACAATACTTGTTTGCAGTTACGTGGACCCAATATTGACTCCGTACTGCGTATGTAAGGAAATTTTGTTTGCTACACATTTATGGGCCATTCCGGTTTCATAAAGAATCTAAATACACCGTATAATTTGTAGGCTAAAAGATTAAAAGTTGTCCCTTTACAAGTGGTGAGGTCACTGAATTTGCCATAAAATGGTACAGTTACATTTTAGGGCGACCAGATGTATATGTTTAGCATCTTGCGTGGTTACTCTTAAACGACCCCTTACTGCTTCTGGGACCAATGAACCCCACGTGCGATAACGCGCACTTTGAGAAACTATGGTCTAAAGATAGTTCTTGGGAACGCTTTTAATAAATTATCTCATATAAATCCGTGTGTGGCCTATTCGTCTCCCGAGATAAAAGAATTAGGTGTAGGTCTAATGCGTGTCTAGTGGTATTGATAAGGAAACAAAAAAAATTGTACTTGTTCATTCAGAACAGACCCAACATTTGAGGAGAAGAAAATAAATAAATTATATTTATCGTAATGGTGGTGTCTCTTGTTTAATTTATTGCAAGACAGATAAAGGTAAAAGTTTCTCCTCCGTGTAGCCGACGTTTCGGTGCAGGTAAACAGACTGTTTGCCGTGTAATAAAATAAAATTTATTTGGTACAACTTGTCATTGCGAAATTAGCATGGACTGTGTGTTGAGCTGACCTGGCGTGTGTTGCGTCACTAATACGTGCGGTGTTAAATAAACGAATTCTAAAATTTTACGATTCTGGTGTCTGGTTTGTGGTTTCTGTCGATTTGAACTGTAGGTATTGCAGTTGAAAAGGGAACAACCAAAACTGTATGTTGAATTGAGAATTGTACAGTAATGTTGTACTGTTGATGCTGGTATAGAATTGTCTTGTGTTGTCACGTGGCTACGAATTTAAGCTTATGTCTTGTTTTGCTTCGTCAGTCCAGAACGCCTGTTTGTTCTTTCCTATAGTTGTGTTTAAACTCACACTTTATTAATCTCTCATGTAAATACTGTTTAAATGTATTACTTAAAATTTAAAAATGAAGTCTGCATATATATTTATGTTCACAGTGCTACACGGTATGTTGAAAACGTATGTTAAAGTACTGTATTAACGTCTTCTTTTTATATTCATTCTATTTCTTAAATTTGTAATGTAGCCTATTTGATAATTCAGAAGTGGCTTTAGCTTGTCGTTTATAAATGATGTATATTAAAAATCCAACTACGTTTCTGAGAAATGAGTGACTCATGTTGTGATTGATAAAAGTGACCTGGCACGTCAGTGTGCGCCCACTTACATCTGACTTCCAGTCATTTTAGCAATTAATTGTTCAGTGCTGAACAGATGAACCAGAGTCGCTCAGGTACGACTGAATCAGACAACGCACGTTATCCACAACACCGCCTACTGGTGTACAAAATAAGTGCGAATTGTAAGGCTACAGGTGATTCAGAGCAGTGGAACATTGAGTGCGAATTGTAAGGCTACAGGTGATTCAGAGCAGTGGAACATTGACTCTGATCTATAGTCTGCTGCGTAAAAAATTATAGACTAAATTAACATGTATCCGTTTATTGCGATGCTAAGGAAACGAGCGTGTCCCCGTCGTAACGTCCTCGGCCCCGCCTCGTCGCTTGCCTTGGGATATTCAGTGGTCTGTCGTTTATGGCAGCCAATTTGGTGCCTCGCCCTGCTATTTCGTGAGAACGTCATGGTCATCTCGGCCCGAAAAACGCTATATTAACTAGTAGCGTAAACATTTTTGTCCCTTTAGAGTGTACAGAGGCTACTGTTTATAAATAATTGCCGCTTGACTTAGCAAACAATTGACAAGCCTTCTTCCATTTGATATAAACAAAAATAAAACCCACTGTTACTTTTAAAACAAATCGTTAACTAAACTTAGCCATACCAGTGATTTGCGTGTAGGGAAAGTACCGCACCCTGTAATCAGTGTGCATTGTGAAAAGTATACTAGCCGTGGTCCAGACCCGGCCATTTGGAATGCTTTGATGGAATAATGACTTTGTAGAAGTGTTGCGCAGCCTCTCTACGCCAATCAAATCGTTCCTTTTAATAAAACGACATGGTCACGTGGACTGTTTGTTGCCACAATTAGTAGACATACTCATCAAATACAACTTATCGCCTTCGGTCAACCGATTGGTCGTATCGTCGACATTCTGCTCTCGGTGTAGGGCTTTGTTTAAGTGATATACAGGGACGCATCAACAACGGGTGGAGCTAAAAAACAACGATTGATAACGTTGCTTAGATTGCCGATGTTAGTGGTTAAAAGGAGGCAGCAACAGCCGATTGGGAAAATTTGTTTTCTTTATACTGAATAGCCTATCTAATATAGGCCCTACTTCATCTTTCACACGAAAACCCTTTACAAGATTTTTCTTATTGATGCCTGTTCATCAACAGATCTACTTACGACGCCACGGCGACACACAACATTTGTAATACTGAATAAATTGGTAGCAGTTTTTTTCTGTCCCTCGTATAGTGGGAAGGTACAACAGCATTGTCTGTCTGCCATCTTTCATGTGGCAGAATAGGATAAGACAAAATTAATCTGTCTATCCCGAAATACAGGTAGGCCTACATCTTTGTATACCTGTCGATGATATATTTCTTTAATCTCAATGACAACGTTATCAATTTCTCTTTGTTTTCCTCAATTCCATCTTGGGTATTAACTCCTTATATCCAAAAGCCTTGGATGGCCAAAAAATTTTAACTCTTGTTCAGCCTTTAACAAATATTCTACTAAAATGTTTCTTCACAGGAACCAAAGTTTCAGAACCATACAGAAACACTGGCACAGCCACTTTGTAATAACGTGGAAATAAATATCCGCAACCGAAAATTTTTAATTTAAATGTTTGTGTTATTAATTATGAACATAATCAATTATTAGCTTATACTTATTTATAATTATTTATCTTATAAGTAGGAATTGTTTTGTATTCATAAACATGAAATTATGTACGGTAACGTTATTGGTAGTGCAAACCACGAGAGAATGCCATAGGCCTTACCTATACGTACAATTACTGTTGGAACGACTCCAAGATTAACGAAATGATTCACGTTACAATGAAGTTTAGCAAAATCACTTGTAGTTTAGGTAGCGAAAGAATGTAATACAAAATATTTCTTACCTACAATAGGCCTACTTATGTAATTAATTGTCGCTGCATCGGATGTACTAAAAAACGTCCGGTCGCCATCCATTAATTAAACGTTATTGTGCGTGTTTTTGGAACGAAGTTCCTTATCGCGCGTTGTGAAAGGGGGCTAGACGGAAAAAATTCTCACGAAAAGTTGTAACGACACTTTTTGCTATAGTAAGCTATTGTAAGCTGTGCGGCGTGCGCATGTTTCTCTGTCTGTCTCTCTCTCTCCTTATAGAAAGCAAGCCAGATATTTTCATTTCTATTTCGCATTGAACAGTGTGGTGTCGCGACGATTATTTTTGTTGAGTGTATACAGGTTTTTTGTACATAATAAATAATAAAAAATAATAATAATAATGAATCCTGACAGTGTTTCTGCACAAGTTCCGGATATTGCTGATGGAGTTAGGTAAGTAGAGATTTTATACAGACAATAATAAATGCTTTTGTATTTTTAGCAAGTACGCATTATAACCTCTCTTTATTATTGTGCTAACCAAGTCATACGCATTATAATCTCTCCATTATTGTGTGTTTAGCAAGTGTACGCGTCATAATTTTAATAAATTCAAAAGCAAATCATATTTTAATATTACAATATCAGAACGTATGTATTTAGCAAGCCGTGCGTGTTCTAACCTATACGCTGTTGTGTTTACGAAGTCGAGAGAGTATATATATATATATTTATATATATACACACTCGTTGTAACGACACTTTTTGCTATAGTAAGCTATTGTAAGCTGTGCGGCGTGCGCATGTTTCTCTGTCTGTCTCTCTCTCTCTCTTATAGAAAGCAAGCCAGATATTTTCATTTCTATTTCGCATTGAACAGTGTGGTGTCGCGACGATTATTTTTGTTGAGTGTATACAGGTTTTTTGTACATAATAAATAATAAAAAATAATAATAATAATGAATCCTGACAGTGTTTCTGCACAAGTTCCGGATATTGCTGATGGAGTTAGGTAAGTAGAGATTTTATACAGACAATAATAAATGCTTTTGTATTTTTAGCAAGTACGCATTATAACCTCTCTTTATTATTGTGCTAACCAAGTCATACGCATTATAATCTCTCCATTATTGTGTGTTTAGCAAGTGTACGCGTCATAATTTTAATAAATTCAAAAGCAAATCATATTTTAATATTACAATATCAGAACGTATGTATTTAGCAAGCCGTGCGTGTTCTAACCTATACGCTGTTGTGTTTACGAAGTCGAGAGAGTATATATATATATATATATTTATATATATATACACACTCTGTTGTGTTTACAAAGTCCCGCGCATCTATGACGTGTATGAAAGAATAGACAGACAGAGTACATATATATATATATATATATATATATATATATATATATATATATAAATGTTTCGGTGTGTGTATGTATATGTACAATTTTTTTGCTTTTTTATTTCAATAGCGAATCAACTAAAGCATCGACTACTGAGGTACAAACTATAACATCAGGGAAAAGGAAAAAGACAAATGCACAAAGATGTAGAGAATATCGTGAGAGAAAGAAATTACAAAATACAATGGTACAAAACATAACTGCAGAGAGATCAGATGAATGTAGTGAGACTGATCAATTACCAGCCAAAAAACCTAAAACTAATGCAGAAAGAAGAAAAAAATATTATGAAGCGCAGAAATTAAAGAAACAAAAAAGTAAAAAAATACCTAAAACTGATAAACAAAGAAGTAAAGAATGTTACGATAGGAAAAACAAATTTCAGGCTTTAAACACTTTAAATCATCATTCAGATGCGTAAGTATGATTTTTTTTTATCTTTCTAAGGTATATTTTTTGGAGTAAAATATGATGTCTTTTTAATCAATATTTTTTGATTGGTTAATTTTAGATCACGAGATAATTGCAGTGCAAAAATATGTAAACATCCAGAAGAAATACGTAATAATGCAGAAGAAACGCAGCAAAATAATTCATTTCACGTTCCATATCAACAGTTTAGAAACTGTGCACAGCCACAAGGAATTTATTATCAAGATGTCAACATTCCTACAGATGGAAATTGTTTCTTTTTTTCTATAATAAAAATTATGAATCTCTCAATGTCGCCTTTACAAATAAGGCAACAACTACTTGCTTCGCCCTTCGTCAACTCATGCATCAATCCAAATGGTGCAAGGTCAATTCTCAGCAGTGAAACAGAGTATGCAGAAATGGATTGTATAGAAATATTTGCTAAAGTGTATAATCAGAATGTTTGTGTACATAATTACTATGTTAACACTAGAACTAACATAGAAGAAAGACAATTCCTTCATTTCAGAGTCAATGACTTGCAAAATTTCATACATTTACATCTTCGAGACGTACATTTCACACCATTAATTCAAGTTGAAGAAATGAATATTAATAATATAGCAGAAAATCAACGTACAGAAAAAATATCTTCCCAAATATCCTCCGATGATGAACTTAGTGGAGATGATAACGATGAACATGATGCTGATATTGCTACTTTCAACGTAGGAATGAACGACATTAATGATACAGTTCCAAAATATACAAAATATTATGAAGAAATCCATGGTCATCTGCAATTTTATAATATATTCAAAAAAAATTCTTTTGGTCATTCTTGTGCTGTTTGCGATAGACTTTGGTGGAAAAATGACTTAAAAAGTACTACTGGCGTACATGATGATATTCTACAATTGATATTGCTGGTAATATAATTATTTTATACAAGATTTAATATATTTTAACAATGTGCAACATTGCTTAATTCACTATTGTTGTTATTTATTAAAATTATTCTATTTTTTCAGAATTACGTACGCGGTACTACTGTTCAAGTATGCTCTACGTGTAAGAAGGCTATGGATAAAGGAAAAATTCCACTACTATCAACGTACAATGGTTTTTCATTTCCGATAATTCCACCACATTTGCCAAAATTGAATCTTATTGAGCAGCGACTTGTATCACCGAGAATTCCCTTCATGCAAATAAGGAGACTTAGACATGTTAACGGTCAATATGGCATTTACGGACAAATTATTAATGTTCCTGTAGAAGTTAATACAATGGTGAACCAATTGCCAAGACATATTGAAGATGATCACTGTTTTTATGTCCACATTAAGAAGAAATTAATCCACAAAACTAGTTATGTTCATGGACTTATTAATAAAGGACACATTAAACAATGGTTAAATTATCTAGTAACAACTCCACTTTATATTCATGAAAATATAACAATAAACGAAGCAGTTCTAAATTCTTATCAAATTGATGCAGAAATAGAAATGGATAATATTAGTGAACATGTTCAAATGGAAGATAATGTCACAGCTCAACAGCAAACTCTTATGTGGGACGAGAATAAAATGTTGCACATGGCACCAGGCGAAAAAAGCGTTCCACGTAGTATTTTGTTTGATAAATATGCCGAAGAGCTTTCATTTCCAACTATTTACGGTGGAAAATTTCGAACGTATAAAGATGGATGCAATGTTACTTCATTTATGCAAGCTACCAGTGAACTTAGGCGTACAGATCGCCGTGCTACTGACCCACAACATCTTCTGTATGTAGCTGCGAAAATCATGAGACAGAGAGTCAGCAGTTCTGTTAGTGTTGCATTTAAACATGTTGGACATGATACTAAAATTACTAAAGAGAATATACAGTCTGAAGATTACATTAACAGTTGTATCGAAAGTAATCTTGTTTTTCTTCGTTGTATACCAAATTCTGCGTGGTATTGGGCAGATAGAAAAAAAGATCTTTTCGCAACGATGAGACAATTTGGAGCTCCAACTGCTTTTATGACACTTAGTGCTAATGAAACAGGATGGACAGATTTGCTTAAATTGTTGTACAAACTAAAAAATAATGGAGTAGAAATTAATGATGAGTCCTTCAAAGACATGTTATATGTACACAAAGCTCAATTAGTAAACGAAGATGCAGTTACTTGTGCAATATACTTTAATAAGTTAGTAAATTGTTTATTGAGAATATTGGAGTCAAAAAAAGGAAATCCATTTGGTAGATATAGAGTGAAATATTACTTTAAGAGAATTGAATTCCAGCACCGTGGAAGTCCTCATGCTCATGTACTTCTGTGGTTGGATAATGCTCCAGTCAATTTATTAAATAACTCCAAAGATTTTAATGAAATGGTTGAGAAATTAGTTTCAGTATCCGAATCAGACGCATCTGGAAATATTAAACTGCAAACACATAAGCACACATTCACATGCTATAAAAAAATGGATCCTAATAAAAAAGATAACTGTAGATTTGGAGCGCCTTTTTTACCGTCACGTAACACAATAACATTAATGCCAATGAAAGACACAGATTCTGATTATTCTGCAGATCAGTTTAAAGAGTATAAAAGACATTACCAGTTACTTAAAACTAATTTAGAAAATTTTGATTACGACAATTTTGAACATTACTATACTCATAATAATATTGTTTCTGATGAACATTATTATAACAATATCCGTGCTGGTATAGTTCGACCAAAGTTGCTTTACCGGAGGACGCCATCTGAAAAATGGCATAATACTTTTAACCCATTTGTATTTCGTTGCTTACAATCTAACATGGATTTTCAAATAATTCAAGACGAATATGCCTGTGCTGCTTATGTAGTTGAGTATGTTAATAAACATAATAGAGGCATAAGTAATTTACAACGGATGATTATTCAAACTATGGACGAGAATCCCGAATTTGATATCGTAGATATTACAAAGAAATTAAGTATTGATGTACTTCATGCTGTGGAAATGCCTGCACAAGAAGCAGCTTGGTATTTATTACGCGAACCAATGGCTAAATCATCTGTAGCAACAATTTACATACCAACGATATACCCAACAGAACGTCAGAGAATAAGAAAAACTTTAAAAGAGCTAAGTGATTTAGATGATGACTGTACAAATATATGGAAGGAAAATTGGTTCGATAAGTACGAAAAAAGGCCTGAAATTCTTGAAAATGTAACATTAGCTCAATTTGTTGCTAATTATAGTATGAGAAAACACGGAGAGTACTACAAAAGAAAAATGTCTAGAGTTATTAGATACCGTAACTATGATATGGCTAACAATTTCAACGATTATAGACGAGAAATGGTGTTACTACACATTCCTTTTAGAAGTGAAGATAATGAAGTTCTTGCTGAAAATAAATTCATTCAAATTTATGAAGATAATAAAAACTTGATTTTAGAACGCAGAAAAGAGTTTGAATGTAATTTAGACCTAGACAAAACACTTGAAATTTGTAGACAGTTAGGTAGAGATGATGACAATGAAGACGAACAGTTGCGAAACGAAGCTAATGTCATATTTGAAGAAGAACCATATGCAAGATTACTACAGGATGTTAATTCTGTCGTTAATGCTGATATACGAAATGCTACACTCAGCAAACTTGGTGCTATTGCAAAAAAAAGAGAAAATACAATGGATACTCAACAATTCTACGACTTAATGAGGTCGGCTAACAGTGAGCAAAAAGAACTTTTAATGCATATTATATCTCATCTTCAAACTCAAAATCAGCAACCATTTCAAGTTTTTTTCACTGGTCCAGCAGGCAGTGGCAAGACTTTTGTTATTAAACTTATAATGGAAATCTACAATAGATATACTGACAATGATGGTTACTGTAATTCGTATATAGTTTGCGCATCTACTGGTAAAGCTGCTGTGGCAATTGATGGTACTACGGTTCATACTGCTCTTAAAATTTCGATTTCTAAACTATTGCCATTATCATCTGAAATGTTACATTTGTACAGATCTCTTTTTAGATACGTCAAAGTATTGATTATTGATGAAATCAGCATGATCAGTGCAGAACTGTTAGCCAAAATTGATTTGCGCTTAAAACAAATTACTGCAAATCATAATGTTGATTTTGCCGGCATTGACGTCATTTTAATTGGTGATTTACGCCAGGCTCCACCAGTAAGGGCAACATTGATATATAAACCTATTAAAACGAGAATGGTTGGTCCACATTTGTGGCGAGGTCTTAAATTTTTTGAACTAACGCAAGTCATGAGACAGGCTAATGCTGCATTTTCATTGATACTTACAAAGATTGGCAATGGTGAAGTTTTGGAACAGTTTCAATTAGAAATTATCGAATCAAGATTTTTCAAAAAAGAAGAAACTCGACAATTAAGTCCTCATGGTGTTCTTTTATTTTATACTAATGTCGCTGTAGACAGTTACAACAATTCAATTTTGCAAGAAGCTCCAGATAAAGTCATCTCAATAGCAAAGGATATAATAACTGGAACTAAAAATCAAGAACAAGAAGCTTCTTTTAGATTACAACTACACAAAAAATCTGTCATCGATACTGGGGGATTACCTTACCAAATCACTTTTGTAAAAGGAAAGTATTATCTTATCACAACAAACATTGATGTAAGTGATGGATTAGTTAATGGTGCCGTTGGTAAATTAATTCACCTAGACTTCAATGAGGACAACGTAGTTTGCAGAGTTTGGCTCGAATTCTGTGGATCAGCAAAGGTTGGGCAAAAAGCAAGAAAAAAAGCTGCTTTACTAGCTGTCCAAAGCAAAGTTAATAATGCTGCTGTACCTATTGAATGGCGAACATCCAACATTACCATGACAAGGAATAAAGCAGTTACTGTTAAACGTAAACACTTTCCCATAATTTCTGCTTGTGCTATGACTATTCATAAGTCACAAGGTGGAACATTTGATCAAATTGTTTACGAGTATGACAAAATACATCCACAACAACTTGTTTATGTTGCTCTCTCTCGTGTAACAAGCATCGAAGGTTTATTTATCGTTACATTTGATGATGATGAAACTAAATTTCGATTTCATCATAATCGAGTACAAGCTTCATCAACAATATCTCTAGTACAAGAGTTTCAGAGATTGTCATTAAATAAGCTTGAAACGAAGGCAAAATCTGTCATTGATTTCATTACTAGAGATAAAGGCATTTCATTGTGTACGTTCAACGTCCAAAGCCTTCGTAAACATTCAGTTGATTTAATCGACTCTGTTACAGAAAAAACGAACATTTTGTTATTATCAGAGACATGGTTGGACAATCGAGAAGAATGTGATATACCGAATTTTAATTGTATAACCCACTTTAAACGTGATTTTGTTCGTTCAGGTGGAGTTGCGATATATCACAACACAAATGATACGACCAATCTTGTAACACCAAATATGTCGGTCATAATGAACAATATTCAGGACTTGCACGTAAGACGTACAAGTGTTGCAGATTTATGTGCAGCAGAGTGTGTAATGGAAAACGGTGTTACCTTAATCATGGCAGTCATATATGTCTCACCAAATAACAAATTAATAGATATTCAGGAGTTCATTCATCGAGCACTGCTAGAGTATTCTAAAGATGTATCTCGAACGCTTAGCAGATACAACAAAAATTTAGATAAAGTTCCACTCATTTTAGCCGGTGATTTTAACATCAACTTCAGTAATGAAAAATCAAAACCATTGCTACAGTTTCTAGAGGAAGAATTTGATTTAAGAATTAACAATAATCCAGCAGAATCAACAACAAAATATAATACTACCATTGATGCAGTTTTTTCAAGACATTTAAATAAAATAGAATCCCAAACATATGTTTCCTACTTCAGTTACCACAAGCCAATTATTACTAAAATTGAGCCTACTGATTAAGTTTATATTACATTATATTTGTTAATAATAAAAAAATATTATTATAACTTAAAAAAAATAAAATTTTATTACAATTCCTTCACTAATTAATCGAAAGGAACTTCGTTCCATCCGGGTGTCCCTTGACACCTCTCAACTTTTTTTGTTATGCACGAGATCATAGAGAACGTCTTTTTAGGAGGCCTACTGGAAGAGATAATTGTAAAAACAATTTCGAATGACAGTGACTATTTATGAGATCAGTAGGTACGTAATATTGTTACCACAATTATGTTAACTGGAGATTACGACATAGACCTGTATTGCTTTTCCTTTCGTAACTTATATACTGTACGTGTGTGAAATTTGTGTGTCGGTGTAGGGACTGTATCGTTTCTGCGTGTTAAGATGCTATTGATTTTCCTGTTTTGTCTTTCTTGTGTTTTTGATTGGAGTTTCTCTATGTTGTTCCGTGTATGTTGTATTATGTTTTCGAGTTCTATGTGGTGTAAAATTTGTGTAAGTTTTACGTGTAGGTTGTATGCTGTTTTGTTTAGTGTATCTTTTTTGTAGTATAAATCGTTGATTATGTTGTCCAAGTGTATTTTTTCGGCTTTACGTTTGGTTTGTAGTGCGGCGTGTGTGTTATTTTTTATTGTGATTTGTGCATGTGTGGGTATAATGTTGTGTTTGCGGCATGTTTTGTTGTATGGGATGTTCAAGGAAGTTTTTGTCACCTGTATTCTGACATTTCTGTATTTATGGATGTAGTATGCTGTGTTGGCGGTGTTATAATTGTCTTGTTGATACATCCTCTTCATTCACTTATTTATATTATATATATTCAAACTTTCACTATGAATACTTACTTTTGGTTTTTGTCCCAAACGGTTGCTTTGTACCGACATTCTGTATTTCAAATCCCACTAAGACGGACACCACGTCGAAACGTTTGGGACAAAAACCAAAAGTAGTGTCACACTCACATACTACGAGGGACGTCCAGAAAGTAAGAATACAAAACTTGTTAAAAATCGAAATGAATATATTTTAATGAAATTTACAGGGTATGTGCCAAAATATGTTATAATTTCTCCACATAATCGCCGTTGAGGTCAATGCACTTTTGAAGCCTGGGCACCAGCTTTTGTATACCCTCGTCGTATACCTTCCGCTCCACCTCCTTAAGCCACTTTTTCACAGTCTCCATGACCTCCTCATCGTTCGAAAATCGCTGTCCACCCAAGAACTCCTTCAATTTGGTGAAAAGATGGTAATCCGAGGGTGCCAGGTCCGGGGAGTAGGGTGGGTAAGTCACAATGTCCCATCCAAACGACACGAGCAGGTCCTGAGTGAGCCGGGCGGTATGGGGTCTGGCGTTGTCATGAAGGAGTGACACACCACGAGTCAGCATTCCCCTCCTTTTGTCTTTGATTTTTTTTTTCAACTTCTTTAGGGTCTCACAATATGCAGCAGCATTGATGGTGGTCCCTTTGGACATGAAATCGACCAACAAGATCCCGTTCCGGTCCCAAAAGACGGATGCCATGATTTTCCTCTGTGAAGACTGAACTTTGAATTTTTTGGATGTTGGCGAATGGGTATGGCGCCACTGCAGAGACTGTCTTTTTGACTCAGGAGTATAGTGACACACCCACGTTTCGTCCCCAGTCACAATTGAGTCGAGAAAGGATTCACCCTCAGTTTGAAACTCTCACACCTGCGGTACGTGGAGCAAACGGGGGACGAACTGGTTGACGTGTTTAAGCTGCTGCGACGACATTTCGTAACGGACTGAGGCGCTCGATGTCTCATTTTGACCGTTAAGAACACGTCTACACGTCACGGGTGCCAACTTTGAAAAAACAATTTCCCTATGTCCTACACAGCCCTTGTATTCTTACTTTCTGCATGTCCCTCGTACAATTCCAACACACACAAAATTGCTAACACTATCAGGAAACACAATTATAAAGTAGCCTACAGAACTAATAACACCATCAGGAAACACATAAATAATACTAACAAAGACACAGACACATACAGCAAAACAGGTGTTTATAAATTAAACTGCAGCGATTGTAACCAGTTCTACATTGGCCAGACGGGAAGATCTTTTTCCTCAAGATACTCTGAACATTTAAAAGCCCTTACCACAAACTACATACACTCCACATTCGCCACACATTTACAAAATGAAAACCACAGTTACACAAACATAGAACACAACATGGAAATTCTACACTACTTACCCAAAAGTAGAAGACTAAACACAGCAGAACAATATGAAATATACAGACATCACACACTACAACCAAATAACATATTAAAGGAACAGTTACACTATAGATCACATAAACTTTTTGATACACTTGTACAAACACATACTTTGAATCCCAGCGCCAATTCCCTCCCACCAGCAACCCCCACCACACACACCTACAACCCATAACGGTTACTTTGTACCGACATTCTGTATTTCAAATCCCACTGAGGAAGACGGACACCACGTCGAAACGTTTGGGACAAAAACCAAAAGTAAGTGTTCATAGTGAAAGTTTGAATATATATAACCACACAATAGTGTAGTATAATATTAATTTATTGATACAAAAATCACATTAAACGAAAACAACATGATACTAAAAGTAAGTAATATTTAAACAGTTCTGACACTTTTTTGGAAATAATTAAACTGTATTGGATACGAATTTCATTTCACTATTCAAATTAGAATGATGTCCGAAATAGTATACTGCGAACATAGCAATCGTTTTATCACAACTACCAAAATCAGCAACACTTCAGGTACTTACGACATACAAGTGCACTCGAGATTTACATAACCAAAATAAGTCGGATACTATTAATTAATCAAAGACGTTTCACAAGACCGTGAACATTTCAATAATTTTTCATGTTGTTGCGCTTTTCGAACGACACTAAGAGGACTTTTCCTTTCACAGCCACTTAACAAGGCACAAAAATTACACAGCTCTTTTTCATGTTAGTATCAAGATCAACTTCTGATAAATCTACTACCTTTTTTAGTTTATACAATACAGGGCTAAATTCACAGCACGAGTTGAAACCGTACTAGCTGCGACTGCTTTATACTTCCTTCCTGGAAGATTCCACATGACACAGTGGAAGATTCCATATAACCTCACAGTGTTTGAAATGTGCGCACACGCGTTAAAGAGCAACGTTTCATTAGTGTGAAGCCTGCAGCACGGTAGGGATTCATATAAATTAGTATGTAAGGTTTCAGCTATAACTCACAGGCCTATAGCATAGTGAGTTTAAAGGACCTAATAATAAATCTGCCCTCTATGGGGACATTAAAAATTAAAGCAGCAAATACTGCTAGCATGCTTTCATTTCTGCTAGCATCCATGTACAATCAACAAGTTTAACTCTTGTTATTAAATTTATTACTATGTTCTCCTCGTTTCGAGTGACACACTGAACATTTAACCAATTATGTTTTCAATTTTTTGCGTAAAGGAAAAGCAGACCGATATGATTATTCTGAAAGGAGCCGACCCATGAAGCAATTTGGGGGTGGGGGATTATGGAAAGTTGCACCACTCTTTAAAAGCCTAAAGTATAAATCATCGGAATGACCGAAGATACAAATAGGCCTATAGTTTGTTATTCTCAAAACAAGAAGATTATTGACGTTCAAGTATAAGACCACATCTGTGTCCAGTGTACTGTTCTTATATACGATTTAAAATACACACTACGGTACTCATTTATGGTAGCCTATGTATCAAAGTAAAATTAACATACTGGTAAGGTAGGCCTACAGCTACAATTTAACCAATTTTAGAATAAAACCATGTACCTACATAACATGGTAACAATTTTCTATCATATTCACAATAACAAAACCAGTCTACAAGCACAAAATTTCGTCTCAAGTAACCACTGAAGGGGGGGGGGAATTCTCCCCCGTGGATCCGCGCCTGATTCTGAATCACTTTAATCGAAGTGAACGTGTCATCAATCTCTCTGGTGCGTAACCTGTGTAGATCGCGCTCCTTGTCAATCGACGTAAAGTTCCAAATTGATCTCTGTTTGTTCTGAAATTCTTTTAAAAATCAACTCGGCAGTAATGTGGTGACTTTAAAGTATTGTGGCTCCGTTTGTAAAGTCAAGGGTCACATGCATGAGCACAGAAACTCTACACTCAAAAGTATAGACTGAGGGAAACGATCAAATTAGATTAAAAATCAAAATCCAAGAGTTCTCCGAAATTTTAGTATTTGTATAAACCAAAAATTAAACAGAAACAATCAGATTTTAACACAGTGTCGCGCTGAAAACGTATTTAAAGATGACAACTTGTGGAGTATATCGGGGGAAAAATATCTTAAGCTTTTTAATGTAGTAAGCCTATGTCATGTTTTAATTTTTGTGATCTCGTTTTTATACAAGCCTACGTCAGCATTTTGTATTATAACAATATGAAATTGAAGTAAACAACCCTTAGTTATTCGTCTTTCGAACTACCTTAACACTGTCCCTGCAAAACCGTTCACCATAATATTAAAAAAAAAACCTGTTGACGAGAAGCAAAGCCAGTCCTCTCATTGAATTTATATTAATTCTTTATAACTATTTACATTTTACACCGAATCCGTAAAGAATTGTGTGATAAACAGAATGTATTACTGGAATAAGTAACTTATAAGTTATTTTGGTACAATTCAAGATTTAGACTTAGTAATTTATTATTGATGTGGGTTTCATCAATATTAAGGAATGTTACATTGTAGGCCCATTTAGGTCTACAGTCATAAAATGTTTCACCGTTTGACCACTTTCTGATTGAATTCTATACAAGAAATGAGACAATTGTTAATTTTCGTTTACTTTAATGAAAAAATTATTTGGTCACGAATTTCGAAATTTAAGCACCAACAGCCAATATGCTTTCAACGAATGCACACTTGAAGTTAAGTTCGAGCCTGCACGTTAGCTGTAGCGACATTTGTCAGAATAACATAGGCCTACATGAATAACTGATTGCGCTATAAACCAAAGTTCTCTATAAAAGAGAACCACGTCGTCTTTCTTTATAAAAGAGAACCATATGTTACGTCACTTTAAATACATTATATATTACTTTTATATTTAAAGTATTTATCCTGTTATTGTTTGCTTACTAAGCTGGAAACATGCTGGAAGCAACGTCGTGTTCAAGTCAGTAGGCCTACAATTTACTGAGAGCATATGAACACGCAGTAATGAGTGGAATCAACACTTCTGCTGCCAAATGTAGCAACAATGTGCAACCTCAAAAACTTTCAGCAAACGAAACCTCACGTCGCTTATAAAAAGAATACCAAACAAGCCTTTTATGTTGTCAATGTGAGGTGGTATTTTCACTCATTATCCATGGCGAATTGAAAATAATTCTGTGAGCGAATCGGCCCACGCAAAATAGCAAACTCGTTTGAACAACCATCTGGAGGCAAAGTTGCTTAGCATCTACGTCGAGCAGTAACGAGTTCTGTTGCCGCTGGTCCCTCGCAATACCAATAAATTTTTGGTTCTTTTTCTGATAATCAATAATATCAGTAAGTCACTTGTATAATGCTTTTTTGGCATCTATAGGGTATACGCTAAACCTTGAGATTATTTCAATGAGAAATGTAAAGTAATGAATAGCGCTAGCAAAACAAAAGCTTTAGCAAAATGAATTCACGGACTACGCTACATTATCAAGCTAGTGTATACAGGAGTATCACTAGCTGGTAAGTGAGAAATCACTTCACAGCAGGCCAAATGATATAGTCGAAAGCATATAACATACAGATTACATTCTATTTGCACACAACTTCTTTCTTTTCTTAATACTTTTCTCTTACATTCTAGAAACTGACTAAAAGTAATTAGTTAATCCTGTTTGGGGCTAGTTACAATATCATCCTCCAGCCTCCAAAATATCCTGATTTATAAGAAGTCGCATTTAAGTTAAAGAAAACTAATAGCTTTTGAAATTCTCATTTCAATTAACGGTTATAAGAAGAAATAAACCAACTTTCCTAACACAAAAAAACCATTCCAATTTTTTAATCCATTTTTCTTAATGTAAAATAAAATTTGTTAATAACATTTACGCGTTGTTTAGTGTCTACAAATAGGCGTAAATATTACTCCATTTACGTATATCGAATGATAAATGAGTTAACTACTAGATATTAGGCCTATTAGACTCAAAAACGTAAACATTTAGGGACTTGAATTTTCTAGAATGTTTTAAACACATTAAATACTAATATACCAATAAATCTTATATCGAAATAAGAAGTAAATATTTAATATTGTTCGTTACTATTAACAACAGCCCAGGGCTAGTTGCAACAGGGACACTTTTCAAGAGCTTGTTAAATATTCGGCTAAAAGTGATGCGTATGGGGCAAAAAGTATTCCTTGAGTGAACAATAGGACAGCTACAAAACTAACCCTTCAAAATGTCTTAGGCAACAGTATTATATCCCCTCCTGTACCTGCAAGTAGTACTGCAACCGCATTCATAATCTTTGGAACATAAGAGCTCTTTGGAATATAGGCTAAGATCTATTCCCCTCTATACCATACTGAACCAGTAAGTCTGCATATAGTCATTGTTGATATACCACAAAACGCACAGGCACACTGCCGCAATCTTACATATACGTGCACGCACAATCCCCCCCTCACTCTCTCTCTCACCCCCTCTCACTCTCATGTACCCTTCACTGTCTCTCACGTCTATCTTCTTGTACCCTCCCACCAGTAACTTAATAGCCTATAGTTGGGTACAGAAAAACTTGTGGCCCATTTCCTTTTTTATTACTTTTATCTCGACTTTTTCATACGTTGCGTTGCTGAATCGAGTTGTTGTGTTTATAAATAGCCCTATAGTATATATAGGATGCGCACGCGCGCGCGTTTATATTGAGCTTGAATTATGAAGTAGGCCTATTAATTGAGTAACGGCTCAGTAGTTGTGAAATGATTTCTTACAACGGGGAAGACGTAAGAGGAGGTTGTAAAATTCCTTCTTGGGTTACTTTTATTGTTCACTAACTAGACCTACTCACTCGAGAAATTCTTTTTGCCGCCATACGTAGCCGATCACTTTTAGCCAAATTTCATAGGATAGGGCAAGAATAGCTACTTTGTGGTAGGGAATAGTACAACTTCATGGTGTGAGTTCCAATGCCTTCTTACCGTGAAGTGTTCTTTTTTATTTGTTGTCATGTGTTGTTTTCAACATTGCGAGTAGGCCTAAATTTTTGTGCTGCATAACTATTTTATTGAAACTAGCTTTTCTTAATTGCCTTCACATTGTAACTATACAGGTATTCTTACTCTTGATACCGAAGCAATAAATTCCTAACCATATAGTAGGTACGAAGCACGTTGCAACAGGGTATTGCAATCTCCTCATGCTGATTCAATTCTATCTACGAAGGTCCATAGAAAAACAATTTCTTTTGTCATATGTTGCTAATATATTGTCACACGTTTCTTGACTTATAATTCCACATATATTATTTCAATATAGCCTATAAGTATCTGATACATGCGCGAGATATTAATTAAATCTGCTCCTTTTATTTAACTGTAAACAGTTGGACCTATTTATTGTTACAGCTGAAACACAACTAGCCAACTATCTTGTCAGATGAAACAGAGGAAAGAAATTAATCGAGGAATAAAAACGAGGAGATCGGTAACTTAATGGATAGGCCTAACTGCTTTTGAAGAAAAGATAAACGGAGACAGTACTAGGCTTATATGTTGCGAAAACAAACATGTTTAACAGCAAAAAATGTGCGTAAAATATGTACAGCCTACGTACAGAAACAATGGACAGCCTAAGTGTAACAGTGGACAATGGATTATGTAATGTAAAAATGACATGACTTAAAAAATTAGACAGAGTACACTGTAAATAAAAAATTATTACACGTTAATATATAAAAACATGAATTTCGAAAAATTAACAAAATACAAACACTCCATTTCACAAATTGTTTAATTATCCAATACAGATTTGAATGTTGTACATTATGCGTATACATATACGCATTGTTTCAATAAACATATTGAAATAAATAGTTTTCTATTTTTATTTATTCAACAAAATAAATTACTTTGCTGAAAACTCATAAAAATAAATAAATTTTTACTGAAAACAGGTGCTCGCAATTCTGGTTCGGCGGCAGTGTTATTTGACGCGGTTGTGTTGGCTCTACTGTCGCGATTATACAAACAGTGGTGGGGATAAGACTGTGTTGAGAGGGGGGAGGGGGACTGACAATACGGAAATATAACTGTTGGCAGCCACAGAACTACTACTGCGAATTCAATTCCTCCTCCCTCCCACTCACGCGGGTCAACTTAACACTCGATGAGACCCGACCCGCCGCGGCTCCGCTCCGTAACTGATTTATTAATCTATTGTAATTTGTTAGTCGCCGGCATGCCATACCTCGGGCGAACCTGTTAATTTATATTATAAAATGCTGTGGTTAATCTTCACGCAAAGCGTGATATTCACTTACAGCGTATCAACAGGTAATAAACTGTGTTCCCACACTCGAGGATTGCCTGTACAAACTACTCCTATTGTTACGCGTTCGTTGTTTTAAACAGTTGGCGTTTGTTAACTTTTAATTGATAACACACAGAACCTGTCCCCACAAATAAGTGCCACTATTCTCTGGCCAAAAACGCTTTGAACGTAAAATTATATGACGAATTAGAACGAATGTGATAAATACAAAATTCTTTTGGTAACTACTGAAGTTACAGTCTTGTAAAAAGTACACTATAGTTAGAAAGCGAAAACAAAGCAAAATTATAAAATATTAGGCCTACATTATAGGCTATAATATAGTCTACATATGAAACGTTCTACCAAGAAAACAGCCAAGTCATGGAAAAATAGTCCACGGTGATTTTAACGTTAATTACGTGTAGATTTAACTGTCACTGTGACTTTCTAATTAAAATTTTAAAAGAAAAAAGTTGAGAGGTGTCAAGGGACACCCGGATGGAACGAAGTTCCTTTCGATTAATTAGTGAAGGAATTGTAATAAAATTTTATTTTTTTTAAGTTATAATAATATTTTTTTTATTATTAACAAATATAATGTAATATAAACTTAATCAGTAGGCTCAATTTTAGTAATAATTGGCTTGTGGTAACTGAAGTAGGAAACATATGTTTGGGATTCTATTTTATTTAAATGTCTTGAAAAAACTGCATCAATGGTAGTATTATATTTTGTTGTTGATTCTGCTGGATTATTGTTAATTCTTAAATCAAATTCTTCCTCTAGAAACTGTAGCAATGGTTTTGATTTTTCATTACTGAAGTTGATGTTAAAATCACCGGCTAAAATGAGTGGAACTTTATCTAAATTTTTGTTGTATCTGCTAAGCGTTCGAGATACATCTTTAGAATACTCTAGCAGTGCTCGATGAATGAACTCCTGAATATCTATTAATTTGTTATTTGGTGAGACATATATGACTGCCATGATTAAGGTAACACCGTTTTCCATTACACACTCTGCTGCACATAAATCTGCAACACTTGTACGTCTTACGTGCAAGTCCTGAATATTGTTCATTATGACCGACATATTTGGTGTTACAAGATTGGTCGTATCATTTGTGTTGTGATATATCGCAACTCCACCTGAACGAACAAAATCACGTTTAAAGTGGGTTATACAATTAAAATTCGGTATATCACATTCTTCTCGATTGTCCAACCATGTCTCTGATAATAACAAAATGTTCGTTTTTTCTGTAACAGAGTCGATTAAATCAACTGAATGTTTACGAAGGCTTTGGACGTTGAACGTACACAATGAAATGCCTTTATCTCTAGTAATGAAATCAATGACAGATTTTGCCTTCGTTTCAAGCTTATTTAATGACAATCTCTGAAACTCTTGTACTAGAGATATTGTTGATGAAGCTTGTACTCGATTATGATGAAATCGAAATTTAGTTTCATCATCATCAAATGTAACGATAAATAAACCTTCGATGCTTGTTACACGAGAGAGAGCAACATAAACAAGTTGTTGTGGATGTATTTTGTCATACTCGTAAACAATTTGATCAAATGTTCCACCTTGTGACTTATGAATAGTCATAGCACAAGCAGAAATTATGGGAAAGTGTTTACGTTTAACAGTAACTGCTTTATTCCTTGTCATGGTAATGTTGGATGTTCGCCATTCAATAGGTACAGCAGCATTATTAACTTTGCTTTGGACAGCTAGTAAAGCAGCTTTTTTTCTTGCTTTTTGCCCAACCTTTGCTGATCCACAGAATTCGAGCCAAACTCTGCAAACTACGTTGTCCTCATTGAAGTCTAGGTGAATTAATTTACCAACGGCACCATTAACTAATCCATCACTTACATCAATGTTTGTTGTGATAAGATAATACTTTCCTTTTACAAAAGTGATTTGGTAAGGTAATCCCCCAGTATCGATGACAGATTTTTTGTGTAGTTGTAATCTAAAAGAAGCTTCTTGTTCTTGATTTTTAGTTCCAGTTATTATATCCTTTGCTATTGAGATGACTTTATCTGGAGCTTCTTGCAAAATTGAATTGTTGTAACTGTCTACAGCGACATTAGTATAAAATAAACGAACACCATGAGGACTTAATTGTCGAGTTTCTTCTTTTTTGAAAAATCTTGATTCGATAATTTCTAATTGAAACTGTTCCAAAACTTCACCATTGCCAATCTTTGTAAGTATCAATGAAAATGCAGCATTAGCCTGTCTCATGACTTGCGTTAGTTCAAAAAATTTAAGACCTCGCCATAAATGTGGACCAACCATTCTCGTTTTAATAGGTTTATATATCAATGTTGCCCTTACTGGTGGAGCCTGGCGTAAATCACCAATTAAAATGACGTCAATGCCGGCAAAATCAACATTATGATTTGCAGTAATTTGTTTTAAGCGCAAATCAATTTTGGCTAACAGTTCTGCACTGATCATGCTGATTTCATCAATAATCAATACTTTGACGTATCTAAAAAGAGATCTGTACAAATGTAACATTTCAGATGATAATGGCAATAGTTTAGAAATCGAAATTTTAAGAGCAGTATGAACCGTAGTACCATCAATTGCCACAGCAGCTTTACCAGTAGATGCGCAAACTATATACGAATTACAGTAACCATCATTGTCAGTATATCTATTGTAGATTTCCATTATAAGTTTAATAACAAAAGTCTTGCCACTGCCTGCTGGACCAGTGAAAAAAACTTGAAATGGTTGCTGATTTTGAGTTTGAAGATGAGATATAATATGCATTAAAAGTTCTTTTTGCTCACTGTTAGCCGACCTCATTAAGTCGTAGAATTGTTGAGTATCCATTGTATTTTCTCTTTTTTTTGCAATAGCACCAAGTTTGCTGAGTGTAGCATTTCGTATATCAGCATCAACGACAGAATTAACATCCTGTAGTAATCTTGCATATGGTTCTTCTTCAAATATGACATTAGCTTCGTTTCGCAACTGTTCGTCTTCATTGTCATCATCTCTACCTAACTGTCTACAAATTTCAAGTGTTTTGTCTAGGTCTAAATTACATTCAAACTCTTTTCTGCGTTCTAAAATCAAGTTTTTATTATCTTCATAAATTTGAATGAATTTATTTTCAGCAAGAACTTCATTATCTTCACTTCTAAAAGGAATGTGTAGTAACACCATTTCTCGTCTATAATCGTTGAAATTGTTAGCCATATCATAGTTACGGTATCTAATAACTCTAGACATTTTTCTTTTGTAGTACTCTCCGTGTTTTCTCATACTATAATTAGCAACAAATTGAGCTAATGTTACATTTTCAAGAATTTCAGGCCTTTTTTCGTACTTATCGAACCAATTTTCCTTCCATATATTTGTACAGTCATCATCTAAATCACTTAGCTCTTTTAAAGTTTTTCTTATTCTCTGACGTTCTGTTGGGTATATCGTTGGTATGTAAATTGTTGCTACAGATGATTTAGCCATTGGTTCGCGTAATAAATACCAAGCTGCTTCTTGTGCAGGCATTTCCACAGCATGAAGTACATCAATACTTAATTTCTTTGTAATATCTACGATATCAAATTCGGGATTCTCGTCCATAGTTTGAATAATCATCCGTTGTAAATTACTTATGCCTCTATTATGTTTATTAACATACTCAACTACATAAGCAGCACAGGCATATTCGTCTTGAATTATTTGAAAATCCATGTTAGATTGTAAGCAACGAAATACAAATGGGTTAAAAGTATTATGCCATTTTTCAGATGGCGTCCTCCGGTAAAGCAACTTTGGTCGAACTATACCAGCACGGATAATGTTATAATAATGTTCATCAGAAACAATATTATTATGAGTATAGTAATGTTCAAAATTGTCGTAATCAAAATTTTCTAAATTAGTTTTAAGTAACTGGTAATGTCTTTTATACTCTTTAAACTGATCTGCAGAATAATCAGAATCTGTGTCTTTCATTGGCATTAATGTTATTGTGTTACGTGACGGTAAAAAAGGCGCTCCAAATCTACAGTTATCTTTTTTATTAGGATCCATTTTTTTATAGCATGTGAATGTGTGCTTATGTGTTTGCAGTTTAATATTTCCAGATGCGTCTGATTCGGATACTGAAACTAATTTCTCAACCATTTCATTAAAATCTTTGGAGTTATTTAATAAATTGACTGGAGCATTATCCAACCACAGAAGTACATGAGCATGAGGACTTCCACGGTGCTGGAATTCAATTCTCTTAAAGTAATATTTCACTCTATATCTACCAAATGGATTTCCTTTTTTTGACTCCAATATTCTCAATAAACAATTTACTAACTTATTAAAGTATATTGCACAAGTAACTGCATCTTCGTTTACTAATTGAGCTTTGTGTACATATAACATGTCTTTGAAGGACTCATCATTAATTTCTACTCCATTATTTTTTAGTTTGTACAACAATTTAAGCAAATCTGTCCATCCTGTTTCATTAGCACTAAGTGTCATAAAAGCAGTTGGAGCTCCAAATTGTCTCATCGTTGCGAAAAGATCTTTTTTTCTATCTGCCCAATACCACGCAGAATTTGGTATACAACGAAGAAAAACAAGATTACTTTCGATACAACTGTTAATGTAATCTTCAGACTGTATATTCTCTTTAGTAATTTTAGTATCATGTCCAACATGTTTAAATGCAACACTAACAGAACTGCTGACTCTCTGTCTCATGATTTTCGCAGCTACATACAGAAGATGTTGTGGGTCAGTAGCACGGCGATCTGTACGCCTAAGTTCACTGGTAGCTTGCATAAATGAAGTAACATTGCATCCATCTTTATACGTTCGAAATTTTCCACCGTAAATAGTTGGAAATGAAAGCTCTTCGGCATATTTATCAAACAAAATACTACGTGGAACGCTTTTTTCGCCTGGTGCCATGTGCAACATTTTATTCTCGTCCCACATAAGAGTTTGCTGTTGAGCTGTGACATTATCTTCCATTTGAACATGTTCACTAATATTATCCATTTCTATTTCTGCATCAATTTGATAAGAATTTAGAACTGCTTCGTTTATTGTTATATTTTCATGAATATAAAGTGGAGTTGTTACTAGATAATTTAACCATTGTTTAATGTGTCCTTTATTAATAAGTCCATGAACATAACTAGTTTTGTGGATTAATTTCTTCTTAATGTGGACATAAAAACAGTGATCATCTTCAATATGTCTTGGCAATTGGTTCACCATTGTATTAACTTCTACAGGAACATTAATAATTTGTCCGTAAATGCCATATTGACCGTTAACATGTCTAAGTCTCCTTATTTGCATGAAGGGAATTCTCGGTGATACAAGTCGCTGCTCAATAAGATTCAATTTTGGCAAATGTGGTGGAATTATCGGAAATGAAAAACCATTGTACGTTGATAGTAGTGGAATTTTTCCTTTATCCATAGCCTTCTTACACGTAGAGCATACTTGAACAGTAGTACCGCGTACGTAATTCTGAAAAAATAGAATAATTTTAATAAATAACAACAATAGTGAATTAAGCAATGTTGCACATTGTTAAAATATATTAAATCTTGTATAAAATAATTATATTACCAGCAATATCAATTGTAGAATATCATCATGTACGCCAGTAGTACTTTTTAAGTCATTTTTCCACCAAAGTCTATCGCAAACAGCACAAGAATGACCAAAAGAATTTTTTTTGAATATATTATAAAATTGCAGATGACCATGGATTTCTTCATAATATTTTGTATATTTTGGAACTGTATCATTAATGTCGTTCATTCCTACGTTGAAAGTAGCAATATCAGCATCATGTTCATCGTTATCATCTCCACTAAGTTCATCATCGGAGGATATTTGGGAAGATATTTTTTCTGTACGTTGATTTTCTGCTATATTATTAATATTCATTTCTTCAACTTGAATTAATGGTGTGAAATGTACGTCTCGAAGATGTAAATGTATGAAATTTTGCAAGTCATTGACTCTGAAATGAAGGAATTGTCTTTCTTCTATGTTAGTTCTAGTGTTAACATAGTAATTATGTACACAAACATTCTGATTATACACTTTAGCAAATATTTCTATACAATCCATTTCTGCATACTCTGTTTCACTGCTGAGAATTGACCTTGCACCATTTGGATTGATGCATGAGTTGACGAAGGGCGAAGCAAGTAGTTGTTGCCTTATTTGTAAAGGCGACATTGAGAGATTCATAATTTTTATTATAGAAAAAAAGAAACAATTTCCATCTGTAGGAATGTTGACATCTTGATAATAAATTCCTTGTGGCTGTGCACAGTTTCTAAACTGTTGATATGGAACGTGAAATGAATTATTTTGCTGCGTTTCTTCTGCATTATTACGTATTTCTTCTGGATGTTTACATATTTTTGCACTGCAATTATCTCGTGATCTAAAATTAACCAATCAAAAAATATTGATTAAAAAGACATCATATTTTACTCCAAAAAATATACCTTAGAAAGATAAAAAAAAATCATACTTACGCATCTGAATGATGATTTAAAGTGTTTAAAGCCTGAAATTTGTTTTTCCTATCGTAACATTCTTTACTTCTTTGTTTATCAGTTTTAGGTATTTTTTTACTTTTTTGTTTCTTTAATTTCTGCGCTTCATAATATTTTTTTCTTCTTTCTGCATTAGTTTTAGGTTTTTTGGCTGGTAATTGATCAGTCTCACTACATTCATCTGATCTCTCTGCAGTTATGTTTTGTACCATTGTATTTTGTAATTTCTTTCTCTCACGATATTCTCTACATCTTTGTGCATTTGTCTTTTTCCTTTTCCCTGATGTTATAGTTTGTACCTCAGTAGTCGATGCTTTAGTTGATTCGCTATTGAAATAAAAAAGCAAAAAAATTGTACATATACATACACACACCGAAACATTTATATATATATATATATATATATATATATGTACTCTGTCTGTCTATTCTTTCATACACGTCATAGATGCGCGGGACTTTGTAAACACAACAGAGTGTGTATATATATAAATATATATATATATATACTCTCTCGACTTCGTAAACACAACAGCGTATAGGTTAGAACACGCACGGCTTGCTAAATACATACGTTCTGATATTGTAATATTAAAATATGATTTGCTTTTGAATTTATTAAAATTATGACGCGTACACTTGCTAAACACACAATAATGGAGAGATTATAATGCGTATGACTTGGTTAGCACAATAATAAAGAGAGGTTATAATGCGTACTTGCTAAAAATACAAAAGCATTTATTATTGTCTGTATAAAATCTCTACTTACCTAACTCCATCAGCAATATCCGGAACTTGTGCAGAAACACTGTCAGGATTCATTATTATTATTTTTTTTTATTATTTATTATGTACAAAAAACCTGTATACACTCAACAAAAATAATCGTCGCGACACCACACTGTTCAATGCGAAATAGAAATGAAAATATCTGGCTTGCTTTCTATAAGAGAGAGAGAGAGACAGACAGAGAAACATGCGCACGCCGCACAGCTTACAATAGCTTACTATAGCAAAAAGTGTCGTTACAACGAGTGTGTATATATATAAATATATATATATATATACTCTCTCGACTTCGTAAACACAACAGCGTATAGGTTAGAACACGCACGGCTTGCTAAATACATACGTTCTGATATTGTAATATTAAAATATGATTTGCTTTTGAATTTATTAAAATTATGACGCGTACACTTGCTAAACACACAATAATGGAGAGATTATAATGCGTATGACTTGGTTAGCACAATAATAAAGAGAGGTTATAATGCGTACTTGCTAAAAATACAAAAGCATTTATTATTGTCTGTATAAAATCTCTACTTACCTAACTCCATCAGCAATATCCGGAACTTGTGCAGAAACACTGTCAGGATTCATTATTATTATTTTTTATTATTTATTATGTACAAAAAACCTGTATACACTCAACAAAAATAATCGTCGCGACACCACACTGTTCAATGCGAAATAGAAATGAAAATATCTGGCTTGCTTTCTATAAGAGAGAGAGAGAGACAGACAGAGAAACATGCGCACGCCGCACAGCTTACAATAGCTTACTATAGCAAAAAGTGTCGTTACAACTTTTCGTGAGAATTTTTTCCGTCTAGCCCCCTTTCACAACGCGCGATAAGGAACTTCGTTCCAAAAGAAACGGTTTAGATACAGACATGATAATCGACAGTTAAGGAAAGGTGAGTTGTAGTCGACTTGCTACTAGACAAATTAGGAAACTTAAAAAAAAACGAAATCTGCTACATTTTATCCTGATTACCCTTCTGAAGCACCAAGAATACGTAGACAATGTAGGCCTGTAATCTAAAGCCCCGTACTCCGCTCGACGTCGAAGCGAAACTGCAGGCCACAAGTAATCGTTTGGATGGGCTAGAAGACGTTATCTGGATGTATGCATACATGCGTGCCTTCAATCCGATTTGTAGGGATAGTTTACGAAACACGAAGCGCTGAGGATACTATCAAACCATGTAGGCCTACAAATGAGTTCACGGTTCACAGTTGAGAACTACGACGCTTATACTATAGCCTATCAGAGAATTTAAAAGCGAGTTCCGCGGTTGGAGTACCCGCGGTTGATGAAGGACTTGAAGGATTCTGTACAAGTTGCCTAAACGTACAAAACTGTTCTTTAATTACCTTGTATCCGTCAGAGACTTCGTTCTAGCGTTTTTTATATAGACGCGTTTCGTGACATGTGTCACATCATCAGTAATCCTCGTCAAATGTTAAAATTCACATAAAACACGTAAAAACACATTTGCACATATTTACTAAATTACAATAACGACACACACATAACACGATGTAACTTTGGCTTCGTTGGACCGGTCCGACCGCGCGTGTAGTTGCCGAGCCACTCTGACCCCAGACGGATACAAGGTAATTAAATTATTGTGAAAAAGTGACTTGGATACTATATAAAAACAAAATTAAAAACTGTTCTGCTACGAAAATCTGAGTAACAATCAATAAGTTATAACAAAGACCAATTTCACTAAAGCAGAAATAACCTATTAGATAAAGGCCTAAAACGCAATTTAAGTAACAATACAACCAATAACAACAATAATAAAAGGTATATACGTGACATAGTCATCCTACGCTGAAACGGCCATACAACACACGCATAACAATGACCATGACACTATACGTCACGACATAAAACGCAAATTACAACACACACAACAACATGAACAAAAACACCATAAAAAAGAAATCGAAACACTAAAAAATATAAAACGTAAATTACAAGAACACAACCTAACCATACTCAAAGCAGATAAAGGTAACATAAACGTCATAATAGAAAAACAGGATCTAAATAACAAAATCGAAACATTTTTTACTGAAAACAATATAACCAAATTAAATAAAAACCCTACCACAAAATATCACAAACAAATAAATAAAATCATAAATAACACAAAACACATAATCACACCTGACAACATCAAATATCTGAAACAAATTAAACCAAACCCCCCTACACTGAATGCACTACCAAAATTACACAAACCTAATGTCCCCATCAGACCACTTATAAACAACACACAAGCACCCGCACACAAAATAGCTAGACACTTAGATAAATTAATCAGAAACAACATAAATTTAACAAACAACACCACTGTCAAAAATAATTTAGATCTGGTGAATAAAACTCAACATGTCCACATTCCACACAATTCAACACTAGCTTCTTTTGATATAACAAACCTATACACCAATGTACCCATAAAAGAAACTATAACAACATTAGAACAGTTACTAAAACTAAATAACACACCAGAAACACACATAAAAGAGATCATCCATCTCACCAAAATTATCACCGAACAAAATTATTTCTCACACAATAACATGTTTTACACACAAACAGATGGACTACCCATGGGCTCCCCTATATCAGGAATATTAGCCGAAATATTCGTACATACCATAGAACAAGAACACATATTAAACAATAACAAATACACCAACAAAATCATATATTGGCACAGATATGTTGACATTTTACTCCTATACAACGGCAACAAACGACAAATTGAAAATTTCCACAAATACATTAACACTATACATCAAAAATTAAAATTCACACTAGATTTAGAACAAAACAATAGCATAAACTCATAAACTTCCTGGACCTTACAATTACCAAAACAAACAACACACACACATACAAAATATACAGAAAACCCACTACAACAGACATGGTCATACATAACTCATCCAACCACCCAACTCAACACAAACATGCAGCTTTCAACTACATGCTCCATAGGCTCACTTCAATACCCCAAAACACACATGACTACCAAGAAGAACTCAACACAATCAAATATATAGCAGTCAAAAATGGATACAATCCCGATTTAATAAACAAACTACACAAACGCATCCTAAACACAAAAAGTAAAACACATAAAACCAACAGTACACAACCCAGTAAATACATCACTCACATACTACAATTCCAACACATACAAAATTGCTAACACATTCAGGAAACACAATTATATAGTAGCCTACAGAACTAATAACACCATCAGGAAACACATAAATAATACTAACAAAGACACAGACACATACAGCAAAACAGGTGTTTATAAATTAAACTGCAGCGATTGTAACCAGTTCTACATCGGCCAGACGGGAAGATCTTTTTCCTCAAGATACTCTGAACATTTAAAAGCCCTTACCACAAACTACATACACTCCACATTCGCCACACATTTACAAAATGAAAACCACAGTTACACAAACATAGAACACAACATGGAAATATTACACTACTTACCCAAAAGTAGAAAACTAAACACAGCAGAACAATATGAAATATACAGACATCACACACTACAACCAAACAACATATTAAATGAACAATTACACTATAGATCACATACACTTTTTGATACACGTGTACAAACACACACTTTGAATCCCAGCGCCAATTCTCTCCCACCAGCAACCCCCACCACACACACCTACAACCCATAACGGTTACTTTGTACCGAGATTCTGTATTTCAAATCCCACTGAGGAAGACGGACACCACGTCGAAATGTTTGGGACAAAAACCAAAAGTAAGTGTTCATAGTGAAAGTTTGATTATATATAATATTTAACAGACGTTTAATGAAGAAATTTGTGTTAGTGGTGTGCAATATTGATCATTCTGATTATAATATTTAAATAAGTGAATGAAGAGGATGTATCAACAAGACAATTATTGTGTGGTTGTTTTGTAATATAGTTTGTCAAGTCATACGTTTAGTATATAAATAGTAGAACGTTTACACTTTCATTGGTATCTCGAAAAAGGAATGATTAGAAAGGAAGGATTAGTATTTACAGTCAGGTTTTTGGTTAGCAGTCTTCATCATTGCAACTGTGTCGCACTTTGTTCGCAGTTTACCGAACTGCTAGCTGCTGCTTCGTACCGAACGTGGCCTTTCTTTTTGTCACCCCCATTATCAAGTCCAAAATTATTAACTGTATCTTACCCCCATTATTAAGTTCAAAACGACTAATTGTATTTTTAACCCCATTATCAAGTCCAAGACGACTAACTGTATTCTTACTCCCATTATCAATTCCAAAATGGCTGGCTGTATTCTTAACCCCAATATCAAGTCCAAAACGACTAACTGTATTCTTCGTTGTCATTTTGAACATGATAATGGTGGTGATACCTAAATGTCACGAAACAATAGCTAGCAGTTCAGCAACCAAGTACGATCAAGTTGAAGAGTCAATAAGAAAGAACTAATTTTTTTAGACATTTTTGGGCCAAAACCACTAATACGAGATTTTCAAGATCTCTCGGATAGAAGAAAGACTAGCCAACCCACTGAACAAAACGCAGGAACTAAGAAAAAATATAGTTATGTAAAACAAGTATTTTGAGAAGAATGATTAATATTCATATCAGTCATCCATTTATCAGGAAATTAGTGAAGGGAGGGAACTAACCCAATAAGAAGGTGGGTAAAAACATGGGGACGAAGTAGTTGATTATCGAACAACTATTAGGCCTATACTGTGGAAAGGTATATTGATGGGGAATGTAGAGCAGAGTACGCCTTGTATGACAGTAACGTAACGTATACATAAACAACGTAATTTTTGTTCTTGGATTATTTTTTCGTATTTTTACAATATGAAACGTTCTTTTTACGTTATCGTTGATTCCTTTGTTGTAAAACGTTCTTTTTACGTTATCGTTGATTCCTTTGTTGTAAAACGTCTTGGTCATGAATTTTTCGTCAGGAGGTGGCTGCAAATTTGTTAGGAACTAGACTACTCTTTGACTGAAGTTAGGAGTAAGTCGCTCTTGCCAGTACTAGATTTCATTAAATGTACTGCTAGTAAAATATGTGTGAGAAAAGTGATTTTCTAATTGATAGGTGGACTATTTTGCACGTTCGCAAGGCAGTGCCAAACGAGAAAGTGGTAGTTCTGTGTTTTTTCGGTAGGCCTACGTGTCTGGTAGCAGTTCGGTCTCTTCTTGGTGGGCTTGTAATGTCTACCCTTCTGAAGATAATCTCTTTAACACGACATACCTTCTTCCTCCTTTTAGCAGTTCGGTGCTGACTGTCTGTCTATGTGTCTGTTACAGAATCTGTAAACACACGTATTCCACGGGTCGGTGAAGAATACGCCGCTCAAAGAAGAAGGCCGACTGACTCAAGTTCAAAAGAGCACTGATTTTATTTCAGTTTTTAACGTCACCTTATCCGGTGCACTATAATAAATTACTTGATAAGGACGCCTATTATCCGGATTAACCACTGCAAAATTGAATCCTGATAATACAAAATTCTGGTAAGTCTGGTATAGCCTACGTCAATGTCTATATTAATACGTAGTGTCTATATATACGTAGTCTCTACGTAATGTCTATAGCCTACATAATGTCTTAAGTGTTGGACACAACTTTTTAATGTTTAACCGGTGACATAATACAAAATTAAATTGCGTTAATTATAAATACCAAAATTAAAAGTAGTTTATTTCAGTAAATTAAAAAACTTTATTCTTATAATGCCGTGCAGTAAATATGAAACAATATAAAAAATAGAAAGAATCTAGTTAGTTTCTGTTAGTAAAAGTCTTAGAATCTTGAAAAACGTTGCTCACAGTAATTCAGTAAAAGAAATTAAAATTGACTGGATAAAAAATAAATCAGTTCATAAAAAATTACAGAAATTCGGAAAAATTAATAATACTTGTATTTCAGTAAAATATTTTGATTAAGTTAATATTGTAAATTGAAACAGGTTGTATTTTACTGATGGCCGTCTGTGTTTCTATTAACGTGTTTCAATCTAAATTTTTGATTTTAATTTTATGAATAGACAAATTAGCTATTAGACCTATTATGAAGAGTAAGAGCGTAGGTACTATGTACGAATTGCAGAAGTGTATCGATTTAAAGACGGACGTTTGGTACCGGGACTGTTATTTAGGCCTATTTTGTAACATTTTAAAGCAAAGCAATATTACATGAGTATTTTAGATTATTTAAGCACGTATTTTTTTCTTGTCAATTGCGTACTGCAGATAGAAATCTGGAAAATTGGACTTGGAATAACGGGCATTCCGAGCTCTGAGCATGTCTGAATACGTGATGCTGTATAGGTAAAGGTCGCGCAAATTAAAGTGATTTGGCTCGTTGGAATTAAGTTGTGGCCACAGCAGCATGTCAGTCGATTAGCCTCATCGTCTTCAAATCGGCTCATGCAAAAAACATTTTTGTTTTTGCTTCTTATACGCGGGTTCACTCGCAATTGACAGCCCTAATTACGGTGGAAAACTCTGGGTTTCAGTTCGCAGTGATTAAAACATTCTTGAAGATCTTAACTCGTTCCAGTGGTAAAGACATTTCGTTAAATACAAGTAAATTGCTCTGCTCACAAAAACAAACGTTCTCTAGACAAATTATTTATCTGTATTTCTAATTAAAAATCTTTTTATGCGTAGTTAAGACATACCTTAAATTCAAGGTAGGCCTACTCTATGGGTAGTCTACTATATTGTCAGACGAGTGGTCCAAATAGAGGGACGGGATCGGTGTACTAACGTGACAGGCAAGGAGTAAACATCGTGGCAGAGTTATGTTCAGCTAGTAAGTGACAAGTGAACGCGCTTGCTTGCGAGCTTTGAAATTATTACTCTGAAGTCTGGAAATAAATATAAAACTAAATGCCTGATTTAGAATTTACTGTTTTCGCGTTAAAATACATCTTATGTGTTATTTGTACTATGATATACTACGGTATGTTGAAGCAGAAGAGAAAGAGTGTGCACATTTGAAGCTCGTAAAAATCAGAGTGCAAGGTATTTCCGAAGAAATATCCTCACTTTAGGGAGGGCGAAGCTGAAGAACCTGCGAGGGGGAAGAGCGGATGTTTTAATTTTGTTGCCGAGTGTGATGATCCTGTTTCTGTTCTGCTTAAGTGATTAAAAAAAGTTTCGGTGTTAATTCTGTTTGTCTACGGAATATTGAGCTTGTGTAAACGATGGAGGATAAACCGCGAGATAAGATACTGTAATTGGTTGATAACAGATTCACAGTATAGTGTCGGAGATAACTTTATCTGAACAAGGATAACAATGCCAACGCTGTCGGCGGGCATTGTTACACGATTTCTGTGGAAATTAACACTAACCCAGAGCCTTGTGACTATGTAGCGAACATGTGATATTTATATATTTACAGTGAACATGTGATTCTGAAAATAAGGGAATTTAAAGACAGACTTATCTAAAGACAGAATGGTTGATGAGTAATCGTGCCCTAAAAGAAGTAGTAATACCGAAAGCACAAACTTGTGGTGTCTAAGTAAGCCTGTTTAGAAATTGTGGTAACTGAAGGTACATGTCTTTTTTGCACTGTTTGTAGGCCTATAGTGCTTAATTTCGCTTCTTTCATTCGTATGTCGTGTTCCTTCTTCTTCATCTCCTCTTCTCCAAAGGATTTGACAGGGTGCCTGTTTCTACTTCTTTGAAGCTACCGTTTTCTTGTCTAACCGCATTCCCTTCAGTTTATAATTCTTAAGAGTTTTGTTTGGTTTTGTTTCCTTCGTCCCTTACGTACTACGCTCTTTCCGTTTAAGTTTAGTTTTACCAATCTCCACAGACGTCTTCATTTCTTGTTCGGTCTTGTCATGTTCACCCTTTGACTCGCCTTAAAAACACCACTTCACCACTTCATTTGCCTTGATTCTTGATCGCTTCCGCATTCAGCGGTACTGAAGTCTTCATTAGTTTATAAATTTTCGTTTGGCCTATAAATTTAAAAGGAGTTTTTCAGTTCTTTTTGTTATACGTGTTTGTATAAATGCGTACCGTGTGTGTGGGTGCGCGCGTGTAAAATTATCACGTTCTCTACCTTAAAGTGTAAGTGCCTTTGTGTAATTAACAAATTATCTTACCGATGTAGCTTATCTACACCGATATGTAGCTTAGAAGCTGCTCACTAAATCCGTATGCCTAGTACATCTTCCGATCGTTATTATGATGCTAACGGTGTGTAGTGATTGGAATTTAAAACACTACTTGCACTATAAATTTCGAAAAAGTAAAACAATCTTCACCGCCATTTCTAATCTTTATCTGAATAGTGTCTGTAATGGTAATAGAGTACATGTTTGATCTAAGATTAAGGGGATATGGCACTGAAAATGCTAACTTCTATATTAGACATTTCAGACTACCTTTATCTGTTTTATAGTCATAAAAAATGACCATAAATGAAAATAATTTTTTTTTTCTCATTAGTATATACAGTCCGAATTTTTTTTTTGGAAAATATATGTAATATATAAAATTTGATATAACTCATGTTCTAACAATTGATTTTCATGAACAAAGCGCCATTGTATAGGTAAGGATATCCTCTAAAAAGTTAGGTAGAATTATAATTGTAGCTTAGTATTTGGATTTTATACACACGTTAGTTTTATAAAATCTACGTTTAAAAAAAAATTTATCTCAGTTTCTCAGTGACATACTTAATTCTACCTAAATATTTAGGTCAAATACCCAAGAGTAAATGGTAAACATTTGAACCCTGTAACGTTAGTAGTTTTTGAGTTATATCAATTTGAATATTAAAAAACATGAAAAAACTGATTTGCGGAAATAACGCGTTGAAAGTTACCTTGTTGGATTTGACAAGGTAATGATATATATAGAGACCAATAAATAATTTTTTTACAAGTTTTAACATTAGTTTATTTATAAGTTTGACATGTACTATAACATTATAAATTTTTATAAGGGTCTTATGTATATTTTACATTTTTTTATGTCATAATAAGCATTTAATAGGTCTAGGCCTGCTAAATCGAAAAACTGGAAAAAACTGGATATACCGCTTATTTATATTACTTATATTCTTTTGTTTGATGTTTTATCTTTTTATAGATGGTCTACCCATACTTATAACACTTAATATAATAGTTAAACACGATAATGGTATATTCACTCACTGTTTACAAGCAGCAGACAACACTACTGAGAACATAGCTGAGTGTTTTTGTATTTTGTTGTTCATGTCAGCTGATTATAGTTGCAGTGATGACTTGGTTAGTGGCTAATAATCAGTATGTACATATATATATATATATATATATATACACATGTAGTTCAATATAATAACATACTAGAGCAGAGTTTAGTAGTGTATAGCCTAATATTGTGTTCATTTCTGAACAAATTAATCGCCAACCGCCAATTTCGCATTTTGGTACTGTTCTAAAAAACTATAAAAATATGACACTTACTACCTTAAGAAACACGTTTAATCACATTTTCCTGTTTCCTAACATTCCATAGATTTAAAAAAAAAAATTGAAAATTTAAATTTTTTGGTGTCTTTCAGTGCCATATCCCCTTAAGTTTCTCATTGACAGCGAGACCAGCGTTCACAGTTCATTCTTCGCTGTGTTTTACACATGATATTAATTATTTTATAACCAATTGATTTCATTTTCATTGAAATCATTTTATAACATTGCGTTTCTTTGTAGACGTATTGCTTGGGTGTATCCATGTACTCTGCGTTATATAAAGGCTGAATTATTAAATTCAAACTTTCTTTAAGTGCAACTTTGTGCCATGTGTTCTTTTTATAGCTGTTCGTTCAGGATGCTCAAGGGTCGTCAGTCTAGGCATCATCACATTGAAGTAAAGACAAATTATAATTCTTGAGTCTTTCGTTATTGTTCTAGTTATGTCATCGTTATTGGAACTGGAAAGGTTAACAGTAAAGGTTGATGTAAATTATTTCTGACATTCACAGTGGTTTTATGTTATCCATTAGATTGAAATTCCTCGTTTTTCTACTCTCAAACGTTTCTTCCCATATAGTGTCAACCGTAGCCTATACATATGAGGTATCTCAGTACGGCATCACTGAGATAAGTGGGTTTACTGATATTCATTTTCTCATTTACTGAGCCCAGTGTAAATTCACTTAAACTATTATAATTTACAAAGAGAATAATCCCTGTTTGCACACCACTATAAAAAATTATTCCGATTAGCGCTTTCAAGCTTCACTGCTCATCATCAGATCGGAAATCTGTTTCCGATATGACGATGAGCTGTGAAGCTTGAAAGCCCTAATCGGAATAATTTTTTATAGTGGTGTGCAACAGTGATTATTCTGTTTGTGATTATAACCACTAACACCTTTCTTAACTATATTATAATTTAAACTGATAATACAGGCCTACATACTAGAATATCGCAGATAAAAATGCACGCACATCTATAATAGAATTTATGATTACATACACATTTGTGAAAAAATCGGAATCCCCCTTGTTCGTCCAATAAGATTCGAATATTGTCTGTACATTAATTAAATAGGACTGGAAGAATGAAGTAGACAAAGTACTTGGTCGTTTGGTATACACCTGTGTTGTGTGTGTGTGTGTGTTATCACGTATAATACATTCCGAGCAGGTGTCACTACGAGGAATTTTACTCTGAGCAAGTGTACCATCCCCCAGTAAAATTACATCTGTTTGTAGTAATTAAATGTAAACTGTGGCTGAGGCTAAGCTGTAGCTGTGGGTGTAATTCGTGGAAAAAGCAGCTAAGATATGACTGGGATAGGTAACAATGGTTAACAGAAAAAAATAGTTGCTCCGCCACAGGGCAAGAAGACAAAAGAGGCTTTGAATTGAATGCAAAAATCCCTTTTGTATAGAATCACTCAATTGGTTCCTGTCATACATCCGCTATCTCTATACTCTGGTAATTACTGAATATTATAATAAAATATATTGTGTGTGTGTGTGTGTGTGTGTGTGTGTGTGGGTGGGTGTGTAAAATTAGATCAAGATAATTTTACAGTCTGGTGACGTCACAGAAGAGATCTGTATGTGTTAAACCGCAAGTGTTACGGACCGAGTGTATACTTAAGTTAAGTTATATACTTAAAAGTTTAAGCAGGTCGCTCAGTTATATACTGTGCACTTGGACCTAGCCAACGCACCTCATGACTCGAAAGTGTATGCAGTTCTATTTGCCACTTTTACCGGATAAAATGGAATCTACACGTTTGTGGTTGTGTACTCTTCTCAAGAAATGGTGTCCATTATAGTTGCCAAAATAAATAAAACTTGATTTTCAAGCTGCGTTTATCATTGCGCCCAAAAAGGTATCTAGATACTACAATAAGTGGCTGCAACTATCATTTTAATAAAGCTGTTTGGAAATAAATGCAAAACATTGGACTGACTGTGCAGTACAAGGGAAGTGAGACTATAAGACTCACGTGAAGGATGTGTGGTCCTTCGGCATATTTGCCGATTGATCGAGTAGAAGACGGATGGCTTTTGATTATGGAAAATCTCAAAAATGAGAAATAAGTTTTTTCATGGAATACTTCGTTCAGCAATGGATAGACGGCCCATACGGTTCTATTGAGCTGTGGCATGTTCATGGACAACAACACAGAACTAATAACGTCGTTGAGGGAACTCGAAGTTGATCAACATTATAGGAAGACATCACCCTGTTTTCTTGTTGGTTAAAATGCTGAAAGACGAAACGCAGAAAGTTTCTGGCAAAGAATCTTAAAGAGACAGATCAGAAACGAAAGGAGATTTATATTAGGCAGGACGAAAGAGTTAACAATTTAATGAACAACAACCAGACGACACTTTTGATGGCGAAAACAACCTGTAGAAGTGTCTGAAAGCTCCAGCTATGTAAACAAGTTGAATTCGTAAAAATTAAATGGTTAAAAAATTGTAATAAAAATATGGTTAAAGTACACAACAAAATACATGAAATACGTTATTTATGCACTAAAAATTGTACATAAATGAATACAAATACAAAAACATAAAAACACTGAAAAATATAAAAAAGAATATATACTAAATAAAAAATACTAAAAACACAGAAAAATATGTAACAAATACAATGAAACTTCTAAATCACCAGTGTCTTTGATTCGCCAGTTATAAGTTTCAAAATCAAAATACAGTGACAGTCCCAAGTCTGTAAAAGTGTGAGGGGAAGTTGCAGTTACTTTACAACTACTGGCCTTATCTTGTTTATTAAAGCGTTCGCCTTGACTACAGCACCTTAATAGCAGTGGCGGCTCGTGACTTGAGAGGCTGGAGGGCGCGGCCTTTAGGCTTCTTAATTATTTATCAATATTGAAGTTAACGCACAATGGAAATGTCTTCAATATTTGATCACATAATTCATTAATAAAATAAGAATAGTAACACGTGCAGCATGCAACGATTATTTAAAAATTTGATCTCACCTCAAGTATTGTGAGCTGTTGTAGAGAGTCTGCAGTTTTATCAATAAACATAACCACAAACTGTCGAAAGTGTCCACAAAAATGTCTATGCTGTTTCCACAAAAAAAGTAATACACTATATTTACATTATATTATTTTTATGATACCTACACTTTAAACAGACCATTTATTTATATACAAAGTCCATTCGCCTTTCCTTTAAATTAACGAACTTTCTAGCAGCAAAGTCCTTAATTTGTTTAACAAGTTCCTTGTTGATAGATAACATCGCAATGTAATTCAGTCTATCGTTTTTCATTGTATTTCTCAAGAAAGTCTTTAGTCTTTTCAAAGTCGAAAAGCAGCGCTCAGGTTCGGTAGTTATCACGGGGGTTGTTATGACAATTTTCAGAAGTATCAACACTTCTTTGAAAACTGACGTAAGATTGTTTTCTTCTATAAAGTTAAGAAGTTTTATTGCGCCTTTAATATTATAATCATGCCGTCTGTATAATAGTTCCAATTCACTCCGGAGTTTGTTTTCTTGTAAGAAAGGTTAATGCCGAATCACTAGCTTGAATTTTTCTTCCGGAAAGTTTGTAGAAAAAAGTGGAAATAAGTCATTGGACATCAATGAAGCTGCTTCTAGGTGACCCGTGTAAGTAAATCTATCTTTTACGTGAGTTATAATGTTGTCACATACTTCTTTTGCATCCCCTATTCTAGTGCTGCATCCAACATTATTGGATCACATTGTCTCTGGGAGACAATAAAATACATGGAAAACAGAACAAAGATTTATGAACGTCGCAGCCACCCGATCCAGTAATTTTTTTGGTGTGCATCATTCGAAAGCAGTTGCCACCTGAAAACACGATTCCCACTTTCCTTATTTTCTGTTTGCATCATGCAGAATTCAGGACCTGGCCTACCTAATGACTTTAGTTCAATTTTTTGATCTTGCAAAAGTTATTGGTTTAAGCGCCTGCACTGAATTATCCTTGTTGGATTAAATGTTAAAACAAAACCTAATAATTCGACACTACAATATTTCCCTAAATTATTCGTGAAGCTGTTAAAAAAATCGGTATGGAGAACCGTACATGACGTCCATGTTGTAAGATTTATGTTTAAAATAATTTACTTGAATTCGGTTCGTTAATTTCTAAAAAAATATCGCCCACCCTCAAACTAGTTTCACTATTTATAGATATTTTTGTTATTATGGTGTAGTCGTTTAATATAATGTTATTTTCAGTAACTTTATCCATAAAAATTAGGTAGACTTATTTTATTCTTATAAAGAAACCGAACTACGCAGATAATCATCCCTCCTCCGAAGCGCTCCGAAGTCACTGATGGACCCTGAGGTCATCATTCCCTGAAGACGAAAGTCTGTCTATGAACCGTTCCTCTGTAAACACGTGCAGTTACACTGCCCAGCGACCACAGGAAGCAAATCGCTATCCACGCTGGACACTTTTCCAGCTTGCACGCGTTGTGTTGGTGTGGGTTTCGGCACTTTCCATTTAAAAAGCGTGCAAATGTAAGAAAATAAACATGAGTGAGGCCATAAATAACGCGAATTGTGTGTGTGTGTGTCTTGCCTGCCTTTTTATTGCGGTAATCATAATAATAAAATGGAAACGTAAACATTACATAATTGAGGTATGCTTGCTTGCCACGAATGATATATTTTCTCTCATACATGATTTAAATTAAAATGAAAGAATATAGAATTTTGTTAAAGTGAAATGAAATGTTTCCATAGAAACTACTTCTTTGTTGTTAATAACGTATTACACATATAAAACTTATACAATTTTCTTCGACTAATATTTTAATTTATAAAAAAAAATTACCCCCTCCCCCTTCAACTACCCTTTTCATTTATAGAAAAGGGTACAGTGGATTAATCCACTGTACACTTTCTACAGTGGATTATTATGACCTTCTTTTCAGGATACTTTATTTATCAAAATTAAGCACTTTACTCTTATTTAAAAAAAAATTCTACACACACACACACACACACACACACACACACACACACTTTTCTAAAAATGACTTTTTTCATGTTTTGATGGTAGTACAATCAGAATCTGCCGTTATCTCGAACACGATTTTTTTCGCCATGACCATACTTCCATTTCCTTATGGAACATGGATGTAAAAACACACACACAAACTCAAAACCTAAACCTAAACAAATGCCCGCACTGAATTAACCACGCCAGAGGAACTATAAACACTAAAAAGAGCAAATCTCATATTATTATCAATAGTCTGCGATTAGTTGTACTGAGTGAATCACGCCACGTGCTGCTAAACGTGGCGCGAGAGCCGGCGCGCCGAGCGACAGTCTTAAATGCCGTATTTAAGCTTACAACTTCGTTTAACTTTGGATAGAATGGGGGAATTGAGAGATGGGCGCGATTGTCAGAGCGCCGTAATGCATGCTGTTCCGAAAACATTTCTGCTATTAGCTAATACAAAAACATTTTCTTGTCCGAACTATTAAAGAAATAGGTAATGACTTTCCACAAGTAGTGATAATGGGTTGTTTAATGATATAATTATCTGGGGGGCGCGCGCCTTAGCGCCCTCAGAACGAACCGCCCCTGCTTAATAGTATCCTGAGAATTGTCCCTCTCAGCCACGATTTTAGCGTGTGCGCCTCGGCCACGACACCCTGCCGGCAGGTACTGCTGATTCCAAGAGTATGTCATTGCTACACATATAGACTGATATTCAGAACGTAAATCAGTATACGGAGGGTCGTTTCGGGAGCCGATTCATCTTAAAACGTCAGTTGTATTCGTCCTCGTTTTCTACAGCAGTTTCCCAGACAATTCAGAAGTTCAGATTCTTACCATAAATTGATCGTGTTCAGTTAGTAGTAAGTGTATTATACTATTAAGAAAGAGAAAAACATCTTAGTCAAGTCATATATTATATTATATAGGCATATATATTGCGTAAGAACTGTCTGCAGCTAAAGGGAAGGGTGGAAGCTACGAGAGAACGGGAAAGAAGAATGGTTGGAGTGCTTGATGGCATCAAAAACGGAAGGAGTTATATGCAGATGAAGGCACAGGTTTATTGCAACAAAATCAACACACGCATAAGTGTGGATGTTACAGACTCAGACTCGAAACCTTTCGCAATCTTTCCAAATCGTAGAAATTTGGTTGTCACGATAAAGTGGTTACTAAAACGGATTCAGGCCAAACCGATAATATAGATTGCACACAAGACAAGGTGAAACAGGTAAGCCCAAGAGCAGATGTATGCCAGAATTTGAGTTGGATCAACGATAAATAGTTTACAACTTCTATAAATTAAAACTTGTCCCATATTGTAAAGGGAAATTTGATATTGGAGAACGTAAAGCTAGAAACTAGCAAATTAAATCCTCGTAGGCTTAAGTGCGGCCAAGCCAGCCTAATGTTATTAGTCGTCGGAAAGTTTATTTAGAGAACAGAACTGAACAGAAACGTTGGCTGAAAAATACATGTTGGCGCTGTAATTTCAATATTACTGTTTTTACTGAAGCAATAGGCCTGCATCGCTTTTCATTACTGTTGCTAGTAATAATTATGTTATATTGTGTTGTATTACACAATTTTATTTGTAACTAATTACATCAATTACAATATATAATGTTAATAATTTAACATATTAATGTATTTTTAGCATCACCCCATATTATCAGTATTAATGGTAAAATAATGGTAACTAGTGTTGCGGTATTTGTGTTCCGTATAAGTCAACAACACAGTGAGTCTGTTTTTACATTTTTGTATTAACTTTCCTATATTTATTTGTTTTGTGTATGCATGGCAGTATCCGCTAGTACCGATTCATAATTCGAAATATGTTCATTACTGTTCGTATTGCTGAGTGCCTTACGTATAGTACGTATAGTGACTTAACTTGTGCGTGTGTACGTATGCGGGTATCCGTATGTGTTGTTGGTAAGGCGAAATATTTCACTAACGTGTTGCTAGCACGGCCACATGTCGTGTACTTCCTGTTGCATTTCGCTGCTTTGTTTCTGTCCCGTTAGATTGTTTGATCGAATTGCTGATCACCGCTGAGCGGCGAAGTGCCGGGTATTGATTGGGCGAGGACACGCTGCTTGCGGGAGTGTTTTAGCAAGGAATCAACGTGCTCCATTTCAGCCGCTCTTATCACTTCTTATTATCTTACATAGGAGACTAACGTTGCTTCCGACGTTCTGAACCTATGTTACTCTCTCTGCGTATCGCAGTTTACGCTTGTCGATCGTGTTAGAAACTGACATAACAGCTGTTATAGTAGCTGGATTACGGCCCTGAACTTCTGTTTAAGAAACATATTACTAGTACTTTGGTACTGGGCGTTTGATTTGTTCCGTTAAATACAATTTCAGAAAAGTGGAAACTCCGTAGCTATAGTAAAATTGACATTCCGTTCCGTACAGAGAGCAGATTGAAAACATACTTTGAGGAAACGGTGAAACGAGATGATAAAGAACCTGGTAAACAATAAATATACCAGGGATTGTGAGATAGGCCCTTAGTGACGGGTTTTTAATAATGACGTTATGTGGATTGGTAAGTGTGTATGACGGAATGAGGATTGAATGTATCTCGAGTAAAATACATTTCGCACAGGCCTATACAGGGGTGAGTCTCCGTATTCGCAACCGTTTGCTTCAGGTCAACAGTAAAGTTTACGAATTGTATACAAAAATTCTAAAAGTTCATGTAGTGTACACAGCATGTACATCCTATAAAGAATGTTCTATACCGTAACAAATTATTTAATCTGTAATGTCAGTTGTAAATTCATTTTATCGTGTAATATTCTTCGTCTGCTGAGCTTCGTAGGTTAGGCAAATTACGTACACCGCCCTCACACCACGTCGGAGCTTCTGTGGGCCTCTGTGCTACATTACTTCTTCCAGATTATTTTACATTATTATTTTGAGTCATCTTTGCTGTTTTCATTCTGTTCATGTGTTATGTATTTTGTTCGGTGTATTTTTTTGTTTTATTCTCTGTCGTACGCTCAAAGACAACAACCGATTTCTAATGTTTTGATTATGTATTCGATCTATTCTGTTGTACCTTTTGGCCCTTCTTAAGAAATGTTTTTCTGCTGTCTGTACCTTATTCACGTTTCGCTTCGTGAGGTCCACATTTTGCTGACACAGCAGTGTATATGTAAAAACGGTTTTAAATAGTTTTATTCGTGTATCTTATTTTGTTTTGTTTTTAAATCTTTATTTGTTGGTCTCCGTATACATTCACTGTTAGTACATAATGAGACAGTGTGTTGTCTCTAACGTAATTGGGTTAACGTCTGTTCGCAATTATATACGCATATGCAAATGTATATGTGTGACAGGCGTATTTGTTCCATCGTTACGTGGAACTTACTGGCTCCTTTGTTGGGGGCGCTTAACTTTTGGAAACTGATGTCTCTTGTTTATATTTTTTCAAAATTTACAGATCGTTGTAAGGTATCGTTGCTCTTAGTTTGACTGTTAATTGTGACACACACGTAATGATAAAATTTGTTGTACGTTAGTATAGCCTATACTACTAGCTAGCATATACTATTATAGTATATAACTACTAGTTAGTATATACTATACGACGTTAGTGTAGAACTATATTTAACATGCTTTGTAATGGTTAATTTTTTTCTTGGAGCTCGCTTCTCTGCAGATTTCTACCATGTAGGCAATGCATTTTTTCGTAGTTTATTACTAATTTTAGTCGTGCTGATTTAGGGACACTAGAAACCCTTTCAGTCCTTTCCCGGACAGCGAAAAGGCTGTCCTTTTAGGGACAGCGTAAAGTTCAGTCCTTTGCCGGATTACCAATATGTGTGGCAGAATTTTTGAACTATTGTTCAAGTTACAGTTGTTTATTTTTCATCTCATTGTGCCCAGCGTATACGGGGACAACGCCAAAAATTCAGGAAAGTCTAGTTAAAGGCTATTCACCTGAATGTACACAAGATGCTTTGCAAACGAATGCCACAGCTGTGTGTCGGCGTGGTTCGTGGAGTCTGTGAAATCTCTTTTAATTGATGTTAGAGCCGGTTTACGGGCGAAAATTAATTGATCCTGAGAAAATTATAATAATTTAGTCCAATTCAATTATGTACTTATTATTCTTCTCACTAGACCCGAGCGGAATTTTTGAATACAGGTTTAATAAAAAAAATTTCGTATAAGAAAGGATAACAAGTAATAGAGTAACTCTGCAGTACGCGAGCTCTGTAATTATTCTCGTTAAACATTATGCAGTTATTTACAGAGTTGAATACTTGCCAATAGTAAATAAATACTGTTGCATAAAATGAGATGTAAATCCTGTCGCCACTACTTAATATCCAAATAAGTAGCATACCATACGTTTTATTGCTGTTTTATTTGCGTAATTTGTTTTTAATAATCGAAGTTATACTTTTTTCAATGTAATAATATTACATTTAAAAACGTTTACAGTAAATCAATACAGATGTTTTCAATTAATTTTAATGTTGACAATAAATATATAGCCTGTTATAACGTCCACAGATAATTGTATAGAATTTGGGATTTCGGTCGACAGTTATAAAATTAACATAAATATGTCTATACAAAATTAGAATCCAAATTCTACTTTAAAATTTGTGCTTAACCGCTTGACAGTCGTAACGTGTAAAGCGTTTCAGGTGTATTTTACATGAACTTGTTTTCTTTATTATCACTTGTTGTCTTGTGTCGTTTGTGTCGAACATGTCCTGAAAGCAGCGTTTCCTTACTCCTGTAACACCTCGTATATGTATAATTGTATCATATGTTCATTATTAGGCCTACAAAAACATACAGACCCCACGTTCGCACAAAATGTGTGTGTGTGTGTGTGTAGGCGCGCGCGCGTTATTTGTCAGAACAGAATGCTGCTGTAGAATTTAAATTGCTTATGAAAATGTTACGGGGATGTGTATGTTGGCTTAAACGGGGCACCACTCACCCACTGTACGAGTGTAATCGACCTCTGTGTTAATAATTTGTAAGCAAGTCCACGCCGACTACCTACGTGGCCTTATAAGTCAGTACAGCCTTGATTAAAACATTTGAATATGCGCGTATAAACGTACAATAGAGAGTTCTTTACGACCAAGTTGTAAAAGTTAAATAACACTTTGGTAAGACTGTACATGTGAAAGTTTTGCTGAGAGCTTAGAGTCATGTCATTTGGTTGCATTTTTACTTTTTTTTTTGCTCGTAAAAAACCTTAATCGTCTTGTTTTCTGTTCATAAACTATAGCGGTGATGTTGTAATCCGTATTTTCCTCTGATAGCATTAGGATTTTGCTGTGATCTCATTAGAATAAAAAAAAAGTTTTACAACAAAGTCGTTGATAAAATTAATTGCTACTGAAAAAACAGGATTTAGTATGAGCTGTTTATAAATCATGCTAGGATTTCGGAATTCATTTTTATTATACGATCGATTCAATAAGGCGAGAAAAGAAAATACAGTATTGTGAATTGGATATGAGCACTTGTTCAATAAAACGATGGCATATTATGCACTGAGTCAGTTAGGTGACACTTACTGTATTTTATTTCGTTTTGACAGATTGTGTAATTTCTGTTCAGAATACACCTGCGGTCTCCAATAAACCAAAACAGTTTAGGACTTCGACCGACAGTTGGCTTAGTGACTGGGGGTTACTAGAACTGAAAGCATGGTATTTTTGTTAGTCCTGTGTAGCGGGTCGCTGGCGGTTACCGCTGTCGAGTTCCGAGTTCAGTTGTATCCAAATTATGGGCAGAGCGAAATACGTCTACTGACGCCAGCGTGGTAGTTTTTTCACGAAATCTGACGAATCTTAGTGAGTTTCAGATTATCGGCAGATCGGCTGTGTTAACAACTGACGAGATCATGTAATAACACTACGTAAGTCGGAACAAATGATCTCGCTGGAAAACCATTTATTCTGAAGAAATGATTTTCGACAACAAATTTTATTGAGTCAACAACTGCAGGCGCTGGGCTGTCGTGTCATCTTTCTTGTTGGAACGATTGTAATTCGCAGAATTGAGTTGTTGTTGTCGTTTCCATTAACTGCAATAAAAATTATTCAGTTACGTGCTGGTGTCCTTTAAAATTCTTGTGGCGATGAAAGAGTATCGTGGTACTGTACTTCGTATGTTATAACTTTATATACAATGTTAATTCATCTGCTTCAGTCGTATTGTCATATCTATTCTTTCTACTCTCGTGAATCCACTTCTATTACACAAATTTCTTTCTATTTCTGAAACCTTTCCTTCACACCCAAAAACTTGAAAGTTTTAAATTTCTGAATTTCACATTGATGTTGCATAAAATGAAAAATTATAATCATGCAACTGTAATGACCGTGGGAACGCATGCTACAAAGCGTTGAGATGCAGTAATACGAAAATGTGTATTCTAATTGTACTAGGCCTGCCTGTTAAAATTGTGCTGTAAGGATAAAGTACTATAAAATAAAATCAAAATCATGTAAAACACACATTACTAGTGACTGCCGCTTCCGTGCACTCACTTTCTGATTGATTTACGATCATATGCCCTCAATTTAGACTACCTTTATTGTTTTAAAAATAAAAATTATTTTGAGGTTTAATACGTGCTGTTTTAGTTTAGGTTTTAATGACCGCAACCTCGAAAGTTTAATACTAGACATATTTTTAAGTCTTACCTTTCATTTCAGCATTCTGTGTATCCGCAATTGAGAGGGGAACAGCGAGTTAGTATTTACAACTCGCAGGTTTTTTGTTTTGTGTTTTTTTTTGCTGTATACGTCTCTGGTTTGTTTCGAATCCATACCGAGCACCTCGGCCCATCTGAGTGTAGGCCTACTGGTGATCACTCAGGACCGAGTTGTTAGGATTTGGCTCGTTTATACCGAGATCCTTCAGGAAAATAAAACAATAATTTGGATTCAGAACGTGAATGTAAGTTTTATATATCAGTATTGAGGTGGTGCACGGAAGGTTGTTGTTCAATTCTCTGCATTAGTAGGCCTATACATCGTTATGTAGCATCCTAAGACGCGGCAAGAAGGTTATTCTAAATATATAAATTGTAAATAATAAATCTGTGTCAGTGGTTATAATCACAAACAGAAATTACGCTGTTGCACACCTCTGTATAAAAAATCCCGATTAGCGCTTCCGATCCTCTCAGGTCGGATCATATTTCCGATCTGATGATGAGGTCAGAGGCTCGAAGCGCTAATCAGGAATTTTTTGTATAGGATACTGGTGTGCAACAGTCTAATTTCTGTTTAAAATATAAAAATGTTTTTTCCGCCAAATACGACAGATCATAGACATCCAATTAATTAAGCTGTTTTAACGATGTCAGAGCGATATTTATTAGAATAAAAGAGTACCTAAAAAGTAGGTCTACAGGCGCCTAATGTAAATATTACGGCCGCGCTATGACGTCATTAAAGAAAAGTATAATATTTATCACGATTTCTAGTTTGAAATAATGCATATTACTTTTAGTGATGCGTGAATAAAATTATGCTCAAAATTACTTAACATAAGTAATAACTCTAGATTACGCGTAGGTGAATAGAATGTGCTCTTAAAATTGAGAAAACATTCTTTTAAAAACTGAACTATGAATGCAGGTCCACAGCTACATCTACTGAAGCCGCAAAATGTATACCGCTGGTTTGTGTAACTTCTTGAAGAAAAATATTAACTCGAGAGATTTGTCTGAAGCATGCGAATGAGTAAACAAGTTAATACAGGCTAAAGCACGTTTGAAATTTCTTCAGTGCAGATTGGTTTTGTTTCGAATACAGAAAATATGATCTAGTAATGGGCATACATAGGTCCTAAGTAATGAATTTAAAAGTCTGATGTAAATTTGAATTAACTGCTGTCCAATGTAGCCTACTGGAAATATGTACTAGACTCATTTTCATTGTAGCTTTGTAGTAATTTTGACAAGGAGTTCCATAAGAAAAAAAAAGGCAAGTGGCGCTGGTGCTTGATTGTTAATTTTGATGATGCCTACGCACAAAAATAATTGTATTGTGCTGAGAAAAATTGTACCAGTAGTTACAGGAAATTTAGAATCGCAGCGATCGGTTAATGATGCAGATAAATTGTGGTAATCACAATACGGTCATATTAAATAGGACCGAGTTTTCCATTTTGTTTCAACCATTCAACGGAAGGTACCACGGTAGCGTGATTCTTTCAGTTTAGTTGATAAAAAATTTCATTAGTTAAACTGTTAGCTATATACAGTACAGAACGTAGTTGCTATGACAACCAGTTTTGTATTCCCTCATATTAAGATGTAGGCCTAATGTTTTGTTACAGAATCGCAACGTGTCTTGTGTTCAATGAATCTACAGGAAAAATAATTAAGGATGTAACCTCAGTGATTTCAACATCGTATTGGTAATAATAATCTGGGGGTTAACATTCAGCGGATTAATTAGTGTGATGTGGATGAAATCATGCTGTAGATTTATTAGGTATGTTGTAACTCACATTGGAATCTGGAATTATAACCCCATTTCTAGCAGATGCTTAGTGACGAAGGATACATTGACGCAGGATTTAGTATTGTTGATTGGAATTTTGAAGCAACGAAATTAATTAACTAGATACTGTGTGATTTTTGTTTGATTATTTGCATTTGCTTGAACAGTGTTACCAGACAGAATAAAAAGTTATTAGTCTAAAACATTTTTCTCACTTATTTAAAAGTTAATTTTTCCAGCACGATAAAGAAAAATTTTAATATACATACATATATGAATTACTTATAAATGAACCCCGAGTAATATAGAATATGGAAGGAATCGTATATAGAAGTTCTGTAAGTAGGCTTATTATTATTTAAAGACGAAAAGTTATGGATTAATCAAATATGAGGAATTAAAACAAAATACGTATTTCTCAAACGTGAAATTACATACACAAATTTTATTTAAACATAATGTCATGTAAACTACATGTTACATGACAACATGTACATATAATCAATAAATATATATTTTGAAGTACATTAGTGGTTATCTCAGGCGAGCTACTGAGGAGCCTTTCTTAGTACGGGCGATACGTGTGGTTTAAAGAAAGTAAAACGCTGTTAAACCGAGAAAAAGTGTTGTTATATTTATATTTTTAATAAATTATTAGAAGCCTTTGGTCTTTGCCCGAAAATTTCAAAATTTCGGACTCTTGTATTCTGAGTAGAAAAAAAAACTGATCAAATAATATTTTAATACACTGCATTTCTGGCTGTTTATCGTCGACATGAAGTAATTTGGGTTTATGTAGCTTTAGTGTAATTAGTCATTTACATATGTTGACATAAGATTTAAACAGGACTGTTTCAGTGAGATTGGAAGTTGAATGAAACTGGAGTTTGATTTGACTACATTTAACGCTCAGTTTGGTTGATCTGCCCAACTGAATGGCAGTTTACATGGTTCAGTTATCTTACTGTGCGGTCGATTCACTAAGCTTGATCAGTCAAACTGAACCGAATAATGAAAACTATATACGACGCAATTGCCAAGGAAACATTTGACGTCGTTTAATGACATAAAATTAAATATCGGTATGGAGAACCATACAGGACTTCCATGTTCTAAGATTAAATTTAAAGTCATATTCGAAATGAAATATTTCCATAGAAACTACTTCTTTCTACTTATTGCTTCAGCCTTAAACCACAGTACTGTGGTCACTAACGTATACCACCTCACGTTTTCGCACTCGATTTTCACTGAGATGGAAGTCGATGGCACTGCCGAAAAGTCTGGTTTTGCAGAAAACATTGGACTACGGCTAAACAGCCCGGGAAGGAATTTTAACAAAGAACTACTTCTTTGTTGCCGATAACGTAGTACACATACAAAATTCTCCCCTCCCCCTTCAACTATAATTTTCATTTATAGAAAATTACCCCCACCCCGTTCACCTAACCTCTTCATTTATAGATATTTCATCTACGTTTCTACAGTGGATTATTGTGAGCTTCTTATCAAGATACTTTATTTATAAAAATTAAGTACTTTACTCTTGCTAAACCATAAAACGTTGCAGGTAAACTACCCGTTTCTCTAAACCGATCTTCACCAAAATCAGTAGACCTTCAGTCCTCTACAATGCAGGGATGCATGCAAAAAAAATATTTGATTCTGTTTCAATTTGCGGCAGTCATCGTTCGTCATGAAAACATTTCTCTTGTTACAACATAACATGTTTCAGGTAAACTACCCCTTTCCCTTTACCGATCTTCACCAAACTCAACAGGCCTTGAGCTCTATACAATTTAGGAAGGTATGCAAAAAAAGATTTGATTTTCTTTGAATTTACGGCAGTTATCGTTCGTCATAGAAAAAATTACCCTTGTTAAAACATAAAACGTTGCAGGTAAACTACCCCTTTCTCTACACCGATCTTCACCAAAATCAACAGACCTTCAGTCCTCTACAATTCAGGGCTGTATGCAAAACATTATTTGATTCTGTTTGAATTTGCGGCTGTTATCGTCTGCCATAGAAAAAAAATATTACCCTTGATAAAAAAACGTTGCTGGTAAACTACCCATTTCCCTTAACCGATCTTCACCAAAAACAATAGGTCTTCAGTACTCACCAATTCAGAGCTTTATGCAAAAAAGTATTTGATTTTGTTTGAATTTGCGACTCTTATCGTTTGCCATAGAAAATACCCTTTTATAACATAAAACGTTGCAGGTAAACTACCCCTTTCCCTTAACCGATCTTCACCAAAAACAACAGGTCGTGAGAACTCTACAATTCAGGGCTGTATGCAAAACATTATTTTATTCTGTTTACATTTGCGGCTTTTATCGTTTGCCATAGAAAATACCCTTGTTAAAATATAAAATATTGCAGGTAAAATACCCCTTTCCCTTAACCGATCTTCACCAAAACCAGTAGGTCTTGAGAACTCTGTAATTCAGGGCTGTATGCAAAAGAGTAGTTGATTCTGTTTGAATTTGCGGCTGTTATCGTTTGCCATAGAAAAAAATTACCTTTGATTTAAAAAAAACCGTTGCCGGTAAACTACCCCTTTCCCTTAACCGATCTTCACCAAAATCAATAGGTCTTGAGTACTCAACAAATCAGGGCTGTATGCAAAAAATTATTTGATTTTGTTTGAATTTGCGACTCTTATCGTTTGCCATAAAAAATACCCTTTTAAAACATAAAACGTGCAGGTAAACTACCCCTCTCCCTTAATCGATCTTCACCAAAAACAATAGGTCTTGAGTACTCTACAAATCAGGGCTGTATGCAAAAATTATTTGATTCTGTTTGAATTTGCGGCTGTTATCGTTTGCCATAGCAAAAAATCTACAGACAGACAGACACACAGACTGACACACAGACACTTTTCGAAAAATGATTTTTTTTCATGTTTCGAGTGTAGTACAATCAGAATCTGCAATAATCTCGAACACGATTTTTTTTTGCCATCACCATACTTCCATTTCCTTAAGGAACATGGAAGTAAAATCAGTTTCGTTGACGATTATAACGAAATAAATTGTCAAAATTATGAAGTATTTTAAGCCGATTTTTCATTGTACGTTATGTCACTGATTTTGAGCCGATCATTACACGTAAACAGTGGTACCTATCAGAAGGTGAATTTTACTATCACATAACTTGTAGCCCTATTAGGACTATACCGTCCGCGTTCCCCGCATTCTAGCGTGCAGGTCTGTCTATTACAATTTCGATTGTCCTCTGTTTCTGTTTACTGTTGATTGTCAATTTCTTGTTTTTGGATCTATATTCTTTTCGGCATTCTCTTCATATGCCCGTACAAATTCTAGTAAAATAACATTATATGCTGAATACAGGATAAGCTAGATTTAAAAAGTATTCATTTAGTCGTAGGAGAAAGGAATTTATACTAACAAGTCGTTCAAGCAAGCCAGCAAATTCGCGGATGCCTCTCGATGGGATGGCTTTTTGTAGACGAGCTTTCTTAAAGTTCTATCTTTGTACATATAAAAATTAGGTTATAGATCTATGATCCCTTCTGGCAAATAAAATAGTGGCCATGCGCGGGCGCTGAGGTTCGTTTGGTTTTGTCAGGAGTATTAACGGTTTCATTCATGTTGTAGGACTGCTTCAAATCTTATACAAGCATTTGTTAGAGCTTTTCTGGTGTCCCTACTAATAGGAAGCCCAAACGGTCTAAAAACTGTAACGCTTTATAATGCTCAAGTTACTTTTAAAGGAAAACGCTTTGTAACCCGTACAAAGTTAAATAACACTTAACTTTGAACCCAGTACTCGATACGTGTAGAATTTGAAATTACCCGTTATGTATGACAGATGTAATGGGCTTACTGCTTTGACCAGTGCACGAGCTAACGAGGAAGACGGTTTAGCAGTGGTCGTTAAGGAGTTGTAGTTGTTGGCAAGCCCCCAGTTTACTTTATTAGGCATCGTGTGTTCTGTCGAGTGCTGCTATAAATATTAATAACCCATACATTTTATTTATGCAGTTATCAATTGTAGATGTTTATCCTTTGTTGTGTTTTCGCATCGGAGTCTGCACTCAGTACCAGACTTAATGTGAACAGCTGTGTGAAACACATGGCATACGAAATGAGCGGTGCCTATTCCAGATCTATAAGATGCAACAGATTCTCAAACAGCGTAATCATTGTTAGGGCTTGGTTATGAATTTATGAGAAATTATTGTTGTGTGTGTGTGTGTGTGTGTGTGTGTGTGTGTGTGTGTGTGTGTGTGTGTGTGTGTGTGTGTGTGTGTGTGTGTGTGTGTGTGTGTGTGTGTGTGTGTGTTGCATGCACGGTTACGTGGTAACACACGGAAAGTAATTTAACGTCTGAAAATGTGTTGTGAAAGATTTCGTTATCAATTTACTTATTCTATATTACTTTTTGTCAGGTAAAAAGGAACTTATTAAAAAAAAAAACACGTATTTTATATAGAAGTCCGTCTGCAGCGCACACCAAAAGCATATGCAGGGTGATCATATGTTTTACGACTGCGGTAACTTACATGTGGAATGGCCAGAATGCAGGGACATTGGATTGCATGGCACTGAGCACTAGAGGGAAAATCTGGTGGGGTAGGTGCTAGGGCATGGCCAAGATAAATGTTCGTCGGACAAGGGGTTGCAGGTGAGCTTTTCTCAAGCATAAATGTCCCTTTATGAAGTGATGGAGAGATTTTAAGAAGACTATCAATGAGACTAGCTAACCACCTAGATTCACCCACCAATTCTCGGATTGTGGTTGGAAAAAGAAGAAAAGGAGGCGTATGGAAGATACGTTTCCTAATTATCGTACTCTATTGATTGCCTATGGTCTTACATTCGTTTGGTGGAGTTAACAGCCTTCTGTCAAGAGAGACATATTTTCGTTGCGTGTTTTTATGCACTCCTCAAAGCTTTTATAATACATTTTTAAATTTACAGTCTAGCTGTAAATGTGTAACTCAGATTTCTGAGAACATGTTGCCTGTGTGTCCTCGATGAAGTGACAGTCCCATACGTGTGTTCTACAACTACGTAATTTCAAGTACGTACGTCAAACGCGCTTCAGACGTTTACAGTCGCAATGGGATTTTAGTTACATATACTGTATAACAATAATTTTTGTTGTAATATTTAAGTGAGGTTGTGAGAGGTTGTTTTCAGTATTTCTTTCTTACAACAACATTGAGTTTAGACTGATCGCATTGGTATCACAGGTTACGGAAGAGCCGACACACTAGTGAAAAACAGACACAGACCGGTATCCGGTACCATCGATGTTCGGTATAAATATAGGCGTGTTAAAACTTTATGTAATGCATTGCGTCAGAAATACCACATGAAACTATATTTTTGAATCTTAATTCCTTTCCTGCTTCCGCGCGCAGTGTAGGCTTGGCTAGAAGTGGGTTAATTTCCGTTTATAGGCTTGTACTTTTCATGGTATCTTTACTTATCATTTGTAGAAATGTACAGTAATAGAAACTTCCAGACATTCAGTCCTAACGTGAAGGATTTTAATTGGGGGCCAAATTAGTCTCGTGGTGCGAGACCTAGTTTAGTCTCCAAAATTATCTACTGAAACAAAGTCTGAATTTCCACCATGTAATTTGTTTTCCTTTTTAATAGTACGATACTAGTAATAATGCATATTACGTTTATTTTTAGTTGCGGATCGAAGTGCACTGCGTCGGTGTAACCAAAAGTAACCCGCGCGCACACGAACAGGATAACCACATTTCATTTCGTCTGCACCTCACTTTGCCTCTTCCGTGTTCACGGAGTATCTATCCATCTCACTCCCGGTCTTCCTACATCCCTTGTACATTTCATTTCATATTTGTATTTTCTTGTTGAAATTTTAGCGTAGTATGATAAATTTCACCGTAATAATACGATTTAAGAACAAAATAATTACCACGTAGCAGCAAATAACTAACATAAAAATGAAGCCTAGTGAAACGTAAGGAGTATAAACTGAGGAAAACGCAGCTTTTTAAAAGCGTACATAGTCAGTAAAAAAATGGTTACTGATGTATTTTTTAACTCCATTTAATTCTCAGATACCACATGTACGGCATGAATTGAAAATAATTATGTGGTCAGTGATAATGATGTATCTTTGTATAGAGTTAGAAATACGTTAGGACTATATTGTAACAATGCACGTGAATCAGTTTACGAGCTTGATCGCTGTTGATGCTTATCACGTGACCTCGAGAGCTGTACTATTGTACCACCTAAACAAATACCATTTTTAATTATGAGACAGGCACCAAATTAGAACAGTGAGGAAGATGCCACTGATCTTTAGGGGAACAGTGAAGTAACACTCATTGTATTCTCTTAAGAGTTACAAACTGTTTCTTACAGAAGTGTAAAATACGTACTAGAAGGTGAACTCAGAGCGGAATCACACGACACGATAATATTGTATCACGAACGTTACTAGATAACTTATTGTTTCCAGTCGACAAAAATTCTGCGTATTTTCCAGTCAGTTAACGTATTTTTAAATTTCATTTGATGGGAAATAATTCGTGAAAGTAATAATTTCGTCAAAGTAAAAGTAGCAGTCTGTGCAAATAGGGTGAATACAAAAACAAATTTCTCTTTATAAGATGAAAAGTAAATTAAAAAATGTAGAGTCATTGGTAAATGTTGCAAATAAAAATGGTGATAATATGAGTAAAAAAGAAAGGTGGCATCGTATGCTGGGCCATGTAAATACGGTAACTTTACACAATTTGACCTGACACAGTTTTACAGTCGTGTGACCTGAGCTTCCTAATAACGTAAATACGGCGTGTACCAAAACTGAACTGCACGAACCGTGACGTTGATAAAATATTAAACTTAACAAAATTTAGGACAGATATTTCAAGTGCTGGACTATAACGTAAGTGTAACTGAGAAGGGGGGATTAGTATACTGAATAGGTTATTGTCAGCGTTAAGTTTCGGTGAAATTATGTAGCGAGTACAATGTTTGATTTATGGAAGCAAGCGTTTTAGTCAAAATACAGTCTATCAGGCCTTTCAAAATCTTCATCTTAAACATGCAAATCATAATCGTCTCATTTAACTGCACATTAAAATTGCCATTTAGCAAATGATTCATCATTTAACGTATCATTGGAGGAATATAGGCCTACGATTAGGCCGATAAAGTTAATCGTGGATAATCACAAGACTGCATTTAGTGTAAAGCACGCGTCTCTTTTGTCGAGTTTCCATAAGAATGTTACAGATGAACGTTAAAATAAGTCACGTGGTGAATAACGAAAACCAGAATTTATCGGTAGGATGAGGAAAGGTTTTTATCCCAGGCTATTGACATTGTTTATTTGTGTCAACTTTGAAGCGTTCCGCGGTGTTATTTCCCTCTTCCGAATTAAGAATACTTTCCTTACTGATGTTTTTTGTATAGGCTATAGCTCTACGATTAATAGTCGAATGTGTCGGAATTGTTTCACGTGTTACTGAAACCTTTTCACGATTCAAGACGCCAGAGTGCATGCTTTCTGTTCATCTGTTAACTCTTTCGTTCTGTGGTTTTAGAATAAAATGCGGTACCGATTCGCTAATGTAAAACTAGTACTGTTTATTCAATTGAAAAACAAATTTAACATACGGCAGACACACTTTTACGAGACAGAAGTTGATAGGCTAAAGCGATGCATACACGAACTGTAGAAATGTTTCCTACAGGATGTAGTATGGGTGATACATATGTCCATTATATCGGAGTTGATCTACGCGTCAGTATTTGAAACATAGAAACGGTGGTGTCTCTAATGCTAAAGGGTAAGTGCTTTTTGTTCGTTTTGATAAAGTTAGCTAAAACGTATATATTAGCTCGTAATCACTTACTTAAGTATTCGCCTGTAATCTGGCACTAGCTCAAACCGATACTTAGTTTCATGTAATGTAAGCTATTTCTCGAAACTAATGCGATTTGGTTGTAGTAAATCCTTTGCATCCCGGCAATCACTGTGTTCCCTGAAACATTGCGGTCATTTACATCAATTGCATAAAGATATAATGTTTTCCAGTAATAATAATAACAAAAACATTTCAGGTTGCAAGTTTTTACTGTATTTCTATTTTTTGTAGATATAGATAAAGCACTAATTACGTCAGTGATCTCAAACTCACTTGCTGTGTCGTCATAAAGCTGTCTCCGTGCCCTTATAAAGCAGTATTATACCACAAAGTAAATGAAAGAAAATTAAGGTAAAAATAAATATAGTTACAAATCTAGTAAATGTTAAATCATTATTTTTTAATACTGAAAGTCTGAAAACTAATAAGAGATCATCAACAAAAAATTTACCTTCTAAGCAGTTCTTTTATTCTTGACAAATTATAAATCTTTCAGATTAGCATCAAATTTTTATGTGGAAATTCACAGTTCATGGCTTTCATATCGAAGCGGTGTTGGTAATAAAAAATGAGTTATGGACGTGAATATTTCAGTTGGGTCTAAAAGTATCCTGATTTTCTCGCGAAGATACACAAGAACAGTAATTCGGATTTCTTTTTGGAATTGGAAAACTGAACATGTTATTGTGATGAAAAATAACATCTAAAACTTTTTCTATGAATATTTTCTTTTCCAACTGTATACGATGGATGTTTGAAGCATCCGATTGCGCAAGTAATCTGGACCTCATATATGACAGTTCTTATCAGATAAAAAAATGTAAAAATCCATCCGAATGTTATGCTTTCAAAGGCCAAAAAAATTAAACTAAAAATGTTATGAAATTAGTAGAAGACTTTGTGTGGGATCAAGTTATGAGAATTTTATTCAAAATACAAACTAGCTGTCTTGAATAATTTGACAAAATTGATCTCTCTCAACACTCCTTGAAAATTTGGTTTGCCTTCAAAACGTTTCTTAGCTATGTTTCACAAAAAAACTGTGTGTTGTTATCAGTCATGGATATTTGTGAAAAGTATTAGATATAGACGTACATATACATAAGCCTATATATAGACGTACATAAACTTAAAAAATAGGACTGAATTATTTGTCATTCTGGCATTGTGGTTATAAATTTAACTAAACGTCCAATACAGTAGTTTGGAATTTTTAGTGTTCATTGTATGACGTTGTAATTGGGATTTCGCGATTTTTCACAATTTTGACCCCCTCACACTTTTGCCTTCCGCCCATATTTTTTGGAAGATAAATATCAAAATACATTTGGGTTCTGTAGGGTAAAAGAATGGACACATGCCAAGTTTCACGAAAAACGGATGGTGCGTTCAAACGTTCTCGTGTGACGTATCCGAAGGACAAACAGATAGACAGATAGACAAAAGCCAAACGGTCGAGTTAAAAGTGAGAACTCGCTCCGCTCATTCAATAAAAGTAGTAGAGTAATCGGGGTTTTCGGAATTTCTCTGTCAATTGAAAAAGGATCTAATACGAAATTTAATTAATAATAAACGTATTTCGTTCAAAATAGTGAGAGTTCTGCAGCTCAGTTAGCTTCTGAATAGTATTAATAACGTTACATGGACGCACTCTGCTACTAAGACTCAAGACGTCTAGCTCTTATAATTTTTACAGACATTTCATTTTACGTAGACACTTATGATAATATAACCGTAAACTATGTGGTTTTTTTCAAGTCTTCCCGACCGTCGCTCAACCTGATCTGAACATGTTCTGGTCTGGCATGTCATGGTGTACGCAATTACCTGCTCAGTGCCAGCAATACACAGTACGTAATAGCATTCGAAAAATGATGTAAAGTTAAAAATGAAAATTAGTAAGTACTTGAACGTGATCGATGATATAGTTAAATTGGCGATTCTAACCAGTAAACGCAAAACGCTGGTAAGTGTGTTATAATTCAAAGACCTACTGCTGTCTATGAGCAGATAAGTTAGAGAAGTGTGAATTGTGTCCAGTGTTTCGTTTTTGAAGAAAGAAGTGAGAGCGTTCATGTGCTCGTGATAAACCACGAACTAGAGTAATATACAAGCGAGTGAACGGTGACAACATGAAGAACACAGAAAAAATGATTCAGCAGAAAACTATGTGTTTAAGGATGTACATATCGTATGAATCGATTTATTTTATTATATAAGATTCGTGTATTTTCCATACAATACGTTGACAAGAAGTTACCGCCACGACTAGTGTTACACACACAAAACACGTCTCCGTATTGTCGTTGCTGTTCTTCTTAACCATTATTATAACAACTAAAATTCCTTTTAGAAAATAAAATGCAGTAATTCCGTGTCCTCTGAAATCGTTTGTACAAAGTAGTCCCCAAGCGCGGAACTGGAGCACGCTTATACGCGTTTTGTGATAGGATCCGCAGCGGTTTCTTTACGAACACCTTGTAGTTCGATTGAAGTTGCTGTTGTGTGCGTGGAGGACAAAGAACAAAGCAAAATGATGTCTTCAAGAGTTAGCAAAGGATTGATTACTTTTGGTTAACAGTACAACTGAATTTTTTCTCAGCTCTATCATCGAGTGGCGTATAAAAGTCAAAATGACGTCTCGCAAGATTCGTTACCTACAGATAAACAGCTACAGAAGTAGTTTGGTAATAGATAAGCAGAGACTTTTCTTTTAAGCAATTTTAAATCGTTTCGTGGCAAATCAAATGATAACGCTCGTGACTCTTCTACAAATGGGGATCCTCATTCCTTGATTTAAAATCCTCAGTCATGTTAATATTTTAACAGTAATTCCATCCTTGTCGTCAGTTGTTGCGAATTCCGTTAGTTGGCTTGCACGGAACGAAGGAGAATGATATTAAAATATTTACAGGCATTCCACAAATACAATGCATAGAGAAGGGCATTAAAAAGCTTTAATAAACCTAAAAAATATATACTGTATATTTATTTTTCTTCATTTACCAATGTACAGATTATAAGTTAAATGTAGTCGCATTCATAAGCGCGCACGCATTCACCAATCATCCATGTTGATTTTGCGCTTTTTCTCAGGCTGTTCATCACATTCCTCTTCCGAAGACGTCTGATCCTCTTGGATTGTAAATCGCGACAATACTGTACGAGGTCCTGCTTGATTAATCTTGTCCATTCGTTCAAACTTATCGAAGACTAGCGTCTCGACGAACGTATCTAGAGTGATCCCCGATGATGTTAACTTAATACCAGCAACTTGAATAAGAGAACCGAATGCATATAAGCAGCAGTCTTGGGTTCCTTCCATTTGCCGCAGTTAATGTTTGTTGGTTCTTAATTTTATACAAAGGCGCTGTAATTTTACTTGGTGTTCCGAACGAATTATACAATCTTACTCCAAATACTGCAGGCGTAATTCGATCATTCTTACCAATTTCATCGGCCGTTAATATTTTCGCTTTCATATTCTGAACTACATTTGCAAAATCATGCAATTTATAGCGGTCAACGGCATCAATAAAGGCAGATGTATTGGCTATACATTTCATATTGGTAACAAACGTTTCGATAAACGCTTCCATCAACTCTTTTCTCTGCTGATTCCACCAATATTTGACAGTCGGTAACAACAAATTCACACGATGTTTGGCTTGAAGATGATCTAAATCCTGTATTACGTTTCTGGAGGTGAAATTTTCAGAATCGTTGATAAACAGCCCGTACGCGTTAGTAGTTAGGAGTAGATGAGGCGCCTCCTTATATTAGAATTGAACGAAATGCTGCCGAACAATCGCTTTTTTCGTCAACTTAAGATGAGTTTCTTTCAGTTTGTCGACAGTACTAATACAGATCTTATCCTTGCACGTATTAGTAAAATCATCGTAGATATCTTTTAGATTTGTTGGTGTAAAGAAAGAATCTTTACCATCATTAGGACGTAACGTATATTCGCATGGTTCGACGATCGAAGTTGATACTCGAGATTCGTCATCATCATCTGATTGATCAGCACTAACAAAACCACTTAAAGACATGATGGATAATTTGTTTGTTGATTCACAACACTAATTATACTCGGGAAAAACACAATGCGTCTGTAAATTTCGTTCTCTTTTCAATTGTGAACTATCGACTGTTATTTGATCGATTAACGATGTAATGGCGGTTAAATCGTCATTATGTGTGATATTTTTACACGTTGGTGCATTATTTAACCATAGTAACATATGACAATGAGGGCTACCTTTATGTTGGAATTCGATGCGCTTGAAATAATCAACTACGTAATGATATCCGAACACGCCATTTGGTTTTTTAAACGCGTTAATAAAGGTCGACACCAATTTATCGAAATACAAGCAGCACAAAACTGGATCGTTGTTTACCAGTTATGCTCGATTTGTGCTTGACATGCCGTCAAATATTGCTGGATCTATCGGCACGTCTACTGGTATATCTTCTTGAAAGCGATAAATAGATTCTAAGAGATGAGGCCAATGTATTTCTGAAGCGCTCAATGTGAGAAATATGGTAGGTTTGCCTAATTGCCGCATCATACTGAATAATTCCACTTTACGCTGATGCCAATATTGGATTGAGTTCGGTATGTTTCTCATGAACGCTTCATTTTTTAGCAGCAAGCTCTTAACAAACTCGGTATCTTCCAGATTTCGTCTTGATACGCTGTTGATTTGATTATTATTTGCTCGAAACGCTAAGTTTACATTCGCTATGATTTTCACACTTTAGCAGCCATATACAAGATATTATCGGATTTTACACTTCTCCGATCCCGTCTACGTATTTCGCTACTAGCTATCATGAATGGTGTGGCTCGACAAGTAAACCGCCTTTTCACACCATAATATATCGCTGGGAATGATAACTCTTCTGCATCTTCATCGAATGCGAGCGATAATTGTTGATTAATTTGTCCAGAGGCTAGATGTAAAATCAAATCTTCACACCAGAATAAGGTATGCTGCTGCAATTTGATGTACCCTGCGCCAGTTACATCTCGCTGTATGCTTGTTATTTTGCTATTAGATTGATTTATGCGAGACAATAAGTCTTTACATTCTACTTGGTGTCGTTCTTGATCCTCGTCTTCATCCTCACTAGACGCACTGCTTTCATTTTCAGGCTCATTATTGAAGAACTTGTCATTAATCGTGATGTTATAATATCTGAATAGCTCAGTCGTCAACATATGCCTTAACCAGAGCTTTAATTTACTTTCAGAAACCAGTCCTCGCATATAAGAACTTTTATTGATTATGTGCTTTTTAAGGCAAACGTTAAACGCCAAATCGTCATTCAACATGCGAGGCAATTGCAGAGTAGTGGTATCAAGGTTTATCGGTACGTTTATGACTTGTCCAATTATACGTTTAGCGCCAGCAAAGTATGATATGTTACGAATGTGCATGAATGGAAGGCGCGGCGATGTTAAACGTTCCTCTATTGGCGTTAGTTCAGGTAAATTCTCTGGTATTTGTGGGTACTTAAAGCCGTTGATTGTCGCATAAGGTGGCAACCTGTTCTTTTTAGGCATCTGTAGCAATTGTGGCATACTTTGGATTTGTCAAGAATATTATAACCATGTTTAATAAGTATTTCTATAACGTCTGCGTGTTCAGTAACGTCTTTTAAGCTTTTAGTCCACCAAATTCGTTCACAAACAAAGCAGTAGTCGTTCAAATTGTCATTATAAAAGTGCGTTTCGATATATCTTGCTAAATTACTCACTTGCTTCTCTTCACATTCTTCCTGTTCATTGCTCATCATCTTTGCTTCTTTCTTACGTTCTCGATACCGTTTATCATTTTAGTGTTTTCGTTGCAGGCGTTCAGATTCAGTTAGTGGAGTTCTCACCAAACCTTCCTGTTCATTGCTCTTCATCTTTGCTTCTTTCTTACGTTCTCGATAGCGTTTTTGATTTTCTCGTTTTCGTTGCAGACGTTCAGATTCAGTTAGTGGAGTTTTGACCAAACCTTGCTCAATTTTCTGTACTTTTTGCTTCTTTTTCCACTCTCACCAATATTCGAGCTTTCGTTTTCGACGTTCTGCTTCCAATTGTAGCTTTTCCGCCAAATTAGTTCCGTCTGTACTCGAATCGGTGGAAGTCTGAGCCGTACTTCCACTCGATTCCTCCTGATCCATCGCTCCGTAATAAATTCTTGTCTGATGTACTACCTTAAGATAAATTTAAGGGGATATGGCACTGAAACTCACCAAAAAATTCAAAATTTTCTACGTTATTGCCAACAAAGAAGTAGTTTCTATGGAAACTCACCGGTTCCCATTTTCGATTACGCACCAGCGATCGGCCGCAAATGTGCGAAACGTTCTTATAAACATTTTCAATGTTAAAATGTTGGATTCTTAATTAACTGTTACGATTTGAAATTATTGCGCTGGTTGTATAAATTTAAACCAGCTGCACAACGATAAACAGCTGATTAAAAATTTTTCTTTGTAAAGTGAACCCAACAACCTGGGTTTCACCAAATGAAATGTGTTACAGCAACGTAAACTCTGCGGTTGACAAAAGAATAATTTAATTTTCTCCCTTGGAATCGTTATTCTGCGAAACGCAATTGTTTGCGAAGTCATGTCTGCTGCGTGTAAATAATAACTTAACTGTTGTACTGTATCACATGATTACTGGAAACAAGAAAACGTGGCGTGACTTTGTACATTAAAATACCATACAAAAGGTACCTTCGTTAGGAAAGGAGAATATAAATAACAGACAGGAAACTGATGAAACGTGTAGAATAATTTAAGCAGATGGCAGGTGCGCAGTAGCGGCAACCCGCAGGTGGACAGGTGCACGTACTGCGCCCAACTTTTAGGGTTGTCATCTTGTGGTGGAACAGTTACCTCGGTGGCGGTGACTACGCGAGTATCAATTGCCGTGATTGGTATCGTGTGACCGTTTGGTTAGTTTAAGGCTAATATTTTACAACCTGAAAAGAATGTGTAGAAAACGTGTGGCTAATTTTGTACGCTGTAACTATAAAACCACTTGAGTTGCACATTTATAAGCCCAATAAATTAGTAAGCTAACACGTGTAAAGCTGTAAAATTTCGTCTCGATACAACATGCTGCCCTGGGCGTGCTACATCTTTGCCGTAACTACAGAAGCTGAGCTTAAATCAGATTTTTTCTTTATTAACATGTACCGCGAAGGAACCAGTGACACGCCTACCGACCATAGGGGCAAGACATTATTTTGCGATTCACACCCACTCGCGAGCTGGCTTTGAAGTCTGTTAGTGTCTGAAGTCCATATCTGTCGGTATTTTCTCTGTTTGCAGTAGTCTCACTGGCTCAGATTGTGTAAGTAGTTGTTGGCCTACCTCAGATTAATCCCACACATCCTGCAGCAGTTGTGTTCTACTCTTCAACCCAAGTAATCATATGTAATCTTAACCAGAACACTGTTCGTCAGTCGCCGACCTGATTTTCCGGAAGAATTGGTTACCACAGTTTCAGTCTCAACACCGCCCGTCGATAAGTAGATGAGACTGGAGTTGAGGTGGACAAACTGATTGCTTTCTCTTTTGTAATCGTGCGTGTTTGCTTCATAATCCCACAGACATTTTTCTAAACGTAAAAAAAGTCGTTGCGGAAAAATTTGTTTCTCCGGTATTTGAGTATCATGAGGATACTAACATGCTAATTGATTTTGGCCTATAGTAGTTGATGAATCCAGTACATCATTTGTAATAATAGTATAATAATTATTACTAGTGGTCGTCCAGTGGTCGAAATTCGACCGTAATTCATTAAATTTTTTAAGTTTGAACGTTATTGAGGTTCTTTTGTCAAAGAGTATACCTCTATAATCATTGCATATAATTTTTTGAATTTTTTTCTATTACGTCAGCTGCGAGCGTGTACAAATATGTCATTACCGTGTGTTGTTTGCCTTAATTCCCTGCAATACCTATGAAATTTAAAATTTAATGTTAGTAACAGTTGAAAAAAAAACACAATTACAGCTTGTATTCGTATTTATTTTTGATATAATTCATTGTCAGTTTTAATTTTTTCATGTTATTATTGAATCAAATAAACGCTAATAAAAGACTTGACATTCATAGAAATATAAGATACATTGTTTTCAATTCCAGTGGATTACATTTCATTTTTGGTAAGGTACAAAATTCGAAAACAGTTTGAAGATTATCTGCTACAAAGCTTATATAATTTTTTAATTTTTTTTCTATGCATTAATTTTCGAGTTATTTGAAAAATATGAAAGATAGGAAAAATGAGGTTTAGCTTGGCTAAGCCATATTTAAAAAGCAATAACGCGTTTTTTGACATTTCCTTGGGTTTTTTTATTGCCATACTGACCAGGTTTCGCCAAGGCTACACAGTTATTTTGCCTATCTTTTTTGAATTATATAAAATTTAAATAAAAAATTAATACAAAATAAAAAATGAAATAAAAAATACGTGCCTCTTATTTTTTCATATATTTTTCATTAAATCAAAAAAACCGGGCGGTTAAAAAAAAAATGTTGTCCATTGAACTTAAAATAGTTTGAAAGTGAATTTAATGATTCAGAACTTCTGTGTAAACGATGTTTTTTGTAAAAACTCTTTCATCATTTGCTAAATGCCCTTGGCCATTATATTCGGAAATATAAAATCTCAAACCATCGAATGATCGAACTCTACTTGCTGCGACGTACAATTGACCATGTGTAAAAACTGGCTGCCTCAATAAAATTCCAATTTTTTCGAATGTTTGTCCTTGAGACTTATTTATTGTCATTGCAAATGCAGGTATAATTGGAAATTGAGTTCTTTGAAAGTTAAATGGTAAAACAGTACCGGAATATGTTAAATTTATACGTGGAATCAAAATTCTCTTATTGCGTGCGGTTCCAGTTAAAACTTCGCAATCAATAGCATTACGATGCATACACTTGATGCGCATTCTTGTTCCATTGACTAATGCTTCCTTTGTATTTAAGTTTCTGATCAGTAAAACGATGCAATTAACTTTCAGTACTAACTTATGTGGTGGCAAACCACTAATAGTCAAAGAATTCAAAAACTCTACTGGATAGTTATTGATTTCATTGTCATCATCACAGATTATTTTATCGTAGCTATAATATGTTTTCTGTTCACCTGGTATTCGATTAAGTATATCAGTATTAATAAAAGTACAATCATCATTTTTAGGTGCTAAAATAACTGACTTCAATATGTTATCTGAGAGTATGTTTTCGGAAATATTTCCATACACCTCATTAATAATATTATTTTCATCTCCTATTAATTGCTGAGGTATTTCAATAATATTTTCACCAAACTGAGGGAATTGTGGGGCTTCATCATTACCAATTTTTTTCAAGAATTCGACAAATTCTATTTCACTTGTTAAGGCTCTCATATTTTGAGTAAACGTTACTTTATCAAAATAAACAAATTTATGCCAACTCGTGACACAATTTTCAATTAAAGTTACACGTGATCCATGTGGGACAACTGGTAAGATTTGCCGAAAATCACCGCACAGAAGTATCGTTTTCACTCCAAATGGTTTATGTTTATCATTTTCATCGCATAGATCCTGCAATAATCTATCTATGATTTTCAACACTTGCAGTGGGCACATAGAAATTTCATCAATAATTATCAATGATGATGAATTTATGTAACGTCCATAGCTACTATTTGCGGTAATATTCGCTACAGAATTTTCTAAAATGGGTATAGGCAATTTAAACACATTGTGTAAAGTTCTACCTCCAAGTAATAGAGTTGAAGCTATGCCACTGAACGCTGTTGCAATGAAACTAAGATTAAGCGAATTTAATTTGTGAATGATTGCTGTTTGTGTGAATGTTTTTCCACAACCTGCATGAGCGGTTAAACAAAAAACATTAGATCCAGTATCATGGTGCAAAACTTCACGAATCACACGATCAGTTAGATTACGCTGTTCAATATTTGCAGTTTCATAATGCTCACAAAACAGAAACTCTTGTTCTATTGGATCAATAGCATTTGCTTCGTCTGTTCTCTGCGAATACGTGGGAACTGGTAAACCAAGTTCTTGACATGACAAATTATGAACATTCAAAATATCTTCAATTTCTAATAGAGCTGTGTTAAAGGATACTTCTTCGTTGTAATCTCTCAAAAAATCTTCACTAAGATATACTTTAAATTCATTCCATAATGCCAATGCATTGGCTGGCACATTTAATGCATAAATGTAACCAAATAAATTTTGCATTTGTTTTGGTGAATGTAATTCTTTTGCTTCATTTAAACATTCGCGCCATTCATTATCATTTGAAGCAATGCCGCGAGCATGGCACGCTTCAACAAAAGAAGTGTGTATAATTCCATTGTATGTTCTAACATCCTCAAATGATTTTGGACCCCAGACATGTAATAAAAGCAATCGTAAATGGAAAAGTTCGATGTCTTTTGGTGATACTACATATATGCGTGTAATGATTTTATCACCTCCACGCCTTCTCTTCTTCCATTTTTTTCGGGAATCTTCCCACACATAATGCAAAGGAATTTCAATATACTTATATTCATGGGCTGATGGATCTGATCGATTCAATTCAAAAAATGCTAATAATTTTGTTTGTCTTGCATTTTCAATTGCTTGACGTTCTTGCCCTTCTCGAAAGTAAACATTCTGTCTATGCGGTAAATGAATGTCAAGTCTAACGATGACATGTGATTGAAAATGCATTGGTAATTCATAGATGCGCCATACAGCTTCAGTTGATCCGACATAACGGCCATTTAAAAAATTTTTAACTTCATCAGTTTGTATTTGTACTCATTGTATAAATGAGTGTTTCAACTTTACCGAAGATTTTTTTTAGTGTAAGGCCCTCAAATAATGCTTTCAGTTTGGACTTGAATACACTCACAACAATATCAGGTCGAAAATTAGCTGACTCACCTACACCAATATTGCTAACTATTTCAGGCCAACTTGGATTGCAAGTCATTGTAATAAACAAAGAAGGCTTTCCGAAATGTTGTACAATTGACATTGCATCTAAATAATTCTGATACATATTTCTTGGAGATCCATTGAATGAAGATAGTAAAATTACTTTACGGCCAACATTATTGGCATTGGGGTTCAATTCTAAATAGTCTGTTAAATTGTTGTAAACTTTAGACCTAAGACCTAAGACTTGTTTGATTTTGTCGAATGAAATGTAACCTTGTGCCCTCTATTATCACATACATATCAACTATCCACTGCAGAAATAATTTTTGTGAATGGTGCAACATGCTAAAATCTTCTCTAATTGCAAGTCGATAGGCTGCATACTGAAGCATGGTTAATTTATTTCTGGGCGCTCTTGAATTAGATGTAGTTGGTACATTATAAGAAATATTGATATGCCACCAGTATCACCATTTGGAAAAAGTAATGGATACGCTTCACAGATCAGGTCCCTGAAGTGACCTCAGATTCGAAATGTTTTGCATTGCAAAACCTGCATTGTAAATGCATTAATCCACAATCAAAAGTATTAAAATTTCTTGGAATGACATTCAGTGCGCATTTAAATGTATCCCTCAAAATAATTTCATCATTTTGTATACTATTTACACTATTTAAATTTGCATTTAGTCTATTATCATTTTGACTTTCACGCGAATATATATTCCTTCTTCTTTGTCTCACGCCGACCCGTCAATGTTATACTATTTAAATTTGCATTTGGTCTATTATCATTTTGACTTTCACGCGAATATATATTCCTTCTTCTTTGTCTCTCACTCCGACCCGTCAATGTTCTATGTCGAGGCATAATGGAAGTAGGTGCGAATATCTGAATGTAAAAAAAAACATGTAATGAAATTACTGAAACTAAGATTAGACAGGGTTTAATTTAAAAATAATAAAATGTACTCACTTTTTTGAAACCACCAATAATAATTAGGCGAGAGTAAGTCAATTCAAATTGCTGCTACCAAATTTTCTTTTTGCAACAGGTGTATATTAAGCAAGCTGTATTTCACTTTCAACTGCACATTAATATATGAAACACAGATATCTAATATACAAAATATAAAATAAACGCTTTTTTGCCTTGACATACACTCCACAGACTATTGAAAAAGGAACATTTGAAATCACACAAAATTCACAGCTCATTCAGTCAATCTGTCAGTAATTATTTGTTGGCAACATTTTAAAATTCTTTGACGACAATCTCTACTCTGTGCGACTGTTTGACCACAGACTATTATGTGTTTGACATTGGCAGTATGAACGTAAACAAACGACAGACTATTATGTGTTTGACAGTGGCAGTATGAACGTACACTAAAATGAAAAAATTATAATTTTATTGCCTGGCAACAAAATTATTTTATTTTTAACAATTACCATTGTTTGAAAAAGTTTAAATGAATTTTCAAGTGCAAATGAATGTTTTATTTTATTTAATTTAATGTATTTGTAACACATATTATATATAAATTTTAGCTTTCTGCACTCCTTCTCCATATAAACTTTAACTATGCCAAATCTCACACTCCTCCGTGCACGCAATATGCTTAAAAAGGGGTACAAAGTTTTCTCTTCACGTATTAATATATAGATTATGGTAATAACAGTAGTAAAGTAATGCGAGAGCATTTGTCGTCAAACATTGACTGACAGCACGTGTCTCGTGTTAGCAGCGCGTTTCTATTGACACGTTCCCTGTGTATATTTCTGCCGAACTGACATGTAGCGAAAAAATTTATTCATACCTTCGTTTTATATTTTTTTGCACACTCTGTTAAGCGAGAGTGGTCAGATTTTACGGAAATTCGTAATTCGTCCCGCATTATTTATTGTAAACGCCTATCTCAGTTTCACGAGTATGGACTACCTGTATTTGTCCTGTATTGTAAATATTGTAAAGTATGAGCTCTTGTTTTGATGACGAAGATGAAAAAAATGAAGAGAAAGAAAACATTGATTACAAAAAGTAAAAAAGATTCTTTTTCGATTCTGAGGTTGAAGAGGAGATAGGCCCACTCTGAACTTGTAAAACTGTGTAAATGTGTTTATTGGCGGTACCGTCTCACAATACCAACAAAGAGAAAGTATTTTCGTATATAACAATTCAATGATCTCGATGCTACTGTGAAAATTATTTTTGATACTGCATTTGGAGTTTAAGCCAAATGAAAACCGCATTTCGCAAATACGAGGCCCAGCAGATGACGATCGAAGTAAACAGATTTGTGTCATTGTTCTCTGGCAGAACAGTCTAACATAATGTTCCACTAAGACGCTTTGATATGTACAGTTAAACTACGATTAACTCTTGGGATTGGTCCAGACGTGGCATCCTTCTGTCCATCTGTGCGACTTGAATACTTCCGTGCTATGGTATGAACAATGTATTTATGCTTGTTTGCGTTAGATAAATGTTTCGTTTAACGTCAAAGATTAGACTCCTTCCATTTTTAACCCTTTGCCCGAAAAACTTCTCTTTCAATTGCTTCTTCTGGGTTTATATTATTTTTTTCTAAATCTTTTTTGACTTCTCATTATTGATTTTAGATTTTTACTATTTCAAAGATTTGTAAAAATTGCTTTAAAAATAATGGTTTTGATTGTTAAACAGAAGTTAACATTTTTCGTGAATCGTGTATTGTTATTCTAACCTTGTTTAATTCTTTCGGTTTGACTTTTTTTCAATAAAATTATTAATTTTGCGTTTGTAATTGAAGAAGGGCAAATGATGTCGTCCAGGATTGTCAAGGAACGAGAAAGGAGCAACTGAAGCCTTTTTTCCTAGTATGTAAGAGGAACGGGTATCAGTGTATTAGGGAGTAATACCTATTTAGTAAACACAAACTGTCCCCCAGCCCGTATCTAAATCACCGTATGGACCACACGGCGTATTCACACTTCCACAGATCTTCACATTCATGACAACGAGCGGTGATTTTCTTTTCTTTAAACGTGTACTGATTTTTAATAGATCAGGAATAGTGGCTGGAATCCGATAATTTCAGCTCATTAGAATTTAATATATAGCCTACTGACGGAACTCCAGAATTGAAACAAGCTATTTGACACGTATTTAATCAATATCGATGTTCAGTTTCATACTGTAGCAAGGGACAGATACATAACGTTAGCGACGTCGTGAAGACTCCAGCGATTTGCCAACGATTTGCTTATGTTGCACTGAAATTGTAGATGAAACAAAATGGTATAACGTAAGCTACTGTTTTTCTTGCATACGTCTTCTCAGAATCGAGTGAAAAGGGTGTCTTAACGTTCGCCATTTTGAATGTTAAGAATTTGTAACCGCAGTGCAACCGGGAATAAAAATAAACAATATAACATCTGCATGAGAATCGAACTAACGATTTGGCTTGTAATAACAAACAAGTACAGGCATAAAAACACAACTATCTCAGCAGAGGGCAGTCAGGAAACACACGCCTGAACTTTTTTTTGTAATCAACAGGAGAATGACTAACAAATTGTACAGCTGACAGCAATGACAGTATTTATCGGGTAATCGCTACAGAGTGGAAACGTGCCAGTTCCCTGTGGCAACCCTTTTTATTTATGTCGTGACTAATCAAGTCAAATATGTACGTTTCAGTTGTACATAAAATCAGGTGTTAATTATGAACTATAGGCATAATCGCACATGATTGGCTAAAAAATATACCTATTACGACTTGAAGTCGGTTTCTACAGGAATCATTAAAACGGTGTAGTGTTGGTGTGAATGGCATAGCGAAGTGCGAAACGACATAATAACCGCATTACTGTTTCCGTGGTTTGGCATATGTTGTGCGTTCTACATAATTACTTCGTGAAATACGTTCAGAATAACTTTTTTTAATATAATTGCCCTGTGTCGTTAGCAAAAGGAAAACTTTTCCACGCGTTTGCCAGTTGTGTGTAATTATTGTAATTATTACTTCTCGTTCGTAACTCGGGGAGTATGTTGTCCGTAACGAGGTGTGCAAATAAAATACCTTTCTCCTGTTGTCTCTCCTCGAACACGGGTGTTTAATATACGTTCTTACTTGTCTGAGAATAGTGGGCTTAGTAGTTTCGAGAATTTGTTTTGTCAGTAAATGTTTTATGTTTAGTAAAATGCTTACATTTTGATAATTGATTTGTATTATGGTTTGTTAAGAATGGAGTTTGTTGCTTGGGGTATATCATAATACTGTCAGGATTAATAGGCATTATTATAATATGTAATTTAGTATGGAAGTCTTGTTATAGTGCAGCTCATCGAAAATGTAACATACTCAGTGTTTGAATCGTTCAGTTTTTGTTTAAAGAAAGTTCTTATCACTAATGTTTTAATACATAACGTTTCGAATGAAATTTTGTAATTATTAGAAGTAATGTGTCTTAGACTATGGTCTAAAATCGTTTATTTTCATATCCACACACACACAATGTATATACATATTTCTATATTACAGTTTACAAAACAAGTTTTTTATTATATTGTACTTGATGTTTGATTTAAATTAGTAAACATTGTTTACTTGAGTAGTTTTATGTTAAACGTACTAAAAATTGGTAGGTATATGCGTTTGTTGTCTCATTTAGTGAAGATTCTTAATTTTTCCAGACAAGTACACATTTTTCATTACAGTTAGTTCGTTTACTAAAATTTGTTATTTACGTCTGTTCCAAGTTACAAGTAAAAAAAACTAAATATGGTATTCTGCGTGATATTTATCATGAGTTACTGTGTATTCTGAAGTATGATGTAAACAGATTCCGTCACGTGATAGGACTAGTGACTTCTTAAAGTCCTTGTTATTAAACCGATTGATCATCTGTTGTGTGTAGTTGTTAATTCATTTCACACCATAGATAAAAGAAAATTAGTTCATTAAAGTTTCTTGGAAAACCCGGAAAAGAGTTTAGTTTCATGTCGGGAGGGTTAAAGGCTACAGAAATCTCATAACCTTTTGTAAAATAGAAAACATTATAATTTAATTTGTTATGTTTAAATCCTCTAATAATATACAACATTTTTTTATTAACGTAAAACATAGCTCGTTGAATGGTAGAAATGTATAAAATAAAAAATTATATTTTTAATGTAAGCAAAATAAATATTACTCATATGTCTGCGTACACTGATATATATGTATGTATATAGTCAGAACACATGTAGGTAGGTGCATTCTCACTGTTACTTGAATTTCGCACACATTTCTATCTGTGTACTGAGCCATAAATGTTTGCTTTTCAAAATTTCTGCTACTGTTTTAACATAGGTATGAAACTAATATTTATAAAATTAGATTATGTTTTATATATTATATTATAAATTTTTACACAGCTCTTGCGCGCTTTAAACAAGACATAAACGCACGGATATGTTGGTGTTCACAGTGCCCTGTGTGAAGTTTTATGTAGACCTAGGGGACACGAGCTTCATGCAGACTCGACCCTTGCGAAGACATTCATTTGACACAGTCTAGCTTTGTTTTGAATGGCTTCTTATCACAGTTGTCGGTTCACAATATCACATGTGGCAGAACAGTTACCGGTACTTCCTTTATTTCTTCCCAAATGTTCTTGTTAATTTTTTTATTTCCTATTGTACAGCTTTAATGACCCTGTCTGTTTTAATCAAACTTAGACAGGGACTCCTGACTATTTCTTTCTAATGGTTTCTACGAATGGCTTTTATGCCACTTTTTTATATTCCTCTATTGTGATTCGGTTTGTTGTGCGAACAGGATACCATGCAGGGAAATACTGTACAGTATTTTGTTCGGAGCTGCACAGAAACGTTATTTTTCTGTAGAGGGGAAGATGATAGTTAGGAGTGAGTAGAGGAGTCTGGTAGGAGATGCCAAAAAACAATGGAAAACTGACGAGTGAGGATGAAGTGTCTCGCCACTATCATCTCTAAGAGTGATTAGTCTGAAAAACTCAAAAAAGTGGCAATGTAAAGCTTTGATGACGATGATGGTTTATTGTGGAGCCTAAAATGAATGCGCAGAATTATTTAGTAAATTAAAACGTCATCAGCTTAACTTGATATTTTAAGGTTATAGAATGCCATTTATGAACGGAGCACGCACTTTGATTATATGCTGTGAACACTGCAGATAAAGTATACACTACATATGCTGTGTCATTTAAAAATGTTGTGAGTGCATGTTGTAGGCATTCAAACAGTCTTGTATATTGTAACGTTCTGGAATGAAACGTTTCGTGCCCCGCGTTGGACGCCAATTTGTAACGTCGATTACAAATTATTATTAGATATTCGTTGGTTTGTTTCTGAGATTTATCTGAATTATTTATTTTTTATTAAAGAAAAATAATTGTTATTTGTTTTGATGGTTTTGCAAGAAATTGTAAAATTGGTTTGTATGGCGGGATTAGGCTTGTCAACATTTACTTTCGCATTCGATTGTAGTATCGAGTTGCCTATTGTAGGTTATCTGCTTGATCCTTTATTTACGATGAAGTTCGAATCGCCAATACTGTTTCACTCTTCTTTTCTCGAATAAATAACCTTTTTAACTTTATATTATCCTATAAATAAAACTCATTCAACATTAATTAGGAATAATTATTAACATTTTATTTTTCATTAATTCAGTTAAACGACTCAAAGGTCGAAGTTATTAATTGACTGTATCTATTCTTGTTTTCAGTTTGATTCTAAATTATTTTCATATAATATCTCAGTTCGGGGTTCTTTAGACTGTTATTAAAGTTCAAAATGTCCACAACGAAGTACTACACATTACAGTTATTTAATTCTTATTGTCTAATACAAATAAAATTAATTTTAATAAAGCGTCACAAATTATTTGTTCAGTTCGGTTTGCCAACGCAATGCATCATGGGCCTACCCAGAGATCAAAGTAGGCTATATAGGGAAGATGGCGGCTTGTTGTTAATCAAAATTAGTATGGAATGTATTCACAATCAGTTTTTACAAATAAAATAAATTACACAAAATGTTCACATTGTTTGAATTAGATTTTGTTCTTTTCACTAGTGTTCTATTGAAGAAAAGTAATAGTTGAGTTAATCTTGGTGTCGTGTAGTTGTAAATATGGTATTATAAAGGTTAAGGTTGAAATGATCTATACCCAGTTCTATGGTTGAAATGAATTATTCACTTTTCTTTAAAATACTACTTTTACTTGTTCTTCTTTTATTTATTTATTTTATATTATCTTCAATTCTTCCTTCTTTCATTTAGATTTTAGGTTTTATAAAATTTTATACTTTTTCTTCCACTCGGATTTGATTCTTTGTTATACTTTATGGCTCATAGCAGCACAGAGTGTTCTGAATCCTTTCGTGTCTAACAATAGAATAATGTTTTCTTTTTCCTTCAACTGGCTTGACCAAAATTAACTAAATTCCTGTTGGTCAGTACCGTTGGATTCAAGTGTCATGTGACCCTGATTATTTAAAATTTACAATTTTTACATTTTATCTCCCAATTACTCCCTATTTAGTAGTTAATAAACCTTAAATTAGTTAACATAATGATATTCCTAATAAAAATACAAACATTTTGACATCTCACATGATACATGTGAGTGCTCTAATAGTTAATTTAGGAATTTACAAAACCCTATCTTATAGATCATTATACAGGGTAATTCACGAAGAAACGGAAATACTTCGGGAGATGAATCTACATCGAAAAATAAGAAGAAAAGTTCATATAAACATAGGTCCGGAAATGCTTCGTTAGCGAGTTACAGCTAGCGAAAGATTTCGCCCGGGTTTCGGGTTCCCCCGGGTAAATGAAGACTTTCTTAAATTCTGGGAAGGGGCGAATTCTGCTGTTTCTTATGGTTTTTGACCTGAAAAATCGAATAAAACAGGTCGCAGAACTGTATCTCCCATAAGTTTCATGATATCCGACGTAAAACAGAAAAATCTTTGCCTGAAAACAAATTTTGGAAAATTGGAAAAAATTGGAATTTTTTGTTAATTTTTATTGACTTTATTTACACCATTTTTCTCAGAATTAAATTCTTTACAAGTTAATTCTGAGAAAAAATGGTGTAAATAAAGTCAATAAAAATCAACAAAAAATTCCAATTTTCCAAAATTTGTTTTTAGGCAAAGATTTTTCTGTTTTACGTCGGATATCATGAAACTTATGGGAGATACAGTTCTGCGACCTGTTTTATTCGATTTTTCAGGTCAAAAACCATAAGAAACAGCAGAATTCGCCCCTTCCCAGAATTTAAGAAAGTCTTCATTTACCCGGGGGAACCGAAACCCGGGCGAAATCTTTCGCTAGCTGTAACTCGCTAACAAAGCATTTCCTGACCTATGTTTATATGAACTTTTTTTCTTATTTTTCGATGTAGATTCATCTCCCGAAGTATTTCCGTTTCTTCGTGAATCACCCTGTATATAAGTTCTGACACTTCCCAAATTATATAACAATTATATTAAACTATTAAAATGTTGTTGTTAACATTTAATTACGGCCTATTTTGGTATTTATATTACTTCTTATTAATTTACAATAATGTGGTTGTTTACTTTAGATTTACAATAATTTTGTATGTAGACATGGGCCTATTTCTTGATACTTCTTCATAGTACAATGTTTCAATTTATAACATTATGTAGCCTGTTGGCCTTTTACATTTTTGGTTTTTTAATTATTCCATGATATAACATAAAAACATAAACATGAAACAGATATTAAAACCATATTATGCCCTTATGGCTAAAACTCTAATTAACACTAAACAATAACGAATTATTGTATAACATATGTTACATAATTTATACAACAATAATAATTTGTTTTTGTATAAATTGTAGAACTATTTTGTTTAATAACTTCTTATTACTATAAACAAGTTTGGACATATTATTTGTAATGAAGCCAACGATAGCATTTTCCCTTTAATTAACATTACTAACAAGCTAGGGAATCGTTAGTAACAAATATTAAAACTTAATAGTATTCTATGAACATTAAACAATTGACTTAAACTACTACTAATGTTACCTTTTAGTTCTTTACCTATTGAAACCTTGAAATGAATGGTTACTCCTAAGGTATATTGAATACCAGTCCCTTCACACTCTACATTTTCTTTTTATGTAATCACACTTTGTTTTTGGTTTGTTGTGATTGTATTCTGTTCACTATACACTGCCACTAATACTCACAGTCCTATCTGTATATTTAGTGACTATTATATCACAATTATCTTTGCACTTTATAACTGATTGTCCTGATCACATATAATCCTTTATAATATAAATAGTTATTTCTTACTAATTTAACATACAGTTTATTTTATCCTACATTGCATCGTACCCATTGTGGTCATTTAGTAATTTATTTATTTGATAACTAAGTGGATTATTTTACTAAGGGTATTTTCTGTTGGTTTTAATCGTATTTTGGGTCTCCCATTTCGTCGCGTTACAAGATTAACTATGCTTATAATATTTATATTATATAGTACATATTATATATAATATATATTATATTATATTTATATAATTAGGGGCCTATATGGAATTTTTAAGTATTTTAATTTGTGTATCTATTAAATAATTTTCATCCCTTCGTTGGAACAATCTGTCTCGGACGCTCACAAAAATGGGCGATTAGTACAGAAATCGGTTTCGTTAAAAATAACTTTTGTTTCACGAATTTATAAAAACTAATAAAAACAAAAACTGAAAAAGGTAAAACGAAGCTTGTAAGAATAATTGTGATTTATGTAAACTCGGAGAGAGACAAATTGTAAGGCCTACATTCAGTAATGTTAGTAATTAATTTCCTACCCGATTGTAACGTTTACATCATTTGTAGTACATACCCGTACATTACTTCGAGTGCAGTGAGTAATTGTGTGCCCATGCAATAATTGCAGGCGCTTAATAATTGTATGTTGCAATTGTGGGAATTGTTATCATTCAGGTTTGTTGATTTATGGAGTAGTAATATATTTGATTTTGGCCGACAGTTTATATGTAAATTTTAATCATTTTTAAGAGCGTTATTTTTATTAGATTTTTACCTATAACAATTATGCACAAAATTGTGACATTAAGGTAAGTAAAAATCGCAGCAAGCGGTGGTTAGGAGCAATTAAACGCCTTCGAGTCCGCAACAAGGTCTGCGAACTGTAATTTGAAGCCCGTCTGTAGACCGGGACCGATGCAAATTGGTGTTGTTGAGTGTTGTCTCGTTAGGTGTATCTAGAGCCGGCTGTAGGTGTAAGATTTGTCCCCCCCCCCCCCCCAGCTACCAAACAAGCCCTGTTAACGGATTTCAATTAAATCTTATAATAGTTATAATAAATTTCAGTCTTATCTACTTATAAATTTAAATCTTAAATCGGATTAGATATATTATACTTAAGTTATTAATTTATTTAAGTCGTTGGGTAGGAAAATGGAATTACACACCGCTGCCAGTGGCCAGTGTAAATACACCTATCATTATTTTGTGTTTAGAAGTCATTAATCATATGATCAGAAGAACGAGTTAATCAGACATATCGTGATTAATCAGCTGAAAACATTGTGCATAAAAAAAAGTTGAAAATAAATTAAAGACAGTAAATATGGGGCTTTCGCGATCGTATTGCTGTACACGAGTAAAAGTAGTTTTTTAATTTCTCTGTACGTAACGAATAGTATTGTACAGTAAATTTACATGTATCGTTCTTAAAATTATTGTGGAAAAGGAATTTTTAGGCTTTGTGGCAATTTGTTTTTGAATAGTAAAACAGATGAATCTGTATTTTGTCATTAATTTATATTACAACTAGTTACAAACTATACAGAAATTTATTCTAACAACTATGCTAGCAATATGTAGAGTGTGCTTCCATTGGTCCGCTCCTTCCTTTAGTTTACACTTCATTCATGTGTAGATATTCCTTTGAACACTTCTCTTTCCCACGCCAGTTCAAACGGTTTCTGCCTTTGCAATTGCCGAACATGCCCAGCATTATCAAGAAGTTTTAGTACTTCATTATCTTGATGTTTATGAAGCCTTTGTTCATATTTAGCTGTAAAACGTTTGATCTCGTAACTATAGGTAGGCCTATATTCAGGTGTCGATGGGTGTTATCGTTCCTTACGTATCACGCTCCTTACTGAGAGCCACTTTATTTTGAAAAGTTTGGATTATTTTGATGTTCCAAAGTTACACCATAAACCCACACCGTGGTTTGTATGATAACAGTTTATTATGCAGTGATAGTTTGGAATGTCGTCCAAGTAGCCACCATATTTTCTTGACATGTTCTTTCCATTTAAGATTAGTTTCTAGCGTCATGCCCAAAGACTTTGCCGAGTTTGCGTGTGGAATTATTTGATGATTGACTAAAATAGGTAAGTGCTCTGTTTTCATATTGGCGAATTTGACATGAGTAAATTTTGTTTCATTCTGTTCAATACGCCACTTTTTTGTTCATCTGATGTAATTGTCAGTTGCTATCTGTAGACTATTTAGTGCTGTTCTTTGCATTGTTATCGGTAGCTAACGGTCCATTGCCATTATCAAAATGTAGCTGTTGCACCCCCATCACATTTCGGAATATCTCTCCTCGTGTATCTCTCGTATCTCTCGGATTTTAACTCAGATCACAATACTTTACTCAGAACTGACGTTCTGGAATCAGTGATACAATAATATAGCTAGTAACAAGTAAAATTCGTATACAGATAATATTAATAATTATTTGTCATTAGGGTTGACAGAGGTCGGATTAAAGGCAGAACTGGTGGATAGTGGTGGCAGGCAAACCGCGTGTCGCAATTTCACGTTCCGTAATTGGGGGGACACGGCGCTAAAAATAAAACTAATACTCTTGGTGTTTGTAAACATCGTCGTTCCGCGTCTATCCATTTTTCATTTCCTAAGTAAACAGTGACTTACAAGTGTTGTTTTTGATAACTCTGCGGTTATCGATGTGTGTGTGTGCGCGCGCGATCACTTCCCCTGTGTACAAAATCATGGTGTAACTAGTTATGTTGCGTACGCGTGCTCCATGTTAATCAGCCGCTCTTATGTGTAGTTCTGTAGTTCAGAACGTGTAGCATTCATTGGGAAACAACATTCCGTACTGACAAACTTTGTGTGTATTTACAATCAACAATGTAGGCTAGTACCACATAATTTTTTAAACCTGGTCATTTTGAGTATGGGTTTGTACTCTTTCTCCGTAACTGGGTGCCAATAAACTCCTCATTATTTTAATTGGTAAAAAAATTAAATAATTTATTAGTGTTATATTCATTAATAATTTAATCTTAATTACTCCGTGTATGTTTTGTGTGCGTGCGTGTAGCGTATATGTATATGTGCACGCTCGCGCGTATTTTTTTGCATATTGTTTTAAAATGACGAATAACTTGTGAGCTGCCACCAAAGGGCATTGTGGAAGCCATTTGATGTTTCTGATTGGGAAGGAAACGTCAGATTTAAGGTTATCGTATTATACGGATTTGGCCATGTAGAAACGATGGAGAGGAAAGATTTACAAGAAGAGTTTATGAGACATGACCAATCAGAAGAAAGAAATGACGCGGACCAAGAAGAGTATAGAAAGGAGGAAGAGATGGAAGAGGTAAGATTAGTTGTACAAGACAGGAAGAAAGAGTAAAGTGGAGAAGATTCTGACAGGGTACGTGGTTGGTTGGGTAAGACAGGATAAGGTGGAGAAGATTCTGACAGGAAACGTAAAGAGTAGACAGAATGCCAGCAGCCGTACAGCTAGTAAAGGCCAAAGGAGTAAGTCAGTAAGGAAAAATATTAAAGGCAAGGTGTGTATTACTTTAATGTCAATGCAATATTGCAACGTAACTAACGTAACAAGCCATTAAAAAAAGTTCTAAAATATTTCCACACAGTTCTTTGAATCGTACACGTTGCTCTTTCGTGATCCACACCTACATGTGTTAATAATACGAGGGTATACGTATCTTACACTCATAATTAACGATTGCTTTCTTTTCATCCGTCGTCATTTAAAAGGTATGCTCGTAGCAGGCACATGATTGCACTATGTAAATGATTGAGTGTTTATCTCGGAAGCTATTAAAAGTTCTCATTCAGTCATGAGCTTAAGATTACAACGATTAACACCTAGTATAAGTTATATAATTGATTGACAATATGCAGTATAATTGAGTATGTGGTTTTAATTATGATTAAGCTTCTATAACGAGCAGTATAATTCCAGCGTGTGACTCAAATATTCCAGATTTCTCATTTTTACAATCGTTACTCTCTCTCCTCAGTATTCGTGCGGTGATGCACCTGCAGTAACACCACAGGTATTGCATCCATCTTTTTAGAAGTTGACATCGTATAACTGTGTACGTGAACAGAAATCTGTCAACGTAAAAATTGTCACTCTTAGTTGTAAACTTTATCTCCCTACAAAATAACTTTTTTGGTCGAACGCATCTCAAGGAGAGGTAGAAGCAACGTGACTTTAATCTGCAGAGGTTTTAATCTTCATCAATGTTGCTTTAGTAGTTTTCTCTACTGCTCTTTTCTTTTGTCCGTGGCAGTTTTCTATTTCTTTTGTGCGATTATAATGTCGGTCAAGGGCGGATCCATGAGAGGAAATGGGAGAAATTCCCTTCCCCCTTCAAATGTTCACTTTAGACGAAATGTTTTTCGTCGTCATGTGATTGTAGAATGGTTTTGTGATTGTGAATATGATACAAAATTCGTATCATGGTTTTACATACAATGAAATTACTTTACTTTTACTTTAACTGTACCTTACCACCATGTTACTTTTTGTTTCATACATAACTTCAACGAATAGGTGTATTTTAAACTGTCAGTGAGTATTATTATACTACACCACTCACATTATTAAATAATCACCTTACCACCATGTTACTTTTTGTTTAAAAGGAATAATTCCAAATGTTTAGTACCAAACCACGTGTTGTTCTTTGTGAAGACGTTTCTGGAAGCCGCAGACGGTAAGTTGCAATATATTTGATTGTTACTTTTTGTTTCATACATAACTTCAACGAATAGGTGTATTTTAAACTGTCAGTGAGTATTATTAAAAGAACGATGAACCGACAAACATAGATGTAATTTTTATACTTGTACGTTAATAAACTTATTGTGTTGGTAATAGCACACTGTATTTTAATCTTCACACTCATTCCTGTCAACTATACTTTAGATCATTAAAGGATGGTCCAATTTTTCATACCCCTACCCCCCTAAACTGCTTGCTGGTACTATCCAAGGTACTTATAATGGTCGATTCTACATTCGCGTGCATAAAGTAAACAAATTAATTTACTTTTTCAATATATGAATCCTAGACTACTGGAGCCTCATAACCTATTTTAAACACTGGACTGAGATTTTGCTTTATTAAATTTACTTCTAAAACACTTCTTCAGCAAATACCATTACGGAGTTACAACAGATGTAGCCTAAGTACCGGAGACTGTCAGCGTCTGTCACGGTATAATTGACATAGCGTACATTGTTGGTAACCTCGCAATTTCCAATGGATCTCTCGAAATATAGCCTAACTATAAATGGACTATAATGCAGTATTGTGAATACCACGAAATCCTGGCGACTTCTACTTCGGTTTTCGTGTGACAATTGATCCTCCAAACTTACGTTTGAGTATTTACTGGATTTGATAGACTAGAAATGGTTGTAATGTCTCGGCTGTCAGTATGGGGACATATGTTTCTTTCATTGAGTCTGAAAGGTGTATGCAGATGCTATGAATACGTTTATGTATGGCCGCTTTCGTCTTTCTGTTTCTTTAATAGGCCTACTTGTAAGTGATGTTCTTTTATCTGATTGAAGTACTCACAATCGGTCGAGTTTTTGTTACAATTTATGAACGCATTAAGTTTTTTTGGTATCAGAAATAACTTCACATTTTTAAATAATAAAATAATTTTAAACTAAGTGTAGACATTTTCCTAAATACGAAGTGGTACCAAATTTTTATTCTCACGGGACGGTAAGTAAACGAATTTTACGAGGATTGCAATTGGCACTGGATGTTCCCACAGAGTGTATTGACAATTGACAAGTGAAGTCGCTACGACTAGTGTTGGTAAGAATTGTTCAGTTTACCAGATATTTAAGCTGTAAGAAAGAAACGGGGAATGTAGTTTTAGTTATTATTATATCTCCACTGTAAAGCTACAGTTCCCCTTACTGCTAAGCAGTGTGAATATATTTATGATGATAATGGTTTATTGCGATACTGTAGCTTCGAAACAACTGTTATTTTTATTAAGCTGTAGTTTTTATTATTAGTATATAACTAATCATCTCCCTTAGACTCAGAACTCGCTCACTAAATGTATCCTGTTATTATATAAATTTTCATATTAGATCATTTTTAATTAACAGAAAAATTACAAAACCCCCAAAGTACTCGTTTACTTTTTTGCTAAATAACAGTTGTAAAGTAGACAATCAAACAAACACCAAAATTCAAAACTGCTCCATTCGTTTTTTTTAAATTAAATTTGTAACCGTAGCCTAATGCCTAATTACAAATAATTTATCCCAGATTTTAAATTTATGTTTCCATAGATATCTATAGGCCTATGTCTAATATTTTTCGCAGATATACATAACCGATAACAATAAATAATTTTTTTGCAGACACCTCGCAACCTTTTTCAGGACGTCCAGAATTACCAAAGGATGTTGATAGATATTAATTTTGTAAAGTTAATAAAGTTACCGAGTTGTTACTTTAAAATATTGTTCATAAGTTAATGCCACACATAGACTTTTACAATTTTTCTGAAAATTTCGATTTCCATTTTTGCCAGTAATGCCCACAAAGTGTAAAAATGTTTTAAAGAGTAAACACTGCATTCGGATTTTGATTAAAATTCACTTAGCACTGGTATCCAGCATGGATTTTTACAAATTTTGTATTCCATTTTTGGGTTCTGATCTCAGAATTTTCAAATGTCCAACACTCAGCACTATATTCAAATTGTTAAAATTCTCTTTAACTTGATACCACACATTTTGCGATATTTTCAGATTTTTAAACCTTCACATTTTGCCTCTCAATGTCAAAACAATAGTGGAACGTGAGGTAAACATATGGACCCATGTGCTAAATTTTGGAGAATATCGGTTGATGCGTTCAAAGTTGTGAGACATGCCCAAAACAGACAGACAGACAAACAGATGCCAAATGGTAGAGTTGAAACTGAGAACTCACTCCGCTCGTTCAACAGTTGTTTAAAAAAAGTAAGTGGTTGAGATTTTCATTAAAGAGTAGCGTGAATACACTTAACACCCTGGTTTGCTCCGAACACCCGAGGCCATATTTTTTAATAATATTTGGAACCGAGATTCGGTGTGTTATGAATTATCCGATTTTTCACTAAGTAATCGCGTTCAGTCTTTACATTGTTTTTCAAAATCTAATGAAGTCCGTAAACAATGTTGTGTTCATATAAAATTATTGATGTCAATAAATGTCTATAAAAGAGCGGATGTCAATGGAATGTGCCCCCCTTGTAGCCAGTAAAATACAGATAAAGTATTTTTATATCCTATCCATTTTACATTCGAATGAGAAAATGAAAAATGCTGTAAAAAAAAAATTGTGTGCCGATTCTCTCGTAATGTGTTAATACTGTTGTCTAGAACTTAAGTGCACTCCTTTTTTATAAATTTACTTAAATATTTCTATCTGTACGTAAATAGCCCACATACTTCCGAAGAATTATTTCGTAGACCTGATTAGTTATGGTTATGCTGAGTTTACGAAGCGAACGACGTTCGAATCACTGCGTTTACAGTGTAGTAATAATATAATAGGGTATGCACTTCTCTCGTAACAGTTAATTTTATTACTATAATTCAAAGTTCACAGAACGGGCCTAGTTGTACCGATTTTACAACAACAAAAGCTCGTTTACAAAGTGTAGGCTACGTAGATGGCGATCATCGCCGGATCTGACAGAAGTAAGTGTTAACAACATGTAACAAAGCCACTTGCTGTTGAAATTAAGGAAAACTCATTTCCTAATTTCAGGAAAACAAAAATTAGTTTATATATTACTTTAAGGAAAGAAGTAACCAATATTTAGTTAGCAACCGTTCTCGGGTAAAGTTTATATTTTACCTGAGCGTTAAGCAGTTGGAATACGTCACACACTATATACAGATTTCCACACAACTTAACACATTTCCTTATTTGTGTGTCACGTTTTTCTCCATCGTATTTTGTTTGTTTGTTTGATTTTGCACTCTCTGTCAATTTACAGATAATGATATATTCGTATAAGCGTATATAGTTGAATAATAGTTAAAAAGTTGAATAATATAGAAAAATAGTTGAAAACAGTGTTTATATTACCCTAAGGTATACCAGTTCATAGCTATTACAACTTTTATTTCTTCCTGAAATCATTAGGTCAAAGAGGTAGATACTCGGGGCCCCAACGGTCTGTGGACGGTGAGAGACAGTCCAATAGGAGTAAGATGTTTAGGTGGGGGGGGGGATGGGGCCAGAATTTCAGATGTACAAAAACGACGTTGTGCAGTTAACATAAACAGTTTCATTGATCATTAATAAATAAACGATAAACGATGCACTTTTAATAAATGGGAATAAGAAATGGGCTTTTACAAGAGCATTAGTAGAAGCCTTTCGAATTCGGTTAAGCGTATTTACGAAACATCGTTTTGGGTAATTGTGATAACGTGTCTTACCCGATGTTTAGAGTTATGAAATATCGTAAAGTGGACTTAAAGAATGTATAGTTGATTATAACCCCTGAAGTAAGGATATTCCCATTTACTTCTAATCAATTTATAGATAATTGGACGACGTCAATGACAAACATAAACCCGTTTTACCTTTGGATCCTTTCTAATGGTAATACTAATGGGTTGTTGCACAGCATTGATAATATGAGATTACAGCGTTGAATGTGATTACAGAACGTAAGATATTATGAACAGAATGTTAAATGATTTTCTTGTATTAATATTTCAGATGAAAGGAGTTTCGTCTACAGCTTGAATCTTGACCACTATCATCCTACATAAATCTGTATAATGTTTATGGTATTAATTCGTTCAATACTTAATCATTCGCCGCAGAGTTTTCCCATTTAACCTTTTCATGATTATTCCGCTGTCACATTTCAAATTTCAGACTTATCTTCTATTTCTTGGAATAACGTAGATTGGGTGAAGACGTGGCAGTTGTGTTAACTAAGTAATTCATAATGAAAAATTACTTATCCCGCAAAATTATGTTTTATTTTGAAGGGCTTTCTGATAAGTGTTTCCGGAGTACCGAATTTAAAAATCACGCTGAAATCCAGAAAACTATGGAATATTTATTTCTGCAAATAGCCACTTTTACTCATATCCACCCTTTTATTGATATTTTCCCTGTCGTCCTAGCGTATAAATCGGCCCTAAATCTCGAGTTAGAGATTTGTCATTTGTGTATTGTTAATGTATGTTTTACGTTTCACGTTTAACTGAAGAAAATAATGAACGCATGAACTGTGTCGGATCGCAGGTGTGTTGGTGATCAGTTTCACGACATCAGTTTCGTGAAAAATTCTGTATTAAACTTTGATTACAAAAAGAATATGGTTGAGTTGTATCTGTGGCATGCTGCATCATCGTGGAACTACAAACCGCCTGTTCTTGTCAACCAGTTCTGGACACGAAATTAATTTCTTCTCGTGTGGTAGCGTTCGTGGCTAACTGTCCATGCAAGTGGAATTGATATCTTGGGTCTTTAGCGACACTTTCAGAAATCGCAGCCATGTTTTCAGCTGAACGAGACGAAGCAGCGCGCGCAGGCATGTGTATGTTTTTTACAGATGCATTTTTCTGGAATCTCACTACATTGCTATCTCAATTGTTTTGTCTGTTGGGCGAATATGGGGACCAAAAAGATAACGAAGTTTGCAAAATGCGTTTTACGCAAAACACTAATTTCGTAGTATGATTTAACGAAGTACATTGCAATGGATATTCTAACTGCATGTGGAATGTAGCAGATAATAAAGCATATTATAACATATTAAGACAGTATATGTGTAAGTAGTGATTTAGTGAGTGCGGGTTTGAACATTGTAAATTAATTGATAAGGAACATTGTGAAAAATGGTAGTTTCAAGTATTTTTAGACTTGTAAAACAACTAAGAAAAGGTATGAAAAGGTGCGTAATGATACTTATCACGTGTGTAGTGCGCGCGTGCGAGGGTATGTAATTATTTTATGGGATATTCGTAAATTAGCGATCACCATACTTCCATTTCCTTACGGAACACGGAAGTAAAAACACATTAATTTGCATAACCATTGAAATGTGGGAAATTCTGAGATGGGACTTATGTCAGAATACTTGTAATACAAAGACCTACTTGATGACTGTAGTTGTTCTAAAAATTAGTAACGAAATGTATGCGTTTTTTAAGTAAAAGGTTTTATAACCCTAAAACAGTCGTAAAAGCTTTTTGTGAACTAGAGTTATTCTGTTCCGAAACCTTTTATATAGGAAATCTATTATTGGTAGGAAGATTAAAAGGTTAGTTTTCTAAAGTTAGAACATGTTCAAGATATAGCCGTTGTACGTTTATAAATTATTAAACCAAAAGTAGCTGTGAGATGTTACGTGAACGCCGACTTCAATGTGACGGACTACGTTTAAGATGAATGCGAATGTGCGCCAAAGGTAGTAAAATGTTCTCAAATTGTATTAATATCTGTACACGTAATCCAACAGCTATTCACTAACCAGCTTTACACAGTTTAAACTTATGTACTACTTCTGTAACAACGGTACGATATCGCTAAAGTCACTAAGTCTCAGAACATTAATAAGTGCTGCATAGTAGTTCACAGCAGTTAATTAGTTACTACTAATAAATATTAAAAATGTTAATTGTAATCCGTGTGGAATGCTAGCAGACACTGTGCTGTCATTTAGCGTTCTGTAGAAAGACTGATTTATTTTATTCTCATAAACATAAGTATCACAGAGACAGCATATCCGGTACTGCTTACACAAGTGGTATAATTGCAAGCCACGATCTGACACTGAGAGCGTTCATTGGGGCACGCTGTTTATATTTCTCCGCCAGGGAAAACGTTCGGAGTGGATTTATTTTTAAAAAGGGGATTTGTCGGTACAACCAAATTACCGTATCATATATCTGGTCCTGTTTGTATACGTTCTGAAAGGATTAACTACTGTTTAATTGTCATAACAAAACCGTAACTAAAACGTTAGAATTTAAACGACGGCTCCTACCACGCAGTGTTTCTGTATTGCAACATTTACTATTACCTTACGTATTATATAATCGTAATTATCAGAGCTAGACGCGTCTCATCTTATAGATTTTTGTTACATCAGCAGTTGCTTTCCTTTAGTTTCCTTTTGAGAGTAGCATAGCCAAGATTTTCCTATCGCGGAGGGGGTTTTTAGTGCCCAGAATTTTTCTATGGACGGCTTATTGATAATAATGGTGGTAGCAGAGCATTAACCACTAACCAAGATGTAGCGTACTCTAGGCCTCTATGTTATATGACGGCCACCAGCCTGACTAAACAGATGGGGGCTACGCCACTGCCTTCAGACAACTTGGCATACGGAATGTATGATGTTTACTACGTTCCGTAATAGTGATGTAGTCTGCTGAATTACACGAGGCGTAAAACATGTTCTTACGCTTGCGATCTCAACTTCTGTTGTTCCGGGAGACCTTTAAACCTCGGGGAACCCCAGCTCTCCGAAAACATTGATTTTTATATAATACTTGTACAAGAGTTCGTAAATTTACTAAAAATAAACAGTTTCGGGAGGGAGAAAAAATCGTTTAAAACTATGAATGAAAACTATGTAGGCTATTTTTTAAATATGAAAAATTGTGTGTTTATATTGTTAATTATTGTGATGCTCGTGATTGTCTTGAAACAGACAAAATTACACCAAAATTTGGTCGCTAAGCTGAAAAGGAAACACGTATCGCTTGTTCCACCGGTAAAAATTCGATTTCTTTATTTGCTTTATTGTTTCATAAATACGTAAAGCTTGTTCACGTAAATAGGTCGTTCGTGTATTAATACGCGTAGATAACAGTACCGCATCTAGTGCTAATTGATTGAATTTTCTTCTTGTACGTGCTGTAATCAAAGTTCAGTTTCTTTAGTTGTTGTTCTTTCTAAATTTAAGGTGAATTCGGTGAACTGCTTGGAAACAATATCATTTATAGTGAGATGTAACGACTATAAACTTAGATTTATACAACGGTACAATTAATGTGTTTTTAAATTTGTGTTGATCGGTACTGAATAAAGAAATTGTTAGAAAAGCAAGTAAGTTTTATACAAACTAATTAACTGTAATGCTTAAAGAACTTAGTGGACATTTTTATTTTTGGAATCGCTGTACTTTGTGTTGTGTTTTGTTTCTGTCTTTCATATTCAACATAGACATGTAGTCGTAATATATTATCGTAGTTCTCTCACTTTAACTTCACTATTGTACGTTTTCGTTACAAGTGTCTCTCGTCGGACTTGTTTAAGGTGAACTCGGGTTTTAATCAAGAAACGCGTATGACAAAGGGGCACTTAATCCGGGCATTTGACTCGGTACGTGGCGTGACGTCAAACGCACACACAGGGATAGACCAATTAATTTGTCCTCGGTGTAGATCTGCATCGCCCGCGACCTACATAGCAAGTGCCCGTTCAATACGCCGTTGTATGTACCGGGTCACTACACTGCTCACTGCACACTTGGTCGTAATATCATTAAGCATAGTAAACAATTTCACCATGATTGTTATCGTAACAATGTTAAATCGTTTGATTATAAGTATCATTTGTGTAGTTATTTCCATTGTTATTAGATGTCGACAAAAATAATAACAGGAATATAACTGACTTAAAACTAAGAGCAAAACCCGAGAATCTCTTAGCTGAATAATATATGATCAGGACTTTGCAGATTTTACACCGTGCATTTGCGATTTAGTGTTCAGCGTTCGTCTTAAGCTCAGTGATACTAATCGGCCAGTAATTGTAGGATTTTGTGCTCGGTGAATATTTTTCACCATAAGTGAAAACATATATACGATTGTTTTGACTTTTAAAAACGAATTGATGTTTATGAAGCATTAATTTTAAATTTGTGTCGTTCTTTTTTCATCACCCGTATGCACCATATTTTGGATTGCAATCGGTTAATATTCGGAACACTAACGCTGCAGTTGTAATGACAAGCATCCGCAGTGCTGATCATATTTTACCCGACGTTTAGTGTATTTTGTCACTACCAAAGAAATTACTGTATTGTAAATCACCGTGTTGTATCTTCCCCGACAAGTGCGTATTAGGCGTTAGCGACCCATCTTTGAGGCCTTGTGGTTATCATCATACGTTTTTCCTTTCCAGGTATTTATAGTTTTTATTTCAATTACAATCTTTCTACCGACACAAGTAAGTGAATATGGCGGATATCTTGGCTTAGAAAACCTGAGGGTCATGTTAAGATCGAGTTTTAGTCATCAAACTACGGTTGTTACGATAATCTCCAACCGATCGTAGGAGAAAGAATCCTAAGAAAAATGCCTTCATTGCAGGCAACAATATTCGGGCATTATATAATTTTCTCAATAGCCTATAAATATTAAACGATGTGACCAAATTCATAAGTTCTGCGTGACTCCTTTATTAGTTACTGATTTATTATCAGATGTTTTCTGTACTGTATCCGGAACTACTCTGATCTTTCACAAATGTTCCCCACGTTTGTCTATTTATGTTGCCAAAATCTCTCTGAAAGTCTGTGGGTGTGGGTTTCTCTGTTGGCGTTTTCCTATTATTTGCCGCGTCTATCGTTGACTTTCCTTTTCTGGAGGCCAGTTACTAATTGTTTTGCGGTTATAAGTCTGTTATTGAAAATTTCCTCAGACATTTGTCAGCCCAATCTAGTAAGGTATGTAATTTTTTACAGTAGTTTTTTAAAGAGCTCAAATGTGTTGTATACTACAAAGTTGTGGCCGTTTATTGTTGTTACAATCATTACGAAGATAATTCCAGTTAAATGAACAAAATTCACTATAAATCTGACAGTTTATTCAATCACTAATTACTTACGTTACTGAACAGTATGTGAGAACTAATGTTGGCTATTAGGTAAGTCATGTCGACGATGTGTTTACCTCTGACCCGTACCTTTCGTTTATGTTCGTTTACATGGCGGTACTTTCTTCATTTACGCTAAAAATAAATTAGTAAATTCTGGAAACCGTATTTGTAAAGTGAATGTGCAGTGCAAACACACAATAAAGTTATCAGTTACCTTTGCGTTACACTGGAGAAAATCTCGCTTGTTTTATTCTCGTGGACATAATTAGCGCGGAGGAAAGTTGTCTCGCTTTGCTCACAGAAGTTGTATAATTGCGAGTTGGATTTACGTTCACTGTTTACGTTGCTCCGCCAAGGGGACAAACGGACCGAGTGATTTATTTAAAAAGGATACATTTTTAATCTAATCGGTTAACAATGAGGGTTTGTAGGGCATAATCAAATAAACGCGTCCCTTTTTCTAAATTGTTTATATACGTTTGGAAAGAATTAACCACTGTTTAATGGCCATAAGAAACCGTTGACTAAAATGTTAAAAATTTAAATGATATCTCATGAATTAAGTAGTCGTATCTGCGCGTGCACGTGTCAGTGGAATATAACGTTTATGTGACTCCAGTGTGAACGTTTATAATGTTCTTGTCACTCTCGGCTGTAGCATTTTACATTACCTTTACAATGTGTAAAGTTGAATAACGGGATGTCTCAAACTCGCTGTGACGTATTTCAAAATCGGCTGTCTAATAAGCGGGAGGTCGAGTGTTTGAAACCCTCAATCAAGAGCTTGACGGTGTTGTGGACAGCTGTGAAATGGGCTATTTTGTATTGGTCATAAATTAATTTTATTGCTTTGCCAGTGGCCACGTTTCCAGTACGTTCAGCTGCTTTGTTAGTTTTTGAGCAGCAGTAAGTGATGTTTGGAAAAAGATAGCTGTGTCTGTCAGCATAAAGAAACTGTACAGTGTGACAAAATAAATTTAAAATGCTAGACCTGTACTTTGTCTAGTTCATAAATGTGTTGAAACCATCCTCAGAACGTGCGATTAAGTTTCCTACATTTAAATGAAGAATTGTTAAAGCATAAGCATCATACGTGTGAGTCCAGGTGGCGGATCTTGTCAGTTATCTTGATTTCGTTTGAAAATGGTTTTTGGATTCTAGGAACACATATATAGCGTGTAAGCCACAGAAGATTATATAGTTTCTGTTTACGAAAATGGACACCATTTGAGAAACTCACTTTTTGTTTAAGGACTTCATTTCTCGCTGTCCGTGTTAATCAGAGTTGAAAGATACTGAGTGCGGTGGGCTGACTATTTCTGTCAGCGATCGATCAGCGTCGTTACAACAAACTCTTGATCAGCAGAAGTAGGAAAAGACGTGTTTGATTACAATAAAGGAAGTCAGTCATTTCTACTTTTTAAAGATCAAGCAAACTACAGACGTACGGGAGTCCTGTAAACGTTATGTAAATCAGATACCCACTATTAAATCGAATAATTATACCGTTTCTTTCAGTAAACAAGTATTTCTTCATTAACGAATATCGAGTTTTAAACGTTGCCTCTGGTTCCGTCCGGTATGAGTTGTATCTAAATAACAGTTATTATAAAGGTTAGTTGTTTATTTATGTAAGACTTGTACACACAGGAAGAGACATATCGCGCCAAGCTGCCTACACTGCTGCGTTTAATAACACGCTCATGTCCGTAGTAATTACTGACAGTGATTGAAGAATTACACGGTGCCTAGGTTCTCTGCTGTGTAATTTAATAATATTCATATTAATAATAACGGACTTATGTAAAGGTAAATACGTCCAACGTTGTTTAGTTCACTCTTGATATCGAGCCGCTTGCATCAATCAGTTGATTTCTTGATGCATCATTTGTATCATTATAACACTGGGAGCCTATTTCTCGCCAGTCGCTCTACTTCCATTTTGCGGTACACTTTTTTGTATACCGTTCAATATGGGCTACGTTTTGCAGTTTTAAGTTTTCTCTTTTTACGATTTTCATATGGCAACGTAAATCTCTACTTTCAAATTTCTAGCGTACGAATTTTATAGGACGCCTGACACTGAGCGCTTCAGACTAACCTTTTTTCAATCCGCCTTGTGACTTCTTTTTTGTATTGATGAAAAGTTTCAAAGCATATGCTTCATCATCAGATCTGAAAATATCCACCGTAGGAGGTTAACCGTCGGTTAAAAATTCAATATAATTTGCGCTGTATACCGCGTCAGTAGGTGCGCACTTATTTACGTTTGGTCGATGTTTGAAGAGCTGTCGTGTGTCGTGATACAGATGTCACCTTCCGCAACCCTGTAACGTGAATAGTTGCGCCACCTACTGACGCGTAGGCTATACAGTGCAAATGACTGCATTTTTAACCGATGACGACCTCCTACGAGGGATATTTTAAGATCTGATGATGAACCATATGCTTTGAAACGCGTTATCTATTTAAAAAGAAGTCACAAGGCGGACTGAAAAAAAAGGTTAGTGTGTCTATTCATACAAGTGACTTGGCTACCATTGTAACATGCATGCTAAGCTAAACTGAGCGTTTCATTGATGAATACAGTGTGCATATAAAAAAAACTGATGCTGTGCTGTACATCGTTACAGACAAGAAAAAATGTCATAGTTACTTCAGAAGCTACAGTGAATTTAGGAAGTGCGGACGTAGAGACGTCGTAAATTCCGAAAGCGTATAAAAAGCTATGGTCTCGTTTGTTGTGTTGTAGTTTCTTCGTTGCACTTTCGAAACGATTTGTCGGTTTTTGTTGAAATTAATGTCAGAAAATCGGACGAATGTTGGTTAACAGAGTTGTGGGCACGAAGTTAGTGGGCCAATTTAATATGTTCACAAGTAACCTCCTACGGAGTGTCACGCTAATTATTTACAATAGTGTTTGGCAGTCCGCCATGTAGGGCGACTGCAAGGTGTTTATGTGAAGTGCTGAGACTTTTGCGAAACAAAACTGGTCCGTTTTCTGCTCCGACGGCGTACGAACTTTCAGCGAGGCTACGATGCTCTCCTTTCCTTTGACAGAAATAAGCGGTCTGCAGAGGTAGAATTATATGATTTTAATTACAAAATTTGCTTAAATCTGGGCAACGAAAGTATGTTCATCGTCGGCTGTCGTTTAACACTCATGGATACATACTTGGTTTATCGCTTTGAAACAGTGGGCCAGCACACAATATTATTTAAAAAAGCTGTAGTATACAATATCCTTGCATTGTACTGGGGAACAGTTTTTATTTTACAGCCTACATTCAACAGAATAGTATCAGTATTGCTTATCGGTAAACTGTTGTGTTTTATGTTAGTCAAACTGATCTACTTTGTATTATAATGCGTGTTATTTTCAAAATTAATTATGACAACTGAATTGAGGGAAAGGTTACGTTTTGTGTAATTTGTTGAATGTATTTTACATTAGGAAAAGTTACATTAAATAATTGTTTCATCCTAGAATTTTTTTTGACGATCTGTGAATCGTAAGTTAGTTGCATAAGTAGACGTCTGGTAGCTTAGTGAACACTAGCTTCCGTTTGTTACTAGGAGTCCAGTAATAGGTAGTATGACGTGTATAAACGGTACAGTAAATCTTGACTTTTCTCGTTTAATCCAGCTTGTTTTATCCGTGAACTTTAGAAAAAGGCATGTCTTAAAGTAAAGCTTTCTTTTTAATTGGTGTTGTGACTCCAATCTATGTTCCTCAGTTACTCGCGTAAATGTGTATAAATGTCTATTACCGCGTAGATTTACTCTCATGTATAGGCCTACGGTTATTCCTGACGTAATACCGACGTCCACATTTGAACCCCCCCTCACATTCTGTAATCGGTTACAATTGTATTGCATACGCCTACTTTTTAATATATTATCCTAATTGTCTTACTGTTGACCGTTAAGTTATAAATTTTATCACTTAAAGTTCAGATGCAGGTGTGACCTCCCGCAACTCTGTATCTCCCAGTCGTCGCAGTGTGAAATCTCACAAAACGTAAAAACAGCACTCTCACATAACAGTAAAAATATAGTAGTTTGTACAGCTAATTTCCGTGGAAGTTCCAAACACGTCGATATCCCGTATTGTAGGCTATACCACGCGATATTCAAACTCTACTCTTATAGGCCTACGTATTAACTAAACGGAATGGGACTACACTAGGCCTACAGTATAAGAAATGCAATCAAATATTTGTATTTCGTTTTGTGGACGTGACATTAGTTCAGAAGATGCTGGACATTTCAAGTCGCACTTCAATTTATCGTGATGTGTATTTTTAATTTATGAATTTTATGTACGTAAAAGAAATGATAATAGCGTTAAAATAGGCATAGATAGTTACTATGTTATGTTAACGGTTTCAAACTGTTACTAATTTTGTTATTTGCACTCATGATAATTAATACTTAACTGTAAATTATCTTGGTACCTGGTTGCTGGATATCGGACTTGATAGATTCGTGAAATTTTCGTAATTCGTTAGGCTTCGAGTCTGAAACGTTGGAGTTGCTGGTTTCCACGAACAGTACAGAGGAATTACGAAACGTTGTGTCCAGTGGGCAAAGTCGGTTTGTAATTCATTCAAGCGCCTTTAAATCTAGAGCCTGTGTCATATGTCAGATCCACACGGAGTGAGACGTGGAGGTGTACAACGATATTTGAATAATTTGACACTGGAAGTAGTTTAATTTTATACGTAATTTGCATATGCCGCGCATTATAGATACTGATCAGCAAAAATGGCAACAACTTATTAATTGCCCATATGATTCTTCAGTTTTAAGGTTACACGATGGGGCTAGTTTACTAATTGAGGGTTATTGGATTCCTGAATATCGTATATTATGCTGTTGCATTATTCACAAACGCCCGCGCGCGAGATCATTTTTTGCTCTCGAATATGTCTAGTAGTGTTTGTTGGTAAGTCAATGCCAAAAGGTAAATAATATAATTGATAACTTCGGGAGCTGTGTTTGCATACATTACACACTTTTTGTTGCGAAATTCCTTTTCGGAAGAACTGATTTAATTTTATTAACTGGTTATATATTATACGACTATGTCGGCATGCGCGCTTGTGGGTGTCTGTTGTATTTATGTAAAATCCAATATTTGGCAGCGGGTTTGGCTTCTCGGTCTTACGCAAGGCTCAGAAAATGCCATCTCAGCGTATTACGTTGGATATTTCGTTTTCTATTTAATCAAGTGAGAGCAATCCATTAGTTCTAAATTCGGTGTGCTGAGTATATTTGTGTAAAGTTATGGCATACATACAACTCAGTGCCCGGTGCCGGTGGAAATTTTACTTTTGTTCAAACGTAAATTACCGTCAGCATAACCCATGAACTCATGATGGAGAAGCCTTGTGACCATATGTGTCCCTGTAGTTGTGTGTGCAGGAACGGTGCTGTATGCCGTGTATTTGTCATCGGTTTTTATTATTCACGCTGATTAACTTAAACATTTTGTACTTCCGTACTTGTGGAGATGATAAAGTACTTGTTACGATTTGCTTAATTAAAAAAAACGGCTACTTAGTTCGAATGTTTTAGAAGTGAAAGTGCTTCCAAATCATAAGTAGCCTATATCTCATCGTACGTTCATCTGATCTCCTGTAAGTAGGCAGAGTTATTTCACCCGTAAGGGAGTAGGGTTTTCAGAACTTGATGAATCAGGAACACATATTATTATGTTTGAAGACATAATTCGTGGCTTTCTGTCGTGAGTACAAAAATATTGTTATTTGGTGGGTAAGAAGAAAGAAAAGTTTGGGATGTGTCAGCTGTGTTTTGAATTGATCGCCGTGACTGGATTCTACATTCCGTTTAATCTCCATATTAATCATTTGATTTTTCTATTTATACATAACGGTGTACACGGGGTAGCTGGGGTTGGAACACTTGCCCGGAGTGACACTTGCACGGAGTGACATTTGCCCGGAGCCCTCTCCTTCACATAATGGTATTTGGTGAGTCAGAAGTAAGACTGTGACACTTGCCCGGAACTAACATTAGTATCTTAAAACTGTTCAAAACGTATCCTCTTTCAATTTTGGAAGGGTTGACTTCAGTGTTATAGTGCAATGTTACTTTTATTTTATGATTTTTAAGCGACTTTTAGCCAACTTTGCGTCGTTTCCAGGGAACACCAACCACGGGGAGGTAGTCTCTTATCGTTCCCCATATATTTTTTTCACTTTATGTGAGTTCGTACTTTTTTTTTTTTTTTTAATGCTGAATTAGAATATTTACATATTTACAAATCTTTCCTGGTGAGAGTCTACTTCTCTAACCTATAGGCATTGCCTTTACTTTAACTTCTGGACATAAGCAACAGAAACAAGGAAAGACCTTAGTTTGCCATCTAGTTCCAGTTTTTCCAAGGCCTTTGAAATGGTTTCATCACTCTTAACTGCTGCTTTTTTCCTCTTCTTCCCGTCAATATTCAGGGCTATTCTATCAAAAAAGTGGCCGTAATACTCTGCGTCCTCTCGTAGAGTCTTGAGCAGTGAATATACATTTGGATGAGACCTCGAAATTAAACTATTAATTCTTTGATTCCACCCTTCAGAAACATTGTTGGTCCGGTGCCGTCTTCCGCAACAGTTCCACACTTTCCTTTGGATATGCTCATTCTCAAGCCACTGATCGACGACGTAGTCATAGAACACCCGCAGTTTCTCGTCTTCAGGTGTGCTTTCCTGTATACTTAGCCAAGCATCATCAATCAGTTCTAGCGGAACGTGCGCGAGGGCAGAACACATTCGAATGTGAAGTCGAATCTCTTCATTTTCTTTGTACGTAGGAGCAAGGCCACAATCTTGTACTCTCCTCCATAAACATTGGTTAAAATGGTAGTTACGACCAAAAATTTCAGCTTCAGGAAACAGAGTTTTAGCTGAATGGATGATTGCCAGTTCAAAGTCCATTGTAAGTGTCACAGGATTCCATCCAGGTACGTTGTTTTTCACTGCTTTGAAAAAGCGATCATATGTTTCTCGTTTCTTATTTGGCAACAACGCGTAGACTGCTGGAATAGTGTTGGTTTCTTTCCAAGAACTTCCCAGATCGGCGTGGATGATAAATAACTGCCCAAACTGTTTGCTTGAGCTCTTGAAGGTTCCGTCGGCGAAGAATGTACTTGTCAATACAGATTTTCCTTTTCCGCTGGCAAACACCAATATTCTGTCTAGGCCCTCTGTTGTCGTCTTCAAGTAGAAATTTTTACCGTCATTCATAAGTAGATCATTTTCCTCTAATCGTATTCCTTCAGAGTCGACTGGGTCCTTTGTAGGGCCCACAGTTTTTCTTCGAATGCGATGTAATGATTGTTTGGCACTTCTGTGTGAAGGTAGTGAAGTCACAAGGTCATATCCTCGATTAAAGAGCGGGCCTACTTCTTCGGCGTAAATTTTTGAAATCGTATTATCTGTTTCCCTTGCACGCTTCTTTGCATTAACAACACTTTTTCTCACTTCAGTTGCCGCTTCGTCCCCAATACAAACATGAGTTGCTTCGCCTACGATAGTATTATTTTTCGTTGATATTCTGCCTTTACATTTACTTTTCTTATAATCAACACATCGCCAATAAGTCACATCTTTGTTGGTATAGTCAGCACCCCCTCCATTGCTCCTGCATTCCTATAACCAGTCCGACTCATCCCCTACCGGACTCCGTGCAAGTGTCACTGACAAAAATACACATAATTAGTCACATAGTTAGGATGTACACTCGTATATTCAAATACTTTCAGAATTTGAATATTTTGTTGTACAAATTTTATACATTTATTAAACAGCTATGGCTACAGCAGACTATTGGAATCTGTTATGTAGCTGTTCACAGAAAAATTATTTTTAACCTGACATATATAGTTAATTAACAAGAGGTTGTGATTAATTATAAATTTATTATTTTTGTTAGCCTACTTTTAATTTTTAATAGTAATTTGTATTTTTGTTTACTTGTAACGTCTCTTAACGTTGTAACATCAGGAGATGTTTGTCAAACATCCGTGTTTAACCATCGGAAGTGTAATGGTTTTCTACAACTTCACGTAGCTGCCGGTTCACTCGCTCTCGTTCCACTAACATAACTAATTATATATATAAATATTAAATATAATGTGTGTGTGTGTGTGTGTGTGTGTGTGTGTGTGTGTGTGTGTGTGTGTGTGTGTGTGTGTGTGTGTGTGTGTGTGTTAATTGGTATCGGATTTTAGTGAACCTGCTTAGTTCTGTTGAAGAGATAGTGGAATGTGGCCAGATATGTGTCACTCTGGAACAACCGGCTGTGAACGTTCGTACTGGTGCAACTTTAATCATTAAATGTGTTTGAAGTGATCCTGAGCTGAAGAATAGATGAAACTAAATTTGTTGAATTACTCGATTTAATTAAACGAAACGATGTGGGCGCAAATGTGTGTTGTATACAGATTTATAAACATTGATTATTACAAGTGACAAATGAACCTAATATGACGTCTGAATCAAGTTAGTGCAAATTGAAACCTAAGTATTGGATACTGCACGATGTAACGAAATAAATGTTACAGAGAGAGAGAGAGAGAGAGAGAGAGAGAGAGAGAGAGAGAGAGAGAGAGAGAGAGAGAGAGAGAGAGAGGGGGGGATTTGATGCTGTGAAACTGAACACTACAATCATATTGTTTTATGTCTGTAAATTGCTGTTATCTGTAGGTTGCATTGATAAGGATATGACTTGGAGCGCGCGCGTGCGTGTGTGTGTAAATTACTTGATTTGTGCCTGCTTTCCAATATTAGTGAAGGAAGAGTAAGCCCATTTATCTCCTTTGAAAGTTATTAGTCACAGATTATTGGTTATAGGACAGTTATTTTTGTTACAGGTCGGTATGTCATTTATAATGATTACGTAATTAGTTGTAACCTTTGAAATGGTTTTATATAATCTATGTGACAGAACGATGCATGGTGTCAGATGAAAATGAGTTGCCTTGAACTAAATCGAACATTATGTCTAGCCGGCTATGAAGTCATGGCAATTTTCAAAAGAAAATAAACTGAAACCATTTAAGGTGTGCATGCGCGTGTGATTCACAGTGGATAATGCGCGGAGAGTTGCTGTTCTTTACACGTGAAAGTAGTCAACGAGTGAAACGGATGCGAGTAAATTAGGTGACTCGAGGCGAGAAACCACAAAAGTAGCAGGAAGGAGTAGTAAGGAATGTGCGGGCGGGTATTCGGGGCGTTAGTTGAAGTGTCGTGTGCCTCCGGGGGCCGAAAAGACGTAATAACTCTCGGAGCGTAAATTCTACACAGCCGATAATTAAATAAACTCCAGAAAAAAAAACTCCAGCTACGAGTTACGAACGTTACGCCTGCGTGCTCTCTCTCTTTCCGTAAACTTTCACTTGGCACAGTCTACTGTCTACAGCTCCTCACACAGGTTATTAACACCTATCATTGTTTTGTTTATTGCTTTAGTTCAACAAGGGGTCAGCTTTCCCCGCTTGTTTTCGCTTCCTAGACCATAATTTTTATGCTTAATATTATGCAGTTACCGCCAGCCAGCTACGTTTTCCTTGTAAGGGAAACTTACCTACACGGTTGAGCTTTTCCCAGTTCTATGATTTAAATATAAGTTTTACACTACTGTTGTCCTATGTTCGTATCATATTAGTTGTTACATTACTGGACGAATTACACTAGCAGTAATTAGTTCTTATTGTAAAAGTTATGTCAATGTTATCAATGGTGAAATCCGTCAGTTGAGGGAGGAGCTTTAAGAAGTCAGTAATCAATGATTCTACACATGCGAAATATTAAAGGGTATTAAAAAAAAAAACTTCATAATAAATTTCAAAGTGACTGAAGAGTTAAAGTGATTATTTAAAAGACGAAAACATTCCTGTGACCGTTTTCATGATTTTTCTTTAATACCGAGTGATATGTAAATTGCTTGACTAGCAGATTGTCCTTAGTTGATTAGTGACCGTGACTTGTTAAATGTTGAAAAGGTTTGTATGCTTTGGTCTCTGACTACACACAAATTTAAAACATTTGTGTGGTGAAGTGCCACATTTTACTAGAGTTGACCCTTGTTGATGCAAAACAGTACGGATCTAGACCGGAAGGTAGATAAATATTCGTGGTGGAGGGCAGCAGTAGCCACCAGTACCAAGTTGGGGGTAAGAGAACATTATCTTTGGAATATTACAAGCGGGAACCTAATTGGATTTATTAAGCTGTAATACTGCGTCCTGTTGTTATAGGATTGGATTATATTTTGCTGCTGCCTTTCATTTGGGCGTTGGGGCAACAAAGGCTAGGGGAAGACAACCCTGAATAAAAATTATCGGGAGTCAAGGCCGATAAGGAGGCAGCCCCATCACAACTTCCCCATCTATAGGCTGGTACCCTATAGTGGGGAATTAATTTAATTTACTCTCAACTTTCATAGAACACAGCCAGACGGAGATATTGGTAAACTATTTTATTATCCTTCAATTAATAAGATACATATTCATACATATTAATTACCATTTTATTTGTATAAATTAGTTCTGTATTGCACGTACACAGGCAATTATGATGTCAATAAATTTTGTCGAAGATCGGCACGAATATTTTAAAATTTTGTGTAGTCATTTAGGGAACCTCACAAAATAATTTGTCGCTAAAATTTATCAAAAATTCATTTTTATCAATCGACTTTTGGGCCATTTTCTGTAGTTATCTCCAGATCAATCTGTGAATCCTTAACTAACTTTACTGTAATCTTATTAAACCTGTTGTATTAATATAATTTGATGGAATAAACGAATTTTTGTTGTTGTTGCTTACATATCTTTATTAATGGAATAATCACGAGCCGAGTGTGATACTGCAGTAGCGTTAACTGAGAATGTTTGAATTCACGCGTAGGAAATGAATGATACTGTCATTAGGTGGTATCGCGCTTGCCTATCCGGTTTGTTGGCGTTCGTTTCTTAACTTCACTACTTCGGTTTGAAACTGTCATAACAGTTTATAACAGACTTATACTCGTACTTCATCGTACAATACGGCCGGCGAGTTATTTAGGAACCAAACTGCGCTGGTGTCCAGTAACAGGTGTTTAATATTGTCAGTTGTATCCTCTTCTTGTTTGCGACGATGTTACGTTGTGGTTTTCTTGTAAATGGACCGTAATCAGTAATATGGCGTTGTTCGATAAGACGCGAAGAAAGGAGAGAGAAGGCTGGAAACAAGCTAATTACGGCAGGCAGAGAACAGGTTTAAACGCTTATTGGTAGATAACATCTGTGTATTACGGAGTTTGCCGCCGATTTGTGGAATACGTGTGGTATCGTAAGCTTTTGTTATAATATTTGAACTTCGCATTCGGAATTTTAAATTAGCGCTTATCGTTGTTGTTTTTTATCAAATCGTCTGTACCGCTTCCTTCCATACGTATAATTGATTGTGTTAAATAACTGTAGAGAAACAAACTCGCTTCTTGTTAGATTATATTGAAACGAAGTAGATTTTTTTTAATAAATAATTTAACGAGTTGGTTGGATATCCTTGAACTAAATTATTGGCCGATCAGTTATTTGACTAGTTTTATTTTCTGAAATTCTTTAACTTTCAGGAAACATTCTGGTTCAGGCGCTTTTTAAATGATCATCCGACTGTCTGTACTACTTTTATAGACTATTACATTATTGGATTGTAATGACTGTCATGATTACTAAGACATTGTTTCGTTACGTAAAGATGTCTTTGGAAACTTTTGTAGTACTTACTGTATTTGTAATGTTTAGGTCTTTCTAAACACGTAATAACAGGCGTTCCTAATATACTGTATTTCGTGAAAACAGGTTCTAATAGGAGAAATATCATGATTGTTTATTATTATATGAAACAGAAATTATTATTATTATAAAATGCATTGCTATCGGAATTAAAACAAACGAGCGACATGTTTGATGGCAGTAAAGCATTGATCATGGCAGTCAGATCTGGCTGAATACGAAGAACTGAAGATATATAGAGTTTATTCAGTTCGATTAAAACTGTACGGATCTCTGTTTTAGACAACTTTATAAAAGTTATCTGCTGCCTTGTTAGTTATGTGGTGTAAAAATCATTTAAGGTTGATTAAAGGATGCAAAATTCACGCAAGTCATAATGTTGGAAGAAAAACATTTCAGATCCGTCACATGGATTAGGATATGAAGGTTTCACGTGTACTCAGTTAATAGGCCTACAGTGGATAGGGGAACTCCGATGAGTTCGATAAATGCTTCCAACGAGATAATACCCACTATGTCAATTGTATGTATTTATTCCGAAAACGATTTTTTAAACTAAAAAATCAGTGGCAGCATTACCACTTGCATTTGAAAACAATACTCACGGTGTCGTGCGTGACATTCCACAACGAATGTTGAACACAAAAATTAACAGGTGGATGAGATGAGATATGAATTTGTCTTAGCAGCATATCGGAGTAAATGGTGAAACTGGTCCGTCATTCTGACGTTGTTGGGTAATTGTCTTAGCAGCATATCGGAGTAAACGGTGAAACTGGTCCATCATTCTGACGTTGTTGGGTAATTGTCTTAGCAGCATATCGGAGTAAACGGTGAAACTGGTCCGTCATTCTGACGTTGTTGGGTAATTGTCTTAACAGCATATCGGAGTAAACGGTGAAACTGGTCCGTCATTCTGACGTTGTTGGGTAATTGTCTTAGCAGCATATCGGAGTAAACGGTGAAACTGGTCCGTCATTCTGACGTTGTTGGGTAATTGTCTTAGCAGCATATCGGAGTAAACGGTGAAACTGGTCCGTCATTCTGACGTTGTTGGGTAATTGTCTTAGCAGCATATCGGAGTAAACGGTGAAACTGGTCCGTCATTCTGACGTTGTTGGGTAATTGTCTTAGCAGCATATCGGAGTAAACGGTGAAACTGGTCCGTCATTCTGACGTTGTTGGGTAATTGTCTTAGCAGCATATCGGAGTAAACGGTGAAACTGGTCCGTCATTCTGACGTTGTTGGGTAATTGTCTTAGCAGCATATCGGAGTAAACGGTGAAACTGGTCCGTCATTCTGACGTTGTTGGGTAATTGTCTTAGAAGCATATCGGAGTAAACGGTGAAACTGGTCCGTCATTCTGACGTTGTTGGGTAATTGTCTTAGCAGCATATCGGAGTAAACGGTGAAACTGGTCCATCATTCTGACGTTGTTGGGTAATTGTCTTAGCAGCATATCGGAGTAAACGGTGAAACTGGTCCGTCATTCTGACGTTGTTGGGTAATTGTCTTAGCAGCATATCGGAGTAAACGGTGAAACTGGTCCATCATTCTGACGTTGTTGGGTAATTGTCTTAGCAGCATATCGGAGTAAACGGTGAAACTGGTCCGTCATTCTGACGTTGTTGGGTAATTGTCTTAGCAGCATATCGGAGTAAACGGTGAAACTGGTCCATTATTCTGACGTTGTTGGGTAATTGTCTTAGCAGCATATCGGAGTAAACGGTGAAACTGGTCCGTCATTCTGACGTTGTTGGGTAATTGTCTTAGCAGCATATCGGAGTAAACGGTGAAACTGGTCCATCATTCTGACGTTGTTGGGTAATTGTCTTAGCAGCATATCGGAGTAAACGGTGAAACTGGTCCATCATTCTGACGTTGTTGGGTAATTGTCTTAGCAGCATATCGGAGTAAACGGTGAAACTGGTCCATCATTCTGACGTTGTTGGGTAATTGTCTTAGCAGCATATCGGAGTAAACGGTCAAACTGGTCCATCATTCTGACGTTGTTGGGTAATTGTCTTATCGTGACCGATGGGCTTATTCAGAATTTTATTTCATTATGGTCAACAAAAAATTTACAATGTAAAGTATTACGGTCACCGATCACCTAACAAATTTTTCTAGGCACACGTAATTATCATGTCTTGTTCATCCCATACCTGTAATAAGGATCACGACTCATTCTGAATAAATTACATTTCACAAAACGTGTGTTTTGACAAACATAAAATAGGCCTACTTAAATTTTTGTATCATATTGTGTTTAAATATGAATTAGTGGCGATTTAACCGTGATCGTTGTTAAAAAGTGAATTGGTACTTCCGCGCCAAAGGTTTGCGGAAGTACTTGGCATTCTTTGGCATTTACGAAAAAATCGTTCTTTCAAAGTAAACTCATTTCTTTTTTGTAATTGCGAAATAGTTTGATCATGTATTAGTTGAAGTTTGAAGTTTAAAAGTCAGTTCCCCCCACGTGACTGTTAGTGACAATCCTGCCACCACTCACGACACATCGACTAAAAACATTCTCTAAAGTCGTTTTCGCGTAATAATATTCGCTGACGTAATAGTTTGCAAATGATTTACTTAAGTAATTATCACCATACGAGGAAGTAATAATGATTACTGCTTGCAAGTGAAGGCAAGACTGTACTTGCAGTAAACCTTTCTCCCCACAAATTCTCTTCGTAATTGTATTCGTAACTAACACGAGCTTCCTGCGTGCTTTACGTCTCATTCCTCGTTGCATGAGTATCGTATATGTAGGCCTATATGGATGAGAATACATGGCGAAAGCGGTAATGAGGTAGGTTTTTACGTTACACAGTGCGGATTAAAAACGGATGTAGATAAAGGTTTACTGCCCAGCTCATAAGCTCAAAGATTTGTTCCGTGAGAGGTGGACTAATCTTTTTTATCTTTGTTGTTCGAAGACCTTGAGGACGATTTAAAAAAATCCATATTCAGACTCAGCATTGTCTAGAAATCTCTTTTAATGTTATGGAGTACCTGAATTAAGTAAGTAGGCCTACAGTGAAAGCGAATCTGGCAACTACCAAACGACATTATTGCTCGTGTATAATTTTCTGTAAAGTGAATGATGGTAAATTGTCAGAAAATCGATCAAGGAATAGTGTAGTGGTAAAAACGATATTTTCATATGAGTAAATATTCCAGGCCAGTGAAAATGATAAACTAAAACAAAATATTAGAGAGATTCCTGGTAACTGATCGGGCCGATACAAACCGCGCCAAAGGTTGCATACATGTGACGTATGCAGTACATTGTTGCAGGAAATGTATGAGACTTAACATGTGTAAAATATAATGATCGTTTCGACTGCCATTGCCCGTAGACAGTGGCAGTCGATATGGTGATGGTCTGCAGTCATGTCTGCAATACACATTTTCATAAGTAGTTAGAAAGAATTGTTTGATTAATTATTCGGAGGTTTAAACGGATTTCGTTGTGCTGAAAGTTTGTGATTTGTTAATCATGGTTACAAAAAAAATTCAGTAATTTTCATCGATTGCTGTTACAGATGCCTTCAGATTTACGTATTTACGGACGTCGTAAACCCTGATACGCACAAGTGAGGGTGTGTGCGCGCGCGCATTTTAATTAGCAAGGACTGGTTGTGCATTGACGCGCGCGACTCCAGACGTCCTTCTGCAATACATTATCGCATTGTCTGTGTACAGTAAACCTTGGTTTCATGGTCCGGCCGGACTTGTTAGGCGCGTCACTCAATGACACATGGTACGTTTATTTTGTTTTTCTTTCTATTGTATAACGTGTCTCTTGACACCGATTTAATCGGTACTGGAATACGAGCACTACGTATGTAATGCTTATATTGTGTGTGTGTGTGTGATGCAAATATTTCTTGAATATTTTCGGGGTTCAGACAAACAAGTGTAGGACACTTGTTAAAGCTCTTATGGAGTCTTGTACATATTTCGTCAGTATCTGGTGTTTACCTTTAGCATGGGGAAAAAACGCTCGTGAACATTGGCGGGTTGTTACATTCGCAATGTAGTTTGCTCTCAACAATACGCGTGAATTCTCACGCACTCTACACGGTATTCGTAGAATGTAGGCTACTGTCGACCAGCCTCAATCATTCTTAGTGTGCGAAAGGACAAAGATGCGGCTCTTCGCAGCGTGAGGAGATTGATGTGTTTCCGTACTGTAATGGTACATTATAATGGACAGGAATTGTGGAGACAACTCAGGAGTAGGCCTATATGACTGGTATGGCGTTCAGTCGGAAGTGAACAAACAGGTGTTAACGGTTATGGTGTTAGGAATATATAAATATACGCCATCATAATTATGATCTCTTTGACTTGTCTCCCCAAACATAGGTACCACTGATATCTTTTGAAAACCAATCTTTCCTAATTCACATTTCCTCAGAACGTAACCTGATCATTCTCACTGTGTAGGTCGGTATGTGCTGATGGTTCGTTATTCGCGATTGTATTCTACTTTCAGCTTATACACTATATTATTCGTAAACTTACACAATCTCGTTTTACTAACCAAGGTTTGTTGTTTAGTTTGTAATATGGTGTATATAATTTTATTAACAGAGGTTACAGACGTAAATTTTCTCTAGAAAAAAAGGATATCTTCAGCCTTCCAGAACTTTTACTCCGTTGCCCTTACATTTGCTATTCTTCTGTTTCCTCTTTAGCACTACAGCCCAATGTGAGCCCTAGCTTCCAACATCAGTCTTCTCCTATGTAGGCCTATCCTATCCGTTACATCTCAGCGTAACGCCTCACATCAATTCTTCTGAGATCTTCAAGCACATCGTCCGACCATCTTTTCTCAGGTAGGCAGCAACATCTGTCTGGTGCTACACACCTGTGTTTTCAGGATTTTCTTTGGCATACGCTGACGATCCATCCGTTCTTGATAACCTAGACATTGTATTCGTTGAGCCTTTGGGAAACTTACCATATTGAAACTTACTCGTGCTTCAGTATATTAGCTGTTCGTGTAGTAAATAAGACGACTACAAATTATCTTATTTTGTCTACTTTCTCTTTTATACTTATGGCGTTCCTAATGCGCCTTGGTGTTCCAATACAGTGCTTAACCTTGTATTCAATGGAGAAGAGTCTCCCAATATTCAATACAGTTCCTTTTTATATCGGTTGATACTTAAGCTTTCAAACATTACGACACGATTTTTAACCTGTCAACAGCTAAAATAATGCTTCAAGCGTTTACAACCGTGAACTGTCAAAATAATAATAAACAGCTCATTGACTTGAAATATCGAACTTCAGCCTTTGAAGGATGAAATTACACAACACGATTAAACTAATTAGCAAAGTGGCGTCATGTATATGTGAGGGGAGGAAATTTTCACCTTAACCAGGTATGTACGCGTATTGAAATACCATACAGTGGAGGTTAGTGTAATTAAATACAGGCTCCGCCAGTGAAGCGGGAAAATTAAAAGTACCCAATTTTTTCATGAAATATTTATTATCAGAATTTTTTTACAGATTTGAGTTGAGTAAAGTATGCCATTATTTTACTTTTTAAAAATAACGCCGCTCAAGTGAGAGCCATTTCTGTGTAAACATTCTTCTAATCTTGACCGAAAATTTTCCATCACTCGACGAAGCAGGTCAGGTTGAATCCGTGCAATTTCTTGTCTGATATTCGTTTTTAATTCCGGTATGGTGTGCGGTCTATCAATGTACACCCTGCTCTTCAGAAATCCCCAAAGAAAAAAGTCGCATGCGGACAAATCTGGGGATCTTGCAGGCCACGAGATGTCGCCATATCTGGATATGAAGTCCGGGAAGAGTTCTCTTAAAGCAGCCATGACACACGAGCAGTATGACTTGTGGCCCCATCCTGCTGGAAAAAATTAATTTCCGGAAACCTAGGGAGCTGTTGCATCAAAAATGTTCTGACCATGTGTGTGTAGCGGTCTGCGTTGACAGTTGTGGTGTTTCCTCTATCGTCTTGGAAAAAATATGGCCCAATAATGCCAGATGATGAAACTGCACACCACACCGTAACTTTCGGACTATGTAATGGCTTTTCATGCAACTCACCTGGGTTTTCATCATTCCAATATCGACTATTTTGTTTGTTTACATATCCATTCAAATGAAAATGTGCTTCATCTGACATAAACATGCGGTGAATAAAGTTTCCATCATCATTTACACGTCGCAATATTTCTTCGCTGAAAATCCTGCGAGCCAGCATATCGCCATCTTTCAACTCCTGGATTACTTGAATTTTGTAAGGATGAAAAGAATAAGTCTTTATGCAAAATTCGTCGTAACGATGTGTCACTAATGTTTAGTGCGGATGCATGTTTCATTGCAGAACGTTGTGGACTACGCGTCAATGCTACTCGAACTCTTTCAATGTTTTCCTCTGTTCTTACAGACCTTGTTGCTCCTCTATGCTTTAAGTTTAATGTGGAACCAGTTTCTTCAAACTTTTTCACCCATGACATAATTGCATGAGCGGACGGCACTCTTCCATGTCGTGGAATATTGAAATGATTACGAAACAATCGTTGTACAGAAGTCACACAGTCACCATTCTTATAAAACGATTTTACGCAGAAAGCACGCTGTGCACCGGACCACTGCTCCATGTTTTAAAACATATAATAACAAATGGCATTAAATGTAAAACAACAATCGAAAACCTCCACGCCCTCTCGTGAGCAAGAAAATGAACTATTGGACTTTCAAAATTTCCCGCTTCACTGGCGGACCCTGTATATGCATAATTGTTTGTAAATTCGATACGATTAATTTTAACTGTTTATCAGGCTATACTTAGAGTAAAAATTCACTGCTCCATGTTTAACAAATGGCATTAAATGTAAAACAACAATCGAAAACCTCCACGCCCTCTCGTGAACAGAAAATGAACTATTGGACTTTCAAAATTTCCCGCTTCACTGGCGGACCCTGTATGTTGTTTTCGTGCGCGATAATTGTGTCCATTCTGAAATAAATTCTTGTAATTGGATATCGACTTGTTTATGAATTATTATTATTATTATTATTATTATTATTATTATTGTAGGTGTATTGCACATTGGTAAAAACCTGTCAGAGTAATAAAATAACGTATACGTTCTGGATGTGAAATGCATATCATCTCTTTGTAAGCATCCGTCGAATCGGATCTTCACATCACTGTGTAGCCGTACGATGTACAGATCCCCGGTAGCTGTCTGGTTATCCATAGGTATAGATTGTACTTTATAAGTAGAACCACAAAGCGCAGGCACACGTAAGATCTAAATTCTATAATAATTCTATGAAAGTCAAATAATTGAGCAGTTAAAATTACTGTGATTTTATTTCTGGCATCCTTTAAGCACAGTTAATAATAAATTTCGTGTCTTTGACTTAAGATATTTTGTTCGCCAAACGGAATAATGAATTGTGTATGTCTGCTTTGAAACGAACAATTAATCAGAAAGACGTGAGGCTTTCAAACTAAGCCCCCAGTACTTACTCCACCATATTGTAAATAACGAAAAATAGGCTTTTAATCGCGCTCGAGGATTCCCTAATATTGTGTAAGCGTTGACTCATTAATTCCAGCGTTTGATAACTTTCAGGACATTCGTAAATTCGACTGACGGCTACGATTGACATTTTCTATGATATAATTAAAGTTTAAGGTCACTTGATATTTTACAGTAGATTTTTGGTTGGAATGTTACATAAGACGGTGTTAGGGAAAACAGAAAAGTATATGAATGCAATGAACTGGGGTAAAGCTGTGTTAAAGTATCAATATTCATGACGTTGTGTATAAGCTTACACTCACAAGACTGAAATTAATCTTGCTTGTATACTGGAAATTAAAAAACACTGTTGTAACTGTTATCAAACGAATATCGTAGAGAGTGTGTGAGCTTTGCTTTACTGGACGCCCGCAATTAAAAGCCCAGTTTAATTAAAGCCGGTAATACGTATCGTGATGGTCAATTACGGCCGTATGTAATTGGACGATGCACAAATATGGTAGGGAGCTGGGCGCGTGCAGTTCGCGGTTAATACTTCGCCGTCGGAATCCGTCAGTATTGTCTGTACACGGTAGTCGCAGCTGTGCAGTCCACGAACCGGTTCAGTCTCCGGCAGTAACTTCGTTGCTCGTTTGTCAGTAAACGCTGAAAACTATTTCTATGTCTGTATCTATTTAGAAGAATTAAGCCTTGAATGGTGATAGCTTTAAAGTGAAGGCAACCGAAAACTTAAGTCCGGTCGGCAGCAATGCGGCAGTGTTGTGAGACAAAATAAGGTCAAGTTGCCGCTGCGGCCTTTGTTCTCGCGTACATTGTTGTTGCGTTATGCATATAAATATGTGTTTACAGTTTGAACCGAAAGTTTGGACCATGGGAAATATGTATATGCTGTAAGAAATTAATTTTTAAGACAACATGTGCTAATTGAAAAGTAGGCCTATATGTAATACATGCGAGATTGAATCATTGCAAGGGAAAAAATAATCATATTTGATATTTGAAATATAAAGCTAAGGATCACGAATTTTCATTCCTAAGTACAAATTAATAAATTGTACTTAATTTGTAAACAAGTAAGTTACTTCCATTGTTTATATTGATAAACAATTGACTCAGCACAAGTCGAAATTCACTTTATGTAGCTTTGAAACGCGTCAGACATGAATACTAGCTTTAATAATCTGGCACTGTTAACACGGAACTTGAAATGCCATTAAGCCATTCTTGCAGGCTTGGATTTCCCATTAGGCACACTAGGCACGTGCCTAGGTGCGGCAAACTCGGGGGGCGGCACGAGGTGAAAAAGTATGTGTTAAAATTTCATGTTTTCGGTTTTTTAATTACATTATTTGTATTGGGCACTTGTATTATGGACAAATTGATTAAAATGGTTTTGAAATAGGCTAGCCTTTAAATATATAATTGAATAACACGGTATTGACACTGGGCCTATCAATAGCGGAGTGGAGCACGGTCGTGGGTCTGGACAATAGAATCTGAGTTGCATAGAAGGAAAAATACCTGTGATTCAATAGCGGAAAATTTTGTAGTTTTTAAGGAACTGTCTACCACGCCATCTGCAACTGTCATTGAACTTGCTAATAAACTTCGATCTTTGTACAAAAATGATCTTGAAGAGTAATTTGCTAATGAATGTGTCCATTTTGCTGGACTAATAAAAAAATGCTGATATTAAGAATACCCCACTGCATATGTTATTCATGCGGCAAGAACAACTTCAGTCAACATTTCCAAATATTGCAATACCTCTTCGTATGTATTTGTGGACAGCTATCTCTAACTGTTCGGCAGAACGTAGGTTTTCTGTTTTAAAAAGAATTAAATCATGTGTTAGATCCACAATGAATGAGAAAAATTCAACTCACGCTCAATCCTGCATGTTAAGGCAGAACTTTTAAACAGTGAACAAATGAACTTTGAAGGCCTTATTGAAGAATTTTGACTGATCAAAGCAAGACGAAAGCCAATGTAAAATCAAGCCATTTGTGTAATTTGGGATCTTATCCAATCACTCTTAAATTATTTGTTCTATTTATCCAATTTACATTACTTTCATTGATTTTACTATGTTTGATGATAAAACCAAACCATGTAGGTCTATAAATAAACCTATAAAAAGAAATAGGCCCATAAAATAGGTAAAACCTATAACCTATAAAATAGGCCTACGCATATTACTTGTTATAAAACTAATCTATGTGTTACTAAAGTGTACACGTAAATAAATATTAATAAAAGTTAAAAAATGTAGTCTTTTTCACAATTCCATCACATTTTCCTTTTAGATTTAAGATCAAATGAGATATTTGTATTAGAGATAGTTGAAATTACTATTTTCAGTAACTTTTTTTCAGCAGTCAAGGAGAATTGAATGTATATAAGTTCCTTGGGGGGGGGGGGCTAACAATAGTGCCTAGGGGCGGCAGGACACCTAAATCCGGGCCTGCATTCTTGACCAGTAATCTTTTCTGCGTTTGTAGACTGATTACATCGTGAGTCTAACAGTTCTGTTTGTAATGAAACTGATAAAACGTTATCACAATTGTGGGAATATAGGCCTACATGCTCTGCTTTCTCAACACTAGAACAGAAACGTTTTCTATCACGATTAGAATCCCGCAAAGGCTGTACCTTTAGGTTGTGTTATCGTCTGGCTTTATTGTTCTTGTGATCAGAATGTCATATTGTCTAATATGACACCAGCCTAACCCTTCCCAAGGCTACATAGTAGTGTCATTTGCAGTCTTTAGAGTTCTTGCAGAACCTGACCTCACAATAGCGATCGTACTGGCTAGTCGTTACGGGTGATAGGACAACGGCCAATTAACGTTAGATATAACAATTTGAAATGGAAACTTCTAAATCCTTTTCACTTATAAATTTTAGCCTATATGGTTTTGAGTTGCTTGACGGAAAACGCTTTCCCAAGAAAAATTAACTTGCATAATATGCAATTTCAGTGCGTTAAGATGTGTATAGCCTATAATCAACTACTACTCGGTGTTCATGTAGCGTTCTATCAGTTCTTATCGAAATAGATTACTATAGATTACTTCATCCAGTTAAGATGTCCGTGACGTCTTCATGTGGAATGCGTGGGAGCACTTACTATTGGTTGTCCCCATTGAGGTCAACGCCTAGACTACACACATTCAAAACACAGCGACCATTCGTAGATTTAGGCCTGGTGTTCCCCTGTAATTTTACTTTGTAGTATGACAGTCCTGTGTACTTAAGTTTAATTTTAGTGGTGTTTGTGCATTTATAAATTTTCGAATATTATTATTATCGTGTTAGGAGTTTTGAGAGGTATCGAGTAATTGATAATCCGTATATATTCAGTTATTTGTTTTTAATTATTTGTTATTTAAGTCGCTTATAAAATGGATTCTCCCGTTAAAAAAAGTACGGTCAACACTTTAAAATTACTACTCAAATAACACTGTAAATTACTAGTGGTCCTCTTTATTAGAATATGTCGTTGTGCATAAGGAGGTTGTTCTAACAATAATTATGAGTCATAAAACTAAACTTCAAACCAAAATTAAATTAATTAGTAATTTTAAAAAAACAAAGAAGTTTTTACGAAATTTTTTATTAGATAATAATGTTTACTACTTTCATGTGTAGGCTATTATACAACTTATATCACAATTTTTCAGTTTATCAGTAGTTCACAATGTTTTTCTATCTTCTTTTGTTTATTAAGTAACATTGAATAATATTAAAACGATAATAGTATTGAATGTAAAACTGCATGATCGATATTTGCCCGCGTCTTACACCTCCTGTGAATAGAGCGTTATGTAGGCCTGTGGAATGAAGTATAGTGCTCTCATGTTGCTGGTAAAGTTATAACGTACAGTATTCATCACTATTGCCTTGCAGTAACTAGTTGCTAACAGATTTTCCAGTTTCATAAATAACGCCGTCTTTTACGCGGCCCACTAATGCGTTGTATACTTGCCGTGACATGCTTATAATTTGCATTAACAGTCTTGCTTTTACAGTACCTCCGTCGTGCATTAGTGAATACCAGAGAAGCCAATTTTATTTAGTTAGCTTACTGACAGTTTACTAAGCTTTAGTTTTAATACTTATCGTGTTTCCAATTTCTGATACTGTCTTTTTGTTTGTGGCACTGAACATACCGCTGAAAGGCCGTTTCAAACTCCAAAAGCTTACTTTTTAACTACTTAAGTTTCAGATTCATATAAAAATATAGGAATTACAGTAATAAAGATTTTATAAAGTGTTGTCGTCTGCTAAAATTAACTCGTAGAACAATCAGGTTCAAAGTCTAGGACAATCTCGGACTTGAAACGTGTACATCTAAAACAACAAAAATTCTACATATATGATGCGTCATTAGCATGGCATTCCGAATAAAATTACTATGTTGTTGAAAAAAATAAAAATTATTTTCACAATTACCTTTTGTTTGAAAACCCCCAATTTTACTTTACTGAAGTCACTTAAGATTTGTCACTAATACAAAATATTTACATGTAATATAGGCCTACAATACGCTTCTGTTATTTACTAAAAAACTTGTGTCACTTCCTTACGGTAACTGTATTTTAGTTAAATATGAAACAATTATAAATTAAACATTAATGGGAAAAATAACTGAAAAAATTAAAATGACACAATCGCTTTTCTTGTGTGGCCTCTGTTAAGATCTTTCTCAATTAAAGTGACACAATCGCTTTTCTTGTGTGGCCTCTGTTAAGATCTGCCTCAATTAAAGTGACACAATCGCTTTTCTTGTGTGGCCTCTGTTAAGATCTGCCTCAATTAAAGTGACACAATCGCTTTTCTTGTGTGGCCTCTGTTAAGATCTGTCTCAATTAAAGTGACACAATCGCTTTTCTTGTGTGGCCTCTGTTAAGATCTTTCTCAATTTTCAGCTTCCCAATCAGGCTTACCTTTTTTTGAATAAAGGAACAGTTTTTTTGTAGTGCATCAATAAACAAGCACTTAAACATTAAAAATAAAAAAACTAGCTCTAATTTAGAAGAAAAACAGCTACGTAATAAACAGGATAAACACTTGTCAGCTGAGTATGTGTAATTGATGTCTAACCTATTCTTCTCGAAATCAGCGCAACCTTTTTCTTTTAAAGATTGGTAAAATCCCTTTCGAGGACAAAACTCTCCCTCCTCCCGGATGATCCCTTCTCACGTGAAAAGCAGGGTACGTCAGGGAAAACGCGAACTGATGGCACCACATAGAGAGTGAAACTTTTTTTTCTGATCGCATCCCTGTTATAATAAAAAAAAAAACTCCTGAATAAACTGTTCCTGTATAAACCAATCCCTGCGCTCAACACAATCGTCTCCTCTTCCCAGATTGAGGATCGTATGATGAACTGATGATGTGCTTTCATGGAAACAGTTACGTTGTATGTTTCACAACGGTAAAAATATCGAGGTTGTTTAATTTATTCATTAAATTAAGTTACACACGCCAGGATTAGGAACAAAATATACGTGAAAAGACCACGTAGAAACAGCAGTTAATGATCAAACGTTGCAGTACGAAGCAAGAAGGCAAAAAATGGTGGACGACCGAAGAGAAGATGGTTGAATTCTTACGGATGGGACAGGTGAATGTCTAATTCAGATAACGAAGATGAAGTGCAACTATGAAAAATTACTTGTAACATCAAAGCAAACGAAAACTAACATGTATTTAGCAGTTTAGCAGTTGGGACAGCACGTCATGTTAAATGTATTATGTTTAGAATGTAACATGTTGAACGTGTGTACTTTGAACGTTTGGAACAGACTCTATTTCAGTAAAGTATCTTTAAAACATACTGCGGACTGTCGTGTTATGTTTTGCACGTACAAAGTGCATTACGACGTTGAATGCAATGTTCGCTGATATCGGTACTGTGTGTTGGTAGTTTGTAGGTTGTGAATACGCGGCTTAATGCATTTTTTTAGTTTGAAATTTTTAGTGCAGCGAGATGTGTGCGTTTCTGAGTGTCAGTATTACTTGTCCGGACTGAGATAATTAGACAGGTTACGGCAACATATACGTATGTAGAGGCAGTTATTTATCCCTCTTATTCTTCTGTCTCAGAAATTGTCCCTTGTCTCGCTACTTGGGATCATCTCCTCTTCCGCATTTAACTATTTTTTACGTTTATTTAAGTCTGCACCTGAACAAATCATGGCGCTATGGTCCTTGTTTATAATTACTTTAGCTAATGTTAATTAAAAAAAAATAAATACGCTTCGCCATCGAGAAGTGTGTTGGAAGCGGAGTTTCATGTCTTCATCGTTCGTTAGCATTAACCAACAGCTTCTTTCCATTGTTGCCTAGTTGGAATACTGGTAACTACGCTTCCAGCTTCCACCAAAATATAATTTAAGCACTTAGAAGAAATAATACCGTTTTTCTAGTACTGTTTGTTAAGCGTATTCTCTATGTATCTTTTCTGTAACTTGGGCCCTATAATTTGCTTGAACCTTTCTTTCGAAAACTGTAAGCTTTTCCTCGGGTTTTCCTGCGAGTGTATTGGCTCATATGTATATGTAATTAAAAAGTGTTATCGTTCTGTTTTTATGAAGTGTCAGGTCTCTATTAGTTGCACCAATGTGGATTTCATAATCGTACGGTGTACTTGAAGTTTCCGGTTTTCGTCTCAACAGAACGCATGATGTTACTATTATCCCACGTTTTTAAGATTATACAAAAATTAAATTTTATATGTCGTTTGATCTTACTGAAGTGTACTTTCCGTACAGTACTGGACGAAAATACAGACACCCAGACTATCATTCATCGTAATGGATGTCGATGGCCGTGGACGTCAAAAGGCTAGCTACACTACTGCACTTGTGCACTACCCGACTGAAATAATATCTTGTGATCTCCACTGAACGTAGCCCGTGAAATACTACAGTGGTGAAAGTGCGGGCGATTCTGATTTCAACGAAGCCCACATAAGATTCACTGTAATAACTTGCGTCCACCTCGTTTTCAAGTTTCCACACATTCTGAGTACTTACTGTTGAATAGTACTTGAGTAGTAGACATTCACTTTTTGAATAAATTAACATAATTCGCGCACAAGTAATGTCGATTCTACAGTACTATTTTGTTGCAATACAGTACAGTACTATTTTGTTACGTACCAACGAATGACATTGCCAAAATAGCTGTTTACGTATAATCTCCGAAGTCAGAAAATGTATATTAAATGTGGATAAGGGACCATTTGTAATTTTTTCTATATGTTTCGATATCGTCATTATGTTCGGATGTTAGTGGGGCTTTTCGAAATTTTTGTGGGGGCCAGTAAGTCCTTAGTTATGCTAGTACCCGTCAAAGGTCTAATTTACAGTAATACAGGTAACTTCAGCTAGGCCTACTGTTTTCATCCCCCATGCGAACATCACGTTCGGCCATAAGCATTATGGTGTATGATTTCCGATATTTCTTATACCCGATAATAGCGTATCTGTGAAGTACGTGCGCACGTAACCCTTTCATCGGAAACGTGCATTGCTCTTCATGTTTTACTTGTTATAAAAAGATACGATAACGATACCGCGTATCGTTTAAAATTAGGGTAGCCTACTTATCTATTGTACGACTGCCACTTGAGTTTGTGTCTGCTGACGGAATACTGAATCCTAGTGGCGTAATTGGACTTATTCAGCTAATTTCGTCAGTAGTGTTATATTCACTTACCTTACGTTTTGTGGTCATATGTCGGTGTCAGAAGACCAACGAAGTGTTGTAGCGTCGAATATGAAATCGAACGGGTATTCGTCTTTGATGAGCCGCCGCCCGGCAGATTATCTCTCGTTATGATGTCGAACTTACATGATTCTTCCCATTCGAGAAAAAGCTTTCATCAACTTCAGAGATTCTGTCGACTTCATCTTTTTTCTGTTCCACGTTCTATGAATGATGCTCACGTAAGCATTCCATTCAGTCGCGTCTCCTGGGACCGCAACTGGAGTGGTGTGCCGTTATTTTTTGTAATTCCTTACGTAGTCGAAGCATACTTAAAGTGTCAATAAATATTTGCGCATTATAATATTTAAAAAGAATATAAGGATTTCCTTAGTTTTTAAGCGTATTCAAAAATATTTATGCACTTGTATTATTGAGAACATATAAAAATCTCAGCAGATTTTAAGCGTATTCTTAAATATTTATACATTATAATATTAAGAAAATATATAACAGTCTTGGCAACTTGTAAGCGTATTATTAAATATTTATACATTATAATGTTAAGAAAGTATATACGAATCTCGGCAGTTTTTAAGCGAGTGTGCTGACGCCTGTATGCCTATAATAGACGAACACCAAAAATAGTTATGCGCGAAAAGAGATTTTAAAAGTTTAACAACTTTTCTCCGTTGGTTTAACCAACAGTCTGTCGTTACTCTAAAAATCACAATTTTATGATTTTCGTCATGAGATAGTATGAGCATTCCAATAAGCGTACGTATGCTGGAATTCCGAAACGCGCGTGTGAACACAAGGAGCGCCAAATTCTTCTCCTCCTCGTACGTCGTTCAGTAATGAGTAGTCGTATTGAAATTTTTGCACGAGATGTACAATCTGCGAAACGTCGAACGCCCCCCGACGTAAGACATGACGAGATCACGGTTGTACGTCAAGGACGCACGCGGACGGCACGTGTTTTGGTATGCCACCACTACTCTGTCTGCGCCCGCTTATTGATAACACACACGCCGCCGCCGTCGTCGTCGACCAGTTTCATATTATTTATTTCAGTGTTTTCCCGATGCCGTTTTCCAGTCTTTACGTTTTTCGACAAGTGACGTCCCAGTGAATATGCGAGTTTGTTGTGTGGTCGTTTGTCTGAATCTTACGGGTAAGGTCGTGCGAGCTTGTTTGTGTTCAGTATTCGTGTACAGTGTCGTAGTAGACCGTTCGTTTGTGATATGTTTACGTCATCGTACATAAGCTGTGTCGTGCACAAACGATATCATTTCTCGTATTTGTACTGTGAGCGACCGATAGGGCACTGTAATTAGTACAGTTTGCTTATCTTTGAACGCGCAGTGTCAGACGGTTTATGTGCGGTTAGTTTCATGACGTCGATCTCGTCGTTTAAGATACGCTATCGGTCGTAAATTCTGATCGAAATTTTTCAAAATATGTTCTTTGTGTTCTTTAGAACTTTTGTGGCTGTCAGGTTTACAAAAGACGGTTACACAAACAAAATCTGTTAATTACAGAACAGACGTTAATAATCAAGGGAGAGCAGTTAATAAATCAAGGTTAATAAGCAGTTACTATGAGAGACATTAGCGTAAACTCAGTCAATATCACAGTGCGTCACTTCGCGAATATGTGGGCGGTGGATCAGTAGTGTCGCGTCTCCGAGGCGGAAATTAGTGTGCGTGCGTGCGAGCGCGTGGCGACGGGGGACGGGCATTCCATTCCTTAACAGGAAGAAGTGTTAACGATAATTGCTGTGGTTTCGTAACGTTGATATTATACATTCTGTCCACGGACCGCCCGACAGTGAGATCAATTGTATTTATTGATAATAGTCGAGAATTATGAAGATCGCTTGTTTACGCGTTACGCCGTACTGCAAACAGATAGTCCTTTTCCAGGTAGTACTTCTGAATTTTGTCATGCATTTTGTTAAATTTAATTTTATCAGGGCAGATAAAGTCAGAGCAAAGATGTAGGCCTACTCTGTTGTTTTTGTTGAATAAACACTGCGATGTACAGTTTCCTATTAACGCGTGTAGTGTCCTTACGCACTGCAGAAACATCGAACAACCTTCCACGTTCTAAAAGACATGATCATACAGAAAATTTGTTAAAAAACAAATTTCTTAATGACGTCCGTTTATATTTTTAAGATTTTTGTGTCTTCGGATGTTATGTCTAAACAATTGACTGTGCACAAAAATAAATCCAAAGTAATTTTGCATAAATTATATGAACATAAAGAATTAGCTTTTCATCCATTTAACGAAAATTAATTGTATACATAAACTAACATTTGATAGATGGGGGGGGGGGGGTTGAAGAAACAAGTCAAGAAAAAAGCTTTTAAACAGCTGGACGCTTATCATTTTCCCCCTTGTGTTAAATCTTCAGTATGAAGTATCTACTGACCCTTATCATGTTACCAAATTTTACCAAAACCAAATTAACAGGAGTATAGTATTAAGTTAGTACTAACAGACGGCAGTACTATCTTTAACATATTAGGTTTCTTGACTCATTGCTTTCCCCTGATCCTTCATTTGTATGTTCCTGAATATGAGTTCCAATACACTTTTAAACATAAATCGGAAAGTGAAGCACTGTCCTTGGTAATTCGATTTAACGCGATTTATTCCAATCTATTCCATTCTAGTGCTACAGTCCGAGACAGGTTTTGGCTTCTATTACAATTTTCTTCCATTTTGTTCTCTCCCATGCCAGCCCTTCCATTTCCTTAGCCCATCACTCTCAAGTCATCCTCCGCGTTATCGATTCACCTTTTCACTGGTCTTTTTCCTCGAATTATTTTTTCAAATGGTTTTCAGTTTCAGATCTTATGCGTTTTTTATTTCGCGTAACTTTACTAACAAGCACAATGTCGTTAAGTGTTTGATAGATGACTAATCTATGTTTACAGAATGGCGTTTCGAATAATGTCTGTCTTTAGAACCAGTTAGCGCGAAATGCTTTTAATAGAATTCAAACGTATGATGAGCTGAACAATTTTAATCGAGTGTAGTAACTGTGTACTATATTTGCAAGTCATAGTTTAAATATTGTATTATTTGACCCGCTTAGTTATCTGGGAAGATCTAATTAACACGACTGTTTTCATATTTTATGTAAACGTGGTATTATGTGCGAATTCTAGTAACCTGTACGTGGTGCACATAAATAGGTGAAGGTGAAGGGAAGGAGTCACAAAGATTCGGTCAGAAGGTACCTGTTTCAACTCACCCTTCCGGCAGAGAAGGAATGATACAGAAACTGTTTAGACGAAACCACTGTAGCTTTCCAGAGAAACAATGCCCACTACGCGGTAGAAGCTAGAGGGTCAGAAGGTTAAATATTCCCGAATTTTTCAGTAATAACATGTTCTTCCGTAGTGTGGAAATGTAGAAGGGACGACGAGGTGGTAACGACGTCTGAAAGAGCGGGACAGAGCGACCGGGGACCGTTAGGCGAGACTTCTGCCTAATTAACCTCTAGACAATCGAAAAGACAATAACAACTAAGCGCCCGCTACTTTTGACGCCTTGCGAGGCAAAATGGTGTTCTGGGAAGCGAGGAAACGGAAGACACTGATCTAGTAACATAACTCCCACTCTGAAGTACCAAGTCTTACCTTAAGCGGCGTGTACACATGAATAGCAAGCAGGACGCACATCGTGATCTTGCCTGGGTCGACAGTGTCTGATTTGAGGCTGGACGAAATGGACGAGAAACAAAGGAAATCACGTAAAATCGCTGAAAGAAAATCAAACAAATAAGGCCGCATACGTCTTGAAACTAAGATATTGAGGTGCCGTAATGCTGCTATGTCGTCGGGTTCACATCACTTAGTAGTTTTGTAAAGAATGCTTCATTTCATGTTGATATGTGCTCTGATGTTGGAGTCGGCTGAGTAAAGACTAGTGTTTATATTGTAATATAATGGTGTCGCGGGTGATATTTCCACCAGTAAATCATGTCGGAGTATCGTGTAAGTTAAGTAGCCGCGGAACCCTGTTTGCCCATCTTTGGACAACGAGTAAACAAATTCAAGCAGCAAGAGATTCCGATCAATACGACAGCGTGATGTAACAGTACCAGTTATAGGTGAAAAAACTTCTAAACGAATATTGTTACATGCCGTATTGTCGTCGACTGTTTGCAGGTCTCAGCACATATATGGTATGTTGTTTAAGGAATTTCGTTGTGTGCCTAACAAACCACTGATATTTTGTATCTACATACACTCGTGTTCACGAATCTGATGATTTTTCACGAGTATGTTGAGCATGTTCACGTGCTCTTTAAAATGATTTTTTTTCTTCACCTTGTTTTGAGGTGAATTCAACAATTTGCAGAGGCTATAGGTATGTGAAAGATCAGAGCAGTCGTATTAAAATTTGTTAGGAAACCGGAAGCCATCAGTATAACTTGGAACTGTTCGTATTATAATAAGCTAGTAGAAGCAGTCAAGTGGAATTGCTAATTACGGTATATTTCACTTATCAGTAGCGCAGAGTCAAATAGTCTTCTGACTAACATTCTGTGTAAATTTTATTGAGAACATGTAAAATTAATCATTTACCACAACATGTCGATAGGCCTACTCGCATCTTTGCCATAATCGAGTCGGAGATTATTAAATCGAGCAGTTTATTCTTGTTTCTAATATGCAACAGTAAACAAGAATATACGTCTTCCACAAGCTCGATGACGTATGAACGTAGACTTGTCTGCTGAGCGACTACCAGCGGCTTTTCTCGAAACCAGCTTACGTCCCGTTCACTATATTGGAGTACTTCTCGAGTTCATCACTCTGATAGACTTTTACGTTTGTTAATCTAGCACAGTCTCCATATTTATCTGTGCAGGCCGCAGAATTATATCATACTCGTGTTTATGTTCACTGTTTCTAACCTGAATTTACAGCCGGAAGCACACACTGATTAAAAACTTACGTTTAAATACGAGGGCGGTCAGTCGTTCCTTAGTCCTTCATAATATTACTCGTCTTTCCAAAGACAGTCTTTTGTGGTATTTTTCAATTGTCGGTTTCTTGATAACGCATCTCAATTTATTTTTCTTATACAAATATTCTACTGCATTACAGCTCTCAATTCCTTGCCACCATCAGTTTTCATTTCTTCAGTTGGCGCAACTTTAGGTAACTTTTGTCTTTTCAAAACGTATTCTCAGGTAAATGTTACACTTTTCTGGTAGAATTCGTTCATATTCTCCATATCGACCACTTCTCACTAAACAACATTAGTGACATCTATAAAACGTCAGATTTTAAAGATACATTCCATATATATGATGTGTTCTTTTGTTCCTACTTTCTGTTCGCCCGAACAGATTCTCCAAAAATTGTTCATGGCTTATGGGTATCCTCCATTTTCTACTGGTATTTAAGACCTTTGAGGCTCACGGGAGTTCTTTGAAGCGAGGCACTCATCCAGGCATTTCAGCGTTAAAAGTCTTAACAAACCTCCTCTCCAAAACAGTGATTTTTATTTCACGTTCGTTATTTTAATAACGCCATGTTATGTACTTACCACTACAAATTCAGTCTAAGATTGTTTATAAATGACAACTGTTTATTTATTTTACAATATTTTCTTAAAATTGTTATGGTAAACTATACTGTATTCACGTCTGTGTACTTAAGCATATATTTTACTTATAACGAAACAATCAAAACGTTTAAGATACAGGCAGTGCATTTGCACGAGGATTCTAACTTTGAAAGAGTCAGAATTACAAAAATATTTAATAGTAGTTTATTTTGGAAACAAACACTTAAATTTACAAACGCGTAGAAAGAGCTTAGAGAAACAATACACATCGAGAAAAACATTTCTACCGTGAGTTTGACAGCTGACAGGAAATAATTCTTGCTTTATGAAATAACAACTCATTGCAGTAGCCGAGACACGGGGTCTTCTCTTAAGTACTTCGAATATACCCCTCCTGTATCCACGTTCCAACGGCCATGACGATAGTTAAAAATTATTTTAAAAAATTCTAGTTTTCAATAATATTAACAACATTTATTGTATGTGAACATTTGATTTTAGGACAACAACATGAAAACAATTCTAAGCAAATTACGCTATATAAAAAAAGCGTCAGCATTGTAAAATAATTTGGTTCTAATAGAGACCTGTTTGTTTACAACACAGTGAATGAAAAAGTAACCAAAACTACGTTGTACATGAGTGAATATTCACACTGCTAAATATTTTATGAAGACTATTACACTCTGTATAGGCTATATAATCTGCGACAAAGTAAATATTAAGAGTTTTACCTCGAAAACACTATGAAGAACACATATAGAGAGCCTACAGTGTGAAACTCTGAAATCTTTCAAGTAATGTGAAAACCGAGAAAGCAAATTATAAAAAACGTCGACACTTAACATTGTTAGTGGTCTCACTCCATTCATTATTCTACTGCCTCGTTGTGGGGATTATTTAAAATTTAATTCAAATTCGGATGAAGCTTGTATATCTGTACATAACACTTTACAAATAATTGTTTAGGCTGCATATCCAGCGTCAGATCGAACGCGACAACGTACAGAAGGTGAGAGTTTATAACCACTGTAATTATCTTTACTCGGTTATAGTCACGCACTTAAATATGTTGAAAAACGCGTGTGGTCATATCGACTTGAACTGTACTGAAGTCGATGTGGCGGCGTAAATGAGAGCGACTCGGAGGCATATTGACGGCCGTTCGTTCATTTCTCTGTATTGACAAAACAGTTTTGATATTCGCCACGGTGTTTGTTCGAGATAATGTGTGTCCTGCTGTGTCAACACTACGCAAGTTTCTTTAAAACTTATCGAAAGAGCATGTGTTATTTGAATAGTACGCGATAACCTCATTTACGCGAAACCAATAGTTTTTCGATTTTCGCGTCTTTTCAAAATGTAGATAAAACCTGTACAGGCCCATATAGCTCTTTGAAAAAATGTTTCATTACCTTAGAAGTTATTGTAGTAGTATCTGACGGTATATCAGTAATAACAGAAATATGCGATTCACTTCACAATAGTGATAACAGTAAACGCGGAGGTTATAGTGTAGATATTTTTTGTAAAAATTTGCTTTGCAGTAACAGCGATTGATTAGCGAAGACGGCGATTGTATTTATTTGCAATATCTAGTTAAGATCAGTGACAGTTGGCTTTATGGCAATGAAGGAGACATACCTTATAGATTCTTCTTCTCTTCGCTTTAAATATTTCTCAAATTAGGTTGGATATGGTTCCCAAAACATTTCTTGATCTTTTCAATTTCTTGAAGGCTCGTCCCTAGAGATTTTGGCGTCTGGTTTAGACATACCTTCATCTCCCCCCCCCCCCCACATGTCTAGTAGTTATTTCGTATTAATTTTCAGACCTATTACCATGATAGGTTATAAATAACTATGTCTTGAAGTTTCCTGGTGAATTAGTTAATCTATTTCTTTTTAAATTTCATTCTTATTTCGTATTCATTTAATTTTCTGTTCTTTTTTTTTAATACATTTTAATGACTAGTTAAATGTCAAACAGTAAAAACATACCGTATCTAGAAAAAGTGAAAATTGACATAAAAACCAATAGAGCGTGTAATTCATTGAAATTTCTCTTGTGTTTTGAACTTACAGGACCAAGAATTTAAACATCATCAAAGTCCAGTTTGTAGACATCTTCGTTTTCAAGTTCGGCTGGTCGATCTTGCGCCATAGGCGTAGATATGTAGGTTTTATTTAGTTTCAGCTTACCAAAACTCCTCTCACCACTAGCCCAGTCATCGGTATAATCATTAAAATGCTGAGAGAAAATGAATTTAGCTGGATAATGTGTGTCCGTAAAGTTAAATACTTTTTATTTCACATTACATATTTTTATATTCCGTGTTGATTTATTTTATCAGCTTAATAAATAAATAAATAATGACCGCCTGGATGCGCCCCTTTTCTCCCCTCGCAACGCCCTTCGGACGGCCCCTGGCTTCTTGCTTTCCACCTTTCTATATTCTTATTTTCAGATCTTATTTACCAGTCAGTTCTTATCTGATCCAAATGCTTAACCCAATTTATTTTGTATTCTTCCTTTTTACTACGCAAATATCAAATGATAAACATTCTTGACGTTCTTGCTTCTCAGTTCACCCGCATTATTCCGTAGTGTAGGTGGACTGTTATTTCGCAGTCTTCATCGCGCCAAGTTCGAAACCATGTAGGTTTTCAGTCGGTTTGTCGTTACTATAGAACCCAAGATTCTCCACCGTGTAGCATAACAAAACTGATCTCTATAGTCTTTTGTGTAATAAGCTTCATGCTAGTTTCTGGGGTACTTGTGATTTTTTATTATTTTACTTCTTACACTATACCTGTGACTATAATACAAAATTTATTGGACATTTCTTTGTGAAAACACATCTAACTTGTTTTGTAGAAATTGTTTTGATAATTGCCATTCTCTTACTGGCGGACAGAATATACTGGCGTGTACACGCGCGTGTAAAATTAACGGATTAAATTAAAGTCCTAAAACAAATTATAGAATTATGACTTCATTTCATGAAGTGTTTGAACTTCGAATTTATTTCGTGAGTAGAATACACTGGCATTAAAACAACCTTGATAACAAATTTTGATGTGTGACTTGCTGCATATAGGTCGTATCGAATGCTCTGTTCTTGGGTTGCGACTCTATTGAAAATCAGTTTCTAATTACATCTTGCAGGCACAGGTTAAACTACTGGCAATTTATGTGTGCAGCACAAACCAGTTAACAGAATACTGTGTACGTAGGAATTTGCCCTTGCCTGCGTCCAGTGGAGATGTCTGTAGAAAAACAAATCAAAACGTGATAATTCAGTAACTTAAGTATTTTTGTCCGTTCATCTTATTTTAATTCATCATAGTTTATCTAAAACGCTGCAACTCTTACCCCCATTGCACCAGCAGTCGTTGTCCGTTCATCTTTTTTTAATTCATCATCGTTTATCTAAAATGTTGCAACTCTTACCCCAATTGCACCAGCAGTCGTCCGTTCATTTTACTTTAATTCATCATTGTTTATCTAAAATGCTGCAACTCTTACCCCCATTGCACCAGCAGTCGTCCGTTCATCTTATTTTAATTTATCATTGTTTATCTAAAATGCTGCAACTCTTACCCCCATTGCACCAGCAGTCGTTACCTTTCTGCAGCCATAAAACATTGTGTCATATTCCTTCGTCTTAAGATGTACTTTTAACATGATTGATTGCAGATGGGATAGTCAATAAAACCTTGGTTGCTTGGATGCTAAACGTAACTATAATTTTGTTCAAAATATAAAAATATTTATGCTTAGTGAAACTTTCAATACTAAGAGAACGGAATCAGTGCTTGATTTGAGAAATTTTTGTTGTCGCTACTTAATGAATGATTTTTTTATGTTGTTTCTAACACACCGTCCCGAGCGCTCTTGTGTGCTGTCATTTGTACAAATGGACACCGACTGTATTACGCGATAATTGCAGTGCTACTTACTGTTGAAAGTACGAGTGTCATTAAATAATTAAAGAGACAAATAGCTGAAGAGGAAAAACGGTTTATTTAATCAATATGACAATATTTTTACTTTTTAACACAATCCCCAACGACATTAATACACTTGTCCCATCTCTGAAAAAAATATTTTGTCTGCTGCAAAGAAATCTTTATGTTAATGTCGGAAGCATTTCAGGACAGTTTTCTTGACCTTGTCGTTGCCGTAAAACGACATAACTCGTAACGCCTTTTTGAGTGGACCAAACAAGTGGAAATCAGATGGAGCCAAGTCTGGACTGTACGGAAGGTGAGGTAGTCACCCAAGCCAATTTATTGATGATTTCACATGTGCACTGAGCTGTGAGTGGACGGCCGTTATCATAAAGGAGAATGACGCCTTTTGCGCAGAAATCCACGATGTTTCCGTATCACTGCCGGCTTTCCTTTATTGATAAGCATGTTAGAGTAGTATATACTGTTTACTGTCTGCGGATCTGAAAAACTGCAAAAATTTGAAACCTCAACTGGACGTCCAGAACGGTGCTGCTCGTCAGTCACTGAAGTTCGACCATTTTTAAACTGTTCTGCACACTCAAAAAATTGCCGTTGTCCATATAGCTTTTTCCGTATTGTATAAATCTAAAGCATTAATTAGCTTTTTCCATAAAATAATGGATTCCGTAAAATAATGGATCTCATGTATACCACCGAAGTAGCTTAGGAGTAGGCAGGGTAGGCTGCCTAATGTGAGCCGTACGGCATACAAGGAAGGCAGTGTGGCCAACCACTACGGTTCAGCCGCCCATTATTATCCCCAGGATGTTATCCCAGGTACTCATTTTCAACAGGCTGAGTCAACCTGGGGGCTGAAAAACGCACCTTGATTTTATGGTGCGGGCCCGGGAATTGAACCCGGGACTTCTAGATTGGTAGCCAGGTGCCATACCCACTGGTCTACTGAGCCGCCAGCTTTTTCCGTATGAAGCTAAAATACGAGAGTACATTTTAGCCGGGTTTTCACTTTCAAAAAGGAAAAAACGGATCACTGCACGTTGCTCAACTACTTCCAAAACGTTAAGAGGAGTCGCATCATTAAATGAGAATTTGAGGTTATAAACAAAACAATTCTAATCAAACAGCTGATCAGAACTGATCACAGGGATGCCAATTTACAGTTCTGAAACTATCGTACTCTACCTACCAAAGTTTTCCTCTACAGCTATTTGTCTCTTTAATTATTAAACGACCCTCGTATATTCGATGATATATTTACTATAAGGTGAAAAGTACGTGTAACGTACGGTATGCGTTGTGTACGTTACTAATAATTAAATTGCTTCTTCATGTATTAATTTGTATGAACATTTATATGAACACATTACGCATTAAACTCGGGTTATACGTGGTCACGTTTAACTGTAATTTGAAATTCAAGACGACTATTCATCAAAACATTTGAGCCAAACGCGTATATAACAAGTTCTTGCGAAATATTCATTTGGTCTGATAATTGTAAACCTTGTAAAAGAAAATAATTATTTTATATTTTGTAATTGAATATAATAATTTAATAAATGAATGATAGTGTAATTGTTATAATTTAATAAATAATGCAACACATTTAAAATAAGAATACCTTTTTCAGTGGCAGTATAATAATTTTTCAGGAGTTCAAACTAACATCATGAGATGTTTGTTTGAAACGAAATTATTTTCAGATTGAATTGTATAAAAGCGGCTGAACTACTAAAATTAAAAATATATTTTTTACTGTATCTATAAAATATTTCATTGTATTTGTAGTTTTATAATTATATATTATTATTTTTACAATTATTATGACTGCTAGCAGTACACGATTTAATGAAAGAACACTGATGTATATGAATATGAAACTGATGTATTTTATAGTATATGAAATAAACTGATGTATAGGTCCGACAATAGTTTCTTATGACCATCCCTTTTCAAAAACTGTCTTGAAACACGCGTGCGCAAGATCAAATGTTATGAATTTTGTGAATTTATAATTACTGTCTTTTTGATTTGAAACAAGAGGGTGCATTGAAATAGGCGTAGCTTTTTGCATAACTAAAACACGTTTTGAAGAAACTAATACACCGGAAAAAATGGTTCCTATCAGGTTTTTAAAAATAAGCGTTCTAATAACATTAACTTCGATAAAACTACGATTGTGAGAAACTGCGTAATGAACAAAAGGACCTTCACTACCAGTTAATGCGCTTTTGCATTACCAGATTTTTGAGGTCTAATAAAGTAATTAGATCCAGTTACATGCGTTTTAATTTCACTTACAGTAATAATATGAATTGTTGTTGACGCTAATATTATATTTTATTAACGCTTATAAGAAAACGTTGTAATGTTATCGCTGATGAAAAATAGCCCGTGTTACGTATTTTCATTAGATTTTGAATCTGTGGTGTTTCTGATAGGCGGAACTTTGTTTCTAGTGTGACGATTTAAATGCAATTTAAATAGCACAAATAAATTTTTTGTTCTTATAACAAGTGAGAGTATAATCCACCCTCCCTCTGTACCTAGATACCTGTATCAACTTGTAAAAAGGCTAGTACGAACATGCAAAGTACACTGTTATTAAGCGAAAACTAGTAATCATTCTATTTAAATAAAAGACGTAATAATAATAAGTGAAGTACCTAACTTCTAACTAAGAAAAGGTAGGATAATTTATAGTAGTTAATTAATGGACAATTAATAATAATAAAAGTACGAACTACTTTTCTCTCGGCGTGTAAACTGCGCCCGCTTCCCTACTCTCTGCCGCTAAACTAACGCCAGTCGACCGAGAATCTCTGACATGTAAGCAGCTTGAAAATGTGTCGTGAAGTTAAACTTACGTTTATGTTGCTAAAACGATGTAACAAGAAGTTAGTGTTTCTCATTTACATAATCCACATGTAGCTAAAACGAAATGAAACTTAAAACTAGTAATGTAGTTCAGATGTTGAGAAAGTATTATTAAAAAAAAAAACTTAGCCGACACATCTCTTTATGAAAAGTAAATGGTAAGATATGTTACATACCATGTAAAAGGTAACATTAGTGCAAGAAAAAAATTAAATGTGAAAAGTGAACACCAACGTCAGGAGTGAAGTTACGACAACAACTGTACGAGCTCCAAGTAGCAGAATCCCAGCGTCATGACCTAGATCACAGTTCTGAAACAACAAACTAAATGGTGGAACCAGAACGACAACGAACTACATCCAGGAAAACCTACTGAAGAGGATCATCAAGACGACCAGCCGCAGATTCACGTTATACTCAGGTGACACTAAACCATAACTTCTGTGCATATATTGTTTTTTAACAACCTCAACAAAAAGAACAGTAAAGTTTCTTGTAAAGACTGATTTAAATCACATAAATATTAGCATATTAATGTTTGTAGTTTCTGTAATGAGACAGTAGTAATCTGATGATGGTTAAAGGTAAAAGTTAATATGAAATTACATCAGACTATTCTTCAAATGATGTTAAAGTATGTTAGAATATTATAAAGTTAGAACCCGGATCCGTGGTAATCAAAGTAATACACAGCTGTATGATTTTGAGATAATAAGAGTAACAATTTAAAGAGTATTTGATGCAGAATCTATAAGAATTTTCTTTTAAAGTAAAGTAAAAAACAAAAAGATGACCATTAAAGGTATTATGTTTAAATCCGTAGTTTAGATACAATAATAAAGAGATGTTTTCGCTAATATCCAGAGAGTGAATAAATTTATGTAACCTTGAGAAAAATTCCTGGTATATACATTGTCCTAGTTTGTTGGTAAGTAATTTTTACTAACTACGGCAGCTAGTTTAATTAACAGCAACCAATTAAACTGGTTCCCTATGTTATAATGTCTTAACAGGAGAGACGTTATACTAGCACGATTAGTAAATGCACTTTGTATCGCTATGTAGCCTACATTTTGTAAATTAAACGTCGACGGTAAACAGCCGACGTCCCCGTCGGTTGAGTTCAACATAACCATCAACGCCTTTACAGTATGATTCGTAAAGACTGCAGTCCAACCAACGTAACATCTTGTCCTTCTAAATCCCGTTCGTAGTGTATCAAAAAATACTATGGGTGTTTGATCGAACAGTGACAAATCGGCATTCGGATTGGCCTGTCATAAAGTACATAATAAAGGGCGAGATTCCTGAGAAGCCAGGAATCCTTAGCAAAATTCGAATCAGTTCAAGTTTCTTATTGCCTTTTTGAATCTTTTCACTGGAGGTTGATTTAAATTTATTTTTCTCAGGTTTACGCAGTTCAGAAGGAGAAGTTACAGCCTGCAGGCTAGATGTTTGTATAGTGTGTACAGTACCCTGGGAGCAGTGCTCATAAACTGTAACGTGTGTTTAGGCCTATCTCACATTTACAGTGTAGTGTTAGGCCCATATACGCTATACGCCTTAGGAAAATTATTGCCTTGTAAAGTTAAAGCAGACATTTTGAAATTTTTCTCACGATTAACATAATAAATATTTATTTTTAGAACAACTGTTTAGGTGTAGAGAGACTGTTATTTTATAATGTAATTATTCAACAATGAAGAAGTAACACAATTTGGATGCAAATAATTGTTTTAGTAATGAAGAAAAACTACATTGAAAATGATATTCAGTAATAATGAAACGATTATCGGAACAAATTCAGAACACAGTTGACCCACATCATCTTGACATCTGTAAATATTACACAAAGTATCAAAGGATTAATAAACTGATTACATTTCAACAATGAGTGCGTATCTGAATTTGAAGAGCTAAGTTTCAGACTCAGACCATATTCAACCGAAAGGCTGAATAAATTAAAAAAGAAACTAACAAGAAAACACGTTTACACATTCACATTCAACAGGTAGTTAAATATCACACCACCTGTTGATGTGACGAATACCGTTCGTTAGGACACTATTTGCTCATTGTAATCCAAAACAAGAATACAATTTAATGACGGTGAACAGTGATGAGGCTAGCAGTCTCTCGACAGTCTCATCAACGATCCTTCTGGCTTCCTTCCTTCAGGTATACAGTTTGCACTTTTCAAATATACGTGTACACAAGATTTTCCCCCACTAATTTCTAATGTCACTTCCGAGACTTAAAACGTGTGAAGAAACTGCTTAATACACTCTACAGTTTCTGCTCTATTTCATCTCATGTTGAGAGTCACTTTTCGACCGTCTTTTTATTTACGGAAACGGTTTTGCGAACTACTGAATATTTTCGCGATCTACACTTTGAGAATCGTTGCAGTAACAATCTAAAATTTGTTGGTAGTATGGTGACATGGTTTGCCCCCCGATTGACCGTCTGTTTTCTGTTAATAGGATTCGGTGTTTGTCGTGTAACATATGACAAACCGTGTCCAGGGATTTCTCAGCACATTATATCTGTCCGCACCTACAGATATCTAGTCGAGACCACAGATTAAATCAGAAAATCGTGATATCTTAGCTGTACTGAAAATACTCCTGTACGCCACCTTTCATCGGTAGCACGGAGCCTATTTTATTCGCGTCCACTACAAAATTTGAAGTTTATTTGTAAAGAAAGTTGAATTTTTTAAAGATTTCGAATCAGTTTCGAGTAAATTAATACCATTATTAAGAGGTAGAAGTTTTGTATTAAACGTTTTTATTTCAGAAGGAACATAATAGATATTCTTTATGAACGCATTCGTTGAATAACATTCCAACGTAAAACAGCAAAAGCTATTAAAATACTAGAGAAGGTATATTTCGGTACTCAAATTGTCTGTACATACTTTTGTCGGTATCCAATTGATTCAATACGTGGTAACTCGTACATAGTGCCCACTAATCGGATGGGGTTTCCGAAGAATTCCTTCTTTGAGAAAGCCAAAAGTTTACCGATTATTTATCGATATTGACTGATTGTTTCGTTGTCATTTATTTAAAAGGTACATACAGTATTAATAAGTAGAAAATATATTCTCCTCATTTAGGTATTGTCGTATCGGGGTGCTAAGCTGGGTGCTGACAGGGGCGGATTTATACTTTTGCTGCCTAAGGGCTACCGGCAACTTGTCGCCCCCCCCCCCACCCACCATCTTCCAACCACCAAGTTGACGGAGGAAGCTGGATGCTTCACTTCTTGTAGCTGCCTTTTCTCTTTCGTCATTCGAAATAATTGTAAGTGCTTCTATTACTTCATCCCAATTTTCTTTTAATGCCCTATAACAGTGGTGCACAACCTTTCAACATCCGAGGGCCACTAAAAACGTTTAAATGATCATGGCGGGCCACAAGGCGACTTCCCTCCATTTCGCCAACCACCTACCTAACCTTTCCTCTTATCCTAATATTTCCAGTAGCATTTCCGTGAAAGATAATGCTTCTAATTGAAGATCGTTTTCTAACATGTCTCATAAGTAAGTAAGTAAACAACACAGCTACATTTAAACTAGCTCTATTGAATAATTAAAAACTCACCTGAAAAAACGTTTGAGGTCACAAAAATAATACAGCCATCAGATTCCTAAATCGAAATTTTAATTTGTAAAGAAACACTTTTAAAACAATCTTTTAAAAAACACGTAATTTTAAAAATCAGTTTTACTTTTTTTTAGTTTACTTTTAAAAGACACACAATTGCAATAAAATTATTAATTTGAAAGAAAGCACAAAACTATTATTTGTTAAAGAGGAAACTAATTTAGAGCCTAATGAGAGACTCGACACTGTTTTTCACTAGTCTGTCTATATCGGGTTCAATGTTGGAAACAGCAATTCGCAAGTTTCCCTCCAAATGTTCATCAGTCAGACGGGAACGACCTCTTGATTTGATGTTTCATCAAAGAAAAAGACTGCTCGCATAAGTAGGTACATTCAAATAATGTTGCCGTTTTTAGAGCATGATTGTTCAATGCTTTCATTTCCTCAGGTAAGTAATTTTTATAAAAATCCAGTAGAGAAACCTCAGAAAATTTTGTCTTCAATTCAGAGTTCGATTGAAGATCAATTAGCTCCATCTGGAAATCAATGGGCACTATCTCAACATCAATAGTGAATGGTAGAGCAAACATATCAAAAAATTTCTCAGATTTTCTCATATCTTGAAATCGACGTTTAAACTCATTTTGAAGATTCTCTATAAGTGAGGCATATTTAGTGAAGTTAATGGGTTGTTCAGAACTTGCTGCAAAACTGTTCATTGTAGAAAAATGTGTCAGTAGCCCAGACGTCAGCTGTGACTGCCATAAAATCAGTTTAACCTCAAACGATTTTATTAAGTAAAACAGATTGTGTATCATGTTATTTTTTCCTTGAAGTTTGGTATTTAGCTCATTAAGATGTTGGGTTATGTCAACTAAGAAAGATAAATCGCACACCCATTCATTGTTCTCAAAGTCTGCTACCAGATTCTCACCACGGCTTTTCAAAAAGATAATTATCTCTTTACGCAGGTCATACATTCGTTTCAGCATTGCTCCTGCACTAAGGCAACGAACTTGTGTAAAATAAAGAACATCGTCATACTGGGTGTCTAATTGTAATAGGAATTCTCGGAATTGGCGATGAGTGAGTCCTCTGGAACGAAGAAAATATATTACTTTGATCACTGCTTTCATCACATGCTCCATATGAATAGTTTGTGCACAAAGGTTCCCTTGGTGGAAAATGCAGTGGAATGCGACTATATCATTGCCCATGTTTTTACAATCTGCTGCTAAATAGTTCACTACTCCTTGCTTCTTTCCCACCATGGCTGGCGCACCATCTGTTGAAATGCCATATAATAGTTTTAGGTCTAAATTGTACTTTTCCAAAATGTTTTTCACCTCACAATAAATATCTGAACCTTTGGTTGTATCTTTCATAGGAACTAACGCCAGTAATTCTTCTGTTGTGTGAAAATCTTCATTAATACAACGGATAAAAATTGAAAGTTGTGCTGTGTCAGTGACGTCTGTGCTTTCATCCATGGCCAATGAAAAAAACTTAAATTCTAATATTTTTTCCTTCAATGTTTTTTCAATGTCTGATGCCATTTCTTCTGCTCTTCTGGATACTGTCATACGATTAAGACTAATTTTTGAAATAATACTTTTTTTCTCCGGGAAAGCTATATTTGCTACTTCTTCCAGACATTCTTTAACTAGCTCTCCATCTTTGTACGGCTTCATTTTTTAAACTAAAATTTTAGATACAACAAAACTTGCTTTAACTGCAATTTCTGAATCATCACTCACTTTCCGGAAAAGATTTTGTTGACTTGTTAGTTTACGTTGGAATTCTTTTACCTTATCCTTTCGCAATTGTCCCGTCCACTCTTTGTATTTGCCAGCATGTTTTGTATCGTAATGTCTCTTCACATTGTACTCTTTCATTACACCCACGGTTTCTTTGAAAATTAGGCATGTTGCTTCATCGTTATACTCTATAAAAAAAATACCTCTCGCTCCATGCCTCTTGAAACACACGGCACTCGTCAGTCACTTTACGCTTTTTCACAGACATGATCGTGAAATGTTACAATAAAAATAATTTAAAAAATTAAAAACACGACTGGCAAAAAAATAAATGAATAAATAAAAAATAAATTGATAAAAACCTAAATAAAAATAATATTTAGTAAAAATCACAAAATCTAAATAAAGTCGATTTAAAAAGCCAAAAACAAGGTATTGAAATTCAGCTCTGATCAGATTTAACGAAAATGTTATGAATGATTAAACGCATAGTAATTTTATTAGATTTAAATTACTTTTCGATGTTGAATATATATCAATGCATCATATGAAGACTACAATTATAAAAAATATTGCTGATAAAATTTTGCTCGTAATTTTCAATGCAGTCGGGGGCTGTTTAATGAAAAGAACAAATCTATTTAGAAACAGCCCCCGACTGCATTGAAAATTAAAATTGAAGAGCAAAATTTTATCAGCAATATTTTTTATAATTGTAGTCTTCATATGATGAATTGATATATATTCAACATCGAAAAGTAATTTAAATCTAATAAAATTACTATGCGTTTAATCATTCATAACATTTTCGTTAAATCTGATCAGAGCTGAATTTCAATACCTTGTTTTTGGCTTTTTAAATCGACTTTATTTAGATTTTGTGATTTTTACTAAATATTATTTTTATTTAGGTTTTTATCAATTTATTTTTTATTTATTCATTTATTTTTTTGGCAGTCGTGTTTTTAATTTTTTAAATTATTTTTGTTATTTTATTCCTTTTTGTGTTTAAAAAGAGTATAATGGGAATGTGCAGTGTGTGCGTGCGTATGTGTGAAGTGTAAAAGGAATTTCAATTTTTACATAGTTTTATTTAGAAACTTTATTATGTACATAGTATAATTAGCGTATGTACTTATAAACTTGTAAATATAGTATAACTTTATTTTATATACTATTATATAACTAGTATAATACAAACATTTCGATAAATTGTTTTATAAATTATATAATTAACTAAATAATTTCATTTATTAGAAATGATAAAGAAAAAGCTTTGGTCTACAGATTTCTGAGTCGATTTAATTCCTCAAGTGAGTTTTTATCGTGCGGTTCATGCAACAATTTTCGTGGATCCAGACAACTTATTGCTAATCCCTCTAATGTTTTCACACGACTTAGTGCGACGTAGGCCTGACCCTTGGCAAAAATATTACTACTCAAATCAATGACTGTTTTGTCTAAAGTAGTGCCTTGGAATTTATGTACTGTTACAGCCCAACACAATATTAATGGCAGCATACGTCGTTCTACTTTGCTCTGGCCTCGCAAAGCATCATATTCAACAGTGGTGGGCTCTATCTTTACTCCAATACCAGCAGTATTTCCCCTAATTGATCTGTCATCAAATTCTACAAATACGGCTTGTGGAAGCTCACCAGGTTGAAGCTGATCTCGACGTAGTGCAGGCCACTCAATTTTTCTAATGATGCCGATTGCTCCGTTGACCAGACCATGATTAAATTAATGTTTTTTCGCAACATTACCCTAGATCCGACTCCGATTACTAAAGAGTTTGGAATACCTCCAGTTTTGTTTAGATCCGTTGGTATGAAGTCTTTCTTTAACTTTTGTCCGTAATTCTTAGCTTCGACAGACACATCCACCACTGCAATATCGTAAACTTTAGATGATGTTTTCAACTTTTCAGTCATCATAGCAGTATATTCTTCTACCTGTTTAGTGGTTGGGAAAATACGCAGACACTCGCCATCAGGAAATTCATCTGTCAAAGGAACTCTTCGACGATCTAAAATTTCTAGTTGCTGCATGGTGAGTTGGCCGACTCGTAAATTATTTAGAATGTCTATAAAAGTAGTGTCGTTAGCTTGCCGCATATTTTGAGGTAATTCATAGAAACTAAACAGTGTCCACAAATTAATTTCAGCTGATAAGTAATGAGGCTGCTTGAAGCAGTAGGTACCACCAACTGCTTTTGATACAGGTGGCAACTGCATTAGATCACCAAACAAAATAATATTGATACCCCCGAAGAGAGCATCATTCATTTTAAGCTGTTGCAACCTTAAGTGAATATTTCTTAGGGTAGTATAGGGTACCATTGAGATTTCGTCAATGATTAGCCAATTAATATGCTTCTACCTTAGCCGTTCCCTTTGAAGACGCTCACCAGTAAGAGGGCGAGGAGCCACCCACCTTGGCTTTTTCGATAGGAAGGGTAAAAGTAGAGTGCAAAGTGCTACCTCCAATCAATCTTGCAGCGACACCTGTGGGTGCTGCTACCGTAACAGCTCTGCTTGCAGGTAAATGAGAAGACGACGAATCTGTTCTACAATAATTTTCAGAGTAAAGGTTTTGCCGGTGCCTGCTCCTCCAGTAACGAACACACGTAATGGCTCAGTATTATTTTCACTTGGAAGCAATCTGTCTGAAATCATTTTGAACAATTGGCGCTGCTGAAAATTCATTAAGTTTACTTCTGCGGCATATTGTTGATCCGTCATTTCATGTATTTCAGGTTCACCATCTTTGTTAGCTAAAGCAATTTCATCATTATGTTCTTCAAGAAGGTTTTGTTCGAAAATTTCACGCATATTATTTTCGACCACGTCAGCATCTAAATTAACTTCATTAGCTAGGTTTTCTGCTACAATTCTAGCTACAGCTTGCTGAATCTCTTCCTCCCACCTAGCCATTTCCTCCACTTTGTTTCCACCTTGCATTGGTCGTAACAAACTTTGTTTTGCTACGAACGCTTGTTTTGCACTGTTATACCCCTCCATCAATTCAGATTCAGAGCGGAAAGGAATGTGCATGACTAAAAGAGAATAATAATATGCTTCCGGATCTGAGTTTGGTGTGTAATACCTAGTTCGTAAGACAGCTGGGCGCTTACGCTTTTTCATTTTTCCCTGATTATCAAGAAGAGTGATACATCTCTCAGAGGCATTTTCTTCTGGAGCCTGTTCATAAGCATCAGCATCCTGATCATCTTCTGAGAATCTATTGTGCGTCACAGGCTCATACCAGACAGTGAATTCATGCAAACTTAATTCTTCGAGCGCGTGAGGCCTGGCAACGTAGCAGTCAAAAATATTTCTGTATGGCTCGTTTGCATTATCATCAATTCTCAACATCCGGTACCTTAACTCAGGAAAGCAAGTATTAACAAAGATCACTTTTCGTGAGGAATCCCGCATTTTAAGGTGACACAGACGTACTGCGCACTCACATGCTGACACCTCTCTGTGCGTTAAAATAGCATTTTGAATTGCAAAAACTTGTTTCGCCATGCTGCCTCCCTTTTCTTGCACACGTCGAATAGCGTCGCAAATATTACAGAATACCTTCCAATAGCGCCACCTGATGGACCAATAAACGAACAAAATAAATCCTTAGAACCGATCACTTGTATTCACTTCCGGTCAAAACCGGAAGGCAACTCACGGTGATATATAGCCTATGACACTTCTGGTGAAGTAAGGAATCCATCGAGCCATCGAACATCAAAATCGGTAAAGCTGTTAAAAAGTTACAGTGGAACAAACATACATACCTACCCTACCACTGAAAACATAACACTCCTTTTGGCAGTCGTGTAAAAAAGGAATCACTTAAAAACACACGAATACCAAATACAGATCGGTCTCTACTGAAACTGAAGAAATGAATTAACGCTACACGCTACGAGAATTGCTGCTACCTACTGCCAGCCTAGTTCACGCACGGGCAGACAGTGAGTGTCCCCCACTATCACCACCACCACATGACCTTGGTCAACCTAATTCCCGATCAAACCAACAAATCTTGGTAAATTTCCATACACAATTTTAAACGTGTGGACTTATATTTTTTCCTCCGGGCCGCATAAAGTGAGGTTGAGGGCCGCGGGTTGTGCACCGCTGCCCTACAAGGATCATCCCGTGCAGACCAACGTGTTTTGGACAACGCTTTTAAGGTTAGGTTTTCTTTTTTACTTAGACACCCCGTGAGTACTTCCCATCTTTTGGTAGAGGATGAGAAAAAGTTATTAAGATTATTAAGAAGGATGCAAAAATCACGACTTTCCTTGCAACTGCTAGTTGAATGCTCACATACTAAATTCAGTGAATGAGCACTGCAAGGGGAGTACATTGCCGTCGGTGTTATTTCTCGTATTCTAGCTTGTAGTCCAGTGTATTCCCCAGACATTCCAGTGTTGGAGGCATTATCGTATGACTGCCCCCTGCAGTTTTTTATGTCAATGCCGTATTTGGACAGCTGTAACAGCATTGAACAACCCTTCTGCTTTGTGGCCTACATTCGGTAGAAAGCAAAGGAATCTTTCTACGGGAATTCCCTTTTCGGTAACATATCTTATTATTACGGCCAGTTGACCCACATGTGGGAAATGTCTGGCGTTGAGTCGACTACCAGAGAAAAATACTTTGCAGCTTTTATGTCTGTCAAAATTTCTTCTGTGACTTTATGGCTCATTAATTTGAGGAATTCCTCGTAAGTAGAAGATGACAAGTGTGAAGTATGGCTTTGACCTGGACTGCCGTACTCGGCAATGTGGTTCGCTAAGAAGGGATTGAACTAGGATATTAACTCTATACACATAATAAAATTTCCACAGTTGTGAAATGACCCAAATCTCTCGAAGTGGCCTTTTAGAGATAGACCAGCAGGAGCTAGACACCTAACAACAGCAACTACTCGTTTCAACACATTTCGCCAAAATTTTTTTTCATCCTGAGCCTGGATCAAAAGCTGAGAATCAATTATTTCTGCCATGGTCATTCTTTTCTTCATTACTAAGACGCATGACTTATGGTCTGATGAATTCTCATGGCTTTTTAAATACTCGTTGCCGTGCTTCCAGTCATCAAAGCCTTCTTTTGCTAATTTTGAAATTCCTCCAAAAAGTTGGCACGGTATACAAAAAAGTTTTCCAGAACTTTCTGAGTACATTAGTAAGATCGTTTTACTTCCTGTCCATTGATTATGCTAGTTTTAAACAGGGTTTGAGTTAGACAGCGATGTTGTCCCCCAATGAATCTTTTGGAACGGCTAAAATCTACTTTGGAAATGTCTTGAAATATTCCATTTTTTAGGACATGTTCTCGAGTGTTGTCATTGATTGATAGGCCATAACGCAGGGTCATAAACCATAGTGTTGCTACAATGCTTAGAATCTTTATCGTCATATATTTCGGAGTGATTCGTGGTAGTTGTGCTCGTCTGAGGAAGTGGATTAGAAAAGTCTTCATTATTGACCAGTTCAGCAAGGTTAGGCCTACACTCAGTATTGGAATTATTGAAATCATCCTCCTGTTGTTCTTTGATTGGCGTTTCAATTTAATTGTTATTTACAATTTCAACTGCATTAGGATGTTATAGTTGGGCCTAATTCGATCGGAGGAAAGTCTTTTGTTTGATCAGATTTTTGGGTTTCCACGTTGTTTTCGCGATCAGATGATTCATGCACAGCGTTGGGTTTCCGAAAAAAGTTGAAAATTTTTCTAGTCTTCTTTACTGCTTCCTGTTCTTTCTCTATCTTTGCTAATCCTGCTTTTCTGTAAGCAGCGCCACTAAGGCGCTTCCTCCGTCACTAACGGTTATTTCATTAAAATGTCTGAAAAACGTTTTGATTATCTAATTAGAAAAAAGATCGCCTTTTTACTTCCATATTCCTTAAGGAATGGAAGTATGGTGATGGCAAAAAAAATCGTGTTCGAGATTATTGCAGATTCTGATTCTACTACACTCAAAACATGAAAAAAAGTCGTTTTCCGAAAAGTGTCTGTCTGTCTGTCTGTCTGTCTTCTGTGTGTCTGTGTGTCTGTGTGTCTGTCTGTCTGTAGATTTTTTTTCTATGGCAAACGATAACTGCCGCAAATTCAAACAGAATCAAATAATTTTTTGCATACAGCCCGGTTTTGCAGAGTTCTCGCGACCTATTGTTTTTGGTGAAGATCGGTTGAGGGAAAGGGGTAGTTTACCTGCAACGGTTTTTTTTTAGCAAGGGAAATTTTGTTTGTTTGGCAAACGATAACAGCCGCAAATTCAAACAGAATCAAATAATGTTTCGCATACAGCCCTGAATTGTAGAGTTCTCAAGACCTATTGTTTTTGGTGAAGATCGGTTAAGGGAAAGGGGTAGTTTACCTGTAACGTTTTATGTTTTAACAAGGGTATTTCCTATGGCAAACGATAACAGCTGCAAATTCAAACAGAATGAAAAGATTATTTGCATACAGCCCTAAATTGTAGAGTTCTCAATACCTTTTGTTTTTGGTGAAGATCGGTTAAGGGAAAGGGGTAGTTTACCTACAACGTTTTTCTAACAAGGGTATTTTCTATGGCAAACGATAACAGCCGCAAATTCAAACAGAATCAAATAATTTTCTGCATACAGCCCTGATTTGTAGAGTACTCAAGACCTATTGTTTTTGGTGAAGATCGGTTGAGGGGAAGGGGTAGTTTACCAGCAACGTTTTTTATCATGCGTATTTTCTATGGCAAACGACAACTGCCGCAAATTCAAACAGAATCAAATAATTTTTTGCATACAGCCCTGATTTGTAGAGTACTCGCGACCTATTGTTTTTGGTGAAGATCGGTTGAGGGGAAGGGGTAGTTTACCTGCAACGGTTTTTTTTATCAAGGGAAATTTTTTTTTTTTTGGCAAACGATAACAGCCGCAAATTCAAACAGAATCAAATAATGTTTCGCATACAGCCCTGAATTGTAGATTTCTCAAGACCTATTGTTTTTGGTGAAGATCGGTTGAGGGAAAGGGGTAGTTTACCTGCAACGTTTTTTTAACAAGGGTATTTTATATGGCAAACGATAACAGCCGCAAATTCAAACAGAATCAAATAATGTTTTGCATACAGTCCTGATTTGTAGAGTACTCAAGACCTATTGTTTTTGGTGAAGATCGGTTAAGGGGAAGGGGTAGTTTACCTGCAACCTTTTACGTTTTATTTTCTATGGCAAACGATAACAGCCGCAAATTCAAACAGAATCAAATAATGTTTTGCATACAGCCCTGATTTGTAGAGTTCTCAAGACCTATTGTTTTTGGTGAAGATCGGTTAAGGGGAAGGGGTAGTTTACCTGCAACGTTTTTTTATCAAGCGTATTTTCTATGGCAAACGATAACAGCCGCAAATTCAAACAGAATAAAATAATTTTTTGCATACGTCCCTGAATTGTAGAGGTCTCAATCACTTTCGATTTTGGTGAAGATCGGTTAAGGGGAAGGGGTAGTTTACCTGCAACCTTTTACGTTTTAACAAGAGTAAAGTACTTGTAAATTTATTTAAACTTTTTGAAACAATGGTAATTGTTAAAAATAAAATAATTTTGTTGCCAGGCAATAAAATTATAATTTTTTCATTTTAATGTAATATAATATTTTTCATTTAATACAGCAATAAAAAGGCAGGTAAGACACAGCCTGGCTGCTTGGCTGAAAATGATTTTAAATATAAATCTTAGAATATGGAAGTCATGTATGGTTCTCCATACCGATATTTTACTTCCATATTCCTTAAGGAATGGAAGTATGGTGATGGCAAAAAAAATCGTGTTCGAGATTATTGCAGATTCTGATTCTACTACACTCAAAACATGAAAAAAAGTCGTTTTCCGAAAAGTGTCTGTGTGTCTGTCTGTCTGTCTGTCTGTGTGTCTGTCTGTCTGTCTGTCTGTCTGTATGTAGATTTTTTTTCTATGGCAAACGATAACTGCCGCAAATTCAAACAGCATCAAATAATTTTTTGCATGCAGCCCTGATTTGCAGAGTACTCGCGACCTATTGTTTTTGGTGAAGATCGGTTGAGGGAAAGGGGTAGTTTACCTGCAACGGTTTTTTTTTAGCAAGGGTAATTTTGTTTGTTTGGCAAACGATAACAGCCGCAAATTCAAACAGAATCAAATAATGTTTCGCATACAGCCCTGAATTGTAGAGTTCTCAAGATCTGTTGATTTTGGTGAAGATCGGTTAAGGGAAAGGGGTAGTTTACCTGTAACGTTTTATGTTTTAACAAGGGTATTTCCTATGGCAAACGATAACAGCCGCAAATTCAAACAGAATCAAAAGATTATTTGCATACAGCCCTAAATTGTTGAGTTCTCAAGACCTATTGTTTTTGGTGAAGTTCGGTTGAGGGAAAGGGGTAGTTTACCTGCAACGTTTTTTTAACAAGGGTATTTCCTATGGCAAACGATAACAGCCGCAAATTCAAACAGAATCAAATAATGTTTTGCATACAGCCCTGATTTGTAGAGTACTCAAGACCTATTGTTTTTGGTGAAGATCGGTTAAGGGAAAGGGGTAGTTTACCTGTAACGTTTTATGTTTTAACAAGGGTATTTCCTATGGCAAACGATAACAGCCGCAAATTCAAACAGAATCAAAAGATTATTTGCATACAGCCCTAAGTTGCAGAGTTCTCAAGACCTATTGTTTTTGGTGAAGATCGGTTGAGGGAAAGGGGTAGTTTACCTGCAACGTTTTTTTAACAAGGGTATTTTCTATGGCAAACGATAACAGCCGCAAATTCAAACAGAATCAAATAATGTTTTGCATACAGCCCTGATTTGTAGAGTACTCAAAACCTATTGTTTTTGGTGAAGATCGGTTAAGGGGAAGGGGTAGTTTACCTGCAACGTTTTTTTATCAAGCGTATTTTCTATGGAAAACGATAACAGCCGCAAATTCAAACAGAATCAAACAATTTTTTGCATACGTCCCTGAATTGTAGAGGTCTCAATGACTTTCGATTTTGGTGAAGATCGGTTAAGGGGAAGGGGTAGTTTACCTGCAACCTTTTACGTTTTAACAAGAGTAAAGTACTTGAAAATTTATTTAAACTTTTTGAAACAATGGTAATTGTTAAAAATAAAATAATTTTGTTGCCAGGCAATAAAATATAATTTTTCATTTTAATGTAATATAATATTTTTCATTTAATACAGCAATAAAAAGGCAAGTAAGACACAGCCTGGCTGTTTGGCTGAAAATGATTTTAAATATAAATCTTAGAATATGGAAGTCATGTATGGTTCTCCATACCGATATTTACATGGGTAAGGTTACATTATAATATTACGACTATGAGCGTCAGACACAAATAGTACACATTAACACACTAACACTAGAACATAAATACACGAATACCGGTATATCCGTACACATTTTGAACATTCGTAACAACAAAACAGTTTGCGAAGAATAGGATTAAGTAAATCATGTCGTGTCATTATATCAACACGCACGCAGACGACAGACTGACATCTCGTATTCGTGACTCAAGTGTCGATGTCGTGAACAAGTCTACTTTTCGGATATGGGGGGGGGGAGTAAGATACTTTGCGCCTATGACTACTAACAATTTCACAACAAAAACAAACAACTACTGAATTAGACACTAAACACTATTATTGCACTATCATTTATACAAAACAACAACAAAAACAACTATTTTATTAAAAACATTAACAAATAATACTCAAAACAAAATGTGTAAATAATGCGCGCCGCGAAACCAGACAAGACAGCGGGCTACATAGAGTAAACGGTAGGCTGTAGTGTTTTTTCTATCAGTGACGGGTCGGTCGTATGCGTACACTGAACAAATTTTTCAGTAAAAATTAGTATGGCGAGCGTTTAAAAATTACTAGGTATTTTAGTAAATATGGTCCGAGTGACGAGCGTGAAATTTTTACTGCACACCTAGTAAAATGTACCGCTTTTCGGTAGATTTCTACCTTACCTACCGTCAACAGAACATTATTGGAATCGGGCAGTTTGTTGGTTAGTTTTTGTAATATACAAAAATATAATTTAGCAAGACTTTCTCCATTTTTATCATTATTCTAATTTATCATTTAAATTGCTGTATATGATATACATTTTCTAATTTAAACATAAATAAAATATATCCATTTATACAAAATAATGCTAAGTTGAAGGTAGGTAAGGTAGAAATGTACTGAAAAGTGGTACATTTTACTAGGTGTGCAGTAAAAATTGTCATGCTCGTCTTTCATATCATGTTTACTGAAATACCTAGTAGGCCTAATTTTTAAACGCTCGCCATACTAATTTTTACTGAAAAATTTTTCATTGTATATTTCCAACAAAACGGGTCGGTAGCTGGAGTACATTTCTCCATTAATGCTTCTGGTTGGTTGCCAGCCAATATATTTTATGTATTATCAAAATACCCTTATACCATATTGGTGTCGGGTTATATCACTACACTCTATGTACAAATTTTTTCCATCTTACTCTATCCATTGACAGTGTCTTCGCTTCACTCCAGCCCAAAGTTCTTTCTCTCAAAATGTTTCCCATCATTCCATCCCAAGTCAGTCGCGGTCTTTCTCTCCCCTGATTTTGCCTCCCAAACCTTTTTTACCATTCTATCACTATCCATTCTCTGCATGTGTCCCCACCAGCATAGTTGTCTCTGTTCAATAAAATCCAAAATCGATATCATTTCTAAATCCTCTCTTATTTGTGTATGCCTAACTCTATTCTTCCTTGTTACTCCTACTACTCTCCTAAGATATATCATTTCTGCCGCCTGGATTTTACTTTTTTGGCTTTTGGATAGCACCCACGTCTCACAGCCGTATGTTAAAACCGGTCTATATACTGTTTTATACACACTCATTTTCGTTTTTCTTGATATCTCCTTATTTATAAATCTTTTGTTTAATGCATAGTATACTTTTATTGCCTTTTCAATTCTTTCATTTAATGCGGCTTCTTGATTCCCATTACTATCTACTATAACCCCTAGATATTTAAATTGTTTGACTTGTTCTATCTTCACTCCTCCAATCTCTATATTTATTATTTTCTCCCCCATTACCGTTACCTTTGTTTTGGTCTTATTTATTTTCATCCCTTTTTCTTGGAGAACCTCATTCCATATAATCAGATTACTCTGTAACGCCCTTTCACGTGTAGCCATTAGCACTACATCATCCGCAAAAGCCCCTTCTGCTTCTATACTTCGCAAGTTCCTGTATCCAACATGCAGTTTCTTAACCTTCAGTGAGCACTTCTTAATAATGTCGTCCATGTATAAGTTGAATAATGTCGGACTCAGTCCACCTCCTTGACTTAATCCGTAATTTGTTGTAAATCCTAACGACCTCATATTTTTACCAATTACATAATTGACATTATTTTTGTATAACCTCTGTACTACCTTAAATTATTTTACTCTTTATTCCTCTATTTTTTAAACTTTCCCATATTTTTGTTCTAGGCACACTATCGAAAGCCTTCTCAAGATCAATAAAAGCCAAACATACCAATTTATCTTGTTGTATCGACTTGTCAGCTATCTGTTGCAGAGTAAATATGTAATCCTGCACACTTCTCCCTGATCTAAAGCCACTCTGCGATTCCTCCAAACTATTTTCTAAAATTGGGACCAATTTATTATTAATTATCTGCTCATAAACCTTTACAATTGTATTTAGCAGATTGATACCCCTATAATTATTACAATCTATTGTGTTACCTTTCTTAAAAATAGGAACTATCAATGCTTCCTCCCATTCTCTTGGTATGTCTACACTTGTCCACGCTTTATTGATAATTTCTAAAAGTATTTCTTTCCCCTTTTTCACCATATTCTTTATCATTTCTGGTGTAATTTTATCTGTTCCAGGTGATCTCCCACTTTTAAGTCCTTTAATCACTACTTCTAATTCATGCATCGTTATTTTTTCTTCTTCTGCAACTTCACCATCCTCTCTATCTCCTTCTTCATTAATATTGACTTTATGATCATCTTTGTTGATTTCCTTACCACCTAGTAATCCTTGAAAGTATCCTTTCCATCTATTCATTATATCGTTTCTTTCTGTCAGTATTTTCCCATTAGCATTATATATACATATATCATTCTAAGTTTTTTCTTTTCTAAAAGATTTCAATACTCTGAAGAAAAGCTTTTGATTTTCCCACCTATCTCTTTCCAATTTTTCTCCAAAATCTTTCCATGCACTCTCTTTCGCTTTTCTAACTAATTCTTTAACAATTTGTCTTTGTTGCTTATATGCTTCATAGCTATCCAGAGTTCTATTAGCTGTATACTTTTTCCATTCCATTTTCTTCCTTTTAATCTGCTCCTTTATTTCATCAGTCCACCATACCGTCTGTTTTCTTTTATTATTCATTCTAGTACCACCACATACCTCCACAGCTGTATCTATAATTACATTTTTCACTATTCTCCAGCCTTGGTGTATATTAGCATGCCTTATATTTTCACTTACCTTTTGTAATTTTTGCTCGATCACATCTTTAAACCTATTATTTACATCTCTACTTTTCAGTTTATACAATCTGATAGATTTATATTCTGTTTGCTAGCCAATATAACGAAACCATTATTGTGTACTGTACAAAATTCCGAGAGTCTCGCTCTCGCTATGCGACGCTGGCAATTCTCGCATAACCATAGTGAGTCGCACTCCGAGACTCGCAGTAATCGCAGGGTGTATGGAAAGTCGTGGACCGCGACTCCGGGGACTAAAAGGGTTATTTGGCTAAGGTTTTTATTTGTTTGTTTATTTATTTTGTGTATGTATTGTTGTGCTTTTATGTATTTTTCAAAAATTTGCGTCCCTGGGCTGTAGCCCTGAATCCGCCATTGGGTGCTGATATTTGTTTCGTTGTTTAATTATGAAAACACTTGATTTATTTAAAAAAGTGATCAACATTCTGTTTTCATGCATTAAGAAAATAAAAATAAGACATTTTGAAATATGACTTAAATTTGCACGTTTCTTTGAAGTAATTGTAATAAATATTGTAATAAATTGTTTTAATGTGCCCTAAATGATATTACTGCTTCAGCCAAAAGGATAACGGTAACGTACCTTTGTCTCGTTAGTGTTGGCACAACTAGTATTCATCAATTGTTAGCTATCAAATCGCGTCGCATATAAAATTTGTTATAGTCTGTAGTCAACTTTTTTCAGAAATCATCTCGCTTATTCTTCGCATGTTTAATCAGATGATGATATTCAACGTTAACAAGATCTTTATTGTAAATAAAAATTCCGTGTGGAAACAAATTCTTTTCATTATTTTAATGCAATTTACCTATTTTATAGTCGTTATTGTGTTTGCCTCTGAAGCAAATAAAATATATTTACGAACATTTTATGATTTTAGAGATGTTAGGACTGATTCGTTATATTAGGCACATCGGAGAGCAGTAAATGTTGGACCTACAGCCAACAGCCATCGTATTCGTGTCGATGGGCAAACGATATGTATAAATGTGTGAAAGTTGGCAAGGAAGGGGACGCAACGGAAGGGTTGTTTGCGTATGGTGGATTCGACTGCTACCTCGCGTGCACGTGCGTGTGTTCGGATTATATACCTATCTCACCAGGAAGTGGCGTCGTCCCAACGTAATCTTTTTGCAGTACAGCCTGTTGAAAGTCCAAGAATGCTGTACTTTTGAATATTCTTAGGAATATACTTAAATGCTGTGGGACATAACGGTATTTGTACTAAACACATAGAATGTATGCGCCTTTTCTCAGACATTCTATAGATTTCTATCTGTCTCTCTCCCCCTCTCTTTCTCTCACAGAAACAGCCTCGTGTAAATTCATAAGAACGAGTCTTTACGTTTTCACATATATAAAAATTGGCGATCTGCTATTTTCGTTACATCTTATTGTGTAGTCGTTGTATTAACTACGTTTTGTTAGCTGCTATCATAGCTTCATATTCACAGTCGACAATACGGACGTGTTGAAGAGTTTTGTTGAGAAACATTTTATGTTTCTGCCCTTTCGCCTGTGTTTGTCCAATGTTTCGTCGAGTTTAAACAGTTATTATTCTCGTATTTAAAGCATTTGCGATAACAGAGTGTTTAAGGTATTCATTTTTGAACTTATTTGATATCGTATCAAGTTATTCATTTCGAAATTGAAAAAGTGTCACCAATTTCAGACTTTCCTTTGCTCAGCGGTGTTTTAAATTTATATTGATGTGTGCCACGCTGTTGGGAGCGTTTCTGGCCAGTAAGAAAATTGTAAAGGTTTCGAGTTTAACTTATGTTATTTCCGCTTGACGCTGTTCGGGTTTTTCCGTGTTTGCCGAATACGGGCGGATTTTCTCATTGTCTGCTGCCTACCCTCCTGAACAATTGGAGTTTATTGTTAGTTGTGCGCGCCCGGACGTGTCACGCTCCCTCGCCAAACGCGTTATACAAACGTTTGAGTATTTTATTTTGAAACACGCAGTTACATGTGGTTGTGTAATTATCAGTCGTGTGTAGTGTTTTGTGTGTTTTAAACAAACAGTTCAAGTGTGTAAAGAAGGGGGTTTTGTGTTGCAGGTTACTACCAGCCAGCAGGACCTCTGATATCCACACACCACCACCACCACCATTCAGCGACGAGCAGCAGTAGCAGCGTCACTAGCAAGCTGCCACCACCTTCAGGCCCCGCACCTAGTACGTTACCTACGCCTACTCCACCGCCGTCCTCAGCACCACATCCGGCTTCAGAGTCGTCAGACAATGAAGTCATAATCACAGCTACATCTTCAGAATCCAATCCTCCGCCAATATCATACAGGTATCCGACACACGCCACACAGCCCTACTCGTCATACAACTATCAGTACTACCCTTCTCCGCCGGCTACTGCCAACTTACAGTACCCGGCGCCTCAGCAGACACATTATCACCAAGAGATCTGTTACTCCACAACTCCTTCGAGTTATCCGCCTCCGCCAGGTTATTTTCATCACAAATCGGGTCCGTATCCGCCGCCTACTTATCATAGGCGGTATGGTCCACCTCCTCAGTATTACTCTCAGGACTTTTATGGAAATCCACCTAATCCAAGCTCAAATCCTCCTCTCCCGCCATCACAGCAACAGATGATTGTTACTGCCCCGTCAGGTACCTCGTCTACGACATTTCCTCCGCCTGAGTCTGGGTATCCACCTCCTCCAGCGCCAATGGTCGATTCATATCCGCCACCACCGCCTCCGACGTACTACCCTGCCTACAGCACGGGGCCTCCACCACCGTGTTATTCACATTCTCCGCCCTCCAGGAGTTTAGCCTTCATTGGTGAGTGTTCATTATGCTTTTACAAAATCTTTGCATAGTACAATGGCAAATTGTGTCTTAAATTATTGAACTTTCTTTTTAATAAAAAGCAGTACAAAATAATTGATTAGCTTTTTGTTTACTGTTAACAATATGCCTAACTTTGCTGTTAACAATACAGGAACAATATTGTTCAGATTATGGCACCTCTTAGTTTGGTAACACTAATTAGTTAATTGGAAAAGCAGAGTGGTTGTAATTAGCGATGATTATTTTTTAATCTGGAACTGTAAAGTGGTTTTTAAAAAAAAAACATTCGTTTTTTTTCACTTGTGTGTTGCATGTGTGGTAAAGTTGCTCTGTGACCTTTGATATCTGGTATGACTACTAGGGAATTAAAATATTTTTCAGTGTGAAGTTTGAAAAATAATCACAACTGGAGGATGATTATTAAAAAACTCCATGTATTATATATTTGGTAATTATGGGTTAAGTTATTTGCATGTCATAAAAAGGACATTGCATCTTGTTTGGCCTACACCCTATTATTGTTTCACTATATCCAGACAAATATGGTAAATGAAACATTTTATTGGGTTTTGTATACGACCATAAAAATACACTTCTTCAAAGATTGTGTTTTAATTTTGAATCTTACTTGATATTGTGAACATTAGTACGGTATTGTTTCAAACAGACCTACAATTGATATGAAACAGTTTTAAAATTTAACTGTTTGAATTTCATAATTATAATTTGTAACATTCCTTGGTACAAGTGTATGTGAATAGCATTATTCACACTGTTGTTCATTGTGAATAGATCGAGTTGTTCAACATGAAGGAAAGTGTCAGTAATCACAAAATAATACGGTAGTACCTAATACATTCAAAATATACCAAATAAAAGTATAATACAGAAGTATCAAAAACAATCACAATTAAATTTGGTATTACCTATTATTTATGCTGAGTTGATAGTTATGCGTGACTGTTTAAGATCATAATTCATAATGTATTACATAACAAGAGGAAGATCAAAAATTAATATTTTATTTGGTAAACTTTCCTTACACTTTAGGGGCGATTCTATAGATTACTATACATTAAAAATATAATTTCTTTGCTCTGCTCAGAATAACAAGTACAAACACATTTACTGTGCATATCTTGTAACATAGGAGTATAAATGAAACAAAGATATTCAGCAAAGAGATCTAATCATCAAAATGTTTTCCTTTGCTTTATGAAATTGAAGTGAGTGGTTACTTAAAGGAAAAATATGCCTAAAAACTTAAATGTTGGTACAGTTTTTTAGATTTTCAATTAATTTATACTGATTAATAAATATATTAAATGTGTAAATGTATTACAAAATTGTGTTTAGTAAAACTTGAAAAGAATTTTCAGAAAATACAAACAACTTTGTATACTGTGTACTATGTGTGCTAATATTATTCATGTGTATTGTAATTCCCTTGACTGTATGTCTTACCTTGGTTTGTTTTTATATAAGACAGAAATTTATGCTATCATTTGTAAGTAATAAAAAAAATAATAATTTGAGAATTGCTTTTTTTATGCAAATGGTTAATGTATTCTTGTATCTATATTTCATTTTAATGTTTTTTTAACTTTCCTCTAAATGGTCAGATGATCATTTACCAGGTATTTTATACTGTTAGGAAAGCAAATTTTTTTGAACTGACATGAGAGAGAGAGAGAGAGAGAGAGAGAGAGAGAGAGAGAGAGAGAGAGAGAGAGAGAGAGAGAGAGAGAGACTGCAAAGACTTAATACAATTTTTAAAAACGTATTTATAATTAATGTATATAATTGCCATTTTTTTAACAGCAGATATATTTTAAATGTTACAGATGCGTATCAGAGCTGTCCCTGTCCTATGCAAAGCTGTCCAAAAAACGTCCTTACTGGACCTCTTACTGGTGCCAGTAAGGGGTCTATAAAAAACCACCAAACAACACCATTACCACCAGTGGCATTAGCATTGCCTTTGGAACCTCCAGGTGCTCTTGGACCACCAAGTCCTGCTAGGGGAAGTGCAGGCATGCCACCGCCTCCATCACCAGCCCTTGCAACAGCGAGGAATCCAACAAATGGTCAGTGGTCAGAATCACCTCCAGAAATGACAAAGCCTCCTGTTGAAACTAAAACAGAAACAGGATTACTTGCAATAAGTAAAGTGTTAAGTGAATCTGTGATGGTAGCCGAACAAGATATTGGCAGTATTGAGAACACAATCGTTGCTTTGAGTATACCAAAAACTGAAAATGTTAAAATTGAAGTGGAAGACAGTGTTTTTCATCAAGAATCAAACGAGGGTAAACCAAATAGAAAAAGGAAAAAGTGTATAAAAACCATGCCTGACTGTAAGAAGCAGATAATAGAGGTGTACAATGAAAATACAGAAATCAAAATGGAAACAGATATACAAGAAAGGTTAAAAGTTCCTGCAGAGAAGCTGGAGATTTCAGATGTAGAAAAACCTATAGAAAAACAGTTGCCTCTATCAGACAATGGAGCTACAGTTCCTGTTAAGAAGCAAGTCAAGAAACGTAAGTCAACAGAAGAGGAAAACCAGGAGCCTTTACCAAAAGTGTCAAAGTGTGAAAAATCAAAAGGAAGTGAAAAACCATGTAACAAGGTTAAAAAACAAAAGGTGCAACAGGTTGGGAAAAAGAAGTGTGTGAAACGGGACAAAAGTGTTACTGAAGAAAACATTGAACCAGTTGAAACAGATAATGTGAAAGTGAGTGAAGTGGCTAAAGTTCAAAACCGAAGACGGAGCAGTAAAGTTTCTGAAAGGCGGAAGCAGTCACCACCTCCGCCAGCACCACCACAGGAAATTAAAGTTTTGGAGACCTCAGTTGTAGTTGAACCTCCTCCACCACCATGTACAGCATCAAAAAAGAAAAAGTCAGTTGCAGAAAAGAAGGCTGCTGAAAAGACTAATGCAGAGCATACGTTTAAGATTCCAGCAGTTGGTAAAGAAAGAAGAAATTCAAAAAATGGGAAAGGTAAGAATAATAAATGTTATTAATACGTCTCTGTACAATATAATGACTGTTACATATAAGAAATGTAATCATAAAATAAATTCATTGTTTAGGGAGACGTGTGGTGCACACATAATACTGCTGAATAAAATACATGGGCTTTAAAGTATGTGAGATTTAGAGGCTGGGTTCTTAGCATAACAGTAATGTTAAGACGAGAAGTGGAAATCCACTTCTCTTATTTGAATTGTATGTTGAACTTTTAAAACACAACTGCAGATCTGTCTGTAACTCTAAAACAGTTTAATTCTAAGTATGTCCATGAAAGCAGTTGCTTTCTGTAAATAAAATGTAGGTGTGCCATGTTTAAAAGAGTACAGAATTTGATAAGAAGATTATAATTCTCCATTATTATTATTAAATGTACAGTAAACAAAGAAGTACATTGTCAAGAGAAAGAGAACCAACATTATGTGTGGTATACTAAATGCAACATAACTGACTCCTAGATTATTGGATGATATTTTCAGAATCAAACTACAGTATTGCCTTTGGGTTATTAAATCATTGCTTAATTGAATCGGTTTCAAAATTGCAGCTTGATTCTAATAAATGTGTTTACTGTATTAGGAATTATTAAAATGGGACAGACTTTTAAGATGACTTACAAGGTTTATTTAAACTCTAAATGTTAAATTTTTTAATTGCTGACAAAATTATGCGTAGACCGACTTATTTTTTAATTAAAAATCATGCTTTTTCTTCAACATTCAACAATAAGTAATACAAATATTCGTGCAGGGTCTGGTACTCTTGTATTCTTTGTGTGTGTGTGTGTGTGTGTGTGTGTGTGTGTGCGCGCGTGTGCGTGTGCGTGCACATGGTATGAGGGAGGGGGAAGGGAGAGTTTTGCTTTATTTTAGAGTGGATGGAGATGAGTTTAGGTTTTTCTTTGCTTCATTAAATGTTAAACAGTTAAACCCTAGCCAGTTAAAATGCATAATCTTGAATTTAAATATAAAAATATTTGCAAGGATATTTTTGTTATTTTTTTAGAGTATAAGTAAAATATAGTTTCTGATAAATATTAGCATTTATAGTGTTATTACTTTGTATTACATGATCATATAATGGAATTATACAATTGGGAGTGAGGAGAATATACATATTCATAGGTGCAAAATCATTTATGTATTAATAATCTAATAAAAAGTTGTGTTTAATCATAGTGAAACTAGTGTATTCTATTTACTTCTTAAAAAGTTCACTATTGCACTTTTAAGTCATTATTTATACTCATATTATGAACAATGTAAATACTACTAATTATTGTTATTATTCATAAATGCTGGATGAACAGAGTATAAGTTTTTGTTACTGACTTCAGGCAGTGGAAAAGCCAATACATCACCTGCTAGAAACATCAGAAAGGTAACCCTTCTTGAAGAAAACAATTCTGAAGCTCTGGAAATATTTATAGCGCCAGCTCCGAAAAAACCTTTATTAACTCCCAAATGGTCCAATGGCTGGTCGTGGGAAGGACAACCGTTCAAAGCTAAAGTCTTTCTAAGTGTAAGTAGTCTCTACTGGTAGTTACATGTACTTAAATGTTAATGCATATTCATATTAAGTTAATGTTATTTTTTATGTTAAATTCAAATTTCATGATTTTACCCATGACTGTGTGAAATTATGTGTATCTTTAGATTATATAATGGTATTATCTATAAAAATTCCCTTTTTCCAGATTAAAGAAAACATGGCTCCATACTTTTATGAGTTAAACAATTTTTACATGATGCATAATATGCTAATTAATGTTGCAAGAAAATAACATTAATCTATTACAAAAATCTGTTAAGTTATAGAGAACTGATTAGCCAACAGCTGAAAGGATACAGGATAACAGCTACAGCTATCCATAACCATCGTTAAAATTTATCACACGATGTTTTGACCATTGAACAATCTTGGTCGTCTTCAGGTGTAGATTGAAACTGTTACATTAAATGCGAACTTAAGCCTACCCAAGATTCATTCACTAACAAGTGTGAACTGTCAAACAAATATTAATAAACTACCACCACCTATAAAGTTAAACTATAGAAAAACTGTATAATAGAACTACTACTTACCCTATAAGTCTGCTAGACAGAACTGGGAAGCACACCACACTGACGCAGGTTCACACAATGTAGTGTACTTCCTGGTTCTGTCCAGTGGACTTTAAGGGTAAGTAGCAGTTCTTTTTATATAGTTTTTCTATACTTGTGTTTAACTTTGAAGGTGGTGGTGGTTTATTAATTGTTTTGATGGTTCATGCTCGTTAGTGAGTGAATCTCGGTTAGGCTTAAGTTTGTATTCAATGTACTAATTTAAATTACACTGGTAGACAACCACAGATTGTTATTAGTCCAAACGTGTGATAAATTCTAATGATGGTTATAGTCAGACCTAACCCTGCTGATATTGTTCATGTACCATTGAAAGTTACGTTTAAAGATCAAATAAAGATATCTTTGTAAAAGATAACCTATCTGTAAGAGACGGTATCTTTTAACATTTGTTTCAATGAAGGAGTATTGTATTTGTTTTTATTTAGTCTAAACAGAAACTTGGGAATATGCATTGTTTTATAATTATTCATAATTCATTAAATTTCCAATTTTTGATTTCATATCAAGTATGAATATGTGAAAAATAAATTGTACATTTTTTAATTTTGTAAAAAGCATTAATGTCTACAGGAGAGTGTTACTATAGGCAATATTTTTGTTTTTTGAGTTTTAAGATAAATAATGCTCTTTTAATTAATTATCTGTGTACAAAATGTCAAACAAACTGAGATGAGTATGTATTGTTGAAAGGTTGTTAAATTAACTTTCTGATATTCATGTGGTAAACAAACTTTCAATTTGTACTTAAATGTTGATATTTGATTCAAAATCTTGACTACCTTAACAGCTCAGAGGGATTAGATATTTTATTATACAATAAAACTAATGTTTATAAAAGAACGTTTAGTGAGGAAATGTATGAAAGCCTATTGCTACTTCATTTGGAGACTTAATACAACAATTGCAGATAATGTCAATCAGAATGAAAGATAATATTTTATTAACATTACAGAATATGGAAATAGATTGTGGGGAAAAACAGGAAATTGTATGTAGCATTGAGAGCCTTAGTTTTACCTACTACATTAGAATACAATTACTGTAGTTGCTGCTGGAGCAAGTTTCTGTAAACTGCTCTGGAGCAACTGCTGATTCAAGAACACACTGTACAGATAAACCTTAGTGGAGATTTATACAATCCCCTACAGGGTTTTTGATGGAGTTGAAGGATGCTAGATGAGTTGAAGTTGTTGAACCTAACCATCAAACTGTAGTGGATGGTGAAGATTATATCAAGTCGATGGCAGTGGTGGAGTGTTACAGCAATGAAAAAGAAGAAGGAGAAAAAATAAAAGTTTACTACAGATGTAAATTTAAATACAGTTTAAATAAAGTTTAAATACAGGAATGTATCTTTATCCTGGAAGAGGGGGATTAATAGACACATTAAATGAGAAATTAGTTTTTAGACAGCAGTTTTAGTTATACATTGCATCTGCAGGTACTGTATGAAAGTGTAATTTTGTGATCTACAATACTCATTACCCGTTCAGTATTTAGGTATATTTAATATAGTATAACTGATTAGTTTGTTAAGAATTTTGTAATTTTGATTAAAAACTTAAAAAAGTTTGTGTTTTTGTAATTTAAATTTTATGTGTGTGCAAATAATAGCATAACCGAGCGTAACATATTTTTTAGAGTGATGATGCTGCAATATTAAGAAAGTGCTATCCTGCAATGCGACATGTGCAAGGCGATATTATTTCTCCTCATGACTGTGTTCTACTGAAATCTGGACCTCGGAGGACCGACCTTCCATTTGTTGCTAAAGTTGCAGCTATGTGGGAAAATCCCGAAGATGGTAAGTGTTGTATTTCACCTTGCTATTATTTATGTGTATATAGGGTGGGCTGTAAGTTGGTTGATAAAGAAGTTTTTTTTTTGAGAATTTGAAGTGAATGTTTTGTGAGGTTCGGTCATTTACTACACACAATTTTCAAACATATGTGTCATTGTTTTGACAAAATTTATTGTCATCATCAGAACCTGTATACATGGGTAATATGGAAGTAATTAATAAATGTGTAATGAATATTAATATGTATAGAACAGTGGTTCCCAAACTTTTCAGTTTGCGGACTCCCCAAAAATTAAAAATTCATGGATCCCTTCTGAGTTATGCAATAAAGCAAACAGTAAATATGATACAAACTCTTATTTAATTTAAATGTATTAAAATCAAAATTTCCTTAACTTGCAAAATTATAATATTAATGTTATCAAACATAGTTTAATATGAACAATGAAGCTGCTTTTGAACAATTAACTCTGCAATATTAGGTTTAATGTCTGATAATTTCAATATTAAGTCACTTTCAACATCAAGTTTGTTTCTTCACTTTGCCAACCTCTGCTCTATCTTTCCAGCCACATGTGTTGAAATCCAGCTAGTTAGGCGTAAAACCAGCTACACAGAAAAACGTTTTGCTTAGATACGCAAGATATAGTGCTTATACGTGGACTAAAACAGTGCGATCAGTTATGCGTTGATGCGGTGCTCTAGTCAGTCTGGGTGACAAACAGATCTGCTCTACACGACATGATTTAAAGACATTATTAAAGCAATTAGTTTGAAATTACTTTTACAATTACAATTAGTTTGAACAAAAAAAACCTAGAACCTTCTACTAATTGTTTTAAGATTCTAAAATTTAGATTTTAGACTATACAAAATTGGAGAAAATTACGGTACATTCTATTTTTTCTTAAAAGTGTCCACGGACCCCGTGAAACATTTGCGCGGACCCCACTTTGGGAACCAGTGGTATAGAATAATAATACAGTAGAACTCCATTTATCCGAACTAATGAGTCCCAGATGTAATTCGGATATGCAGAAATTTGGATAATTGGGACAAACATAAGAAAAAGGTTATGTTGTAAAAGAAAATGCGAAAAATGCTCAAAAATCACTTTTGTATATTTTTATTATTTGAATACAGTATCTTGATAAAAACCAGGTCACACGTTTTGCAAAATGTTCACTTTTACTACAAAAAAATTAAAAATAATACTCACACAATTATAGTTTTAGACGAGCAGTAAGCTAGAAAACATTGTACTGATCAGTACGTAAACTATGATGCATAGCTAACACAGTCTTATATGTATTTCATTTGCTATGTTTTTTTGTTAGTACAACAACTGTAATTTGAATAAACTTGTTTTTTAGAAATTGCATTTTTTTTTAATTTCCTGTTACCGATTCGGATATTTGGCCATCCGGATGACTGGAGTTCAGATAAATGGAGTTGTACTGTAAATACATGTGTGTAGTAGTTATTATCAGTAGCGCTCTAGGGTGTGTAACAATTTGTGGCTACTCAGAGCCTTGTGGTCACTCAGAAAAAAAGGAGAAGAAAGAAAATGAATGAGAGGCAAGAGAATGGGAAAAAACGAAAGAGCAAAATGCTTATTTCCAGTTATTGTTACTTTTTTCCAGTACCCCTTGTTTAATTTTTTTTTTTAATGTCAGTTGGTGAATTTATATTTATGTACAAAAAAATACAATATTATGACAATATACAGGGGTACCTGTCCTCCTAAGCTTGATGACTCACGTCCAAACTTGATGGATAACCCCTCTCCCAGGGGAAAGGTATTTAAAGTTAAAAGAAAATGTCATTGTAATAAGCATTTTATTACAAATAAATTAAAGCTGAAAATAGTACATTTCCAAATAAATTCTCATTTGATATTAAAAAAATAAATAAATAAATCTAATGAAATTAATACGTGTAAGACAGTATTTCAAAGCAAAGGAACAAAGCATGTTGTAAAGAAGAAAAAATGATAAGTAATGGTTTGATGAAGTCCTAGTTGCTTTGGTTTATATTCAACACAGTAACTTCTTCCTCTGTGGTGACAATAAAGAAGAGGCATCAGTTATTTTTTGATTAGGAATCGACTCTAATAAGTCTTTCTCTGAAGCTAGAGAACCATGAAGTTTGAAAGCCATGCACCTCCCATTGGAAAGATTCTATACAATGTTCTTTTTATACTGTCAGTAACTGCTTACACTGACTTATGATACAAAGTCTGCCTCGCTTGACAGTTGTTCTTAATTTAAACCAAATTTATTGAATCCAAATACATGTCGACATATTTAATTCTGACGCTATTTAAAATAATTTCATATTTTTATAAGACCTGCACCTGTTTATTATTTTAATTCGGTTGATAGCTTTTTCAGCCGAACAACAGGTTACGGCCAAAGATAGCAAAGTTGTGTCAACAACTTTCAGTCTTTCAAAGCTCGAAAAATTAATCAAGCACCTATAGGCTTATAAAGGTTATAAGCCTTATAAGGCTTCTAAAAACCCTTTGTGACCCAAAAACTCTTAACCTGTTCAGGTTCATTTCTTTTTACCTTCATCATGATCCTCTTTCTGAGTTGTGTCCTTAGATCTGTCATGTGCCTCACTCACTACTACACTCCATCGTTGTTGGTCTTCAGGCACTGTCCCTGTTGCATTAAAATGCTATGATAGCTTACATTCGTCACTAACAAACCATGAACTTTTATAAACATTCAATTTTTTATTGTAAAATAGTTATAATTTTTCATATTTTCCCAAAGTTCTTGTCAAGCCCCCCAAAATGTCAGTGACACAGTCTTCATCACGGCCTCCCCCTGTGGACACCCCTGCAGTTATTACAGTAAATTAAGTACAAGTACAGTATAATACATAGAAGCGTAACGAGTTCCTGCAAATTACAAGAGATCAACAGCCAATAATGTGAGGTGTGGAACAAGTATTTTATCATGTTAGGTGATATTAAAAGAGGAAAACTGAGGAGACTTGATTACAACACAGACTTTATTGATGTTTTATTATCAAGACTGTTAATATTGGCAGCTTGAGTTAATTTTGTATTTTTTATTCACATCATGCCATAATGCCTTCGTCTCTGTTCATAAGGTCAGTCAGAAAGAAACAAAATAAAAATGTAAAGGAAAAGGAAAAGTGGGAAGATGACTTCAAGTCTTTTTTTAGCATGTCTTGTGATAAATAAGGTTAAATAATAAAGAAACATTGTATGATTAATTGCACTTTAAGGATTGCAATTACACGCTAACTTTATGAATGTACATTCAATTTGTTAGGGATACCTATCTCTAGATCTTTTAAAAGTGTGCGGGGAAAAAACTTTTTATCAAAACTTCATCCATTGAATATTACTACGTAAAACTTGTAATCATACTTGTTTAGCACTAATGTGCTTGCAGGAGATTTTTGTATTGATTATTTAAAATTTCGTAAACTAAATTAGTATCTTTATTATAAATTCATAAGATTGTTGTTGTTGTGTTGTTTTATTATATGTAATAAAGAGAAGAACATTTTGTGGAAACATATTTTGATTTCAAGAGGTGTTCATGAGAAAATTCATTTAGATTTATTTTTGAGTTCCCTGAAAATGACGCTACCATGTGTTAACATCAGTCTGTTTATAAGTAATTTGTAAGTGTATGTTTGGCAGCAAAGTGGTGTGATGTGGAAATAGTGGAAATATGCCCATCGAAGACCTGTTAGAACCATTCTTTAAATAATATATATAGCAATAAGTGACATTACATGTGCCTTTGACGTAATTACAAGTTTATATGTCTGCAGTAGTAAACATTTGTCAGTAGTGTTATTTTATTGTTTTTCATATTATTATATTTTATTATATGAATCATGTTATTCACAACGTACGTAATGTTACATTAGTCATTGTAACATTTGTGGGTGTGGTGACAAATTTCAGTTCTCTGTTGTATGTTCTACAGCTGTTATGTAAATGTACTTGGTTTGTAGGATATATCGCTCTATATGCATGAACGTGTAAAGATATGAGTATAAACTGTGTTATTATATAAATAACTAATATTTGAAATATCTTGACTAATTAGTTAAATACTTGAAGACAAAGTTCATGAGTAACAACAGAATAACATGAATTCTTGTTCAAAAAAATTCAAAAATATTTGTAAAAAATAAAGTTATAAAATACGAGTGTTGATCAAATATAAATAAGATTTTTGAAATCGGCACTAGATACTTTAATGTTTGTTAATGTTGGCTACAGTAAGCAGTCATTAGTAGTGCGTACACATGCGTAGTACAGCGCACTTGTTTCTAAAGTCCTTTGTTATTAGCTGTCACGATCGGTAACCAGGAGTTGCATGTGGTCCGTTGCACAGACTGTAATTATTAACACTTTCAGGCCTATGCTCGTGGGCTTCAAACATAAAATGTATGAGAGTGATCTGAAAGTTTAAAGTTTTTTAGTATCAAGAATTAACCCACTGAAATTTTTCACAGATTCTATATACAATTCAGCAGTGATACACTTTTAGGCGTAAGTGTATAAATGGCATATGTATTTCTGCAAAGTTTTAAAGAAGTTTCCAACCTAATGCACATTGTCACAGAAGCAGCATTACATCTCAGAACAATTTTCAAGTTTAAGAGCATATTCACAATGATTAGCAAATAACTCTCTGTAAACTGAGTGCAATAAATTCTATAAGTTATGAAAGTGCGCAGACAATGATTAAAAAAATGTTAAAGTTATGCAAAATGGGGGGGAAAAGTTCTGAATAGAATTCAAAGAGGTGAAATTTCTGAAAGACTTAAGCATCACTTTGCAGCAGAGGAAGACCAATTTTTTTCTCATTGTCACATATCATAAATGGTGGATACCTTACTATACTCCAGAAACCAAGATATCGAGTATGGAGAGGCATGCCAAAGATGAAACAACTCGGGCAAAGGTGAAACACATTTGCCGCCAAGGTTCTCACTACTGTCTTTTGAGATGCTACAGTTGTTGTGTACATCAATTCTTTACTTGACAAACAAGAGTGAATACTGCGCACTACTGTACTCTGAACTCTTGGGCAAGGCTAGAGAGACCTATTGGTTCAAAAGACCCAAGATTCTCATCCACAGTGTGTTGCTTTCTTGTGACTGGCCCACACTGCTTCTGTAAGCAAGCAAAATTGGAAGAACTTCACTGGAGAGCTGTGGACTATCCTCCCTACAGTCCAGATTTACAATTACATAATTCTTGTTTGATTGGATCCCTCAAAAAGGCTTATGCAGGAAAACCAGTGACAAAAAGGTGCAGAACTTTGTGCACAATTGGCAATGAACACGTCCAACAAATTTGTATGAAGAAAGAATTTAAAAAAATGGCCAGTGTGATGAAAAAAATTGTGTAGACAATAGGGGAAGCTAAGTAGAAAAATAGTTTTGTGTTTATTTGCACATATATTAATCCAATAAAACGTTTTTCAAAAAGTCTTGTTTATATTTGATCAACCCTCATAATAAAAACTTTTGTAATCACACACACAAAGTAAATACATAAATTAAATGCTTATTTTTGAAAATAAAATAGATAATTTTGTATTAATTAACATTTTTCAAATTTTGAAAGAATTTTACTATAAGGGGGGGGGAGTGATTAAAGTGCCACTGATAAAAGAAAAACTTGTATAAAGAAAACTATTTTATTGTAAAAGAGTACGTTTTTTTCTAAAAACCATTTCCTCTTTGTTAGCATAAATGTTCCTTTTTGTGGTTGCTAACATTGTGTGTAAAACATTATTGTGGAATTTTTTAATAGTAACTGAGTGTTATGTTTGTAACATCTTTCTGAAGTCTTTTCTGTTTATGGTGATATTCAGCTATGCTAGTAAGAAAATTGTATACTGAATTACACGATTTTTATAATTATTTATCATGAATTTATCTGTAAACTACAAGAAACTAATAATAAAATTAACAATTTTTGTAATTTGGATATATAATAAGTGCCAAACACTAACGAATCACAGATATATCTTAGAAAATAATCTGTATTTGTGTAACGATAATTTTATTTAATTACATGTTTTAAAGCAAATTGCTGAAGTGTTCTGAATTGGATGATTTTAACAGGAGAAATGATGGTATCTCTGTTGTGGTACTACCGGCCAGAACACACAGAACAGGGCCGCCGCCCAGAGGACACACCAGATGAGATATTTGCATCAAGGCATAAGGATACCAACAGTGTGGCCTGTATAGAGGACAAGTGTTTTGTACTTACATTCAATGAATATTGCAGGTGAGTATACTTACCAGGTTTAAATTATTTGGCCAGATGTTTTCATTTACATTACACGCAAATTAACCAAAAAATCGTGGTACATAATATATTCCATTGTCATCCAGTTCTGTAAAACGTTGCAGCTGAACTTAGCTACGTGTTCTGAGTCTGAAGTGAGGGGAGCTGAGCATAAAAGTTATTAATGACAGCAGTGACACTTCATATTTCAGTATCTTGTTCTTTCTGGAATTTTAGGCAACTGTCAGTATGTTATGAAAGCAATAGCTCAGTTCCTGATACAGAATGTTTTGTAGAAGAATAAGTCATACTCATTGCCCTCATCATTTTTTTCTTAGGAGTTCTGTCCCTGATACTGTTGATCAATCCATCTCTGATTGTATGCAATGGGAATTATGCTGTCAGCAGTAATGACTTAATGAGTCAGTAATGAACTAAACCTGAATTAAAACATTATTAATGGTTGTATACAATATTCTGACATGGAATGCTAATATATTTTAAATAAAAATCTTTATATAATTATTAGTGTTCCATGTCAGAATAGTGTATACAAGTCATTACTAGTACAGTGATACCCCACTTAACGCGAGTGATACGTTCCTCGGCGATTTGCGTAAAACGAATATCGCGCTAAGCAGGGTTTCCTATTTTTTACCGACCAATACCTCGTTGTTTTAGTTTTTATTGCTTTTACATGATTTTCCTTGTCAAAATGTGTTATAAACATAATAAAATACATGTGTATGTACAAAGGTTTTGATAAATAAATACAGTATTCGTAATACGAAATCTCAAAAAAGCCATTTTAATTTAAAAGATATACATATGTACATACAAACGAATATGTACAAAAATAATTTATACAAACATCTACCTAATTCACTTACAATTAATTGATCACAAAGAAGATCCTTGAGAAGTTCCGGGTTGAGGTTCCTCATGTGGCTTCTCAGTCGCAGCCTTTTTGAAAAATGTGTGTAGAGTTGGTTGTGATGCTTTCGCTTCCTCTCATTTAATAGTTGTTGATAACAATCTATTCCATCATTGACAACTTTTTTGACTTTCGCGATTCTCTCCCAATGAACTTCATTTTGCTCTATGAGGTTTACTCCTTTTTGAATTAACATTAAACCTTCCTGCAAAATTTTAGTTGACAAAATTCGCGGTGTTTCTTCAGGAACGATCTCTTCTTTTTCCGCTTCATCTTGAGATTGTAGATCCAGAAGTTCTTCGTTTGTCAAAGGCTGTCGGATTCAATCAATTCCATAATGTCTTGTTTTTTTATGGATTCTTCACTTAGCCTCCCTGTGTTGGCTAGCTGTTTGATGTCATTCACTAAATTTGAAAAAAACTTTATTTTCTTCATTTTTGGCCACGTCCGGCCACAGTTTTTTCCAACAACCATTCATGCAATGTTGCGTAACTTCTTTCCATGAAAGATCAGTATTTTCAATGGCTTTCATAATGTTGAACGATTTCCACCATTCTCTCATTGACTGCTTGTCTGCTGAATCTGTTTCATGAATTAATTGGCCGAATGTGCGGTGCAAATAATATGCTTTAAAAGCAGCAATTGCTCCCTGATCCATAGGCTGCAATATTGGGAGGAAGAAACACAACATCAACAGGAAAATCAGTTTGGAGGCTTTCCAAGCTAACAGAATGACCGGGCGTGTTATCCAGAACTAACAGGGCTTTATGGTCTAAGTCGTTCTCCTCACAATATTTTTTTACTTCGGGGATAAAATGGTTAAGATACCAATCATTAAACACAACCATTGTCACCCAAGCCTTCTTGTTTGATGTCCATATGACGGGCAAATTTTCTTTTTTATAAAATTTCATCGCTTGTGGATTTTCTGAGTGGTACACCAAAAGAGGTTTTAATTTCAAATCTCCACTTGCATTACCCCCCAATAGAAGTGTAAGCCGATCCTTGGCCGCTTTGAAGCCGGGGGCCTGTCGCTCACTTTTAGAAATGAAAGTGCGTGAAGGTAACTTTTTCCAAAACAGCCCTGTCTCATCCACATTGAAAACATGGTTAGGGGGATAGCTTCGACTGTTCACCAAATCCTTAAATGTGGAAGGATATTTATCAGCTGCTTCCATGTCGGCACTTGCTGATTCACCTTGAAGTCGAAGGCTGTGAAGGTTTGAGCGACGTTTGAATCGATCAAACCAACCTCGACTTGCTTTAAATTCAATGGTCGAAAATTCTTCCTCCTTTTTTTTAATGTCGTCAAACAGGGACTTAGCTTTAGCCATGATAACAGCCTGGCTTAAAGGCATTCGCCGCTGGTTGATGTCTTCAACCCAAACTGACAGTAGGTGTTCCATTTTTTCCATAATAGAGGATCTAGACCGATTCACTTTTGTAGCAGCAATAGATGTACCCGCGGACTGACTGGATAGCACAATTTTTTCTTTATTTTTTACAATTGTACGTACGGTTGACTCCGATATGTCAAACTCACGACCAACTTCTGTGGCACCTACTTACTTACTTATCCAACGCCCGTCTTTGGTGCTTCCACCATTCGACGTCGAGCCTCCCAGTAGCGATTTATTGTGTCATCGTTCGGGTAAGTCAGCGATTGGCACGTCTGCAGGTGGTCGCCGTCCATCCTGCCAAGACCACAGAGAGGGCATGTTTCATCAGCAGCAAGACCGATACGGCAGAGATGCGCTTGGAGGTAGTCATGTCCAGTAGCAAGACGAAATCGTCTTGCTACTGGATAGTAATGCTATCCTTGAAAGACCCCCTGGAGGGATGTGGACACCGCCTTATGTATGCAAAGATTCTTGGTAAAAACCGCCAGCCAGGACCACCTAAGCTTACTCGATGGAACTTCAAGAAAGCAAATTGGGCTAAGTACTCCTTGTTGTCGGACGCTTATTTACCCGCAGACCTGGTAAATGCAAATCCCGATGCCTCAACTGAACTATTCGTAAAAGGACTGCTACGAGCAGCCAATGAGAGCATTCCCAAAGGCCAGGTAAAAAAGTACTTCTGTGGCACCAACACCCGACTCCATACGATTTAAAATTTTCATTTTAACTTCAAGAGTCAACGATTTACGTTTAACTGCTAATTTCGACATTTTATCAGCGCACATTGTTAATCCGTTCTAATTGGATGTTCGAACTAAACTGAAAGGAAAACGTATTCCCAATGTTTAGAAAGAATAACAGGGGGGGAGGGGAGTGATTGGTTTTCCAGGAAGTTGGCCGAGACTTAAGTTCAACAAGGGGCCCTAAAAAGGATGGATTAACCCGAACTACCATTCCAAGAATGTAAATTAGTACGTATACAGTACAGTAATGTTTATTTGGCTGAGACAAGATAAACAAGAAACGTAAATACATTTCTGGCGGGAATGGAAGATGCATTTTGCAAACTAACGCCTACGTCACACACGTCCGCCTTTTCTACAAACATTGTGCACAGTTTAATCTGAGTTGTGGCATCGGGAACTCAGAAATGGTTAATAAACGTCAGCCACTGCTGTGTGTAGTGAAAATGTGTTGTGTCTATTCAGCGTCACCACGGGTCTCCAGCACAGAGATACGATTTCTCATTCGTCAGAATCCCGCCAACAAGAGTATTCATGGTCAAATAACATTTATAATGTGTAATGGCACAGCCATGTATGTTTACAAAACGTACTACTGTTTTGGCTGACACTTATATACAGATCTACGTCTGACCTAATGCAACCTCTTATTTATCTGTACAAATCAGCTGTCTGTTTTTACGTTTCCACCAAACGTGTTGGTAGGCTGATGTGTTCGTACTCCTTAAAAAATAATACAGTAATGTAATTATGTGTTTATTTGTCATTTTCAAAATAAAATACGCAAACTTTAGTTAGTTTGTTAAATTCAAAATTTACATATTCATTACATTTACGATGATACGTATATATACAATATTATTGGTACTGTATATGTAATTGTTAATATGTATACCATAATAAATATTTTCTTAAAAAAAAACGCGTTATAGCGAATTCGCGTTATGTGGGATCGCGCAAAGCGGGGTATGACTGTACTTGGATACTTCATGGATGACAATACCCAGTGAAACATTGTATTACATTTTAAATAACTGAATGTGTTTTAGCTTTATATACCCTATTTCAGAGCCAGAACTTCAAGTACCTTATCTTAATTTTTCGCAATTTTTATGTGAATCGTGGTAACAATTGTTTAAAAATTGTGTTGTTGGTAGAAATTGTATCCCTTCAGTATATTTTTTAGGAATAAGAACAGTTGGTCATTACATTCCAGTCACCTAAGAATATTCACTTTGAACATTCTATGGTGTGTCATTCCAGGATTTGTTTAAGAGTGTCTTCTTAGTGGTTTTCTAACTTCTATAGGCAGAACATCTGATCCTGCTGGCTGTGGAAGTAGTCATATGAATTAGTAATGTATATTCCGTTGTTTGGGCCAACATATTGTTGTTATAAAAATAATGTGTAAATGTTACTGTAAAAGTGTGAAGTAAGGTAAATCTTAAGATTTACCGGTAATCCTAAGATTTACCGTTTTATGATGGTAAATGTCTGAAGATCCTTTTGAAATGTTTACGTTTCGTACTTTTACCAACAGTTAGTGGTAAATGTCAAGATTTACCTCTGCGGTGTGGTAAAAGCGTAATATTTTTAATTTTAATGAAATTTATAGTTAATAATTAAACAAAAATAATGATTTCCATAAAACGCATGAAGAAAGGCTAATAAACTTTTCTGTACACAGCGTGAACTGGTTTCTTGTGTATAAAAATGTAAGTTTGCCAATTGTGGTACCAAGTTGGTGAAAATCATCATTTTCAATATTCAGTATAACAGCTATGATTGATTTTGGGTCCACCTTTGCCCAGTATACATCTGGCACTTTGACACACATTCTGTCCAACTAAAGGTTTAATTACTTTTTATAAGAGACAACTGTCACTTTTTCTGCTTGTTTTAAAGACCTTCGGCAGCTCTCTTTCGAAAGCGCTTCACTGTATCGATCCTGCGTGTTGTAGCGGTTACATTACTCGTGTCAGGCTGTTCAACTATTTCAGGTTCATCTGTTATTGAAGATTCAGCTTGTATTTCCATTCTGATTTAACTATCTTGCAGAAAACTATCTCCGTGCATAATTTTAACATCTTTCCACACGTCAGCTAAACTTGTTATAACTTGGTTATAGATCTTAAATTGTTATGCACAGATTGTTTATAAGTAACAGTTTATGCCATTTTTACTTCAGCTAACAAAGTGTTATATTTTTCTTTGGAAAAATAAAAGTTGTCGTCTTTTCTATTACAAATCAATTCCTCTAAAAGTTCATAAACACTTTTACTCATTACGTCACTCATTTTTCTGGACCGAAAACCAAACAAATACCAAATATAATATTAATAAACAAAGGATACAAAGCTCTTTGTTTTCGCTTGCAGCTTTTACCACAACACAGTGGTAAATCGTGACGTTTACCACTAACTGCTGATAAAAGTTTGAAATGCAAATGTTTTAAAAAGGATCTTTGAACACTTACCATCATAAAACGGTAAATCTTAGGATATAAAGGTAGATCTTAAGATTTACCTTACTTCGCACTTTTACAGTAACATATATAATAGGTGTCCTAACTGTAGTTGTAGGGAGAAAGTGGTACTCTGTCTGTGGTGATATTAGTGCAGACATGTGCACCCACCATCTGGTGTCAGCAACCCAATCTGCTATTCACATGGCTTTTCTAAGAACTCTCCCACGAACTTACTCTCAGACCTGAAATGCAAAGATTATACTGTGTTTTGCATAGTTTTTTTACTGTTAGCCCCTAAACTTGACATCCATGTTGTGGAGGTTGCCTCCATGCAAAATGCCTAATGCGTGTGTACTCTGTGGGACTCCATTTTTCTGAAGAGGGCCTGACCATTCAACTTTATAGCATAGCAAATGAATACCTTGGAGGTCACCTGGACCAGCCAGATATTGTGGGTAACTTATAAAGACATAAAGTGTGTGGTAAAGTGAAATGTATTATTTTATACATTTTTTGCTATTAGATTTTATTTATCCTACTCCAGTTATACAATCATTATCTACTGTTTGTAAGGTGACCTGCCCATTTTCTCTGTTACTTATGTATTACAATAAATCATGTATTTTTTAAATTTTTGTTGAGAAATCAAATGGGTCGAATGTACAAAAACAACAGTTTTCTTAACTGACTTCAGCCTCGTACAGTTAGTTCACCACAACTGAATCTCACTATGCCATAATTCAAATTACTTTTATAATTAAAAAACATGATTCACTAATTTCATTAAATAAGATTAGTTATAAAAATTCTGTTGTCCCTTTCATAGTCATTATTGCTGTGCTGAAACTTTTTCATAGTGTTATATGAGATAGTGTGGTTGTTTCCATTATCCACAGCCTTCAGATAAGAGTAGATATGTTTTTATTCTTAAAATTGATAATGTGATTTATATCTTTCACAATTCACCCATCAGATTGCAGGAGTAAGGACACAATAATAATTTTAATAACTTAGAATGTGTATAAATTTGCTTTTGTTTAAAATTATTTGTGTTCTTTTACTTTCTATCTCACTATAATATATTCAAATAATAAATAACTAAAATAATAAAGAACTGATTTTCTGATTATGGAATTACAAATATCGTTTTTGTATACATTTGTAACATAATTATGTACTGTATGTATAAGAATGCCATGCAGTTTGTCTAGTGATTTAATTTCTCAGACCAGTAAATTTTAATATTTCAGATATCGAAAGAATGTGAAAAGAATAGAGGAAGGATTGGCAGTTCCTCCGAGGGTTGTACCCATGCCTGATGGTGATGTATATCCTCGAAGTGAAAGACAACCACCAGGCCAAGTAGCTCCTGACCTTGTGTTTTTCTGTCGTCGGGTGTATGATTTTAGGCAGAAGAGGATACTGAAGAATCCGTGCTGAGTTATTTCACAGTCAGCTCTTGGTATGTAGCCAGTCTTTTCGTTTACCATGAAGTAATGTTTTCATATCATGTTAAATATATATTAATGACTTTAGCCTTTGGAATATGTTAAGTTTTCAAGTATTTCTAAGTATAAACTATATAAACATATCTTTGCATACAAGAATTTAAATATGAATTTAACTTATTATTAATGTATCACATTTATGGTCTTTTCTGTATTGTGTGCAAAGGTTTCTTTTTATACGTTGTATGAATATAATAATTGCATGGAGTGAAGTATAGATTAATTTTCATTGATTGGTAGCTTTAAATTATTTTAATTCTTTTTAAGCAGATCACATTTACCATGAAAACTGTTTATAGGAAATTTTGACTACACAAAATATCTATATGGTTCCTAGCAGTACGTAATATTTTATGTGAAATTTAACTCACATAAGTTTGTAAAATGTCAGGTAGGCTGAAGGAATTTCTTTCCTAAGAAAGACATTTCCCTTCCTGTGCCATGTAGTTCTTTAATGTTTACAATAGTGCATATCAATTGAATCGGTTATTTCAGAAATACAATTGAAGTGCAATTGAATTGCTAATTCAGATGTTTCAAAACTGATTTTTATGAGTGTCCTCTCCTTTGTGAATTGTAAATGTGCCTTATTAAACTGCAGGTAAAGGTAAGCTAAGGAAACATCTCCTGGCAGCCATTGGACACGCTCCATATGCTGCAATCAAGCCACGGGTGCAAAGACACCCCGCATCCACAATGCAATGCTGCAATAAGGAAACATATTTTTTTTTTTACTTTCTAAAATGTTGTGTAGTTATATTTACGCTGATGTTTATGTTCCAGGTTAGCTGCAGTGATTAGTTTATAGATAGTTACCAAACTAGGATGTAAACTACACCAGCATTGTAGTTGTGCGAACATTGCATTCAAGTGGAGAGTGAACATTACACGTGTTGTGTTTACTGAAGATTGTCTTTGTGGTGCATAATAACTTCTGAGAATAACACTATGTGTACACACAATATTGACTTTTGTTTTCACTTTTATTTGAGTAATTTAATTTACAATGGGTACTCAAGTGGTAACATTTGTTTTAACTGTTGAAGTAACAGGTGTCAAAAAATGTGGTAATAATGTGACAGAAAAATATTTTTGTAAATTTTACATTTTCTTCATAAATAAAGTAGTACAAAATTATTAGAAAAAAAAATATAGGAAAGTTAAAACATGTGTTTTTCAAGCTGACAAAGGACTTAGCTTGTGTAAAAATGTACACAGTATGTTTTGTAATTACTTTCTTGTCTTTTTGATTATTATTTGATTATGAGATATGTTCTTCAATTTCTGAAAAATTTTTAAAAATTGTTTATTGTTTTCTGAACAATAGCTTCAAACAAAACAGAAAATTTGTGAATTCTGCATGTACTTTATCAGTTGTGAGTTATCTTTATCATGAGTAGATTTTCTTTTGTGATTTTGTTTAGTTTTTAATGCAGTATTCACTGTTACATATCTCATATTTAAATTTGTATGAATTGCTTATAAATACTGAACACTAAAAAGGATAACTCCCTTTTTCAGCTTATGGTATTTTAAATATGGTACATCAGTTATACATGTTCATCATTAGTTACAGATATAATGCTACAATTTTGACTACATATAGTAGTATTCTGAGTATGTCAGTATTAGTTTTTCATAGTATTAACTATTTGATCAAAGAAAGTGTGATCATTCACATGTTCTGTATCCAGCTGTAGATACAATGTCACTTTCATGATGCAGAGTACAAAAAAAAAATGAACAGGATAGATTTTGTTTAAAAAAAATTTTTTCAATATGTAGTTGTTACTACTTGAAAACAACAATATGTGAAGGGGTTCCCCCTATTTGTACTGCTGGTCTAAAGAGAAAACACTATTTTGATATATTGCTGTTTAATATATGATTATATGGTTGGTGTTCCATTGATGAGCATAAAATAACAAATTAAATATATTTTAAGTGGTAAATAGTGTAGAATTTAAACTATATAGTTAACAAGAGTTGGTTACTATATTGTGGTGATAAAAATATTACTTAAACAAAATAATATTTTATTTATTATTCAGCTTTCTTTATTTTGTTCATTGCTCCTATATGTTGTATCATTATGTTTACAAGTAAACAGGTAATGTGTGCATTAAAAGCTTTATGGATTTGTACTCTAAATAAAACCAGTTTGAGCAGATCAATATGTGCCTAATCTAACACAATAGTCCTCAACACTTTACCAAGTGATTACTTCGGGCAGTCCATTGTCTTTATACATGTTCCCTACCATTTTTTTTTTTAAATAAACAAGAATGTTATTATAAGCAGTTGTCCAAAATTAACTTTTTTAAATAAAAATAAACTTTTATAATTATGTTTTATGTATTTACAATTTAACCATAAAAGTAATATAATTTTATTGAATTAATTTAATGCTTTTTCAAACAAGTTGACGAAAATACACATATTTAAAAAATTTCTGTATAGTAACTAAAGAAAAACTATATTTTATGGAAACTATGGTAGAGTAATGTATTTTGTCCAATTCAAAAATCTAATCTAAATCCAAATGTCTCGTCAACTTTTGAACGTAATTCAAATCTAATTTTCTCAATAAAGATAATTTGATGAGAAATGAAATTGCTTTAAAAAGTTAGATTGTTTGCAGTAAGATGCTGTTCAAAATCAGTGAATTAAACAGTATATGAGTTAATGTCTCCAATTAAAACTAGTCTAAAAGACAAACCCCACAGCTCACCAAGTCATGTCAGTGTTTCCAAGTGTGAAACCATATTATTATCCAGTTATACACCAGTCAGATAGTTTGTAGCCTTCTCATTTGATAGATTGTTAACCTCGATTAGAATTGCATCAACATTGATGACAGTGTACTTCATATGTAGCAGTGAAATGATTGATTTTAGTAGTGAGATTAGCAAATACAAAGCATTATTGTAATCATTCTGTAGTGGATTTGTTGTATTCTGTATCACTTTTTTTAAATGTTTGTGTCCTATATTTACATGCTGTTTAGAACATCTCATTTTATAAATGTGCTGTAGAACCAGAATTTAGTTATGTATAAGAATTTTATTATGTGACAGAGTTGTGGCTCAGACGTTCATGTAATTTTCTATATTTTAGGACTAGTATTTCCCTTCTTACATCACAGCTGTGTGTCTTATGCTGTATTAAGGTTATTTAACATTTTTATAAGGAAAAGTATTATCATTGATTGTTTAAGGGGGAAAATGATCTGTTTGTTGACACTAAACTTTATCGTAACCATACATGGCATCTGAAAAGATTGTAAAACATACCTTTTTTCCACATCATACTTTTGACACAATGTCTGTAATACTTGTCATAATATGTTGTTTACTGCTTTTGTCTAAATCCGAAATGATAGCCCAGGATTATCTTTTTTCTTTCATTTAATATTTCAAATAACTTAGGTATTGTATGCAACAATGGTATAGGTTTGTAGGATTTCACTCATTAGTTGGTGTTTCTAACCATGGTAACATGGTGATTTTCTACACATCAGGACTATTGTGAAATCTAAATGCTGGATTAATTAAGCATGCTAGTTCAACTACATTTTACTTGGTAGTTGTTCATAATATTGCGTATGGAAATGTCTGACATTAATATGACTAAAGGTTGAAATTAATGTCAGTGTGAATGGAAGCTTATTATTTAATACAATGTCTTAGCTATGAACAAACATTATTGTAGAGAAAAAGTACTAATTTAATTGTATAATTTTTCAGACTCTGTTGAAGATACTTAGTTAAACAGTATCCATCTAGAATCATACCTTTTTTTGTTATTACGCAACAAGTTGATTACACAAATATTTTATATCAAGTGATATGTGAGTTGTCAAATTATTCAAACCTAAAAATATAATTGAAACTTGTTGCTGTAGTAAGGTATATTCACAAAAAGTCTCAAAATTACTTGAATGTCAAGAGTTACATATTTTAAGCACTACACCTTTACAACCTCTAAGAGGGTTTTTGAATTGAGAGATTTGGTCAGTCCATGAAACACTGAAGGGCAGGAATCTTGGTTGTCATAAATATTTATAATTACTTTTCCACCCACTTTCGGTAACTCTGTATACTATAAACTTATTAAAAAAAAAAAAAAAAAAAAAAGGTGCCATATTAAAGTTTGAACAGCAGCTTACAACTTGTTTGCACTGTGCTTAAAATAACATACAAATAGCCCTATCCTCTGCAGAGGTGGCAGGAGAAAGTATACTTTTGAAGTGAAGTATTTAGATTGTTGTAATAGTGGAAGTAACTATAAGTGTACTTCTTCACATAATGTAAACCTATTTGCAATAATATACCTTTGTTTGGAATAATGCTCAGCTATCTGAATTTGAACCTTATCAGTTTCTCGGTATGTTTAATATTAGTGTCTTGACTGAAAGAGTTGGGAAATTCTATAATAAATTACATCATTTATCAGGAAATGCAAAACAAAGTAAAATAACATTTTATAAAAAATTTATGGTAAGTATTAACTAAAAAGTAAAAATTATAGAATATAGGAAGGAAAACAACATACGATGATTAAAGTCAGTAATGTATCTTGCAATATGAACAGAGGCAATTGGCAGACAGCCATAGAGAATATGTGTGTAGGTAGAGTAGAGTGGTTTTAATTTTTCCCTACACGTACATTTACTTTCCTGTATTAGTTAACGGACATGATGAGACAAAATCATATTTTTCTACCCTGATTTTGAAACTCAGATTTCTAATCTTCAGGTATTTTTTCTTTGTAAACGTTACACTGTATAAATAGTTTTAATTACTTATCAAATACATTAATTGGTTAGAACACTAGAGAGGGAAGTAGTATGAATAAATTACATATTTTACCATAAGATTGTTATCCATACCTTCAGAAATGTATTGTACATTGTTACGTACTAACTACTTGTGTGGCACAGATGTGGCCTCATTTGACAATTTAAGTAAATTTTTATCTAAATGTAGTTGTCAGAATCATTAATATGTTTTCTTCTGATATGTATTCTCAACTTATTCTGATAAGTTATCATAATTTTGATGTATTATTCTTTTATAAGAATTTCTTGTAAAAATAATTAGGTATCCAAAAATGACTAATGAATATATTTTTGAAAACGGTCAGAAATTTTAGTTTTTAATATCTTGATTTCATGTTCACTACAAAAATAATACTTCATGTGCCAGACTAAACTTTTTAGAAAATCAGTCATCATAAACTTGATTTATCACTCACTATTATCTGTATACACTAAGTTGGCGTCTGGGCCGGCGACTACCTGGGGCTAAGTGTATACACTTAGTCGCCGGCCCAGACGCCAACTTAGTGTATACAGATAATAAGTAATCCTATAATTTAATTTAAATGTGTATGAATATATTTTTGTAAATTTGAATGATAAAATGATTAGTATGATTATGTAACATAACAATACATACATACATAACAATAATTTTTGATAAATAATTGCTTATCTAATCCGTCGAGTGACTTACTTGTAATTCCGCTCGACGCGTTTCAGGGCATATGCCCCATCTTCAGAATAATTCCTCTTCACAGAACGTCAGACATTAAGATTAAAATGTAATAAATTAAAATTAAAATCCATGGTTAAAACATTAACTCGTCAAAATATTAAAATATACTAAATGCACAGAGGAGCACGCACTGTCACAACATGAGTTCACTTATCACCTCAAAACAACTTATGAACGACTTATATAACTTTAAAACAACTTATATACGAAGTTGTTTTAAATCAAAACTATTTTATATTTGATGGAAAATACTATATACAAAAGAAAGGTTTAGCGATGGGATCCCCACTCTCTGGATTATTGGCGGACATATACCTGAACCACTACGAAAACACACATATGTTCAGCAGCGCAAACAAATGGCATAACAAGATAGTATCATATACACGTTACGTAGATGACACCTTCATCATTTTTAACGGTACCATAAGACAGATCAATAATTTAAAAAACTATTTAAATAATATAAACAAGAACATACAATTTACCCTCGAGGTTGAAATAGAAAATAAACTTAATTTTCTCGATCTAACAATAACAAGGTTTGACAATAGTTTTCAATACCAAGTATATAGAAAACCTACCACCACCGACGCCACGATACACGCGGATTCCCATCACCCTCTTCCGCAAAAAATGGCCGCCTATAACAGTTTCATACATAGATTACTCACCATACCGTTAGAAATCAGTGACTTTCAGGAGGAAGTCAACACCATTAAATACATAGCTAAGGCCAATGGATATACGTGCTCTATGATCAATGCTTTGATCAAAAAACACCGGAAAAAGTTACATAACAAGAAAACAAAACCGAGTAGTAACCGAGACAGCACGTATGTGACTTCTATTTACGGCCGAACTTTACCCCATACATTAACCAACATTTTTAGAAAATTGAATATAACTTTAACTTTCCAGACTGATAACAACATTAAGAAAATTCTTCACCATAAATCTGCCAAACCAATAAAACAGAGGACAGGTGTCTATAAAATCCAATGTGACGATTGCAACAGCTTCTATATCGGACAAACCGGCAGAGTGTTCAAAAAACGCTTCCAAGAACATTTACCAAAAAACGACACCCACATTCTCAAATCCAACTTTGCACGTCACCTCGTAAATAATAATCATAACTACACCGATTTTGACACCAACTTTAAACCATTACACATTTGCAAAAAAGGCAGATATATGGACACATTAGAAGAATTCGAAATTTACAAGGCCTTTAAACAATTTAAAAAGACGAACAACTCACAAGACGGCGGATTCATATTAAATGACCAACTCAACTTCAAGTCAAATCCCTTGTACGACACGGCCATTGGGATACAAGATGCGTTGCACAGATAACAGTTTACTCGGACAGTCAGTGCACGAGTAACATCGCGGCGGTGTACACCGGCTATAACGCGAAGTGAACTCATGTTGTGATAGTGTGTGCTCCTCTGTGCATTTAGTATATTTTAATATTTTGACGAGTTAATGTTTTAACCATGGATTTTAATTTTAATTTATTACATTTTAATCTTAATGTCTGACGTTCTGTGAAGAGGAACTATTCTGAAGATGGGGCATATGCCCTGAAACGCGTCAAGCGGAATTACAAGTAAGTCACTCGACGGATTAGATAAGCAATTATTTATTTAATACAGTGACTTGGATACTTTAAAGTGAATATTAAATAATTTTGGATTTAAAAATGACTGAGTCATAATATTGAATGGTTAAACCATTGAAGAGTCTTGAGATACCACACAGGAGCTGTAAGTGGCTTTTGCTTGTCAGACTGAAATAAGTCTAATAGGCTCTCTGAAATGTGTATAGTATATTATATTTCAAGTACCAGAACACAGATCTTCTTATAAGTCCTTAGGTAACCAAGTTTTATGCAGAAACCTAACTTATTTTGCTTTTTTCAAAGAACTTTTAGTGTACAAAATTTCTTGAAGTTCAACATTTTCTAAATATTCATATGTTTAAACATTCTCTTGTTTATTATGTGACTAAACAAGTGTTTATAATATTATCTGCTTGGTTTTAAGAACATTTTGACAGAGTTGCAGCTGTTACCAGTGTAAGCTCAAATATGTGCAGGGAACCAACATTAAGAAATAAATCTTCTCATGGGGGATGTTGCACTGTCATTTCCTGTATCAAATTATATTGTTTTAATAAAACAAGTGAATAGCCATGGTAATTTTTTCAAGTAACTTATTTATTTTAAGCATTTTTGTTTTTCCTGTATCTTCTGTTTTTCTTATTGTTTGTGATCAGAATGGAAGTAATTATAAGTACGTGATAATATAGACAAAAATTAAAAGAGTTTTCTTTCACTAGCTTGTACATTCTCATAAGAAAGTTGATTTTGATTAAATACATAACACTGTACATTTCTTTAAAATTCTGGACAGTAAATACATTTATTAATTATTGACTACTATTGTTTAATCACATATTAAGCCTGTGTTCCACTGGCATAATGCACACACAATTGTGACATTATCTGTTTAGAGTCCACACTTAGAAATTAATAGGAACAAGGAACTATTTAGAATGTAGGAGAAGCTTGAATATTATTTCTGTATTCATATGATGACAGTCATAATACTGTGTAATTTTGTAAGTAAATCAGTTATTAAATTTTGTAAAAGAAGAATACAAATTTGTTCCTGGTAACTTTTTTTGAATTAATCAGTTTTTAAAGTTATCAGTGTGTGTTTATTTTTAGAATTTCTGAGTTGAGTTTGGGCATAAAAGTAAATAGTTTTCTTATTAAGTAATTTTTCACTAAATCTGTTAGCAGAATAATTAGGTTAGTCTATTTGGAATTGACTTATTTGTTATCATTTGTGGTCCATGTCATCTCTTTTATACATGGTGTACATTGTTTGTGTTGTGATGGTTTACCCCAAGTGTCTTTGTGTGGTAATGAATCCCAGTGCTTTAATTGGGAGGGGGCAAGCACCCTGGCCACTTGACTGAGGGAGCACCAAAAATGGTAGAAGTTTTTTTTTTAATTTAAATATCCTTCCTTATCTTATAATACATACTCGAGTGCAATTTAAGGAGAAGAGGGAAGTGTGTTTGACTTTGTTGTTACTTAACATTTAATCAAATAGTTCAAAATTGTTTAAAGTTCACTAAAGTACATTACATAATTATGATAAGTTCAGGGACAATTTGTGGTTCTGTTCAATCACATTTTGTTGTTTACATTCAAGAAAATAAAGAAACCATTTTAAAGACTACCATTTTAGTAAGTGGTAGTGATTAAATTTTGTCATTGATTAAGAGGTCCTGGTTATTTTATTTAACATAATAACCAATATTATACATAAACATTCAAGGTAAGGGGGATAGTTAATCAGTTTTTCATGTGAAAACGTCTTGTGGTTACACCTTTTAATAGCAACAATTTTCGGTTGACAACCACGCTTTATTGTTACCAGTACTACTGAACATTTTGCCCGTACTGAAATGTGGCATTCTCACTCCAAGCTTTACTTCTTGTACTGTAGTTATAGTAATCAATGTTTACCTAAACCCAAGTTTGCCCTCGAAGTACAGATTCTGATTATGGCACTGTTCATTCTCAAATGGCATTTTTGACACCTGTTTAAACAAAATTGTGTAAAGTACCTTTTGTATGTTATTTTGAAGATTTGGTATGACAGAATGGTAACAGCATTCTTGAGAAGAATTTAGATAAAAAGAGCAAGAATTGCTTACTAACAAAAATGATTTTTAGTCAAGTTAAAAAACATACCAATTTTATTTTATACTTCATTTAATTATTGAGTATTTTCTATTTTCAGTATTTGGGTATGCGCATTTGTGTGTGATGAATTTGAATTAAAAAATTCACAGACATGTTTATTACTTGTTAAGTTTGATTTTGTTAGTTTAAAAGAATAGCAGAGGTCTTTTCTAAATTAATAATTGGTATTCACTAGACACATTGTATCTTTGAGTAGTATTCCTGGTCGATAATTAAATGGTGAGAAAACTTTTTGTGGTACTTTACTGTATACGTTGTTCAGAGGTGCTTTTCAAGTGGGTATCAGTGCACACCATTTATAGAGTTTATAGTTTAAGACAATAAAATTGCTAAATCACTACAGACACAGAATGCCTCATGTGTTACAGTAAAAAATAACTTAAACATTTGGTATGTCTGATTAATTCAAAACATTTTGAATCCGCAAAAACACCATGCTGTATGAACTGTAATGTGGATAAAACATATTTCATGTAATGAACAGCACATATCTAAAGTGTAAGCACTAACAAAACATTGAATTTTTAAGTTCATTAGAGCTGGTCACAATGTTTTAATTATATTGACTGGTAAAAACTAGGAATTTTGTTTTAATTTAATTAATTCGGAGTTATGTATAAAGAAAATAGTTTGTAAAATTTTTTGAAAATATCTACAACATTTCAAGTGCACAGAATTACTGTATGTTGTGATGTTACGTAGTAGGTACGAGTTGACTGCATTGTAATCCATGAATAATGAAATAAAGAGATATATCTGAAGTGATACACTGTATCCTTATAAATAACACATCTTTCTACACAGGTTTTTCAGTTTTTTTGAGAAACTGTGTAGATATAAACTTTATATTCTACGAGTGTACTGATATATCTTGTGTCTAGTTTTATATTATATTTTGCCTATTGTAGCAAGTACAAAATGTTGTGCTGATTAAGTTGTATGTAAATTTGTGAAGAAAGACTTCGATTATCATGAATAAAATCAAACACCTTTGTGATCATTATTATAAAGTGAAGACCAATAATTATTCTATGAGGTATCTCCTTCAACATCAGCTTTATGATGTTTAGGAGTGCATAAAATTAACATCATATCATGTTGTATGCATTTTGGTTAATTTGATTCTTGTTAGTGTAATTGTATAATTTGTTTTGAAATTTATTTATTATATTTTCTTTGTAATATTAACCAATATATTTATTAACATTTTATTATTATTGGTTGGTGCACAATGTCCATTTTATTAAACATCACGTTATAGTTGTAATTAGTTGAAATTTATTAGTTATTTCTTTAATTTGTTAGTTATTGTTTTTCTGTATAAATTTGTTAGTTTCTGTACTTTTACTGCTTTGGACCAATGATGATCATAGTTTAAAATGTAATGATTCAACCTTAAATAAATAAAAGAATTCATGTGAACATGAATTAGGTAAATTTGTTAATTAATTTTTATGACAGATAAATTTTTATGAATGAAGATGAATAGTAAATAATTTTAAATTGGACAATTTAGGTGTCAATTCAGCCAAAGTTGATGTAATATATAGATCTTAGAAATATATATTGTAAAGCTAAAATAAACTGTACAAGGTTTTGAATGGAGAGTTTTAAACAATTCCTGTACATTTATTTAAGCTGCTGATAATGTTAGGACTGTGCATTGTCTATACATAGAAGTCAATGTTGTTAATATGGTATATTTTTTAATACACTGTTAAATAGTAATTTATATATATATATGTGGCATTTCCCCTAATAAACACTTTGTTGGTAAAAAGTGTGTCAGATCGTTTTTAAATGTTGTCATTTGAAAATAGTCATATAAAACTAAATAAAACAGAAGAAAAACAAACAAAAATTAATATATTATAATATAAATATATATTGTAGTTTGTTAGAAAGCCTTCTTAGGTGCCTTTTTGCATGCCTTTCAAATTACAGATGCAAAAAAAAAAACAAAAACATACAAACATTAAATGGTGTGTGAAAAGGGTTTGGAAAAATAATATATTATATGATAATAATATATTCCATGTATTTAAATAAATGTATGAATCCCTTGGATCTGGTGTGTGTTTATTTAACAATAACCTATAAGCTGTGAAAACTAGATTACAGTAAAGTTTACTAGACATGAATCAACCGTTTTCGTGCTAACAGTGCAGGTTATGTAATGCGCATGCGTCAACAGAGAAACATAGCTTAGTTTTCTCTGAGACGCTGTGGAGGTTATTGTGTGAGTACTTTTCAAAAAACATCAGTATTCATCAAATATGAAGCATTTAGTTTCATTTCATTTTAATAAGAACAGCGTAATAGTAATAGATAATGCCTCCTACCACAATGTACAAATAAATCCACCTCCAACATCATTAACAAAAAAGGCAGACATGATTAAGTGGTTAAAAAACCATAACATTCCTTGTAGTCCATCTATGTTAAAGCCTGAGCTGTATGCACAAATTAAACAAAACAAACCAACTTACAAAACTTTTAAAATAGATGCTATTTTGGCAAATCAAGGACATTCTGTTTTATAACTTCTACACTATCAGCCGGATTTTAATCCTATGGAACTGACTTGGGCAACCGTGAAGAAGCGTGTTGAAAGAAAAACCGTGCATTTTTCTGTGGATAGTGTCAAAGGAATTTTATTGTATTTCTCCTGCAGACTAGAGATCAAGACGTGACGTAATGAAAATTTAAAATGATTACGTGAGATCGAACCAAATAAGGGATACTGTAACAGATCGTTTAGAAAATAATGTAAGACGAGATAGCAGCAGTGAAAGTAACTTGAGTGATAGTGATAATAGGCTAACGGTGATAACAGTGATGGAAATATTAGTAGGGTGAAGAACTGACCTAAGTAATTACAGTAGAACCTCGTTATAACGGACCCCGTTACTACGGACTTCTTTTACAATGGACACGTCTTTTACGTCATACCCCCACCCCCTAGTAACTAAGTCAATGCACTGGAATGACTCACGTCCACCCGGCAGTGCCGAAATACAGTTTTCAGAGACAAACACCCTTGTCAGGTATAAATCGTTGAAAGTTAAAACCCAACCCCAATCCACCATTGAATTAACTGGTTTGAGAATTAACTGTTGAGATAATAACAACAAATACAGGAAACTGTGTGTTTGAATGGTAAGGGAAAGGGAGTTGAAAACAAAGAAAGGTTAACGCCTTAGCCAGGTATATTTTCACTCCCACCACTACTGGTCAGTATTGTTCAGTTGTTTGTCGCGCACAGTCACACGTCCTGCCTATAACTTTTTTTAATCTATTCAAATCATGTCGTTAAGTAAGCCAAGTGTAGGTCAGAAACGGAAGCGTAAGGCGCTCAGTCTTCAAGATAAACTCTCCATTATAGAAAAATTAGAAAAAGGAGCGTCTGTTTCTAGCATTTGTCGTGAGTATGAAATCGCAAAACAAACTGTATCAGACATTAAAAAATCAAAAAATGACATTCGTAACTTTGTTCTCAAGTTCAATGTAGAAAAGGAGAAGAGTGCAGCTAAGCGTATGCGGCTGCCTTCTATGGCAACACTGGATGATGCAGTCTACAAGTGGTTCTCTCAGCTTCGTTCATGTGGAATGGCTGTTAGAGGAATTGAAATTCAAGCGGCTGCCGAAAGACTCTCCAAACAGATGGGACTTGAACAGTTTAAAGCGAGCTCTGGTTGGCTATTTAGGTTTCGTCGACGTCACAACATTTCAAACAAGAAGATTAGTGGGGAAATTCTTAGCGCAGACTTTGAAGCTGTTGAGCCTTTTATAAAAGAATTAGACGATTTTATTAAAAAAGAAGGTTATCAATTGAGCCAAATTTATAACTTTGATGAGACAGGTTTGTTTTGGAGAACTCTACCTGACAATACACAAGCTTCAAAAGCCGAAAAAACTACGCCTGGTAGAAAAGTCAGCAAGGAGAGTGTGTCAGTTTTGTTGTGTGCAAATGCAGATGGCACTCATATGCTTAAACCTGCTATCATTGGTAAAAGCAAAAAACCAAGGGCACTTAAAAATTTGATGGTCAATTTACCAGTTTACTATTATAGTTCCCGAAATGCGTGGTTTACAACTGAAATAACAAGTGATTGGTTTCATAAGAAAGCTGTGCCAGCAATTATAAACCACCAAATGGAAATTTTGAACGTTCCAAAAGAAAAAATAAAAGCTTTGGTTCTTTTGGATAACGCACCAACCCACCCTGATGTTGACAAACTCTGCAGTCGAGACGAGAAGATAAAGTGTAAGTTCCTGCCTCCAAACACAACATCCGTGTTTCAGCCCATGGACCAAGGAGTAATTTATACTGCCAAGCGGCTTTATAGAAAAAAAAATTTCTCAATGAAATCTTAGAAGTTGATGAGCCATCCGCTGCTGAAGAAGATAGAAGGGGCCAAAAGACTTCAAAACTTGAAGGCCTACAACATTCGATCTATGATTCACAACTTTGCTGATGCTGTAAAAGAAATTAAACTAACTACTTTGGTGAACTCATGGAAAAAACTGTTAAAGAATGAAGAAGCATGTTTAGAAATAGAAAATTGTGAGGCAGAAGATATCCGTGAAACTTTGCAAAGAGGAGAGGAGGAAGAAGTTTTATTGGAAGATGTGGAGACCTGGCTTGAAGAAGATGAAGATGACCCTGGATTCCACTTGTTGACGGAAGAGGAGATTGTTGGCAGTGTCACTGAGAAAGAAGACTCTTCGGAGGACGAGGAGGAAGACTTACAAGAGGAAGACAATACTCAGGCAACAATAAAAGTGAGTGAAGTGAAAGATCATTTAAATTTTGTCATTGAATATGTTGAACAATCAAAAAATGAAAATGTGTTTGCTTACTATGAACACTTGCGGCATCTTCGTCAGTTACTGACCAACTAAATAAATAACAAACAAAACACAACAAAAAATCAATACTTTTTTCAAACCAGTTAATGTTAGTAGTAATAACCTAATGAATAATAATGAACCAGGCCCTTCTTGTTCAAGAGAATAAAACAATAGAATAAAGTTTCAATTCTGGTCTATAATGTAAATATGAACAGTATGATCTCATTTGTCATGTATGCTATGTAAAATGATGTCAAGTAAAAATAAACATGTTTTATACTAATTTACCGAGTTTTATTGATGTAAATACGACCTAACAAGACTTATTTGTTATATAACGGACTTTCATTACAACAGACAACCTTTAGCCCCAATTAGTCCGTTATAATGAGGTTCTACTGTATTGTAATTGCACGTAAGTAAATGTGCTCTATGGTACTTAAATAGTTTCAGTCTAATTGTTGCATTAATATTGTATCTCCAGTTCTTTACGGATAGTTTACATCTGCTTGTTTTTTAAACACACACACACACACACATACACACACACACACACACACACACACACACACACACACACACACACACACACACACACACACACACACACACACACACACACACACACACACACACACACACACACACACACACACACACACACACACACACACACACACACACACACACACACACACACACACACACACACACACACACACACACACACACACACACATTTCACATACGAGGCTGTTATTAATGTTACTTATTCAAACAAATTAAGATGCCAGAGCAATGTGGATCATATATTACTACGTTTTTCGTCAATCGTAACATGTACACAAAGTGTACACATTCCAAAATATACAACGATTGTTGATGTCTAGCCTTGACTTTCGAGAAACATTGCAACAGACACAACACGCCAAGTCACTGTTTACAAAATAATGGAAATCTTTATTAGGCCTACATTGTCTCTTTCTGTTGTGTCTGACGCTTGTTTCGTCTTACAAAATGTCCACGTTTACTGTCGTAATCGAAATCAAAACTTACCTACAACCAAATTTTGTAGGTAACCATATTTTAGGTAAAAACCCTTAAAAACAAAAGAATAACAAAAGAATTTTCAAATTATAAGAATAATTGGTTAGTAAAAAGTTAGGTAAGTTAGTAAAAAGTAAGTTACATACATGCATGTGTGTGTGTGTTTTGGTAGGGCTGTAAAATTTAGTTTGGTAAAGTATTTAGTAATATAATTAAAAATGTAGCTAATGAAATGTAAAAAACAATAAATACATAAAAACGTTAAAAATTAAAAATAAACAATTGAAAACACTATAAGAATCATAGACAATAGAAAACTAAATAAATAAAGTTATAAATATAATAAAACGAAAATAATTGTGTATCGACAAAGCAGTGTAACTGTTTTATTTCAGCTGTCATTATAAGCGATATCAGTTTTCATATTTTACTACTTTTACAGAGAAAAACGTAAATTTAACTATTATCTTTCATCTTTAAACTTCGGCACATTTGGTATAAAAAGTCAACCCGTGTCAAAATAGATTACTCTTGTCACATTCGCGTCTTATTAACAATTCAGAGAGTAGACCAATATTTTCAACTGCGTTAGTAGACATTTTCCTCTCTCGTGCCTTTCACTGTTGCCGTCTTCTCCCCACTACAATCTGCGCGCTGATTCATGTCTGTTTAATATTACTGTACACTAGCTTGGAAGTAACATCCAGCAACTTGGTTCACTTGAAGCAATTGCATTTCCTGTATACCTGTGTATATACTTTCTGCTTTTAGGTTCTGTGCCTGATATCATGCCAGATGTATTAAAACACCAGTTTGTCAAGGTTTTAATATTTTAATCATGCTGTTCTACAAAAACGTTGCAGGGCTACAACAAAGTATTCCACACCTTCTCAGCCAGACGTCTAAGTAGACTGCTAAGTAGAGGAACGATTATGTTGATTATCTGTGTTGACTATTAGGTTTGTTTCTTTCCCACCTATAAAATAGTTTTTTTTAACGTTCACATATACTAATGGCAAAAGAATAATAAATTGTGTAGAGTTTCATAAATACTGTGTGGAGCTACCTTGAAGTTTGTAAGATATGGTGCTGGAGGAGGGCCATAAGACTATCATGGACAGAGAGAGTACATGAATAACAGAAGGAAGAAAGTGTGTGGTGATTGACTAAGAGACTGTCAGAGATTATGTGACAGAAGGGAAGAAATTGCAAACCCACTAACCTCTGAATTGAGGAGATGAAGAAGAAGAAGAAGAACAGGTAGAGAGGTAATGTATTACTGAGGTTATTTACTGATGTTGAATCTTCTTTTAGACAAGAAGCTAACTACCTTAACAGTTATTCATTGCATTATACATAAAAGGTTATGCTATATTTTATATAGTTGTCTCATAATATCCCAACACATTATAAAGGGATATAGTTGTCTCTTACAGATAATTACTCATTTTATAAAAGGGCTATATTTATTAGAAAAAGGCCAATATAATAACTGATAGTGTACAGTACAAAATTGTGGGAAAAGAATTAATGTGCCTGCTGTTGGAACATTTTCAGATTATTGGAACAACCATTTAAAATGTGGTTGTTTGTATTTAATTTCTTAGATTGTATAAAGGTAATTGTTTCATTACCTATACAAACTTATTCCTGTATAAATGTTTTTGTGGCCATAATGTAGAAGAGTGGATGATGGCATATTGATACTACTGAAACTGTAGATGTGTTTTGTAAAAGTAGAGGTTATGAGATATAGTAGCTGTGGATAACACTACACTAGTAGTAGTAAACAGTGAGAATCAATGTAAACTTTATGCAGTTTATAAGAATTATGCAACTTTTTTAATGGCCAAGATGATGGAAAAGGAAATGGGGAGGAAGACTAAGTCAGACATGGAATACTGGAAGTGACAACTGATAATGTTAACTACCTGGGCAGTAAACTTTAACTACAATAACTAGTGGTTCTCTTAGAGGCAGCAGGTTGTGCATCTAGTGTGGAGGCGGAGGAGGCTATAGTAGCCCAACGGCTGCACACATGGGCTGAGTCAGTTAGCCTACTGCGACTGGGCAGAGAGAGCTCATCAGCTGAGGTGAAAGCAACTCTCTAGGGGAAGAGCACTCCGAAATCAAAGTTCCTGGTCCTCCAGGTTGGGGGTTGGATTGTTGGATCGGAAAATTCACATAGCCCATCTGTAAAACTTTTATGTGCAGAAACCTGTCAGATTCTTTCGCCAGTTGGGAAGACGGTGTGAACTACGATGCGTGCCATATCCTTGGGACCCGGAACTGGAGAGCGGGACAACTGGCGGAGGATGTTAAAGGAGGCCTTGACTTAGTAATGGGTTCTTGCGCCGCTGAAGAAGAAGACCTGAGCAGTGAAGTAAACATTAACTACAATAACTAGTGGTGCTCTTAGAGGTGTCATCAGTTCCTGTCATCGTATAACTTGCTTTTGTCTTTAGATCTGTCTACAAATAAGTAATTTTTGCATCCTTATCCACAGTAATGTATAGATTGGATGTAGTGTTGCTAAACATTTGCCAACTTAGGCTTTTCTTAGTTTGATAACACTGATATATAATTAATCAGTGTTGTAACTAGGAACTGTTCCTGAGGGGGGGGGGGGCGATGAAACTAGTTTGAAAGTTGCACTTCCCATTTTCAAGAAAAATGATGTTCAGGATTCTTCTCATATAATTATTTATAAACCTTATTTTAACTCATGCAACTGGCTTAGAAATAGGCCTACATTAAATGATTATGAAATTTCACTAAAATTTTAGAAATTTTATACAGGGAGAAAGATTGATCCCCCCTTTAGTTGTGCTTCTGTCCTTTAGCTCACATCCCATTGCTCCCTCAGTAAGGTAAATAAAAAGAAAATGAAGAAAATAAGAGAGAGGGGGAGAAGTGAATTGCTTATTCTCAGTTATTCAAATTTTGTTTTTAAACTCCATGTTTGTTTTGTTTATTTATTTTTAATGTCAGTTGCCAAATATATATTTATTATGATATCTGAAGGAAACTGCAACATTATGACGAGCAAATCATTAGTATTGAAGTGTTTGATCTTTCAGCCTGGACTCATACAAATTACTAGAGCTTAAACTATTAGTCCAGGAGGCAGTGTGAGGCGTGATACAAGTGATTTCATTGCATTTGGCATATATTTAAAGAGGAAAATGAAGTGTTTAGGCTTGATTATATTATAGACAACGTCATTGATAGTTTTATTATCAACACTGCTAATACTGATGATTACAGTTTTGAATTGGAAATTGATATAGAAAGCATTGACATTCTAACAGTGACAGTAGTCATAAATGATATCATATTATAGCTCATAAATGATATATAGCTACAGACACATTTATTATTGATTATGTTATTAATCTCATATTAAATTTCTTTGTTGCTGCAATTATGTGTACTAAGCTGACAGGAAAGTAAAAAAACAGACACTATGTAATTGAGTCTCTTAGTTTGTGATTACAGTGTTATTTGCAACATACAAGCAATGAGTTTCTATGTGAGAACAAGCTATTATAATAAGTTTGTACATAATCTTGAGTGCTGTATCTGAGAATCCTATGCTTGTAATTACAGTAAGCAGGAGGAATTTGCCTCTGCTGCATCTCTGGAGAAAGTGATTATCACTTTTTTATTAAAACAGTGCTATTCAGGCACATCCAGGATTTTTTGTTGGTGGGGGGGGGATTTTGGAACAAGGTGCACAATTTTGATTTTCCTCATTATTTTCTCAACAAGCAGGGCTTTTCCCTGGAGGAACAATAATACGCAAATATAGGGAGTCAATGTCATAGGAACAGGTAAAAGTGATCCTTGTTTCATAGAATTTCACTCATGTACATTCCACCCATAATGCCACCTATAATACCAAAAAGAGTCTTTCATACACATATTGCACGAGTAAGAATCATACACACAACATTTGTAAGAATCGTGAGTAAAAGACGTGTAAGAATAGGGTTACTAATTTGCAAATGCTTTCTGAATAATTTAAAATACAAAATCAGTAGCCACTGAATGCATTGAGATAATAATACAATAATATAGTTAAAATAATCAGACATGAAGCTTTTGCGCATGTTGTAGTGGGGATAAGGCGGACACAGTGTAATACACACGAGTAGAAAAAGGCTCCAGTTGAAAATATTAGCCTGCTCCCAGAGTGACAAGTCTAAGTATGTAAGTTTTTATTTAGATTTCTATTTTGACATGAATAAACAGTACATGTGGGCGTTTTGTAAGACAAAACAAGGGACCATACAAAGATTTCACCGAGTTATAAAAAGTTTCATGTTTAGTACTGCAATTATTTTGTAAACAGTGATTTGTGTCTGTTACAGTGTTTCTCCTAATCTCCTAGTCAAGTGTAGACATTAACAAACATTGTACATCTTGGAGTATGTGATACTTTGTGTACATGTTACAATTCAGGAAAAAGCATAGTAATATATAGTCAGCATTGCATTGGCATCTTAATTTGTTTAAATAAGTAACAGCAGCGACAGGCTAGAATGTGAAATGACTGTGTGTGAAACAAGCAGATGTAAATTATCTATAAAGAACAGAAGAGACAACATTAATGAAAAAATTATACCAAAACTATTTAAGTAATATAGCACACCAACCAACCAAGTAAACCATTACTTAAAACCAATTACAGATATTTAGCTCAATTCTTCCAACCTTTAATGTTTCCTTCACTGTTATTGTCACTCAAATCATTTTCACTGCTGAGTTTAATCATGTCTGCCTTTTTGTTAATGATGTTTGCAGATGGATTTATGTATTTATTGGATTCTTGGATTTCGTTGTCCATGACGTGTCCGTTACTTAACTAAATATCACTATAATATTGACGACTCGGAACACAAAGTTTTTTATAAGTAAAAACGTAAAGTTTTACCTTACAGCCTAAACCGGCTTTCACCTATAGAAGGCTTCATCAGAGGCTGTCGTTAGTAGCACTGCTCGTCTTGTTGTTGGCGACGAGAAAGTGTTTCGAAAGATTGAAGCTGTGTGTGTGTGGTGAGATGTGTTCGAATAATGCGTGCGATTTGAATTGTGTCTGTTCGTTTAGGATGTCGTTTTTATTTGTTTTTGTGTGTTTGTATATTTCTAGTTGTTCTAGAGTGTCTAGTTTTCGGCCTTTTGTGTGTACGTGTAGTATGTTCATGTTATTGTCGATGTTTTTATATGTGTGGTTTGCTTCAATGAGGTGGTTTGCGAAGGTAGATTCTGTAGTGGTGTGGAGTGCTTTTGTGTGTTCAATGTATCTCTGTTTGAAGCTACGTCCTGTCTGGCCTATGTAGAATTTACTGCAATTTGAACAATTTAGTTTATATACACCGGGTAGATCGAATTTGTTTTGTGCTTTGGGCATGCGTTTTGATAGTGTGTGTTCTGTTTTGTTAGTAGTTTTGTAAGCGATTCTGTATCCTGCTTTTTTGAATTTGTGGGCAATTTTTTCTGTTTGTTTGTTGATGTATGTTAGTGTTATGAATTTGTTGTTTTCTGCCTTTGTCTGTTGTTTGTTTTGTGTTTTGTGTAGGAGTTTACTGACTATTGTTCTGTCATAACCGTTAGATTCTGCTAGATATTTTATCGTGTTTAGTTCGTCTTTGTAGTCTATTTCATCTAAGGGGATGTTGTTAAGTCTATGTATCATGGTTCTAAAAGCAGCTAGTTTGTGTTGTATTGGGTGATTGGAGGTGTTGTGTATTAGTGTGTCAGTTGTAGTTGGTTTTCTGTATATACTGAATTTGTGCCTGTGTTCTAGTTTTGTGATGGAGAGGTCTAAGAAGTTTATGGTATTGTTGTGTTCGTATTCGGCAGTGAAGGTTATGTTTTTATGTATTTTGTTTATGTGCGTTAGTAACTGTTCACATTGTCTTTTGTTTCCCCTGTATAGTATTAGAATGTCATCAACGTATCTGTGCCAATATAGTATTTTATGTGAGTGTCTGTCATTGTTTGTGAGTATTTTTGTTTTTTCTAAGTGTTGGAGGAAGACTTCTGCTAGAATGCTGGATATGGGGGAGCCCATGGGTAGGCCATCGTTCTGTGTGTAGTATTTATTGTTATAAGTAAAGTAGTTTTGTTTTGTGATAATGTTCAGAGTTTCTGTTATTTCATTGATAAGTTCGTCTGGTGTGTTGTTCTGTTTGAGTTTGTTTTGTAGGATGGTGATTGTTTCAGAGATGGGGATGTTTGTGTACAGGTTTTTAATGTCAAAGGAGGCTAATGTGGCGTTATGGGGGATGTGTATGTCTTTTATTTTTGTTACTAGGTCAGTGTTGTTTTTTACTGCAATGTTGTTGTCTATTTGTGTGTGTTGTCTAATAATTTTGTCTAGATATTTTGCCAGTTTGTGTGCAGGGGCATTACGGTAGTTGATAATGGGGCGGATCGGAATGTCTTCTTTATGGATTTTGGGAAGCGTATTTTGGGATTTTTATGTCTTCTTTATTTTTGTCTTCCCAAAATCCATAAAGAAGACATTCCGATCCGCCCCATTATCAACTACCGTAATGCCCCTGCACACAAACTGGCAAAATATCTAGACAAAATTATTAGACAACACACACAAATAGACAACAACATTGCAGTAAAAAACAACACTGACCTAGTAACAAAAATAAAAGACATACACATCCCCCATAACGCCACATTAGCCTCCTTTGACATTAAAAACCTGTACACAAACATCCCCATCTCTGAAACAATCACCATCCTACAAAACAAACTCAAACAGAACAACACACCAGACGAACTTATCAATGAAATAACAGAAACTCTGAACATTATCACAAAACAAAACTACTTTACTTATAACAATAAATACTACACACAGAACGATGGCCTACCCATGGGCTCCCCCATATCCAGCATTCTAGCAGAAGTCTTCCTCCAACACTTAGAAAAAACAAAAATACTCACAAACAATGACAGACACTCACATAAAATACTATATTGGCACAGATACGTTGATGACATTCTAATACTATACAGGGGAAACAAAAGACAATGTGAACAGTTACTAACGCACATAAACAAAATACATAAAAACATAACCTTCACTGCCGAATACGAACACAACAATACCATAAACTTCTTAGACCTCTCCATCACAAAACTAGAACACAGGCACAAATTCAGTATATACAGAAAACCAACTACAACTGACACACTAATACACAACACCTCCAATCACCCAATACAACACAAACTAGCTGCTTTTAGAACCATGATACATAGACTTAACAACATCCCCTTAGATGAAATAGACTACAAAGACGAACTAAACACGATAAAATATCTAGCAGAATCTAACGGTTATGACAGAACAATAGTCAGTAAACTCCTACACAAAACACAAAACAAACAACAGACAAAGGCAGAAAACAACAAATTCATAACACTAACATACATCAACAAACAAACAGAAAAAATTGCCCACAAATTCAAAAAAGCAGGATACAGAATCGCTTACAAAACTACTAACAAAACAGAACACACACTATCAAAACGCATGCCCAAAGCACAAAACAAATTCGATCTACCCGGTGTATATAAACTAAATTGTTCAAATTGCAGTAAATTCTACATAGGCCAGACAGGACGTAGCTTCAAACAGAGATACATTGAACACACAAAAGCACTCCACACCACTACAGAATCTACCTTCGCAAACCACCTCATTGAAGCAAACCACACATATAAAAACATCGACAATAACATGAACATACTACACGTACACACAAAAGGCCGAAAACTAGACACTCTAGAACAACTAGAAATATACAAACACACAAAAACAAATAAAAACGACATCCTAAACGAACAGACACAATTCAAATCGCACGCATTATTCGAACACATCTCACCACACACACACAGCTTCAATCTTTCGAAACACTTTCTCGTCGCCAACAACAAGACGAGCAGTGCTACTAACGACAGCCTCTGATGAAGCCTTCTATAGGTGAAAGCCGGTTTAGGCTGTAAGGTAAAACTTTACGTTTTTACTTATAAAAAACTTTGTGTTCCGAGTCGTCAATATTATAGTGATATTTATTTATTGGAATTTTCAGCCACGTTTGTCATTGTCTGTCCATGTTTTTGGAACTGACATTGAACTGTGATAAGAAGTTTTGTCTATATATATATACACACTATGGGTTGCTGTTCTTCTCTGAATTGCCGTAATTTTCTTATTGTAACGGTACATAACCCGGTCCCAATAAAGTAAATCATGAGAATAAAAGTCAGAAATGGGTAGAACTAAAGCTCGGTCAAAATTTAATTATATCACTCCACATAATAAACAATTCGAGTGGTATATAGTGCGAAGTGAGTTCTAGTGTACCCATTGAGGTGAAAAACCAAAGTGAAACTAATGTATTACTAAACTGTGCTGTATGTTTTGGATAGGATAAAACTATGGAAGTAGTATGTAATAATACTAATTGATTTTTGTAATTTTATTTATTTATTGTAATTTATATTGTATGAACCACAATTTGTTATACCCAAGTTAATATTATATTGTTTCAAATAATTATGTTAGATTGTAAGAAAACCCAGGGTTAATTTTAAAAGACATAAAAATTTTAACTACCAAAGATAATATAAAATTAAAATAATCCTAGGAAGGAAAGGACAACAGGAAGTAGTACCGGGTATGAACACTATTCGATACTAAATAAATAATATATAAATTTATTTAATGATAATAAAATGATAAAATATTTATATACAAGGTCATAAAAAAATTAACCAAAACATATTATGTGAATTAAATTAGTAAATAAACCGGAATGGAAGGGAATTATTTTTCCATAAATAAAAATATAAATTTATAATAATCACAAACTGCTTACATAATAAAAATACTATGTGTTACTAAGAGTGATGGAAAATAACAAGTATTGTTAATAGGATATAAAATTTTGAACTGAACCAGAGAGTTGAAGAATCGATGCGACAAAAATTATAAAAAATAACCTTTTTTGGACGTTGGAGGAGGCGAAATTCACGCAAGAGTAATAAACAAAGTGAATACTAACAAATTATACCTGAGGAATCCAAATTAAAAGGTGTTATACATTAAAAACCAGTGGATGAAACCATTCTGAGGATCCAATATAATTCGGCCTACGTCTAATAGACAATCAGAAAAATACTCGAAAATGAAAAGGAAATAATAACGCAAGACGTACCTCATCACAGAATAAAACTTCAATCCAGTAAGGACAACACGGAGCGAGGTAATATAAACATTTTTCGTAATAAATACAGAAGAAAACTCTTTTTTTAATAGTGAAATAGAACGAAAAAATATTCATTTTATCATATGTTTCTTTCAAAAGTAAACAAATACATGCTGCTCTCTTACGGCAATTCCGGAAACTATGTAACATTTGAAAAATAAACAAAATTATTTATTAATTTTTTATATTTGTAAAGCGTAGCAATTAGCCATTTCTGACACTCTCATAACACAAAGAATTCACCCTGAACCCTGGGGAATTAATAAGAATTATGTAATAACTGATGTATTTTATTATAGCGTAATATTGGTTAAATAACAACATATATGTTTTGTTCTTTAGACAGATCTATGTTTAATGGGTAAAGTCGAGATGATGTTTTCTTTTTAAAAAGATTAATTGTGATACCTATACTTGGGTGGCTGGAGACAAAAGTCAATAATCAATAAAGCAATATTATTGAAAATTAATATTGAATTATAACGTGTTATAATTTATTGTAGTGGGTAGTTAATGAAAATTTTAGCACAACATACAGAAGGAATCGTCACAACAGAGGGGCAATAATGATACTTACTCTCTCTTCTGCATAAGGCTGAACAAATTACCTACTTGATCCCAAATCACACACTCTCGATTTCTTTTAGATTGAGTAAAACAAGATAAACAAAATCCTTTATTTATACCGTTTAAAACGTCAGTTAGTATAATTCAAAAGTGACGCATACTGCGTGAGGCATATAATAACACTTCCATAACACATCACGAAAACAGCGGTACGTTACAGATTTGGTGAACCCAACATTTGGGGCTTGACTAAAGGTGTACGTTTCGCTAGTACCTCACATAAGCGGTACGTTACAGAATTGGCGTACAACTGTGGGACGGAATTAACAAAGCTTGTAATTGCAAGATACTCGTAAGTAGTGAACGCCTCGTGATAAAAGCGGTACGTTACAAATTTGGCGAACCCAACATTTGGGGCTTGATTAAAGGCGTAAGTAGTTAAAGTGCCTCTCAAAAGAAGTACGTTACAGAATTGATGCATACAACGTGGGGCAGGATTTAACTATACAACACCTCAATAAGCGGTACGTTACAGAATTGGCGAACCCAACATTTGGGGCTTGACTAAAGGTGTACGTTTCGCTAACACCTCACAAAAAGCAGAACGTTACAGAATTGGCGCTCAACGTAAAAGGGCGGTAATTAGAAAAGAATTTTGATATTTAATATAAAATATATATCAAAAAATCTAATTATCGTTGGCAGTTATGAGAAAACAAGAAATGCCTAATACCCGAGGAAAATCGAAGAAGAGGGCAGAAGAAAAGGAGATTGAAGAAGGTGGACAGGAACAAGAAATAGAGTTAGTCACGGACAGTGAAATGGACCAACAGACAAGTGATACAGAAGAAACCGAAGTAGTTATGGATACGGACAAGGAAATAGTTGAAGAGGATGCCCAAGGGGATCAACCAGATAAATTCAACCAAAAAGAAGATATAAGCATACAGGAGATGTTAAGAATTATAATGGAAGGGAATAACAAGATCCAGGAAGACAATAAACAAACCAATGATAAAATAGACGAAAAATTTAAGAAACAGGAGGAAAAATTTGACAAAATAGATGAAAATTTTAGAAAACAGGAGAAAACTTAAAAGCAAACCAATAACAAAATAGATGAAAATTTTAGAAAACAGAAGGAAGCCTTGAAACAAACCAATGAGGAAAATAAGGAGAATTTTAAGAAACAGGAGGAAAACTTAAAACAAACTATGAATGAACGATACCATGAACTGAAGGAAGCAGTTGAAGGGCAAAGAGAAGAGATGAATGCAAAATTTGAAGAGAATAATAAGAATTTAAAACAATTCGAGTGTAAAATGGAGAATTTTAATAAGGAGATATGGAAAACTTTCGGAGAGAAGTTTGGAAAGGTGAATACGCATATCCAAAAAGCAGATACATACCAAGAGGAGACAAATAAACAAATGGACCATAGTTCCAATAATTGGGATGAAACATTGGACAGCACTTCAGAAGGTATTAAAGTAAGTCCGGATACAGAAGAGAGTAGGAAGGAAATAGAAATTACAGAATACCAAGGTGTAATGCCATCTGAAAATAAAAATAGCCACAACAAAAAGGTTGTTCAAACCGTGGAAAAGAAGACCAAGGAAATAATAAAAACAAGTAGAAAGAAAATAATAAATACCAAGGAAGAATGGGAATTGATTACAGGTGGATTAATTAATGTATTCAACCTTCCAATTAACGAACAAAGTGAGTTAATTAAGTTTACATCCCAGTTAAATGTGTCGATGATTGAAGTGCATCAGAAGATATTAGTCAGATTATCAAGATGGAAGACAACATGCAAATATTGGGCAAATAATTCAGAGGTAAAAGGGAATGAAATGAGATTAAATATAAGCAACTATGTTATGCTAGAGGAGGTACAATACTGGTTAGTTAAAAAGGAACGAATTATAAAGGAAGACCGGTACTTAAGTGAAAGTTTTATAGCAGCAAAGTGGGAGAGCCGGATGGTAAGAAGATTATCAAGGAGAGAATTAATTACGAACACCCCAGCAATCCGAGAACATGGAGTACCTGAAATAATGGACCACGGTTAAACAGACTCCAAACAAACCAGAAAAAAGGGACGGATTTTATGGATACAGGACCAAGCAACCCATTGTAAATAAAACCCCAAAATTCAAAAAAGCACGTAAGGGCAACTTACTCAAGGTATTTCGAACAATAATTTAAAATGAAGAAACTAAAATCCCCAAAATTCTAAAAGTACGTAAGGACAACTTACTCAACTTATTTTGCAACCATTAGAATTAATAAAAAGTATGTAAGTACAACTTACTCAAGTTATTTCGAACAATATAATTTAAAATAAAAAGACAAAACACCAAGAAAATGTAAGAGCAGATTATATAATTTAGTTATGAAGAATTGATTTAAAATGGACTAATAGGAAAAATAATATTTTGATGGTAACAAAAGAAGAATAAATAAATAAACAATTGATGGTAATGTGCTCAGATAAGAAGAATAACGAATAATTTAATGACTCCAATGAAACTGAAGGAGGATGATAATTAATACAATAATTAGAATTTCTCGGAATTGAAGATTATATAAGAAGAAATGATACGGAGAATATGTCACAAGAAGTAAAGTCAAAAGAATTTTAACATAAGGCCTATCAATGATGTTATATGCTATTAGTTGATGGAAAAGAAGAAGGAATCCAGGAGAAGAAGAAATATATAAATAAATACAAACAGCTAGTATGAAGAATCCCAAAAGTGTTTGGTACTAGTCGCTAATTGACTACTACTTATAATTTTTTTATTTTTATGTATTGACCGTAGAAATGTTCCGGCAATAATTTTTATGAGCAGGGATGATGTTCCCCTGGTCTCAGAAGGTGTAAGGATGGACAGCGGTGTATGGACCCAGAGTGGCCACCCGACTGGAACCACCGCACAAGATAGGGAAAAATGTTAGGGAAATTGAATATTTAAGGGATAATAATTAAAATAGCTGAAAGGATATTAGATTCCAGAAGTATAAATGAAGAAAATAGAAGGAAGATAGCAGACCGAAGCTTAATTGATAAAGCGAGTTTATAAAAGTAAATAGAAAATAAGTGTTAAAACAAGTTTTTATGATTAGTGTGACCAGTCCTTATCAAGTAAAATGTGGAAGTACCACTAACCCAGAGAAATAATTGATGAATTTGCCTCCAAGAGAGAGAGAGTTAAGTAAGAAAACGACAATTACCACAAGTCTGAATTACCAGAGTTTATAATCAGTCAGCAATGAAACATTATTATGAAAACAAAGTCAAGACCATTAGGAGACTTGAACCAATTAACAATTTATTTCTATCAACGAGTTGAACTAAAATAAATTTGTTCTAGTGGGGGGGCTTTATGTAACGGTACATAACCCGGTCCCAATAAAGTAAATCATGAGAATAAAAGTCAGAAATGGGTAGAACTAAAGCTCGGTCAAAATTTAATTATATCACTCCACATAATAAACAATTCGAGTGGTATATAGTGCGAAGTGAGTTCTAGTGTACCCATTGAGGTGAAAAACCAAAGTGAAACTAATGTATTACTAAACTGTGCTGTATGTTTTGGATAGGATAAAACTATGGAAGTAGTATGTAATAATACTAATTGATTTTTGTAATTTTATTTATTTATTGTAATTTATATTGTATGAACCACAATTTGTTATACCCAAGTTAATATTATATTGTTTCAAATAATTATGTTAGATTGTAAGAAAACCCAGGGTTAATTTTAAAAGACATAAAAATTTTAACTACCAAAGATAATATAAAATTAAAATAATCCTAGGAAGGAAAGGACAACAGGAAGTAGTACCGGGTATGAACACTATTCGATACTAAATAAATAATATATAAATTTATTTAATGATAATAAAATGATAAAATATTTATATACAAGGTCATAAAAAAATTAACCAAAACATATTATGTGAATTAAATTAGTAAATAAACCGGAATGGAAGGGAATTATTTTTCCATAAATAAAAATATAAATTTATAATAATCACAAACTGCCTACATAATAAAAATACTATGTGTTACTAAGAGTGATGGAAAATAACAAGTATTGTTAATAGGATATAAAATTTTGAACTGAACCAGAGAGTTGAAGAATCGATGCGACAAAAATTATAAAAAATAACCTTTTTTGGACGTTGGAGGAGGCAAAATTCACGCAAGAGTAATAAACAAAGTGAATACTAACAAATTATACCTGAGGAATCCAAATTAAAAGGTGTTATACATTAAAAACCAGTGGATGAAACCATTCTGAGGATCCAATATAATTCGGCCTACGTCTAATAGACAATCAGAAAAATACTCGAAAATGAAAAGGAAATAATAACGCAAGACGTACCTCATCACAGAATAAAACTTCAATCCAGTAAGGACAACACGGAGCGAGGTAATATAAACATTTTTCGTAATAAATACAGAAGAAAACTCGTTTTTTAATAGTGAAATAGAACGAAAAAATATTCATTTTATCATATGTTTCTTTCAAAAGTAAACAAATACATGCTGCTCTCTTACGGCAATTCCGGAAACTATGTAACATTTGAAAAATAAACAAAATTATTTATTAATTTTTTATATTTGTAAAGCGTAGCAATTAGCCATTTCTGACACTCTCATAACACAAAGAATTCACCCTGAACCCTGGGGAATTAATAAGAATTATGTAATAACTGATGTATTTTATTATAGCGTAATATTGGTTAAATAACAACATATATGTTTTGTTCTTTAGACAGATCTATGTTTAATGGGTAAAGTCAAGATGATGTTTTCTTTTTAAAAAGATTAATTGTGATACCTATACTTGGGTGGCTGGAGACAAAAGTCAATAATCAATAAAGCAATATTATTGAAAATTAATATTGAATTATAACGTGTTATAATTTATTGTAGTGGGTAGTTAATGAAAATTTTAGCACAACATACAGAAGGAATCGTCACAACAGAGGGGCAATAATGATACTTACTCTCTCTTCTGCATAAGGCTGAACAAATTACCTACTTGATCCCAAATCACACACTCTCGATTTCTTTTAGATTGAGTAAAACAAGATAAACAAAATCCTTTATTTATACCGTTTAAAACGTCAGTTAGTATAATTCAAAAGTGACGCATACTGCGTGAGGCATATAATAACACTTCCATAACACATCACGAAAACAGCGGTACGTTACAGATTTGGTGAACCCAACATTTGGGGCTTGACTAAAGGTGTACGTTTCGCTAGTACCTCACATAAGCGGTACGTTACAGAATTGGCGTACAACTGTGGGACGGAATTAACAAAGCTTGTAATTGCAAGATACTCGTAAGTAGTGAACGCCTCGTGATAAAAGCGGTACGTTACAAATTTGGCAAACCCAACATTTGGGGCTTGACTAAAGGCGTAAGTAGTTAAAGTGCCTCTCAAAAGAAGTACGTTACAGAATTGACGCGTACAACGTGGGGCAGGATTTAACTATACAACACCTCAATAAGCGGTACGTTACAGAATTGGCGAACCCAACATTTGGGGCTTGACTAAAGGTGTACGTTTCGTTAACACCTCACAAAAAGCAGAACGTTACATTATATATCAACCCTTAACTTTCTGATTTCGTGTTTTTCTATTACTTTTAGCACTTTTCCATTGAAATCCCATTTAACGAGTAATGTGGCTAAGACTAGATGCACTATCATTATAATTAATTTGTTCATTAAAATTGTTCAAATTACTTGGATTTTAATTTTGTCTTTCCCCTTCTATGGATTGACATTCATGAATAATACACTTTGCAAAATCGTCTAAATCATTTTTAATTTCTTATGTTGAACATTTTTTATGTGGAGTGCTGAAACATTTTGTCACCCATATATACGGAGGCTTCTTTAATAATTCTAAAAACACTACTTAGAGACACACCGCATGCCTGAGCTACCTGTTCCTGTAACTTTCTTTCTGATATTTCCTTATCTTCCGATTGAATAAACTTGTACACGTTATAAATTATTTTCCGGCTCTGACTATGTATGACTTTCCTTTGCACTGAAACCAACAGGTGACCCAGATTGATTCATTTCACTCTCCAAATCAGAAAATATAACAACAAGCTAAATGCTATGCTTTTGATGAACACTTAAGTTTTTTTTAAAGTACAAATGCAATTACCTATCATGTGCTATTGGCACAAAAACAGTTTATTCACATCTAGTAAACTTACCTACACTGAATTTTAGTTTATCATTTAGAAATAGTAAAAATGTTAATTTGTTAGAAGACTATAGTAATTAATATTTTAAGAATATTCTTACTATCTGTACATACAGTGGTTACAAATTTTTTTCCATATTTTGGGGAGGTTCTAACCCCCAAAACTCCCCTGGGTGCAGCACTGGTGCTATTGTGTTTGTGTCTGTGTGAGTAAGTTTAGTGTTTGTAAATTGTGCATATGGATATTTGTGTGTGTGTGTGTGTGAACAATGCTGAGAGATTGAGACAAGTTTTGTAATGAGTCTAAATTCCAAAAATTGAAAAAAAAAAGGAAAAGTGGGAAGAGTGTTGGTAGAGAGAGGTATAACCTTCAAAAAATTTCTGCAACCTAATCTTGCAGAAGCACTGATATTCTTAATAATAATAATGGCTCCCATTTGTACCACCTGAAGTAGTGTAGGAGAAGGCAGGGTAGGCTGCCTATAATGTGCACTTATTTAATTTATGAATTAATTGATTAATTACTTTAATTACGTATAGATTAGCGAATGATACTCTTCATAAGCCCCGCGATTGGAATCGCCATTTACATTGATATTAGTTAACAATCAATACTGTGCATTCAATTAAATCACTTAGCAAAAGACTCTTAAGTAAAATTAATCCATGTTCTCAAAGATTATTTGAACATATGGGTTTTCTGTAATAATGAACGCATGTGTAAAATATACTTAAATAGCTAATTTATTATTCATTACGTAAGTTTATAATCATACATATAAAAACGTTGCTGTACCTGTAAATACACACATATATCTAAAAAACAAGTTCTAGTTCATATAATAGCTGAAAAAACATAATACATAAATCATAGTATACAACAGTTCAAATAATGGTTAATTGATGCGTTCATTTAGCCCAGATAGTTTTGTTTACACGTTTATTATTTATAACTTTAACTGTGATTGTATTTATCAAATTTAATTAAAACTTCCCAGGGTAGGAATTCTTTGAAAGAATCAGGACAGTAGTAGTTACTTAAAGTAATAAATTAATAATGGTTACTTGAGATTTGGAATATCCATTTATGGTCCCTCGGTGTCCGATCCTTGTTGTGATGAAGACAGAAAGACACAGCTTGTTGAATGACGTTGATTGCACAATCACTTGTCTACACCCACGAGAACTCGCGTTAGTTATAGAGTTGTGTAGATATGCTATGGTTTCAGTGTCGGTTTGTGTAAATCATTCTAAAATAAGTGTTGTATGTTCATTTTGCAACTTTACTGTTTATGTCCGTATGTCACTTGCTTTACTTTTATCGATGTATATACGATTATATTATTTCGTTCAAGTATTTCATGTTCTATTATATTTAATGTAATTTTAGTAGCACTTGATAACTGTAAGTTTGTCTAATCTGTACAATGCACTAGTAATGTTACTTGTATGTACCGAGATTGAATTGTTCACTCTGATTCCTAATGATATTGATTAATACATGAGTTCGTTAAATCGCACTTTGAATTCCACAGTTTGAAAATCACCAAGTCTGTTAACTTATACGAAACTGAGCACAGTAATACCGCGTCAAAATATATGTTCACAAATTGTAATAAGACTCATGCTGATATTAAACTTGATACTAAGACTGAGAAATACCGAGCGGTACGAAATACACAGCTTGAAAATATTATGACTGAAAAATACTAAGAGTCAAAAATTGAGATACACTGAGCGCGTCTCCGTGTTAGACAGTTAGTTTTATCAACTTGTCCCTACTCAAATTTTGTCTTCTGGTCTGTCCACACCTTTTCTTACTTGTGATAGGTCAGCTCAAAGTTCTCTCGGAATATTTCATCCTACTACTCCAGGGTTTTTTTGGTTTCTGTCCCCTGATTCGCTTTGGCTTTTGGTTACTATAGAAACTGTCCTCTCCACCGGTGTTCTTCGCAAGAGTTGTACTCTGATAGGTTTTCAGACATCCCCAGATTTTTCCTGTTCGAACGTTGACCTATTTCACAGAATTTCTAGCATTAAGCGCCTGTCGATCACTCTTTTGTGTGGGACATACGCAGTGTTTTCCTAACTCGTCCCATCTGTTCTCGAGGTCCTTCTGAAGCATTGTTCTATCTCACACCCATTTTTTGTAACTATTAATATCTTCTGACATATGTTGGGCTGGTGAAGTCACCCTGACTTTCTAATCGTAAATTGCGCCTGTCACTTAGATGTTACCTCCAGCTGTGCAACTTGACTCGAGTTCTTTCAATTATCCACTTCATTCATTGTCTCTCTTGAAATGCAGCATGTACACTCCTTTATACCAGCTTGTCCCCTTTTTTGCAGTACATCGTATTCTGACGTAACTTGACTGGACGTATGCCTTATTTCTCAGTACACGTGTGAGTGTCCTCGTCTGCATTGTGTCGAATGTTGTGGGGTAATAATTTTTAGCTAAGTTTCTCCTGTCATCTCGTACATCCATATCTATTGTTGAGTAGAACCTAACATCTTCCTATTAGGAAGCTGTTCCTAATAGGTGTTAGGTTAGCGACGCTGTTCTGACATCTTCACATTAAGTCTTATTTATGGCATTGACTAGAAGTCGTTGACACAACTGCGTGTGAACAAAATCCGTCGAGGAGAAAATTTGAAATTTTTAAATTTTCGCTCGTTATATGCCTTATGTGAGCCATGTGGCATACAAGGAAGGCAGTGTGGCCAGCACTACGCTTCAGCCGCCTATTATTATCCCCCAGGATGTTATCCCAGGTACTCATTTTCAACAGGCTGAGTCGACCTGGGGGCTGAAAAACGCACCTTGATTTTATGGTGCGGGCCCGGGAATCAAACCCGGGACTTCTAGGTTAGTAGCCAGGTGCCATACCCACTGGTCTACTGAGCCGCCTACTGATATTCTTAAATCACTGAAAATTGAGCGTACTGAATTATAATTAAATTAACTTGGTGTATTTATATTTAATCTTAGGTACAATCTTTGTAAAGAACTTTAATATGATTTTATATAAATGTGAGAAATGGTTTTAAGAGGCTGTTGTCAGTGGGGGGAAATAGGGTTTATAGAGGCCCCATATCCAGGAGTGTCTTAATGGGGGGGGGGTGAACCGGACTGGACCTCCCCCAGAGGGTCGAAAAAAACTGACAAGGAATTGTATTAATCTCTTTATTTTAGGCTGTTTTGTTATTTGTTCAGCTGTGTACACTAATATAGTAGTAACTATTTTTTAAATGTATAAACTGGTTTATTATACAACATTTGCGCACCTATATATTTCAAATATGAAATATAGGAAAGTCACTTCAGTGACTCCGGAAGTCATTGTTAATGAAATGGCCAAAGAATTAAGGTGAATAGACGTTAAACTCTTAACACATTTTCAAAAGTGTATCTTTTCTGACGTATAACATTTTCTTACCTTACCTTTACTTTTCTTTATTAAAACTGTCATTATCATTTTAAATTGCAAAATGTCAATAAAGATCTTGTAAACAATGTTTCAATAGCATGTATTTTTATTGTGTTATTGCCGTTACTTTAGTGGAATTGATTTCAGGATATTATCACACTTTTTTCAGCCATTTTGAAGATTGTAATATTGATTAGTCTTCACTTGGATTTTCTTTTGCATGAAGGCAACAATGACTGGACCCTCCAAGACCTAATTCTAGATACGCCACTGCCCACATCTAGGTTTTTACCTGCCAACTGCTAAGGGCAGCTCTGACGGTAACAGTGATATGGCCCAAGAGATAAAAAATAGATTTTTGATGGGTAGCCGGACACTGCTCAGAGTCTGTATACTGTCTAAGTTGATTCAAATAAAAAATAAATCTAAACTTATACAGGGTTGTCCATGGGAATCTGACGATTTTAAAAATAAAATAAGTAATATAAAATATATATTTTATTTACTTTTGTATTATTATATAATTACACCAAATTTGATGCCATTTACACATGTAAATCCATTTTTAAAATAAGACCTCTGTCACACGTCCTCCATCATTTTGTTCCACTGCTGCAGTTTTACCTGTAGCTTTCACATCGCTACTTGCACCGTGTTTGGTATCACTGTGATGTCACCTGTATGGAAGCATTTAGTTCGTTAATGTCATTAGGTTTATTACATAATGCTCTAGACTTAAGGTATCCCTAATGAAAATAAACACATACTTAGAGAGCTGGAGATTGTGCCAGCCATGCAACATCTCCTCTGGAAATCACTTGGCCAGGAACCTTCTCTCTAACTACCGCCATGGATGCTCTGACAGTGTGGGCTGTTGCTCCATCCTGCTGGAGTTCAAGTAAATCCCACCACAATGCAGGTCGGGAGCAAGGAATTCCTGTAACATCACTATGTATCGAGCAGAAGCAACTGTCACCACTTGTCCTTCCTCTTCAAAGAAATAAGGGCCTATGATCCCAAAATTTGCCACAGCACACCAGACAGTTACACATGGAGTATGAAGAGGATGCATATGTAGCTGCTCAGGATTTGTATCCGACCCATAATGAAAATTTTGTTTGTTTACTGTGCCCGATAAATGAAAATGTTCTTTAGGGCTCATTAGCAGGACCATTTCATCAGTTAACAAGATCAGAAAATTTGCATAAAGTATTGCCCGAATAGCGTTGTCATGGTTATTTAACTCTTGCACCACTAACGTTTTATATGGATGAACGTTCAAATCTTGGTGTAGAAGATTTGATCAATTCTTATGACACTGTTGCAGGATAAACGTAGGGCTGCCACATGCTTTCACGGTGAGCGCTTAGGGCTCTTTAACATTGCATGCCTGACTCTGTCAGTGTTTGGAGGTCACAGTGTGCACTGGTCATGGTTTGTTTTTCATTGCAGAAGAAGTAGTTCGGAGATTGTTTATCCACAACTTTATCATACTACAAGTAGGAACAGCACCATGATGTGGAACATTAAAGTGACAGCAGAATAATCACTGCGTATTCACAACTGAATCACCATTTTTAAAATAAATTTCCTTCGAACACAAATGTAGTAGTCCACAGCTCCATTGTAACTGAAATGACATAAGTATACAAGGCCAAAGCCAGTCTGATTCCTGGTTGCATGCCAGGGTTGCCAATCTATAGTGCTTTAAAATCGTCAGATTCCTGTGGACCACCCTGTATAAGAGGAAAAATCAAAGACAGTGCTAATTATTGCCATGTATATATGGTAAACTTAGATGCTTATAAAGAATATAGAAAAGGTGAAGGGCATATTTGAGTGCTGAGTATTGAAGAAAATTTTTGGTCTGATTAGAGGTGATGATATTGGTATGGATCAAGTTCAATCAAGACCTGAGAGAAGTGTGTAAAGAACCTAGTGTTTTAGATTATATTAGGGTTCATCTAAGATGGATGAAACATGTAGAGCACTAAGTGACAATTGATGCTGCCCCCTCCCAAAAAAATACTGACAGGATAAGGTTTAATCAGATCCTCAGAGTCTCCTGGAGGTCAGAAACTGGCAAGACACTGCAAGAAATTGGGATTGTTACAGCTTAAGGTTTAAAGAGGTGTAATATGAGAAGTGTAAAAGAAGTGAAGCCTAAGGCTAAGTATGAGGTGTAGTATCACAAGAAGTTTTATAATGACTTACCGGTACTTCATTCATGTTTTTGAAATTAGTGGTATAAAATTTCAAAATAACTTATCTGGTGATAAAAAGTTTTAGAAAAATTTGTTGACAAGTAAGGTTATATCATCTTTCATTATAGAAATGAAACTTTTTTATTTGATAAAAATATTAATCAAATTTTGAGAATGACATTTTGAAGGTAAATGGTGAATTACAGTCAGTTATAAAATAAATGATTTATAACTGCATAGTATTCTTCTCCTCCTCCTCTCCTCCTTCATCTATTATTTTGTAACGTAATTACAAAATAATATTATTATAATTTGTTAAAATTTGAAAATGAAATAAAAAAAAAATTTTATTTCAAAAATAAAAATTTTGTTTTTTCTGAAAAAATATTTGTTTCAGGTTTTTTGTTATTTGTATTTAGGAAATAATTGTTGTTATTGTCTGATGTAAAAATTTTAATTGTATTATGGTTGATAGTGTAGTGGTGTCACTTTCTATGAATCACTTCTAAGTTAATATTGTTAACTCCGGTACTGGTCGATAGAGGGCTCTTCTTCTTCTTCAATATACTCTTTATTTTCGTAAATACCGCCTTTTGGTTAGTCCGTGTTCTTGAATTAACTTATTCTTTAACTAAATATCACTATAATATTGACGACTCGGAACACTAAGTGTTAAGTAAGAGTCGGAACACTGAATATTTAGTTAAGTAACGGACACGTCATGGACAATGAAATCCAAGAATTATTCTTTAAGTATATTTAAAGAAAAATTCAACCAATTTGCAGAATTAGAGAGTTTATTCACAATTTATTTAAAATATTGATAGTAATCGATTGTTAACAACAGTATCGACTCGTTACTCAGGGCCGATCGACAAAAACTTTACATTAACAGTGTATATAAAATATGTTCTTTTAACGGTTATGTTAGAATAGCCAGAGAAGGGTAGGGCCAAGAAAGTATAACATTTACAATTAAAATGTCTTAAAAACTAACAATTACAATGTTATTAATTAATATAGAAAGTTTATATAGTATAATTTTCGAACCAATGCAGACTAGAAGTTCATTTGTTCCACCTCGAATAGAACACTGGGAAAATCAAAATGGCCGACAGAAGTATGCGTAGTTGAATGTCTATCACCTCAACGAATATTTCTTACAATAAAGATGTCTTTTCACTGTTTCTTCGTCTCAGCAATTGTGGATATTAGTTCTGGAGTTAAATGAGTGTTCCTGGTGTAGTGTTTATTAGTTCACTTGGTGTAAATGTGTGTTATTATGTCTATTTCAATTTGGTTAAATGTGTCATATATAACCCTTTTTGTTTCATCCGTAAAATTTATTTGTAGTGGTGTTATTTCAATTATTTAGGCGTATGTGGTTCTGTTTATCTGTAGTTCACTGTTTATTGTTTGTTTTCACTGCTTCTCGAGTTAAAATTCCAAATTACAAAATTTGTACTGAATTCGGTTTAATTATCGCACGCCATTAATATAGGTTATACGGAGCAAAACCTCGTTTAAGTGTTCGCTTCAACGGATAATAATTAACTGTTCTCATTTCCTTCGTCTCCTGAAAATCTTAGCCAATTTAATATAGATCATACATTGTTTCAAATTATCTTAGCTTCCGATACATTTTATTTGAATACATTATACACCGAAAATATTTTTGTTATTATTTAACTGTATGAAATACTAAATACATATTCGGTTTCTTTGATCTATTTCGCTTATTTTGATACTAATTAATATAGTTATACAAAGTTTTCATTTAAAAAAGTTATATTTCTTTCATGTTGGAATAGTAGGCTTAAATTTTGTGTTTCCTGTTCTTGTCTAGATAATAGCCATTTTCTGTGATATAATTATTATTATACTGAACCTAAGATTGATATTATTGTTTGTCTTTCCTTAATTTCTTGCAATTTTGTTCATTAGTTATTGTTTTTAAATATAATTCATTTATCTATGACTCCTCCTCTGAAATTTTAGTTAAATACATTTCATTTTTATTTATAATTTTACTTATCTTCTAACAATATCTTTTTAATGTATAAGTTACATTGTATTACTATATGGTGGGTTTATCTTACATAAATTTCATCAGTTTAGTTGGTTTATAGGACTAGATTTGTCAATTATAATGTAGTCTAAATTTACTATCTGGCCTAGATTTTATCTGTTGTTACTTACAAAGTTTTTAATAATACAGTTAGTTCATACCCTTTTCTGACCTATTCTAATATAATATTCATTAATAATGTCTTCTTTTACTACTATAACCTTTAGTATTGATTTTAAACAATTAAAATATAACAATTCTTTAACATTAAATCTGGTATTTAGAATCATACCCTTTTTTGTACTGATTACTTACAGTAACTTCTAAAAAACATTTTACTATATAGGAATGATATACACATTCAGATATGGCATTCCTAATTCAAACTACTAAACAAAATAACATTTTATAAATACAAGGATTAATCTCTATTTCTAAATCTTATTTATAGAGTTCATATATGGAAATTGGAACCTAACATTTTGTTCCATTAAATTTTTTAACACTCCCTTAAAACTATTTGGTTACAGTCTTATCTGTTTTTCTTAATTTTAGGGATGTATTCCCCGTCACTTTATGTACTAACTCCAAGCTATCTATTTATATTATTTATTCCATTGAGTGTTCTCATATAAACAGTGGCATTTTATTAGAAAGAGTATTCATTGCTCCTTCACCATATTATTAGATTAAATATCATTCATGATACTATTTTAAAAAACACTTAAAGTTATTTAAATGTACAGTAATTCATGTACCTTCTAAAAGTTTATTTATGATAATCTAATAACTTGCACTTGTCCCTGGTTATTTCTTGATACTATCACTAGTCCTTTCATAGTTTTATAATATCAAATTGTTTAACCATGGGGGAACTGTTAAGATTGGTCTATATAAATTATACAATAACTTTCTTGGGTGCACTTCTACTTAGCACTTTAAACACTTTTTGTTTTTATTTGTTTTACATGAGTTTATGGTTTGTTGGGGTGTTATACTTTCTATTGTGACATTTACTTTCTTTTGGGGTTTTTGTTTTCTCCCTATTGGGTTTCTATTGGGTATTGGTCGTGTTCTACTTCGTCTATTCTATGTGATCTTCACTTGTCCCTGTTCATTAGGTATATTTGTTTGTTTTGGATATCTTCCTTCTTCGTTCTTGGTTTCTTCAGTACCATTTCGTTATTATTTACTTTTGTTTATACTGGTCTGTTTACTTGGTCTGGGTAGCTTCCTTACCTACTCCTATCCTACCTGGGCATTATTGTTATTTTAATTTTAGTTTTCTGTGGTTTTATTTTGTTGTACATTCATATTAGTTGCAGATTTTTTCTTTATGTTTACTTTTTTCTTGTTATAATGGTAATTTATTGTGCTTTTTATTTGGTTCTCATTTGGATTTTTCTGGATATTCCATATACTTGATTTTTACTAATGATCATCTGGTAATTGATTTAAGTGGATTATCTGTCATGCTACAGATTGCTCTCCTCCAGAAGTGATTAGTTCAGATCATACTTGGTTTGTCTGAAATAATTGCTTATAATTTTTATTATAAATTATATTTCTTTACTTCGTTCCCATTTCTAAATTTTTTCTTCTTTATTTTTGAGCTTATCTATATTTCATTATTTACTGGATTTTTCTTGATAGTAATAGTCATCTGAGGTTCATTATTTTTTATTTTTCCATTTTTTTCTTAACTTGGTTCTTTATCCTTGAGATATTTATTCCCTAATATGCCCTAACACGTGAGCTGGGGCAGTTCAGAGGGGCACTGTAGGCTTCACTACTCTGCTGGCCATACTACGTCATTTATTGATTACAGAGGCAAATCATCTCTGCTCAAAACATAATAATACTGCTGGACTTATCTACAGACAGTTATTAATAAAAATTACATAAGAATAGTCCACCTTATGACTATAAAAAAAATTAAATATCTTTGGATACTTCACTTTGTATTTGCTCAGATCTGTTAATATTTCTATTTTAGTTAATTTCTATCTCAGTTACTTTTCTCAATGGTTTTATTTCTGGCATTTTATTTCTTCTTATGGTTGGAAGCTGGTTTAATATAATTATCACTTGTTATTCAGTGTAAAGTTTTTATTTATTTTAATTCTCTGTTATACCTTGACTGTTATTACAATCTTCTTCTGGTAATTGGCAGCATATATTTTGTATTATATTTTTGTTTTTTCTTAATTCTTATGAATCGTTCCACTAGTTTTATTTTCTTGCAATTACTCTTTTCATTGTCCGTCTTATAATTGACATTTATTGTATGATCATATTTTTCTTATGGATTTATTTATACATAGTTATTTCTTCCTTTTTTCAAAATTTTATTCCGCTCTTGCTTTTTATCCAAATGCACTCTTTAATTATTAATTCTATGTGGTCATTGTCTCTGCTTATTTTGGTTAAAAGTCTTATTAATTTCACTTCACAATAAGTTTATTCATTTTAATTGTATCAGTGGCAGTCCATTTCTTCATTCTCAAAATTTTTTCATAATTGGTTCCATATATAATTGTTTGTAATGTGAATTTACTCTTCCTTTTGAATGTTGTGGTTATTCTTCAAAATTCTTTTTCTTTTCTTTTATATTCCATTATTTGAGTTTCATAGATGTTTGGTAGCAAGTTGTACTTACTTGTTTTTTGAATTTGTTTTATTCAATTCATTTTCTTTTTACTTCCAGAAAGTTTTTTCATAACTTGTTGTTTGTAAATTGATTTTACAATATATGTTGATTTTATTCTAAATTCCTTTTCTCTTTCTCTCTTACTTAATTTCATAAATCATAGGTAGTAAGTTGTGCTTACATTGTTTTTAAATTTGTTTGTATTTTACTAAATTCTTTTTCTTTTTCATTAATTCAAAAGTCGTTTCATAAATATTAGGTAGTAAGTTGTACTTACTTTGTTTTTGAATTCCATAAGTCGTTTCATAAATATTAGGTAGTAAGTTGTGCATACTTTGTTTTTGAATTTATTTGTTTAAATTCTCTTCTTTTTATTTTTTATTCCAAAATCGTTTCATACATATTAGGTAGTAAGTTGTGCTTACATTGTTTTTGAATATGGTTGTTTAAATTCTCTACTTTTTATTTTTTATTCCAAAAGCCGTTTCATAAATATTAGGTAGTAAGTTGTGCTTACATTGTTTTTGAATTTATATGTTTTTACGAATAAATTCTTTTATATACATCAAATTACTCATAATATTTTTTCATGGAAGCCTGGTTATATACACCTTTGATCCTTTCTGAATCCATTTCCTTTATTTCATAAGTATTATTGTTTTTTATATTGGAGATTAAATATGGTCTGGTGTATAACAGCAATAACTTCTTCGTTATTCCTTCCAGTGTGCTGGGTAGTTCACGATTTTTTAATAAGATTTTTTCTTCCTTTTCATAAGTTATTAATTTACCACTAGCCTTTCGATACTTATTTTGCCGTTTTTCCTGGTCTTCTGCCACCTTGTTGTAGAATTTTGCTTTGTCAAATTTGTAAATATTGTTTATAGGGAACTCTAGGATTTCTGCGATCTCTCGTGGGGGTGGTTTTTCGTACATGGCGGAGTATGGGGTTATTCCTATAGCTGGATGGTATGCCAAGTTGAGGAATTCCTCCGTGGCTTCTAGATAGTCTTGCCACCTTTTTTGTTGATGGTGACAATAAGTTCTTAGGATCCTCCCCACTTCTCGTAACACCCGCTCTGCCGGATTACTGCTCGGGTGGTAGACCGAGGTTTTGTATGTACGAATGCCCATTGATAATAAGGTATCACGCCATTTTCTACCCTTAAACTGGGTTCCATGATCAGTGATGATCGAAGATGGTTTCCCCATGTTTGGGATATACTGCTCCGTTAATATCCCCAGAATTTTCCGGGTAGTTGCTCGATTAGTAGGGTATAGCTTAACAAACTTTGTGAAGTGGTCCATTATGATTGTTAGGTATCGATATTGGTGTCGACCGCCACTACGGGGAAATGGTCCGCAGATGTCTAGGAATACCTTCTCCAACTTTGCTTGGGAGGTTATAGGAATCATAACACCTTCCTTCTTCTCGTTATTTGTTTTTACGAGCTGGCAGATTTTACAGCTTTTAATATACATTCGGACTTTCCTATTTATGTTTTTTATCTGGCAGCTCTCCTCCAGAGCTTTTATCACCTTTAAGGCGCCCATATGCCCATATCGTATGTGGTAGTTTACTATTAATTCTTTTTCGATCTGGGTTGGAACAACCACCTTCCAGGTCTCCTCCTTCAGTGATGTTTTAACGAACAAGATTTGTTTGTTTAGTTGGTAATATCGAGCAACGGTTTCGTCTCCTTCTTCTAATCGAGTTTTAAGGTTTCTCAATTTCGGGTCTGCTTGTTGGTGGGTGCTCATTTTTGTTAATATTGTCATTAAGTCGGCTCTGGTGCTAAGAAGATGGTATATTTTTAGTACGCTTTCCTTCTCCCCTTCGAAAGTTTGCTCTTCCACATTGACACGGGATAACACATCAGCTACGACATTCTTTTTACCTGGGATGTATTCCCATTTTAGATGGTATTCTTGAAAGGCAAGTATTCACCTTGTTAGTCTGCCATGATTCAATTTGCAGCTTTTTAGGAACGAAATAGATTTATGGTCTGTTCGGACTGTAACAGGGTAACCCAAGATGTAAGTACGGAACTTACCGCAAGCAAATACTACGCTCAGTAATTCTTTTTCAGTTACAGTGTAGTTTTTGTCACACTGGTTCAAAGATCTGCTCGCGAAGCTAATTACTTGGTGTTGACCCTTCTCGTCTTCTTGATACAATGTCGTTCCCAGACTGATGTTGCTGGCATCGCAATTCATAAAAAATGGTAATTTAAAATTTGGGTGGCGAAGTATTATTGTTGCCAGAAATTTGTCTATAATAAGTTGGAAAATCACATCCTGCTCTTGACACCATATCCATTTATTTTTTGATGACAATTGAGTTTGAAATTTTGCGGTTATTTCCGAATATTGTTCCTGGAACTTGCGATAGTAATTACAGAGTCCCAGGAATGACTGTAATTGCTTTCTGTTTTTGGGTGCCGGGAATTTCTGGATTGCTTCCACCTTTTCTGCTGACGGTGAGATTCCTTGATCGTCCAAGTTAAAACCCAAAAATTGCACTTCTCTGGCAATAAACTTGGACTTTTCTAACTTCAGTGTGACGTTACTGACAGATAACTTCTCAAGCACGTGTTCCACACGGTAGCAGTGTTCCTCCCACGTTTCTGATGTTATTAGTAGATCGTCTACATACACGGTGGTAAACTGAAGTGCTTCTTGTCCCAATATCTGGTCCATGCAGGTCACAAAGATGGCAACTGAGTTTACAAGTCTGAAGAGCAATCTTTTGAATTGGTAATTGCGCCCCTCGAATATGAAAGCCAGATACTGGCGACTCCGTGGGTGTAACTCCACCTGCCAGTAACCGCACACCGTGTCCTAGGTACTGAAGTACTTGGTACCGTGGAATCGTTTCAGGATTTCTTCAATCTCACCGGGCGATGTTCTATCATTTATTATCTTTTTGTTTATTTCCCGTGCATCCAAGCAAAGCCGGACTTGGCCGTTTTTCTTGGGAATAGCCACAATAGGACTGGTGTATGGGGATTGGCTATTTTCTATTATATCGCTACTAATCATCCGGTTTATTTCCGCTCTTATAGCCTCCTTTCGTGAATGCGCAATAGGGTAGGATTTTCTATTAAACTCCACTGTATCTCTGAACTTAAGGGTACATTGGTAATTTTTTACCTTGCCTGGCTCGTCCGAAAATACTGAGCGGTACTTTTCATAAATTCTGATCAATTGATTCGCTTGATTAATGGGCAATTTCTCCCTAGTAATTCCGCTCCGGAAATCCCTTATCTCTTGTATTTTTGGGACCATAAATCTTCGTCCGTGTTGTCGTATATTATGGGGTTAATTATTGTTTTATTTTCCATATAGTTGATGTTACGAATTTGCTGGTGGATACTGCTGGGAAGTGCTATCTCGCTACCGACTAAATCGGCCGTCCAGGTCAGACCTCCGGTAAACAGCGATACTTTCTCTGATCGTAAATCGATGATAGCAGAGTTTTTTCTCAGCACATCGCATCCCACTAATATATTGAAAGGTAATACTGCCGCAATTGCTATACCCTTACTAATCACGTTTAACGATACTTGCTTTCTTATAGTTTTGTTTTGGCGACCAGTGGCACCGATTAATACGTTATTATTGATAGGTAAAGTCGGCAATAATTGACCACATTTCTCTTGGATTCTCTCCAATTCTATTGAGTTGATAATAGATACAGTCGCACCTGTATCAATCATTAGCTGTGCGAAGGTTCCTTCTATTTCGGCATTAACATAAATTATTTCATTATTTATACTATGGAGGCGAGTGTCGTCCTCCTCCAGTAGTTCGTTTCGTATGTTTTTTAAGTAATTACAACTAATAATTGTAATATTGTTATTATTATTTGCTCTTGGCAATTCTCTTTTATACCCAGGCGATAGGAGCAGCAAAAGGTCCTGATTATTTATTACTGCCTCCTCCCGTTTAAATTCTCATTATCCTGGTTATTAATAATTGGACCAACTGAGGCGTCAGTCGGGAAACCTTGAGTGTACAAATGTACATACTTTGCCACGCGTTGGGCATCATGTACAAATATATTTAATTATGCGAATTTATTAATTGCATAAATTAATCGAATTTTTAATTAAATAAATCTTTCTCTTGGTTACAATTATCTACTAGAATATGCTTCCTCGTGCCACGTGTTGGGGCACCATATGCACTTGTAATATATTTTATGTTTGTCTCTAACTGCATAAATTAATTAAAATTATTCTAAGGAGTTTCCATAAATGTAGGTTTTTACTACAGATCTTGTTTACTGCTCCAGGACGGGCATGCCATTTATGATGATACACTCTGATATCACTGAGCTTTAATACGCCCCGCGTTCTGGAGCACCATATGTAAACAGGTGTTTTGGGTGGATAACAATTATGTGACTCAGACACTATTAATTCTTGTAATCAATACAAATTTATTATATGTTTTCAATGTCATTTAAATACTGAATAAAGTTAGCGTTCTATACAACATATTAAATACATAATGCTGTTATATTATCTCTAACGTTATGAACATCTACAAAATCAATAAAGGTTGATTAATGACTATATAAGTTTCAATATATCCTACTCTATGGATTCATATTTCTCAATTTGCGTTACTTTTGAGCAATTAAATATATGTATATTCAACAATTAAATAAATGTATATTCAACTCAGTGGCGAGTTCTTTTTGAGTGGCAGGACAGTGGCAACCTAATCTAATGTTACATGAATGATAATAATTTACTTGTTGTTTGTATCCAAATTGCGGTGATCAACTGTGTGGTTCTTCATTCTGCTACGAGGTCCAGGCTGAAGATACGCCAATTAAATTACACTTGACACTCCGTCACGACACTATTTGTTCCACATTTTATCCGGATACTCGCATGAACGATTATGACTAATTGCGTTAAGTAGGGGGAAAATGACAGTTCTACCCCGGAAGTGACGTCTCACGGCGGGAAATTCAAAAATTGTGGTGGTGGGGGTAACCATGCGGCAGTAGTCTGTCGGCCATGTTGTCGTCGTCGCCGCCTAAAGTGGGGTTAACGTGTGCGTTGATTGTCGGAGGCGTGGCTATGTTCGCCGTTCGCCGTTCGCCGTTGACGTCGTCGTTGACGTCGTCATCGTCGCTGGGCGGCGGCCTGGCGGTGGCTTGATGGCCGCCCGTCGTGGTGGGGGCGACGGGGGCCATGTTGGAAAAGGTGCGATGTTGTCGAGTGGTGTAAGAGAGTAGTGGTTAAGGTACGGCCTGGTTGCCGATTCGTGCGTGTGTTATAGTGTATGATTATGTATATGTAAGGGGTTTTTCCGGAAGTTCGGCCATGTTGGAAAAGCGTCGTCGGTGTTGCCAACTGTTGTCGGCTCGGTGTTATAGTGTACGGGTTGAATGTATGTTTCGCCATTGTTGCCAACTCGGTGTTAAAGTGTACTGGTTTCGTATATATTTACCGTGCCGTGCCGATATCGTCGATGTTGTGTATAAACATGGTTACTCCCACCACCACAATTTTTGAATTTCTCGCCGTGTGACGGTCCAGGCTAGAACTGTCATTTTCCCTGTAAGAAATACAGATGATATTCAGTGTTCGATTCACTTATCTGAACGATTGCATTGTTGACAACTGTGTGTCTATGTGTTAAGTAAATTGTAGTATGCGAAAAGGATAGTTGAAAATAAACATAAAAATATTATACGATAAAAAAAATCCATGCTTTTCACATGTGGAGTTATTTTTTACAACAGAATGCTGACAGACCACACGTTATTACTGGTGTGTATGTAATATAATAGGGACAAGCGGTAGTTGGCTCCCACACGCTTTTTTTTTTTTTTTGGAATGTAGCAGTTGACTCCCACGTGCATTTGCAGCTGTCTAGACATCTGTTTAGCGAGTCGCTAAATTAATTGCATCCGGCTGTCAGCGTAGAATTAATTGCCACCATCTGTTAGTTGTCGCCGTCTGTCTGAGCGTATAATTAATTGTCGCTGTCTGTCTGAACATATGTTAATGTTGGGTGTGAACGAATTTAAAGGCGTACATAAATTATTGTGTGAACAAGTCAAGATAAATATGCGTGGCAGTCGTTACTTTTTTTTGTTGATGATGTAATCGGTCCGTCTGTATGGCCATCTGTTTATCGCAGCGTGCGAACGTGGTCGTACATAAAGTTTTTTTTAATAACAGAACAGGATGTGTGACACCATCTGTTATCACAGCGTGTGGGAATTAGAACGCAGACCGAGCTAAGTGCGTGTTCATGACTTTGTGTGTGGGAGCTTTTTTTGTTGTTACCATCTCTTTCGTGTACATCCTTGAAATACTATATATAAGCCTGTACGAACTGCTCTCCAAGACACATAGTTCGTCGCGAGACTCAACTGGAACTTGTATAAGGTCAGTTTGATTTTTAAATATTCTTTAATTTCTAAATTATATTATAATCATACACTTGTTGTTTAATAAAATTGATTTTTTTTAGAATAGTGTTAATGTTCCAAGGAATTTTGAAATTAAAAAAAAACAATAAAAAGGTTAAAGCAATACTGTTTAATTACAAATAATTAAAATACATGTAATCAAAATATATTACAATTTAAAATACATAATATGTAAACGCACACAGTAGTGAAAGTAATCAAAATATATTACAATTTAAAATACATAATATGTAAACGTACACAGTAGTGAAAATTACAGTGCACTATGACATGACAAATATGTACAAAAAATGAAATAAACACACACAGTAGTAACAATTAAAAAAAATACAATTGTATACAATTATATCAAATGAATTATGTGTAAGCACATTATTTTAAATATTATTGGTAAACGTGTGCAATGACAATTATGTACAAATATATTTGTTAATTCTGAAGATGTCTAAAGTGTACAACATGTAAGCCTTGTTTTATTATCTAGGCATAATCAAATGAAATATGTGTAATCACATATATTATTTATAATTAAATGAAATAGAACTAAGTACATGTTAATATATATATATATGTAATCGTACGTGACAAATGAAGATGTCCATTCGATACTACTGTACAATTTCTACTATGTAAGCTCTATCCTTTTCTCCGCGATAAATTAGTTGCAGCGAGCACGGTAATAAATTTTTTAATTCCTCATCTTCAAAAACACCTGCGTATCTCTTTGGTAGATATACACGATATTTTAGTCTAGGGTCTTTGTAATCTTGAAGAGTGACGAGTATAGTTTTACCGTATTTTGCGTCTATATTTTGCATTTCTTCTATCGGATATTTTACACCGATTATCAATTCCTTTATTTTTTTATACTCGATTGCGCTAATAGTAGCAAACTTTTCAGTGAATGATGCCATTTTAAAATAAAGAACTTATAATAATTTGCGGCACGTCTCTCAACGAATGAACGAATAACGCTTGCGCGCAGTGGAATATATAGGGAGGTAGTTGTGGAGGTGGAAACCGGAGAGGGGGAAACCACTCAACGCACAGTAAGCGTTTATTTTTAACCGTGTGAACAGGTCACGAGTTGATTTCTCACGGCTCGATGGGTTGGTGGGGAAGAGGGGAGTCGGTTATTTTTTTATACGTCTAGACAGCACTTGTGCTTGTTCGAACATGTCGCCGACGTTAATTTATTTTTAACTGTGTGAACAGGATGCAACTTGATTTCTCACGGTTCGATGGGTAGGTGGGGAAGAGGGGTGTCGGTTATTTTTTTTTATACGTCTAGACAGCGGTCGCGCTTGTTTGAACACACTAATTTATTTTTAGACAGATGATGTAATCGATAGAAAGACGACGACTGTTTTTATTTTATTTTTAACTGTGTGAACAGGATGCAACTTGATTTCTCACGGTTCGATGGGTAGGTGGGGAAGAGGGGTGTCGGTTATTTTTTTTTATACGTCTAGACAGCGGTCGCGCTTGTTTGAACACACTAATTTATTTTTAGACAGATGATGTAATCGATAGAAAGACGACGACTGTTTTTTTTTTATGTAAGCGCTAAACAATAATTTTAGTAATTTATCAGAAACGTATTGACTATTCTAAAATCTGACACAACCCACTCGCGTAAAGCGTGTACTCTACTATTTGTACATATTTCCGGACATAAGCGGTGCGTGAGACAGGCTGTTCCGTGTATTGATTGTAATTGATCGAGTTTAGGACATCCGAAATCTTCTAAATTTATAATATTAAAATGCACGATACGCTTCTGTAGAAATCTTTTTTTTTGCAATCCTTTTACGAACACGAAGTTAAAAGGAAACGTATACTTTTCTAATATCGGTACAAGATGTTCGTACGATGTGTCCCCGTCCGTCCACGTTAGTCCATGATAATGGTCTGTTAACCATCTGTTTGTCCTCACATGCTTGTGATTCGAAACAATCGTCTCTACTGGATGTGTAAATATCCAATGCCTGCTGGCAAATGCAGTGACGTCCATAACGGCTAGTTCCTTAACGAGTTCGTTTCCATCGTTGTCGATAAAACAGTGAAAGTCAACTATGACTGCTAGTTTATCCTCGCACATCCTTTTTTCGTTATATACAACGTGTTTGGTTTTACTAGGAACGTTGCAGATCCGTCCGTCTTACGGAACAGACACGTTGTATATTGTGAAACGCTCGTAAAGAATTTGTTCGGAACGTTTATTTTGTACTTTATATTTTCGTCACTGATCAGTGCAACAAATTTACATGTCAGAACGTTGTATACAAAAATTTCTATAGGGTACAGTACTGTATGCTTTAAGTCACTGCAGCGTATGTACTCGTACGGAGATAGCAGCTCCATGCGTCCGTCTTCAACGCGTGCTGTTCAAACACTGAGGTATGCGATATTAGCGGAGGTTGTATAAAACACTTTTGTCACAGCAGCATATATATTTTCAAACCGGGTGTTCAATAGACGCGTGAAAACGAACTAGAAATACGCTCTCATGTAAGCAGTGTATGCGGTTCTACATAAGGGACAATTATGTAGGGTTATGGCACAATTCACACATGTAATAAAATGTCGACAGGGAATAAGTACAACTTCCACGTTATGTGTGTAACAGACTTTGCACATCGTATCACGATTCGAGCTTTCTTCTACGTTTTTTATATTCTCCTTGATCGTGTCGGTGCGTTGTTCGTTCTTTGCTGTCACTGCTACAGCTGTTGGTGCTTGCGCCTCGGTAACAATACCCAGTGCCTTGAGGATAAAATTTTTATCTTTCATTAACATTACGTAAGAGCACGCAGGGAAATGTCGTGCGTGTTCCATCCAAGCATATTCTCCACGTTCCCATTTGTTTAATCCGCCTCCACAGCAAAAACAAATCACTCTATCGTTGCATCCGGTGTAAAAGAAACCCGCTTCTGATAATTCTTTAGGTGTTATCGTTAACGATACAGGCCATTCTTTAAAACTCTTTAAACGGTTTTCCAAGTTTCTGTAACGTGGGTACGGAGATGTGATTTTTTGAATTAAGATGACCTGTACTTCTTTATCGTCCGGTGATAAAGACTTGATTGATGTAGTCGTTGCCGCTTCACCGCATTGTGTGAAATAGCGGTTGTTGCTGTTGTGATTGATATCGTCAACATAGATATCGTGTGAAAGCATCTTGTACGTCCACTCACGACTCGTGCTGATGAAACACTGAACGAAGAATAGGGAGAAGAGGAGAATCGTTTTCCCCCTCCACAAAAATAAAATACACGAAAATTGATTACATTACATTCTATTTACAATAAAATAAAAATACATGAAAATTGATTACATTTTTTTTTTAATTAAAAATTACATTCTAAAAAAGCAAATTTCTATTTACAGTAAAAAAAAACATTAATATATAGTAAACGTTTAATTGTGTCTGCGCACCGTGTTGGATAACGGAGTGTACACATTTATTGAATCATGCAGTATCAAGCAGTAGGCCGCTGTCTGAGCGGGGAAATTGGTCGATGACTCGAATTCCAATCTGACGTCGACTGGTGATGACTTGAGCGATTCGTCCTGTCTGCTACAATCGAAGACGAATAACGGTGCTTTTGCTATGAACTCTGTAGGTGTTAGAAGTACGTTGGGTTGACTTCTGTGGTAGTACGATTTTTGAAATCGTGTATACATGTCGTACAGCAATGCGTAACGTCCGTTATCGATATCCAGGTTCAGGTTATCGTACGGGTAGTATTTGTCGTTCAGAAAGAGTCTCGCGTTTGTCACATTGCAGTGATCGAATTCACCTGCGTGTTTTTTCAGATTGTTTTTTCTGGCGGTCTGAAAGGTGAGTATCACGTACCGTGGTTTCTCCAGTTGTGTAGTTGTTTTCACAGTCCAAGTCTGTCTGTCAGTCGTCGGTAAAGCCGGATACTCGTGCAGTTCCCAACTACGAAACGGTAAGAATAGCGGTAGGTCCTTGCGTATGATATCCAACAATCGTATCCGTACTTCGTTGTTCACGTACACGAACGGAATCATCCAAGAGATTTTGGTCAGTTCTATATCGGCGTTAGCGGGCGCATCCGTAGACGAGAACAAAGCGTTAACGTTGCTGGAAGTGCGCAACAGTATAAGTTCCTGTTTCATGTTTAAAATAACATGCGTGAAATCCTCAGCGAATCCCATCAGCATCCTCAACGGTATGCAAAAGTTGAATTCCTCGTGTTGGCCGGTCGGTGTTATCTCGTTAGCTGTAGGAGCAACCCAACCGGCGTTTTGCATCGAAACAATGTCCTGCTTGCCGGCAGATAGCATGGTTTTAATAGTGGACGTGATGCCGACGCTCTTGGTACGATCCACTTCCACACCGGCCAGTTCGTAACGGATTTCTTCGAAGAGAAACGCGATCGCGTTGTTGATCATTTTCACGTTCACACTACCGGTGCTGTCGGTCTTTTTGCTCAATTTGCCTTCAACGTACAGGAAACTTTCCATCGGTAAAGTGAAGACTTCCTGTTGCAGTATAGGTATGCGTATCTCATCGTTATTTCCGTATCGTGACGCTGACGCGTACGGTGCATGAGGATGATATTCGTAATGCGTGATGTTGTCTTCGAAGAATGGTCGACGTTCAACCGATAAGACGATACCGCTGTCCGCCATATTACTTGTTTTTCTTGACTTTGAATCCTAATGAAATCAGGTAGCGTCGGTTAGTTGCTGTTAACCGTGTCAACGACGAACGTCTACTGATACCTTTTCCAAAAGTGTTGACCTCTTTTATCTCGTGGTGCGAGCCGCCGCCGCCACCGCTCTTCATCACGGGGGTATCGGTGAAATAAATTCCCATGATTACTACACACGTTTCAAATGTATACGTGCGGTGATGACTTCGCCTTGAAAATTCACAATATCACCGTCCTGATCGTGTACGGACAGTGTAACGTTACGCAAGTGTAGTACGTTAAGTGGAAAATAAATGACGTTTCTAGGCGTTTCTACTATCTTGAATCCTGGCTCAACCGTTGGATAGAACGAGTGCAGTATATGCTCGTTTCGTCCCGTCTTGTACGAGCCTTGTACAGCGTTACACCTTATCTCCAAAACGTTCACTTTGTTAATGTTTACAGGCACGTCCGACGTGTGTAATATATACGCTTCTAACTTTCTGTTCTTGGAAAAACCCAACATGGTACCGATCGTGTGTTCCGTAGATCCGAAATCGATATCGTATGAACAATAAATTTCACATTTCAACGTGTTGTTGTTGGGTCGTAGAGAAAATTTCGGGTCTGCTAGTTCTTTCTTCAGGTATGTTTCGATATCACTGATTTCGTACACTCCGGTCGGTATATTGACGAGTTCTAACGTTTTACGTGCTCCCTTTAGTACGGGAAAGATGTTATTTCTTCCGCTTTCCACGTTCGGTATAGAGTTGTACGTGGTAAAGTCCAGCAGTCCCGCGTACCATTCACCGTTCGTCAGTTCAAGCGGTGGAAAAAAGTCACAAACCAGTGCGCTTGGATCCGTTCCTGTGACAGTGACCGTAAGCGAAGACATCTTGGCGTTTACTGATCGTTCGATATCAAAAACTCTAAACATAAATGTCCACAGATGACCGTGTTCGATGGCTGTTTTTGTGCGTAATTGTAATGAATGTCGGTCACGTTCGATCCAAAGTACCGTATTAGCTCGACAGGAGGGCGCAGATTGCCGAATCCATCAAAGTACCAGACTCTGTCGCCTCGCTTCTTGTAGCATACCCAGTGCGTGCCCGGTCCGGTAGCGTCGTCCAGATTCACGATTGCGCTTTCGTTCTCCCACGGTGATGTACTAGGAAGTGTGTCGCGCATGTACACGCCTCTGAAATAAGGTATACGCAATAGTTTCGTGTACTCATAAAGATCTCGATCGGACAACGGACGCACGGGTATTTTGATTAGTTTTTTCGGTACGGTCGAAGGTATAGTCCTGAAGCCTTTTTACCATCGGCCCGTCTTCGTCGACGTCCTGCCCCAGTTGTCGTTGTCCTCCTCCTCCTCCTCTTCCTGATTGTCGTGCGTCGAACCGGCTTGCGTCGTCTGGTGCGACGTTTACGCACACTGCCACCGCAGCATAGCCCGCTGCCTAACGCTGATTTTGCCTTCATCGCTGCTGCTACGGCTGCCGCGTACGCTCTTTCACTGATGCCGGAATTCAAAGCTTTCACTCGTTCCCACGCTTTACCGGCTAGCACACGATCCGCTACACGTCGTCGTTCGTTGTCCTTGTACTTGCTGTAAGCGATATCGTGTTCACGACAAGCTTCGTCCAACTCGTTGATTCCTCGATCACCACGAGCCAATCTCTGCTCTAGTTTCGTTCCGGGTCCACAGAACCTGTAGCCGGGCAGATGTAGTTCCACCGGTAATACGTCCACCGCTCGATTGATCAGTGTAGGTACTGACTTCGCAACGAATGGTACCGCGCTTTTAACTATTTTTCCGATAAGACCACGCCCTCCCTTTTTTTTTCGGCTACGTAGTTCGTACATGACTACTGTTTCGCTTGCTCTCGATAAAGGGATCTCCAATCGTGCTCGTCCTTAGATTTGTCCAGATCACTAATCAACTCGTTCGTCTCCGACTTGTTCGTAAGTAGTAAGTCCGCCTCTTCGGCACCAAGTGAAGTACGCGCTGCGTGCTTATGCAATTTATAGATATACGATACCACTTTCTCCCAACGATGTTGGAACACTTTTGCGAGTTTGTACGTTTCGCTCTTCGCGTACCGCTTCGCCTCCTCCAATTGACGTGCGTTCACCGCGTCCGTAGCCCGTGCGCCACCGTCGCCGACGTTTAGAATAGTCTTTCCTTGTGCGTTGAAATAAGCGTCGTTTACCGCGGTGATCGTGTGTCGGTTCAAAAATTCCAAATTCACCGCGTCCTTGTTGTTGACTGGTGGCGCTAACTGTGTTATCCGCACGTTGCCGACCATTAGGTTAGAGTTCGTATCCTTCGGTATGATTTTCGAGTCCACGTATACTTTGGTCGCAGCGTCTCTCGCACGAATCGGTTCCCTCAGAGACTGTATGCGATGATCCCGCGCGTCGACGACAGCTCCGTTCTTCTTGTTCGGTACCAGCTGTGTGAAACGTAAGCACGAGTAGTCTACGTACTGCTTGTTGACAGCGTCCCCGAGATCGACGGGAGCGCCGACGTTGACGAGCTTACGACCTTTCGCGTCTATTCCTTGCGTCGTCGTCGTCGTCGACGACGGATCGTCGGCAAACAGACAGTGGTCACGCACGAAGCGCAGTGGAACGGCATCGTTACCGTCTTGCGGTTCGCCCAAGTTGTGTATTTTTTTCCCCGCTACGTCGAAGTGCCCGTCCTCGGTCATCGAGATACCAATATCCTCCCGTAGACTGCGACGCGTCTCCCTTCGCGCTCTGACAGCGCTCTGGTGTCTGCCGAACTTGTCAACACTCATCTTGTGAATGATGCGTCTCGTCCGTTGTTCACGGCATTTATACGTACTCGCGTAATAAATCGATTAGTTTTGATACGATCGTACTGTCTATGCATTTTATTCCGACAACGGAGAGTCCGTCGCTATGTTTTCCTTTTACGATCGTATTTAGAAATTCATCGTACACGTATACGCGTGCGTCTTTGAAGAAATAAATCTTTCCGTCGATGTATCGGAACGCACTGTCGACGGCTTCTGGTAAGCCGACAAAACGATCTTTAACGTATCCGTGTTTCTTGATCGTGAACGTGCACTCGTCTATTTCGCCGTAATACATATCGTTGTACAACAGAAGAGTTCGACCCGTGTACGTGTGTATCGCAGCGTTTATTTTCGTCATCGTGCGAACACCGAGCGTTGTGATAGAACGCGGATACCCGTTCAGCAGTTGCAGACTGTGTATATCGAACATGTATACGTAGTTGTCTATGAATAGCACCACTTCTTCGGTTCGCGGTCTCTGGTACATCGCTGAAACGTTGGTGAACGTCAACGGTAAGAAAGTCAACCAATCCGTCAACAGAAGCGGTGATGACGGACTCGATCGCTTCGACTCGAGATCCAATGTCCACAAAAAGTTATCGTGCACAATATACAGGTGTCTGTTGATTATTAAAAATTGATTAACGTTCTTTAGCCGACATAAATCCGTCGTCCGAACGGTGTCGTTCGTTGTCGTCGCCGTCGTCGTTGACGTCGTCGTTGACGTCGTCGTCGTAGCTGGCGGCGGCGGCTTCCCGTACAAGCGTTGAATGCCTTTTATATCGTCGTCTCTCAGGTCGAACGCGCCGTTCGAGCGTGGTACGTAGAACGGGTACATGATCGAATCCTTCTCGAGGGAATGAGACAGTCCTAACGTGTGTCCGATTTCGTGCGTTAACACCTGAAGGAAACTGGTCTGATCGTCCGGTATTTCGGTTGCGTTCGTATAATTCCACGATTCGTAGTAGTCCATGTGTATTTCGGTAGTGTTATACGGTAAATCGGGCGGGTAATAAGCGTGAGCGAGTATACCTCCTCGTCCGTCCAAATCGTACCCGCAGATCGTGCACCTGGAAGTCAGACACCTGTGTTTAAAATATTTCATAGCAATGACCATGTCGGCGTTTATGTCGTTGGGTCGATATTCGAATTCCAGGTTCGAATGTTTCTGCCATACAGTGAACGCTTGTCGCGACGCTTCTATAGCGCTGGCGCTACCGTGAAAGAACCGCCACGACAAACGTCTCTTGGCCCACGGTGTTCGTAAGGTGTACGACACGAAATCTTCGTTACCGCATCTCCGCGCACGCATCAGATTCATCGTTTCGTTGTTCAATTCTCCATTTACGGTTAAATTGTAATTCACTTGAAACGTGCGAAGGTAGGCATCCATATCGATGGTGGCGTTGTCCGTGAGTCGTAAACTATCGTCGGGTACGTAACCGTATCGCACCAAGTAATCTATAGCGAAATCAACATCGTTAGCGTTAACGCTCGATGCGACAACGGCACTTGTGCACACGATAATAAACAGTAGCACGATATCCATGTTGTCACAACCAAACGTGGAATGTCCCCGGCGCATGTACGACAGTATTATTTATACACTTTATCGGCTTTCAGAATCGAACCGCTCTTATTATACGATTATGCCTGCTTCACGTAGTTCTTCCACTATGGAGACGATTTCGTTCGTGTGCCCACTGTTTCCAACACGTTGTGATGCCATTAACAGTCGCAATCTGTCCACCAGTTCGTTCGGATCGTCCCAGTGCACGTAATCGATTTTGTCTTTTTTTCTCGTTAACGTCATATACGATGTATCAATATTATTATGCCCCTGTCCTGTACGTTTCGGCGGAAACAGTTGCGATATTATTCGTTTATACTTTACACCTCTGTTCGCGTTCACCTGTGCGTTCGCTAAGTAATACTGCTTATGCGCGTTGGTGTTACGCAGTATATCTTTGTACGCTTTCAGATCTGATTCCTTGTAAATATTTTCATTAGGATGCTTCATGAACACTAGTTCGTAGAGTCCTGGTGTACCTTTGTATCGTTTACCGTTGATAAGAATCGAATCGTCCGTATCGATTTCGAACTGTGAATCACCGATCATCCATTTTCCGTTTTCGTGTCTTACACCGTACGTATAGTCCATCAGACGATCGCGTTCGGACGAAACGATCATACGCATGTACTTGTTCGCTAATGATTCACTGTCATATTTGTCCTGAAAATATCTACGCGCTTCACGTCTTCCTTCCGGTGTGTCTAGCATTTTTTCAATGTTGAGACTGGGATCGTCCTCATCATCATCATCATCATCGTCTAATGTTTCGGCTATCACGGGCGTTTTCAGGAAACGCGGTGGCTTCGTTCGGGAACGAGATGGTGTTCCCGCATCGATTTTACTAATTGCACCTGTCGGATCCTCTTCCTTCTCCTCTTCCTCATCCTCTTCACGTTTCATCTTTTTCACTCTTGAAGGCTTTTCATTTGTTGATTTACGTTTCTTTTCAAGCAACGCTTGCGAAATATTTTGTAACGGTTCTAGAATCGGTTTGTAACTTTTGGATAACGATGCTTCTTCTTCACGAATCCCATGTTTTAACGCACGGTATTTCTTCCGTATATCATCACTGATCGTGTCGATATCACGTGCTAGTCGTTTCTTCTTGTCGTCCATCTCGATAAACGGCAGAACATCAACTAAAGTCGTTGACAGCAGGTCATGTGTATTTAGCTGAACGGGTGACTTTTTTTTGTTTAATCGTTAGGCGCGACTACTATGAAACGGTCAAAACCGACTCTATACCTGCCAGCGTCGATAGAAGAATCCTTGTCCACAACGAGAAAGCCGTAACGATCTTTCCACGCCTCAGCGCACATATTCTTAAACGTGTCATATTTCATGTCCGTGTTGACGTGATCATTGTACGCATGTTTCAAGTTGCGATCGTCCTGTTTGAACAACACTATTAGATTGGCATTGTCACGAACCAACTGTTTTGGCACTTGACTGTACGTCTGACAAAGGTAAAACGCGTCCACACCGCTGTGTCGTCCCATAGAGAAATACTTGCGTATGTTGTGTTGCCTTTCGCAAGACACGTCATCGAACACCATAATAGAATTGGGATCGACCTCGTCGGGAGGTGGTACCTCTTCGTTATCGTTGTAGGCGTGATAACCCATTCCTTCGTCGGAAAGTCGTGTCATCAGGGTCTCCAGCATCTGATATTTGGGTTGAAATAGTGATTTAGAAAACACGTATAAGTTCGCGAATCTCAATCCGTTTACATCGAACAACAGGTTGAACATGACGTTTGTCTTTCCGCACGCGGAAGGTCCGCAGATAATCGAACGAACGGTATCGGGCAGAAGACGTCCGTGTTTACGTTTTTTTCTGCCACTCCCACCATCGTCGCACAATTTCGAATAGTCCACGTCCTGTATTTTTAGTCTGTGCGCTTGTTGCAATATTTTCATGTTGTCGTTCTACGCACAGTCTATTTAATAGTCGCACTATATCGTAGCAGTCGGTAGATATGTAACTGCATACACATGTGTCCGGACCCGTTTCACAGTTCGGATCCGACCAAACACATTCTTTGTAGTGATCGAATCCGGTGCCGGTTGGTACTATTTCGCTGAGTCGGAACCTCGTCACGCGATTGGTAACCCGTTGCCAGTACTCGTACACCGTCAAGATCCTGCGCATGCGTTCAACGTCGTTTGCGGTCGTGTTCACGATGTACTCATCGTAACCAGGATGTGACACAATGTCTTTTACACTGTACACAGCGCGCATGTTGTCATCGTAACGCATCGACGCATACTAGTTCTATTTCCTCGAGTCGAATCGTTGTTATACCAAGTTCTTCTTGTGTATCCACGAATCGTGTTTACCATCGAATCCTAACCATCTGACTTTCACACGATCGCCTTTACGTTGTACGATCTTTTCTACCAAGTACACGTCACCAACGTTCGATTTACTGATTTCGTGTTCATAAAAACCACCTTTCAACACTTCTCCTGTATGATCCTTTAGCGAATAAGTGACGGGTACGCTGCCGGTACGCACTGTGTGAACGAAGAATATCTCGTTTGTCCAATTCGGTGTGTATCCTTTAGCGAACGTCATTTTGTGTTTGCTTATACGCACACGATCGCCTACTTTGAACTTCGGTCGTTTATAATCGATGCTCCTCGCCGTGTTCACACGAATCCTGCGTAACACTGTACGTTCGTTGGATTCGTTCACCTGTTGTGGTTTCATTCCAATCGTTCTGTGCACGGTGTTGTTATACGTGCTGACTAGTTCCGGTAACATATCCAACCAACGGTAATGACCTTGTTCGCTGAACGCGCGATACATGTGCGTTTTCAACGTACGGTTGAAGCGTTCCACAATGGAAGCCTTTTTCTCACTGTACGTGGAATAGAGTGTGACACCATATCTGCTCAACAATTTTTCTACGGTACTGTTGTAGTACTCTTTCCCGTTGTCCGTCTGCAGATATTTCATTTTATTAGCACGCAGAATCGGTTCCAGAGCTCGTGCGACCTCTACACCCGTCTTCGTTTTCAATGGAACGGCGTACGCGTACTTGCTAAACGCGTTAATCATCGTCATAAGGTACTTGAATCCCTTGTTCACCTTTGCGTGCGGTATCATCTCTACCAGGTCTGCTTGGTACAAGTCGTGAAGTCCCTTCAACTCGACCGCTCGTCTCGGAAAATTCCTTCTTACCGGTCTGTGCAACTCCGTCGCGATAGTCTTGCGAACGCTCTGGTGTATATTCTTCACAGCTCGTTTCATTCTCGTGTCGTCGTGCGAACCGTGATTCGCAATACGCTGGAATGTAGTAAACTGTCGGCTCGGTGCTGAAGGTAATTCTCATCGATGCCGTTCTGGCACGTCCACCTTCCATCACGCGACTGTCACACCGCCACCGCTCCACACCCGCTTATATCATCTCGACCGAACGGAAGAACATCGCGTTCTTTTTCCGATTGCGCAAGTACGTTAAAACATGAGCTAAACTGATTTTCATACGCCCATTACGCACGAGGCTCATACCGATGTAGTATCTCGGGAGCGCGTGTTGTTTCGAGTCCAACGCTCTTACAGTCTTAACAGAATTCATGTCTTTGAACATGACGCTACGTATAACGTTGTCGCGGTACTCGTGCATTTCCGCGACTATGACGTTATCGTTCTCAGGTAGCCACTCGCACATGTGTTTAGCTTTGAGTTCAGCGATTGGGCGTTGACTTCTCGATTTCGTATGCAGGTGTATCAGATACGAGTTCAACAACCAAAATTCGTCCGCCATAGAGCCCGTGCAATGCTGCCACTGTTCGTACAAACGTTGGTCTTTCACCGTGTACCCTTGTTCGTGCGAATACCGCAGACCAAAGTATTCGCAATACTTGCGGAGTGTAGGCAATGCCTCCTTCAGAAAGGCTACCGAAAATAATCCCTGCGCCTTGTTGTTCACCAACGCGAACTGTTTCCCTCTCGCTAGTGTCGGTAACGAGGACGGTGGGCAGTGCAGGTCAAAACTTACGTTGTAGCTAGGATCCAGTGCGCACTTTGGCACTATCATCATCACGCTTCTGTATATTTCCATCGGTGTGCGTATCGGAATAGTGCGCTCCGTAAGGACGATGCAACAAGAAGCGTGTGGTATCGAACTTCCGTAGGCGAGCATGTCCGTGTATACAGTAGTGTAGTTCATCTGTCCGTGTGAATCGTGTAAGCCGTGCACACGCTGAACAGCGTTATAGAGTTCAGGAATCGGACGGAAACGTGAAAGAAAATTCCATCCGTGACGTACGGTACACTTGAACACATTCTTTTCGTAAACCACAAGTTCTATCGGTACGTTATTTTGTTCGCACTCTACGATAAATTGAAGCCACCGTGATTTGTTGTGTATACGATCGGATACTATCATCAACAGCACGATCGGTGGCAAATCACTGCGGTGTTTTTTTATGTGACGCCAACAACGTGCGTGATATTTGTCAACGCCGAATTTGTAACGTGTACAGTAGTTGCCACAAAATCGTCTTTTCTTCACAAAATACATGGAACATAAGTTGGACCGTATCGCGCTTCGTGAAGCTTTGGTTATTGTGAAATGTTTCCCATCATCATATCGATAGACGTCCATCGTCTCGATGATCTGCGATGTGAGTGATACGCTATTAATCGTGATCATGATATTTATAGTGTATACGCATATTGTTTGAGTAATTTTTTTTTTTATGTGTCTTCACTCACACTTTTCGAGTGAATACTGTCGTTCGGTAGTAGTAGTAGTAGTAGTAACACCTAGTACTACTAGTACTACCCAAACGGGCATGTTTGTACATGAGTTTATGTTGGCTCTGAAAAGAGCCGTTTTTGCGTGCGTCGACTTCTACAAGTGTTCACGAACGAAATCGCATGCGGGCATTGACGCCTTATGGACTTGGGCGGGATCATCACCCACTGCCCAATCCATAATTCGTATTTTACACTTGCAGCATCTTACAACATCACCATCGTCTTCGTAAATAAACCCAGCTTTGGCTAGGTCAAAAATTTTTACGTTCGCATTCGGAAATTTATGAACGAAAAATTTAATGTTACCACGACGACTGATGTTGTAAAAGCTTTTTAAGCGGCTTGCAAAAGAATATGTGGACACATCCATATCTGAAGCAAGAATGTTGGTTTGTCGCGTTGCATTTCACCTCCTCAGCGATAGCTGCGCGCGCATCCGTAGTGGGGATGGCTGTCGTCAATTGGTCGGTATGAAATAAAGCACGGTAGTGGGAGCAGATAGCTGCGCGCGCAGATGGTAGTGGGGGATCGTCGGCGGTAATAGTTCGGTAGTGGGAGCGGATAGCTGCGCGCGCTACTGTCATAGATAGTATAAGTAGAGCGACGATCACTGCCAGCGTTCACTTTCAAGTCTCGCGCAGTGTAACTTTCACGTGTCGCATATAAAATAGTGCTTATTTTCTAATTTCGTATCAGTATTCAATTGTTCTTCAAGCGAGCAAGTAATTGTTAAAGTTTCGTGTTTTCATTGTTGTTGATAATGCAGTCATTTGCTGTTGAATGTAAATATTCGTTACGCGGCGCGTTGGTATTGCGCGTTTACACGCCTATCACAGATGACGAAGAATGTGTCAACGATGTCATAACCTTTTTTGATGAAATGCACGATACGTTACGTACGGACATTCTAAACGAACTGACACGTTTGCTTTCTATAAAGTGGCATATAACGGTTAAAGCGAGATTTGTCAAGTACATCGTAAACGCTGACACGGACCAGGACGAAGAAGTGACGACTGAAGCTTATTTTCACGGACGATGTCATACGACACTGATCGCTGACCAAGATGTATTGCCCGATCGTTTAGAAGCTTCATACGAAAAGATCATTGAATCGATTGATAAATTCACACGCGAGGGTAGCGGTTGGGTGTTAGACCGCATAATCTCCTTAGAACTCGTTCTCTCACGATACCAACCGCTAACCGCCTCCAGTTTCATTCGTACACCTCCTGAATTGTCTCGTACTAAATCCATCATCAACGTGAACAATACAGGCGATCAAATGTGTTTCGTATGGTCAGTGTTGGCCGCTCTGTTTCCACAACACTCACACAACGATCGTGTATCCAAATACAAGCCGCATATCTGCAGTATCAATACTTCTGGTATAACTTACCCCACCCGTCTATCCGACATTGTGAAGTTCGAACGAGACAATCCTAACGTTTCTATAAATGTTTTCGGTTACGAAGAATATGAAATTTACCCTTTAAGAATAACTCCTTCCAGCGGCAGACAACATCACGTTAATCTATTACTTCTTACCGCTGACGACCGAAAACATTACTGTTTAATCAAAAATACAAGTCGCTTATTCTCTTCACTAAGCAACCACGATGGGCGTTCTTTTTATTGCAATTACTGTCTGCATAGATTCTGCAAAGAACGACTCCTTACCGAACATATCCCCCACTGTTCACCATATGGTGAACAGAAAATTCGTTTACCCACGACAGCGGAGGAGGAGAATGTGATGTGTTTCAGAAATTATACATACTGCCATAAGGTCCCTTTTGCGATATACGCAGATTTTGAATCATTTATCGTCCCTTGCCATCGCTGCGACGCTCCTCCGCACACATCGTCCACCACAACGGAGTCGTTACATCTTCCTTCAGGTTTCTCCTACCTCATAGTCGACTACGAGCGTAACATTTTCAAACCCCAGGTCGTTTATCGCGGTGAGAACGTGGTAGACGTTTTTCTCAATAGACTGGTCGCTGAAGAGCGAGAACTTTTCAGAATCATCCGATCCATTGTCCCTATGACTATGAGTGACCGTGATTTGTTATCTTTCGCAAATGCCCTCGTATGTCATCTCTGTGAAGAACCACTGAACGAAATCGACAAAGTGCGCAACCATTGTCATCTGACAGGACGATACCTAGGCGCAGCTCACAACATCTGTAACCTTAACTTCAAGACTCCACGACACATACCTGTATTTTTTCACAACTTACGAGGTTACGATGCACATCACCTAGTACAAGGGTTGGGTAAATACGACGATCTCGCTTGTATCGCTACCACTAGTGAACACTTCGTATCAGTCTCGTTGGGTCGTCTGCGTTTCGTAGACACGCTTCAATTTCTGAACACGTCCTTGGACACACTTGTTGGAAACTTGCACGCGAGCGGTGCGGATTTCGATTTAACGAAGCAATGTTTCGAAGAACACTTCGAGCTACTCTTACGTAAGGGCGTGTACCCTTACGATTACATGACGGGTAGCGAGAAATTCAACGAAACACGTCTGCCCGCACGCGAACACTTTTTCAACAGGTTGAGTGAATCGCCAGTATCTGACGAAGATTACGCTCACGCGCACAACGTGTGGCGTACTTTTGGAATCAGTACACTGGGCGAATATCACGATCTGTATCTTAAAACAGACGTGCTGCTACTGGCCGACGTCTTCGAGGCGTTCCGTGAGATGGCCATGCGGTACTACCAGATCGATCCGGCTCATCTTTACTCGCTTCCTGGTGTCGCTTGGCATGCGATGTTAAAGATGACCCGTATGCGACTGGAGCTGTTGACGGATATAGATCAGCATCTCTTTATAGAATCGGCTGTTCGTGGTGGCGTTAGCATGGTACCCAACCGCCACGCCAAGGCCAACAACCCACTAATTGTCGATCAGTACGATGCTTCAAAGCCAACCTCTTTCATATTGTACACGGACTGCAACAACCTTTACGGTGCAGCCATGTCACAACAGCTCCCTTACGCCGACTTCAGATGGTTAGATCGTAACGAGATCAACTCACTGGACGTGCGTACTCTGTGCGATGACGGTGACATGGGCTACATACTCGAGGTCGACTTACACTATCCACCTGAACTTCATGACCTCCATTCCGATTATCCATTGGCACCCGTCCGTTCCTGTGTCCATCCTGACGTACTTTCACCGTACTCTCGACGACTCCACACACGACTGCACTATACAAAAGGGTATAGCGGATCGGAAACGCCTTCGTCGTCCGTTCCCAAGTTGCTGACGACTTTGGACGACAAGCAAAATTACGTTCTTCATTTTCGAAATTTAAAATTGTATCTGAGTCTCGGTTTAGAATTGAAAGCGATACATAGGGTGTTGAGTTTTAAACAGAGAGCGTGGATGAAACCGTTTATCGATTTCAACACGCAAAAGAGAGCAGCAGCCACCAACAGTTTCGAAAAGGATTTTTTCAAACTGATGGTCAACGCCGTCTATGGCAAATCGCTGGAGAACGTGAGGAAACGAATAGACTTCCAACTAGTCTCTAACGAACAACGGCTGCAGAAAATTGTTTCCAATCCTCGGCTAAAGCGTATGATCCGCTACACCGATAACTTGGTCGGACTGGCCTTACGAAATAGGACGATATTCCTTTCCCGTCCGGTGTACGTCGGCTTCACAGTACTCGATGTCAGCAAATTGATAATGTACAATTTTCATTATCGGTACGCTGTCGCCAAGTACGGACAACGATTGACCTTACTAATGACTGACACAGACAGTTTGCTTTACAGCATTCAGACTGATGATTTGTACTCAGATATGAAAGAGGATCTCCACCTTTTTGACACATCGGACTATCCCGTGGATCATCCTTGTCATTGCGACGACAACAAAAAAGTCGTGGGGAAGTTCAAGGATGAGACCAATGGAAAACCCATCAGGGAATTTGTCGGACTCAGGGCGAAGTGTTACTCGCTCTTGTTGTCCGACCGCACCGACAAAAAGGTGGCGAAAGGTGTGCCAAGGACGGCAATAAAAAAAAGGTTACGACATCAATTGTACAGCGAGTGTCTTTTTGACAGTCGTACCGTATTCACCTCTGCTGACTGTATACGAAGCAATCATCATAAGCTGTACACGCAACGTATAACAAAACTTTCCCTGTCTCCTTATGATGATAAGAGGTATGTACTGGACGACGGTGTAAGTACACTCGCGTACGGGCATTACATGATAGCAGCAATAACCAACGACGCTGCTGGTCCTAAGGCAAAAAAGAGAAAGTACACGGACCGATAACTAACGGTAAAGATGATGTTCAGCATTACACACACACACACACACACACATTAACTTTATGTTCTTTATTTACTTATTTTACAACTTTTGATACGTTTTACAGAATGAACAACAAGAAAATTGTGAAAAATAAGACAGCAGAGCAACGTCGAGTACGATGGTAAATATAACATTTTTTCTTTATTTATAATGCACAAAAAGAATATTCCATTCGATTGATGTGTGTTTTTTTTTTATAGTTCACAACGGTTACGTCGTGCTTTGACAGGACCCGGCTCGAGTCGGTAAGACCGTTTTCATTAATAAACTCTTGTCCTAATGCGTTTACCTTCGGTGTTCAATTATATATATATATTTTTTTTTTATTTCAGTGATACCGATGAGGCACCTGTCACCGCTGATTCTCCCGTATCTCCAGAACCCGATTCGAGTCGGTAAGACAATTGTCATTTTAATAAACTTTTGTACTTTTGTGTTTTTTTTTTACCTCCGGTGTTCAATTTATTTATTTTTTTTTCAGCAATGATGCTGCTGCTCCCGCTGTTGCTGTAATTCGTCCCCAATCTCCGCAACCTGGCACGAGTCGGTAAGACAATTTTCATTAATAAACTCCTGTGCTCTTACGTTTTACCTCCAGTGTTCATTTCATACATGTTTTTTTTAAGTGATGCTAACGCTCCGACTGGTGCTGTTGCTGCTGCTCCAGATTGTCGTCGTCCCCTATCTCCAAACAGCCTGCAATGTTTTAAACGCGCGTTATTTAGATTACAGGCTAGTGTGTTGCGGTAAGTCAGTTTTCATTAACAACAAAGTCTTATACTATTGCGTTTACCTCATGTGTTCAATTTATACTTTTTTTTCAGCGATGCTCTAGCTGCAGGAGTGGCGGTATTTCACCCTCGACCCGGTACGAGTCGGTACGTTTGTTTTTAATTAACATTCATTTGTTCTCTTACGTTTAAATCAGGTATTAAAATTGTTCCTTTTTTTTGTTTCAGTAATGTCGAGCCCACAGAAGAAGGTGAAATTATGGAGGTGGAGGACAATCAAAGCGATGCTGATACGCTTGAATTAAATCCGAACGGTAATGATGATAGTGACAGTGATGATGACGATGTAGAAGTCCTCGACATAAATATGTAAGTCATCTTCTTATGCGTACATACTGCTTTGTTTTATTTGCGATTATACATAATTTCTATGTTGTCTTTTTTTTTAGTGACATTCGCCCGATACCAGCGCCGCCGCCACCTCCACAACCACAACCGATTACGCCACCGCAATCACCACCACCGTCACCACCGCCACCACCGCAGATGCAACCTCAACCACGCCCACAGCCCATTTATCAGCAACAGCAGCAGCAACTATTGCGGAGAGATCCCCGTTTGTGGACCCCTCCAGAAGACGCGCTACCCGTCTTCTTTGAAGTGCTACACGCAACCGAACCGAGGACGCACGATGACCCAACAACATTGAGACTCCTTCTTAGAAGGAGTCTACCGACATGGTGTTGGCGTCGCGGTGAGCCCTGTCCTGTTCAAGGTATGATTCCTCCACACAATACATGCAGTATATGCATAGAATCATACAATGACGGGCAGAGGCTCCTCGGTTTGGTATGTGGCCATACATACCATTACCGATGCGTCCTCAACTGGTTCCAGGCGGTAGCGATGGAGGGGACACCACCCGCATGCCCACAATGCAGGATGTACGTATTCGGAAAGTCGAATCGTACGTTTTATGGGCGTATGCATATTTAAGGTATATTACAGTGTTAATAAAGGTTTTAGTAATCCATCCTACTTGTAACAACCACATGTCACTAATACTCTTACTTTTTTGTTACAGATGGAAATTAACCACCGGATGAAGACTTTAAAAAAAAAAAAAAAATACCTGATTGTGAAATGTTTAAATTTGTATATATTTTTTTATTGTATAATATTTTTTATGTTTATATATTTGTAAATATTAGTTGTAGGAAATTAACCACCCGGATGGAGACTTGTAAAAAAAAATACCTGATTGTGAAATGTATAAATTTGTATATATTTTTATGTTTATATATTTGTAAATATTAATTGTAAAGTAGTTATTTTTTTCTTTTATGTTTATATTTGTAATAAACTTGTACATATTTTTTTCATTGTATAAGTGTTTATTTTCAACTATCCTTTTCGCATACTACAATTTACTTAACACATAGACACACAGTTGTCAACAATGCAATCGTTCAGATAAGTGAATCGAACACTGAATATCATCTGTATTTCTTACAGGGAAAATGACAGTTCTAGCCTGGACCGTCACACGGCGAGAAATTCAAAAATTGTGGTGGTGGGAGTAACCATGTTTATACACAACATCGACGATATCGGCACGGCACGGTAAATATATACGAAACCAGTACACTTTAACACCGAGTTGGCAACAATGGCGAAACATACATTCAACCCGTACACTATAACACCGAGCCGACAACAGTTGGCAACACCGACGCTTTTCCAACATGGCCGAACTTCCGGAAAAACCCCTTACATATACATAATCATACACTATAACACACGCACGAATCGGCAACCAGGCCGTACCTTAACCACTACTCTCTTACACCAATCGACAACATCGCACCTTTTCCAACATGGCCCCCGTCGCCCCCACCACGACGGGCGGCCATCAAGCCACCGCCAGGCCGCCGCCCAGCGACGATGACGACGTCAACGACGACGTCAACGGCGAACGGCGAACGGCGAACGGCGAACATAGCCACGCCTCCGACAATCAACGCACACGTTAACCCCACTTTAGGCGGCGACGACGACAACATGGCCGACAGACTACTGCCGCATGGTTACCCCCACCACCACAATTTTTGAATTTACCGCCGTGTGACGTCACTTCCGGGGTAGAACTGTCATTTTCCCCCTACTGCGTTAACTCGAATATTACTTCATCGTCTAACACTCTTTTGCGTGTAGGTTCTTTGTCGCTCTCGATCTACGTGTGCAATAGTTTATGCTGCGTTTAACTAGAGCGATTGTACCATTATAATGTATTCACAATGCAAATGTAATTGGTTTTATTTGCATTTCAGTGAGTTAATTCGTGGCACAATCTTGCTATATTGTCTCATGTCACTTATGTCACGGTAATGTGATATTGTCAATACCTTATCACTCGCATTCGATTCATAAAAATGAGATTTTATGATCACAAAGTCTGATTGTACTTAACTCGACATTGTCATAGTATTTAGTCACGGGTTAGTTCTACAGTTTTACATATTCTCTGATACACTCCCGAACGATCTCTCTGCTTGTCTCAATACACTTTACTACCGTCCATCTGAAAGACTCTGGCTGGTTTATACCGAAATAGAATTGACTGACAAAATTTAGAATACGACCGAACTGAGACTGAACTCAAATTGTTTGAAAATTGGAAATCGACTGACCGACTTTTTAAAATAAACTGACCGAGCTTTTAAAATAGACTGACTTCTTCTTCTCTGCGAACACCTTATTTTATTACTTCAGCAACACGACTCCCTCCACGGATGTCATACCCTTACCACAATCACTGTCATGATTGGTTTCTCGCATCAGATTCTGCGAAGGCTCCTCCTAGATACTCTGGCTGGGGTCTCTAGTCTACTTCCCATTCGCTCTTCACCCTTGTCTCCATGTTGACGTCTTCTTTACACCCGCCTTTGTCGAATTCCTTGCTCCTGATAGGTCAGCCAAGACCCCTCTCTAAAAGTCTTGCTGCCCACACCACCTCCCCGTATGACGACGGACCTAATTACACGGTTGTCTGTTATGTGATTGTCTTACGTTCCCTAGTGTCCTTCCTAAGCGATTTCCTTTCCGCACATGTGTGTACCATAACCCGGGTGTGCCGAATCGCCGTATTGTCCTCGACTTCCCTTGTTACGTTCACACGCTGATGGTGGTCATCTTCCAGGAACTAACATCTGTTCTGCAGCCCTACAAGATGCTCCGTATGTCGTGCCAGTAAGCAAGTTGCCCGCTGTGCGGCTATGTAAGTTCCTTTGTACTTAATTGCATCCGCTCTTAGACTGCTTTTGTGGAAAATGTTATGTCCATGTGCAGCCGCTAACTCACACGTGTATGTCGAAAATGTTGGCGTCCCCTTAGTACACGCTTTGTCGGTAGTTGTGACGAACTGACACCGTCTTTTGTTTCTTTGTTATTGTCGCCACTTGCGCTTATGTCGTTCATCCACGTCCAACATCTGTTGTGTGCCAAGGCGTTGTCTTTCTTAAGTCATTGTCTAACGGCGGCCGTTTGGCTATACCATGCATCACTCTTGACAGTTGACGCCTGCTACAGTGCCGTTTACGCAAAAAAAATTTTTCTACCGTAATTGCTTTACAGAGTCCCCAATTTGGGTTCATTGATGAGTCCCGAATCAAGGAATCGCAAATTAATGCCCTTGCTGAAGTTTCATCAATGGCCATTCTTCATTGAAAAGAGTGTAGTCACCAAAGATCATCTTCCACATGAAAGAGTGTAGTGTCACTTACCCTTTCCTTCCCCCATTTTCAACACTGTCTGTCATTATTACACCACTGTCGTTCATAACCTCGATACTGAATTTATTGCTCGCTTGTTTGAGATTATGAATCCATTTACAGATTTTCTAGTAATTAAATGGTTAAGTTAATATTCATTTACATGTTCTATATCTACAAAATTCCTTCCTTTTAGGAAAATGAAAAAATAAAAAAAATGTTCTTTTGTTGCTAACTAGTTATTACATTTTTTTTTCTCGTTTAGGTTTTTAATATTTATATGCATTACTCCTAAATAATCTATTGGCTAAAATTTACATTTTGTTGACAAGCGTTCTACCAACTTGGTTACAACAAAAGAAAACACAATAAGCTTAAGTATTAATATCTTGATAACCTATTCACTCTAATTATCCTTGGTTAGATTTTCCAAAGATTATATTACAATTTCATTTACGCTAAATTTTACACATATAAACATTAATACTGTACTTCTTATACGTATCAAAAAAAAATTTTCTTCCCCTAAAATTCTACAATTTCTCAACAAAATCTCATTTCAATTGAACAAAACCTTATTTACATTCCCCTTTTATTTGAACTTAACAACTATCACACTATAATTCTCATTAAAGTTTTTACGATTACACAATCTATAATAAATGATTTTTTTTATTTTTTTATTTTACATTCTTGTAATTTATTACTGCTTGTTGTACATTCCAATAATTTATAGCTAATTATTTCAAATGATTAAGTAACAAACCTTTGTTTACTTTCTCTTATCGATTACTATCTTATCACGTACATTATTCAAAATTTTACCATGAAACTAGACAATTTAAATTTTTACAAATTAGTCTATGATTTCACTACTAATTATAACACAATGACATAGTTCTTGATTTATTTACAAAGACAATTCTATCTCTTAGCTAAGCAAACTTGAATGGTTTGTTTTATTACCGTTAGAGGCTTTACGCATTCCTCTAACTTCTCCCCACTTAGCCGTTGAGTAGTTTGCCTTTTCCCTTCTTTACGTAACATAAACGCACGTCTTGTCCTTAAATAATATGATGTATTATTCATCACGTTGATTTCTTTCTTTAATCTCTTTCCTTTCGGGAATGATATGCTTTCAATTGTCTTATGTTAAATTTGCCGCGGATTTTCTGTTCATCGCTGCATTCAACCAAGATATATGTAGCTTCCCCTAAGACCTGTTTCACCTTATAGGGTCCACAATATAATTCACAAAATTTGTCAATTTTCTTCTGCATGGCATCCGATTGGCAATATGTCCTTACCAATACTAGATCTCCCAATTTAAATTTGGTAATTTTGTTATCCTCGTTCATTTTCTTTGCGTATTTCTCTCTCTTCAGCTTCATCTTCACAAAGATTTGGCGGTTGGCCGTTATACTATGTTCATGTATCTCTTGGTTTAAGTATTTTTCCCAAACGCGTGCTGGTCTCCTACCAAACTGCGCTTCGTATGGTGTTACTTCAATGGTGTCGTGATACGTTTCATTAATGCAACTTTCGATTGTTGTAATAAAACGTGACCACTTAGTGTGTTGTTCGCCGACGAATATACGGAACATGTTTCCTAATTGTCGATAAATACGTTCGGCAAGGTTGGCGCACGGGTTGCGAATGGCAGTGTACTTCGGTTGTATTTGAAGTTCACTCAATCCTTTCACCCATTGTTTCGATGTAAACTGCGTCGCATTGTCCGTTAATATTGCTTTCGGTTTTACAACTTCTTCGATGTATTGTCGGACTCTCCTGATAGTTGCGGCCGTTGTTGCCCTTCTCAACGTGAATAACTTCACGTATTTTGTAAAGTTATCAACCATGACGAAGATGTATTTTACGCCACCCGTCGATGCTGGTAACGTTCCGTAATAATCACCGCTAATGAGTTCTCCTTTCTCTGATGGTAAAATTGGTATCGTTCCGCCAAACAGATTCCTATTTTGGCTATCCTTGCAACGTTGACATTTGTCACAAGTTTTTACGTACTCTTTAATTTTCCTTGACATTTTGTCAAATGTGAAACTCTCCTGTAACAGTTTGGTACATTTCTTACCTCCTAAATGGCCGTACATCTGATGTATTTCGGAGATGATTATGTCCGTAATACTCTCTGGCACGTATAATTTCCATTTGTTCTTACACTTTCTATACAATTTGTTATCAACATACTTATAAAACTTACACATATCATTTTCATTACCATTATCTAGATTATCTATAATAGATCCTAACTTCGTATCCTCCTTCTGGAATTTTCCTATGTCTCTTATCATACTACATACGTCTTTCTTCATTTTTATAGTTACCTGATTTTCTGTACAGCCGACCGTTGTCTGTCATCTACTTCTACGATCTTCTGTTTTAACGAGTTTACTGCTTCTCCTTGTTCTGTCCGTAGTCGTTCTACGTTGTTCATGACAACTCCTTTCAATTCTTCATTCCTGCTGTTGGTTTCTTGAATATGTGTGTCTAGTTTGTTATTTATTTGGTCTACCGACTTCTGTGTATTATTAATTGCTTCTTGCCATTCTTGTCGGTCCTTCTCTCTCAATTCTTTACTTTCTTTGGTATGTCTTGTTAATTCATTCTTCAACTCTTTCATTCCACGTTCATTCTTTTTCTGTAGCTCGCTAATTTTCTCTTCCCATTTCTTGGTGTGTTCTTGCAATTCTACTTTTATTTTTCCAATCTGTTCTTCGTTCTGTTGTCTCATTTTTTCGCTCATTTTTTCACTCATTTCTTCATTCTGTTGTTTCATTTTTTCGCTCATTTCTTCATTCTGTTGTTTAATGAACTCGAGCAATAACTGAAAGTTCATCTCGCGAGGTACTAACGATTGTCCCCCCGCCCTTGTAGTCTCGTCGGCGCTGGTGTTTTCACTCTGCGTCGTATCTTCCTCACGTCCTTCGACGCCTAGCTGGTTGTTCACGTTGAACTCCATACTATCTGAATTATTGCTTGTCATTTTCGCGCGACTACGCGTAATCATTCAAGTATGCTTAACTAAGACTATTTCTACTACTGACTTACTGTCTAACAATTGTTTATAGCCACTGCCTGTCCTCAGCCTACTCACTAATAATATTTATTATTAATTATCCGAGCAATCGCTTCGTGCAATCGCGTTGGGCGCCATGTACAAATGTACATACTTTGCCCCACGTTGGGCGCCATGTACAAATGTACATACTTTGCCACGCGTTGGGCATCATGTACAAATATATTTAATTATGCGAATTTATTAATTGCATAAATTAATCGAATTTTTAATTAAATAAATCTTTCTCTTGGTTACAATTATCTACTAGAATATGCTTCCTCGTGCCACGTGTTGGGGCACCATATGCACTTGTAATATATTTTATGTTTGTCTCTAACTGCATAAATTAATTAAAATTATTCTAAGGAGTTTCCATAAATGTAGGTTTTTACTACAGATCTTGTTTACTGCTCCAGGACGGGCATGCCATTTATGATGATACACTCTGATATCACTGAGCTTTAATACGCCCCGCGTTCTGGAGCACCATATGTAAACAGGTTTTTTGGGTGGATAACAATTATGTGACTCAGACACTATTAATTCTTGTAAACAATACAAATTTATTATATGTTTTCAATGTCATTTAAATACTGAATAAAGTTAGCGTTCTATACAACATATTAAATACACAATGCTGTTATATTATCTCTAACGTTATGAACATCTACAAAATCAATAAAGGTTGATTAATGACTATATAAGTTTCAATATATCCTACTCTATGGATTCATATTTCTCAATTTGCGTTACTTTTGAGCAATTAAATATATGTATATTCAACAATTAAATAAATGTATATTCAACGATTAAATAAATGTATATTCAACTCAGTGGCGAGTTCTTTTTGAGTGGCAGGACAGTGGCAACCTAATCTAATGTTACATGAATGATAATAATGTACTTGTTGTTTGTATCCAAATTGCGGTGATCAACTGTGTAGTTCTTCATTCTGCTACGAGGTCCAGGCTGAAGATACGCCAATTAAATTACACTTGACACTCCGTCACGACACTATTTGTTCCACATTTTATCCGGATACTCGCATGAACGATTATGACTAATTGCGTTAACTCGAATATTACTTCATTGTCTAACACTCTTTTGCGTGTAGGTTCTTTGTCGCTCTCGATCTACGTGTGCAATAGTTTATGCTGCGTTTAACTAGAGCGATTGTACCATTATAATGTATTCACAATGCAAATGTAATTGGTTTTATTTGCATTTCAGTGAGTTAATTCGTGGCACAATCTTACTATATTGTCTCATGTCACTTATGTCACGGTAATGTGATATTGTCAATACCTTATCACTCGCATTCGATTCATAAAAATGAGATTTTATGATCACAAAGTCTGATTGTACTTAACTCGACATTGTCATAGTATTTAGTCACGGGTTAGTTCTACAGTTTTACATATTCTCTGATACACTCCCGAACGATCTCTCTGCTTGTCTCAATACACTTTACTACCGTCCATCTGAAAGACTCTGGCTGGTTTATACCGAAATAGAATTGACTGACAAAATTTAGAATACGACCGAACTGAGACTGAACTCAAATTGTTTGAAAATTGGAAATCGACTGACCGACTTTTTAAAATAAACTGACCGAGCTTTTAAAATAGACTGACTTCTTCTTCTCTGCGAACACCTTATTTTATTACTTCAGCAACACGACTCCCTCCACGGATGTCATACCCTTACCACAATCACTGTCATGATTGGTTTCTCGCATCAGATTCTGCGAAGGCTCCTCCTAGATACTCTGGCTGGGGTCTCTAGTCTACTTCCCATTCGCTCTTCACCCTTGTCTCCATGTTGACGTCTTCTTTACACCCGCCTTTGTCGAATTCCTTGCTCCTGATAGGTCAGCCAAGACCCCTCTCTAAAAGTCTTGCTGCCCACACCACCTCCCCGTATGACGACGGACCTAATTACACGGTTGTCTGTTATGTGATTGTCTTACGTTCCCTAGTGTCCTTCCTAAGCGATTTCCTTTCCGCACATGTGTGTACCATAACCCGGGTGTGCCGAATCGCCGTATTGTCCTCGACTTCCCTTGTTACGTTCACACGCTGATGGTGGTCATCTTCCAGGAACTAACATCTGTTCTGCAGCCCTACAAGATGCTCCGTATGTCGTGCCAGTAAGCAAGTTGCCCGCTGTGCGGCTATGTAAGTTCCTTTGTACTTAATTGCATCCGCTCTTAGACTGCTTTTGTGGAAAATGTTATGTCCATGTGCAGCCGCTAACTCACACGTGTATGTCGAAAATGTTGGCGTCCCCTTAGTACACGCTTTGTCGGTAGTTGTGACGAACTGACACCGTCTTTTGTTTCTTTGTTATTGTCGCCACTTGCGCTTATGTCGTTCATCCACGTCCAACATCTGTTGTGTGCCAAGGCGTTGTCTTTCTTAAGTCATTGTCTAACGGCGGCCGTTTGGCTATACCATGCATCACTCTTGACAGTTGACGCCTGCTACAGTGCCGTTTACGCAAAAAAAATTTCTCTACCGTAATTGCTTTACAGAGTCCCCAATTTGGGTTCATTGATGAGTCCCGAATCAAGGAATCGCAAATTAATGCCCTTGCTGAAGTTTCATCAATGGCCATTCTTCATTGAAAAGAGTGTAGTCACCAAAGATCATCTTCCACATGAAAGAGTGTAGTGTCACTTACCCTTTCCTTCCCCCATTTTCAACACTGTCTGTCATTATTACACCACTGTCGTTCATAACCTCGATACTGAATTTATTGCTCGCTTGTTTGAGATTATGAATCCATTTACAGATTTTCTAGTAATTAAATGGTTAAGTTAATATTCATTTACATGTTCTATATCTACAAAATTCCTTCCTTTTAGGAAAATGAAAAAATAAAAAAAATGTTCTTTTGTTGCTAACTAGTTATTACATTTTTTTTTCGTTTAGGTTTTTAATATTTATATGCATTACTCCTAAATAATCTATTGGCTAAAATTTACATTTTGTTGACAAGCGTTCTACCAACTTGGTTACAACAAAAGAAAACACAATAAGCTTAAGTATTAATATCTTGATAACCTATTCACTCTAATTATCCTTGGTTAGATTTTCCAAAGATTATATTACAATTTCATTTACGCTAAATTTTACACATATAAACATTAATATGTTTATTACCATATGTTTATTTAATCAAAAAAAAATTTTCTTCCCCTAAAATTCTACAATTTCTCAACAAAATCTCATTTCAATTGAACAAAACCTTATTTACATTCCCCTTTTATTTGAACTTAACAACTATCACACTATAATTCTCATTAAAGTTTTTACGATTACACAATCTATAATAAATGATTTATTTTATTTTTTTATTTTACATTCTTGTAATTTATTACTGCTTGTTGTACATTCCAATAATTTATAGCTAATTATTTCAAATGATTAAGTAACAAACCTTTGTTTACTTTCTCTGATCGATTACTATCTTATCACGTACATTATTCAAAATTTTACCATGAAACTAGACAATTTAAATTTTTACAAATTAGTCTATGATTTCACTACTAACTATAACACAATGACATAGTTCTTGATTTATTTACAAAGACAATTCTATCTCTTAGCTAAGCAAACTTGAATGGTTTGTTTTATTACCGTTAGAGGCTTTACGCATTCCTCTAACTTCTCCCCACTTAGCCGTTGAGTAGTTTGCCTTTTCCCTTCTTTACGTAACATAAACGCACGTCTTGTCCTTAAATAATATGATGTATTATTCATCACGTTGATTTCTTTCTTTAATCTCTTTCCTTTCGGGAATGATATGCTTTCAATTGTCTTATGTTAAATTTGCCGCGGATTTTCTGTTCATCGCTGCATTCAACCAAGATATATGTAGCTTCCCCTAAGACCTGTTTCACCTTATAGGGTCCACAATATAATTCACAAAATTTGTCAATTTTCTTCTGCATGGCATCCGATTGGCAATATGTCCTTACCAATACTAGATCTCCCAATTTAAATTTGGTAATTTTGTTATCCTCGTTCATTTTCTTTGCGTATTTCTCTCTCTTCAGCTTCATCTTCACAAAGATTTGGCGGTTGGCCGTTATACTATGTTCATGTATCTCTTGGTTTAAGTATTTTTCCCAAACGCGTGCTGGTCTCCTACCAAACTGCGCTTCGTATGGTGTTACTTCAATGGTGTCGTGATACGTTTCATTAATGCAGCTTTCGATTGTTGTAATAAAACGTGACCACTTAGTGTGTTGTTCGCCGACGAATATACGGAACATGTTTCCTAATTGTCGATTAATACGTTCGGCAAGGTTGGCGCACGGGTTGCGAATGGCAGTGTACTTCGGTTGTATTTGAAGTTCACTCAATCCTTTCACCCATTGTTTCGATGTAAACTGCGTCGCATTGTCCGTTAATATTGCTTTCGGTTTTACAACTTCTTCGATGTATTGTCGGACTCTCCTGATAGTTGCGGCCGTTGTTGCCCTTCTCAACGTGAATAACTTCACGTATTTTGTAAAGTTATCAACCATGACGAAGATGTATTTTACGCCACCCGTCGATGCTGGTAACGGTCCGTAATAATCACCGCTAATGAGTTCTCCTTTCTCTGATGGTAAAATTGGTATCGTTCCGCCAAACAGATTCCTATTTTGGCTATCCTTGCAACGTTGACATTTGTCACAAGTTTTTACGTACTCTTTAATTTTCCTTGACATTTTGTCAAATGTGAAACTCTCCTGTAACAGTTTGGTACATTTCTTACCTCCTAAATGGCCGTACATCTGATGTATTTCGGAGATGATTATGTCCGTAATACTCTCTGGCACGTATAATTTCCATTTGTTCTTACACTTTCTATACAATTTGTTATCAACATACTTATAAAACTTACACATATCATTTTCATTACCATTATCTAGATTATCTATAATAGATCCTAACTTCGTATCCTCCTTCTGGAATTTTCCTATGTCTCTTATCATACTACATACGTCTTTCTTCATTTTTATAGTTACCTGATTTTCTGTACAGCCGACCGTTGTCTGTCATCTACTTCTACGATCTTCTGTTTTAACGAGTTTACTGCTTCTCCTTGTTCTGTCCGTAGTCGTTCTACGTTGTTCATGACAACTCCTTTCAATTCTTCATTCCTGCTGTTGGTTTCTTGAATATGTGTGTCTAGTTTGTTATTTATTTGGTCTACCGACTTCTGTGTATTATTAATTGCTTCTTGCCATTCTTGTCGGTCCTTCTCTCTCAATTCTTTACTTTCTTTGGTATGTCTTGTTAATTCATTCTTAAACTCTTTCATTCCACGTTCATTCTTTTTCTGTAGCTCGCTAATTTTCTCTTCCCATTTCTTGGTGTGTTCTTGCAATTCTACTTTTATTTTTCCAATCTGTTCTTCGTTCTGTTGTCTCATTTTTTCGCTCATTTTTTCACTCATTTCTTCATTCTGTTGTTTCATTTTTTCGCTCATTTCTTCATTCTGTTGTTTAATGAACTCGAGCAATAACTGAAAGTTCATCTCGCGAGGTACTAACGATTGTCCCCCCGCCCTTGTAGTCTCGTCGGCGCTGGTGTTTTCACTCTGCGTCGTATCTTCCTCACGTCCTTCGACGCCTAGCTGGTTGTTCACGTCGAACTCCATACTATCTGAATTATTGTTTGTCATTTTCGCGCGACTACGCGTAATCATTCAAGTATGCTTAACTAAGACTATTTCTACTACTGACTTACTGTCTAACAATTGTTTATAGCCACTGCCTGTCCTCAGCCTACTCACTAATAATATTTATTATTAATTATCCGAGCAATCGCTTCGTGCAATCGCGTTGGGCGCCATGTACAAATGTACATACTTTGCCCCACGTTGGGCGCCATGTACAAATGTACATACTTTGCCACGCGTTGGGCATCATGTACAAATATATTTAATTATGCGAATTTATTAATTGCATAAATTAATCGAATTTTTAATTAAATAAATCTTTCTCTTGGTTACAATTATCTACTAGAATATGCTTCCTCGTGCCACGTGTTGGGGCACCATATGCACTTGTAATATATTTTATGTTTGTCTCTAACTGCATAAATTAATTAAAATTATTCTAAGGAGTTTCCATAAATGTAGGTTTTTACTACAGATCTTGTTTACTGCTCCAGGACGGGCATGCCATTTATGATGATACACTCTGATATCACTGAGCTTTAATACGCCCCGCGTTCTGGAGCACCATATGTAAACAGGTTTTTTGGGTGGATAACAATTATGTGACTCAGACACTATTAATTCTTGTAAACAATACAAATTTATTATATGTTTTCAATGTCATTTAAATACTGAATAAAGTTAGCGTTCTATACAACATATTAAATACACAATGCTGTTATATTATCTCTAACGTTATGAACATCTACAAAATCAATAAAGGTTGATTAATGACTATATAAGTTTCAATATATCCTACTCTATGGATTCATATTTCTCAATTTGCGTTACTTTTGAGCAATTAAATATATTTATATTCAACAATTAAATAAATGTATATTCAACGATTAAATAAATGTATATTCAACTCAGTGGCGAGTTCTTTTTGAGTGGCAGGACAGTGGCAACCTAATCTAATGTTACATGAATGATAATAATTTACTTGTTGTTTGTATCCAAATTGCGGTGATCAACTGTGTGGTTCTTCATTCTGCTACGAGGTCCAGGCTGAAGATACGCCAATTAAATTACACTTGACACTCCGTCACGACACTATTTGTTCCACATTTTATCCGGATACTCGCATGAACGATTATGACTAATTGCGTTAACTCGAATATTACTTCATCGTCTAACACTCTTTTGCGTGTAGGTTCTTTGTCGCTCTCGATCTACGTGTGCAATAGTTTATGCTGCGTTTAACTAGAGCGATTGTACCATTATAATGTATTCACAATGCAAATGTAATTGGTTTTATTTGCATTTCAGTGAGTTAATTCGTGGCACAATCTTACTATATTGTCTCATGTCACTTATGTCACGGTAATGTGATATTGTCAATACCTTATCACTCGCATTCGATTCATAAAAATGAGATTTTATGATCACAAAGTCTGATTGTACTTAACTCGACATTGTCATAGTATTTAGTCACGGGTTAGTTCTACAGTTTTACATATTCTCTGATACACTCCCGAACGATCTCTCTGCTTGTCTCAATACACTTTACTACCGTCCATCTGAAAGACTCTGGCTGGTTTATACCGAAATAGAATTGACTGACAAAATTTAGAATACGACCGAACTGAGACTGAACTCAAATTGTTTGAAAATTGGAAATCGACTGACCGACTTTTTAAAATAAACTGACCGAGCTTTCAAAATAGACTGACTTCTTCTTCTCTGCGAACACCTTATTTTATTACTTCAGCAACACGACTCCCTCCACGGATGTCATACCCTTACCACAATCACTGTCATGATTGGTTTCTCGCATCAGATTCTGCGAAGGCTCCTCCTAGATACTCTGGCTGGGGTCTCTAGTCTACTTCCCATTCGCTCTTCACCCTTGTCTCCATGTTGACGTCTTCTTTACACCCGCCTTTGTCGAATTCCTTGCTCCTGATAGGTCAGCCAAGACCCCTCTCTAAAAGTCTTGCTGCCCACACCACCTCCCCGTATGACGACGGACCTAATTACACGGTTGTCTGTTATGTGATTGTCTTACGTTCCCTAGTGTCCTTCCTAAGCGATTTCCTTTCCGCACATGTGTGTACCATAACCCGGGTGTGCCGAATCGCCGTATTGTCCTTAACTTCCCTTGTTACGTTCACACGCTGATGGTGGTCATCTTCCAGGAACTAACATCTGTTCTGCAGCCCTACAAGATGCTCCGTATGTCGTGCCAGTAAGCAAGTTGCCCGCTGTGCGGCTATGTAAGTTCCTTTGTACTTAATTGCATCCGCTCTTAGACTGCTTTTGTGGAAAATGTTATGTCCATGTGCAGCCGCTAACTCACACGTGTATGTCGAAAATGTTGGCGTCCCCTTAGTACACGCTTTGTCGGTAGTTGTGACGAACTGACACCGTCTTTTGTTTCTTTGTTATTGTCGCCACTTGCGCTTATGTCGTTCATCCACGTCCAACATCTGTTGTGTGCCAAGGCGTTGTCTTTCTTAAGTCATTGTCTAACGGCGGCCGTTTGGCTATACCATGCATCACTCTTGACAGTTGACGCCTGCTACAGTGCCGTTTACGCAAAAAAAATTTCTCTACCGTAATTGCTTTACAGAGTCCCCAATTTGGGTTCATTGATGAGTCCCGAATCAAGGAATCGCAAATTAATGCCCTTGCTGAAGTTTCATCAATGGCCATTCTTCATTGAAAAGAGTGTAGTCACCAAAGATCATCTTCCACATGAAAGAGTGTAGTGTCACTTACCCTTTCCTTCCCCCATTTTCAACACTGTCTGTCATTATTACACCACTGTCGTTCATAACCTCGATACTGAATTTATTGCTCGCTTGTTTGAGATTATGAATCCATTTACAGATTTTCTAGTAATTAAATGGTTAAGTTAATATTCATTTACATGTTCTATATCTACAAAATTCCTTCCTTTTAGGAAAATGAAAAAATAAAAAAAATGTTCTTTTGTTGCTAACTAGTTATTACATTTTTTTTTTCGTTTAGGTTTTTAATATTTATATGCACTACTCCTAAATAATCTATTGGCTAAAATTTACATTTTGTTGACAAGCGTTCTACCAACTTGGTTACAACAAAAGAAAACACAATAAGCTTAAGTATTAATATCTTGATAACCTATTCACTCTAATTATCCTTGGTTAGATTTTCCAAAGATTATATTACAATTTGATTTACGCTAAATTTTACACATATAAACATTAATATGTTTATTTAATCAAAAAAAAATTTTCTTCCCCTAAAATTCTACAATTTCTCAACAAAATCTCATTTCAATTGAACAAAACCTTATTTACATTCCCCTTTTATTTGAACTTAACAACTATCACACTATAATTCTCATTAAAGTTTTTACGATTACACAATCTATAATAAATGATTTTTTTTTTTTTTATTTTACATTCTTGTAATTTATTACTGCTTGTTGTACATTCCAATAATTTATAGCTAATTATTTCAAATGATTAAGTAACAAACCTTTGTTTACTTTCTCTGATCGATTACTATCTTATCACGTACATTATTCAAAATTTTACCATGAAACTAGACAATTTAAATTTTTACAAATTAGTCTATGATTTCACTACTAACTATAACACAATGACATAGTTCTTGATTTATTTACAAAGACAATTCTATCTCTTAGCTAAGCAAACTTGAATGGTTTGTTTTATTACCGTTAGAGGCTTTACGCATTCCTCTAACTTCTCCCCACTTAGCCGTTGAGTAGTTTGCCTTTTCCCTTCTTTACGTAACATAAACGCACGTCTTGTCCTTAAATAATTTGATGTATTATTCATCACGTTGATTTCTTTCTTTAATCTCTTTCCTTTCGGGAATGATATGCTTTCAATTGTCTTATGTTAAATTTGCCGCGGATTTTCTGTTCATCGCTGCATTCAACCAAGATATATGTAGCTTCCCCTAAGACCTGTTTCACCTTATAGGGTCCACAATATAATTCACAAAATTTGTCAATTTTCTTCTGCATGGCATCCGATTGGCAATATGTCCTTACCAATACTAGATCTCCCAATTTAAATTTGGTAATTTTGTTATCCTCGTTCATTTTCTTTGCGTATTTCTCTCTCTTCAGCTTCATCTTCACAAAGATTTGGCGGTTGGCCGTTATACTATGTTCATGTATCTCTTGGTTTAAGTATTTTTCCCAAACGCGTGCTGGTCTCCTACCAAACTGCGCTTCGTATGGTGTTACTTCAATGGTGTCGTGATACGTTTCATTAATGCAGCTTTCGATTGTTGTAATAAAACGTGACCACTTAGTGTGTTGTTCGCCGACGAATATACGGAACATGTTTCCTAATTGTCGATTAATACGTTCGGCAAGGTTGGCGCACGGGTTGCGAATGGCAGTGTACTTCGGTTGTATTTGAAGTTCACTCAATCCTTTCACCCATTGTTTCGATGTAAACTGCGTCGCATTGTCCGTTAATATTGCTTTCGGTTTTACAACTTCTTCGATGTATTGTCGGACTCTCCTGATAGTTGCGGCCGTTGTTGCCCTGCTCAACGTGAATAACTTCACGTATTTTGTAAAGTTATCAACCATGACGAAGATGTATTTTACGCCACCCGTCGATGCTGGTAACGGTCCGTAATAATCACCGCTAATGAGTTCTCCTTTCTCTGATGGTAAAATTGGTATCGTTCCGCCAAACAGATTCCTATTTTGGCTATCCTTGCAACGTTGACATTTGTCACAAGTTTTTACGTACTCTTTAATTTTCCTTGACATTTTGTCAAATGTGAAACTCTCCTGTAACAGTTTGGTACATTTCTTACCTCCTAAATGGCCGTACATCTGATGTATTTCGGAGATGATTATGTCCGTAATACTCTCTGGCACGTATAATTTCCATTTGTTCTTACACTTTCTATACAATTTGTTATCAACATACTTATAAAACTTACACATATCATTTTCATTACCATTATCTAGATTATCTATAATAGATCCTAACTTCGTATCCTCCTTCTGGAATTTTCCTATGTCTCTTATCATACTACATACGTCTTTCTTCATTTTTATAGTTACCTGATTTTCTGTACAGCCGACCGTTGTCTGTCATCTACTTCTACGATCTTCTGTTTTAACGAGTTTACTGCTTCTCCTTGTTCTGTCCGTAGTCGTTCTACGTTGTTCATGACAACTCCTTTCAATTCTTCATTCCTGCTGTTGGTTTCTTGAATATGTGTGTCTAGTTTGTTATTTATTTGGTCTACCGACTTCTGTGTATTATTAATTGCTTCTTGCCATTCTTGTCGGTCCTTCTCTCTCAATTCTTTACTTTCTTTGGTATGTCTTGTTAATTCATTCTTCAACTCTTTCATTCCACGTTCATTCTTTTTCTGTAGCTCGCTAATTTTCTCTTCCCATTTCTTGGTGTGTTCTTGCAATTCTACTTTTATTTTTCCAATCTGTTCTTCGTTCTGTTGTCTCATTTTTTCGCTCATTTTTTCACTCATTTCTTCATTCTGTTGTTTCATTTTTTCGCTCATTTCTTCATTCTGTTGTTTAATGAACTCGAGCAATAACTGAAAGTTCATCTCGCGAGGTACTAACGATTCTCCCCCCGCCCTTGTAGTCTCGTCGGCGCTGGTGTTTTCACTCTGCGTCGTATCTTCCTCACGTCCTTCGACGCCTAGCTGGTTGTTCACGTCGAACTCCATACTATCTGAATTATTGTTTGTCATTTTCGCGCGACTACGCGTAATCATTCAAGTATGCTTAACTAAGACTATTTCTACTACTGACTTACTGTCTAACAATTGTTTATAGCCACTGCCTGTCCTCAGCCTACTCACTAATAATATTTATTATTAATTATCCGAGCAATCGCTTCGTGCAATCGCGTTGGGCGCCATGTACAAATGTACATACTTTGCCCCACGTTGGGCGCCATGTACAAATGTACATACTTTGCCACGCGTTGGGCATCATGTACAAATATATTTAATTATGCGAATTTATTAATTGCATAAATTAATCGAATTTTTAATTAAATAAATCTTTCTCTTGGTTACAATTATCTACTAGAATATGCTTCCTCGTGCCACGTGTTGGGGCACCATATGCACTTGTAATATATTTTATGTTTGTCTCTAACTGCATAAATTAATTAAAATTATTCTAAGGAGTTTCCATAAATGTAGGTTTTTACTACAGATCTTGTTTACTGCTCCAGGACGGGCATGCCATTTATGATGATACACTCTGATATCACTGAGCTTTAATACGCCCCGCGTTCTGGAGCACCATATGTAAACAGGTGTTTTGGGTGGATAACAATTATGTGACTCAGACACTATTAATTCTTGTAAACAATACAAATTTATTATATGTTTTCAATGTCATTTAAATACTGAATAAAGTTAGCGTTCTATACAACATATTAAATACACAATGCTGTTATATTATCTCTAACGTTATGAACATCTACAAAATCAATAAAGGTTGATTAATGACTATATAAGTTTCAATATATCCTACTCTATGGATTCATATTTCTCAATTTGCGTTACTTTTGAGCAATTAAATATATGTATATTCAACAATTAAATAAATGTATATTCAACGATTAAATAAATGTATATTCAACTCAGTGGCGAGTTCTTTTTGAGTGGCAGGACAGTGGCAACCTAATCTAATGTTACATGAATGATAATAATTTACTTGTTGTTTGTATCCAAATTGCGGTGATCAACTGTGTGGTTCTTCATTCTGCTACGAGGTCCAGGCTGAAGATACGCCAATTAAATTACACTTGACACTCCGTCACGACACTATTTGTTCCACATTTTATCCGGATACTCGCATGAACGATTATGACTAATTGCGTTAACTCGAATATTACTTCATCGTCTAACACTCTTTTGCGTGTAGGTTCTTTGTCGCTCTCTATCTACGTGTGCAATAGTTTATGCTGCGTTTAACTAGAGCGATTGTACCATTATAATGTATTCACAATGCAAATGTAATTGGTTTTATTTGCATTTCAGTGAGTTAATTCGTGGCACAATCTTGCTATATTGTCTCATGTCACTTATGTCACGGTAATGTGATATTGTCAATACCTTATCACTCGCATTCGATTCATAAAAATGAGATTTTATGATCACAAAGTCTGATTGTACTTAACTCGACATTATCATAGTATTTAGTCACGGGTTAGTTCTACAGTTTTACATATTCTCTGATACACTCCCGAACGATCTCTCTGCTTGTCTCAATACACTTTACTACCGTCCATCTGAAAGACTCTGGCTGGTTTATACTGAAATAGAATTGACTGACAAAATTTAGAATACGACCGAACTGAGACTGAACTCAAATTGTTTGAAAATTGGAAATCGACTGACCGACTTTTTAAAATAAACTGACCGAGCTTTCAAAATAGACTGACTTCTTCTTCTCTGCGAACACCTTATTTTATTACTTCAGCAACACGACTCCCTCCACGGATGTCATACCCTTACCACAATCACTGTCATGATTGGTTTCTCGCATCAGATTCTGCGAAGGCTCCTCCTAGATACTCTGGCTGGGGTCTCTAGTCTACTTCCCATTCGCTCTTCACCCTTGTCTCCATGTTGACGTCTTCTTTACACCCGCCTTTGTCGAATTCCTTGCTCCTGATAGGTCAGCCAAGACCCCTCTCTAAAAGTCTTGCTGCCCACACCACCTCCCCGTATGACGACGGACCTAATTACACGGTTGTCTGTTATGTGATTGTCTTACGTTCCCTAGTGTCCTTCCTAAGCGATTTCCTTTCCGCACATGTGTGTACCATAACCCGGGTGTGCCGAATCGCCGTATTGTCCTTAACTTCCCTTGTTACGTTCACACGCTGATGGTGGTCATCTTCCAGGAACTAACATCTGTTCTGCAGCCCTACAAGATGCTCCGTATGTCGTGCCAGTAAGCAAGTTGCCCGCTGTGCGGCTATGTAAGTTCCTTTGTACTTAATTGCATCCGCTCTTAGACTGCTTTTGTGGAAAATGTTATGTCCATGTGCAGCCGCTAACTCACACGTGTATGTCGAAAATGTTGGCGTCCCCTTAGTACACGCTTTGTCGGTAGTTGTGACGAACTGACACCGTCTTTTGTTTCTTTGTTATTGTCGCCACTTGCGCTTATGTCGTTCATCCACGTCCAACATCTGTTGTGTGCCAAGGCGTTGTCTTTCTTAAGTCATTGTCTAACGGCGGCCGTTTGGCTATACCATGCATCACTCTTGACAGTTGACGCCTGCTACAGTGCCGTTTACGCAAAAAAAATTTCTCTACCGTAATTGCTTTACAGAGTCCCCAATTTGGGTTCATTGATGAGTCCCGAATCAAGGAATCGCAAATTAATGCCCTTGCTGAAGTTTCATCAATGGCCATTCTTCATTGAAAAGAGTGTAGTCACCAAAGATCATCTTCCACATGAAAGAGTGTAGTGTCACTTACCCTTTCCTTCCCCCATTTTCAACACTGTCTGTCATTATTACACCACTGTCGTTCATAACCTCGATACTGAATTTATTGCTCGCTTGTTTGAGATTATGAATCCATTTACAGATTTTCTAGTAATTAAATGGTTAAGTTAATATTCATTTACATGTTCTATATCTACAAAATTCCTTCCTTTTAGGAAAATGAAAAAATAAAAAAAATGTTCTTTTGTTGCTAACTAGTTATTACATTTTTTTTTTCGTTTAGGTTTTTAATATTTATATGCACTACTCCTAAATAATCTATTGGCTAAAATTTACATTTTGTTGACAAGCGTTCTACCAACTTGGTTACAACAAAAGAAAACACAATAAGCTTAAGTATTAATATCTTGATAACCTATTCACTCTAATTATCCTTGGTTAGATTTTCCAAAGATTATATTACAATTTGATTTACGCTAAATTTTACACATATAAACATTAATATGTTTATTAACATATGTTTATTTAATCAAAAAAAAATTTTCTTCCCCTAAAATTCTACAATTTCTCAACAAAATCTCATTTCAATTGAACAAAACCTTATTTACATTCCCGTTTTATTTGAACTTAACAACTATCACACTATAATTCTCATTAAAGTTTTTACGATTACACAATCTATAATAAATGATTTTTTTTTTTTTTATTTTACATTCTTGTAATTTATTACTGCTTGTTGTACATTCCAATAATTTATAGCTAATTATTTCAAATGATTAAGTAACAAACCTTTGTTTACTTTCTCTGATCGATTACTATCTTATCACGTACATTATTCAAAATTTTACCATGAAACTAGACAATTTAAATTTTTACAAATTAGTCTATGATTTCACTACTAACTATAACACAATGACATAGTTCTTGATTTATTTACAAAGACAATTCTATCTCTTAGCTAAGCAAACTTGAATGGTTTGTTTTATTACCGTTAGAGGCTTTACGCATTCCTCTAACTTCTCCCCACTTAGCCGTTGAGTAGTTTGCCTTTTCCCTTCTTTACGTAACATAAACGCACGTCTTGTCCTTAAATAATTTGATGTATTATTCATCACGTTGATTTCTTTCTTTAATCTCTTTCCTTTCGGGAATGATATGCTTTCAATTGTCTTATGTTAAATTTGCCGCGGATTTTCTGTTCATCGCTGCATTCAACCAAGATATATGTAGCTTCCCCTAAGACCTGTTTCACCTTATAGGGTCCACAATATAATTCACAAAATTTGTCAATTTTCTTCTGCATGGCATCCGATTGGCAATATGTCCTTACCAATACTAGATCTCCCAATTTAAATTTGGTAATTTTGTTATCCTCGTTCATTTTCTTTGCGTATTTCTCTCTCTTCAGCTTCATCTTCACAAAGATTTGGCGGTTGTCCGTTATACTATGTTCATGTATCTCTTGGTTTAAGTATTTTTCCCAAACGCGTGCTGGTCTCCTACCAAACTGCGCTTCGTATGGTGTTACTTCAATGGTGTCGTGATACGTTTCATTAATGCAGCTTTCGATTGTTGTAATAAAACGTGACCACTTAGTGTGTTGTTCGCCGACGAATATACGGAACATGTTTCCTAATTGTCGATTAATACGTTCGGCAAGGTTGGCGCACGGGTTGCGAATGGCAGTGTACTTCGGTTGTATTTGAAGTTCACTCAATCCTTTCACCCATTGTTTCGATGTAAACTGCGTCGCATTGTCCGTTAATATTGCTTTCGGTTTTACAACTTCTTCGATGTATTGTCGGACTCTCCTGATAGTTGCGGCCGTTGTTGCCCTTCTCAACGTGAATAACTTCACGTATTTTGTAAAGTTATCAACCATGACGAAGATGTATTTTACGCCACCCGTCGATGCTGGTAACGGTCCGTAATAATCACCGCTAATGAGTTCTCCTTTCTCTGATGGTAAAATTGGTATCGTTCCGCCAAACAGATTCCTATTTTGGCTATCCTTGCAACGTTGACATTTGTCACAAGTTTTTACGTACTCTTTAATTTTCCTTGACATTTTGTCAAATGTGAAACTCTCCTGTAACAGTTTGGTACATTTCTTACCTCCTAAATGGCCGTACATCTGATGTATTTCGGAGATGATTATGTCCGTAATACTCTCTGGCACGTATAATTTCCATTTGTTCTTACACTTTCTATACAATTTGTTATCAACATACTTATAAAACTTACACATATCATTTTCATTACCATTATCTAGATTATCTATAATAGATCCTAACTTCGTATCCTCCTTCTGGAATTTTCCTATGTCTCTTATCATACTACATACGTCTTTCTTCATTTTTATAGTTACCTGATTTTCTGTACAGCCGACCGTTGTCTGTCATCTACTTCTACGATCTTCTGTTTTAACGAGTTTACTGCTTCTCCTTGTTCTGTCCGTAGTCGTTCTACGTTGTTCATGACAACTCCTTTCAATTCTTCATTCCTGCTGTTGGTTTCTTGAATATGTGTGTCTAGTTTGTTATTTATTTGGTCTACCGACTTCTGTGTATTATTAATTGCTTCTTGCCATTCTTGTCGGTCCTTCTCTCTCAATTCTTTACTTTCTTTGGTATGTCTTGTTAATTCATTCTTAAACTCTTTCATTCCACGTTCATTCTTTTTCTGTAGCTCGCTAATTTTCTCTTCCCATTTCTTGGTGTGTTCTTGCAATTCTACTTTTATTTTTCCAATCTGTTCTTCGTTCTGTTGTCTCATTTTTTCGCTCATTTTTTCACTCATTTCTTCATTCTGTTGTTTCATTTTTTCGCTCATTTCTTCATTCTGTTGTTTAATGAACTCGAGCAATAACTGAAAGTTCATCTCGCGAGGTACTAACGATTCTCCCCCCGCCCTTGTAGTCTCGTCGGCGCTGGTGTTTTCACTCTGCGTCGTATCTTCCTCACGTCCTTCGACGCCTAGCTGGTTGTTCACGTCGAACTCCATACTATCTGAATTATTGTTTGTCATTTTCGCGCGACTACGCGTAATCATTCAAGTATGCTTAACTAAGACTATTTCTACTACTGACTTACTGTCTAACAATTGTTTATAGCCACTGCCTGTCCTCAGCCTACTCACTAATAATATTTATTATTAATTATCCGAGCAATCGCTTCGTGCAATCGCGTTGGGCGCCATGTACAAATGTACATACTTTGCCCCACGTTGGGCGCCATGTACAAATGTACATACTTTGCCACGCGTTGGGCATCATGTACAAATATATTTAATTATGCGAATTTATTAATTGCATAAATTAATCGAATTTTTAATTAAATAAATCTTTCTCTTGGTTACAATTATCTACTAGAATATGCTTCCTCGTGCCACGTGTTGGGGCACCATATGCACTTGTAATATATTTTATGTTTGTCTCTAACTGCATAAATTAATTAAAATTATTCTAAGGAGTTTCCATAAATGTAGGTTTTTACTACAGATCTTGTTTACTGCTCCAGGACGGGCATGCCATTTATGATGATACACTCTGATATCACTGAGCTTTAATACGCCCCGCGTTCTGGAGCACCATATGTAAACAGGTGTTTTGGGTGGATAACAATTATGTGACTCAGACACTATTAATTCTTGTAAACAATACAAATTTATTATATGTTTTCAATGTCATTTAAATACTGAATAAAGTTAGCGTTCTATACAACATATTAAATACACAATGCTGTTATATTATCTCTAACGTTATGAACATCTACAAAATCAATAAAGGTTGATTAATGACTATATAAGTTTCAATATATCCTACTCTATGGATTCATATTTCTCAATTTGCGTTACTTTTGAGCAATTAAATATATGTATATTCAACAATTAAATAAATGTATATTCAACGATTAAATAAATGTATATTCAACTCAGTGGCGAGTTCTTTTTGAGTGGCAGGACAGTGGCAACCTAATCTAATGTTACATGAATGATAATAATTTACTTGTTGTTTGTATCCAAATTGCGGTGATCAACTGTGTGGTTCTTCATTCTGCTACGAGGTCCAGGCTGAAGATACGCCAATTAAATTACACTTGACACTCCGTCACGACACTATTTGTTCCACATTTTATCCGGATACTCGCATGAACGATTATGACTAATTGCGTTAACTCGAATATTACTTCATCGTCTAACACTCTTTTGCGTGTAGGTTCTTTGTCGCTCTCTCTATCTACGTGTGCAATAGTTTATGCTGCGTTTAACTAGAGCGATTGTACCATTATAGTGTATTCACAATGCAAATGTAATTGGTTTTATTTGCATTTCAGTGAGTTAATTCGTGGCACAATCTTGCTATATTGTCTCATGTCACTTATGTCACGGTAATGTGATATTGTCAATACCTTATCACTCGCATTCGATTCATAAAAATGAGATTTTATGATCACAAAGTCTGATTGTACTTAACTCGACATTATCATAGTATTTAGTCACGGGTTAGTTCTACAGTTTTACATATTCTCTGATACACTCCCGAACGATCTCTCTGCTTGTCTCAATACACTTTACTACCGTCCATCTGAAAGACTCTGGCTGGTTTATACTGAAATAGAATTGACTGACAAAATTTAGAATACGACCGAACTGAGACTGAACTCAAATTGTTTGAAAATTGGAAATCGACTGACCGACTTTTTAAAATAAACTGACCGAGCTTTCAAAATAGACTGACTTCTTCTTCTCTGCGAACACCTTATTTTATTACTTCAGCAACACGACTCCCTCCACGGATGTCATACCCTTACCACAATCACTGTCATGATTGGTTTCTCGCATCAGATTCTGCGAAGGCTCCTCCTAGATACTCTGGCTGGGGTCTCCAGTCTACTTCCCATTCGCTCTTCACCCTTGTTTCCATGTTGACGTCTTCTTTACACCCGCCTTTGTCGAATTCCTTGCTCCTGATAGGTCAGCCAAGACCCCTCTCTAAAAGTCTTGCTGCCCACACCACCTCCCCGTATGACGACGGACCTAATTACACGGTTGTCTGTTATGTGATTGTCTTACGTTCCCTAGTGTCCTTCCTAAGCGATTTCCTTTCCGCACATGTGTGTACCATAACCCGGGTGTGCCGAGTCGCCGTATTGTCCTCGACTTCCCTTGTTACGTTCACACGCTGATGGTGGTCATCTTCCAGGAACTAACATCTGTTCTGCAGCCCTACAAGATGCTCCGTATGTCGTGCCAGTAAGCAAGTTGCCCGCTGTGCGGCTATGTAAGTTCCTTTGTACTTAATTGCATCCGCTCTTAGACTGCTTTTGTGGAAAATGTTATGTCCATGTGCAGCCGCTAACTCACACGTGTATGTCGAAAATGTTGGCGTCCCCTTAGTACACGCTTTGTCGGTAGTTGTGACGAACTGACACCGTCTTTTGTTTCTTTGTTATTATTGCTACTTGCGCTTATGTCGTTCATCCACGTCCAACATCTGTTGTGTGCCAAGGCGTTGTCTTTCTTAAGTCATTGTCTAACGGCGGCCGTTTGGCTATACCATGCATCACTCTTGACAGTTGACGCCTGCTACAGTGCCGTTTACGCAAAAAAATTTCTCTACCGTAATTGCTTTACAGAGTCCCCAATTTGGGTTCATTGATGAGTCCCGAATCAAGGAATCGCAAATTAATGCCCTTGCTGAAGTTTCATCAATGGCCATTCTTCATTGAAAAGAGTGTAGTCACCAAAGATCATCTTCCACATGAAAGAGTGTAGTGTCACTTACCCTTTCCTTCCCCCATTTTCAACATTGTCTGTCATTATTACACCACTGTCGTTCATAACCTCGATACTGAATTTATTGCTCGCTTGTTTGAGATTATGAATCCATTTACAGATTTTCTAGTAATTAAATGGTTAAGTTAATATTCATTTACATGTTCTATATCTACAAAATTCCTTCCTTTTAGGAAAATGAAAAAATAAAAAAAATGTTCTTTTGTTGCTAACTAGTTATTACATTTTTTTTTTCGTTTAGGTTTTTAATATTTATATGCATTACTCCTAAATAATCTATTGGCTAAAATTTACATTTTGTTGACAAGCGTTCTACCAACTTGGTTACAACAAAAGAAAACACAATAAGCTTAAGTATTAATATCTTGATAACCTATTCACTCTAATTATCCTTGGTTAGATTTTCCAAAGATTATATTACAATTTGATTTACGCTAAATTTTACACATGTAAACATTAATATGTTTATTAACATATGTTTATTTAATCAAAAAAAAATTTTCTTCCCCTAAAATTCTACAATTTCTCAACAAAATCTCATTTCAATTGAACAAAACCTTATTTACATTCCCCTTTTATTTGAACTTAACAACTATCACACTATAATTCTCATTAAAGTTTTTACGATTACACAATCTATAATAAATGATTTTTTTATTTTTTATTTTACATTCTTGTAATTTATTACTGCTTGTTGTACATTCCAATAATTTATAGCTAATTATTTCAAATGATTAAGCAACAAACCTTTGTTTACTTTCTCTGATCGATTACTATCTTATCACGTACATTATTCAAAATTTTACCATGAAACTAGACAATTTAAATTTTTACAAATTAGTCTATGATTTCACTACTAACTATAACACAATGACATAGTTCTTGATTTATTTACAAAGACAATTCTATCTCTTAGCTAAGCAAACTTGAATGGTTTGTTTTATTACCGTTAGAGGCTTTACGCATTCCTCTAACTTCTCCCCACTTAGCCGTTGAGTAGTTTGCCTTTTCCCTTCTTTACGTAACATAAACGCACGTCTTGTCCTTAAATAATTTGATGTATTATTCATCACGTTGATTTCTTTCTTTAATCTCTTTCCTTTCGGGAATGATATGCTTTCAATTGTCTTATGTTAAATTTGCCGCGGATTTTCTGTTCATCGCTGCATTCAACCAAGATATATGTAGCTTCCCCTAAGACCTGTTTCACCTTATAGGGTCCACAATATAATTCACAAAATTTGTCAATTTTCTTCTGCATGGCATCCGATTGGCAATATGTCCTTACCAATACTAGATCTCCCAATTTAAATTTGGTAATTTTGTTATCCTCGTTCATTTTCTTTGCGTATTTCTCTCTCTTCAGCTTCATCTTCACAAAGATTTGGCGGTTGTCCGTTATACTATGTTCATGTATCTCTTGGTTTAAGTATTTTTCCCAAACGCGTGCTGGTCTCCTACCAAACTGCGCTTCGTATGGTGTTACTTCAATGGTGTCGTGATACGTTTCATTAATGCAGCTTTCGATTGTTGTAATAAAACGTGACCACTTAGTGTGTTGTTCGCCGACGAATATACGGAACATGTTTCCTAATTGTCGATTAATACGTTCGGCAAGGTTGGCGCACGGGTTGCGAATGGCAGTGTACTTCGGTTGTATTTGAAGTTCACTCAATCCTTTCACCCATTGTTTCGATGTAAACTGCGTCGCATTGTCCGTTAATATTGCTTTCGGTTTTACAACTTCTTCGATGTATTGTCGGACTCTCCTGATAGTTGCGGCCGTTGTTGCCCTTCTCAACGTGAATAACTTCACGTATTTTGTAAAGTTATCAACCATGACGAAGATGTATTTTACGCCACCCGTCGATGCTGGTAACGGTCCGTAATAATCACCGCTAATGAGTTCTCCTTTCTCTGATGGTAAAATTGGTATCGTTCCGCCAAACAGATTCCTATTTTGGCTATCCTTGCAACGTTGACATTTGTCACAAGTTTTTACGTACTCTTTAATTTTCCTTGACATTTTGTCAAATGTGAAACTCTCCTGTAACAGTTTGGTACATTTCTTACCTCCTAAATGGCCGTACATCTGATGTATTTCGGAGATGATTATGTCCGTAATACTCTCTGGCACGTATAATTTCCATTTGTTCTTACACTTTCTATACAATTTGTTATCAACATACTTATAAAACTTACACATATCATTTTCATTACCATTATCTAGATTATCTATAATAGATCCTAACTTCGTATCCTCCTTCTGGAATTTTCCTATGTCTCTTATCATACTACATACGTCTTTCTTCATTTTTATAGTTACCTGATTTTCTGTACAGCCGACCGTTGTCTGTCATCTACTTCTACGATCTTCTGTTTTAACGAGTTTACTGCTTCTCCTTGTTCTGTCCGTAGTCGTTCTACGTTGTTCATGACAACTCCTTTCAATTCTTCATTCCTGCTGTTGGTTTCTTGAATATGTGTGTCTAGTTTGTTATTTATTTGGTCTACCGACTTCTGTGTATTATTAATTGCTTCTTGCCATTCTTGTCGGTCCTTCTCTCTCAATTCTTTACTTTCTTTGGTATGTCTTGTTAATTCATTCTTCAACTCTTTCATTCCACGTTCATTCTTTTTCTGTAGCTCGCTAATTTTCTCTTCCCATTTCTTGGTGTGTTCTTGCAATTCTACTTTTATTTTTCCAATCTGTTCTTCGTTCTGTTGTATCATTTTTTCGCTCATTTTTTCACTCATTTCTTCATTCTGTTGTTTCATTTTTTCGCTCATTTCTTCATTCTGTTGTTTAATGAACTCGAGCAATAACTGAAAGTTCATCTCGCGAGGTACTAACGATTCTCCCCCCGCCCTTGTAGTCTCGTCGGCGCTGGTGTTTTCACTCTGCGTCGTATCTTCCTCACGTCCTTCGACGCCTAGCTGGTTGTTCACGTCGAACTCCATACTATCTGAATTATTGTTTGTCATTTTCGCGCGACTACGCGTAATCATTCAAGTATGCTTAACTAAGACTATTTCTACTACTGACTTACTGTCTAACAATTGTTTATAGCCACTGCCTGTCCTCAGCCTACTCACTAATAATATTTATTATTAATTATCCGAGCAATCGCTTCGTGCAATCGCGTTGGGCGCCATGTACAAATGTACATACTTTGCCCCACGTTGGGCGCCATGTACAAATGTACATACTTTGCCACGCGTTGGGCATCATGTACAAATATATTTAATTATGCGAATTTATTAATTGCATAAATTAATCGAATTTTTAATTAAATAAATCTTTCTCTTGGTTACAATTATCTACTAGAATATGCTTCCTCGTGCCACGTGTTGGGGCACCATATGCACTTGTAATATATTTTATGTTTGTCTCTAACTGCATAAATTAATTAAAATTATTCTAAGGAGTTTCCATAAATGTAGGTTTTTACTACAGATCTTGTTTACTGCTCCAGGACGGGCATGCCATTTATGATGATACACTCTGATATCACTGAGCTTTAATACGCCCCGCGTTCTGGAGCACCATATGTAAACAGGTGTTTTGGGTGGATAACAATTATGTGACTCAGACACTATTAATTCTTGTAAACAATACAAATTTATTATATGTTTTCAATGTCATTTAAATACTGAATAAAGTTAGCGTTCTATACAACATATTAAATACACAATGCTGTTATATTATCTCTAACGTTATGAACATCTACAAAATCAATAAAGGTTGATTAATGACTATATAAGTTTCAATATATCCTACTCTATGGATTCATATTTCTCAATTTGCGTTACTTTTGAGCAATTAAATATATGTATATTCAACAATTAAATAAATGTATATTCAACGATTAAATAAATGTATATTCAACTCAGTGGCGAGTTCTTTTTGAGTGGCAGGACAGTGGCAACCTAATCTAATGTTACATGAATGATAATAATTTACTTGTTGTTTGTATCCAAATTGCGGTGATCAACTGTGTGGTTCTTCATTCTGCTACGAGGTCCAGGCTGAAGATACGCCAATTAAATTACACTTGACACTCCGTCACGACACTATTTGTTCCACATTTTATCCGGATACTCGCATGAACGATTATGACTAATTGCGTTAACTCGAATATTACTTCATCGTCTAACACTCTTTTGCGTGTAGGTTCTTTGTCGCTCTCTCTATCTACGTGTGCAATAGTTTATGCTGCGTTTAACTAGAGCGATTGTACCATTATAATGTATTCACAATGCAAATGTAATTGGTTTTATTTGCATTTCAGTGAGTTAATTCGTGGCACAATCTTGCTATATTGTCTCATGTCACTTATGTCACGGTAATGTGATATTGTCAATACCTTATCACTCGCATTCGATTCATAAAAATGAGATTTTATGATCACAAAGTCTGATTGTACTTAACTCGACATTATCATAGTATTTAGTCACGGGTTAGTTCTACAGTTTTACATATTCTCTGATACACTCCCGAACGATCTCTCTGCTTGTCTCAATACACTTTACTACCGTCCATCTGAAAGACTCTGGCTGGTTTATACTGAAATAGAATTGACTGACAAAATTTAGAATACGACCGAACTGAGACTGAACTCAAATTGTTTGAAAATTGGAAATCGACTGACCGACTTTTTAAAATAAACTGACCGAGCTTTCAAAATAGACTGACTTCTTCTTCTCTGCGAACACCTTATTTTATTACTTCAGCAACACGACTCCCTCCACGGATGTCATACCCTTACCACAATCACTGTCATGATTGGTTTCTCGCATCAGATTCTGCGAAGGCTCCTCCTAGATACTCTGGCTGGGGTCTCCAGTCTACTTCCCATTCGCTCTTCACCCTTGTTTCCATGTTGACGTCTTCTTTACACCCGCCTTTGTCGAATTCCTTGCTCCTGATAGGTCAGCCAAGACCCCTCTCTAAAAGTCTTGCTGCCCACACCACCTCCCCGTATGACGACGGACCTAATTACACGGTTGTCTGTTATGTGATTGTCTTACGTTCCCTAGTGTCCTTCCTAAGCGATTTCCTTTCCGCACATGTGTGTACCATAACCCGGGTGTGCCGAGTCGCCGTATTGTCCTCGACTTCCCTTGTTACGTTCACACGCTGATGGTGGTCATCTTCCAGGAACTAACATCTGTTCTGCAGCCCTACAAGATGCTCCGTATGTCGTGCCAGTAAGCAAGTTGCCCGCTGTGCGGCTATGTAAGTTCCTTTGTACTTAATTGCATCCGCTCTTAGACTGCTTTTGTGGAAAATGTTATGTCCATGTGCAGCCGCTAACTCACACGTGTATGTCGAAAATGTTGGCGTCCCCTTAGTACACGCTTTGTCGGTAGTTGTGACGAACTGACACCGTCTTTTGTTTCTTTGTTATTGTCGCTACTTGCGCTTATGTCGTTCATCCACGTCCAACATCTGTTGTGTGCCAAGGCGTTGTCTTTCTTAAGTCATTGTCTAACGGCGGCCGTTTGGCTATACCATGCATCACTCTTGACAGTTGACGCCTGCTACAGTGCCGTTTACGCAAAAAAATTTCTCTACCGTAATTGCTTTACAGAGTCCCCAATTTGGGTTCATTGATGAGTCCCGAATCAAGGAATCGCAAATTAATGCCCTTGCTGAAGTTTCATCAATGGCCATTCTTCATTGAAAAGAGTGTAGTCACCAAAGATCATCTTCCACATGAAAGAGTGTAGTGTCACTTACCCTTTCCTTCCCCCATTTTCAACATTGTCTGTCATTATTACACCACTGTCGTTCATAACCTCGATACTGAATTTATTGCTCGCTTGTTTGAGATTATGAATCCATTTACAGATTTTCTAGTAATTAAATGGTTAAGTTAATATTCATTTACATGTTCTATATCTACAAAATTCCTTCCTTTTAGGAAAATGAAAAAATAAAAAAAATGTTCTTTTGTTGCTAACTAGTTATTACATTTTTTTTTTCGTTTAGGTTTTTAATATTTATATGCATTACTCCTAAATAATCTATTGGCTAAAATTTACATTTTGTTGACAAGCGTTCTACCAACTTGGTTACAACAAAAGAAAACACAATAAGCTTAAGTATTAATATCTTGATAACCTATTCACTCTAATTATCCTTGGTTAGATTTTCCAAAGATTATATTACAATTTGATTTACGCTAAATTTTACACATGTAAACATTAATATGTTTATTAACATATGTTTATTTAATCAAAAAAAAATTTTCTTCCCCTAAAATTCTACAATTTCTCAACAAAATCTCATTTCAATTGAACAAAACCTTATTTACATTCCCCTTTTATTTGAACTTAACAACTATCACACTATAATTCTCATTAAAGTTTTTACGATTACACAATCTATAATAAATGATTTTTTTATTTTTTATTTTACATTCTTGTAATTTATTACTGCTTGTTGTACATTCCAATAATTTATAGCTAATTATTTCAAATGATTAAGTAACAAACCTTTGTTTACTTTCTCTGATCGATTACTATCTTATCACGTACATTATTCAAAATTTTACCATGAAACTAGACAATTTAAATTTTTACAAATTAGTCTATGATTTCACTACTAACTATAACACAATGACATAGTTCTTGATTTATTTACAAAGACAATTCTATCTCTTAGCTAAGCAAACTTGAATGGTTTGTTTTATTACCGTTAGAGGCTTTACGCATTCCTCTAACTTCTCCCCACTTAGCCGTTGAGTAGTTTGCCTTTTCCCTTCTTTACGTAACATAAACGCACGTCTTGTCCTTAAATAATTTGATGTATTATTCATCACGTTGATTTCTTTCTTTAATCTCTTTCCTTTCGGGAATGATATGCTTTCAATTGTCTTATGTTAAATTTGCCGCGGATTTTCTGTTCATCGCTGCATTCAACCAAGATATATGTAGCTTCCCCTAAGACCTGTTTCACCTTATAGGGTCCACAATATAATTCACAAAATTTGTCAATTTTCTTCTGCATGGCATCCGATTGGCAATATGTCCTTACCAATACTAGATCTCCCAATTTAAATTTGGTAATTTTGTTATCCTCGTTCATTTTCTTTGCGTATTTCTCTCTCTTCAGCTTCATCTTCACAAAGATTTGGCGGTTGTCCGTTATACTATGTTCATGTATCTCTTGGTTTAAGTATTTTTCCCAAACGCGTGCTGGTCTCCTACCAAACTGCGCTTCGTATGGTGTTACTTCAATGGTGTCGTGATACGTTTCATTAATGCAGCTTTCGATTGTTGTAATAAAACGTGACCACTTAGTGTGTTGTTCGCCGACGAATATACGGAACATGTTTCCTAATTGTCGATTAATACGTTCGGCAAGGTTGGCGCACGGGTTGCGAATGGCAGTGTACTTCGGTTGTATTTGAAGTTCACTCAATCCTTTCACCCATTGTTTCGATGTAAACTGCGTCGCATTGTCCGTTAATATTGCTTTCGGTTTTACAACTTCTTCGATGTATTGTCGGACTCTCCTGATAGTTGCGGCCGTTGTTGCCCTTCTCAACGTGAATAACTTCACGTATTTTGTAAAGTTATCAACCATGACGAAGATGTATTTTACGCCACCCGTCGATGCTGGTAACGGTCCGTAATAATCACCGCTAATGAGTTCTCCTTTCTCTGATGGTAAAATTGGTATCGTTCCGCCAAACAGATTCCTATTTTGGCTATCCTTGCAACGTTGACATTTGTCACAAGTTTTTACGTACTCTTTAATTTTCCTTGACATTTTGTCAAATGTGAAACTCTCCTGTAACAGTTTGGTACATTTCTTACCTCCTAAATGGCCGTACATCTGATGTATTTCGGAGATGATTATGTCCGTAATACTCTCTGGCACGTATAATTTCCATTTGTTCTTACACTTTCTATACAATTTGTTATCAACATACTTATAAAACTTACACATATCATTTTCATTACCATTATCTAGATTATCTATAATAGATCCTAACTTCGTATCCTCCTTCTGGAATTTTCCTATGTCTCTTATCATACTACATACGTCTTTCTTCATTTTTATAGTTACCTGATTTTCTGTACAGCCGACCGTTGTCTGTCATCTACTTCTACGATCTTCTGTTTTAACGAGTTTACTGCTTCTCCTTGTTCTGTCCGTAGTCGTTCTACGTTGTTCATGACAACTCCTTTCAATTCTTCATTCCTGCTGTTGGTTTCTTGAATATGTGTGTCTAGTTTGTTATTTATTTGGTCTACCGATTTCTGTGTATTATTAATTGCTTCTTGCCATTCTTGTCGGTCCTTCTCTCTCAATTCTTTACTTTCTTTGGTATGTCTTGTTAATTCATTCTTCAACTCTTTCATTCCACGTTCATTCTTTTTCTGTAGCTCGCTAATTTTCTCTTCCCATTTCTTGGTGTGTTCTTGCAATTCTACTTTTATTTTTCCAATCTGTTCTTCGTTCTGTTGTCTCATTTTTTCGCTCATTTTTTCACTCATTTCTTCATTCTGTTGTTTCATTTTTTCGCTCATTTCTTCATTCTGTTGTTTAATGAACTCGAGCAATAACTGAAAGTTCATCTCGCGAGGTACTAACGATTCTCCCCCCGCCCTTGTAGTCTCGTCGGCGCTGGTGTTTTCACTCTGCGTCGTATCTTCCTCACGTCCTTCGACGCCTAGCTGGTTGTTCACGTCGAACTCCATACTATCTGAATTATTGTTTGTCATTTTCGCGCGACTACGCGTAATCATTCAAGTATGCTTAACTAAGACTATTTCTACTACTGACTTACTGTCTAACAATTGTTTATAGCCACTGCCTGTCCTCAGCCTACTCACTAATAATATTTATTATTAATTATCCGAGCAATCGCTTCGTGCAATCGCGTTGGGCGCCATGTACAAATGTACATACTTTGCCCCACGTTGGGCGCCATGTACAAATGTACATACTTTGCCACGCGTTGGGCATCATGTACAAATATATTTAATTATGCGAATTTATTAATTGCATAAATTAATCGAATTTTTAATTAAATAAATCTTTCTCTTGGTTACAATTATCTACTAGAATATGCTTCCTCGTGCCACGTGTTGGGGCACCATATGCACTTGTAATATATTTTATGTTTGTCTCTAACTGCATAAATTAATTAAAATTATTCTAAGGAGTTTCCATAAATGTAGGTTTTTACTACAGATCTTGTTTACTGCTCCAGGACGGGCATGCCATTTATGATGATACACTCTGATATCACTGAGCTTTAATACGCCCCGCGTTCTGGAGCACCATATGTAAACAGGTGTTTTGGGTGGATAACAATTATGTGACTCAGACACTATTAATTCTTGTAAACAATACAAATTTATTATATGTTTTCAATGTCATTTAAATACTGAATAAAGTTAGCGTTCTATACAACATATTAAATACACAATGCTGTTATATTATCTCTAACGTTATGAACATCTACAAAATCAATAAAGGTTGATTAATGACTATATAAGTTTCAATATATCCTACTCTATGGATTCATATTTCTCAATTTGCGTTACTTTTGAGCAATTAAATATATGTATATTCAACAATTAAATAAATGTATATTCAACGATTAAATAAATGTATATTCAACTCAGTGGCGAGTTCTTTTTGAGTGGCAGGACAGTGGCAACCTAATCTAATGTTACATGAATGATAATAATTTACTTGTTGTTTGTATCCAAATTGCGGTGATCAACTGTGTGGTTCTTCATTCTGCTACGAGGTCCAGGCTGAAGATACGCCAATTAAATTACACTTGACACTCCGTCACGACACTATTTGTTCCACATTTTATCCGGATACTCGCATGAACGATTATGACTAATTGCGTTAACTCGAATATTACTTCATCGTCTAACACTCTTTTGCGTGTAGGTTCTTTGTCGCTCTCTATCTACGTGGGCAATAGTTTATGCTGCGTTTAACTAGAGCGATTGTACCATTATAATGTATTCACAATGCAAATGTAATTGGTTTTATTTGCATTTCAGTGAGTTAATTCGTGGCACAATCTTGCTATATTGTCTCATGTCACTTATGTCACGGTAATGTGATATTGTCAATACCTTATCACTCGCATTCGATTCATAAAAATGAGATTTTATGATCACAAAGTCTGATTGTACTTAACTCGACATTATCATAGTATTTAGTCACGGGTTAGTTCTACAGTTTTACATATTCTCTGATACACTCCCGAACGATCTCTCTGCTTGTCTCAATACACTTTACTACCGTCCATCTGAAAGACTCTGGCTGGTTTATACTGAAATAGAATTGACTGACAAAATTTAGAATACGACCGAACTGAGACTGAACTCAAATTGTTTGAAAATTGGAAATCGACTGACCGACTTTTTAAAATAAACTGACCGAGCTTTCAAAATAGACTGACTTCTTCTTCTCTGCGAACACCTTATTTTATTACTTCAGCAACACGACTCCCTCCACGGATGTCATACCCTTACCACAATCACTGTCATGATTGGTTTCTCGCATCAGATTCTGCGAAGGCTCCTCCTAGATACTCTGGCTGGGGTCTCCAGTCTACTTCCCATTCGCTCTTCACCCTTGTTTCCATGTTGACGTCTTCTTTACACCCGCCTTTGTCGAATTCCTTGCTCCTGATAGGTCAGCCAAGACCCCTCTCTAAAAGTCTTGCTGCCCACACCACCTCCCCGTATGACGACGGACCTAATTACACGGTTGTCTGTTATGTGATTGTCTTACGTTCCCTAGTGTCCTTCCTAAGCGATTTCCTTTCCGCACATGTGTGTACCATAACCCGGGTGTGCCGAGTCGCCGTATTGTCCTCGACTTCCCTTGTTACGTTCACACGCTGATGGTGGTCATCTTCCAGGAACTAACATCTGTTCTGCAGCCCTACAAGATGCTCCGTATGTCGTGCCAGTAAGCAAGTTGCCCGCTGTGCGGCTATGTAAGTTCCTTTGTACTTAATTGCATCCGCTCTTAGACTGCTTTTGTGGAAAATGTTATGTCCATGTGCAGCCGCTAACTCACACGTGTATGTCGAAAATGTTGGCGTCCCCTTAGTACACGCTTTGTCGGTAGTTGTGACGAACTGACACCGTCTTTTGTTTCTTTGTTATTGTCGCTACTTGCGCTTATGTCGTTCATCCACGTCCAACATCTGTTGTGTGCCAAGGCGTTGTCTTTCTTAAGTCATTGTCTAACGGCGGCCGTTTGGCTATACCATGCATCACTCTTGACAGTTGACGCCTGCTACAGTGCCGTTTACGCAAAAAAATTTCTCTACCGTAATTGCTTTACAGAGTCCCCAATTTGGGTTCATTGATGAGTCCCGAATCAAGGAATCGCAAATTAATGCCCTTGCTGAAGTTTCATCAATGGCCATTCTTCATTGAAAAGAGTGTAGTCACCAAAGATCATCTTCCACATGAAAGAGTGTAGTGTCACTTACCCTTTCCTTCCCCCATTTTCAACATTGTCTGTCATTATTACACCACTGTCGTTCATAACCTCGATACTGAATTTATTGCTCGCTTGTTTGAGATTATGAATCCATTTACAGATTTTCTAGTAATTAAATGGTTAAGTTAATATTCATTTACATGTTCTATATCTACAAAATTCCTTCCTTTTAGGAAAATGAAAAAATAAAAAAAATGTTCTTTTGTTGCTAACTAGTTATTACATTTTTTTTTTCGTTTAGGTTTTTAATATTTATATGCATTACTCCTAAATAATCTATTGGCTAAAATTTACATTTTGTTGACAAGCGTTCTACCAACTTGGTTACAACAAAAGAAAACACAATAAGCTTAAGTATTAATATCTTGATAACCTATTCACTCTAATTATCCTTGGTTAGATTTTCCAAAGATTATATTACAATTTGATTTACGCTAAATTTTACACATGTAAACATTAATATGTTTATTAACATATGTTTATTTAATCAAAAAAAAATTTTCTTCCCCTAAAATTCTACAATTTCTCAACAAAATCTCATTTCAATTGAACAAAACCTTATTTACATTCCCCTTTTATTTGAACTTAACAACTATCACACTATAATTCTCATTAAAGTTTTTACGATTACACAATCTATAATAAATGATTTTTTTATTTTTTATTTTACATTCTTGTAATTTATTACTGCTTGTTGTACATTCCAATAATTTATAGCTAATTATTTCAAATGATTAAGTAACAAACCTTTGTTTACTTTCTCTGATCGATTACTATCTTATCACGTACATTATTCAAAATTTTACCATGAAACTAGACAATTTAAATTTTTACAAATTAGTCTATGATTTCACTACTAACTATAACACAATGACATAGTTCTTGATTTATTTACAAAGACAATTCTATCTCTTAGCTAAGCAAACTTGAATGGTTTGTTTTATTACCGTTAGAGGCTTTACGCATTCCTCTAACTTCTCCCCACTTAGCCGTTGAGTAGTTTGCCTTTTCCCTTCTTTACGTAACATAAACGCACGTCTTGTCCTTAAATAATTTGATGTATTATTCATCACGTTGATTTCTTTCTTTAATATCTTTCCTTTCGGGAATGATATGCTTTCAATTGTCTTATGTTAAATTTGCCGCGGATTTTCTGTTCATCGCTGCATTCAACCAAGATATATGTAGCTTCCCCTAAGACCTGTTTCACCTTATAGGGTCCACAATATAATTCACAAAATTTGTCAATTTTCTTCTGCATGGCATCCGATTGGCAATATGTCCTTACCAATACTAGATCTCCCAATTTAAATTTGGTAATTTTGTTATCCTCGTTCATTTTCTTTGCGTATTTCTCTCTCTTCAGCTTCATCTTCACAAAGATTTGGCGGTTGTCCGTTATACTATGTTCATGTATCTCTTGGTTTAAGTATTTTTCCCAAACGCGTGCTGGTCTCCTACCAAACTGCGCTTCGTATGGTGTTACTTCAATGGTGTCGTGATACGTTTCATTAATGCAGCTTTCGATTGTTGTAATAAAACGTGACCACTTAGTGTGTTGTTCGCCGACGAATATACGGAACATGTTTCCTAATTGTCGATTAATACGTTCGGCAAGGTTGGCGCACGGGTTGCGAATGGCAGTGTACTTCGGTTGTATTTGAAGTTCACTCAATCCTTTCACCCATTGTTTCGATGTAAACTGCGTCGCATTGTCCGTTAATATTGCTTTCGGTTTTACAACTTCTTCGATGTATTGTCGGACTCTCCTGATAGTTGCGGCCGTTGTTGCCCTTCTCAACGTGAATAACTTCACGTATTTTGTAAAGTTATCAACCATGACGAAGATGTATTTTACGCCACCCGTCGATGCTGGTAACGGTCCGTAATAATCACCGCTAATGAGTTCTCCTTTCTCTGATGGTAAAATTGGTATCGTTCCGCCAAACAGATTCCTATTTTGGCTATCCTTGCAACGTTGACATTTGTCACAAGTTTTTACGTACTCTTTAATTTTCCTTGACATTTTGTCAAATGTGAAACTCTCCTGTAACAGTTTGGTACATTTCTTACCTCCTAAATGGCCGTACATCTGATGTATTTCGGAGATGATTATGTCCGTAATACTCTCTGGCACGTATAATTTCCATTTGTTCTTACACTTTCTATACAATTTGTTATCAACATACTTATAAAACTTACACATATCATTTTCATTACCATTATCTAGATTATCTATAATAGATCCTAACTTCGTATCCTCCTTCTGGAATTTTCCTATGTCTCTTATCATACTACATACGTCTTTCTTCATTTTTATAGTTACCTGATTTTCTGTACAGCCGACCGTTGTCTGTCATCTACTTCTACGATCTTCTGTTTTAACGAGTTTACTGCTTCTCCTTGTTCTGTCCGTAGTCGTTCTACGTTGTTCATGACAACTCCTTTCAATTCTTCATTCCTGCTGTTGGTTTCTTGAATATGTGTGTCTAGTTTGTTATTTATTTGGTCTACCGACTTCTGTGTATTATTAATTGCTTCTTGCCATTCTTGTCGGTCCTTCTCTCTCAATTCTTTACTTTCTTTGGTATGTCTTGTTAATTCATTCTTCAACTCTTTCATTCCACGTTCATTCTTTTTCTGTAGCTCGCTAATTTTCTCTTCCCATTTCTTGGTGTGTTCTTGCAATTCTACTTTTATTTTTCCAATCTGTTCTTCGTTCTGTTGTCTCATTTTTTCGCTCATTTTTTCACTCATTTCTTCATTCTGTTGTTTCATTTTTTCGCTCATTTCTTCATTCTGTTGTTTAATGAACTCGAGCAATAACTGAAAGTTCATCTCGCGAGGTACTAACGATTGTCCCCCCGCCCTTGTAGTCTCGTCGGCGCTGGTGTTTTCACTCTGCGTCGTATCTTCCTCACGTCCTTCGACGCCTAGCTGGTTGTTCACGTCGAACTCCATACTATCTGAATTATTGTTTGTCATTTTCGCGCGACTACGCGTAATCATTCAAGTATGCTTAACTAAGACTATTTCTACTACTGACTTACTGTCTAACAATTGTTTATAGCCACTGCCTGTCCTCAGCCTACTCACTAATAATATTTATTATTAATTATCCGAGCAATCGCTTCGTGCAATCGCGTTGGGCGCCATGTACAAATGTACATACTTTGCCCCACGTTGGGCGCCATGTACAAATGTACATACTTTGCCACGCGTTGGGCATCATGTACAAATATATTTAATTATGCGAATTTATTAATTGCATAAATTAATCGAATTTTTAATTAAATAAATCTTTCTCTTGGTTACAATTATCTACTAGAATATGCTTCCTCGTGCCACGTGTTGGGGCACCATATGCACTTGTAATATATTTTATGTTTGTCTCTAACTGCATAAATTAATTAAAATTATTCTAAGGAGTTTCCATAAATGTAGGTTTTTACTACAGATCTTGTTTACTGCTCCAGGACGGGCATGCCATTTATGATGATACACTCTGATATCACTGAGCTTTAATACGCCCCGCGTTCTGGAGCACCATATGTAAACAGGTGTTTTGGGTGGATAACAATTATGTGACTCAGACACTATTAATTCTTGTAAACAATACAAATTTATTATATGTTTTCAATGTCATTTAAATACTGAATGAAGTTAGCGTTCTATACAACATATTAAATACACAATGCTGTTATATTATCTCTAACGTTATGAACATCTACAAAATCAATAAAGGTTGATTAATGACTATATAAGTTTCAATATATCCTACTCTATGGATTCATATTTCTCAATTTGCGTTACTTTTGAGCAATTAAATATATGTATATTCAACAATTAAATAAATGTATATTCAACGATTAAATAAATGTATATTCAACTCAGTGGCGAGTTCTTTTTGAGTGGCAGGACAGTGGCAACCTAATCTAATGTTACATGAATGATAATAATTTACTTGTTGTTTGTATCCAAATTGCGGTGATCAACTGTGTGGTTCTTCATTCTGCTACGAGGTCCAGGCTGAAGATACGCCAATTAAATTACACTTGACACTCCGTCACGACACTATTTGTTCCACATTTTATCCGGATACTCGCATGAACGATTATGACTAATTGCGTTAACTCGAATATTACTTCATCGTCTAACACTCTTTTGCGTGTAGGTTCTTTGTCGCTCTCTATCTACGTGGGCAATAGTTTATGCTGCGTTTAACTAGAGCGATTGTACCATTATAATGTATTCACAATGCAAATGTAATTGGTTTTATTTGCATTTCAGTGAGTTAATTCGTGGCACAATCTTGCTATATTGTCTCATGTCACTTATGTCACGGTAATGTGATATTGTCAATACCTTATCACTCGCATTCGATTCATAAAAATGAGATTTTATGATCACAAAGTCTGATTGTACTTAACTCGACATTATCATAGTATTTAGTCACGGGTTAGTTCTACAGTTTTACATATTCTCTGATACACTCCCGAACGATCTCTCTGCTTGTCTCAATACACTTTACTACCGTCCATCTGAAAGACTCTGGCTGGTTTATACTGAAATAGAATTGACTGACAAAATTTAGAATACGACCGAACTGAGACTGAACTCAAATTGTTTGAAAATTGGAAATCGACTGACCGACTTTTTAAAATAAACTGACCGAGCTTTCAAAATAGACTGACTTCTTCTTCTCTGCGAACACCTTATTTTATTACTTCAGCAACACGACTCCCTCCACGGATGTCATACCCTTACCACAATCACTGTCATGATTGGTTTCTCGCATCAGATTCTGCGAAGGCTCCTCCTAGATACTCTGGCTGGGGTCTCTAGTCTACTTCCCATTCGCTCTTCACCCTTGTTTCCATGTTGACGTCTTCTTTACACCCGCCTTTGTCGAATTCCTTGCTCCTGATAGGTCAGCCAAGACCCCTCTCTAAAAGTCTTGCTGCCCACACCACCTCCCCGTATGACGACGGACCTAATTACACGGTTGTCTGTTATGTGATTGTCTTACGTTCCCTAGTGTCCTTCCTAAGCGATTTCCTTTCCGCACATGTGTGTACCATAACCCGGGTGTGCCGAGTCGCCGTATTGTCCTCGACTTCCCTTGTTACGTTCACACGCTGATGGTGGTCATCTTCCAGGAACTAACATCTGTTCTGCAGCCCTACAAGATGCTCCGTATGTCGTGCCAGTAAGCAAGTTGCCCGCTGCGCGGCTATGTAAGTTCCTTTGTACTTAATTGCATCCGCTCTTAGACTGCTTTTGTGGAAAATGTTATGTCCATGTGCAGCCGCTAACTCTCACGTGTATGTCGAAAATGTTGGCGTCCCCTTAGTACACGCTTTGTCGGTAGTTGTGACGAACTGACACCGTCTTTTGTTTCTTTGTTATTGTCGCTACTTGCGCTTATGTCGTTCATCCACGTCCAACATCTGTTGTGTGCCAAGGCGTTGTCTTTCTTAAGTCATTGTCTAACGGCGGCCGTTTGGCTATACCATGCATCACTCTTGACAGTTGACGCCTGCTACAGTGCCGTTTACGCAAAAAAATTTCTCTACCGTAATTGCTTTACAGAGTCCCCAATTTGGGTTCATTGATGAGTCCCGAATCAAGGAATCGCAAATTAATGCCCTTGCTGAAGTTTCATCAATGGCCATTCTTCATTGAAAAGAGTGTAGTCACCAAAGATCATCTTCCACATGAAAGAGTGTAGTGTCACTTACCCTTTCCTTCCCCCATTTTCAACATTGTCTGTCATTATTACACCACTGTCGTTCATAACCTCGATACTGAATTTATTGCTCGCTTGTTTGAGATTATGAATCCATTTACAGATTTTCTAGTAATTAAATGGTTAAGTTAATATTCATTTACATGTTCTATATCTACAAAATTCCTTCCTTTTAGGAAAATGAAAAAATAAAAAAAATGTTCTTTTGTTGCTAACTAGTTATTACATTTTTTTTTTCGTTTAGGTTTTTAATATTTATATGCATTACTCCTAAATAATCTATTGGCTAAAATTTACATTTTGTTGACAAGCGTTCTACCAACTTGGTTACAACAAAAGAAAACACAATAAGCTTAAGTATTAATATCTTGATAACCTATTCACTCTAATTATCCTTGGTTAGATTTTCCAAAGATTATATTACAATTTGATTTACGCTAAATTTTACACATGTAAACATTAATATGTTTATTAACATATGTTTATTTAATCAAAAAAAAATTTTCTTCCCCTAAAATTCTACAATTTCTCAACAAAATCTCATTTCAATTGAACAAAACCTTATTTACATTCCCCTTTTATTTGAACTTAACAACTATCACACTATAATTCTCATTAAAGTTTTTACGATTACACAATCTATAATAAATGATTTTTTTATTTTTTATTTTACATTCTTGTAATTTATTACTGCTTGTTGTACATTCCAATAATTTATAGCTAATTATTTCAAATGATTAAGTAACAAACCTTTGTTTACTTTCTCTGATCGATTACTATCTTATCACGTACATTATTCAAAATTTTACCATGAAACTAGACAATTTAAATTTTTACAAATTAGTCTATGATTTCACTACTAACTATAACACAATGACATAGTTCTTGATTTATTTACAAAGACAATTCTATCTCTTAGCTAAGCAAACTTGAATGGTTTGTTTTATTACCGTTAGAGGCTTTACGCATTCCTCTAACTTCTCCCCACTTAGCCGTTGAGTAGTTTGCCTTTTCCCTTCTTTACGTAACATAAACGCACGTCTTGTCCTTAAATAATTTGATGTATTATTCATCACGTTGATTTCTTTCTTTAATCTCTTTCCTTTCGGGAATGATATGCTTTCAATTGTCTTATGTTAAATTTGCCGCGGATTTTCTGTTCATCGCTGCATTCAACCAAGATATATGTAGCTTCCCCTAAGACCTGTTTCACCTTATAGGGTCCACAATATAATTCACAAAATTTGTCAATTTTCTTCTGCATGGCATCCGATTGGCAATATGTCCTTACCAATACTAGATCTCCCAATTTAAATTTGGTAATTTTGTTATCCTCGTTCATTTTCTTTGCGTATTTCTCTCTCTTCAGCTTCATCTTCACAAAGATTTGGCGGTTGTCCGTTATACTATGTTCATGTATCTCTTGGTTTAAGTATTTTTCCCAAACGCGTGCTGGTCTCCTACCAAACTGCGCTTCGTATGGTGTTACTTCAATGGTGTCGTGATACGTTTCATTAATGCAGCTTTCGATTGTTGTAATAAAACGTGACCACTTAGTGTGTTGTTCGCCGACGAATATACGGAACATGTTTCCTAATTGTCGATTAATACGTTCGGCAAGGTTGGCGCACGGGTTGCGAATGGCAGTGTACTTCGGTTGTATTTGAAGTTCACTCAATCCTTTCACCCATTGTTTCGATGTAAACTGCGTCGCATTGTCCGTTAATATTGCTTTCGGTTTTACAACTTCTTCGATGTATTGTCGGACTCTCCTGATAGTTGCGGCCGTTGTTGCCCTTCTCAACGTGAATAACTTCACGTATTTTGTAAAGTTATCAACCATGACGAAGATGTATTTTACGCCACCCGTCGATGCTGGTAACGGTCCGTAATAATCACCGCTAATGAGTTCTCCTTTCTCTGATGGTAAAATTGGTATCGTTCCGCCAAACAGATTCCTATTTTGGCTATCCTTGCAACGTTGACATTTGTCACAAGTTTTTACGTACTCTTTAATTTTCCTTGACATTTTGTCAAATGTGAAACTCTCCTGTAACAGTTTGGTACATTTCTTACCTCCTAAATGGCCGTACATCTGATGTATTTCGGAGATGATTATGTCCGTAATACTCTCTGGCACGTATAATTTCCATTTGTTCTTACACTTTCTATACAATTTGTTATCAACATACTTATAAAACTTACACATATCATTTTCATTACCATTATCTAGATTATCTATAATAGATCCTAACTTCGTATCCTCCTTCTGGAATTTTCCTATGTCTCTTATCATACTACATACGTCTTTCTTCATTTTTATAGTTACCTGATTTTCTGTACAGCCGACCGTTGTCTGTCATCTACTTCTACGATCTTCTGTTTTAACGAGTTTACTGCTTCTCCTTGTTCTGTCCGTAGTCGTTCTACGTTGTTCATGACAACTCCTTTCAATTCTTCATTCCTGCTGTTGGTTTCTTGAATATGTGTGTCTAGTTTGTTATTTATTTGGTCTACCGACTTCTGTGTATTATTAATTGCTTCTTGCCATTCTTGTCGGTCCTTCCCTCTCAATTCTTTACTTTCTTTGGTATGTCTTGTTAATTCATTCTTCAACTCTTTCATTCCACGTTCATTCTTTTTCTGTAGCTCGCTAATTTTCTCTTCCCATTTCTTGGTGTGTTCTTGCAATTCTACTTTTATTTTTCCAATCTGTTCTTCGTTCTGTTGTCTCATTTTTTCGCTCATTTTTTCACTCATTTCTTCATTCTGTTGTTTCATTTTTTCGCTCATTTCTTCATTCTGTTGTTTAATGAACTCGAGCAATAACTGAAAGTTCATCTCGCGAGGTACTAACGATTGTCCCCCCGCCCTTGTAGTCTCGTCGGCGCTGGTGTTTTCACTCTGCGTCGTATCTTCCTCACGTCCTTCGACGCCTAGCTGGTTGTTCACGTTGAACTCCATACTATCTGAATTATTGTTTGTCATTTTCGCGCGACTACGCGTAATCATTCAAGTATGCTTAACTAAGACTATATCTACTACTGACTTACTGTCTAACAATTGTTTATAGCCACTGCCTGTCCTCAGCCTACTCACTAATAATATTTATTATTAATTATCCGAGCAATCGCTTCGTGCAATCGCGTTGGGCGCCATGTACAAATGTACATACTTTGCCCCACGTTGGGCGCCATGTACAAATGTACATACTTTGCCACGCGTTGGGCATCATGTACAAATATATTTAATTATGCGAATTTATTAATTGCATAAATTAATCGAATTTTTAATTAAATAAATCTTTCTCTTGGTTACAATTATCTACTAGAATATGCTTCCTCGTGCCACGTGTTGGGGCACCATATGCACTTGTAATATATTTTATGTTTGTCTCTAACTGCATAAATTAATTAAAATTATTCTAAGGAGTTTCCATAAATGTAGGTTTTTACTACAGATCTTGTTTACTGCTCCAGGACGGGCATGCCATTTATGATGATACACTCTGATATCACTGAGCTTTAATACGCCCCGCGTTCTGGAGCACCATATGTAAACAGGTGTTTTGGGTGGATAACAATTATGTGACTCAGACACTATTAATTCTTGTAAACAATACAAATTTATTATATGTTTTCAATGTCATTTAAATACTGAATGAAGTTAGCGTTCTATACAACATATTAAATACACAATGCTGTTATATTATCTCTAACGTTATGAACATCTACAAAATCAATAAAGGTTGATTAATGACTATATAAGTTTCAATATATCCTACTCTATGGATTCATATTTCTCAATTTGCGTTACTTTTGAGCAATTAAATATATGTATATTCAACAATTAAATAAATGTATATTCAACGATTAAATAAATGTATATTCAACTCAGTGGCGAGTTCTTTTTGAGTGGCAGGACAGTGGCAACCTAATCTAATGTTACATGAATGATAATAATTTACTTGTTGTTTGTATCCAAATTGCGGTGATCAACTGTGTGGTTCTTCATTCTGCTACGAGGTCCAGGCTGAAGATACGCCAATTAAATTACACTTGACACTCCGTCACGACACTATTTGTTCCACATTTTATCCGGATACTCGCATGAACGATTATGACTCATTGCGTTAACTCGAATATTACTTCATCGTCTAACACTCTTTTGCGTGTAGGTTCTTTGTCGCTCTCGATCTACGTGTGCAATAGTTTATGCTGCGTTTAACTAGAGCGATTGTACCATTATAATGTATTCACAATGCAAATGTAATTGGTTTTATTTGCATTTCAGTGAGTTAATTCGTGGCACAGTCTTGCTATATTGTCTCATGTCACTTATGTCACGGTAATGTGATATTGTCAATACCTTATCACTCGCATTCGATTCATAAAAATGAGATTTTATGATCACAAAGTCTGATTGTACTTAACTCGACATTGTCATAGTATTTAGTCACGGGTTAGTTCTACAGTTTTACATATTCTCTGATACACTCCCGAACGATCTCTCTGCTTGTCTCAATACACTTTACTACCGTCCATCTGAAAGACTCTGGCTGGTTTATATCGAAATAGAAATGACTGACAAAATTTAGAATACGACCGAACTGAGACTGAACTCAAATTGTTTGAAAATTGGAAATCGACTGACCGACTTTTTAAAATAAACTGACCGAGCTTTTAAAATAGACTGACTTCTTCTTCTCTGCGAACACCTTATTTTATTACTTCAGCAACACGACTCCCTCCACGGATGTCATACCCTTACCACAATCACTGTCATGATTGGTTTCTCGCATCAGATTCTGCGAAGGCTCCTCCTAGATACTCTGGCTGGGGTCTCTAGTCTACTTCCCATTCGCTCTTCACCCTTGTCTCCATGTTGACGTCTTCTTTACACCCGCCTTTGTCGAATTCCTTGCTCCTGATAGGTCAGCCAAGACCCCTCTCTAAAAGTCTTGCTGCCCACACCACCTCCCCGTATGACGACGGACCTAATTACACGGTTGTCTGTTATGTGATTGTCTTACGTTCCCTAGTGTCCTTCCTAAGCGATTTCCTTTCCGCACATGTGTGTACCATAACCCGGGTGTGCCGAGTCGCCGTATTGTCCTCGACTTCCCTTGTTACGTTCACACGCTGATGGTGGTCATCTTCCAGGAACTAACATCTGTTCTGCAGCCCTACAAGATGCTCCGTATGTCGTGCCAGTAAGCAAGTTGCCCGCTGTGCGGCTATGTAAGTTCCTTTGTACTTAATTGCATCCGCTCTTAGACTGCTTTTGTGGAAAATGTTATGTCCATGTGCAGCCGCTAACTCACACGTGTATGTCGAAAATGTTGGCGTCCCCTTAGTACACGCTTTGTCGGTAGTTGTGACGAACTGACACCGTCTTTTGTTTCTTTGTTATTGTCGCCACTTGCGCTTATGTCGTTCATCCACGTCCAACATCTGTTGTGTGCCAAGGCGTTTTCTTTCTTAAGTCATTGTCTAACGGCGGCCGTTTGGCTATACCATGCATCACTCTTGACAGTTGACGCCTGCTACAGTGCCGTTTACGCAAACAAAATTTCTCTACCGTAATTGCTTTACAAGTGGGTTCCAGCCGTTCCGTTCGCTGTTCGTATATTTGTTCTCTAGTTGGTTGCCGCTCTGGGTCATCTAGACTGGTACTTCGCCTAGGCGGATTATACCTTGAATTATTCAGTTCTCGGCTTCTGCGTCGGTCTTCGTATTCATGGAAACTGTTCCGCTGTTGATGGTTGTATCTGCGTTGACTGTTTCCTTCGGCGCGTATAAAATTTACCCGGTGTCGGGAGAACCTGTTGTTGTTATTCGTATTGTTATTTGGGTAACCCCTATTGTTATTATAATACTGTTCGGTATTATTAGTTTGGTTTGGGTTTCTCTGGCTATTTACATTTGGATTTGGGTAATAATTGTTTCTATTACCGGGGTACCCGTTATTATTTCTGTTAATATTTTGATTCACATTAACGTTATTATTATTATTATTACTACCATTGGTATTGTTCTGATTATTATAATTGGGATTATATCGGTTCCCTTGGTACCCACTGCTCTTCTGGTGATTATTGTTGTTCGGGTACGGATTATTTCGGAATTCTGGCCGCTCATTCCTTCTTCTGCTTTGCCTGTAGTATTCCTCATTCTCATAGTTTTCTAAGAGTCCCGTCATCGCCTGGATGGTCTTTATTTGGCTACCCCTTCTTGCTCGTATGACCTCTTCATCATAATGGTAGGAGAGCTTATTTACCAGGCATTCTTCTGGTATGGCCGGTTCCAGGTGCTTTGCCAGGCATACCTTCCCAAGGAAGTACGCGGTCATCGTATTACCAAATTGTGTCTTGTATCGGCCATGGCAGATGTTGGCTCTTATTAGATTTTGGGTGGTCTCAGACCAATACTTGGCCTTGAAGAAATTCTTAAATTGTTGGTAATCCTCTATCTCACTCCGGTTTGCCATCTACCAGTTGTCCGTCATTTCACGGAATGATTCGTCCAACAGCTCTCGATTATTTAACCATCTACTACCTCTATGTTTGGCCATATATTCCTCGATCCGGGCCAAGAACTCCATTGGCTTCCTTTTATATTGGCGGAAGTTCAGCCATTCCCTATTTTCGTTGATGGGGATATTTGTGAAGTTGGTTGGTCGGTTCTGAATTGCTTCCATTTCCTCCTGGCTCTGCCGCACTTGACCAGTGATGTTAGTCATTACTACCTCCATTCCGTCGCACCTTTCAGTAATTTGGGTACGTACTTTACTTAGTTCTTCCTGGCTTTCCTTTCGGTTCTCTTCTGCCTTCTTGCGACTATATTCTTCAATATTCGTGACCTTGGTGTTTACCACTTCCTTGAATTCTTGTACTTCCCCTTCAGTTAGCCGACATCTTTCATCAACTTCCCTGATCTGTTGATTTATAATTATTGTTTCTTCTTCAAACTTTTTATTTATAGTTTTCTTATTATCCTTGAGTTCTTTGTTCATTTCTTTTCTTAATAGTTCCATTCGTTCGTCTAACTTGTCTAGATTCTCCTGGTTAACTTCCCTTAATTCTTCCCTTAATATTCGGTTATCCTCTCTTAATTCTTCTAACCTCTCCCCCATCTTCTCTTCCATTTTCTTGTTATTTTCCCTTAATTCTTTCTTCAATTGTTGGTTGTCACTTTCCATCTTCTTGCTGGTTTCTTCCATCTTCTTACTGTTTTCTTCCATCTTCTTACTGTTTTCTTCCATCTTCTCTTCCATCTTCTTACTGTTTTCTTCCATCTTCTTGCCGTTTTCTTCCATCTTCTCTTCCATCTTCTTACTGGTTTCCTCTATTCTCTTATTGGTGTTTTCAATTTTACTACCCAATTCTTCCTTTGTTGCTTGGTTGTCCTTCTTCAATTCTTCCTTTGTTGACTCTATGTTTTTGTTTATTCCTTCCATCTTCTTTTTCAAAGATTGGTTGTCTTCCTTTGTGGCATCCATCTTCTTACTGGTCTCTCCTATGTCCTTCCTTAATTCTTCCTTTGTGGCATCCATTTTCGCCATTATTAATCGGAACATTTCTTGCATGTCCTCTTTCTCTGTTCGTGTGGACTTTTCTCCCTGTTGCTCCCGGACATTAATTTCCCCTGTTTGTGTGGGCATTTCCGGTTGTTCCTTTGGTTGTGCTGGTGGTTTTGGTTCCATTGGGGGTAATAACGTTTCTACGTCCTCCACTGGGGTTGCCTCCTTATCTTCCATATTAATTTCTTTTTCGGCCTCTGCCGCCCTTTTCTTGGATGTGGCACGACGTTGCATCTTTCCTGTTTCTCTGGCTGGATAACTGCTGCCAAGCTTGAATTAGAAATTGGGCGAGTTATATTAGTCCTTCAATCCCTAATTAAAGCCCTTTAGTTGGACGCCAATTTTGTAACGTAATTACAAAATAATATTATTATAATTTGTTAAAATTTGAAAATGAAATAAAAAAAAAATTTATTTCAAAAATAAAAATTTTGTTTTTTCTGAAAAAATATTTGTTTCGGGTTTTTTGTTATTTGTATTTAGGAAATAATTGTTGTATTATGGTTGATAGTGTAGTGGTGTAACTTTCTATGAATCACTTCTAAGTTAATATGGTTAACTCCGGTACTGGTCGATAGAGGGCTCTTCTTCTTCTTCAATATACTCTTTATTTTCGTAAATACCACCTTTTGGTTAGTCCGTGTTCTTGAATTAACTTATTCTTTAAGTATATTTAAAGAAAAATTCAACCAATTTGCAGAATTAGAGAGTTTATTCACAATTTATTTAAAATATTGATAGTAATCGATTGTTAACAACAGTATCGACTCGTTACTCAGGGCCGGTAGACAAAAACTTTACATTAACAGTGTATATAAAATATGTTCTTTTAACGGTTATGTTAGAATAGCCAGAGAAGGGTAGGGCCAAGAAAGTATAACATTTACAATTAAAATGTCTTAAAACTAACAATTACAACGTTATTAATTAATATAGAAAGTTTATATAGTATAATTTTCTAACCAATGCAGACTAGAAGTTCATTTGTTCCACCTCGAATAGAACACTGGGAAAATCAAAATGGCCGACAGAAGTATGCGTAGTTGAATGTCTATCACCTCAACGAATATTTCTTACAATAAAGATGTCTTTTCACTGTTTCTTCGTCTCAGCAATTGTGGATATTAGTTCTGGAGTTAAATGAGTGTTCCTGGTGTAGTGTTTATTAGTTCACTTGGTGTAAATGTGTGTTATTATGTCTATTTCACTTGGTTAAATGTGTCGTATATAACCCTTTTTGTTTCGTCCGTAAAATTTATTTGTAGTGGTTATTTCAATTATTTAGGCGTATGTGGTTCTGTTTATCTGTAGTTCACTGTTTATTGTTTGTTTTCACTGCTTCTCGAGTTAAAATTCCAAATTACAAAAATTACAAAATTTGTACTGAATTCGGTTTAATTATCGCACGCCATTAATATAGGTTATACGGAGCAAAACCTCGTTTAAGTGTTCGCTTCAACGGATAATAATTAACTGTTCTCATTTCCTTCATCTCCTGAAAATCTTAGCCAATTTAATATAGATCATACATTGTTTCAAATTATCTTAGCTTCCGATACATTTTATTTGAATACATTATACACGGAAAATATTTTCGCTATTATTTAACTGTATGAAATACTAAATACATATTCGGTTTCTTTGATCTATTTCGCTTATTTTGATACTAATTAATATAGTTATACAAAGTTTTCATTTAAAAAAGTTATATTTCTTTCATGTTGGAATAGTAGGCTTAAATTTTGTGTTTCCTGTTCTTGTCTAGATAATAGCCATTTTCTGTGATATAATTATTATTAAACTGAATCTAAGATTGATATTATTGTTTGTCTTTCCTTAATTTCTTGCAATTTTGTTCATTAGTTATTGTTTTTAAATATAATTCATTTATCTATGACTCCTCCTCTGAAATTTTAGTTAATACATTTCATTTTTATTTATAATTTTACTTATCTTCTGACAATATCTTTATAATGTATAAGTTACATTGTATTACTATATGGTGGGTTTATCTTACATAAATTTCATCAGTTTAGTTGGTTTATAGGACTAGATTTGTCAATTATAATGTAGTCTAAATTTACTATCTGGCCTAGATTTTATCTGTTGTTACTTACAAAGTTTTTAATAATACAGTTAGTTCATACCCTTTTCTGACCTATTCTAATATAATATTCATTAATAATTTCTTCTTTTACTACTATAACCTTTAGTATTGATTTTAAACAATTAAAATATAACAATTCTTTAACATTAAATCTGGTATTTAGAATCATACCCTTTTTTGTACTGATTACTTACAGTAACTTCTAAAAAACATTTTACTATATAGGAATGATATACACATTCAGATATGGCATTCCTAATTCAAACTACTAAACAAAATAACATTTTATAAATACAAGGATTAATCTCTATTTCTAAATCTTATTTATAGAGTTCATATATGGAAATTGGAACCTAACATTTTGTTCCATTAAATTTTTTAACACTCCCTTAAAACTATTTGGTTACAGTCTTATCTGTTTTTCTTAATTTTAGGGATGTATTCCTCGTCACTTTATGTACTAACTCCAAGCTATCTATTTATATTATTTATTCCATTGAATGTTCTCATATAAACAGTGGCATTTTATTAGAAAGAGTATTCATTGCTCCTTCACCATATTATTAGATTAAATATCATTCATGATACTATTTTAAAAAACACTTAAAGTTATTTAAATGTACAGTAATTCATGTACCTTCTAAAAGTTTATTTATGATAATCTAATAACTTGCACTTGTCCCTGGTTATTTCTTGATACTATCACTAGTCCTTTCATAGTTTTATAATATCAAATTGTTTAACCATGGGGGAACTGTTAAGATTGGTCTATATAAATTATACAATAACTTTCTTGGGTGCACTTCTACTTAGCACTTTAAACACTTTTTGTTTTTATTTGTCTTACATGAGTTTATGGTTTGTTGGGGTGTTATACTTTCTATTGTGACATTTACTTTCTTTTGGGGTTTTTGTTTTCTCCCTATTGGGTTTCTATTGGGTATTGGTCGTGTTCTACTTCGTCTATTCTATGTGATCTTCACTTGTCCCTGTTCATTAGGTATATTTGTTTGTTTTGGATATCTTCCTTCTTCGTTCTTGGTTTCTTCAGTACCATTTCGTTATTATTTACTTTTGTTTATACTGGTCTGTTTACTTGGTCTGGGTAGCTTCCTTACCTACTCCTATCCTACCTGGGCATTATTGTTATTTTAATTTTAGTTTTCTGTGGTTTTATTTTGTTGTACATTCATATTAATTGCAGATTTTTTTCTTTATGTTTACTTTTTTCTTGTTATAATGGTAATTTATTGTGCTTTTTATTTGGTTCTCATTTGGATTTTTCTGGATATTCCATATACTTGATTTTTACTAATGATCATCTGGTAATTGATTTAAGTGGATTATCTGTCATGCTACACCTTCTGCAAACTAGTAACTTCAGCTTGTGTAATAGTAAAGAATTCATAGATACAATGATTAGTGCTGCTTATATTTTAAAAAATTGGTGGTAAATGTCTTGCTCATGTTCTTGAACACAACATGTACAACACAATTTGTACAAAGACTGCAAGTTACGTTGTTGGTGTCAAAGAGGATGACATGTATGAAACACATTGTATGAAGAAGACAAAGGCAGTATCTTCACTATCCAAGAAAAAACATCTAAGACATACAGGTTGTATGAAGAAGAAGAAAATGTTTTTGGTTGAGGAGTATGGCAGCCAAATAAACTTAACCCTACCATATTTGGCAGAATACCATGACTTCATATATAAGATAGCCCTGAATTTTTAAAGAATTTTTTAACCAGAAATGTAATAAAATTTTCTTGTATCATGCTTTGAGACAAAACTAAGTAAATTTTTTCTCATAAGATAAAAGAGATAAATGATGAATTATCTGATTATTTTCACTTTCAATCATCATATTTCTTCTTCTTCTTTTCCCCCTCATCCTACCATGATCCTAGTTCATCTTCAGTTCTGGTACTAGAACCAGTGTCATAGTTGAAATTGTCCTTCACAATTATCTCTTACAGTATTGTCTTTACTCCCATTCATGTTATTAGTAGTGTAGTATTTGTTCATCCCATTGAAGATGAAGATGGTTGTATGCCAAGCCAATAATTGTATGATTGTTTCCTTCAACTACCATTATTTGTCAGTCATTTCCTTCAATGATGTTTCATTAACTAACCTGCAGCTACATTCTTTTTGTACTTAATCCATGTATAATTATTGAAAAATTACTCCTTAAGGACTCATTCTCAAGGACTTGAAACAAAGGTATTATTCTCATTGGGATTATAAAATTATTTATGGAATGTCCATGTTTATTTCCCTGTTGTGTGTCCACAAGAAGTGTTTCTTCGTCAACTCAAGGCATCTGGGTGATGTCTCTAACCAAAAAGTAATCTAATTTGTCATCAGTCATCTGTTGAGTTTTGGTTCCTTTTTACATGCTCTAAAAACAATCCCAACTTGTAACTGTCAATTTGAACATATACAACTCTTTAAATCATGTATAGCAGGAGCTGTCTATCGTAAACTGCTATCATCAGAATAATATATATAATTTTTTTACCAGAATATTGTAGCGTGACAGAAAATCCACTACTTATTAAGTCATATAAAATCATAAAGTTTAATTACACCACATATGTTAAAATAATATTGAATGAGATTTAAGGAAATCAAAGGAATGAACCACGATAAAATAAAAATCCTCATTACATTATATAAAAACCACTGTTTAAATATCAAAGAAAGTATTGAAAGCAACTCATATTATAAGATCAGTAATTTACCCAGGAAGCTAGGAGCAGTAAACAAATTAAATAACACCATATCAAGAAGAAAGAGAATCAGTTTAAGAGTGGTGAATACCAAAATACCCCAAAAAACAAGAAGAAGGAAGAATAAAGTTTGTGATCAGGAAGAAAACAATACCCTGAAACCTTTAGAGAAGGACAAGGTCTGTATCAGTAAATAAATTAGATGCTCCAAACTAAACATCAGTCGAGATAACACAAAGTACCTTGGTTTACCCAAGAATGAAGAAGGAAGACAAGAAGACCAGAAGAATGAAGACTAGAAGAAGGACAAGAATGAAGACCAGAAGAAGGACAAGAATGAAGACAAGAAAGAAGATAAGAAGAAGGACAAGAAAGAAGATAAGAAGAAAGACAAGAAAGAACACAGGAGGAGAGGAAGAAATAGTATGAAAGAAACACCGTTGTAAAACCTATTATTATTATTATTAACTACCATCAACCCCAAACCCACAAAAACGATTAAAAAGAAAGTATAACATACCAAAATCCTATAAGAATGTAATTATTTAGAAAACTAAAGTGCTGTATAGTATTATAAGAAGTGAACCGACTAAAGCTATTGTGTGATAAGAAAATAAACAAGTCTTAACAGTCCATGATTACTAAAGGTCTGGTCTGAGATAATAAGACTCAAAATATCAGAACCAACAGTGAAAGTGAATTTGTGTAAGTGTTTTTTGGAAAGGCAATAAACTTAAAGTTAGTGATACTATGACTTATCAATATGCTATATAACAACTCTAATATCCAATAATAAACAGCATAATAAAATAATAAAATGGAAGATTTCCAGTATTTTATTATTTTAATGTAACTCTTTATTTACAAGACATTTGTAAAAAATGCTAATAACTAGAGTATGGGTGGTCATGTTTACTGATGAAGGGGATCATAAATAATAATGGTTTAGACCAGAAAGGACTGGCATTAATTTAGTATTCATAGGTTTAAAATGTTTAAATAGACTGTTTGTTCACAGCCATAAAATCAATGTATTTGTAAGAGTTATTAGAGAATAAGATTTATATTATGTGTTTAAAATGAATAATGTTTGCTAAATAACAGCATACATACCATTAATAATGTTTCAGTTAGGTATGCTATGTTAACTCAAAAAGAGTTAAAAGTATATGTTCAAACCATGTCAGCAATATGTTCAATTGTGCAGATTGCTAAATAATGTTCATAATTATTTATTTTAATAACAGTAGTGTTAATTAAATACTACACCTCACAATAAGTTATAAACCATTTTATTTTCATGTAATAGTAACTATGTAAAGTCAGAGGAGGAAGTAGGATTAAATTTATTTGAGAAAGACAGAAATGTAAAATTCTAAACTCTAGGCCATTTGGTGAATTCACAGAAACAATATAAACCAGTATAATTCACTTATAAATCCTGTAAACTAGCAAGATTTAGATAAGGTAAATCAGTTAACCACTACTGGGAATGATCCTATGAGTTAAAATGATAATAAGGAAATATACCTTAAAATATTGTAAATTTTCAAAATATATAAATTAATTAATTTTAAAGAGCAATGTCAAATTCAGAGATTAACACAAAAAACCAGTTCAAAGGTTTAATTTATATGTATTTAAGGAAAGGAAGAGGAAAATAACTAATTAAAATTTATTATAATAGTATTAATGATAATTAAAATGGAGGAAAATTTGAGAAAGACGGAAATCCAATTTTGAGCCTATATTTCCAAAAAGGGAAAGAAATTTGTTAATTTCCACAAAATGTCTACAGATATGGACTATAATACATCAATTTAAAGGGAATGAGATGATTAAACCAATGATAAGATTCATAATTCATGAAAGTGATGAATAAAATAAATAAATTCCATATATAATGTAATATTTTATCATGTGTTTGGGTAATCGAAATATGTTAACAATACTTTTTCAAAGATTAACTGGGCCAGATTTTGACCAAGTTAATTAGTCTTTTGTTGAATATCAAGCTGAATAGTTGTGTGACAAAACGTTCTTTAAAAACTGAGTAGAAAATGGTACGACAAATTGCCATTAATGTTAGTGCAACGAGAGTCAGATGAATTGAACACTTTCCTAGCTAAATTTACCAAAACTTTAATGACAATAGTGAGAAATAACACCTAACATCATGATACGAGTGATATAAACCAGTAAAACAATATATTTGACACAATTCACGCTACAAAGCCTAACCACATTTACAGAAACTTAACCCACAGAAGTGAACACATACCAAATAACTTAATTAACACCAATATACACGGAACACTTCTTCAGAACACACCAAACAACCTAATAGACAAATTACACCAGTGCGGGAACATTTCAAACATTCATGAAGGTAATTTTATTGTGATTTTCTGACACGACGACTTCGCAGTAATATATCCAGATCGAGTAGCGGCCATCTTTGGATTTTACGAAGCCTGCCTTCTTCATCGTGGTGACGTCATCGAAGCTGCCAATGGTCTGACAAAACAATTTATTAAACATTATATATCAGAATTATTTAAATACTATTAAATAATAATTATTGAATGTATTTTAATTGTTAATGTTATACTTTCTCGTCATCCTTCTCTGACTATTAATTTAATCGCTCAAAGAACCTGTCCTTTATATAATACCTATAATAATTTTTATACTGTATGCACAATCAATAGTTCCCTGAGACGGAGTCGATAATTGTTCTCAATCGATAAAAAAATCGATTATTTATTAAATTGTTCAATAAATCCATATATTTCAATTGTTTTTTATCTGTTATTATTTCACGGGCTAATTTAAGATTATTTATTACGGCTAAGGGACTTCAAGAAGAAGAAAATATTTTATTTGAGTGAGATATTGGACCAGCAAGAAAAATCACCGATCGATTGCTGACTGGAGTTAATCTATTTAACTCCAGACTTGGTTCAAATCTTCCAGAAGTGCTCGATAGTTAATAAATACCTGCCTGATTATCAAAATTTTTACCAAAACCTTTAAAACAGCTTTATTTCTTATTTACACACAATTGATTAACATAAACAAGATTATTTTTTTTATTGAAAAATTTTATTTTTTATAAAATTTCTCTCTACTATTTATTTTTGTAAGGACCGGCATACAGGGTCTTGTTACAATATCTATCTACAAATAAGCAATTTTTTATTGTTCTTATGCATATTAATGTATGATCGCATGTAGTAAACTAGTTCAACATTTGCCAACTAGCTAGGCATATAATTTTGGTCTTTTCTCAGTTGTATGACACTTACATTATATAATTAATTGTAACATTCATGTCTGTATTATTAGACTCAGATCAGTGTTTCATTTTTAACCTTCATTAAAATAATATGAATGCAGTCTGGTAAAGAAAAATGTTAACATGATTAAATATAAAATTATTAGAAATTAACCACATAATTATGCAGAAAATTGTTCCTAAAGTTTAGAGTACAAAATAATCTTGACATGTTTTCCAAGTGTAATAAAATCCTGATTCTATATGTATGGATTGTCTTTGTTTTCAAAATTTAGTGAAACTGAGGTCAAATAAAACAAATAGCAGGTCATGGCTCTTTAACTATCCTCATTATAAACAGGAACATTATGTTAGAATATACCTAACATAATGTTCCTGTTTATAATACCTGCAGGGTGTATGTTATAAATCAGTATATACCTGCAAGGATGCAAAGGATAGCTTGCATATTATTCATATCAATTAAATCTTATTAAATTAAAGTTATCTTTTCTTAAATGCTAATTGTATTAGAACAAAAGTAAGTCTGTGCCATACTTGAACAAACCTTATTACATATTACTTATAATTGCATTAAATATACTTCACTTTTCTTTTTTATTCCTGTCTTTATTTATAATGTGTAACAAAGAAACGAGCTGGTTGAACATTTACTGAGAGGATTTGTTACCCTAGAGGTCACAAATAATATTGGAAATCGTTAGCGTAGAACCCTAACTTAATTTTCACTTCATTTTGTTAATCACAAAATGGGCAGAGGCAGAGAAAGTGTGAAAAAATGATATTTTGGATAGAATGTGTTCATGACTTAATGGAAAATTTTTCATGGGAAAATACAACTCATATAATTGTAATTATTTTATTACAATTGTAATGATGAATTTTTGGGGTTCAAAATAACTTTACTTAGCATTTGAGCAGATTAATTATTATTACATTGGTTGAAAATTTACTTACAAATTCTAATATAACTTTCTAAATAGTTTTTTTATATGAGAATGAAAATTAAATAGCCTAAAATAATTATAAATAAATTAAAATTTTGAAAATAACTTTACAATTACTTAACATAATTTAACCGATATATTTTTGTTACTGTACATTTTGTTACTTATATGTTTATTACATTATATGTTCTGCAAGAGTGTAACCATCTTTAGAAACTTTTAAATAGTCAAAATAGTCTTTCTTGTACGTTGTAGGGATGCCCATGTGCTCACTCTGAAAATTTAGATGTACCTACTTCTTCCTTTTCCTTGAACTCTTTAGTCAAGTCTTCTGCAACTTAAATATGATAATTCCATGATTCCCTTCTATAAATTTTTTGACTTTTCCCCATTTATCTATTAGCTGGTGACTGGATGACGGAAAGGTAAGAAGGGGTAGGATATGTGGGTCCAAGTTTTCCATACAAGTAAAATTGGATTCCCATGAGAATTATTCTGACTGTTCTCACTGATAGAAGATTCCTGTTATTTTTTCTGGTAATATTATGTTTCTGTAAGTTTAGCAGACCAAGACTACTAGCACATGTGCCAGGTCTTGGATTTCAGATACTTCACAATTTATTTGTTCAGAATTTTCTCACTGTTTTACAAAATGCAATATCAGTACTTGTCTGATTGGGAAATTTGTTGGCAAATTACACATTAAATGGCAAATTTACAGGTAAAATAATGATAATGGTTGGAAATTACATATTATATTGAAGTATTTTGAAACCTGTATTAAATGTTTTGAAAACTGTTCTGAAAATTCTTTATGAAAATAGATATTAAAGGCTGATATCTTATACATCTATGGCCATATAAGGTTTGTCACAATTTATATCCTCTGCCAAATTGGCTGTAATTTGATGAAGTTAACTCAGTAGCCATATAGAGGATAAGTGCTATGGATCGGCCACCTCAGTTCTAAAAGTTCTTCATACTATTTTAATCACTTGGTATCCTGAAGTCTTCCATATTTGCTAAGTATAGTTGGTTTGTTTCAGTTAACTGAATTCTAGATAGACATAAATTGATGATAATGTAACAAATATAAATTTTATACTCAATGACTTTCTGAAGCTTTCCCTTGATGTTGATTAATGGAATCTTAATATCTTCCTACAAGTTATTTATGTATGGTTGTAGTCATGGCTAGAGGATTATTGACAATAATGTTTAGGCTGTATTAAATCAGATTATCTCTATTTAATACCCCATAGACAGCTAATTTTTTAATAGTCTACTTTATATCACAAAAGTAGATGGCTGTGAATTCATTTCATGTATTGCGATTGTTGGTTGTTCAAAATAAATCCCAATAGTCTTTCAAATTACTCAACTCAGCATTCTAATTTTTTTCTAATGCCTTTTTGTGTTATTATTGTACTGCAGTGTATTTCAACATGTTGCTGTTACAATTCACTTTCTTAAAAACTTTCTGGTATTCTTTCTGTCTTCACTTTTCTGCTATTGATTTTTGAAATATATAACTATTTTCTTATTCACATGTGTCTGTGTATCTGATTACTGTTCTAGCTTGCTATTCTATGAATTAGCCTTGTCAAACTTCCTTCACATTTAGAAAAATGAATTTTTTCTAATTAACATAACAGCATAATGTTTCACTGTCAATCTTCATCCCACCAGTCTTCATATTTAGATAGTTTTCCTGTTGTTATTTGCTATTATTCTTGATCTTAATTGTAATATTAGCAGGTAGCAAAGTGAGTCAAACTCAGAACTACTGAAATACTCTACTAAATTACTTAAGTGTGGACTGCTACATTGGCTGAATGCTGGAGGAGATGCAGGATCCCAAATGAATGGAGAGTAGCCAACGTTATCTCTGTTGTTAAGAAAGGTAATAGAACCGTGCCATCAAATTATAGAGGTATAAGCTTAATAAATACAAATTTCAGTTTAAATGGAAAAATTATTAACGAAAGACTTTGTTCTATCTTGGATGTTTTACTTTTTAACAACAGGCAGGATTTTGTAAGGGCAAACCTTGGTATATTCTCTTTGAAAATATTGAGAAAAGAAGCGAATTTAATTGGACACCTAATATTCACTGATTATGAGAAAGTATTTTTAACAGATTCATTCTCCAGGACATTATATGTAAGAGGGGTTATCCTAAACACCTTGTAGATGTTATAAAGAGAATATTTCCTTGTAACCTCTATTGTACAAGGATAGAATGTAATACACTTTAAATAGGCCTTAATAAAATTTCATGTTACTATTATACTGTATTTGTAAAATTTACAAATATACAAACATAAAACAAACTAATACCTGAACAAATACAAAACAATAAAAAACATGACACAATTTCAAAGCACTCAACATAGAAAATACACAAAATACTAATATATACACCACAAACACACACAATAATACCAATTTAAAGCACCATAAACCAACAGGAAACCACAGCAACAACCAGCCAACACACAAATACCTCACAAGGCTCAAAATTAGGAAGGCTGAAGATGAGAGCACAAGGCTTCCCGAAACATGTTCCAAATAGTGAGAAAACATCTTGAGGTAAAGTCATTATAAAATATATATAATTTAAAATACTAATTCATACTAAATTATCGTTAGAAAGTAATGAAAGCATCTCAATTTATGCCATATTCAGACGCTGTGCACCTCGTAACGAAATCTGCAACACTAGGCTGTTTTCAGATAACCAAATTATAGTAACCTTATATGAAAATGGAAGGATTCTACATATACAGGTTTTTAAAGGTGAATAGGAGGTCCTTTTCCCAAGACGATAGAATGTACCTTGGAGGTTGTTCCTCCATCTAGCAACTGGAAGCCTTCCGACATTATGAAATCAAATATTTGATCTCATAATCTAGTCCTGTCATACTTAAACGTAATGAACTAGCGGAGGTGGATAAGTTGTGGTCACAGGCGGATCTAGGCATGCGGGGTAAACGTTTCTGAGGGGCTAATTTTAACGAAACTAATTTAGTTTTTAACCTGGAACTGTTAGCATCTTTGGATGTAAATCACTGTTTCTAGGCCTTTTTTTAACCACCTTTTAGAAAAGATTTCTGTGGGAGGATGCCAGTCCCTCGTCCAAATGGAGATTTTTCATATCCTAACCCCTGTTAACATGAGCCGCTTCCTCTCAAGCCTTCCCGAAACCAGGATCTAGTGGCGCCCATCCTTGTGCGGGACAGATGTTCAGCTAAAATAAATCAAGGGAGAAATAATTATCCCGTTCACTAAAATAATATTGACACACCCAACTAAAGTCCGAGAGGTTTGTTTAACAGTACAAAATGCACAGTTATGTATAAGCGATTAAAAGAAAATAAGCACTTGAAACGCGGACGTGTTGTCTGGCAGCCCAAATATAAACGTCTTTCGCAACCTGTTGCTAAGTGACTGCGCCTTTGTGTGACCACTTTAGTGGATTAGTCTGGTACGTTGAACAGTACAGCTAACTTTAATAACACTTCCTGGATGTAATCTCTTTATTTGTTCACTTAAAAGAACAGACTTAGGCCAAAACGGTAACTTCATTGTTTTCAGAAGCACTTGTGTCCGGGCGGACTGCTTCGTTATAAATGATGTCGGCTGAGTTTGGCAAGTCATCTTGCGGCACGCTGACCGCCCGGGCGCCAATGCCGTTTACGTAACCCTGTTTAATAATAATAAGCATCTGAAACGTCCGCTCTTGTTTTGAACTGTCAGTTCAGTTATGAATGAATCTTAATAATTATAGGTGTCATTAATACAGTCTATTATGTGTAGCCTGTTTGTAGCACGTGGCGCTGTCTGCTGGAGCAACAATTTACTTAACACAAATGAACCATATATATCTTTTACTGGCGTTCTAATATTTCAAGCTTAACTGGAAAAACATTGCTTCTGACAAGTATTTGGAGAGAAGACGTAACTGGTGACTTTGTGGTCACGAAAAAAATGAAAATAAAAGCCCTCCTTCCAATTGAATTGTAAAGGTTCTGCAAGATTTATTATTTTTATAACTCTCTTACAACCTCAAACACTATGTATAGATTGTACGTTTAATGGCCAAGTCATAAGTATTTCAAGTATGAATAGCTATTCATATAAGCATATCATGAATACAAGGTATTCATATACACATCAATAGCTATTGATGTGTACTCAGTATAGCAATGTAATGTAATGGTCACCTCATCAAATAATTGTCGGGTTGTAGTCATTTGTATTCATTTCACACACATACAGATAAGACAGAAAACTATTTAAATGAAAACTACGTTTATTCTAGAGCATATCATGGCCCTAAACATATTTATTTCTGGACTTTGCTGTCTTTATAACTATCACGTTTACGAGTAAAAACTAAACTAATTTGGTTCATGAAACGATAAATTTGTCGAACCCAAGAGTTTTCAAAAGTAATATAACAGGCTTTAAATTTCAACAGGCTTATAAATGTAAGACAATTGCATAAATTAATATGAGCTTTACGACAGCTGCTGTTGGCACAAAATGCCGGTAATTTGCATTAGAACATACGTTTCTCATGTTTATTACAATTTAAACTTTAGGAAACCCAAGTAACGTCTCGACCGCTGAAGTCTGAAGCTCGTAATGAGCGATAACTGTTTCAGGCAGTGAGGTAAAAATTTTAAATATTTTAATCTAAAATAATTGTGTTCCGTGTCAGAATAACATATTATGGTTAGTGATAACACTCGAACACGTCATGGTCAACAAAATCCAAAGCTTTGCCAGGACTTGATGTGATCTCTTATCAGCGTGATTGAATTGCCTGACGATAACCGAACTACTGCCCAAGCTGGTTTTCTCCTTTCTGTTTTTCCCAATTGATTCTTGTTGTCTGTATTTCTGTGTGCGTTTCTACATTTTAAAGTCCACAATTAAATTTTGTCAGACTTTTCGCGATTCGAACCCACGATGCTTCGGAAAGGACTGAAACGAAAATACTGTTATCTATCAATACCTATAGAATTGAAATACCGAAGTGAATACAGAAGTGAAGGAAAGTAAATTCAAAATAGAGAAGTGGCTGTTAATTAAATAAGAAACGTTGGGGAAGAGGATGAGAAAGTGCAACGAGAAGGAAGGAAGAGAGTTTTCCGAGACAGAATACACCACTATTTATGTTTAAGCTGTATTTGAAAAATAATTATTCTTCAAATTGTTTAAAGAACTTTTTTCCATCCCCTTCTGCCGTCGGTGACGTTTACCCACTTCCTTAACTCTCTGTTACCGTGGGTGAGACAAGATCTTCCACCGCGTAGTAACCAGCTTTTCAGTTTAATCCAATCTTAGTCTTCCTCTGTCTGGATGCGCTTCGGCTACCCGCATTGTATGACCAGAAAATTGGAGTGCTCTTCTCTCTACTATCTTTTTAATGTTTGAAGAACTTTTTGTGTAATTATATAAGATGCAATCCACTTATTATTGGTGCGATGATGAAGACCGCAAGGCTACGGATTATACGATCACAGGTGGCCATAAGAGATTTAGCGATTAGTACGACCAAATTCGGAAGAATATATCTTACAATTAAAACTACATCAAAAATCTAAACCTAGCTCAAACTTTAATAGAAACTTTACCTTAAATCTTACTTGTTTGTGGCCAAAACATAAACCAGAATGAGAGTAAGGAAGTGTAACTGAGGTGGAACAGGTAGGACGAGTCTGTGTCTGCGACAGTTAGTTGATTTTACGTCAAAACAACTTACACACATTACATTTTGCAACTAAATACCAGTGCAGTAGTTGATATAACAAAATGTATTAAACGAACTTACGGTGTAGGGCTAATCGTTACTTCTAATGTACTTCCGCCAGTCACCGTTTATAGTTACTTACATAACGTCTGTGTATGAAATGCGATAAATAGAAAACCGTCTTCGCATCATAGCAGTTACGTTATTTTCTTTTATTCCAGTGCACAATAAAATGAAATAAAACCACGGCATCAACGAAATGTCACTGCAATGTCATCATTATAATGGACAGTGCAAATCCTGCACACACTGTTACGTCCATCGTATTCAGCGGAAGAGGGTCATAGCTAACGAAGTTACTTCTCCAACATATCTGAACATGAAATGAACGTAATACAACTTCGCTATCCAGTATGTTACAAGACTCACACAACGATCATGAGTCTTAACAAAAGTCGCGACATCCGTAAGCCTATATAAAAAGTTTTAAAGTATTGTAAAACTTACTGTTGGACCTCTGCTAAATTTTTCTGTCACATACTTTGTCACTGTAATTAAGTGTATACACCAATCTGAATAAATTCATGCAGTTTACCAATACAGCAAATTTTACAGATAGAACTTCTCAAGTATATCACTGTCCTTCATACGAACTTCGTAAACATTTAATTGAAAAAGTTTCAGGCCTCTATAATATACCTAGCTGATAGGCCTACGTTAGCCATCTATAACATACCTTTCTGGCGCTGTCCATAACTGGTAAGAAATAACTCTTGCCCGGCCGCCCTTAATGGGATATGACCATACGCTGACGAAATCCGCCATTGGATACCGGCAAGGGCTTATCGACCATCACCCCTGATTGACCTTTTACGAATGGCTTCCGACGTGCCCGATAGCCGCCTGATATTTCCGATAACCCAGCAGGACACTTCCCAAGTTATCTGTCACTTGTTTTCGTCTGTTCTTGAGAAATGAAAAACGTGAAATTCTTCTGACGGCTATAGGCTAATTAAAAAAAAAAACATAGCGTTTCTAATTTTTTTTTGTATTAATTTTTCATCATTTTGATGCCAGGAATACGCCTATGAAGTATGGTAGAACTTCCTGAAACACTCTCTGTATCGCCTTTTTTAACAAGAAACCAAGAAACAAAAAATTTGTAAATAAATGAGGCAAAATAGTTTGCCATTTTATTTTGTAATTCTGAAGACGATGATTTTAATAGGTAGAAATAAGTATTAATTAAACATATAAATGTACACATGAAGAGACATAAAGATAAATACAACAGCACACACAACAGCTCTCCCCTGCGATCACATCTTGCAGCTTGACATCGCATGTGATTGAATGCAGATTGGTTTTTCTGCAACTCTGATCTGTGGTGTGCACTGTACAATGGAAAGAGGCCATGGTTGAAAACATGGCCAGGCCTAATGGTTGAAGGAAGAAGAAGAAGAAGGAGAAGAAGAAGAAGAAGGAGAAGAAGAAGATGATGATGATGAAATGCTACATATAAATATAAAATATAGTTCTCATATTTGTAGTTCAATATGGTTCCTGAACAGATTATCACAGACACCCATGTGCAGAGAAAGATACGTACTGTACAAAGCCGCTAGGTTATAGAACATGCAGACGATGTGGCATTGGTAGCGAGAGCAGAAAGAAAATTAAAAGAAATAACACTTAGATTCCTGGAGGAGCGCATAAGAAATGTAAGTTGTTAAGAATAGGTGGAGTCTCGAGGATAGGTGTAAAAACTACAGTCGGATAAGCATCGGGGGAACGAGGAGTTCGATGAAATGGAGAAGTCTAGGTATTTATGAGTAAGGTGATATATAAATGAGAGAAAGAGAAGGACCTTGAGTTGAGCAAAACGAATCGGTGTTCTGGGAAGATTAATCATTTATTAATGGCAAAGAAGTTGTCTATAAACACAAAACGAGGCTTATATAAAACTATACTCAGACCAACGGCACTATATGGATGTGAATCGTGGGTTACGAATAAAAATGTGCACAGTAGTCAGTAAGGAGATGGGAAAGAAAGATGGTTAAAAGGTATTGGGGAAGGGGGGGAAGGAAGGAGGATGCATTATGAGGTGTTCAGTATGTACGGCGAACCAACAATAAACACGGTCGTCAGAGTAAGAAGATTGCAGTGTTTAGGCCATGTAGAGACTAGCTGTACGGAAGGCGGAATCCAGAATGTAATGAGGAAGGCTACGCCGAAGATAAGAAAACCCTATAATTGCGAACTTGAAAGAAATGGATATCTAATACTGGGAGGATAAAGCCAAGGATTGGAAAGAATGGAGGAATGAATGTTCGGGGCTAAATGACTTGCAAAGGCTATTTCTATAATAATTTAATTATTTACAGAACTAAGCAAATTAAAGAAAGATGGGCAGAATATTTAGCTAGGAGAGAAGACGGCGGATGATAATGACAGTTGGTAGACTGGAGTTGACGACGGACCTTTGAAGATACTGTGGTACAGTGAAGTTAACAGAGAAATCACTAGGGAATGATTGGCGAGGCGTTAGCTAAGCGGTGGGCGGATAAGTCCTGTTGCTGCACCTGCTGACGACATACCTACGCATTTATGCACAAATATATGTAAATATTGCCATGTACTATTATTTTAAAACACTGTTTTATAGACACAAACGTGTCTCTAGAGAGTACCAGAATGTCTCTGAAGACGGTCACAGAGTGTGATGGTTACACAGTTCGACACTATAGACTGTACATTGTGGTGTCCGTCAGTTAATGTTGATCATACACAATGTCCGTTCCGAACACAATTACTCAAGCAAATTTTCCTCCCAGTCGGAGCGGAGTATGCTTGTCCAAGTTCCACCTAGTCATCCGTCCACTGTCCCCCGCCGCCGCTAACAAAAACACTCGGTAATGTTTACTTTACAAACGAGCAAACAGAAAGACCCGTAGTTACATAACGAGAAAGTATAGCACCCGGCCGCTGTTTGTCTGCGTTAATTCTATACAGTCTTAGAGCATGATTTATGTACTGAGTAAATATTTTACTGCAAACATTGTGACATAATTTCCTACAATGGGCGGAATTCGTCTGACTTTAAACTGACAGTAACTGCTATTGCCGTGTTACAAACGAACCGTTATCATTCGCTTTTAAGCAACGTGAAGTGGCTGATGCTTTGGTATATTTTTTCGCGTTAATTTATAACGGCTTTCTGCTGTATATAAATTAGAAACAGTATCAATAAATTAGTAGCGAACGATAGAATGGCGTCATACTCCACTCGGAATGAGAAAACCGTCCTAACTCATGTTTGTGAAAATTGTCGTCTCTTATTTAATTAGGCGAAGGGAATCACATGATAACACTTTTATCGGTTATGAAATTATAGTATCGGCTAAAAGTTTGGTTTAAATAAAAATAAAAGGACTCACTGAGTCGGATCTGCAAGAATTTCGGATTACGTAGCTCCATATTGAAGACCAAGGCGATGGATTTTCATGGAGCTGACCCCATACGAGGAAAAATTGTTGTATATGGTACTGTTCTGGATCAGGTCAGTAATTTTGAATATGTGGGCTGTAATGTGTCTTACATTACAGACAATGATATAGTGAAGAACATTCAACCATATTGTTACGACGGTCTACTGATCGTCGTACGGTTCAGTGGAAAACAAAATACAAGATACCAATTAAGTCACTAATGACCAGCTTTATCACAATTAAACAGTTTGTAATCAACAAGACAGTCTCTTAAACAAATCAAATAAAAATTGTTCACACGCAATAAAAATGTCAACTAATTTAAAACACAATTGTATTACAATTGTCCCGCACAATTATAAAACACATAACACTTTGACACAATACTTCGAACCACACTGTGTAAATCGCCCGACAATAACTGAACTAAGCGCCGCTGACTGCTTATTGTTGCTGACTGCCGCTGAAATACCAGAATATTCCATAATACGCGTCAAGAACGCTACTAGAAAACATCAGAACGTAATTGATTGCGGCCTAGCACACAGCGCGCGCGGACTGGTGAAATCTGGATCAGTTTCGGACGCGTGACAAGTGTCACGTAATTGTCCTTCATCTCAGTAGCAACAATACGTACGCACAGACACATTACAGCTGGAAGAGCCGAGAAACATGTAAATGTTCTGTAATGGTGTAACATTTTTCCGCATTACGTAACAATATGTATGAGACCATCAGGGGAACTCTAAAATCAACGAGTCAAGAAGCACGCCTTACGTTCTACAGGATGATAGTCCTCTCCACACTCCTCTATGGGTCTGAGAATTGGATTTTAAGGAAATCCCAGGCCAGTCGTATTCAGCCGAAATGAGATTTCTCAGACATATGGCAGGATATACTCTTCAAGATCACAAAAGAAATGTCTATGAACTGAATATTATGAATATACTTGATAGGATTACCCTATATCGGCTATAATGGTTGGAACAACTTAACGAATTGATGACTGTCCCCACCCCAAACAACTATGGAATTATAAGCCGAAAGGACTGAGAAGTGTGGGGCGTCCGAAGAAGCGTTGGAGTGACCAGCTCTAGTCTGTCTGCTTGGGACTGGAAAACCCATTTTTGGTTTAAATAGTTTGAATTAAATTTGATGAAGATGATGATGAAAAATAAAAGGGCGCCCATCGATTGCGACCGGTTTAATCCCTAACCCAAATTTTTTCCACTTCACACAAACCTATCGATTGCGCTAGAAGTAACTTCTGAAGTCAGTTTAGCACTCATATATCCGCTCTCACACACACACACACTCTCTCTCTCTCTCTCTCTCTCTCTCTCTCTCTCTCTTGAATATGTCTTTCGACTTGACTGAATGTAGCAACATGGAGAAAGTGTTGAGTAAACAAGGGATTGCTTTTATTCGTTAAAAGAGTAAAAAAACATTAGAATTAAATGGAAAACAATTAAAATGAATACATCTATAAAACACTAATATTATATTGTTATGCAGGGGTAAGTACTTCTGCTTGTTTGGCGGCAGTGGCCAAGTTCTACCAGGACCTATAATCGATCCGTTGAGTAAGCGACTCCGACATTCCGCTGCGACGTTGCCAACTGCACAAGGGAAGCTTTACATTTACCGAGAGCTGCACGGCGCAAAACTGACCACGTTTTTATCTGGGTAAGAACGTGGCAACACAGTACCGTTACAGTGAGTTACAATAGTGACAGGAACGAATTCCTGTAACGTGATTGGCGGAGCTTCTTACACATGGTTTTACTCTCACCATATTTACAAAACGTCGGACTCGTTTACTCAACAGCTCGAGTCTAGTACTGTCGGAGGTGTCTCTAAACATTCTGAATATGCAACCAACAATGTTGGTTATAGTGATGTCAAACTTGAATAATGGTCTACACGAATAATACACTTACACGTCAACTGTCAACAAGCAAGTGTGTACGTACGACCCGCAGGTGTGCAGGTATCCGGAGTATTGACCGTCAGAGCAGTTCACGATGTCATTAGAGGCGTAGATGATTGTCCCCGGCGCAAATATAACTTCGCATGTTTATGTTTTATTTAAACCTAACCAAATCGGAAATACGTATTGCTATTAACAATGGAAACCACGAAAGCTTACGAGCGAAAATCGAGTCTCAGTTTACCGTCAATATGCAGATTTTCAAACCGAGTCAGTGTTTGAGTCGTAAGAACACCGGGCTTAAATATCACTCGAGCAAGTTAGAGACGTAGTGGTAGCCATACTGACGCCTTTATACGCCCGTCACCGTTTACATAAAAAATGAACGGCTTTTAATCAATGCGCAGCAGCTTAATGCTGACGTAAAATTTACATGTAAAATAAACCCAAGGACATTCTAATAAGTTACAGGTTATCTATTCATCGTGCTCAAATACGTCTCATAATAATTTATTACTTTATCCGTTGGCATGAATACAACTGACTTATTCCGTGCAGCAGTGCAGAAAGTTAAATAGTCTGTATGATATCCAACATCCGAAACGGATAGGAACTATCAGAAGAAGAAAATATCCGTTATAACGATGAACCATACCGTAGCAACCGTCGCATCGTCTATAGCAACCGTACCGTAGCATGCGTTTGGTATAGGCCCCTACGACAAAAATTAATTCCTTCTTAGTTCAAGAAATATTAGCTCGAACGACAAAATTGGCTGTAGCCAATTTACAATTAAAAATCTCTTCGATTGTGTTTCCTAAACATTACAATGTAATTATGCCACGCGTTGGGCACCATATACAATGTTATTTAATTATGCAAATTTATTGCATAAATTAATTGATTATCTTTTTAATTAGGTCGTAATTAAAATGTAACTAACCCCTCAATTGGATGCCATAAACAATGTAATTAAAATGTATTTCTTTAGTTAATTGCATGAGTTTAATTATTGTTAATTAATAAACCACAATCAAACTTGTTAAACATGAAATTGATTTTGACTTTAACTGCCAACTAAGCTTCTAGTCTGAATATCTTTGTAAGCAAGGTAATTGATAAATTATATTGGATTGAATCATGAGTTATAGATCCTATTTAGTGAGAAGTTAACTTGTGAGTCAGGTCTTACACAAATTAATAGAACACGAACGAATCCATTCTAAAACACGTTTATTAAAATATCGTAATTCATCCTTATTCATGTCATAACATAAATCATATAATAAGAGCACTTACAAATCTTCCAAAAGACAATAAAATTCTATACCACATTTAAATAATTGAAAGAACAAGTTTAAAATAATTAAAAGAACAATCAAATATAGGCACTTATTCGTGCGTAGTGACGTTACTACCTACCAATGTGGTGTGCTCATAATTTGCATTAAGTAGTTTTACGTCAAAACACATTAAACATTTATATACGTGAAATACTCATATACTAACAATACACATATTAAACATATACATAGTTAGAATCCTGTTCCTGCAACAGAGATATTAAAACACATACATAGTTACAATAAACATATATATATATATATATATATATATATATATATATATATATATACATACTAACAAGAATACATGTGCAATACTCTATAACATAATGATCCCTACCTATGGATTCGTATTCAATCTGACTCTTGTTTATAAAATTCTCAGGTGGTTCGGTTCTAAGTGTCAGGTCAGTGGTATTTTGGCAAATTAATAATTATAATAAGAGAGTAGTTTTGTACGTTACTCGTTCTGTCGTGATGTATCGCTCCCATGGTGTATCCATGCGGGTTCCTCCGTAGACGGTTGATGTTAATCCATATAGCACTCGTGATTGACACTTCCGATTTCTATCCGTACATCGTTCGAGAACACTAGAACACTAATCCGCACTCCGCGACATTCACTATGAGTTTTGAGATTGCCACAGCGTAAGTTGCGGTATAGCAATTGGAATCAGTCGACTATGCGTATTCGCGTGAGTCTATTGATGCGATTCACAGTTTGATGCCGTTACGCACTTAATAATCTTTCATCTTGCGCGTTTACTCTCCTGCGGCGCCTAGTTTGCTTTCAAGTTCATTAGGCAATTATAAACACTGCTATTACTTGACTCTATTACGAAATAGTGTAGTATCACTACTTTATGTAAAGGTTCAAGAATGTCACTGCTAAATACTATCACCTTGATGACAGTGTATTACATATAGTTTATAAAGTTCGTTATTCGCGCGTCATCGCGAACACTACCGTTCCGTTTTGGCGTTCTAAGTCTCATTCACGCACTTCCATTAGGTCTGAGCAAAGTCTTTATAGTATCTAATGAAATACTGCGAATTACTGGGTTACTGAGATACTGAAAATAACAATATGCTGAACCGAGTAAAGTTTTTGAATGAATTAAATAATAACTTCGAATGACTGAAAACTGAGAACTGAGTAAAAATTCGAATGAACTGAGCTAAAAATTTGAAATAAACTGAGATAAAATTTGAATGAACTGAGAGCGCGTCCTGTTGCGTATACGGTTTTTATTCCTTTCGATCTTCCCACTCTTGTAACTCCGATGATCGCTCCAACTTCCCACCAAATCATCTCTGATAGGCTTAGTGCATGGACCTCCCTGTGTCCTCTCGTCTCCAGTCTGTATTTCTGACGAATTCTCCACCCAGTGCCGTTTGGAGAGGGATGTTCTTACACGAGATTTGCTCTCTGGTCGCCGGCTCCTGTCAGCACCATCCCTTTCAGTAACTCCCTTCGGAATTCTCGTTCCTCATTGGCTGGTTGGCTTTCTTAACTTGGGTTTGACGCAGTCCACGTGGACTCGACGAGTTGCTGTCTTTCGTCCGTTGCCCTGTTCTTGGAATCCTTGTTAAGGCCTTGCTTCCGAAATCACATCTGCTACTTTTGGTGTACAGTGTCAAATTCCCTTATTGTTGAGACACTATCGACTTCCTTCGATGAACTACGGGTGGCATAACATCTGTGTTCTCCACAAGCGTCACTCAGTCGCATGCCCCATTGTCTGTGCACTAACTATTGTCTTACTATAAGTCGCACACATGGTTTCGAACAATGCTCTTACCGTTGGCTATGTATTTTTCTCGTTACTGGACAGATGTAAGGGTAGCCTTCCTTTGTTCTAATTGTGGAGTCAAGCGTTCCCACGCATGGTCCAGTTCGTCGCAACGTGTGCCGTACTGCCCATTGTTCGTTAATGGTTTTTACGTCGTTTTAACGGAAAGGAAAGGTTTCTCCTTTTCGTCGCCCACCCTCGAACAAAGCTAACATGTGTCACTTTTGACGGGCTTTATTTGCTGGTGTACTTCTCTCGCAATACTCAAAATTTCAAAAAAAATCTCGGGATAATAATTACATCATAGCGTCCCCAATATTGTTATGTCGTGCAGATCTTGCGAAACGACAGAGCCATATTTGCGCCCTTACTTACGTACGATCACCAAGTGTGTAGACCATCTCCCATTGGAACGAGTATAGTTGACCTATATCTCCCTTCCGCCTGACCTACTGTCCTCCTGAACCGTTTCCTTTTTTTTTTTCGTTCCCACTTGAGTGTTTAATTTATTGCTTATCAAGTCTAAATACGAATCCGTTTACAAAGAATATTTCTATAGTTGTAGAATGAATATATGCTTTAGTGCGTTCATAGATTTTATCTATACATATACCAAAGAAATAAATTGTAATTGTTTTGCTACAAGTTATCTTTTTGCTTGCACACTATCACTTGCTATATATACAATATAAACACTTGTTGTAATTTGTTACTTACGAACACTACTAAGATTTATATTACTACTTTCAAAATGATTCACGATTAATTTTAAGACATAATATACTTGGATTACAAATATTCATCGTGATTCATACCATCTGGTAATTTGAATCTTAATTTTGTTAAACACACGTATAATTATTTACAACAGATTAAATCAAATATGTATAATTCTACAATTCAAAGTAAACTTACTTTGTAACCACTCTTTCTACGCTTAGAATATAATCTTAAGTACAATATTTAATCCCAACAATTTATTGCTGTTATTTTAATTCTGTCACGCAACTCAGTTGCTTATACTTGTCCTTCAAATTTTACCTTTTAATTTTCCTTACAATTGCATAACAAACATAAATTAATAATGGTATAAACAAACTTAATTAATTTACAATTTATACAACACATAAAATCAGACATTTTATTGTTATCTAAATTTATTACAAGTTCAAAAATTTCACCTCGACAACTCTGAATGAATTAATTAGTAGATTGCATTCGCGCCTACTACCGTTATTCCTTTTCATCCAGGTCGGTCATTCCTCCTGTCATTCTGACGTTCTGATCACCTCTCTTTCCGTTACCTAATAATGAAGTACATTGTTAGAAAACAACGACTACTCTAATGCTTATAGGATGGTAGATTAGTATTGTGTATTTTATTTTTAAATTATTTTAAAATTCTTATTTAGTATTACAAAATAAATTTAGTAGACTCTTCTTCACTCCTCACGCTGTAATGTAACCATCGATGATTGGTGTTGTTTAGTATTTGATAGAATTAGTAATGTTTAAATTTTAATTAATGTTTATGTTTGAAAAGGATTATAATCACTGATATCTTGTCATATTCACCTCCCCACTTACCATTCGTGGACGTCTTCTATCTTCTTAATGGGTTGTTCTATGTCACTGGAAATACATTAATAACACACAAAATACTTTCTCTGGATATCGACATATACACATTAAACAAAATAACAATGATACTCAATTGTGAATTGAATATTCAAATGTTGACCGCTTGAATATTGGCGCCACCTTGTGAAATAATTGTTTCTAAAATGTAAGTTATTTGTTTCTAATTAATATAAATAAAGACTCTCTGTTTACTGGTAACAAATTGAGGTGTTTATTAACATTAGTGAAATTCAGTAAAATCCCTTTTAAAACAATTACTAATAATTTTTTTTTTTTAAACAACAAAGTTAAATAATTTCTGAAACTTCTTCAGCTCAGGGCTGGTAACACTGGTACAATGTACGATAATATGGTAATTTAGGTTATGTCTACTTTGGTTATAAGCATTACCAAATTGCATGAATCCTTTGAATGTACATGATGCAAGATACAAAGATGTTTTATTAAATAACAATATTTATTCATATATTATAATTAAAAAAGACAAAAAAATTAAAATCATTAACCTCAATACGATATTCAAATTATCGTACTATCGTACGGTAGGTTTGTTGCATTCTGATGCTAAAAGCTGTGTACACGTGCTATCAACGTTGCACTATTAAAACAATATTACTGGTTTAATTATTATTATTATTATTATTATGAACTGGAATTGATAAAAAACGAAAAAGAACTCTTATTATCGAGTCTATTCATAAGAATTATTCATGACAGAAGTGACTCTCTGTGGCAAACAAATGCGTTTTGGTTATAGGTTAGTTTACCTAGATGAGAGTAAGTTACAAAATACAATAATTAATATCATAAAAAATCTTAATACTATCTTCACAAACACATTATTTATTTGTAATAAGATGTATAATTAACAGTAATGATTGTTCTCGCATATTAAATTATTGTTTTTCAAGTACTGCTGAAATTATAGTCAAACAAGCGACTATATTTTACAAGTAATGGTTTGCGGTATAAATGATTAATTCCGCTTCTATTATTATTATTATTTTAACATGAATATAATATATTTTAATTAAATATCGTCATTAAAGCAGACGAGAACTTTTATTCATTTAACCTGGTAATAATTCATCGTTACTAGCTAAACACGCAAGTGTGTTTACTTGGCTAGCGTAGTCGACTATAATTTTCGTTAATTAACGAATATTATTTTGTCATATTATTTTTAAATTGTTAATGTATAATACTCCCTGCTTCTTTCACATAACATGACCCTTATTATACACTGGTCATGTTTTTAATGGTTCACTGTATTGTGCCGGTGTTGCCTAACCCGGCGGTCGAAGGTTTTATAAAATTAATTTTAAAATAAATGCGAGTATCAGTGTCGGTTAGAGCGACGATATTTGGACGGCACTGTTGAAACGGCGCGCGCCCTCTATGGGCGAGTTTTGCTGTTTGTTGCATCGTAACTGCTTAAGTCATTTCCATTCCGGCACGCATCGAGGCAACAGACTCTCAGATCCGAACAGACAGTATTACGTAGTTGTTTCTTCTGCACTAATGGCAAGCTAAATTTACGAGACTTCCCGGGTTCTCGTCTTAGTCGGAGATTCTGGTCGAAGCTGATGTAACTACACCTTCATCAGCCATGAGCCATCACACACACACACCTGTTCGGAAGAGGGAGTCTGTTGAACAACCGCAAGATGCATCACATGCTCATGACTAAGGTGATATGAACTCTTTTTATTTTCGTTGGCCGGACCTGCCGTTCACCTGATTTGCAAATTAATTTTCTTTTGAAACCATGTGCCCACGCGGCTAGACAGTCTGCGCTGGGGTGTGTCAGCTGAACATTCATTATGAATATCATGTGACTTTAATAATTTAACTCCATAAATCTAAGTACTAGGTTTGTAATTGTGTGCTGCACTGGGGGAGCGTGCTAGAGTTTTTTTTTACACTTAAATATTTTTGATATATAGCCAAGAGTCATTACACTATTCACTACAAAAATTTAAGTCACATGTTAGGGGTTCTGTTCCGGCTGGTTCAGAACGGGTTTATATTTTAATTGCATTTCAGTTTAACATGTAAGGGCTGGGGGGGTTTCGTTTTCAGGCTGTTTTCTGGGGGTAAAAGGGGACATAGTTTTTTGTCAGGCACATGTTCATTCAGTTTAAGGCAGGTTTGATTCCTGTCACATATGGTCGAGTACATGCTGGCGCGCTCCCACATCTGCTAGGATACAACAGTCGGTTATTATAAAATCATTTATACACAGCCATCTGGCTTTAACAGAAAAGAAATTTTATATTTTGTGGGCATATACTGATTAATTTTGACCTTGTAAAAGCATATACTGATTAATTTTTGACCTTGTAAAAGCATATACTGATACATGTATCTATCTGAATTTGCAAAACAAAATTAACATTTTAGAAACTCATGCCAATTGCTTAAAATCAGGTGATGAGGGTTTTTTTCCCATTTATATGGTGTCTAAGAAACTTAAAGATTTTCATATGCTCATGATGGGCCAGTTATCAGATGCTATCTATACATATGGGCAGTCCGGTCTCTCTTTATGCCTTGTGCGTGATTATCATCCTTTTGGGGTTTTTTTTAATTATCTAAACTAATGCAAATTAATGAATTGTGGTGACTGGAAGTTGAACATTTATGATTGCCGGTCTTGAGGCTTTGCAGAAACACTGCCTGTCGGGCAGGCCGAACATGTGTATTCTAAGGGTATTAGGTGTCTATAATATGTGGATATAATTATGAGTGTATGTGTCTTTATGTTTCTGTACGTGTTGTCAATGTTAAGTGTTAGTAACAAAAAGGGGGGGAATTATATAATTACAGAATGTTTCTTGATATATATATGTTTATAGGGATAGATAGATATTGTCTTTGACAGGATTAAGGATATGTGAATTATTTATTTATTATGTATTTTGAGGGTTATTGCCCTTGCCATGTGATAATTATGTGATTTGCAGGATATTATATGTAACGAATTATGGGGGCAAAATAAAAGTTGTTATTGTTAAACTATAGCCGAGTTTCATTGCAAGTCCCGTCATACTGGACCCAGCGCATTTTTGGCTTCTCTAGGCTCCGGCCTAGTTTTAAATAACTTGTGGCTTCTCTTTCAAAAAAAAAAATATAAATAAAAAAAAATATTTTTTTTATATACAGCAAAAAAAAAAAGGAAAGAGGGGTTACAAATGGTAGCAGAGCATGGTTCATTCTAGGGTTGAACCCTTGGGTCTTGGGTGTGACGGGGCTTGCAAACTCGGAAATACTATGCTATTGTTATGACATTGTTTTTTTTAGGTATATGCCCGTGTAGGCTAGTTTAGGTTGTATAACTTGTGAGTCTGGTCGCACCACTGGGGCGGGTATTTGTGTTCGGAAAATTTGATAGGTTGAACTGCCGGGGGGTCTCAAGCGTTGCCTGGGTGATAGAATGTGGCTGATTCGAGGTCAGAGGATAGTGTGTGGCATTAGCGGGATGCGGTATGGCCCGATCGGAAGTCGGTACCGTCACCGACTAAGTTCCCGAATTGGGAAGTCTGATTATTGGTTTGTGTCTGTCAGTTATGTGTTGGTGAGACGTGTGTGTCGGATTGATGTTTGATGTTATGTATGTTCAGTATTGTTGGTTGTTGCTTGTCTCCTTCTGTGGTGTTAGTAGGTGGTTCGGAAGTAGGCCAGGTCTCCGCAGCGCTAGAGAACCCGGGGGTCGCTCAAAGGAAGGACAGTACTTGGGTGTTTTCTGATTCTTGTGAATATGTTTTTGTAGGTCATGTTTGTGTTAGGTGTTTAGTGGGGATTTGTTTTATTATTGTTTGTTTTGAATTGTGCAACTGGCGGCGGTATGCTATCAGAAATCGCCCCACCCTCTTTCAGGAGTTCTCCAGAAACTTTCAGTGTTAGATGGAATAGATGAGGAGCAGTTGCTAGTTTTCTTAGATCTTGTTCTGCAGTTGGCAGATTTCCCGGGGGTGTCCGATGGGGAGGTCTTGTCTCTTATATACCCGTATTGCCGGGGTACGTTGGCTGAGCTTGTCACCAACACTCTGCGTCGGGGTGACAGTGTTGATGCTTTCCATGGGGAGGTGTTGAACTTCTTCCTACCCATTCGACGACGTGCCCAGCTTAAGTTTGAAAAATTCTATCGCCTACAGTCCAACGGAGAGGCGTTAGGGGACTTCGTGCACGATATACGGAAAGCTGCCCGTGTGTTAAGGTTGGGGTTGCCCGAGACAGAAGTAATACAAGTAATACGAGAGGGACTGAATCCCGAAGAGAGATCCCGGCTGGTTTTCGCAGAGCCTCCACGTTGTTTTGCGGACCTGGACCGGTGGTGTACACATGCCAGGAGAGTCCAGGAGAATGATGAGTCCCGGGGAAGAGATGCTACAGATGTCCAATACTCCAGTGGTTCATCAGGAAGAGCCAAAAAGGACAAACATGGTGGTTGGAGGAGATCACAAGAGACTGTCAGGAAGCCTGAATATTCCGGAAGTAATGGAGGCTACAAGGGGGTGGCAAGTGTGAAGACGGTAACAACAGCTACAGCACAGAAAACAAATAAGGGTGAAATTAACAGGGGAAGAAGAAATTATGTTAGGGAACACACAGCGGCAAGCAGGGAGCCTGTAGTTAGGCGTTATTCTTATTTGGAGAAAAGTGAGAGTTTCAAGGTTCCAGAGGAATTACCAGTGCCTAAGAGAGTAGTGGATGAAGAAGGTGAAGCAGAAGAAGAAAAGCGGAATAACTTCTGTGGATCAATACAAGTGGACAAGGACACGTCGGTTAATACTGAGTTACAGGACTCGAAGAGGACGTCATGGTTGAATCCGGATGCCGCAGAATTTGTTCCGGTATCTCCATCTCGGTTCGTGACGGATCCAGATCCGGTAATATCGTCATCACCTACGCAGGGATATGAGAAGTCACTTGATGGTGTAGCTTTACCATCGCCAGTGGAAATTAATTTAGTCATTGCACATGAACCTGGACAGCTGGATTCCAGGGTGGAAAATGTTGATGACGTTGTAGTTGCTGAGAGTGGTGAAGGAGAGGAATCGAAGCAAGAGTCAGAAGAGCGGTCTGCAGATGCTGCGCAGGTGAATATAGTTGTAGATGTTAGGGAGACGGTAGAGTCTGAGGTTGCGGATGGACACAGGGATGTCCAGGCTGCAAGTGTTTCTGAGGTTGCGGATGGACAAGGGGATGTCCTTGCCGCAAGTGTGGTGGAAGGAGATGAGGTAGAAGTTGATGAGAAATTTGGTGGCAGCGTTGTGGAGTGTGCGAGTGAGAATGATGTAGTGTGTGAAGATGTGCAGACGCCTTCTGTAAGTAGTGTTGAGGATTCCGAAGAACGAAAAGAAGTTTCAGGTGGACCAGGTGAGCAACTAGAGGATGAGGATGTGCAGTGTTCAGATGGTGGTAGTGGACATGATGGCGATGATGTTGATGATGAACGTGTTGATGAAAAGGAGGACGTTAATGAGATTGGAGAAGAGGTTAGTGAAGAAGTTTGCGAAGCGGCTGGTGACGAGTGTGATGAAGAAATTGGTGAGGAGCTGAGGGAAGATGCGGTTGAAGATGGATCAGAGGAGCAACTGGAAGATGCTGAGGAGCTGCGGTGTCATGAGGTTGATTTGGAGTATGGGGACAGAAAAGGGGAAATTGTAGAAGAGCAGGAAGAGAAGGAAGGATTGGAAGAAAGACAAGAAGAGGAGTTAGACGACAAGGATAATTCTAAGCGGAGTGAAAGTAGTGAGGTAAGTTGCCTTGATTCTGATTCCGAAGAAACCAGTCAGTACAGCTCAACACGAGATAATTTCTTAGAGAGTGGTGTCCGAAAGGAACGGGTACCTAAAGTCCATCACAGAAAGGTAAGAAGAAGAGGTTAACGGGTAGCGGGTAGATGTTCCCCACAGTCCCAGTGGTGTTCGTCTACTTCAGGGTTGCGCCCCTGCCCACGCGAGCCTTGGTTTTCTCCAGTCATTCTCCTTTTCGGCGGGAACCATGTCATTACCCTTAGTCCAAGCTATTGACCTTTCAATGATCCTTGCCCCGTTTCATCTTCCCGATTTTCCTACCCCTCCCCTTAGTAAAAAAAAAACCTACCAATAAGGAGTTAGAGAGACTTGCGGTCAGGAAGTGTTTAGATTGTGGTCCTCGAGATTGTCAGTTTCCCCCGTTCTGGAAGGTTATCCTGGGGAAGGTTAGAGAGTTGGAGAGTGCCCTTAGATTTGTCGTGGTCTTGGAGATCGTCAGTTTCCCCTGGTTTAAAAGTAAGATGAAGAGTGATAGCGTGGTGTTGTTTCTGATTAATGGTTGTAAATCTTGATTGTGGGTTAGTGTAGAGGTCGAGCCATGCCGCATTCTCCGGTTGTTTCCCGGGTGTTTTTGTTTTGTTGAGAGAGAGAATTGTATTTATGGTGTATCGACGTAGGTGGAGAAGTAAAACCCCCTTGCTGGTCATGGTGTTTTTGTTGAGTAAGAGTTAGGATGGATGTTCGCGTGCCCTTGGTGCGGTCCTCTCTGTCTGGCTAGGCGGGGCCGTCCGCCCTTGTGTAGGGATGTGGGCCAGCCATGTGTCAAGGATGGAGATGCCTTGTTGGTCCATGTGGCTGGTCGGTCCGAGAGATGGACGAGAAGTAGTACGGTCACTCACATACCAAGGTGGGAGAAACCTTGTTTGGTCTTCGGACGAGTATGTGAGTGGGAGTAGGTGATGGTCACCGGAGAGGGTGACGTGTTGGGGCGGTCCCGTGGGGTTGGCATGGCGGAGAGGGTCGCATGGGGAATGGACGCAGTTGTGAGGTTTCTCTGTTCTCCTGAGAGCAAGTGCTGCTGGGCCGCCATAACCACGAAAACCACTAGCTTGTTTTGGGAAGGGGGTACACTGCAGGGTACTCTCCCGAGTTTAAGTGTGGGGCAACCGGGTTGCCCTTTCGGGGTGGGGGTGTGCCGGTGTTGCCTAACCCGGCGGTCGAAGGTTTTATAAAATTAATTTTAAAATAAATGCGAGTATCAGTGTCGGTTAGAGCGACGATATTTGGACGGCACTGTTGAAACGGCGCGCGCCCTCTATGGGCGAGTTTTGCTGTTTGTTGCATCGTAACTGCTTAAGTCAGTTCCATTCCGGCACGCATCGAGGCAACAGACTCTCAGATCCGAACAGACAGTATTACATAGTTGTTTCTTCTGCACTAATGGCAAGCTAAATTTACGAGACTTCCCGGGTTCTCGTCTTAGTCGGAGATTCTGGTCGAAGCTGATGTAACTACACCTTCATCAGCCATGAGCCATCACACACACACACCTGTTCGGAAGAGGGAGTCTGTTGAACAACCGCAAGATGCATCACATGCTCATGACTAAGGTGATATGAACTCTTTTTATTTTCGTTGGCCGGACCTGCCGTTCACCTGATTTGCAAATTAATTTTCTTTTGAAACCATGTGCCCACGCGGCTAGACAGTCTGCGCTGGGGTGTGTCAGCTGAACATTCATTATGAATATCATGTGACTTTAATAATTTAACTCCATAAATCTAAGTACTAGGTTTGTAATTGTGTGCTGCACTGGGGGAGCGTGCTAGAGTTTTTTTTACACTTAAATATTTTTGATATATAGCCAAGGGTCATTACACTATTCACTACAAAAATTTAAGTCACATGTTAGGGGTTCTGTTCCGGCTGGTTCAGAACGGGTTTATATTTTAATTGCATTTCAGTTTAACATGTAAGGGCTGGGGGGGTTTCGTTTTCAGGCTGTTTTCTGGGGGTAAAAGGGGACATAGTTTTTTGTCAGGCACATGTTCATTCAGTTTAAGGCAGGTTTGATTCCTGTCACATATGGTCGAGTACATGCTGGCGCGCTCCCACATCTGCTAGGATACAACAGTCGGTTATTATAAAATCATTTATACACAGCCATCTGGCTTTAACAGAAAAGAAATTTTATATTTTGTGGGCATATACTGATTAATTTTGACCTTGTAAAAGCATATACTGATTAATTTTTGACCTTGTAAATGCATATACTGATACATGTATCTAACTGAATTTGCAAAACAAAATTAACATTTTAGAAACTCATGCCAATTGCTTAAAATCAGGCGATGAGGGTTTTTTTCCCATTCATATGGTGTCTAAGAAACTTAAAGATTTTCATATGCTCATGATGGGCCAGTTGTCAGATGCTATCTATACATATGGGCAGTCCGGTCTCTCTTTATGCCTTGTGCGTGATTATCATCCTTTTGGGGTTTTTTTTAATTATCTAAATTAATGCAAATTAATGAATTGTGGTGACTGGAAGTTCAACATTTATGATTGCTGTCTTGAGGCTTTGCAGAAACACTGCCTGTCGGGCAGGCCGAACATGTGTATTCTAAGGGTATTAGGTGTCTATAATATGTGGATATAATTATGAGTGTATGTGTCTTTATGTTTCTGTACGTGTTGTCAATGTTAAGTGTTAGTAACAAAAAGGGGGGGAATTATATAATTACAGAATGTTTCTTGATATATATATGTTTATAGGGATAGATAGATATTGTCTTTGACAGGATTACGGATATGTGAATTATTTATTTATTATGTATTTTGAGGGTTATTGCCCTTGCCATGTGATAATTATGTGATTTGCAGGATATTATATGTAACGAATTATGGGGGCAAAATAAAAGTTGTTATTGTTAAACTATAGCCGAGTTTCATTGCAAGTCCCGTCATACTGGACCCAGCGCATTTTTGGCTTCTCTAGGCTCCGGCCTAGTTTTAAATAACTTGTGGCTTCTCTTTCAAAAAAAAAAATATAAATAAAAAATAAATAAAAAAAAAAGATTTTTTTTATATACAGCAAAAAAAAAGGAAATAGGGGTTACAGTATCACTCACAACACTGTCACACGATGAAAATTGGTGTTCAGTTGAGGTTAGTTATGGCTATACACTCGTATACGCGCACATTTTAAAATATTTTTCTGGATGACTGTCGCAGGCTCCGCTCGCATCGGTGGCTGGAAGACAATTAGTTCCTCTCATCAAAGCTTCTGCTCTCGTCTGGTAAAATCAGATCATTCTATTGGCTTAGAATGCGGTACTCTCTACCCCAAAGACCTTCGTTAAATTAAAATTTTAATTTTTAGCGTCTATGCTTTGGGTTCGAGATTCCGCTATGACGCTTTCCCTTCCAATCGGAAATGACCGAAAATCTTATAATACTTATAAGTTTCTTATTAATAGTCTGATTGTCATTTGGATAGTGGCATCGTTTTGCGGATACTTGTGTCTTTAATTTAAGTCCAAACAAGTAATAATTCCGTCCATTAATAACTCACTTCACTTTATCTAAAATTTATATAGTGGTTCTTAATAAAAATAAGTTCTTTCCACTATATTTTGGTGTAATTATATCTTAATGCTTATGATTAATCCATTTCTCTTATAATCTAATACATAATATTAACATATTTGTGATTTAAGCAAAATATACTAATGGCGTGCAAACCATCTATGTCCAAATGTTTATATTTGCTAAGATCACCATTATTCCTTATGCTACTACATATTTTTGGTACTATAACATTATTAGATACACTTACATACATTTGCTAATATTTTATTTCGGCAAATGTTATCTTGTTTACATATATAGCATTGTTTAACATACATGATGCTCTTATATTGCCATTCTGTCACTCTTATTTAGTTATTTTCACCACATATTATATGCATTGTTGATAATTAAATTGTGTACAAATGTTGTACATGGTCTGTTTAGTGGACTTACTAACTTTTTTGTTAGCTCAAGTTCCTTTAAGTTACTGTATGTTGGTTGTTTACACTTAGTCCTATGATTACAGTTAGTTAGTTTATTAAATTCCAGTTATTAAATTACTTGTACAATGATTGTGAGGTATTCTCATAGTTGTATTGAACATTCCTCTAACTACTGGTAAACTTTCTTCTCTCTCTTTACAAGTTTTGTTAAGGTTTTTTGATTAACTCCATGGTCACATAGGGTTCTGTCTAATTGGTTTATTGTTATTATAAATAATCTGACTCATATAGTTGTGTCTTTCAGTTCATATGGTTTTCATTGTCTTACACATTTATTCTTATTTGGTCTCTGTATGGAACAATTATTGATAACTACTTTATTTAATTATTGTGTATGATTTTATGTTGTAGGTCCAGTTCATGTGAGGTTATGTGTCATTTATTTGGCAACAATATGCTTCTTACTTTATTCAGTATTCATCTTAAATACTGTCATGTCATTATGGCATGTTACTACAATTGTTTACTACTATGTTTTCCACATGTTATACACATTTTACACTATATGTTTATACAATAATACTTAGTTTTTTATCTAACTATGTTACACATTTTGGTGAGTTGTATCTTAGCTTGTATGCATTGATTTGTTTCTTTTCAACAACTTACTTTGTTTACTACTTGTTGGCTTTGACATTTATTTATATTTTGTCCTGTGTTACTATGACATTCAGGCACATTCCATATTAAGGATTATAAAGCTTTTATCATTGATCTCTTTGAACAATTATTTCTCTTTTCATTATCATTAAATTGGTGGTCTTACTGAGTATATTTGTGGTCTTACAATCTTGGATTATAATTGGTACACTAATTGTTTGTGTATTTCACTTGATAACCGTTGATCTTTTCACTTATTAATCTTCATTTACTTCTCTCATTTATAAACACTTCACTAATATTGTCTGTGTTGCTTATTTGGGGTTGGTGTTATTACATTATTTATTGTTGCACTTATATAAATTATTCACTGTCATTGTTTGTGATCATTTATTAAGGTTCAACACTTGGTTTTTTATTATACTGGGTTCACTATGTCCTTCTTTGATAGGTAGTTTTTTATTACTACTAATCTTATAATTAACATTCTTATTTTGGTCATTATACTGATTGTGTTGCTTTCCATCTTTTGGGGATGTTGATGTCTTGTTCTGGTCATACATAATCTTCATTCTTCATGGTACATTTCTTCTTCTTCTTCTGTTTCTTCTTCATGTTATTTGTTTGTCATTTGTGATGCTTTTCTTGGTTACTCACTATTTGTGATAATTCTTGTTCATTTAACATAGTTATATTCTTCCACATTTTCACTCACTATTATGATAATCATTGTCTTATATGTATCTCACTACTATTATGACAAATTAGTCCATTTTCTCACTATGTTAATTGCATTTGATATGTGTCTTCCTTATGATGATAGTCACTTTCGGCATATCCCCTCACTATTTTGATCTATTGGGCCTGGATGTTAACGTATTATATTGACTCAGTGTATTCTCTCCTTCTTCTTTATACTCGATGATATATTCTTATGACTCTTCTTTCTTCTTCGTTGGGTTGCTTTAATATTATTTACTTATAGATACTCTTTTGATTTTCATACTTCCATTCCTTCTTCCATGCTTGATGAAATTATCTTATGGTACTCTTTCATTTGACGTATTATATTATTATTTTTTTTATGTAACCGTTGTTTTGATACGTTACAACATATACATATAATCGGTTAGAACACATATTTGTTAATCTTCCATTTCTTCCTTACTTATAGTCTTACTATAACAATGTCTCACATGAAGAGTATACTCAATGAATACAAATCTACCTGTAGACATCAGCCACGAGTTGAGTTCCGTTCTTACTGTCGACCCTCGCCAGCTGAGCTTTTGTTACTTCCCATCTCCCTCTCTGTTTATTTATCACCTTACGTGGTTTTTCAACCTTACTTCCTACTCACTCGCTTGTCAACAAACGCTTTCACTTCGCATGTATGCTAATACTGTGCTTCGCCATAGTTATTCCTCCCTTACGTAATACGGTTTCAGTTGTCTCACGTTGAACTTGCCACGGGTTTTATTTTCGTCGCAGCTATCAACTAATACATACGTAGATTCGCCTACAACATCCTTAATTCTAAAAGGTCCTGTGTACAATTCACCAAACTTTTCGATTCTCCTTTGTATCGCATCGGATTGGTAATGTGTACGTACTAATACCAAGTCTCCTATTAGAAATTTCGTCACTTTGCTTGCTTCGTTTACGCGTTTTGTGTGTCGCTCTCGTTTTTGTTTGATCCTTACGAATATCTGGTGGCTATCCACTGTCTCTTCCTTTGTTTCGTTGTTTCCTTTGATGAATTTCTCCCACACGCTACTCGGCTTTTTTCCGTGGTGCGCTTCATATGGCGTAACTTCTATTATCTCATGGTAGACTTCGTTGATACAACATTCTACAGTATTTATGAATTTAGACCACTTTGTATGTTGGTCCCCGACGAATATTCTAAATAGGTTTCCCAGTTGCCTATTTACACGTTCGGCAAGGTTTGTCTGTGGGTTTCTTATTGCTCTATATTTAGGTATGATCCCAAGCTCATCCAGTCCTTTTATCCACTGTTTTGACGTGAATTGTGTACCGTTGTCTGTAAGTATCGCCCTCGGTTTTCCAAACTCATTTACGTATTGTCGGAGTCTACGAAGCGTAGATACTGTCGTGGCTCTTCTGAGTGTATATAGTTTTACATATTTGGTGAAGTTATCTACAATGACTAGAATATACTTTACTCCTGCCGCTGCGGTTGGAAGAGGTCCATAAAAGTCGCCACTAATCAATTCGCCTTTATTCGTTGGTATAACCGGTTTTGTACCCCCAAACAGGTTACGATTATTTGAGTCTTTACATCTTTGGCACTTATCACATGTTTTCACATACCCCTGTACGCGCTTCGTCATCTGGTCGAAAGTGAAATGCTCCTGCAATAACTTTATGCATTTCTTACTGCCAACATGACCGTACATTGCGTGTATTTCTCCGATGAGTCTACCCGTAACGCTTTCCGGTACGTAGAGCTTCCATCGTCCCTTACTTTTTCTATACAATTTATCATTAATACACTTATAAAATTTACATAACTCATTTCTACCATCTGTCGTCAGATCATTCATTATCCGTTGTAATTTCTTATCTTCCGACTGGTACGTCCCGATGTTCTTTAATATCTTGTTCATCTCCTTACTCATCTTGATTATTGTATGGTTCATTTGGTATTCATAATTGTCGTCGACTGGATCTTCCCTCGTCATATCTTCTGGGTAACGGTTCAAGATGTCGGCAACGATATTCTCCTTCCCCTTGCAGTGAATTATATCGAAGTTATATTCTTGAATACTGAGTATCAACGTGTGATCCTCGAGTTGTTCAAGTGACACTTACTCACAAAGATCAGCGCTTTGTTGTCCGTTATTATAGTCAACGGCTGTCCTAGAACGTAGATTTGGAATTTCTCCAAGCACCTAACTATGCTTAGCAGCTCCTTTTCCGTAGTAAAATAGTTTCGTTCTGCTCCTTTGAACGTCTTACTGGTATATGCTACGACGCAGATGTTTTTGTCGTCATCCAGCTGGTATAATTGGCCTCCATATGCGAAATTACTCGCATCACACTGCAAGAAGTACCTCTTATTTACTTGTGGAAAACTCAATATAATGGTATCGATAAACAGGTCCTTGACCTTCTGGAAACACCGGTCAAGATCGGGCGTCCAATTAAATTTCTGACCCTTTTTAAGTAACCCTAACAAAGGTTGCGTGGCTTCTGCATATTTGCTCGTAAATTTGTTATAAAAATTTGTAAGTCCCAGGAATCCCTTTAATTGCTTCTGATTCTTCGGGGTCGGGAACTTCCTGATTGCCGCTACCTTCTCCTCGGATGCTCGTATACCGTTTGTAGTTAACTGATAACCTAGGTATGCGATTTTCTTGCGGAAAAATTGCGATTTCTCCAAATTTATTGTTAGGTTGGCTGCTAAAAGGTTCTCAAGTAATGCTTCAATGTTTTCCAAATGTGTTCGTACGTTATAACAAAAGAAAAAATAAATGTAATGTATGTTGTATAATGTTGTATAATGTCGGGCGTTACCTCCGCGCACTTTTGTTACTTACTGTTGACTGGATCCTCTGCGGTGATGTAGTCCTGTAACACAACTTAATACTATGTTTTTGTGGGCGCCACTTGGAATCGTTTGTTCCAAGAATAAAATGTGATTATTAAAGAAATTAAAATTTTTAAATAATACTTCTATGAAAAAATATAAACCAGTCAGTTTAGCTTGAAAAAATCAGGTAAGTTTAATGATTCTTCAAAAACAAACAAATCGTCTGAAGGACTAACATTCATAAAAAATTATACAGTTGCAGAGTTTCTAAAAAAATTCACAAGTTATTATTATTATTATTGACAATTTTATTTATCCAATCAAGTATCGGCTAGTATTTTCAATTTTTTACTCAGTTGAAAAGCATGAGTTTATTACGTGAAAAAATCTTTACTCTCAGGACGTGACTCCTTTGAACTACCAAGACATATCAATAAGATGCCTTACAAGAAAAATTAAGTGATTTGAAGGTGTGTGTGGCGTGTGTAGTACAACTGTGTGATAAATGTAACCAGGTAAAAAAGATGACTTTAATTTTGGTAACTCACGTTCCAATGGTTAATTAATATCGCACTGGACACTCCTCTCGGGTAGTTTTTCAATCTCGCCTCTTCTTGTGTGCACTGAATCTATTTTAAGTCAAAATTGCGATCATTTACTATTTCCGCACTTTTTGTGAAAACGTTTAGCAGTAAATTCTCGTTCAAACCCCGCCACTACAAATCAGCTGCTCCGCGTTGATTCCCAAATTGGCCGCCACAGCGCTGATTCCCTTGCAGTATCGAGAAAGGCTTTGTGTTTGTTTGTTTACGTTAAGGGGTTATTGTCAAGTTAGTCTGTCTATGCGAACACAGCAGAATTGGTTCTCTATTTAAAGTTTTGGTCCCTCCTGGGCCGTTGACGTTCTGGCTGCGTGATTTCTATTAAAATTTGCCGCGTTGCTGCTCTATTTCAGCAACACATTGCATTGGCGTAAATTCTTGTAGAGGTTATGTCAGTCTGTTTGTCAATGTACGGGAAAAGCCTTTCTTCGGGTCTTGTCGATTTCTCGCCTCTCGGTTTCGCCTTAGCTGCGTTGATCAGTGTCGTGGGCGATGCATCTGTTCTGGAGTTCAAGTTTCAAGTGTTTTTGGGTCGAATTTGGTCTCTCTTTTATACTAATTCAGGCTGATTGTTTACATCGACTTCCGGTATATTTGTGTAAAAATTCTTTCTAGATTGTTCGAGAATAAACGAAATGGAACATCATGGAACAAAATTCATTTCCGTCGAAGCTTTTAGAACAAATTTCTTATTCTTCATACTAAGGATATTTCCAAAATTACTCTGGTATTTATCAAACAGTTTTACATTAGTACTCACAATTTGTATGCCATTATTACATTTAGATTCTCTGTTTTCAACTGAATCTAGTGATACTAATTATGATTGGTTTTTAAATAAATTAACTCTAATAAGTAACACAATATACAACTCTCACCTTGGGTTGTTGTCATTGAAATTCAATTTTTTAGAACAAAAAATTGTTGTGAAACTATTATGTTTCTTCCACAATCTGAACATATAACATTACTATCTTCCTATAACAAAACAAACAAATTTTAACATATATAATACATAGATAATTACAATTTTACCTGGCCCCTGTCTATGGCCTAGGTTTTTGTCAATGTTGTAACACAATAATTAGTCTCTTTCTTTAACATATGTAGTATTTCACTAGTGTACACTCAGAGTTTATTATATTGTCTGTCTTTTGTGATACCTGGTTACTCTTTACACATATTATTTTTATTACAGGATAACATAGCATCACATTGATTGGTCTTGAGATGTCCTTCTTCATGGTGTGACAAATCTCACTCTTATAAGTTAAATTCTTTCATAATTGATCTTATTTTCAACTGAGTTTGTTCGTTTTTAAGGTATACTGAAGTATTGTACCATTCTATTTTATTCTTGTCAACACTTTGTAAATATTTAGCCAGATATGACTATTTTTGTACTGGTTGATTGGATCCAGCCATACATGGTATAGGTAAATATGTTGCTAACTCGATTATTACAATGTTAAAGTTGGTCAAATATATTAGTATAGTCGCTTTATATTATATTTCAACTTTCTAATGCAATTTGGTTGCATTTTGGCAACATTAAATCCATAAATCATACAACATTATATGCCTACCACATGTTTTTTAGTTAATACTGTTTTTGGCTATTTTGACTGACTTTTATTCATTTGACAGCTTTCTTTATTTAAGATAAATTGTTCACTTTTGTCTGCTTGACAATTACATATAGTGTTTATTTCAATATGATAATAATTAATTTTTTCATGAAATCTGAGTGTTTGGTCTCAAATCGAACACATTAATATTTTTTGTCATAACAAATATATAATTTTTACTTTAACTTAGATTCTTTCTAATAATGTATTTAAGTCATTTAATACATTTATTTTATTTACATTACATAATATAATAATGGATCATGTCCATTCATTCACAAAAAATAGTTCTTAATACTCTATTCAGAGTTATAAAACTTAATAATTAATGACTTCATTTTGGTTGATTCTGACATTATTTGTCTCTCTTATAGTATCTTATGGTTTTTTCACTGTTATTCACTTTAATAATATATATGGGGTTTGTGTCTTAGTCACAGTCTGGTCGTTTTTTCATGTTAGTAGTAATAATTATTAGACAATATTACACAATTTTTTTTTAGGACTACTTGGGTTCGATACTGTTCACCTCACCTTCCTCTTATGATAAATTGCTATGTAAATGATTTCCTTTATGGAACGTTCTGTGACGTTACAACGTTAGTCGAATAGCAAAGACAATCGTCGACGTAAATGATCGTATTCTCCTTCACTCCCTCTGTCAATGCCATGTCCAAACCTCTCGTCAGCGCGGCGGAACTGGTACTTAGCCCAAATGGAGTAACTGTATACGTGTAACATTTTCCCTCATACAGAAACGCGGTGTAATCTCGGCATTGTTGTTTCAACGGAACTTGCCAGAAGCTACTCGTTAGGTCTATTGTTGACAGGTACTTCATATTACTACATCTCGCCAGGATTTCTTGAATCAGAGTCGGTCCTTCGTAGTCTGGAACAGTGACGCTATTTATCCTTCTTGCATCTAAACACAATCGCACATTCCCATCTTTCTTGATTACGGTGACCATTTGGTTGACGTATGGACTACTGCATCTTTCAATCACGCCATACCTTAGCATTTTGCTGATTTCGGCGTCCACCTTTTCCTTATACGCTATTGGGATTGGCCACCCGCGTTGGAAATATGGTGTTTTATCAGTCACTCTGAATTCATGTTCGTAGCAATCCATCCGTCCTGGACTTTCCCGAAATACATTCTTACACTTTACCAAGATCCTTCTAAGTTCTTCCCTTGTCGTTTCGTCCTCACATGTCACGCTGTCGACTTTCTCATTGATCCTTCTCACGACCCCGTCCCAGTCTTCTTCTGTTAGCTCCATGTGTATGATTGGTAATCGCAGTTCCTGTTCACCAGTCCTCCCTCCGAATTCGACGGTTCCCTTCTTCATATCGATCACACATCCCTCTTCTTTTAAAAAACTAATACCTAATATGCAGTCCCTAATTAAATTTGGTATCACTAGGAAAACACAATCTAATCTAACATTATCAATAAAAATTCCACACATCATTTGTTTCCGGATTAATTTAGACTTTCCGCCGAATGCACTAACAATTAGTGTGTTGTTCATGCGGAGTTCTTCGTATGGACGCAGGCGTTGTTTATTCCTGTTAAACCACTCCTCTGCTAAACCGTTGATGGCACTTCCTGTGTCAAGCAAGGCGTTAACCGTGAGATCATCATTAAATTTTATCACTATCTCTGGACATTTAGAGATTCGTCTTTCCAGTTGTGTTTGTTCATCCAGGATTAACTCTTGTCGTAAGTCAGGTAACAATACATCGGTCTCATAATGTTGTAGCGTGGGCCTACGAACGGCTATCACTTCATGTGACCCACTTAATTTTTTTTTTACCACTCCGCCACCCTTAGCGGTTGACGTGGAGGCGCTATTGTTCACGAATTCAATGGTGTTTACGGTCGGCTTGTTACCGAAATGTTGGGATTGTCGGTAGTTTACACTTTCTCCTTTTCTGTGCTGCCAGTGCGCTGGTTTTTGTTCCGTGACTTTGTTTACAGCGGTGTTTTGTTGACTTTGATGCACCCCTCTCGTGTCCCGTTCGTTCACCTTGTCTGTTTGTCGTACAAACCGATCCTCTCTATTGCTTCTCTGCCGGATCATGGCATACTCTGAAATTAACGATTCTAGGTTCTGTATCGTCCTTACAATTCTTGATACACTCGCGATTCCCGCCCGTAATGACGCGTTATTTTTCTAATTAGTTGGTAGTCCGTGAGTGGAGGTGTCAGCTGTCGGCTCTCTAAGAGTTGCCGCTCCATGTATTGGACAGCGCTCATACTCCCCCGCCAGTCAAAACGACCGTACTCCAGATTGTTTCGGACATCATCTTGCTTCTCCGGGCCCCAATATTTTTGTGTAAATATTTCTTTGAACTCATCAAAATTCTTTATCTGGTCACGTACGACGCGCCACCATATTGCTGCATCGGCCTCCAGATGTTTCCCTATCCATTTCACATTATCTGCTGGGTAGTACATTAGCTGATGTTCGGATAATTCCTTTAGAAACTCTATAGGAAAACGATCTGTTCCATTGTACTTGAGTTTGCAATTATTGTTTCCGTTCGCTGTCGTGGACGGTCCCATCTCAGTTTCCGCTATTCGTCGCTGCAGTCTCTCTTGCCCACTTTTAATTTGATTTATGTGGCTTTTCAACTCCTCAATCATTACGTCCTTTTCCTTCTCCGTTGTTGTGGTCTTTTGTTCTGCCGTGCGCTGGCGGTCGTCCACTTCAACGATCTTCTGTTTTAGTACCTTGACGGCTTCTCCCTGCTCTTGTTGTTGTTGTGTAATGTTGTTCTGCACTTCTCTTCTCCATTCCTCGTTTCTATTATTCGTCTCTTGGATACGGTGATCTAACTTTTGATCGGCCTGTTCGATTACCTTTTGTGTATTATTTATGGCTTCCTGTCACTCTTGACGGTCTTTCTCCCTCACTTCCTTATTCTCCTTTACCTGTTTCTTCAGTTCATTTTACAACTCTTTTATTCCACTTTCACTCTTCTTTTGTAGATCGCTGATCTTCTCCTCCCACTTCTTAGAGTAATCCTGTAGATCTAGTTTTATTTTGCTGATCTGTTCTTCATTGTGCCGTTTTAATTCTTCACGCGTCTTGTCTTGCTTCTCGCTCAGTTCTATGCTTTGTTGTTCTAATTTCTCTAATTTCTCTGTCATTAATTTATTTTGTTTTTCGTTCTGCTGCTCTAGTTTTTTGTTTTGCTGGTTTTGTTCTTCCTGCATCTTTTCCAGATCATTCTTTTGCTGGTCTAATTTTTCTGTCATCTTTTCATCACGCTGTTTCAGGAATTCAAATAACATCTGCAGATTCATTTCGCCGGGTTGGGACGTCTGTCCCCCCGCCCTTATCTCTGATACCCCCGCGCCGACGTCGTCGCTGGGCGTTGTACTCTCCTCCTGTCCTTCTACGTTTAATTCGTTATTAATATCGAATTCTTGGCTTTCGGAGTAATTAGTCGTCATTTTTGCTCGACTCCATGTAATCATTCAGAGTTCTTTTCGGTTTTACAAGTATTTGTCTTATGCTAATGCTTATATTACTCTTTACCAAACTACTAGCTACTCTATTTTACCACTGCCTGCACTTAACCAGCTCGTTCAATAAGTATTAACCCCATTAATCGGCCATCAGGTTGGGCGCCATTTACAATGTTATTTATGCCACGCGTTGGGCACCATATACAATGTTATTTAATTATGCAAATTTATTGCATAAATTAATTGATTATCTTTTTAATTAGGTCGTAATTAAAATGTAACTAACCCCTCAATTGGATGCCATAAACAATGTAATTAAAATGTATTTCTTTAGTTAATTGCATGAGTTTAATTATTGTTAATTAATAAACCACAATCAAACTTGTTAAACATGAAATTGATTTTGACTTTAACTGCCAACTAAGCTTCTAGTCTGAATATCTTTGTAAGCAAGGTAATTGATAAATTATATTGGATTGAATCATGAGTTATAGATCCTATTTAGTGAGAAGGTAGCTTGTGAGTTAGGTCTTACACAAATTAATAGAACACGAACGAATCCATTCTAAAACACGTTTATTAAAATATCGTAATTCATCCTTATTCATGTCATAACATAAATCATATAATAAGAGCACTTATAAATCTTCCAAAAGACAATAAAATTCTATACCACATTTAAATAATTGAAAGAACAAGTTTAAAATAATTAAAAGAACAATCAAATATAGGCACTTATTCGTGCGTAGTGACGTTACTACCTACCAATGTGGTGTGCTCATAATTTACATTAAGTAGTTTTACGTCAAAACACATTAAACATTTATATACGTGAAATACTCATATACTAACAATACACATATTAAACATATACATAGTTAGAATCCTGTTCCTGCAACAGACATATTAAAACACATACATAGTTACAATAAACATATATACAGATATATAACAGATAGAATAAGAATCCATAGGTAGGGATCATTATGTTATAGAGTATTGCACATGTATTCTTGTTAGTATATATATATATATATATATATATATATATATATATATTGCGACAACACAAATTACTAAACTATTGGCGCATAGGATATGATAGTATGTGTATTTCAAATTACAAGTCTATATTGGAGGGTTTAAGATTATTTATTGTACAAACACAAGTTATAGTTTATATGGTATATTTGAAATGTACAGAATGTAATGTTTGATATAGAGTCTTTCTTTTAAAATGTTAAATAATGTTCATACGCAAGACGTGATACGTTACATAAGAAGACTCCCACGATGATGTTGTTGAAGAGAAGGGCCGGTCTTTGCGGTATAGATGGTTCGTCAGGTGTGGCTTACAAATGACAGACGTTTCACCAGAAACGTTTACAGCTGGGCTGGCGTCCTGTAACAGCTGGGCTGGTCCTATAACAGCTGGGCTGGTGTCCTATAACAGCTGGGCTGGTGTCCTATAACAGCTGGGCTGATGTCCTATAACCGCTGGGCTGATGTCCTGTAACAGCTGGGCAGGTGTCCTATAACAGCTGGGCTGGTGTCCTATAACAGCTGGGCTGATGTCCTATAATTCCCACGATGAATCCGACACTTCGCACACACAACGGTACTACGGATTTTATTTCTCGCAAAACTTATATAGAGTTTAAGACCAAGTAATATCTCAGGTGACAGTGAGTTTAATCTAATAACGGTATATTGAGCTTATACCTCTCCGGCTTCTTCAAGTGTTCTCGCGAATACGAAGGTCTACCGCGATCAGCAGACCACCCTATGAGGAAATCTTGCACTAGCACGGAAACGTCTTGATGGAACTATTGCGTAACAATTAATGATACTGTTACACTCACTTCTTACACACGTAATATTACAATATTAATATCGTGTGTAAAGATATAAAATCAATTGTTATGCGTCACACACGTTACTAACCCCGAAAAGTCTTAACAGATCCTTGCAAGCGGTAGAGTCTTGTACAAGGATTGTATGTACCGTTCGCGGTAGCAGCAGTGAAGAACTGCTTGTAATTTTTCGCACAATGCGTTAAAACACTGATGTGTGCAAATGTACTACACACACAGTTCTGAGTCTTCCCGTTTCACTAACGACGAATAGTTTTTACAACACCTTGCAAGCGGTAGAATCTTGTACAAGGAGTGCACGTTCCGTTCGCGGTAGATGGCGTAGAAGAACTGCCGTAATTATACGCGTAATGCGTTTACACACTACTGTGTGCAGATGTACTACATACACAGTTCTGAGCCTTCCCGTTTCACTAACGACGAATAGTCTTTACAACACCTTGCAAGCGGTAGAATTCTTGTACAAGGAGTGCACGACCCGTTCGCGGTAGATGGCGTAGAAGAACTGCCTGTGTAACGACAGGCTTAAGAAAATTTCCAACCACCAGTCAGCATTCTATTGGTGGATGGAAGTCACATGGTTAGTAAAAAGTGACCATGCACTTTTCATGCAGTAGAGTGCATTTACTTTGTAACAGCATGCATAGCGGTAATCAGACTACTCGTATCTCATGCATGACTGCCTACATACTAATAATATACATGAACGTAAACAATAGTCCAACAGGTATAGGGATTGTAGCGATACATATGTCTCAGTTCAGCTAATGTCAAAACAACGATAATACCTCACGCACCGCCCGGGAAACGTTTCCCACTCACGCACGCGCGCACATTTCCACTAACACAGTACATGAATAACCATAAATAATAATGCACAGTTATTCTAAACTAAACCCTTAACCTTACTAAATACAATTGATAACAACCCAACTTAACCATCTACCAATATAATATGAATGTCCATTGTCTGTGTAATATATGAACTTGCCCCGCCTATCATGATCCTGTGATTCGTTGCAATATATATATATATATATATATATATATATTGTAACGTTACATAACCCGGTCCCAATAAAGTAACTCATGATAATAAAAGTCAGAAATGGGTAAACTAAAGCTCGCTCAAAATTTAATTATATCACTCAACATGATAAACAATTCGAGTGGTATACAGTGCAAAGTGAGTTCTAGTGTACCCATTGAGGTGAAAAACAAAAGTGAAAGTAAAGTATTACCAAACTGTGCTGTATGTTTTGGAAAGGATAAAACTATGGAAGTAGGATGTAATAATACTGATTGATTTTTGTAATTTTATTTATTTATTGTAAGTTATAGTGTATGGACCACAACTTGTTATACATAAGTTAATGTTATGTTTTTTAAAAATATTTGTGTTGTAATATAGGATAACCCAGGGTTAGTTTTAAAAGACATAAAAATTTAATTACCAAAAGATAATAAAAATTAAAATAATCCTATGAAGGAAATGACAACAGGAAGTAGTGCCGGGTATGAGTACTATTCGAGACTAAATAAATAATATATAAATTTACTTAAGTATAATAAAATGATAAAATACTTATATACAATGTCATAAAAAAATTAACCAAAACATATTATGTAAATTAAATTAGTAAAGAAACCGGAATGGAAAGGAATTATGTTTCCATAAATAAAATATAAATTTATAATAATTACAAACTGCCTGCATAATAAAAATACTATGTGTTACTAAGAGTGATGAAAAATAACAAGTATTGTTAATAAATAAAAAAAAAATTTTTGAACTAAACCAGAGAGTTGAAGAAACGATGCGACAAAAATTATAAAAAATAACCTTTTTTGGACGTTGGAGGAGGTGCAATTCACGCAAGATTAATAAACAGAGTGACTACTATCTAATTATACCTGAGTAATCCAAATTAAATGGTGATATACATTAAAAACCAGTGGATGAAAACATTCTGAGGATCCAACATAGTTCGGCCTAGTTCCAGTAGACAATTAGAAAATACTCCAAACGAAAAGGAAATAATAACGCAAGACGGACCTCATCACAGAATAAAACTTCAATCCAGTAAGAACAACACGGAGCGAGGTAATATAAACATTTTTTCGTAATAAGTCCAGAAGAAAACTCGTTTTTAACAGTGAAATAGAACAAAAATATTCATTTTATCATATGTTTTTTTTCAAAGTAAACAAATACATGCTGCTCTCTTACGGCAATTCCGGAAACTACGTAATACTTGAAAAAATAAACAAAATTATTTATTAATTTTTCGGTATTTGTAAAGCGTAGCAATTATCCATTTCTGACACTCTCATAACACAAAGAATTCACCCTGAACCCTGGGGAATTAATAAGAATTATGTAATAACTGATGTATTTTATTATAGCGTAATATTGGTTAAATAACAACATATATGTTTTGTTCTTTAGACAGATCTATGTTTAATGGGTAAAGTCGAGATGATGTTTTCTTTTTAAAAAGATTAATTGTGATACCTATACTTGGGTGGCTGGAGACAAAAGTCAATAATCAATAAAGCAATATTATTGAAAATTAATATTGAATTATAACGTGTTATAATTTATTGTAGTGGGTAGTTAATAAAAATTTCAGCACAACATACAGAAGAAATCGTCACAACTGAGGGGGAATAATGATACTTACTCTCTCTTCTGCATAAGGCTGAACAAATTACCTCCTTGACCCCAAATCACACACTCTCGATTTCTTTTTAGATTGAGTAAAACAAGATAAACAAAATCCTTTATTTATACCTTTTAAAACGTCAGTTAGTATAATTCAAAAGTGACGCATACTGCATGAGGCATATAGTAACACTTTCGCAAGTACACACCTCACATTAAGTGGTACGTTACAAGTTTGGCGAACCCAACATTTGGGGCTTGACTAAAGGTGTACGTTTCGCTAAGACCTCATCAAAAAGCGGTACGTTACAAAGATTGGCTTCCATCGCGGGACTTGAAAAATAGCGACTGCTCATTTTTCGTTACAGAATTGGCGAACCCAACATTTGGGGCTTGACTAAAGGTGTACGTTTCGCTAAAGACCTCACTAAAGCGGTACGTTACAAGAATGGCGCTCAACGTAAAAGGGCGGTAATTAGAAAAGAATTTTGATATTTAATAAAAAATATATATCAAAAAATCTAATTATCGTTGGCAGTTATGAGAAAACAAGAAATGCCTAATACCAGAGGAAAATCGAAGAAGAGGGCAGAAGGAAAGGAGATTGAAGAAGGTGGACAGGAACAAGAAATAGAATTAGTTACGGACAGTGAAATGGACCAACAGACAGGTGATACAGAAGAAACCGAAGTAGTTATGGACCCGGAAAAGGAAATAGTGGAAGAGGATGCCCAAGGGGATCAACCAGACAAAGCGGTAGCCAGAGAAGAACATAATTGGCAAGACATGATGAGATTTATGGCTGAACAATTTAGAAAGCAGGAGGAAACTTCAAAGCAAACCTTGAACGAGAAATTTGATAAAATAGATGAAGCCTTAAAACAAACCAATGAGGAAAATAAGGAAAATTTTAGAAAACAGGAGGAAGCCTTGAAACAAACTAAGGAACAATTTAGGAAACATAATGAAAGATTAAATAAAATAAATGAAAACTTTAGGAAACAGGAGGAAACCTCAAAGAAACAAAACGAAACTTTGAAGGAACAGAACGAAACTTTGAAGGAACAAAACAAGCAAACCAATGAGAAAAGAGACAGTATTCAGGAAAGTTTAGTCAAACAACTAAACGAAAAATTTGAGACCATTAGTGGAAATATCAGACGAACCATGAATGAACAACACCACAAATTGAAAGAAATTATTAACGGACAAAGGGAATATATGAACGCAAAATTTGAAGAAAGTAATAAAAATATAAAACAAATTCATGCAAAGATTGACATGATCAGTAACATGCGTATCCAAAAAGCAGATACATACAAGGAGGAGACAAATAAACAAATGGACCATAGTTTCAATAATTTGGATGAAACATTGGACAGCACTTTAGAAGGTATTAAAGTAAGTCCGAATACAGAAGAAAGGAGGAAGGAAATAGAAATTACAGAATACCAAGGTGTAATGCCATCTGAAAATAAAAATAGCCACAACAAAAAGGATGTTCAAACCGTGGAAAAGAAGACCAAGGAAATAATAAAAACAAGTAGAAAGAAAATAATAAATACCAAGGAAGAATGGGAGATGATTACAGGTGGATTAATTAATGTATTCAACCTTCCAATTAACGAACAGAGGGAGTTAATTAAGTTTACATCCCAGTTAAATGTGTCAACGATGGAAGTGTATCAGACAATATCAGCCGTATGTTCAAGACGTAAGACAACATGCAAATATTGGGCAAATAATCCAGAGGTAAAAGGGAATGAAATGAGATTAAAAATGAGCAACTATGTTATGTTAGAGGAGGTACGATACTTAGTAGTTAAAAAGGAACGAATTATGACGGAAGACCGGTACTTAAGTGAAAGTTTCATAGCAGCAAAATGGGAGAGCCGGATGGTAAGAAGATTATCAAGGAGAGAATTAATTACGAACACCCCAGCAATCCGAGAACATGGAGTACCTGAAATAATGGACCACGGTTAAACAGACTCCAAACAAACCAGAAAAAAGGGACGGATTTTATGGATACAGGACTAAGCAACCCATTGTAAACTAAAAACCCAAAATTCTAAAAACATGTAAGGACATCTTACTCAAGGTATTTCGAACAACATAATTTAAAGTGAAGAGACTAAAACCCCAAAATTCAAAAAGTGTGTAAGTACAACTTACTTAAGATATTTTGCAACCATTAGAATTAATAAAAAAAAAACATGTAAGGACATCTTACTCAAGTTATTTTGAAACCATATAATTTAACAAACAACAAACCACCAAGAAAAAGAGAACAGATGATTAAATAATATTTATAAAGAACTGATTTAAAATGAAATAATAGGAAAAAGTAATATTTGTAATGGTAACAAACAGAAGAAAAATTAAATGAACAATAACAATTAATGGTAATGTGCTCAGATAAGAAGGTACAATAAGAAGAATAACGAATAATTTAATGACTCCAATGAAACTGAAGGAGGATGATAATTAATACAACAAAAATTAGAATTTCTCGGAATTAAAGATTAGATAAGAAGAAATGATACGGAGAAATATGTCACAAGAAGTAAAGTCAGAAGAATTTTAACATAAGGCCTATCAATGATGTTATATGCTATTATTCAATGGAAAAGAAGAAGGAATCAAGGAGAAGAAGAAATATATAAATAAATACAAACAGCTACAGTATGAAGAATCCCAAAAGTGTTTGGTACTAGTCGCTAATTGACTACTACTTATAATTTTTTTATTTTTATGTATTGACCGTAGAAATGTTCCGGCAATAATTTTTATGAGCAGGGATGATGTTCCCCTGGTCTCAGAAGGTGTAAGGATGGACAGCGGTGTATGGACCCAGAGTGGCCACCCGACTGGAACCACCGCACAAGATAGGGAAAAATGTTAGGGAAATTGAATATTTAAGGGATAATAATTAAAATAGCTGAAAGGATATTAGATTCCAGAAGTATAAATGAAGAAAATAGAAGGAAGATAGCAGACCGAAGCTTAATTGATAAAGCGAGTTTATAAAAGTAAATAGAAAATAAGTGTTAAAACAAGTTTAATATGATTAGTGTGACCAGTCCTTATCAAATAAAATGTGGAAGTACCACTACCCAGAGAAATAATTGATGAATTTGCCTCCAAGAAAGAGAGAGAGTATAGTAAGAAAACAGCAATTACCACCAGTCGGAATTACCAGTCAGTGTACAATCAGTCAGAAATAAAACACTATTATTATTATTTATACCTTTTAAAACGTCAGTTAGTATAATTCAAAAGTGACGCATACTGCATGAGGCATATAGTAACACTTTCGCAAGTACACACCTCACATTAAGTGGTACGTTACAAGTTTGGCGAACCCAACATTTGGGGCTTGACTAAAGGTGTACGTTTCGCTAAGACCTCATCAAAAAGCGGTACGTTACAAAGATTGGCTTCCATCGCGGGACTTGAAAAATAGCGACTGCTCATTTTTCGTTACAGAATTGGCGAACCCAACATTTGGGGCTTGACTAAAGGTGTACGTTTCGCTAAAGACCTCACTAAAGCGGTACGTTACAAGAAATATATATTGTAACATTACATTTGGAACCACTTAATATCGTACCCGATTTATTAAAGGCAATGGATAAGAAGCTAAACAAGAAGAAGTATATCTTTCAAGATGATAGTGAAGAGGAACGAATAAATATTTCAGACTGACTAGTAATACAACTGACCGTACCCAAATTAATGATTCAGGCAAAGTGATGCAAAATACATCCAACCCCGATTAAGACATGAACTTTAAATAAGGATAAAATAAGTATTATAAAGACTGACGGATTATGTATCAATGCTATAAGGAAACAAATGGTTCCATTCAATGTATCATAATATCAAGGTAATCAAAATACAAATTGAGGGATAATAGGCCCAAACATACAATACTATGTAAAGAGAAATAGTAGTAAGTGATTGATTTGAATGATGTAATGAAAATATAACAAACCTTATTATAGATACAATGAACCATACCACTAATTGTAATAAATAATGATCATAAGGTTGTCTAGAAAACAACACATAATAATTTATTCACAGAAACATTTTATAACAAGAGTGCATAATAGTAGTTAGTAAGTGATTTACCAAGTGACAATTTAATAAGGGTGGGTACACCAAAGTGAAATGAGTAAAAGAAATAAATATTATGAAATAACCACTATTAACACCAAAGTACAGTGAAAAGGTACAAAGTTCAAGTTTAACCCAAAATAGAGATAAACCACAAGAATTATAAATCAGAACTCATAGGCCTATAAAAGTGAGAGTGGACAATAAAATGTAAAAACCCATAAGAACCAATAAGAATAAATATAAAAACAAAACCATTCTAAAATGATACTGAAGTACAATACAGTTAATAAATAAACTAATGTACATTAATTTTAAGAAAATACTATATGTAAGATTACATGAAAAAAGTGGAAATAATACTTACATGAGAAGGTAACAAATAATTAATCAAACAGTCAAAACTAGATGGATTAATTATTTATAAGTGTGACAAATAGAATCCAAACAGTGCAATACTAACCAGTGATAAAATAATAAACCAAGTGTTTTTTGAACAAGTATCACCAGTCAAGTGCTAGTATTAAGGATATACCTAGATGACAATTGGGAGAATATTTGTTTATATTCCCAATTCCTTAAACCTATAGGAATATGACTTTGTTTAAGGGTGAAAAGTACCAAAAAAATAGAATAAACAAATGAAGTAGTAGTAAAAAATAGTAGTAAAAAATGAAGAGTAACCAAAATATTGTTATTATAGTAAGAATTGATATTAGCTTAATAGTATAGTTGTATTCAGGATAAAAATCCTCTAATGTTATTAAGGATGTTATTGTTATGAATGTTTAAATAGTAAGTTTATATAGTAAATGTTTATAAGCAATGTTATGATAGCATAAGGAAAGCAGAGGAGATGGTAATGTTAATGTTATAGAACGGTGCAAAAGATTATAATTGTTAAAATAAGCACTAAGAGTAAGTCATATTTTGTTGAGTGGTGATGAAGCCTATATTAAAGTTATATTAAAGCTATGTTAAAGTTATGTTAAGGTTATAAATTTAAGAGTTAAACAATTGTATGGATTAAGTAAAAAGCAGTTTATTTGTTTAAATGTTCAGTAGAATCATAGCCATGTGGGCATGAGATTAAACTAATAGGATAGTATATCCTTTTTGTTTTGTTAAGATAGTGTTATATGTTAAACAGTTTTTATGGTTGTTAAAAGTTAATTTAACTGTTAAAGGTTTACTAAGATATCAGTCATGGAAAATGACATTAAGGTAAAATGTTTGTAAACATGGTGATGAAGATAACACCAGTACATAGGCCAGGTAAAACCAACTTTTGTAAATTTTAAATAATACTGTTAGGAATTTTATGAAACAAATATTGAAGGATGAACCGATTTAGAGTTAATAGCATACACTACAAATCTAGAAACAAAATAATTCGTTTTAAGCTATCTATGAAAAATTCAAATAACAAAATTGTAACAGCTGTATTTCTCAAGTAAAGGTAGGCATGTTTAGTGTCTATGTGTGTCAAATGTAAAGACCAAAATAAGGTTGATAATAGTTTTAAATTCCCAATCAGTATAGAAAAGTTATACTAATTTAAAGGTTTTGAACAAATTCTGACATTGAAATAATGAAATTACATGACAATGTATATCCGAATCAACCAACCAGATTCCAAGTTTACCCATAGCAACCAGAAATTTCGGATAAATAAAATGAGACTTCTTTAATAACGGTCATAGCGTACAGACGCGTTTGCAAAACGTCTTACATAATTAACTATAAATTGTGAAAACACGTTCCAGACATATTAATACCGATAGATACACATAATACGAGTTATTACAACCAAGTGAGGAACAACTAGCATTGGAGATAGAAGAATCAAGAACCAGGGAGGAGGACTGAAGCAGACGTGGGCCCTATCTTCGACCAAGAACCATATAAAGAAGAGGATTTGATGACTTTGACATTTTTATTATATTATGCATCAACACCAACTTTTGTATACACGACTTTTTAAAAAGTAAGCAACTAAACTACAGACACCATATCACACCAACACTAAGAACACTCACTAATAACACGAATTGAGATTGACACCTTTTTTAAACACCACAAGAACCTTTGATTTCAATAATAATTAATAAACACATGAACTGGACATAACCTATAATAACTAGCAGCCACGATTCAACTGCATGTGTGCACATTACACTCTAAACTTTGTAATATCCTTGAACTGTAAAATTTGTACTTTGATTTGTAGAATAACGTTTTGTTTAATTGTAATCCCCGAACCATATACGCCCTGAGATGATCTATTTTAATAGAAATAATAACCAACGCTTTATTTTGGTCTGAATGCAATAAGAATTACAACTACAGTACCAACTGGTAAAGGAGACACATAATTTTTGCCACGATTGTGATTATCATAAAAGAAACGAGAAACAGTTAACCCATGTTTATTGAATAAATGATTTCTATAAGGATATATGTTTGTTGTTATATTTGCGTCGTTATTATTGCTGTTCCATTTAAAAAATAAGTTCACAGAGCACAGCGGACACCACAACGGTTGGCAACGGTGGGTGACGTCATCGAAACGGTACGTATAGTGGGAGCGAGCGGCAGATTACAAAATCATTCGCCGTTCAACATATATTATTAACAGTAACATTATTACAACAACAACAACAGTGTGGTTGAAGGTAGTTAATACATATATATTTGTTACTAATTAACGTTTCCAACGGGCGGCGTATATAATTTAAGTGCCCGCAACACAAATAGAGTGTTACAAATTGACGAATCCAAAGTGAGACTTTAAGGAAATAAAGAAGTAACGAACACAACATTATAATTAAAGTTCGTTACAATATATATACTAACAAGAATACATGTGCAATACTCTATAACATAATGATCCCTACCTATGGATTCGTATTCAATCTGACTCTTGTTTATAAAATTCTCAGGTGGTTCGGTTCTAAGTGTCAGGTCAGTGGTATTTTGGCAAATTAATAATTATAATAAGAGAGTAGTTTTGTACGTTACTCGTTCTGTCGTGATGTATCGCTCCCATGGTGTATCCATGCGGGTTCCTCCGTAGACGGTTGATGTTAATCCATATAGCACTCGTGATTGACACTTCCGATTTCTATCCGTACATCGTTCGAGAACACTAGAACACTAATCCGCACTCCGCGACATTCACTATGAGTTTTGAGATTGCCACAGCGTAAGTTGCGGTATAGCAATTGGAATCAGTCGACTATGCGTATTCGCGTGAGTCTATTGATGCGATTCACAGTTTGATGCCGTTACGCACTTAATAATCTTTCATCTTGCGCGTTTACTCTCCTGCGGCGCCTAGTTTGCTTTCAAGTTCATTAGGCAATTATAAACACTGCTATTACTTGACTCTATTACGAAATAGTGTAGTATCACTACTTTATGTAAAGGTTCAAGAATGTCACTGCTAAATACTATCACCTTGATGACAGTGTATTACATATAGTTTATAAAGTTCGTTATTCGCGCGTCATCGCGAACACTACCGTTCCGTTTTGGCGTTCTAAGTCTCATTCACGCACTTCCATTAGGTCTGAGCAAAGTCTTTATAGTATCTACTGAAATACTGCGAATTACTGGGTTACTGAGATACTGAAAATAACAATGTGCTGAACCGAGTAAAGTTTTTGAATGAATTAAATAATAACTTCGAATGACTGAAAACTGAGAACTGAGTAAAAATTCGAATGAACTGAGCTAAAAATTTGAAATAAACTGAGATAAAATTTGAATGAACTGAGAGCGCGTCCTGTTGCGTATACGGTTTTTATTCCTTTCGATCTTCCCACTCTTGTAACTCCGATGATCGCTCCAACTTCCCACCAAATCATCTCTGATAGGCTTAGTGCATGGACCTCCCTGTGTCCTCTCGTCTCCAGTCTGTATTTCTGACGAATTCTCCACCCAGTGCCGTTTGGAGAGGGATGTTCTTACACGAGATTTGCTCTCTGGTCGCCGGCTCCTGTCAGCACCATCCCTTTCAGTAACTCCCTTCGGAATTCTCGTTCCTCATTGGCTGGTTGGCTTTCTTAACTTGGGTTTGACGCAGTCCACGTGGACTCGACGAGTTGCTGTCTTTCGTCCGTTGCCCTGTTCTTGGAATCCTTGTTAAGGCCTTGCTTCCGAAATCACATCTGCTACTTTTGGTGTACAGTGTCAAATTCCCTTATTGTTGAGACACTATCGACTTCCTTCGATGAACTACGGGTGGCATAACATCTGTGTTCTCCACAAGCGTCACTCAGTCGCATGCCCCATTGTCTGTGCACTAACTATTGTCTTACTATAAGTCGCACACATGGTTTCGAACAATGCTCTTACCGTTGGCTATGTATTTTTCTCGTTACTGGACAGATGTAAGGGTAGTCTTCCTTTGTTCTAATTGTGGAGTCAAGCGTTCCCACGCATGGTCCAGTTCGTCGCAACGTGTGCCGTACTGCCCATTGTTCGTTAATGGTTTTTACGTCGTTTTAACGGAAAGGAAAGGTTTGTTCCTTTTCGTCGCCCACCCTCGAACAAAGCTAACATGTGTCACTTTTGACGGGCTTTAATTGCTGGTGTACTTCTCTCGCAATATTCAAAATTTCAAAAAAAAAATCTCGGGACAATAATCACATCATAACATGCTGATAGTTCTTCAGTGCCATCTAAATTTATCTGCCTTGAAATGTAATATGATATTAATATGTTTTGGTAATATTGCAATATTTTATCCATAAGCATTAAAAGTTTGGCTGACTCACAATAAGCCTATAAATATGCGTATAGTTTTTCTATTGTGGATTTGTGATCGAGTTTTTGTCGAAATTAAGTACACTTCGAGTGAAAGTAGAAACATTTGTTTTGAAAATGTTACTACATTAATAAAATAAGTATTCTTGTATTGTCATGTTTACGTTTTTGCAAATTTACATACGAGTATTTTACATTCTATTAAAGACACTGATTTCTCATCAATGTCTCTTGTGTTCAAAAATATACGCACAGTCGACGCAATCCGTTTTACAGCAGAATATCGCCTCCTCCTAACCATGGTGACATGAGGCAATAACAGCAAGGCGCCGAAAGCTGCAGTAGGGGCTGCAAAATATATGGCATAGATTTTAAGGGCACAATATTCAATTACCGAGCACGTATGCAATATTCGCTGCTCAGCCTTGGATTACAATTTTAATTAAATTTGTTTTAACCGTGGAGAATAGTAATTCATTTTCGTCTGAAGAAAAAAGGTTTACACTAAACTTGAGAGAATTCATTATGGCAACGCGGGACGGTTTCACAACGACCTTTCAAACCATTAAGCACTCTTACGCACCTGACTAAATACTTGGCTGCGGAGTTGTGTAAAACAGAATACACCGAATGTGAAGCATTTAATTGGATTCTTGTGCAACGGACGCAGCGTGTTTTGTCAAACAATACCCGGCTAGATTGGTGTTTATTGTCAAACTGCTAATGACACTTGGACAAACGTATAAGGTCGTGGGCGACAATTGATTTCGACACGGACGTAGCGCAATGAGCTTAATTAAAAAATAAAACTAGAAAATCATAAGAATGCCTCCACGTATCAACACACGGTGCTGTTTATACACATAGATCCCACTTAATAATGATTAATGCCCTTCGTGACCAAACACTTCGGTTATTATTTCAAAATGTGAGAACGCGTGCAAGCCACTCGCACATGGGAGCACTATCACAACACAAACACAGACCCTTACACACGAGACATCAACAACGTCACTGTATTATTTTTACACCATAAACAGTTATATTTTTCTTATTATTTACTTATAAAGATAGGAGAGAGAAAGTGAGTGCTAATGATTATGTCAATGATAGTGGTAGCTACGAATGTTATTAGTGTTAATAACAACAATATTTTGCCGTAAATCTCTATGTGGATAATAGTGAATTAGACTAAATTCGACCTTAATTTAGATATTAGACAGACGCCTATTCTGACTCCCAACGATTTTTTGATCGTCTCAAGCTACAGGTTTGCTGTAGGTCTCAAACCTATGGTTTACAGGTTTACTGTAAATTTCAAAGATAACCAATAGGCCTACTGGACATTATGTATATAGGCCTACATGTTTAATTCGTTTTTTTTTATAGTCCTCCTTTCTGACATTCGTACTAAAGATGTTCAACTTGAAGGTTTTCAAAATATTCCTCGAACTCCCAGGTTCATTACACTATAGATACAGCGTTCTGGGTCTGGATTTTTCGACGCGTTCATGTGTATTATTCTACTCATAATATTTCAACTATAAGGAATTTGTTGATCTAAGATGGCAAATCCCAAGCGTTGCTATGTTAGTACACGTATACAAGTATTTGTATACTTACATTTTAAATAGTTATATTATATTTTATTTGTTGGTCAGCAATCTACGAAATTCCAATTATATAAATAAATGAATAAACAAACAAAAATTTTACAGTGCAAATCAACCCTTCAGTTTCTCTGAGAATGTTTTACAAAAAATTTTAATGAACGTTTATAAGTAAGTAAAACAAAATAAATGCTCGCACAGAAAAATAATGTTATAATTCAATGAAGTGTGTTTACACACACACACACACACACACACACACACACACACACACACACACACACACACACACACACACACACACACACACACACACACACACACACACACACACACACACACACACACACACACACACACACACACACACACACACACACACACACACACACACACACACACACACACACACACACACACACACACACACACACACACACACACACACACACACACACACACATGATATAATATATGTAATATGGTATAATATAGGTATAACTTTATGGGTAGAGTTGTGAAGGAGACGAGAAGGTGATTTGAGAGATTTCGACATTTTAACGTCGGTAACGGACGACAGAAAAGGCTCAACACCTAGCGAATTTCTCGATTACAGAAGTAATTTAGGTACGCTCAGATGGTGTAAGATTAGGCACTACCAGCAAGCCAACGAAAGGTAAGGATCGGATGATGTGGAATGATTTACCTACTGACCGATGTAAGAGGGTGAAAAATTATGGCATTCCGTGTCTTCCGGCTTACAATTCGCATGATATTATCGTACACTGCAAGAAACAGGCCAATTCGTATAAGCCACCATTATATTATGCAATTTCCTTTTCTTACCTTCCCTGTAATCGTTGAATATTAGTTTAGGAATGCATGCCGTGATCTCATTTTGCGTTGCGAAATGACCAATTCGCTTCTCTCTCTCTCTCTCTCTCTCTCTCTCTCTCTCTCTCTCTCTCTCTCTCTCTCTCTCTCTCTCTCTCTCTCTCTCTCTCTCTCTCTCTTCTCTCCCTCTCTTCTTTCTCTCTGTCTCTTCACTTCCATGTAAATAGAAATTGTTTAAAATACACTTTACGAGTGAACTTATTTTTTTATTCTTGATACTAGGCCTACGGCATTTTGTCAGTGTTATTGCAACTTGTTGTCGGTACTAAAGTACTTAGTTTATGTGCCATAAATTTCGTTATAAAGTGCAAGAGAAACATTTCCGTAAAATCAATAGTTTTGTTTAAAGGTTTATTCTGCCTTAGAAATACGAATATGCGTACTTCTACCACATTCTGAAACTAGACATCCTTATTAATTCAAAATTTGTACTTGTCCATATTTGTTTGCGAAATGACTTTTATCGCTTTTGTTAAATTCTTAACTGTTAAAAAATTAAGTAACTGTTAATAAAGATTTCACTATCTAAGGTAAGCAAGAAGTGTACCTGTAATTTTGGCTGTGGCAATTACTTTCGGTATTTGTAATAGGTTTAAAAACCCAGAGGACAAAATAATGTGACGAACTCGTAATATTCGCTTCCGATATACGTAAGCTGTTATTCAAGCAACATGATTCTCTGGCATGAATCCGCTCAATATGATCACGCAATAATTTACAAATACTTGTCAATTCAACGTAGGTTTAGAATTTGGTACATAAGTTTAACAATAATTGTAACACATGTGGGACTTAAAATAGGACAGTGTAGAGCACATAGTACAGATTAAAGGTAATAATTGGAATACTTCTCGGATGGACACGTGGAAGGGAGAAGGATCGCAGTAGACCAATAAGAAGACATGAAGAGCCAGACGGCGTTGTAGTGCCTGAGAATGGCATGATGTCTCACAATGTGATAAGCAGTAAAATTAGTACAAAAACCATAAAGATGAGTGTAAGCATCTTAAGTACTATAATTGTCGAGATAATGGACAGATCCGCATTGCGTATGCAAAACCGGTTGAGCTACGATCCAGCCATACGTGCAGTGTTTCAGAGACAATTTAAATAGGCCTACGCCTAGTATTGTATTGTACTGTACGTTATACTCTCTTCTGCTTCTCCCGTCTGATTTATACTCCTTTTATTTGTTATTAAACAGCTGGTAATTGGTATTTAATTGTAGTCGGAGAACCAAACACTGCGGATGTTTTGCTAATCATTGCACCAGCTGCGCCATAACCACGGTTCCGTGGAGAGGACGGAATCAGGAAAACGTACTTTTATTGCTGATTTATTGAGGTTTCAGCACAGTCCTAAGATCTGGTTAAAGTCGTCAATAACTCTAAACAAACTTAGAATTTTTAAACTATAAAAATATTTATGAAGCGTCTTTACGTGTTTCTATTTTTAGGACCACAAGCGAAATCTGTGTTGCAACTTTATTAATATTAGAAGACGGTGTTTGCTACTTAAATTATTTTAAAACGAGTCCTCTGTACCAGCCTTTATTTCCGAAACTAAGTTAAATAGGAGTCGTCTTATATGAATTATATTTTTTTAATAGTTTTCATTATAATTTTTGTAAATCGTACATAACTCAGAATAAGTGCGTGAATATTAAATTTTTTTCATTTACTTATATTGCAACTAGTTACAAACTACAAGCAATTTTACTCTATAATTGTGTTAGGAGTGTGTAGAATGCGATCCCATTGGCGCATTCCTGACTATAGTTTGCATGTTGGTCATGTGCAAACACTTCACTTGCCTACATCAGTTCAAACGGTTTCTGCCTCTTCAGCCATCGAACAAGTCTAGCATTATCAAGAAGTTGTAGTAGTTCGATATTTTGAAGTTTAATCTCAAAACGTCCGTAACCGTAGGTATTTTCAGGATTCAATGCATGTTATCCTTTCTTACTACAACGTGCATCTTACTGCGAAGCACTTTGTTTTAAAAAATTTGAATTATTTTAACATTAGAATCCACACTAGCTTCAAAACTTGTTTATTATTTATAACAGTTTACTATGCAGTAGCCACAACATTTTCTGGGATTTTATTCCAAGTTCTTTACGTTTTTTCTTTGCACATTATTTTTCTTAAGCTTATCATTTAGAGACATGCCCAAATACTTTGTGCCGAATTTGCATATGAAGTTGTTTGACGATTGATTGAAATTGATAACTGCTCTATTGCTTACTGGTAAATTTGAGATGAGGAGATTTTGTCTTATTCAGTTTAATACACCATTTTTTTGTCCGTCTATATATTATTAAGTGTTAACTGCAAACTGTTTGTTGCTGTTTCTACATTGTTACCGGCAGCAGTAATGCAGTGTCGTCAGCAAATGTAGTTGTTATCATTCCATCGCTAGTCGGAATATCTCCTTTACTCAAGTATGTAATACATTCTAGGACTCTCCCTTGTGGTACTCCACCTGAAATATTTTTTAGCTCAGAATAATCGTCACACACTTTACTCTGAACTGTCGTTTAGAGATAAATGATTTGAGGATATGGCTCATATGGAAAGGTAAGTTTATTTTCGTCTTATATATCAGATTCTGGTGCCACACTTTATCAAAAGCTTGGGCCACTCCAAGAATTTTGCTGTGCCTATTTCCATCTTTCACCGACCTCTCAATTACATCAGTGATGCGATGCGCCTGCTGAGTAGTTGAGTGTTTTTGCGATACTCAAATTGGTGGGTTGGAATAAGTTGCGTTTCTTCGATAATTGGTCTAAGACGTTTGAAGAGCAGTTATGTCAAACAATTTACAAGCAATTGCCAACATGGACATAGGTCGATACGATGACTTCTCGTTTAGTGGTTATCCAGGTTTAGGGACCATAATCACCTCAAAAATTTCCACTGCATTGGTACTTGTTGAAGTCGTAACGCTGCATTAAATAAATGTGCAAGTTTTCTTATTCCCTTATTTGGCAATTTTTGTACTATCTGCCCATTATTAAATATATTATCATTGGTACTGTCTTAGAGCTAAGGCGTAAAGTGTTAAGGGTTCCAATGTTCTATCTTCCGTGTTATTAACGTCTGGAAGAATTTCATTAAATGCAACCGAATGTGGTTGAAAAGTAACAGAAAAATTTTAATCTTTCCTTTTATAAATGGTCTAAGAAGAATTTTTGAGGAATAAAAAAATATGACAAAATTATTATGGATTAATGCACCAAGTGCGGGATGAAACTGCTGATTTTCAATCTCGTATCATTACTTTTTTGGAGAAATCTGTTGGCTTTTGACCAGGCCCGGATCCACACCGGTGGGGGGGGGGAATGGTGAAAATTCCCCCTCCGTCACTTCAGACGACGTTAATAATTAATAAATAAAAAAATGCATATCTCGTTATGTAGGTTCATAGTTTTACCATGAAATTACTTTAATTGTAACTTTACTTTACCACCACGTGAATTTTTGTTTGATACTTAAATGAGTATGGCGCATTTTAAACTGTAAGTGAATATTGTTAAAAGAACAATGAACTGACAAACACAATATGATTTTATACTTGTACGTTAATAAACTTATTGTGTTGATAATAACATAGGCCTACTGTATTCCTATCTTTTATCATTCCCATCATTTATACTTTAGACCATTATTAAAGAATGATCCAACTTTTCATAGTCAACTATGAATAGTCAACTTTTCATGATCCCTCCCTCCAAAGTCAACTCCCTTCTCCCCAAATTGTTTGCTGGATCCGCTCCTGTTTTAGACATACTGGAATACCTACTTAGTATACCACTTCAGACATGCATACATAATTACAACAAATATAGGCCTATGTATTTTATTTACACATTAGCCAGCCGCTCTACAAAGGTCAACAACTGTAATCTTAAAATATGGGAATAGGAAATAACTATTGATCAGTTAGAATAATACCACCTGTTTAAAATATTTATTTTGAGGTGACGACATATTCCAGCTTTTCATGGAGGTGACCATACAATGTACATTGTAGTTTTTAGTTATGGTCAGTAGCGTATCTAAAATTTGGGCTTGGGGAGTCCGGGGTCCGGTCGATTCAGCTTCATACAAAAAAAAAAAAAAAATAATAAATAATAAAACAAGTTAAGGCAAATCAGTATTACTAGGCCTATCTTTAAAGTGGCTGAAAACGTGAAATAAAGTCCTGAAATCAATCCCATTAAAGTAAACGGTTGTAACACAATACGCGTTACTGAAACATTGTTTAAAAGATACTGCTGAATTGATTTTCCTATATTACATATTTCAAACGTATATGCAAATGCTGTGTAATAAACCTGTTTGTATGTTTAAAAATGAGTTACTAGCTGAAAAATACAGCCTGAAAATAATAAAAGAGCCTAAATATTGAGAGATTAACAAAATTCGTCAACTTTTTTCGATCTTCTGGGGGGGGGGTCCGGTCCCGTTCCCGGTCCGGTCCCCCCGTAAATACGCCCCTGGTTATGGTGTCTACGACTTTTTCCCTAACGTATACCATCCTCTAACTTCTTGCTTTGTTAAATGTTCTGGTCTAGAACTCCAGTTCGTTTTCCTCAAAAAATCCATATACCTTACCTTCAAACCGTTCGCAATCTTTTGCTACTTTAAAACTGTTGACATTATGTTTCTTTTAATAATTCCCACGTTTCACATAGAAATAATTTTAATAACGAGCTTGTATATAACCGTTTCTGTTTCCATATGATGTTTATCATTTCACTGTATTTAGCTGATTTAGGTCTAACTGTTTTCATTGGTCAGTTTTTTTACATTCATCCATGTCCTTGAATAATGTCGCATGGAGATATTGAACATAAAACGTTTCTCATATGCCCTCGAGTTTTACGTCTCAGTATGTTTTATTGAATATGACGAAGTCACCAAAATCTGAGTAATGTATTAAATAATTTTATTTTTAGTCTGGTAACAACATCCAAAGTTCAGACGGCGCTGACAGACTGTATGTTGACGTCGGGAAATTTTATTTAAGTCTTTCCTGTTACTCGCCTACCAAAGTTTGCTGGGTTCTAATTGGCAAAAATATGATACTTCATATAGCAAATGTCTTGTATTTCGTTGTTTTGAATACATTTCAAAACTGTTTATGGAATATAATAAATAATGTTTTGTGTAAAAAAAACTACACCGTAAAGTTAGGTAGCAACGTCATTGTGGGGATCAGTACACTACGAAATCTTCAAGAATTTTTATAAACAGGTCGCCATCACTGTTCAGCAATATTTGCTACCTAAATTCAAATAGGTAGCCCCTACACGCTCCTGAGAGTACCCCCAGCTAAGAAGTACCCCAAAATCGAAAGACGAAAAATGTTCTGTACGGATAGTTCACGATATACAGGATTAAAAAAAAAATAGGTTACAAAAAAAAGGTGCACAGAAAAAGAATAAATGTTAGTTAAAGTTGGTGTGGCTAATGGCTAGGTATTCAGATTTTTGGATCGGTTTTACAAAAATGCGATTATAATTGCAGCAAACTGCAACGGATCCCTTCAGTTGAATGAAACTGTTCACCGGAAGACATATTACTATTAGATTTCGTACAGAGAGACACGCGTTTGCCATTATATATCAATTATACGTCGAAACCATTTCCGCCTGTTAATGCTTTCAGTATGTAGAAATACATAATGTCTTATCACGCAGATTAAAATGAGTGACATAATTCTGCAAGTGTTATTATTATGAACTCATTCCAAAAGTACAAGCGATTATATTGTACTTGACATATAATAGGCGTGTATACGTATGTATGTCTATGCGTATACAGATCTCCGTATGTCTTTGTGATTATTTGTAGCAGTTATAAAGTTGCGTAACTGTTACAAAAGTGATTATCAGTAATTTTTCGGTGAAAGGTTTGTGAGGATCGGTCAAAAATATAACACAGTACAAGTGTTACATTATATGATTATAAGTATATGATTATAATATGCGAATGAAGGTGATTATATGCGTATTATTATAATACTTATATGATTATAAGTATTATCCTTTTTCACTTGATAGATAGGTTTACCATAAACTTGTGTTAGTAACATTATGTAAATTATCTTATGTAAGTTCGTAAAGTTCTACAGTTATTGTGTAATTTAGAATTTTCTAAATTAATGATTGTTTTTAATACCAGTAGTGAGTGAAACATGTTAAAAATAACAATATATTTTACTATGCTATATGTTGACTGGTATATGTATAAACGTTTCTCTACCAATCTAATATCTAATTGTTGATTATTGCTTTTATAAGTAACTAGCAAAATACCCATGCTTCGCTACGGAGTTTCACGTTGTACGTAATTGTACAATTATTGCTCGCTTAATAGTATAGGATTAGATAGATTGTACAAATTCTCAACTCTTAGTTTGTCTGTTTACATTCATAGCAACAGCTATTTATTATTTATTTCGAGAAAATCGTTAGAGCCGTTTCCGAGAAAAAAAGGACATACATTTATTAATTAATTGAACTTCAAAATTTTCTCGACTATAAGAACCTGCAAACAACGAAGTTTTTTTCAATTTAAAACAATGATTAAAAACTCAGGACTAAATGTATTCGGGGTTTCCAGTAAACTGAGATGTCAACCACTTCATTTACCAAGTATGCAATTCCTGCGATAAATTTCAGTATTTGGTTTTCTGCCCCTTAGGAGTGAAAGTTTTTAAAACCGTTTCTTAGTGAGCACCTAAGACCTATGATGAAGCTATGTTCAAAGTTTCATGATATCCATTCAGTGGTTTCAGAGATATCGTGATCAGTGAGTCAGTCAGTGGTATTTGGCTTATATAGATATCTATATCTAGCCGATTTACCCAGCGTTACCCGGGTTCATAATTTATTCATAGGTTCATAGGCACCTATTCTTGTTCTAACGTTATATTACTTGTATACTGTATAATCTTCCTTATATTGTTACGTTCGCATTCTCACTGGAGGAATACTCTGTAGCGCACCTGTTTAAGAACATGTCATAAACTGTATTCTTATATCTGGAGAAGAATTCTGTTGCGCGTGATGCTCCTGCTCGATTTCTAACTCTGGGAGAGGGCGAACAGCTAAATTAGTTTTCAATCAAATGTCTACAGTACTTGCACGCGCTGCATATTTAACTGTCGTTTTATAATTCATTGTGTTAATGTTGAAATAAGGCATTTATTAAATTAGTGTCTCCTAAACTTATTCTAACAATACAATACCTCTATAGATTTCAGCTTATCAATTTTTAAATTCAAACTGAAGCAAGTGCATTTATATTGTCTAAACACTATGATCTGAATACATTCGCTATCAAAACTTTGTTTTTTATACTCGCTTGTAACTTACTTCGATCGTAACTTATCCACTTTTAAATTCAAACTGAAACAACTCTGAATTCACACACTATTAAGAAGTTTCTTAAGATGCATACACCACCTTTGATATCATAACCTATATCTTTATTTATAAGAACCGTGGACTCTGGCCCCGCCGTCTTTCGCGGGATCCGACCTAAGACTCCCCGGGTTCCGTGGATGAACTCCGGGGAAGGCCCGTCGGATGACTCCCGTGCTATTTCCTACGCGGGAGACTTCCACCGATTCTATGGTAACCAGAATCTATTCTATTGGGTTGCCATAGTAACCAGATCTAATAGTGTTTAAGACCCAAAGGACCCCCCAAAGGATCGTATTGAAAAAACACTTGTCCTATGTTGGTTCTCCCGTTGTGTAAAATATTTGTGCCAAGTTTGGTTGAAATCGGTCCAGTGGTTTAGGAGGAGATGTGGAAGACCCCAAAGGACCCCCCGAAGGATCGTATCGAAAAAACACCTACCCTATGTTGGTTCTCCCGTTGAGTAAAATATTTGTGCCAAGTTTGGTTGAAATCGGTCCAGTGGTTTAGGAGGAGATGTGGAAGACCCCAAAGGACCCCATCGAAGAAAACACCTATCCTATGTTGGTTCTCCCGTTGCGTAAAATTTTTGTGTCAAGTTTGGTTGAAATCGGTCCAGTGGTTTAGGAGGAGATGTGGAAGACCCCAAAGACACCCCAAATGACCCCATCGAAAAAACACCTATCCTATGTTGGTTCTCCCGTCGCGTAAAATATTTGTGTCAAGTTTGGTTGAAATCGGTCCAGTGGTTTAGGAAGAGATGTGGAACATACATACATAGATACAATGGGGGGGGGGGTTGCCCCTTAGGAGTGAAAGTTTTTAAAACCGTTTCTTAGTGAGCACCTAAGACCTATGATGAAGCTATGTTCAAAGTTTCATTGATATCCATTCAGTGGTTTCAGAGATATCGTGATCAGTGAGTCAGTCAGTGGTATTTGGCGTATATAGATATAGATTAAAAAAATACCATTACATTATGAGTAATTTAAATTGTAATAGTGTATAAATTAAGTTCTGTGTATTAATTTTCTCGTTGTCTTTAAAGAAAATATTTGAAGATATAAAACAAACTATCTCACTCCTTCACATATACAATGATATATACGAACGAACGCACACGCACACACACTCACATACACAAACACGTTCACTCAAATAATTGTTCTTTGTGTTGGACATTTCTTTTGTATTCATACACAGGTCCTGATGATGACAATAAATCTTGTTGAATCGTCGATACAAATAAGTTAAAATTTGTGTTATATTTTTGACCGATCCTCACAAACCCTTCACCGAAAAATTCATTGATTGACGGTCACTACGAATTTAAGGATTTAATTATCAGTAATTATGTTGTTATCAGTAATTATAATTTATTACATGCTTCATGTGTTCGCATGTGTTTCAGGTGCACAGTGTGATACAGTCATGAACAATTTATTTTTTTGTTCCAGAGTGATAACTGCAGCCGCAGGAACATTCAAACACAGTTATGTGCTGTACTAATATATGTAGTAATGGCTTTTAAAAGCAAAAATTTGTGGTATAACATAGAAAGTTACCGACATAATTATAAGTCACGGATATCGTAAAATGTAAAATATGTGTGCAACGTGTGCCACAGTGTGCAGTAGTCTTCATATGTGGCTTAATTAACGGATGATCATTGATGTCGCAAGCGAGATTCAGAGTCACGCAAGCTCGTGGTACGACTCGCGCGTGGTTCACAATCAGTACGCGGGGAAGATCTGAGGCGCCGCTTCTCTAACTCTTTCGATTGGAAAGTATAACTTACTGTTAGAGTTCATGAGGACGTAATGACACTTACGTGACACGTACGCGTTGAATTAAATGAGGCATCTTTTTACATTTTTCAGGATCTAATAAAATGAAAAAAACTCTTCACGTTTACATCAGCTAAGGATTTTAAATCATTTTAAAATGAAATATTACTCCCAAAAAATTGTAGTAAATTACTGACATTAGAAACGAAATAGCAAAAAATCATGTAGCTTGGTATCTTTTGCTAATTAATAAGGGACGATGTCAACCTTCTGGGCTGTTTGGCTGTGGTTGGTTGTTGAAATGTCCGCGCTCCCTTCATTAGCGAGGACTAGATATGACAATGTTGTTTCTAGTTTTGGGACACACACGATCCAATGATGACGCTGCCAGCCCGGAAGTTTTCAACAATAACGGTGGTGGTACTGCCCTTCGAAACTTAAAGGACAGTAATATATATATATATATATGATTGTGGAGACACACACACACACACACACACATACACACACTTTTGCAGTGACATACACACGCTTTTCCACTGTTTTCAAATTCCACTTTTAACCGTATGATATGAACACTGACAGCCGTTGGCTATAACGTTTACGGGTTTACTGTTTACGGAAAATTTTATAGCAACATTTTTACGAAAAAAACGATAAAATTTGTTTTTTTTCCGTTGGAAGGTTAGGATATTCATTTGCTTTAATATTAGTTTCCATTAGTAGGATGGAGTAAGATTTAACTTTATCGTATTTCAGATACTTTATTACTTTATCGTCTACTACAACAGATTTTTTAAAATTCAAAAGTAAATTGAAATAACTCACTTTGGACATTACCTAGAATAAAAGATCCATCACAGATTAAATTCAAATAATTAGTAGTTTCTTTATGATACTCTCTGATTTAGAAATTGATTCGAAAGCGTGAGCCGAAACATGCTAGTTACCGAAAACAAAATTCAAGAGAGGTAATTGCTAAACAGTAATTTATGGAACATTTAAATCGTTATCTGCAATTGTGAATATTGCAATAAACAATAAAATTATTACTGTTATTTTACCAGTTTCTTTGGAGCGCTATAAACCAATAAGTCACACTTTAGACATACTGTTAGCGTATTCAGTTGCGTAGCTGAAACAAAGGTTGTTTCATTGAAGTTTAATAGCGTCACAACAGAACATTAAAGTAACAAATTTCAAGCCAGTAAAATAAAATTTACTTCATTTAAAACTAAAATCAAGAATAAACATATATGTTAATGACACGCGCGACGATTCAGAACGCACCTAACCAAAGTACATGAAGTTACGTAAGGAACGGTTGAATGTCGCAAGTGACAGAGGCTTTAATGAAATCACTGTTAAGTAACGGAATTAAGTAAATGCCTTAAACTTTTTTAATTAATAAACATTAAAGGGAAACAGGATTCTGTAATATCCGGTGCATGCTTTCGAAGGTTTCTGCAAATGTCTCTTGGTCTGTGTACGATATTTCCTGACACCAGTGTCTACAACGTTTGTAAACTTTATTCTTAATTAACTCTGTGGTAGACGTTTCCCGTGTTGGTAGCTAGTCTTGAAAGACATCATTAAGTTATTCGTACTGCAGAAAGCACTTCAGATTTTCTTTTGGTTTTATTTTGTCTTTTAAGGTTTGTTCATGCCAGTAATACTGTTGATTTTTCCAAAAGCCTCAATTTTTCATACTAATTGAAAAACAAGTAATTTTGTGGGTGATTTGAAAAACAGGATATCATGGGCGTATTAATTGGGAAGGGGGACTCTTTGGGGATTATTTATTACTCTTTATATTTAATTTATATTGACAACAATATTAAGTATTGTGTTTTAAACACATTGTTTTTGTCATTTTCTTTCGATTCAACGAAGTAAACAGCTTGTAAGTTTAGATCTGTTCGGTTTTCTATTTCGGTACCGAAAACAGCCACTTCTTGACAAACAGACAGGATTTCGTAAAGGCTGATCTTGCATAGATGAGTACTCTTTTTGAAATTAGTCATTGAGAAGGAAAGAGAATTTTATTTGGACACACCTTACCTCCACTGAGTACAAGAAAGCGTTTGTTAAAGTTAACAGATCCATTGTATGGGACATTATATGTAAGAGGTGTTATCCTACAGACGTTGTAAAGAGCTTATGCTATCGTACAAGGCTAGTATTGTCTGTAGGAGGGGATTTAACAAAGGAGAATTACATTAATCAGAATGTTCCGTTTCCCGAACATAGTTTAATGTCTATAGGCCTATTGATGGCATACTTAAAGAGTGGAAATTACGAGTGGATCCAGGAATAAAAGTAGTAGAGCATACATAAATACAATGTTGTTTGCGGATAATCAAGTAATCATCCAAAATAATGAATGCGAGCTCCAGAGATCGATGTTTCAGTTACAAGTCTGTTCGAATTACAACACGCAAATTTCTGTGCAGAAGACAAAAACGATGGCATTTATGGGCAAATATTGTAAAGAGTAAATATGACGTCCGCCTTGTTTAAGCCCCGCGATGGAAGCCAATCTGTAAAGAGTAAATTGGTTGCGTACCTGCAAAATGTGTACATAAAATAATGTGTTTTGGATGATTAGTGCGTTCGCCTCGCACCGGGTCGTTACAGTAATTTTGGTGGCTAGCGATGTTCGTAGCGTAGTTCTGATCACCTGTATATTACGGCAGTAACCTTACCTGTTATTCTTAGGGGGTGTGATAATCCCGGGTGGCGCCAAGTCGTTTTACAAAACAACTAAAAAACCGTATTTGAACAAGTTATCAGCGTAGCGGGTTGGTGTATTCGAATCGTTCCCGCTCGCACAGCCGTCTCAATCGTCGCTTCTGACGAATAACTGGCAACTAGCTTACTGCTACGATTTACTCTTCAATACAAGTAATTATTATATAGCACTCCCTAAGAAATGATAACGCTTGTTACTCCCTGTAATGAATATTTTTTAATGGTGATAACTGGAAACATTTACAATTACAACAAAATAATTATCGTTTGATTACATGAGATCTTATTTTCAGGGCGGCGAATTAATTTAGAAACCATTTAACCTAGCGTCTGTTTACGTTAGGCGTATTACAATGTTTTGGTTTCAAAATCCGTGGATTCTTTTGACTATGAGTTAGAGAACTACAATGGTTACAATAAAAATACAAATTACCTTAATCTAAGAGTACAGGAAATATAAAGTGTGTTGTTACAATCTGTTGTGTGGTGTTGTAAAGGTGTTCTGTAAGTTCGTGTTCAATTCTTAGGTTATTTTATGTTAACAATGTTTCATTATGTTTTAATTTGCTTAAATACTCTATGAAAGAGAAATATTATCTTTATAGTGTGGTAATTTTACCTTTCAAAATTATTTAAAGTGATTAGGGTTGGTGGAAAATAAATAATTGGATAGTACTTAACAATTCGACGTGCATAGAGGCCTTTGTAGTTGGTTCGAGATAGGAATTGGCTGCATCAAATCAGTTTTCTTGGATTTTGGGCTTTATTAAATTGTGGCGTCCTTTCGTCTTGTGTTTGGACGTTCCATTTATGGATAATTTCCGTTTATTCAGGTCTTGGGTCTTGTAATATTGGTTGTAGTGGTCATCTGCTTCTTTGACGATTAGTTTTCAGCAACTTTATACCATTATTTTCATGATTTACACTGAAAAAACTTTCTTCCGGACTTCTGCATCTGTATGGCTTGATGACGCTTCGCTTCTTTTTTTCTCTCTCCTAATTTCTAACGGTATTTTTCTGTCAACAACCGCTGTTTCCATAGTAACGGTATTTTTCGAATAGGCTTATTTTGAGTTGATGTATTGTTATCGAAACTTCGAGTCCTTCGTATATCTTCTGATTACTGTTATTCCTCCATCTTCCTTCCTGGTTAATAAATATTGTCACTATAGTATTTATTCTCGTTCATAGATTATTTTGATACCCCACAAGCTTGGGTATTTTCAGATTTTAAGTTTTTACAATTATGTTAATGCTTGTTAATTACATTTCTTTTTATATAATAATGCCTATTACAATATTTTGTGTTATAAATGATCTACAATTTATCCTTGGTGATTCCTTCACCTCAGATTTTCTAAATTCTGATTCAATTTGTTATAATCTTTGTATGTTTGGTTCTGACAGTTATGTTTTTTTCTAGGTCTAAGTAGCCATTATAATAATTTACTTATTTCGTTCAAATCACATTTTGTTTCAGCCTATTGGGCTTACTTTGTTATTTTTATTAGTTGTGTTGTGTTTTGAGTCTGTAGGTGTTTTGTTTATTATTCAATATTGCTCTCCTTATTTCAATCTTAAAAATATAACATTAGGTTTATGGACTGCACATTGCATTCAGCCATATCCTCTTCTAACAATAACATGAACACAATTTTTTATAAGTTATTAGAGTTATTGTTTTGATTAAGAGATATCATCACTCACTCCTAACTTATCCTTATTTGCTAATTTTTTAGTTTATAACACATATTATCTGTGTTGTGATAAACAACATCACTTGTTATTAAATTAATAATAGTCCTTTATAAATTAGGTATCTTTGTTAGTTTTTTGACTTCTCAATCTCTAAACAATTTTTACATTCCCTCCATGGTAACACCTTCAATTTATTCTATTCTGGAATCCTCCCTTTTTACTTACTACTGGCTATAGTTAACTTAACTCTATTGAACATCTTTTTAAATAAAAAGTCATTATCACTTCTAGTGTTTTTCTATCCCTTATACTATAATTCACTCTTAATACTACTTATTTATCAGTTATCTATGCACTGTTTATTTCCAACTTTTACCTTACCTTCACTTGTAAATCACTTATTGTTAATTACAATTTCACTAGTGTCACACTTCACTTTGGGGTTCTTACACCTACACTATTACACTATATCACTGTTTATATCATTTGTTTGATAGTGGGTGACCCCTATACTTATTTCTCTTTCATGACTTAATCCTAATGACAATTAATACTTAATAACTAATACTTACTGACTAATAACAATTCTAATTTGTGGTTTCTGGTTGCCTTTTTAATGGGTAGTAACCGTTATCTCTCCTTCCTCCTGATAACCCTTGTTTTGGTTTCAATGTTCTTGGTGAGTGCTATTTTACTTATTTTGGTGAACCATTCTTGGTTTTCACCTTTGCTCGTCTCCCTCCTTCTTCATTTTCCTTGTTCGTTTAATATATTAGGTCCTTTCATCCGTTTCTTGGGACATTTTGGGGTCATTTATACCCATAAACTTGTTTCCTTGTGGCTTAGGTTTATTATTTTCTTATCCTCGTTGTTTATTTGTGGTTCCCTTCTTTATGTTTGGGTTGTTGTCTCAATCACTTTAAAATATTTACATTTTACTAAGTATGTTCCATGGTTCCCTTCTTTATGTTTGTGTTTTTGTCTCAATCACTTGGGTTGGGTTATAGTCGTCGTATTGTCGTGTTATATTCCTTATGCTTTTATTTAAAATCAATCAGTTCATTTGATAAGAAGTATTTTTACAATTATAAATATTTTTTTTATCTCTGGTACGGGGTTGGCTATTTGTGTCGTGACATAATGCCTCTCCTTTAAAATTGATCATTTTGATAAAACACTAGTATAGTTTTTTATGAAATTATCAGTTATACATAACCTTTTTCCTTTTCTTTCTTGGTCGTTTCTCCATTCTTTATTTCTCTTCTTACTGAATTCATTCCATTTTATTTGGATGTGTTTTTCTTTTTATTTCCATTGGTGTGTTCTCCCTTATACACAATTTTTTCCCTAACTTTAGTAGCTGGTTTCTCCCATTACTACTCATTTTTCTGAGACCAGAGGCACGTCATCTCTGCTCAGTTTATTTGATTGCTGGACTTTTCAACAGTCAATCATAAATACCTTTTTTGGCAACTTGTGACTTAATAACAATAATATATTTTGGGATTGTCCACCTTGTGGTTTGTTTTTAGATCACTTTGGCCTTTTACTCATTCTTCCTTCCGCTGTACCTTGACTATATACTATCATTTGCTCATACATTGATTGTTTTTTATTTATTTATATGTTAATTTCATCATTAACTTTTCATTTTTCGGTTTTCAATTCTCATTGTGATCATTTTAATTATCTTAGACATTGGTATACCTTTCTCAGTTAATTAGCAATATTTTGCTTTAGCCATAGCTTGTATATTTGATTCATACATAACTTCTCTCTTTCTTTGTACCAGTTTAGATTTTTTATTTTACAGATAAATATCTTTGATTCATTATTATAATTTCATGTACTTATCTTATCAGGTTTGGTCTGATTTTATTTTTGTATATTTCAGTTTGTATTAATTCTTTGTAAGTTAATTTTCTTACACCATAGGAATTTGTGTAGCGTATTCCTATTTTGGTACATTTTGTTTAATTATTTCATATACTTCACACATCAACTTTTAATATATTGTAAGTTGATTTCACTTAGTAGGAATTTATGTATCTCATTCCTTTGTTTTGATATTTTTTTTATTTTAGACCTCATAAGTCATCGATCTGTTGTTGCAAGTTGTGTACACATAATTTTTAAATTTTGGTATCTGTATTTTATTTACAGTTACTTGTCCTTCGTGATGACATATGGCCGTACATTTTATAATATATAATTTTATTTTGGTATTAATTCAATTCTCATGGTTGTGGATTTATTATATTATCATTTCCATTCCATATTATAGCCTTCTCCTTTTTGTTCGACACTTCGTTATTATGCACCTCTTCTCCTTCAAGTGTATGATAGTCACACTTATTCTGGATGAACGTATTCCAGTTATTTAGTTTTCTTCATAGAACTTCTTTATGGAAGCTTGGTTGTACACTCCTTTTACTTTTTTGGTGGTTATATTACTTATCTCGTAAGTGTTGTTTCCATTGTCCTTTGTGATGACATATGGTTCATTTATTATTATACATAAGTTTATACGCTATTACTATATATTGGACCATTTTATTACATTTTTGTAAGTCGACTTCTCCTTTTCTTTCCTTGTTATTGCCTTCTCTTATATTTTTCACTCTTTGTTGTCTTTCTCCTCTTCTCCTTCAAATGTCTGATGGGTGACATTTATTCTGGATAACTGTTAATTTCTTTTTTGTTTCGACATTAATGAAGGAGTAGAGTTTGTTAATTATAGTTGAATTTTTTCTTCTATTCCATTGGGTTGCTTGTCTGGTAACTTGAAGATCCGTCCCTTTTCTTGGTTTGTGGTATCTTCACTTAGTTTACCCATGGTCCATCAGTTCCTCTGCCCTTATGGTTCGGATAACTCTGGATTGCAGAACTGTTTTCTTACTGGTGAAATAGGTCTCCTCCGTCTTGTACCATAATTCCTCTAATACCGTATGTTCTGTAGTCTTTATGTTTACCGCAAACATTTGATTATTTTGTCCATTAATCAGAGAAGTTAATTGTGCATCTCTCATTAATATTATCTTTGCTTTTTTATTTGGTATTTCCATTTCTGGTGTGCTCCAGTATTTTATTGACCTTCTTGATCTGTTATACTCTGTTTTGTTGTCAGTCATTTCTATTTCTGGCATCTTCCATCTAAGTATTGATTTGTTGAATTTTCCATCCGCTGTTTGGTTCAGAATTCCTTTTATAATTTCCCTCAGAGTCCTCCTACAATCTTTGTACTTTATTAATTTGTTTTGGTAGGTAATGGGCAAATTAAACACATTGATCAGTCCGTTCTTCATCATCTCCACTTCTTCTCGGGTTTTGATGAGTTTCCTCTTATATACCTTTCTTAATTCCTCTGTTTTCTTAATGTTCTTAATTATTCGGTTCTTCTTTCTTCCTCTTCTGTGGTTGGTTTTTATGTGTTTGATTTTCTTGGTGTCATTGTTATCTGTATGTTCAGAAAACAATATATTTGTTTCTTCTACAATTTCCATCTCCTTCTGTGTTATTTTCTGATTGCCTGGTTCCATGTTCTCGTCCAACGTTTCTTTGATGCTTCCAGGAGTGCTGTCTAGTGTTTCACTCAATTGGTTGAAATCACTATCTAAAGTATCTTGAAGGTGATTTACTGGGTAATTTGTTTCTTCCCATCTCTTATTCATCCCCGTTTTTGCCGGTTTAACTTCTTCACAAAACTCTACTAGTATGAATCTTAATTCTTCTCTGTTCTTCTCACCATCTTCCTTTATTTGCTGTAGGAGTGTCTCACAGTTGTTTTCAATCTTGTCATTTAACACTTCAAGATCCTTTTTTATTTGTCTCTTCAACTCCTCACTCTTCTCTTCTAATATTTCCTGGCTTCTCTTCAGGGTTTCTTGGTTGCTTTCTATTTTGTTATTCAAAAGCTCTATGTCCCCCTTGATTTGCTTCTTCAATTCTTTATTGTTTTGATCCAGTTTTTCTAACTTTTTATTCAATTCTTCTTTGTCTTCTCTCCTTCCCGCTTGCAATGACTCTAATTTTTTATTTGTTTCCTTTGAAGTTTCCTTGATATCATTCATTTGCTCCATCATCATCCTGAGCATCTCCTGCATGCTCATGTCTTCTTTCTGAGTGGGTTTGTTAGGTTGGTCCCCGACCATTACTTCCACTTCCGGTTCTGGTTGAACTGGATTCTCAGGTTGGTTTTCCTGAACGTCCTCTTCGACTAACTCCTCGATTATTTCTTCAATTTCTTCCATCTCTTCTGGCTGGCCTTCACTTTCAATTTCTTTCTTTTTATCCTGTCTGGTAAACATTGAATGTCTCTTCATAGCCGCCGTGGGCCTTCTTTTACAGCCTCACCGGTTGGTCGCCAATCTGTAAAGAGTAAATATGACGTCCGCCTTGTTTAAGCCCCGCGATGGAAGCCAATCTGTAAAGAGTAAATTGGTTGCGTACCTGCAAAATGTGTACATAAAATAATGTGTTTTGGATGATTAGTGCGTTCGCCTCGCACCGGGTCGTTACAGTAATTTTGGTGGCTAGCGATGTTCGTAGCGTAGTTCTGATCACCTGTATATTACGGCAGTAACCTTACCTGTTATTCTTAGGGGGTGTGATAATCCCGGGTGGCGCCAAGTCGTTTTACAAAACAACTAAAAAACCGTATTTGAACAAGTTATCAGCGTAGCGGGTTGGTGTATTCGAATCGTTCCCGCTCGCACAGCCGTCTCAATCGTCGCTTCTGACGAATAACTGGCAACTAGCTTACTGCTACGATTTACTCTTCAATACAAGTAATTATTATATAGCACTCCCTAAGAAATGATAACGCTTGTTACTCCCTGTAATGAATATTTTTTAATGGTGATAACTGGAAACATTTACAATTACAACAAAATAATTATCGTTTGATTACATGAGATCTTATTTTCAGGGCGGCGAATTAATTTAGAAACCATTTAACCTAGCGTCTGTTTACGTTAGGCGTATTACAATGTTTTGGTTTCAAAATCCGTGGATTCTTTTGACTATGAGTTAGAGAACTACAATGGTTACAATAAAAATACAAATTACCTTAATCTAAGAGTACAGGAAATATAAAGTGTGTTGTTACAATCTGTTGTGTGGTGTTGTAAAGGTGTTCTGTAAGTTCGTGTTCAATTCTTAGGTTATTTTATGTTAACAATGTTTCATTATGTTTTAATTTGCTTAAATACTCTATGAAAGAGAAATATTATCTTTATAGTGTGGTAATTTTACCTTTCAAAATTATTTAAAGTGATTAGGGTTGGTGGAAAATAAATAATTGGATAGTACTTAACAATTCGACGTGCATAGAGGCCTTTGTAGTTGGTTCGAGATAGGAATTGGCTGCATCAAATCAGTTTTCTTGGATTTTGGGCTTTATTAAATTGTGGCGTCCTTTCGTCTTGTGTTTGGACGTTCCATTTATGGATAATTTCCGTTTATTCAGGTCTTGGGTCTTGTAATATTGGTTGTAGTGGTCATCTGCTTCTTTGACGATTAGTTTTCAGCAACTTTATACCATTATTTTCATGATTTACACTGAAAAAACTTTCTTCCGGACTTCTGCATCTGTATGGCTTGATGACGCTTCGCTTCTTTTTTTCTCTCTCCTAATTTCTAACGGTATTTTTCTGTCAACAACCGCTGTTTCCATAGTAACGGTATTTTTCGAATAGGCTTATTTTGAGTTGATGTATTGTTATCGAAACTTCGAGTCCTTCGTATATCTTCTGATTACTGTTATTCCTCCATCTTCCTTCCTGGTTAATAAATATTGTCACTATAGTATTTATTCTCGTTCATAGATTATTTTGATACCCCACAAGCTTGGGTATTTTCAGATTTTAAGTTTTTACAATTATGTTAATGCTTGTTAATTACATTTCTTTTTATATAATAATGCCTATTACAATATTTTGTGTTATAAATGATCTACAATTTATCCTTGGTGATTCCTTCACCTCAGATTTTCTAAATTCTGATTCAATTTGTTATAATCTTTGTATGTTTGGTTCTGACAGTTATGTTTTTTTCTAGGTCTAAGTAGCCATTATAATAATTTACTTATTTCGTTCAAATCACATTTTGTTTCAGCCTATTGGGCTTACTTTGTTATTTTTATTAGTTGTGTTGTGTTTTGAGTCTGTAGGTGTTTTGTTTATTATTCAATATTGCTCTCCTTATTTCAATCTTAAAAATATAACATTAGGTTTATGGACTGCACATTGCATTCAGCCATATCCTCTTCTAACAATAACATGAACACAATTTTTTATAAGTTATTAGAGTTATTGTTTTGATTAAGAGATATCATCACTCACTCCTAACTTATCCTTATTTGCTAATTTTTTAGTTTATAACACATATTATCTGTGTTGTGATAAACAACATCACTTGTTATTAAATTAATAATAGTCCTTTATAAATTAGGTATCTTTGTTAGTTTTTTGACTTCTCAATCTCTAAACAATTTTTACATTCCCTCCATGGTAACACCTTCAATTTATTCTATTCTGGAATCCTCCCTTTTTACTTACTACTGGCTATAGTTAACTTAACTCTATTGAACATCTTTTTAAATAAAAAGTCATTATCACTTCTAGTGTTTTTCTATCCCTTATACTATAATTCACTCTTAATACTACTTATTTATCAGTTATCTATGCACTGTTTATTTCCAACTTTTACCTTACCTTCACTTGTAAATCACTTATTGTTAATTACAATTTCACTAGTGTCACACTTCACTTTGGGGTTCTTACACCTACACTATTACACTATATCACTGTTTATATCATTTGTTTGATAGTGGGTGACCCCTATACTTATTTCTCTTTCATGACTTAATCCTAATGACAATTAATACTTAATAACTAATACTTACTGACTAATAACAATTCTAATTTGTGGTTTCTGGTTGCCTTTTTAATGGGTAGTAACCGTTATCTCTCCTTCCTCCTGATAACCCTTGTTTTGGTTTCAATGTTCTTGGTGAGTGCTATTTTACTTATTTTGGTGAACCATTCTTGGTTTTCACCTTTGCTCGTCTCCCTCCTTCTTCATTTTCCTTGTTCGTTTAATATATTAGGTCCTTTCATCCGTTTCTTGGGACATTTTGGGGTCATTTATACCCATAAACTTGTTTCCTTGTGGCTTAGGTTTATTATTTTCTTATCCTCGTTGTTTATTTGTGGTTCCCTTCTTTATGTTTGGGTTGTTGTCTCAATCACTTTAAAATATTTACATTTTACTAAGTATGTTCCATGGTTCCCTTCTTTATGTTTGTGTTTTTGTCTCAATCACTTGGGTTGGGTTATAGTCGTCGTATTGTCGTGTTATATTCCTTATGCTTTTATTTAAAATCAATCAGTTCATTTGATAAGAAGTATTTTTACAATTATAAATATTTTTTTTATCTCTGGTACGGGGTTGGCTATTTGTGTCGTGACAATATCCGTTGCGAACTAAGATTGTATTGGATAATAAGACTGTAGATTTGAGACTGTGCTCTACATTGGTTCACTTATGACGTTGTTTTCGGTGTTATCATAAGTTGGCTAAGTTTCAGTCAATATGTGGCACAATCCGTCAAGAGATATCGAGGATAAGGAAAGAGACTCGACTAAAGAGGCTGGACACGAAGAGACAGACTCTACAATGATGACATCGGAAAAGAGTTGAATATTTTTAATATCCAAGATAAATATCGTATTGCAGATAACAAAGAGAGACGGATTGCTTATTTGAATAGGATGGCAGGTGGGAGGTTGCCTAAGGAACTTGGCAATACAAGCCTGTTGGACCACGTAGTACGTAGTATAGGAAGCGTTGGTAAAGTGTATATATAGGCCTACTATTGGGACGGGAGCAGCAGATTCGCCTAGTCCCCGACTAAAGGAGAAGAAGACGAAGAAGAAGAAGAAGAAGAAGAAGAAGAAGAAGAAGAAGAAGAAGAAGAAGAAGAAGAAGAAGAGGAAGAGGAAGAGGAAGAGGAAGAGGAAGAGGAAGAAGAAGACGAGAATAAAAGTGGCGTCCCTATAGTACGCAGAAGACGAAAAAAATGGAGCATGACTGGACACTACATACGAGCTGAAGCATAGGTGAGTCAATAGGGCTGTTCTGGGGTGACCAAGAACGTAAGGAAAGTAATAGCGCGCTTGCTAAAATGTTGGTCTGACGACTTAAAAATGGTTACGGCACACAAGGACTGAAACAGTCAACAGTCCTGAAGCAGAAACAGCAAGACTATAGCCAGTTCTGGGTGTAGTGTGAGAGAAACAATTGGAAGAAAAAAGAAGTTAACATTGTTGGGTGCTGCGAACTGCTGTAACCCTCAGATGAGTGAACAGGTATACGAGTTTATTCGTATAAGTCATTATCATCATTAATCATATTTAACGCGACCACTAAAGCATCTAACATGAACATATGGGATGTCAAGCACCGAATTCACAACTTTTGTATAGCCGAGCTATTGATCCCACTTTAAATAAAATTCCTATTAACTGTTGAGTAATATCGACGCTTATGAGATCGAAAATTTGAATTACTGTTAATTCAGTGGTATATTAGCTTCTTCCTCCACCTACACCTTTATCATGGGGAATCTTAAGTCAATGGTAGATAGATTCATTTAAATATTATCTCTGGTAGTTTCAGAGCTTTCTGACGTATTCACCTGAAAGAGCAAAACACATGACAGTCCTTTTTAACTTGAATATTACCGACGTGATACAGAATTATTTCAACATGTTATAAGTATAAACATATACATTTGTAAGTAGCCAGATTTTTGGTGAAACTCACGTTTCGTCTGAATTATGTATAAGAGGTTGAACTTCAACGAAAAGAAAGTATAATAAGTATATCAGAGTATTTTATATTACTGAATGTCATATGTGACTTAGCTACCTGGCAATAACGATTCGGTCTCATATAGATAAAGATTATCCTTGGCATTACTATAACTTCTAAAGAGATAGAGGACTCACTAAAGAGATTTATTCTTAAAATGGGTATATGAAAAAATGTATTTAAAATGCTTGTAGACCTGTACGTTTCTCATAAATTTTAAATATACATATGACAGTGAAAAACGATAGAATTTGAATGATTAATTATATTAAGGAATTTTGAGTCTTAAAAAACTTTTTAAATAACAAAAATGACGATGAGCATTTGTCCAATATTTTAAAAATGTGGTAGAGATTCAAAACCGTAGCTTAAAATGCTATAATTTGAAAACTACCTTTCACTATTCTATCTACTGTTAAACTCGAAATCCAGTGGTCATATTAGAAGCTCTACTATTGATACAAATGTTTTGCGCATTAGTATGTCTGTATAAACACATTCAACTGTACGACCTCGTTAAAACGCTCTTCAAGGCCCGCGTGAAAACAGCAAATTAGACGGTGGACGGCCAAGTAGACAGGTACATATCTTTCACATATGTAATAACACTGTTAATATTTAACAGCACAATATTGTAAGCAAGAAGAATATTTTGTTCAGTAGTACTTACTTCACTTGTAATACCTATTCACTTAAAGCTTGCCAGACAAATTCATCTGCTTTGTAAATGCAGGCCAGTTTTTCCACCACGACCACAGACAGTTTTCAGAAAATCAGAATTTGCAGGAACAACTTTCCTCATTAATTTTTCTCCAAAACACTTTTCCCTTTTGAGTGTTTGGTTTGTCTGGTATAAGCTTGTAGATGATAGCCCTAGCGAGGCAAATACATTGTTACAATTATTTGTTTCAAACACTGGTAAAAAATTTCGCTATGGAGAACCATACATGACTTCCATGTTCTAAGATTTATATTCAAAATCATTTTTGAAATGAAATATTTCTATGGAAACTACTTCTTTCTTTAGCCTTAACCACAGTACTGTGGTCACTAACATATACCACCTCACGTTAACGCACTCGATTTTCAATGATGATGGCAGTCGATGGCACTGCCGAAGCGTCTGGTTTTGAAGAAAACATTGGACCACGGCCAAACAGCCCGGAAAGTAAGTTTAACAACAAACTACTTCTTTGTTGCCGATAACATAGTACACATATAAAAAATTATCCCCCCCTTCAATTATCATTTTCATTTATAGAAACCCCCTCCCCCTTCAACTACCCTTTTCATTTATAGATATTTTATCTACCTTTCTACAGTGGATTATTTTGACCTTCTTTTAAGGATACTTTATATAAATATTAAGTTATAAATATAAATATTATATAACTTTATAATATAAATATTTATTATAAATATAAGTTTATATAAATATTATATTTATAACAAAATTAAGTACTTTACTCTTGTTATAACGTAAAATGTTGCTGGTAAACTACAGACTGACAGACAGATACACACACAGACACTTTTTCGAAAAATGACTTTTCTTCATGTTTTGAGGGTAGTACAATCAGAATCAGCCCTTATCTCGAACACGATTTTTCTCGCCATGACCAAACTTCCATTTCCTTTGGAAGTAAAAATGAATCGAAAATTCACGAGGTACTTTATAAAGATTTCGTATATGAGACATACAGAGACCGCAATATGGGGTAAAAAGGGGAGGCGTTCTAATGGGATTTTTACAGTTTGGGGTTTTAATCTGTTAGCTTTATAAAATTTTATAGTTGTTCAAATATAATAAAAATTTCTTTAATTAATTTTTTAATGGAGCTTATAGCAAGCTCGAAATAAGGGAGATGATGATTTAGATGGTCAGTACACTGGTGCGCGCGCGTACGCACTAAAAGGAATACTTTATTATTATTATTATTATTATTCCTAATAATACTTCCTGCTGTAACAATTAAAATACAATAGGTTGTTTTATGTATTAATTAAAACTGAACGTAGTACGTGTAGGGTACAAGCGACGAAAGTGGTATTATTTGAAGCAGCAACTTTGCATCGGTAGCGGAAATGGGAATGCGCGTACATCGGAACTGGCGCAAGTACGACATATACACTTACAAAGTTCAACTAGTAGAATCATTATTAGTTATTATTAGTATTATTAGTCATTATTAGTATCATTAATCATTAGTTAATGTAACTAAACTTATTACAGTAATAATGCAACCAAATTTATCTGGTTTATCGAAAAACGTTTGTGATTTTAATCTTGTCGTAAAACGCGGAATGCTCATTGGTTAGGCTGGCTGACTGACTCCTCACACACACGCGCGCGCGCGGGCGCTCTCACGCAAAACTACAAACTAAGCCTTGTGTTTGCTTATTATTATTAATTAGAAAAAATATTGATTTTATACCCAATTTGTATATAAATTATTCTATATTTTTATTACAAAATTATTTATGTATTAATTCATTTGCTTTGCAACCACTGACAACAAGTACACTACAATCGTTGTTGTAGTGATTTCGATCTGATGAACCGACAGGCTCGAAAGCTTGAATCGTCAGTTAATGTAACATATTAGTGGTTGCAACACAAGCTGTCACTACAGCCTTGTATACATAGTGGTCCATTACAGCAAGATAATTCTGTAATTCATTTGCATTTATTAAGATGTACATAATTATTGATTTTTTATCGCAATTCAAAATTCGTTTATAATTCCTCTTATTATCAACAACTGAAGTAACTTTTTTATGAATCTGCTAGACTGAGTTGTGTTGTATAAGTAACTGTAGGGAGGAAGGTAACGAACAGACATAAGGAATACGATAAAACACTTCCACTTCCTGACTCGTAACGTAGTATTACAACAGAAATCTGAGTCACAGTGATGATAATAAAATCATTTCCATGAAAACCTGCCCGCTTTTATTGACTATTTTAAGTATATGATTTTATATTTTTTATTTATCAATTTTATTTAGAAACCGGTTGGTTGGAAACTACTATTATAACACAATACGATGAATACAGTGCCGTCAACCGAGTTTCTGTGGGAGGTATAAAGAAAACAAAGAAAAGAAACCAGTTCCTAATAACATACATTAAGGGGAGATATTTCGAACAGTGTTTCTTTAATTCTGTACCTAAACTATAAACTAGCGTGCTAATATAATTTTTTATAAGCGTAATAACACGCACACACATTTCGAAATAGCAGGTAATTAAAATCGTACCGTCTTAAGGACGCGTCAACTCGCGCGCGCTCTCTCTATCTCACTCTCTTTCTGGATCTGTTTCACCTCTTCCTTAACCTGTGTGTGTGTAATATTGCCTAATATCCTGGCCCAGTAACTGTCGTGCGCGTACCGGAGCACTCGGCCGCTAATCACTGCCTAAACGCACGACTGATTCTGATAATGTTCACTAAAACACACGCCGGGTATGTATAAATTTTGCCGGACGACGTAAACGCCTTCGACGGCGAACTGTTACCGCAATTCAATACGGACCGCCCGAGGGAAATACTGCTGTCGATTATTGTTTCTGCTGTAGACGGTTATTTGTTTTATCGGGTTTATTTCAACTGTATGTGTGTGTGTAAGTCAGCTCTGTTCATTGTAGTACGCACGGCAACTGTTGATTGTAATTTAAATTCAAACCGCTAACCATACATGAAAGTCTAGTTCAGAATGTTCTTTAAATGTATCTTTTTCCGAAATTTTTTTTAAAGTTCTGATCGTCATTTTACTTTGAAACCGTTACTTTTGCAAAATTTAATGTTTTGTGATCTGTGATCAATTGTCCCGGCTCATCAATTTCGACTCAGATGTAATTGAGTTGTCGCTTCATATGCTCTCCTTCAGTTAAATTTACATGACTGACACGTGTCTGACTTCGCAGCGATTGTAAGACACGTTTCTTTCCAGCTTGGTTCGAGACGAGTTGCAACCAGTTGTACACGTGGATCAGGTGAAGAACGGCGTCTCTCCTCACGCCCGTTATCAGGTTATCGGGACTCGTAATAATGAGGTTGTTAAACGCCTTCTGCCTCTGGTGAAACACGCGCGCGCGCGCGCACACACACACACACACACATCCGTATACACTTCATATCAGCGAACAGATAAACTTTTTCTTACTGTTCAAAAAGTGCCTGTCGAAAAGTATTACTTCCGAAAAAGAAATAGCTGCACCTTTAAACAATTCTAATGACTGATTCTGTGTACTAAAATTTGAAAAATGAATGTTAACCATTACTGAATTAATTTGAGAACATCCGTTCGAAGAAATCAATTAACGATAATGCTCGTTTTTCAAATTTTAGAACATAAAATCCAACATCTTTAAAATAGTTAACAATCCGGAAATGTTAAAGATGTTAACAACTGGTAGACACCCGGAATTAATATTAAAATATAACTGCCAGGCTAGGTATGTGGTTCCGCTTCTTTGTCTAAGCTTAGCTAATAATTAATTGTTTACTTTTGTGGCTCTCACTTCCTGACTCACTGTCACTTGATCGGTAGATTATTGATTATGTTGTGTTCAATGTTTACGTTTTAGTATTATTTAGAGTGATGAGACTAGAAATATCGCGCTTTGTCTAAACGTCGCTTTTAAATTAACTCAGCAACGCTAATGACCGTTTCTTTAATATTTTAAAAGTAAGCTGAATGAAACGAAAATGATAAAAAATAAACTTTACATCAAATCGTCTGATGACAGTAAATAGGCCTGTCAGGATTTATTAAATATATCTGACAAATAAATATGAATATGACCATAAGTGTTCTATACGAATTTAAACTGCCTTTTATTACGAGCTCTGTCCGAAACACACATACACACACACACACACACGCGCGCACAGAATTCAGTAGGTATATGCAGGAGAGTTTCAGTTATCCACACGTTAAATATTCTAATTCAGTGAAAAATAAAAGCTATTTTTATTGCTAAGATTGACTATTGTTGCCAGTATTGCTGCAGAAGCTGTTCAAATTTCTGCCCAACATTTCGCATATTTGGGAATCGTTCACGAGGTAACAGCTTAAAGAATCCGGCTTTTTTTTGTGCAGGAAGGGATCACGCAATTCTAGTTGAATGTCAGTTGTTTGTTCTTCAGTGACAGTGCCAAGAACCCGATTTTTCAGCACTTCAAATTCTTTGAATCTTATGTTAAGCTCGTCTTAAATTTCTTGAATATTTACACCAAATTCCAAAAAATCATGTACTTCGTCATTTCGCTAACAGATTGTAAAAACGATCCAATTCATTTTTTCCAATGAACATTTGAAAGTTTTCACAGGTATTTTAAAGAAATTAATGTAAAGTAATTTTGAATAAGGAAATAGGGTAATTATTAAATTGTTTCCCAAGGGAAGGCCGCGGTCCATATCAAAACATATCTTGGACTGCCAGCTGGAAATCACACTATTAGAGGCTGGATTGAATTGTCATTATAAAGTGTGTTTCTCATTTTTAACTTAACGCTAGGCAGGAGCCGTGATCACATTCAGTAGGGATATTTAAACGAATGTGATCAGTATCGTGGGATCCTACGAATAGTGTGTGTTGTAGTTTGTGTTTCGTGGCTTTATTTATTGTTATTCCTCTTTGTTACTCTAACATATTCTGCACTTTCTAAAAGGAAACGCTATTTTTTAAGCGTAGATACTAAAATTGAAATTTTGAACAATTTTGACTAAATTTCGTACCTTAGTCTTTGTCTAAATTTTGTACCTTAGTTATTCTTACCGTAAGCGATATAAAAACGAATAAAGAAGTCATCTTAAAATACCTGTGAAAACGCTCGAAAAAATCATATTTGACAGTTTGAAAGAAGGAAAACTACGCTAAAGGTACGTTCCTAGAAAATGCTGCTTATTTATGATTCGTTCAAAATTAGTAAGGCATAATTCAGGCGAACCAATATTATTGCCTATACTATGTAAGAATAACTTGATTTGAATAAAATTAGACTATCCTTCTAATGTTAAAGAGTGTTAGTTCCCAATTGTTCGGATTTGAATTTTCTGTCATCAGAAATATGAATATAACCTTGACAGTATTACAGTTTGTTAATGAATATTGTAACGACGAGCTCTTTACGACGCTACTTTCTGTATGTAATTATTCTGCCACACGTTGTTGGCGTCAATTTGTAACGAGTTGTCTGTTCCGTATGCTCTTTTAAGCCACACGTTGTTGCCTCAATTTGTAACGAGAAGACTCTGTCGTCTCTGTAAAAATGAGTGTTTTTTATCGTGTGTTAGCTTCACACGTTGTAGTCGTTACTTTATGTTTGTTTACTTACTATTTCTTCTAGTTACGCTGACGATGTCCGTCGCGATCTCACGAATTACCAGTACAATATCTCGCGAGTGTGAACCTTACCTGTCCTTCAATATGTAATTTTAATTCCCGGGTGGCGCCAAATTGTTTAAGAAAACAATTAAAAAATATGAAAATCGAGCGGTCGTTCTAGACGGTATTGGCTGATTCGAATTACCCTCGCAATAGGCGGGCGTATGAATTTCGCTAGTAGTTCGCCGTGTTTCCGACGTCTAACGCTTGCCGTCAATTTCGCTCGTCGCTAAAGTACACAAACCTCATAATGCAATTTACAATGAAATAAAGAACGGTGGTTACAACTCAGTACTAGTTTATTAACGTGAAATTATCTGTTATTCAATTAAATACAAAATTATATATGGTTATTAAACAAAGTTGCTCCGGCAATAAATAGACAATTATTCTCAGGTTGGTTAAATTTGATCAAACGTTATTAAATCGACATAGCCGTCATTCTGTGTTTATTCTCTTGTATTATTCGTTTAATCTGAGTTCTTTTGGTTACGAAAAAATATTAATATGATTATAATAAAGTACACTACCTTACATTGATGGTACTTATATACTACTAGAGTTGATTACAATTCGTTTTGAAGTGTTATAAAGTGTGTGTTAAGAATTCGTAATTTGTATACAGGTTATTTTCTGTTTACATACAAGTTTAGTTTTTATTTTCAATTAATCCTTGAAAGAAATTTGATTATCAGTTTGTAGTGAGAGTTATTTGTGTTGTGAGGAAAAGTTAATAAGAATTTATTCCATAAATTCGTGTATTTCAGATATACTTATCAAATCTGTTGAATTTGGGTGACGAGTTACTCAGTTCTTCGTTAGGTTGGATCTATTCAGTCATCAATCTTTCTTCATTTATAATTTGGAGTACGTCTGGCTTCTTTTTCGGTCAATGTGTATTAAATAATTATTTTAGATTGTTATTAATCTGGTTAATTGGCTCTCCTAGTTGTATTAGGTCTTCATCAGACTTCTTGCATATTTATTTTATAAGATTTCGACTTGTTTTTTACTATTTTAAATTAAATTTGAGTCGAATATGGTTTGGCTTCTTTCGGTCTTGAGCGTCAATAATGCACTAACAATTTTTAACGGAATAATAATAAATAACGTTCTGTTGTTATGGCAACTGTCTGTCTCTCATTGGCTGATTCAATTTCATGTCTATTGTTATAATATTTGAATTTTAATTCAAAATGACTAAATATCTTCTGATTACTATTATTCTTCTGTCTTCTTATCTATGTATGAGATATTATCACAACTGTTTATATTTTCTTTCAAAGATCATTTTGACATCCCACAAAGCTGGGTTTGTTTATGTATTAAAGTTTTGACAATAATGTTAATATTATGTAATTACATTTCTTCCTTATTTTATGTTTTTAATTTGACTTTGACATCTTAATATGACTCACTAATTGTACTTAACTAGTTACTTGCCCTAGATTTTCTAATACAATAGTTAATTTCTTACAATTTGTTTATTTTGGATTTATACAGTTAGGCATTTTCTAGGCCTAATTAGTCGGACAGTAATGTGGTAATTTTCGCATTCATAGGTTGGCTAATCTGTACGTTTTCAAATTGTGCTTATCATGTTTTTACAACGACACAGTTCTCCGAGTTGCGGCTGGCGGCAGACGTCATTACGTTTGCTGCCTGTTCTGTCTTTTTCACTTTTCTTGTTGTCGCGACAATTATTTAGGCCTTAGGCCTCAACGTTTTTCGATGTAATCTGAGTGGCGCACATTTGCGCCTCATCTAACATGTAGCTTTCTTAACGACTCGGTTTATTCAAAATTAAAATCTTTCAGACTTAGCCAATCTCAACACTATGATTTAAGTATACAACAGAAACTTAATAAATGTATTAAATACAGTCCACTATCGTCATCATTCTGCATCCTGGCAATAGCACCACAAACATCATTCTTCCTAATAGAACATTTTTTGGTACACACGTGCCGACATCAACATTTTTTTTTGGTCCACTCGGACCGGATCTTATACATTTTTTTGGTCGCTGCGTGCCTGGATTCGTCATTCACCTTTTGCAACTTTTATAGCGGTTTTCATCATTTTTCTGCCCCAATTTGTGGCCATCACGGACGATTCAGCATATTCGCTGATCCGACCGTGTCGGGACTTAGTCAGCATTTCTTTCATCGCCATTGAGCCTCGTGACGACATCACTGCAAGAACACTCCAGTTTAAGCAGTCATCTCACCGGTCTGTGTGTTTGCCATCTTCTCCACGGCCTCGACGCTCCAGGACATCGCATACCAGGTACCACATCATTAACAGGTGCGTACAATGGCTGAAGAAGGCCTCAAAGTATTGGTCAGAAAGAGAGGCGGCTTAAAGTCTGCCATAGTGCGAATTAATTCGGCTATCATTAACTTTGATAAAAACACTAATACAAAACATTTTTTAACGGTTAGACTCGAAAGTCTAAAAAGTTTGGCAACAAAATACGATGAGGTACAGTCCGAAATTGAACTCATTTCTAAAGACATAAACGCTGCTCAAGAAGACCGAGTTGAGGTTGAAGAGCTGTTATATTCAACAGAAGCCAATATCTTGCAATTGATAGAAACCTTTAATGTTCAGACTGTATCTCCAGTATTAACAAACAACATGCAATTAAAACCGATAAGTTTGCCCTGCTTCACAGGCAATATCTTAGAATGGCAGCACTTTTATTCAATATTTCTGGACTTGGTGCACGCCAGATCTGATTTAACGTAAGTGCAGAAATTACATTATTTGTATTCGTCTCTGAAAAATGAGCCGCTAGATTTAATTAAGTCATTACCTATTTGTAACGAAAACTATTCGATAGCGTTGAGTTTGCTGTCCGCTAGATATGACAACAAATTCATACTTGCTAAGTATTATATTCAAAATTTGCTTGAAGTAAAGTCAACAATTAAGGACACTGTCCAAAGTCTGGCAGAATTCATAAATACAATAACGTCTTCCGTTAATTCACTGGCGGCCATGCAACTGTCAGTGGATTCATTCGAGCTTATCACTGTACAATTATTGTCAGCAAAACTGGATCATACCACGTTTAAATTATGGAAGGAGTCTATAGACCCCGATAATCTTCCTAACTTTCAAAGCTTCACCCAGTTTTTAAACGCACGTAGACAGTTGCTAGAAAATACACTGCCTATCGATGCCGGACAGCAGCTCAACAAGCTAACTTTAAGATTCAATAATAAATCTGACAAACATAAATCACGAAACTCTGCTGGCAGCACTGCATTTAAAAGTTATCACTCAGCTTCAAATAAGTATTTATGCCCATGCTGCAATTCTAGTCATCCAATTTACATGTGTGACAAATTTCGTGCATTAAGCACATCAGAACGAGGGCAATTTATATTAAATCATAAACTCTGTACAAATTGTTTAAGACCAGATCATTTTTCATCTAATTGTAAGATCAAACAATCATGTAAGATCTGTTCAAAACGAAACCATACATTGCTATACATAAATAATGTGTCAAAACCAGTTTCTGCCAGCAGCAGCAACTACTGTTCACTTAAATTACAATCTACAAACAATGTTCTTTTATCAACAGCAATTGTGTTTGTCATTGACCGGGCTGGCAACAGACAACCCGCAAGAGTTCTATTGGATGCGGGGTCACAAATAAATTTTTGTACGGAATCATTTGCTAAGAAATTACGGCTTAACTTGACTAAATCTAACATACCGATTACAGGTACAAATAATGCCGCGTGCTGTGCCACTAATTTAGCGTCTATACGCATTATTTCACGCTATCAAAGATTTAGTTTCCAAGCAACATGCGCGGTCTTATCTGCATTAACCCATAAACTGCCAGCACAATCTTTCAACATAAATCAGTTTAATGTCCCAGATAACGTTTTCCTCGCCGATCCGCATTTCAACATATCAGCTGATATCGACATACTTTTAGGAGCGCAATTTTACTTAGATTTAATTTTACCTAACAAATATGTACGCGGTTCTCATTTTCCTATTATACAAGAAACAAAGTTAGGCTATATTCTAGCCGGCAATCTGCCCAAACACTGCCGTTATAAGGGTCCTGCTGTTTCGTTCCTGGCTAGGAACAACGACAGTCAAATTCTGGCGTCTCTCGAGAAATTTTGGGAGACCGAAACTATCCCTGATAATGCACCCATTAGTAACGATTCAGCTTGTGAGGAGCATTTCGTTAAGTCTACTCATCGCAATGAAGAGGGTAGGTTCGTTGTTTCGCTACCATTTAAGTCTGACAATCCCCAGTTGGGTGAGTCCTATGCTAGCGCTGAAGCGAGATTCTTGAGTTTAGAACGCCGGTTCATGCGTGATTCTAAGCTTGCGTCTCAATCTTCCGAGTCCAATCTTTTTCCACCCTTTTTACCTTCTAATCTGTCGTCTCCTGAATTCACTGCGGAGGAGAAACAAACCCCCAAACTTTCTCTAATGTCTACCTTAGCCATTGATCTTTCAAAGGACTTTTCTTCGTTACACCGTCTGACTCGCGTATACGCTTACTGCTTTCGATTCATCAAAAATATTAGACTCTCCAGGGCTGAGAAAATTTCGGGCGCTCTTACCCCCGTTGAAATTCATTCTACTCTTAATTTTTTCATAAAACAATCGCAGTCGATCCACTTCGCTGCCGAGATTAATTGTCTTCGTAATGGGTCTTCTGCTTCTATCAGGAGCAAGTTGTCTTCTCTGGACCCGTTCCTTGATGATTCTGGCGTCATACGCGTCGGCGGACGATTACAGCAGTCGAAACTACCTTATGACAATAAGCATCCTATTGTCTTGCATCCATCGGCTCATATTACTCGCCTTATTATTGAACGCGAACACATTTCGTCTACTCCACGCTGGTGCTCAACTCGTGCATCACTCACTTCGTCAACGTTGGTGGATCATTAACGCCAAGATAGTCATTCGCTCCATCATTCGTAGATGCGTCAAGTGCCTCAGGTTTAGTGCCAAACATCAGGTTCAGAGGCTTGGTATTTTACCTTCTCCTAGAGTCACTCCTTCGCGGCCGTTTTTATTCTGCGCAGTTGATTATGGTGGTCCCTTCATGATTCGTCATGGCGGGCAGAAATCTAGGACTCTGTCAAAATCGTATGTGTCTTTGTTCATCTGCTTAGCAACCAGGGCCATTCATTTGGAATTGGTTTCAGGCCTTACAGCCAACGCGTTTATAGCTGCCTTACGTCGTTTCATGGCCCGTAGGGGCATACCCAGCCAGTTATATTCTGATAATGGCGCGAACTTTAGGAAGGCCCGCAATGTTTTGCATGACCTTTACAATCTTTGGCATAATAAGGATGCCACCTCATCAATCCAATCCTTTACGACCTCAAACGGTATTACATGGTCATTTATTCCGCCCTCATCACCTCATTTTGGTGGTCTTTGGGAGAGCGGTATAAAGAGTTTAAAGTATCATTTGTGCCGCGTGGTAGGCAAGTCTATACTCACCTTCGAGGAGTTTACGACAGTTTTGTCTCAGATAGAGGCATGTCTAAACTCACGTCCATTATTTGCCGTTTCATCGGATGTAAATGATCCGGTGCCACTTACACCTGGCCATTTTTTGATTTGCGCACCATTAACGGCGATACCTGATCCAGACTTATCTCACGTTCCCATCTCTCGTCTTGGACGTTGGCAACTTCTCCAGAAGTTTGTCCAAGTCATTTGGAAGGCTTGGTCTCGCGACTACTTACATCAATTACAACAACGTCACAAATGGAAATTCGCCAAAGATAACGTTTCCATTGGTGACCTGGTTTTACTGATTGAGGAAAACTTACCTCCATTAGCGTGGAAATTTGGTGTAATTACCGCCACATTTCCCGGCCCAGACAACTTAATTAGAGTAGTAGACATTCGCACGCCTACTGGTATTTTTCGGAGACCAGTTCATAAGCTATGTTTGTTGCCAGCGCGGGACGAGGCTTAGACACAAGGTTACTATAATTATTTAGCACAATGCTATTTCACTTGGCCACTGGCTTTCATTACCTTATTGTCTGACAATTTGGTCAACTTAATTGTGATATGTATCATCACAACATTTTTATGTTAACTTGCATCATTGCGTGTTTTTATACTAAAGTCGCATGTGACTTGTAATTTTACAACCATGCACTGTGCATTATTAATCTATGCTTATCATAATATTGTCATGGTGGTATATTGCTATTTTTGTATTTATATTAATAATTTGTGAGACATACTATGTCCTACATGTTTAAATTTTGATATTGGTAATGGGTTATGTGTCGTGTCATTGGTGATATTGTTCTTATGTAAAAATTTTGTTATAATATTCGCATGGTCTGCAGCTATACAACCATGTATGCATTTTCTTGCACATTTGTCAATATGTGTGATATTTTGTTACTCTATGAATTTATTTCTCGCAATTGTTCAACACATGTATTACATTTTGTATAACCACATTTGTTGTACTTGTCACTTATGCCATTGTGCCTTGTATTCATGTATTTGTAATTATCTAAACCGATTTCTATTGTATTTATTATGTAACTTGTATCTATGTAAAACACATTGTTTTATCCGCATTTACTGTCTATAACCATACGCCACGCCTATATTTTTATATTTTTACATTGTATTTTGTATTTGTATTTGTGATCATGTATTGCACAATTATTATTCATGCTTTAATTATGACATACATGTCATTACACTTTGTGCTTGCAATCATTCAACTATGTATAGCTTGTTTTGACATAACAATTTATTGTATATTCCTGAAACTTCAGGATAGCATGCATCGTGCAGACTATAAAGCGTCATGCTAAATTTATGTCTTTACATGTATAACTTATAATAATTTTGTTTGTTCATTGTATTCAATACTATTGTATAGGTCTACTGGCCTTAACTGGTTCAAGCTAACGATTATGACTTGCATAACTTGTTACAAGTATCGGGCCCATCATGTGATGAGTCACCGATTATTCATCATTAAACATTGTCAAACTATGTATTTTTCATGTCTTATATTGTTTAATATTGTATACGTACAATATATATTGGCAATACATTGCTAATTTTGCATTTATACTCATGTATAATTCAGATTGCAAGCCGACTTTGGCCTGCTCAACTCTTATCATCACTCAAGCTTATCTCTAAACAGTTAATGTCATAACTGTTATCTAAGATTTCAAACTCAAGGTTCAATACAACTTATTGAGATTGACTTCTATTATTAAGAACTCTGTATTTTTCTACAATAAGTTATTAAAATGTATTAAAAAATCCTTTGATTTTTTGCGGGCAGTTATGGACAGTAATGTGGTAATTTTCGCATTCATAGGTTGGCTAATCTGTACGTTTTCAAATTGTGCTTATCATGTTTTTACAACGACACAGTTCTCCGAGTTGCGGCTGGCGGCAGACGTCATTACGTTTGCTGCCTGTTCTGTCTTTTTCACTTTTCTTGTTGTCGCGACAATTATTTAGGCCTTAGGCCTCAACGTTTTTCGATGTAATCTGAGTGGCGCACATTTGCACCTCATCTAACATGTAGCTTTCTTAACGACTCGGTTTATTCAAAATTAAAATCTTTCAGACTTAGCCAATCTCAACAATATGATTTAAGTGTACAACAGAAACTTAATAAATGTATTAAATACAGTCCACTATCGTCATCATTCTGCATCCTGGCAATAGCACCACAAACATCATTCTTCCTAACAGAACATTTTTTGGTACACACGTGCCGACATCAACATTTTTTTTTTGGTCCACTCGGACCGGATCTTATACATTAGTAATTGGCTATGTCTTCTTATTTTACACAAATTAAAGATTATTTTACATTTACATATGTTTTGCTTGGTGTTACTTATGACTTGTTTACCTTTTGAATTAATTTGGGCTGTTTTATAATAATTGTATGTTCTTATTACTTTACAAAATCATGGCCTATCTATTATTCTCTAATTTCTTTTCCTGTATTATTATGTTTGTAAGAATTTATCTCCTTACTTATCTATATTGCCATTTTTTTATAACTTGTCTATCATTTAATATTACTTATAAAACATAACACAAAATTTAGGTTTATGGTCTGTATACTTTTTTCAGCCATATTCCTTCTCATAAACTTAATTGAACAAATCTTTTAACAGTTACTATGCTAATCTTGTTTATATTTAGTTTACTCTTAACTATTTTGGTTACTAACATTATAACACCATTTATTTTATCTTACTAATTATCCCTTTGAACATAGGATGTTTTACTTATTTTGCACTTATATTATTTAGCATATTTTTCTTCTAACTTTTACTATATATTTTTTCTCTACCTAACCATTGAAACAATAACATTTTTAATCATTATGGGATTTTTACCCTGAATACCACTGTATTCCTAATCTACTATCACTTTTAATTATAATAACAATAACATTCTTATTTTTTGGTATTTTTCACCATTAAACTATAGTGTTAATCACTGGTTTTGGGTGTCTATGCCTATCTGTTGAGTTTTCTATTTATTTTGGGTTTACACTGGCACTTTGCACTTTTTTATTGTACTTGAGTGTTACTAGTGGTTATTCCCTAATATTGATTTCTCTTTACTCACTTAATCACCTTCACTCCCTACCTATCTCTCACTTCTGGGTTTTTTACTGTTTTGTTCACAATTATTAGTTATAATGTTAACAAGTTTCATGTTCTTATTCACTTATCGTTATAGACTTATTCATAACATTTAATATCTATTTCTCTGGTTAGTGTACTTTAATTGATATTACTTTATTTGATTTTAATATTTATCATTTTATTTTCTTTATTATTTGTTTGTGTCTTTTTCATATACCTTCTCATTTTATTTTATTTTATTGGGTCAATCACTTGGGTTGGGTCATAGTCATTTGTCTCGTCATTGTCATTTTATTTTCATTAGTTTAACATAGTTGATTCATTATAGTTTTTTCCCTGGTATTGGGGTGGCTTTTTGTGTTGTAACAATATTAATTGCTACACTTTCACATGTGAAACTTACTTTGTTTATTTTCCTCGTACGACGTTTCAGCGTGATGTTCGCCTTCCTCAGCGAGGTATGATACAGAATGTTCGGAACTTGTAACGGTTTTTTTCTAGTTGGTAGGTTGTGTGGGGGGGTGTGGAGGTGGAAGGGTGTTGGCTCGGGATTCCGAATTATTGTATGTTTTGTGTATAATTGTGTCAAAGAGTGCGTGTGATTTAAAGTGTAATTGGTCATTAAGTATGTTGTTTGGTTGTATTGTGTAGTGTTTGTATATTTCGTATTGTTCTGGTGTGTTAAGTTTTCGACTTTTAGGTAAGTAGTGTAGGATCTCGAGATTATTTTTTATGTTGGTGTAGCTGTGGTTTTTTGTCTGTATGTGTGTGGCAAACGCGGAGTGTATGTTGTTGCTGGATAAAGCTTTTAGGTGTTCAGAAAATCTTGAAGAAAAAGATCTTCCCGTCTGGCATATATAGAAACTATTACAATCGTTGCAGTTTAATTTGTATACCCCTGTTTTGTTGTATATGTCTGTGTCCGTGTTTGTATCATTGATGTGTTTTTTGATGGTATTGTTGGTTCTGTAGACTATTTTGTAATTGTGTTTCCTGAATGTGTTGGCGATTTTGTGTGTGTTGGAGTTGTAGTATGTGAGATCATACCTCGCTGAGGAAGGCGAACATCACGCTGAAACATCGTACGAGGAAAATAAACAAAGTAAGTTTCACATGTGAAAGTGTAGCAATTAATATTCATTAAGTGCTGTGAATGAAGAGGATGGACATTCAGAATAACAGTTTGTTAATATTCACAAGTATCCTGAAGATTATGACTGAATTAATCGGACGACCGGTCAGATTACAGCGTTTTATATGTTAGTCATGAGAGTTTTAAGATGTAATTATGGCCTGTTATCGAATATTTGAGAGCTGTGGCAAAGCGTTGACAGCCGTGGTCAATACTGTGCTCTGCCTACAGTTTAATGTGATGTTGGTATGTAGGCTATCTATACCAGTGAGCATATTGCTGTATTTCGAAAAGATACTTCAGATACTTGGACCGGAGGTTAATTTCAGTCCGAAGGCGAATTACACGCAATCACAGATACATAAATTCTTGAAAGTAATGTCAAATATTTTTGAAGCTAATAGGTTTGTCTACCTTATACCCAAGTAAGCCACTTAAAAAACAACGTAAACGAGTCTGGGTCAAGAGTAAAGGATACCTTTAACTGTTTAAATTCTATAGCAGAGAAATTTGTCACGGTATTCCTGAAAAAATATCCATATTTAAAAAAGAAACAAGAAAACCTACGAGGCATTGAGTAAAAGGGCGGTCAAAAGAAAAGATAAGTAGAAAAGATGAACCAGAATAAGAGATTATTTCTTTTAGTTAAGATGGAATTGAACATTTTCGAAAGTCTTACTCAAAAATGGCCTAAACGCTTTGAACCAGAAACCTGAAAAGAAAGAAATTTTATGAATACTGAAGCAAAATAATTGTTGCCGAAAAAGAGAAAAGACTTGTCTGGCCGTACATTTTGGTCATGCACCAGTACTGCTGTTTTAAAAATTCTGCAGTCAGAGGAACCAAGTTAGTATACGAATGTAAACAGAAATGACTGTACTGCAGGTTAGAATTCAGTAAACCATTGCAAGTTAGTAGCCCCTGCAAACTATTGTTGTCCCTTTAAACTGTGACGAGGAAAGAATTATAAATCACTTGGTTGAGGAGGCAGGAAACAACATGGCATGAAGAAGGTAGTTGATAATTAAGAAGAATATGAAAATTGTGATTGTGTTAGGACGCCATAAGACACACACACTTCAGCTTAAAATCGATGATACCTAAAAAGAAAAAGCAACTAAGAAAACACGCGTTCTCTATGTTGTCGTCTTCAACACTCGTCCTGAACTATAAGTGAATGTTTGAGGCCTGAAAGTTGAACGGTAACTATGAATATTTTACTTATTCACGCCGAATCAAATCTAGGTGATATGTCTTATTACAGTTTACTAAGAAATAAACTAAAGAAGTAAGCACTTAATGAAGAACGTACACGGAACAGTTGAAAGATTTGGCCTAATTAATCGCACGTGAGTTTTTTGCAACTCGTCTTTCCAGGACGGCTTGCAGACGAAACGTCTTCCACATTCCATTTAGGCTTGTAGTGACGTAAGGTCACGTAACTCAGGATAGGAAGTGCATGCGGCATGTGGCGTAGGAGAGATAAATAACTATTAAAATGTTTACAAGGCAATGAACAATACTTGTGACAATAAAGGTTATTGTGTCAATATTTGCAGTCATGTTTCCTAGTGATGTCTAAATTATTTCTACGAATTCGCGCACGCGTAGATATTGGTGGATAACGAGTGTATAATGTATATGGTGGATTGTCGTAATCGAAATCGTGCGTGAGTATTCTGTTTCAGTGAAAGGGTATTACGAATAATTATGTAAAAGGTGTAGGGAAAATCTCGTACATCGAAACCAGTCACATGCGTTATGCAATTTTATTAAAAAAAACCTTTAAGTCACAGTCCAGTGAGACAGTGCTGTCACTGATGTGTACTAATAATTGTAATAACGAAGAACCGATGTGTGTTTTATATTGGTAAAAGATGGCTACTGTAGGTGAGTATAATTGCATACTGCCGATAATTACCGATAACGACATGCAGCATGCAGAAGTGCAGGAAGCGATCTTCTGTGTATCAAGTGTCTTTGTAGAAACATGCACATATTATTAAATTAGCAATGAGACACAGTTGAGAAATGTGGAACAGACTTCCTGCGTTGCGTGTGTGTTTGTGAATACGACAAAATAGTTTCTCTCCAATAAGCCGGCAGGCACGCAAGAGCACGCTGCCTATCCGAATAAAGCACACACACACACACACACACACACACACACACACACACACACACACACACACACACACACACACACACACACACACACACACACACACACACACACACACACACACACACACACACACACACACACACACACACACACACACACACACACACACACACACACACACACACACACACACACACACACACACACACACACACCACTTGATTTTCACGTCACGTAGCCGTGATTTGGAATCACAGAAATTATCAAGCAAAGACTTACGGAACGATCTAAGTATGGGCAACTTATGTAATACAGTAGGCGGTGTTTAGCCAGGCGAATATACAACTGATCTAAAGCTAGAACGGAAAGCAAGAAGAAGAAATGAATGACTGACGTATGTTACAAAATATAAACTTTTCATGAGGGCACGGAAAAAGTGGAAGCGATAATATCATAAAATAACTGAAACAACAGAATTACTGTGTTATTTATAAAAGACAATAATGTGGTTAGTGGCCAACGGTACCGGTATGTGTTGCCGTCTGCGTCGTAAGTATCAAAGATTCCCAGTGGTGTAGCAAAAGATCCATAAAATAAGCAAGAGTATTGAGGGACGGATTGCAACTGAGGTAAGTTCTTAGTAGAGTATGCAGAGTAGAAGAATGTTCTCAGGAAGGTGAGGTCAAAGACCAAAATATACACCAGGAAGAAGAAAATATCCTACGAGAATAATATTGCACAAGCAGCATACAAATCTTTAACGTTTTGAAAGCTTTGAGAGACCAAATTAATTTTTGTTGTTGTAAAGAAATGTAATGGAGGCAAATGTATTTAACATATAAGATCGACCGTGAAAAGCGTACTTTTGTTACCGGTTTATGTCAGTGACAAGCGAGGAAAGTGACTTTCATTGAGAGGAAACGAATGGAAATTAATTCCTTCTGAGAAAAGATCAGACGTAAATCAGACTCTAATCTTATTAGCAGTGTTATAATAATAATATAAATAACAAGTTGATTGCTACTTTGGAGTCGTCTATTGTACTTTCGAGTTGTTTCTGTTTCGAATTCTCAGTCACTCTAATTGAACTCGTGAATCCTCATGTTTCTCAATTTCTGTAGGAGTACAGGAATACGAGCCGTACGGTAGTAAGAGGTTCACATTGCTTTGCAACTCTTCCCGTTAGTTGACTTTCTAATTCAATGAGGTATAATAAAATAAAGATTTTTAAGATTAATATTTCTGTTTTAAAGGTCTCGACGCTTATTAATAACAGCATTGACACACTCATTGAAGTCGTATTTTCGGAATATTTAAAAATATAATTTAAATTAAAATGAAATAAACGTATTCCATACACCCTTGAGTATTTTGAGTATACTAACAAAAGTATGTGGCTTTATGTGGACAATTGTTGTTTGAGATAGAGGGCCTCTGATATGGAATCGCCTTAGATAGCTTATGACCTCTTAAAATATCGAGAGCCGAGAAATATTAATTTTTTGTACAGTAGAAATAACATAAAATTGAATTAACAATATTCTACACCACTACAGAAAAATTATTCCAATTAGCGCTTTCAAGTTTCACAGCTCATCATCAGATCTGTGAACGATATGATGACAGTTCATCATCATCAGAGGTGATGATGAGCTGTGAAGCTTGAAAGCGCTAATCGGAATAATTTTTCTATAGTGGTGTGCAAGAGTGTTAATTCTGTTTGTAATTATAACCACTAACACAACTTTATTAATTAAATTTGAACATAAAATTGTTTCAAATAACATAAAACCTTCGTTGTGATTAGGAATTTTTCTGAGGTGTAGGCGTAATACGCGATTTTACAATTATTATGTCGTATAGACTACTTTAAAGAGCAAGACACATTAAAACTACGAAATTCGCATTGTCCGTATCTATTCATGGTTTGTATGTGCGGCATTTGCTAACGGTCAACCACCGCTTCAGAAACTGTACCGCTCGATTGTAGAAGAATGCCTTTATTATTGAGGAGAAATAATTGCTACCGCGGGAGACAATTATTTATTCATTAATTTTCTAAATAACACCTACACTGTCACATACGGAAGCCTGAGTAGGTGTGTGTATGGTTGGTCCAAGTGACTTTGTTGTCAAACAGTGAATGTAGCGCACGCAGAGAGGTGACATAATCGCGTACAGTGTACACCCAAGTGCAACCTTTCCCTTCAACAAGGCCGCGCGTTTCCTAGTGCATTTAGTCACAACGCCCGCCCGCTACTAATAAAGTTGATTTATCTTAGTATTATGGTGTGATTAACGTAACTCGGCGCTGTACACAAATAGGTCGGCCAGACATTCCGCACCGCATTGATGCAATCACTAAAATTATACGTGTACGCTTACTGGGTTACCCGTCACACTTTTGCCATTAATTCTACACTATCTTAGTGGAGTGGTGACTTTAGTTTTTAATTAAAAATGTGACTCCGTTAATTTAACATTTACAGTGGGTAATGTCAGATTTAATAATGAAGTGGCACCAAAAAAAGTTATATACCATGAGTTTCCTTAAAACGAACTTCTGAAACGAACTGTTACGTTCATTACAAGGCAAGCGTTAAGAATGATGCATCTGTTATTATTCTCTCCTCTACTTCTTCTCCACAAACCAGAGGTTGGTGGGCTTGTAATTTCTTCCTTTCCAAAGCCAGTCTATTAATCGCTACAACGTTTCTTCCGCCTTTTATTTCATACATATACTCCTATACTCCTGTATGGGTCTTCCCCTGCTACTATGTCCCTCAATCATTCCCTCGATCACTGCGGTGTAGGTGACCGACCATACTACTTCTCCTTTCTGCAGTAGTTTAAAACAGAAATCTTCTTTCGTCCACTCTGTTCAATAACAGACTAACGATTAGTCATTCTTTCTATCCACGGTATTCTTAAAGCTCTTCTCTAGTTACCACATCCAGAAGCTTCAAGATAGTAGTAATTATTATTGATTTGAATATTCATTGGTCTAATGAAAAAAATATACATTTGTTTCTAAATCTTTGGATTCTGACTATAGGCTATTATTAAATATAATCTGAATTACATTAACTTAAATTATTAAGAAATTTCAAGACCTACAAGATCTGCGGATTTGAAGAGAGTAGCAGGCGCATTACGATCCGTATCTTGTAAGTTACGGTCTGTAAAATACATATCAGTTTTGCACACAATGCGAGATTACATTGATTTAATCCATAATTAAATTAAGTTTACTAATATTAAGAAGAATTATTTTGTTGGTATTAGTTAGGAACATATATAGCAAAAATTAACTGATTTATTAAGTTTAACTGATAAGCAACATTATCATATTTTCCCAAATAATAACAGCTTTATAAGAGAAACCCAGAATCTAACTTGTAAAATAGTTATTTCATTAATCTGAAATGCGACTATCTTCCGAACAGTTGTTTATTAACAGGAACAGGCAAATGTGGGAGAGATAAAAGGGCATGGAGAGACAAATCGACTCATTTATAACCAATTACTAATAAATAGTTGAAACATTATATTATTGAATAATAAACAAAATTCTTTTAAACAAAAATATACTTTATTTAAATTATGTCGTATTATTATATAAAAAGTATTTCGGCAGTTTTTGTGTTACTGTCACCTTCATATTATTTCTGAATATAATCCTAAATGTGTGTAATAGTTTTAGTTAATCATCTACAGAGTAATTATTATGCCCACAATGTGAAAACAAACATATTTTTCTTAACCTCGTATCATAAACCTCCATCCCGGTAGAAGCGTCTCAACCAGTCCCCCCCCCCCACCGTAAAGGGACAGCCAACAATACAGTTTACTGGTTCTATATGTTTGCAGTTTTTTATAACTATATTGGATGGAGTTTATAGTTAACCGCAGAGAGAACGTCGGAAAGGCAATCAACTAAAATAAAAATTTAATCGAAGAATTGAGAATTTTTAAGTAAAGATTAGTTCTAAAAGTCTGTCACAACAACTCTAGGCGTACAACAGCGACTACTTACGTAATCACGATCACATTAACTCTCTCAGTTATACAGCATACCTGTTAAATTTTTGTTCAACGTGTCTCCAGAGATGATGGTGTAATGATTAAATCGGCAGGTTAGTAATGTGGCTGTGACTACTTCTAGATTCTCTGGACAAGTGCGGAACGGTAACTACTTTTTCAGTTAAGAATTTACATATAGCCTTCTTCTCTTCTTATACCAGGTCAGGTCCGGATGTTAAAGGCTCCCCCACACAGAGGCGATACACAAGTCGGGACGATGTCTTATTACACTGCGGTAAACGAAGGCCACCACACACGTGCGGGTTACCGAGGAGCGAGATATTTTTGTACTCGGTATATCGCTTTGGTATTTCGGTCTACCGAGCGAGGTCGGTATACCGCGCGGTAGATAGCATGAATTTATCTTTTTAGGAAAAAGTTCTACATTTGTCAGTCACTCTTGATAAAAATGGAAAGGAACCCGCATAAGTACTTAAGTTGGTCTAGTTTTGTGTATCTCTTCTTCTCTATAGAATAACAAATTTTACAATTTAATAAATCTTTTAAGTAAATGAAAATTTTACAAATATAAGCTCCATTTGGCTCATATTGATATACAATGTTGGCAGGTCTACGTAACGTTTTTGGAAGATTGGACGTAAAAATGTTGGAAGATTACTGAAGATTTCGGATTTCGGACATTGTTTTGATGAATCACACAAACTGTAATAGCTTAAACGAATGAGTAAGTTAATATACGGTATAATTTTTACCGGAGAAAGAACTTTCACTCACCACGGTTGTGTTATAGTCTAGTCTTTTCTTCTCCTTCTTCCCCTCCAGTAATGTAAGATACTGTTGTTCATTTAACATATAAACTCATCGCCAACTTTGAAATCGTAGCAGGATGCAGATTTTGTGTTTATTTTGGAATGCAAAAGCCCTGAGTTCGTTTGGTTGCTCAGCCTGTTTCTAATTCTAGTTCTCGAACTGTTTATAGTAAAAAAAATAACGTCACCAGTCACCACTCACTGCCGGAGGATGAATGGGGTAAACACAAAAGTGACATCGTCAGGTTTGACAGCAAAATAAAATGACTGCTAATTGAAAAAATGTCTAATACGTCATTATCAGCATTTTTGTGTGTGGGTGGTCCTAACTGTTTGTTACAGGAGGAAGAAACTATAAACTTTTATTGAATGCAGTAATCATGGTTGTAAAGAAACGCCAAATCTGATATCATACGAAAAAACAAAATTCTTAAAATGTGGCATAACACTGTTAGTGGCGTAGGGAAAAATTTCGGAAGATTCATATTAAATTCGTATTTTTTGGAATATTAAAAATATTCAAAAGATCCTCCGAAATTTTAGAGGACCTGGCAAACCTGAATCTATACGTGATTCGGTTGGGACAGTATGCGGTACTCGGTATAGCACATATGAGTCAACCGCTAATCGAATGTCGCGCTAGTGTGGGCAGTCCTGTCGGTAAGCAGCGATAATCCTATCGAGCTTTAAGGCTCACGGGGTGTCTCATGTTACTACCAAGTTTTGTTTTTGTCATTTTATGACACAAGGTGACAAAAATAAAATTATGTCGAATTATTATGAACCCCATTCACCAAGCAATTAAAAAAATAAACCAGCAAATCATCTGACTAAATATATGTACATTTTATCGACAATTAAAATAATTATTATTGAAAACATAAATAGGTATCCCACATCCTACCGTCTACTCTGCTTAACGTCATAAATACTTAACATGTTATATCGTATGTCACAATTTTGAAATTAATAATTTGTTTCCAGACGCTTCAAAATATCATTGACCGACCTTGAGTACGGTACCGTGGATACAAGAATGTCTTTATAGTAATACACTGCATGCACGTAATTGTAACGTATAGGCCTGTATGTTACTCCTACATCTGTCCGTACACAAATAGGTTTATTTACGTATGAACGTTGTCTCGTTGTTATGTAACAATTTTTTATCAACAAAGATCAGAAAGCCTTGTATAATATAAACGTAGGTGTCAAGATATGGCCGTTCCAATTAACAGGCAGTTGACGTTGCTTGATAATACGACACCTACCTACACGTAATACGTGAGTGTTTGTTTGCATCCTGTAAACTATACTAACAAACAAATCTTAGGGGTTTCTCTTACCTTTCTGAATCAGACCTATTTTAGTTAATTTGGTTATTCAAATCTGTCAGTTTAGTAGACAATGAATCCGGTAAACGGAAAGACTGTTACCGGTGTTCCACATATCCCGCGATACAGTGAAGAGGTGAAAAAAATTATGAACAACAATATTTAATGAAGAAACATAATAACATAAATGAATTACCTTAAACACAATAAGTAAACGTATTAGGGGAGAAGAAATAGATATAGAAGTAAATAAATAAATAAATTTGGAATTAACGTAGTTATTCAAATTCTCACGAACAGGGTCACATATCAAGTTACTTCTCTTACATTCAAGTGTCACTGAAAAATTTACATTGATCCTGTTAAGAATAGCCCATTATCACTTTTGACAAAGATTTTGTCAGTACTTGCATATAACGTATATGTTCTATCTTCGGCTGTGTAACGAAGATAGAATTATAAAGATAAATAAAGAATAATCTTTCTATATTCTTTTTGAAACGCATAGTACAAATGAAAGAAAGACATCTGCAGATAGAATCAGGTCTGAAGACATCGCGCTTTCGAAAATCCGACAGTTTAATGGTATAATATTGAGAATGTACGTAGTCTATTGAACTATTATTTCCTTCAAATAGTATTCAATTGATATTATCAAACACGAGGATAACTTCATCAACGCCGGTGTGCCTATCGGAAAGAAGATTCTATAATATAGAAATGAGCGTCTACAGGCTGTAAAAAGTTTTTTATTTCCTCTTTAATGATGTTTTTTTAACAAACACTCGTAAATTTGCATTTTACAATGAATGTAATTAACCATCTGTATTATTGCTGTAGGTGTAGTAATTTTAATTGATTATTAATTGTCAACATGAGGTATAAATTTGACAACGTCATATCCACTTTATGCTGCTTTTTTAATATTTAGTGGTTACCGTTATCCTATAAACACTGTGATTGAATGATGTTTTTATAATCTGTTAGGATATGTTGCTGTAAAACCTAGCTATTGAACGCAGTGCATAGTCTCAACAGATCAAGAGGTGGCACTTACACTGTCCATGCAACTACTACTAAGAAACTACTACGAATTGTAGACAAAAGAACACAACCAATAGCTTTCAACATATTTATGCTGTTGTAGTGTATATATTGTCATATAATAAAAAAGATATTTTCATATAAAACACATTTTTCACAGTTGTGCGGATTTGAGACAGTCACATTTATTACAGTCATATTATGTGAGAAAAGCACATTCATTAAATAGATTTTAAAATCCTCCTTATTCTAGAGTATCATTTACACGTTTGATGGGTATAATGTTAATCACGCGGGTTAATAGTTATTTTCTTATTTTACCCATATTCGTATTACTGTCAGATAATTTAAGATCACTTTCAAAACACCAATAGATAACATATTGAATAAAATCGTTGTAAATTCGATAAATTTAAATAACATAGGACTATGCACAAACGTAGAAATATAGTAACATATAGAGAATATTATAAAAAATCAATAATTAGTATTTATAGTTGGCAGGTTTAAAAAAAAAACCTTGCTGGTAAAAATTCTCACTATGCCTGTTAATATTTTTCATTCAATGGGACAAGAAAAACGCATAAATTAGAGAGGAGTGACATTTTGTGTAAAGGGGTGCATAGACACGTCTTCATTTTCTAAACACTGAGGTAATTACGTTGGCTAATGTCATTGTATAAACGATTTGTAATTCATGAAAGTGGATAAGACTTACATAATAACACCGACCCCGACCTCCGACAACACACACACATTCGTGTAATCAAATGTAACCACGAACGTTTTCCCTGTCAGTTTTCTTCTCACTCTTAAAATAATAGAAACTATTAATAGAGTTGACCATAAAAAAGGAAATAATAATAATAATAATTATTTTTATTATTATTAGTAGTAGTAGTAATATTATCATTATTATTATTATTATTATTATTATGGATTATAATATTTTTAGGAAGTAAAGGAAGTAGCCTACAAGTAAATTCTTCATGTTAACATTAGAAGGAAATATTTAATATTATAATCGCCGAAACCTGCCGAAGTGAACTGAATAACATTCCTCTCCCCAGTAAAAATCATCGTGTTACCTCTGTCATTCAGCCTAGTTTCACAGATGACGTTAAACGAATTTAGTGAGTATTATAATTCAGTTGATAACTAATCTAGAAATCTAAAACTGACAACGGATGAAGCTCTTACAAACTCTTTTAAAACCAAATCCGTTAAAAAACAAATAAACATAGACTATCGTGCATTAAAGACAGTATTGTTTTTAATAAAAATGTAATGAAAGGTGAAAAAATATTTTGACGAATGAAAACACAGAAAATTATACCTACAATAAAATAGATGTGTCTATCTATGCTAGTTAGATGCTTTCAGAAGAGCATTTATACATTCAGTGTGTTTACAACTAGAAATACACAAAGTATTTACTCCATAAAGTACCAAGACTAGCTAAGTCATTAATGTAGATAATTATATTATGTTCATGTCTCAAGATTAAACACAAATTATAGAAAACGTTTTATCTAGACATAGAGACAAGAAATATTTCTCGTATTTCATTTCGTAAAGAAAGATAAGAACACTGTTCCATTCAAAAGAAAAATGAAATACAACTGTAACAAAGAGTGGCTTTACAGTTGACATATAATCTTTCATAAAAATAAAACTTAAATCTATGAAGAAAAATCTTTTATATTCTCGAAAATTATTAGCTAAATTATAAGGAATTCCAATTTAGATTGATCTATATACAAATTATTATTTTTACATATAATACATGGTAAAATATTTGAAAAATATATGCAAAAATTTAAACTAAAATAAAACGAGCATATTTTTCAGAGCGACTTTCTTGTAATGTGTACAAGGTACATTTTGTAAATATAGCATGTAATAATAATCTACTAATCCTTATTCCAGTATAAGAATCTTTATTGGAATATCGAATATAAGAAATATAAGAATTAAACGTGTGAGTGTAAATAAGGCAGCAATTTTTAGCGAGAAACTTGCCTACAGAGAATGATCAGAAATACAAAAAGGAAAAAGAATGAAGTCGCAAATTGGACACACATGAGGGAGTGTCAGAGGAAACCATAAGTTAAGCAGAAAAGTAGAAAAGCTCTGTCTGTAGTTAACGGAATTATATGGGAACTAAATGAATATTCAAAGCAAATAAGGAAAGGATTTAATCACAATAATGGAAAGTACGTACATATTTTAACATATAGATCTGAAAAAGCATAAAGAAAGCTGAGAGGTACAAAATTGGGCTTCTGACAAAGATCCGTAGGAGAAAACGGGTTACCATCGAAACGAAACGAGTTATAGTAAGTTCTGAACACAAGAATTGATCATGCTAAAACGAAACAACGAAACAATATCAGTATGAGGAGGACTGACATCAGAACCAAACGAAAATGAAACAGTATCAGAAAGAGGATTATGGTCGACAGACAGCAATAACGGTTAGTTATCGGAAGTTGGCGTAGACGGTTTTGTAACAGATTTGGAGAGAGCCGAAAACTACAATTCTAACTGAACGCAGTAGACGTGTTAACAATGAACAGTTTTTGAAAGTGTTGAAGGCTGTAGGAAGTTGTGTGTGCTAAGTAAAAACGCGACGTTAGAGACTACTTAACCATTAACGTTAAAACCGCGGACTGTATAACAAGGCTCACCTTGAACTTTCAGTAGAGATAGAAATTCATCTCTGTTTTTTTTTTTGGGGGGGGGAGACTTCCTAAGCGATATTCTGTCGTCTGTCACGCTAACTAGTTTATAAAGGCACAATGGATTGAACGTTCATTGGAAATTATAGTTCCATTACTAACAGCCTAAAGATTACAAAATAAAAAAACACTGTGATTTTGTTAAATTAAAACCGAATTATGTAACGCTTACTCGCTCAGTTGCGTAAGTACATTAGGTGACTGTCGACTGAGGGTACTGACAGTCAGAGTCAGGGCCTTGAACTTGAGTGAAGGGACGTCTAGTTCGTACCGTACAATTCCATTTACATGACTGAAATTAGCACTGTACTCTCAGGAGTCAAGTCGGTTGCGTAACAACCAAATTACCAGGCTCTGTCTAATTATACCGAATACTATGTCGGTATGCCTATGTCGTGTGAAGAACGCGTAGCGAAACTTACCACACCGTCTGTCCGTTAGCACGGTAGTGTTTAAAGATGTTCTGTATTAACATACCGTTCGTCCGGTACTGTTTAACGATGTCCTGTATTAACGCAACTAATTTTGTTAACTCTTTTGGAAATCGCGAAAGTTCTGCCCTTACAATCGTTGACTTGAACTGCAGAGCAACACGGAAGACTACGTCGACCTCCTGACTTTGCTTGGTTTATAAGACACAACATATTTACGTAAAAGTCACTTTTCTGTTAAGGGTTTAGATTAAGGATGACTATTAGATTGATAATCACAACCAACCACTATACATTCAAGGCGTATCATTTCGCTAAGTGCAGATCAAGTTGTAGCAGCAGACGGGCAGACGATGATGCAGATTTCTTGTAGGCTTATACATGGGTCCGGAAAATCGACATCGACAACTACGTTTTCTAGTGTCAAGTAGGCCTACTTCCAGCACAAATAAGTTAATACGTTTATTAATCTGATAACACTACAGGGATTTTGCCACATTCCATGAACTTCTGTGTATTAATAATTAATTGCTTTGTAATTACAGACTTCTAAGCAATACTAGGCTGTAATATTTAATATGACATACTGGGACCGAAGGAGGAAGAAAATGATATGACAAGATGGAAAGCAAAATTTGCAGATCAAGTTACGGGACCTGCCTTCAGGCAGAGAATTTTATAAGATTTTTTTTTTTTTTTTGCGGAGGAGGAAAAATGCATTATGCTCCGTCATGAGACATCGGATTGGTCTCCCAGTGTTTGGGATTCTCATCCACTAAAAAACTCTTCTTATCAGGCAACCCCCCGCCAGAAGGATTCCTGTTCGTATTACGGCGGTGAGTCGGATCTCGCCTACTAGGCTCTTACATCTTGCGTTTTCTTTATCTTGTGAGTCGATCTAATGCCAGCTTTTTCAGCAAACACAACAGTCTTCACAAAGGTCGCCTCGCCACCTTATCCAAGGCCTGAGCATGACGCCTATGTTGTTACCGGATGTCGTGGGACCGATCTCCATCTCAAACTTTCGTCTCCCTTACGGTGATCACAACAGCCACGACATCCGCGTACGCCACCAGAAACGTGTCGTCTGGCATCTGCATACTCATAAAAGCGTTTCACAGGTCGCGGCTCAGATATATCTCTGAGCGACCTCGCCCGTGATCTCTTTATTGAATGGTCCATCTGCTGCATCGAACCTGAGCTCCCCTTCTCTTAGGTAACTCTTTATCATCCGGAGAAGGTAATTAGGCACTCCCAGAACTTCTTCCAAGGCTGCCAGCATGTCAGGCCACCACGCCGAATTAAACGCGCTACGTACTTCCAGTGTTGCTACCTTCCTGCGAAGTGGTTATGCTGCTGAGCCACCTAGATAGCCTTCAAGATCTCTTGCACGGCACCAATAGTGGACCGAGGCCTCCTGAAGCCGTACTTCTTCTCTGATAAATCCCCCGCTTTCTGAATAGCCGCCACTAGGCGGGACCTAAGTAAGCACTCCAGCAGCTTCCCGGCAATATCCAGAACACACAAAGGTCTGTACGCAGACGAGGAATTTGGGTCGCCATTTGCTTTACTGACTAGCACGAGCCATTGTATTTTCCACATCTTCGGAAAAATTCCGTCTTTCAGGCAGCGGTTGTACACGTTCAGAAGGAACTGAGGGCAAAACCTATCGATCGCTCTCAATGTCTCTGCAAGAATACCATCAGGCCCTATTGCCTTCTTGTTTCTCAAAGAGTCTGTGATACCTCGTTCTTGCTAAGTAACGGGACCTCCTCCAATAGACCAGGATACTGTTCTCGATCCCTCAACGGGTGAGGAGGAAACAGACTGTTCACGATGAAGCGCATCTGTTGCTCATCCATCATGAGGCTACGCACCCGGGCTCGATGTTTGCGCATGACAAGTCTCTGTCCCAGACTCGTGGGATCCGAATCTAAGTCTCTTCTAAGGCTCTCCCACTTGAGCCGCTTGCTCGACTTTATGCTTCTTTTAATCTTTTCCTGGCGAGTCGATATTCTTCGTAGGCTTTGGCTACCGCACGACGCAAGAATCAGTTTTAGGCTGAGGTTGATCTCCTCGCAGAGTGAAGATGATATACTGGTAATCGCTCCCAGTATAATCTTCAAACACTCTCCAGCTCAAGACGGTTTTCACTACTGCGTCGGACACCAGAGTAATATTCGGGATCGTCTCAGATCTTTTAAACGTCGAGGCGCCTCCACGTTGATCACAGCGAGTCTGACTCTTATTGTCATCTCTAGCACGTACACCTCCTTGCGTCCGTCGCAGGCATGCCTCTGATTCAACGCTTTCGCATTGAAGTCTTCGGCGACTACGCAGGGACTTCCCATATCTCTGATAGCGTCCTCCAGTGTGTCCATTTTCTCCCGAAAGTCGTGGACGATCTCGTTCGGTGTGAGATAGCGGTTCACGTAAGTGACGTCGTCACTCTTGACGCACTCGAATCCGCTCTGGCGCCATGGCTTGAAGAGAACGGGTCTGGAATCCAGATTACAGCCGTCCCAAGTGAGTTGGTTTATCAACCCGGGTAGTCTCTGTTGTGATACTGCTCGCTGATGATCAGCAGGTCAGTGTTCACGTCCAACCTCAGCTGTTCCAGTAGAGCAACCGCTGTTCGACTTCTATAAAGGTTTCCTTGGAGAATTTTTATCAGCCACGCTCGTTTAGTGCTTTCTCGAAGGAGTGTCTGCTAACCGCATGAGCCATCGATCAGGAAACATGTTTGAGAGCTTCAGGCTCCGAGCCGCGTTTCTCGCTTAGACAGTACTTTGACCCAGCCCTGCGGTCTTTCTGCAGATGGTCAATAACCCCGCACTGGATGCAGACACCCGACTTCTACCTGTCAGGCTCCTTGCAATCCGCCTGACGATGGCTGAAGCCAAGGCAGGCGTGGCAGCACGTCCGAGAACTTCTATGCCACACTCTGCCGTAAACCAACCGATCTTGATGCTGCCAGTCTCGAAGAATTTAGTTGTGTATCCTCGCTCGCCCAGGTCCACGATAGCCATCCTCTGTTCCCGGGTATTTGCATTTGTGAGCATGACCTTTACATCTCCGACAAGGTTCCCGGCGTCTGTGCTAATGTCACTCTTACTTCCTCTTTGCTAGTGAGATAGTCGAGGTCTCTAAATTCAAAGGTCGTCCTGGGGTCCAAGCTGCGAACTGCAGCCGATTCACCAAGACTCCCCTAAGAGCCCCACAGAAGCCCTCCTTATCCTTAGCCTAGCTCGAGGAGTACACCCTCAGACCGAGTTCAACGCACGCGCCTAATCTCCGTACCCGTAGCCTCAGGATTGGCTTCCTTCCAATTTCAGTTAGGACCATTGCAAACATCCTTTCCCCCTCCCATAGGCTTTATATACTCAACATTTACTCTTTAAGATCTTCATCAATGATTGTTTTAATAATTTATTTGCTGTGACAACTATTGCATTTTTATTTTTCTAATGTATGGAATTGTTGATTATTCTAATATGGTCATCGTTCAGCATTCCTCTTTTCAAGTTAATCAGGATTAATATTCTTGTAGCTAAGCATATTTTAAATTAATTTTTTTAATACATTCTATTTTTATATTTATAAAAATACATTTGTTTCAAAGTTTGTATTAACTGCGGACTATCTATAACGCAACGTAAGAGTGTATTATTCAGTACGGATTACCACATACAGGTGTAATCTTCCTAGCTAATACACAGTGAAATCCTATTATAATAATGTTTTTGTGGTATTCCTGTAAGCGAAGCGTAGGAAATAATTAGCACAACTTACGTAAAGTTGCTGTAATTGTTGCGTGACGATAATTTTTAAGCAACGCAATCGTGTCGGGGAGCTGCACAAGTGAAATAATAGCACTATACACATCTGTGAATGCTGTGACTTTATTGTTTAACTACATCAAAATTTGTTACGACGAGCGATTCCCTTGCTTGTTAATGTCGAGACGAAAAAATCTTGATAGAAAACTTTTGTATAATTTTCGTGTCTTCAACTGCACATGCTGAACATGGTCACTGGTTTCTCTCATACGGCGCTGCAACTATCTCAGTGAATAGAAATCGACAACCGCTTAGGTAACCTGGTAACCTGTAATCTGATAATCACACATTAAAAATTAAATAATCCAAAGAAATATAATAATAATTAACACGCCTTTTTTTCTGGTTAAATAAATGTAGATGAAGAGTCTGGTTGGAAAAATGTCACGGGACAGTGTACTGTGGCTTACTACTGGATAATGACAAACTACGGAAAGAATAAATCCTACAATGAAAGTTAAAACTATTTATGGTATCTGCAAAGAACGTTTCTTACATTTGTTGTGTCTCCAAACTAGATATGCTTGTAAAGTCCTACGCTAATTCTCTGCAACCAGCGATTGTCCTGTTTTTCCATTTACTTGTGGTTTTTTAGTTTCTTCATCTTTGCAAGTACTTTTCTCGGGGTTTAGCTAAGCAACGCTGTCTACCGCAACTTATAATTTGTCAGTAGTCACATGAACGTGCTTTTGTCCCGTGTGTAAATGTCTTTTTCAGTTGCTAGTAGAATGTTCGATCAATTTGCGACACTACGTTCGTTCCATTGTAATGCTCCCGATAATAAAAGTTTGTTTCTTCTCCTGTAATGGTTAATAGTAATGGTTCTATTAATAAAAGTATTGAGTACTCTTTTTTAAATGCTAGGTGATATTCTAACATACAAGATTACGTTCGTGTAGATTATTTTTATTACCCCACTATTATTACATTCCATATTAAAAATAACGCGATACCATTACTACTACTCCTCCTAAAACTACCACTACAACTGCTAATACTAGTACTTGTACGCTACTGCTACTACTACTAGTATACTACTACTACTACTACTACTACTACTACTACTACTACTACTACTACTACTATTACACCAACAACTGCTGCTACTACTACTGCTGCTGCTGCTACTACTACTACTACTACTACTACTACTACTACTGATACAACAACAAAAACAACAACAACAACTGCTACTACTACTACTACTAATACTACTATTACTTGGCCTACTGCTACTAATACTGCTACTACTACTACTACTACTACTACTACTACTACTACTACTACTACTACTACTACCACTGCTACTACTACTGCTACTACTGCTACTACTACTACTACTACTACTACTACCACTACTAATACTAATTAACACTACTAATACTCATACTAATAATAATATTGGGCACTATAATAACTGTATTCATAATTATTATAATTATCATCACTACGTCAACTGAGACAGTACTTAAACGTTATTAGTTATTTGATGATTTAAGCATCATCTACATCTTATAAAACCACTGTAAATAACGGAATTATTTTTTTCTGTCAACACATGAATATTTAGATCTGTTTTATAACCGTTGCGAATTCGCTTTGCAACTGTCTGCAGGTAAAACGCAAACGCAAAGCGTCTCTAGCCGTAGTCAACACGACAACGTAGGCTACTATTAACAAAACGTGTGCCGATAGGTAGACCTATTTCGTCTATTGCTGTTAAATTAAGAACTATAGCCCTGTAGAGAGTAGCGTTAAAGACTTATATAACAAATCAAGGTTTATAGAAAATTAAAATTTATTTAGAATGTTTGTGGCTTGCGGTAAGGCAGTGATCTTTTATACTGATACCGTGTTGTCCTTCCAAACTACTTCTCTGGCACTAGTTATGTCTCGAATTAGATTACACGGGCTTATTTAGAGAGCTAAGGGAATAACTTTATATAATCTCATAAATAATCCTTAACTGAGGCGAAATTTTGACGATTTTCAGAGAAAAGTTTATAAATAGATCCAATTATTTTAGGTATGTCGTCTTTAAATTTATTCTTAATGCTATGCTTAGACATTTTGGATACTTTATGTTTATTTTGCTTTTATAATCGCTGATTTATTTATAATAATTTTTAATAGTGAATTACTTATGTCTGATTTGATGGCACATTGATTTCTGTTTATAGCTCTGGTAAAAACAAAATTCTGGAGAGCGTTTGAGTCCGATAGTGTAGACACCTTACTTTCAATCTACAAAGGTTAGTACGGTGTTGGTCAATTGACCGCATCCGTGGCAACTAGTAGAACGATCCTGTTCCAAACTTCGAACTTACAGGCTTTGTTATGCGGTGGACCTACATGAAATATCCTCTTAGATAGGACCGGAGACAGTAGAAACAGCCCGTTAAAGAGCCAAGCGTTGCGATCTAATGCTTCGATGCCTGAGACACATAAGTAATGTTTTTAATAAATACCAAATCGACTGGGGGCCAAAGGGTGCCGTTCGGAGCCTTCGGAGCCCTCGTATGTAGCGCAGAGGTCTGTTACATACGGGTTCAGAATGTGGAGTATAAATATCTGTAGCTGGTAGGACGATGTTTTCGATCGCAATTGACCGGGTTCAAATTTTCACCTCGATCAACTGACCGGGTTTCCTACGATTAGGTCGCAACTGACCGCGGTCCGGCTCGTGATACCTTATAAGTAAGCAGCACTAGTGCCCAGTAAGAAGTTTTACTAGTGCCCACACTTTCAACACTGCTGTAAATAAAATGATAAATTGCTGACAATATATTGTTTTTATAATGAAAATTGGCTGATTAAGCCGTTGTTTCCAGATGTCGTGTTTCTTTGCCGAGCCCCATGCTCGCTATTCTGACACACATCTTATTTCTTCGTGCGTAAACTGCAACATACGGCACCTAAACTTAACAATATCGATCCTTTATTTTATATTTTATAATATGACTGGGTACATCTCTTATCGTACCTTCACTGTAACTTATTTTTCTACTTAATAAGATCTCCCCTTATTATTATTACTAGCAGTGAACGATCGTACCTAAATGCTATCTGCAGCACGGGTATCTACAATGCATATTCGGTGTCACATTAGTGATGTAGGGTATAAATAAAAGACTAACAAGAACCATTCAGTTGTACAGCATTGTTTGAAAACATTCTCAAATTCTGTGGATTCACAGACGTTTTGGCGTTAATAACACCTGGAGAGAACATATAAGAATTTCGTAAACATTTCATATTTGATAACAAAAACTTATAATACAAAAATAATGTAACAGTGAAACGCCGTATAAGCGTGTGACTCGTACAGTGCCCTGGAAGAGCGCATCAAACCGTATTTTATTAAATACGTGTAGTGCAAGAGGTCGTCAGAAAATGTAATACGAATATTCAGTAAAAGTTGGAAGAGTTATTGAAGAATTTACGTATATAAGATAAATAGTGTACTTGAAATTCATACGGCCGTTTCTAATTGTAAGTTTCCAAGACTTAATCAGTGGAAAACAATTACTGTTTCTCTTTCTTAGCAAGACCTTGGTGGATTTGTGTTTAATCAACCATCTTCGACGTGATTAAGTTAAAATGCAGACAGTTGTGTTCATATTCCGCTTTGGTGCCTGTCTCGGTGTTTCCGATTTCAATGTATTGCGATGTGTTTGTGACGATTTCTTATATCTAAAATGTACGCCAGCGGGTAAGCATAAAGTATTTACCTTAGAATGTTTTGGCTTATACACTATTGTCTTCAGAAGTCGGGGACAAGTATAAACTCTGTCGAGTGGTTGGTATGAGAACTCAAAAACGTATGACATTTGTAAATAGAATTATTGTAACGAAATATTTAACGTGTTTTGAAGAAATTATTTAAGCCTAGTGGAACACGATTAGCTTATCTAGTGAGAGTGTTCATTAACAAAATAAACAGTTCGATTTTGCAATAATTTTATTAGTTAATTTTAGTGCTCAATAATTGTTTATAATTGTTGGTAAACCAACAGGCCGTCAGTCTCCAAGCAGGTGCGTGAACGCCTTGACACAAGTAACAGCCTACTGTGCTGTGCAGCTGGATAACAATTTCTAGATTTTATTCGCGTCCTATATAATAGCAAGTAAACTGCCCGTGTTTGTCATAAATAACCTGTGGACAGCTTTACGTAATCTACTGTACTTTATTGCGTTAGCATGCGGCGTAACTTTAGGTTTCAACTGGCCGGCACGTCTCGTAAGCTAATAAACTGCTCGACTTTGACCAAACACCGAGCCAGAGAGATGGTCTACTTATTTTCTGTCTTCAGATTATGTAACACATTTTCATGCGTTAGTATTACAAAGGTAACAATCAATTTTAGGTGCGTTGTGTGAATGTTAACATTGGAAGGAAGGATATCTACTACTTAAACATATAAGTAAAGATTTTCTTCTTTATGATATGAATAAAAAACTTTAATTTTTGTACTTATTACTATGCACTATTTTGTACTGCATAGTACTCTGCACGTTACTGACAGTATATGCGGAAAGTATCTTACGAATACGCTAACGAAATCTGTAGCACCAACTGCTATGTGACTATTCCTTTTCACTTAGTTACTGAAATTTAAATTATGGCTTGTAAACTGGTCTATACTGTTTTATAGACTGACGCGTCTTACTGAGAATTAGAGCCACGCATATTGCTTGGATTTCCTTAGTTTCAGCATAATAATTTGGTTCCTTCTTTTCCCTAACAGTTATTAAATTTTTCTACATTCAGAAAATACACTTGCTTACAACTTTTGTAATCTTCCTATTTTTTTCATTTACGTTCATTTCTTTGCCGCTGTGTCCTATCAGTATTCATTACATAAATATACCTTCAGTTCTTCCTTTGTGTACGTAATTCTACCGATGTACCACTATGTACAACATTTCATCTTTTGTTGAAATACATTCAATTTCCGCGGATTTCCTGACATATCCCAGCTACTACTGGTGTTGTTTTGAAGACGTCATTGGAACCAGTCAGATCGTAGAAATTTTTTACAACGTTAGTTCATTGTAATTATAATATTACTTTACTATTATATTTGTTACTTCACATTTTAAAGTAATGTAATAGCTGGATTGTTTGCATGTCACTACAAATTGGAACGTTATATTTTAAGAAAATTATCACGCATGAGAGAGTCCTGCGGTTAATTTGGTATCACCGATCTAAGTGTTCAGGAATGACGGTAGACATTATCTATACCACAGCGGTGTTTAATATTTTGTTGCTATTGAAATATTCTCATTATTAAGATATTCTATGATTATTTAAAATATTTTTGTTTAGCATATTAGACAATTGATGCTCTCATTGTAAACAAAACTTTTTTAAATCGTTGTGATAGGGAACTGATTTTCTCTGCAGTAGACAACAGTGGATCGATCTCATTTTAGTGAAATTGAAGTAAATACGAAACTATTTGTATACAAATCAAAATGCAGAGACCCTACCAAGTTACATCTTTTGGTCACCAGGTTAGGAAACCTTTGCAGCGAATATGTCATATCAGTAATCGAAACATGTCACGTTTAAAATTACAATAAACAAATAACAGATTTTTAAAAACAAATGGACTAAGTACATTAAAATCATAAAATCCGGACAATTGCTAGGCTCCAGGCCGAATAACCCAAACTGTACCGAGAAAATTCTAACGTCCACCTAAAATATCACGGCATTCAATGTTAACATTTACATAGTGGGAGTTATGTGTGATAATCGGAAATCAGCGTCAAAATTAAGTTCTTCTGTTTTAGCAAATTAGACTAATATCACTAATATTGCCATCTGTTTAGGGGTGTTGAAATTTGACAAACTACAAGCATTAGGCCCGCGACCCGTTGCGTCCCCTGGTCGTGGTACAACTCACGTTCCACTATCGCCAGAGAGAAGTCAGCCACCTAGTAACCACTTGCCGTGATTTAGTAACCACCTAAACAGCCATAACAAAATACGATCGTAACAAAGTACGTCAATTTGAGGAACTTGAAAACATAGATACTTATGTAATTATTCAATCCCAAGGTTTTCTACCATGAGGTATAGAACTGTTCCTATGGTATTTTCTTCTATATTCTTTCATATTTTTGAGATAACTTATTCATCTCCTCCTGTTGAAAGTTACTCTCTTGAGCCTCTTGTTTCGTTTTCTCTTCATATGTTCCTCTTGAGCTGCTTCTTCTGCTGAATCCTTGATTTGTTCATACACTGTCCTGGAGAGTCATCTCTCCGGGGCCTAATTTAATTCGATTAAGTATCCCAATCGATTTTATTGTATCGCATATCGCCTCTGGAAACTTCGTATCTAATTTTATTTCTTATTCACTTTTATATTTTCCCATAAATCCTTATTTCTCCTGCATTTATTCACAGTTGGAGTATACTACTTTTTTACGCTTAAGCTCTTATTTCTTAAGGCATTCATCTTGTCCCCCCAAAATTGTTTCTAGATAATTATCTACCTACTACTATTTGTTTGCATTTTGTTATTTGTTACCTGATTCCTTCATCTATTGATTCTAAATACTAACAGCTAGTTATGTTACTCCTTTCGAGTTTAGTTTCTTTTAAAATGTCTACTACACCTTATTCTCCGTTGTTGCAATGAGTGTTTGGTTTTCTGTTATATACCCAACTTCTTTGTATCTTTACATAATGTATCTAGATTATGTTGTACGCTCTTTTCAGAGTCAGAAACACAAAATTTACAGACATTGCACAAATGCAATGCACAGAGAAGGGCATTGAAAATGCTTCAATAAATCTAAAAAATATATATAAGTTATTTATGTTCATTCACCAATCAATGAATTCATTCTTCATTTACCAATATACAGATTATAAGTTAAATGTAGTCGCATTCATAAACGAAGTTTTATATGTTTACTACGTTATTGACAACAAAGAAGTAGTTTCTATGGAAACTCACCGGTTCCTATTTTCGATCACGCACCAGCGGTCGTTTTCAAATGTACGACACGTCCTTATAAACATTTTCAATGTTAAAATTAGAAACATATGTGCCACAGTATTTATAGATCACAGTAATTACACGTTGATTGCTAATCCGCTAGACATATATTAAACGAGATATCAGTTAAACGTGATAACGACGCAGTTGTCTTCCACACGTCCCATCCTTCGCTTTCCAATCCTTCGGTATTCATCATAGTTTTCAAATATGTAACGCATTAATCGATAAACTCAAACTGGGATGTATTACAAGGTAAGTGGATGCAGATCGATATACGTAATGTTTACGGTAATTGCAGTCGGTGAACAAACATACACAGAACAAACAAAATTAATATGTTCCACAAGGTAAGTCATTGTGAGTTCGTTAATTCACGGAGAATAACGCCACCAGGTAAGTGGGTCACTCGGAGACAGAAGAGCGAAGTCTGTAGCAAATCGCCACAGCTACTGACCTTTATTGTTTGCCTCGTTCGTTCCAATCGGTAATTTCATGTTTTGTACACCAAAGAAGTGTTACAATGTCGCAAGCAGTACGTGCTTCGTATTGTCTCACCAACATTACCTGGATCTGCGGACAAACAGACACTGATCCGTCCGTGTACAATGTTACATTCCGACTTATCGTTTTCGGTGTTGTGACCATGACATCATCAATATCAATAAGCCGAGGCATTACACTCACGTGGTTTCTCAACAGGCTTAAAATTACCGCAACGTAGTGGATCTCTTAGTGTACTGTCACTTTGGTGTAGTAACATTTCCCCAGTTCTTGTTCTTGACAAACAGAGAGAGGAGTATAAAGTATGACCACCTAATACGTTTAAAACTGCACTTTCTTATTTCATCCCTGGTGTTGGGAAATTACCTTTAAATGTACATTCAGATTTCTGGAGCGTGAAGGCGGAGAAGTGGAACTTCAGGACGACGGCTGTGGCATTCCTAACTTCCAGGGATGCTATGGGGTAACATGGGCGAAGACTCTAACGGCCTGAGATGAGAGGTTGGATGAACCCCGCAAGTGGAGATAGTTCGCATGACTGAAACTATAAGACAGCAGCCCTGTCCGCGAAGTGGTGGTAACTCTTCCGGAGTAATAAATTACTGAAATTCTTCACGGTTAAAGGCCGGGTGGTGTGTTTGTAGAGGATACGATAGTCAGATCACTGTTTGGTTTTGCAACATTTACACTTTGCGAAGAGTATAAGATTAGTAAAACATCGTGAACAACACAGGAAGAAGTATATAAAATTTATCTCTTGAGGGAAGGCAGCATGCGGAATTTATATCACCATAGATTACATCAGTATTGTTTAGATCCAACGACAGGACATAACATACAGAGGGAATTGCAGAATATAAAACGTTATCTTGGCAATGCAGCACAGATAGCTCTGGGTAAAAAGAATCAATTAATGAGTAGATTAAGGAGTAGAAAGGGGCTAAGAATAAAGAATGACGACATAGAGCATATAGTTGAAGAGAAACAAAAGGCTTATAATCAGTGGCTCCAAAAAAGGATGGATACGTATAGGTATATAGAAAAACGAAATGAGGCGGAGCGGGTTATTAGGGAAGCTCATCAGCAGTTATGGGATAAGTTATAAGTGAAACATAACATGATGCACATGGTCCACAAATGATTTCGTATAAGATGGTAAATCGGTTGACTAAATTTGAGAAAGATATGGAGAAAATTAATGTAATAGAGAAAGAAAAATGGAAAGAACACTATACAGGGCTATGGTTTCAGAGAGGGGAGAAAATTACCTGTAAATGTTGAACCTTTGGAAGGTGAAGGTGTTGATCTGATAACGTTGGGGGTACTGGTAGAAGCACTTAAAAGAGATAAAAAATATAAAGGTAGCAGGTCCTGACAGGACCAATATGGCACTACTAAAGTAAGGTGGCACACTCTTGCTTTGGAGACTGTTGCGTTTATTAAACCAGTGTTGTCTAACTAAGGTTCCAGAAAGATGGAAAACAGCGGAGGTTATATCCCTCTTTAAAAAAGGAGATCGTAAAGAATGTAAGAATTATAGGGAGATTAGTCTTCTTAATGTCGTGTACAAAGTATATGCTAAGATTTTTAATAAACGGCTTAAAATAGCTGAAGTTTTTATAGGAGAAAATCAAAATGGATGTAAGTCCGGTCGCTTGACAATAGATAATGTGTTTATCTTGCAACAGGTTTTTGAATTTATGGAGAGAACTTAACCTTCGGACTCATGTTGCATATGTCGATTTTAAGAAAGCGTTTAATTGAGTGAACAGGAATAAATTATGGTCTATTATGGAGTGTCGCGGCTACTCACAGTATTTAATAAATGTGGTCAGAAATTGACATTGCAACTCTAAAGTCATAGCAAATACAGCAAAGTCAAAGACTAAAGACATTTTAGTAAATAAGGCAGGGGTGTAGTATTTTGTCGACGGTTTTTAATATTGATATTGACACATCATCCCAGCATGGAGCCTAGATATTAGCTTAGGAATTAAAACTTAGAGCTTTTTATGATTGGCCACTCTTCAATTGACACTTTGTTGCTTGCGGACGATCAGGCTATTCTGTCGGACTTGGAAAACAGGTTGCAGATGGATATACTTTTGTTAAATCGAATCCGCAAAGACTGTGGATTACAAATATCCACATTTAAGGCCAAGGTAATGGCTTCCGTGGAACTAATTCCGTACGGGCAAAAATTGTTATAGATGGTACTGCCCTGGAACAAGTCAGCAATTTTGAATATCTGGGCTACAGTGTGTCTTATAATACAAGCTGCGTCGTATCTTATAGTACAGGATTGCCCAGTATGGATGACTGCCGCATCTCCAAACAACTATGGAACTATAAGCCGAAGGGACGGAGAGGTGTGGGAGGTCCGAGGAATCGCTGGAGTGACCAGCTCTAGACCCTTTGGTTGTTTGAGACCGGAACAAACCATCCTTGGTTTAATCCTTCCAGATGATGACGATGATGATGAATTAAAACTTAATGGGAACACAGTTTGAATGTTTTATTATACGCTGACGATGCAGTCTTAATAATGAGGATGAGTTGTAGTATTCGTTACAACGTTGAAGCATATTTGCAATCAGTATGATTTAAAATTTGTGTAATACCTTCCAATTTCATACAAGAAGATGCTGGATTGAATGGGCCGCAAGGACGTTTTTTGAGCACGATATGTCTTGAAAGTGTGTTAATTCTAGGTCATTTCATCCGCTATCTCAGGTCTGATCACTTTATCAATCTGATCAGGACGCAATTTATCTGTAAGCCAGATTAATATATGAGCGTGGAGGAGTCCACGCTCTTGCCATTCAACAGAATGCATCCGTGCAACTGTTTCTCCGAATATTTGACCCTTTGTGATAACACTTACCAATTTTATTATTTCTGACAAAATGCGCGTGTTGTTAAATCGTGCCGATTCGTGCTTTTTTGAACAAGATTAATTCATTTGAAATTTCTTTCCACGACAGATTACATGTAAGTGTAATAAAAAGATTCGGGCGCCCGCGATTACTCACATAAACAAAAGCATCCTGTGTGTATTCTGCCTTATACCTGGGACTATTAACAAAAGTTGGTGGTAACATTTCTGTCTTGCCTATATCGTTAGAGGTAACATTTACATTAGTCACTATAGCTTCCTGTAGATGAATGTAATTTTTTGCTCTCAAAGTAATTTTATGAGTTGATATACATCGGAGCCGCTTGCTTTATATTTTAACGTACATATCTACTATAAATTGGTGATACAATTGTCGGAATTTGAGAATTAAATTGGCACTCTATATAAGAACCGTCAAATTACAGGCTTAGTTCATCAATGAGACTTTTTTGTTTGGAACTGTGCTTTCGTCGTTGTGGAATATCAATGCTCTATCCTTCTTTCCAAAATATGAGTGGATATTGCGATGCGTCATGTGTGTCACTTACCCGCATTAAGTATCGTCTTATTTGCGAATCAGGATATCTTGTGTTCCAAACTCATTACCAGCATCTCAACAATGATTTTGGTGGCAGCATTGCAATGTTCTCTCATTTTGATCAGCACGTATCATGATTTTATAATGATTTCGACTCATGTTTTGTAAAGCTGATTTAAACTCTTTGACTAACATATTGTGTCCATGCAACATGTGTTGTAATGCTGCCACTATTTCCTGTCGCACACATGGAAGTAATGACAACGCCTGTCAATTTGATCTGAACAATCGAAGTCGTTACCAATAAACTATATTTGCAAAAATGTATGCTGCTGATTTGTTTGTGGTAATGAAGAACCGATGTTATGGCGATCTGTCCTTGCACTATATATGTAGGCTGGAACCCAATATGCTTCGTGCTCAATCTCAAAAGATGTGATTTGGAAACACAAATTATATTTACGCGCATTGCTAAAAAAAATACGTGAAAAATCAGTAACAGCCGATAGTAATATCTTCAGTGGCTCCTGTGGTTCTTCTATTAGTGGAACCTGTATTTTACCGTTGCACAGTACATTCCTGCAGTTCACCATTTTACAGCTTGCAAAAAACAACACATTCGTTACACATTCTGCCAACTACCATTAACGGATGCATTTTGCAGACGTAATTAAATGCTGTGCCATGAAACGCAGCCCAGTTGGTTTTCATAACTACCAACCCTCTTAACTTGCATTTGCGTTGAGCATTTGCAGTTCTTTGGGACTCAGTTTCAATATCATCACTAATTGCACGATGTTGTGCGGCCAACTGACGACGATGATGGCTTTTTTCATGCGTCTCTACAGTACGAAGTCTTGCTTCTCTTACAGCTTGCACTTGTAATCGCGCGGTTCTTTGCTTCTGAAGCTCGTAAGCTTGCTTGCCTCTCAGATTGTCGAGACAATACGACAGCAAATAAAACATAGCCTATGTCCTAACATAAGGTCTAAGGAATACTTGTGCAAATTTTAAACCGATGTATGTTAATTATTTTAAGCGTGAAAGCATTTCAAACAGACATCGACACTCGTTTATACAGTATATATTTGTATCGATTAGTTAGATAACACTAATAATTTCTGTGTGAAATAAAATTAAAATTAATATATAGACTTATAAAATTAATAAATTTATACTATAATATTATAAATTTTAATACACTTATAAGACCGGTTGTTACTTATGGAGGCGAGACATGGACATTGACGAAAAAGGAACAAGAAACACTAACAAGGTTTCAAAGAAAGATTTAACATGCGTTTATGGCCTGGTTAAGAAGAAGATGACGAGTGGAGAATAAGAAATAACCAGGAGACAGATGAGCTATTGAAGCAAGAGGACGTTGTAAGATTCTTTAAGGCTCAACGAATACAGTGGCTAGGTCACCTAGAGCGGATGGATGATCAGCGTACGCCAAAGAAAATCCTGAGGGCGAAATCTCTAAAAGTAGAAAGAGGGGCTGCCCGAGGATAAGATAGTTGGATGATGTGCTAGAAGATCGAAGAAGAATGAATGTGACGGGTTACACTGTGATGACTATGGATAGGAGACATTGGAGAAGACTGGCGTTGAAATGTTAAATCTAAAATATAAAAATTAATGAATTTAAAAGAATTAACTTGTGATTATAAAGTTCCGTCAGTGTTCAAAGAAGAGATAACAGACACGCATCTTTGCATACATGACTTAGACTATTAATATATTTATCTCTCATTTCAGGTGTTCTAGAGAGGTGAGATGAGAGTGTACTTCAAAAACATGATAAGGAAATAAATCGGAATTGTTACTCGTTTCTCAACCTGCAGACCCGCACAAACGTTTCAGAATTATTATAAACTACATCACATCTCAGGCAGGCAGGGTACCTGGAAAGAATGAGTGAGTAACAAGCTGATACCAAAAGATTAATGAAGGAGAACATGAATGGTAACAGACACGGATGAAAACGAAGAACCTGTTGACAGGACAATGTTGAACGGAATTTAGATTATTTTGAGAGTGAAAAACTGATAAACAGCCGTTACGAATCGAGGTGAACTGAGGCTAAGATTAGAGGGTTCAATGTAAACAATTGTAAAGCCTTGAAAGAAGAAGAAGACGACGACGACGATGGTGGTGGTGGTGATGATGATGATGACGGTAAAGGAGGAAGGGGAAAGAAAGTGAAGAATGTAATGATGAAATTTTCCTGTGCGTAAGTAGACGGCAACCTAACAAAAGATTATTAATCCATAGCAGTTGACCACGCCTCAGGATGTGTATCCGTCTTACCCACAGCAAAGCACACACATTAGTAGCTGGAACGCAGCATTTCACAGTTGCTGTTGTAAGTTTACGCAGATTGCATAACTGTGGGACTAGGGGCAATTTCATGTCAATGATAATATTACATTTACTCAAAAATAGTAACGTGTATACGTATATTCGTGCTATGTATGCTGAGCACACGTTTAGTGTAATTATGCTGGCTTTCCTGTCGTTAGAAAGTTACACAGCCGAAGCACACGTAAACAGGTACGAGAAAAAATACTGATGTGAAACATGACCAAGCCAGAGGTCATGCTATACACGACAGCAGGTATTTTTGCTCTAATTAGCTCACTCAGTGGATAGCCCACGACTCGCAACACTTGTAATAACACTAATAAGGCTATCCGCGATACTGGCGTAATCATAGAAAGGTACCGATATTATTTGTGCTAGCGAAAGGTTTACGGGAAGTCTGGACACAGAGGTATTCTTATTAAGATTACGATCAGGGGTTACCCGGTTACTAAAATATATAGAGTAAAGTAACTATTATTACCATTAATTTTGTCCTCTACTAAATTTATTTAAGTTATTACATACTTATGTGCTACTTATTTATTGGGAAATAATAATAAAAATCAATATCGTCGAGGCAGATCTGTTCTAAAAATTTATTGGCTGTACGACTGAGTTTCGATAAAAAAACATAAGTAGTTCTATATGGTCAATCTTTTATCAGCTCCAGTCAAATAAATCTACGCTTTTCGTTATCTTTACTTTGTGCTATCTAATTATAATCATTCCATCTTTTAGTCTTCGACATACAAAGGAAATCGACTCACGCGCTTATCTACATTTCACACTTTTTTTTTTTAAATTAAAAATTCTTGTTTTAAGTTGATGCTATTAAAATATACATTTCCTACGCACTGAAGTGTAAATTCCTAATAGCAATTTATTTTTTGTTTGTTTCTGAAAAACCGTACTTTACAAAATAAAAAAAAAACACAAAAGAAAATAGTGGTGTTGGTTAGCAGTCAAAGGAGACAGTATCAGATAGATGCAGGTGCAGATATTCAACCGCAAGTGAAGCACGAGGTAAATGTAAGACGTAATCAGAGACAGTATATACATACCACTCCCACTGCCACCGCCTGTCTCCCCTCCTAACACTAATATTATCGTTTCTATTTCCTGTGTCGTTCAGGACCACAAAAACTATACTATTATAGACGGTCTCCCACCTCTTACCTAGTAAGTATCGTGGTGGAAAATGCAATACTACTACTACTACTACTACTACTACTACTACTACTACTACTAATAATAATAATAATAATAATAATAATAACTAATATATTACTCTAAGTAGGCTAAGGTTTATTTTTTTTTAGTAAACTTTTAATGCAGCGTCACACTAACGTAAGTTATTAAGTAAATGTACGACATGTATGTTTGTGTGGTACTTATATTGTAAACAAATTTTTGTATGTACATTACAATTTGTTAAAATTTTAAAAATAAGAAATTGTGACATTGTGAACATTTGTAAACATACACGTGAATTTAAAATAATCACATCACAATTTGGAGAATGTTCTAATTAAGAAGTTGTGCCAATTACTATAGCAGTGAATAGAAATAAAAATTTTCGCCGAATAGTGATGTCCTTCTCTAAACACGTGTATATAACTGCACTTTGCCATTTAACGTAAAGGTAATGAATGAAGAAATTAATACACTATTAAATAAACAAACTGTTACAGGAAAGAGAGAGTTGAACATCAAAACCAAAACCCATTGAACAAAAGCATGTAGGTATACACCCTAAGGTATGGAACAGAACCGTGGACGATGTTTGAAAGACTTAAATCTGGAATTACCACCTCAGAAATGAAATGTCCCAAGAAAGTAGGGAAAGATCAGAAAAGAGAGAGAGAGAGAGAGAGAGAGAGAGAGAGAGAGAGAGAGAGAGAGAGAGAGAGAGAGAGAGAGAGAGAGAGTAGTGTCAAAAGAAAAACAGAAGAATTTGGAACGAAAAGTTTTTTAGAAGAGAGAAATTAAAGAATTCAAATGATACTGCCACTTTAATGAAGAATTAATGTAACAATTATCCCCCAAAAAAACTTTGCAATAAGACCAGAAGGAAAGAAAACCTCAAGCACTATGTAAAGGTAATATCAAAGAGATTGCTGAGAAAGACCTCAAAAAATGTGAGACAGTTTACACGAATTAGGAACAAATTTAAAATATCTCTCGAGGATTTTATTATATTATATTAATATATTAACAAATACAAGATTTTACAAGATTACATTAACAAATACAAGACGCAGCGTTCTACAATAAGCAAAATATCCAATGTGAACAATATGCACTCCATATTAAAACAAATAAATTATAGCTGTCAGTAATTTCAATCAAAAAATCTTCGGTTGAAGGATGGAGATGTAGGCCTACATGTCGACATGTTGACAGGGACTCTAAAGACGGTAAATGGTTGGAGTTAAAGTGAAAGTTCATGATCATATGTTAAAAAAGCGATTATATTTAGTCAGATGTGTTATAATTTTAAAAAGATCTGACAATTTGCTTCGTGGAGACTTTCAAGACAATATCGTTAAAAATGGGAGGATTTATCTGAAAGATTTAGTAAAATAACTGGCTGCTTTGATGTACCTCGACATGATAAGTGTACGTGTAATCAGGCAAACGTATTTATTTTTAGTGAAAAATTAAATTTGCTTAAACTAAAATATTTGTTGCTATGGGACAGCGAGCTGCAATTTTGTTTGTGTAGTCGTAGATTCAAAACTTTATGAGGACATAAAGTGAAAAAAGACATGTTAAGTAAGTGTATGATTACAGTTTACATGGAAAGCAGAAATTATTTAAAGGAAATTGAAGCTTGAAAGTATTTCAATTTTTTTCATAACCATGCGCGCGCGTCTGTATATTACGGTGTCTTCATATAGGCTTACAGTACTAGTTAAAGTTTCGCTACTGAAATACTTTGTTGCATGCAGACATCTGCACATAGGCATATTAGTTTTTTGTACTGTGAGTTCACACAATTAATCTGGTTTTCAGCAACTGTCACATTCTTTGGCTTGGGCTAACGCTTGCTTTCGCATAAGTTTAATTTAATCGTTTTGTTGCTTCCCAGAAAAGAGGGATTTTATGCAGTGTGCACGTATGGTGATATGAACTCGTTTATATTTGAATTCTGCTGATATCATCGTATTAGTATAGGACACTCTCTCGCCCGTTTCTCTCTTACTTGTGTAAATTTAAAACACGAATTTTCATTACAAAGATGTCAGCTGTCATTGAAAATTAAAATTTAAAATGTACGCTTTATATAAGTGTATTTCGTTATTTTCCTGACATTTGTTAGACGCGTTGCGTTTCCCAGACAAACAAAAGTGTTCAAATTTTAAAAAGTTGTGAAAACTAGAAAAGCATAATATTTAGCAAAAAGGTTTAAAAATTAACAAAGTTACACCTGCCTTAGTTATTTAAAGCTAGTACATACGAAGTGCTGTAACAAACTGACCACAGAATTTTGAAAAGGCTGGTAGTGATAGCTTGGGCGACACACTTGTGAAGTAACGGCAAGTATGTGGAACCGCCCATATTTTGCGAAAATGTGTTGCAGAATATAATGAATAGGGTCTAAAAATTAGATGTACATTGTAAGGACGAACATAACGTAACTTTTGAACAGAAAGAAATGGGAAAAATTATTTTTTTTTTGGAAAATTATTATAACATATCGAGATAGCCTATTTTTTATCTGGATAAATAAGTCTGAAATCTGAAATCTTATTGTTATTATTCTATAAGAAAACTGAGAGCTAGTCTCAAATCTTTATCGATTAAAACGTAGAACAAACAACGGCATAAAACGATGAACTGGATTTACACAACCATTTTTCCATGTTAAAAAATTCATTCAGTTGATTGGTATAGATCCTCAACAAGAACGAGACACCAAAGAAGCTAAAAGCAACGAAGAGGAATGTTATGTTTGAAATAAACACAAAGAATAAAGAAATACGACAGGAAATTTGATTCAAGAAAATACTCTAGATGTACCATTATGGGGATGACACTCAGGATGGAAGAAATGTAACAGAAAAATTTATAATTGAAAGTATATACGAGATATTCGTATATTCGTCTTTTTGTCTTTTATACAAGAAGGCTGAGATTGTGGTTCGATGCTACAAGATGTGTAGATTACTTTAAGAAATAAGAATTAAAATTAGAATTATTTACTTATACTATACTATTACTTATAGAATATTAATTAAATAATAATTTATTTATATATAATTATTTTAAAAATATTTAAAAAATGTTAATAAACTGTAATAAATGACTGAAATAATTTAGCATTGTTCACGTAATTTTAGTTTGCTGTTTATGTTTACACAATACAAATTTCTAAAACACGAGATAAGTTTCATCGGGTGTCGTAACAGAACGGCGCCCACAGAAACCAGTTTTATCAGCAATAGTTTTTCAGATAAATGAAAGTGTTTACGCATATTCGTAGGTATATTGTTTACACAAAGCGTAACAAGTTAATTTAGCTTGAAGAAAATTAAAAAGTTAGCTGCATTATAACGAGCTAAATCCACTGATACGCCGAAATGTTATCAACAGTGTTTTGTTTTAAAATTAAGTGGCAGTAAAAAGATATTTAATATGGTAACCGCGACGAGATAATGAAATGTAGAGCGTACTACAGTATAATGATACAGAAGTATAATACGTTTTTGTTTCCGTGTTTTACGTAAACCAGTGTCAAGCGTGATGTGCCCACGGCTACACGTACCCGCTATTGCCTCTGTATGTGTGTGTGTGTGTGTGTTACCAATTCTTTTCACATTCAGGACAAGTTAAAAATACTTGTGTCGGCTGCTTTGTGGACACGGAACACTGTATCACGCATGCGCCGTTCCAAACATCACAGCTGCACCACGCAACAAAGAGTTACTGCAAAGCGAATTCTGTTGATCCGTTAATCTACGAATTTCGAAACCCAGGCAGTCTTATTTTTAATTCATTAAAAAAATATATTATATATTAAATAAATTATATATATAATTATATATAAATGTATATAAATACATATGTCTTGTGTGTGTGCGTGTGTGTGTGCACGCGCGCTTGCGTGAAGGCCTTCAAGGTGAATATCTGTTTGTAGCAGTTTTTAAACAAAATAATTAGCTTATTTTCCTTAGTTATTGTTGGAGCTATTTTAATAAAAAGAAATGTAATAGCTCCATAATTGTTTATCCGAATTCCAGAAATGAGGTAGCAATGAGTTACGAGTTACGAGTTAATTGTTTAGGTCAGAAGATACTTTTTGTTATATCTACTAATTTTCCTGAAATTTATAATTACAAAATCCAATCAGCCGCCATTTTGAAAATGTTTAAAATACTACTTTAAACATGTTTGATTTGTTTAGTGCTTGTAAGAAATGATGGAAAAACTGTGTATACCAAATTTCAACTCCATATCTCATTTTGTTTGAGAGTAATTATTTCTTTTTAACACACAGACATAGAGACAGAAAAGAACACTATTTCGGCATATATGTTTAGTAGACATTTTTCTTTCATTTTAATGAGTAGAATCGTTTCTTGAAGTTTGGCACCATCTTTTCGAAACACTTTGTATGTATAAGATGGAAGTTAATTAGAATTTTGAAAACTTATTTTGGCAGTTCTATTAATTCAGTTTAATTGGCAGAGTATCAACATATGAGTCATTGTTAACAGAAATCATAGTATGGAATTGTCTTTGGCGTTTATGGTACCCGTATTAAGAAATTATATTAATGTTAAGGGAGATCACTTAAGCATGAGTAGCAGTGTTATATGCTCAAATTGCGGTTAAAAATTATGCGTTAAGACGTATCGATACGTAAATGGTAAACACATATGTAATTCGGTTGCTTGTAATATCAGTGCTCTCAATGGAACGTGGCTCTAACACGTGGCTTGATAATATCATTAAATGTGGCAAGTGGTTTTTATGTATTGAAACTTGTATCAGCATATATGAATAAAAGCGATTCGAGGGTGAATAAAAATTATCTTCTCAAAATTCGCGTAAAATAAAGGATACGAATTATGTTTTTTGCAGTTCGATTGTTTAAGATTCGCCTGCGGAAGACAGAAGCAGAAAACGCGGCTACGTGTAGGTCTATCAGTACACATAAGCGCAACAAGTGACATGCTACAGATCACGTTGCTTCTGTGCAACAGATCATATAGGTTAATATCCCTTTGTCGAAGCAACGTGTAGCAGATCACGTCATCTCTGAACATTAATTGAACATTACATTACGTGGGACATAAGGTAACAGAAATACAGCTTAGTACACAGCTGGATGCGTAGAATTTATATATAATGTCTTCAAGACGACAGTATTTTAAAATTGTCGGAATATTGTAAAAAAAAAAAATCTTGTTTAAAAAAAATATAAACAAGCCCTTCATAAAATAAGAAACAACAGGAAAATGAGCAGAAAGGGATAACACGATGAAACAATACCTTGATGTGTCCATTGTTTTCCACAAATCAAATATAAGAACAATACAGAGTTTTTAAAAAATATTTTGTAAAGGAATCTGTCTGTAAAATCGAATTCAAAATTCAGTTGAAAGGAATATTTAAATTTAAATTATTTAAAACTTAATAAAATCAATAATATATGAATCGTCTAAACACATCTGATATGATAAATTATATGAAAATAAATTTAATTGCTACAGAAAGAAATTTTATTTTTATTGTTGAAAGTTACAGTTGTGCAAATATAAAAGCGAAAAGGTCGAGATGGGGGAAATTAAGTTTAAATGAAGAGTTCAAGCTAGCCAAAATTGTATTTAGAACAAAATCACGATGTGGATTGGGCTCTCATGTCTGCTTAGATATTTATACAAGTTCACAATAAATATGAGATCTATATATGTATACATACAAGTTTCTTCACAATGAATACATTTGTTACGTGATAATATTAATCCATTAACCAGTATAAATAATTCGGTTCTTTAAAAAACGACTTCCTTTTGGTTAACTGTATCGACCAGTGGGTAACGAAAGTATTAAGAATAGTTCAAGAAAACTGGTTTGCTATTTTCTGTTAATTCTGATGCTTTTGAAAAGATAACTTGGTTAACCTGGTAACTTTGTAGTGGTCCGTTGTGTGAGTCGCTCTACTTGAAGAAATTCCACTAAGGTCGATAGATTCTAAATTATTACGTAACATTAGGACTTGATTATTGTTAATTATATTATGTTTAATTAACTGAAGGTGTAGAGAGATGATTAATGCGTTTAAAAAAGAATTTCAAGGTCAGTGAGCTATATCTCAATTACGTACTTTCTACGGAACACTGGCTCCACCGAGTGCATTGCACGCTCCGTTGCACATAATGAGCTGATTACTTAGACAAACCGGGTGCTTTCCTTTCAGTGACATAATAAGGGTTGGGCCGCGCCTGTCAGAATGTCTCTCGCTGATGATTAATATCACGCAGTAAAATACTGTATTATGTAAAACACGTTCCGTTTAATTTAATATTTCAGTTTCAAGAAATAGGCTACACGTTAGCAAAATAAACCCATATGGAACATGGTCTCAAATGTAGCAAACCTCATTGAAATACACGTGCTTGACGATTATTCTTTGCTTTTTTACAGATTGTATTTCTATGTTAACATACGATCACCTTAACGTACGAATGTGTCGGTTTTAATGTATATCATTCATTATTAATGTTTTTTTTTTCAAACAAGAACACATACATGAACATGCATACACGTACACCCGCGATCTTAAATGTAAATAATTCTAATAGATAGTTCACGAACTATTCGGGAACTGATTTCTGTCCCAATCAGTAACAAGAGCGAAGGCAGGAAAGGTTAACCGACGAATGTTTTTGTGAAAGAAGCTCACGTGTGGAAGCGCTGAAGATGCGTGAAATGTTATTGTCTCAGAAGTGGGAGAGTGGATTCCAAGCAGACAAGGATCGTGGATAAGCAGTTTCTCGTGACGTTGGTGCCAAATTTCAGGCAACGATCAAGTATTGAAAAGGGACAGAAAATAACGGTGTATAGCTAACGATAAGTTTTTGTCAATTATTTTTGGTAGGCAACAAAAGTGGTTTCCTGTCAACGACCAGTCGCTAGGAAACGCTAGGTAATTCTAGGAGATGAAACGTTGCTAGGGAATGATAGGGCTATGAACAATTCCTTGTCTGTTAGTCGCTAGAGACCGGGGGAGAATCTAAATGATAGGGCTATGAACAATTCCTTGTCTGTTAGTCGCTAGAGACCGGGGGAGAATCTAAATGATAGGGCTATGAACAATTCCTTGTCTGTTAGTCGCTAGAGACCGGGGGAGAATCTAAATGATAGGGCTATGAACAATTCCTTGTCTGTTAGTCGCTAGAGACCGGGGGAGAATCTAAAAGAACATTTACTGTATCAGGATCTGTTGGCAGTGTTCCTTACAACGTATACGATAGGCCTATAGGTTGTCGTTAATGTTAGTTCTTATTTTAGTGTCCCAGGCTTTAAAGTAGATTTGGATCGTGATGTTAAAAGACGTCTCTGTCTAGGAAATGCCAAGAGGAATTTCATTGAGAATGACTTCCTATATCTGGTTCAGTTCCAATAATCAATGGTTCATAAAATATTTATAACTCTTAATTACAAGTACTGGTTTATATTTTTATATAGTTTATAGTTTTCATATTTTTTCAAAAAATGATAAACTATGTTCCAGGTACATCTTGGGCCAGTCGTGAAGGAGCCGAATGACATCCTCTTGTTTTACATCCAAAAGGCATCAGAACAAGCCGAATGCAAGAAAGACAGCAATTACCACACAGATAAACGACCACAGAATATTATCCTAAAATATTTTAACAGGTTATGAAACGTAAATGAACAAGTTTGTCAAATGGAGAAGTTATTACCGAGCTTTACAAAAATTCTAAAAGTTACAAGTTTCTTACGTTTGTCACTGCGAGGACGTTAGGAAAATTTCAAATACTACGTTTGTTCATTAGTTCATGGTACTTTAATCACTGTACCCTTTCTTTAGAAAAGATCCACCAAAATTAGAATGCATATCCTTAGATAACCGCAACGACTGTTCCTTTTTTTTACGTCCATGTTCCATAAGGAAATGGAAGTATGGTCATGCAGAAAAAAATCGTGTTCGAGATAACGGCAGATTCTGACTGTACTACCATCAAAACATGAAAAAAGTCATTTTTCGAAAAGTGCTCGTTTGCCATAGAATTTTTTCTGTGGCAAACGATAACAGCCGCAAATTCAAACAGAATCAAATAATGTTTTGCATACAGCTCTGAATTGTAAAGGACTCAAGGCTTATCGTTTTTGGTGAAGATCGGTTAAAGGAAAGGGGTAGTTTACCTGCAACGTTTTACGTTTTAACAAGAGTAAAGTGCTTAATTTTGATAAATAAAGTATCCTGAAAAGAAGGTCATAATAATCCACTGTAGAAAGGTAGATGAAATATCTATAAATTAAAAGGGTAGTTGAAGGGGGAGGGGGTAATTTTTTTTATAAATTAAAATGGTAGTTGATGATGGAGGAGGTAAATTTTTATAAGTTTTATATGTGTACTACGTTATTGACAACAAAGAAGTTGTTTCTATGGAAACATTTCATTTCACTTTAAAAAAATTGTATATTTTTCATTTTAATTTAAATCACGTATGAGTGAAAATATATCGTTCCTGGCAGGCAAACATATTTCAATTATGTAATGTTTACTTTTCCAAAGTTTTATTATTGGGATTACAGCAATAAAAATGCACACACACCGGCAGGACACACACACACACACACACACACACACACACACACACACACACACACACACACACACACACAATTCGCGTTATTTCTGGCCTCACTCATGTTTATTTTCTTATGTTTGGATGCTTTTTAAATGGAAAGTGCTGAAACCAACACCAACACAACGCATGCAAGCCGAAAAGATGGACATCGATTTGCTTCCTGTAGATCGCTGGGCAGTGTTGTTGTATTAAAGCAATTAATACAATCTGTGTACTTATTTCTATTATGATATGAGAATTATAAACTAATATGTGCATGTGTGTGTGTATGAAAAATATATAAATATTTTTCTTCTTTGGAAAATTGTTTGCCCCCTCCTTGAAAATATTTGACCTCCCTGATGGCTAGTTATTTACTAGCCTGTGTGGAATATAGCGTTATGACATGGATCAGAATAGTGGGTGTTAAACAGGAGACACAAACGTATTAAGGAAGAAATTTTTCGGTGAGAAATTTATAATTATACGGGTGAACAGAATAGTCGTTCAGGAAATCAGAAGACAAATGGAAAGAAATAAATCAAGACTCAATTTTAAAAAAGAAAAATGACTAGTATAGTATTGACAGGAAAGACTTTGATAACACTATAGACACCCCTCGGCCCCTCGCAGCGAGAGTCCAATTTCATTACAGGAATCATATTGCAGCTACCTTTATCGTAACTCTTCGTTCGACCTACAGACATTTTATCCAAAAGTATAGACCTTCCTCACGAAGGTTGAGGATAGTCTTAATCCACCTGACATGGTGGTACCATTTTAACTGATACGTAATTTCTTCAGAACTCAAGCATCCACTTATTTAATTAATATTTAAATGATTTTAAATATAAATTTTAGGACATGGAAGTCATGTATGGTTCTCCAAACCGATTTTTTTTTTTTGAATCGGCCATCTAAGGACCACATGCCAATTTCAATTCTTTACTCTTTGATCTTTTCTGTTTCTCCAAAATGCTTTCATCTTTTCACTGTGTCTCTTCTTTTTGTCTTCATTCAGTCCACTTTGAACCTGCGTTTTTCTCTCTCCTACCCATACTCCTTCCACTTTTAACACTTTTACCCGAAAAACGTCTCTTTCAATTGCTTCTTCTGCGTGTATATTATTTTTTTCCAAATCCTTTCGGAATTCTTTAATCCAACTAGATGTTGACTTCTTCCCCCACAGATATTTGACTGTTCCTTTATTAATAGTTTTCTTTAAAAATCTAAATTTTAATGAAGCGGCTTGAGAAATGTAGATTGCAAGTTAACTATAAACGTTCCCGTTGCCGGGTGCTATATAGACTCATGTTGTAGATCTCTCTCAAGACAGATAACCGCTGTACTCTATAATGTGTTTTGTTGCTATCCTACAACGTCTTTGCCATGTCAGTCTCCTCAAACCATAGTCGTCCCATACCAGCCAGCCAAACTTGTTCTCTAGCAGCGCGTTCTAATATACAAACGTACAGGTATACTTCTCACACCACCTTGTTTGCCATTATATCCACACGTCCCGTCCCAGCCATCACGGACTGACCTTTTTTATTTGGTTTACTACGTTCAGGTTTTTAAACACCTTTATTATTTTAATAGATACAATTTCTACACAGTTCAACTGACCATTCTCCTTCAGATTGCATTTGCATAAATAGTTTCTTCGATCATCCTTAAAACGTGTCTCTCTCATATCTGCAACAGACATCACACTTCTGATCTTCACATTACGAAAGATTTTGTCTTTTCCTTTTTTATTTTATCTTGCTATTCCTATATATACAGCTTTATTTGAGCATACCGATTAACCAGTAATAGTTCTTATTACCAGCAGTCATCCCAGCCTTAATCTCAGGAGAACATTTTTGTGGTTTTCACTACGAAGAACAAGGCTGGTTTTTTGTAGCGGGTAGAAGGATGGGTCACACACGTTTTACCTTTTTAATTAAAAATCTGTTTTAATTCGCTTAACTAGCCAGTGAAGCTGCCTCAGAGTAAAATAGGCGTAGAAACCTGACACCTGTTCTTGAGTGGTGAATGCGCGTAGCCACTTAAAGAATACCCGCAATTAAAAGTGTAGCATTTGGTAACTTGGATGAGAACGCGACAACAGTTTGCTGTCTCACTCACATACTGTCGCTTCACAACGACCCTTACATGCTTGTAATGTTCTCGCCAGCCTTGTTGCAGCCGACATAAACAGTATGTAACAGCTTACCACACCGATTTGCGCATGCGCGAAATGAATAAACTTTTGTTATCCTTGCAACGATTTGTTTGTCCATTGCGCATCTCAAAGTCACTGTTCAAAATCTATCGTCAGGTCTATAACATTTGGTGTTAAATTTAACAAGGTAATTCTTAATCACACGTTTTTTTTTGTAAAATATTATGGTGTTTTTAATAAAACGTGATCGGATAGCATATGTCATCACTCTTTTTTTATAATATTAAGTGATTACCTGTATGCGGTCCGCCGTGTGACTTCTCAAACTTATTACGTTACGCGTTTCAAGGCGTATGCCTCATCATCAGACGTTTAAAACCAAAAACACATATCACACAAAACTGGTTTGTCAAAAAATAAATAAAATTGCAGAAACAAGCATATTATGTGCACGTGCCATACCGAAGGCTCCGATATTTACGGGACTCCCCAAAATCCACAAACCACACATACCCATAAGACCGCTGGTTAACTTCACTACAGCCCCCGGTTTCAAAACATCAAAAATTCTTGTAAAATTAATTAAAGACAATTTACAGTTAAAGAATAATTACAGCTTAACAAATAATACTGACTTCATTAATAAGATAAATACCGTTAAATTAAAACCCAATTACAAATTGGTTTCATTTGACATAGTGGATTTATATACAAATATTCCAACTGAGGTAACTTTAAAATTATTGAAGGACAATTTACGAATTAACGCTTCCATGAGTGCACAGGCGATAGATGAGTTGATTGACTTGCTTAAAGTCATTTTAAATCAAAATTATTTCACATTCAATGGTTTATTCTATTGCCAAGATGATGGTCTAGCTATGGGCTCACCCCTCTCAGGCCTGTTGGCTGACATATACTGTACTTAAATTTCTACGAAAACACTTATTTATTAAATAATAACATATACGCTAATAAGATAAAATTTTATTCACGTTACGTAGATGACACGTTTATTATTTTTGACGGAACTTTGAGACAAGTTGACTCCTTTAAAAATCTTTTAAATGAAATCAACAATAATATTCAATTTACTTTAGAGACCGAGCGTAATAACTCAATTAACTTTCTAGACCTGACCCTCACTAAACGAATGGACGCATTGAAATTCAATATTTTTAGGAAGCCTACTGCCACTAACCATACAATACATGCAGATTCCCACCATCCATACTCTCAAAAAATGGCAGCATATAATAGTCTAATCCATAGATAGTTGACAGTCCCACTTGACAATAATGATTTCTAGACTGAGCTAAATACAATAAGATTTATTGCAGTTTCCAATGGTTACAGTAGTCACATTATTGACAAATTGCTAAAGAAGCATAATAACATTCAACTTAAGCCCCGTCCACTTAATAAAACACCGAAAAAATTTATATCTGCAAAATACACATACATCATGCCAAAAATTTTATCCTCAGTGATGAACAATATTGGTTATACTATGTCTTTTAGAACCAATAATAAACTAATTAATATACTTAGACCTAAACTGCCCTTACCTATTGAAGAAAAAACAGGCATTTATAAACTGGTTTGCAATGATTGTATCATTCTATATGAATGATTGGTTTGCTTCTATATAGGTCAGACCGGAAGAGGTTTTTACAAACGCTTCCGTGAACACTTACCAAAAAAGACACACAATTACAATGATATAAAATCTAATTACACTCGTCATCTGACCCAACACAATCACAATTATACAGATTTTAAGTCCAATCTAATGCCTTTGCATATATGCAACAAGGGCCGTTTTATGAATGCCTTGGAGGAGCTGGAAATTTATAATGCATATAATAATGATAGCAGTCTTGATTGTGTTCTGAATGAACAATTGAACTTTGCATCTAACCGCCTGTATGATACTGCTTTGAGACTGCTCAACGAATTCCAATCAGTAGCAGACAACACTTGAACGGGTGCGCACCCTACATCACGTGCACATAATATGCTTGTTTCTGCAATTTTATTTATTTTTTGACAAACGCAGTTTTGTGTGATATGTGTTTTTGGTTTTAAACGTCTGATGATGAGGCATACGCCTTGAAACGCGTAACGTAATAAGTTTGAGAAGTCACACGGCAGACCGCATACAGGCAATCACTTAATATTACATAAAAGTGACTTGGATACCATACGTAACATGAATGTTAAACTCTTTTTTTGTTGAAATGAAGATACGCCGTTTAAGAGATCAAATTAAAAATTATAATACAGGTTAATTTGTTAAATTTACATATAAATTCTATTCAGCATTAAATTTACGTTCACAACAGTGTAATACATAAATACGTAGGGCTACGTGGAAACATAAAATGAAACGTTCTGTATTTGATAAAGTACTTAAAATACCTTACATGTCACACTTAAACGAAAACAAGTGTCACGTATCACAGATTCAACAGGTAACCATGAAGCAATCGCCTTGCACAGATGGCATGAGGAGTTTGTTTGCACCTTCACGCTGCTGTAATCTCTATAATGTGAACAATTTTACAGGTTTCGATTCGCGGTTGAGCGTGAAATGCGCGTTCCGTTAGTTGAGTGTCCGTACGTCCTTCTAAGCGGTTAATGCATTTTGCAATTGAAATACTGTCAATGATAACTGATTTAGCTGGCGGGAAATTTCACATTTCTGTGTTTTAACATGTGAGCTGCTTGTTACATCATTAAATTAGACAGAAATTTAACAAGAAGATTAAAGTCAAACCTTACAAAGCTTCTTAATTATGTTAATTGGCTTGTATAGTGCTCAGAAATTGTATGATACAATTTGTATTGCACGTTATCTTCTAAAACCAATTTATAACAAAATTATTCACTTTGTTTGAAAAGATTTACTTATGGTTTTCGTTGTACACATCTACTCTGTATGTAACTATACTTCGTACGGTGCGTTTATACAACCGTTTTTTGGTCTCTCTAATAATCGTTTTACCATACAAATTCGGTTTTGGCCTTATGATAATCGAAGTTGAATAGCTGAGATTAAATGACGAATATTGAGTTTAGAAAGACTTAGCAGTGAAAGAGTCAGTGGAAGAATAATGTAACCGAGAAGGAAAATAGGTTGAAAAAGTTTCAAGTAACACGATGTGGCCACACAAATTGGATTGAAAAGACTAGATGGCCAAGGAGGATTTTAAAATCAATATTTATAGACAGAAGGTTGGATGGAGGGCTAAGGGGAGTTGGTGGGACGACAGTGATGAGGAAGTGCAAGCAACAGATTTGAACAATTATATATATTTTGAGCCAAGAGAAAGTATATTGCGAGGGAAGAAGTCTGAAAGTATTTATCGTATTTATTAGGTTGTTATATTTCGTTTAAATTAAATTAGTACCAGTTTCTTTTTTTAAGAATGTGTCGCGCGCGCGCACACACACATTTATTTATTTATTATTAACAAATTTTGTGTGTATTTTATTAACTAAAAATTGTTTTTTCAAACCAAAAGGTTATTTTGAAAATATTTATTATTTTTCACTGGCAGTATTTTTTAGTATAAATAACACTCTAATGACACATCGGGTGTGTCGGATTTTCGGGTGTTTCTTTTTGTTTTAGATGTAGATCTATAGGCTTTGTGTCCGGGATTGTCCTAGTTGTCCCAGTTTTTGAACCCGGTTGTCCTGGGAGTTTATTTTACAATCACGCAGTTGCAACCGTGCCGCTACAATAACATTGCATACATCCACTAAAAATATGTCTCATATAATTTGCCATTATTTTTCCTCGTTCTTCAGCTTGACTACTCCTTTTGAATCACATACTGTTACACAACCTTTCACTAACCATATTGTTTGGCTCCTATGTAAGCATTTAGCGAATCTGGAGGGGTTTAGACTAGTAGACGGATGATTGATGTTATTTGTAAAATATGATCATTCCACATTGCTTCACACATTTTTAAAGCATCTTTTGCGTACTGTACATTTTTGTTTGTTTCGCTTTTTCGTATTTGCTTCAGAATATTCTCCATCAGCACTGACAGTAGTTTATTGTTCACGATATTACTGACTACAAAAGTAAATTGGAATATTTCAGTCCTAACAGAAGAGTAATGATATAGGATTGCAATTTTTGGCGTGAACTAAAACAATAAACGATGTTTATAATGGAAGAAAATCTTATTTGTATTGACTGTGAGGTCACAACACTTTCAACTAGTGTAAATAGTTAAAAATATTGATTCCATACTGGCCTGGCAACGTGACGAGAAGTTTATTGTAAGAAAAAAATAAAATAAAACTATTCCATCCTCCCGGTGTGCAGCATGTAAGAACACAATTCACTGGTATAGTACAATGACGGTAATACTGCCCGGGAACTAACGAAACGTACTTCCTTGAGTGTTTCAACTTCTGTTATAGGCTACGTGCCACTTCACATCCGTGTGTTTATTCCTCCCATTATGGTCGCATGTGTATTCTCCAATACAATCACACGCCCGCATGATGTAATGCATTCACAAGGATAAGTGAAGTTCAAGGCGAGACTACCCAGTGTTATATTTCTTGTTTCAATGAGTCATAAAGTCTGTGTTGCAAATAGTAATTGTTTACGTTTACGTTCAAACATGTCATTTTTTATACGATGTTTCATTGGTTTCTGTTTATTTGTTCATATACAATCTTATTTTATTTTAATATGTTTAATTCCAGACTCGTCAAGTCACAAGCAGTGGTCCCAAACGGTGTGCTCCGGCACCTGAGAGAATAACGGGGGTTTCGCAAAAGATTAGTGTATATATTATAATTTCGGATGCTACTTCTCCTCTATTACCAGTGGGGTCAGGTGTTCCGCAGGGTAGTGTCCTGGGTCCTCTGCTCTACCTCCTGTTCACCTCGGACTTACCGTCAGCAAGTGAAACCACTGTTGCTACATACGCCGATGACACAGCAATCCTAGCTACACACTCCGACTCTTCAATAGCATCTCTTATACTACAAGAATCATTAAACAGCGTTCAGTTATGGCTTGATAAATGGCGCATAAAAATCAATTCGTCCAAGTCAGTCCACGTTACCTTCACAACACGTAAGGCAAACTGCCCTCCAGTAACAATTAACGGTCAACCAACACCGCAAGCTGAAAGTGCTAAGTACCTTGGGATGCATCTGGACAGGAGACTAACGTGGAAAAAATATAACATCTAAGAAGATTGAACTAAATCACAAGGTCAGAAATATCTACTGGGTGATAGGCAGAAAATCACGGTTAAGTCTCGTCAACAAACTGTTGATCTATAAAGCAGTTCTTAAACCGGTATGGACTTATGGTATTCAGCTTTGGGGTACTGTTAGTACAAGTAATATTGAGATTACCCAGCGCTTTCAGTCCAAAATTTTAAGATCAATAGTCGACGCTCCATGGTTTGTCTCCGACAACTCTATACACCGCGACCTCAAAGTTCCAACCGTGAGAGAAGAAATCATGCGCCTCTGCAGGACTCACATCTCCAAATTAGAAAAGCATCCAAACCACCTGGCAATTAATTTGTTAGATAACAGTGAAGATATTTATAGGCTAAAAAGGCAGAAACTGTTAGACTTACCATTCAGATTTAACTAATAATGTATTCTCTGTATTATATGTATTGTAATGTCTGTGATATCTGTTCTGTTCTGTTCTGTGTTTTGTATTCGTGTCATTATTAAGTGTTAATGTCAACCTGTATATGTGCCTTATGGTCCCAGTGTTTAAGATTTGAACTTATTGTATCATGCCAGCAGCAAGTGGAAGTGATTTTTTGTTCATTTGTTTACATGTTTTTGTCAGTTAGTTTTGTAATTTGTGTACCTCTTTAAGCTATTAACAAAAACAAGAAGAGCTGTCAATGGTCAGCTCTTCACAATCCTGTGTGTGTGTGTTGTCAGCCAATTTGTTTAATGTTCGCTTTGTCGAACAGATTACAGATCTCCAATAAATTGAAAAAAAAGTATTATAATTGGAATATTTAAGTAAAAGTGTTTGTAGTGGCTACTACAATATGCAACAACTTGTGTTTTCTTCTACATGTAAAGTTCAGGTTAAATTTAATTCCTGTACTCTATATTTTTGGATCTTAAAATTACGGATTAAAATTTCGTACCGTACTACGTATTTTAGACTATTCTGAAAGGGAGCGGAAAAGTTTATAAATGGGAGCCCCTCAAATCTCTCACGAGCGGTGTTGTCATTCCAAGAAAAGATTTCGGAGCCAAAGGACATGAGTCCAGCCGTTTCTACCACAACTGAGGCGACATAATGATGCCGCTTCTTCACTTATTGTAATCATCAGTCACTGGAAGTCAAGAAGCGGAACGCCAACGCCAACGAGGATGTCCATGGCATTGTGTGATACTTCTGAAGATAATGTGAAAAATGAGAAATTTGTGGAGAAGTAAAATGAGTAGACGAGGCAGATTCGTGGGGCACTCAAGATTATTATTGACTGGGATGATGGAGGGTGCAGTGAAGGGAGACTCCTGCACAATTACTGGCAGAAGCACGCATTAGCACTTGCCCGCATTAGCAGCTGCCCTCAAGAGAGAACTACCAATTTCGTGAAGGGGAGGCTACCTGAAGTGAGAGCTGTCTCAGTAAAAGGGATGACACCTCTTCCCCCCCCCCAACAGTTTCTTATATCTTTGTAAATAACGGTTATCGTTACACTGATAGGCAAAGTACGATTCTGTTCTCCGGATGTTTACAGTAAATTCATCACTTACATTCCGTACATCAGTTAGTTAACTTCGGTGCAAAAAGCTTTATAAGATTAAATTCAGTTTTGCCTGATTATACTTAAGATTTAGTAAATATTAGGGTACAGTTTATAAAATGCAAATTTCTTACTTATAAAGACATGGAAATCACCGACATAAACAAGGGGAAGCCTTGTGTACTTTACGAAGAGTACCGTTATATAGTTGATAGGATTAACAAAGTAAATGTGATATCGTAGCGATGAGTGAACTATAAAAAACTGAAACGTAAAGGATGGATATCCAACAAGAATTACACTATTCTTACTAAACTGCCATACACATCTGTACCAGATTTTTGCTGCCAACGAAGTTCAGAAAGACTTATCTAACGCAAAGCAGAGAGCAAGATAAGAGAACACTCCAGTATCATCTATTTACACAGACGAAGTAGGACCATTATTCACTCGGGGCTATCAACTAGTGACACAAATGCCTTCTCAGTTAGTTTCGAAAATTACTTACACCGAATTCGAAGGAAGACTCAGGGTACACAACAAGAACCAGCAAGACATGAAGACTTCAATTTGTCAACTGAATTGTTTAAAATGAACAACCGAAGTGAATTTCTTTTGCCTGATGACTTTCCTGTATCACAGGAAAAGATTTTGATCTTTTCTAGCAGCAAAGGAATTGCTGCACTCAGTGTAAAGAAAACATTATTACGGATGGAACATTTAAAAGCTGCACCAAACAATATGGCCAACTGTATACAATCCATGATGACCATGAAGGGTTGATTCAAGAAACAACGTTATACCGATGGTATACGTTCTTCTCCCTGATAATAAAAAAGATAACTATATATTCGTAGAAAAAAGACCATTATTTCATCCTAGATTTTCATAATGTGCCCTGAATCCATTCCATAAAGAGTCAGAAATACAGAATAATTTTTTAAATAAAGTGGAGTGAAATATCAATGAACTTGTTTTCACTAAGATTCCAGTACAAAAGGGCAAGTGCTAATGATTTCGCCGTGCTGGAAAATGCTAATGGGGGTAAGTGTTAGTAAACGCTCATGCAAGGGAGGGAAGATTAGACTACCCGAGGTAGATTGTTGATGAGGTGAGGTGTATTCACAGATGTTCGGTAAATAGAATTCAATCAATAAAACACGTGAAGAAACAAAAGAAATTTAAACTTCACAGAGTTATACCTGACGGGAAAAGGTCGAGTATTTACACCAAATTAAGGTTTACTTTTTCTGTATTTCGAGATTGAATTATTGATATATTTGAACTAAATCTGCCCAGGAATGACGAAAGGTTATGGTATAAAACCGACATCTTTTTTTTTAGCCTGTTTATCTGTTAGTGAAAGTTCAACGTTTCATAATTTATGTAAGATAGTACAAAAAAAATTATCATTTAAGTTATATTGAAAAATTGATCTCCCTGTGTCATTTAAGCTTTAAAAAAGAAAATCGGTTGACTAGTTTTAAAATGGCAGCCATTAAAATTTTTTTTGCTATTTCAGCACTCCGTGAAGGTAGGAAAACGCCATAGAAGTACTATAATAACCTTTTTATGAAACGTACAGAGTTTTACAACTTGAAATAACAGAATGAAATCGCTGTTGTCAGTGGAAAATGTAAGGATTATCTACTGCGCATTCCGATATCACTGAACAAACATTTCCGATATTGAGAGGACCTTTATACGTCACATGAAGTTGCTCTGGCATACTTAAAAAGAGGAACATCAGTTTTTACTTACGTTTTCAATGTTTACTTGTTGACCTATAACTTGGACAACTTTGCATGTAATGTCAAACCCATTATTTTTTTTTATCAAACAAAAATTTGAATTAGATTTAAAGACATTTGGAAAATTAAGGCCAATGCAGTAAAATCAGCTCATGTGACTTTTACTATCTAAAAAATGTGACTGTCCATCTGTTTCTTTTGACTGGGGCAGGTAAACGAGGCCTGCACAGCGACCGATGGCTCACCTGACAAAAGTACCTCTTTATGAAGGGGAAATAGCTTGGTTCACAAGTTGCAAAACTATACTGGTTGATTGGAAGGAAGTCACAGGTGATGATGGAAAACAAACTGTTAATTTACAGAGCTATCGTAAAACGTCTGTGTACAAGAGGTAAAGAGACTCGGCGCCAATTACACCGACAACCTGAAGAACAGTCCCAAAGTCATCGTCAGTCTAGTGGTGACCATTGACATAGGTTGTAGCGTCTTTTACAAAACAATAAGTAATTTATAATGTGTATTTGATGTAGGCCTAATATTTGTTTGTAATGGAGGTGCTCCTGCTTGTAACTTCAGATTCATTAATATTACTGATTATTCTCGCTAGGTAGATTGTAATATAATTTCAGTCAATAAAAAAAATATATTTCAAATTTTTTCACTTTCGAGCCTGTGAGAGAACTGAGCTTGGAACCAACAAAACGAATTTCTTTAACAGTTTCTGTTGAGAGATATGTTATTTTTCCTAGTTATTTTTTATCGCCTCGCACAAAGAATAACAGAGATATATATACCAATGAATTTCTTACCCTACTGTCTTTTAATAAATTTTGAAGAATTCCTATTGATGAAGCATCAGCTTTATTCAATTCATATATAACCCATTTAATACTACCAAAATTATCTGCATAATATACCACTGGAGAACGTCAAGTCCCACAGGGAATGGCAATGGTCTTGTTATAGAAGATTAGGCTTTTTGTTTTGAAAACATTATTTTTCTTTAGCGATTAACAAATACTTTTTTCTATTTGACATCAATATGTTTTCATGTAAAGCACACTGATAACCGCTTTGCCACTATCGAGTCTGTAGTGTCGCCAATGCGTACCCGTATTTCTTACTTTGTACACAAGTCTGATATTTTCTAATGCTTCTTCATAGTATTTGGGAGATAACGTTTTCTTAAAGTACGTTCATACGGAGGTTCTAAGTTGATGTACTTTTCAACACTGGACTGCTTACTTACTTAAACGGAGGCTCTGCACAAATCAGAATAAATTTCACGATATTTGCAGATTCTGAGTATAAGAAGAAGGAATATTCCGTTCCATCTAAAGTATTTGTTTTGAATTGGGACGTGAGCTGCAGCGATAATGCCGAACAAATGACGCGTTATTTTCTTTTATCGTTCCGTTTGTATGGATTTTCCACAAGGTTGGCAATACAGTACTTTCCGTTTGAGCTGCATATGTCTTGAAAGTCTTTAATACATTACTGTAACCGAGCACTTAAGACATTCTGGCGAGCACTGTACGCAACGCGACAAGAACGCTGTCTTGTAATACAAGAACGTAAGTGCCAACGACACGACCTAACTAAATAAACTGAAACGCAATGACGTACCACATGGACGTTACAACATTATTAATGTTATGCACATGTAGGTTACTTACGAAGAATGTTTTGCCCACTTCCTCCTCTAGCTCACGAACTCAAAACTTGAACGCAATGAAGTGAAAAATTTAGCGTATTGCATTGAAATATTATAAATGCAAGTTCATCATCATCATCATCATCAGTACTCCAAGGATAGACCCTAGACCTGTTGCGGAACCCATCTCCTCCTCGGTCTACTGACATCTCTCTTCGCAGTAGGGTGATAACCCATGGGAGTCACGGGTAAACGGATATCAGGCATGCGGCTCAAGTGTTGTTCACACCATCTTCTTCTGAGGTCTTCAATCTTCTGGTGCAACGATACAATATTTCATTCTCGTCTAATGTCCTCGTCCGTTCTCCAATCCAGGAGAGAAAAACCTTCGTCCCTCTTAGAAATTTCATTTCAGCTGCCTGAACGTCTGTACGTCCCTTTTACCGAGAGATGCAAGTTAATATCCTAATTATAAACAAGCTTTTTTTAGTAACACGATTCTTAATAATATTTACCTAAAAATTTGTTCCCTATTAACAACAGGTATTTATAAAGAAAAGAGTTTCATTAACGGGCATGTCGCCAGTATGGAAATGAATCCAACTGCTTTTTATTGCTCCAGACATCCACACCTGTTTGATAGTATTCAAATTAGTACAACACATAACTAAATATGTGCAGTGTTTTGACAGGCAAATGCTTTATTTCTTTTCTGCTATTGTAAAATCAACATCAAATGACGAAATCGTCAAAATAAAGCCAAGGAAGACAATAAGGTTTGTCAGTGTAAAACGTATTGCATATGTTTCGTTTTTACTTAATTGTTTTGAAACTTAACTATGTACCGTCAACTGTAAACTTTCACTGTAAACACGTATATTTAGAAAACAAAAAACGTTACAAATATATTTTGTGTTGAAAAACATAATAATTTTCATTGGCCCAGTATGTAAACTTTAAAGTATCAAGTATCATTGTAGAAAGTGTATACCATTTGTTGATGTAAATATATTACCCGTAACGTAGAATTTTATTCTTATTTATTAAATTCGATTTATTACGGCGAAGAGACATTACAATTCTGGTTCAGATACGCAAAAGTATTTCAATGAAAATATTAAAAACCTTGACTTCTTTACATTAAAATAATTCAATGTATGACATGTAACACAACACATGACCGCAGATACCACTAATTACTTTAATTATAAACAACCAGAAGATGATGGCTACTCTTACTGTAATACCCCAGTCGAAAATAAACTAAGCAGGCCTTGACAAAAATTAGAAACGTTTATTTAATTATAAAAACACGAACGTTTGTTAATACGACCTTAGCACAAATATAAGTGTCCTGTACGATTGATCTGAACATACTAATAATAAATGTCTTGAAGGTTGGATCATTTTGAAATCCTTCGGTTTGTGATCAGAAATCAATGAAGCGTATCTGGCCTACTTCAGTTGCTACGCCCTGGTTTATTAGTTACGAATGTGAAAGAAAACCAAGTGTCTATTGATTCAGATGTCACGCAACATATAGATGTGTTTGTTTTTCCTAAGGTAGTGTGTGTGTGTGTGTGTGTGTGTGTTTGTGTGTTTGCGCGCGCTTGTAAATTTAAATATACGCGCGCCCCCCCACACACACACACACACCAAAAACAATTAAGAAGCAGATAGCAACATACATTTTACTAAAACTAACTACAAGATTTTCAAACTTCTCTATAAGGATAGTCGGTAGGCCCTATGATAGTAATGTTAAATTGTTCATATTTAGCTACATTTTTCTCTCAATCCTGTAGAGATGTCTTGACATCTTTTTGGGTATTTTTTGTGTATGTTTTGTGACTATTGAAGCGGAATCATTTAATTTCCATGTCTGTAACAATAAACAATAAATATGAATTTTTACAGCTCCCAAAGTACACACAATAGTTCTACAATTCTGCTCCTGTAGGTAGAAAATTGTGCCGTACATCAGCCTGAACATTTTAATATCCTACATAGCACAGTTTATAAGATGTTTGTATGTACGTAAGTGTTGAAAAATACGGTTTTCCAAAAAGCGCGTTTAAAATATATATCATATCCAGAGCTGACTACTATATTCAACTTTGCCTTCAAAAGCAGCCTGGATTGTAATCCAAAAGCAACCTAACCAACCTAACGTATCTTAACTTAGCCTAACCACGTCATTCGTTTAGAAAATATGTACTGTTGAAAGAAATCGTGTACTAAATTGTAATGATTTTACAGTGAACAAACGTACTTTAGATTGTTCATAAAATGTGTTTCTTAGTTTATTTGTATAATACATTAAATACCATTTTATTCAGGAAAGTTGAAATTTTAATAAAAGCATTCTGAAAAAACTGAAAATTTGTTATTTTTTTGCCTTCAGATTCCCCTTAGCACGAATATAGCAAAACCCTAAACGTTGCTGAATAAGACACAGAACTAATTTTATAGTATAGAGTGCAAAGTGATTTAATAATACCGTCAGAGAAAATTACCGCGTTTATCGATTTATTCACATATTGTAGGTGCTAGGTAACGGTGAATTCTTGTCTTACGTCTTCGAAGTTTAAAGCATTAAGTGAGTGGTTAGAACAAACAATAAAATTCTAATTGCTGTTAAAGTAATAATAATAATTGCTATTATTATTATTATTATTATTTTACTGTTGTTGTTAAGGGTTGTTTCTGTACACGTAATTTCTGCAGACCCCATTTAGATCTTTGCAGAAATAATTACGTCTGTTTCACACACGCTGTTGAAGTAATTCCTGCTTTTATTATTGTCGACTATCCTGTAATTGCTGACTGTGATTTCTTTGCAATAACCACGTGTTGTTATGCTTGTAACTGCTTACAATTACTTAATTGACGCAAGTAAATATGACAAATGAACTGAGTATATAGTGCAAAATCTTGGAGTTAAAACTCATAACAAGTGGTTACGAAAGCCTGTTTCTTCTCAGAAAAGGTATAGCATTTGAATCTACATTTTATGTTTAGTCCAGTAGGATTGGAAAATTTTAGCTAGAAACTAAACAAAATTATTTGTATTTTATGTTGAATGGAGAATGTAAAAACTAAAATAATCCTGAGCGAAGAAAAAACTAGTTATTTGTACATATTGTTAACCGTTTTGAATTAAAGTTATAAAACGTCCATCCAATTCTAATGTTATGTTATCTGTATATAAATAAAATATTATTTCATGACGCGGTAGTAATAAACATCACTATTTTATGAGATCATATGATTCACTTGTTTAGCATATGGAGTCGGTCGTATTAGCACATTGATCATAACACGACCAGCATTGTAATCCACGCTCAGAGCATCGAAAAAAGTTATTGTTGTAAGACTGTTGGCGGAAATCAGGACGAAGTTAGATGAGAAATTCTATCTATCACATGAATAACTGCATAAATGCATTACATGACTGGTACCACGTATTATTAGTGTGCATGATACGTCACAACGTATTTTAAAAGCTCGGCCATTAAAAGATCACAGGATAGGCCTAATAGATTCGGTTAATTATTTAACCCTTATTTTCGAAATACACCTATAACCATAATGTGCATTTTCTAATTTCATCAAAATCATAAGAGCAATATTTGAGAAAATACGATTTTTAGTAAATACGATTTTAGCCCATTACATGAGAATTTTAGGGGGAAACAATCCTTAACAATAAAAAAAATAGTTTAATCCTTGAAATGCTCATAAACCAATCTTGCATAACTGATTTTATTACAATCAGGTAAACAGTTTAGTCTATATCTGTGTTTAGACAAACAGACAACATTGCAAATATTATATTTTTCCAGGAAACATAAAACAAATATTTCCACAAAATCAATCTTTTGGGCTAATACAATACTTTGTCTTTTAATGTTCTTATATGGGACGAAGGAAAATAGATAAATCTCAGTAGACAAATATTTTTTTTTAATTTATTGGAGATTTGTAATCTGTTCGACTAAGCGAACATTGAACAAATTGGCTGACAACACACATACAGGATTATGAAGAGTTGACCATTGACAGCTCTTCTTGGAGTAGATAAATATGAATAACATCTCACTGTGCAAATTTTTATAAGAATCGCTTCATCCTTTTATATTACTAAAAAGTAGAAATTACTTCTTCTCTTGTTACCAGAAAAGAAAAAAGTAATTACAATTTTTCAACATTACAAGTTTAATATTTACACTAATACCGCGCTTTAATCTCTATGAAACAATCTGCAAAACTGTCTGACTGAACCACAGCCACCCTGTAGACCTATCTATAAAGGATGCCGGCAATCGCTTTCTGGAACACATTAGAAACTTTAATTACATAATACCTCTGGAAATTCCAGTTATGAATCGCATGTTGCGATGACTCGTTCTTTGCAAGTAGCTCCACTACGCATCATAATAACAATACGCAATTATTATTTATAATTATCAGCAGCTATTACCACAACAAAAGCTTGAGAAATCTCCAATTTTTGTGAAAATACATGATTTTTTTTTACCTCTCTTACTTGTTTCAGTATGCGTTCTCTATGTAGTGAGGGAAACGTATCTCTCCAAATTTTGCGCAAAAACGGAAGGTTTTGTGAATAAAACTGGTAGAAATATGGGTATACGATCCACTGGCACGCCACAGACGCACGCCTACATACCTTTACACAAATGTTGACTTCAGAGAACATTTGCATAATGTGCGTATGTAAGGGCGTACTATGTTAACATTAATATTACTGTAAAAAGCAGTAATAGACTGAAGATAAGTTGGTTTGTGTGACAGGAAGAGCCAGGAACGTTTGGCATGCAACGTAATAGCTTCATTTCGTCCTTTGCATTAGAAAAGTAATAAAAACCAACAGTATCCTTCAAAAGAATTCAGAAATGACGTAATTAGAACCAAACGACATACCAATTACGCGGCGAGTGAAGCGTGTAATAACTTCCTCTTAGTCAGAGACACTTCTCTAACACTTGACACTGCTATTTAAGCTGCATTCAGTTTGTTATACGTTTTTTTTAAGCATCTATTACGATTCTTTGGAAGAAAATACTATTTCATAAAATAAAAACTATTTCTTAAATTAAATGAGCTCAAAGCATTGTCTTTTACAGTGGGACTGCTAAAGGTACCCAGGTTTTTACGAATTGGAGATGTAATTTGAGGTGTTAATAGCTAATGAGATTGTGTATATTTATAATAAAAACAAAAAAATTGAATCATGACTTGTTGAATGAGGCGAAAGGTATAAGAAACGGAAAACGTGATTAATGGATCCAAAAAATAGTGTACAGCTGACACCACTGGTAATGCCCCCTAGAAATCCAATCCTACGCCCGAGCCTATAACACGTGGGGAACGATCAACAGTTGTTATTCTTTAGCTGGCTAACAGGACAATGGTAATGAAGTTCTGACAAGGATGTGTGTACCGCTTGAAAACACACCGTAACCCACGGCGGGAGAGATCGTGCCAATGTGTGGATGGTTCTACGTTAGTGAGTCGCAAACTCTTGTCACCAGGATGCACCCTGTTGTACTCAGTCCTAGCTGCGGTAATCGAGGGCTCTGCCTCGGTGGTGTAGTTATTTTCCCGGTACTCGTGGGACTCATTATGTTAGGTTCCCAAAATAACATAAGCACTCTCCGCGACAAACATGGAGCAAGACAAGTGGGATACAGATCGAAAGGTCGATAGCCGATGAAGTACTTTGTTTAGATCTTCAGTGGCTGCTGACGTCTCTAACCAGCAGTAATGGAGATGGTAGCTGCCCTACCAGATCCTGCAGATCTTCTGCTTGCCATGCAGCAGATCGTCATCTTCAGTGGCTATAATAAACTGATAGCTACAGCTTGTAGAGGGTAGCGAGCGGGATACGTCTGGTAGGATATGTGTTACTAAGAAATGTAGCAACGCTTCCCCTAGCTTTGACGTTTGGTGTAACATTACAGCGGAAGGACTAATATCCACTCATATAAAAAGTTTTGTGGCCTCAAATGTTTGTTTCTGCAGGCACACACACATCGGTATATGCCTGGCCAGTAGCATCTTCAGTTCACAATAATGCGATGTACAACCATTAATATTCCACTGAAAGATGTACTCCTTGCTGGATGTGGAAGAATCAGTTCCTACGGACCATGCTTACCTCCTTTGCTTTCCTTTTGGCCAGCCTTTCTTCTTCTTCTTTTGAATATTGCCGGGTTCTGCCAGGTCACTGAGGTCAGTGAGATCACTGGCACTGGCAACCTAGCTGAACCGATCCGTGGCTCATCTGCTTGTCTTCGGAGACAGGTTTTGTCTCCGGTTTCATTTTAAGGAAGCCTTCCCTGGTTTATTTGGGAGAACGGAACGATGGACGGCTGTATCCTCTAGCCGTTTTTTTCCAAATTTATCTCCAGGTTTCTCAGGGACAGGACTTTTGGTGTTTGGTCAGGTAATCACTAGCGACTGCACAAGAGCTGGAAAATGGAGTACAGCAAACATTTCCGTTGAGCGGCGCGCTTTTTACTATCGACATCAACGAGATGTTTGAGGGTATCGAAACGTCAGTTGGGAAGTGTACGTTGGTGGTCTTGCGCTGTTCTATTCGCCTTAAGCAACGGCAACGATTAAACGTAAAATGCAAGGCACTATAGATACGCTGGTTAAAAATGCCTAAGTATTGGCTTTTCTTCTAAAACGTTTTGCATTTTAAATTTATGCTTTATTATCACTTTGAAAACAAATCAAGATTTACAATGTTCTGTATCCGTTATTCCGCACACACCTAAGCCGTAAGCAATTTACAAGCGCTGCACAACCTGTACCAGATCATATTACCATGGCAACTTCAACAAAATGTATGGCCAACCACGTACTTGCGTACTCAATAGTGCAATTTTGAGGGCCTATACTGCACATTTCACAAAAATCTTATTTATTTTCTGACACAGTAGGCTGACTAACTTCGTTTGCTGCAAACATTTACAGACATGTACTCACTAAGGAGAAGTTTTAAAAGTTTGTACAGAACATTTATTACGATCAACAACTATAGAAGTACGGTAAAATTTGAGCTAATTTTCTGGTATTGTTCATTTTTTAAATTTTGGATACCTAGTAACGTAACTTTTATGTTTCCACACTTATCTTCTTGATTACAAAAAATAAATGGCAAGTAATGTTTTAATTTTTTTTAAGTTTTGTAGTTTTATTTACAAAATTTTGCATCACCAGAAGAAAATCCTGCCTGCGTCGCTGATTACAGGCCTACACATACTTGTTGCAGAAGCGCGGTTGTAGACAGAAAAGAAATATTAATTCCAGTTATTTGCTATCGGGCTGTTCACATTACACTAGCCTCTTCCCAAATGTCAGGGAAACTGTTACAACCTGACAGCCGTCCTTGAACGGTGAATGCGCGAGCCACAGAAAGAATTATTCCCTCTCTTCCCTCCCACTTAAAAACTATAGTATACAGGAACTTGGAGTAGAGAATCGACAACAGTTTGCTGTCTTACTCACACACTATTTCTCTCTATCCCGTACCGACGCTCATTACAACACTTACATTCATGTGCATGTTTGTAATGTTCTCGCCTGCCTTGTTGCAGCCGATCTGCACTTTATAAAACAGTATAGAAAACCGATCTGAGCATTTGTGATATGGATAACAATTTTGTTAGCCTCGCAACGAAGTGTTTTGCCCACTGCGCGTCTTTAAATCGGTGTTCAAAATCTATCGCTGCCAAAAATTGGTGATACAGGAAGTAAAACAATAAGCAAGTTTTTTTTGACATTTAGGTTAATGAGTTCATGATATGTTATATATTAAGTTACATCATAGGCACTTCACATCCAATAAGCTGAAGACTACGAGTTTCTATTAGGAATCCTTGGTTCCAAGACTTAGTTACGTAATTACAACTAAACAAGAAAATTTTCCGTACAGTTTTATAGTAGAACGTTCTTTGGAAATTCTGTAATACAAAGTTTTAGGCTTGGAAATTTACGTAGCAGAAAAAACAGTAGGAGCTTGACTATTTAGTCAAAGCTTCTTGCTTGGATGTTATATGACACCACTCAATCACAAGCCATAGTTAATGATTTTATCTAGGGTCCAGGCAACATAACTTGATTACGACGCATTCAAAGTCGGTCACAGTATCTGGGGAACAGTAGGAGCTGCAGAAGTAACAGAATTGATTAGCAATGGTTTGATGAGACACGAGTTTTACGTTTTACAAGTAATCGACACGTGCGTGTTTCTGAAAATTACATGTCATGCTACGTTTCATATAACCTAACCAAAACCGTCATATATTGTTACTTAACACACTATTAAATATCCTCAAATGTATGACACATGTTTATTATTATTACTGTTTCCTGAATTTGAACCAATAGATCCCATAGATTCAGATACGTATACTGTTAAGTTCATGTAATCATGTCTACGGGTAATTATATTTAACTTGGGATCAAAGTTGCAGGCAAGTGTTTTGAGTGCATATCAACTGACGCCACTTAAACATGGTTACATAAACTAACCACAAACGAATAGTGTGGAAGTGAACTGGACGTTAATGTAAACTTCGTGTCTTCTTGCAATTACATTAACTTACATAACGTTATATTCAGTTTGTATTTCTTACTTCAGACGATTCATTAAGATATAACTTATCTAACCATCCCGCTGCTAGTTCGTTTATATTTTCTATTGAAATTAAGTACGGGTACTTACGTAATTTAAGTACGTAAAATACGTCTTTTTGGAAAAAGACCAGTGGGAAGACCAAGGAGAAGATGGGAGGATGCGGTGGATGAGGATGCAAGAGAAATATTGAAAGTGCGTTCCTGGAGGAGGATGGCTGCTGACAGAGGAGAATGGGGGGAAACATTGAAGGAGGCCCAGGGCCCAACAAAGGCTGTAGTGCCATAGGAGAGAGACTTACGTAATTAACTACCGAGTACTCGAACATCAAATGCATCATATGCTGGCTGGAATAGACAGCGTGTTTCTGTACGACCATCATGAACTAACATCACAGTATACTTTAAAACCTATAAGCAATGGGTGATTTCTTACGGATAAACCCTCTATTCGGACATCCTCAGAAGGTCTTTTAGAAGGTCAGATTGTCAACAGGTTGTAGGGTCTTCAACCGTCACTCACAGTCTCTGAGGACGATCAGGGATCGAAACGTCAAGCGACAACAATAATGGGATGGACCAGTCCGATTGTATACGTTGCTAACATTATTTACTGTAAGTATACAATTACAGTTCATGACATACGTGTTACATTACAATACAATAGGCCTACATGTACATTACATGATACATACATTACTTGCGTCCATGCAACTACTGTGATATGACTGTGTAAATAAACAATTGTTGCATTAGTTGCATTGTTTATATTTCACACATACCTATTTCATTCAAAGCCATTATCACTGCAGCGTCGTCCTGATTGCGTACAGTCAGTTACCTGGAGATTGTTTTGACAGCTGACTGACGTTCCACATTGCGAACAAGCCAAGGTTCATTTACGATTCAGCCAAACCTCTTTATGTGATTCATTTTAACGTAGCATTAACACACTGTATTAAAAATCTACTTCTAAAGCACAATTTAGTGTCAACCAGGATTGTGTGTCCTCTTCTCAATGGGTCTGTCGTGAAGCACAAAGTACAAAGTACGCAAGACCATGTTTCACAACAGGTCTCACGAATGTCAGGATCAAGAGACTCACGGATACCATGCAACCACACTCGGCCTATTAATTTAAGACCTATTCTCAGCAGTTGCTTTAAGTTACCTTGTCAATTTATTTTACTTTTTAACATGATAATGTTTTTAGCTGGGGGTAATTCCACAAAAATGTAACGTCATCGAAAAATGTAACGCTTCCACACTTTCGATTCCCCACAGTCTAGAAATCTTCGGTCTCTGTCGTTTTAACAGGATAATGTTTGTTATATAGTAAATATATTTGTTATATAGTAAATATTTGTTATATGCACATTATACGTTTCAAAAGCCTAAAAACATTATCATGCTTCGATGTTTCGGTTTCGTCGAAATTTCTTTAATTTTTTTTACTTTTTATGCTATGCAGAATAAACTAATAGACATCTTAACTGATAAACTAGACACATTCTCAGGTTTGACAATTTGATTATTACTATTACTTTTTTTTACTTTCTGTGCTGTACAAAATTAACTAAACATACGAGTGAGCTAATAAACTATATGTCACTACCTTGAGTAAGAAAGCCTTTAAACCTACTCAAGTCGTTAAAAATCTACCAACGTTGCCATCCTCATATAGTCCTACTTGTTCAAGCTCTTTAAATTCTTTCGTCTAACTGTGTGTAGGTTACTTCTTCTTCCTCTTGACGCCCTCTAAGTTCAGTTCAAATTTGTAGATTCGATTTCTCCGCTTCAGATTTCAGGCAGTTGATGTGATACTTAATTCTTGAGCGGGGTCTTCCAATCATCCTATTAATCTTGTGGTGTCATCCTTCTACAGCGTTCCTCGTTCGGTGCTTCGTTGACAGCAGCTCTATAACTCCGGGAGTACTGATGGGTTAGCAATTGCTCTACAAAGTAACTGGAAAATTCCGTGACGTTACGTGATCTTTCTTCGTAGTAGGCTATTGCCGGCTTTATAACAGCTTATACATGCTGCTCGTTTTTAAGCGCTTTCAGACTTTAACTCGCCAACGTATGAGTTGCCGAGTTGTTCCTTGTTCTCAACACTGGATATATGGATGGCAGTCACGTACTCTTAAACGATTTATAACTGTTCGCAATCTGGACAAATTTTGGTATGCACGCAATCTGGACTGTGCACGATCAGGAGACAACCCTGCAGCCACATATTTCTGTCTCCTACAGTCGCGCCTCACTGATCTTATTTCACAAGTAGGCCTACTACAAACCAGGTCGCCAGCACAATCTTTCCTCCAACACGTTGTCTTCAAGAATGTTTTGCAGACAGCTGTTATATCGGCATACGGATGCACAAAAAACTTTTCCTTCCTAATGTCTGTGGTTCAACAAAGTCCTGTTTTCCTTAATTTTATCCAAACCTTCCTCGTTACGCCTCCTTTCAACCCAACTTGTTTTGATAAGTCTTCTCTAAAGCCATACTTTTACAGTTACAGTCTTCTCTCCTACCCCCTCTCCGCCAAGTCCACGACTAACATTCACACATCAATACAGGCCAAGAAAACATTTAATAAACACTTCCTAGTCACAACAACTCTGTGTTTATTGTGCAGCAAGACCGAAAGACTCGTTTAGTTATCGCTATTCTCCTTTTAAATACCAGAAGGCTTTCAGTTTAACAGTAATCGCACTACTCAAGTAACAGAATTCGCTAAACTTTTCCAGACTCAATTTTTTAAATTTTATGTTCGCCTTCTGTCTTCTGTCTTCTGTCTGTGTTGTGTCTGTTACTGGTCTTCTGTTTTTATATAATCATGATTTTTCTTTTTTGGTAAACTGACTTTGATATCAAACTTTTAAATGTTTTCGCCGAGAACTCCCAACATCCTGATCAATTCCCAATCCGTACTTGTTAATATTGTAACGTTCCTCTTTGTTACAAAATATAATAATTAATAATAATAATAATAAAAAAATTTTTAAAAAATGTTTTCTGAAAAAATATTTGTTTTCGTGTTTTTCGCTGTAGGTATTTAATAAATAATTTTGGTATTTGTATTATGTAAAATTTTTAATTCTTTCATGGTTGTTTCTGTTGTTGTATCACTTTTTTGGAATAACTCCTGCGTTAATATATTATCTCCAGCACTAGTCGATAGACGGTTCTTCTTCTTCCTTCAGTATTCTACTTATTTCTGGGTAAATACAGCCTTTCGAATAGTCCGTGATCTTGAATTACTTAAATTTTAATTATATTTCTTAAATTGATAAATAAAATTCAACCAATTTGCAGAATTATACGATTTATTAACAATTATCTGAAAGATCGATGGTTAATCGATTATTAACAACAGTATCGACTCGTTTCTCAGGGCCGGTCGATAAAAAATTTACATGAATATTGTATATAAAATATTTGGTTCTTTTAACGGTTATTTTATAAATAGCCAGAGAAGGGTAATGCCATGAAAGTATAACACAGTTAAAAGTCTTAAAATTAAAAATTACAAGGTTATTAAACAATATATAAGGTGTATATGTGATAAAATTCGAACCAGTGATGACTTGATGTTCATTTGGTCAAACTCGCATAGGATGCTGGGAAGACAAAGATGGCCGCCTGTCGACTGCGTAGGTTAACGTTAGTTGCCTCGACGAATATTTCTTGCAATAAATGATGCCCTTTCACCGATTCCTCGTCTCCGCAATTGTGGATATTCGTTCTTGTGTTAATTGAGTGTTCCTGGTTCAGTGTTCTTAGTTCACTTTGTTTAAATGTGTGTGATAATGTCTAACTTCACTTTGGTTAAATAGGTCGTAACTAACACCATTCGTTTCGTTAGTAATAATTATTAGTGATGGTGTTAATTTAATAATTTAGTCCTATATTGTTCTGTTTTACTGTATTTTAATTGTGTTATGGTTTGTGCTCACTGATTCTAACGTTTAAAGTCAAAATTTAAAAAGTTAAAAATTTTCATTGAATACTAGGTTTATATACCGCACGCCATTTCTGCTTCTTATATAGGTTAATAGGAGCAAAACCTCGTTCAAGTGTTCTCTTCAACGGATAATAATTAACTGTTCTCATTTCCTTCGTCTCCTGAAATTCTTAGCCAATTTAATATGCATAATACATTGTTTCAATTTACTCTGGCTTCCGCTATATCTTTAAAAGGTACATTATACCACTGAATATATTTTCGCTATTATTTAATTTTATGAAATTACGATGTTAATTATCTATGCCAATTCTATTGCATAGATTTTTTACATCTAATTATAAATTTAGAGTTGATGATGGGTTGATTTTATTGCTTTTATATATACAATGTTACTTCATTGTATTAATTTTATTGCATAAATTAATTGAATTATCCTTTTAATTAGGTCGTGATTAAAGTGTATCTAACCCCAAGTTTGGAAGGTCATATACAATGTTATTATTTATTATGCAAATTTATTGCATAATTTATTAATTCAATTATAAACTTAGTTTGTGTTTATGAAGGTGATATCGGTACGAACTTTATCGTATCTTTACTTTATTATAGCACCACGTTGTTGGAGCGCCATATACAATGATAACAAATTTGACTCTAATTAAATTTGTTGTGTCCCACGTACTTTGGGAGTCATATACCATGTAGTTAATGCCATGCGTTGGGCAGCCATATACTACGTTAATTAAATGTATTCCTTCCAATAGTTGCATGAGTTAAATTAGAGTTAATTTATAATCCACAATCAAACTTGTTAAACATGAAATTGATTCTGACTTTAACTGTCAACTAAGCTTCTAGTCTGAGTATCTTTGTAAGTAATGTAATTGATAATTATATTAAATTGAATCATGAACTATAGATCCTGTTTAGTGAGAAGTTAAGTTGTGAGTCAGGTCTTACACAAATCAATAGAATACGAACGAATCCATTCTAAAGTACGTTTATTAAAATATCGTATCTCATCCTTATTCATGTCATAACATAATCATATAATAAGAGCACTTACAAATCTTCTAAAAGACAATAAATTCTATACCACATTTAAATAATTGAAAGAACAAATTTAAAATAATTAAAAGAACAATCAAATATAGGCACTTAGTCGTGCGTAGTGACGTTACTAGCTACCAATGTGGTGTGCTCATAATTTGTATTAAGTAGTTTTACGTCAAAACACATTAAACATTCATATACGTGAAATACTCATAAACTAACGATACACATATTAAACATATACATAGTTAGAATCCTGTTCCTGCAACAGACATATCAAAACACAAACATACTTACAATAAACATATATATTAACAAGAATACGTGTACAATACTCTATAACATAATGATCCCTACCTATGGATTCGTATCTATCTGACTCATATTTATAAAATTCTCAGGTGGTTTGGTTCTAAGTGTCAGGTCAGTGGTATTTGGTAAATTAATAATTATAATAAGAGATTAATTTTGTACGTTACTCGTTCTGTCGTGACGTATCGCTACCATGGTGTATCCATGCGGGTCCCTTCGTTGATGGTTGATGTTAATCCATATAGCACTCGTGATTGACACTTCCGATTTCTATATGTACATAGTTCGAGAACAACCGTCCGCACTCCGCGACAGTCACTTTGAGTTTCGAGATTACCACAATATAATTTGCGGCATTGCACTTGGAATCTGTCGACTATGCATATTCGCGTGAGTCTATTGACGCGGTACACAGTTCGATACCGTTATGCACCTAATAGTTTTTCATCTTGCACGTTCACTCTTTTGCGGCGCCTAGATTGTTTTCAAGTTCATTAGGCAATTATTCACACTGCCATTACTTGATTCAATTACGAAACAGTGTAGTATCACTACTTTTATGTAATGGTTTAAGAATGTCACTGCAAAATGCTATCACCTTTATGACAGTGTATTACATATAATTTATAATGATCGTTATTCGCGCGTTATCGCGAACACTACCGTCCCGTTTTGGCGTTCTAAGTCTTATTTACGCTCTTCCATTTAGACTGAACAAAGTCTTTATCGTCTCTACTGAAATACGGTATAACTGATATACGACGCTAAGTTTTTATAAACTGAGCTATTGTTTTTATAAAACTTAGATAAAATTTGGATAGACTGAGATAAAAGTCGAGTAAACTGAGTTAAAAATTTGAATGCACTGAGATAAAATTTTGAATGCACTGAGAGCGCGTCCCCTAGCGTATACAGTTTTTATTTCTTTCGATATTCCCACTCTTGTAACTCCGATGATCGCTCCAACTTCCCACCAAATCATTTCTGATAGGCTTGTTTCATGGACCTCCCTGTGTCTTCTCGTCTCCAGTCTGTATTTCTGGCGAATTCTCCACCCAGTGCCGTTTGGAGAGGGATGTTCTTACACGAGATTTGCTCTCTGGTCTCCGGCTCCTGTCCGTACCATCCCCTTCAGCAATTCCCTTCGGAATCCTCATTCCTCATTGGCTGGTTGGCTTTCTCAACTTGAGTTTGACGTAGTCCACGTGGACTCGACGAGTCGCTGTCTTACGTCCGTTGCCCTGTTCCTGGAATCAGTGTTAAGGCCTTGTTTTTGAAATCACATCTGCTACTTTTGGTGTAGCGTGTCGAATTCCCTTATTGTTGAGACACTAACGCCTTCCTTCGATGACTTACGGGTGGCATAACATCTGTGCTCTCCACAAGTGTCACTCAGCCGCCTGTCCCATTGTCTGTGCATCAACTATTGTCTTACCAGAAGTCGCACACATGGTTTCGAACAATACTCTCGCCGTTGGCTCTGTATTTTTCTCGTTACTGGACAGATGTAAGGGTAGTCTTCCTTTGTTCTAATTGTGGAGTCAAACGTTCCCACGCATGGTCCAGTTCGTTGCAACATGTGCCGTACTGCTCATTGTTCGTAAATGGTTTTTACGACTTTTTAACGGAAAGGAAAGGTTTGTTCCCTTTCGTCGCCCACCCTCGAACAAAACTAACATGTGTCACTTTTGACGGGCTCTAATTGCTGGTGTACTTCTCGCGCAATACTCAAAATTTCAAAAAAAATCTCGAAATAATAATCACATTACAGCGTCCCCAAATATGGTTATGTCGTGCAGATCTAGCGAAACGACAGACCCATATTTTCGCCCTTATTTGCGTACAATCACCAAGTGCGTTGACCATCTCCCATTGGAACGAGTATAGTTGACCTATATCTTCCTTCCGCCTGACCTACTGTCCTTCTGAACCGTTCCCCCCCCTTTTTTTGTTTTCTTTTTTTAACCCGAGTGTTTAATTTATTGCTTATCAAATCTAAATACGAATCAATTTACAAAAAAATATTTCCATAATTGTGGAATGAATATACGCTGTAGTGCGTTCATAGATTTGTCTATACATATATATTACAGAAACAAATTGTAATTGTTTTGTGTACAAGTTACCTTTTACTTGCGCATCATCACTTCATATATATGCAATATAAACACTTGTAGTAATTTGTTGCTTATGAACACTACTAAAATTTATATTATTACTTTCAAAATAATTCACGATTAATTTTTAAGACATCATATACTTGGATTACAAATATTCATCGTGATTCCTACCATAAGGTAATTTAAATCTTAATTTTGTTAAACACACGTATAATTATTTACAACAGATTAAATCGAATGTATATAATTCTACAATTCAAACTAACTTACTTCGTAACCACTCTTTCTATGCTTAGAATATAATCTTAAGTACAATATTTAATCCTAACAATTTATTGCTGTTATTTTAATTCTGTTACGCAACTCAGTTGCTTATATTTGTCCTTCAAATCTTACCTTTTAATTTTCCTTACAATGGTATAACAAACATATCTATTAATTAATTTACAATTTATACAACACATAAAATCAGACATTTTTAAATTTATTACAAGTTCAAAATTTCACCTTGACAACTCTGAATGAATTCATTAGTAGATTGCGTTCGCGCCCACTACCGTTAATCCTTTTCATCCAGGTCGGTCCCTCCTCCTGTCATTCTGACGCTTAGCTCACTTCTCTTTCTGCTGTCTAATAATGAAGTGCATATACATATAATCGTTTAAAACATATATTTGTTAATCTCCCATCTCTTCCTTACTTATAGTCCTACTAGAACAATGTCTCACATGCAGAGTATTCTTAATGACTACAAATCCACCTGTTGACATCAGCCCCGAGTTAGTTTCCGTTGTTACTGTCGACCCTCGCCAGCTGAGCCTTCGTTACTTCACACCTCCTTCTCTGTTTATTTGTCACCTCACATGATTTTCAACCTTACTCCTTACTTACTCGCTTGTCAACAAACGCTTTCACTTCGCATGTATGCTAATACCGTGCTTCGCCATAATTATTCTTCCCTTACGTAATACGGTTTCAGTAGTCTTACATTGAACTTGCCACGGGTTTTATTTTCGTCGCATCTATCAACCAATACATACGTAGATTCGCCTACAACATCTTTAATTCTAAAAGGTCCTGTGTACAATTCACAAAACTTTTCGATTCTCCTTTGTATCGCATCGGATTGGTAATGTGTACGTACTAATACCAAGTCTCCTATTAGAAATTTCGTCACTTTTCTTGCTTCGTTTACGTGTTTTGCGTGTCGCTCTCATTTTTGTTTGATCCTTACGAATATCTGGTGGCTATCCACTGTCTCTTCTTTTGTTTTGTAGTCTCCCTTTAAGAATTTTCCCACACGCGATTCGGCTTTCTTCCGTGGTGTGCTTCATACGGCGTAACTTCTATTGTCTCATGGTAGACTTCGTTAATACAACATTCTACAATGAGGGGGGTTTAGGAACTTCGGGAAGGTGGAAAGGGCAAGGATCATTGAAAGTTGAAGAGCTAGGACTAAAGGTGAGGACATGGTTCCCTCCGGAAACAAGGATGAATAGAGAAAACCAAGGCTCGCGCAGGCAGGGGCGCGTCCCTGAAGTGGACGAACACCACCAGGACCGTGGGGAACATCTATCCGCTACCTTCTCCTCGGATGCTCGTATACCGTTTGTAGTTAACTGATAACCTACGTATGCGATTTCCTTGCGAAAAAATTGCGATTTCTCCAAATTTATTGTTAGGTTGGCTGCTAATAAGTTCTCAAGTATTGCTACAATGTTTTCCAAATGTGTTCGTACGTTAGTCGAATAGCAAAGACAATCGTCGACGTAGATGATCGTATTCTCCTTTACTCCCTCTGTCAATGCCATATCCAAACCTCTCGTCAGGGCGGCGGAACTGGTACTTAGCCCAAATGGAGTAACGGTATACCTGTAACACTTTCCATCATACAGAAATGCGGTGTAATCTCGGCATTGTTGTTTCAACGGAACTTGCCAGAGGCTACTCGTTAGGTCTATTGTTGATAAGTATTTCATGTTACTGCATCTCGCCAGGATTTCTTGAATCGGAGTCGGTCCTTCGTAGTCTGGAACAGTGACGCTATTTATCCTCCTCGCATCTAAACACAATCGTACATTCCCATCTTTCTTGATTACGGTGACCATTTGGTTGACGTATGGACTACTGCATCTTTCTATCACGCCATACCTTAGCATTTTGCTGATTTCGGCGTCCACCTTTTCCTTATACGCTATTGGGATTGGCCACCCGCGTTGGAAATATGGTGTTTTATCATTCACTCTGAATTCATGTTCGTAGCAATTCATCCGTCCTTGACTTTCCCGAAATACATTCTTACACTTTACCAAGATCCTTCTAAGTTCCTCCCTCGTCGTGTCGTCCTCACATGTCACGCTGTCGACTTTCTCATTGATCCTTCTCACGATTCCGTCCCATCCTCTTCTATTAGTTCCATATGTATGATTGGTAATCGCAGTTCCTGTTCACCAGTCCTCCCTCCGAATTCGACGGTTCCCTTCTTCATATCGATCACACATCCCTCCTCTTTTAAAAAGCTAATACCTAATATGCAGTCCCTAATTAAATTCGGTATCACTAGGAAAACACAATCTAATCTAACATTATCAATAAAAATTTCACAGATAATTTGTTTCCGGATTAATTTAGACTTTCCGCCGACTGCACTAACAATTAGTGTGTTGTTCATGCAGAGTTCTTCGTATGGACGCAGGCGTTGTTTATTCCTGTTAAACCATTCCTCTGCTAATCCGTTAATGGCACTACCTGTGTCAAGCAAGGCGTTAACCGTGACATCATCATTAAATTTTATCACTATCTCTGGACATTTAGAGATTCGTCTTTCCAGTTGTGTTTGTTCATCCAGGATTAACTCTTGTCGTAAGTCAGGTAACAATACATCGGTCTCATACTGTTGTAGCGTGGGTCTACGAACGGCTATCACTTCATGTGACCAACTTATTTTATTTTTCTACCGCTCCGCCACCCTTAGCGGCAGACGTGGAGGCGCTATTGTTTACGAATTCAATGGTATTTACTGTCGGCTTGTTACCGAAATGTTGGGATTGTCGGTAGTTCCCACTTTCTCCCTTTCTATGCTGCCAGTGCGCTGGTTTTTGCTCCGTAACTTTGTTTACAGCGGTGTTTTGTTGACCTTGAGGCACCCCTCTCGTGTTCCGTTCGTTCACCTTGTCTGTCTGTCGTATAAACCGATCTTCTCTATTGTTTCTCTGCCGGATCATGGCATACTCGGAAATTAACGATTCTATGTTCTGTATCGTCCTTACATCTCTTGTTACACTCGCTATTTCTAATTCCCGTCCGTAATGACGCGTTATCTTTCTAATTAGTTGATAGTTCGTGAGCGGAGGTGTCAGCTGTCGGCTCTCTAAGAGTTCTCGCTCCATGTATTGGACAGCGCTCATACTCCCACACCAGTCAAAACGGCCGTACTCCAGATTGTTTCGGACATCATCTTGCTTCTCCGGGCCCCAATACTTCTGTGTAAATATTTCTTTGAACTCATCAAAGTTCTTTATCTGGTCACGTACGACGCGCCACCATATTGCTGCATCGGCCTCCAGATGTTTCCCTATCCACTTCACGTTATCCGCTGGGTAGTACATTAGCTGATGTTCGGATAATTCCTTTAGAAACACTATAGGAAAATGGTCTGTTCCGTTGTACTTGAGTTCGCAATTGTTGTTTCCGTTCGCTCTCGTGGACGGTCCCATCTCAGTTTCCGCTATTCGTCGCTGCAGCCTCTCTTGCCCACTTTTAATGTGATTTATGTGGTTTCTCAACTCCTCAATCATTACGTCTTTTTCCTTCTCCGTTGTTGTGGTTTTTTATTCTGCCGTGCACTGGCGGTCGTCCACTTCAACGATCTTCTGTTTTAATACCTTGACGGCTTCTTCCTGCTCTTGTTGTTGTTGTGTAATGTTGTTCTGCATCTCTCTTCTCCATTCCTCGTTTCTATTATTCGTCTCTTGGATTCGGTGATCTAATTTTTGATCGACCTGTTCGATTACCTTTTGTGTATTATTTATGGCTTCCTGCCACTCTTGACGGTCTTTCTCTCTCACTTCTTTATTCTCTCTTACCTGTTTCTTCAGTTCATTTTTCAACTCTTTTATTCCACTTTCACTCTTCTTTTGTAGATCGCTGATCTTCTCCTCCCACCTCTTAGCGTAATCCTGTAGATCTAGTTTTATTTTGCTGATCTGTTCTTCATTGTGCCGTTTTAATTCTTCACGCGTCTTGTCTTGCTTCTCGCTCAGTTCTTTGCTTTGTTGTTCTAACTTCTCCGTCAGCTTCTCTGTCATCTTCTCGAATAGCATTTGCAAATTCATTTCGCGGGGTTGGGACATCTGTCCCCCAGCCCTTATCTCCGATTCACACGCGCTGACGTCGTCGCTGGGCGTCGCATTCTCCTCCCGTCCTTCTACGTTTAATTCGTTACTAATATCGAATTCTTGGCTTTCGGAGTTATTAGTCGCCATTTTTGCTCGACTCCGTGTAATCATTCAGAGTTCTTTTCGGTTTCACAAGTATTTGTCTTATGCTAATGCTTATATTACTCTTTACCAAACTACCAGCTACTCTATTTTACCACTGCCTGCACTTAACCAGCTCGTTTAATAAGGATTAATCCCATTAATCGGCCATCAGGTTGGGCGCCATGCACGTTGTTAATTATCTATGCCAATTCTATTGCATAGATTATTTTCATCTAATTATAAATTTAGAGTTGATGATGGGTTGATTTTATTGCTTTTATATATACAATGTTATTTCATTGTATTAATTTTATTGCATAAATTAATTGAATTATCCTTTTAATTAGGTAGTGATTAAAGTGTATCTAACCCCAAGTTTGGAAGGTCATAAACAATGTTATTATTTATTATGCAAATTTATTGCATAATTTATTAATTCAATTATAAACTTAGTTTGTGTTTATGAAGGTGATATCGGTACGAACTTTATCGTATCTTTACTTTATTATAGCACCACGTTGTTGGAGCGCCATATACAATGATAACAAATTTGACTCTAATTAAATTTGTTGTGTCCCACGTACTTTGGGAGTCATATACCATGTAGTTAATGCCATGCGTTGGGCAGCCATATACTACGTTAATTAAATGTATTCCTTCCAATAGTTGCATGAGTTAAATTAGAGTTAATTTATAATCCACAATCAAACTTGTTAAACATGAAATTGATTCTGACTTTAACTGTCAACTAAGCTTCTAGTCTGAGTATCTTTGTAAGTAATGTAATTGATAATTATATTAAATTGAATCATGAACTATAGATCCTGTTTAGTGAGAAGTTAAGTTGTGAGTCAGGTCTTACACAAATCAATAGAATACGAACGAATCCATTCTAAAGTACGTTTATTAAAATATCGTATCTCATCCTTATTCATGTCATAACATAATCATATAATAAGAGCACTTACAAATCTTCTAAAAGACAATAAATTCTATACCACATTTAAATAATTGAAAGAACAAATTTAAAATAATTAAAAGAACAATCAAATATAGGCACTTAGTCGTGCGTAGTGACGTTACTAGCTACCAATGTGGTGTGCTCATAATTTGTATTAAGTAGTTTTACGTCAAAACACATTAAACATTCATATACGTGAAATACTCATAAACTAACGATACACATATTAAACATATACATAGTTAGAATCCTGTTCCTGCAACAGACATATCAAAACACAAACATACTTACAATAAACATATATATTAACAAGAATACGTGTACAATACTCTATAACATAATGATCCCTACCTATGGATTCGTATCTATCTGACTCATATTTATAAAATTCTCAGGTGGTTTGGTTCTAAGTGTCAGGTCAGTGGTATTTGGTAAATTAATAATTATAATAAGAGATTAATTTTGTACGTTACTCGTTCTGTCGTGACGTATCGCTACCATGGTGTATCCATGCGGGTCCCTTCGTTGATGGTTGATGTTAATCCATATAGCACTCGTGATTGACACTTCCGATTTCTATATGTACATAGTTCGAGAACAACCGTCCGCACTCCGCGACAGTCACTTTGAGTTTCGAGATTACCACAATATAATTTGCGGCATTGCACTTGGAATCTGTCGACTATGCATATTCGCGTGAGTCTATTGACGCGGTACACAGTTCGATACCGTTATGCACCTAATAGTTTTTCATCTTGCACGTTCACTCTTTTGCGGCGCCTAGATTGTTTTCAAGTTCATTAGGCAATTATTCACACTGCCATTACTTGATTCAATTACGAAACAGTGTAGTATCACTACTTTTATGTAATGGTTTAAGAATGTCACTGCAAAATGCTATCACCTTTATGACAGTGTATTACATATAATTTATAATGATCGTTATTCGCGCGTTATCGCGAACACTACCGTCCCGTTTTGGCGTTCTAAGTCTTATTTACGCTCTTCCATTTAGACTGAACAAAGTCTTTATCGTCTCTACTGAAATACGGTATAACTGATATACGACGCTAAGTTTTTATAAACTGAGCTATTGTTTTTATAAAACTTAGATAAAATTTGGATAGACTGAGATAAAAGTCGAGTAAACTGAGTTACAAATTTGAATGCACTGAGATAAAATTTTGAATGCACTGAGAGCGCGTCCCCTAGCGTATACAGTTTTTATTTCTTTCGATATTCCCACTCTTGTAACTCCGATGATCGCTCCAACTTCCCACCAAATCATTTCTGATAGGCTTGTTTCATGGACCTCCCTGTGTCCTCTCGTCTCCAGTCTGTATTTCTGGCGAATTCTCCACCCAGTGCCGTTTGGAGAGGGATGTTCTTACACGAGATTTGCTCTCTGGTCTCCGGCTCCTGTCCGTACCATCCCCTTCAGCAATTCCCTTCGGAATCCTCATTCCTCATTGGCTGGTTGGCTTTCTCAACTTGAGTTTGACGTAGTCCACGTGGACTCGACGAGTCGCTGTCTTACGTCCGTTGCCCTGTTCCTGGAATCAGTGTTAAGGCCTTGTTTTTGAAATCACATCTGCTACTTTTGGTGTAGCGTGTCGAATTCCCTTATTGTTGAGACACTAACGCCTTCCTTCGATGACTTACGGGTGGCATAACATCTGTGCTCTCCACAAGTGTCACTCAGCCGCCTGTCCCATTGTCTGTGCATCAACTATTGTCTTACCAGAAGTCGCACACATGGTTTCGAACAATACTCTCGCCGTTGGCTCTGTATTTTTCTCGTTACTGGACAGATGTAAGGGTAGTCTTCCTTTGTTCTAATTGTGGAGTCAAACGTTCCCACGCATGGTCCAGTTCGTTGCAACATGTGCCGTACTGCTCATTGTTCGTAAATGGTTTTTACGACTTTTTAACGGAAAGGAAAGGTTTGTTCCCTTTCGTCGCCCACCCTCGAACAAAACTAACATGTGTCACTTTTGACGGGCTCTAATTGCTGGTGTACTTCTCGCGCAATACTCAAAATTTCAAAAAAAATCTCGAAATAATAATCACATTACAGCGTCCCCAAATATGGTTATGTCGTGCAGATCTAGCGAAACGACAGACCCATATTTTCGCCCTTATTTGCGTACAATCACCAAGTGCGTTGACCATCTCCCATTGGAACGAGTATAGTTGACCTATATCTTCCTTCCGCCTGACCTACTGTCCTTCTGAACCGTTCCCCCCCTTTTTTTGTTTTCTTTTTTTAACCCGAGTGTTTAATTTATTGCTTATCAAATCTAAATACGAATCAATTTACAAAAAAATATTTCCATAATTGTGGAATGAATATACGCTGTAGTGCGTTCATAGATTTGTCTATACATATATATTACAGAAACAAATTGTAATTGTTTTGTCTACAAGTTACCTTTTACTTGCGCATCATCACTTCATATATATACAATATAAACACTTGTAGTAATTTGTTGCTTATGAACACTACTAAAATTTATATTATTACTTTCAAAATAATTCACGATTATTTTTTAAGACATCATATACTTGGATTACAAATATTCATCGTGATTCCTACCATAAGGTAATTTAAATCTTAATTTTGTTAAACACACGTATAATTATTTACAACAGATTAAATCGAATGTATATAATTCTACAATTCAAACTAACTTACTTCGTAACCACTCTTTCTATGCTTAGAATATAATCTTAAGTACAATATTTAATCCTAACAATTTATTGCTGTTATTTTAATTCTGTTACGCAACTCAGTTTCTTATATTTGTCCTTCAAATCTTACCTTTTAATTTTCCTTACAATGGTATAACAAACATATCTATTAATTAATTTACAATTTATACAACACATAAAATCAGACATTTTTAAATTTATTACAAGTTCAAAATTTCACCTTGACAACTCTGAATGAATTCATTAGTAGATTGCGTTCGCGCCCACTACCGTTAATCCTTTTCATCCAGGTCGGTCCCTCCTCCTGTCATTCTGACGCTTAGCTCACTTCTCTTTCTGCTGTCTAATAATGAAGTGCATATACATATAATCGTTTAAAACATATATTTGTTAATCTCCCATCTCTTCCTTACTTATAGTCCTACTAGAACAATGTCTCACATGCAGAGTATTATTAATGACTACAAATCCACCTGTTGACATCAGCCCCGAGTTAGTTTCCGTTGTTACTGTCGACCTTCGCCAGCTGAGCCTTCGTTACTTCACACCTCCTTCTCTGTTTATTTGTCACCTCACATGATTTTCAACCTTACTCCTTACTTACTCGCTTGTCAACAAACGCTTTCACTTCGCATGTATGCTAATACCGTGCTTCGCCATAATTATTCTTCCCTTACGTAATACGGTTTCAGTAGTCTTACATTGAACTTGCCACGGGTTTTATTTTCGTCGCATCTATCAACCAATACATACGTAGATTCGCCTACAACATCTTTAATTCTAAAAGGTCCTGTGTACAATTCACAAAACTTTTCGATTCTCCTTTGTATCGCATCGGATTGGTAATGTGTACGTACTAATACCAAGTCTCCTATTAGAAATTTCGTCACTTTTCTTGCTTCGTTTACGTGTTTTGCGTGTCGCTCTCATTTTTGTTTGATCCTTACGAATATCTGGTGGCTATCCACTGTCTCTTCTTTTGTTTTGTAGTCTCCCTTTAAGAATTTTCCCACACGCGATTCGGCTTTCTTCCGTGGTGTGCTTCATACGGCGTAACTTCTATTGTCTCATGGTAGACTTCGTTAATACAACATTCTACAATGAGGGGGGTTTAGGAACTTCGGGAAGGTGGAAAGGGCAAGGATCATTGAAAGTTGAAGAGCTAGGACTAAAGGTGAGGACATGGTTCCCTCCGGAAACAAGGATGAATAGAGAAAACCAAGGCTCGCGCAGGCAGGGGCGCGTCCCTGAAGTGGACGAACACCACCAGGACCGTGGGGAACATCTATCCGCTACCTTCTCCTCGGATGCTCGTATACCGTTTGTAGTTAACTGATAACCTACGTATGCGATTTCCTTGCGAAAAAATTGCGATTTCTCCAAATTTATTGTTAGGTTGGCTGCTAATAAGTTCTCAAGTATTGCTACAATGTTTTCCAAATGTGTTCGTACGTTAGTCGAATAGCAAAGACAATCGTCGACGTAGATGATCGTATTCTCCTTTACTCCCTCTGTCAATGCCATATCCAAACCTCTCGTCAGGGCGGCGGAACTGGTACTTAGCCCAAATGGAGTAACGGTATACCTGTAACACTTTCCATCATACAGAAATGCGGTGTAATCTCGGCATTGTTGTTTCAACGGAACTTGCCAGAGGCTACTCGTTAGGTCTATTGTTGATAAGTATTTCATGTTACTGCATCTCGCCAGGATTTCTTGAATCGGAGTCGGTCCTTCGTAGTCTGGAACAGTGACGCTATTTATCCTCCTCGCATCTAAACACAATCGTACATTCCCATCTTTCTTGATTACGGTGACCATTTGGTTGACGTATGGACTACTGCATCTTTCTATCACGCCATACCTTAGCATTTTGCTGATTTCGGCGTCCACCTTTTCCTTATACGCTATTGGGATTGGCCACCCGCGTTGGAAATATGGTGTTTTATCATTCACTCTGAATTCATGTTCGTAGCAATTCATCCGTCCTTGACTTTCCCGAAATACATTCTTACACTTTACCAAGATCCTTCTAAGTTCCTCCCTCGTCGTGTCGTCCTCACATGTCACGCTGTCGACTTTCTCATTGATCCTTCTCACGATTCCGTCCCATCCTCTTCTATTAGTTCCATATGTATGATTGGTAATCGCAGTTCCTGTTCACCAGTCCTCCCTCCGAATTCGACGGTTCCCTTCTTCATATCGATCACACATCCCTCTTCTTTTAAAAAGCTAATACCTAATATGCAGTCCCTAATTAAATTCGGTATCACTAGGAAAACACAATCTAATCTAACATTATCAATAAAAATTTCACAGATAATTTGTTTCCGGATTAATTTAGACTTTCCGCCGACTGCACTAACAATTAGTGTGTTGTTCATGCAGAGTTCTTCGTATGGACGCAGGCGTTGTTTATTCCTGTTAAACCATTCCTCTGCTAATCCGTTAATGGCACTACCTGTGTCAAGCAAGGCGTTAACCGTGACATCATCATTAAATTTTATCACTATCTCTGGACATTTAGAGATTCGTCTTTCCAGTTGTGTTTGTTCATCCAGGATTAACTCTTGTCGTAAGTCAGGTAACAATACATCGGTCTCATACTGTTGTAGCGTGGGTCTACGAACGGCTATCACTTCATGTGACCAACTTATTTTATTTTTCTACCGCTCCGCCACCCTTAGCGGCAGACGTGGAGGCGCTATTGTTTACGAATTCAATGGTATTTACTGTCGGCTTGTTACCGAAATGTTGGGATTGTCGGTAGTTCCCACTTTCTCCCTTTCTATGCTGCCAGTGCGCTGGTTTTTGCTCCGTAACTTTGTTTACAGCGGTGTTTTGTTGACCTTGAGGCACCCCTCTCGTGTTCCGTTCGTTCACCTTGTCTGTCTGTCGTATAAACCGATCTTCTCTATTGTTTCTCTGCCGGATCATGGCATACTCGGAAATTAACGATTCTATGTTCTGTATCGTCCTTACATCTCTTGTTACACTCGCTATTTCTAATTCCCGTCCGTAATGACGCGTTATCTTTCTAATTAGTTGATAGTTCGTGAGCGGAGGTGTCAGCTGTCGGCTCTCTAAGAGTTCTCGCTCCATGTATTGGACAGCGCTCATACTCCCACACCAGTCAAAACGGCCGTACTCCAGATTGTTTCGGACATCATCTTGCTTCTCCGGGCCCCAATACTTCTGTGTAAATATTTCTTTGAACTCATCAAAGTTCTTTATCTGGTCACGTACGACGCGCCACCATATTGCTGCATCGGCCTCCAGATGTTTCCCTATCCACTTCACGTTATCCGCTGGGTAGTACATTAGCTGATGTTCGGATAATTCCTTTAGAAACACTATAGGAAAATGGTCTGTTCCGTTGTACTTGAGTTCGCAATTGTTGTTTCCGTTCGCTCTCGTGGACGGTCCCATCTCAGTTTCCGCTATTCGTCGCTGCAGCCTCTCTTGCCCACTTTTAATGTGATTTATGTGGTTTCTCAACTCCTCAATCATTACGTCTTTTTCCTTCTCCGTTGTTGTGGTTTTTTATTCTGCCGTGCACTGGCGGTCGTCCACTTCAACGATCTTCTGTTTTAATACCTTGACGGCTTCTTCCTGCTCTTGTTGTTGTTGTGTAATGTTGTTCTGCATCTCTCTTCTCCATTCCTCGTTTCTATTATTCGTCTCTTGGATTCGGTGATCTAATTTTTGATCGACCTGTTCGATTACCTTTTGTGTATTATTTATGGCTTCCTGCCACTCTTGACGGTCTTTCTCTCTCACTTCTTTATTCTCTCTTACCTGTTTCTTCAGTTCATTTTTCAACTCTTTTATTCCACTTTCACTCTTCTTTTGTAGATCGCTGATCTTCTCCTCCCACCTCTTAGCGTAATCCTGTAGATCTAGTTTTATTTTGCTGATCTGTTCTTCATTGTGCCGTTTTAATTCTTCACGCGTCTTGTCTTGCTTCTCGCTCAGTTCTTTGCTTTGTTGTTCTAACTTCTCCGTCAGCTTCTCTGTCATCTTCTCGAATAGCATTTGCAAATTCATTTCGCGGGGTTGGGACATCTGTCCCCCAGCCCTTATCTCCGATTCACACGCGCTGACGTCGTCGCTGGGCGTCGCATTCTCCTCCCGTCCTTCTACGTTTAATTCGTTACTAATATCGAATTCTTGGCTTTCGGAGTTATTAGTCGCCATTTTTGCTCGACTCCGTGTAATCATTCAGAGTTCTTTTCGGTTTCACAAGTATTTGTCTTATGCTAATGCTTATATTACTCTTTACCAAACTACCAGCTACTCTATTTTACCACTGCCTGCACTTAACCAGCTCGTTTAATAAGGATTAATCCCATTAATCGGCCATCAGGTTGGGCGCCATGCACGTTGTTAATTATCTATGCCAATTCTATTGCATAGATTATTTTCATCTAATTATAAATTTAGAGTTGATGATGGGTTGATTTTATTGCTTTTATATATACAATGTTATTTCATTGTATTAATTTTATTGCATAAATTAATTGAATTATCCTTTTAATTAGGTAGTGATTAAAGTGTATCTAACCCCAAGTTTGGAAGGTCATAAACAATGTTATTATTTATTATGCAAATTTATTGCATAATTTATTAATTCAATTATAAACTTAGTTTGTGTTTATGAAGGTGATATCGGTACGAACTTTATCGTATCTTTACTTTATTATAGCACCACGTTGTTGGAGCGCCATATACAATGATAACAAATTTGACTCTAATTAAATTTGTTGTGTCCCACGTACTTTGGGAGTCATATACCATGTAGTTAATGCCATGCGTTGGGCAGCCATATACTACGTTAATTAAATGTATTCCTTCCAATAGTTGCATGAGTTAAATTAGAGTTAATTTATAATCCACAATCAAACTTGTTAAACATGAAATTGATTCTGACTTTAACTGTCAACTAAGCTTCTAGTCTGAGTATCTTTGTAAGTAATGTAATTGATAATTATATTAAATTGAATCATGAACTATAGATCCTGTTTAGTGAGAAGTTAAGTTGTGAGTCAGGTCTTACACAAATCAATAGAATACGAACGAATCCATTCTAAAGTACGTTTATTAAAATATCGTATCTCATCCTTATTCATGTCATAACATAATCATATAATAAGAGCACTTACAAATCTTCTAAAAGACAATAAATTCTATACCACATTTAAATAATTGAAAGAACAAATTTAAAATAATTAAAAGAACAATCAAATATAGGCACTTAGTCGTGCGTAGTGACGTTACTAGCTACCAATGTGGTGTGCTCATAATTTGTATTAAGTAGTTTTACGTCAAAACACATTAAACATTCATATACGTGAAATACTCATAAACTAACGATACACATATTAAACATATACATAGTTAGAATCCTGTTCCTGCAACAGACATATCAAAACACAAACATACTTACAATAAACATATATATTAACAAGAATACGTGTACAATACTCTATAACATAATGATCCCTACCTATGGATTCGTATCTATCTGACTCATATTTATAAAATTCTCAGGTGGTTTGGTTCTAAGTGTCAGGTCAGTGGTATTTGGTAAATTAATAATTATAATAAGAGATTAATTTTGTACGTTACTCGTTCTGTCGTGACGTATCGCTACCATGGTGTATCCATGCGGGTCCCTTCGTTGATGGTTGATGTTAATCCATATAGCACTCGTGATTGACACTTCCGATTTCTATATGTACATAGTTCGAGAACAACCGTCCGCACTCCGCGACAGTCACTTTGAGTTTCGAGATTACCACAATATAATTTGCGGCATTGCACTTGGAATCTGTCGACTATGCATATTCGCGTGAGTCTATTGACGCGGTACACAGTTCGATACCGTTATGCACCTAATAGTTTTTCATCTTGCACGTTCACTCTTTTGCGGCGCCTAGATTGTTTTCAAGTTCATTAGGCAATTATTCACACTGCCATTACTTGATTCAATTACGAAACAGTGTAGTATCACTACTTTTATGTAATGGTTTAAGAATGTCACTGCAAAATGCTATCACCTTTATGACAGTGTATTACATATAATTTATAATGATCGTTATTCGCGCGTTATCGCGAACACTACCGTCCCGTTTTGGCGTTCTAAGTCTTATTTACGCTCTTCCATTTAGACTGAACAAAGTCTTTATCGTCTCTACTGAAATACGGTATAACTGATATACGACGCTAAGTTTTTATAAACTGAGCTATTGTTTTTATAAAACTTAGATAAAATTTGGATAGACTGAGATAAAAGTCGAGTAAACTGAGTTAAAAATTTGAATGCACTGAGATAAAATTTTGAATGCACTGAGAGCGCGTCCCCTAGCGTATACAGTTTTTATTTCTTTCGATATTCCCACTCTTGTAACTCCGATGATCGCTCCAACTTCCCACCAAATCATTTCTGATAGGCTTGTTTCATGGACCTCCCTGTGTCCTCTCGTCTCCAGTCTGTATTTCTGGCGAATTCTCCACCCAGTGCCGTTTGGAGAGGGATGTTCTTACACGAGATTTGCTCTCTGGTCTCCGGCTCCTGTCCGTACCATCCCCTTCAGCAATTCCCTTCGGAATCCTCATTCCTCATTGGCTGGTTGGCTTTCTCAACTTGAGTTTGACGTAGTCCACGTGGACTCGACGAGTCGCTGTCTTACGTCCGTTGCCCTGTTCCTGGAATCAGTGTTAAGGCCTTGTTTTCGAAATCACATCTGCTACTTTTGGTGTAGCGTGTCGAATTCCCTTATTGTTGAGACACTAACGCCTTCCTTCGATGATTTACGGGTGGCATAACATCTGTGCTCTCCACAAGTGTCACTCAGTCGCCTGTCCCATTGTCTGTGCATCAACTATTGTCTTACCAGAAGTCGCACACATGGTTTCGAACAATACTCTCGCCGTTGGCTCTGTATTTTTCTCGTTACTGGACAGATGTAAGGGTAGTCTTCCTTTGTTCTAATTGTGGAGTCAAACGTTCCCACGCATGGTCCAGTTCGTTGCAACATGTGCCGTACTGCTCATTGTTCGTAAATGGTTTTTACGACTTTTTAACGGAAAGGAAAGGTTTGTTCCCTTTCGTCGCCCACCCTCGAACAAAACTAACATGTGTCACTTTTGACGGGCTCTAATTGCTGGTGTACTTCTCTCGCAGTACTCAAAATTTCAAAAAAAAATCTCGAAATAATAATCACATTACAAAATACTAAATACATAATCGGTTTCTTTAATTCATTTTGCTTAATTTGGCATCAAATAATATAGTTTTACAAAGTTTTTTATTAAAATTGCTATATTTCTTTCATTTTGGAAAAGTATGCTTAAATTTTTATTTCCTGTTCTCCTCCAAATATTAGCCATTTTATCTGTTATAATTATGATTATACTGAATATCAGATTGATATAATTGTTTATCTTTCTTTAATTTCATGCAATTTTATTCATTGATTATTGTTTTTAAATATAATTCATTAATCTATGACTCCCCCTCTGAAATTTTTGTTAATACATTTGCATTTTTACTCCTGTTTTTACATATCTTCTGACAATATCTTTTTAAAGTATAAATTACATTATATTACTATGTGATGGGTTTATCTTGCATAAATTTCATTAGTTTAGTTGGTTTATTGGACTGGATTTATCAATTATAATGTAGTTTAGATTTACCCTTTGGCCTATTTTTTATCTGATGTTACATACAAAGTTTTTAATAATACAGTTTGTTTATACCCTTTTCTGACTTTCTATTCTAATATACTATTCATTAATAATTCCTTATTTTACTACAATAACATTTAGTATTGACATTAAACAATTAATACATAACGATTATTTGACATTAAAAGTGGTATTTGAATTTATACCTTTTAGTACTTATTATTCATAGTAACTCATAAAAACATTTTATCATATAAGAATGGTATCCACATTCAGACATTGCATTCCTGATTCAAACTATTAAACATAATAACATTTTATAATTGTAAGAACTACTCTCTATTTCCAAACTTTAGGCATAGAGTTCATTTATTGTAATAGGAACCTAACAATTCTGTTCCTTTATTTTTAAAACTTACTTAAAATTATTTGGGTACAGTCTTATCTGTTTTTTCTTTTATTTTAGGGATGTATCCCTTGTCACTTTATGGATTAACTCCCAGCTCTCTATTTATCTTATTCACTCCATTGAATGTTATTACATAAATAGTGGCACTTTATTAGAAATATTAGTCTTTGCTCTTTCACCATACTATTTTATTAAATAGCACTCATGATCTTAAATTAAAACTTTTAAAGTTTTTTAAAGGTACAGTATTTAATGTACTTTCTCAAAGTTTATTTATTACAATATAATAACTTGCACTTGTCCCCTGTTATTTCTTGATACTATCACTAGTCAGTTCTATAGTTTTATTATCAAGTTGTTTAATCATGGGGGAACTGTTAAGATTTGTCTTTATTAATTATACAATAACTTTCTTGGGTGCACTTTTACTTAGAACTTTAAAAACTTTTGTTTTCATTTATTTTACATGAGTTTCTGGTTTTTTGGGGTGTTATACTTTCAATAGTGACATTTAATTTCTTTTGGGGTTTTTGGTTTCTCCCTTCTGGGTTTCTTTTGGGTATTGGTCGTATTCTATTTCCCCTCTACTATCTGATATCTTCCAACTTGTTCCTGTTCATTAGGTATGTTGTTTTGTTCTGGATCTCTTCCTTCTTCATTCTTGGTTACTTCAGTACCATATCGTTATTATTATTTTTCTTTGTTCTGGGTATCTTCCCTTTTTTCGTTCTCGGTTTCTTCATTATTATCGTTATTTTGTCCGTTAATTTGTTCTGGGTATCTTCCTTACCTACTCCTATCCTACCTGGGTATTATTCTTATTTTATTTGAGTTTTTTTGGGGGTTTTATTTTGCTGTACATTTATTTTTGTTGCAGAGTTTTTTCTTTATATTTACTTTTTCAAGTTATTTTGATATTTTATCTTGATATTTATTTGGTTCTCATTTGGATTTTCTTGATATTCCATGTAATTGATTTTTACTTATGATCCTATGGTAATCTATTTAAGTGGATTATCTGTCATGCTACTACGTGAGCAGACACTGGGAATCTGCCTACCATTTATTTTGGCACTATTTATTGGTTTCTCCCTTCAAAAGTGAAATAGCTATTTATCACAACACTAATTAGAAAACTATTTTACAAGAAATCGTACTATATGTTGTACACAAGAGGACACTTCTCTAGTGACACCGGTCTATTTTCGTTTGGTAGCAGCTACCAGCTTTTAATACTTTATGTAACGTCTTGTAATTTGTGTGTGTGTGTGTGTGTGTTTGAGATCGTCTTTAATTTATTAATTTATTATTAAGTTGAATAAGCATTGTCCTTTGAGTTGCATTCGTCCCAGAATAGGTCTTTTGTATACACGTTTGTATATATGAAGTTTTTATAAAATAATTATTGTTTTCAGCTTTTGGTATTGGTTTTATAAGTTAAATGTTTTATACATCAGGGAAAATACATTAGTTCAGTTGCACTGACCTAACGGCAGCTAATCCTAAAAAACGCTATTCAGTGAAGGTAGTAAGGTTTCTTGTAAACATTTTTTTTTATTAATTGAATAATTTGTAAAAGGAGTAATGAAAAAATTTTGTGATAACGTGTGAGTTAGTTGAGAGTATACAGTACAATATTATATTAAGAAAAGGAAGTATATCAAATTAAATGTACTAAAATCAAATTTAGTTAACATATATAGCCCTAGGTTCACGATGTTTATTGTAAAACCTGCTGATGTGACAAAATTCCGTTGGAATACCTTGTTTTGAGATTCCGTTGAGATTCCTCTTTTACAATTGATATTCATAGATGCGCCGTAAGAATTTGGGAGAAGTAATGCCTCTTGATATTTTAAAGAAAAATTTTCATATAACACAGTTAATAAAACTGTTTTAACACCACAATATAACAAGGCAGCAGTTAGACAATATATTCAAAATGATAGGGTGTGATTTAAATGAAGTATGATATTTTTAATGATTTAATATAATACACGCGCACACGCTCACACGCTCACAAGTACTTAATAACATTATTTAGAAAACTATGAGCTTTTATTTAATATTTTTATTTTCCAAAATATACCAGTAAGGAACGAAACAGTCTTCAAAAGTTTTATCTTGAGGTATTCTTAGAAATCCACTTTGAGGAGTTTTGGTAGATACTTTTGTCACAACATGCGTGTCTATGAGTAATCTCTACGTGTTTATGTAAATATTGGTGTTTGTGAACACTAAGTACAGACCGGAGCGAGGTATTAACTAAACGTCTGATATATAAATAAGCAGCGGTTAACAAACCTGGTTTGTTTTGAGGTAAGTTGGCTATGTGGAACTGTACTCTCGCAGCATCAGGGTTTTAGTTAACAACATTATTTCTACTAAGAAAGAAATTAAACGTATATTTATGTTTTAAATTAATGTGTTCTTGCAGAATTTAGCAGCGTTGACAATAAATTTAACCTTTCTCAAGTCTATAAATTGATAATGCATTTTCATGAAAATAAATTATGTCAATGTGTAACACAATACATTACAATATATGCCACTTAGACATAACGTGAGGGTTGCGCCTAAAATTACACCTCACCCTCTTCTTTACGCAAACAAAACAGGAGAATTTCTGCGTTTGAATTTTACCTGCTACTCATCTTAAATATGATCCTATATGACTAAGGCATATTGTATTTTAATATGGGATTATACATTCAAAGCATATTTATCACAGTAGTGATTTAGATTCAGTATATTTATCACATGTCCGGTTTTACTATTATACTGAATCCGCCGTATTTAAAATTCTCAAAACCGTTCTTTATCGAAATTAACGTATCTTCGATTACCAAAATTAAGTATAGGTCAACCTTGAAGACTGGAGTTTATTTCGATGTCAGGAATGTTCAGTGGTGTTGCCACACCAGTGTATAATTTTTTACTTCTTATAGGCAAAAATAACTTGACCATGTAATATTGCTTTGTCACTGAAACTTTATAGCATTGTTAATTGACTCTTTAGCTGTCATTAGAAGTTAATTTTTAATTAATTTTAAATTACACGATAGCGAGAAGATTGCCTGTTTTCAGTCCTAGAAATATGGTTAGTGAGCAACGAATATACGGTGTCGTAACCAAACACACACATATATACACAATTCAAAGTACAGTGAGGGCGCTGGCGCTACTGTGTCGTGTGCCTGTAATGTGCCTTTCGTGCGTCAAACATAAATTGAAACACGCAATTAAAAACCAGCCCAGTGGAAACAAAAGATATAATTGTGAAATAACGCGAACAGTCTAATTTTTTGAAATTATATTACTCCAGCTTGTAGTGAGTGAACTAATTATATTTTTTTTCAACTGTGCGATAGAATGTGGCTAGACGTAATTCATTTTCCGAAACGGGCACAGCTTTCAAATGATTTTATCTATTCAGATAGTGCTCAGCTCGGTTATGTATAACGTGCCATAGCTGTTTGCAATAAGGTATCGATTCAGCAACTGAAACACGAAACACGGCTAAGCAATTATTGTTGAGAGTGCAATAATGGCGGGCGCATTCTATTAGAGTTCGATGATTTCGCAACACGGTTAAAATAAAAATAAACAAGAACTTGCTAACACAGATGCAAACATGCAAAAATTGACAGATGCTTAGACACCGTTCAGAATAAAATTATGTGCGGTTTCCTGCTGAATAGTAGAGGGACTAATTGTACGGAAGACCAGTTTGGTTGTAAGCTTTTCCACGCCTTTTCAAATGTACATTTTAATTTGTTTTTAAATGAACCACGGAATCGAGGTGCTACTCAGCCTATGGAAATGAGTACCTAGGGTAACAAACGAGCAGCTGAAGTGTGATGTTCTCCACATTTACTCACTTATCCAGCCTACCCTTTCTCTACTAAACTTCGGTGGTAGGCCTTACAAAAAGGACCCATTCTTATTATTTTAATCTGCTCTTAAGAACTGGAGTAACTAATGGCACACCTGTGCAAGATCACATCCGTTATCATATAACAAAACACAAGTACATTCTTAATATCATAAATAGAATTTTTTGAATTTAAATGCCCTGTTTCGTCAGCTCAAAATTAAACAAAAGGCCAGTACAAAGAGAACATTACCCGCTTGGTTGATAACGGGAGAGCTCATCCTTACATTGGCCAAATTCGTATATAAAAAAGTCTTGAATAATAGTATAGAATAACATATTTGTGTAAATATGTATGGTTCCGTTTAGGATTAAATAATGCCCGGTCAAGATCTCAGGTCGCCTAAACACGTAAATCTATCGTATTTTTATCATAATTTAAGTTAGATAGACAAGATTGGAAGTAAATTGAACTTAACGTAATACTGTATAAATATTTCACTCTACTACTGGGTATTCTGTACTCAGGGTTAATTGTGCGCCTTAAGTTTATCGCGTCTGTTGTCTATTTTAGTTTGGCTGCGTATCTATTTAACTCTGTTTATTTCCTTGTTACTCCTACTATTAGTAGTTTTAGTAGTTGGTAGATTGTTTACAACGAACACAGTGTACAGCTTTCTTCTACTTCAACTCCGGAGCGCAGTAAATATGTACTGCTGTGAGCACTCGAATAGCTGCTTCGTAGACTAATGCCCTTTGTGCTCTCAGGTGTCAAGGACTTACACATCATCCTGAGTTTGTTGAAGACGCCACATACTTTTACATGAAGTGAAAATGAATGTATTCGTGATATCTAGAATTTAGTGCTAACCAGTTAATGCTAAGAATTTTTATATAAGTGTAGTGTAACATGTATACACTATTGTGTGTGAGGCTTTCACGGCCGGCTTCAATGTTATGAGAACTTCGACTTGCCGGGACGTAGTTGTCCAACAATCTTGGACCGCGGCCTCACATCCCGGCAAGTCACTTCATAACATGTATACACTATATTTTGTATTCTAACTACTGATTCGCTATATTAAGTCTCGATGAGCGCTTTAGAGCCTCTCGGCTCATCTTCAGATCTAAATCACAACGTAATCGGTGTAGTGATTTTAACGCGTCTTTGGCACGCGTTAATCGTTAATAACCATATGTTTGGAGAAGGAATGTGGAATTGAGTCTAGTAAAGATCATGAATGCTATAGCCTACCTGACCGATAAACCGATTTTAAAAAATTAAAATATTCTGTTTACGAAAACAAATTTCAATATTAGGATATGTGAGACAGAAAGTATATATATAAAACTCAAAGTCTGAGGATTTATGTGTACAGAATACAAATCCACACCGTTACACCGATTGCCACCAAATTTTGCACAGGTAACCTTTGACACAAGGCGAAAAATACTGTCTAGCTTGAAATTTGATATTTTGCCCCATTCGCACGATTTAGGCCCTTTTAATTATGCCTTTTCGTTTACGCGTATATAGATGTCAACAACGCCAAGGAGACCAGAATTAATTACTATAGTAACAAGTAAATAAACAAATGATATTTAGCGACGTCGGAACTAGGCTACCTTTATCCGTTCCTGCAGTTATTAATATTTTTAATATGCGATTGTATCGATATATTTTGTAATTTTGTATACAGATACGTCTATATATTTTGTAATTGTCTTAAACGATTATAAAATTTATGTTTATACGTATTTCTGATGATGCAATGAATAAGTAATGATATATATATTAAATACTACTACCAAAGACGTCAAAAACACCATGGAGACCAGAATTAATTACCGTAGTAACAAGTAAATAAACAAAAGCTATTTAGCGGCATCGGAACTGTACATTTATCCATTCCTGCAGTACATTTTTGATGTTCTATATAATATGCGATTGTATCGATATATTACGATGTGGAAAAGAAGAAGTGTACTATTCTAAATTGTCCTATTACTTAATGCAAAGCGAAAATACGTGTTGTTTTCATTTGTGAGGTTAGGTGACAACGATTTTTGATTTTTAGTTTACTGCTGAAATAAATAAAAGCCATGGTTGAGGAAAACAACGTTTAATGTGTTATACAATGCTTCTAACACAGTAACGTTTAAAATAAAGAATTTAGCGTTTTTGATTTAACAGGTAGGCCTACTTTATAAATATCTCCAAAGGCTTTATAAACGGGTACTTTCAAATCTCCAAAGGCTGTTGCACCAACATAATAATTTAGTACAAGTGTTGAAAACAGCTTTGGAGAGAATATGACTAATGAGTACGAGCTGACAGAACGCCATATAGACATAGACAATAAAAATTATAATAAAATACTTATTAAAAGTCAAATATTCGCATACAAAGCCGCGGGTAACAGGTAGTTAGTCATAATCCTAAGGTAATAATAAAATTGAGAAAATTAAGCAGGAAAGTGAGAATTAAACAAATTAGAATTTCATTACCATCTTCCAACGAACATTGTCTACCACTAGGCTTGATGATCTTTACATAAATCGACCGCTTTACAAATTTTGTATTCCTCTAATTAGAAAAGTGATATATGTAAGAAATATGGGTCGACCTATGAAACTCTTATCAAAAGCAGTGTATTGTACGAAGTGGGTACGTGGGAAATTACCGAAATGAATTGAGGGAAACTCGGACCAGTAGAAATGGATGTGTTTAAACGCGTGTTAAGAATGTCTCAAAGAGAACGTTCAGAATGAACTGATAAGACATCAAGTGGGAGTGACTCATTCTCTAATCACTGATACTACAGATAACTGGTATGGCCACGTTCAAAGGCGGTCGAAGATCATTCAGTGGGCCCTACCGAAACTGAGCCGCCGGGGGCGTGGACAGTTTATAAAGACATATGAAGAAGGTGTATCAAAGGAACTGAGCTCAGAACACCCGAGAGAGAGCCAGTGTGGTAATAGACTGCCGTCGGACAGATTTTGAAACACACACACACACACACATGATAATCCTGCATGTGGCAGATCTCCCTCCGACAGGCGTACACGCGTTACGCTCTAAACAGAATCAAAGATTCCGTTATTACTTAGAGAATCCCTTAGAATAATCTCAAGTCGTGGCAGAGCATTACACCGGGTAATGAATATAAAACATGAATAATAAACTTGTGAAAATGTATATTATGCATGCACACAAATACAAAAGTGTGTGTGTGTGTGTGCGTGCGCGCGTTTTATTTAAAATTGGTAACATGATTTTGCAATGAGTTTCCTAAAAAGTACAAACAAAATAAAGGAGTACGATAAATTTTGTTTATTTGATATTTCGTAGTACTTCTGATTAACATAAAATTTAAATAAAAATAAAGGCGTTGTTGATGGTTCTCCCACAAACAGGTGGGCAGTTTGTCTATGAAGTTTATCTTTGATTAGTTTCTTGTTTCAGGTAATTTGTGAAATTATGGTGGCGCCAATATTACTAATGCCAAAAACAGAACAAAGCGACATTCAAAGAAAGGTCATATTCAGTGAATAGTCTGAATAGTAGAGGTATTCAATGTATTCGTTCTTGGCATTAAGTATATTCAAAGTTTTCCTTTCAAACAAGGGGCGGAGCCTGATGAGCGTAGCGAAATCAGGCATAGCCCACTATCAATGACTTGATGCACAACTTAGGCCGCGAACTCCTCCGAAACTACTCAACCGAATGTTATAAAATTTTGCATACTTATCTGGACTGTATTTTAGAGTGCACACATGTAAATTGTATTTCTCTAAATTATTTTGTTGAAAAGATATTACGATTTTTTAAAAAGCTTAGCTTAAACGTGTGAGAGGAAGAGTGATAGAGATATCGCTGGCTGTCGCCCGATAAGATAAGATAAGATTTTGCTGTATCACAAATGCCGGTGCGTGTGCGTGAGCGGCTTCCGCCGTCCGCGCTGGCCCGTCGGGCGCCGTCGCCCGATAAGATAAGATTTTGCTGTATCACAAATGCCGGTGCGCACACACACGCTCGCGCAACACACACACACACACAAGCACAACTACACACTCGAGCATCAATACTTAAGTATAACACAATTATATTCTCTTCTTTTTTGTCACCTAAGTGTAAATTATTCAGAACGCAGATGACCACTGTACTGAGTTTAAAACTAATCAGAATATGTGTCTATAATAATTGCTATATGTTTACCTAGCTGATACTAAATAATAACATCAGTGAGGCACTTCAATTGTTGCTGACGCCAAACACACAACTGAAATTTTCCCAGACCAACCGCCCTATTTATAAAACAGAACCAGATGACGCTTGTACATTATTTGACTTTTGAAGGAAATGAAAGTAACACGTGTATATTGTAATATTAAATTGTAATAATGTATAAATTAAGTTCTGTGATATTATAATTTTCTCGTTTTCTTAAAGAAAACATTTGAAGATGTAAACAAATTATCTCAGCTCCTTCACATATACAATGATACATACATACGCACGCACACGCGTGTGCGCACACACTCACATACACGAACACGTTCACCCAAATAATTGTTCTGTTGTGTTTGACATTTCTTTTGAACTCATACACAGATCCTAATGATGACAATAAACATGTCGAAACGTCGACACAAATAAGTTAAAATTTGTGTTATTTCTGACCGATCCTCACTAACTCTTCACTGAAAAATTATTTTTATACTGCTTTATTCAATTTTGTACTTTTTGTTTAAGTACTTTTTTCTGTTATACGCATATTCTATACATTCTTCTTCATCAATTTATATATACGTATTATTTATAGTATGCCTCGAAGGAGAAGAGGTCCAAATATTGGTCGTTTAACTACAAATCAAAGACGGATGAGAGAGCGACAAAATGTTGCTGCAGCAACTGTTGAAGGCCCTGCAGAACTTAACATGAATCATGTGTTATATGAACAAAACAACACAGGATATAGGAATCTTCAGAATGAATTTGAAGATAATTTACGATCTCTAGAATTCTATGAATGTGTAAATTGTTCTCGAGTGTTGATGCAGCAAACATATTTTGATATGTGTCCGCAGTGTAAGCGAAACCCAAATAAGTTTACTGCAGTTAATCGTATGGATCCTAAAGATGTACCTATAGAACTGATGGATCTCACTTATGTAGAACAACTCTTGATAGCAAGACATACACCAGTGATGCGTGTGTATAGGGTGAAATCGAGAGGCTTTCCTGGTCAATATGCTTATAAGGGAAATATTATAAATATTGGTCAAAATATAACGGAGATTGTTAATTCCTTGCCCCCTACACCCGCTTCACGGAGCGCTATAGTTGTAAGAAAGGAAAGTGTTAATGGACATCGGGATTTTCATGTGAGACGTGACAAAATTTTAGAAGCACTAAATTTTTTGAAAATGAATAATCCATTCTATAGTGATATCATCATTGATATGGAACAAATATTTCAACTTCCATTAAATGGTAGTATTTATGGGATGATATCCACTGTTGATTTACCTGAGGTGAATACAGATGAAGAGAACTTTTGTGAAGAAATTTATGAAAGTATGATCCCGGAGAATATTAGGATCACAGAAGTTGATCGACTCCAATCTGGAGTGAATAATGTAATTCCATGGCCACAAGGTATTGATATCATAAATGAATTCTCGTGCGAAGCATATGTAAGAATGGCATTTCTCGCTTTACTACCTTATGGATCTGCTGAACTAAACGATAATACTCGAGCAAGTAGTATGAAACTTACAGCACTTGAATATTTTCAATTTTTAATGCAATATAAAGACCGACGTTTTGCACAAGATCCTAGATTCAGATTTGTTGCATTGAACACTGTTCAGCGTCATCAAGCTATTCAACGAGGGACAATATTTGCTAGAAAATCTCATTTCAATGGAACAATACAGCAACTGAGAATCACGCTGTCGAGTAATCCTCAAATAATACGAACTTTATATTATTGGTGTGGAAAAATAAGAGGATCAAAATCTTACTGGTTTCAACGAAGAGGTGAACTTGAGTAAATGATTGAGCAGTGTGATAATCTTCCTACGGTTTTTTTTACTTTGAGTGCAGCTGATCTTTGGTGGCCTGATCTGGCACGACTCATGGGTTGTAATTTCGTGCAAGAGGAAAGGTTAGATGAATCTAGAATCGCTCAGCAAAGGCAAAAACTTATAAATGAGAATCCCTCAATTGTTGAAGATTATTTTTCGTTTCATGCAACTTTATTCATAAAAAATGTCGTCTGTAAGATATTCTCAGGTTCAGGTAAGATATTGGTTTCGTTTCGAATTCCAGCATCGTGGTTCATGTCATGTACACGGTCTTCTTTGGATCTCTGGTGCTCCTGATCCAAGAACTTTTGATAATGCATCTGAGGAAGACATTTTGAGTGCCAGGATGTATTATGACCATTTGGTTAATGCATTCAATCCTTTGCCATTCACTCCTCCGGTAACTATACATCCTTCAAGGATTAGATCAACTGATGTTGTGATGTTGTTATCGACAACGATCGTTCTCTTTCAGAACTACTGAATAGATTCCAAAGACATACCAGATGTACCAAAGGATATAGTCTTTCAGGTTGGATTAACGTATGTTGCTCTTTCAAGAGTGAAAAAATTAGAAGGATTATTATTAAAACCAGCGTTTAATTTTGATAGACTGCTAAAAATTAATAGAAGTCCATCGATGGTTGATCGTAGATATGAGTTGCAAAAGTTGTGGAATATGTCTAATGTCAATTAATGTGTATTGTACTATAATGTAGTGTATTCAATAAAAAGTGTGTATCATAAAAGTGTATATATTTTGTTGATTGTAAAAATATTGATAAATAAATTATTACGAATATCAAATGCTCCGCCCATTTGTGACAGTGACACTTCTAGTTTAATTTATTCAAATAGTTTAGTCTTTAGTGAGAAGAGAACTGTAATTACGCTTATGTAGCTTAACGTTTACTCTAAAAACAATTCTTACAATATGTGTATTTTACAACACAAGAATACCACTTACATTTGACTTGTATGATATGTGGATCAAAAGAATTCACATACACCACATGCACAATCTTACATTATCAAAATATAAACATTTTCACCAAAGAATGGCTAAAGGTTTTCAAATTTATCGGTATTATATGCTAGTCTATGTCCAGTGTGTTACTCTTCTTCCTCTTCAGTTCGATTGCGTAATTCTCTCCCGTACATCGTACATCACCGGATTTCGGGGAACGGATTTCCGTGTCGTCACAGCATGAAATTCATATCTTGTCACGTGCAGGATGAATCTAAAACAAAATAAACAGTTGTTTCAATTATGCCTACAAAACAAGAATTTATTAATTTAATTTCTGTTAGTGTAATATATCGAAGTACCCAACCGAAACTTGTGATCAAAACAACACGATTGCTTGCTGTTAGAACAGACAATTACAAATGAATTGTAACTTAACTGTCCAAATACATAATTGTGTGTTTATCAATATACAGTAAACTTGCGGAATTTTTTTTTATAAGTATAAAAATTTCAGCTGAATAAATAAAGCTTCTGTTCCACTAATCATAATACACTATTTTATTAACTACTGTTAACATTACTGTGTCAAAATTAATTATTAACTACCGTTAACAATACTATGTCAAAATTAATTAAATTATGCAAAGGTCTGTCCGAGGGACGAGTGTGTAACCGCTGACCGAGAGGTACAGTAGCCTATTGTTTCTCGCTCGGCAGCTGGCTACCATCCGGCAATATGTACTTTATTGTGACTGCGGGAACATTTAATTTTCTCAGTACGTTTGTCTTTATGTTTACGCGGTATAGTTGATAGCCGTTTTACTCTACTAGCGTAGTTAACGGATGTGAAAAATTAGATACTGACGTTGAACGGCAGCTGTGATGTTTGGCGACAGGTCAGCCGTGACTTCACTGACTTGTTTTTTCTGACATTCTTTAATTCATACGTTTGCGGTAATTCATTCCTGAATCTAATCCTGCTGCGCATGAAGACGTGGGAGACGTTAACTTGGACTTTTTATAACTTTTGTACGTATATAGGTAGTAACTTCAGAAACTCAGAAATACTCAATGTAGATGATACAACAATGGTATACGTAAGACAAGTTATCAGTACAACTTCTTCTGACGAAATGTCAGTTCGTGTGAATTAGTATTTAAACTGAGTAGGAAATTTGATTATTAGTTATACCATTTTAGTATGAATATACTGCTACTTGGTAATAACCCGTTTAATAAGCGGTTTACACGACGTCGATGTGAACGTCTTATCGGGGTTTTACTGTGTTGCTTTACTTTAAATGAACAGCTAAGGTAAATAAATAGTTTTAATTACTTTCTGCTCTTTTTTGTTCACATTGGTGATTATCCGCGGAATTCGGTTATCTGGGTGGATTGCGCCACCTAATTCCGTGCGAGGGGGTTTACTGTACATACTTTATATAGCTACGCACAGTACATATAGGTTGTAAGATTAAAATAAAATATACTGGAATAACAGTTGAACTACAAATTCTATACATTAAAAAATGTTTTCCTACATAAACATGTAAAGCAATTTAAAGTTCCCTCATTCTTCTATCTAGTATTCTTTTAATTCAGTCAACTAATAGGCCTATAGACTATCATAATTAACAATTTCTTATTTTTAAAAGAAAAATTTCTACCATAGTGTTGATAAAATTATTTTATATTAATGCAGGCATGTTAGTATTTAGTTAGACAACATATTACTGTTGTTGCCTTCTCCCGCCTTTTGTAGGGGTTTTGTCTTCTTCCGTTTTGCCTTCGGGTGAAAACTGAAGAATTTTGATGACGTAAACTGTTATTGCCGGTTGTTCTAAGTATTTAAAAACTCGTGATTACGGTCATTTTAAATATTTCCATACACACTTATAAATTATTATTTGTTTTTTTTATTTATGTTTATTTATGTTTTTTTATTTATTTTACGTATATACATTATTTTATTTATTTAATGTTATTTGTAAATTCGCTATGAGATATTCACTGTGCGCGTATTACTACGTTATTTATACGAAATTTTGGGCTGGGACGATTACGTATGCCACTAAAAGAACGTAATAATTACGTATTTCATTATTGCATAATAATAGTAAAGTAGATGATGGCGAAGGTTCCATATAAGCGGTGTAAAGATGGTATTAAAAAATAATTATTCTTATACTCGTAGTTACTAGAGTTCTTGTAATACAAGAATAGAATGTAATGTGTAATACGTAATTATTACTATACTCAGACTTAATATTATAATTATAAATTATTATTATAATAAATTTATTTATTATTATAAGTACTAAGTATGTTCAGTATGTTAATATAAAATTGTTATAACTTATAATATTAATAAAATATAAATATATAATAGTTATTACAACCTTTGTTACTATTTCTGTTGTGGATGTCCATCGTTGACGCAGTTTGTGTGTTTAGAAAGGCGCAAGAATGCGACAATAATCTGTCAAGCATTAGCGAAGAGATACAGACTCTTCGCAGCAGCAGAGGCTGATCAAACCACATTATAAATTTAAACCTGAAGAAATAATCAGCAATGGGCGAGAACAGTTTCTGTAGGGCAGTGGATCTTAGCATCACTGACAGGAAGATCGAAGCCAACGGGCTTGATTTTTTTTTATCTAGTAGCTGGGTAGTAGTGATTTTTGATGCTGCAGTTCTTAGGGTAATGATAAGTTTGTGTCAACGATTGCAGAAAAGAAGAGTAAATACTAACCGCTGGCTGTTGAGTTAAAAGAATATTGCGATGTATGGGTTTAGCACAGAATAAGTAGTCCTATGTTATTGGAATGAAGTGTATTTATTAATGATGCTACAGTTTTCTGACAATCTACTGTGCTGTTAATACAGTTTATAAAAATAAATGAATCTGTCTCTGTTGACCTTCGTAACACAAACTAAAATTGACTTTCTGTACAATGAAATAAATTAATTTTAATAAGTTCTTTTTGTTTTATTTACTATAAAGTCTTTACTGAAATGATAAAGTCTTTCTTGTAAATAATTTTGTTTATAATTGTACATAAATAATGTAAGTTTACTTCCCTTTAATGTCGACTGCAGATCCTTCGGACGACGAGTTGCTCCTATCTGGATGAATACGTGGGTCGACTTACACTGTCCAGCTTCACAGTCGCTTTTGGGCGTGTAGATATTCCTCACTGGCATACATCTATTCCTACATACACTTTCACCTCGAACCGATACTGTTACTGCTTAATCCTGTGTTAGACTTAACACTATTCCAGTAAGCTTGAAGTGTATATATACCCCAATCGGAATATCTTGCATTCTCGCGGATTAGCACAATTATAATACTCTTCGCAGTAACTCGACGGAATTTTCTAACTTGTGTTCGTCGTGACTGACAGGCCAATCGTCATGTATCAGTGCGGTGTTTTCTGGTTATCAATTCCGAAGAGAGACTGATCTGTATGTCAGAGTTTTATATTTGAAACTGGATATCTTGTAACCTTGTTGATTCTTCAGTTACCCCTACTTCTGATTTTCCTGCAGATAATAATTTTCATGTCCAAGAAAGCATTGGAACATAATAATTCTTGTTCAAAGCACCTGAAATATTTGACGACCAATTTGATTTTATGAGCTACAAAAAGATTTTGCTTAACAACGTACCTATACACTCAGTTATTGATTTTTAAAATAACTATTGTCATGAGATAGATCGTTTTTATTATGAGTATTCTGATATAAATCCCATCTCAAAGATTACTTAAATTAACGTGTTTTTTATAAATATCCTGTAAAATAATTTCGTACCCTCGCACACGTACACATGCGACTAAGTATCCTTAAGCACTATCTCAACGCACTTAAAGTTGTTTTACTAGTCTTAAAATACTTAAAACTAACATTTTTCACAATGTTAGTTTTAATCAACTAATTTACAGTGTTCAAACCTGCAATCTCTATTCATATACTGTCTTTATATGCTAACATTTGCTTTATTCTCTGTTACAGTCCACATGCAATTATAATGACCATTGCAATATAACATTTTCGGACGGTTGAAATAACGGATTAGTCATTAAAGATAGGAAAGGTATTAAGAAGCAATTGTTACTGCACAAACAGCATTTAGGGACCTTTTAAAAAGCAGCTTTACTGGGAACTGAGAACATTGTCCGAAACGTTAAACCCTTGACTAAACGACTCGTAGAAGAAGAGTACCGTTGTCTATAGTATTCTTAGTTAACGGAACCAAAGTTACTCCGTTAGTTCGATAATGCCATTATAACATTGTTTTTATATTCTATAAATGCAATATGTGCTCTAGGAACAAGGGAAGGAAAGAAACTACTACTACTACTACTACTACTATCACCACCAAGACGTGACCGCCATTTTCCGCTGTACTTTCCTAGTTGTGTAATGTAGGGTGCGAACTTTAAGGTAGTCGTCCAGCATCCGCAAGAGGTATACAGGTACGCGGAATGACTAAGCGAGTGCCTCCAAGATGTCGCACCATCTAGCGGTGTTAAAGGCATTCCTCACATCAAGCGTCACGAGTAGCACCGACCGACGAGGGAATTGATTGTGGTCTTCTGTTCTTCTGACTGCTTCGGAGACCTCCAGAACCGTGTCGATCGTGGATTGCCCCGCTCTAATGCCGTACTGCATTGGTGAAAGATCACCAGCGGCCTATATCGATGTCATCAGCTTCGTCCGAATAATAGTCTCAAGCACTTTTCCCGCTGTGTCCAGGAGGCGTTAAGAGGAGGAAAGTTCTGGGTCGTTTTTTCTTTGCTGGAAGCAGGAGACGTACAATTTTCCAGCAGGAAGGAAAGACCGCCGAAATCAGGCGTACGTTATACATGTTAAGCTGCAGGTGTGGACTTTGTTGGAAGACTGCCCTAAGCACTTCATTTGTAATCCCATCTAGATCTGGCGCTTTTTTACTCTTTAGCAGGAAGACAGCCGTTTTAAGTTCTTTTTCAGAGAAGAGGTTGAACTCGCCGACGTACTCCACATCAAGCCCGCCTCGCTCCGTATTATTGGGGAAGAGAGCCGACACTATTCTCTCCATGGGGATAGATGACTTCAGTCCACCTAGTTTCTGGCTCATCAGCTTGTATCCCATCAGTCCCCAAGGATCCCTGTTAATGTCTTCCCTTACCTGTCTCCAGCAGCAAGCCTTGCTTTGGTTTAAAACCCGTCGGAGTGCCTTCCTTGCGGTTTTTGTGCTCTGAGGATTCTAGGTTTGCTTCGGCTCGGTGCTTGGCACATGCGTTTCCCGTGTATTTTTGGGTACCTCCTGCGCAAAATAGTGATCGCCTGCCTCCATCAGTAAGCAGGACGCCTCCCGTGACGAGGCTTCTTCTGCGGGTTGCGGGTTGGAGACTTCGCAGGCTGCTGTGATCAGCGACACAGTGGAGATAACAAGTACCTCAGCTGCAGCCCTTCAATCCTCCAGTCGCCCTTCCGTAGTTTTTGGCCCTTTTCACAGTACCTCAACGAACTTAGCACTGCCTATTCTCTCAATGTTCCACCTGGTCAGCCTCTCCTGGTATTCCGACTGCTGTTTAAGTCCATCAAGGATTTATACTGGTGGCCACTTCCGGAGTAATCCAAGATTACCCTCCATTCTGCACTAGTGGCACTAGGGCCTCAGACGAAGAAGAGACGTTAGGGGAGAATTTTAGTACTAATACTACTACTACTACTACTACTACTACTACTACTACTACTACTACTACTACTACTACTACTACTACTACTACTACTACTACTACCACTACCACTACTACTACTACTACTACTACTACTACTACTACTACTACTACCACCACCACCACCACCACCACCACTACCACTAATAATAATAATAATAATAATAGTAATAATAACAACAATAACAGTAATAATAATAACGTAAACAACAGCAACGATGTATTCAGTAACGATGTATATTCAGTAATACATAATGTAGAAACAATTGAATATATGAATTTGTATTGAATTTGTGAGGAACATTGAGCATGAGTAGGGCACCCCACAGGTTAGCTGTAGTGATACCTTTTCATCGAGCGATAAATTCTTGAACTTATCACGTGAAATTTCCTCGTGTTACCTACTTCTTAAGTTTGTGTAGCTGAATGGTTTATTACTGCGGGATGGCAGAATTCCGAGAACTAGAATGATGAGATTGGATTACTGCGCCCAACAATACTGATCATACGAACTAGGCCTATTTGTATATACATTGTACCTCGTCTCAGTGAATGAATTTAAGATAACAGACTACTTAAACACATGCTGTTTAGGACCGCGTCCCCAGTTCTTGAACGCAGTGCCTACGTATTACCGTAAGCATTCAGATAGTTACTTCGTAGACTCCTGCGATTCACGTCCATGTGAGGCTGGTATTTTATATTACTCATGGGTTTTGTAGGCGCAAGTACGACTACGTCGAATGCTTGTGAAACCATTTTGTGTTGGGAATCTTACAGAGTACGTAGATCTATACAAAGCACGACTATAGACTACACGACTAATTACTTTAGTAATACTTAAAAGGAGCAAAATCTACAAAACATTTATCAGGCCAGTGCTGACATATGCTTCAGAAACCTGGACAGCGACAAAAAATAGAGAGAGACTTCTAGGTTGCTGTGAAAGACGGATTCTAAGAACAATATTTAGAGGCGTACAAGAAAATGGAATGTGGCGCAGGCGCTATAATTATGAACTGTACCATCTTTACAAACATTGCCATTGTCAGGCTAATCAAAATACACAGGCTACGGTGGGTTGGACACATAGAGAGAACGGAGGAAGGACAGCCTACGAAACATATTTTCTACCAGAAACCAATGGGTAGTAGAAAAAGGGGAAGATCCTTAAAAGAGTAGTAGATTCAAAGACCAGATAGAGGAGGACCTCGGAAAGCTGAACATAAGAAACTGGAAAGCCAAGGCATGCAATAGGGAGGAATGGTATCGAGTCTTGGATTAGGCCAAGACCCACCAAGGGTTGTAGATCCACGGTTGATGTTGAATATTTAAAAGGAAAACATGTACATCATTGGGATAAACACAGAATTATAAATGTATGTCGACATCGACAAAAATCAATGGCTTTTCAAGTCGACATGGATATAAAAAGAATGAAAAAATTACTCTTAGGCTTGTGTCATATTCTCGAAATAAAAAAAATATGTATAGAATAATTCGAGTGTTTCCATTGATGAGACGAAAATTCAAGTAATCTTTTTCTAAAAATCTGGTCAAACAAAGATTGAATATTTCCTAACTGTACAGTTCAAAACTAAAAAAATAAAAACATAACATAATATTAATAGTTATTATTATATTATCAATGGAGCCTATTCTCCATTGACTTAACGACAGAGAGGCTAAAAAATTTATATTTTAAACATATTATGGATTTGAGTCATCACGGTTTCCTACTGTTAGAACTTGTCCTTAAACAGTCTGTTAATCAATGAATAAAATAAAGATTTAAAATAATCTGCTTACACATTAGCAAAAATTCAGCGTGCGAGCGCTGGTGCGTGCCTGCTCACAGACGCACACCGTTTTTATGCTTTTTGTGTATTCTTGTACTCAATTGTCTATGCTATTATCCCGTAAAGCAAGCCGGAAGTGCTCACTGGTTTGTACATATCTAATCTTCAAAGAGACTGTTCCCAACATATTGTAGTTTTGCTCATTAAAAGGCCGATAGGTGGCCTAGCGCTGTTGTTTTAACGTATGAAAAGCGGTAACGTAAAGTTTAGATACCATCCTCCCTATCTTCTTCAGGTTCTACAAATGACGAGGGTAGCAGTAGCAGAGGCTTTACGAATTATCACATCAGCTTTTTTAAGCGTTAAAATGTCAGCGTCATTACTTTCAAGAGTCTAAAACAACTACACGCGGGCATCGACCCAAAACAAATATTGATCGGATTTCTCTCTTCTTTCGCATCAGATGTTGGAAGTACCGTATCTATTTACGATTTACATTATACATGTAACATTACATGTGTACATGTTACATTATACATGAATGTTTAAATTCATGTAACATCATATAATAATATTGTATACCGATAACTGAATAAATTGTGTAGAAGAAAATAGTAATGACACACAACTGATATAACGTTCGCCAGCTGAGTCTAGACGTTGCTAGAATGTGACAACAGAATAATTAAAGGAACAGAAAAATATACAAACAATAGAAAATGAAAACGTGCTAAAATGAGCTACGGGCTGCAGTATAGCGCGAATTCAGTGTTTGACAGCCGTATTAAGTAACAATCATCACTGCGAAGGTAGATCGGGATGACCTTGCTACTGTGTTAACGCAAAGCTCATTCCACTTCCAGCGCGGATGTGATTTCATACTTCATGGGAATTATTGTCGTCTGAGTCTCTCAGGATTTCTTAAGCTTAGTTATTGCTTTCAGTTAGTATTATAAAGGTGTTCTGACAATATTAGACCTTCGACACCAAGGAAATGTTGCAGTGCGAACGGTCACAGTCACAAGAAAACCATTACAATTGATGTTTCAACTTTTAAAAGGTTACCGTTTAAAATTTAATTTTGGTAAATTACGTTACAATTTTACAAAAGACAGAAGAACCGTTAAGTGTTTATGAGTTGTAGAAATATACCAGTTTGTTTGTTAGTCATTATTTTTAACGAAGCCTTTTAAACAATTCATAAATATAGTGGATCTAGCTCCTATGTTATACTCACCTGTAAAGAGTGATATATATTATCTTTACTTTTGTATGATATTTCTGCTGCCCAGGTTGCTGCATCATCTTGGCCGGCCACGCCAATTATTTTCTAATAGCCCTGTATTTGTCATCAGTACTTGGATATCAGCTCTTCAGGATATCCTCGAAAATCTTTTAGTTCTTCCTTCGAGAGTTACATAATATTTGTCTTAAGTTCTGGAAAGAGAATTTTCAGACTTTCTGGCCATCTATTTGGAGGAGATCGTCATTTCATTAAGTTGTTTTGAGTTTAGGTTGGCAAAATTCCTGAAGATTATTCTTGTTTAGAATAATATGCAAAAGACCTGGCTTAGTTTGTTTGACGTCCTGCTCTGGAAATTTTCTAGTAACTCATCTTCACTACCTTCAATTGACAAAATAGCTTTTATTTTCCTTACTTAGAAGATTCATATTCATAAGTAGAAAGGCTTTCAAGAATGATTTGTCTTTGTTCAGTAATAATGGTTTTTATTCTTTGATGAACTTTCAATTTTCCAGTACTACATAATTCCTCTTGTTTTGGCCAAATAATGAATCATCAACAAATATTTTCAATTATGTGAACATAAACGTATGTAAATCAGTCTAGGATGAGAGTCCACACCATATTCGGTTTGCGGATGAGAGTACACGCATATCCAAAAAGGAACAGGCTTCTGTAAATGTTCTCAGCAACACTTAAATAATTGAAATTGAACGCGAAATAAGGTATTAGCTGAGTGAACGAAGGTATTAGGATAACGAAATCGAACAGGTAAAACAGCGCAGATCTTGAAGATAGGGTACTCCCATTACTTAATTAACGTTAACTGATTACATTGCAAACAAATAATATTTAAAAAAAAATATTGATCAATAAACCTACTTGCAGAAGTAGGCCTACTTATTATTTGAAGATATTACATGATCAAAAAATGAAACTAAATATTAACATCTCACAAAAAGGTGTAAAGGTAAATAGGTTAAAAATATTATCTATATAGTAAAAAAAATATGTATATATATAAGCTTGTATAAATACGTATTAAAATGACTTTGAAGTTACGTTTTTTTATATAATAAGCAGTAATACAAGGTATGACACATATCGTCCGTGTGTATCAGAGCGTGAGAACGTATTGCGATAAAATCATATTACGCAAGAGATAGAATCAGTTAGTTCAAACCATTAGAAAAAAAATACTTGTATTAGTGTGTACGATGCAATTAGGAAACGCAATTAAAGTTGTCTGTGTTGGGTTACAGGAAAAACAAAAATATAAATATTTCAAAACGACCTTGTGCTGTGACCACGGTGGGAACGAGGAGTGTGACACTGCGTCTTCGCTGATACACTTTTGTTACGTGAGTACCGATCGAAACGATAATTACATCGCGTTTCACAACACACCACACTGACCGGACAGAAAATTGCATCACGCAATTAGTGTATGATCACTACGGACGTTGTTGGCAAAGTGAACTACCATGGAATGATCTCGTTGTCCGAATTTCTTGTCGATAAAGTCTCGACTAAAAGAAATTCAGAAACCGTCTTCATATAGTTTTGTCTTTTAGTTAAGTACGCGTTTGCCTGTATATTAACAATGGAAACTGCTACTAGCAGCACATAGTGTACCCAACGTGTACACAAAAGGTGTTAGCTGGTTCATACGACGCGTAAGAGGGTTGTCCGACCTAAAAGCGTCACGACATAAGAGAGCATCACAAAACGGCGGATGCAATGATACAACATCGTAAGCAGTGACAAGAGCGCTTTCTTTGCATAACGATTCTCGTGAATGCAGTCTCTGTCCTATCTACTACGCTCATTTGAGGAAGCTGTAAAAATTAATTAAAATTTTCCGTTTATTTTCAGACCTCATATAGGTCATGGAGAAATGATTCTTTATCGCTTCAGGTTTATGTTTTGGTGCATTTTTTAAGTAGTAAAATTATAATAAAATATTATGTGTGTGTGTATGTGTGTGTGTGTGTGTGTGTGTGTGTGTGTGTGTGTGTGTGTGTGTAAAAGACCTTTATGTTATAGTAACATTCTTTATCATTTCCTTACAACTATAGGAAATACTAGCCTATGCAAATACTAGCCATAGGAAACTTAGTAGGAATCCAATCCAAATAGTAGGCAACTTATGCAAATACTAGCCTCACCCCTTCCGTAAAGAGCTTAGTTTGCCGTCCCTGTGACTGGAATCTAAATAGAAGCGATCGAATACGACATGGAAATGTGTTTGCCATTTCATGCCATCGGATACTACGACAGAAAGTGAACGTTTTGATGCATTTTGAACACTTAGAGAATGTTTCCAAGTTTCCACTGTACTATAGAAATATTAGATTTTGTTCGTTGTTAAGTAATATATCTGTCAAAGTTCAGTTAGAATTTGAGCTGGTCCTTTACAAACAAGGATACTTTGCAAAAACTTAGCCTCTTTTTGCCTTCTTCCCTAAAAGATATTTATAAAAATTATATTATCTTCTAAAAAACTTTCAATTAAAATCATCTAAAACTCTTATTCTTGATCTCCCCTTGTTGTTTTATATTTTGATCTTCGCTTACAGCATTTTAAGAAATAGACGAATTATTCTGGTAACAGTCTGATCTCGCGTCATTCGTTTTTTTCTCTTCGTACACTTCACTCTTATTGTTTTCTGTTTATTCTTCTTTCGTTTTCTAGTTAATATTCTACTGACATAACGTATCTAAATTTAATAACTTTCCAAATAATTATTACTAGGAAGGTAGGTTTTGAAGATAAAAGATAAACATGTTATAGTGGAAATATAAACAGAAAAGCTAAATATTTGGTAAAATATATTGAAAACGATTCCGGAATTCACGAGGAAGGCAGGTGTAAACACATAACACAAATGTCATGTATACTCTCTAGTGTTTTAAAGAATTTGTAAACTTAGAATACGTAGTTTAGTTCGAACATTTAATTCTTTTTTTTTAGATCCATGGGGACATTTTTCTCAAGTTTGGGGATTTTATGTATATTTTTTGTGTTTATATTTATATTTATTGTTATGTGTGTAAAATTGTATATAAAGTGTTTTTAATATTTTAATAATTGACGAACTTCACCAAGGGATATTCCTGATGATAGGGCATATGTCCCGAAACGCGTAGATTTACATAAAGAGTAAAGGCCACCAGACGGACAAGAAAAAGGTAAAACTATTTTACTATTTATATTTAATCCTTCTCTGTTGGATATTCGAATTACCAAATTAGAATTTTTTCAGATATTTTATCTGTGTTAGCAGTCTTCATAACAACTTTGTCGTATTTTGTTGCTTCTCTGCTATGTTGTAGTAAGAACTTGATAATGGTTGCGAAACCGAAATGCCTCGTTCGAGGGAAAATTGTACATAGCAGAGAAGCAACAAAATACGACAAAGTTAGAATTTTTTCAGAGGAACAAAAATTACTTATACTTATTAATTGTATGTAAATATAATTAATAAATTTTTTGAAATATTGGTCTAGTACTAAAACAATATATCAAATTGATTAAAGTTCTATTTTAAATTATAAAACTGAAAATTAATTTTTAAAATGTATTTGAAAGGAATAAGTGGATTTATTCAAAACAATCGTTTAAAATAACAATAAATATATTTCTACAGAACAAGTGTATCATTTTTATAAAAATAAAAATTTTTATACAGTTTACTTTTATGGTAAAGTTTTGCTTTTGAAGTTAACGAATTGCATATAAAATACAGTAACAATTCACTCAGTAACGGAGAGTCGGAGTCTAAGTCACTAAAGTGATTCGCAGTGGAAGTAAAGATTAAAATATTTTTACTTGGTTTCTCTAGTGTACGTAACAGATATGCAACTGTGTATGAAAAATTGTCTAGTACTGTAAACGAATGGAAAGCATTGTGTTTACATTTCCTGTGGTATTATCTACGTAAGTTTCCTTTTACATATTAGGTAGCGGAAAATGTAAAATGTCTGACGCATAAGAAATGTAAAGTGTAGATACTAGAAACTGCTAACAGTTACAGTTCAAGAGGACGAGAGTCCCATGTATCTTATACGACAATAAACCAAAATTCCACCCACAGCAGTATCATACGCAGTGTAAGAGAAGTAGGAACCAGTCCTCTGTCTATGGGTAAAAGCCCTCTGTCCTCTAAGAAGCATCAACATTGTTAATTTTTGTCGTCAAGTTTTAACTGTTACTTCAGTTCTGTGATATATTTAACTTCAAACGTTGTTAGTTTTCTGTTTTTCTCGTATATTTACAAACACTAGTTCTAATAAGGAGGTGTAGCTGGATTTACAACTGTTAAGACTTATAAGATAGGGAAGTTATTAACACAGTGAAGATAAGAAAGCTTCAGTATCTGGGACATCTCATGAGAAATGAACAGAGATTTTACTTATTGCAGCTCATACTACAGGGAAAAGTACTTGGAAAGAGAGGAGATGGGCGACCGAGAATATCATGGCTGAGAAATTTAAGGACCTGGTTTGGCATGAATACAACTGACTTCTTCAGTACAGCAGTGCAGAAAGTTAAAATAGCCTGTATGATATCTAACATCCAAAACGGATAGGAACTATCAGAAGAAGAAGAAGAAAGAGTATTTTTGAAATTGTTGAGATTGTACCGCGAGTTGTCCGTTGATGAACGCGCAAGTTATGTCCTTCAAAGGATAACTCCATTTAAAATCGTAAATAACGGTCGTATTTTGCAAGAAATGTACTTTCCAAAACTAAGGTTCTGATAATTATTTTTAATTTTGAATAATGCATATTGTTACAAAACGACTCTCTATGGGTCTTTAATTATGTGTATACTTTGTTATTACAGGTTATTTAGCCTCACTTTTGGGATCGCCAATTTGTTACATCCAGTAAATAATCTACGGGTTATTTAACTGAATTGTACCTTGTTTAACTTGGTTGTTATTTGTGTATACTTTGTTATTAGTTTATAAGGATGAGTATCTGTTCAGGGGAATGTTTGTTGAGCGCCAATTTGCAATCACCGGTTGCAAATAAAATTTATTTATAAAATATCAATTATAAATTTTTATTAAAAAAATATTATATGGTTTCTTTATCAGCTGTAATTAAATCTCTTTTAATCTGTTCTTTCAGTAATGATTGTGATAACTTATACTCATCAAAACAGATTTGAAAAAATCTGCCATGACTTTCAACTGAGGAGTGTTGCCAACTTAATCTAATTACTGAAGTCAATTCACAGTACCAGATATCTTGTTTAGTATATCATACCCATTTTGTATTCATGAAATAAAGAGACGAATAAACCTTTATTCTGTATCTATTAAACTCAAATCCTTTATTTATTCTTTAAATTGTTTTAAAAGTCAAATATAATTCTTAACAAAGTTTAGCCAGCTGTATTTTAATATGCTCAGAGTGGCAGCAGTAGCAATAGTAACTCTTATACCTCAGGGGATAAACATTTCACATTTTATATTTAATGAATAAAATACAAATATAATGTGTTAAGTTAGGTCCTTTGGACTACGATATAAACAACAGTTTTTTTACAGGGAAAGTACCAAAATACATGTGATTATAAATAGTTATAATGTGCCTTGACAGGATTATATAAACAGTGTAACAAAGTTCAGTGTTTAGGTTATGTTAGTAAAATGTTTTTAAGACTTAATTCACTTTAGATTCTAGTAACACTATACATCAATGGTTTTTTATGCTTATGGTAATACTATTCATTAATATTGTTCTCAGTGAAAGTTCCAAAAATGGTTTTTATGAAAAGTGTAATCAATCTCTTTGAAACCTATAGTCTAGGCTTAACAGGGAATGGTTCAGATTAATTTTATATCAAAAAATACTTCTCTTCCTGTGTCAATTGATTCAATTTCTTCAGAGATATACTGTTTTAATTCTTTAGAGTCCTGTAGCACTTCCTTCTTCTATTTTAGTCTTGTTGAGGATAATTATTTAATGGTTTTATTTAGATGCACTGATGTAAAAAGTCTCATAATTTAATTTTGTCACTATGTGGTGTTTAATATCACCTTTCTTCATTCAGATCCAATAATACAATTTTATTTTATTTTATTAACATATTAGTTGCTAAGGCCTATATCAGCTATCTTATTGGTTTCCAATGTAACATTTTTTGTCACCCTGGTGATATCATAGTAATAACATAAACAAACTCTTACTATTTTATCTGTCATTCTCTTTAAAAGGATATACCTTTTTTATAAGAGTTTTAATCTTCACTTTATTGGTTTCTTTGATCTTCTGATGAAACACTGATCATTTTGACACCACTTTTGGCTATCTTCTGTTCTATATTTCTTGAGTTATTAATTTACACTTTTTATTCTATTTGTTCCAAACTTATTTATTATTATTTCTTTTTGTACTTTTCACTTTCTTAAATTTATTTGACACATTTAGTAATCCTTTAACATAACCTGACATTGTGTCATTATTATTTTAATAGAAATTCTTATTCATATAACTTAACTGTCTAAGCTCAATATGCCTAGTTTTACAAAAATCTATGACTATTGTTAAGAAAAACATTAGTGTTATTAACACTATCATATATAATATTAATTAATGTGACCCAACTAATTACTAATAACTATTAGTAATATATTATAATTCCCCTTAACTGACTGTATTTATAAATTTACAGTCTGCACAAATAAAACAACATTCCATAAGTAAGTTCATTAACATTGTCCTTCTTACGTATCATCATTGACATCATTTTAACTATGATAAACACAACTATCACAGTCTTCGTTAACATACATTAAACAAGTAAAATAAACCATATTCAATAAAGTCTTTCATTACTGATTTCTTAAAAATCTTATGTTTCTTGGTACTTTTTTATTAATATAATCAAAGTATATTTATGTTACAAGGGCATGGTAAAAATGTCATGTAACAATATACGGGGAAGATATTACTCACTTGCAGAATTCTTGTAGTTTTACAAAAAACTATGAACAGTAAAACTTTGCAGTGAAATACAAATGAATATCTTCACTGCAGGCCCAGCACTTTTATAACGTAACAATTAATTATTGAGACCTGATTAACAGCAATATTTTTAAAATGATGTTTCTGAAGTGTGTCAATTATTGCAATCGAAATTACTTTATTAGTTAAACATATATAATACAATTCAGTGAATATGTTAAACCTAATGAATACATAGAACTGGTAGCCGCATGAAGGGAATATATGCTAAATGAAGCTATGGAAAATTTACCTACAGGTAGACGGGACATGAAGTGACTCAGAAGATTGGTAAAACAGGGACAGGTGTTAGCACTTAGTACTAGCAAGTTGATATTGACGATGAAAGTAATGACTTTCTCATGTCTCCAGTTGAGCATAGATTATGTATTTCTTGTCATTCACGGAAATACAAGAAACAAGCGTTTTGTTAGGGCGCTGGAAACTAAGAATTATTTCTGTGAACTATTCTTAGTTCTTAGTATCGGTTTTAGAATAAAGTTTCTGTACAACACTAAATGAAGTATTAATCCTTACAGTATTACGTACCTAACCTTGTTAATTTTCAAGTTTATATTTTTAAGTTAAGGCAAATTAAGTTAATTAGCAGTATTTTTAGTGAAAAAATCAAAAAGCAATAATTCCATTTAGAAAATACTGCTTTAGTTGAGAATAATAAACTTTAGACCTTTTTATAAATATAATAATAACTTAAGTTTTATAATATATTTAAAAAATTAAGAAATATAATTAACGATACGTAACTATCATCATAATAAAAATTAATTAATATAACTACAGCAATTATTATTTTTGAATTGCATTAAAATATAAGTAAGTAACCATTGTTTCAATAAACGATGTGATATTTATTATTTATAGCAATGGTTGATATAAGTGTAAGATTTCATAATAAATAATAATAATTATATATATTTAATTAGATGTATTTGAATAAAAAATAATAAGCTTAATTGTATTTATCGTAGTAGTATATTAATAATATCACAGCGCAAATATTACTAACAAGTGTTATTACTAATTTGTTTACTAATTACTAACAAATATTATTTTTTCAAATTTGGAAAACAGACGTTAACTATCACGTCTAATAAAAACTTAGAAACTTGAAAAACTGTTACATCTCAGCTTTCTATACTGTTATGTCCTGCAGGTTAGTGTTTTTCTCTTTTCAGTAGTGAAACTTTGTTCATTTACTGGGCGACAGATTCTGTAGGTTAAGACTTAGACTTTATGTGCATTTAGATCTTATGTGTTTTTGATTTTTGATTATCGGTAGGCGAACGGCAGATTATTTTTGTGTTTTATTTATTCCTTATGTTTTGGTATTAGTTTGTCCTGATGACGGCTGTAAATTTCCTGTGTAACCGAAACTGCGTTTTATGTAAACTATCGTCCGCTTTTCAAAATATAATTCAAGTAATCTGTCAGCTAATCGGCATGGGCAGTCGCATAGATAGTCGAGCAAAAATAAATAGCAAAAATAGGTAATTTTCAGCCTTTGGTATAGTAAAAGTCGTGTAATATTGTTTGAGGTACAAACTCTAGGACCACGTCGTGACAAGGACCGCTAAATAGTTACTTTTACTTTAAGCCGTCTTGCGTTTGACAGATATGAGTCGACCTTGCCTGGCTAACTGCGATAACTTTCGAGCGGCAGGTTGTAACAATAGGAGAACTAACTATTGCTCGGGCCACCCCACCGCGCAACGTCGTGAATGGACATTTAATTGGTAAGCGGTCAAAGTCCACCTCCCCTGCAATCGCCCGCCGCTGCATACTGCCGTACGTATAAAAACGGCGGGCAGCGTACCAATCCTTATCATTCCAGTAGTAAGTAGCCTAGCTGTAACACGTACACATCCATCAAGATGGGATTCGCTCAGGTACGCCTAATCAGTGGATACTGTTACATGTAAACGCACTAATTCTCTCACAAATGTTATTACAGTGTTCTAGCGGTTTTGTTCGTATGTTTTTCTTAGAAAAGCTGCGCGCTCGTTTACTTTTATTTTTAGGTATAAAATATATTTAATACATTTTTATTTGTAAGGGGTTGTGTGTACGGCCGTTTTATGGTACTGCACAGTAGCCACACCCTATTGTATGATGTACGACACGGACCGAGTATTAAGATCCATGACCGTCGTATTTTACAAGCAAATATTTAAACACACACACACACACACACACACACACACACACACACACACACACACACACACACACACACACACACACACACACACACACACACACACACACACACACACACACACACACACACACACACACACACACACACACACACACACACACACACACACACACACACACACACACACACACACACACACACACACACACACACACACACACACACACACACACATGTTAATAGCATTGTATATTAATTCACTTACATGAATGTCTGTTTAAATAAAAAATATAAATAATGTATTCAAATGGAAATGAAACACAGATACTTATCTGTGTTAATGAAACACAGATACTTATCTGTGTTAATGAAACACAGATACTGAAGCTTGCGTTCTTATTAGCACTATTATTAGTCATACAGCTATTTTTGTTATTACTATTCCAATATTACTTCATTGTGAACCAGGATGGTTATTACTGTATAAACATAATATATCATTTCTATCTGTCGTTGAATAAATTCACATGAAATTCTTAAGCAAAACGAATTCAAAATAACATACATACATACACACACACACACACACACAAACACACACACACACACACACACACACACACACACACACACACACACACACACACATATATAACATCTTTTGTTTTTTCTGTTAACAAAAACCTGCGGTAAACAGTTTAAAATGTGACGTTCTCATGTAAAGATTATCAGGCGAGGCATTAACCATAGACAATAATGTTGAGATCGATTCTGTCGTTGTCTTTCTCGAGGAAAACCTTCAGATATAGCAACAGATACAAGGAGTAATCTAAGTGTCTTTTTTTAAAGTAGTCAATAAATAGAAAAATGTTTATTCTAATTTTTCTATATTAAGTTGTAGCCAGACATACTGTAGCTGACGAAACAGGGAACAAAAATAAAAATGTTTTAAACAGAACTAAATACTGTACTCTGTGCAATGTGTAATAATAGATTTTATATTTACATGTCTTTATAAATGACTACATGAAGTAAGTAACAATACTAAAATACTGAAGAATACACGTATATCACAGCACAATATAGCAAGCGATGCAGTACAATCATCACCGTTTGTATAGATATAACAACAACAACAACAACAACAACAACAACAACAACAACAACAACAACAACAACAACAACAACAACAACAACAACAACAACGACGACGACGACGACGACGACGACGACGACGACGACGACAACAATAATAATAATAACAACGACAATAACAACAACAACAACTTCTTACTTCAGAGTTCTTATTTGATTCTTATTAATCATAATGTTATGTAAAATTTAGAGGTGAAGTCAGTCGAAACCGTATTAAGATCAGCAGTTGCAGAGATGCGGGATTCAGTTCCACTTAATTGGATCAATTTTCTTCTACAGTTATGTTCCTATCTGAATTAAGGGGACGTAAAACCCAAGCCTAAAACATATTCCTGAAAATAAAAACTTTTTAAAATGTAGGGGCTTGGTTAAATCCATTCTTCAAAACATCTAAAGTGTATTAAAAACCGCAGCGCTAGCCATTGTTACTATGAGTAAAACATAATAACATAAGTAGGTAGATGGTTTTCAGTAAAATTAGTATGTGACAATTTATTTACAATAAATTTAGGCATGTGTAATAAGCAATTGTGATTGCATTGCAGATTTTCAATTTAATACAACATGCACAACTATCAGAACTCTAGTAATTACAAATAATAATATGATATAGTAAGATACTCACACACTCGTGCGCGCGCGCGCATATCCTCGTAATTAATTCATACTAGACTGATCTACTATATAGTATTATATGTTACGATTGGATTCAAGTATCGTCTAATCTTTTTTCTTTAACAAACGTACGTTTATGATTCACTGTAAGAAAGTGTGTATGTGTGTAACATTGGTGAGCGAAGGATACGTGACAAGAACAGGGTTGTGGTTAGGTAACGCACGACAGATGGCATGGTGGCTGAGCATTTAGGCCACTAGATAATTGCACGTTGTCTATGCGGAACTAGCTGTCCCCGTCGCTCACACACACACGAGCGCACTACTTCCGCACCACACAGCACGCTAGGTTTACTTCAAATTTACTCAAATGTAATCCGTTTCCTTTGCAATAAAAACGAATGTGTTGTATATTGTCCGCGCGGACTTTCCCTTCGACAGAACCGCATACGACACCCGCTCTGACGTTCGTCAAACATGACGTAGGCCTACTAACGTACGTGTGCAGCTAACCGTTACATTGCTTAACTGTATGGAGTGCAAAGTCGTGCACACACACACACACACACTCTCTCTCTCTCTCTCTCTCTCTCTCTCCGCCCCTATCCCTTACTCACTATCTGTCTCACATACACACGTATGAGCACGTATTTACCGTTACTAAATTATGGCAGTACACATGCAAGATTCAAAAACTTAAAATGGATGTAGTAAAGAAGAAGACGATAAAGAGAGAAGAATGGATAAAGAGAGAGGGTGGTGGGAGTGAGAAGAGGGGGAGCGTAAGACATTATTAATAAGACATAAGATAAGAATTATGTAAGAGTCATTAACCAGTCTTATTTTATACGACAATAAGATAACCTAAGTTCTCTGACAAATCGTGTTTGTAAGTTATGTTCATAGTTTCCTACACTTTAACCTATGTTAAATAGATTATTGTGCACATTATTATGTCTCAATAGTGTGCAGACGGCACATGAAACTTCTACCACCGGGGTGAAACTGATTTAAACTTTTGAAACGGAATATAACTTTTTATGATATTAATCTATTTTTAAGTAAAATTTCTAGCTTTTACGCAACTCTTTCGTCTTTATCACTTATTTTTTGATAATTCTGAATGTGTCCTTTTTTAGTAATGGAACCTTTCATTAGCATTACTCTACTGCCCTTGTAGCATTCTTCTAAGTTTAGTTTTGTCTAACTCCCTGTAAAATTATTTTTTATTAAGTTTCATCAACAGGTTGTTTTGAATGGAGGGGCAACTTCTGTTGAAAGTACTTTATTTTTAATTTTGCCTCTTTAGGTTGCTCTGGTTAAACTGTACATTAAAATAAAGTATAATATATAATTAAATTCTTAAGTAATAAATTAAGAAGTAAGAATATCTTAAATACAAGTATGTTCTTGAGGCGTGTTTTTCGTCTAATAGTGGAACGCATAATGCCAAAGCAGTAATAATGAAAAGCTTAAAGTCCACAATATGATATTAAGATTTACGGCAACAAAGGTTAAGAAACCTGAGTTGTGACGTGTTTCCTACCATTGTTCCAACTTTTCGGATCTAAATGAAAGACGAGTAGAAACTTTATCTACACTTTCTCTTGTCTAGTCTGAATGTAATATACATTCTCATTAGATGTAGATTTAACGAATTGTGGAGGACTTAACTTATCATGTCAAAAATTAGCAATTTCCAGAAAGCACCAATTACCACTGCGTATTAATGCCGGACCTTAATAATAAGCAATAATGCAGACAGCAATAATTTCCATGTAAAGTTTTAAAAAGTTTAAAATAGTTTTTTGTGGGAGAGACAATATAGTCTCCCATCCTCTTTTTACGACTGTTATACATGTTGTTTTGTTAAAAAATCTTAGTTTTATAATAAAGTTTCAATTTACTTCAAAACTATTGTTACTTTCAGCATCAAAGTTAGCGTGTTTTCTTTATACCATAAGTTGTTGATGCTTATAAGTTATTGAATATTGCTGTTTCTGGTTGCACCGATTGTGATAGGCAATTTACAGTCGGAGTACGGTGAAGATATCGTCCCTTGACTAGGCACAAGAACCAAAAAACAGCGTAGATGTAACTAGAAACAGAGAAAGAATACACCAGTGTTTTTCAGAGTAGACAAGTTTATTTTCGACTTTTTTGGAAACTAAACGTAAAAAGGATTAAGTGGTTAACTCACAAGTAACGTAATTAAGAAGTTTCACTGACCTCATTTAATAACAACTTTTATCATCACCATAAAAGAGAAATGTGAAAAATCCTGTGAACGAAATACCACCTGAAAGTAGTAAGTGCCAACTACGGGAAGTATAATTTTAAAAATCTAAGCTGCTTAATGTTATGTTAACTAAATATTAAAAAAATACTATTAATAATAAAAAATATTTTAATTTACATTGAACGATATGTTTAAGAGTTTTTGTACAACGAACATCAATGCCAATGAATAGGTCCATTCACAGTCGTGGGTGCGCGCGTGTACATAGAAGAATCCTTTAGTAAAGAATACCTTTTGACAATGTTAGAAAAGATTAAAAAGGCGAAAATCGCATAAAGGTTTTTACTGAATTTTGAACTCGAAAGAATCATATTTGAATATTGTAAATACATGATAACCCACATGTATGTGTGTATATAATACACACATATAAATTACAAAGACACATAATACTGTGTGATACATGATGTATGTCCATACGTCTCATCTGATGTGTGTGTGTTGTATGTAATTTTAATACATGTAGATTGTATATTTTTTCTAGCAGAAGTTTCTTAAGTTAAGAAAGTTTCTTGCAGGAGTTGTATTGTATATATTTTATAAAATTATATAAATTCTGTAATATAATGGTATAATATAATAAAACGATAAAATTACGTACATTCTGACAAAATATTATGTGTGTGTTTATATATATAATAATATATATATATATTTATAATATATGTATATAAGTTATTCATATTAAAATATGTACTTAGTTGTATGCGCAACGTTTTGTCAAGTGTACCATAAAATAAAAATATAATAATATGTACAGGAGATTAAAAATTGTAATTATTCAACTAAATTAGGTATACGCGGTAAAATATACGATTTCAAATAATATTACAGAAAGCTAATTACATAAGTTATTAAATATTATACAAACTAAACATTTTACAGATCTTCATATCACGTTTGGATATTCAGCAACTGATGAATGTTGTCTGAATACAACTACTAATAATAAATGATCAGAATCATTCTGCAATTTCAAGTTACGATTGCGGAATCTCCTCGGACATGGGCGTTCCGAAACACATCCACTACTTCGCATGTCCACGTTTGTGTATAGGCTAATGACTTCCATCCGTCTAATTGCTTTCACTTTTATCGACATATGTCGATATTACTTAGGCCTACTAGGGCCTACTGGTGGCAGTCACGACCAGTGAACCTTTCTAAATGCAGAAAGACACAATATTGTCCCGCGCAAAAATATCGTGTATGCAAAAATGTATCATATATGCCTATGTACGTGTGCCTAAATGATAATAGGTAAATAGATAGATAAAGCGAGAGAAAGAGAGAGCTGGAGTGAGAGAGATTCAAAGAGAGAGGGGGAGGAGAGAGGCAAAAGACCAACAGACAGAAATACAGAAAGTTAGTAAACGGGAGGGAATAGTGTTTTCGTTAGAAATTGATCCGTGCTTGGCTAGTAATATTGTTATTAATTTGCTGAGACCTTTACATATGAGGTAAGCTTGTTTCTGATATGTACCGCTGTATAAGCACCGTTGATACGTAAACTCGTCTCGTTACAAGTAAACGCACAGAGCGTCAGCAAAGAGAAACCAAAGTTGCTGGAACAATACATGACAATGAAATTAAATCACGGTCATTAAGTCTTTGTTTAAACACGTGGAATTCTCATTATTTTTTCCAAGACGAGTAATTACTACGGCTGAACTTGTTGCGGAAGAGTCAAAGCTGTCGCATGACGCACGTACGTGTGCTCACTGACCGCAGTGAACGTGCAGAATATAGCATTCACGTCACACGCAAAAACATGCAAAAGTATTAGAATGAATGAATATCACAAAAATATATAGGCTCACTCTTTCTCTCTGTATGTCATCAGCCGACTGACTGGTTTTGTGGTCCTTCCTGGCTACAGACAATCTAATATCTGTCTTTCCCTGCTCACTGCACCCTCCTTCGCCAAAGTCATTAAACCCTAGCGTTTCATCTACCGACCTATCTTCTCTTCTCATTACAAACGTCTCCTTTCTCCCATCACCTATTCCAATGTTTGACAGTAACACAACTATATTGGTTGGCCTAATTTATCAACAAACTATATTGGTTGGCTTAATGTATCAACAAACTATATTGGTTGGCCTAATGTATCAACAAAAATAACGTTATTGATTGGTGACTCGTTGGGCACTTGGTGAAACATATTAATACAAAGGTTTTTAAAAATATATAAACACTTGGTACTTTCTACAGTTGTCACTTAACTCTGACAGCTGTTTCAGCTTATTAGGCTATTCTCAAAGAGAATCAAGGAACAACTAATTCTCTTTGTTTGTTCCTTGATTCTCTTTGAGAATAGCCTAATAAGCTGAAACAGCTGTCAGAGTTAAATAAAAACTGTGCAACGTACTAAGTGTTTATATATTTTTTAAAACCTTTGTAAAAAACGTGATTAAAAGATTACGATTATTTCAATGAGAAGGCTCAACTTATCACTCTTCCGAAAGCAACCAAGCAATATTTTTTCCTGCATTGAAAAAAACATCCAATAAGCCTGCATATATTCTCAAGTAGTCTTTCGTGGCCGGTGTCCATTCTGTATTTGAAGTCTTCTTCCTGAACCTTGTCAAAAATGTCTTGTAAAACATGTTTTACCCATATTACAATTGGTATCCTCAAGTCTTATATGGATGAAACGTCTTACAAAACATTTTCGACGCGGCCATTCCGCAAGAAGACGTGAAGCACAGAAAGTACTTTATATATTTGCAGTCTTGTCATATCACTAATCAGTAATTAGTATATCATACCTAAACTACTACTCAAATTAGTTAGATGAAATCTTTACGTTTATCTATGATTTTTCATGATTGTATCTCACAGCTTCTAGAATTTTTTTAGTCTCGGATATAGTTATTCTTCACGTTCTTTTAAACCTTTACATTTCCTCTTTCATATATCTCATTTCCGTTTTTGTTGAATTCGCTGCTCTCCCGAAGCTCAACAACAATGTTACTTAATATTTGATTTTAAAAACGCTGAATGTATTGATACTGCTCTTTTTATTGGAACCTTAAATTTAATGTTTCTCTGAGTTTCAAAGTCTGTTCTTTGAGTAGAAGTTTATTACAAACTGGTAGAGAGGATTTTCTTTCCATCAACCATTATCATTTTTTATAATTGTTCTCCACTTCTTTTCTTTTCTTCCTGACATAATCCTTTCGTCTAAGGTTAGTGTTTAATATCATTCCAAGATGATAAGCCACTTCGTTAAACTTGAGGAACAGTATATGCGTTTAAATTTATTCCTTTGTATAAAAATGTAGTAATCTTTGGTTTATGTACGCTAATATTACTTATTGCATAACGTTGTAAATTACTACCTTTATAATGTTATAGAAGTAGGGACAGAGAGACATTGTTATATATCAGTACACTATCAAACAACCCATTAGGCGTACCGCGCTAGACGCAGTTCAGAAAAATCATTTTTTGAACACTGCTGTTAAAAAACCTTTGAATTTTATAACCACTTAAAATTAGCCATTATATTATTATAATTATAAAAGATAACACAGATTAATTACGATTATTTAAGTGGATACATTGGTTAATATTTTGTTTGTTTCCGTAATTATCAATGTTGTTAAACGGAATATGAATGCGGATAGTTGTGGCCAAAAACAAATATGTAATCAATTTACTAATTGAAAATTATTGGTGATGTTCATCTGAAGACAGCTATAGACACTAACATTCCATCGCACTTTCTGCGATCAGTATACCAAATTAAGTTTGGCGCCGGTTAATGCAACGTATTACACAGTGATTGATAGGAATGGGTAATGTTACATTCAGTGGTTGACTTTTGTTTTCGTTAGTAACGACTTTCCAAATAACTATTACATTTATTTAAAGGAAATATCAGTGTCATTCTTAATAAACTCTCAATTAAAAGCTAAATATTGATTGCTGCATCTGTCTTCATGTAAAGATATTAAATGATATAAACATTTTCGTTAAAGCTAAATGGAATTAAAATATATTTAATTGGAAGCATACGCATTCTCGTTTTCACAGAGTAAATAACTAATAAATGTTGCGCAGTAAATGTTGGAAAAATAATTATAGAGAAACTTGTTTTACACACGTATGATAAAGTTTGACTTGTTGAACTTAACTTTAGGTTAATATACTCGTATACTGAATTACACCCCATACAGGTATAGGCCTATAATTTAGTTGAAGTATCAATTTTCTTATCCAGAAACAACTAAGCACGTGTTGCAATATTTCAGATTGTCTGCGTTATGGCAGCTGCGGCTGTAGCACACGCTGGCTACTTCGGTTACGGTCACCTGGGATACAACGCTCCACACTTGGGATATGCTGCTGCTCCTGTCGCCTACGCTGCCCCTTACGCAAAGGCTGCCCATGCGGTTGATTACTATGTAAGTAACCTTATCAAGTATGTAATACTGTACTTGTTTTAGTATACAATATACAATTAGAAAGTTAATTTACAATAAATTCGTCATTATCACGGGCTCCACAGCCTCTGCTGAGACTTTGCTTGCTCTAGAGTCCTCTATCGTTCATATTCTGTACGTTATGTCTCAAGTTTTTAAATCACACACACACACACACACACACACACACACACACACACACACACACACACACACACACACACACACACACACACACACACACACACACACACACACACACACACACACACACACACACACACACACACACACACACACACACACACACACACACACACACACACACACACACACACACACACACACACACACACACACACACACGCACGCACATATTTTAACATAAAAATAAAAACTAGAAAATGTTAATTATGTAACTAAATTTATTTCATTATGGTCATCTTTAAATTTTATAAAAATTTTAAAGTCTCCATAATACTTCGATATATATATATATATAAAGACTAAAAGAGATAAATTGGGAGCATACGCGTACGCATTAAAGCAGTCATTTTTTTAGCACATAAATACGTTTGAAAGTACACTATATATATGAATTCTTTTGAAAGGAAAACTTTTCTTTGACCAAAAGGATCTTTAACAATAAAGGATCTACTTTTTGACTAAGTTTAACGTTCATAACTGCTTAACACCAAGTGAATATTCTATAGAAATCAATTTCGGTAAGGTATAGATGTAAAGAACGTTTTTAGAATCTGTTTTATTATATTTTACAGAACAAATTTTTTGAATGTGCAGTTTTAAAAGAGAGTTAGTTTTTGACTGAGTTAATTTCTCTATCTATTATGTCTATTAACTTCTGTTGCTCGTATGTAAAGAGTTTTAAGTGCAATGATCGTGTTGCAGGCTTACCCCAAGTACTCGTACAATTACGGAGTCAAGGACTACCACACCGGAGACGTTAAGAACCAGTGGGAGGAGCGCGACGGAGACGTGGTCAAGGGTGAGTACAGTCTCGTGGAACCCGACGGCACCATCAGGACAGTCTCCTACACCGCCGACGATCACAACGGTTTCAACGCGGTCGTACACAAAGCTGGACACGCTGTGCATCCGGCGCCAATCATCAAGGGATACCACGGCTACCACTAAGCTTACCGACCGACCACTAACTTAAACACGAAGCCTCGCAATTTATGTCGATCCAAGATTAAGCCAACTCACCATAATCGTAGTACAAAACTGAAAAAAATCAATCTAAATTACATTAATATTCTGTCAGTTTTTTAAATTGAATCGCGAATAGTTTACGTCACTTTTCACTATAATCATAAAAAAACTAAGAACAAACGAGCTGAATACAAATTAAAGCGTAACATTTGTGTATAGTGATTTGGCAGATCTCAGTAATTAGTTTAGTTAACTACAAGACGTTTACAATTTCTTATATTGCAAACATGTTTGTAGTAATCTGAGGAAACATCAAATTAGCAAATGAAATATAATTAAAGTAAAGTAGTTCGTATATTTGCTTTTATATTTCCAAAGCTAACAAACGTCCAGCTTTGGTTATTATATACTCTATTTGTATATAAAAATTGTCGTGAATCATACAACTATGGAACTAATTTTATGAGATCAACATAAACGATTTAACGTAATATATACTACAACGAGAGATAATGTTTTATTATATTGGAGTGTATATGTACATCTTTATTTACAGTTAGTAACATACTGAAACAGTATTTTAGCTATAAAATATTTAGCTATAGACTGCTTAAATGCTCTGATTTTATGTATATATTTGCTCATATTTTATAAAACATTTATTGTAATTTTTGTATCTTTAAATATACATATGTGTTCATTTTTTATATCGGTTTTATTTTTAAATCATTCCTCAACTACAATTTTTTTCTTTAACAATATTTTTTAATTAAGGTTAAGACAAAGGTGCAGATGCTGGAGTTAAGCTCCAGAATTAGTTACATATTATTATCCTCTTTGCGCATGTTCTAACAATAATACGAAAAACGAAGATTAACTGCAGTATTCCGTATATTAACTACATTTAATATGCCAAAATAAAGCGTGAACATGTCGACAAGGAAGACCAAGTTGATGCTTTCTATTGGATACAAACTGAAAAGTCAAAGATTATAATCTACGTAGTGAATCACTTGGGGAACAAAATAAGCTACATATATTAAACAAAAATTTAATAAATTCCAGTGGAATGTATAATACAATTAATATATGAACTGACGACTGATAACTAAGGCAAAAACTGATTAAAAAACAAATTTTACGAAATTATGGCAATATCTAACTTGCTATGTAGGAGTGAAGCACGAATTTTGACAGATAAAAAAAATATAAAGAGGAGTGTCATGAAAATGAATTTTTTTAGAAGAGTGGAAGAAAGTAGATTGTCAGACAGACTAAAAAAGCTACGACATAACAGACGAAATTAAGGTAAATAAAAGAAGAGAAGCGATGAAAAGTTATAGAAATAGATGGAACGGGCACAGAGAGAGCCACACAATAGGTTTCCAAACAACTGAAATAATGATATACTTAGACCTAATGGCAGAAGAAATGTAGTAAGACCACGATGGGAGTGTAAAGAACTTTAAAGTCAGAACCGGCACAGTATGCTTAAACCCGAAAGTAGAAAAGAAGAAAGAAAGAAGAAGAAGAATAGAAGAAGACATATTTAAAACAGTGGCATTCATGCTTTGATTCACATTTGTGGTAATTCACACAGTTAAATACAATCAGATAAGAGTCAACATAAAGCACATTACGGAAATCAAGAAACTATGAAAATCAGTGTCATTTTGGTTTTAAATAATTAAGTAAATAAATGCAAAAAAAAACAATAGTTGGAGAAACCAAGTAAAAGCTATTGAGCAGTAGTATACAAAAAAAAACCTATAAATTGAGAAACGGACTTTTTAACATTAAAAGTCATTTCTAATATACGAGTAAAATCAATTGAAATTTAAAGAAAACGTTGTAAAACATGTCGACGTGAATCGACAAGAGGACGTGTATATTTGCCAAAACAGGAATTAACGAAATATCGTTTAGCACAGGTGACACTTATAAACTGCTGTTGCGGTTTGTGTAACGAACACTAGGGCGTACCCAAGTGGTATGGGGGGTAGAAAGTTCCCCCTTAAATTTTAAACTTTGAAATTAAGTGAAAAACATGCCAAAATATTTCGTATCATACCTTGATGAGTGTGAGAAGAACATTTTTCCAGTGGTCATTAAATTCCTAATAATTTGTGCAACACTTCCGGTGTCTATGGCAACTAGTGAACGTTCTTTTTCAACTCTTGGAATGGTGAAAAGCTATATCAGAAACACTACAGGAGAAAATCGGGTTCACAGAGATGTTTGTGTAGATCCAGACACTGTTCTACATAAACTAGCCGGAAACAAAGCTCGAAGACCTTCTTTTATTTTATAAATAAAACTAAAATTTCTGTTTATACGTTTAGTTTGTATAGTATAAATAAACATGAGCTGTGTATTTCTACATCTATCTATGCTCTGTATACATATTTCTATATGTGTATTGCTCTGTTTCATTTTTTTAGCTACTTCTTATTTTTAGATACTATTTTTATGAATAAATAAAATATTACCCTTTTTTACGTAAACTTTGTATACCCTATCATAAAATAAATCGCCCCTGAGACATGGCATTTAATTTTTTTAATTGTAAGAAGGTAAACATAGAAAATTCTTTTTTTTTGCTTATGCATTAGTTGATGAGCAACTGACAATAGGTGTTCTCTTGGAAGTCTGGGAACCCATTCGGAATTTATTGTACTAATTAGATTTGAATATGTACTGTTAATATGACTAACGAAATGAACGTGTTACGTCTTCCATGTTCCACCCGCTTCCCTTGAATCAATACTTATTTCAAATGGAACAGATGATAATGATATCGAATTTTATAAAATGTCAACGTGATTATTATCTATATTTAATGATCCTCCATCCATCCATTTGGTAAATGATCTATATTTTGGTACCTGTGCCTGACTAGTTTTCTGCGTCCCTATATCCGACATTATCCATCTCTTTAACGTTTAATATGCACACACACACACACACACACACACGCACATACTTATGTACACAGTTAGTTATTTATGCGTAGCCAAATACTATAATGGGTTACACATATATGAGTTACAGTACTTAGGTTCTTCAGCAGATAAAAGAGATAACAGAAAACGAGCTTTTCTATTTACAATTATTCAATTTATATTTTCAAAAGCAATAGTAACGTACTCGAAGAATTGTAAACACAGAATTAATTAAGGTAAACGCACTGACAAGCTAGGGAAATAGTCATTACTTCTGAGTGTGTTACGTCAGCTGCGATTACGCCATGAAAGAGAGGATATGAATCCTACTCAATACGAGCAACAGAAAGATATGAATGAGTTTATGACGTACTCTTACGTTTTCTCGAAGTCACCTCACCGGCTGAAAGTACAGGTAGACAGACAGACGGAAAAAGATGCACGGGGAGTCTCGCACCCTAGTTTGTTTGCGTTGTCCAGGCCAGAGGGGTTAGGAGTTCACTCGGCACCAGGAGTTAGGCTACGGTCGACGAGTGCACGATGAATGCGTGTATATCATGGGGGCATCTCTGAGTGGAGTGAATTGCTCAGCCAGTCACCAGACTGAGGCGCGCCTCCATGGCCTTTTAAGACTTCGCCCGCAGGAGCTTAGAAGCGCGCTGGTAAGGTCGATTGGCTCGACCGCCCGGGGGCGAGTCGTCCGTAACGATGGGTTCCCACCACAGGGCGAATGGTTCCCGCAATAGGCACTTGCACACCTTGCGGTTTCCCACACTCAGAGTCTCAGCCCAGCCGAGATGGCAAAGCAGGTGCTGACTGGTATTAAGTGCACTGTACTGTCTATCTGTTTGGCAGACACTGTTTGCAACCCCAGCGTCGGCAAGCCACAGCCTAGAGATGTGCCTGTCTAAACCAGGCAGGATGCATGGAGCTTAGTAAGTGGGGGGACGGTTCTGAGGGATTCATGAGAATTCATAGGGGGTACCGTCTAGCAGCGAGTTGGCGGAGCATTATCAATACTGTCCAGGCGACGGAGATGCAGGTAGTATGATTCGCCGGCCTTTGCGAACAAAGTAGCCGCCAAGGTGGGGAATCGAAGATCCCGGTGAAGAGCGTCATTTCTGACAAATCACGAGAGGAATCTTAGGGTTCGTGTTTGGAAGGCTGACAGTCTATGCTCGGCCACCAAACGTGCGCCGCATACGTAAGTACTGCTCGAAGGAACAGCAGATACAAAGTCAGTTTAGTGCGGACAGACAGGCGGAATCATGTGAAAAAGTTTGGTTCTGACGTGCCTTGTTCAGGGTTTCGGCACGTGGTTGTTGAAGTGTAGTCGCCTCTCTAGCCGAAAACCAAAGTACTTCACCAACACGGGCTGAAAGTGAGATGAGAGCTTCTTCCCGACCACACAGTGATCCCTTAAATGAAAACGTAATTTACAACTGTGCCAATAGAATTTATGAGAATGAAGGCATTATACGAGTGATTCGTATTATGATGATGATCTCATTAAAAACGAGGGTAAGAAAAATAAGGGATTAGATTAAAATAGCGATGAAACACATTTGTAAGTTGTAAGTGTAGTATCCGACAAAGTGCACGAATATTTTACTTTCTCTTGACTGAAAGACCCCACGTCATGTAAAAAAATGCATAAATAAAATTATTGATGTGGACCCCCCCCCACACTCACACGCGAGACGAAAGTGCAAGCTGAAATAAAACTAAAAGGAAATATACTAAAAAAAAGACAGTGATAATACTATGGGCAAACTACAACAGGCCAAACGTAACAAAAACGAAGAACGTAGGAACAGACGGTAGTCATATATCTTGGCTAAAAAAAAAAGCGGATGCTGTGAGGAAGTCAGAAGGAGAAACACAGTAGTAAATAAAGCCTTGGTGAAATTTATGAGTACCGGTACGTGGGAAACCTCAAAATGAGACGAGTTGGAAGCCTCCCCTACATTAGACTCTTTACGCAGCAGACAGTTGGCCAGTCAAAGCAGAAATCATATCGACACTTTTGGTTGTCCTATTTGATACGGAATGTTAAAAATATCCTGAGCGGATAGAACAACCGATCGGCCATTCTAGAACAACTTAGATATATAAATAACCGCGAACAATGGTAATTGGAAGAGTAGAAAATGTTTGGGTCACGTAATACGTAGAAATGTTCTCAGTGTGTAAAAACCTACTGGAGGAGATAGTGACTGGTAATAGAAGATGGGAACGTAACCTACAAGGACCTGTATAAGCGTCATGGGGAAGAACGCAGAATATTAAAAGCTGGAGGAGCGAGAAAAGTGTTGAGACATAACAGAAGATATTAATGCAGCCACTGTGCTCAAAATTGGTCAATCAACTGAGATGAAGATGTGCCTTAAAATTAAACGCAATCACCACTGTAATGGTGATAAAAATTTGATTGTTGTTACTGTTTCAAGTTAAATGAGTTGGCTATTTAACCATAACACTGACATTTTGGGACGTGAAATCATAAATGCGGGCCAAAGGTGTGTTTTTTAAAATTGAATGTAGGACGAGGAAAAGTTTTTCTTTAATTTAGCGATACGTTGCCCCATAGTTCTTGATTGTGTCCAATAAATGCCACTGTTATGCCAAGTTAGTTTAGTTGACTTGTCAACACCGAGGAATCAACCCCCTTCTATCGGAACGTAGAACGACTGTGGAAATAAGGAAGGAAGGAAACACACTGTGGAATGCTTTTACGTTAGAATAATTTGTATAAGCTCAGTGTCGTATGTGGACCTGTTAAAATAATAAAATCATTACCATTCTTTCTCTTTCTCGCCTTAAGACAAAGTAAACGTTTTTAATAATTTACAGTTTCAATATATTTTATTATTTCTTGCCTTTTTTGTAAGAAATATGTTTTATTCATACAAATAGTGTGATTATTAATTATTAAAGCTGTTGTCTCATCAGAGAGGGTTAATTACATTCTTATTTTAATTATTCTTCCTTCGGTGCTTCGGATGTATGGCACTACAATTCTTTTTTTCAGCATGGCGCCAAAAGCAAATTGATCGGTAGCTGGAACCGATAAGTGCAATGTACTTACAGTATCAATTTACCTTAGGACACTGGAGGAGGTGTAACTATGATCATGCGTAAAACTGTCGCATTTACATTAAAAAAAAATTAATATATTTATTAATTCTCCTATCCATAACTAATATTTCTCCGTTCAAATATACCTATTTCAAGTAACTAATGTGCCAGTTACTACTATTGTTATAAGCGCAATCTAGCAGTGAACGGTTAACTCAACTAAGAGCAATTTATAATATTTATATCTGCGACACGACTGAAGAGCGCAGCACGATATGTTATTTCAATATCCACATACCGTTTAAAAAATCAAATACGAATCGTCGACTCTTATTCTATATACGTTTTAAACATGTGTACTGAATGTTGGAAATTCACAGCTACTACACTAGGGTATTTCTAAACTTCCTTGTTGAAAAACTTTCATGTCTGGTATCGCTTGCTGGGCTTCAACGAGATCGAGAACAGTCTTCTTTTCGGAAAATTAAAAAAACTGTCCTTAAATTTGGGCCATGATAGAAAAAATGTTTACTAAACACATGCTGGTGAAGTGTGTTGGGATCCGAGAGAATGATGGAAGTGTAATGACCTCTTCCACAACAACGGAAAAATGGACGTTACAGCCCATATCTTAGGTCTAAAGCGTATTGTGCACTTCTACACAGTTGTTTTCAGACAAATGTAATGCTATTTAAAAGTAACAAAAATGTTACTCTTATAGTGACATAAATATCTGACATACCTTTCAAAGTCACATTCACAGTTCACCAGTTGTTCTTTTGGAGTGGCTCAGTTTAAACATACAGTATACATTTCTTTCTAAATATCAGGCAATTTAATATTGTGATGTTGTTCAATGTAGTTTCTTCTGCAAGTAATGTATGGCGTTTTTGTTTCAACACATATCAGGCAATGTACATTTTTTAATAAACAGTTACGGTTTATATATTGTTATAAACTTAATATTATATAACTTCCTTCTATTAATATCAACTTATGATTTAAACCTCAACAACAACTTAAGGTTAAGTAACGTTAAAAAAATGCCAATGAGCTGATTATGAGCATTGGGTATTGTCTGTGGGTTATATACATTTCAGTACCAATAGCGGTCTAGAGATTTCCTGAAGAATAAAGTGTACCCAAGAAGGAATAGACTTCAGTCAAGAAGAGTGAGTCCTGAGGGAAGAATGCTGCAGAAGAGGGAGGGTCCTGGTGATTCCTGGAGAAATGTACCGGTCGGGTATTAAGCCACAACCATTTATTAAGTATGATCGATTCGATTCCTTGGCACCGAGAAGTTAACTGGACGCCGAGATGTCGTGACCGTAAGGCAGGAGTCAATTGTACCCCTAGATATCGTTCTGGATTTAACATTTTTTAGGGACTTTTATCGGTCTAGGGAGTGTTACCTGTCTGTAGGGTTACTTGGGTACATCCCCTGATCAGGAATTACCATACTTTGTACTGGAGAACGTATGGATGCCACTGAAAAAGAAGGGCGCCGCGTCCAGGAGACGCCTCTCACTTGCAACGTGACGTAGTGACTGATATGTAAAGCAGATGGGAATAATCCATCAATAATAAACGAAATTAAACAGTGCATAAATTAGTACGTTTAATTCAAAACAACAAATGTACGTAATTAAACTGAAATATTTAACTACATTTTCGATAATCGCGAAATATTCCTTAAACTATACGTTTGTTGTTAGTAACAATATAATATAAAAATTAATAAAGTACTTAATGTCTATACGAATGTAACATTAATAATCGGTTTAGAAATTTTATAAATTTAACACATACAAGTGTTGAAATTGTATGTCAATGTTGACGATATATTTACTTATCCGAAAGGGACAGAGCGATAAGAAAAATTAATATTTAGTTTCAGAACAAAATGTATGTCAAAGAAAGACATGTACGATGAGACGGGGAAAGAGGTGACTAGACCACCCGTATATATAACTATAAAAAAAAAAGAAAAACATACTATTATATATATTGTAGCATGACAGATAATCCACATAAATAAATTACTCAATGATCATTAATAAAGCTCTAATATATGGAATATCCAGATGAGAATCAATTAAAAGGCACTATTAATTAATATACTCTCAAGAAAAGTAAAAATAAAGAAAAAATCTGCAAATAATCTATATACTACAAATTTAAAAACCCAGAAAACTAAAAATGTGAATAACAAAATTACCCAGGTAAGATAGAAGCAGGCAATTAAGATACCCCGACAAAGAAACCAGACCAGAAGAAACAAAGGCATACACAGCGGAATGGTACTGAAGAAAGAAGAAAGAAGAAAGAAGAAATATAGAATGACTAAAAATACTGAAGAATAAGAAACCTGAGAAGATCCACTAGAAAAAAGGAAGTGAGACGACCCATACCAAATAGAAACCCCATAGGGAGAGAACCCAAAAACCCCAAAAATAAATGAATGTCCAAAGAGAAAGTATAACACCCCAAAAAACCATATCACAATGTAAAACTGACAAAAACCAAAAGTGTTAATAGTATTAAGTAACAGTGCACCCAAAAAAGTTATTGTTTAGTTTGTATGAACAAATCTTCACAGTCCCCCCATGGTTGAATATTTCATGTTGTAAAGCTAGAAAAGGACTAGTAATAATATTAATAAATAACCATGGACAAGTGTAAGTTATTGAATTATAACCGATAAACTTTGAAAAGGTACATGAGTTGCCGTACAAATGTATAAACTTTAAGTGTTTAATGAACAGTATCTTATTTGATATGAAGTAATAATATTGCTAATGAAATGCTACTGAATCTATAAGAACATTCCATAGAATGAAATAATAAACAGATAGCTAGTGTTATACTTAGAGATGGGGAATAAATCCTTAAAATTGGGAAATACAGAGCAGACTGTCAATAATTAGTTTTAAGAAAGTGTTAACCATTATATGGAACCAATATGTTATGTTCCTGTTCCATATAATAACTAGACAAATAAGATTTATTAGTAAGAGATATTATTGTTATAAGATGTTATTTTGTTGTTAATTTAAATTAGTAATGCCCTATCTAAAGGTAGATATCATTCCCCATGTTATAAAATGTTTTTTAATTATGTTACTAGGTGTAATCAATACACATAAAAGGTATTATTCAAGGTACCAGTTTTGATAGAGATAGGTGTTATATTTTAATTGTACAATCAATAATTACTGTTATACCAGTCAAAGAACTAATTGTTAATAAAGTATATAAGGATAAAAAGTCAGAGAAGGGTATAAACTAACTACATTAGTAAAAATTTTGCAAATAGCAACACATCAAATCTAGGCCATATAATGAATTTAAACTGCAGAATAATTAATAAATCCAGTCTTATAAGCCAGTTAAACTGACAATATTTATGCAAGATAAACCCAACATATAGTATACCATGTAAATAAGACTTTCTAAAGATATGGTCAGTAGATAAGTAAAATTACTTATTTATCTAATAAAATTACCAATAAAAATGGCATGGACTAACTGACATTATCAGAGGAGGAGTCATAGACAAATGAATTGTATTTAAAAACAATCATTAATAAACTAAATTGCAAGAAATTAAGTAAGAATAGACAATTATATCAATTTCAGATTTAATAGAATAATAATTATATTAGGGAAAATGGCTATTATTTGCTTAGACAACAGGAAATATCGAATTAGGCCTACCTTCCAGAAATGTAATAAACATAGTTTTTTAATGAAAACTTTGTAACACTATATTAATTATCATCAAAATAAGCAGAATAGAATAAAGAAACCGAATATGTATTTAGTATTTCGTACAGTTAATTAATAACGAAATTATTTTCTGAGTATAATGTATTAAAATAAAATGTATCGGAAGCTAAGATAATTTGAAACAATGTATAAGATATATTAAATAGGCTAAGATTTTCAGGAGACGAAGGAAATGAGAACAGTTCATTATTATACGTTGACGAGTGAACTTAACGTGATTATTTGCTAGAAGTAACCTGTAATGGCGATTAACGTTATAAACCGAGTTCGGGGAAAATTTGTATAAAACTTATTTTGAGCTATTCTTTTATTGTGAACCGGTGAAGTTAAAATATGAACAGTGTAACACCAATAAACTGAACCACATAAGACTAATTAATCGAAATAACACCAATATCACACAGTTTACTGACGAAAAATTAAGGTTAAAACCGACACACATAGACCCAATGAGATATATCCAATAACAACATTTTACACCAAGTGAACTATTCCACCATACACCAGTGAGACTCAAATATATCCAGGACAATCATATACAATTGCTGAGACCATTTATACGGAGAAAAGACATGTTTATTTAAATAAAACTTTCATCCAAGTTATACGTTAACTACGCATGCGCCAGTCGGCCATTTTGTGAATCGTCGTCATCTACTCCCGTCAGCTGTAGAGAACGATTGTCTGATGCTGCTTTTGGTTTGAATAAATCTCATATGTAAACTTTTATTATTTCTAATTATATCATTGTATGGTTTAATATTAAGGCATTTTACAATTGTAAGTGTTATACTTTCCTGCCCATAACCTTCTCTGGCTATATCTTAAATAACCGTTTAAAGAACCATATTTTTATAATACTAATGTAAACTTTTTATATCGACCGGCCCTGAGTGAGTCGATACTACTTTGTAACATCGATTCTTATCGAACAAAATAACTATTTTATTAATTAACGTGCTGTTTTGTAATTTGGATTTGGTTTTTCTTTAAAAAAGCTTAACGAATAAATTATTCATGCATACCAACTAACCGAAGGCGGTATATTCGAAACGACGAACGCTTCAAGAAGAAGAAGGGAGCCGTCTTTCGACTAGATTTGGAGTTAACCAGATTGTCCTTTAACAATTTTACTGAGAGTGACACTATTACAAGAGTAAACATAATACCACTTCATTCATAATTACAAACAATAAACACGATTAGTTCCTAAATATTAGGATTAACATTTTCATAAAAAAAAAATATTTTTTCAGAAATTTTTTTTGTGAAATAAAAATAATTTTTTTTATTTCAAATTGTTACAACAGCATTCACACAGATTTTATTTTGTAACCACAAGGATTGTTACAATTTTGGCGCAAACCAACGTTGAGCGAGATTAAACCCCAGTTGATATTGTGACAACATTATTACAGATCTAAATTATTTTGTTATATTACAATATATATATATATATATATATACATATATATATTTATATTATACATGAATATAATAATATTAATGTTAATATTTTTAATTTTAACTAAAAATATACTATATAGAATAATAAATATTTTAAGATCGAAGATACTCAAATAAGTGAATATTACTTTAAAAGCTGTGATTACAAGGTTTCAATACCATAATTTATAAATTGATATAAAAATAAATATCTATTTCCAAAAAAAATTCACCAGCCATAAATTCTTTTTTTATTGTGAGGAAACATCGAAAAAAATAATACATATATATATATAATAGATATTTACCATATATCCGTCGTGCGACTTCGTTTTTCTCGTCTTATGACGCGTTTCGGCAACGAATTGACGAGATTTCGGCAATTCGTTGCCGAAACGCGTCATAAGACGAGAAAAACGAAGTCGCACGACGGATATATGGTAAATATCTATTATATTAATATAAGCGACTTGGAGACAACTAACCTAAAATGTATTATAAAAATAATACATTTATGTGTGAATATTACTTTAAAGGGATTGTTTGGGGTGTTGTAAAACAATGTTATTAGTAAATCGTACTAATAGTAATAGTTATTAGTATATTTTATGTTTTATATAGTTCTGTATAAGCATTCGCACACGAGATGGATCGTCTATTACCTCTACTTGGCACAAGATATGTCACACGATTTTTGACAAGAATTTAGAGTTTTATATTAAGCGTAGTTAGGTGTATTTTTGTTTCTGTACTGTTGTCATTAAACGTCTACATAATGGAAATTCATTGATATTAAGGTGATGGTTTACAACAAAATTATTTATTATTTTCACTTGTAGACTCGCGTGGTCGTTGCTTCTAATAACGACACTCATTTGGGTGTATAAATATCGAGGTGTGTCAAAGATTTATTCATTCTTGTTACCGCAGAGTGTGGCACATCACAGAATGGTAGAACATTTGGAATTAACAACGACATCCAAAACACGAAAAAAATACAAAATACGAAAAAATTTTCTTATTAAAAATTTTTCAACTATAATTACATTACAGAAGTAAAGTGTATGTCCTTGCTGCATGTTAACCATATGTTAAATTTACTGAAAAAATAGTTGCAAGGAAAAGCGAACATAATTATAAATGGACACTGGACACACACACACACACACACACACACACACACACACACACACACACACACACACACACACACACACACACACACACACACACACACACACACGAAACAGTAAAGACCACAGAGGTTTTTAAACATTTTGAAGACAGTCTAGTGAATCTGTGCAACTCAATATACGAAATGGATTATTTGAAGACTTTATAAAAACTCTCATGATACCTGTTAAAAAGAGTCAGGGAAAAAATGATCTTACATTTGAAAACTTCCAAAATTACCGTATGTTCACGATTATATACGTACGATTAGTGGCCGAATTTGAGGCGAACGTTGGGCAGGAACAAGACATAGGGGCACAAGAGATTGGCGAGAGGTACGTAGAGAAGGAAAAGCACTGAATTTGAGGCGAACGTTGGGCAGGAACAAGACATAGGGGCACAAGCGATTGGCGCGAGATACGTAGAGAAGGAAAAGCACTCAATTTGAGGCGAACGTTGGGCAGGAACAAGACATAGGGGCACAAGCGATTGGCGACAGATACGTAGAGAAGGAAAAGCACTCAATTTGAGGCGAACGTTGGGCAGGAACAAGACATAGGGGTACAAGCGATTGGCGCGAGATACGTAGAGAAGGAAAAGCACTCAATTTGAGGCGAACGTTGGGCAGGAACAAGAAATAGGGGTACAAGCGATTGGCGAGAGATACGTAGAGAAGGAAAAGCACTGAATTTGAGGCGAACGTTGGGCAGGAACAAGACATAGGGGCACAAGCGATTGGCGACAGATACGTAGAGAAGGAAAAGCACTCAATTTGAGGCTATCGTTGGGCAGGAACAAGACATAGGGGCACAAGCGATTGGCGGGAGATACGTAGAGAAGGAAAAGCACTGAATTTGAGGCTATCGTTGGGCAGGAACAAGACATAGGGGCACAAGCGATTGGCGGGAGATACGTAGAGAAGGAAAAGCACTGAATTTGAGGCTATCGTTGGGCAGGAACAAGACATAGGGGCACAAGCGATTGGCGGGAGATACGTAGAGAAGGAAAAGCACTGAATTTGAGGCTATCGTTGGGCAGGAACAAGACATAGGGGCACAAGCGATTGGCGGGAGATACGTAGAGAAGGAAAAGCACTGAATTTGAGGCGAACGTTGGGCAGGAACAAGACATAGGGGCACAAGCGATTGGCGCGAGATACGTAGAGAAGGAAAAGCACTCAATTTGAGGCGAACGTTGGGCAGGAACAAGACATAGGGGCACAAGCGATTGGCGACAGATACGTAGAGAAGGAAAAGCACTCAATTTGAGGCTATCGTTGGGCAGGAACAAGACATAGGGGCACAAGCGATTGGCGGGAGATACGTAGAGAAGGAAAAGCACTGAATTTGAGGCTATCGTTGGGCAGGAACAAGACATAGGGGCACAAGCGATTGGCGGGAGATACGTAGAGAAGGAAAAGCACTGAATTTGAGGCGAACGTTGGGCAGGAACAAGACATAGGGGCACAAGCGATTGGCGACAGATACGTAGAAGGAAAAGCACTCAATTTGAGGCTATCGTTGGGCAGGAACAAGACATAGGGGCACAAGCGATTGGCGGGAGATACGTAGAGAAGGAAAAGCACTCAATTTGAGGCGAACGTTGGGCAGGAACAAGACATAGGGGTACAAGCGATTGGCGCGAGATACGTAGAGAAGGAAAAGCACTCCATTTATGTTTTGTAGATGTAGAAAAGATCTCTGACAGAGGAAGACGGAATACGTTCAGGAATACACCAAAAACTAAGAAAGTAGAACGAACATAGACGATTGATAAAACAATTAAAAAGCAACAATGAAAATTAAAAAAAAGTCTAAAGTAGTTAATCACTGGAAGACAGTGAGACAAGAATTACTTTTAGCTGATTTTGTCCAACATGTGCACAGAGGACAAGACAACAAATGTTATTTAATGGAGGAGTTACCACTGGAAGGAGAAAAAGAAATTTTTTAAATTACGGTTTTTGATATTGAGATTGTAGTGGATGAATTTGCAATTATAAAAAGAATCTTACAAAAATTAGAAAATATAATAGCCTATAAGAGCAGGGAATAAAAAATAAATTAAGGAATAACTAAAGTGATGAGAAAGAAATGTGAGGATGATACGAGAGTATAATGGGATGATAATGATACCAACACCAAATGGGAGGATGGGGTTGGTAGAGAGGTACAAGTTAAATAATGAGTGGACCAGTGAAAATGAGATCAGGAATAGAATTCTTCCTTAAGAAAAAAGTATACTATAAGGGGTTCCAAGTCGCATGGCACCAAGGGATGAGGGGACCCTTACTAACACACACACAACAAACGCAGCTGGCCCGCACGCCTGGGGTATGAATCATCTACTGGGGCGTCCACTACGTAATTGCAACTTCAATAATATAAATTTTTTAACAAACCAGCTTAGCATATTTGTAATCTCCATAAAAGCTTAAAGAAAATGACACCAAACACCACAAGGTTGTGATATATTTTAGATGTACAACTAAGCCTAATTTAATATGCATTTTGGCTTTAGAAACTAGTATTTTGCAAATGTTATTTAATTTTCGTTGATAATCTCGCACAATTCGACTTATCTTTATTGTAATAAAGTGTATTATGTGTGTATGTTGCATATATCAAATAAAATTTAACCTTGTAGGCTTCGAAATCTAATCTTTAAATGTAAAATATTTTCCCGAAACTACTCCCGAAAAAATACAAATTTTCATATTACCGACGTAATTTTGCACCATGAATGTAAATTGTAAAAACATTTTTGTTTATAATCATCAAGATATCACCAACATACTTATTACTTTATAATGAAATCTTTATTAAGTAGCCTACTCCAATTCTGCGTTGAACGAAATATATTTATCACTAGGAAGCTTCCTGAGCTGCAGAACTTGCTCACTGTTTTAGACGAAGTACGTTTATTATTAGATAAATGTCAACATCAGATAATGTTACAATTATCACAAAAATTACGAAAACGCAAATTACTCCGGTTTTTTTTAGTAAAGTAGTAATTTTTAACATTCTTAGAGGAAATTTATCCTACTCGAAAGTCAAGAAGAAACTAATCGGATGGAAATGATGGTTAACGTGGAATGTGAGGGACATTGATCATAAATCCATATAATTATGTAAATGTCTAACAGAAAAGAAAATAAATATTGGCGTTATTACTGAAACCAAGAAATACTGAAGACTCAAAGTATATAGAAGATTACATGTTGCTGTATAGCGGAGTTTCCTGGAAAACAAGAGCTTGTTCTGGAATAGGAATGATGGTAGACAAAAAAAAGGAAAAATAGCATTAAATCGTATAATCTTGTTAATGACAGAATTGCAGTTGTTAGATTCAAAATTAATAGAGGGAGTCTTTGTGTCATTGGTGTACACGCTCTAGATAATGGTAAGGAGGAAGAGTCAGATTTATTTTATAATGTCTTCACATAATAGTGTTTATAAACATGTAACTGTTCTATTCTGATTCTAAATTTATTCCCTGAAACTCGTCAAGGTTTTTAACCGTTTTTATTTATAATGCAATTATAACATTACTTAATAATAAAGAGTCGCTGTGAATATGTAACACAGGACTTCCATGTGGTCTGTGAATGTTGTCACATCATTGTCTTAGAAAAACGATGAATTTTTATAACCATAAGTCAAAATTCCTTTTTTATAATTTCCAACCAGTTAGGCGTATATCTTAATTAATCATTTATGATAAAATCTCAATGAGTAAAAGTCGCATTCCACCAAAAGTTTTGAGAAGACAAAGGACAACAGTTTGAAAATTGTACAACATTTGTTTTTATGAAAATTGTTCAAGTTCCAGAATATTACGCTCGACACACAGCCTACACCGTTACCGTGGCTGATCACAGTTGAAGATTTTAATCCGTGTTCTGGAATGACTGTTCGATCAACGGCTGTAAGTGTTCCCAATCTCATGGTTTCTGTCCAAAAACTTCATCCTTTACAATACTCTCAGGGAGAAATCTCTAAACATGAGATCTAGATATCTATTCCGTTCTGTCACAACGATCAAAAACTCAACAAAAATTCATCGAATTTTTTGTTTAATAAGATTCTCACCGCTAAACCGTAATGAGTTGGTACTGCATCCTGTTGCCACATCAAGTTCACCTCGGCAAAATGAGGACTGTTTTGAGCTCCGGAATAATTATTTTCTGTAACATCTGCAGACAGTGATAGGGGGGGAAGGTGACCGTCCCTTTAAAAAAGAATGTTCTAATGACTTTCCGCTCTAAATACCACCTCAAACAATCATAGCAGCAGTGTTTATTTCTTCCGAGACAATTCTATATGGGGTCTAACTTGCCCAATAAACGCATCTGTGTCGTTTAACGTGGCTGTTTAATTTAAAAGTACCGTCGTCCTCCAGAAATCAGGATCAGCTTTATGTTGCAGGAGGAATCATTCGCAAAACAACACACGAAAGTCAGCATCACGTAACGCTTGTAGACCTTTTGGTCGATAAGGTTTCAGTTTCAGACCATGTAGCAAGATTGTCAAATTGAGCTGATTAATTCCCAAGTCATGAGACCTTTTTCTCGTGGTTTTCTGACATACGTCTGAGCGAGTGTGTATTTCTTCAGTTCTAGCTTCTCGTCGCTTTCTCCGTAATAAGCCCATATCGAATGTTCAAATTTCTAATCGATTGGCGTTCTGTGGTTGAACACTAGAATATTTATAGTCAAAACTACCTATCACCAATTCTATATTCTTCTTGTATTTTCACCATGACTGTAACACTAAATATGTCCTCCAATAATTAATTTATGATTCATATTAATTACAACTTAACTGAAATAAAAATCAAAAAAGGTAACGAAAACATAAAGTAACGCTTATTATTTATAGACCCGTTGCCATCGCAAATTTGACAACCACAAAAATTTGCATGAAATAAACTTAATGCATAATAATAATAATAGATGCATATAGTTGCAAAAAAAAATTGTTGACTCAGTAATATATTTTTAACTTGTGACAGAATTAATTTATATACTCTAACTGTCCATGTCTTCTAACTGTCCATAAGACGTGAACTGATTAATTCACAGTGTTCATATGAATAAAATAGGATTCATATATAGTATTTTTTATTATAGGACGATACAGTACCTTTACTTATAAAAACTAGATACATACAGTCTAGCTCTTGCGTGATCACGTTACCAATACTAATACCCCCCCCAATGAAGCTGATTTTTTAAATTTGTTGAGGATGTGACGAAAAATATTTCAAATTTGTCTTGATAAAAAACAATAGTTTAGGTTTCCACAAAATCACATACTGTCACTTGTGACAGATCAGAAAGCGTATTACTACAGGCATGTACAGAATTTTAATTTGTCAACAAATGCTAGTACTTTCGATAGTAAGCCAGCCAATAAAATGTATTTGTCTATGAGTGGAATTAGACAAAAGACTCCACTGAAATCACAACAGCTGTTTATAAATGCTTGTTAAGTCTTCGAATACAGAAAATATTTCTGGAACACGTTTTGTGTCAGATGCTGTAGAAGGCAAAATAAGAATGTAACAATATGTGGTTTTTAAAATCACTGAAAATAATGCAAACAATTAAGTTTGATTCCTAAATTATGTGACATTATTTTCTATTATATAGATTTTGCTACAAGGGAGCAAATCAAAAAGAGAGGCAGATGTTATTATCGATGGCTCTGAATATACCAATATTTTCAATGAATATCGAATCACAAATCCTCTACGAAGATTTGACTAGAAAAAATCTTTTCCATTATGTTTTTTTTCCTACCAGACCAATAGCTTTGTTTTGTTTGGCCCAGCTGATAGTATTTTCTTCTGAAGAAAAGTATAAAGCGATTAAAGTAATTGTGGAAAGCCAAATTCACTAGTATAAATGGGTTCACTAGTATCGAAGCACTTGAAAAATAAATTTCTCAATGAGAAAATGAAATAATAACTAAGATATGGCTTATTACAAAACCAAACGTTTCGGCAGCTCCATTGGCTGCCATCATCAGTGGTAGAAAAATCCTGAACGTCGGGTGTTCACGTACAGGCCCACAGTACTGTGGTATAGGGTGAAGTTGTCCTGCCATGCTACCACAGTACTGTGGGCTTGTACGTGAACACCCGACGTTCAGGATTTTTCTACCATTGATGATGGCAGCCACTGGAGCTGCCGAAACGTTTGGGTTTGTAATAAGCCATGGACCACGGCCAAACAGCCCGGATAACATGTATCATACATCTGACACCGGCCGTGAAAGCCTGAGGAATATTTTAATAAACAACATTGAGAATGTAAGAAGTTGAGGATTCATTTGTTTAGTAGAAAAGGAAAGAAGCCAGTTTTATATGTTTATGAACTACCTTTGAGTTATTTATATAAGTAATGCAAATGTTGTAATTAGGCTATAATGAAAATTATGCAAAATGTGTGTTATTCGTAATTTTTTAATTAAAAGATAAAATAAAACTATTGATAGAATATTACTATATATTAACAATGCGACAAAACAAATGTTAGGCATAGTAATAATGGAACACATAAACAGTTATCTGGAGCAAGGTTGTATATTTTAAGACAAAATTTTTATATGCTTTGTAGTTCACAAAATATTTATTTTATTTCAAAATCGTCTGAATCAGATTGATCTGATTTTAAAAAGAAATGTCAATTGGTTACTTGGATGTTGTTTTCGTGGGTTGATTCGTCTTACTGCCAGTCCTGTGAATCGCCGCAATCTGCTCCTCCTTTCTGCAAACTCCCGCTTCGCTAGGGCTCCTCTTGTACGCGCGCACGCCGTCACACCGGTAATCAGTCTAATCTAATCTCAGGGCACAATTGGGTTGTAATTTAATCTCACTTATTTTTAATGCGTTGAGCATGCACCTTCCCGCGTCTTGAGGTGTCCTCGCGATCAACTCGGAGTATCCCGAGTGGATACACCTTCCCTAAGCGGAAATCTTGATTCACGCGATACTAGCACTGTTTAACACAATTGAATAGCTTATTACTTTTTTATAATGAGTTCGTACCCCGTCAAGGTATCAACGGGTAACTCGTCGCAAGTTGACCCTGATCACTCGTTCAAAACACGTTTCTGCACGGGTAACTCGCACAGAGAGCACGTCTGAAAAATTCGAGCTGCAGGATAGAACTGCCTTGATATTCGTCGGCGGAGACCCAATCTTAGTGGAAAATTGGGGCCGCTGATTGGTCGAAACAGCTTATCACTCGATTGATGGCTACAACAGATAGATGATTACTTGAAACGATTTGCAGATTTTTGCAGCAGCAGGTATAGATTTTATCTAAGACTTTTCTGCCTTCTAAAAGATAAGGACTTTATAGAAACGGCTTTTTACTAATAAAATCCCTATTTACATACTACGTAGCAAGCCTCTGACACCCAGAAAATACAGCGCTATTTAAAATGAGTGCGCTGTCCAAATCTCAGTTCGGTACGTTAATTTATACTTGAGCTATTCATAAAATACGACTGCCACGCGCACTCGCGCACTCGCACCTTTAACTCGCACATGACATGATCACAAATACATTTATGAGCGTTTTAATACATAATAGTCTCTTGCCCAATTCTTATATTAATACTTACATCTAATTTACATATTCGGAAAAAAATCAAATATTAACATGTCTATAACGTCATAACCTGTTATAACAGCATGTGGGCCTTGTTACATTTCCCGTACTGCAATGTTCTATTGCAGGAATATCCTCTCCTGGGATTAAAAAAAAAAAAAATTATTTACACAAACACAAATTTTTTTTCTTTTCTTAACAAAAAATGATACCAATTCCTTTCCTTTTTAAAAATATAATCAAACTCATAATAAATAAATAAATACTCCTTGCTAAACTAAAACATTTTCTTCCAATAAATTTTTGACATCTGTCAGTTCCAATATAAATAAACACAAGCACGAGGTTGATAATCTGTGACCAACGGTTAGAGAGATAAGGTAGTATGAACAGTTCATGACGTCATAATTCCTACTGTCCAGTCGCACACTTTTCAACATACAGTAGTTACCCACATGGCTCAAACAAACATGAATTATACAATCTACTTACTTTAACAATTATGTTATGACACTCATACTTTAATATACCCGGATATACGTGAACGTTAATTTTTGACATAGTACTTGCGTAATGACGACGCATGGAATTTGCCAATAGTTTTGTTAGTACTTTGATTTGTAACAATGTAGGTTTGCTTTCCCACTTGTTCAGTTAACATAAACGGATCATTGTAAAGTCTATTGAACTTAGCCGCGGTATTATCAATACTGCTACTGACATTTAAAGCTTTTAGTAAAATTAACTCGCCTACTCTGAACGATTGCAGCTTATGATCAGCATTAAATTTTTCTGACCGCTGTTCGGCGAACTTCCTTATCCTCTCCTTTTCCTCCAAACGCTTAACTTCGCTTGGCGTCGGCAAATTTTGAGTGGCTACCCTTTTTATATAATCACTCCAGGCACGCTTTGGATGGATATCTGATGGCGTATATCCAGTCGTGGTATTGTAACACCCATTTATGGCTTTCTCGAAAAACTCCAGATACTCTGGCCACTTGCTTTGGTTATTGTTACAATAAGTCCTGAATAAACGACCAAGTTCTCTATTCACCCTCTCAGCGAGATTCCCTTGGGGTCTACGAATGGCTGTTAGAACTGCTTGAATGCCCCTCTTCTCTAATTCGGCTTTCCATTTTTTATTCTGGAATTGCGTACCCTGATCACTCAGGATATTTTTTACATGACCGTATTTTGGAATGTACTTTTCCAAAATTATCCTCAGGACCGCATCTGATGTGGGCCTACCCACCGCATAAAGACTAACATTCTTAGTGAAGGCATCCGTACACACCACCAGATTTCTCATCCCCCTCGCCGCACGTGGTAATGGTCTAAGGAAATCAATGCATAGTAATTCATTTTTTTTCATGCATACCGATGTTTCCCATCTCCACGTATGTGTGTTGGTTAGGATGTTTGGCTGTCTGGCAGGTACGAAGTACTGATTTAACTTTTCTGGCCATGTTCGTCCATATAAAATCTTCCCGCAGTGTCAGGTAGCATTTGTAAGCACCAGCATGAGCAAGGCTTTCATGGCATGCCCATGTTAGTTCCTCAATGAGATGGTCGGGAACCACAATTTTCCATTGTCCGTCAATCAGCTTGTACAAAATATTGTTAACAATCTGGAGCTTTGGACTTTCTGTAATCTGTATGTCGTTCATTATTTTCTTAATTTTGTCGTCACGTTGTTGTTCAACATTTACGTTTCTTAAATAATTTTTAATTTCATTCGGTAAAGTATACCTTACCGCCAAGATTTGTATTTCATTCTCATCTGCCGAATGAGTTTCCTGATGCACGGGTGGATAACGACTCAAAGTATCCGCCAACTTGTTGTCGCCAGCTTTGCAGTACTTAATGCTAAAATCATATTCCTGCATAGCCATTATCCATCGTGACATTCGGGCATTAGCATGTTTACACTTTAATAAAAACGACAAAGCTTGGTTATCCGATAAAATTTCAAAATGCTTACCAACTAAATAATACCTAAACTTACTAACACAGTATACTATAGCTAAAATTTCTTTTTCGGCCGTAAAATAGTTTCGCTCAGCGCCTTTTAATGACCGATTTACATGGGCGATGACTTTAAGATCACCATTCTTATTTTTCTGATATAAAATTCCACCCACGGCATAATCCGAAGCATCACAGTTTAGAACATACGTTCCTTCCTTCTCAGGGTGAAACACGTGTAGATTCTCTCTAAATAAGGCCTTCACCGCATTAAATGCCTCTTCATGTCTTGCTTCCCATCGCCATTTGGTGTTTTTCCGAAGTAGTTCCAACATTGGTTCTATTGTCTTCGCATACGCAGGTGCGAACCGACGGTAATACCCAGTAAGTCCTAGGAATGCTCTAATGTCCTTCGTTTTTTTTAGGTGTAGGAAATCCCGTGATGGATTCTATCTTTTCAGGGTCCGTACTTACACCCTGCGCCGATATAATATGTCCTAAAAATTTTATTTCAGACTTAGCGAATTCGCATTTCTCATAGTTAAGTACCAAGTTGGCCTGACGGAGTTTACTGAAAACAATATCCAGATGCTTCAAATGCTCATCAAACGATTTAGATATAACTAATATACCGTAATACTGTTATGGTTGGCCCTACGTTGGGCGCCATTTACTATGCGACAAAACAAATGTTAGGCATAGTAATAATGGAACACATAAACAGTTATCTGGAGCAAGGTTGTATATTTTAAGACAAAATTCTTATATGTTTTGTAGTTCACAAAATATTTATTTTATTTCAAAATCGTCTGAATCAGATTGATCTGATTTTAAAAAGAAATGTCAATTGGTTACTTGGATGTTGTTTTCGTGGGTTGATTCGTCTTACTGCCAGTCCTGTGAATCGCCGCAATCTGCTCCTCCTTTCTGCAAACTCCCGCTTCGCTAGGGCTCCTCTTGTACGCGCGCACGCCGTCACACCGGTAATCAGTCTAATCTAATCTCAGGGCACAATTGGGTTGTAATTTAATCTCACTTATTTTTAATGCGTTGAGCATGCACCTTCCCGCGTCTTGAGGTGTCCTCGCTATCAACTCGGAGTATCCCGAGTGGATACACCTTCCCTAAGCGGAAATCTTGATTCACGCGATACTAGCATTGGTTAACAAAATTGAATAGCTTATTTTTTTTTTTGTATGAGTTCGTACCTCGTCAAGGTATCAGCAACGGGGAACTCGTCGCAAATTTGACCCTGATCACTCGTTCAAAAACACGTTTCTGCACGGGTAACTCGCACAGAGAGCACGTCTGAAAAATTCGAGCTGCAGGATAGAACTGACTTGATATTCGTCGGCGGAGACCCAATCTTAGTGGAAAATTGGGGCCGCTGATTGGTCGAAACAGCTTATCACGCGATTGATGGCTACAACTGATAGATGATTACTTGAAACGATTTGCAGATTTTTGCAGCAGCAGGTATAGATTTTATCTAAGATTTTTCTGCCTTCTAAAAGATAAGGACTTTATAGAAACGGCTTTTTACTAATAAAATCCCTATTTACATACTACATAGCAAGCCCCTGGCACCCAGAAAATACAGCGCTAATTAAAATGAGTGCGCTGTCCAAATCTCAGTTCGGTACGTTAATTTATACTTGAGCTATTCACAAAAATACGACTGACACGCGCACTCGCGCACTCGCACCTTTAACTCGCACATGACATGATCACAAATACATTTATGGGCGTTTTAATACATAATAGTCTCTTGCCCAATTCTTATATTAATACTTACATCTAATTTACATATTCGGAAAAAAATCAAATATTAACATGTCTATAACGTCATAACCTGTTATAACAGCATGTAGTCCTGGCTACATTTCCCTTACTCCAATGTTCTATTGCAATATTTTCAATTAGGCCTATATTTGGAAACTTTTGAAAGTAGATAAATTTAAAATTATTTTCTAAACGAAAGCAAAAGGGATACTAATTCGTTTTAGTGACTTTTGAGTATACGCATTCTTAGAATTGAAGTTATCAGAGATGTGTTGTCTCTAATATAGTGTTGAAGTAATCACCATGAGTTCTCATTCATTTAGCATATAGGCTACTATATAGACAATCATATGCTTCATTTGGTCTCTTGAAAATTTTATCGGTTCTTCTTGGGTTTAAATATAAAGGACTCAAATCAAAATGGGCTGAATCCCAACCATTAGACACTCCCGAGGCAGTAGAGAATGGTCGTATAGATCGAATTTATTAATGTGAATAAAATAATGAACAACTTATAATTACGCATATGCGTCTTAAATTTTCCTAGTACATCACACTCCTGATTACACAAAATTTCAGTAAGCACATAATGCAAATTCAATATTTACATTCAGTTAGGGGTATTTCTAGAGCTAGAGAATTACCTATACTGTCAGAGAAATACCTAGACTGTTAAATCTGATCTGAGCAGATAACCTACAAAGCTGTTGATTTTTTTTGTCTGTAATTGGTGATTCATAATTAAATGAAATAAGAGAAAACGATAAGAATTTGGGTTTGTGTTCACTTTCTCTGAAACAATGTGAAATTATAAACACAGGGACCAGTATAGGCCGGGTGAGTCCCGTACGCATGAAAACAAGCTCATAATTCTGTAACGTATAGCAAAAACAATATCAAGAAATTGCGATTCGGATTCCTCAAAAAGGAGTTTACTTTACTTCAAACTAAAACTCAGTTTTTTCTTAGCTTGAACCAAAAAGTAAGTTTTCCTTGAACATTTATTTTGTTCGTTCCAGGCACCTAATTGTATTTGCGATCGATTCGTTATTTTAAGTAATAGTCATATTTGTTAGAGTAATATTAACAGTTGACATAAACACAGTCACGCGCTCACACGCACGTTCACACAGATGTACATACACACACACTTTATTAAACTTTATGCAGGCATACCACTGAAACTTCTTTGTATATTTGAATAAAGATATAAATTCACGTCTTAATTTTTGGAGCTGGGTGTGCAAATACTTAAATGACGGAATATATCACCATCAACAAACCTCGTGATTTGTCACTGGACTGCTTTTTAGGTAGTATGCCAGACCACCATTCGTAATGTCTATATTCGCGTAAAGATAGCGCTTCGATTCGGAAATTGTGTTATTCCTTATTACCACTAGATAGTATGCCAATACGATTCGAGTTGTATTAGAATAGTAAGTGCTGAAATTAAACATTAAATTCTGGAATACGCCCGATAGACTATTATAAGCTTCTGTTTAAAACTAGCGGGGGAAATAGTTTACCGATTACATTACTTCATAAATACCAAATAGGCTTTTCCTTTTAAGTAGTTGGGTTACGTCTATTTCAAACAATGTATTGTTGATCATATAGTAAATAACAGTTAAACATATACCAAGATATAGGTCTCACAGTATAATATAATACGGATTCAAGTTAGAATATAATATAGTTAATAAAGTTGTGATAAATACTGTAAAGTTAATAACATTATGTATATAGGCATTAATATGATATGATGCAGATTACTATGCATGAAATGGTTATACACTTTTTCAAAGTTATTATTGATTTTTTTTTTTAGAGGAAATTAGTAAAATTTTCGGTTTTCTACAAGCTACCAAATAAATACCAGTTTACCAAAATTCATTTATTTTCAGTATAAATTTTCCTCTGAGTTTATACGATTTACCTAAACTCACTCTGGTATTATGTAGGATACCACAGTCTCGTATAAATACGTTCTCGAAGCACTAGTGCATAGGCCTATCGATTAATACCAAAATTAGCACATACATAATATATAAACAAATAATTTCCATTAAATAAAGAAACAAAAATGCAATAAAAATATATGGAAAGATTAGCTTTGATAATTTGAAACGGTGTTTCCTTTTCTTGAAGAAAGCAAATTAACAAAATATTTATTTCGATTTTCGTTTGAAGGATGAGAAGATGACGATGGATATTGCTATTAACCTGTGTATTTCAACAAGAATGGAATTATTATCGCTGGTTTATTAAATCTGGTGCGTTACAGAACAGTTACTTCCTGGTTTTCCACAGTCTCATGTCGTGCAGCACGCGATACAAATTAAATGGAAAAGTTAACAATGTTTGATTGTTTCGTTGTTGTTTTATTTCGCTTATTGATTGGTTCTGATTTTGTTGTCTATCGGGACGTCGTTTTACAGACAACAGTACATGGGATATGTATTGTCCGAGATATTGCTATTGCTAGTATATTCTGAACGATCCGAAGCAAACAAAATGTTAACTTGGTTTTTCTTAACTACGCCATTCAATTTTAATAACGTATGGAAAACCACGTGCATTGTATTGCTTACAATTTGGGATTACAATATTCATACAGCAATGATAATACTCACGAAAAATAAGTTATTCTGGCAGAGAAGCAGGAAACAATGTAAAACAACAATAACAACTTGTAATATGGAGCATAATGTTGATTGCGAAGTGTAACGTGATGAGGTATATGTAGCACAATCCAGGCCTGCGTTATTGTGCTTGTGATGGAAACTGAGAATAATGAAGAAGCCTTTAATAAGGATAGCAAAATGGGTAGAGTCATGAAGAAAACAATAATTATACCGGAGTTCCAATATTTTAGATTAATTATAGATATATCAGCTTAAACGGTATTGGGTGCGCCGAATAACGCTTGAAATGTTTAATAAGTGTAAAATCACATTGTTCCGTACAACATTCTACATCAGAATTTCAGTTTTTTACCGTTACAAAAAGCGTCCATATTTTGACACTCGCAACAATTCAGGACTACGCTTAGCTCAGTTATACAACATGTCTCCGCTACTTTGTATACAGTGCTGCTATAGAGTAGCACTGTGATCTGTATAACTGAAATACGTTGGTGCAACGTACAACGTGTTGGACAACTGCGCTACATATAGGGGAATACTTATTGTACTGTAGAATACTGTTACGTATAGAGTAGAACTTGTTGTATAACTGCGCTACATAAAGGGCATGACTTATTGTAGAACACCGTTATCTATAGAGTAGAACTTGTTTATAAAGGGCATGGCTTATTGTAGAACACCGTTACCTATAGAGAAGAACTTGTTGTATAACTGCGCTACATAAAGGGCATTACTTATTGTAGAACACCGTTACGTATAGAGTAGAACTTGTTGTATAACTGCGCTACATAAAGGGCATGACTTATTGTAGAACACCGTTACGTATAGAGTAGAACTTGCTGTATAACTGCTTTACATAAAGGGCAAGACTTATTGTAGAATACCGTTACGTATAGAGTAGAACTTGTTGTATAACTGCTTTACATAAAGGGTAAGACTTATTGTAGAATACCGTTACGTATAGAGTAGAACTTGTTTTTCAACTGCGTTATATAAAGGGTAAGACTTATTGTAGAATACCGTTACGTATAGAGTAGAACTTGTTGTATAACTGCGTTATATAAAGGGTAAGACTTATTGTAGAATACCGTTACGTTTAGAGTAGAACTTGTTGCATTACTGCGTTATATTAAGGGGAAGACTTATTGTAGAATACCGTTACGTATAGAGTAGAACTTGTTGCATAACTGCGTTATATTAAGGGGAAGACTTATTGTAGAATACCGTTACGTATAGAGTAGAACTTGTATAACTGCTTTACATAAAGGGCAAGACTTATTGTAGAATACCGTTACGTATAGAGTAGAACTTGTTGTATAACTGCGTTATGTAAAGGGTAAGACTTATTGTAGAATACCGTTACGTATAGAGTAGAACGTGTTGTATAACTGCTTTACATAAAGGGCAAGACTTATTGTAGAATACCGTTACGTATAGTGTGACTGCAGCGGTATGCGAACATCTGCTCTCCGGTACCAGCGGTGGACGAGGCGTGCCAATCCGGCATCAGCAGCCGCCGAGACGTGACGAACTGCGTGTTTGGAGCTAGCGAATCAGCGATCCCGGTTAGTTAATAAAACCCGGGCCGGCAGAAAATTTTGCGCACACTTCATCGCCACGCCATCGGACGCACTTCATCTCCTCTCCTCTCTCGGACAACAACGGCCGAAGAATAGAACCGGCGTTCTTGCGTCTTCGCCCTCCAGTTCCGCGCCAGCGATGGATTTCGCTGGGCCGGCAGCCGACTCTACAACCGGTGCCGGAAGAAGAGGAGGATTGCAGTACGCCACGAACAGCGGGCGCCGCCGCCGAACATCTCAGCGCGGCACTACCAACATCACCGTTCTCGCCACTCGGTCCTTTTTAGGGCCACCAAAAACACTAGAGTGTACGATTGGCGCCAGTTGTCATGCGGCAAGCCTTTTGTCCGGTGACAATAGAGTAGAACTTGTTGTATAACTGCGTTACATAAAGGGCAAGACTTATTGTAGAATACTGTTACGTATAGAGTAGAACTTGTTGTATAACTGCGCTACATAAAGGGCATGACTTATTGTAGAACACCGTTACCTATAGAGTAGAACTTGTTGTATAACTGCGTTACATAAAGGGTAAGACTTATTGTATAAATCTGGTACGTATGAAGTAGAACTTGTTACATAAATGCTCTAAATGTAGGGCAGTATGTGGATAATTGCGCTGCATTTATGGCAAAATTTGTTGTATAACAGCGCTACGTGTAGGGTAGCGTAGACCCAACGATAGATTTTGAACAGTCACTTAGAGGTACGCAGTAGACAAATACCTCGTTGCGAGGCTAACAAAATTTTCAGTAATTTTATGCATACACACAACAGTTTTGTACTGCGGATCATACCATGAACATCGGCTGCAACAAGGCCAACGAAAATATTGGAAGTATGCTAGTTTTGTTGTGGCGTGACAGTATGTGACACAGAGAGATAGTGTGCAAGTGAGACAGCAAACAGTGTCGGTGAAGCACACCGATCAAGAAAGGCTGTCAGGTTTCTATTTTTGTATAAGTGTGATAAAGTACAGGGTAACTTTGCAACATATGTGACAACTAGATACGTGTTGGGTAGCCTATATGTGCTATAGGTCTATAATTACTACATAGGCCACTAATAAGAATCCAGTACTATGCGAAGCAGAGAATATGACAAACACGTGTTATATGAGAATCATACGTTCTATGAACTACGCTACGTATTACTAAGAACTGTATAACTGCTCTACATATAGTATAGTAAGTGTTGTATAACTGTACATATTGCACAATGTATAGAGTCGTACGTGTTGCCTACGTAGCGAGTGGAATGTGAGGTCCTATGTACGTATATAGTAGCTCGTGTTGTATAAATGCACTACGTATACAGTGGTACGTGGTGTGTAACTGCCCTACATAGATAGAGTATGAGTTGTATAAGTGCTCTATATAGAGTTTTGAATGTGTGCATAACTACTCTACGTATAAAGTACCTGCTGTATAAGGCCTACTAGAGATTAGTAGGTATTTTATAACTGCGCTACTTATGTGTTAGTACGTGTTGTATAACTACCCTACGTAAGGGTTAGCACTGATTGTATAACTGATCCACCTAAAGAGTAGTCCGTGTTGTATAACTGTCGTACGTAAAAATTAGTAATTGTTGTATAACTGCTCTACGTGTAGAGTAGTAAGTGTTGTATAACAGTGCTACGTATATAGTAGTACGTGCTGTATAATTGCCCTACGTAGACAGTATGAGATTACGTGTTGTATAACAGTGCTACGTACAGAGTAGTACCCGCTGCATAAGACACCCTTACTAAGTATAGTGACTACAGTCGTATATCTTTGCTACATGTACGACAGTATGAGAGATATGTGTCGGTACATGTTAGGTAATATGTGAAGTACAATTAATAAACTGACTACTTATAAGAAACCAGTAAGCCTATGTGTTGTACACCTTACGGCAATTACTTGTTACATAAGAGTCAAATTTGGTATGTCATTGCGCTACGTAAGGATTAGAAAGGTCTGTGTAACTTCGCTACGTATAGAGTAGTACGTACGGTTAAGTACGTGCTAAAACTGCCTTACGTAGACAACAGGTCGTGATGAATACATGCACTACGTATAGTACGTGCTGTGTAATTGCCCTACATAGATAGTAATACGTGTGGTATAACTGCTCTACGCAGACTGTAGAATGTGTTGTATAACTACTCTACGTAGACTCTAGAATGTGTTGTATAACTACTCTACGTAGACTGTAGAATGTGTTGTATAACTGCTCTACGCAGACTGTAGAATGTGTTGTATAACTACTCTACGTAGACTGTAGAATGTGTTGTATAACAGTGCTTCGTATATAGTAGTATGTGTCGTATAACTGCTCTACGTAGACTGTAGAATATGTTGTATAACACCACTACGTAGACAGTAGTATGTGTCATATAACTACTCTACGTAGATTGTAGAATATGTTGTATAACAGCACTGCTTAGACAGCAGTATGTGTCGTATAACTGCTCTACGTAGACTGTAGAATATGTTGTGTAACAGCACTATGTAGACAGTAGTATGTGGCGTATAACTGCTCTACGCAGACTGTAGAATGTGTTGTATAACTACTCTACGTAGACTGTAGAATGTGTTGTATAACAGTGCTTCGTATATAGTAGTATGTGTCATATAACTGCTCTACGCAGACTGTAGAATATGTTGTATAACAGCACTGCTTAGACAGTAGTATGTGTCGTATAACGGCTCTACGTAGACTGTAGAATATGTTGTATAACAGCACTGCTTAGACAGCAGTATGTGTCGTATAACTGCTCTACGTAGACTGTAGAATATGTTGTATAACAGCACTATGTAGACAGTAGTATGTGGCGTATAACTGGTCTACGTAGACTGTAATATGTTGTATAACAGCACTACGTAGACGGTAGAAGGTGTGGTATAACTGCTCTAGCAGACTGTAGAATATGTTGTATAATAGCACTGCTTAGACAGTAGTACGTGTCGTATAACTACTCTACGTAGACTGTAGAAAGTGTTGTATAACAGCACTACGTAGACTGTAGAAGGTGTGGTATAACTGCTCTACGTAGACTGTAGAACGGGCTGTATAACAGCACTGCTTAGACAGTAGTATGTGTCGTATAACTTCTCTACGTAGACTGTATAAAGTCTACGTAGAACAGCACAACATAGACTGTAGAAGGTGTGGTATATTACTGGTCTACGTAGACTGTAGAACGGGTTGTATAACAGCAATCACGTGCTAATAACTGCTCTACGTATAGATTGAAGGTGTTGTATTACTGCGTTATTTACGGGTAAGTACGTGCTAATAGCTGCTCTACGTGTAGAGCGAACGTGTTGTATTACTGCATTAAAACGAGTAAGTACGTGCTAATAACTGCTCTACGTGTAGAGCGAACGTGTTGTATTACTGCGTTATGTATGGGTAATTACGTGCTGTATATACGTAGCCACGTACTCAGTAATTTGTGTTATAACTTTGCAATGTAACTGTGCTGTGTGGTGCATGTAACTGCCAGGCGCTGAGTAGTCCGTGTTGTTCGACTGCGCTATGTAGGCCTAGAAAGCAGTATGTGCTGCATGTATGAGTCACGTTCTGAGTAGATCGTGTTCTATTACTGTGCTATATGGAGGATAGTACGTGTTCCATAACTGTCCTATATAGAGGATAGCACACGCTGTGCTGTATATATGTGCTACGTACTGGGTAATACGAGCTGTATAAAATGTTGCTACTTGTTTCATAACTACGCTTCGTGTTCTTACTACGTGGTATATAACTATCTAAAAACAGGGTAGTAAGTCTTGTATAACTGCGCTATGTATCGGGTATTACGGGTTGTAGACATGCGCCACGTACTGGGTAATTCGTGCTGTATAACCGCGTACGTACATGTTGCTACGTATTTCGTAACTGCGCTATGTGCATGTTACTACGTGTTGTATAACTACTTAGAAGCGGGGTAGTAAGTGTTGTATAACTTCGTTACGTGTACGATAGTCCTTGTTTTTCCTGTGCTGTGAATCGCCCTAAAGACAAAATTTCGGATTCCACGTATGTTGAATATTTTTGATGTTATAGATGTTTTCTATCACCAGTGTAACACTTAATAAAACAGTCCAACAAACAATTTTATAGATCACCGAATTATTCCCTGTAGCGATTATATTTCTGTTGGCCCACATGTTTCAATAACTTTAATTCTACGAAATACGTTTACCATAATAATACCCGGAATATTTTTTTTTTGACCGGAATCGTTTTATTAGTCCTTAAATGAAAATATATGTGTTTAAGCCTTTGAGGAGGTGTTTACTTTTGTGATCGATATTAATTTTGGCATTTCTCGTTTAAACGATAATTTATTAACAGGGCAATTAGTGAATAGCGCACCTGTTTGTACAGTGTAATGTAGCTGTTGGCGCCTTACGTAATGCTTATGTAACGTCGCTAAACTATTTGTTACATTTAGGGCCAGCCCCAAACAACTATTACGGCTTAATTATTACACACACAAACCTGTAAAACTTGTCTATTAATGTTTCTTGGCAAAACTCTCCCGAGCTGAACATGTGTCTAACTCGCACCAGGACGTCAGACAATTGGACGGTGGGCTAGCTCTTTGTTCCAGGAATTCACACAGTGCTTGAAACAAATGTACGAAATGCAATATAATGGTCGTATTAACGTCATGAATACTTTGTAAAGTATGTTATTATTTATAATAGTATTTTTAAACGCGAAATTAATTATACATAATATTATAATATAATTATACATTATGTAACAGCATATTGACTACATTCCATCTGCTCTGAACATGGCCAGTTATATAACGCATCGTTCCTTTAGTTTCTCCGCCGGAGCACAGATGTCCTAATTTACTTACAGTTGTTGGACATGTTAACAACTATATAGGAACGATACGAATATAATTTTATGAAATATATACTTCTATGTTAAGGGTTTGTTAAATACGTAACGTAAAACTTAACATTTACAAGTTTATCGGGCCAGGGTCGAATATTACGGGTGTTTCTATTTTTTATCGTAATTCACCAGTAGTTCAACAATGTACTGACTGAATTTCGTCTTAAAGATTTTGATAATATTTGACATGTGACTCAACGTTCGTACATAATCTACTGAAGTGTTTTTATAGAAGTATCACTACAACAGGAACAGAGTCACATAGATATTCACTGGTTGCCGCTACCATATGTGCGAAATGCGCACCATCATACCAAAGGCGCGCATTCACGTAGTAGGCCTAGACCTAGAGGTGCCACGTTCATGTTAGCAGAAAGAATATAATACATTAAGTCAAATTAAAATCGACTAGTTCTATTGAATGGGTGTTAACATATATTGGTTACAATTGTGCAGTTTGTTGATATTGGCCTGTGTAATGAATTCTATCTGCTATTGTTGCTCCTATAATTCAATTTATATCTGAGTTATACCTGTGGTCTCGTTATAAATTATAAAGTACCCGTTCAATACAAAATAATTATTTACGTCCTGATTTGACGAAAGAGTAGCTTAACACTGTTACCTTGTATTCAAAACAACAGTAGTTTGTAAGCAATAGTCAGTAACAGATATTTGTCATTTAGTGTAAACTTGTTTTTTGGTCAGGTTCTGGAGGTATAATTCTGAGATATTTCATATTTTTATATGAAACATATATTTTTAGATCTTCAGCTTGTCTGGTTAAAAAACAAAAGCGAAAAGATTTAATATAAACGAAGAAGGCAAAAATATGAACCACATTATAAAAGAAGCTTTTGTTTGCTTTTGAAACCAAATAGCAAAATTTTCGTTTTAATAAACTAGTGTTATGAGAACTTTACAGCTAATGTACAAAGGCAAGTTTTTAAATTTACTATTATATTTTTGATAACGTATTCAACACTTGTACGAGCCATAGATATCATGTAAATTAGCAGATAATGATTAAAAAAATTACATTTTCAGTGTTAATATTTATATTAGTATTACTCAGCTTTTAGTCGGTTATTGAATATTCGTGTAAAAATTATTTAGTTTTTATTAAAGTGTGGGAAAGTAGCGATATGAAAAGTATATTGAGGTCGGTCGCAAAGGTAAAGCTGATAGTATCCTAGCGGCAGCTCCTTGTTTTTCTTCTTTGAATTTTTCTATAGAGGTTTGGAAGTGATGCTGGAAAAGTTCTCCATAGACTGAGATCGCTGACGTGTTTCACAGAATAACATAAGGGAGAAACATGTACGCGAGAAGAAAAAACTCTCCGTGACGGGGACTCTGTAAAGTTCTAAATGTGTCTCAGGCGAAGGCACTCATGGAAAAAAATTCTCGATAGGGAAGGACCTGTGGAATAATGTACATTGGTTGCAAACGATGATAAGAATCCTGTAACCAGACAGGACTGATTCTAGGACGGCCATACGGAGAGTTACTGGTCTAGGTGCTCAAACCGGAGATTACAAAGAGGCTTTCTCCGGAAAATCCACTGCTTCTGAAAGAAAGAGGAAGTTTCATCTGCGATGAAGCAACAGAACTTGTACTACCTATACCTGGGGACAAAGTAAAAAATGCTGCTGACTGGACCGTTAGCTGGATAAAATCTGCTAAAACAATTCATTTTATCTTAGCTTGTTAAAGTACTGTACACACACACACACACACACACACACACACACACACACACACACACACACACACACACACACACACACACACACACACACACACACACACACACACACACACACACACACACACACACACACACACACACACACACACACACACACACACACACACACACACACACACACACTTTTTTTTAGAACAAGAAACACGCAAAGAAATTCAAATTAAATGGTCCACATTGAAGTTCAGTGCCCATATGTGCGTTGACGCAGCATTTGTATGTACGTATTATTGAGTAGTATCTGTATCTGTATCTTTATCTGTTATAGATTAGATAATGAGAAAAGTTATAAATTTTCATAGAATAACGCTTAAGAATGAAACTATTTTTATGAAAATAATCAACAGTCCATTAACTGGAAACAGTTACTTACTTCATACATAGAAATAAAACGTAAAGAATGTGTAAAGGAAACGAGGAAACAGTGAAAACAATGAAAATTTGAATAAGTGTAAGTGCTCACGGTACTTTGAACAAAATTGATTACTAATTATGATTACTCTAGTGCCAAAATTTATTTAACAAAACTAAGAATAAAGTGGTAATATCCACATTAATGTTAAACGTTAAATGTTATTTGTTCAAAATGACACAGGTATTAGTAATGTCGCGTAAATAAAATTAAATAAGTTTTTCATTATACGTTTATATTGCAGGAATATTTTGAATTTTTTTTTGTTATTTCCTTTTTGCGTCTCGCCATATTAATATTTTGCTTAGTAAAGGTATATCAAGGGCTATTAGTAGCGACAAAGCTTGAGGTCGGTCTAGTGGATAATGTCCAACTTTTAATTACAGTGAATGAATAAAGTAGAGTTTTACATGTGTTCAGTACTAAGGTCACATCCCACTTGCATACTATTACGTGGTAGAAGAATTTATTTGTTTAATTTAGATCAGTTATTCCACGTCCTTCACTAAACTCAGATAACTGTCCTTTCTAAAGTATTCTAATACCTGATTTGATTATAATACTGATAAATATTTCCATGCTGAATATGAATACATTAAAATACAGTATTTATTTTACTCAATTGACTATGTAGTCACAATAATGACAGTGCGGCTGGAGTACAGCTTATCGGATCGCACGATTCTTGCCGATTCTTGCTGCACAGTCTTGTTGTTGCCATTGCAAGGTTAAATTCATATCTCATGGACAAGGGAACGGACGCCTGTCAGTGTTTGAATGAAGTTCATAGGTTCAGAGACCTCTTAGCCTGGGCTTTGCCTTCGGAATATAAACTTATAAAAGTATTAGATTAATAAAGTTATGTTAGTGGTTATTATCACAAACAGAAATAACACTGTTGCACACTCCTATAAATAAAAATTCCCGATTAGCGCTTTCAAGCTTCACAGCTCATAGTCAGATTGGAAAATATCTTTTCCGGAAAATATTTTCCTATCTGATGATGAGCTGTGAAGCTTGGAAGCACTAATCGAGAATTTTGTTTATAGTAGTGTGCAACAGTGTTATTTCTGTTTGTAAAATTATTACAGGTAAAACTGAATTACAGCTCGATACAATTGTTGACAAAGAATCTTGCCGTATTCCCGTTAACCTACGCCAAACCTGTGTATCCAAGGCATACCCTGGCCTTTGTTTTTAGATTATAAATTTCTAATAATATTACGGGTAAAAGTGAATCTTGGCGTATTTTCAGTAACCTTCGCCGATCCTCTGTATCAAAAGGTAGCATTACTTTTCACCCACAGCTCTTCCCGTATTCGCATTTGAAGATCTTTGAGATCTCATTCCTAAAGGGTTTCGCCGGAAATTTTCTAGCAACGGTTCTTCCGGCATCCAGAAATGTCAAAATCATTTCAACGAATTCTTCGGTTCTCTCTTGCGTACATTCTCTCTCTTATTTCCTCTTTAATCCTGTCTTTAATGTTAAACTCATTAGCTCTTATCATGTAATTTTTAAATCTATGTTTACTAATTAGCTTAAAATTTAAGTTATTTTGGAAACTTTATTAATTTTAATTTCAAAAACGTAATAATATGTAATGTAGAAAGTAATAAAACTATAATCTTCATTTATTTAAATTTAAAATCTATATAAATTTATTGATTTAAATTAAAAGATGAGAGAAATGAACATAATTTGAGGGCCAGATAAGAACGGAAAGTTGGACCGATGACATCTAAGAACAGATGAGCAGGTGAGCGCCTACGTGAATCCTTAGTAGGCGTTAACAGAAGAAGTAACTAAATATCACTATTACATTAACGACTCGGAACACTAGGTTTTTTATAAGTAAAAGCATAAAGTTTTACCTTACAGCCTGAACCGGTTTTCTCCTTTAAAAGGCTTCTTCAGAGGCTGCCGCTGGTAGCGCTGTCCGTCTTGTTGTGGGCGACTTTATCGAGTTTCGAAAGTCGATGCTGTGTGTGTGGCTCAGGCTGTAAGGTAAAACTTTATGCTTTTACTTATAAAAAACCTAGTGTTCCGAGTCGTTAATGTAATAGTGATATTTAGTTAAGTAACGGACACGTCATGGACAACGAAATCCAAGAGAAGAAGTAAATAAAAGATTTTATAACATAGAAACGTGATTTTTTTATATTCTGGACTAAGAATTATTTTTTTCACGTATTGTTCCAAATAACTAAATAATCGAATTATTGCATATTAACGACTTGGGATTAACAGGCTTACGAGAATGGAATATAAAAAAACTTCTCTGGTTTTTAATGAAATTTGTAGAAACTATGAATTTACACATTTTGATGTGATAAATATTAAAAAAAAACGATAAAACGTCATTTACAAATGTACGTACATATATTTTTTGCGCGTGGCGTGCATTTATTTTTACAGAATTAAAAAAAATTTCAGTTTTCGTGTTCGAGTAAACGTGATTCGAGTAACTGTAATCGAGCAGAACAAGTACAAACAGTTGAAGGGAGTATGACAATTTAATTGGTACCGTATGTTTATAAACAGGCGTATCCCCTCAAGTGCTACACATACCAGTCATGAAATCCGGACTTTTAATAAGCTAAACACTGATCCTTGTCAAGTATATGCGCCCTGTCAACTTTTCATTCCTACAGGTTAATTCCAGCGCTGCGTAGCCGTCTGTATCGCTAAATCATAACAACAGCACGCACACGTCAGCCGACCGTTAATCCGATTTATTTAGTTAATAATATGTCAGGCGTAATTGAAAATAAAGCTAATAATGTATGATTTATTTGTTCAATAATTTTTCAAGAGATTTCGTTTTTGTTTTTAATTTTGTTGCTGCCGGTGGTGATTGGTGATCACAGCAAAAGTCTAATACGGAAATGTCTTACGTGTAAGATATGAGTATATGTAAATGAAATGCGTACAAAGTATAATATTCTCGAATAATTTTCGTTTAAAATATATTTATGGATCTTAAGTCATACAAATTCTCTTACATGTTACGAAATTAAAAATAATCATGAGAATAACTGTATATTTAAATAACACGGTTAACACGGTTTCCAGCTGCAACTTTAATCAGCGGAAGCGCTCAATCAAATCTTTAGCAGTATGAGAGTAGTGTAAAAGTTCCAGGTACGATTAAGAAAACAGCATTTTTTTGGATTAATTTGAATTTATTTTTCAACATGATCTCCATTTATCATGATACAGTTTTCTTGGAAATGTCTAGAGCTGTTATGCCAGATTGAAAGGCGATTTGTCAAGGTCCTCAAAATAGCCAGTTACAGCGTCGCTGAGTTGATTGTCGTCCCAAATATTTTTCTACCGTGGCATTTTTGGAGGTTAGGAAAGAGAAGTTACACTGTGCTAAATTTGCGAGTTTGGTGGGTGACAAAAAACAATTCGAAATTTAAATCTTCGATTTTAGCCAATTGGAAGTATGGGCCAGTTTATTGTCGTGCTAAAACGGGACTTTATTTCTTGCTAAACGTAGCTGACTTTTATTTATTTGTTCGTTTAAATGCTCCCATAAATTCGCATAGTACTCGGCACTAACTATTTCATTTCCAAGTTAGTCGATGAAGATTTTCCATGGGCATCCCCCCCCCCAAAAAAAAACAGTCACCATAACCTTCCTTACCAGCAGGTGGAATTGTTTATGGCGTCTCTAGAGTTGGTTCGCCTTTCTCGTCCACTGATTGACTGCTACTTGGTCTCAGGAGTGTTGTAGTGGTCCCAAGTCTCATCAGTGATTACAAATCACCGCAAAAATTTGGTTGGATTGGGCTCATAGAGTACAAAACAATCTGCTGAAACATCTTTTCGACATTGTTTTTGTTCAGGTGTGGCACATTGAGGGCACAGCTTTGCCATACACAAATGCTCGTGTACACCCTACCCTTGTATTTGAGTATTTAAATAGCGCAGAGCCTGTCGTTTACTCACGCGTAATCATCTTGCCACGTCCACTACCGCTTCGTATCGATCTGGTTACTTTCTGTAGTTTGACTAGTGGAATATGATGCGACATCAGCGCAAAAGAAAAGTTTATCTTCCTACAATATTTTTCCGTCCTTCTACTGGACTTCTATTGAAGTAGAAATGCTTAGTCACACATTAAAACTATACATAATAAACAGAGGTCACACGAAAATACGAATTTCCTGTTAACACTGCCTCCACGATTAATTTAAACGAGTTTAGAGAATACGTTATCAAAGTAGATTACGTTGTCTATATAAAAATAACAGAGGGCAATGAAGGCGTTTATCAAGTTCCTCCGAGTAAGGGACCACTTTTGGGTGGTAATTTTACTCCGTCTGACAGTGTTTTCTTGAGCATCCGGAAAACGAGAATAAACTTGGCTACACAGTGACAAAAGTTAGATAAAATCTGCTCATAATGATCTTCATGAATATGTAGCTTCTTCTAGGAAAAATTTCTGCTGAAGACGGCGACTAAATTCTGTGCTGATTCTATGACTAAATTCTATTTCAGACAGACAGACAAGCATGTGAGACGAATAGATCTTAGGTGAAGTACAGAATCAATTCGAAGCCTATAAAAAATAAGCTTTGTTATCTTGAGAAGGAAAAGTACCTGTATTGGTCCAAGAATTTATTGCATCCCTTCTAGATAACATATAGTTGTTGGAGCAAAATGACAATCTGTATGACTATGGTACTGATTCGTCTGTATCCTAGGCCATTTAACAGAGCCAGTCAAAACGTGTAATCGACTCTCCGCAATAGTAGAATTTCTTGGGATAAAACGAAGTTGTGACGTCGGAAACTATATTTTGTTTTAAGTATCGTATTAGTTCATTAAGTTCTTCACAGGGACAAACATAGAAGCGCCCCTGAATACTGTAAGTGCAGACGGAATACCGTACTTCATTACCTGACCATCGCTTAGTGATAGCGGTGTCATAAATTAATATCTTCTCTTTATGCCGTTATTGAAATGGATCTAATGGCATCTGGAAATCCACAAGCTGTTGGATACTCTAGTCCAACGTTCATTGAAGGCAAAAGTGGAAAGCATTTAAAAGATGTTTCATAGCTTAGAATGCCCAGGACGACGTGAATTTAATAGATTTGAACACGGAACAGCAACGTTAAGCCGGTAGTTGGTTGCACATATTTTGCGTCACCATCATTGTAGCTCCCACCTGGATGAACATGGATGCACCATAAATGATTATTTGGAGAGGTCTTAACTTTGAATTTACTGGGAAGGTACTTACAGAAGTATGGAACGCCGTGACAATCTATGGACATCGTGTCTACGTTAAACCCGGCGAGTCCGAACTTTCAGGAGGCCCAGAAATAAAATTGTATTCGGAATATGTTCGGGGGAAGTGAGTGTTTTATGATCTTATGATCTTTAATATTTATTATGATATTAGCCATTGTACCACCGTACATTGTCAATATCGATTTGCCAGTATTCCGTACACCACCAAGAAGTGGAATGCTGCAGACCGCTTCTCCCCTGCACCAACGAAAATGTTGCACACGGCTCATGATCTTATTGTGAAATGATGATGATTTTCTTAACCTAAGCCACTGATGATACTAAAAATGGATATTGCAACTAAAGAGTTTAGAAATTCAGTATGACTATTTTGCCTTCAGTGACGCCAAAGCTTTCAGTATTTTTTATCACTTTACAATAAGTCAGCTACAGGCTACAGGAAAAGTAGTCCTGGAGACAATACTGACAAACACAAAAATGTTACGAGTACGCTCAGTTCATATAGCTTCTTGACAGGTGAACGAGCTAACGTGTGTTCGTCAATGAGATGAAGGTATTGTTGACTGGATGGAGTTGAGTCACACGACGTGGGAGAAGCCAGCCGCAGTTCAAGCCAACCCAGTGGGTATATAATAACTGACGATTTTGAGGACTGCATTACAGGATCTTGGTTAACAAGTCAAAAGTAATGAGAGAGTTTATTTAATATAACAATTAAATTAATACGTTTTAATTCAGCACTGAATGTGGTGGTCTTAATATATTTTGTCATTATTTGAAAATAACTTACTACTCTTAAATTAAGAATTAATATTTAACGGAAGTACAGTTATAACATACTTCTAACTGTTTAAATTTACCGTTTAGTAGTATTTACTGTTACTGATTAAATATGTGTAAACTCATACTCAAAAAATTCAAAATGAATTTGGAGATAAAAAAAAAATCATTTGGCCTATGAGATAACACAAGAAATTTGACAGCACTGAGGAAAGGGGTCGAACTTTTGCTTATTTTTGCTTACATAGGGGAGGGGGTCTTAAAAGTCAAAAAACATACTTACGCAATAATTGAATAGCCCCCTACTTATATTTTTAATATAGTTACTGAAACTGATCTTTGGTATCAGCAGTTACTACTGAAGCGTTCACATTACAAATATTGTCGATATACATTCATTTTCGCACAGAATGTATCTGTAAAGATGCTCTGTTTTTGTGTTAGGCATATAAATTAAATATTACAGGTAATAACATTGGGGGTCCAAACGGGGTGTGACGCGAACATATACTTTCGTAGAAGAGAAATGCACCAGCCTATCCATCCAAACTCCACTCTCACCTACTGTCGGTGGGCCCTGTTACGCCGAACAATCCACTCCAAGGTTGTGGTAACCAATCCCTTCGGCGGAGTGGATCGGTAAGCAAACGAGAGATGGGGGTTTCGTCAGGGCAGTCTGGGGATATCCTGGGTCCTGGCCTGGCAGGATGGTGGACATCGGCAGCAGGTTGTGCATCTAGTGTGGAGGCGGAAGAGGCTGTAGTAGCCCAACGGCTGCACACATGGACTGAGTCAGTTGAGCCTACTGCGACTGGGCAGAGAGAGCTCGTCAGCTGAGGTGAAAGCAACTCTCTAGGGGAGAAGAGCACCCTGAAATCAAAGTTCCTGGTCCTCCAGGTTAGGGGTTGGATCGGAGAATTCACATATCCCATCTGTCAAACTCTTTTATGTGCAGAAACCTAAAAAAAGGAGGCCTTGACTCAGTAATGTGTTGCGCCGCTGAAGAAGAAGAATAACATTGGCAGACAACTTTTGCTCGTTTAGGTATTTCGTATTTCCATTTTCTGTTTTAATGGTTGTAAAGTTTTTAAATGTAATAATTATTGTATAACTACTGTCTCTACACTCCCTTATTTACCTGGGAACGTTATGAAGTAGTTAATATGTTACAGCTAATTTCATGTTTTTAGCTAAGCTAAAGAAGATGGTTCAGACGATAATATTTACTTCAAATAAAGTCCAGTTAATAATATTGCTTTACTTTCAAAACAGAATGTGGCACAGTGACCGTACCCGTACAAACATTACACAATGTCCGCTCTGTTGACAGTAACACAGTTCTTTAATTAAATTACTTTTTATCTGCACCTGCCTTCTATTAACAATTAGTACAAACACAATCGCCAGTTGCCTAAGCAAATTATAGCCCTCCCTCAGTGGCAAGTTTTTTGTCTCACTTCGTTTCGTTATTGCTTTACGCAAGAGCGCAACGACAACGACAACAATTTGAATACGTACAGTCGAAAGTGGTCTGAATAGCGTTTCTCAACCCTTCTCTTTTGACCTAATCGTGAACTCTCTGTAGCTTACTTGATTGGTTGAATCATACATAGACGCTACAGAAATGACGTTGTTAACAAAGGTTTATAGGATAACATTGTATTTCCCAAGCGGGTTACTCAATTTCCACCACGGTTCCGCGGTATTTTTTATCTGCTTTATATAGACGTGTGTGTCGTACAATTCTTCAGACAATAAGGATATCATCTCATCATCTGCTCTTAGTTGAAGTTATCAAGCTACCTGTGATCAATGCATCGAAAGTATATGCGAATGTAAAGTGTGGGCATCCGAGTGTCAACATAATCTGCTGAGTTGATTCTTCAGACATGACACGTAGATTAACGTTTTGAAACAACGCAATGAACAACTATGGTGCGGACAATGTTATACCTACTACGCAAATAAAAAAATAATTATTTCGGAAAACAAATGGATGTACTATGCTTTTCTTATATTTGAATATTATAAATACGGTCGTACTGCAAATAATTATATAATAAATATAGAATAAATATGTAATTAATTAAAATAATATTCATTTTAGCTTATCTAACAAACTCAATGTAGGGTCTATTCAAAGCGTACGTGTAAACTTTCTTTAATTCTGTTTTTGTTTTGTTTTGCTCCTCTTTAGGTTGTCATTCTGTTGTGTTAAAACTAATTCTTTTTTGTGTTTGGCCAAACGTAGGACACTTTTAATTTATCTACATACTATCCTATGAACCAACTTTTTGGTTTATTCCTCTCAATTACTATGTTTCGTGTAAATTCTTTATTTAGTAAAGGGTCTCTTTTGTTCAACAGCGAAATAATTGTTTTAATGAAGTAATTTATTTACAAGTGCATAAAAAGTTCACGTGCACAACCCGATTTACATACACAGTATCATTAGTGCCAGTCATTGTTTTATATGTTGATTCCCTTAATTTGTTTTTAATAAGAGGAAAGTTATTTGTAGGTCTTATTAAATATTGTTAATGTTGTTACACAAAGGTGCTGGCAGTGTATGCCAAAATTAAATTTACTGGATCTTGTCTAACAAAGAGCTCAAAAATTATAAGAAAAGGATTGTTGTACAGTTTGTTATATAAAAAGATGCATTTTTGTTTTGTACATGTAACCTGTACACTACGAGCGTTCGGTTTGATTATTTTGAACCTTTCAACGAGTTTTAAAACCTTCTCTTTCAATAGTTAGGTCTATATCAATCTTAATTTCATAAAACATGTATCAAGTGAGTGTGTTATAGCATTATTTTCTAAGTATCAAGACAAATAAATTTTTAGTTTTATAACAAATTATTTACGTTACCTTCGATAGATCTGTGAACAGAATTTATACTAACTTTCTTAACAGTTAGTTTTCATCTGATAGTTTTAAGGCATTTGATCTTCTTTCTTAACTTTAAAAGTTTTGATTGGCAAATTTTGTTTCAACAATCTGACTTTAATATATTTACAGTAATAGTGAACATATTATTATATATAATACAGATTGCAAACTCCTACAGATATGAAGGAGAAACAACTATCTGAATGTTTAATATTTATTCGCCTCATGAATTAAAGGCAGTTTCCGTAGAACAGCTGTCGGATTAAATGTAAACGAAGTAATTATGTACACACACATTTCCACATTTAAAGGTATAATTTTATTGACATCATTTCGTTAGGTCAGGTTTTGTCATGGCCCCGGCGAAAGCAGCGCGTGCTGGTTTAATCTCAATAGACACTACCCTAGAAATTAAACCCTATCCACTTTCCGCAATAACGATTTATAGGGACACTGCTATGGATTTTCAATATGAAATAATTATCAAATATAGGCTACCTACAAATTTGTGCTTACAAATTGAAAACTTGATCTCGCGCTTCCTATACTCCGTACAAAAATTGTATTAAAATGTTGTTCATAAAAATTTGTATTCTTGCCCGTAAAATTTTATGTTTCATAACTAAAAACAGTGAATGTAAGAAAGCTTCAGTATCTGGGACATCTCATGAGAAAAGAACAGAGATTTTACTTATTGGAGTCCATACTACAGGGAAAAGTACTTGGAAAGAGAGGAGTTAGGCAACCGAGAATATCATGGCTGAGAAATTTAAGGACCTGGTTTGGCATGAATACAACTGACTTATTCCGTACAGCAGTGCAGAAAGTTAAAATAGCCTGTATGATATGTAACATCCGAAACGGATAGAAACTATCAGAAGAAGAAGATAACTAAAAACAAAATTATTTTTAGGGTATAGGGCTTGTTTTAGCTTTTTTAATTCCATAGTACGACATTCTATGATAAAGCACTAACAGTGGCTGGGACCTTAAATTTTAAAACAGTGTTATCTTTTATAGCTATTTGATTCTATTGTAGTATACCAATTTTCGCTATTCCCACTTTCGAATAGCATAACATACCGTGGTATTACAGAATCTGGAGTCCTGGAGGAAATCGGTAATAATCAGAGTCCTAACTAATAATTTATTACACGTGTACTAAAGCGTATATGCGTGTGCGCGCGCGCGCACACACACACACAACCTTGGGTTCCGTCTGGCGGTTGTTTGCTTCAACGTTAAGATTATTGTGATTATAGCCGTTTAGTTTCTATTGACTCCATTATCAGTACTTCAATCACCCGCGTTATCACTAAGCAGTGATCTGGTTCCAGAGTAAATCGAGATGGTATCTTTGCTACTTAAAACGATATATTTCCATTTAAATACACTCGTGTAAAAACAAAGTATTAGAATCTAATAGCTGTGCAACATAAATAACAGTAAAAACTTAGAAGTACGGTATAACGAGCGTGTTGTGCAGTAGACACGTCTGTCTTAACGACAGTTATAATATTAATGTACTGTAGTGGTTCTCCCCCACATTCCGTATCCGGATAACATCTGCACTGCCGTTACACGCACCCTGACTAATGTACGTCTCTATGCCAGACCGTCTACCGAATAGTAAACTTTTTGTTATTATACAATTCTATAGCTTTATAGTTATTTTTCTTGCTGCAAATTATGATATTTTAAAAATAATAATTTCTGTTACGTCCATTAATACAAATTTATTACATTAAATAATAATAACAATTGTCATGCAATATCTTAAGCACGATGAAACCTGTGCAAGCACGCGCATGAATGACCGTAGATGGGGGTTTCACGTCATTGAAGGAGTTGGACGACAAAACGACGGAAACTGCTCGCCCACATATATTGTGGATTTTATAAACGTGGAGCTTCGAACTACGAACCAAAGGATAAGAATTTTACAACATATGAATAAGTGTGGCAAGAAGTGAGTGAATACTGAATAACAAGCGAAATAATTATTACTATCCAGTCTCTTTGCTTTCAATATCGTCTTTAATTATGTCAGTAATGGTAGGTAATGTGTATGAAAAATATGAATGTTTGTTACGGCTTTATGTGGCCGTGCTTTCTCACCATCACTTGTATAAATGTGGCCCCTAGAAGAGCGTTTATTCCGAGTTTCACTGTAAATACTTGCATTATAGCAGCATTTCTCACTAAGCCGTTTATTCTTAGCGCGTTCATATAATGAACAATATTATGAACATATAATCTTATGAATTAATATTTGTTCATTTGTTAAGATACGGCGAATATATTTGACTTTTTTACTATTTTATAAATCATTCAAATTTATAAACTCTGACAACAATCGTATAGACGGAAATCGAACACGAATTTTTTCTGTTTATTTTCGCGATCGCCTTGCAAAACTCGTTCCACGAGACGAGGATTTTTTTTAGGAAGTAACGTATAAAATCTGAAATCGTGGGAAAAACGATAAATAATCGTAACGCTGAATATTGCAAACGTCAGAATTTCGAATTTAATTAACCCGGGGGAGGGCAGGTAACGTGATATTAATATTAATTAAATTCAGCGCTAATTAATTGAGACGAATAAATGCGGAAGTAGTCCGAGAGGCGAGGTCATATCCGGAAAGCACTACGTACAACATACGCTGCAGATATGTAGGCCTATAACGTAACCGGCTAGCTTGGTTACATAAACACTGACTAATAACCGAATCGCCACTGCTCAGGTGAGGATAACAGCTACTGGTCTTACTCCGATTTTACAGCCGCACTTTGAGTTATTCGCGTTTCGCGTGCAATTACAAGTTTCACTTGTATCCAAGCAAATGAAGTTATGCGGCTAATTTATACCCAGACGCAGCTTGAATAATGTAGGCTGTACATCGAGACGCGTTGTAAACTTTAAAACTGACCGGTGAATTATTTTTAAAAGTTAATAATCAACCGTGCTAATAAAGTATTGTACAAGAAAATTCCAGTAAAATTTATTATTATTAATTTTGTATACACATGATATATTGTTTTTCACACACACAAACAAGCACACACACACACACACACACACACACACACACACACACACACACACACACACACACACACACACACACACACACACACACACACACACACACACACACACACACACACACACACACACACACACACACACACACACACACACACACACACACACACACACACACACACACATAAGAGAGAAGAAAATACGTTTCGAATTACACGCTGGCTGCTCTCAAAAAGGACGAGACGAGTTTTGCGCGGCAAGAAACTCATTATAAGTTGTCGGGTTATGATAAATACTTGCACAGTACTGAAAACTCCTTATCATTATTGTTACTATCAGCACTGTTATATATGAAACAATGCGCTTCAGTTTTAAGGGCTAGTTTATCCAGTTGCTATATAGCTGACAAAGATCTTCGTTTCTTGACAATCCATTCACAAGATCAGATCCAACATTCAATTGATTTAAAGATTAAAACTTTCTATTCTCCCAAAAGTATTTCAGTCTTAAGTGACCGACAACGCCTCAGTAGACTGGAATAATGTGTTGATTTTACCGTGTTCAGATAAAAAGTTAATGACTTTTAAGTTTATCTTGTCAAAAATTGTATAAGACAGTTTTCATAAAGTTTCATGGTCTAAATAACGAGTTTTAAAAGTTTTCAACTCACGGAAGAAGGCGCTCCAGGAATTCCTTCTCAATCCATTTTTGACTGACTATGGTTTTTCGAAACTAATTACTGTTTTGTCCAAACATCATATAGAACATAACCTGATGGCTAAATGAATATTTTCAGTTTTCTGTCTTCAGTTTAATTTGGTTATCTAAATAAACCAATTAAGACTATGCTTGGGCATAAAGTGTACTGTTAGGACGAAGAATGAGTTTAAACAAGTATCACAATTATCTGAGTTGTGAAGTTAGCTATAACTTGGACAGAGACTTAAATAACAAACTCCATAAATTTTAAGCAATGCACGGCGCACGAGGACCTATAAGTGACAAAGCTCTTCAGGAATCACAGGTGAAATTCTATAATGTCATGACCGTCCCAGTGTTAACGTACGCGAAGAACAGGCCAATAAGAACCCCGAACATGCCATGAAAGGGAAGCCGAATAGAAGAAGAAGAAGAAGAAGAAGAAGAAGAAGAAGTAGAAGAAGAAGTAACCAATTAAGAGGAAGTGTGCCGTCGCTTAAAATGTTTCCCATCAATTGTTTAGTTCAATAATGGTTGAGACGTGCTTTTTGGGCTTATTGTTTGTAAAGTTATAAACATAATAAACACAAAAGAGTAGTTACCACTTTTCAGTGGTTTTGCAGCACAAAAGTACGTTTCTTAATTGTTAATCAGAAGGTTCAGTTGTCAATAAAGTTTGCTAATTGAATACGGCCAACAGTGATAATTTTTATAGCAACTATTCGTTCAATTAAATTTTTGTATATTACAACATCTGAAATTGTACCCATTACTGATTATGTAAACAGACATTGATAAGCGGAGTATTTCATTTAAGTCTGTTTATTTTGCATTGAATCAGTTCAAGGTAAAGTCAATTTAAGGTGTATAAAATGAAACAATTTTCATGCTTAATGGAGCGTGAACGGTACGGTAGATGTTATCAAAACATGGCGAAGAAAGATCTCTTCGTTGTCCGCTTCGATGAGCACGGCGTTCTAAGTGAATGCAATGAGCAGATGTTGCCACCGGGTGACACAGCAACAACACGGAATTCCTGTTGCCATATCTGCGCGTTAATAGAAACATTGTTTCCAGTTAAACGCACATATTAATTATCGGAAAACAGTAAAATGATTGTACATTTGTTTACAAAACTACTACAAGTTTTTTTGTTTCTTATATTTTCAGGTTTCTTATTTTTAATTAATTAGTTAAAATAAAAAAATTAAGATTGCAGTAGTGTCAGAAGACAAAATAGAACAAGTAAGACTGTAGAGCATATTGACAATTGCGTATACGAATGTGTAATTAATAAAATAAAAATACGGTGATAATGAGCCGTAAAAAGCACAGATAATTCTTGTAGGCTATTTAGCTATACTGAGATGCTGAAATAGCATCAAAACTTCTAACCTGACAGCGTAGAGATTAAGGGTGGCTTCAAGAATCTGATGGTTTTAGTACATCACTGGTGACTTAATGCTTGCTATTAAATGTAGGCACGCGATTTTTATTACTGTACTTATAATTACGTAATTGTGCTGCACTATAGTGAGAAATGATATTAGTGTTTGTTGGTTCTTAACAGCAATTTAATAAAATTGACGATTTTTGTGATTGTTATTTTTTATTTTGATTGGTGCATGATACGCTATTTTGCAAAGAATTCACTTTCATTTTCACAGACGTTTTCGTTTCTTCTTCTTCGTCTTTCACCTTGTGCTGAGTCAAAAGATTCAGCGCTAGTTCAGTCATTTTATTGGCAGTTTTGACGTTATTGGCAGTACGAAATTTAAGGCAGTAATTAGTGCTGCGCTCTACCCGTGTTTAGGAAAAATTAATAGTTTAGACAACGGCGGTCGGGGGGCGGCACTTGCCGACTCTCGGTGGTACGAAAATTCCCGTGCTGCTCCCTGGCGTTAATTGCGGTACGCAAACGAGACGATGCCGAATTATCTAAGTTTCGTCTAACAAAATACTTCAGGGTTGACGGACGCTTTTTCTCTTCGGTGGAGAGAGGAATTAATTTCCAACATCTTCTAACAACTATGGAAAGATAGTTTCTTAAACGACTGCGGTGAGTTTTGATTGCATTATTTTAATTATATATTAAATTTCACGGGAGAAAACGTTTTTTTTAGTAAGCTTGAGTAAGCGTACCCACTTGTCGAATCATGCATTGTGAGATACGTAATTGTTCGTAAAGTTTTTATAAACCGATAAAACTAGATTATTGGAGTGTCTGATTCTCGGCACAAAACCCTAAAGAACATTAACAACAAAATAATTAAGTTTGAGCTTTCATTAACACCGATGTAACGAGATTGTGTTGTGCACTTAACCTATTGCACCATGCTTCGTCATTAAGTGGTATAAAGTTTTGCTAAGAATATTAGTAAAACCTTATACATATATATGGGAACTTACTCAGGCACGTTTTAAATGTAAATCATGTCACATTCAAATTAATGGTGTTCTCAAATTATATGTAGTAAGAAAACTATGTGTTTTAAATAAATTCTGCACCACGTGGTAACCTCAATTTCACTCTAAGTTATAAGTTCATAAGATGTTACAGAGCCAAGATAAATTATTATATTGCAAAAAGCAACTCACATTCGGTGAGGTTCAGTTTATAAAGAATCATTGTTAGAGAGTTTTTTTTTAAGTAAGGCGTGTTGGCCAAAATAATTTTACCAAGTTTCATTATGTAGCCCATAACTAGGTGTTGCCTTTATATAAGTATTTTGGAGGGTGTCCAAACAGTGGGGGCATTTGTGTGTGGTCTCTCACTAAAAATATAATGTGTGATCAGGGTTCGCCGATCAGAGACAGAGTCCGGCTACATGACTGAACAAATTCCATCTTAAAAGCTCCACACTCGCCACCGAAGAGAAGCAGATCACCACAACAACAACACCAAATGCCAATCATGAGATCGCCACATATTCAATAAAAGATCATCCTTCTGGACCCATAAGCAGGTGAAAAACAACCATTTACTATTAACACGTAGAATCAACATTGCACCACCAGTTATACATGACCATCAGTTTCTACCGTTCAAGTAAACATTCATTTGGATCCCCAATTGATGGGACAGTTTAGTGTGTACACTAAGACAAAGAATTAATTGTAAAATTTCAATATATTTATAGTAAATTGTCAGTTCAGAGACTGACATGGTTACAAGACAGCATCCAACATAGATTTCCACTCATTTCTTTATAGGGCTATCGCTACAGATTTAAAGTAAGCTTTGTTATTAGTAATTTTCTTAAGTTTAATTTACTATGCATAAAAACATATATTTTCTCTTAATTTAAAATATCAGTTTATTTCATTGTATAAAAAGATTACTGGGGAGGTAGGCGAATTTTTAACTAGGTTCAACCAAGCTATGCATGTCGAAACACTTTTCAACTTGTTTGTCGAGACTTTGTCGAGACTTGTTTGTTGAAACAAGCCGAAAGTTGAATGAACATGTCCGTCTCTGACCTAAGTGTATTTTTTTATAAGGTGCTAATATTGTGCAATTTTTCTCTTTTCATTAACTGGCCCTATTTAAGTATATATAAATTCTTTATACGAATTCTGATAACTGGGGGGCGTTAATTATTTTAAACAATTTTTATTTCTCACCCTAATTAAGTATTTTAGCACTTAGCCACTTAGGCACTTACTGTGAATTTTTATTAGGTCCTGGGGACATTTGTATGCGATACATTCTCTTATACACATGACGTGCAATTAAACCACACCATGTGGGTACTATTATAAATGTAAATTTCTTATCCTAATTCGGATTATTATAAACGGAAAAGTTAGAATTTATATACACCAGAAGGGTAATATAAAAAAGGGCGTGGCAAGAGACCTTTATGTATTTTATGTACACTGTTGTATAATGTATTTTTGTCCTGTGGAACATGTTATGTCTGTATATTTCTGTGTACATTTTGGGGGAAAATATATATATATATATAAATATTATGCATTACTGTACTTTTGGTGGGAACTTGGGATATAGGGATTTATTATTCAGGGTCTTTTACAACAGAAAGTTAACACATGTAGGCATGTGGATATATCCTTTTTAGTTTGTTTTTTTTTAATGGAGGTATTCTATCTCAATAATCGTGGCTGATCATTTCTTTAAATAAATTATTTATTTTATTTAATAGTATAACAAGTATAGGAAGTGTCACCTTTAAAGTTCATTTAATTGGTTGAGTGATTATTTTAATTATTAATAGTAACTGGGAATGAAATCATTTATCTTCATTAATTTATATACTGCATTTTAAAAGGAACATATAATATCATTTTATATTTTATTAAATAGTTTAATGGGAGCTTTATTTTGAGGTTAATGATTATTTTAAAATTTCAATTCATTGATGGTGACATAGCAATTATTTTCTTGGATTCAGTTAATATTTTTCAGGTGGCCTTGTTGAGACAGGATACTTATTTATTTAACCATTTTAAAGGGGAATTAAAGATGACTGTTGTATCTATTTATTCATTATATTTTTATTATGAGATAGAATAATAAAATGGGATTGTTAATTATTTAATTCTTGCGTTTTCATTGGAAGTCCCGTCATACTGGACCCGGCACAATTTTTTGCTTCTCTAGGCCTTAGCCTAGTTTTAATTAACTTGTGGCCCCTCTTTACAAAAAGAAATATTCTTTTTGTTTTAACTACTCAAAATGAAGTAGGGGTTTCATTTGGTAGCAGAGCGCGCTTATGATGAGGGTCAACCCTTGGGTCCTAGTGTGTGTCGGGGCTTGCAAACTTAGGAAATATTTTGGAACTTTCACAATGTTAAGTTCAAATAGAACTTAGAAAAATTTTAAAGGCCCTATATCCCAAGCGAAAATATTTTTTGTTAGTTTTAAGGTTTGAAATATATGTACATGTACTTGCCCGCCTTGCATAGTGAATAGTGCCACGTGGTGGGAAATTTTAGAAGGGGAAATCCCTGGGCAAGACTTATCGCAGTCGGTGCTTGGTTAGTTTGAGTTTACCTTGCCCATGTTCGGGGAGGTGTTGCCGTTTTTTTGTGATTATGCGGTATGGCCCGATCGGCAGTCGGTTTCTTCCGATAAATGGTAGCCGGAGGTAACCTAAGAAATGTTAAAATAAATTTTCGTTGGTCGGTATTTTGTTTTTCGTGTTGTGTGTGTTGTGTGTGTGTCGCGTTCCTTTTGTCTGGTGTGATCGAGTGTGAGCAGTTCAGGTAGTGGGCTAGTTCTCGCATCGGTAGGTGGACCCGCAGTCTACTCTTTGGAAGAACAGTACGTGAGTTTTTCTTATTCCAATCTTCTTATTGTCAATATGTTTGTAGGTGTTAGGTATTTGTAGGGTGTTGTGTTTTGTTGATAGTGTTTTGCGAATTGTGTAATTCTGGCGGCGCTATGCTTTCAGAAATTGTCGTCCCCCGACCACCGGGAGAAACAGAAATTGCCCCACCCTCTCACCCCAGTTCTCCAGAAATTTTCGGTGGTAGATGCATTTAAGGAGGACCAGCTGCTGGTTTTCTTGGACCTTGTCCTGCAGCTGGCAGCCTATCCGGGTATATCCGATGGGGAGGTCTTGTGCCTTATATACCCGTATTGCCGGGGTACGTTGGCAGAGAAGGTCACCAACACTTGGCGTCGGGGCGGCACGGTCGACACTTTTCATGGGGAAGTGTTGGATTACTTCATATATCCTCCACGACGTTCCCAGCTTAGGTTGGATTTATTTTACCGTTATCAGGCCGACGGAGAGCTGTTGGGGGACTACGTGCAGGACATACGAAAAGCTGCCCGGGTATTAAGATTAGGGTTGACCGACACCGAAGTCCTAGATATAATTATAGGAGGACTGAATTCCCAAGTCAGTTCCCGTTTAAGGTTTGGGAATCGTCCAAATTGTTTCGCGGAGATGGCCCGGTGTTGTGTTGCTTCAAATACGGTCCGACCAAAGGTCGCAGTAATTGTTCCGGTAAATCCATTTCTGCCCAAGGTGGATCCAGAGCCGATAACATCATCATCGCCTACGCCGGAAGATGAGAAGTCACTTGACGGTGGAGCTTTACCATCGTCAGGAGAAATTAATTTAGACATTGCACATGGACCTGGACAGCTGGATTCCAGGTTGAGTACTGTTGAGGAAGTTGTAGTTGCTGAGAGTGGTGAAGAAGAGGAATCGAAGGAGGAGGCAGAAGAGTGGTCTGCACATGCTACGCAGGGGAGTATAAGTGTAAGTGTTTCGGAGGCTGCAGGTGTTTCTGAGGTTGCGGATGGACTAGGGGATGTCCAGTCTGCAAGTGTGGTAGAAGTAGATGAGGTAGAAGTTGGGGAGAAACTGGGTGGCAGCGTTGTAGAGTTTGTGGATGAGAATGATGTAGTGTGTGAAGATGTGCAGACGCTTTCTGTAAGTATAGTTGAGGATTCTGAGGAATGGAAAGAAGTTTCAGCTGGACCAGGTGAGCAAGTAGAAGATGAAGATGTGCAGTGTCGTGATGATGATTTGGATTATGTAGAGGAAGAAAAGGAAGAGGTGGAAGAAATAGAACCAGAAGCAATTGTAGAAGAGAAGAAGAGAGAAGCAGAGGAGTTAGAGGTTGAGGATAATCCAAATCGGGGTAAACGTAGAAAGGTAAGTTACCTTGATTATAATTTAGATGAAATAAATCAGTACTGCTCTACACAAGATAGTTTCTCAGAGAGTGATGTCCACAAGGAACGGGTTCCTAAAGTTCGTCATAAAAGGGTGAGACAAAGCGGTTAACGGGTAGCGGGTAGATGTTCCCCACAGTCCCAGTGGTGTTCATCTACTTCAGGGTTGGGCCCCTGCCTCCGCGAGCCTTGGGTTTCTCCACCTATCCTTATTACCGGAGGGAACCATGTCCTTTACCTTAGTCCTAGCTGTTGAACTTTCAATGATCCTTGCCCTTATCATCTTCCCAATTTTCCTACCCCTCCCCTCAGAAAACAAAGTAAAAACCAAAAAAAAAAAAAAAACAATAAAAATTAGAAAGGAAAAAGCAAAAAAGATTAGAAAAGGAAAAAAAAATATCCGAGAGAAGTTAGTTGGAAGAGTTGTGACTACGTGGGTAGTGAGTTTAGTGTCGTTTTCATTTTTCTTTGTTGTAGTTTGTCGTTAATATTTGTAGAGTCCTGGCCATGCCGCATTCCCTAGTTGCTTTCCGTTGTAGTTTAATTTTTGATTAAGTGTAGGTTGTTCGACGTGGTCGTACTGAAGTAAAACCCCCCTCGTTAGTTCTGCAGTAATGAAGACCAAGTGAAGGGATTGATGTTCGCGTGCCCTCTATGCGGTTTTCTCTGTCCGGCTAATAGGGGCCGTCCGCCCTAGGTATAGGGATGTTTTTTTTTAACGACCAGTTAGATATGTCAAGGATATGTGATGCCTTGTTTTAGCATATGGCTGGTCAGTCCATATGTGGACAATAAAGTTATGGGCGCTCACATACCAAGGTATTAGTTACCTTGTTTTGGTCTTCGGACGCGTGTGTGAGTGGCAGCCGGAGGAGTAGGTGGTGGTCACCAGAGAGTGTGACGTATTGGGGCGGTCCTGTGAGGTTGGTCTGGCGGAGAGAGTCGCATGAGGATGGTTGCATTGGCGTTGAGATTTCCAATCCAGTAAGAAAGGGGGGGGTAGTTGTTGCCCTGAGTAGGTATCAAGTTGGGTCTCAGTTGGTGGGCAAGCCTCAGGAGGTCAGAATAGCTAGGAATCTTTCTTTTGTCTTTTCCTGTCTCTCTCTCTTGTGCTGTATGCGGACTCTGATCAGGTCAGCATGCAGCACCCGCACACTTACATAATACATATCTTCTTTCGTCTCTTTCGTTTTCCTTTTGAATTCTGTGCTCCTGAGAGCAAGCTCAGCTGAGCCAACCCAACCACGACGTCCACCGGTATCTTTTGGGGAGAGGTACACTGCAGGGTACCCTCCTGGCCTTTAACGTTGGGGCAACTATGTTGCCCTTTTGGGGTGAGGGTGTGCTGAGTCAAAAGATTCAGCGCTAGTTCAGTCATTTTATTGGCAGTTTTGACGTTATTGGCAGTACGAAATTTAAGGCAGTAATTAGTGCTGCGCTCTACCCGTGTTTAGGAAAAATTAATAGTTTAGACAACGGCGGTCGGGGGGCGGCACTTGCCGACTCTCGGTGGTACGAAAATTCCCGTGCTGCTCCCTGGCGTTAATTGCGGTACGCAAACGAGACGATGCCGAATTATCTAAGTTTCGTCTAACAAAATACTTCAGGGTTGACGGACGCTTTTTCTCTTCGGTGGAGAGAGGAATTAATTTCCAACATCTTCTAACAACTATGGAAAGATAGTTTCTTAAACGACTGCGGTGAGTTTTGATTGCATTATTTTAATTATATATTAAATTTCACGGGAGAAAACGTTTTTTTTAGTAAGCTTGAGTAAGCGTACCCACTTGTCGAATCATGCATTGTGAGATACGTAATTGTTCGTAAAGTTTTTATAAACCGATAAAACTAGATTATTGGAGTGTCTGATTCTCGGCACAAAACCCTAAAGAACATTAACAACAAAATAATTAAGTTTGAGCTTTCATTAACACCGATGTAACGAGATTGTGTTGTGCACTTAACCTATTGCACCATGCTTCGTCATTAAGTGGTATAAAGTTTTGCTAAGAATATTAGTAAAACCTTATACATATATATGGGAACTTACTCAGGCACGTTTTAAATGTAAATCATGTCACATTCAAATTAATGGTGTTCTCAAATTATATGTAGTAAGAAAACTATGTGTTTTAAATAAATTCTGCACCACGTGGTAACCACAATTTCACTCTAAGTTATAAGTTCATAAGATGTTACAGAGCCAAGATAAATTATTATATTGCAAAAAGCAACTCACATTCGGTGAGGTTCAGTTTATAAAGAATCATTGTTAGAGAGTTTTTTTTAAGTAAGGCGTGTTGGCCAAAATAATTTTACCAAGTTTCATTATGTAGCCCATAACTAGGTGTTGCCTTTATATAAGTATTTTGGAGGGTGTCCAAACAGTGGGGGCATTTGTGTGTGGTCTCTCACTAAAAATATAATGTGTGATCAGGGTTCGCCGATCAGAGACAGAGTCCGGCTACATGACTGAACAAATTCCATCTTAAAAGCTCCACACTCGCCACCGAAGAGAAGCAGATCACCACAACAACAACACCAAATGCCAATCATGAGATCGCCACATATTCAATAAAAGATCATCCTTCTGGACCCATAAGCAGGTGAAAAACAACCATTTACAATTAACACGTAGAATCAACATTGCACCACCAGTTATACATGACCATCAGTTTCTACCGTTCAAGTAAACATTCATTTGGATCCCCAATTGATGGGACAGTTTAGTGTGTACACTAAGACAAAGAATTAATTGTAAAATTTCAATATATTTATAGTAAATTGTCAGTTCAGAGACTGACATGGTTACAAGACAGCATCCAACATAGATTTCCACTCATTTCTTTATAGGGCTATCGCTACAGATTTAAAGTAAGCTTTGTTATTAGTAATTTTCTTAAGTTTAATTTACTATGCATAAAAACATATATTTTCTCTTAATTTAAAATATCAGTTTATTTCATTGTATAAAAAGATTACTGGGGAGGTAGGCGAATTTTTAACTAGGTTCAACCAAGCTATGCATGTCGAAACACTTTTCAACTTGTTTGTCGAGACTTTGTCGAGACTTGTTTGTTGAAACAAGCCGAAAGTTGAATGAACATGTCCGTCTCTGACCTAAGTGTATTTTTTTATAAGGTGCTAATATTGTGCAATTTTTCTCTTTTCATTAACTGGCCCTATTTAAGTATATATAAATTCTTTATACGAATTCTGATAACTGGGGGGCGTTAATTATTTTAAACAATTTTTATTTCTCACCCTAATTAAGTATTTTAGCACTTAGCCACTTAGGCACTTACTGTGAATTTTTATTAGGACCTGGGGACATTTGTATGCGATACATTCTCTTATACACATGACGTGCAATTAAACCACACCATGTGGGTACTATTATAAATGTAAATTTCTTATCCTAATTCGGATTATTATAAACGGAAAAGTTAGAATTTATATACACCAGAAGGGTAATATAAAAAAGGGCGTGGCAAGAGACCTTTATGTATTTTATGTACACTGTTGTATAATGTATTTTTGTCCTGTGGAACATGTTATGTCTGTATATTTCTGTGTACATTTTGTGGAATATATATATATATATATATATATATATAAATATTATGCATTACTGTACTTTTGGTGGGAACTTGGGATATAGGGATTTATTATTCAGGGTCTTTTACAACAGAAAGTTAACACATGTAGGCATGTGGATATATCCTTTTTAGTTTTTTTTTTTTTAATGGAGGTATTCTATCTCAATAATCGTGGCTGATCATTTCTTTAAATAAATTATTTATTTTATTTAATAGTATAACAAGTATAGGAAGTGTCACCTTTAAAGTTCATTTAATTGGTTGAGTGATTATTTTAATTATTAATAGTAACTGGGAATGAAATCATTTATCTTCATTAATTTATATACTGCATTTTAAAAGGAACATATAATATCATTTTATATTTTATTAAATAGTTTAATGGGAGCTTTATTTTGAGGTTAATGATTATTTTAAAATTTCAATTCATTGATGGTGACATAGCAATTATTTTCTTGGATTCAGTTAATATTTTTCAGGTGGCCTTGTTGAGACAGGATACTTATTTATTTAACCATTTTAAAGGGGAATTAAAGATGACTGTTGTATCTATTTATTCATTATATTTTTATTATGAGATAGAATAATAAAATGGGATTGTTAATTATTTAATTCTTGCGTTTTCATTGGAAGTCCCGTCATACTGGACCCGGCACAATTTTTTGCTTCTCTAGGCCTTAGCCTAGTTTTAATTAACTTGTGGCCCCTCTTTACAAAAAGAAATATTCTTTTTGTTTTAACTACTCAAAATGAAGTAGGGGTTTCATTTGGTAGCAGAGCGCGCTTATGATGAGGGTCAACCCTTGGGTCCTAGTGTGTGTCGGGGCTTGCAAACTTAGGAAATATTTTGGAACTTTCACAATGTTAAGTTCAAATAGAACTTAGAAAAATTTTAAAGGCCCTATATCCCAAGCGAAAATATTTTTTGTTAGTTTTAAGGTTTGAAATATATGTACATGTACTTGCCCGCCTTGCATAGTGAATAGTGCCACGTGGTGGGAAATTTTAGAAGGGGAAATCCCTGGGCAAGACTTATCGCAGTCGGTGCTTGGTTAGTTTGAGTTTACCTTGCCCATGTTCGGGGAGGTGTTGCCGTTTTTTTGTGATTATGCGGTATGGCCCGATCGGCAGTCGGTTTCTTCCGATAAATGGTAGCCGGAGGTAACCTAAGAAATGTTAAAATAAATTTTCGTTGGTCGGTATTTTGTTTTTCGTGTTGTGTGTGTTGTGTGTGTGTCGCGTTCCTTTTGTCTGGTGTGATCGAGTGTGAGCAGTTCAGGTAGTGGGCTAGTTCTCGCATCGGTAGGTGGACCCGCAGTCTACTCTTTGGAAGAACAGTACGTGAGTTTTTCTTATTCCAATCTTCTTATTGTCAATATGTTTGTAGGTGTTAGGTATTTGTAGGGTGTTGTGTTTTGTTGATAGTGTTTTGCGAATTGTGTAATTCTGGCGGCGCTATGCTTTCAGAAATTGTCGTCCCCCGACCACCGGGAGAAACAGAAATTGCCCCACCCTCTCACCCCAGTTCTCCAGAAATTTTCGGTGGAAGATGCATTTAAGGAGAACCAGCTGCTGGTTTTCTTGGACCTTGTCCTGCAGCTGGCAGCCTATCCGGGTATATCCGATGGGGAGGTCTTGTGCCTTATATACCCGTATTGCCGGGGTACGTTGGCAGAGAAGGTCACCAACACTTGGCGTCGGGGCGGCACGGTCGACACTTTTCATGGGGAAGTGTTGGATTACTTCATATATCCTCCACGACGTTCCCAGCTTAGGTTGGATTTATTTTACCGTTATCAGGCCGACGGAGAGCCGTTGGGGGACTACGTGCAGGACATACGAAAAGCTGCCCGGGTATTAAGATTAGGGTTGACCGACACCGAAGTCCTAGATATAATTATAGGAGGACTGAATTCCCAAGACAGTTCCCGTTTAAGGTTTGGGAATCGTCCAAATTGTTTCGCGGAGATGGCCCGGTGTTGTGTTGCTTCAAATACGGTCCGACCAAAGGTCGCAGTAATTGTTCCGGTAAATCCATTTCTGCCCAAGGTGGATCCAGAGCCGATAACATCATCATCGCCTACGCCGGAAGATGAGAAGTCACTTGACGGTGGAGCTTTACCATCGTCAGGAGAAATTAATTTAGACATTGCACATGGACCTGGACAGCTGGATTCCAGGTTGAGTACTGTTGAGGAAGTTGTAGTTGCTGAGAGTGGTGAAGAAGAGGAATCGAAGGAGGAGGCAGAAGAGTGGTCTGCACATGCTACGCAGGGGAGTATAAGTGTAAGTGTTTCGGAGGCTGCAGGTGTTTCTGAGGTTGCGGATGGACTAGGGGATGTCCAGTCTGCAAGTGTGGTAGAAGTAGATGAGGTAGAAGTTGGGGAGAAACTGGGTGGCAGCGTTGTAGAGTTTGTGGATGAGAATGATGTAGTGTGTGAAGATGTGCAGACGCTTTCTGTAAGTATAGTTGAGGATTCTGAGGAATGGAAAGAAGTTTCAGCTGGACCAGGTGAGCAAGTAGAAGATGAAGATGTGCAGTGTCGTGATGATGATTTGGATTATGTAGAGGAAGAAAAGGAAGAGGTGGAAGAAATAGAACCAGAAGCAATTGTAGAAGAGAAGAAGAGAGAAGCAGAGGAGTTAGAGGTTGAGGATAATCCAAATCGGGGTAAACGTAGAAAGGTAAGTTACCTTGATTATAATTTAGATGAAATAAATCAGTACTGCTCTACACAAGATAGTTTCTCAGAGAGTGATGTCCACAAGGAACGGGTTCCTAAAGTTCGTCATAAAAGGGTGAGACAAAGCGGTTAACGGGTAGCGGGTAGATGTTCCCCACAGTCCCAGTGGTGTTCATCTACTTCAGGGTTGGGCCCCTGCCTCCGCGAGCCTTGGGTTTCTCCACCTATCCTTATTACCGGAGGGAACCATGTCCTTTACCTTAGTCCTAGCTGTTGAACTTTCAATGATCCTTGCCCTTATCATCTTCCCAATTTTCCTACCCCTCCCCTCAGAAAACAAAGTAAAAACCAAAAAAAAAAAAAAAACAATAAAAATTAGAAAGGAAAAAGCAAAAAAGATTAGAAAAGGAAAAAAAAATATCCGAGAGAAGTTAGTTGGAAGAGTTGTGACTACGTGGGTAGTGAGTTTAGTGTCGTTTTCATTTTTCTTTGTTGTAGTTTGTCGTTAATATTTGTAGAGTCCTGGCCATGCCGCATTCCCTAGTTGCTTTCCGTTGTAGTTTAATTTTTGATTAAGTGTAGGTTGTTCGACGTGGTCGTACTGAAGTAAAACCCCCCTCGTTAGTTCTGCAGTAATGAAGACCAAGTGAAGGGATTGATGTTCGCGTGCCCTCTATGCGGTTTTCTCTGTCCGGCTAATAGGGGCCGTCCGCCCTAGGTATAGGGATGTTTTTTTTTAACGACCAGTTAGATATGTCAAGGATATGTGATGCCTTGTTTTAGCATATGGCTGGTCAGTCCATATGTGGACAATAAAGTTATGGGCGCTCACATACCAAGGTATTAGTTACCTTGTTTTGGTCTTCGGACGCGTGTGTGAGTGGCAGCCGGAGGAGTAGGTGGTGGTCACCAGAGAGTGTGACGTATTGGGGCGGTCCTGTGAGGTTGGTCTGGCGGAGAGAGTCGCATGAGGATGGTTGCATTGGCGTTGAGATTTCCAATCCAGTAAGAAAGGGGGGGGTAGTTGTTGCCCTGAGTAGGTATCAAGTTGGGTCTCAGTTGGTGGGCAAGCCTCAGGAGGTCAGAATAGCTAGGAATCTTTCTTTTGTCTTTTCCTGTCTCTCTCTCTTGTGCTGTATGCGGACTCTGATCAGGTCAGCATGCAGCACCCGCACACTTACATAATACATATCTTCTTTCGTCTCTTTCGTTTTCCTTTTGAATTCTGTGCTCCTGAGAGCAAGCTCAGCTGAGCCAACCCAACCACGACGTCCACCGGTATCTTTTGGGGAGAGGTACACTGCAGGGTACCCTCCTGGCCTTTAACGTTGGGGCAACTATGTTGCCCTTTTGGGGTGAGGGTGTGCTGAGTCAAAAGATTCAGCGCTAGTTCAGTCATTTTATTGGCAGTTTTGACGTTATTGGCAGTACGAAATTTAAGGCAGTAATTAGTGCTGCGCTCTACCCGTGTTTAGGAAAAATTAATAGTTTAGACAACGGCGGTCGGGGGGCGGCACTTGCCGACTCTCGGTGGTACGAAAATTCCCGTGCTGCTCCCTGGCGTTAATTGCGGTACGCAAACGAGACGATGCCGAATTATCTAAGTTTCGTCTAACAAAATACTTCAGGGTTGACGGACGCTTTTTCTCTTCGGTGGAGAGAGGAATTAATTTCCAACATCTTCTAACAACTATGGAAAGATAGTTTCTTAAACGACTGCGGTGAGTTTTGATTGCATTATTTTAATTATATATTAAATTTCACGGGAGAAAACGTTTTTTTTAGTAAGCTTGAGTAAGCGTACCCACTTGTCGAATCATGCATTGTGAGATACGTAATTGTTCGTAAAGTTTTTATAAACCGATAAAACTAGATTATTGGAGTGTCTGATTCTCGGCACAAAACCCTAAAGAACATTAACAACAAAATAATTAAGTTTGAGCTTTCATTAACACCGATGTAACGAGATTGTGTTGTGCACTTAACCTATTGCACCATGCTTCGTCATTAAGTGGTATAAAGTTTTGCTAAGAATATTAGTAAAACCTTATACATATATATGGGAACTTACTCAGGCACGTTTTAAATGTAAATCATGTCACATTCAAATTAATGGTGTTCTCAAATTATATGTAGTAAGAAAACTATGTGTTTTAAATAAATTCTGCACCACGTGGTAACCACAATTTCACTCTAAGTTATAAGTTCATAAGATGTTACAGAGCCAAGATAAATTATTATATTGCAAAAAGCAACTCACATTCGGTGAGGTTCAGTTTATAAAGAATCATTGTTAGAGAGTTTTTTTTAAGTAAGGCGTGTTGGCCAAAATAATTTTACCAAGTTTCATTATGTAGCCCATAACTAGGTGTTGCCTTTATATAAGTATTTTGGAGGGTGTCCAAACAGTGGGGGCATTTGTGTGTGGTCTCTCACTAAAAATATAATGTGTGATCAGGGTTCGCCGATCAGAGACAGAGTCCGGCTACATGACTGAACAAATTCCATCTTAAAAGCTCCACACTCGCCACCGAAGAGAAGCAGATCACCACAACAACAACACCAAATGCCAATCATGAGATCGCCACATATTCAATAAAAGATCATCCTTCTGGACCCATAAGCAGGTGAAAAACAACCATTTACAATTAACACGTAGAATCAACATTGCACCACCAGTTATACATGACCATCAGTTTCTACCGTTCAAGTAAACATTCATTTGGATCCCCAATTGATGGGACAGTTTAGTGTGTACACTAAGACAAAGAATTAATTGTAAAATTTCAATATATTTATAGTAAATTGTCAGTTCAGAGACTGACATGGTTACAAGACAGCATCCAACATAGATTTCCACTCATTTCTTTATAGGGCTATCGCTACAGATTTAAAGTAAGCTTTGTTATTAGTAATTTTCTTAAGTTTAATTTACTATGCATAAAAACATATATTTTCTCTTAATTTAAAATATCAGTTTATTTCATTGTATAAAAAGATTACTGGGGAGGTAGGCGAATTTTTAACTAGGTTCAACCAAGCTATGCATGTCGAAACACTTTTCAACTTGTTTGTCGAGACTTTGTCGAGACTTGTTTGTTGAAACAAGCCGAAAGTTGAATGAACATGTCCGTCTCTGACCTAAGTGTATTTTTTTATAAGGTGCTAATATTGTGCAATTTTTCTCTTTTCATTAACTGGCCCTATTTAAGTATATATAAATTCTTTATACGAATTCTGATAACTGGGGGGCGTTAATTATTTTAAACAATTTTTATTTCTCACCCTAATTAAGTATTTTAGCACTTAGCCACTTAGGCACTTACTGTGAATTTTTATTAGGACCTGGGGACATTTGTATGCGATACATTCTCTTATACACATGACGTGCAATTAAACCACACCATGTGGGTACTATTATAAATGTAAATTTCTTATCCTAATTCGGATTATTATAAACGGAAAAGTTAGAATTTATATACACCAGAAGGGTAATATAAAAAAGGGCGTGGCAAGAGACCTTTATGTATTTTATGTACACTGTTGTATAATGTATTTTTGTCCTGTGGAACATGTTATGTCTGTATATTTCTGTGTACATTTTGTGGAATATATATATATATATATATATATATATAAATATTATGCATTACTGTACTTTTGGTGGGAACTTGGGATATAGGGATTTATTATTCAGGGTCTTTTACAACAGAAAGTTAACACATGTAGGCATGTGGATATATCCTTTTTAGTTTTTTTTTTTTTAATGGAGGTATTCTATCTCAATAATCGTGGCTGATCATTTCTTTAAATAAATTATTTATTTTATTTAATAGTATAACAAGTATAGGAAGTGTCACCTTTAAAGTTCATTTAATTGGTTGAGTGATTATTTTAATTATTAATAGTAACTGGGAATGAAATCATTTATCTTCATTAATTTATATACTGCATTTTAAAAGGAACATATAATATCATTTTATATTTTATTAAATAGTTTAATGGGAGCTTTATTTTGAGGTTAATGATTATTTTAAAATTTCAATTCATTGATGGTGACATAGCAATTATTTTCTTGGATTCAGTTAATATTTTTCAGGTGGCCTTGTTGAGACAGGATACTTATTTATTTAACCATTTTAAAGGGGAATTAAAGATGACTGTTGTATCTATTTATTCATTATATTTTTATTATGAGATAGAATAATAAAATGGGATTGTTAATTATTTAATTCTTGCGTTTTCATTGGAAGTCCCGTCATACTGGACCCGGCACAATTTTTTGCTTCTCTAGGCCTTAGCCTAGTTTTAATTAACTTGTGGCCCCTCTTTACAAAAAGAAATATTCTTTTTGTTTTAACTACTCAAAATGAAGTAGGGGTTTCATTTGGTAGCAGAGCGCGCTTATGATGAGGGTCAACCCTTGGGTCCTAGTGTGTGTCGGGGCTTGCAAACTTAGGAAATATTTTGGAACTTTCACAATGTTAAGTTCAAATAGAACTTAGAAAAATTTTAAAGGCCCTATATCCCAAGCGAAAATATTTTTTGTTAGTTTTAAGGTTTGAAATATATGTACATGTACTTGCCCGCCTTGCATAGTGAATAGTGCCACGTGGTGGGAAATTTTAGAAGGGGAAATCCCTGGGCAAGACTTATCGCAGTCGGTGCTTGGTTAGTTTGAGTTTACCTTGCCCATGTTCGGGGAGGTGTTGCCGTTTTTTTGTGATTATGCGGTATGGCCCGATCGGCAGTCGGTTTCTTCCGATAAATGGTAGCCGGAGGTAACCTAAGAAATGTTAAAATAAATTTTCGTTGGTCGGTATTTTGTTTTTCGTGTTGTGTGTGTTGTGTGTGTGTCGCGTTCCTTTTGTCTGGTGTGATCGAGTGTGAGCAGTTCAGGTAGTGGGCTAGTTCTCGCATCGGTAGGTGGACCCGCAGTCTACTCTTTGGAAGAACAGTACGTGAGTTTTTCTTATTCCAATCTTCTTATTGTCAATATGTTTGTAGGTGTTAGGTATTTGTAGGGTGTTGTGTTTTGTTGATAGTGTTTTGCGAATTGTGTAATTCTGGCGGCGCTATGCTTTCAGAAATTGTCGTCCCCCGACCACCGGGAGAAACAGAAATTGCCCCACCCTCTCACCCCAGTTCTCCAGAAATTTTCGGTGGAAGATGCATTTAAGGAGAACCAGCTGCTGGTTTTCTTGGACCTTGTCCTGCAGCTGGCAGCCTATCCGGGTATATCCGATGGGGAGGTCTTGTGCCTTATATACCCGTATTGCCGGGGTACGTTGGCAGAGAAGGTCACCAACACTTGGCGTCGGGGCGGCACGGTCGACACTTTTCATGGGGAAGTGTTGGATTACTTCATATATCCTCCACGACGTTCCCAGCTTAGGTTGGATTTATTTTACCGTTATCAGGCCGACGGAGAGCCGTTGGGGGACTACGTGCAGGACATACGAAAAGCTGCCCGGGTATTAAGATTAGGGTTGACCGACACCGAAGTCCTAGATATAATTATAGGAGGACTGAATTCCCAAGACAGTTCCCGTTTAAGGTTTGGGAATCGTCCAAATTGTTTCGCGGAGATGGCCCGGTGTTGTGTTGCTTCAAATACGGTCCGACCAAAGGTCGCAGTAATTGTTCCGGTAAATCCATTTCTGCCCAAGGTGGATCCAGAGCCGATAACATCATCATCGCCTACGCCGGAAGATGAGAAGTCACTTGACGGTGGAGCTTTACCATCGTCAGGAGAAATTAATTTAGACATTGCACATGGACCTGGACAGCTGGATTCCAGGTTGAGTACTGTTGAGGAAGTTGTAGTTGCTGAGAGTGGTGAAGAAGAGGAATCGAAGGAGGAGGCAGAAGAGTGGTCTGCACATGCTACGCAGGGGAGTATAAGTGTAAGTGTTTCGGAGGCTGCAGGTGTTTCTGAGGTTGCGGATGGACTAGGGGATGTCCAGTCTGCAAGTGTGGTAGAAGTAGATGAGGTAGAAGTTGGGGAGAAACTGGGTGGCAGCGTTGTAGAGTTTGTGGATGAGAATGATGTAGTGTGTGAAGATGTGCAGACGCTTTCTGTAAGTATAGTTGAGGATTCTGAGGAATGGAAAGAAGTTTCAGCTGGACCAGGTGAGCAAGTAGAAGATGAAGATGTGCAGTGTCGTGATGATGATTTGGATTATGTAGAGGAAGAAAAGGAAGAGGTGGAAGAAATAGAACCAGAAGCAATTGTAGAAGAGAAGAAGAGAGAAGCAGAGGAGTTAGAGGTTGAGGATAATCCAAATCGGGGTAAACGTAGAAAGGTAAGTTACCTTGATTATAATTTAGATGAAATAAATCAGTACTGCTCTACACAAGATAGTTTCTCAGAGAGTGATGTCCACAAGGAACGGGTTCCTAAAGTTCGTCATAAAAGGGTGAGACAAAGCGGTTAACGGGTAGCGGGTAGATGTTCCCCACAGTCCCAGTGGTGTTCATCTACTTCAGGGTTGGGCCCCTGCCTCCGCGAGCCTTGGGTTTCTCCACCTATCCTTATTACCGGAGGGAACCATGTCCTTTACCTTAGTCCTAGCTGTTGAACTTTCAATGATCCTTGCCCTTATCATCTTCCCAATTTTCCTACCCCTCCCCTCAGAAAACAAAGTAAAAACCAAAAAAAAAAAAAAAACAATAAAAATTAGAAAGGAAAAAGCAAAAAAGATTAGAAAAGGAAAAAAAAATATCCGAGAGAAGTTAGTTGGAAGAGTTGTGACTACGTGGGTAGTGAGTTTAGTGTCGTTTTCATTTTTCTTTGTTGTAGTTTGTCGTTAATATTTGTAGAGTCCTGGCCATGCCGCATTCCCTAGTTGCTTTCCGTTGTAGTTTAATTTTTGATTAAGTGTAGGTTGTTCGACGTGGTCGTACTGAAGTAAAACCCCCCTCGTTAGTTCTGCAGTAATGAAGACCAAGTGAAGGGATTGATGTTCGCGTGCCCTCTATGCGGTTTTCTCTGTCCGGCTAATAGGGGCCGTCCGCCCTAGGTATAGGGATGTTTTTTTTTAACGACCAGTTAGATATGTCAAGGATATGTGATGCCTTGTTTTAGCATATGGCTGGTCAGTCCATATGTGGACAATAAAGTTATGGGCGCTCACATACCAAGGTATTAGTTACCTTGTTTTGGTCTTCGGACGCGTGTGTGAGTGGCAGCCGGAGGAGTAGGTGGTGGTCACCAGAGAGTGTGACGTATTGGGGCGGTCCTGTGAGGTTGGTCTGGCGGAGAGAGTCGCATGAGGATGGTTGCATTGGCGTTGAGATTTCCAATCCAGTAAGAAAGGGGGGGGTAGTTGTTGCCCTGAGTAGGTATCAAGTTGGGTCTCAGTTGGTGGGCAAGCCTCAGGAGGTCAGAATAGCTAGGAATCTTTCTTTTGTCTTTTCCTGTCTCTCTCTCTTGTGCTGTATGCGGACTCTGATCAGGTCAGCATGCAGCACCCGCACACTTACATAATACATATCTTCTTTCGTCTCTTTCGTTTTCCTTTTGAATTCTGTGCTCCTGAGAGCAAGCTCAGCTGAGCCAACCCAACCACGACGTCCACCGGTATCTTTTGGGGAGAGGTACACTGCAGGGTACCCTCCTGGCCTTTAACGTTGGGGCAACTATGTTGCCCTTTTGGGGTGAGGGTGTGCTGAGTCAAAAGATTCAGCGCTAGTTCAGTCATTTTATTGGCAGTTTTGACGTTATTGGCAGTACGAAATTTAAGGCAGTAATTAGTGCTGCGCTCTACCCGTGTTTAGGAAAAATTAATAGTTTAGACAACGGCGGTCGGGGGGCGGCACTTGCCGACTCTCGGTGGTACGAAAATTCCCGTGCTGCTCCCTGGCGTTAATTGCGGTACGCAAACGAGACGATGCCGAATTATCTAAGTTTCGTCTAACAAAATACTTCAGGGTTGACGGACGCTTTTTCTCTTCGGTGGAGAGAGGAATTAATTTCCAACATCTTCTAACAACTATGGAAAGATAGTTTCTTAAACGACTGCGGTGAGTTTTGATTGCATTATTTTAATTATATATTAAATTTCACGGGAGAAAACGTTTTTTTTAGTAAGCTTGAGTAAGCGTACCCACTTGTCGAATCATGCATTGTGAGATACGTAATTGTTCGTAAAGTTTTTATAAACCGATAAAACTAGATTATTGGAGTGTCTGATTCTCGGCACAAAACCCTAAAGAACATTAACAACAAAATAATTAAGTTTGAGCTTTCATTAACACCGATGTAACGAGATTGTGTTGTGCACTTAACCTATTGCACCATGCTTCGTCATTAAGTGGTATAAAGTTTTGCTAAGAATATTAGTAAAACCTTATACATATATATGGGAACTTACTCAGGCACGTTTTAAATGTAAATCATGTCACATTCAAATTAATGGTGTTCTCAAATTATATGTAGTAAGAAAACTATGTGTTTTAAATAAATTCTGCACCACGTGGTAACCACAATTTCACTCTAAGTTATAAGTTCATAAGATGTTACAGAGCCAAGATAAATTATTATATTGCAAAAAGCAACTCACATTCGGTGAGGTTCAGTTTATAAAGAATCATTGTTAGAGAGTTTTTTTTAAGTAAGGCGTGTTGGCCAAAATAATTTTACCAAGTTTCATTATGTAGCCCATAACTAGGTGTTGCCTTTATATAAGTATTTTGGAGGGTGTCCAAACAGTGGGGGCATTTGTGTGTGGTCTCTCACTAAAAATATAATGTGTGATCAGGGTTCGCCGATCAGAGACAGAGTCCGGCTACATGACTGAACAAATTCCATCTTAAAAGCTCCACACTCGCCACCGAAGAGAAGCAGATCACCACAACAACAACACCAAATGCCAATCATGAGATCGCCACATATTCAATAAAAGATCATCCTTCTGGACCCATAAGCAGGTGAAAAACAACCATTTACAATTAACACGTAGAATCAACATTGCACCACCAGTTATACATGACCATCAGTTTCTACCGTTCAAGTAAACATTCATTTGGATCCCCAATTGATGGGACAGTTTAGTGTGTACACTAAGACAAAGAATTAATTGTAAAATTTCAATATATTTATAGTAAATTGTCAGTTCAGAGACTGACATGGTTACAAGACAGCATCCAACATAGATTTCCACTCATTTCTTTATAGGGCTATCGCTACAGATTTAAAGTAAGCTTTGTTATTAGTAATTTTCTTAAGTTTAATTTACTATGCATAAAAACATATATTTTCTCTTAATTTAAAATATCAGTTTATTTCATTGTATAAAAAGATTACTGGGGAGGTAGGCGAATTTTTAACTAGGTTCAACCAAGCTATGCATGTCGAAACACTTTTCAACTTGTTTGTCGAGACTTTGTCGAGACTTGTTTGTTGAAACAAGCGAAAGTTGAATGAACATGTCCGTCTCTGACCTAAGTGTATTTTTTTATAAGGTGCTAATATTGTGCAATTTTTCTCTTTTCATTAACTGGCCCTATTTAAGTATATATAAATTCTTTATACGAATTCTGATAACTGGGGGGCGTTAATTATTTTAAACAATTTTTATTTCTCACCCTAATTAAGTATTTTAGCACTTAGCCACTTAGGCACTTACTGTGAATTTTTATTAGGACCTGGGGACATTTGTATGCGATACATTCTCTTATACACATGACGTGCAATTAAACCACACCATGTGGGTACTATTCATAAATGTAAATTTCTTATCCTAATTCGGATTATTATAAACGGAAAAGTTAGAATTTATATACACCAGAAGGGTAATATAAAAAAGGGCGTGGCAAGAGACCTTTATGTATTTTATGTACACTGTTGTATAATGTATTTTTGTCCTGTGGAACATGTTATGTCTGTATATTTCTGTGTACATTTTGTGGAATATATATATATATATATATATATATATATAAATATTATGCATTACTGTACTTTTGGTGGGAACTTGGGATATAGGGATTTATATTCAGGGTCTTTTTACAACAGAAAGTTAACACATGTAGGCATGTGGATATATCCTTTTTAGTTTTTTTTTTTTTAATGGAGGTATTCTATCTCAATAATCGTGGCTGATCATTTCTTTAAATAAATTATTTATTTTATTTAATAGTATAACAAGTATAGGAAGTGTCACCTTTAAAGTTCATTTAATTGGTTGAGTGATTATTTTAATTATTAATAGTAACTGGGAATGAAATCATTTATCTTCATTAATTTATATACTGCATTTTAAAAGGAACATATAATATCATTTTATATTTTTATTAAATAGTTTAATGGGAGCTTTATTTTGAGGTTAATGATTATTTTAAAATTTCAATTCATTGATGGTGACATAGCAATTATTTTCTTGGATTCAGTTAATATTTTTCAGGTGGCCTTGTTGAGACAGGATACTTATTTATTTAACCATTTTAAAGGGGAATTAAAGATGACTGTTGTATCTATTTATTCATTATATTTTTATTATGAGATAGAATAATAAAATGGGATTGTTAATTATTTAATTCTTGCGTTTTCATTGGAAGTCCCGTCATACTGGACCCGGCACAATTTTTTGCTTCTCTAGGCCTTAGCCTAGTTTTAATTAACTGTGGCCCCTCTTTACAAAAAGAAATATTCTTTTTGTTTTAAACTACTCAAAATGAAGTAGGGGTTTCATTTGGTAGCAGAGCGCGCTTATGATGAGGGTCAACCCTTGGGTCCTAGTGTGTGTCGGGGCTTGCAAACTTAGGAAATATTTTGGAACTTTTCACAATGTTAAGTTCAAATAGAACTTAGAAAAATTTTAAAGGCCCTATATCCCAAGCGAAAATATTTTTTGTTAGTTTTAAGGTTTGAAATATATGTACATGTACTTGCCCGCCTTGCATAGTGAATAGTGCCACGTGGTGGGAAATTTTAGAAGGGGAAATCCCTGGGCAAGACTTATCGCAGTCGGTGCTTGGTTAGTTTGAGTTTACCTTGCCCATGTTCGGGGAGGTGTTGCCGTTTTTTTGTGATTATGCGGTATGGCCCGATCGGCAGTCGGTTTCTTCCGATAAATGGTAGCCGGAGGTAACCTAAGAAATGTTAAAATAAATTTTCGTTGGTCGGTATTTTGTTTTTCGTGTTGTGTGTGTTGTGTGTGTGTCGCGTTCCTTTTGTCTGGTGTGATCGAGTGTGAGCAGTTCAGGTAGTGGGCTAGTTCTCGCATCGGTAGGTGGACCCGCAGTCTACTCTTTGGAAGAACAGTACGTGAGTTTTTCTTATTCCAATCTTCTTATTGTCAATATGTTTGTAGGTGTTAGGTATTTGTAGGGTGTTGTGTTTTGTTGATAGTGTTTTGCGAATTGTGTATTCTGGCGGCGCTATGCTTTCAGAAATTGTCGTCCCCCGACCACCGGGAGAAACAGAAATTGCCCCACCCTCTCACCCCAGTTCTCCAGAAATTTTCGGTGGTAGATGCATTTAAGGAGGACCAGCTGCTGGTTTTCTTGGGACCTTGTCCTGCAGCTGGCAGCCTATCCGGGTATATCCGATGGGGAGGTCTTGTGCCTTATATACCCGTATTGCCGGGGTACGTTGGCAGAGAAGGTCACCAACACTTGGCGTCGGGGCGGCACGGTCGACACTTTTCATGGGGAAGTGTTGGATTACTTCATATATCCTCCACGACGTTCCAGCTTAGGTTGGATTTATTTTACCGTTATCAGGCCGACGGAGGAGCCGTTGGGGGACTACGTGCAGGACATACGAAAAGCTGCCCGGGGTATTAAGATTAGGGTTGACCGACACCGAAGTCCCTAGATATAATTATAGGAGGACTGAATTCCCAAGACAGTTCCCGTTTAAGGTTTGGGAATCGTCCAAATTGTTTCGCGGAGATGGCCCGGTGTTGTGTTGCTTCAAATACGGTCCGACCAAAGGTCGCAGTAATTGTTCCGGTAAATCCATTTCTGCCCAAGGTGGATCCAGAGCCGATAACATCATCATCGCCTACGCCGGAAGATGAGAAGTCACTTGACGGTGGAGCTTTACCATCGTCAGGAGAAATTAATTTAGACATTGCACATGGACCTGGACAGCTGGATTCCAGGTTGAGTACTGTTGAGGAAGTTGTAGTTGCTGAGAGTGGTGAAGAAGAGGAATCGAAGGAGGAGGCAGAAGAGTGGTCTGCACATGCTACGCAGGGGAGTATAAGTGTAAGTGTTTCGGAGGCTGCAGGTGTTTCTGAGGTTGCGGATGGACTAGGGGATGTCCAGTCTGCAAGTGTGGTAGAAGTAGATGAGGTAGAAGTTGGGGAGAAACTGGGTGGCAGCGTTGTAGAGTTTGTGGATGAGAATGATGTAGTGTGTGAAGATGTGCAGACGCTTTCTGTAAGTATAGTTGAGGATTCTGAGGAATGGAAGAAGTTTCAGCTGGACCAGGTGAGCAAGTCAGAAGATGAAGATGTGCAGTGTCGTGATGATGATTTGGATTATGTAGAGGAAGAAAAGGAAGAGGTGGAAGAAATAGAACCAGAAGCAATTGTAGAAGAGAAGAAGAGAGAAGCAGAGGAGTTAGAGGTTGAGGATAATCCAAATCGGGGTAAACGTAGAAAGGTAAGTTACCTTGATTATAATTTAGATGAAATAAATCAGTACTGCTCTACAACAAGATAGTTTCTCAGAGAGTGATGTCCACAAGGAACGGGTTCCTAAAGTTCGTCATAAAAGGGTGAGACAAAGCGGTTAACGGGTAGCGGGTAGATGTTCCCCACAGTCCCAGTGGTGTTCATCTACTTCAGGGTTGGGCCCCTGCCCTCCGCGAGCCTTGGGTTTCTCCACCTATCCTTATTACCGGAGGGAACCATGTCCTTTACCTTAGTCCTAGCTGTTGAACTTTCAATGATCCTTGCCCTTATCATCTTCCCCAATTTTCCTACCCCTCCCCTCAGAAAAACAAAGTAAAAACCAAAAAAAAAAAAAAAAAACAATAAAAATTAGAAAGGAAAAAGCAAAAAAGATTAGAAAAGGAAAAAAAAATATCCGAGAGAAGTTAGTTGGAAGAGTTGTGACTACGTGGGTAGTCGTTTTCATTTTTCTTTGTTGTAGTTTGTCGTTAATATTTGTAGAGTCCTGGCCATGCCGCATTCCCTAGTTGCTTTCCGTTGTAGTTTAATTTTTGATTAAGTGTAGGTTGTTCGACGTGGTCGTACTGAAGTAAAACCCCCCTCGTTAGTTCTGCAGTAATGAAGACCAAGTGAAGGGATTGATGTTCGCGTGCCCTCTATGCGGTTTTCTCTGTCCGGCTAATAGGGGCCGTCCGCCCTAGGTATAGGGATGTTTTTTTTTAACGACCAGTTAGATATGTCAAGGATATGTGATGCCTTGTTTTAGCATATGGCTGGTCAGTCCATATGTGGACAATAAAGTTATGGGCGCTCACATACCAAGGTATTAGTTACCTTGTTTTGGTCTTCGGACGCGTGTGTGAGTGGCAGCCGGAGGAGTAGGTGGTGGTCACCAGAGAGTGTGACGTATTGGGGCGGTCCTGTGAGGTTGGTCTGGCGGAGAGAGTCGCATGAGGATGGTTGCATTGGCGTTGAGATTTCCAATCCAGTAAGAAAGGGGGGGGTAGTTGTTGCCCTGAGTAGGTATCAAGTTGGGTCTCAGTTGGTGGGCAAGCCTCAGGAGGTCAGAATAGCTAGGAATCTTTCTTTTGTCTTTTCCTGTCTCTCTCTCTTGTGCTGTATGCGGACTCTGATCAGGTCAGCATGCAGCACCCGCACACTTACATAATACATATCTTCTTTCGTCTCTTTCGTTTTCCTTTTGAATTCTGTGCTCCTGAGAGCAAGCTCAGCTGAGCCAACCCAACCACGACGTCCACCGGTATCTTTTGGGGAGAGGTACACTGCAGGGTACCCTCCTGGCCTTTAACGTTGGGGCAACTATGTTGCCCTTTTGGGGTGAGGGTGTGCTGAGTCAAAAGATTCAGCGCTAGTTCAGTCATTTTATTGGCAGTTTTGACGTTATTGGCAGTACGAAATTTAAGGCAGTAATTAGTGCTGCGCTCTACCCGTGTTTAGGAAAAATTAATAGTTTAGACAACGGCGGTCGGGGGGCGGCACTTGCCGACTCTCGGTGGTACGAAAATTCCCGTGCTGCTCCCTGGCGTTAATTGCGGTACGCAAACGAGACGATGCCGAATTATCTAAGTTTCGTCTAACAAAATACTTCAGGGTTGACGGACGCTTTTTCTCTTCGGTGGAGAGAGGAATTAATTTCCAACATCTTCTAACAACTATGGAAAGATAGTTTCTTAAACGACTGCGGTGAGTTTTGATTGCATTATTTTAATTATATATTAAATTTCACGGGAGAAAACGTTTTTTTTAGTAAGCTTGAGTAAGCGTACCCACTTGTCGAATCATGCATTGTGAGATACGTAATTGTTCGTAAAGTTTTTATAAACCGATAAAACTAGATTATTGGAGTGTCTGATTCTCGGCACAAAACCCTAAAGAACATTAACAACAAAATAATTAAGTTTGAGCTTTCATTAACACCGATGTAACGAGATTGTGTTGTGCACTTAACCTATTGCACCATGCTTCGTCATTAAGTGGTATAAAGTTTTGCTAAGAATATTAGTAAAACCTTATACATATATATGGGAACTTACTCAGGCACGTTTTAAATGTAAATCATGTCACATTCAAATTAATGGTGTTCTCAAATTATATGTAGTAAGAAAACTATGTGTTTTAAATAAATTCTGCACCACGTGGTAACCACAATTTCACTCTAAGTTATAAGTTCATAAGATGTTACAGAGCCAAGATAAATTATTATATTGCAAAAAGCAACTCACATTCGGTGAGGTTCAGTTTATAAAGAATCATTGTTAGAGAGTTTTTTTTAAGTAAGGCGTGTTGGCCAAAATAATTTTACCAAGTTTCATTATGTAGCCCATAACTAGGTGTTGCCTTTATATAAGTATTTTGGAGGGTGTCCAAACAGTGGGGGCATTTGTGTGTGGTCTCTCACTAAAAATATAATGTGTGATCAGGGTTCGCCGATCAGAGACAGAGTCCGGCTACATGACTGAACAAATTCCATCTTAAAAGCTCCACACTCGCCACCGAAGAGAAGCAGATCACCACAACAACAACACCAAATGCCAATCATGAGATCGCCACATATTCAATAAAAGATCATCCTTCTGGACCCATAAGCAGGTGAAAAACAACCATTTACAATTAACACGTAGAATCAACATTGCACCACCAGTTATACATGACCATCAGTTTCTACCGTTCAAGTAAACATTCATTTGGATCCCCAATTGATGGGACAGTTTAGTGTGTACACTAAGACAAAGAATTAATTGTAAAATTTCAATATATTTATAGTAAATTGTCAGTTCAGAGACTGACATGGTTACAAGACAGCATCCAACATAGATTTCCACTCATTTCTTTATAGGGCTATCGCTACAGATTTAAAGTAAGCTTTGTTATTAGTAATTTTCTTAAGTTTAATTTACTATGCATAAAAACATATATTTTCTCTTAATTTAAAATATCAGTTTATTTCATTGTATAAAAAGATTACTGGGGAGGTAGGCGAATTTTTAACTAGGTTCAACCAAGCTATGCATGTCGAAACACTTTTCAACTTGTTTGTCGAGACTTTGTCGAGACTTGTTTGTTGAAACAAGCCGAAAGTTGAATGAACATGTCCGTCTCTGACCTAAGTGTATTTTTTTATAAGGTGCTAATATTGTGCAATTTTTCTCTTTTCATTAACTGGCCCTATTTAAGTATATATAAATTCTTTATACGAATTCTGATAACTGGGGGGCGTTAATTATTTTAAACAATTTTTATTTCTCACCCTAATTAAGTATTTTAGCACTTAGCCACTTAGGCACTTACTGTGAATTTTTATTAGGTCCTGGGGACATTTGTATGCGATACATTCTCTTATACACATGACGTGCAATTAAACCACACCATGTGGGTACTATTATAAATGTAAATTTCTTATCCTAATTCGGATTATTATAAACGGAAAAGTTAGAATTTATATACACCAGAAGGGTAATATAAAAAAGGGCGTGGCAAGAGACCTTTATGTATTTTATGTACACTGTTGTATAATGTATTTTTGTCCTGTGGAACATGTTATGTCTGTATATTTCTGTGTACATTTTGGGGGAAAATATATATATATATAAATATTATGCATTACTGTACTTTTGGTGGGACCTTGGGATATAGGGATTTATTATTCAGGGTCTTTTACAACAGAAAGTTAACACATGTAGGCATGTGGATATATCCTTTTTAGTTTGTTTTTTTTTAATGGAGGTATTCTATCTCAATAATCGTGGCTGATCATTTCTTTAAATAAATTATTTATTTTATTTAATAGTATAACAAGTATAGGAAGTGTCACCTTTAAAGTTCATTTAATTGGTTGAGTGATTATTTTAATTATTAATAGTAACTGGGAATGAAATCATTTATCTTCATTAATTTATATACTGCATTTTAAAAGGAACATATAATATCATTTTATATTTTATTAAATAGTTTAATGGGAGCTTTATTTTGAGGTTAATGATTATTTTAAAATTTCAATTCATTGATGGTGACATAGCAATTATTTTCTTGGATTCAGTTAATATTTTTCAGGTGGCCTTGTTGAGACAGGATACTTATTTATTTAACCATTTTAAAGGGGAATTAAAGATGACTGTTGTATCTATTTATTCATTATATTTTTATTATGAGATAGAATAATAAAATGGGATTGTTAATTATTTAATTCTTGCGTTTTCATTGGAAGTCCCGTCATACTGGACCCGGCACAATTTTTTGCTTCTCTAGGCCTTAGCCTAGTTTTAATTAACTTGTGGCCCCTCTTTACAAAAAGAAATATTCTTTTTGTTTTAACTACTCAAAATGAAGTAGGGGTTTCATTTGGTAGCAGAGCGCGCTTATGATGAGGGTCAACCCTTGGGTCCTAGTGTGTGTCGGGGCTTGCAAACTTAGGAAATATTTTGGAACTTTCACAATGTTAAGTTCAAATAGAACTTAGAAAAATTTTAAAGGCCCTATATCCCAAGCGAAAATATTTTTTGTTAGTTTTAAGGTTTGAAATATATGTACATGTACTTGCCCGCCTTGCATAGTGAATAGTGCCACGTGGTGGGAAATTTTAGAAGGGGAAATCCCTGGGCAAGACTTATCGCAGTCGGTGCTTGGTTAGTTTGAGTTTACCTTGCCCATGTTCGGGGAGGTGTTGCCGTTTTTTTGTGATTATGCGGTATGGCCCGATCGGCAGTCGGTTTCTTCCGATAAATGGTAGCCGGAGGTAACCTAAGAAATGTTAAAATAAATTTTCGTTGGTCGGTATTTTGTTTTTCGTGTTGTGTGTGTTGTGTGTGTGTCGCGTTCCTTTTGTCTGGTGTGATCGAGTGTGAGCAGTTCAGGTAGTGGGCTAGTTCTCGCATCGGTAGGTGGACCCGCAGTCTACTCTTTGGAAGAACAGTACGTGAGTTTTTCTTATTCCAATCTTCTTATTGTCAATATGTTTGTAGGTGTTAGGTATTTGTAGGGTGTTGTGTTTTGTTGATAGTGTTTTGCGAATTGTGTAATTCTGGCGGCGCTATGCTTTCAGAAATTGTCGTCCCCCGACCACCGGGAGAAACAGAAATTGCCCCACCCTCTCACCCCAGTTCTCCAGAAATTTTCGGTGGTAGATGCATTTAAGGAGGACCAGCTGCTGGTTTTCTTGGACCTTGTCCTGCAGCTGGCAGCCTATCCGGGTATATCCGATGGGGAGGTCTTGTGCCTTATATACCCGTATTGCCGGGGTACGTTGGCAGAGAAGGTCACCAACACTTGGCGTCGGGGCGGCACGGTCGACACTTTTCATGGGGAAGTGTTGGATTACTTCATATATCCTCCACGACGTTCCCAGCTTAGGTTGGATTTATTTTACCGTTATCAGGCCGACGGAGAGCTGTTGGGGGACTACGTGCAGGACATACGAAAAGCTGCCCGGGTATTAAGATTAGGGTTGACCGACACCGAAGTCCTAGATATAATTATAGGAGGACTGAATTCCCAAGTCAGTTCCCGTTTAAGGTTTGGGAATCGTCCAAATTGTTTCGCGGAGATGGCCCGGTGTTGTGTTGCTTCAAATACGGTCCGACCAAAGGTCGCAGTAATTGTTCCGGTAAATCCATTTCTGCCCAAGGTGGATCCAGAGCCGATAACATCATCATCGCCTACGCCGGAAGATGAGAAGTCACTTGACGGTGGAGCTTTACCATCGTCAGGAGAAATTAATTTAGACATTGCACATGGACCTGGACAGCTGGATTCCAGGTTGAGTACTGTTGAGGAAGTTGTAGTTGCTGAGAGTGGTGAAGAAGAGGAATCGAAGGAGGAGGCAGAAGAGTGGTCTGCACATGCTACGCAGGGGAGTATAAGTGTAAGTGTTTCGGAGGCTGCAGGTGTTTCTGAGGTTGCGGATGGACTAGGGGATGTCCAGTCTGCAAGTGTGGTAGAAGTAGATGAGGTAGAAGTTGGGGAGAAACTGGGTGGCAGCGTTGTAGAGTTTGTGGATGAGAATGATGTAGTGTGTGAAGATGTGCAGACGCTTTCTGTAAGTATAGTTGAGGATTCTGAGGAATGGAAAGAAGTTTCAGCTGGACCAGGTGAGCAAGTAGAAGATGAAGATGTGCAGTGTCGTGATGATGATTTGGATTATGTAGAGGAAGAAAAGGAAGAGGTGGAAGAAATAGAACCAGAAGCAATTGTAGAAGAGAAGAAGAGAGAAGCAGAGGAGTTAGAGGTTGAGGATAATCCAAATCGGGGTAAACGTAGAAAGGTAAGTTACCTTGATTATAATTTAGATGAAATAAATCAGTACTGCTCTACACAAGATAGTTTCTCAGAGAGTGATGTCCACAAGGAACGGGTTCCTAAAGTTCGTCATAAAAGGGTGAGACAAAGCGGTTAACGGGTAGCGGGTAGATGTTCCCCACAGTCCCAGTGGTGTTCATCTACTTCAGGGTTGGGCCCCTGCCTCCGCGAGCCTTGGGTTTCTCCACCTATCCTTATTACCGGAGGGAACCATGTCCTTTACCTTAGTCCTAGCTGTTGAACTTTCAATGATCCTTGCCCTTATCATCTTCCCAATTTTCCTACCCCTCCCCTCAGAAAACAAAGTAAAAACCAAAAAAAAAAAAAAAACAATAAAAATTAGAAAGGAAAAAGCAAAAAAGATTAGAAAAGGAAAAAAAAATATCCGAGAGAAGTTAGTTGGAAGAGTTGTGACTACGTGGGTAGTGAGTTTAGTGTCGTTTTCATTTTTCTTTGTTGTAGTTTGTCGTTAATATTTGTAGAGTCCTGGCCATGCCGCATTCCCTAGTTGCTTTCCGTTGTAGTTTAATTTTTGATTAAGTGTAGGTTGTTCGACGTGGTCGTACTGAAGTAAAACCCCCCTCGTTAGTTCTGCAGTAATGAAGACCAAGTGAAGGGATTGATGTTCGCGTGCCCTCTATGCGGTTTTCTCTGTCCGGCTAATAGGGGCCGTCCGCCCTAGGTATAGGGATGTTTTTTTTTAACGACCAGTTAGATATGTCAAGGATATGTGATGCCTTGTTTTAGCATATGGCTGGTCAGTCCATATGTGGACAATAAAGTTATGGGCGCTCACATACCAAGGTATTAGTTACCTTGTTTTGGTCTTCGGACGCGTGTGTGAGTGGCAGCCGGAGGAGTAGGTGGTGGTCACCAGAGAGTGTGACGTATTGGGGCGGTCCTGTGAGGTTGGTCTGGCGGAGAGAGTCGCATGAGGATGGTTGCATTGGCGTTGAGATTTCCAATCCAGTAAGAAAGGGGGGGGTAGTTGTTGCCCTGAGTAGGTATCAAGTTGGGTCTCAGTTGGTGGGCAAGCCTCAGGAGGTCAGAATAGCTAGGAATCTTTCTTTTGTCTTTTCCTGTCTCTCTCTCTTGTGCTGTATGCGGACTCTGATCAGGTCAGCATGCAGCACCCGCACACTTACATAATACATATCTTCTTTCGTCTCTTTCGTTTTCCTTTTGAATTCTGTGCTCCTGAGAGCAAGCTCAGCTGAGCCAACCCAACCACGACGTCCACCGGTATCTTTTGGGGAGAGGTACACTGCAGGGTACCCTCCTGGCCTTTAACGTTGGGGCAACTATGTTGCCCTTTTGGGGTGAGGGTGTGCTGAGTCAAAAGATTCAGCGCTAGTTCAGTCATTTTATTGGCAGTTTTGACGTTATTGGCAGTACGAAATTTAAGGCAGTAATTAGTGCTGCGCTCTACCCGTGTTTAGGAAAAATTAATAGTTTAGACAACGGCGGTCGGGGGGCGGCACTTGCCGACTCTCGGTGGTACGAAAATTCCCGTGCTGCTCCCTGGCGTTAATTGCGGTACGCAAACGAGACGATGCCGAATTATCTAAGTTTCGTCTAACAAAATACTTCAGGGTTGACGGACGCTTTTTCTCTTCGGTGGAGAGAGGAATTAATTTCCAACATCTTCTAACAACTATGGAAAGATAGTTTCTTAAACGACTGCGGTGAGTTTTGATTGCATTATTTTAATTATATATTAAATTTCACGGGAGAAAACGTTTTTTTTAGTAAGCTTGAGTAAGCGTACCCACTTGTCGAATCATGCATTGTGAGATACGTAATTGTTCGTAAAGTTTTTATAAACCGATAAAACTAGATTATTGGAGTGTCTGATTCTCGGCACAAAACCCTAAAGAACATTAACAACAAAATAATTAAGTTTGAGCTTTCATTAACACCGATGTAACGAGATTGTGTTGTGCACTTAACCTATTGCACCATGCTTCGTCATTAAGTGGTATAAAGTTTTGCTAAGAATATTAGTAAAACCTTATACATATATATGGGAACTTACTCAGGCACGTTTTAAATGTAAATCATGTCACATTCAAATTAATGGTGTTCTCAAATTATATGTAGTAAGAAAACTATGTGTTTTAAATAAATTCTGCACCACGTGGTAACCACAATTTCACTCTAAGTTATAAGTTCATAAGATGTTACAGAGCCAAGATAAATTATTATATTGCAAAAAGCAACTCACATTCGGTGAGGTTCAGTTTATAAAGAATCATTGTTAGAGAGTTTTTTTTAAGTAAGGCGTGTTGGCCAAAATAATTTTACCAAGTTTCATTATGTAGCCCATAACTAGGTGTTGCCTTTATATAAGTATTTTGGAGGGTGTCCAAACAGTGGGGGCATTTGTGTGTGGTCTCTCACTAAAAATATAATGTGTGATCAGGGTTCGCCGATCAGAGACAGAGTCCGGCTACATGACTGAACAAATTCCATCTTAAAAGCTCCACACTCGCCACCGAAGAGAAGCAGATCACCACAACAACAACACCAAATGCCAATCATGAGATCGCCACATATTCAATAAAAGATCATCCTTCTGGACCCATAAGCAGGTGAAAAACAACCATTTACAATTAACACGTAGAATCAACATTGCACCACCAGTTATACATGACCATCAGTTTCTACCGTTCAAGTAAACATTCATTTGGATCCCCAATTGATGGGACAGTTTAGTGTGTACACTAAGACAAAGAATTAATTGTAAAATTTCAATATATTTATAGTAAATTGTCAGTTCAGAGACTGACATGGTTACAAGACAGCATCCAACATAGATTTCCACTCATTTCTTTATAGGGCTATCGCTACAGATTTAAAGTAAGTTTTGTTATTAGTAATTTTCTTAAGTTTAATTTACTATGCATAAAAACATATATTTTCTCTTAATTTAAAATATCAGTTTATTTCATTGTATAAAAAGATTACTGGGGAGGTAGGCGAATTTTTAACTAGGTTCAACCAAGCTATGCATGTCGAAACACTTTTCAACTTGTTTGTCGAGACTTTGTCGAGACTTGTTTGTTGAAACAAGCCGAAAGTTGAATGAACATGTCCGTCTCTGACCTAAGTGTATTTTTTTATAAGGTGCTAATATTGTGCAATTTTTCTCTTTTCATTAACTGGCCCTATTTAAGTATATATAAATTCTTTATACGAATTCTGATAACTGGGGGGCGTTAACTATTTTAAACAATTTTTATTTCTCACCCTAATTAAGTATTTTAGCACTTAGCCACTTAGGCACTTACTGTGAATTTTTATTAGGTCCTGGGGAAATTTGTATGCGATACATTCTCTTATACACATGACGTGCAATTAAACCACACCATGTGGGTACTATTATAAATGTAAATTTCTTATCCTAATTCGGATTATTATAAACGGAAAAGTTAGAATTTATATACACCAGACGGGTAATATAAAAAAGGGCGTGGCAAGAGACCTTTATGTATTTTATGTACACTGTTGTATAATGTATTTTTGTCCTGTGGAACATGTTATGTCTGTATATTTCTGTGTACATTTTGGGGGAAAATATATATATATATATAAATATTATGCATTACTGTACTTTTGGTGGGAACTTGGGATATAGGGATTTATTATTCAGGGTCTTTTACAACAGAAAGTTAACACATGTAGGCATGTGGATATATCCTTTTTAGTTTGTTTTTTTTTAATGGAGGTATTCTATCTCAATAATCGTGGCTGATCATTTCTTTAAATAAATTATTTATTTTATTTAATAGTATAACAAGTATAGGAAGTGTCACCTTTAAAGTTCATTTAATTGGTTGAGTGATTATTTTAATTATTAATAGTAACTGGGAATGAAATCATTTATCTTCATTAATTTATATACTGCATTTTAAAAGGAACATATAATATCATTTTATATTTTATTAAATAGTTTAATGGGAGCTTTATTTTGAGGTTAATGATTATTTTAAAATTTCAATTCATTGATGGTGACATAGCAATTATTTTCTTGGATTCAGTTAATATTTTTCAGGTGGCCTTGTTGAGACAGGATACTTATTTATTTAACCATTTTAAAGGGGAATTAAAGATGACTGTTGTATCTATTTATTCATTATATTTTTATTATGAGATAGAATAATAAAATGGGATTGTTAATTATTTAATTCTTGCGTTTTCATTGGAAGTCCCGTCATACTGGACCCGGCACAATTTTTTGCTTCTCTAGGCCTTAGCCTAGTTTTAATTAACTTGTGGCCCCTCTTTACAAAAAGAAATATTCTTTTTGTTTTAACTACTCAAAATGAAGTAGGGGTTTCAACCTGCCCTGATTTTAAGTTAATGCCATCTTTTCATCAGTCTCCTGACACGACACTTCGCAGGAAAGAGTTCTTACCTTGGCAATATGTCAATCGTCATTTTTCCTACATAACACTGCCATCTGTTTGGATATTCGCCTCTCGTGTACGCTCCTTCATTTAACGTACAGACTTTACCTTTGGTAGCTTGGGTGCACTTACAAGTCTTTGTGGTGTTACCCAGTTCTCAGGTCCATACGACACAGGAATTGCCACACTCTGTAAATCTTCTCGTTTTGGGTTTTCTGGCTACGTTTTGTCCATAACGCCGCAGATTTAGCTCTTCTTATTCTTCTCTACCTGGCCCTTCTGCCTCTCAGGATCGGTATGTAGGGAGCCTCCGTGTATAGTCTCCATCTTGTCCTGCCCATGCACATATACTTCATTTCCTTCCTGCAAATTCGCAGATTTAGTTAAACCTGGCAATATTAGCATTTATATCATTACTGTTGCCGTATCTCATATAGTCGTTGTGGGATATTTGTTCAATTGTTATATTGTTTGTTATAATTCTTGATCTGAGCGGGTCGTTCCTTCACAGTAAAAAGCATTCATCATCCGATTTTTACTGTTGAAATTTCTATGTTCTATTCAGATGCAACCTTACAAAAAAGGTAGACGGACCTTTGAATATCATCTTCACTTTAATGAATAACGACCTGATTGTCCTGAGCATACAACTACTAATTTCTATCCCAGATATTATCTTTTTTCCGGATTCTAGTGAAATTTTCAACATTCTTGAGACTACTAACTTCTTCGAAAAAGAGGTTCCAGTAGCCACAGTAGGAGTGGAAGGCTTATGTAGCCCTGCATACAGTTTAATCGGAATTACTTTTGTGCCCATCATCTGCCATAGTAAAAGTCTTTGTTAAATGCTTTTACATTTCTGAGAGTTTCTAGATTAAAGTCTTTTCATTATTTGCTTATATCATCCGTGCAAGATTGGCTTCTTCTAAATTCTGATTGTTCTTCTAGCAGAATTGTATGTTTTGCAATTTATTGTTTTATTTGCTGTTGTATATTTTGTAGGAAGTAATAAGCAACTAATTCCTCTACTATCGTTTCGATTATTTCCACAATATTTTTTGAAGAGCCAGATACCTTTGGCTCTGTGCTCTTGCACATATCAATTAAAACAATATGTATTAATATAAATATGAGAAATTAATATAACTAAATAATCGTAATCTAGTGCAATAGCTCTATATGTTATAAGCTCAGAATGAACTATCTAATCCTATAGCTGCCGTGTTCGTAGCTTTCTGTAGCTCTTCTTTTGGTACCCTGTGGAAACACAACTAGGTGAACACATGTAGTTTCCGATTGCTCAATATCCAACTCGTCGCCCATTAAAGGATCATAAAAAAGACAGATATGTCATGTTTTTCCCATTGTTAATTCGTTGTTACACTTATTACTAATGAAAACGTTTCTGTATTACTCATATGTATCATTTAGTTCTAAACAATTATTTACACTAAAACTCATTTATCCGAATCGCGTTTCTCCGAAAATCCTGTTTGTCCGAAACAATTTTTAGTAAATTTTAAAAATACACAAAAGCATTTTCCTGTTGCTATAATCTATATTTAATAGCATAGACAAGCGATTCCACGTGATATAAAGTAGAAAGTTAACAATCAGAACTGGTATAAGTGGTACACCGAATTATCGATTTGTTCGGATTTTCGAATATAAAGTATTATGTTCATATATTGTACACATAAAGTAACATAAACATCAATGTAAACATTGAAACGTCCCCTGCAGAACTTCTAACAATGAAACGACTTCGAGAGCGGGCAGCCAGCAAACGAGCTTCAAAGCTTAGGCAAAAAACTATGATTGATTACTGTACGAACAAGCAGAAGGACTGTTCTAGTAATGTAGAAACTATAATTTACAGTGCGGTGCCGTTTTATAGTGTATTGTGTCATATTCACTGTAAGTAACTTTTAAATTATTATTATTAAATAAAGTTACTGTACTTACATATGTATTATTATTTAAATAGAAGTTACGGTTTATCCGAAATTTCGTTTACCGAAACGTGCGCGGTCCCATCAAATTCGGATAAACGGGTTTTTAGTGTATTGCCTTGATTGTCGTTCTCAGTATCACTCATGTACCGGTCTCATGATTCTTGGTGTTTTCTTTGCTAAATTTTTGGCTACGACTCGTGTTTTATTACATTCTTTATGATTTTCTTCTGTTGGAAGAAGACAGGATTATATGCCAGTTGTTTACGCTTCACTGCGTTTTCGATTTCCTCATCCCATAACTTCAACTCCCGTTTCCGTTTGATCATATGTTTCTCTCCAAAGCATCTGACATTCTGGTGTTTCTACATCCTTGTTATATATTCCACGCACTTGTTTGGAAAAGTATTTGATTCTTGTAGCAAATAAACTTTGTACCTGTTCTTTCTAGGCAAAAATACAATTGTTTTACTCGTTCTTGAGTTGAACAGAGTTTCAAACTCAAAGATCACTACCCTCGTTCAAATTTAAAAATTTTTAAATTGTAAAATCGATATATCAGTCAACAAGAAGTGGGAAGGAAGAAAGAATGGAGGTGGAAGGAAGAAACCAAATACAGCCAAGAGAGCAAGGAAATGTTGTTTTGTCCAGATTATTTGATGTATTAAAACTAATATAACACAATATGAGTTTACACGTTCGCCATCATGATTCCATTTTTCTTGAAAAATAAAGGAATTAATTTTCTGTAGTGAATTCTGCAAGATAAGTCGTTTGTTCAATTATGTATTTCGCTAGTCCACATGTGGCTTTCAATCGCTTGTAACGATTAGTGTAATTCGTAATTTTTAATGTGTTTTAATTCTTCAGTATGTGTACTTCAGTTGGTATGAAAATAGAGGAATGGACTTGACAGTTTTACTTTAGAGTTTGATAATAAGCTTAAAATCTCCTTTGCATTGGGGTTTATCTTAGTCTCGTGGGTACTTAGAAGGGAATCTAAGGCGGAGAGTAAATCGGACCATATAAAAAATTTGTTACTGATATATTCATCCACTTTGCATATGATTGCCAATTTAATGACATATAACTTGGATGAGAGCACTGTGAAGAACTGTGGCAAGGAGAAACGGGCAATTTCATCGTTTACCACAATTGAGCAACCAACTCCTAAGTTAAATTTGTCCCCATACGTAAATATAATACAAAAGTCGTTATGCGTCTCTAATCCACATGGTATGCCACATGGCATGGTTTCATGGTAGGCCGGTAAGATTACATTCAGTGGTGTAGCGTCTGGAAAAAAGGTGAAGGATCTGTCGATCTGTCGACGTTCACAGTAATGGAGCCGTCGCTGGCAGCGGATTATGAACCAGTAGAGGGAGTCGATTGTTCAGAGATCTATGGTAACTATTTGCGAGATGTAAAACTAAATTATCAGCATGTGGTTTGTCTATTCCTATTTTCGTGCACACAGAAGTAGGTCGGCAGTGGGTTTTGCACGGACGAGGAAAGTTATTATTAAATAGGTCTGTGAAAGGTTCAACGATCATTCCGACAATTTGGCGTGTAAAATCTCAACTGAAAAGATGCGAAAGGCTCCAAAGATGAGTCTTAATACACCTGATGGTTACTATTTACCTTTTTAAAATCTTGTACGCTAGTCGAGGCAAATGGCATTGTTATGGGAATGCCGTGTATGTTAACGCTGAATCTATGCCTATGGTTCCTACGACAGAAATGAACTCCTGCTGGAAAAGTAGAGTCCATTGGATACTGCCCATTTCTTGCACTTTGTTTATTGTCTCCTGTAAAACCTCCTCTCGCAGGCTGGACTTCAGTGCAAGCTAGATATCCGCAAACAATGCCACTATTATCGGAGAAGGTATGATATCTATTACGGCATTGATTGCAACGTTGAATAGTGGTGGTGCTTACGGATCCTTGTGGTACTCCATGTTTGAGATTTTGACGTTGGAATTGGTAGACCCCAGTATCACATTAAAAATGCGACTCATTAAAAAGTTTGATGTAAAAGTCGGAACGTGTCCTTTCAAATTCCATTTGTGTAAGGTTATCAGGGTTTTGTTCAAATCCTGACGAAACATCAACCGTTCTGGATATTAAGTCAAAGGCTTTGCCAATGCCAGAAAAGTAGCCAGTAAATGCTGCTTTATAGTAAAGCATTCAATTCTGTTGTTTTGTAAAAATAAATTCTAGTCACGGGTGGATCTGGTTCCATTCTGAACGGAATCCAGAAACATCCTCCACTCCAACTCCCACTGAAGCCTGTCATTAACAATTCGCTCAAGTACTTTACACAGAAAAGACGTCAGTGAGATAAGACGATAGATATCAAACAATGAAGAATTATTGTTTTCTTTTAGAATAAGTAGAATCATTGCAGTTCCACAAGCTGCTGGAACACATCGAGGACTGTAAATTTCCAATAGTGTATCAAGTATATAGTGTGGGGCATTTTGTAGCATAATCATGTGAAAGTCATCTGGTCCCACAGCAGAAGGTGTAGTGTACTTAATAGATCCCCGCAGTTCATCAAGAATGGTGAGATGGTTATACTGTTCGTGTCGTCGCTAACAAAATGTAAGTTGGTGGTGGGTAGAGCATTTGTTGTCTGAGACAGATGTAGGGGAAGGGTTGCCTCTGATAGATGTGGAGAAAAACTCACCAAATAATTCAGATATATTCCGGCTGTCTATCACCATTGAGTTGTATATTTGTAGGGATGCAAACCAATGAAGAAACTCTTTCTATGGCCTTAACTTTCCTCCAGATTTACTTAATAGGAGTGCTGGGCTGGGTATGGTGGGAACATGTGTATTCAATGAGTTTTTGTGAGTTTGTTTTTGTACCCATCGTGCTCTCGCTCTCTGCAGCGCCCTGCGTGAGTCTCTGATAGAAGCAGACATTCTTCAGTCTAGCACGAGACCCGCTTAAGATGTATATTATGCGCTTTTAATTGGGGAGTGTAGATCCGAGGACAGGCGATCAGGTTATCAGTAAACTTTCTAACTAGAGAGTCCGGAGTCTCAGGCATGTCAGTCTGAAGATACGGTTCATGAATTGAGCGTATTTTGACAAGTCTGTTTTTTATAGTTGTACCTGAAGGCCAAGATCTCATTATACGTACTAAATGTCTTGAGCCAGCTGGCGGATTATCGTAGGCAAATGATCACTTCCTGCAAGATCCGTATGTGTGTGAACGCGGTAGTCGCTACATAATCGAGGAGGACTAAGTTGGACCATGCTCCGTACAAAAATTGTAATGCGTCGGTTCTCGAGTGTTCAAGTTCAAAAAGTGTATTGTACGCTCAATAATTCTACCTCTGGGATCGAGAGGCTGCTACTCCAGATTGTACCGTATTAAGGGCGTTAGAGTCGCTAAGGGGGAAGTGAGCCTACCAAACACAGAAGCTCTTGTTTATTATTTATTCTTCTAAATAAGAGATTATTTTTTATTTAGAACTATACGAAGCGTTAATTAAATAAGGCACAGTCGTTGATAATTATTGTACACGTTTGATCACAGACACATGTTTATTTCCTTACATTGAAAACTTAAACTTATCTATATGTATGCAGTATATACATATTTTTTGACCTTCAAGGTCGAGCTCCCTTAGACGTGCCTACAGAGGTTGTTTTATTGTTCAAGGCCTAATAAAATAAAATTATGCAATTTAATGTAACATAAACAGTACCTTACAAAACGTGATTATATATGTATAAATTAGAGTAGTACGAGTGCTCTTATCAACTTAAATAAACATTAAATTACTTATTTAATGACACACTAAATTTTGTACTAATGTGAAACGCGTTTGGCTGAAGGTGATTTCTTCACCAAGTAGTTCAGCGATTTCAGCCGTTACAATTAACGAAAAACTAACAATTGTAAAAACTTTGTGGCAAGAACTTAAAAATTGAGTACTGTAACACTGAGTTATCTGAAAATAAATCTTAACGATACGAGGTAGCAGTAATTATACAGACAATGTGTAAGGAAGGGCGTGGTAGTTTCTAATGACATGGATGGGAGGCACAAAACAATGCGAACCAGTAACAGGAATAGGCGGAGAACCAGTCAGGTAATAAGGTAGATTAGAGACTTAAACAGCAAATAAATGTTACAGTTTAATATAATGTTATGTAATGGTGGTAAAAATGATCCCGCTACCTCTTTAGTCACAAGTCATGTATACTACAAGAACATTCGTCCCTGATAAGCTACGCTTCCCGCTTGTATTTCTAGGTAGTTATAGTAATTTTTAACTTCATTACTTGCTTAATTTTTTGGAATATTTATATTTTAAATTCTATCTGCGCACTTACAAGTACAAATAAATAGAGTTTAGACGATCTGATTTCCAGCCTAGTTTTGTATGGGTATGTGCGGGCGTATGTCCTTTGTTACGTATATAGGTTTTGTTTAGAGAATCTAAAGAATGAATTTTACCATGTGTTCACTGCAACAGTGTTTTACACGCTTCAGCATATGCAACTTTCTAGTCTAAAGTTTAAAAGTTACGAAATTCAGAAACTATTATGCAACAATATAAAGTAACAAAATATATACATAATCGTAAACGTATTATCTACCAATACCCGGGACTCGCTCATGCGCCGTAAAACAATGTTTCACCCTCTGCTAAAGGTTAATAGTTTTTTTCTGATTATTGTTGTTACGCTGTTATGAAATTGCAAATTTCTTATAATATAATAACAACGTTAGTGGCTGCGTATTGTCTTGTACAGGATACCACAATTATATGAGCGCCGTGGGTAGAACTGATAAGCCTGCAACACTGTGCAACGCCTTACCGCAAATACCAACTATATAAAAAAAGTCATATATAGAGAGTTTGTTTTCATAACTATAACGAACGAGAGGTTTACACACTTCATTCATCTTGATAAACAGAGGGAAAATTATATGGTAATATTGTACGGTACGGAGTGTCCCAATTGTGTGCAACCCTCCTCCTTCATTATACTGGCGCCGCATTTGAACAAGAGTATCTTTTATTACACATAACCGATTTGCTATGCTAAATTTACAGACAGTAATTCACAGTATTATGTAATTTTAATTTCTCCGTGAGTATGATAAAATTTTATATATTTCTTTGCTTGAGTTTCTTTGGTTCTCGAGTTTGTGAGTATTTGTGAGAATTAAGTTTGTAAATAGGTACTTCTGTAAAACTGGCATTTTTATCGGTCATCGTAGTCAGTGCCATAGGCGTAACTTGGGAGGGGAAAGGGGGGCACTCCCCCCCCAATGTTCCGAGCATGATAAAATTTTGTTTCCAGTTGTTATAAATAAAAACTAACAAATAGTCAAACAGGAGACAGTTTCTATGCTTGCGAGCACAGTAAGCACTATTTATCAACGTCTGTACTGTTATCAGACGACTAGTTGCCATAAATTTATTATTCTTATTTCTTTCGAAGAAACTTGTAAGGGGAATTTTTGACAGATTTGAATGATATACGTCAAAATAATATTTCTGTTAAAAAAAAAACAAAAGCTAGAGACCTAATAATTAACTGGAATACAATGCGTACCTTTTACACAAACAAAGACTTGTTTTGGAACACCGCAAGACGTCGATGGCTTTGTTTACGAGGCTTAAAAGGCGGTCGTTTGGAACTGTTATTTGTTAATGATTACTGACACAAGTGCGGTCGGTTACTCGGTCGTGTACGTAGTCCGTTAAAGTACACATCACTTGTCTCTTTCTTAATTCCTTATTGTTGTGATTGTTTTGGGTTTTTGTGTTGATAAGTACTGGGAAATGGGAGATAAGAAACGCAAAGGAGTAACACGGCTTAATTTCTTTAAAAATTGCCTGACTGGCAATTTGAAAATTTCTTTGCGTTGTGACTGATTCGGCTTACTGCTACTACTGCCGACCATTTTGTGACAGTGTGCCTAAGGGAGAGGATGGGTTTACAAAAACTGGGTATAAGAATTGGAAGAACTGAAATTGTTTATTCTTCGTATTATTTAAATTAGCAGCCATCCTTACTTTTCTTTTATAAAATTGCTAAACTGTTGTTTAAGACCTGAAGATGTCAGTGATGACGAAAAGCTTTGTCTAAATAATAACAATTATAGCAGTTTAGCAATTTTATAAAAGAAAAAAAAAATGAAATTGTTTATGTTTATAGGCCTACAGTATATATTTGTTCTAGGTAAATATAACTGGAAGTACAACTTATGAAGAAAGGTTTGTTGATCATTAACAAATGAAATTGTCCCTCGTTTACTAACTAAGAATTATTACTAAACTTTCTAATTTTGTATATAATATATTTTATTTATTTTATTATATTGGTGGTCTCACTACACACTTGAATTTATGAAGCTTTACCGTGCCCCCTGCCCCCAAAGTTAGACCCCAAGTTACGCCGATGGTCAGTGCTGTAAGTTGATGTTGAAAACAGTTTGATTATTACATGGTATTTGGTCGTATATGATAGTAAAAATGATATTTCGTATTTTAAAGTATGAAATCATCTGAATTGATTAAACAGAATGTAAACATTTTTGGCATGTAAGCTAACCACTGTCAGTGTAAGCTAATAACTGACATGTTAAGGTAATGAAGACGTGTTCAACATCATAGGAACTCCAATAGGTGCTCGTCCATAATAGTATTTTGCCTTTTGGAATAATAATTATCGTTTACATCAAGTTCACTGAAAATACCGAATCGGTATCAGCTACTAAGTGATGACATAAATAGTTCAGGTTACATTATTTTCTTTAAACTGTCGACCAAGATTCTCAACTAGCATTCAACTTTTTCGAGGGATGTCAATAAATAAACTCAGTTGGTTGTGATATCGCTTCGGTGCTAAGGTACAGTGTGATAGTACAGATAAAAACTCCGATATCCGTTGTCCTATTATTCTGAATAGTCTGCTCAGTGACACATCATCTAATCAGTACTTTTGTGCCTGTACTTAGTATTGCGATCAACCGTCACTTTCTGGAGCCATACGATTTTGACGGCAATCCACGTTCTCATCAAGAGAAACGTCAAAGAAAGTCATTACGTAGTCATTATCTACAGGTAAATTCTCTTCTAAATTTTGAAACCTTCCAAAGTTCAATACTTTCTATCACAGACTTCCTAATGTAATATATATATATATATAAAGATGCGACTTTTAATTAATGTAACTGTTGACTGGAATTCTGCCAAGAAAAGACATTACATTATGCCTGCAAGAGAAGACATTAATTTGCCTGCCTATAGTCGAGTTTTTAGCAAAGTGTCGAACTTTATTGATACAAGTGAAATAACACAAATCAGAGATATTATGCATATACAGATATTTAATTTTAAATGCCGTGTATGGCGTCGCTACTGAGTTACTGAAAACATGTTACATAATTAGTCTACGTTTAATTAGGGCCTGAAGTCCCGCACGCGATAACAAATTATTAGATAATCCACGCCGTCTTAAGAGATCCGAGAATGAAGTACTCGTAGTTTTTTTACAGTAAATTCCTTGAGCTAATACTGCGGATGCAAATGTAACGTAATTAAATTTTCTGCAAGTCAAATTACCAAACAACTAATTGATTAATAAGCAAAACTACTGGAAATTTCGAAATTACAATGCAATTAAATATTATTAGCAGCTAATTAAATTCATAACGTAAATAGTGAAGAAAAATTAATCTAACTAGTTTGTGCTAATTGTCGTTAGGTACACTCTATACTATTGAATCTAACATGTAATGCTAGAAAAGAAATCCTTGAAGATGAAGCACAATACATATTATCAGTAGAAATAGATTACAAAAGAATTCAACAGAATTTAATAAGCGTATTCCTGCATTTTTTGTGGAAAGTGGGCAATCGTGCTGACAAAATCAAAACATCCAAACGATCGTTGACTTAATGATGAAAAGTAAAGGAGGGAAATTGCAAACCGATAAATGAAATTTTAATGTGTAAAAGAAAGCGAAACAACACAGAATGCCCGCCAGCCATCACATAGTATCGTTTACGACTGTGACTATCCTTTAATTCATTACAATATTACTAAAAAGTTATTTGGAGGTTATTAAAAATGTTATTGGAAATCAGTAATATTGTTTTCACTATCTCACTTTCTCTCCTTTTCTATCTCTCTCATACGTTGCTTGACTGGCTTGATTCCAGCACCTAGCCTTGAACATTTTCATCCGGAAAAAACCTTTTTCGGCTTACTCTATTCTACTTTTGTTTTGTCCATCCATTTGATAGTGCTACCCAAGTAGATGATGCTACTCTTTATGATACCTTCCCGATTCTAATATTTAAAGAATCCCCACTTTCTTTTTTTAGAGGTTAATTATCACAGAAACGATATCTTTGCTTTGCTTCTGTCGATTTTTAAGCCAAATTCTCCTACTAATAATTTTTACTTATACTAAAATACTTGCTCTAAAGTATTCTTGTTTTCTTTAAGTAGAATAACATTATTTATTCTAACAACAATTCTAACATATTTATTTTCTCTCACTGAATTACAGTTTCTGTAATTATCCTGTATTACAGTGACTCATTTGTTTTCTTTTGTGTCACTAACAGAGACTTTGTGTGAATTTATCAAAGACTCTAAAGCTTTTTTTTAGAATTAAATGTGTTCTTGCTAAACGGAATCAATATAAAAACGAATCAAAATGAAAATGTGGTTTATTCTAGTTTCTTTACAATTTTGTTTAATTACGTTAATAAAACTACATTCCATAAATTTTCTAACCGTGGGAGCGTTTCGAAGATGATATTTTAAATTAAAATTCAAATGGTCACTTTAGTTATTACTTATTAATTAAGTAAACACACACACGCGCGCGCGCGCGCGCGATAACTACAGCATGCGACCATTTTCCAAAGTCTGGCAAATTATCTGTCTCTATGACAGATTATCATTATCCCTTTTCAGATTTTAGAGTAACAACTCATATACCAAAATACACTAATGTATATTGTACAAAATACAAAATAGTGGATATAGAAGAAGAATGAATACTGAATGTCATACTGATAAGAAATCTTAGCAACGAGACAAATGGCGGAATGTTTGTTGCTAATAAAAGGTTTTAGTTAAAGAGTCGCATGTAAAACGAGGTAAATGTGAAACATGACTTTTAATGTTTTAAAGCCATCCCAGTAAAAACAGAAAAGAAGATATTGTCTGCTTTTAATTCGTTAGAATCTAAAGCCTTAACGTTTGCCTTATAACAATGCAGAAGGCCTAGATCAGAAAATAATATAACGTTGAACTTCATATTCTTTCAAAGTTAGATATTAAAAATACTGAAATGGCAAATGTATGTGTGTCGTTAAGTATTTGTAGCGACACATTTTGGTGGGAACAACTTTGCCGAATGGATGACTGCCGCATCCCCGAACAACTATGGAACTATAAGCCGAAGGGACGGACAGGTGTGGAACGTCCGAGGAAGCGCTGGAGTGACCAGCTCTAATCTTTGCCTATTAAACCGGATTAAACAGCCGGAAAATGATGATGATGATGACATTGTATTTTAAAAACGAAATCTGAATATTTGATCAAGTCACAAAGACAAATATTAAATATACAAATGTCAATGATATACATTTTAATGTCATTCATTTACAATGTTTTTATTATTAACCAGACTTTCAAACAGGGAAAACAGGCTGAGTCCATGTATGACTTTTTTGTATATTGTTCTGCTAGCAGTTTAAAAATGCTTTATTTTACGTATCAACTATGTTGTGTTTTTGGGCGAAAAAATTGCTAAATATTTCTCCAAATATTCAAAATATCAATATGATAATTAATAAAAATATTAGCTCAAACAGGGAGAAGCGATTTACTTAGAAACTTTAAAGGCGTTTCCTTGCTGAACATGTATAAGCATTTTTACCTTGTACGCATTATCTGTTTTAAATCACATTAAGCCATTCAGTTAAAAAGTTTGAATGTTTCCTCATGGTAAACCATATTTATTTTACCTGTAGAGTCTATTTATACTAAAACGCTTCCTGTCGTCCGGACATTATTAAATAGAGGAGGGGTCTTCAATACTATCAGTGTTTAACTCGGTGGTCCTCGATTAAATGCTAGTTGGTAAATGTAGCTCTGCGATTATCTGAGATGATTCTTTGCTGAAAGAAGGGGTGGCGGCAAAATTCTTCCTTTACACTTATTATTATACTTTATTTACGCATACTATTACACTTCTTGTTTAGTTTAAATTCTTTTATTTCTCCTCCTAAATTTTTCGTTTTCAGTATTTCTTAATATTGTTACGACGGGCACACCGATCGTCGTATTGTACAGCGGAAACAAAATAACCCGAGTCCAGTACATGTCTTGCAAATGTTTATCACCATACCGTAATACTAGAGCTTTCGTCAATTCGGCATAGGTGTTCTGCCTATCAGGTGGCACTTTCTACCCTTTTAATGCGAGAACGAGTGAGACTACTTTGTCGTTCTCCGTTCAATTATTTGTGAAAATTGCTTCCAGTTATGTCGTCCAGTGAATGCTTCCATCAAATGTTGGGGCCTCGACATGAACTGACCGAACTGCAGACAAAATGAGTCTCTTTATTGTCTTATTTTCTGTCTTTTCGGCCATTACGAAAGGCGTTTTTCCGCTTTTTCAGCCGTTTGTTTCGAAACGCATGGCTGTATTTTCATTAACTGCTCGACTTCACTTTTAATTTGCACTTTTCTGGTTGCAATAGACTCTTTTATAGTTCAGACTGAATCGTTTACAATTGCTACAGACTCCTCTACTTAAGATATTTTATTTTACATGGATTCTTCTACCTCAGATATTCTAGTAATTTGGGTATTAAGCTCACCTCGTAGCTCACTAGTTCTGCACCGGTATGTTCTTGCATCTACTTTTGCTCCTTATCAACGCTTTTATGTCACCTGTTTCACAATTACGTTCCTCTGCTTCCTACTTACGTTCTTCTTTTTGACGTTCTTTCGTTTCTAGCATTAGTGGTTTCTGTCGTTCCTCTACTTCTTCTCTTTCTCGTCGGCGTTCTTCTTTTAGTCATCTTTCTGCTCCTTCCTACTTCTTTCTGCCTTCTTCTTTTTGTTTTTCCTGTGTTTGCAGTAGCAGCGCTTGGAAACCTTCTATCATCTGTCTGGAATTCTTGTTTACAGATTAATTACAACGTACACTACTCTTCTCCACAGTGTCCTCTGTTTTCGCTGTTAAAGTTTCTGTCGCACTTCTAACCCACTGTTACAACGGTCACTCGTATTGTACAGTGGAAACAGTATAACAGATACCAAGTAAGTCACTAATTAGCAACTTTAATTAGTCACAAAAAACAATATAAAATCAACAAGACATTCTTTATAGTAATTCAAGTTAATTTTGTCCAACAATTAATGTCACTTTATTACAGTTTTACACTAATTAACAGTTATCACTTTACACTAATACACAACAATCACTTGATCCGCACTCTACAATGTCACCAGATGTAACTAACTTTTAAGCCGGTCGTAGACGCTGTAGCGTGACAGAAAATCCACTACATTTTAAGTCATGTGAAATCATAAAGTTTAATTACACCAACAAATGTTATAATAATATTGAATGACATTTAAATAAATCAGAGGAATGAACCACAATAAAATAAAAATCCTCACTACATTATATATAAAAACCACTGTTTTAAGAAACCAAAGAAAGTATCGAAGCAACATATAGTATCATATCAGTAAGTTACCCAGGAAGCTCAGAGCAGTAAACCAGTTATATAAGACAATATCAAGAAAAAAGAGATTCAATTAAAGAGTGGTGAATACCAAAATATCCCCAAAACAATAAGAGGGAAGAATAAAGTTTGTGATCAGGAAGAAAACAATACCCTGAAACCTGTATAGAAGAATAAAGTCAGTTCAGTGAATAAATTAAATACTCCAAACTAAACCTCAGTCGAGATAACACCAAGTACCTTGGTTTACCCAAGAATGAGGAAGGAAAAACAGAAGAGTGAAGACTAGACGAGGGACAAGAATGAAGACTAGAAGAGGGACAAGAATGAAGACCAGAAGGAAGATACGAAGAAGGACAAGAAAGAAGACAGGAGGAGAGGAAGAAATAGTATGAAAGAAACACCGTAGTAAAACCTATTATTATATAAACTACTATCAACCCCAAACCCACAAAAACTATGCAAAAGACAGTATAACATACCCAAAATCCTATAAAATGTAATTATTGAGAAAACTAAAGTGCTGTATAGCGTTATAAGAAGTGCACCGACTAAAGCTATTGTGTAATAAAGAAAATAAACTAGTCTTAACGGTCCATGATTACTAAAGGTCTGGTCTGAGATAATAAGACTCAAAATATCAGAACCAACAGTGAAAGTGAATTTGTGTAAGTGTTTTTTAGAAAAGCAATAAACTTAAAGTTGGTGATACTATAACTTGTCAGTATGCTATATCACAACTTTAATATCTAATAATAACCAGCATAATAAAATAATAAAATGGAAAATTTCCAGTATTTTATTATTTTAAGGTAAATCTTTATTTACAAGACATTTGTAAAAAATGATAATAAATAGAGTATGGGAGTTAATGTTTACTGATGTAGGGGATCACAATAATAATGGTTTAAACCAGAAAGGACTGGTATTAATATAGTATTAATAGGTGTAAAATGTTTAGATAGACTGTTTATTCACAGTCCTAAAATCAATGTGTTGATAAATGCATTTGTAAGGTTTATTAGAAAATAAGGTTTATGTTATGTGTTTTAAAAAGAATTATGTTTGATAAATAATAGCCAACATACCATTAATAATGTTCTAATAGGTATGCTATGTTAGCTCAAAAAATAGTTAAAAGATATATGTTCAAACCATATCTGCAATATGTTTAATGGTGCAGATTGCTAAACAATGTTCATAATTAATTATTTTAATAACTGTAGTGTTGATTAACTACTACAGCACACAATAAGTTATAAACCATGTTATTTTCATATAATTGTAATTATGTAAAGTCAGAGGAAGAATTAAGTTTAAATTATTTGAGAAAGAAAGAAATATAAAATTCTAAAATCTAGGCCATTTGGTGAAATCACAGAACCAATATAAACTAATCTAATTCACTTATAAATCCTGTAAACTACCAAGATTTATATAAGATAACTCAATTAACCACTACTGGGAATGATCCTATGAATTAAAATGATAATAAGGAAATATATCTTAACATTTTGTAAATTTTCAAAATATATAAATTAATTAATTTTAAAGAGCAATGTCAAATTTACAGATTAACACAAAAAACCAGTTCAAAGGTGTAATTTATATGTATTTAAGGAAAGGAAGAGGAATATGATTAATTAAAATTTATTATAATAGTATTAATAATATTTAAAATGGAGGGAATTCGTATAAAGACGGAAATCCAATTTTGAGCCTATATTTCCAAAATGTGAACAAAATTTGTTAATTTCCACAAAATGTCTACAGATATGGACTATAATACATCAATTTAAAGGGAATGAGATGATTAAACCAATAATAAGGTTAATAATTCATAAAAGTAAGGAATAAAATAGATAAATTCCATATATAATGTAATATTTTATCATGTGTACAGGTAATCGAATATGTTAACAATACTTTTTCAAAGATTAACTGGGCCAGATTTATGACCAAGTTAATTAGTCTTTTGTTGAATATCAAGCTGGACAGTTGTGTAAAGAACGTTTCTTTAAATCGAGAAAAATGGTATTAGCGTTTAGCCATTGAAATAAGTGAACGAGAGTTAGACGGTTTAGACACTTTTTAAAGCTAAAGCTGTTAATACATTCACGACAATAGTGAAAACAAACACTTAACTCCATAATACTAGTGATAGAAACAAGTAAAACACTATATCTCAACTGATTTATTCTGCAATTCCTAACCAATAACTTGAAAACTTAACCGCAGAAGTTGAACACATAGAAAATAAACTAACTAACACACGTTTACACAGAACACTTCACCAGAATACACCAAATAGATTAACAGACATATTACACCAGTGCGGGGACATTTTAAACCTTAATAAAGGGAATTTTATTGTGATTTTCTGACACGACGCATATGCTGTAACTTAGTCCAACTCGAGTAGCGGCCATCTTGAAAACGGAGTCTGCTAACCATATCGCAGTGACGTCAGTCTTCATTGGTTTGACAAAACATTTATATTCAACTATTATATACTGGAATTATTTAAATACTATTGAATAGTAATTATTGTATTTATTTTTAATTGTTAATGTTATACTTTCTCGTCACCCTTCTCTGACTATTAATCCATAATCGCTCAAAGAACCTGTCTTTTAATATAATATATCCTAAAGTTGTTCTGTATGACACAATCGATAATTCCCGAGACAGAGTCGATAATTGCTCTCCATCGATAAAATATCGATTATTTATTTAAAATTGTCAATAAATCTTTATATTTCCATTATTTTGTATCTGTTACTTATTTCACAGGGTAATTTAAGGGTATTTATAAGGCTGAAGGACTTAAGTAAGAAGAATATATTCTATCTGAACAAGATATTGGACCAGTCAGAAAAGTCACCAATCGATTATTACCTGGAGTTAATCTATTTAACTCCAGACTTGGTTCAAATCTTCAAGAAGTGCTCGACGGTCAATAAATACCTACCTGTTATTAAAATTTTGCAGAACCTTTTTAAAACAGATGTATTTCTCATTTAAACACATTTATTAACATAACAAAATTATTCTATTATTTGAAAATTCTATTTTTTATTGAATTTTCCATATACATTTTATTTTTATTCTTTTGTAACGACCGGCATACAGGGTCTTCTTACAAAGTGGCGTCTAACTTAAAGGGCTTAATAATCTAAGCTTGGCAGCGATTAATAAATAGAGACAGAGAAAGATGCAAAGACGAGCTACATCGAAAAAGAGGGCGGCAGAGGCCGAGAAAGAGTTTGACATGGGGGATAAGGAGGCAACACCCGTGGAGGATCCGGAAGTGTTACTAACCCAGGTGGAATAAAAACAACCCACACCACCAGAGGAACAACCCGAGGTACCAACGCAGACAGTGGAAATCAATGTCCCCAAGAAGGAGAAAACTAAAACAATGGAAGAGAAGATAATGGAAATGCTTGCACAAATGAGCAAGAACAATGAACAAAATAGTAAGAAATTGAGAGAAGACATGAATAAGCAGATGGAGTCCACAAAGGAGGATAACAAATCAATGAATCAGGAATTGAAGGAAGATTTGAAGGAAGACAACCGATCCACGAAGGAAGAATTGGGCCGTAAAATAGAAAATACTAATAAGAAGATTGAAGAAACCAGTAGGAAGATGGAAAGGAAAATGGAAGAAAATAATAAGAATTTAGAAGAGAAAATGGAAGAAACCAGTAAGAAAATAGAAAGCGATAATCAGCAACTGAGGGAAAAGTTGGAGGAAAATAATCTGAAAATGGAGGAGAAGATGGACGAGAATAATCAAAGGTTGAGAGAAGAACTAAAGGAAGTTAACCAAGAGAACATGAATAAGTTAGACGAGAGGATTGACTTAGCCAAAGAGGAGATAAATAAAAAGATAACTGAGACGAAGAAGACCATTGTAAAGAAATTAGAACAGGAAGTTGTGGTTGTTAACCAGCAGATCCGAGAAGTAGACGAAAGATGTCGTCAAACAGAAAACGAAGTGCTGGAAGTCCGGGAAGTAATAACAAAGGAGATTACTCAGATCCAAGAACAACAGAAAACTAAAATGGAGGAGACCAAGAAATTTGCCTTGGAAGAAGTAAATAAAGTGAGGACCCAAGTAACAGAAAGATGCGACGGCGTGGAAGCCGCCATGGTAAACATAACCGGACAGGTGCGTCAGAGCCAGGAGGAGATAGAGTTAATAAGAAATAGACCATCGGGATATCACAATTTCCCCATGTCAGAGAACAGAGAATGGCTCAATTTCCGGCAATACAAACGGAAACCTATGGAGTTCTTGGCAAGAATAGAGGAGTACCTCGAGAAACACCGAGGGAACCGATGGGTCCAGAACAGAGAGATCCTTGACGAGTCGTTTCGGGAGGTGAATGACCATTGGTGGATGGCCAACCGGAGCGACATCGACAATTATGAACAATTCAAGAGCCTGTTCAAAGCCAAGTACTGGTCAGAGACCACGCAAAATCTCATAAGAGATAATATATGCCACGGCCGCTACAAACCACAAGTCGGCAGCTCAATGACAGCTTATTTCCTCGGCAAAGTGTGTATGGCCAAGCACTTAGAACCAGCCATACCGGAGGAATGCCTAATAAACAAGCTGTCTTACCATTATGATGAGGAGGTGATTCGTGCTAGGAGGGGCAGCCAGATAAAAACCATCCAGGCAATGACAGAACTCCTAGAGAATTATGAAAATGAAGATTACTACCGGCAGAGTCGTAGAAGAAGTGATGGGCCCGAACCAAGGACGTACCAGAACAATAACCAGGGTGCGAACCACATAAATACTGGGTACCAAGGAGGTCGGGCATACCCGCGAAATAACAATTCGAATAATGGAAATAATGTAAATAATACTAATTACAATGATAATAATAATACGGGTCCCAACCAGCAAAACCCGAATCGACCCTCTAATGGTTATCAGGGTAACCGCAATCCCTACCCTAATAACGTAAATAGTCAGAGAAGCCCCAATTATGGTAATAGTCCTTACCCTAATAATGCTAATCGTGCGGGTCCCAATAATGGTAATTTTAATAATAATAGGTTTCCTCGCCCTAGAGTGAACTTCATACAAGCCACAGAAGGAAGACAGCGAGGATTCAACCACAATCGACGAAGCAGTTACCGAAGATACGAAGAAAGGCGGAGGAGCCTAGAACGGGACCAACCGAGGTACTATCCGGCGCGTAGGAGCAATAGTTTGGACAACACTGAACAGAGGTCGCACCATGAACGACCGGAAGACCGTAGGACAGATCGGCAAGTAACCACTCTGAGCATCCCGAATGAGGCATCGAATAATATGGCTCAAAGAAACAATGATGCCGAGCCTTTAAACGGGCACAGGCAGTAAGAAATCGCCAGAACCCATTACTGCTTCTGACTACTGGGTATAATAATGATAATGAGTGCAATTTTGAGAATAATCACAATCGTATTACAATCATCGGGTGCAACTACCTGAAGGACATCAGACAGGAGTTATTGGAAGAGGATAACAGGAGTCCCACCAATAACTTCAATAATGAAATTATACATGTTGACGCCAAGGTAGAAGGCATCCCAGCCAAGTTAATGATCGATACTGGGTCGAACGTGTCAATAATAAGTACGACGGAACTGGAGAGGATACAGCAAGAGTGCGGGAGAACTTTACCAACATTGCCGTTGAATAATATTGTTTTGTTGGGAGCAACCGGCCGACAAAACAAAACTATACGTAGACAAGTCTCCGCCAGTGTGATGAGCTGAGGTATAGCGATTGACATGGAATTCTTGGTGGCGAGCGGTCTGCCATTTAATATACTGGTCGGGTGTGATGTGCTTAGGAGAAATTCCGCCATCATTGATCTAAGAACTGAAACATTGTCGCTGTTTTCTAACGGACATACTTGGACGGCGAACTTGGTGGGTAGTGACCAAGTCGTTCCCGATAGTATCCATCAGCAAATCCGAAAAATTAATTACATCCATCCAACATCCATAATTGAACAGAAAATAGACGACACCTCAAATGAAGATTTATGGTCGCAAAAAATCCAGGAGATCCGAGATTTCCGGAGCGGTATAACTGGCGAAGGGTTAACAACAAACCAAGCGAACAAATTAATAGACATATACAATAAATATAAATCAGTCTTTTCTGATGAGCCCGGTAAAGTGAAGAATTTCCAGTGTACTCTACAATTCCGAGACACTGTAGACTTTAACCGGAAGTCTTACCCCATTGCGCAATCACGAAAGCAAGCAGTAAGAGCTGAAATAGAGCAAATGATTAACCGTGACATTATAGAGAGTAGCCATTCCCCTTACACAAGTCCTATCGTGGCTATTCCTAAGAAAAACGGACAAGTCCGTTTATGTTTAGATGCGCGCGAAATAAATAAGATGATCATAAATGACAGGACTTCGCCCGGTGAGATTGAGGAGATCTTAAAACGGTTCCACGGTACCAAATACTTCACTACCTCGGATACGGTGTGCGGATACTGGCAGGTGGAATTACATCCACAGAGTCGCCGCCCTTCGGACTGGTAAACTCAGTCGCAGTCTTTGTGCACTGCATGGATCAGATACTTGGCCAAGAAGCACTAAAATTCACCACCGTATACGTCGATGACTTGCTAGTGTCCTCAGAAACTTGGGAGGAACACTGCTACCGTGTGGAACACGTCTTACAGAAGCTAGCAGCAAACAATATTACTCTGAAGTTAGCAAAGTCTCATTTTATTGCTAAAGAGATACAATTCTTGGGCTTCATATTAAATGATAAGGGAATCTCACCGTCGGCTGAAAAAGTCGAAGCAATTCAGAACTTTCCTACACCAAAGAATCGAAGGCAGTTACAGTCGTTCCTGGGACTCTGTAATTATTACCGCAAGTTCCAGGAAAAGTACTCCGAACTGACTGCCAGATTTCAGCCGCAACTGTCATCTAAAAATAAATGGATCTGGGGTAATGAACAACAAAACATATTGACTCTTATAAAACAAAAATTCCTTAAACATATTATACTCCGCCATCCAGATTTTAACAAGCCTTTCTTTCTTAATTGTGATGCCAGTGACATCAGCCTCGGCACTACTTTATATCAAGAGGATGAGGAGGGCGAGCATCTTGTAATCTGTTTTGCCAGCAGAGCTCTGAACCAGAGTGAGAAAAACTATCACGTGACAGAAAAGGAGTTATTGAGTGTCGTGTTCGCGTGCGGAAAGTTCCGTACATATATTCTTGGTTATCCCGTTACCGTCCGGACAGACCATAAATCTGTCTCGTTCCTTAAGAGATGTAAGCTGAGCCATGGAAGGTTAACGCGGTGGATACTATTACTGCAAGAATACGACCTTAAGTGGGAGTATATCCCCGGAAGGAAGAATGTCGTCGCGGACGTATTGTCTAGAGTTGACATTGACAAGCAGACGTTCGAAGGGGAGAAGGAGAGTATTCTGAAGGTGTACCATATTCTCAGCAGCAGCGCCGGTCTACAATCAGTTCTGGAACAACTAAGCACACACCAACAAGCTGACCTGAAATTAATTTCTATTATCTCAAGATTGGAAGCAGGAGATGAGACAATCTCCCAATATTATACTATACATAAGGGAATCCTGTTTTCCAAACCATCATTATATAAGGAGGAATGGAAGGTAATAATTCCGACCCATATCGAGAAAGAGATAGTGATCAGTTATCATGTTCGATATGGGCATATGGGCGCTTTAAAGGTGGTAAAGGCCCTGGAAGAAAGCTGCTTTATCAAGGACATCAATCGGAAGGTACGGAGGTATATTAGAAACTGTTGCATTTGCCAACTCGTAAAAACTAATAACGAGAAAAGAGAAGGGCAGATGATTCCAATAACATCGCAGTCTAAACTTGAGAAGGTATTCCTGGATATCTGCGGGCCATTTCCCCGCAGTGGAGGCCGTCACCGATACAAATATATCGTCATCATTATGGACCATGACACCAAGTTCGTTAAGCTATACCCAGCGAATCGGGCGACTACGAATAAAGTTCTTAATATCCTGATCGACCAGTACTTCCCAACCGTCGGAAAACCGGTATCGATCATAACCGACCACGGAACGCAATTCAAGGGGAGGAGATGGCGGGATACACTGCTGTCCATGGGGGTTCACACATACAAGACATCCGTATACCACCCAAGCAGTAACCCGGCCGAAAGAGTCTTGCGCGAGGTGGGGCGCCTATTAAGAACGTATTGCCATGATCAGCAGAGAAGGTGGCAAGAATACTTGGAGGCCACTGAAGAATTCCTCAACCTGGCCTACCATCCTGCCATAGGAATAACCCCATACTCCGCAATGTACGAGAGACAACCCCCTAGAGAGATTGAAGATATCTTGGAGTTCCCCAGAGAACATAAATATAGATTTGATAAAATTCAATTTTGTAATAAGGTGGCCGAAGATCAGGAGAAACGGCGGAAGAAATACAATAAAAGTATGGGTAAGGTTATTCATTATACCGTTGGAGAGAAGGTGTTGTTGAAGAATAGGGAATTACCCAGCTCCTTAGAGGGGATAACAAAAAAGTTATTGCTCCTGTATACTGGCCCCTATATCGTCTCAAAGGACAATAACAACAACACCTACGAAATCAAGGAAATAAGTTCAAATAAAGTCAAGGGTGTCTTTAACCAGGCATCCATGAAGAAATTTTATGATTAAAAAACCTCTAAATTCTAAACACAATATAAGCCAATTATATACAATTTATTTGAAGGAAATTATTTGAAAAGAAGAATAATATAAGAAGAGTTTGGACTTAATCAACCAAATTCTAAAACAAAGGTAAGCCCATCTTACATAAAATACAAAAAATATTTGAAGGAAATTTTATGCCAATGATAGAAGAAGAATTAGAAATTAAAATCCCCTAAATTCTAAAAACCATGTAAGACCATTACATACAATTTATTTGAAGAGAAACATATTTTAAAGAAGAATAACAAGAAGAATTTTGAATATAAAAATCTCCAAAATTCTAAACACAATGTAAGCCCATTACATACAAGTTATTTGAGAAGGAACATTTTGGAAGAAGATATATAATACAGAATTTTGGATGTAAATTATCCAAATTCTGAACACAATGTAAGCCAATTACATAACAAATATTTGAAGAAAAAACTTTATGGCTATAATATAATAATAAAGAAGGAGAGAATTTAGAAATAAAACCATCTAAGGTCAAAAACAAGTAAGGACAGCTTACTAAATATTTATTTGAAGAGAAACATTTTGACAATAATACCAAGAGAATTTAGAAAAATAAAACCAACCTAAACACCTGTAAGCCCACCTTACATACAAATGATTTGAGAAAACTTCACGGAATAATATAAGACGAGTGAATTTTGAATTATGAATAAACCAAGTTTCCAAACCAAGTATAAATACAACTTACCAACCAATTATTGATAAAACACTATGGTGAGATAAACAGAAGAGATTTCATACCATATTTATGGTAAGCATAGAAGATAATTACCATGGTAACAAAGGATCATAATGGGATGAAGAAAGGAAACAAATTTAGAATTAAAACAAATAATTCTGGACAATATAATCATGTCTAAGTTCAATATGAAGAGTAAAAACCTTTCCATAAAATGATGTTAAAGGAAATAAAAAAGAAAAAATTCTTTAATACGATTTGAGTGATTGAATATAGTAAAGTACAAAAACTTCTTTGGAATTATGAGAGAATGAAACTTTGAAGTGGTATGAGGAGAAATTATGACCTCATTATGAAATTAATAAAAAACCATCATTTGCAAGTATAATAGCAATGACAGGAATAATGTGAAAATAATGTCAAAGATTTATGTAATTAAACGAATTAATATAAAATGATTTATGAATTAAATGACAATTATGATAATGACAGTTATAAAAATTCTAGAAAATAGAACAAGTGGAATTTTAAGAACAAAGAAACAGTCTAAAAATGTCATAAAGATATGCTACAATAAATAATGCAGATTATAATAAAAAAACCAGAAGGTAATAAAGAATTTATAACCAAAAGATTTATATGATAAGAAAAGTTGAAAAATGTAATAATAGAAGAGCTTCCTACCATAATATCAAATGAAAGAAACATCCAGATAATGAGTCAGAAGAACAACTGAGATAGGAATATTAAAATCTCTGAGAAGTATAATAAGTAATAAGTGAAGTATCCCAAAGATATTTTTTAAATAGTAACAAATGTGTACTATTCTGAATAATTTTTTTAATCTGTCTGAAGATAATTCCAGCAGGATTAATATGTTTTTTGAGCAGAGATGATTTGCCTCTGTACTCAAATATGTGTGAAGTATTGGACAGCAGAGGAAAGTAGCGTACAGTGCCTCTCTGAACTGAACCAGCTCACAAAGTAGGGAACGATAGGGAGGAAATATCCCAAGGAGAAAATACTAAGAAGAAATATAAAAATGAAATAATAAATATAAAACTCAGATGACTATTACTATCAAGGAAGATCAAGTGAGAATGATATAAACTCAAATATAAATAAGAAAATTTTAAAATGGAAGGAAGTCCAAAATAATAACAAAACTTGAATAATTATCATAAGCAATTGTTTCAGACAAAGCAAGTATAGTCTGAAAAAATTACTTCTGGAGAAGGGCATTCTGTAGCGTGACAGAAAATCCACTACATTTTAAGTCATGTGAAAACATAAAGTTTAATTACACCAACAAATGTTATAATAATATTGAATGACATTTAAATAAATCAGAGGAATGAACCACAATAAAATAAAAATCCTCACTACATTATATATAAAAACCACTGTTTTAAGAAACCAAAGAAAGTATCGAAGCAACTCATAGTATCATATCAGTAAGTTACCCAGGAAGCTCAGAGCAGTAAACCAGTTATATAAGACAATATCAAGAAAAAAGAGATTCAATTAAAGAGTGGTGAATACCAAAATATCCCCAAAACAATAAGAGGGAAGAATAAAGTTTGTGATCAGGAAGAAAACAATACCCTGAAACCTGTATAGAAGAATAAAGTCAGTTCAGTGAATAAATTAAATACTCCAAACTAAACCTCAGTCGAGATAACACCAAGTACCTTGGTTTACCCAAGAATGAGGAAGGAAGAACAGAAGAGTGAAGACTAGACGAGGGACAAGAATGAAGACTAGAAGAGGGACAAGAATGAAGACCAGAAGGAAGATACGAAGAAGGACAAGAAAGAAGACAGGAGGAGAGGAAGAAATAGTATGAAAGAAACACCGTAGTAAAACCTATTATTATATAAACTACTATCAACCCCAAACCCACAAAAACTATGCAAAAGAAAGTATAACATACCCAAAATCCTATAAAATGTAATTATTGAGAAAACTAAAGTGCTGTATAGCGTTATAAGAAGTGCACCGACTAAAGCTATTGTGTAATAAAGAAAATAAACTAGTCTTAACGGTCCATGATTACTAAAGGTCTGGTCTGAGATAATAAGACTCAAAATATCAGAACCAACAGTGAAAGTGAATTTGTGCAAGTGTTTTTTAGAAAAGCAATAAACTTAAAGTTGGTGATACTATAACTTGTCAGTATGCTATATCACAACTTTAATATCTAATAATAACCAGCATAATAAAATAATAAAATGGAAAATTTCCAGTATTTTATTATTTTAAGGTAAATCTTTATTTACAAGACATTTGTAAAAAATGATAATAAATAGAGTATGGGAGTTAATGTTTACTGATGTAGGGGATCACAATAATAATGGTTTAAACCAGAAAGGACTGGTATTAATATAGTATTAATAGGTGTAAAATGTTTAGATAGACTGTTTATTCACAGTCCTAAAATCAATGTGTTGATAAATGTATTTGTAAGGTTTATTAGAAAATAAGGTTTATGTTATGTGTTTTAAAAAGAATTATGTTTGATAAATAATAGCCAACATACCATTAATAATGTTCTAATAGGTATGCTATGTTAGCTCAAAAAATAGTTAAAAGATATATGTTCAAACCATATCTGCAATATGTTTAATGGTGCAGATTGCTAAACAATGTTCATAATTAATTATTTTAATAACTGTAGTGTTGATTAACTACTACAGCACACAATAAGTTATAAACCATGTTATTTTCATATAATTGTAATTATGTAAAGTCAGAGGAAGAATTAAGTTTAAATTATTTGAGAAAAAAAGAAATATAAAATTCTAAAATCTAGGCCATTTGGTGAAATCACAGAACCAATATAAACTAATCTAATTCACTTATAAATCTTGTAAACTACCAAGATTTATATAAGATAACTCAATTAACCACTACTGGGAATGATCCTATGAATTAAAATGATAATAAGGAAATATACCTTAACATTTTGTAAATTTTCAAAATATATAAATTAATTAATTTTAAAGAGCAATGTCAAATTTACAGATTAACACAAAAAACCAGTTCAAAGGTGTAATTTATATGTATTTAAGGAAAGGAAGAGGAATATGATTAATTAAAATTTATTATAATAGTATTAATAATATTTAAAATGGAGGGAATTCGTATAAAGACGGAAATCCAATTTTGAGCCTATATTTCCAAAATGTGAACAAAATTTGTTAATTTCCACAAAATGTCTACAGATATGGACTATAATACATCAATTTAAAGGGAATGAGATGATTAAACCAATAATAAGGTTAATAATTCATAAAAGTAAGGAATAAAATAGATAAATTCCATATATAATGTAATATTTTATCATGTGTACAGGTAATCGAATATGTTAACAATACTTTTTCAAAGATTAACTGGGCCAGATTTATGACCAAGTTAATTAGTCTTTTGTTGAATATCAAGCTGGACAGTTGTGTAAAGAACGTTTCTTTAAATCGAGAAAAATGGTATTAGCGTTTAGCCATTGAAATAAGTGAACGAGAGTTAGACGGTTTAGACACTTTTTAAAGCTAAAGCTGTTAATACATTCACGACAATAGTGAAAACAAACACTTAACTCCATAATACTAGTGATAGAAACAAGTAAAACACTATATCTCAACTGATTTATTCTGCAATTCCTAACCAATAACTTGAAAACTTAACCGCAGAAGTTGAACACATAGAAAATAAACTAACTAACACAAGTTTACACAGAACACTTCACCAGAATACACCAAATAGATTAACAGACATATTACACCAGTGCGGGGACATTTTAAACCTTAATAAAGGGAATTTTATTGTGATTTTCTGACACGACGCATATGCTGTAACTTAGTCCAACTCGAGTAGCGGCCATCTTGAAAACGGAGTCTGCTAACCATATCGCAGTGACGTCAGTCTTCATTGGTTTGACAAAACATTTATATTCAACTATTATATACTGGAATTATTTAAATACTATTGAATAGTAATTATTGTATTTATTTTTAATTGTTAATGTTATACTTTCTCGTCACCCTTCTCTGACTATTAATCCATAATCGCTCAAAGAACCTGTCTTTTAATATAATATATCCTAAAGTTGTTCTGTATGACACAATCGATAATTCCCGAGACAGAGTCGATAATTGCTCTCCATCGATAAAATATCGATTATTTATTTAAAATTGTCAATAAATCTTTATATTTCCATTATTTTGTATCTGTTAATTATTTCACAGGGTAATTTAAGGGTATTTATAAGGCTGAAGGACTTAAGTAAGAAGAATATATTCTATCTGAACAAGATATTGGACCAGTCAGAAAAGTCACCAATCGATTATTACCTGGAGTTAATCTATTTAACTCCAGACTTGGTTCAAATCTTCAAGAAGTGCTCGACGGTCAATAAATACCTACCTGTTATTAAAATTTTGCAGAACCTTTTTAAAACAGATGTATTTCTCATTTAAACACATTTATTAACATAACAAAATTATTCTATTATTTGAAAATTCTATTTTTTATTGAATTTTCCATATACATTTTATTTTTATTCTTTTGTAACGACCGGCATACAGGGTCTTCTTACAACGCTCACACACACACACACACACACACACACACCGCAGAAGTTCCAGAATCATTTTCCATTCTCCTGGCGGCTTGTCGGCATAATTTGCGTATCTACAAGAGCTCGAACAGTCTGGAGGCTGCGTCAGTACATGACCTTGATACAGACGCTGTACGCGCTAGGTTAGTCGAGACACGTGTAGAACGACTCTCTCGAATTTTCGTACAGCGTTACGTAATTGTCGTAGCAATATGTTTATTGTATTTGGAGACTTGAAAGGTTTCAGTTTGTCTTTAAAATTATTTTTTAAGCTTAAAAGTAATTAAAATACTTTCATAATGTACCGTAAGACGGCAGTTATTCATATGCAAGCGAAACCAAACGCACGATACAAGCAGATCGTTTCGTTGTACCCGTTCGTCGTTTCTGTCAGTGTCGTAATAAACGATTTCAACCGATTTGTATCCAAACCAGTTTGCAGTTTGCGCACTGTTAGGAAAGAGTATATCAGGGCGAAATTGATATTTGGTATTTTGCATCTGGCTACGATACGTTTAGAACACAAATATTTTTCATTGCAACTGAAGATTTAATGTAAGTGTAAGCTAATGAATTCAAGAAATATGAAAAACTTCAACGTATAACGCAACTGTAGACATCATAATAAATAATGCCAAAAGAGTCCTGCAGTTATTGTTGATAATACCTGGCAAAGAGTTTGACAAAATACGCGCGGCGCTTTGAATGTACCCTTTACATACTGTAGTCAAGGCCGACGTGTTTCACATTTCCTGATGAAAAGCTCAATCTTAGCCAGTTTGTTTTAGTACAGTCAGTTTGCTTCCGATGTCGTTGCAAACAGAAGCTTGTGGATCACCTAGTGAATTATGTTGTAAGCATTAGCACCATCAGCTACGACCCTTCCCATGTATTCATAAAATCTAGTCTGTGAAGTAATATATTAATATGTTACATTTCTTTTTCCTATACGTACCATTACGTGTTTTGGAAGCGCATTCTACCATCAGATGCATTAAGCGACAGTGATAAGGCTATAGAAAAAGAGAAATAGTAGAAGGGTTCAATAAATAAGAATGGTGACTGGAAGCTAGAGTGGATGAAGGCCGTAGAAAATCTATATATTTATACCTACAATCTTATCTAGTAGCTTAATTTTTTAGTGCACGTTTTTGATCAACGTTATCAAGACCAGTTATGCACGTTTTAGTCTTTGGAAAGACTTTCATCCGTCTACGTAGGGCTAACTACACAATATTTCATCTGTTTTGTGTTGACTGATCGATCTCGATCTACTCGTGTGAACAGAAACGAATGATCTTATGACCTTTCCATTTTGTTCATTACCCAGGTAAGCATCTACGATTAGGTGGCACTTTTTTTCTGTAACGTATTGTTTATATTATGTTTTTATTAACGAATAATCTGGAACAGTTCAAGTGTAGGGTTCTGTCTTCTCATAGTCTCTGTCTTCTCAAACACATAATTACGAGGTACTAATTAATTGTATTTCTTTCTAGTTACAAATTTCTTCACTAAAGTCTTGGACACCATGTAACCATAAGGAACCAATAAAACTCTTATGAATTGATGTATCTCTTGACTTATAGCGTGCACTGTGATAATAGTAACGCACTAACTCGTCTATCTCAATGGCACTATAACCAGTTTTTAATTAGTTCCATCTGAAATGAAACAAAACAGAAATAGAATTTACTACTTCATTTTGAATATTTTTTTTAGGATAAACAATATTGATTTTTCAGAATTTTTTTGTAAGTTTTCAACCTTAAGCTAAGAGTGATGAAAAAATGTAAGCTTCCATATATTCAATGGTTTTTAAGGTACTTGGTAGGTTAAATTTCCGCTTGTGCAATCAGTTTACTAAGTACTTTCCATTTTTTGAAATGTCCTATACTTGACTTCGTAAATGCAAAGAAATAGACTTGATTTATTTTAGAGAATTTTTTAGCTGTGAAAATTTTTATGTTTAAAAAGCATATTAAATTTGTAGATGAAAGACTTTACGATGCAATTCTCTATGCTAAATTTTATTGCATAGATTAATTTCATCTAATTATAATTTTAGAGTTAATGATTAGTTAATTTTATTACTTTTATCGTATCTCACTGTTTCATATAGCCCCGCAATTGGACGCCATATACAATGTTAATAATTTACAATGTAATGCAAATCTTTTTATTTGCATAAATTAATTGAATTTGTTAATTATATAAATCATAATCAAATTTATTAAATATGTAATTAGTAATGTTATCGCTCAAATAATTAATTCTGGCTCTTACTGCCAAATAGAACTTCAAGATCTAGAACACTTATGAATTTGGTACTTGTTCAATCGTGTTAAATTAGAATTATTACTTGTGGATCCTATCATTTAAGAAGTTATCTTGTGAGTCAGGTCTTAAATAAACTAATCCAACACTATCGAATCCATTTAACAGTATATTTATTATAATACAGCATTTTATAGGTATTCATATTATAAAATAAATCATAGTTTAAGAATATCAACAAATGTTTTCTATAGGCAATTGAATTCTACAACACATTTCTAGTAATCGAAAGAACAATCAAATGTATGCACTTATTCGTGCGTAGTGACGTTATTAACTATCAACATAGTGTGCTTGCGAATGGCACTAAGTGATTCTACTTCAAAACACATTTAAACATTTACACACATAAAATACTCAAATACTTGCAATAAAACATATTAGACATATACATATTTGAATAATCAGATACCTGCAACAGACATATTAAAACACAAACATAATTGAAATAATTATATGCTTATACTAATAAAACAATACATTTGTAATATCTTATGCCCTTATTAATTCCTAACTATGGATTCGTATTTTATTGACTCTTTATATTATATATCATTTATTGACTCTTTACATTATATATCATTTATTGACTTTTTACATTATATATCTCAGGCAGTTGGTTCTAAGTGACAGGTCAGTGGTAATTATGGTAAACTAGTAATCATATAAGTGATTAATTTTGTACGTTACTCATGGCGTAGTAGTGTCTCGCTCCCATCCTATGTCCACCAGGGTCCGTTTGCTGACGATTGATGTTGATCCATGGGACACTCGTAACTCGCACTTTTATTATTATGCGTACATTTTCCGGAACACTGGTCCGCACTTCGCGACACTCGTTATAAGTTCTATGAAATCGTCACAGTTCAAGTCGCGGTACTCGTACTAGGGTTTTCATCTACTGGTTGTTTCGCGTTAGTCTATTTATGCGAATATCAGTTCGATATGGTCACGCACTTCTTTCAAGTTTATTAGGCGTATATAACGTTTAGCACTTACCTTTATTTTACGAGCTAACGTAGTCTCACTAATTTATTATGAGATAACCCGATTCATTTCGTTGGTGAAAAGTTCAAGTGTGTTACCACTGTATATTATTACTTCTGACAGTATTAACCGTATGAGCGTGATGCTTAAGGTTTTTACAAAGTCCGTTATTCGCTCGTCGTCGCGAACACTACCGTTTCGGCTTGACGGTTTGAGTCTTATTTCCGAACTTCCATTGATTCCGTACACTACTTCTAATAATTCTCCGAACAAAGTCTTTACATCACTGAGAAAGTTTAATAATACTGAACTAGAAATTTAATAAACTGAGTGAATATTTAATAAAACTGAGTGAATATTGCGCAAATACTGAGCAAAAAATTCCATAAGACTGAGAGTAAAATTTAATACAACTGAGATAAAATATTAATACGACTGAGCCAAAAATTTAGTAAACTGAGCGCGCGTCCTCTCGTGCATTCAGTTTTTATTTCCTTCTTAATTCCCACTCTTGTTACATCCACGAACGCTTCTCTTTCCCACCAAACTATCTCTGATAGGACGGTTATTAGGACCTCCCTATGTCCTCTTGTCTAAAGTCAGTGATTCTGGAGAATTCTCCACCTAGTGTCGTTTGGAGAGGGATGTTCTTCCATGGGCTTCGCTCTCTGGTCGTCGGCTTCTGTAACCACCATCCCCGTCAGTCACTTCCCTTCGAATTCTCTTTTCTAATTGGCTGGTTGGCATCTTTACTTGAGTCTTACGTGGTCCACGTAGACTCTACGAGTTGCTGTCATCAGGACGTTGCCTCCTTCTTGGAATATTCATCAAGGCCTGGCTCCTACAGTCACATCTGCCCTTTTAGTGTAGCGTGTCGAATTATCGTATTGTTAAGACACTATCGACTTCCTCTGACGAACTTACGGGTGGCAAAAACATATGTGTTCATCGTAGTGTGCCTCTTCATCCCATTTTATATTGTCTGTACTCAGCTATTGTTCTTCAGTAAGGCGCACACATGCTTGGAACTATGCTCTTAGCGATGGTTATCTGTTTTTCTCGCTACTGGACGGTTGCAAGGGTAACGTTCCTTTGTTATAATTGTAGAGCCAAGTGCTCCCACGCATGGTCCAGTTCGTTGCAACATGTGTCGTATCGCGTATTGTCCCTTAACGGCTTTCTTGTTGTTTACGTGGAAAGGAAAGGTCCTTTTGTCGCTCCCCCTTGAACAACGCTAACATGTGTCACTTTTGATGGGCTTTAATTTCTGGTGTTACTCCCTCGACATGTCCAAAATTAAAAAAAAATCTCGAAGTAATAAGTACGCCATAGAGTCCCCAATCTGGTTATATCATGCAGTTGTGCGAAATGACGAAATCGGATTAACGCCCTTGCTTGTGTACTATCACTACGTGCGTTGGTCATCTCCCATTGGAACGAGTGTATTGACCTATATATCCCTTCCGCCTGACCTACTGTCATAACCAACTGTTTTCTCGGTTTAACCTGAGTATTGAATTTATTGCTCACTCATTATAAATACGAGTCCATTTACAATGATATATCCATAGTTATCTAATGAGCTTATGCTTTGGTGTGTTCATAAACTAATCTATACATACGTTAAAGAAATAAATAACAATTAATTGACCTACCGGCTATTCTTTATGAACATACAATCATTACTAATATGCAATGTGAATACTTATTGTTATTAGCTACTTTCAAAATGATTATTTATTAATTCTAAGACATTATATACTTAGGTTACAAATACTCTTTGTTATTCTTATCATTTGTTGATTAAGAACTTAATTTTGTTAGACACACGTATAAAATATTTACAATAAATTAAATTTTATGTATACAATTGAGCAATTCAAATTAACTTACTTCGTAATCCTTCTATCTATGCTTATAATACAAATTTTTCCTTACAAAAATTTATTTCAGCAATTTATTGCTGCCATTCTACCTCTGTCACGCAACTCAGTTGCTTATACTTGTCCTTCAAATGCTACTTTTAATTTTAATGACAATAAAGTAACAAACATATATTTATTAATTAGCATATAATTTCAATATTTCTTAACATCCTACTTTGTATTGTTATTTATTTTCAATACAAGTTTAATTTTCCCGATACAACTCTGAATGAATTAATTAGTAGATTGCGTACGCACCTACTATAGATATCTTCTTCATTCAAGTTGGTCACATCACCTGCCATTATGACGTTCTGATCGCTCCTCCCTTCGTTGCATAATAATGAAGTTCACATATATACATAATCGATTATATCATATATTTATTAAGTTTCCATTTCTTCCTTAACTAATATTCTTCTTATAAAGATCGTATTTACTTGACACAGATTTGTTCGTCGACAACAGTTACGAATCGGGGTTTGTTGTCATTCTAGACCCCTCCTCAACCGGTCTTTTGTTACACACACTCCCCTTCTTTTGTCCCTTCCTTCGACCTGCATAGTAGTTTCAAAGATGTTTACAAGTTGTCCGTCACTAGCCGGGTCGTTGTACCTTCCATCTCTCTCTGTTTGTTTACTACTCTCCTCCGGTCGTCAACCTTAATTTCTCGTCATACGCCCCTATACAAACACTTTCACTTGGTATGTATAACAGCAATTCTTATTCCTCCCTTGCGTAATACGGTTTCAGTTGTCTGATGTTGAATTTGCTACGGATTTTGTTTTCATTGTGGCACTCAACTAATACGTAAGTAGATTCTCCTAAAACATCCTTAATTCTAAAAGGTCCAGTGTACAATTCGCAAAACTTTTCAATTCTCTTTTGCATCGCATCAGATTGGTAATGCGTACGTACTAACACTAAATCTCCCAATCGCAATTTTATCATTTTGGATGTTTCGTTCACTTGTTTAGCATGTCGCTCTCGCTTTTTCTTAATTCTTACGAATATTTGGTGGCTGTCCACTGACTCGTCCGTCGATTCGTTGTCTACTTTTAAGAATTTTTCCCATACGCGTTCGGCTTCCTTCCGTGGTGCGCTTCGTATGGCGTTACCTCTATTGTATCTATTACCTCTATGGTAGACTTCGTTGATACAGCATTCTATGGTATTTATGAACTTAGACCACTTCGTATGCTGGTCCCCTACGAATATTCTAAACAAGTTTCCAAGTTGTCTATTGACACGCTCGGCATGGTTTGTTTGTGGATTTCTTATTGCAGTATACTTAGGTATGATCTCAAGCTCATCCAGTCCTTTAATCCATTGTTTTGATGTGAACTGAGTACCGTTGTCTGTTAGTATCGCCTTCGGTTTTCCAAACTCATTTATATATTGCTGGAGTCTACGTAGTGTAGCTATTGTTGTGGCTCTTCTGAGTGTATATAATTTTACGTATTTGGTGAAATTGTCTATTATTACTAGAATATATCTGACTCCTGCCGCTGCTGTTGGAAGAGGTCCATAGAAATCACCGCTAATCAACTCGCCTTTACTCGTTGGTATAAATGGTTTAGTACCTCCAAACAGGTTACGATTATTTGTATCTTTACACCTTTGGCATGCGTCACACGTTTTGACATACCCCTGTACGCGCTTCGTCATCTGGTCGAAAGTGAAATGCTCCTGTAATAATTTGGTGCATTTTTTACTGCCAACATGACCGTACATTCCATGTATTTCTCAAATGAGCCTATCCGTAACGCTTTCCGGTACGTAGAGCTTCCATTTGCCTTTACATTTTCTATATAATTTATTATTAACACAATTATAAAATTTACATAACTTATTGCTACCTTCTGTCGTCAGATAATTTATTATCTGTCGTAATTTCTTGTCTTCCGACTGGTACATCTCGATGTTCTTTAATATTTTGCTCATATCCTTACTCATCTTAATCGTGATATGATTCATTTGGTATTCAAAATTATCGTCGACTGGGTCTTCTCCTGCCATATCTTCTGGATATCGACTCAATATATCAGCAACGATATTTTCCTTCCCCTTGCAGTGTATTATGTCGAAATTGTACTCTTGAATGCTGAGTATCCAGCGTGTGATCCTCGAGTTGTTCAAGTGATATTTACTCATAAAGATCAGTGCTTTATTGTCCGTTATTATAGTCAACGGCTGTCCCAAAACTTAAATGCGGAATTTCTCCAAGCACCTAACTATGCTTAGCAGCTCCTTCTCCGTGGTAAAATAATTTTGTTCTGCTCCTTTAAAAGTCTTGCTGGCATGGGCTACGACGCAGATGTTTCCGTCATCACCCAGCTAATATAACTGGCCTCTATATGCGAATTTACTCGCATCACACTGCAGGAAATACCTCTTATTAATCTGTGGAAATTTTAATATAATGGTGTCAAGAAACAAATCCTTAACTTCTTGGAAACACCGGTCAAGATCGGGCGTCCAATTAAATCTCTTACCTTTTTTAAGTAAATCCAACAAAGTTGCGTGGTTTTTGCGTATTTGTTAGTGAACTTATTGTAAAAATTTGTAAGTCCCAGGAATCCCTTCAATTGCTTCTGATTCTTTGGAGTCGGGAACTTCCTGATTGCCGCTACCTTCTCCTCGGATGCACGTATGCCGTTTGTAGTCAATTGATACCCCAGGTATGCGATTTCATTGCGGAAAAATTGCGATTTCTCCAAATTTATTGTTAGGTTTGCTGTTAATAGGTTCATGAGTAATACTTCAATGTTCTCTAGATGTGTTCGTACATTGTTTGAATAGCACAGACAATCATCGATATATATGATTGTACTTTCCTTCACTCTGTCCGTCAATGCCATGTCCAAACCTCTCGTCAGGGCGGCGGAACTGGTACTTAGTCCAAATGTTGTAACTGTATATCTGTAACATTTACCGTCGTAAAGAAATGCTGTGTAATCTCGGCATCGTTGTTTCAACGGAACTTGCCAGAAGCTACTCGTGAGATCTATCGTTGACAAATACTTCATACTGCTACATCTCGCTAAAATTTCTTGAATGGGGGTCGGTCCTTCGTAGTCTGGAACTGTTACGCTATTTATCCTTCTTGCATCTAAACAAAATCGCACATTTCCATCTTTCTTGATTACGGTGACCATTTGATTTACATATGGACTATTACACCTTTCAATCACGCCATACCTTAGCATTTTGCTGATTTCGGCGTCTACTTTCTCCTTATATGCTATCAGGATAGGCCACCCGCGTTGGAAATATGGTGTTTCATCCGTCACTTTGAACTCATGTTTATAACAATTCATCTGTCCTGGACTCTCCCGAAATACCTTTTTACATTTCAGCAAGATTCTTCTACGTTCCTCTCTCGCCGTTTCATCTCCACATGTCACACCGTCAACTTTCTCGTTTATCCTTCTCTCGACCCCGTTCAAGTCTTCTTCTATTAATTCCATGTGTACGATAGGTAATTGTAGTTCCTGTTCACCAGTCCTCCCTCTGAATTCGACGGTTCCCTGAGTCATATCAATAATACATCCCTCTTCTTTTAAAAACTAATACCTAGTATACAGTCCCTAATTAAATTTGGTATCACTAAGAAAACACAATCTAATTTAATGTTATCAATAAAAATTTCGCACATGATTTGTTTCCGGATTAATTTTGATATCCCACCAACTGCATTTACAATTAGTGTGTTGTTCATGCGGAGTTCCTCGTAAGGACGCAAGCGTTGTTTGTTTCTCTCAAACCACTCTTCAGCTAAGCCGTTGATAGCACTTCCTGTGTCTATTAAAGCGTTTACCGTAATATCATCATTAAACTTTATTACTATCTCTGGGCATTTAGAGATTTGTCTTTCTAATTGTGTTTGTTCATCACTGAGTAAATCTTGTCGCAAGTCAGGTAAAATTACGTCTGTTTCATAATATTGTAGTATAGGTTTGCGTGAGGCTATATTACTAGGCGACCCACTTAATTCTTTTTTTCTACCACTTCGCTCCCTTTACCGCTTGACGTAGACGCGCTATTGTTAACAAACTCGATGGTATTTACGGTTGGCTTGTCACCGAATTTCTGGAACTGTCTGTAATTGCCACCCTCACCCTTCCGATGTTGCCAGTGAGTGGGCTTGTGTTCCGTAACTTTACCTACAGCGGCGTGCGGATTTTATGCCACCCCTCGTGTATTCTGGTGATTCACCTTTTCTCCTTGTCGCACGAATCTATCCTCCCTTTGGTTTCGCTGTCGAATCATCGCATACTCTGAAATTAATGATTCTAAATTTTGTATGGTTCGCACGTCTCTCGTTACGCAAGCGATTTCTAACTCACGTCCGTAGTGACGCGTTATTTTTCTAATTAATTTGTAGTCCGTGAGCGGAGGTGTGAGCTGTCGACTCTCTAAAAGTTGTCGCTCCATGTACTGGACTGCACTCATATTCCCTCTCCAGTCAAAACGACCGTACTCCAGGTTATTCCTTACATCGTCTTGCTTCTCCGGGCCCCAATATTTGTGTGTGAATATCTCCTTGAACTCTTCAAAATTCTTTATTTGGTCACGTACGACGCGCCACCATATCGCTGCATCAGCCTCCAGATGTTTTCCTATCCATTTCACGTTATCTGCTGGGTAGTACATTTGTTGCAGTTCGGACAGTTCCTTTAAAAACTCTATGGGAAAACGGTCCGTTCCGTTATACTTAAGTTCGCAGTTGTTGTTCCCGTTTGTTCTTGTAGACGGTCCCATTTCAGCTTCTGCTATTCGTCGCTGCAGTCTCCCTTGTCCGCTTTTAATGTGGTTGATGTGGCTTTTTAATTCTTCATTAATTACATCCTTTTCTTTCTCCGTCGTTGTGGTTTTTTGTTCTGCCGTTCGCTGTCGGTCGTCAACATCAACGATTTTTTGTTTAAGTATATTAACGGCTTCTCCCTGTTCTTGTTGTTGTTGTGTGATGCTATTCTGTACTTCTCTTCTCCATTCTTCGTTTCTATTGTTTGTGTCTTGGATATGGTGATCAAGTTTTTGATCAATCTGTTCGACTGTTTTTTGTGTATGACTTATGGCTTCCTGCCATTCGTGACGGTCCTTCTCTCTCACTTCTTTATTCTCTCTTACCTGTTTCTTCAGTTCATTTTTTAACTCTTTTATTCCACTTTCACTCTTCTTTTGTAGGTCGCTGATTTTCTCCTCCCACTTCTTAGCGTAATCCTGTAGATCTAGTTTCATTTTGCTAATCTGTTCTTCATTGTGCCGTTTTAATTCCTCCTGCATTTGTTTTTGTTCTTTGCTTTGCTGTTCTAATTCTCTGTGATTAATTTATTCTGTTTTTCGTTCTGCTGCTCTAGTTTTTCTGTCATCTTCTCAAATAGGATTTGCAAATTCATTTCGCCGGGTTGGGACATCTGTCCCCCCGCCCTTATCTCCGATTCACACGCGCTGACGTCGTCGCTTGGCGTCGTACTCTCCTCCTGTCCTATATTTAATTCGTTATTGATATCGAACTCCTGGCTTCCGGGATTATTAGTCGGCATTCTGACTTGACTCCGCGTAATCATTCAGAGTTCTTTCGGTTTTATAAATTTTTGTCTTATATTTATACTTATACTATTTTCTGCCAAACTACTAACTACTCTCGTTTTACCACTGCCTGCACTTAACCAGCTTATTTAATAAGGATTAGCCTTCTTAATCTGCCATTAGGTTGGGCGCCACGTACGATGCAATTCTCTATGCTAAATTTTATTAATTTCATCTAATTATAATTTTAGAGTTAATGATTAGTTAATTTTATTACTTTTATTGTATCTCACTGTTTCATATAGCCCCGCAATTGGACGCCATATACAATGTTAATAATTTACAATGTAATGCAAATCTTTTTATTTGCATAAATTAATTGAATTTGTTAATTATATAAATCATAATCAAATTTATTAAATATGTAATTAGTAATGTTATCACTCAAATAATTAATTCTGGCTCTTACTGCCAAATAGAACTTCAAGATCTAGAACACTTATGAATTTGGTACTTGTTCAATCGTGTTAAATTAGAATTATTACTTGTGGATCCTGTCATTTAAGAAGTTATCTTGTGAGTCAGGTCTTAAATAAACTAATCCAACACAATCGAATCCATTTTACAGTATATTTATTATAATATAGCATTTTATAGGTATTCATATTATAAAATAAATCATAGTTTAAGAATATCAACAAATGTTTTCTATAGGCAATTGAATTCTACAACACATTTCTAGTAATCGAAAGAACAATCAAATGTATGCACTTATTCGTGCGTAGTGACGTTATTAACTATCAACATAGTGTGCTTGCGAATGGCACTAAGTGATTCTACTTCAAAACACATTTAAACATTAACACACATAAAATACTCAAATACTTGCAATAAAACATATTAGACTTTACATATTTGAATAATCCGATACCTGCAACAGACATATTAAAACACAAACATAATTTAAATAATCATATGCTTATACTAATAAAACAATACATGTGTAATATCTTATGCCCTTATTAATTCCTAACTATGGATTCGTATTTTATTGACTCTTTATATTATATATCATTTATTGACTCTTTACATTATATATCATTTATTGACTCTTTACATTATATATCTCAGGCAGTTGGTTCTAAGTGACAGGTCAGTGGTAATTATGGTAAACTAGTAATCATATAAGTGATTAATTTTGTACGTTACTCATGGCGTAGTAGTGTCTCGCTCCCATCCTATGTCCACAAGGGTCCGTTTGCTGACGATTGATGTTAATCCATGGGACACTCGTAACTCGCACTTTTATTATTATGCGTACATTTTCCGGAACACTGGTCCGCACTTCGCGACACTCGTTATAAGTTCTATGAAATCGTCACAGTTCAAGTCGCGGTACTCGTACTAGAGTTATCATCGACTGGTTGTTTCGCGTTAGTCTATTTATGCGATTATCAGTTCGATATGGTCACGCACTTCTTTCAAGTTTATTAGGCGTATATAACGTTTAGCACTTGACTTATTTTACGAGCTAACGTAGTCTCACTAATTTATTATGAGATAACCCGATTCATTTCGTTGGTGAAAAGTTCAAGTGTGTTACCACTGTATATTATTACTTCTGACAGTATTAACCGTATGAGCGTGATGCTTAAGGTTTTTACAAAGTCCGTTATTCGCTCGTCGTCGCGAACACTACCGTTTCGGCTTGACGGTTTGAGTCTTATTTCCGAACTTCCATTGATTCCGTACACTACTTCTAATAATTCTCCGAACAAAGTCTTTACATCACTGAGAAAGTTTAATAATACTGAACTAGAAATTTAATAAACTGAGTGAATATTTAATAAAACTGAGTGAATATTGCGCAAATACTGAGCAAAAAATTCCATAAGACTGAGAGTAAAATTTAATACAACTGAGATAAAATATTAATACGACTGAGCCAAAAATTTAGTAAACTGAGCGCGCGTCCTCTCGTGCATTCAGTTTTTATTTCCTTCCTAATTCCCACTCTTGTTACATCCACGAACGCTTCTCTTTCCCACCAAACTATCTCTGATAGGACGGTTATTAGGACCTCCCTATGTCCTCTTGTCTAAAGTCAGTGATTCTGGAGAATTCTCCACCTAGTGTCGTTTGGAGAGGGATGTTCTTCCATGGGCTTCGCTCTCTGGTCGTCGGCTTCTGTCACCACCATCCCCGTCAGTCACTTCCCTTCGAATTCTCTTTTCTAATTGGCTGGTTGGCATCTTTACTTGAGTCTTACGTGGTCCACGTGGACTCTACGCGTTGCTGTCATCAGGACGTTGCCTCCTTCTTGGAATCTTCACCAAGGCCTGGCTCCTACAGTCACATCTGCCTTTTTAGTGTAGCGTGTCGAATTATCGTATTGTTAAGACACTATAGACTTCCTCTGACGAACTTACGGGTGGCAAACATATGTGTTCATCGTAGTGTGCCTCTTCATCCCATTTTACATTGTCTGTGCTCAGCTATTGTTCTTCAGTAAGTCGCGCACATGCTTGGAATGTAACCCCTCTTTCCTTTTTATGCTTTTTATCTATAGAAAACCAACTCCCCCCTTATTCCTTTTTTTTAAATTTATTTTTATTTATGTTTAATTTTATATTTCCTTATTTATTTTTTTTTTTGAAAGAGAGGCCACAAGTTATTTAGGACTAGGCTAGAGCCTAGAGAAGCCAAAATTGTGCTGGGTCCAGTATGATGGGACTTGCAAATGAAACACTGATCTTAAGATAACAACAACAGTATTTATTGTGCTCTGCTGTATACAACATATGCGCCCTTAAAGCAAGATAATTAAGTATTTCACAATCAATATAGCTCACTTCAAAACCCTTAATTATTGTTATAATTCCCTTAAGCTATGCATCGCCAATTAGTTGAATAATAAATAATAAATTATTATCATAAATAAATATTGAATAAATAATAAATAGCTGAATAATTATTGAATAATAAATCGTTGAATGGCACATAAATAATAATAATACTATTGTGAAATGGCACACAATCTCGACCTGCAAGTAATTACACCTTTCCTAACATGATATAAATATATAGAAATATACACATATGCATAATCAAATATAATAATGTAACAATCACATAAGACACAACACACACATATAATTGACATAGAAAGACATTTACATGTAAGTAACACATCACATGTTCACCTGGTTAGCAGCGTATATTTGTCATCATACACCCTCAACCCCCCTTATTCTGACCAAGTATCCGGCCCACCTCAATGTTCAATTAATAAATGACTAAACCCCAAAAACCTCAATTAATATATCCCAAGGAGTGGAGCAGACATGCCCCAAAATTTAATTAGATAAGTAGTAATCTAAATGTTCTATGTAAGCATTGCAGCCTGCGCACAAATACCACGCAGATGTTTAATTATCAATTTCGGATCTCGTCAATGATAATGATAAAGAGTGCCATCACGAGGTTAACATGGATGCCCGGTTGCCTAACTGCGTTTCGTATTTCTTTTTATTTTCTTGACAGAATTTGTAAAAATAGTGGAAGGTGACCACCCATGAATATTCATAACTGATACTGATTAGTCTTGTGTTCTTTAACGTTAATTAATTGGTATAGTGAGCAATAAAAGGTTAACCGTTACAAAATTTAAACTATGGCAAAATATAAACTGTGACAATATTTAACTGGCTATGGCAAAATTTAAAGTTTACAAAATTAGCTGAACAGTGGAACTGAATTTTTTGCAAAACAGAATCTATGTCATGAAGGCACTGAAACATGCTTACAGTGATCACAAAAAAACTCGACTTCAGGCAGGGTCAGGCGTCCGGGCGAGATCCAGCAAAATCTGACATGATACAGACCTGCAGTGAACGGCCCCTACGGGAGTCGCCCACATGTTAAAACACCTCCCAGATCTTTACATTAATAATAAAATACATGAGCCCTCATTAACTGAAAAATTAATTAACCGTAAAATTTCCTCACGTGGACAGATACATCTGCACACGCATGCTCAACACAGAAATAATTTAGTGCCGACCCTTTCTACAGAAAACTCCCCTTGACCCGGGTGATGCATGACCCTGGCCGAGTTACAATTCTCAGAATGAGATAAACATTGATATATTCCTGAGGCGTAAGCCTTACAAAAAATTACAAAGTAAAATATAACCCCCATTGTCCGGAAATAATTTTCCAAACTGGAGCGTCTGCACAAGTGTCTCAAAAGAGTTTATCGGCCACAACATTTTGGTTTAATAAGGTTAAATTTCACCTGGTTAGTAGCGTGTAGTTAGAGGGTTCCGTGGAATGTATTTTGTCCGTCCATTCCGGCTGACAGCTGACGAAAGTGTTTAATCTACATCATCGGGGGCAGTTGTTCGGCCGTCCTTCTGGAGCTGGACAGATTCCCGTCTACATCAGAAACCCTGCACAATTATATCTGGGATTACTTAGAAGTTTAATAAAACACACTACCACATTTACCAGCTGACATTGCATGGCCTTCCCAGTTTATAAACTCCGAAAATTCACTAAGTATAGAACAGCATTGAATCTAATAAATCGCTTCAAAATAACCCTTTTAAACATTTTAAAATATAATATGTCCAAATATAGTCATCCCATAATAATAATCATTTTAATTAATAGTTATGCAAAAGTTTTCATGAAGCACTTAACTCCCCTTACAGGAATTAGCAAACTTTGACAAGTCCGTGATGTACACTGATTTCAGAAAATCACTGACTTACGCCCCATCTTGGTTTAATGAATTGAGTATGATTATTACTACATTATTATACCACATTATTCTATTATTACTGCTAATATCGGTTAACCAGTGTTAAGATTAAAACATACATAAAACAAATTTTAACCTGATAGCTGCCACGTGGTGATGAATCACTGCAATATCTATCGCAACGCATCCGCGCTAATATCAAATAAATACAATTTGTTTTTATGAATAACTAATTTATATATGTTAATAGACTTACCGGAGGTCGCGTAGACTTCTACTTGTCCATAAGTATAGCAGATAGAAGACGAAAACTTTTACATTTGCTCTGTCAGCCGGAGACCAGTCGTTAATACTCCGAAAGCCAAAATTGAACTGAACGAACCGGCGATTGAAAAAACAGTACGTAACCTCCGACCTAGAGCGCGCGTGCGTCGGCCGGCAGAGGGGAAAATCATAATGACAAAGTCCGAATAAGCGTACGTAAATTTTTACGTAACCCCTCGCGTAGTCCAATACGTAATTTTAATCATTCCGCTATATATATATATATATAGGAACACCGCCGCGTTTTTCCCAAAACACGGCACAGGAACAATGCTCTTAGCGATGGTTATCTGTTTTTCTCGCTACTGGACGGTTGCAAGGGTAACGTTCCTTTGTTATAATTGTAGAGCCAAGTGCTCCCACGCATGGTCCAGTTCGTTGCAACATGTGTCGTATCGCGTATTGTCCCTTAACGGCTTTCTTGTTGTTTACGTGGAAAGGAAAGGTTTATTCCTTTTGTCTCTCCGCCTTGAACAACGCTAACATGTGTCACTTTTGATGGGCTTTAATTTCTGGTGTTACTCCCTCGACATGTCCAAAATTAAAAAAAAATCTCGAAGTAATAAGTTCGCCATAACTTCAGTGCAAGAATGCTTCCACACTGACACACCTCGCTTCTGGAAGCATGTAAAACAACTCCACAACCCGCCCAAAACAGATACCCCACTCCTGTTAGACGACCGCCTTCTCGTCAGCGATGAAGAGAAGGCCACTGTCTTTCGGGACACTCTCCAGTCGGTCCATAGCCATCCGGACAGCCCGGACTTTGACGCCATAGCAGAACGCAGTATATACACTTTCTTAGCCAACCCCGCAGAGCTCTTCACCCCTTACGACGTCCTGACTACAGACCACGACCATCCGGTGGAGCAGCCTATCGACCCAGACGACATCAAAGACAGACTTTCCAAATGCCGAAATACTGCCTCCGGCCCTGATGGAATACCGAATAGAATACGAAAAGCTCCAGGCTTTTCGAGAAAATCCTCGTCGCCAGGATACATCCCCATCTACAGTCTCATAGCGTCCTCTCCAGTTCCCAGGGCGGCTTTCGCCCTGGCTATAACATATACGATCAACTAGTCCGGGTCATCAACGCCATCCAGGACAACTCGGCCTGCAAACACCCGACCATCTTAGCCTTACTCGACATCCGCAAAGCTTTTGACTCTGTCTGGCACAACGGCCTCCGCTTCAAGATCCTCGGATGTCACTTTCCCCCAGCAATCATCAATTGGCTCTCCCAGTTCGTGGATGGACGCACTGCGCAAGTCCGAGTCCGCCAGTATCTCTCGGCACCCTTCCACCTCAATGCCGGTGTCCCACAGGGCTTCGCCATTAGCCCGTTACTCTACATAATTTTCACCAAAGACACCCCTCCCCCTCCGCCGTCTTTGACTTATCCATCAGCAGGTCTAGCCCAGTGCGCAGACGATACCGCCTACTGGGTCTCCGCTGGAGTACACTGGCAAGCCTTATCAAAACTACACTTAGTCCTACGACCATTCTTCGACTTCTGTAACACTTGGCGAATCTCTGTAAACGCGGACAAGACTCTTTGTGTATTCAATTCATCCGGACGCAACATGAAACATGTCTATACTTCTCCAGTCCGCGTTGGCCCATCAACAGTACGTCCGAAGCGTGAACGCAAATATCTGGACGTCACGCTTGACTCCAAACTTTCCTGGCGACCCCATATCAAAAGAACAACGATCCTTGCCCGTGCCCGACTCCGTTCTCTAAGAACCCTAAGCAGACATAACCACTGCTCCAGCGAATTACTAGGCCGATTGGTGCATTCGTTCTATCATCACATACGCCCATCCAGTTCTCCTTACCGCTTCCCCTGCCTTCTTAGATCCCCACCGAATCACAGAATGACGAGCTCTAAGACTCATTTACCGCCGATCACGCCGTACAAAGATTTCAAACGCAGCTCTGTATGCGCTAAATACCCACTTCCCTAACTGGGACACCTTTCTCACTAAACTAAACTGGAAGTATTCCCGCATGGCCTCGCGCCGCACTTCCCAGCAATCAATAGTCCCATCAATCAATAGAAATACCCGCAACACCAGCAGACCTTCCTTCTTAATAAATCGTCTCCTTGCAATGGCCGATGGTCCTCCTCCAAGACTTCCCCGCCGACTGCGTCGGAGAAATAGACAAAATTAGACACTCTTACCTCCAGTCTATTATGATTCTCCACTAATCCCCAACGTCAGAGAATCGAAACGCGCAAGCAGCTTAAAAACCCAACAGTATACTATCTTTATCTAATCTCATAACTCTAAACTCTATCTTCGATCAACCTCTTGAACACACACAATAATATTTCCAATCACCCACTTCCCGGCTCTTTAATCCACAGTTACGCGTCCTCCGCCTACCCTGATGCCACCCTGTCGCCTCCCACGAGCCTTGGCAACCTGCGTCACACGTCCCTGTCTTGGCCGCCCTGCAACAGAACAATAAATGAATAATAAATAAATAAATAAATAAATAATCAACAAACACCCTTGACGGGCGCCTCCATCTACCTCTTCCTCTCACACCTGGCTACCAACTACAGATGCACAAAATAAACCCAAACATGCACCACTCTCCCATGTACTGTACGTGCCTCCACCTTCTCAACGTCCGGTCAGCATTGGCGTACGTCACCCCACAATTCCCATACCATCTGGCTGAAGGGAGCTTGCCCCAGACCAGTCCGAGTCCGGCCCAAATCGTACCGGACTCAACCCCCCCCCCAAAAAAGATGAAAGACATATATTTTCAAAGAGGAGACCTCTAATCTAGCAAGAGTACTTCTGTCAAGGCCGAGATTTATTTGTATATTTTTAATGATATTGACCGACCCATGCAAATCCCAACAGAAATGTAATGTTCTTTTATTATAAAGCTCATCGATGCTCTAAACTGTTATCTTCACAGCTACCTTTTATACTTTTGTTACCCAAATATAAAAAATTACAATATAACCTGTAAGCACCCGTTAGCAGAAAAGCATGCGTTTACGTAAGTCGTAGTGAAAGCCAGTGATGCGTTATAGCTCATTACGCATCATATAATCGAGACAGTTGTTTTATTTCGGTTTTTGAATCTTCTTAGTAATGCTGTTACCAATAAGAACTTGAAATCTTTGTGCGTGACGTCTGTGAACATATGTTTTATACTATGCGTAATAATGTCTGCAGTGTCTTGTCACTTACACTGTAACACAGTTACAAAATTGCCTTTTTTTTTAAATGTATTCATACGTGTGGACATAAAATAGTAGAACTATGTAATAATTTCCAGTGGAGGCTAGTAACAGTAACTCAGTTATGGCAGTTGTCTGTGTGGCCAGATGCGCGACGGGTCCAGCACCGTGTTTCTGATTGCAGTACTTAAAATGACAAACAACAAATAGTACCGGCTGTTTCTACGTAGACTGTATTGTAGGCTTGTTTGTTTCTGTGTAGGCTTAAATTGGTCGTTAGTTATAATTGTTTATTAGTATAGCTTTTACCTTGTAATATATACGTGTAGACAAGTCTATTACAAAATTAAATTTATTTGGTGCCACAAAATCAAGCCTTTTTTGGATTCAAGAATAATAGTTGTAAAATATAAGCTACCAACCACTGCCATTGTAATAAACATAATTAGTGGCCACTGTGTGATTGGTTAAATATCTAGAGGTTTTTAGATGAATTCTGGAATCTACTGGAACTCAATTTAAAATAAAATTGTGGAGCAATGTATGTAATGGAATTTAAAACTTACTACAAATATCGAATAAAAATCATACTTACTATAAGAAATAAGCCAATTATTTTAATGTTATTATAAAAAATGAATTATTTATTATATGGTAATTATTCTGGTAATTAGGTGCTTAAGAGTTGAAGTGAGACACAGTAATATTTTAATACAGCGGAACTTAATATAATGGGAAATACTTTTAACCAATCGCAACAGTTTCTGCGTAAGTTACAAACTGAGTAGGATTAGATGCGTTACATGGGTGCGCGCCCGCGTGCATGTAAATTGCAATGTAACAGACTAACCACATCATGATTAATAGATGTCATGTTTATTTAAGGTCATAACTAAAGTTCGTTCCACGATGGAGTAGTTCACTAAGCGCCAGTTTGTTACTATTATTAAGAACTTAGATCTAAGCGTAGAATTAAGACAATACTTGTGTCATCCAGTCTAAGTGTTTAATAGTGTTCTGTGTGGCGTACAGTCAATGCGTGTGATAGAGACAGATTACAATCAAAATAAGTAAAACTTTATTACTTCAAACGACACTCTAAAAGACTAAATAATATTTTCAGTGCAACTAATAATTAACAATTTAAAACAAACATCCAATAGGATTGCGCAGATGGGATATATCGGTGAATGGACCAGCGTACAACAGTTGCTTGGTGACGATTACGTCTCGCACAGTCCCTCAGCAACTACCACTTCTGTTGTTCCAGAGATTAGACGGAATCGGTGTTTGTAAACTGCTGGAAGCCTAATCAGGGTGAGGACCCACGGATGAGCCTGTTGGAATGACGGAGTTTGAATAGCTGACCGTCTGAGTTTTTTGACACGTACCATGCGGCGTGGCAAGAACTACACCCCACCGAGTTCAGCGAAGCATAAACGACACTTTATTTAAACTTGTTATCGGACAATTAATTGTAAATCATTGTAAAGACAGTAGTTCAATTTTTGTACGGTAAGTTTTATATGCGTCTAAAGCAGTAAATAATTTGCTTAATTTGTTCTTATATTAGTCGATAAGAACATTCTTTATTTACTTTTACTCATAGAGCAGTAATTTGTTAAATTTCGAATTAACTTAATGAAGAATAATCTTTTTGCTAATTTATTTGTATAAAGAGGATAATTTTTTACGTATAAATGTGTGATGTCAATAAAAGTATCACACACACACACACACACACACACACACACACACACACACACACACACACACACACACACACACACACACACACACACACACACACACACACACACACACACACACACACACACACACACACACACACACACACAGAGTTGTTTCTTCATAGTAACGTGAGAAGTTTTATCAGTACTGTAATTTAGTATTATAGTGATAGAAAACTAATAATACATTTCTGATGAAAGCATATTTTATTATATCACCTTACACAGATATGTAAGGTGTGTGGAACATGCGAAAGGTGATATAAGAAATTATAATTAGAGGAGAAATTTACTATTATTGTGCTAACATAATGTAACGTAATGTGTGTGTGTGTGTGTGTGTGTGTGTACACATAAGTGTATGCATAATGTGTATGTACGTTAAACACAAAATAGAAAATTATAATAACATTTTCTGAAACTGACAATAAGTTTTATCTTAACAGTTGCTTATTGGTTTATCTGACTGAACTTTACTAATTCTAATCAGATTAGCGCGCGCGCGCACACACACACACACACACACACACACACACACACACACACACACACACACACACACACACACACACACACACACACACAACTGCGCGCGCGCGTCAATTTGATAAAGGCACAGATCTGTACATACGAACGACGTGTAAAAAATTAAAATTAAAAGAGAAAAGAAATTCACAAATGTTTAATCGAGAATGATTAGGAGGAATGATCTCATACTACTTTTCAACAGTAGCCTATTAAGGGAAATAAAGGTAATGCATTAATTTAATAAATCAACATTAATTACAGTATTAAAAAAAAATAATTTTAATTAATACAATAGTTTTAACTCTTAAATTAATGTATTAAAACAGCTAAAAATTTAACTATTTAGGTATTAAAACCTATTAAGTTACTCATTCATCTCCAGTTTCTTGCAGTTTATAATTATATAAATGTTAAGATTTCTACCTGTGACTTTTTTGGTTGGAAGTATGAAAATTCAATTTACACGTTTTTGTTAATATAAAAACCAAAAGTAATATAAATATGCAACAAATAATTCATTACATTACAATTTAATAACAAACCGATTTGTGTCCTTGGGTTCGTAAATAAGTGAGGTTTACTTTCGATTAACAGTTTATTTCTGGCTGCTGACAATGTGTTTGTATCACAAGGCGTCAAGCAGAAGATAGCGTTCAGTTTCGACACGGGTTTTAATTCAGGCATATGATTTGACTAAATACAGAAGTGATACGTTATGACAGCGGGAATGAAGTGTGATAGTTGACGCCTTCTTCGTATCAATCACACGGTTCCAATCAATCTTCGTTAGCGCTGATTGCTTCACTCGGTTTGGCATCCCATTAATCTCCGACTTGTCCCTCATCGGCACTTGTTGCCGTCCTCTACAACGCACTCGGTGAGCACAGAGTCAGAACAATGGGGACTAATCGAGTTGCCAATAACGACACGCGTTTAAGACTCTGAGTAAGTTTATGCGTCAATTATTAATTATAATTTTTAATGCTTTCAAGCGTTTTATGGGTTTCATTTTTATCATATAAAGACTACGTATAAAGGAAAAATGTAAAGATCGATGACGCTAAAAATGTAAAGGTTGTTGACGCTAAAAATCAGAAATGCTGTATCAAATTTAACGTTTTCGAAAAATGATTGTTATTTAAGAACTATTTAATCTAAATACAACATTCGTCTATATTTATAATAAAATCTATACAACAGGTAAGAGAAACAGAAGTCGGCACAGAACAAAAAACTGATTTTAAAAAAAGGAGGAAAGGATTAAAGGATTTAAAAAAAGGAGGAGGACAAAAAGAAGAAGAAGAAAACAAGGAGAAAGAAAAACAGGTGGAGGAGGATTGGAGAAGAAGAAATTATTTGCTTATTTTACTTTTGCTTCACGTAATATTTTGTTTACGCAATAATATAGATATTTTGAAAACAATGACAACGTTATAATAATGATAAAGGTAAGGAGGAAACTAGAACTGGAAGAGACCAAAGTAAGGTGAAATTTTCAAAACTTATATTCATAATATCGTTCAGATGGTTCAAAATATTATGATAGTGTTACGGAAGGGGGTATCAGAGAAGTACAGCCAGATGATAAGCGTATGTTAGTAACAAATAAGATTAAAAGATCAGTTGCTGAGTTGTTCGTAATTTTTTTGATATGATAATTAATCGATACAACTAAGTGAACTACTACTTTCAGTTAAGTTATTGGTATAGTACACTAAATTAGTGTACTACACTTCCTACACTTTCTTTCTCCATCATCGTATTGACATAGCTGCTATGTCCTCTTTTACATCTCTCAGATTTTTCTTCCTTCCCTGTTCCTATTGACTTATATTGCATTGCTTTTTTCATTTTTCCATTTTAGACACAAATCCGAACCATGACGACGTCCGCGCTTTTGAAAATCTGTACCTTTAATAAGTGTATCACCTTTATGGTTCATCGCTGTCCTGTACATCCCATTCTGTTCCTGCATAAGCCATACATTCTAAGCAACAATTTGCTTTCAAAAATTTTCAGTCTCGTCTCTCCTCATCTTTGGGTGCCACTGACTATGGTCTCAAGCCCGACGCAACCGGACTAATCAGTATTTACAACAGTAGTGTTTGAGTTTACACGTAATGGCTGTATAACGTTTATACCTTTGAGTTTATAACGTAATAGCGTGAAAGTAGAGAAAATACTTTCGCAAATACGAGAACGCCAAGTAGCAAAATATTAAATAGACCTTAAAAAATAGAAATTTATAAAACCCTAATATGGCCCACGGTAAACTATGGATATGACACGCGGAAAACGACCAAAAGTGATCGAAAGTATATGTAAAGAATGTTTAAAAAGAAAATTTTGTAGAAAATTTGTTGACCAATGTATGATAATGGTAACTAGAAAAGTCGTCATACTCGAGAGCTGGAGTAATTAATGAAGTAGAAGGATGTAGTAAGATTTGTAGAAGCCTGAGTTTACAATGACTGAGTTATGTAACGAAGCGATTATACTTTTATGCCTAAGAGAATTATGAAAGTCAAAGATTTTTTGAGTTGGAAGAGGGGAATACCGAGATTACGATGGATGGAATGCGTATTGGAGGATTTGAAAACAACAAAAGTGAGAAGTTGGGGAGACAAGATTAAGGGTATGGTTGATGCGCAATCTTATTTCATAGCCTGTTGACTTACAATGTAAGTGACATTGAGACAAGAAAAAGTACAATACTGCGAATCACGTTAATGGTGTAATAACAAATTACGATTCGAATGCCTGAATGTCTCGTTGCTTGAATAAGCTACAGGAATCACAATTGTTAGTTATTTTGAAAGTAAATTTAATTACGTTTTGATATACGCAGTACGCTGTGAATATAAATGTTTATTGGAAACAGTTTTCTATAACGGTTTGTACTGTCTGTCAGCTGTCTCGGGTTACTTTACGTTAGGTGACTAAGGTTCAGGGTGGACAGTGGTCTCGCATGACTTAGTGACCGCACCGACGTTGTATACTGCGCGGCAGTTGATGTAAATAATCGGCATTATCTAGATCTGTGTCTGTCTCCATTGTGTCGGTGACTGGTGACAGTACATAAAGAACAACGGGAAGAAAAAAATTACACCTTGTCGGCGCTGCGGTGTAGACATTTTGATATTACTGTACGTGTTGTCCGTACAAGTATATAGTTGCAGTAGGGGGTACATAATGTGTAGCCTATACGGGTACATAAACAGAAAATAAACACCATTACATTTTAGAAAAATATATACGCGAAATAAATCGAACGGCACTTTTATTTAAATTACAATTTAACGATCTTTCAACCGAAAGTATAAACAAAAGTTCACATTATTAACACAGTAAGCGTGTATGATGCAATCAGTGCGCGGTAACATGAACGGCGTGTATTACTACGACCGCTTTATTGTAAGACATTTATTTAAATATATTTGGTTTGCAAACAAAATAAATAAACACTTACTAAAGTTATAGAATTAGATACACAATACTCAATATAGTGATTTAGGTAACGTAAAGATGAAAGCGTTCACATGATGTAGAAACTACTCACTCACAACAGATCTGAATGTTAAAAAAACATTCTTAAAATTTAGCCTAACAGTAGCGCATTAAAGGCGGAGTTTGAGAGGTTAACGCCCCTCAGAAGGATAAAGAAAAAAATGAAATGTTAAAAATGTAAAACAATATGTCATATTTAAAAGTATAGTCATATAAGTCCAAGTAAATAATTAAATAATCTTAGTTTAAATTAAATAATGAGGCTAATTAGTTATGAGAGGACGAATATTTATAACTTCTTCACGATATAGCCGTCTTAAGAGTATGAAGCTACTTCGTACAAACATTACCAGTTCTCTGCCGGTTGAGGAATGATTCAAGTTTTTAACATCATTTTTGAGGGTATGCGTCTTAGCGAGTACGAAAGATATAATCTTGGATATTTATTCAGCCCGCAGTGTATCCAATTAAGTTTTAGACTGCACACTTTATTCCCACAACATCTTAAAAAATTCTATGTTATACATCTTTTTGGTTGCTATTCGAATCTCATACAGAGTGTGCCTATTGTTGTACACGGTTATTCAATCAGTATTTAATATTTTTTCGTATTTCTAAATTTAGTGTTTTATCAATATTATGAAAAGAAATCAATAAATAAATATTGTTATTCCGTAAGTACGTAAACCTAAGAATGAATGGGTTTACAAACGCTCCATAGTCACTATCGCTGATCTGATTTGTATACTAACCACGTACCCCGTAGCGATTATAATTGTTCCTTTTTAAGGGTCTGTAGTGCTCATTTTCTTCTCTTTCTTCTTTTTCTTCTTTAGGCGTTGGACCTTACAGTTCGTTGATCGGACCACCTTTTTTTCTGTCCTCCGTTCTTGTGGATTCCTCTGAAAAGATAAAACGTTAGTTGCTTAGGTATTCTGTCCTATACACATGGTTCGTCCAAACCTGGTTTACTGCTTTATCCTGCCATTTAGATTGAAAATTCCGAGGGCGTTTCTTATTTTGCAATTCCTTAGCCGGCCCCTCCGGGAAACTCACATCTCACTAGCCTGTATTCGGCTGTGAGTCTTGCGTACAGGTCCCTGTCGCATGGTACTTCCATCCGTTTATAAAATTTCAACACAGTGTCCTCGTCTGACCTTCCCCTTTAATGTTCTTCTGATAGCTTCAAACAAGTTGTTAAACTTCTCTATTTTTTATCGACGATATCTACTTCTTCCACGTAAAAAAAGTCACATCCAAGAAATCTAAATGAGTGCACCTGCTCAGTGAGTCGATCATTCACAGCCAGCTTGCATGTGACAGGAAAGCAACAACGAAAAGCTGTAATTCATTGAGAGATATCTACAGGCTGTCTTCATATGATGACCTAATCATCCGAAAAGGGGAGGGTTTTATAAAAATTATTATAATTGAAATTTGCTGCTAAAAATTCAGAATTTCCCGCTTATGGTTCCACTCTCTTACAGCATCGTGTATATATATATATATATATATATATATATATATATTTTCAATCACTTTCTGCTTTAGTTCGTTTCTTGATGTATATAATACATTTAATATTTATAAATAAATTTACCTCAAGATATACTTTTTTTTTCTTATTAGGAACATGTTTCGGGTACCATCTTGTACCCATCCTCAGCCTTCCGGTTTTTGTGTCTGGTGAAGTACATATGTGTTGGTTGACTATTATTATTGTGGCTTCCTGTCAGCTTCTGGTGCTTCAAATTGTTTTTATTGTGTGTGATTGTGGTGTATGTGTAATATATATATATTGTAGCGTGACAGAAAATCCACCTTGTTATAACTTAAACAATAATCAATTATAGAACAAAAATAAAATGGCTTAAAGGAAAATTACTATAAAAATTAATCAAGGACCACAGTAAAGTGAAATCATGGTTCCGAAGAAATAAAGTGAATTAAAAACAACCATCCAATATATAATAAATTATAGGAAAATAGTGATAATCCAATGTATAGAGTAATTATACCCAGGTAGAATAGGAGCATGTAAGGAAATACCACGGATAAACAAACCTCCATAATAAAAGGATAACTATTGGAAAAAACAACCACATAATTATAAAAATAGAAACACCCGAAAAAAGATGAAATGTCCATAAGAAAAGTAAAATACAATAAAATAAGAATAAATGTAAAGTAGATGTAAGTAAAGTTTCTAGACATATGATTAACAGTGGACCAGTGCAATTTATTTTTATGATGACAAGTTAAATTTTGATGATCCTATGTAAGTGATATTCTTTATCTTACAAGACTAGATAACATGAATAGAAATAAGATAAGAGAATGCAGTAAATAGTGAAGTGAACAAGGGTAAATCCCTAAACTAAAACAAAAACAGCAAAAGACTGCATAAAAATTAATTATTATAAACCATTTAAATAAAAAAAAAACAGATATGAACAGATATAAAAAACAGTTCATTGAACTCAAGGCTTGAATGCTTGAGATTGAGTCTATTTGATTTAATATAATATCTTTATTGTGTTTTAATGACATCAATTAATAATAAACATTATTGTAATTAAGTAAGGGCAATTTAGTTAAGATTTCATAAGAATTGTATGTCAGAAAGGGTATTAGCAAGCTGAAATAATAATAAGCATTGTAATTGAACTAACATAAAATATAGGCCAAATGGTAAATATCACCAACCTTATAATTAGTAAATAAGTTAATGAAATTAATTAAATTGATGAAAATTGTTTAATGTAAATCAATAACTGTGTATAATAACTGTAACAACAATTTGTGAAGGAGTATAATCACTGAATAAGGGAACACCACTAATCGATTATTACATTTTATAATCTATTTAACGCTGGAAAACAATTATTGTTATTCTAATATAATAAATCAAATAAATTAATAATAAAAGGAATTAAGGACAAATATAATAAATAAATAAATAATAAATAAATAAAAGACATTTTTTTTTCAAACAAAATTTTTTACCAAGTTATATTATAATTTTTGTAACTCCGAAACTCGAATTTACGAAACGTCAAGGAAAAATTTTTGTTACAAAATTGGCGCCCAACGTGGGGCTGAAATTAGTAATTGATAGGCCATAAGAGATAAAAATAATCGGTCCAATTCCTAATTTTAGCTGGCAGCTGTTACAAGATTAGGAGGATAATAAGAATGCCAAAAAGAGCAACGTCAAAGAAAAGGGCGGCAGAAGCCGAGAAAGAGATTGATATGGACGACAAAGAGGCAAGTCCGGTTGAAGATATAGGAGGAAGGTTACCTCCTGTGGAACCGAACCAACCCGCACAACAAGAGGAACAACCAGAAAAACCCACACAACCAGAGAACGCGACAATGCAAGAAATGTTCAGGCTTATGATGGAAATGAGAGAGGATAACAAATCTATGATGGAGAAAATGGATGAGAATAGAAGGGAAATGAAAGAGCACAACCAATCGTTAAGGGATAGTTTTAAGAAATGGGGAGAGGAGGTGGATGATATAATAAATGATAATAACAGGTGGAGGGAAGAATTAAGAAATGATAGGACCAAAGAAATAAAAAATGATAGCAAACCAGAAACAGAAGAAATACCAAACGATAAAACAAGGGAACAAGTAGCACTGTTATGTGAAATTAAACCTAACAAAAACAAAGAAAATATTAAGCACAGGGAAATGAAGTCAAAGAAAATGAGACAAATGCATCCAAAGAAATTAATAAAAACACGGGAAGAGTTGGAGATGATGAACAATGGTTTAATTAATGTACTTCATATCCCAATAACCAACGATAAAGAAATCATGAATTTCAGAGATTATAGGAGGAGGTTAAAAGAAATGTCAGTAATGACTTACAATGAAACAGTATTTTACAAATTAGAAAAGACTAGAGGTAAATGGAATACACCAGAGATAGAAATACATGGGAAAATATCAATGATATCATTAATCATTGATGTACCAGTGACATATTGGTTTAATAATGAATATAATAGAGTGAGGCAAATAAGCCTGGAAACGAATGAAAGAATAACCGCAGAAAAATGAAGTACAAGGGAGAAGCGAGAGATGTCACAAGTACAGAAATAATTATGAAGACAATGGTAGTCCGGACAATAAGGGCAACTGAGTTTATGGACCATGGATAAACTAAATACCACACACCATCAAGAAAAGGGACGGATGTTATGATAACCGACTACAGAAAAAAACCATTTAAAAGAGAAGGAGTTACTTAGTGTAGTGTTTGCTTGTAGTAAATTTCGTACATATATTTTGGGTTATCCATTAATAGTCCGGACGTACCATATATCTATATCATTTTTAAGGAGATGTAAGTTGAGTCACGGTAGACTGACCACGTGGATACTTGCCCTGCAAGAATATGATCTACGATGGGAGTACATCCCAGGAAAAAAGAATGTTGTAGCTGACGTTTTATCACGGATTAATTTAGAAGATCAAATTTTTTAGGGAGAGAAGGAGAGCATACTCAAGATTTACAACATTATTAGAACCATATCAGATTTAGAGGCATTATTGCTGAACATCAGCATCCACCAGCAATCTGACCCAAAGTTAAGCAATATCAAGGATCGATTAGCAGAACAAGATGACATTGTCGCCAAATTCTAGTGTGTTAATTACGGGATATTATTTATTAAAACTTCTCTCAATCAGGAAAACTGGAAGGTTATTATCCCGACCAATATCGAAAAGGACATAATCATGGACTACCATCTCCGATATGGCCATATGGGAGCCTTGAAAGTGATAAAGGCACTAGAAGAAAACTGTCACATCAAAAACATTAATCGGAAGGTAAGAAATTATATCAAAACTTGTCATATTTGCCAACTGGTGAAGACAAATAACGAAAAGAAGGAAGGCATTATGATACCAATCACCTCGAAAAAGAAGTTAGAAAAAGTATTCTTAGACATATGCGGGCCATTTCCTCGTAGTGGCGGTCGACACCGATATAAATATCTGATAATCATAATGAATCATTTCACAAAATTTATAAAACTATACCCTGTTAATCGGGCAACTACTCTGAAAATCCTGGGAGTGATAACTGAACTATATATTCCAGAAATAGGAAAACCCTAATCAATTATAACTGATCACGGTACGCAATTTAAGGGGAGAAGATGGAGGAATACCTTGTTATCACTTGGGGTTAAAACTTACAAAACATCGGTTTACCACCCAAGTAGTAATCCGGCGGAGAGGGTGTTAAGAGAGGTGGGAAGAATACTGAGGACGTACTGTCACCACCAACAGAAAAAATGGCAAGAATATCTGGCAACCACGGAGGAATTCCTCAATTTAGCTCATCATCCAGCTATAGGGATTACTCCATACTCCGCCATGTACGAGAACCCCCCCCCCCCGAGAGATCAAAGAAATCATAGCGTTTCCTAATAGTGAAGAATATAAAGTTGATAAAATAAAATTTTATAATAAAGTGGCCGAGGACCAGGAGAAGCGTCAAAACAAGTATCAGAAAGCAATTGGGAAAATAGTCAAATATAAAATAGGAGAAAAAGTACTACTGAAAAACCGCGAATTACCAAACACCCTAGAAGGGATTACTAAGAAGTTATTACTGCTATATACCGGACCATTTATAGTCACCAGAGCAAATAACAATAACACCTATGAAATAAAAGAGATTGTTTCAGAAAAAATCAAGTGCGTATATAACCAGGCCTCAATAAAAAAATATTACGAGGATTAGAAAAACTTAAAAATTCTAAAAGAAAAGTAAGGTCAACTTACACCAATTATTTACAGGATTTAATTTTGAATGGAAATATAATTACTAAATTCTAAAACTAAATAAGATCAACGTATATCAAGAATTTACAGGAATTAATTATGAAAAAAAAATATATATCAACAAAATTCTAAAGGAAAAATAAGAACAACTTTTATCAATAATATGAATAAACTAGTTTTGAAAGGAAATATTAAAAGATTTACGAAATTCAAAAGGAAGTAAAGACCACTTAAATAATATAATATTAATGAAATAATTTGGATGAAAGCAAGAGCGAAATAATAATTTTTGAAGAAAAAAAATATAACTATAATCACTACTTTAATTTTAATTATAATAAGAACCATTGGAAGAATGACTGTCATAACACAAAACCAGTAGAACAATTAATAAGAACCAAGAAAAAAAATGCTATTAATATTGATAACCAGAAGAAGATTACGCGAACAATAGAAGAAATAAAGAGAATTCTGACGAAAAAAAGTTTAAACCCAATAACTAGTGATAAATATATCAACAGAGCTTCCAAACATGAGAAAAATAAATATATCAGCAGAGCGATAAAACATTAGAAGAATAAATAATAAGAAGAATAAATGAGATAGAAAATATTAGCAAATCTGAGCAACCACAAAGTGAGGTATCCAAGGATGTTTTTTATTAGTCGAAAAATAGACTATTCTTGTATAATTTTTATTTCATGACTGTCTGTAGATGAATTCCAGCAGTATTATATTTTGAGCAGAGATGATGTTCCTCTGATCTCAGAAAAGTGTAGTATGGCCAGCAGAGTATATGCAGCCACAAGTGCCTCTCTGGACTGCCCCAGCTCACGTGTTAGGGAATGTTAGGGAATGAATATCCCATGGATAAAGCACTAAGTAAAGGAAAAATAAATACGATAATAATTATATACCTCAGATAACGATAACTATCGAATAAGAATAAATTCAATGAAAAAAAAAACTAAAGCTCAATTACGAAGAAGCAGATATAGAAGTGGGTAGGAAGACAAAGAATGTAGTAACCAATAAATATCATAAGCAATTATTTCATACATACTCAACGTATGATCTGAATTAATCACTTCTGGAGGAGAGCAATCAATAACGTGATAGAAAATCCACCTTGTTATAATTTAAAAAATAATCAATTATAGAACAAAAATAAAATGGCTTAAAGGAAAATTACTATAAAAATTAATGAAGGACCACAGCAAAGTGAAATCATGGTTCCGAAGAAATAAAGTGAATTAAAAACAACCATACAATATATAATAAATTATAGGAAAATAGTGATAATCCAATGTATAGAGTAATTATACCCAGGTAGAATAGGAGCATGTAAGGAAATACCACGGATAAACAAACCTCCATAATAAAAGGATAACTATTGGAAAAAACAACCACATAATTATAAAAATAGAAACACCCGAAAAAAGATGAAATGTCCATAAGAAAAGTAAAATACAATAAAATAAGAATAAATGTAAAGTAGATGTAAGTAAAGTTTCTAGACATATGATTAACAGTGGACCAGTGCAATTTATTTTTATGATGACAAGTTAAATTTTGATGATCCTATGTAAGTGATATTCTTTATCTTACAAGACTAGATAACATGAATAGAAATAAGATAAGAGAATGCAGTAAATAGTGAAGTGAACAAGGGTAAATCCCTAAACTAAAACAAAAACAGCAAAAGACTGCATAAAAATTAATTATTATAAACCATTTAAATAAAAAAAAAACAGATATGAACAGATATAAAAAACAGTTCATTGAACTCAAGGCTTGAATGCTTGAGATTGAGTCTATTTGATTTAATATAATATCTTTATTGTGTTTTAATGACATCAATTAATAATAAACATTATTGTAATTAAGTAAGGGCAATTTAGTTAAGATTTCATAAGAATTGTATGTCAGAAAGGGTATTAGCAAGCTGAAATAATAATAAGCATTGTAATTGAACTAACATAAAATATAGGCCAAATGGTAAATATCACCAACCTTATAATTAGTAAATAAGTTAATGAAATTAATTAAATTGATGAAAATTGTTTAATGTAAATCAATAACTGTGTATAATAACTGTAACAACAATTTGTGAAGGAGTATAATCACTGAATAACTGAACACCACTAATCGATTATTACATTTTATAATCTATTTAACGCTGGAAAACAATTATTGTTATTCTAATATAATAAATCAAATAAATTAATAATAAAAGGAATTAAGGACAAATATAATAAATAAATAAATAATAAATAATTAATAAATAAATAAAAGAAAATTTTTTTTTTATTTTCAAACAAAATTTTTTACCAAGTTATATTATAATTTTTGTAACTCCAAAACTCAAATTTACGAAACGTCAAGGAAAAATTTGTTTTGTTACAATATATATATATATATATATATATATATATATATATATATTGCAACAGTACAAATAGGTTGAGTACTGTGCATTGCACCAAGTAATTTAAATAAGTGATTAGAAGACATAAATAACGCATTTTGGTAATAATAATCATTCAGCCTGCAATATAAACTATAATAGAACTTGCATGTTGAGACAGGGAGTAGACCCAGCTGCTCTCTGCATGTGTGTACACACGTAAAAGGTTTGTGTGAGTGCGAATAGTTCATTCATGAAAAGCAACACCCTTTTCAGTAACGATATAAATTATTGTATTTAAATTAATTTATAATGCTTGTGTGCATGGTAGCGAAAAACTAAAGACACCAAAATATGTGGTTAAAAATAACAAACAAGTGTACAAAAAATAGTGAAAAACATACAAAAAGTGTTAGTGTAGGAAGTTAAAAATCAATAGTAATTAGAGTAATTAAGATAAAGAAAAACGGTTTGTGCATGATGAACGCCTAGATATTACCGATCGAATGAATATCGGATAATGTGCTAAAGACTTCGCAATTCGCGAAGACGAGCAAATTAAGTGTCATTAGAAAGCGTGGGGTAAGAGTGACGCTCTTAACAATTTCAAACATGCAGAATATTGTCGAGACACGATTTTTGGCGCTCTGGGTATAAATACGAGGACGCGCAAACTCGTTCTCTTTCTCGTCAGACCATCTTAGCGGCCGGAGGCTCTGCTCAAGAACTACAACTTTTCTTCGTTCGACTACTGATGTAATCGGAGGCTATGTGCAACAACTAGAACTTGTAGATTTGATCGACGACCATGGCAGCCAAAGAATCTACTTAGAAACAACAACCACAGTAGATCAACCACAAGCAGAGTACGAGAATCGAGTGTAGCAGAGTACGAGCATCCAATGATCCAGAGTACGAGCATCCAGCGGACGGGGGACGACTAGACTCCTAGAATACCCGACTCCAGGACTTCCAGGACCGAAGAGGATCATCCGTATTCAGGACCGAAGAGGACACGCTTAAGATGTACCACACAAATAACAAGGTGACAAATAACCATGCATTTATAAGAAACCGAGACGGAACCAAAGACTTTAAATATTAAAGAAAAAATGAATAAACAATTCGATTCTAGTATGAGTCAAGTAACTGTATAGTTGTAGATATGTTTTTGTTTGTACGTTAAGTACAGTAATATAAAAGACTGTGTAACGATAAGAGTTAGCAGCAACTGTAATTTAAAATATAATTGTTAATAGTAAATGACGACCTTGTCAGAGAAATTAATAGAAATCAATGCATATGCCATAACAAGAAGAAATTAATATAAAAAATTAAAAGGGTAGATAATCAGTAAGATAATTGCGCTAGCTGAGAGCAGCATAGAAAATTAATAACAATGTATTAGCAATAAGATTTTATAATATGTTTTTGTGTCAAATAAGACTACGAATTATACGTAGTAGGTACGTAAGAAATTAACGTGTATAAAAAAAAATTTTTAATAAAAATTGAAATGATTTATAAACAAATCAAATAGCATTATTATTATTATGATTACAACCTTCATTCTTCCAGACACACGAATTTAATGTAATGTATGTACCTTAAGATATTTCACACATCAATTATTAAACACATTAAATTTGGTAGTGTTGTAATATATATATATATACATATACACCCTTGTCTAACCCCCTATTTATCACTTCCTTAAGGGTGCACCATATTCAGTTCTTGCCATGATGTCCATATTGTTACGACATTACAGAAAAATCTACGTGTTTTTCGAATGTTCCAGAGGAATCCGGCTCTAATGTTATGTACGTACGTGATTTCAACGCGTGATGTTGTGTTCGCGAGACTTTTCTAGACGTCGCCAGCCGCGCGCACTGTGTCAAGGCCGCAATCAATTGTGTCAAGGTCCTAGTATAGCGCTGATGCGTAGTATGTGGAATGTTCTGGTGTCTGAGCGGGGTATAAATTCAAGGCTTAGGCGGCTCTTAGTTCAGTTATTGTCGGGCGATTACACAGTGGGTTTGAGTGGCGATTTACACAGTGCGGTTTGAAGTATTGTGGCGAAATGTTGTGTGTTTTATAATTGTGCGGGACAATTGTAATACAATTGTGTTTTATATCAGGTGACATTTTTATTGCGTGTGAACAATTTTTATTTGATTTGTTGTAAGAGACTATCTCGTAGATTACAAACTTTAATTGTGATAATTAAAGCTGGTGATTAGTGACTTAATTGGTGTCTTCTATTTTGTTTTCCACTGTACCATACGACGATTAGTTAGACCGTCTTATGTTACATTATAAAAAGCTCTGATGTAGTCAACAAACACCATATGTGTTTCAAGATTAAACTTTCTTCTTTTTTTTCTATCAGCAACTTTAATGTATATAAACTATCTGGCCACAGTCTTCCATTTCTAAACCTTGACTGCTCTTCCAGCAAGATAGTATCTACAATAGGTTTTAATCTATTGATAACAGTTTTGGCATATATTTTATGTAGTGGCCACTTCTCTGACGAAACGAGTTGACCGATTTAGTTACATTTGCCGCAAATGTATACGGACATTCACTGATTAAGGCGAAATTTAAAAAAAAATCGTACAAAACATTTAAAACTAACAACGTTTTAGAGAAAATAGGAGAAAGTTTTTGTCAGTTTTCTGTATTCGTTTATTTTATTTTAATATATATATATATATATATATATATATATATATATATAATCTTTATTGACACATGACTCTGCAGAATTTCAGATAGTTATTAATAAATCCTTTATGTTTCCACAATTATCTTCTTGATTAGAACTTAACAAATAGTAAGCAATTTTAATTTAAACTTTTGTACTTTTATTTACATAAATCTAACCCAGAACCTGCCAGAACCGCCCCGAAAATGAAATCCTGGATGCGCTCCTGTAGCCTAGAACAGAACTTTCCTTGTCAATTTTTTGTAGAAAGGATTGTTATTTAACAGTTTTGTCCTATTATAACATTAATAAGACATTGGCGTTGTAACATTGTCAGATGTTAATTTATTAGAACTGTCTCGTTGTCGTCCGTACGAAGGCATGTCAATAAAAGCGTGTCTTGAAACACGCCAATTCAAGGTCACAGGTAGTCTTTCATTTATTTGGTTTAATGGGCAAACACGAATTAATAGTAAACTGCGAGAAAGAGTCGCAAAAGAGTCCACAAATATCAAGCAACGATTGAGCAACACATCTTCCAGGTAGAAAACGCAACTTATTCTCCTGTCGTGATTACTTTGGGATACAAAGGAAAACAGTATAAATGCTGTGCATTGTGAACGAGTTAAATTGTACATTTTCTATCAAAATTTTAAGTTTAGGCACTATGTTTGTGAAAAGTACATAGGAAGTTTTGGAGCTGTGTTAGCACGAATTATAAAAATTAATTATTTATACTCTGTGTTCGTTCTATTATATTAAGTGCTTATGTCACTGCTTATAATACGTGTCATTTGATATTCAAATAAATTTATATTAATATATATATTATTTGAATAGTTTTTAAATATGTGTTTCGATTACACAATTCGTAAAGTAATATCTTTAAATAAATACAACTGCAAGTAGTATTTAACGACCTTATCGAGGAAAAGGACTAACGACCGTGCAGTAGTAGATTGAGCTTGAGTGGGTGCGGACCTAACACCGAGTACAATTCATATGCTGAGTTGGATTTTAGTTAGTGACGATCTCGGAAGAGTGATTTAATTTATTTGAAGTTACCTGATAATATGGTCCGATACGCGTAGTAACAAAATCTACTAGAAGTCACACGGCGGATTAGTAAAGGTTAGTTTGCTAATTCGATACAAGTGACTTGGATACCAAACCAGACATAAATGTTAAACTGCAAGTAGGTTTATTTACACCTGACGCACGTTTCACAGAAATTATTCTGTACCTTCAGAGGTTTTTTGAATTGTAATTGAATGTTTCGATTACAGTATAGTTAACGGATAATCGATTTTACTTCAATTCATGATAATAATGATTACAAAAATAGCAATAATTGATGATAACAAAAATCGATTATCCGTTAACAATATTGTAATCAAAACAATCAATTACAATCCAAAAAACCTCTGAAGATACAAAATAATTTCTGTGAAACATGCGTCAGTTGTAAATAAACCTACTTGCAGTTGTATTTATTTGAAGATATTACAGACCTGCAGGAAACTCAACGAGTTACTTACAAAGGAATAATTCGTAAAGTGTACACACTTTATAGGATAACAACATTTTGATTAGTACATGATTTTAATTACTTTTATTAAGTTAGTTAACTCAATTCATTTTCTAAAAAGACAAATTTAATAAATTTTTAATTTAAGTACAAATACGTGTATACTCGTAGTATACAGTAAATAAATTATTGAATGTTAAAAACCCAAATAGCATACATCAAATTGTACATTGCGACTCCAAGTATTAACAAAGATCGTCTAGTGTCGCAATTAATGTAAGCTACCTAATTACTTGGTTAGACTAGCTAAGTTTTATTTTTCCAAATCTTACAGTATTTAATCTCCATCAAAGACGGGTGATGACCGTTAATTGAAATCGTTAGCTAATTCTAACATTCTCCTTAATATCCTTGTATCCTTCCAAGGCTATACTATTAAGATATATGCTTGAAAGAAAATTGTTAATTCTAAACTCTGCAAAAACGAGTCTTTGCAGCCACTTAATCCGAGAACCTATCGAACGGTGGATGAACAGTTTTAATTACAAAAAAAGTCTCTATAGTATATTTAGCGTTAGTTGATGGAAACTACAATTTTAATATGATTGATGTAGGAGCTTACGGAAAAAACCGTGATGCTGGTATATGTAGTTCCTCAGTCAAATATTGGTAAAGTGCTTGAAAATGGGAATTTAAACATACCCCTAGATCTGTACTTACCGCGCACAGGCCAAATAGCACTATGTGTTATCAATGGTGATAATGCATTTCCTCCAAAACGGTGTCTAATGAAGCCTTTTACTAGCATGGCATCCAGCTACATGATGAAGGAAACAAAAGTTTTGACTGTCGTTTAACTCTTGCGCAGCACTTATTCTAAAGTACCTACATTGGGGACTTTATCACAGAAATTTAGAACTTACAATCCCAGAATTAAATTGACTCCCAAAAATGTTGATTACGTTGTTACCTTAGTAACATGTGTTGTGACTAATTCTATTAATTTTTTTTCATTCATGTGGAAATTACTTTGTTCTGAACAAACACACACAGAGAAATAGAAGCCTTCCCACTCTTAAAACCACGTGCTCGGCTCGTTGAAGTAACTCATACAGGAAGTGGACGTGCCGTGAACGAGCCGAGCGGTCGACGAGACTCGGACTCATCACGTCCCCGTATAAATTGCCGCAGAACAATGTATTGAAGAATTTTCTGTCCGGCTCTTCACGTCGTCGGCTCGTTACCTGTATAAATCGACCCTTATCAGTTTAATCAGTTAATCAAGATTAGAACTTAAATTTTATATACACAATGAATCGGCAAGCAGACTAACGATTAATACACTCTTTTCAGAGACTGTATCGTTGGCGTCAAACGTAGTGGTCACCACTGAGTTTATAACATGCTGTTATCAGTCCGTATCGATCGTGAACTTTTATAGCAGTAACAAAGCTGACTATACGAGTAGGTGCGGAGAAACAAACGTGCCTTCAAGGTCGGTGTGATGAATTCTGCATGTGTGGGACAGTGGTGCCATTAAAATTGTGGCCAATTCAATGAAAAGGTTAAGTAGACATTTAAACAAATTGGGAGAGTGGAACGATATAAAACTCTTCATAACTTACCGATAAATAAGAAATATGTAACGTGGCAAAATGATTGGTTATTCTTTGCAGTAGTTGCATTCGTATAACTCCGTATCTATAATTCACTTGATTTTAAATTAAAAACATGTTGGCTATCTAACATAAATTTTATTTTATTATATCCAAAACATTAATCCACTTATTTGCGCATCATTTATACACTAGTATAAATTTTCTCGTTTATACAGTCGTAAATTAATAGTCTATGGTTATGCAATTTAAAATATCTGCTACGGCGTCCTGAACCATTTTCTGCTCCAGGTTAACTGACAGTCGTCAAGCACATATTCTCTGTTACGCTTTTGCTCATTTTTGGAGTTCTTTATTTTTTTTTTTTATATTTTATCCTAAGTAAAGCAGAAATTTCTAGTTTTATGAATAACCCGCTGTAGTTAGTAGTCTCTTGATACTGCAGTTGGTATTGTATACTTTTCAGTTTTCTTATAACAAGGTGTTTGCGAAGAAATTTAATCTAAACTTACTTTGTATTATATTTTGAATATAGCCCTACTCAGTAGAACTAACAAACAGTCAGACTTTTTGTGATAGATTTTTTACGAATGTAGGTTTAATTTCTATATCCCATTCGCTCAATTACAAATTTTCTGTTCTTCGGTTTCAGTTATGTTAAAAACTTTTTTTTACTTAGTAAGGCGGTTTGTTTGTCTGCTATAGGTCCCAAGGTACTTATGATGTCTTCCACAATATTTCATCTTCCTCAACTCTAATATTCTACGATATTGTAGAATTATTAATTTATTCCTTGTAGTCGAGTTTTCTCAATATTCTTACAAATTTCTTGCTGAATTCTCTCTGGTTTTAAATATCGTTAATCTTTGAAAATAGGTTTGAGTCTATTAATGCCAACGTTTCGCTTTGAGCAAGGGCAACAAATACATGATAATTCTGCTAGAATGTACAGGCCTATTTGTGGAGGGATTGAACATAGAAAAACCTGCTGGCACTTGTGAGGGATACAGGATCACAGCAATACTTAAAAAAAAGTAGTCAAAGGTTTTACTGACTACTCATGATAGAAGATATTGACAGTATTAGACTATACTGAAAAGAAAAAAACATTATTAATTAAGTCTTTGTAATACATACTCATTTTTTATTTTACCTGTAATATTCAGTGTGCAGTTGAAAACTAATAAAAATTGAAACAATGTGTAGTATAATGGGATAATTTTGGTATTTGAAATAATGGGTAACAGCTGATTATTTTACTGACATTATCTGTCTAGAAGGTAAGTACGTGACGACGACTGAGAAAAGATCGAGCAGTTACTGCCAATACCTACTTAGAAACTCCTGTACAGTCGTCTCCTTAGCCAAGACGAATAGGTGAATGATAATTCTCTGGTTCCTCAAAATAAAGTCGTCCGTCATAACAGAACATGCCTCTTCGGCTGTGTGTATATAATAGCGTCAGATTACACTTGGGTCCAAATTGAAATACAGGAAAATAATAAGGATCATTAACATCTAAGGGTGTTTTAACATGTAATAAAAATCAAGGAAAAATTACAAGTGAAAACTCACCAGACTGTCACAACTTATTTCATCGCGTTGAAACTAACTCATATAATCTAATTAGATTCTCATTCTACCTTGAGGTTAGGAGAAATTATATGGAGTCCTTCATTTGCTTCATATACAGGGTCCGGCAGAGAAACCTGACGATTTTTGAAGTACTTCTGTGGAGTGTAGCATGGAGCGCTGGAATCGAGCTTGCGCTCATGTGTTACAAGCGTCTACCAGCGAGCCATAACATCGTGCTGTGCCTGTAATCTGGCGCTTGGTGGGGCGAGAACCGAGCCGCACGGGGGGCGGAGAGCCCGGGAGAAAGTTATGTGTTTCATTGCCCGACATAAGTTCAGTAACAGCTGATCTGATTTTTAAAATTCTTTCACCACCGTGTTTATTGAAGTTTGAGAATGGTTTTAGGCATAAATTTTAACCGATAGTTTTAACAATTTTCAAAAACAGAGTCTTCAGACGGTTCCACGTCATGAAGTTTCTTTTTTAATTTTCATGTAGTGAAATTTTCGACATGCGACAAACTTTCGTTTTATGAGAGATAGCTATATGGTGTCAGCGAGTGAAAATTATAGAAAATTCCAAATTTTATTTTGGTTTTGTTTCAATAAAATCGGCTTTATCGTTTTCGAGATATTGGCGTTTCTGTAAGAAATTTAGTTGGCGGTTTTATAAGAAATTAGTTGGTTGGCACATGCAGCGATTTTTCTTGTAACGATTTTTCTTAATAATAAATATTACCTTAACGTAATCATATTTTAACATTTATTATATTATTCTATTTAATAATAAAAATTTCAATTTTCATGTAGTACCTTAATGTAATTTGATTTCCTGGATTTTGTTGTCCACTGATTATAAATATATCACTACTGACTAGGAACACTAATTTTTTATAAATGCTCCATGAAGTTTTAAGAAGACTGTTTAATGATGAAGAAACACATTCATTTTATGAATATTTTATAAAACAATATATTAATAAGAAACAATACAGATCATGGGCCTACTGTTATCGGATTCATTTAGGCATAAACACTAACATGTCAATAGAAAAAATTTTAATCAAATATTAAAATATTGTTATCTAAAAGGAAAACGGATTAAACGACTGGATAAAATAATCTGTGCCATATTATATTTGTTAAATGTATTAAACACTGCACATCATGTCATTTACAGTGCATACGCTGCAAATTCTTGTTTTGGGAATATTGTTTGTTACACAAAGTGCAAGTAAATTTAGTTGTTTCAATTTGCTCACCTTTGGCATTTCTTTTGTGAACAATTCTAATATGGTATTTACAATAAGAACTCTTACTGAACTCTATGCTGCAAAAATCACATTTTACAGCAGCAGTATTCATCTGAAAATAAACATAGCATTGTTTTCATAGAATTTAAATTTAATAAGCAAAATTCAGATGAAACGGTAACAACTAAACTTTATTTAACAATCACGATTTATATTCCATATAAAGTAACATGGGATCTACATATAATATATATATATATATATATATGTATTATATATATGTTATACCGTATAAAGGCATACTGCAAATACTGATTTGTACTTTTCTTCTCTGCTCATTTTGTTTTCCTTTTAATATCTTTAATAGTATTGTAAATGGAGAAAGGTTGTAAGTTTTCTTACTTTATGAGTTTGTAAGAGGCAATTTCAGAAACTTTGCAACAGATTTTTACTATCTGACTTAGCTTATGTATCCAAACAGTTTTACTGTTTCTAAATGCCAGGCATTTAATTTACTTTTAAGTGACTAAGGGCTAACTCAAGCCGAATTAAAATATCAGTTTGTCTCTGTTGATTTTAATTTAAAACATAATTACTCGGAACGGTTTGTCAATTGTTTACTGGTTAATGAGTTATTCACAACTTGGATGGACATGTGTATCTTTGCTTGAAAGATCTTAGAATAGTGACAGTGTTTGTAATTGTGAAATGTGTATAATAGGGTTCCCGTACAATGCATAAATGATAGTAAATAGTACACTATAATAAGTAGTACTAGGAGCCTGGCAAAATCTTTCTCAAATGCAACTTACACATATCCCGTTTCTTGCTTAAATGTCATGTGGGCGAGCGAGCGCAGGCACGCGCGTGCACGCACGCACACACACACAACATGTATATAAACCTTACCTCTGATCTGACTTAACCAACTTTTAAAGTTTTTATGAACAAATTATTCTTATAACTTTAAATTGTTTTGTTACATTTAATTGCTTTTTATTTTTATATTACATGTAATGTTTAATTCACTAATTTTTACTATACTATACTGCTAAGCCACTTACTAAATTACATTTATTATAGTACGCGTGCGCGCGTATGAAAGAATGTGTGCGTGTGCGTGCGTCCGCGTGCGAGAGAGAGAGAGAGAGAGAGAGAGAGAGAGAGAGAGAGAGAGAGAGAGAGAGAGAGAGAGAGAAGGGTGAGAGGGAGAGAGGCGAGGGCGCGTTTGCTACACACCTGTACATATGTTAAAACAAAACTAGGTATATCAATACATCAAAACAATTATTTCTACTGGAATTTCAAAATCGATCGCCTCGCCTGATATTAAAGAAGTAAAAATACGGAATTGTATTGGCTGCCGTAAATCACTCAAAATCCGTTTTTTACCTACAGAAAAATAGAAAGTCTACCTACTTTTGAATATTACTTATTTTGTGCTATAAAATAAAACAATACAATTCTTACCTTTAAGCGCCTACAGTGGTTTTCGCACTTCGCACAGTAGTTTAGACTATGCTAAGCATAAGCACTAAGACGAGAATAATAAGCGCGGTAAAATGTTCGGATGTCTTCGTTAAAATTCGTACCATAATCAGCTAAGCTCGGTTCTCGCCCCACCAAGAGCCAGATTACAGGCACAGCACGATGTTAGGCTCGCTGGTAGACGCTAGTGTGTTCTACAGCTCAAAGCATTTCAGTCGCCATGGAGCGTTGGTCAGCACAACGTCGTGCGTTCGTAGTGGAAACGTTTTTTAAAAACAATGAGTCAGTTATTGTTACGCAGCGCGCTTTTCGCCGCCATTTCAGCATTCATCAAAATGACAGTGTTCCAAGCCGCAATACCATACTGTTGTGGGTGGCGAATTTTCGGGAAACGGCCTCTGCCTTAAAGAAGATACCACCAGGGAAGCAGCGTACTGTTCGAACCCCGGAGAATGTTGAACGCGTGCGTCATGCTATTCGTAGGAGTCGTCGGCGATCGGCATTAAAACACGCAAGTGCCCTACAGATTTCTGACCGCTCCGTACGCAGAATTTTGCATCTGGAACTCGACTTTCATCCCTAAAAACTTGTTATAGTGCAAACACTGAGTGCCCAAGATAAGAGAATTCGCTATGGACTTGTGAATATTGTGAATGACCAAGTGTTAAACAATCTGCTCATGACCGATGAGGCCAATTTCCATCTGTGTGGTTATGTCAATACGCAGAACTGCCGGTACTGGGCATCGCAGAATCCTCAAGAACTGTTTGAACGACTGTTACACAGTGAGAAGGTTGTTGTGTGGTGTGGGTTAACGTCTTCCGGGATAATTGGCCCCTACTTCTTTGAAGACGAAGAGGGGAATGCAGTGACTGTAAATTCACAACGTTACGTTCACATGCTTACAACATTTCTCGCACCTGAGTTACGGCAACATGGTATTCCATTGGAAACCACATGGTTCCAGCAGGATGGGGCAACTGCTCACACTGCAAGGGCTTCCATGAATAAATTCAAGAGAGATGTTTGGAGCCCGAGTGATCTCACACCGAGGGGATGTTCAGTGGCCTCCAAGATCGCCCGACCTCAACGGTTGCGATTACTTTCTGTGGGGGTATCTCAAGAATAGGGTGTACCAGAACCGACCAAGGACAATCGTCGATTTGAAGCAGAATATTCGGACAGAAGTGGCGGCAATCTCTCCGGAAGTTCTGCGGCGCGTAATGCACTGTTTACCGTTACGGCTCGAAGAATGTGTTGAAAATGAGGGACACCATCTAAAGAATGTGATTTTCAAAAAGTAATTAATGTAAGTAAAATGCTTTGAGATGTACTTTAATTCTAAAATATAATTTTGTTAATAAACTATTTATTCTGGTCATAATTTCACTTAGAAAACCGTCAGGTTTCTCTGCCGGACCCTGTATAAATGCTAAGTGTTTTTATGTAACATTTATTATGTCCACAATGTCACTATCATGAAAATATACAATTACTTTTACTACTCACATGATCAAAAATGGGTACTTCGGCTTACCCCCCTCTCTGTCACACACACACACACATAAATTCATATTCACATTCACATTGTCTGTAGTAGTCAATGTTATACGATCCGTGTGTCCGTAAGTTATATCATCGTGATGTCAAAGAGTTTCATTTTATTTCTCTCTAGCGCTCTACTGCTAAATAGTTACAGAATACAAAAAATGTTTGTGTAAATTGTATTTTATTTTTACTTTTTGCCTTTGTGTTTTTTACAAGAACAGACAGACAGTAACACATAACATCCAGCTACGTGTTAGAATTCAGTATTTCAATTGCACCTTATTAGAGAGTGTTTTCGCCTACGAAGGAACAAAAATATCGGTCTCTACGAACCTCTCGGGCTCTATTTAAAAAACATAAATTAAATCAATTAACAGCAAACTGCGGCTTGCATGTACCGTATTAGAATTAATTAAACAGATTTGTTCCACAAATTACAGTGTTTATTTCCTGCAGGTATACGGACGGCGTAATGAACGTTTCTATGCTGATTGGTGAACTACACTTTCAGAAACCAGGAAGTAGTTGTCGCGCGCGCGTGAGTGTCTACACTTGGATTGGAGAGTACGGGTGTGAGTGTTGTAACAAATTAATTAAATTTGTTAATTTTTTATAAATGTTTGTTTGTGTAAAAAAAATTTTGTTGTTTATATATATATTTTTTTTATTTAAATTATTAATTAATTTGTTACAGTGTAAGAGTTAAGAGAGAGACTGAGAGAGAGAGAGAGAGAGAGAGAGAGAGAGAGAGAGAGAGAGAGAGAGAGAGACAAAACTGTAATTTTAATTTAAGAATTTTTAATGTATGCGATGAAATATCAATTGCAAACTCGTTTATTATAATATTTATTTACCTCGACTATACTTAATAATTTTCGTTTTTTATTAGCAAGTTAATATGTAGTAATCAGTAAACACTTTGTGTTAAGGAATTCATTTACTTCGTTTAGTTTGTGTTACAAAAATATACATTACTCATTTTTTTGAACCAAACTTGTGCTTTTATTTTATCACTGTTTCACAGAATGAGCAAATATAGAGTAAATAAAAAAATTGAATACTTACTTTTGTCTCATCTAAATTTAATTTATTTAAGTATAATTTAATTAATTTTAGATATTTGTCTAAAACGTTTCCACGCAGTTTTGAATAAAAAAAACGTTTACATGTTGTCTATAAACTGTTTCGTGGAATACAAGCAGAATTCATCTATGTACTCATAAGTACAAGCTGAACTCAAAATGGTTGCTAACTAGACAAACGCATACAGGAGAGAAACTAATTACGCAAATAACTAGTGTACTATATGTTTCGTAAGTTTTGTTTTTGGCTATAAACATAACTTGAAAATTGTCATTATTTAATTTAAATAAATAATCTTATCATTGTCCGCGCTGTGACATCAACTTTTTTATGCCAGTCTCTTTCAAGCTTTATATGGCTTGATTACATATGTTATCCAAGAGATTTAGACTTCTTCTCCCTCTCTTCCTCTCAGCATTTTTCAGCCCATGGCATGATATCAGGATAGTGGCTGCTGTTGATTAGGGGCTCAAGGGCTTCAGCCTTGGAATCAATTTCACTAGGAAAATATAAGTTTAACTGATAAACTTTCTCAAATTATCGTCTTCTTATCTGTATAACTCTATATTACTATACAGTGTAAGATGCACGTGGGCTTAGGGACAATAATCTTTCAATAACAGCACGCTCATTCATTTTTTTTCAAAATGTTTTGCAATCTGTATGTTTTTAAAGTTCTACTCATAGGCTATATGCGCTGAGTAAGTTACCGCTACATGTTGGAATTGTAACACCCCTACAGTAAACATCGTTTTAGAGATTATAGAAAAATTGGTCGCGTGTTTGAAGAACGGAAAGAAAATTGTCATAAAACTATTACTTCTAAAAACGCTTAAGGGTTAAGCAGAACTCTAGAAGATTCTGATTTTGCATTTTGACTTCAGTTAAAAATCTTTCCACGTTGTATAGATATATTATTCAACGCGTTTCAGGGTAGAGGGAAGGAGTGTTGCACTTTTAAAATATCCGAAGGAATTAAAAAAAAAATATATTGTTTATTAAAAATTCGAAGGATGAACTAGAACAACAAATGAACGGCAATGAGAATAAACGAAGAAAAATAAATCCTGAAAATAAAATTCTGTAATGGCCAAGGATGTAATATTTCTGCACTAGCACAGAAATTTGCCAGTTCAAACAAAACTTTCATACAGAGGACACTTGGAAGTTGAAGCTTTAGTTAATTCAGAAAAGTTTTCCTATTATTACAAGAAGTTTCCGTCATAGAGTTTTAAATGAGTCGTAGGATTTTATCCAGTGTTACAGCACAAGTTACAGACTGAACTGGAAGTAATATTTTCAAAGGAACTTTCAGAACTATTGTAGATGTATGCTATTGTGGCTACCTAGCAATAGTTTAAATGATACCTTTAGCGAAACCGTCAGGTTATAGAAAATTATTGTGACAACTTCTCTGTCAACCACTGACAGAGTAATGTTTTCCTACTCTTAAAAGGATTAAAACATTTCTAAGGAATACGATAAATGAATATTTCCTAAATGTTCTAGCAACGATATCAGTGAATGGAATTAAACATTTTTTGAAATGTGTTATCAAAAATTTTATTCCGCAGAAAGACAAATTTTGTGTATAATCATTAACTTTTATCATAAAATATTTAATACCTATTGTTAATTACACTTTAGATTTATAGGTGGTTATAGTGTTGTGTGCACATTTGTCCTGGACACATTGAATGTACAGTCTGTAAAATGAACGGTGGCGGTTGGGACCTGCCAGACTGCCTAAGTGCCCTCACTGACGCACGCACACTCTCAGCCGGCCCGTGCGCCACAGGTATGATTTGCAAAGTGTGCTGTCCACTACATAATTACAACTTTTTAAATTTTATTTTAATGCCAAACGAAATTACCATTTTTGTAACGTCCACGAAATTTTAAGAAAAAATGAGTCTAAACACGACATAATTGCAACAAATCTCTGTTTTGAACGCTATAAAAATCTGATCAAACAACTAATGTTGATGTGGAAAAATAAAAAAAATAAAATATTGTTAAACTCAAATTCAAATTTTATTCTTTCGTATTCATACAATAATATACATGGTAATCGTCAGTAAAATATAAATAACTAAATATGTACACAAATTAGACATACATAGCCTACTATTATAGGTCTACATAAGTAACAATAAATCCTACTTCCTACAGCCGAAATTATTCATGTTACCAATAGTCTTAATCTTAGTAATAATAGCTTTAACCTTTCCTTGTATGACATTTGTCGTCAATGCAGACAAACCTATAATAATTTTAAAAATGATTTTGAGAATATATTACAGAATGCGACTACCCTACAGTTATAATTGGGGATATTAATATTTGTATAATAAATAAGAATAAGCATAACTCATTAAGCATACAATTATGTAAGAAAATGTAACGACAAACATGTAAACTTAAACATTAACATTTGAAATTAATGGTACATAATTATTAGTATCATTATTACACCAGATTCATAGTAAGTAAGTAGTTAGTACATAGTTATTATTACAAATATTATTACATTATTATTACTTACTGCTTTTACTGCAGAGGAGCGATGCCGAAGTCGTATTCTTCGCTTGTTGATAGTTGTTGTTTGGTATCATTTTTCTTAGAATTTTGCGCAGAATTCAAAAACAATAACGGTTTTACATTTTTTTAGCACAGTAAAAAATGCTCTTGCGCTTAGAAATGTCCAGTATGTGAGTCACGGCAGCCACCAAGGGCCAGGAATAATCCGCTGCGTGTGTGTTAGTGAGGGCGACAGTCGGTCTGGCCTGTCCCAACCGCCACCGATCATTTTACAGACTATAACTATCTCTGTTCCAATCAAAAATATAAAGAATATGTGTAAGAAAGATAAATATGTGCTATATGTGTCTATTAGATAAATATATCCTAAGGCTGTATATGTGTTAACATTATATACATAAAATCTTACAGTTCTGTGTTACCGAAAGTCATTGCTGAATTTGGATTAAAACGTCGCCCGAACACAGAAAATAAGTCAATATCTTATAAAGCTTACTATTTTGTAAAACATTAAGAGCACCTAAGTGTCTCTATTACGAGCCGCTACCGGTTAACTATTGTCACGACGGTTTCACGGTTCGTCGTATTCTTCAGTAGAAACAGAATAACAGACACCAATGAAGTCATTAGTACAATAAATGTCACCTTATTACAGTTTCGCACCAATTAACACAATGGTTACTTCCCACTAAACCGCCACAATAACTCCGAATCGCACTACTAAAATCGTCAGGTGTAACTGGATCTGAGCCTTACTGTAAATAACGGAACTGAGGTGTAAATCCAGTATTTATAGCTCTCTCTCTAACAACAACTCGCAAAATCGCCACTAACAAACTTCCACGGACTGACTCTCCGACTCTTGATTTCTGATTTCCGTTTGACGATTGACTCCACGAAGTTCCTTCATCAGTTACTTTTATAGTTTCACCTAGACTTCTCATACTGCCGCTACTCTTAAGATTACCATCATTGGCTACAATTCGAACGTGTTGCCGGTAAGTTTGAAATTGTCCAGTAAACACTCGAAATAACTTCGCGCGCATAGGTGACGCTTTCTCTGATTGGCAAACTCTTATTAGACGCCCACTTCTTACCGCTAAACCGTTATCTCGATAAAAAGAGAAATCTGCTTTCTCAAACCACCCCCGTTATGACGTATCATTCTTTGTATTTTGAAGGCCGAAAACACCCTAAATCTAATGGTACTGTATATTTTTTGCTGTTTTTTGCAAACAAAGCGTTTTATACCTTTACGACTTTGAAAGTTGTACATACAAAGCAATTTTACACTGGCTAGGCGTCGACGTGTCGCCTCGCTAACACACCTCTTACTTATATAACAGCTACTCGGTATAATTCTCATCTGTATGTTTATTTATTAAGATTACTCTTATTAATAATAATAGTCTACATCGAAATATACTATTAATGTAAATGTGTTTTACTATACAACTAGCTGTAACCGGTAGTGTTACGTTACAAAGTATTGTACCACTGAGCATTCTGTTATGAAGAAAAATATGCAGATTTTAACTAATGATTAATTCTGAATCGAAGAGTAAAAGGAGACATTAAACGACCTGCAGCTCATACACGATACCGTTCCCAGGCGGCCATAAGGTCTAGGTTTTGTTAATATAAATTTTAAAATCATGTGTAAAAATGTTTAATTATAAGATACATTTAAACTTATAGTAAGGGAATAAGAATCATGAGTACACTGTCTACATCATACTGGAGCAAGGGTTTTTAAACTTGTTTCAACCATTCACGATGTAGAGGACGATACCCTGGGATTCTATAGTCGGTAAGCTCATTAACTCGTCCGGAATCACAGCTGATGTGGCGGATGTTCGCAAAAAGCTTGCAATAAATCCTTATGAACGCGTTAATTGAGCGTGTAAAGTCCTTTTTACATCATTCCGGCCGCAAAACGCTGACTGAAAGTTTGCTAATTGCTTCTTCATTAATAAATTACTCACATGTTCTTTATTGCTTCCATTATCTTTCTCGCTCTGCTGGAGTTACAAGATTTTTCAATTAAAACAGACAAGAGGTTGTGCGGCGCTGGGAACCGCACGTCCTGTTAACTGCCTTCAAAGAACAATCACGATTTTGGCAGTTTACACTATTTGCTTTTCACAAAACGTTATCTGATATTGCGATCTGAATATACAATCAGCTGATACGGAACTCGTAGTTTGCTGTGCTAATTTGTACGTTTTAACACAGCACGTTATAATCGATGCTGACAATCGGTATTACTTACCTGTTCTTTTTAACATCTTTTTCATTTAATATAATTGTCCTTAATATAACATTAATTTTATTTTAATAATAACTTGATATAACAGTAAAGAACATTATAGAAAATACCGATTTAAAATAGTTGTTCCATCGAATGATGTACTTTTAGAAGCGAAATCTGTTCTCGCCTGCGTTTATGTGTCTAGTTAACAATTTGTCTTTTCTAGTTATCAATCTGTCTAGTTTATCTAGTTGATGTTGTTTTTCCTATTTGTCTTTATGTTTGTACCTTCAGATATAGGCCTAAAAGTCACGTATACGCGTACTACATCAGTGCCGATAGCAGGCAAAAGCTACGTTTCTTTTTTAATATTCATAATTACGCCCCACACCTGACCTCACACAATCATAATTACACAGAGTTTAATTCCAACTTAATACCGTTGCATGTATGTAAGAAGGGCCGTTTCATGAATGCCTTGGAGGAGTTTGAAATTTATGGTGCATACGCAAACCTAAGCAGTCGCGATTTCGAATTAAATGATCAACTGAACTTTGGATCCAACCGCTTGTACGATACCGCCTTGAGTCTGCTCGCTAAGACTACGATAAAGTAACAACCGCTCAGTAGCAGATTAAACTTGAACGGGTGCGAACCCAACATCGCGTACAGTTCATATGCAAATTGGCATTTTATTAATTAACGATCTCGGAAGAGTGACATAGTTTTATTTTGTATTTTACTATCTGAAGATGGAGCATAATGTCTCCGAAACGCGTAATAGAAAAGTTTTATAAGAAGTCACACGGCGGATTATTGAAGGTAAATTAATTTATTACTACGTGTTCGATACACAAACATAAGTTTGTCAGAGAAAGTATAAGATTTAGCGGGTGTAAGCAAAGCGCACAAATGTAAAACAAGTGTATCTACAATATACAGTATAGCAGCATTTGACAGATGTAGTGCGTTATCGTGTCCATCTTACAAAGACTAGCTTCTTCTACTTCAGGACGCCTAATTAAAACTGGCTCAATGAGCCACATTTGCTGTTCACTTACATTTATTTTTAATACTGGCATTACGAAAGACGACAAAGTGAAGTATTTTAGTCTTTTGTGAAAGATTAAGTACAATCGTGTAAAGTGAGGGCTCAACCGTCTGCTACGGCTACCATACCCACCTGCGTATTATTTTTTAATGTGTTTGGTAGTACGCAGTGAACTTAGCGTTTAATAACGGGACAGACCGATTAGAAAGTAGTGACCACGACCAAATTACAGCGTTTCACTGCGGTGTTAGTTTTATACTAATAGTGTGTTTGCGTGTTACATTTGAATTAAGCGCATACAGTTTGTAATCGCCGTCGTGTAGAAACTATGTTTTTTATCGTAAGCGGATAAAACTTAATTAAGTTATTTTTTATAAGCAATTAATTTTACTTTCTAAGTAAATTCAAATTTTTTACTGCACTATCGGAGAGGTAGATGTTTAGGTGTTATCAAAACTTTAAGACGATGGGAATACTGCACGTCTGTTCTATTGGCTAATGGTGAAATTATTTCCAGATATTTGTAAGTAGAAACTGAAAGAAAACTACGCAGTTCCAACACACTAAATCAGACGGTTCACCAAATACCACATATTTGAAAACATTAATCAGGCATTTGAAGAAATTAACTGTCATATGATAAGCTGGCCCCCGAATTATACATTTCTGCCTTATGTACTCACAATCCAGCAATACGGAAGTCTCGACGGTGGCAACTGAAAAGTTGTAAGACCTGGGAAGAGTACAGTAGACTTAGTTGTTTCTTGAACGTTATAGACAGATTTACAGCTAATAACTTTTATTACTATTTTTATCTCTAACTTTATGAGGAAGTTTGAATCTTTATAAGTATCAAATACAGATTCATAAATATCCCCCACCCCCCATGAAAACGTCCCACACAGTTTTTCGTAAAATTTTCTCCAATTGCTTACCTCTACTTTCCCCATTCATGATCTGATCGTTGTTCTAAAAAAAATTTATTTCCTACCATTTACCGATTTGTGAAAAATGTATCTATCAGGAAATAGTTTACCAACCAGATTTTCTTAACAGCTTGTCAGATGTTTTATTATCTTCTACACGCATAAGTCGAAATTTGCATAAATGCAAGGTAAAAAAATAGCTAAAAATTTTTTAAAAGTTTTATATAATTTTCTTTTTTTTTTAATCAAGTCGATTTTTCTCATCATCTGGAGAAGAGAGTATGGATAGCAGCGTTCCCTGAGTTTAATTTTCACTATTGTTTTGATGTTCAGTTTTTCAAAGCCATAGAAAAGCTTGTAATAATATTAATGGGAGTTGATTATGGAAACTTTTAAAACGGAAAATATTTCTACATTACGTAACAGCAAACCTAAACGGCTGGATCAGAATTGTAAGTTGAAGGGTATCCTCTATCAACACTTTTTGAAATGTTTACTGACGAAATATTTAAAATATAGAAACGCTTTTCTTATTAAATTGGTATTTTACAATCTACTCTAACATTGAAGAGTATTAAGTAAAGCTGGTGAAACTGTCATGGAGGCACCATTCAGCGACGATTCTCCTATATCGTCTGTTGGGTCGAGGGGCCATTGTTTCTTCAGACGTCAACAAGGACTGGCAACAGCGAGCTCTTGCATAAAGTGGTCATGTGTATAGAACTTGGACGTGGTACTCTCTAAACTACTGAGGTGTTTCGTCAGCAACAAATGCAACTTAATTTGTGGTTTGGTCGGAAACATACCACGTCGCATTTACTGATACATTTTGAAGACTGTTAATGTTGCTCTTGACGGTGCAATTCCATACGTCCAAATTGGTTTCAGGAAGGTCTTATAAATAAAAAATTTAAATATCTGTCGATTGAGTAAGACTTGTGAAGCATACAACGTTTGTCTAAAAAAGTAGTGAGACGTGAAATTTTTTCTCTGTCTGCGGAAACATGTGAGGCCCATCAGCTAATAACTGTTACATTTGTTAACTTTTATAAATAACATTTAGCAGCTTTGAACACTCATATTTGAATCATATATCAAAAACATGTGGCAACATAAAAAACAAATAAGGTGAAACTGAGTCCTGTGCTCGGGAAGCAATTAGGACTGCGTGCATCGAAACTTTGTACAACTCGAGCAGATGAGATTGGTTATGAAGTAAAGTATTCAGACTGTTAATAAAATGTTAACGAATAATTTGAATCCACCCAAAGACTGTCGCTCTTGCACGATTCACACGATAACGCTCAATATCGCACCGCACTTTCTGTGAACAAATATTTGGCCAAAAAGAGCATTTCTGTGGTAACCCGCTCCGTACTCATCTTATCTTACACCTTGCGGTTATATCTTGTTTCAAAGAATCAAAAACTCAGGGGTCAATTTTTTTAATGTGTAGAATAAATATTAATTGATGTGTTAGTTAATAATTTTCTAGAATCTGCTTCATTACTTTTTATGGAAACCTCGTACAATAGGTGCTTGGTACCATGGGTAAAGTTAGTAGTATCAGACCTACGGCCAAAACTGTTCAAAAGCTGGACTGGTGTCCAGGATGCGATACGTGTGGTCTCCTAAGCTTGTGAAGTTTGTGATCGATTACTGCTTGCGTTTGATATAATGTAGGGTAATTGTTGCTGAAAACGAACTGATGCGCGGATAATAAAAGTCGTTCTAACGTGACGTCTGAAAAAAAGGAGATTTTTAGTCCTTTTACTTGTCAGGAAAACTGATTAATGTGTTGTTGTAGGCTGGTAGTCGGGGTGGTTTACCAGATTACCACAGGTAGTCGGGGTGGTTTACCACAGATTACCACAGGCAGTTGGGGTTTCCACAGGTTAGGGAAGTAGCAGGGAAAAATAAACTTAGGAATTCAAGCGTGACAAAATGTATTTGTGAAAGCTGTTTTAAACAGATGATAGGTTAATGTTGTCATATAGTAATGTACGCGTAAGTTACACAGGCAGTATTTGTAATGAATTTTTAGAATAATATGTATTAAATCTCGGTCTAAAGGTAAAAAACAGGCATTAGGAATATAAAATTGTGTGAACAAATATGTGACAGAAAATTTTCGATTAAGTCAACAATTTTAAGTGTCTAGATCATCTCTTAAAATTATGATAATGGCATTAATAACAAGCTAACAAAATTCAGTAGTATTTGTGGAACGATATATAATACATTTGAGAACAAAATATGTCAATAAAAATGTACGATATTCTACAAAGTGATTATACTCCGGTAGTTATGTACGTCGATCATTTGAATGTGCGAGACATCAGGCAAACATATGTGCATGACCCTTGTGTTGGAACACGTGACCGCGCTGCACCGCAAGAACGTGCCTTTCATTGGGCTGGGATCCGGAAACGCACATAGACCTACAGCAGGACGCAATTTCTGCCTGTCTGTCTAACAACAGGCAAGCAAGTTTTGAGATTAATGTAGGGTTTCCGCGACGAGAACTGGGGATCAAAAGATTTTTGTGCCCCGTGTTTTCACCGTGAGGTACGATGGATCAAGACAGAATGGAAAAATTAATACACCAGTGATTAGATTCTTGAGAAGTAGACTCTTATATTAAAAAAAAAAAAAAAAAAAAGATTTAAGGAAAACTTAAATGTACTATCTTCGATTTAAATATGAAAATAAAATTAAAGCGATAATATTGCAGTATGTATTAAAGGGAAAATGAAGAATGCTGCAGTATACAAGGTTTGATCAAAAAGTTCGTGCAATTTAGCAATTTCCACCGCTACAAGTGTCAGGTTAAAAAACTGTTCTTATGTGATGTTGGTAGAGGTGTTAGTGAGAATCGTGTAAAATGTCAGCCCTGTTTGCTGCATATTTTAGATTTAACAGCTAACTGAGTAAGTCGTCCTTAGGTGTATTAGGCGATTTTTTTTTGTCATTCTACAATGCAAGATTGAAGAACATGGATTAAATTTTGTGTAAACTGTGAGGTAAACTGCTCTGTCCTGGTAAACGTGTTCAGAAGGCTTTGGGAGAGACTGCTGTGTGTGAACAAGCGGTTTATAAACTTCAAAGACTGCCGTAAATGAATTGAAGATCGTGGTTGTCAGATGAAGATTATGTTTTTGTGTTCTATGAAATTACATCGCTAGGAGCAGTGGTAAAGAGTACTACTCGGACATTTTACGCCATTTGTATGAAGCTATTCGTTGAAAACGGTCAGATTTACGGAAGAATAATTTATGAAAATTTCAGCTCACCTGGACGCACATCATTGCTTGTTAAGAATTCTGCAAGGCTAGGCAAAAGAAAACGTCATAATGATGACACGTCAACTGCCGTATTCACCAGATGTGTTCCAACACAATCTTTCCTCCTCCCAATAGTGATAATTTTCAGGAAAGGACAACGTTTCGCGACCGTTGAAGACGTAAAACGAAAACCTCTAAGCGAACACAAGTGCATGCTTGAAATATTTTGAAGACTGCAAAACGTCTGGTTTAATCGTGTTACATTCGACTGAGACTAATTTGAAGCAAGCCAGTATAAGTGCGAATAATGAAGGCAAAATTTTAAAAATAAAAATTGAACTGTATGAACCAGTATATTGCGAGTGTCAGCTCTTTTTCAAGTGGAAGAAATGTAGAAATACAAATGTAGATATACTAATAATGTCCTTTTCAGTTTACTAATAGGAAGGAGAAGAAGAAGAAGAAGGAGGAGGTTGAAGAGATTATTTGGTGGGCGAGAAAAGATTATAGGGTTTGCGAAAATTTTTAATCGCACTCAACATTATCATTGCATTCGTATGACATTTGTATAACCGTCCGTGTACCACATTGCTCATTGTGCCTATGCGTCGAAAGTACATGTTACAGAAACGGGTTTTTTCAGATTAAATTAGACATTTCCTTAATTAGTGAAGTATAAGAATACGAAAGGCGTTAATAATGTTTAGTTACCAAACTGACAAATTCTTTGTGGCTATGAAGTAATGCCCAACTTCTCTCTGGGTATGAAGTTTAATATGAAGTAATTTCTTCGTAATTCCGCTTCACGCGAATGTGCGTTATGCGTTTCTACCTGTAACTATGGAGACACGGTAGATACGAGGAACGAGACGTCGAAGTTGGAAGGGAGTGAGTGAGGGCGGAAAGCGAGTGTAGGTACAGAGCGGTGACGAGACGTACACGCCTGCCTGAGATATGGAGGTGACAGTGATGGAGGAGGGGGAGATACAGAGACGGAGAGAACGCTGTAAAAATAAGGAATGGTACAAACATGTATATTGTTTATGTAATATGATCAATATGTATACAGTGGTATATTGTGTAGGGGTTACGCTGGGTTACCGACTGCCGCTATGCCACTGTGATATTTATTACAGCTGTTTCCCGCCTCACGATTTACACTGGCTTGCCATATTTTTTCAAAGAATCATTCGTTTTACTTTTCGCTGCTAGCACCGCCTACAGTTTTAGGTGAACATGTACGGACACACACACACACACACACACACACACTCAGCTGGCTCAATATACTGTACGTAACACTGTATCTATGACGTTTATTGAACTCTGTCCGGTATAAAGTAAACAAGAGCTTACGTTTATTATATATGGTTTCATCTTGGTACTGATATAAGTAGACGTAATCTGTCTTGTAAGTTCTCGCCACCGTTACGTTACGTCTTATCGTATTTTATCTAGCATAAATCTAATTTATAACTTTCAGATCGTTAATTGAATATCACTCAGCGTCCCGTCTTCCACACTGGCCACGGTCTGACAAGCAAACTGTTGACACAATCGCAATATCCCGATACATACATTCTTCACAGCAAAAATATTTTAAGAAACCAACTTACAATTGAATAACTAAATTAGTACTTCTACCTACATTCGTGATAATTTCGAGAATACAATGTATGAAACGCGCGCGCTCACACACACACACAGAGTCCGTCTGGAGCTTTATTGAACGAGCGAAATGAGTTCTTAGTTTTAACTGGACCGTTTGGCATTTATATGTCTGTGTCTGGGTGGTCTTTCACAAATATATCAACCGATTATGGTAAAACTTAGCATCCGTGAAAACGATTGCTCCACAGATTCCCTATTGGCTTTGAGTTTGGTTTTTGAAGCGGGAGGCAAAAATGTAAGGGAAAAATTTCGAAAAAATCGCAAAATCCATGTTAGAGTGTCAAACCAACTGAATATACTGTTCCCGCTTTAGAAATTTTAAAATTTTAGGACTCCACGTTTCCAAAATTGGCGAAAGTCCATGTTAAATATAAGGCTCAAGGAAACTTTAATTCAAATCCGAATGTACTGTTTACTTTGAAAATGTTTTAACTTTAGGGGCACCATGGGAAGTCAAAGTTTTGAAAAACTGTAAAAGTCCACGTGGGGCATCATATTATGAAGAATTACATTTAAAAAAAAACGAACGAGCCCGGTATTTCTAACAATTTGACAAAGTTAATATCTTTCGACACCCCTTACACATTTTGAATCACATACAAAGTGTTATGTTCGCAAAAAAACTTTACATACTGTTATCAGTTATGTACATATTTGTGAAACGTTGAGATATCGGCTACACATATCTGTGGAAACATACACAAACTTAAAAGCTTAAAATTTAATTAAATTTAACTAAAAAAAGCAATGCAGCAGGCAGAAGTTCTAGTGTTTATTACGTTCATAATAATAAGAAAGTATTAGTGATTGCCTGCTTTATATAGTAAGCGAGATCTCTATATAGTAAAAGGATACTAGTTATTTTATATTTAAGGTGGATATAAAACGAATTTTTTATGCCAGGGCCCTCAACATATTGACAAGTTATAGGAAACTTAAAATTTGTAACAGTCGAAAAGGTAAAATATTTATTTAACGTTTTCAAAAAGATCTTCGAAATGTTATTTCTTATCATCATAATTATAATAATATGTAAAAAGGAAACTACAAAATACTATTATCAATAAGAAATCTCTTATTTTAGAAAAACGTATGATTTTTATATTAATTAAATTTTTATTAATAGGCCTATACATTGATTTTATCAGAATATAAATTTATCATCCATTAGGGTACTAATATTAGGTCTATAGTAATTCTCATATCTTCCTATTTTTCTTCTTTAACTCTTCCTTTGAATACGCTCTTACGCCCATACACAACTTATCGGTGTTAGCTTACGTCAGGAGAGACGTAACAGCAGACAATTTGGTTAATGAATTTCAGTACATCCTTATTTCTGTCCTTTCCATGACAAAACGGAGACTCGCGATATGTTAAATCCTGTCTTGTGACGAAATATTTAGTAATTTTGTCTTGTGTCTTAGATAAGTAATTTTAGCAACGGTTTCGTGACATCCAGTCAGTAGAAGGAGAGATCGAAGACTTTAGTAATCAGACACTGTAACAACACACAGATTTGCTATTGAGATTTTGTATTCTCTGAAGATTGCTAATTTGAACGTTACGTCCATTCTTTAGTGAGGTGTCATCAAAGAAGTTACCATTTATTATTAAGTTTCGTACAAGATAAGAGGGATAGTCTGTCTGTATCCGGCTTCTTAGCTGTGGCCCCCCAAGAATTGTATGTTATGGTTACGCTATGGGAAGCATATACAGCCTATAAATTGTATGTTATGTGAGAACTCATTATGGGTAGGCGAAACGATGGGTGCATCCGCAACTGCAATAGATTAATGATCTTATTGTTACTAGAGTATTCTGAGCCTTGGATGATGTACAAACAGTTGCTCAAGCACGTCCGTTGGAAGTTGATATAGACCTACGTAACTAGCGAGCGACCGCTCGGCCTCTGTGTTTACCAGATACCGATGTAAATATACATTAAAGATAACAGATAATAATTGTCGTGAGCGCAGAACAATAACTGTATGATTCATAGGTTTGCGCCATCTGGTTTATATCAGATCAAACGCTGTTAGTTAATCTACTCAACTGTACATAGCATTCAGTTTAATTCAATCGTAACATCTGTTCTAGTTTAATAGCAACTTACGTAGGACTTTAAACGAATTACTTTGTACCTACTAGCATGGGCGTAACTTGGGGCCTAACTTTGGGGGGGCAGGGTAAAGATTCATATATTCAAGTGTGTAGTGAGATCATCTATATAATAAAATTAATAAAATATATTATATACAAAATTAGAAAGTTTAGTAATAATTCTTAGTTAGTAAACGAGGGACAATTTCATTTGTTAATGATCAACAAACCTTTCTTCATAAATTGTACTTCCAGTTATGTTTAACTAGAACAAATATACTGTAGGCCTATAAACATAAACTATTTCAGTTCTTGCAATTCTTATACCCAGTTTTTGTAAACGCATCCTCTCTCTTAGGCACACTGTCACAAAAATCTCGGCAGTAGTAGCAGTAAGCCGAATCAGTCACAACACAAACAAAATTTCAAGTTGCCAGTCAGGCAATTTTCAAAGAAATTAAGCAGTGTTACTCCTTTGCGTTCCTTATCTCCCATTTCTCAGAACTTAAGAACACAAAAAACTAAAACAATAACGAATTAAGAAAGAGACGAGCGATGTGTACTTTAACGGACTACGTACACGACCGAGTAACCGACCGCATTTGTATCAGTAATCATTAACAAATAACAGTTCCAAACGACCGTCTTTTAAGTTTCGTGAACAAAGCCATCGACGTCTCTTGCACACTAAGCCAGCTTTGTTCATACTGCCGAGTCTCGAGGCTGACGAGAAAGACAGGTCGTGGCGCGAAAAAGTCGCGTGACTTTAGTAGTCTCAGATCCGGCATTATAATCGTTAAGTATGTGTGGTTAAGTTAAACATTTCTTCGAAAATATTAGTGTATCAGGATGTTATAGTGATTTAAAAGTTTTCTGTTGAAGGTTTATTTATATACTATTCAAGTGATTTACAGTGTTATTACGAATATTAAAAAGTACCAAAACTTTGTAAGGGTTAAGTTAAACAAGCACGTGTTTTAGGTTAAAAGTTTCTACTTAAATTTTGGTGTATCATAATAACGATTAAATGTATACCGTTTACGTAATTTACAGTGTTATTAAGAATACCCTATTACACAAAAATGCCAAGACATTGTAGTGTTTATGGTTGCAAATCCATCTATGATAGCCAGAAAGAAAAGGTTAGCACTTTTTCTCTTCCTTCAGAAAACAGTTTGCGACAAAAATGGTTAAATAAAATACCTACAGACTTAAGTATATTGAAAAATCCTGTTGTGTGTATAAAGCATTTTCGTGACAGTGACGTTATTAAAACAGACAAGTGTGTAGTGGCTGGAGAGTTAAAAGAATTTCAAAGAGAAAGAGCTAAACTAAAAGCCGGTGCAATTCCTACAATTTTTAACAATGCACCCCAATATTTAAGTGAGACTCCAAGTTCCTTGAAACCAGTGAAAAGGCTTCACTAAGTTGAGCAAGAAAACATTGAAAAGGCAATTGAAGATAGCTTACAGACACAAAAAACATAAAGACAATTTAGTAGTCTGGAAGATATTTTATCCTGTTATTATAATTCGACTAAAATATCAAAATGGATTTTAATTCATGAAAATGAAAACGTTTATCTTAGTATTATAAGTATAAAGCAGAGTGTAGCTTTTATCCTGTGTTCCCTAGTGATTCATAAAAATCTTAGTTATGAAATTTATATAAATAATGTAAAGTTTTCAGTGGAAAAAATCCCAAAAAGACTTGGAGTTTTAAAATCTGTTAATGTGTTAGGTGTTAGACGATGTTTTTGTTTTTATTCGTGGAGTTGCTGATAGTGCTCAGAGTGTAGATGAGAACAAGTGGGATAAAGCAATAGAACTCTTATCAGAGGTGAGTGAAAACAGTGATGAAAAATTTCAGCTGTCATTCATTATTGAACAGTTAGAGTTATACAAACAGCCAACTAATAATAGACGATGCACTAGGCATAACATTAATGTTAGCTTCTACATTATACGTGCAATCTTCAGATTCATACTGTTACGATGGTCTACTTGATCGTTGTAGGTACAGTGGAAAACAAATTACAAGACACCAATTAAGTCACTAATCACCATCTTTAATTTTTACAGTTAAACAGTTCGTAATTAACAACACAGTCTACTACAACAAATCAAATATAAATTGTTCACACGCAATAAAATGTCACTAATATTAAACACAATTGTATTACAATTATACCGCCCGATTATAAAACGCAACACTTCACTAATAACCACTTGAACGTACACAGAAATGTCGCCCGATAATAACTCTCGAACCGAACTGTAAATATAACGCTGCTATACTGACTGAGCGTCCCTGAGTAACTGTATTTATAGCCGCCGAAAGTCTAGACGATTCCTAATTGCGTCTTAGCGTCCGTATGAACTACGTAATTAACTGCGGCCTTGACACAGCCCGCACGTCTGGCTGCATCGAGAAGACTCTCGCAAATGCGTCTACAAGCACGTACGCCACACACAGTAGAGCGAGATTCTTCTGGCACATTCGACAAACACGTAGATTGTTCTGTGATGTAACAATACATTGCTCTTTATAATAGTAATTTTGTATGTTTTTCACATCCTAGAAATATTAAAAAATTAATAGGTAAATTTTCATTACTTGGATCTGATCTTGAGAGAAGTATTGAGTATTTAAAAACTAAACTACCTTTATTAAAAGATCATGAACACATTGTCAACATAGACGTAGATGAAATTTATGTAAATCCTGAGTTACATTTTAAAGGAGCTAATATTGTAGGTTGTAGTCAAACAGATTCGACAAAGGCAGTGCAAGTTTTTATGATTTCCAGTATATTTTCTAAATACAAAGGTGTAGTGAGCTTAATACCTGTTAACAATTTAACTTCCCAACAACTACAAATTCTAATGTTAAATGTATTACAGCAAATAGAAAATATTGGTTTTGTAGTTATAACTTTTATATCTGACAACAATTTTGTGAACAGAAAAGCTTTTGAACTTTTTTCTGAAAATTGTATTTTGCAACCATACCTTCCTCATCCTCTAGATCCAAAGAAATTACTTTTTTAATCTTTAATGTGGTCCATATAATTAAAAGTGTTCGTAACAACTGGATCAGTAGAAGAACAGATAACTGTGAACTTGTATCTCCTGATTTTGAATTTAGCAATAATGATAATTTACATGTAGCACAGTGTAAGCATCTTGAAATTTTATATGAGTTGGAAAAAAATTCTCTTGTAAAATTTGCTCACTTATTATCATATAAAGTATTATACCCTTCTATTATTCAAAAACAAAATGTAAAATTAGCGTTAAAAAATTTTAGTGAAACAAATGTAGCTGCTCTTCAATTTATTTCAAAAGACAAAGTGGATCTATTTCCACATGTTCAAGGAACATGCTTCTTTTTAAGCATTATTATTAGATGGTGGAAAATTGTTAATGTAAAAAGTGCTTGGGAAGGCAAAAGGTTTAATGATGAATATAGAGACCCTATTCGCTCTAACAGCACATTACAAATAGATTTTCTAAGAAAAATGTCTCTGTGGCTCAAAAACTGGAAGCAGACTGTACCTATTTCTCAGTCACTATCAGCACAAACCTTTCAGTCTCTTATTCTTACAACTGACACTTTTTTACACCTCATACCCTACATATTTGAAAAATATAAAACTGATTATTTGTTGTTAAGTAAATTTCAAAATGATGTATTAGAAGGTAGATTTGGACATTATAGACAATTAAGTGGAGCCAATTACTATGTTAGTTTCATGCAAGTTCTAGAGAATGAGAGAAAAATCAGGTTTAAAGACACTATTCTCTTGTTATGTGAAAATAAAGAGATATCTTTAAAGACATTGCTTCTATGTAAAAATGAGTCTTGTGAAACTGTAGTAAACATAGATTCATTTTACGAAATTACATATTATGCCTTTTCTTTGGACTGTGCCCCTAAAGATAAGCTTACCATTTTAGTTTATATAGCTGGATATGCTGTTAGAAAAGAAGTGAGAAATAATATCTGTCGACTGTGTAGTGATTGGTTACAACCAAATAAAGAAATAGAAGTAGATATTCCCACAGACTTAACATTAGAAATGGATTGAGGTAAATTAATGTTACTCTCTGAATATGCATTAGTATCAGTTTCAATTTCATGGCATATGCAATTTTGCATACCCCGCAAAACTTATGTGACAAATTTTATAATTTATTTTTAAGTTTTAAGAATCATCTTTCAGTACTGCATAAACTGAGTTGTATTGTGCTTAATAAATATTTACATGTATTCTCACAAGATTTTGATGAAGTCTGTTGCTGTAATAATAATTTATACAAAAAATTAGAGGATATAAATTTGACAGCATGGAAAATTATGTTAAACAATTTTGTTAAAAAACAAAATGATAGTCAGTCTTCTTCGAAATAAAAACTAGAAAAGAAAGAAAGATTAAAAAAACTTAAGAAATAAATGATATACTTTTTTTATAAACAAGTGTTTTATTTTTCCTGATCAATATGACTTCCTTATGGAATATACCAAAACATTGTGTAATTTTTGTTTATTTATTTATTTAATCAGCAATGAGTATACACAATGTATTCTATAAGCTAATGTTATAAGATAATATTAGCATAATGAAGAAGGCCAGTGGAAAAATCTCTATAAATTTGTGTAATTTGTCACGAAAATTAGAATTACTGTATGTTTAGGCCTATCCTTAATATCGTATTTAAAACTGAAATCGTAGTTTAAACTGAAATTTGTTATTATTACTTAATGTTCGTAAAAATTCCGGCATAATTTACACGCCTTAAAGTCTGTGATAAAATTTGGTAATAAGAAGCGAGTAAAGTACATGAATAAATAAGGCGATACTGGAACCGTAAGACTAGTAGAGGCACGTGACCCCAATAGTCGTCTTATGCACCACGGCCTCAGTGGCGGCTCGTGAGTAATGAAATGGGAGGGCACACAGTGGGCAGGATCTAAGGTGGGGCCACCATTCGCGGTAATTAGTACTTAGGTAAAAAAATATAGAATTTCTTACCTGGTATTTCACTTTTTGTATAACAATTCCATTCTCCTGTTTTTATATGTAGCGAATTCCTCTATCACTTGTTTGTTGAAATCTTGAATTCCATGAATCATTTGTTTTCTGTGGATAGCATAGCCAATGCATTCAGTCTATCAGTGCCCATGGAATTTCTTAAAAATGTTTTTATTCTTTTCAATGTAGAAAAGCAAATTTCACTTTCAACAGTTGTCATCGGTATGGTAACAATTATCTTTAAAATAGTCACACATTCTGAGAAGGTACGAAACATGTTATTATCAAGGAAAAACTGTAATAACGGTGTTGCACCAGAAGCAATACGTAAATCTTCACGACTTTATAACACTTCTAGTTCGGTTCTCAGTTTCGGGCCATTTATTGTGGGATAAAATTTAATCATTTTCCGGAAACTCAACACAGTAATGTGGGAACTTTTCAACTAAAAACAATTTGGAAACACATAAATGATCTGAAAATTGAAATCTTTCATTAATATTGTTCACAATCATATCACATACGTCCAAAGCGGCCACACGGTTGCTCCTATTACTTAATTATTCAACACACTGTCTCTTAGTCATAGGCTTACTTACAGACACTTCACTGTCTTCATAGGTCTTACGAATATTAACCACTGCACTCGCAAAATTTTTAACAAATGCTCTCATTTTTATTGCATCAATGTTTCTTTGTTGAATGCAATCAAAGAAAATCGCCACATGAGGCATAATTTTGTGGAAAAAGTCAACCAGAAAATGAACTGAGAATCCCTCAAAGTTCGTACAAATCCTGCAGCCTGGCTAGAAGCACTTTTGTCAGAAATCTTTATGTGCCTAATGTGTTCAAAACATTTTATTAGATTATCTTTATGTTCAAACACAGTATTAACAGCCCTGTGTTGAAAGTACCATCTTGTAGGAGGCACAGACCCAATTTTTTTTTACAATTTCTACTAAATAATCCATCCTCTTTGGAGATCTTGAAAAAAATTGTCCTATTCCTTGCAGGTCTTGAAAAAATATTCTACTCTGGGAGGAAGAATATGTTGAGTTTTGAAGAATCAGATTCTCTTGATGGGCATAACAATTAATAAAATTTGCATTTGGATACTTCTCTTTAACCAAACACTGGACCCCTCCTTTCTGATCACTCATAACAGATGCACCATCGTAAGTCTGACAAATTAGTTTTTCTGGGGACTTGTCTATTCCTATTTCTTCCAACTGTCCTAAAATTGTCAAGGCTAAACTTCGAGCACTTTTATCAAAAAGGACTTCAAGAAAACCCCAAAACGTTTCAATTATTCTCCCTTCAACGAGATATCTCAAAATCAGTGCCATCTGTGTTTTGCACGAACTGTCAGTTGTTTCATCAGCCTGAAGTGATAGTTGTCTATCGTAGAAATTTTAGTCACAATAATTTTTCGACACACTGACAAAATGGCATCTGAAAGTTCGTTCTGGATTGTTTTCGAGGTTCTTTTAAACACTGTTGAATTTTCTAAATGATCTTTCAAAACACTGTCAAGTGTTGCAGTATAATTGATTAGTCCTTTAAACATGGGTTGTTGTCTGCTTCTTCCGTTTCATCGTGGCTACGTAAAGCTAATTCAAATTCCCCACAAAATGTAATCGCATCAATTATTTGAGACAAGATGTACTGTTCTTGTCTACAAGTTCTTTATGTTTACGAACAGAAATTCTGTAACCATCATCGAGTTGCAACCTAATATTTACAATACCTAGCACGGCTAAACTCATTTCATTGTCTAAATGACATTTAGACAGCGAATGCTTCTTACTCTTTTCTGGTAAATGTTTCAGATCTTTAACACCCGACTTAGTCCACGTGTCTTCACCGCCAAACAGAAGACAAGCAAAGCAAAATAAAGCATTGATGTGGGGCATCCGCACATCCATTCCCATTTTTCGTACACTGCGGTTTTGAAAGTTCTATTATACGTTCTGTTTTTTCCTTAAAAACTTGGTTGATAGCCAACTGCGGTCTTGGTGGACCCAATTGTTTTGGTATTAACCTATCTTCATAGCACAAAGTTTTCCTCTGTAAATACTTGACATCATTCATTTTGTCTCAGAGATTTACACAAGCACACAAAATACCGACACTTGAATATTTTCAACACCGTTATTTACACGCGTGTGTAACAACACTGATTACTGAAAACCACTTGTAACACTACAATTTATGTAATTACAATAAGCACTGCCACCACAATTATCGTGTAGCACATAACATAACCGCTCTAGGTACTATAACAGCACCAAATATCAATTATTTGGGGTTATATGTCAACAGTATACTAAAATCATGTTTAAATAAATTGTAATAGTCAAAACTCCATTTGTATGTAGGAGCGATGAAAATAATGCTTTATAAAGCGACGCACACGTGGCCGTTATGTAATCAGCTCGCTGTACAAGGAAGGGCCACACCCAAACTGTTAATTATTAATATCTCGGAAACTAATAAATTAAGGCGAAATCCAAGATAGCCAAAATGTTTGCCGAAATATTAATAATAACGTGTGCAAATTTTACGCAATATAATTAACAAATAAAAGAGTTAATTAATTTAATTGAATAACTTCTGTAAAAATAGAGCTACATTAATGAGATTTTAATATGTTATAAAGATAATAATTTCCAACAGATTGTATATTTTAGATTTAGCACAACTTGGTTTGCAACCAAGATATTGCAAAAATAAACTATCACAGGAAATCCGGACCGACAATTTGGTTCCGCCGGAATAATAATATTAGTAATAATATTAATTCTCCGTCTGTGGGAATCTAACTTCATTCTCACGGACCAAGGGAATTCAAATTTTGTGTAGTAGGGAGAGCGTGTCAGCCAATCAAATCATTTGACGAATTCCCTACCAGCGCGGTGTTTTCGGGCTGAACCATCACTCTTCTGCCAGTACTTGCGAAGTAAAGACGTAATTCTTCGATCGTATCGTAACCATAGTTGTGAAGATTCATCAGAAGACTACGTGGTCAACACACATAATTACGAACACAGTAAATACAGATCAACTGTACAACTCGTAATTATTGCGTCAAGTGCAGATACTCTTCCTTACATCAACCAAGCTTATTGTGTACTACAAGCTGTGGCCATAAGCACGCAAGAGATCCACCAGACTTCAGGACCAGACTTCAAGAATACGACAGAGAGGCCGTCTAAACCATTGGTGAACAGCTGACGAGCAGAGCTACCACTCGAACGAAACACACACACACACACGCTGACGTGCGACGTGCGAATCGACGAGGGACGTAAACCAGTTCCAGCAGAGAGCCGTAGACGTTAAAATATTCAACAAACAGCAGGAGAGGAGAGTGTTGCCGAATTCTGAACTCAACGACCGAATCCAGGAGCTCTAAGCAGATTACTTTCTCTAGCAGATCGGATCGGGACCAGCGAGGGATATTTGGAGCAACTCTACTATCCACTTCAATAACAGGAAAGCAAAATCAACTTATTTATTTTTCAACATCAAATTTTCTTCATTTTTCAATTAAAAGCATTGTAATTTGAACAATTCAGGTGCCATATAGCAGTCTAAGTCATTAGTAAGCTGTAGTTAAGAAAATAGAAATAATATAAAGGCGCTATATAAATCTTAACTAACAATCTAATTATTAGCTCATACTGCAGTATAACAGAGTCAAATCACTACAAAATGAAATGACGTGAACTAGACTGTCACGCCTAATTTATTTTTGAAAATTATTCTAATTAACTTCAGAGTTTTTATATTTTGTTTTATTAACATTTAAATTCAATTTAGTTAAAGCAATTTAATTAAATTAAATCAATTAATTATTTAAATTTTCAATTGCAATTAACTCGTCAAATAACGAGTTTAGTTTCTTTTCAACTATCAACCAATTGAAAAACATTAGTCAACATAGATTCATTGTTTAAACTGTGAGATAATTGATAATATAATAACCATTTTATTCTTGTGTGTTATTGGAGTAATAAACAACGTTTTATTACCCCATATTGCATTGTTTTATTGTTGTACGACAAAACCTACCAGTCTCACAAAACTCTCCCCCTTTAAAGTAACTTATTTTGTGTGTTGTTGCCATAAATTTGAGATTACTAACTTGCGAAATTCAAATCCAAAATCCACACGCCCTAGTCGGAAGAAACCGCAAGATCGGACAGCAGGTAGGTACTCATATACAACACAACATAACAACAACGCATATAAGTAGAGTTGCATATGTTGCCCGGAACGTGGGGCGCGATTAAATTAAATTAATTAAAATCAATTTAAATTTAATTTTACGTTTAAAACAAACTTTGCTGTTTAACTCTTAAAACAGCTGGCGTCCAACTGAACAATCCCTACAAAGAGTTTTGTGATTGGTTGTCGTACAGCAGTGAAATTATTTTGTGTATTTGTAAGTGTTCTATATTTGAAATTGTTGTGTATTTAAAATGGATATGGACAAAATACTTAAACAAATGCAGCAAATGAACGCGGACATGAAACAAGCTAATGCGAATTTGACCGCTAAAATAGACGCGAAATTTGAACAGAGTGCAGCCAAAGCTGAGCTAAATATCGCAGAGTTAACGTCTAAAATCGAGGCACAAAGAGTTAGTCTAACCGAAGCATTAGACCAAAGCAACGCCGACATAAAGACGGAAATTAAACAAACGAGTAAACAATTGACTATTAAAGTCACCGAAATCGCGGAAAGCAATAAAGAAATTCAAGAAAGCAATAAAGAGTTGACCGCTAAAGTCGCTGAAATCGGTGAAAAAGTACATACGGTTGATACCAAAATAAATGAACGGTTTAAGGTTTTTGAGACCACTATGCAAAAATCGTTTATAGAACAAGTAACACGTATGGAGGGCCGGTTCAAGGAGCATATAAGCCGCTGTGAAAAACAAACGCAAGACGTCGCGAAAAAAGTCGACTCTCTCGAGATAAAGATTCAAGCCGACGCGACAGAAACGCAACGTCAAGTAAATAGACTAGACGCTTCAATTGTAGAGACGCGATCTAACATTGACTCTAATAAAGAGAGTGTCAATGTACAAGCGTTAATGTACAAGTGTCAATGTCAAAATACAAGCGTTAAACGACGAGATTTTGAAAGTACGACAGGAGGTACGGAGGAGGTCCGCTCCTAATATTTTAGTACAAGGTCCTGTCGATGAGAAAAATCGTGTGTATTTTACAGGGGAAAATAACGAAAACCCTATTGAATTTTTGTTAGCCTGTGAAAGTGAAATGGCAAGGGTAGGGTCGAGACTTGAAGATCAAGATAAAATACAGTGGGTAGTTAATGCGATGCGTGATTCGGCGCGTAAGTGGTATAACATTGTACGCGATAGAGTGTCCACATACGCGGAGTTCAAACAAAAATTTGAAAGCCGGTACTGGAATTCGCATACTCAAAGACTTTTACGCAATGAACTCGAATATGGGATATTTGATAGGAAAATGGGTATTACCGCAGAAAATTATATTATCCAGCAGGTCGAGCGCGCGAAGCATTTAACCCCAGCATTTTCGGAGATTGACATAGTCACGAAACTCGCCTATCATTTTAATCACAATATTAGAGTAGCTGTGTTTACGCAGGGTATACGCACGGTCGATGAACTGCTCATTCTAGTGTTCCAAAGCGAGACAGTTTTTGATTTTGGTGGGTGGCGTTATAATCCTGATTTTCGCCGAAATAACGAAGGGCAGAATACACGGGAACAATATCACCAGCAACCTGATCAGAGACCGAGTACAAGTTCTACTCCACCCCAGACATCGTCAAAACCCCCAGATAAGACCTTTGAATACAAAGGCAAGCCAAATATCGGTAGACCGAAAGGGCAATATAAGGGTAACGATGGGGCCCCGATTAGAGCTATCTAAACGGTCGAAATAGCGAGAAGTGATACAGTAGAGCAAGACAGCGATACTCCAAGCAATAAGGACTCTAATGAGAAGAAAAAAAATCGTAAGTTTCCAAAAAACTTGGAAACGGGCGCCTCCAGGGAGGAAGCGCCATAAATCATGCTAAAATGTATAGAAATAGAATAGGTAAAAATAAGAAAAATGCTAGATTTAAGAAAAGTGATTTTTCTACAGAAATTTTTACGCCTGTTAACAAAGTATTCCAACCGGAAGGTACGGAACCATGGTTGGCGGTTAACACAATACAACAATGGACTCCGACAATTGTACGTCCGGTGGAACAGGAAAGTGACGACGACGTTCCCACGCAATCAGACTGGGAAGACGTGGACGACGAATCCGGTGACGCCGACGAAAATGACCGACCGGTGGTTAGCGAAATACTGTAGAACCACTCGTAAAAATGGTTACGATATATTACAGTTAAAAGATAATGTAATTGTATTATAATAAAAATAAAAATAAATTACTTGTGTTTTATATTATTAATAATAATTGTAGATAGATTGTGTATAAAATAATAATGCATTCTAACGCGGTAACTAACGGGCGTGTACAACGAAACAAACGCACGGCAGGAAATAGTTACGTCACACGGTAACTACCGACCGACGGTTTGAAAGTAGGTCAAGCAATTAGCCGCGCGGCAGGCGATAACGACTGTAAACAAAGTCAGCAAATTCCTTCGCGCGTGTGCCAGCTGTTGACAAACAAACCCTCTGGAACGGTGCAGTTAGATACTACCCGTTCTAAAAACATTGATACACAATAATTTGCAAATATAATATTATTAATAGAGTGAATTAGGATTAAGTTATATATATGTGGAAGAACATTAACACACATGTATGTTTCTTTAGAATAAGTAATACAATGTATAAGTAGTAAGTATAATGATTACAAAATACGTTTATAATAATTGAAAAAAAAAACTGTAATTATTACATTCATTTTTTTTTAAATACGTAGGGGTGTATATAACAGCACCAAATATCAATTATTTGGGGTTATATGTCAACAGTATACTAAAATCATGGTTAAATATATTGTAATAGTCAAAACTCCATTTGTATGTAGGAGCGATGAAAATAATGCTTTATAAAGCGACGCACACGTGGCCGTTATGTAATCAGCTCGCTGTACAAGGAAGGGCCACACCCAAACTGTTAATTATTAATATCTCGGAAACTAATAAATTAAGGCGAAATCCAAGATAGCCAAAATGTTTGCCGAAATATTAATAATGACGTGTGCAAATTTTACGCAATATAATTAACAAATAAAAGAGTTAATTAATTTAATTGAATAACTTCTGTAAAAATAGAGCTACATTAATGAGATTTTAATATGTTATAAAGATAATAATTTCCAACAGATTGTATATTTTAGATTTAGCACAACTTGGTTTGCAACCAAGATATTGCAAAAATAAACTATCACAGGAAATCCGGACCGACAATTTGGTTCCGCCGGAATAATAATATTAGTAATAATATTAATTCTCCGTCTGTGGGAATCTAACTTCATTCTCACGGACCAAGGGAATTCAAATTTTGTGTAGTAGGGAGAGCGTGTCAGCCAATCAAATCATTTGACGAATTCCCTACCAGCGCGGTGTTTTCGGGCTGAACCATCACTCTTCTGCCAGTACTTGCGAAGTAAAGACGTAATTCTTCGATCGTATCGTAACCATAGTTGTGAAGATTCATCAGAAGACTCTACGTGGTCAACACACATAATTACGAACACAGTAAATACAGATCAACTGTACAACTCGTAATTATTGCGTCAAGTGCAGATACTCTTCCTTACATCAACCAAGCTTATTGTGTACTACAAGCTGTGGCCATAAGCACGCAAGAGATCCACCAGACTTCAGGACCAGACTTCAAGAATACGACAGAGAGGCCGTCTAAACCATTGGTGAACAGCTGACGAGCAGAGCTACCACTCGAACGAAACACACACACACACACGCTGACGTGCGACGTGCGAATCGACGAGGGACGTAAACCAGTTCCAGCAGAGAGCCGTAGACGTTAAAATATTCAACAAACAGCAGGAGAGGAGAGTGTTGCCGAATTCTGAACTCAACGACCGAATCCAGGAGCTCTAAGCAGATTACTTTCTCTAGCAGATCGGATCGGGACCAGCGAGGGATATTTGGAGCAACTCTACTATCCACTTCAATAACAGGAAAGCAAAATCAACTTATTTATTTTTCAACATCAAATTTTCTTCATTTTTCAATTAAAAGCATTGTAATTTGAACAATTCAGGTGCCATATAGCAGTCTAAGTCATTAGTAAGCTGTAGTTAAGAAAATAGAAATAATATAAAGGCGCTATATAAATCTTAACTAACAATCTAATTATTAGCTCATACTGCAGTATAACAGAGTCAAATCACTACAAAATGAAATGACGTGAACTAGACTGTCACGCCTAATTTATTTTTGAAAATTATTCTAATTAACTTCAGAGTTTTTATATTTTGTTTTATTAACATTTAAATTCAATTTAGTTAAAGCAATTTAATTAAATTAAATCAATTAATTAATTAAATTTTCAATTGCAATTAACTCGTCAAATAACGAGTTTAGTTTCTTTTCAACTATCAACCAATTGAAAAACATTAGTCAACATAGATTCATTGTTTAAACTGTGAGATAATTGATAATATAATAACCATTTTATTCTTGTGTGTTATTGGAGTAATAAACAACGTTTTATTACCCCATATTGCATTGTTTTATTGTTGTACGACAAAACCTACCAGTCTCACAAAACTCTCCCCCTTTAAAGTAACTCCAAAACAAGTCTTTGTGTAAAAGGCACGCGTCGTATTCCAGTTAATTAGGTCTCTAGCGTTTATTTTTTTTTTCGAAAAGAAATATTATTTTGACGTATATCATTCAAATCTGTCAAACGGGCCTTACAAGTTTCTTCTAAAGAAATAAGAATAATAAATTTATGGTAACTAGTCGTTTGGTAACAGTACAGACGTTGATAAATAGTGCTTACTGTGCTCGCAAGCACAGAAACTAACTGTCTCCTGTTTGAGTATTTGTTAGTTTTTATTTATAACAAATGGAAACAAAATTTTATAATGCTCGGAACATTGGGGGGCGAGTGCCCCCCCTGCCCCTACCAAGTTACGCTTATGACTACTAGTAATTTATACATGTACATTTTACATGCTACTTGTGCTTGTTAATTTATAAGAATTAGTCAGTAATTATTCCATCATCTTGTATTTTGGACTCCGTGAAAAACGTAGGTAGGTAGTCTGTGGTCTGGGAACGACATGCCTTTCAATACAGCAACCTTTAGCTGGAAAGGATAGAAAGTAAAATCAACCTAATAATTAAAATAAACAAAGATAACCCTTATAATATTAATAATTATTATCAATTTAATATTGCTATTGTGTAACTGTTTAGTGAAAATTTATTTCATATGGACTAGAAACAAGAAAAATGTAAAACTGTGTTAAACTATACTAACTGTGTAAAAACTATAAACAATGTTTCATCAGATTCCTCAGGTGACGCTTGAAATTTTAGATAGCAAGTTCTTTTGTTTTACTATTTAATGACGGTTGATTTTTATAAAATGTGGTACGAGGAAATTTCTAGTGACTACATTCACGAAGGAGTGTGTATTTTCCCAGACACTAGGATGAAATCTAGCACGGTTAGATCTACGCACAGGCTGACAGAATAACTTCAAGCGTCGTTGTAATTTTTGTTGTTCAAATTATTAATATAATCTTTTATATTCCTATTGTCGGCCTCTAGGGTTAGGGTTGCGTGATGTTCCCACTGTCTATCCAAGTGAAACAGCATGATTTAAGATGTTTAGATACAGGCTATAGTGTGGATAGAAGGGTAGTATTCGATTATGCCAAGAGAAGCTACAGGATACAGTTGCGCTACTGAAGAAGAAGAAGAAGAAGAAGAAGAAGAAGAAGAAGAAGAAGAAGAAGAAGAAGAAGAAGAAGAAGAAGAAGAAGAAGAAGAAGAAGAAGAATGTTACCACTGTTACTGGTTGTGGTTTATTATTATTGATATTAACAAAATAATGTTAATAATGCTAACGAGTTAATAACAACAACAACGACAACGACGACAACAACAACAACAACAACAACAACAACAATAATAATAATATAATAATAATAATAATTATTATTATAACAATTATTATTTCTCTAATACTAATATTTAATATGTTTTTAAAAGTAACAGCATGTGCAGTAGTACCAATATTATATTAAGAATTAAGTAAGAATATTTAATAACTACAGCTGAATAATAAGTAAACAATAAGCGGGATAAGCTGATATGCCTGTTACAAATTATTCATGGACCACGATGTTTTATCTACAGTGTCGATCTGTTGACTGTAACATAGAGAGTACAGTATGTCAATGGTTCAACGTTTTTACTAGCAGCACCTAAATCAGTTCTAGTTAATAAGGATGATTTCAGTACCGTCACACATACAGTATATTCATATGCACAAGTTGTTCATCTGAACATGAATAACTTGGACGTTATTACTATAAATACCTGTAATACCTTTAAAGGCTTCTAATATCTTCCTTAGCGTTAGTTACCACGTGAGTATACTGCACGTGATATCTCATGAAGCACCAATCTTGGAAGTCTAATTACAACTTCATGCTTGTGTCGGTTAGTTTATTCAGAACACGATTTATACCACAAACAGTTTGTATATATACAAATATTTAATGTAAAACGACAGTCAGCTGTAGATAGTTTCTCTTAAATCAGTTATTATTGGTATTATCTTTATTAAATATAAACAAATCGCGGATAAATTTTTTTTGACTTATCAAATATAATTTACTAATTACCATACTTTACATTCAAATTTCAACGTAACTGTAAAAAAAAAACATTATAATTGAAAGTGGCTATTTTCAAAACGGTCAATTTATTGTAATTGTTGACTTACATGGTGTCTACAAAAAGTTAACACAGAGAATCTATACATCCAATAAGGCCGTCTGTCATGGTGACTCTCGATTCGCACCAAAGACGACATCAAGATCACTGCCGAAGAGGAGGCTTATAATCTGCCCTCGCAGTGACACCAACAGATTCGTAGATCTCAATGAGGTGGGTGCACTGCAGCAGCACGATGCGAAGCCTTCACCACGGCTGACATGCCACCTTTTGGTCACCCGTTTCTGTTGACCTGCTAACACAGATTTCAAGTGAAGAAGACCCTTCATTTTCCTGTGAAGCTGGCTGCAAATCCCAGCAGTACTTTACTTCAGATCTTTGGACATTTTACATTTTCTTACCCTTTCTATCTTTTGTTTCCCGTCTTCCTTTTAACAACTGACATCTGCACACAGAATATTGTCTGCCTAATTAGCAGTTTGATAATGGTCTAATTTCTTTTGTAGTACCATAGTTTGTTATTCTGTCTAGGCATTCAATTTAAAAAATTTTCTGCGATAGCCGAATTCAAACATTTTCAAGTGTCTTTAGTTTTCTAGATTAGTATCCACGTTTCTAAGCGGCAGATTAAAAAACTCTGAATGATGGATCTCGCCAGCGGTTTTCCAACACCAATACTGGATACGTTAAATAATATCCCACTTATGTTTTAAAAACCACTAAAAATAATATGCTCTTAAAAAGAAAATCACTGAAAGAAGTGTCAATCATGCACAGATTATTCTGAAAACGTACTTAAGAAAGTAAAACAGAACATTAGGTACAGAGCATACTCCACCGTACATTTTGTTATGAAGTAACAAAAGAGCAATTACGATTGACCAGTGTTAATAATTTACAGTTAAAAGAAATCTAAATCCGAACAAACAAAGAAACACTCAAACAATAGTTACGGTAATTGCGGTAGTGGTAGTTAAATAAATCGTATTGTGTGCTGTGTGTGTGTGTGTGCTGTGTGTGAGTACAGTTTTAAATTAAAATTAATGATACCACAGCCACCTACGTGGTTGTTTGCATCGCCGTACAGCGGTAGCCGGCAGTGATTAATGTGACGCTCACTCTTCCTCTGTGCACGATAAACGTTTATTCCGAAAATAATTACCGTTACTGTGTGTAATGTCGTTATTACTGGACAGTATTCATTACAGATCCAATTTAAATGGGAGCTGCTAACGAACGCCTGTCGTGGAATAATTTGTTTCACATGAAATTCAAATGCTAAAATTATTTTGCAGGCTTGAGGCACAGTTCTGCGGTATTATCCTGTCTTGATGGTTTTATACCTGCCAGGTTTACATCTCACTAGCTACGCTAAAATAATATCATGTTCATTTAGACCAGAACTGTTTTCGTAATGTCGAATAGCTTTATAAATAATTATGAGATATTCGTTTCTTTATGTAACACAATAAGCTCGTATGCCGTTTATGGATCTGTGTGTGTTTTGATTAAGACGTTAATTACGGTTTTATTTTGAAGACGCTGAATAACGTCAAATAGGATAACTGTATTGGATTAGAAAGTAAGTTATTTAAAACAATGTTATTTACATCCAACATTAAATTTTTATTAATTTCCACACCATGGAAAAGGGGTTATGAAGACTTCTGAGATTACACGTTATGAAAAAACGCGCGCGCGCGCGCAACAAGTGTATATCGTTTGGCTGGGATGGTAAAATTAGAACACAATTTTTTAATTAGTAACTTATTACATGATTAACTTTTATACTAGTCTATAATTCATTTATAAATTTGTAAAAAATATATTACAGTCAAAACATAAAAAACAAGACTGTAAAGATCTTCACTTAAATTGTTACGTTAACACTTAAACCTAATCTTAACATTCGTGACAATACGGATCTCCGTGCAGCACGTCCAAAGTGCAGATCTCCACGAGTTGGTCCAAAGTGTCATGGATTAATTGTCCGAGTGTCCTCAGGTAGTTCTCCAATGCCATCTGGCTTTGGTGCAAGCTCCGCTGTAGGTAGCAAAGAACGCGAGATCCCGCGCTGTTAAGCGGCGCTTTCAAGGCCCAGTCCCTTTACGTCCAGCAACTTTTGCAGGATGTGAAACGCTAATCGATGGGATTCATGGCTTGAGTCTCCGGAAGTCGACCACGCCGCCAACTGGAGAGCGGCGAGTAGACTGACCCGCGAGAAGAGCACTCGCAACTCGCTGGAAACTCTGAACGCGGATGTTGTGTCTTCGGCAGAAGGTAGGGTCGAGGTCTTCGCTGACTGCATGTCCATCGAGGCGTCTCGGATCCTACCCACTCGGTAGTCGTTCGGGACTTTTTATCTCGCCCTCCCCAAAATCGTATCACCCAGTTTGACAGGGATAAACTAGTTTCCAAATTTCGCAAACCGCAAAAGCTTGCATTTTAGACAGTTTTGTAAAGAAAGAAAGACAGTTATTGCCACCTTTCGTTATTGCCAGTCATTTCCAAGGTCTCCTGCTTGCCCGTATCTCATCTGCTGCGAACAGTTCACGTTCCGCAGACAGCAATGGACAACTTTGCGGCTAGTCCGCGTTGTTACGCATTGTTACGTTGACACCGCCAATAAGAAAGAGTCTATGGGCTCTCTCTCTCTTGTTGGATGTGAGCAAAGTCTTCGATAGAGCCTGGCACGAAGGCCTTCTCTTCAATCTGACCCATTCTCCCATTCCTATGACCATTGTGCATTTTCTGAATCCTACCTCAACAATCGCACCTTCAGGGTCAGGGTCGACGGGTCCTGTTCTTCAGTTCGACCCATCGCCGCTGGCGTTACGCAGGGAACTGTCTTTGGGCCCATTCTGTAACTCACGTACACGAACAGCTTGCCACTTTTGCCGGAGTCACGTTGTCCTTCTTCACTGACGACGCTACGTATCATTGGAGCTCCCTGTACCCTGATTTGCGAATACAAAGCTGCAGCCTCTGTTGGATGTGCTTCCTGACTAGCTAAGAAACTGGCGGGTAGTGATCGACACGGAGAGGCGACCTATGCCAGAGTCTCTCCCTAGAAGAGAACCCAATCGCCTGGAATTAGTCGAAATATTTAGGTGTCCTGCTTGACTGGCGTCATAACTTCAACGCTTACGTGAATGACACCCTCAATAAGGCTCAAACCGTCCGAGCCACATTGTTTCCCATGCTCTCATGTCGCAACCGCCTGGCTCTGCGCACAAAAGTTACTATTTATCTACTGTTTCTTTGGTCGGTGCTGGCCTACGTTGCACTCGCTTGGTGGTAGTCCTTATCGATCTCCAACAAGGGTAAGCTGGAACAGTTTCATTCTAAAACTCTTCGTTTCTTGCCGGAATCTCTTTGTCAAAAATGACGTAATTCGTAAAAGTCTTCGAGTTCCTACTCTTGCTGCCTTTGTCTGGTCCTAGCCGAAACTCTTTGCCTGGGCTGCGATGTCTTCTTTCCCTTACCTACGAACCATCAATACGTCGGAACCACTCCCCTCCCCCAATATTAGGATCCTACTACTCCCTGGGGCAATTCCTGATGAATTGCTCAGGCGAGGGTAATGTCAACCTCACTAAGCTATTTCTGAATAGCCCCGAGCAATTTACATTCCTTTATGCATACCTCTCTCTCCTCAGAAAACTCCTTCCCCAAGCATGTGTGTAGCATGCTGCTTGGCACTGTCTACCTTCGCCACCGAGACGGAGGCTTTCTGCCTCGTGGAGTGCGGCCGACACCACACGACGTTCGAGATGGGCGGCATCTGCTGGCCGAATCGACACCGGAGGCAATGCTACAAAAGTAATCAAAATTGTATCATCAAAATTCAGGCGCCATCTAGCGAATAATCGGTTTGGCGTATCCCTTCCCAATTTGAGACACCCTCTCAGAAAGACCAGCACTGTTTTCGTCTGGGAATCATCTGGCATCTCCTGGATGCTGCAATCAGGCAACGAGCACAAAGACGCTCCGCTACAACAAAGCAAAGCTACCGGTTTGCAGTTAATCCTAATCTATTCCTAATCCCAATCTATTCCCGCTAATCCTAGCGGGCGTTAAGACCTAATGCTCGCTATGCTGAAGCTGGCCGTAGTAGGTACGGCCGAAACGTCTGCCGTTTATCAAATGGAAGTATTAGACCACGGCCTAGTGGCCCGGAAATAGTTTCAATCACCAGTGGTAAACTCGGTGATTTTCATTGGCTCCTTATGGTGATGGAAACGCCTTGAGGTGCTTCTTGATTGGTGAAGGTTGAGCAATTATGTGGCAGATTTATTACCACCCGCGGAAGGTATTTCCTTATACAGTAGTAGATGCTGAGTAGTTTCTTCCTTCTCTGTAGTTGGAGAAGGACTATCGCAGATGCAAACAAATCGTTTGGGTAAAGAAGAAGTAATTAAATACGATACATCGTTTGGAAACCAAAAGTAAAAGCAAAAAAGATTAAACTTTGGTGGAAAACTAAGAATAAGCTTCCGTTCATTCTGATTCTGACTTATAATGCAGGTACGATTGGCCCAGAAGCGGGCGTAACACATACGTCAAAACTGACATTGCGTAGTACAATGTCGACACCGCCTATGCGTGTTATTATTTATTTGATTTATTTATATACTACATATAGGTAAGTCTAAATTAAAAATATCAGAAAGTAAGTTTCATGCATTTAAATGATATAAACAACGTATTTTATTAGCGATAATAACTTCTCGCGAACGGAACTATTATATGTTATTAACTGGCAAGTATTTCAGCACGGTGTTGTTATAGATGACTATAAAATATCATGAAAAACTTATTTAGTTGTATAGGACATGGCTGGTAGGCTTATCACGTGGACTCCTGGACGCGACACGTAATGCGCCTATATTTTACACGCATCACGATGATGGCTATAAAAATCTCGCACGATTTATAACCACCGTAAAGCATTTTAAACGCGAATTAACTGTCGATGATAATTCACAGACAAGATAATCGTTGTAAAAAATAGGGGTAGGCTGCTTCGGTAATTATACAAATTGCTCTCTATAGTAATATGCAGATTCCACAACACTGCTGCAGTAAATAAACATAAAAATTAATAATAGTGTCCATAGTAATCAGCGAACAAACTTAAACACGAACTAAAACGTTACTGACAATGTCTAATACTATTTGAGCGACACTCGCTTACGATGCTGTTTCCGTATTCGCTCCTCGCAAATCTCTACATATTGCTGTTAGGTATGATACTAATGCTGACATCACTCCATTTCTACTACTACTACTACTACTACTACTGTACGTAAACATAAATTCATTAATCGAAAGTACAAAAAGACTTGAAGAGACAATCAGTCCCTTGACAATGTACAACAAGCTATGGGCACGGAAATTATGACTTAAAATTCCATATCTTGATTTGAAGACAGATACAGGAAGTGTAGACAGATACAAGAAAACAAAGTTAACATTATCATTGTGTTTGCGCAGATAAGGGATGATTGTCTTCCCTGTTGCTAAGAATTTAGAGAAAACGAGATGCACTGTCATTATGGAGATCGGGCTCATATGAATGCTAATAATTCCAATTACGCGTACCTGCCAAGATTTTTCTTCTTCTCTTTATTATTTCATATTAATAATAAATGAAACCTGTGTGCGCCTTTTTTATACCTTTATACCTTCTCTTCTTGCGTCTGTAATATTTCGAATCCCTGTTACTTCCATTCTTTCACGATGTTTATTCCAGCTTCTTCTGTGCTTCTTTAAAGTTCTCTTGAGTTCATATTTCATCGTATATATTAAAATATTTCTTTTGGTAGAGGACGATATATTTTATTTGCTCCAGATTTAATTGGAAATTATTTATAATTTATTAGTTTACAGATTTCATACTTATTTACTTTTGGCTTCTTAGAAATTTTAGACTTTTGAGTTTCCGCTCTAAAAATTAAGTTATCGTGACCGTACTGTATTTTACTCTAAATCTGTTTGAAACTGTAGTCAAGCGAGTAATTACACATTGAGGTATTTTGTGTAATTAAGTACACTAGCCTACTGTACGTACTTATAAAGCCTCAACACTTAGCTTAATTTTTATTGTTGAATTCCTTTTGTTGTGAAATGCTGTAATACCCTTGTATTCTCCTTAAAAGTCTGTTGCTGATAATATTTTTTCTTGCTCTTTTTTATATACGGACATAATTTTTGATTGTTGCAGTTTTGTTTGCGTAATGTTTAAATTTTACAGTAGTTAATTTCGTGTTCTAATTTATATGGAGAAACATCGGTGATGGTTCTTTTACCAAACTAACTATTTTATCTCATTTATATAATACCCCGTTATGGAGGCAGATTTTAATTACTAGTTGTCACTAAAAAATTATAATTTATAATTTACTTTTACAGAGAATTATTTATTTTTTATTTTGTTTTTAGAACAGGCTTCCATTTATAAATATTACTAATATATTCTAACTGTTGGTGCCTTGTTTGCCATCTATTCGTACACATTAAATCTTGTTAATATCCATTGTTACTTAGGTTGTTGGCACCGCAATCAGTAATACGTAGTCTATTATGTAAGCTGCGGAAAATTTTGTGTGTGTCTCGCATTGTTGCTGTGTTGTGGAGGTTTTACGTGGTTTACAGTTTTGATTAATTGGAAGATAACATCAGATGAAAGAAAGAAAACTCAAGTAATTCGTTAAAAATGTTTGCTGTGCTACTCTTTACAAAAATTATTATACCTGCTGACGAGTCCTCAGATGTGATGGATGTGTAAATCTGTTGGAAAAACAGGCAGTTATCGACAAAAGAGGAAATACTGAACAGTATGCTGCTGATAAGGGAAGTTGGAAGATATGATTCACTCAAAGGAATGGCGGAGGCAGAAGTTTATGATTCAAACGACAAGACCTAACGAAAAAATAATCGCTTTCGTTAATCATAACCACATCGAATCGTATCACCTCGTTTTAGCCTCATCACAGAATGTACGAGCGTTATCGCAGAATGGAAACCCTTGGAGTCTAGGCCCAGAGGAAGAACGAGGAGGAGGTGAATGGAGTGTGTTGTGGAGGACCTGCAAACCATGAGGATCAGAGGATGGAAGATTATTGCTGAGAACATAAGGGAATGGTGTAGGATTGTTGAGGAGGCCAAATCTCATAGAGGGATGTAGAGCCAGATGAAGTAGAAGAAGAAGATGAACACTCGCTAACACACTTATCATCAAGTCAAATTTTTGTATGCGGTCTTCCTAATTTATTTTCTGGTTACATCGATTAACGTTCAAGTCATTGACGAAAGTTGTTATCAGCGGGGTATTATTAATTAGAGACAGTTTAGATTTACTAAATTCAGGTAATGTCAGAAGCTACAGCCTGAATAAACATTACCTTATTGACGTAGCGAAATGAGTGGTTATTATATCGTACGTAGAACTGTAGGGATACTTGGAAGTTTATAGAAAGTTCATTTTTTCCTCACGAGTACGCAATACTTACCGTATAACCGTACATAATTTCATCGTTTATCAAAAGCAATTTTATATTCATTGAATGACGTTTTAATTTTACAGTAGTCGCCAGTTCGGGAGTTGTCGAGTGGTGATAATCCACTGAACAGATAAATCTGGTTATAATGAAACTTTGCCTGTTCAAAAATTAAATAAAACTAGTTTTAATTGGTAACATAATTCCAAGCATATTTCGTGTTTTAGAGTTGACGAGTGCAAGCGATAACAGGTTTTCGTTTCGGAATACGCCCTGTGAAGACGGTTGTTACATAAACGAAGATCATTAAAATACCGAATGAAAACACAAGTGCGCAAACAACAAAACGGTTACTTTAACAATAAAATAATTGTGCAAAATAAGCGGCTTTCTTCTTGTGTCGGCGGTCTGTGTTGCGTTCGAAATGAAATTGTTTAATTTTATTTATGTGTTTCAAACGGATGATAGATTGAACGTATATCAGATCGTGAGTCCGTTGTAGTGTCTTGTGTCCATTGTATATTATCGCTTATCGATCATGTAAGAAATTAATTCGCTCAAGCTGCCTGTCAGTCTCACTTTATATTAAAAAACTGTAATAAATAACATTTGTCTTAGAATTTACACCTTCGGATATGAAACGATATGGAAATAACGTAATGGTTATACACGTAATCGTAATATAATCAAACGAAAGTAATGGTGTAATAAATAGGAGTTAACGCGTAACACACACACTTATGCATGTATAATATTATAAATTTTATTTTTTCATTTAATTAGATTTGTATATCAGATGAACCAAAACAAATTGTATACAGTTAAAATGAGACTGGTGTCAATAATAATTATTTACAAATTATAAATATTTCAAAATAATATCTAGTATTATACATATATGTTGTAGCAGGTTTTTGGGTGCAACCGTGTGCGTTTCTTTTATATAACCGACGTTTCGTTCTACAATACCGAATTTTAAATAATAATTTATTTAATTGTACAAAAATTAAAATTTAGTTTGTGTTACAAAGGTCAACAGAGAGAAATTAAGTATTTTTTGTAAAGTTTATTAAAGGCACAGTAGACTGTCTGTAAAATTAATAGCATCATTAATAAATGTTTCAATAACCTCTACCTCAACTGCTTAGTCAATGCAATCCTTATACTTCACAATATATATTGCAACGATACATATAGGCCTATTTGCATATTTGCCCAGGGCAATGTTCTTGTAAAGTAAAATTGTGAGAAATATTTTTAAGCAGTAGTATTGTACGCACAGGAAGATTATAAGCTCTAGAATGTAAAAAAATGAACACCTGTTGATTTTACGCAGTGTGTGTGTACAGCGTAACGCGCGAGTGTGTGGTTTACTGGCAGAAATAGGCAATCTGCTACGAACAGGGGCAGAGTAGGGGAATAGGGGAGATCTGTGTGTACGCATGTATTTGATTTGTGTTAGTGAACTGCGTTTCAGACATAAATTAATGACAATAATTAAAGATGGTTATTTAATAAAATTTGAGTTTTACAAAATAAATTTTGCAATTCAGGCAATGCCATCGGGAGAATTGCTCTTAGACGCATGTATTAAATTGAGTATAACTGTGGAAAATAAGCGTGGAAAATTGAGTATTTACTGCTACCGCTAGCTTAAACATTAATTCTACCGTTATTGCAAAAACAGACAAAAAGTTAAGTGTTGAAAAGGTGCGCTATGCAGGAATAGATACCAAACTATACATGTTGGAAACAGCATATTTCGATATCTGACATTTCAGAATTGGTGCACTTTAGAACGAGGGACAGACGTTAAGAACTTTCTCACGGGGACACTTTGTCGGTTTGATTAGCGACAGAGATTCGGCATTTGCTACGTCATCATCATAAAGCAGTAACTCGAACATACCACGATTGACGAAGAAGCACATCATCACCATCATCATGATACAGTAGTAGCACATCATCACTATCATCATGATGTAGTGTTAGCACATCATCACCATCATCATGATGCAGTAGTAGCACAACACAACTAACGACCGACATGGGAATCAGGGCATCAACGCACGCTCAACAACACTTTTGCAACGTTAATTTAAAAAAAATGCGTAGATGACAAATGAACAATTATTTTTTTCAATCAAAGAAAGAACTCATAAAAAACTGAAGTATGAGCTAACGAAGCAAAACCAGTACATAACTGTAAATAGTGTAAATAGTCTAAGTAAAATAAGTAGTAACTTATGCAATTTTAAATTTTACTAAAAATAATTGTTCTAATTAATTTAAAATAGGCGCTCTGTTGTAAATATAAATATTTTTACTAATAAGTAAATATCATTTTATAAAAATATTAATAGTAACCTTTCAATTGATTTAATAAATATTTGCTACTTTCGGAAACGATTGTCTATGATTTAAAACTTTTAATAATGATTCAAAGTTGAGACTCTTTGTCAAACACCAAGGCCATTTAAATAATTTTATAATTTTTTCATATTTGTTTTTATGTTTTGATGTTAATATGCTATTATTGTGTGTTACATATAAGAGATTATGTTGTCATTGTATCTTTTTGTAAAAGGAAATAATCTGAATTCACATTTTCTTTAATTTTTAATATTTAATTATTTTTTTAACGTAATTATTAATAAATTTATGATTTATTCTTTTTTAATATTTTAAATAGTTCTTTTATGTCATCAATGTCGCACTTCTCTATATAAAAAAGTTTATTTTGCAACAACTGTACTTAACGCACACAGAAAATCTTACGAACTAGCCGGTGGTTTAAACACAATACATTTGCGTTGGGTATAAACCAAGAATTGTATTCACAATAATATTAATCGTAACTTGCAATATATATAAATATAATATTCATATTTACTAGCAATATTCTTGTTCTCTTAACTTATGATAACTAATAATAATTTATATTTTAAAACAAGAATTAATTTTGTTGTTTCCTGTTTATAATATTTTGATAGACTATTAATTTACTGTCATCGTCAGAAGTATAATTTATAATAACCGTTAAATAAATTTGAAATCAATTGTCATAACACCTGTTTTATATCTAAACAGTTATACAGTAATTATAATTATCTTGTTGGTACATCCTCATCATTCATTTTTTGAATATTTATATATATTAAACTTTCACTGTGAACACTTACTTTTTGGTTTTGTTTCCCAGACGTTTCGACGTGGTGTTCGTCTTCCTCAGTGGGATTTAAAATACTGAATGTCTGTACAAAGTTACGGTTATGGGTTGTAGGTGTGTGTGGTGGGGGTTGCTGGTGGGAGGGAATTGGCGCTGGGATTCAAAGTTTGTGTTTGAATCAGTGTATCGAAAGGTATGTGTGATCTATAATGTAATTGTTCATTTAATATGTTGTTTGGTTGTAGTGTGTGATATCTGTATATTTCAAATTGTTCTGCTGTGTTTAGTTTTCTACTTTTAGGTAAGTAGTGTAGTATTTCCATGTTGTGCTCTATGTTTGTGTAACTGTGGTTTTCATTTTGTAAATGTGTGGCAAATATGGAATGTATGTAGTTTGTGGTGAGGGCTTTTAAATGTTCCGAATATCTAGAGGAAAAAGATCTTCCCGTCTGGCCGATGTAGAACTGGTGACAGTCATTGCAGTTTAATTTATACACCCCTGTTTTGCTGCATGTGTCTGTGTCTTTGTTAGTATTATTTATGTGTTTCCTGATGGTGTTGTTAGTTCTGTAGGCTACTTTATAATTGTGTTTCCTAAATGTAGCAATTTTGTGTGTGTTGGAATTGTAGTATGTGAGTGTGATGTATTTAGTGGGGTTGTGTGCTGTTGGTTTTATGTGTTTTACTTTTTGTAAAACACATATAATATATATGTATTAATATAATATAAATCGGGATACAATCCCGATTTAATAAATAAACTACACAAACGCATCCTAAACACAAAAAGTAAAATACAAAACCAACAGCACACAACCCAGTAAATACATCACACTCACATACTACAATTCCATCACACACAAAATTGCTAACACATTTATGAAACACATAAATAATACTAACAAAGACACAGACACATACAGCAAAACAGGGGTTTATAAATTAAACTGCAATGACTGTCACCAGTTCTACATCGGCCAGACGGGAAGATCTTTTTCCTCTAGATATTCGGAACATTTAAGAGCCCTCACCACAAACTACATACATTCCACATTTGCCACACATTTACAAAATGAAAACCATAGTTACACAAACATAGAGCACAACATGGAAATACTACACTACTTACCTAAAAGTAGAAAACTAAACACAGCAGAACAATTTGAAATATACAGATATCACACACTACAACCAAACAACATATTAAATGAACAATTACATTATAGATCACACATACTTTTCGATACACTGATTCAAACACAAACTTTGAATCCCAGCGCCTATTCCCTCCCACCAGCAACCCCCACCACACACACCTACAACCCATAACCGTAACTTTGTACAGACATTCAGTATTTTAAATCCCAATGAGGAAGACGAACACCACGTCGAAACGTCTGGGAAACAAAACCAAAAAGTTAATGTTCACAGTGAAAGTTTAATATATATAAACAGTATTTATATTTAAATTTAAATTCGCACATTCAATTAAGAATAGTCATAGTTCCCAAAATTAAATAACGCAACTTTATTAAAATATATTTCCAAAGGTCCTAAAATGAAGCTTTGGAAAAATTCGCCATTGAAATTTACTTTAAAAAAATAATAAATTAATAGCTGAACAAGTACCAGTTAATACAAAAACGAAAATTCTTCGTATTGTTTAAATTAGCAGCCATCCTTACTATTTCTTTTATGAATTTGCTAACTGCTATAATTTTTTATTGTTCGACTAAGCTTTTCGTCATTACTGACATCTTCAGGTCTTAAACAACCAAGGTTTAAAAAATTATAGCAGTTAGCAAATTCATAAAAGAAATAAAAACGAAAATATTTTCAATGTAGCCTATACAGGTTATTAATGTAGATACGAATTGACAACGATAATGTTATTAATTTAATAAAATAATATAAACCTCTATGTAACTATGAAAACTGTACATTCCATTTTTTAAATACTGTATGTTAAACATAATTTAGATACTGGTATATATAAAACAGATGTTATAACAATTAATTTCAAATTGATTTAACGATTTATTATAAATAATTCTGATGATGACAGTAAATTTAAAAAATGTCGAAAAATTTTAAACACAAAACAATAAAATATATGTTTATTTTATAGGATAAAGTATTATTATTTATCACACACACACACACACACACACATGATCTTTGGAAATGTGTGTGTGTAACTCCTTTATAAGTAACTGCAAAGACTTACTTGCACTATTAAATATTATCAAATTATATTACTGCTGGAAGTTGTTGATATTATTATTATTATTATTAATATTATTAAATGCTATCTAATAATTTCAACAACTTGCAGGAGTAATATAACTTGATAATATTTAATATAACTTATACATATATATAAAGAAAATATATCTTTAAGAGTAGCTCCATATGGAGGAGTTACCGAAGAGATTTTTCCGCGAACAGGTTGTCAGCCTATTGCACACAACGACCAACCTGGAGGACCAGGTGCATTGATTTTGGGGCACACAACCCCTAGACCGGCTACCTTCTCTACGGCTGATGAGAAGGTTGGCGTGCTCATAGGGCGATAAAAAGGATAACTAGGATGGGCAAGTATAGGTAAGGACATTGGATAACATCGGACAAGATATATGTCGTTGTGGAACATGTTCGTCTGGCTCCGGCTTGGGAGACGCTATCAGTAGCTACGCTATCGCCGCCATAGCCCTCAACTCATATTGGAGTACAGTATACAAACTCCTCCGCTCGCACGGACAGTGGTTTGATAAGGTGATGTCATCTGTTTAGGATTCACGTTAATTTGAATTTTAATAAACATTATTCTTTACAATAAACTCATTTGTGTTACTTTGGGTCATCCTTCTTGTCCATTAATAGTTCACTTCAAATCCAACAAATATCTTACACAAATAGCCTCTGATTGGTTTTTACAAACGATTGGATTCGACACTGCAGGAAACGTTTGACCTCTAATAAGCTTTGTAATAGAACAACAAATTTTTCAAAAATATTGTTGCAGGCTATTATGTGAAAAGTTAATAATTTGTTCCTTTAGAGAGTATGATTAATAAAGCATCTTTCCTCGTTCCAAACGTGTTCCCGCCTTCGACGATGTTTGTATCAGGGCAATGGCCATAGACGCCTTTCAGCGTAAGTCCCACTCAGCGACTCCACTGTGTCCTGTTCACTACAATTATCGTCACCCTGTTATGAAATAAAATTGAAGTTTATAATCAAATATGAATTTATTATTAAACATACTATTAAAGTTGGATCATTTGAGTTATTTTTGTAACCTTTTCAACTACCAATTAAGAAATTAATACCACTTCACTGAATATGGTAAAAACAAGTTAATAATGTCAAATGGTTACACTATACCCATAATGTCGGATCAGCAAAATGTACTATGTGTAAGACCAACTAATTTTCATTTATGTGGTAATTAATACTTTAGTTAATTAAATATCAGTTACGGCTACTCGCATTTGATACGATTTAATTACAAGTAAACGCTTTACAGAAATAAGTAAATTGAAATTTACTATATTAATTTATGATATACTTTACCGTAATATAATTTACGGTTTACTTCAATAAACCGTTTGTTGAATTAACTTTCAATTTTTCAAGTGCGTTCGCAGTTGATATGCTGATGAGTTTCCAGTGGACTTATTATTTACAATAGGTGCATTAGGGCATTACCCGAATTCAAATCTCTCTGTCAGCATTCAGATAAACGCAGTATCCGAAATAGTGTTACGTTTCGTTTCCCACAAAGAAAATAAACTTGTTTCTGCTTTCTTATACTAGTTCAATCACTTTTGCTACATCAAATTTGTATCGGCTTTTGAAGGACACTAGGAGTCACGAGTGGTCACATTTTTTAAAACAATAAACTGTCAGTATCTTTCAAACCACCGTGCATGAAAAAGCATATGATATTAGTTTAGTAGGCCTACTATGAATTGAAAGGAATTTTTATACTTTCGTCAAGAAAGTTTTTCAATACCAAGTATTTCACTGACAATTTATTTTAAATTGCTAAAATCAAAAATATTTCAATAGGCCTATTAAATCCTGAATGAGTAAAATTTAATTTATTTTAGAATTTCTTGATGACTCTGTATTTTATTAACAGTAATGATGAAAGGTTCTTGATATTCAATGCCCGAATCTTTTTCGTTGTGCTTACCTGATGCAGGAAAGTTTAAGCAAATATATCAGATAGTTTTTATTCCTTGTACAAATCGAAAACACAATTGTTTAATTATTATATCTACTGAGGGAAAAAAGGATTCGGTTTTTACTAAACAGACCACGGAATTCAAGAGGCAGCTAACCGGTAAATGCCGGTATCGTATGAATAAAAGCAACGGTGAAAACCGTCCGGGAAATTTCTTGTAAATTGGCAAACCACAAACGTGATAATAATGTACCGTAGCACACAATGATGAGAAAGTTTCCTACATACATGTCAGAACAGAAGAAGAGCTTGCTATTCAGAAGGCATACCAAACATCTGACAGCTAATTAGACTCGTACAGTTCCTCCAATAGATCGCAACAAGTTTGTTACTGACGAAATTTTGTAAGTAGGTGAACACAGTATTTTACGTCTTCTTTTTTTACCATCTAGAGCCGAACGCTTTAGAACCAATTTGAGCAGACGTCAAGAGCCACATCCTCAAAATTAGACAGTATAGATGTGAGATAAGAGTTCAATGATTACAGGTACTTCTTTCGACAGGAAGCTCAAGGTGAAAAGTGAAGATGAAGACGAAAACAAGGCTGGCAATTCAAACAAGTGAACCAGGTGAAGGGTCAGTTTGCAAGTCTCTTCATAACGAAAACTCGATAAAAGTTTTATGAAACCGCTTGGTAAGCTAAAATTTAATATTTAAAGTTCTTAAAATAGTTAAAATATTTGTTTAATTGAGGACTGCTAAAGACTTCAGATACCTTGATTATATTAAGCGACTAATTTGTAATTTTTGAAAGTAGCCTACGTTAAAAATCTAACCAGCATGCAAACAGTATTCATCCCTACTCTTCTGATTCATGGATTATTATCTCTCAGTCTACATCTGTAAGTCTTTTTCCTAGCTCCTACTAAACTCCTTTTCATATTTAATGTCACATACATGCCATAATAATGTATTATATATATATATATACACGATGTAATGATGTCATATATATGTATATATATATATATATATATATATATATATATATATGCGATTATAATGCGAATATAATCGTGTACGATGAATACTGTCCACTTGACAGTTAAATTAGTATACACTAGAACAGTTTATAGTAACAATTAAAATAAGAGTGTTATTACAAAAGTATTGAAAATACGAATTAAGTATATTAATATTGTTAATATTAATATTTTTATTATCAGTATTATTAAGATTTCACCATCGAACCTCATCATCTCTCTAATATCAGGTGTTATTCAGCTCATAATACTTGGTATGCTTTTATTTCTGTTGTGTTCCATTTTCACCTTTAATGATCAATTTCTGTATACAGTTCCTATACAATATTACCAATCAGTTTTCTTTATCCGACACAATGTAGAAGAAGGCATCTTTTTGTCTTCTACACATCCTTTTATCTTCCTTATTTACCTCTAACCAATTTAATCTTATACATTTTCTCCCATCACGACATTTAAAAACGTTTCAAATATCTCCGCTTTCTTCTTCAGTGCCGGTGTTTCTGAGCAATGGATAACAAGGCTCCAGGCGCTTTCACATAGCGTTTTCTGACATCATTGTTTATTGCCTCAGTTGTTGGTCCCTTGGATACTCCAAAAAGCTCCTTGCCTCATTCTATCTGCACTTTATACGCCCCGTAAAGCATTTATTTATTCCGAGTGAGTATTCTTCCTAAATATTGAAAGGAGCTCGTTTATTCCAATGTATTTTCCCAACCCATTTAATTCACTGAACATTTTTTAATAAATTCTCACCACTTTACCGAAGAAATATTGATATATACAAGTTTGCACCCTTGAACTTTCCTTCTGTCGTTTCTATTGCGTCGTTTATCTTCTGAAGATCTTCCTCACTTTCTACCCAAAGACGTGCGCTTGTTCTCTCCTCCTATGTGTATCCCGCTCATATTATTCGCTGCGTGTAACGTTATTACGACGTGGTGCATATATTATCATACTTGCGTTCGCGACACTTACGGTAAATGTTTCTGCTCTACGGTGATTTATAGAGATATTATTCACCTAATAAATTAATAAGTAAACTAATGGACATTGTGGGTTTCTAAACATTTACACGTAGACCTTCGTTTGCCAGTTTTTTAGAATTATTACGAGTGCAATAATGAAATGTGATATCAGTGGAAAATTCTACGATTCCATGTCTAAAATATTTTGGTTTCACTGCTACCGTAGAAGTTAGACCATAGGCTGAGTATTGCGGCCTAACGTGTCGCGCTGTATATTTTCCTTTAACATAACAGATTGTAATCCCGTAGATAATGTGGTGTAGAAAACGTGAATACCTTTATCTAATTAATCCCTTACATAAGAAAACACATAGAATTACTTAAAAAACATGTTGCACATAAATAAATAAAAAAGCAAATTGTATTCCTGTTATAAACAATCAGAAGTGTCAATGGACCGCAGGCACTAAGAAGCATACTCTTACCCTACAACAGTCAGTCTAGTGACTTGATAGTATAATTGGGAACAATGGACATATTTCTAACCCGCAAAGACCAATTTGCGAGTAACGTTTTTAACAATTTGTCCTGTTTTTTGTGATATATTATACCTTTGGTTTTGTGACATTTGTTGTTTTTAACTGGGAAAAGTGATATTTGGTAGTGACCACACACAGAATTTTGTAGAATCTGTGAAAATTAAAGTTCTTAATGCTGATTCGAAATACTTATTTTGAAAGCCAAATCCTTACACGTTATATTGACCTCCTAGCGATCTTTCTGACCTACAAAAGTCTAGGTCAAGCACTTTGGTCAAGTACATTGCTGACGACTCACCTCGGTTGTTTACGTTACAAGAAGCGGAAGTTGATGGATTCGAAAATGATAAGTATTTATTGGCTTACTGGAAGAAAGTTATCGTTTACACCAAAACATTTTTCATTTTACAAACCTATGATCCGTCCGACTGTAAACTACTGGTACGTGCTGGCCTCAGCAATTAATACAATTAAGCGCTTCAACCCAAGCTTCTCAGAGCAATAGTTAACACTACGAGGTTTTTTTTTTGAAACCAGATACCTCATGTCGAGTTTAATGTTCCACACGTGGAAGAAATCGTTAAACAAAAATCAACACAATACCGCACCATCTTAACATCGAAATGACCGTCACGTTGAAGGAGAAACATTCTTACTGGCTACCAGTGGCGGCTGGTAGTTAAAAAATTTGGGGTTGCAGTTGGGCTGGATGGTATTAAATTGTTTTATTCTCTGAATAAAAAATGTCCAAGTCTCCTCGCCTCCAAACAATAAACAATACACAAGGAAAGCAAAATAATGCAATTTTAGTGTCACCCCCACGTAACCACGAATATGAATCTTTTTTAAATTTACGAATAAATATTCTGTTACCTGATTTTACACTTTGATTAAAATTTTAAAGGTCTGATGTAGGTCTGCCTACTCTCTTTAATTTCAATTTTTTCTTTAATAGGACATCAACTGAACAGCGTTTTTGTTAAGTTTACAACAGAATTAATTGGGTCCTACCAGTTAAATATAATAAATATCTTACACTATAACATCTTAATACTTTATATGTACTATTATTTACATTTAACGATGAACTGAACTGACACTAACAACGAACTTCCAACCCGGCGCACCACGTGTTATTTACCAACAAACAGACTGGTGGCGCCGTGAGGTACAAGCGGGGTTTGCAGTCCCTAATCACACCAAGCGAGCCTATACCGCTGCAATAGGAACAACCGAGTCTAGCCAGCCAGAGCACTACTCCATTGTATTTCCCCATATACAAAGCACGTCACAGTTGGTGCACACTTGCCATGTACACCCCGGCAAGAGCGTGTACGGTTTTTAGTAATTGCTCTGCGCTTTTCAATCGGCAAATGATTAATTACGATGATTTAGCTTGAAAACACTATTATTACTTATTGACTTATTCATAATTCTATAATTTAAGATACAATTCGGGATTTAATGGGGGTTGTGCAACCGTGCAACCTAAGCACGGGCTGCTATTGCTGGGTACTAAAGAAGAAATGGTAGGATTATACAGAAATAACATCAGTTTAGCCCAATCGCATTCCACATGATTAACTTACGATAGAAAGTATGTGATATTCTGATTGCTAATACTACTTGTAAAGAAAGATAATTTGAGTGTTTCACTATATGCATAACTAATACGTTTATAATTGCTTAAATACGTCTGGAAAATTATTTTATTTTCTGTTGTGGGCGGACGTATTCTTTATCTTATTGCGTACGCTTAAATAGTGATTTAATCACTCATCACTAGCTCGTTCTTTCGAAATTTTATTATATGTGTCCGGTTACAAAAAAGTTGGTTTCCTTCTCAACAAACGTAAACTATTTTCGTAAGTAACAGAATCAGTTGTGCCGTTTGGAAATCATTAATTATAGGGTTGCTTCTGATTAAGACATCAGAAAGAACGCGGAATGTTTGAAGCCTTGAGGTTCTACAAAAGATTGTATAACTGTTGTTGACTTGAAGGCTCCGCTTTCAAGCACGGGTGCTGATGAGCGCGTGGGAGTGCGTGCGTCCGCGTGTAATCTCGCGCTCAGTGAGTGATCGCGTTGTCCCGCTGTGGAATGTAGATTTAATGTTACGGCCTTTAGGGATTTTGTCTCCAGAGCAACCGGAACGGCACTTACTACTACTACTACTACTACTACTACTACTACTGCTGCTACTACTGCTGATGCTATTATTACATAACAAGGATAACAGATATTACAATAATCTTTTAACGTCCACAATATAAAAACCTGATTTGCAATAGGCATAACCAAACAACTGGTTTGTACCTCACATACGTGCCGGTGCCGGTGCCGGTGCCGCTGCACGCTGCGCTCTACTTTGACCGACGGACAGCGGCGCCATTAAACGCCAACAACTTTTATTATTGCCCTTTAATACGTTACGGATTTTGTTATATAAACACACTCGGTGTGCAGTATTGAGTTGCCAAGTTTCAGACCCACACCACAAGATTTATCTCTTATTAATCCCTTTAAAACGTTCTGAGACCTTTTCATGAAACCGTGGCTTTAATTAGTTATAACTGAGGCTACAGCGTTCAAGGTCTTCTACAGTAATTAGGTCGATTATTAATTATATGTGTTAAATTTTTTTAATAATGATGATAATGACGACGTCGACGATAATAGTGATAACGATGGCAACTACGGTGATGATCGTACTAAGTATTATTAATTACAGTAATACGATTACGTTTAAGCTTAAGTCAGTAATGTTGTCTTCCTGTAGCATGAGCGTGTTGTGAAGGTTTGTTGATAGTTTTGTATCCTTTCATACAACAATTGTGTAACCATTTGATCCGCAGATATCTTTCTTTACCCACACTTAACCTCTTCTCGTTAACTTAGGCGCTTTAGAACTTCGATGTTAGATATAACGAAGTTAGTCTTCCAACTTATGTTCTCTCGCGTCTGCCTCTTGAGAAATCTTAAAAAATTTCCAATCGTGGAAAAACAAGGAGTTTGGGAAAAGTATCCTCCAGTTACATTCAGAAGGTAGGTTATATTATGAAGAAACGTTTAAGGAATAGAACCGCCGTTGATCATAACACACAAATATTACTAGGTCACTTTCAAGAAAACATCTTAGTCATCGTAGCTCATATGGATTATGCCAGACGAGTTGGACTCTGTTATAAGGATGGGTTACTTCTATGGAAGGGCTGCATTATTATACGCCAAATTCTAGAACGGGCAGTAATCCAGTAAGGAGATGGCCTTATAAAGAACTCATGTTTTCTCAAACGTATGGGCCCGAAGTAATGTTTTACGTGTTACAAACCATCCTCAAACTACAAGACTTGGAAAAAGACGTGTTCAAACTCTCAAGACATGATTTGGAGCAACAGTTGCGGATATAAAGTAGCTGGAGACAGAAGACTGGGCGAATGACGCACTGGTGGCAGCTCCGCAGCAAACTCTCCCACCTGGAGTCACACATTCGAGGGAGGTCTTAGTGAGAGGAGATCGACGAAACAATTTGGACGAGTCAAAGTAGAGGAGACGACATTAGAGAAGGGTGTTTAATAATGCAACGCACTGGACTTCGCAGACATGCTGATCACCTAAGAAGATTTTTCCGCAATTTTCAGTGATGTGAACGTTTAACCGAAAAGAAATGCTATATCCCAAGACACATATTTAGAATTCCAATACTAAGACAGCTGAATCATATTTATTTATAATAAATAAAGTTTGCTTTATTTATTTAGCTATAATAATTGTTAGTTTCTGACTTTCCGACTGGTTACGTTTGAATGCACGTTACTTGTGATAATTACTATATAGATTTTAGCAACTACACGCAGTTCCAAGATGGTTCTTTTGAGTAAGCTTTGTTGCACGTAACAAATTTAATAGTTTGCATTGTTTAAATTAATTGGAGTATCAGACGTACCCTACTAAACGGCGAAAAACGCTGATGACTCCATCTGGTGGGAGTTTGTGTTAGGGCATCTGGATACACTGCTCATTAGTCGGGCTAGTAACAATAAACAATAGTACCACAGCAGACAAAAAAACAGAAACTATTAATTAACAGTAATTTTAGGAATCTTACTTTTGTTGATTGTAATACAAACATGGAAGACATAATTTTTACATCTGCACGTATCCTGAAAACACAGTTCATAAAATTTAGATTGTCTAGTAAGAATTCTTGAATATGTAGTCTAATTTCTGATAACTATGAGTTGGAACTGGTATTTAAATGTTTACGAACAGAAGGTGTTATACAAAACCGATGACTGGTGATCATTATGTTAATGAACTTTATTACCTCGTGTTACTAAAATCTGATCTAAAACTGCGTACCTCGGATACGTGTTTGGCCTCACAGTGGTGGTTGGACAACGTAGACTTCCTCAGTCTTGCGAGTCAGAGAACGTTAGCCAATAGCCAATAGCGATAAAGTTAAATTATGTAGTAAATAATGAAAAGATAATCTGCTAGTTATCTAGAACTATTATAGAAGGGACCCAGCTACAGTAGTTATCAGTGACCGTAATAACTTCGATTAAGTAAACTATTAGTTTTACGTTATATTTGACGTAAGATTATTATTACTTTTTCTAAAAATATAAGTATAATAATAGTGTACAAAATACTATAACCTTTTATTTCAATGCGTAAAATAAGTAAAGATGTTTTGTCTGAGTTGTGAGCGTATGCAGTAAAAATACTCTGCAATTTAACAATATCTGTAAATTTATTAGTAAAGGAAGGTAACTTGAGTTTTTTATTTAAGTATTTTTGTACACATTAATTGAATCAATAATAGTAATACTTTTTTTATAGAGGGGGAAAATGCTTTATGCTTTATGCACCGTCAGAGGAGACCGTGTCTCCCCTGGTGTGTGGGACTCACACCCACTAAAAAACCCACCTCTATTTCAGGTATTCATATCCATCCTGGAACCACTTAGCATATTACTTCAGGATAGAATATATTGCGCCCTTATCAGGCTCGTTCTAGTTGTCCCTTATCTTCTATTGCCCGTTGGGCGTATGTTGGGCCTGTCTTTTTTTTTCTAGTAGGATCCACTGAATAAATGCAGTCGAGGACAGAGAGCGAAGTGGGCAGTGTGTTTGTCATCAAGGGCGCCTCCAACCGAACTATATGCGGTGTGGCAGGCTCTTCGTTCCTGTGAACACCGAGGTAAAAGGAAGTTTGATATCTGTGCGGACGTTTGTGAGGAGTTTTCAAACTTCCTTGGATAATCCGGGTATCTGGATCAGTAAGCCAACCGTTAGAAGACGTTGGTTGATTTTTTACTTTACTTTGGTGGTGTCCGGGTCACGTGGGTACTTAAGGTAACAAACAACTTGAAGCTGCAGCGAGAATCGTTGCGGACAGCCCACAAGTCGATGCGATTGTCTTACGGCCTGGAGACGCGTAACTAGCAATCACAACCATCATTATTAATGTGTAGGGGCAGATGTGGAACACACAGCAGACCAAACTTTCTGCCGTGAAGCAGAGCGTCTTTCAGTGGCAAGTAGCAGGTGATCGCAGTCGTCGTGAAGAAGTTTGCATCACCTGCGAATTAGCCACAGGAACTTGACGTCTTCCTATCTCCTACAAGGACAAGAACGACCCGTCTGCAATTGTGGCGGCGCACTTACAGTGAAACACGTAATCGAAGATTATAGTGCTCTTGCAGAACTCATGCGCAGACGCAGAGTAAAAGGTAATCTGAAAGAAACCCTCGGAAACGAACAGTTAGAGATAAACAGAACTCTGTCCTTCCTAAAAGCAGAAAGATTACTGTATAGGGTTTGAAAATGTCGTTTTGTATCTTAGTGTGTACGAGTTTCCACTCTCGTTGAGTCAATTAAAATGTAAGTGAAAACGAAACATCCTGTCGAGCAACGCTCCTGGTAGGCGTCGGTGAGCTAAAAGTGCTTAGTTGCCGAGTCCTCAAAGCATAAACAAAATAATAATAATACAATGATCGGTAATTGTAATTTTACGTTTATAGTCAAAATCGTTAAATATGTTTACCAAATTGCTAATTATTGCTTTTGTAAGGAGTTTGTTCCTTACGTTTTAGCAATATTTATTGAATTCCTCGAACTTTCCGGTGGCCGTAACTGTCAGTTTTAAAATTCATGTATTTACCTTTGAAAACGTAATAAACATAAAGTTGGCAATAGTTTAGTATGTATGTCCTCGTAGCTTATTTATGTCATTATAAGTTATTTCTTTCCTTTATTTTTTACAGTTTAGAATACTTTCTCCAAGATTATGCAAAGTTTTAATTTGATTATGTCTATTTCGTGTCGGTAACTGATCGTATTGTTTCTTTAGTGCTTAATACAAATTACACGATGCTTTACTTTTCTGTTGATTTGTTTTTCTTTTAAGTTTCAGATATTATGAAATTTAGTTTTTTTTCATTAACTGTAGTTTATAATTGAAATATATGTCGCTTGTTTCTTTTTGTTCTTTAATTCCATAGGCATGTAGATGCAGTCACAGTACTTCATTCCAGCCATACCGGTGACTTGTTTTAAACATTCCACTATGAATAAACGCTGTTGTGTCTAGGCATCTCTTTTATTGCAGAATACCATGTTGCTTTCAGCGGAAGAATGATGCCTTGAATGAGCATAACAATTGTTTCTCCTATCGTTAAACCCCAGGTTATACCACTTACAACAATAACGTGACCAAAACATAAGACACGTTCCATTATTATTTAAAAGTTTACAAATTGGTAAGAAGATTCTTAAAGAATCTAACGTATGGTCTAAGTGAGTAAAATTTAAACTATTCACATTCGGTTATGTATGAAGAGTATCGTGATTGTTACTGAGTCAGTGAAGTTGATAGCGAAGAACTACTTTGAACTAGTCACATAAAATTGATTTTAATAGTTGCTTATATTATAATAAGTGTTTATATGCTTCTATGCAACCTTAAGATCTTATGTAATTATCTCGTTATGTAAATCATCTACGCAGCATTTCAAGAACTAAAATTTCTTAAAATGATAATTTGAATTGTAAATTTCTCTGTTGTTATCTTTTAATTGAAAATGTTGTAACACGTACATGTCTAATGTATGCATAATCATGTTTAACATCAGTTATATTTCCAGATGTTTGGGAGAAAGCAAAAAAAAAAAATATTTAAAACTTAGTATTTAATTTTTCATGTCAATTACTGATATTAAATTGTGTGTGTGTGTGTGTGTGTGTGTGTGTGTTTGTGTGTGATTAGTTAAAACAAAAATTAAATTTGAAGTAGATAATATTATGTTACAAAACCTATCAAAATCAGAAAAGAAATATTCTCTTATTTCATAAGTTGTATGGTATGTGCCCAACGCCTTAATTAAAAGAAATCTACAAATCTCTTCAGTTATAGAAGAAATAAAACAATACCAGTTACAACGACGCGCTGAAACCCTCACCAAGGAGCCTCATTAGTTCGCAGACTAAAACGTTTCAAACCTAATGGTTTATAGTTTGATTTGAAACAGAAAGGGATTGGTGTATGAGGACAGTATTGCCAGACAATGCTGTCGCCTGCACAGTTAACCGGTGTTGCAGAATGTAAGGACTCCAAGTGGCTTCGCTTTTACTAGTAACAGAGATCTTAACATATATAGTAATTACGTGATTCTTAAGAGAAATGTTCAGGAAATGCTAAACATTAGCATTAGCTAAACATTCAGGAGTATAAATATAATGTTAACTGAAGTTAATGTAATATTTTTATTCCTGTAAAACGGAAAAATACTTTTGACTTTAAAAAACCCAACATGAATAAAGTAATGTTCAAGAAGTTTTTTATCCTTTGGTTCGTTAAAAAAAATTCAAGGGAAAGTTGTATACAATGCCTAAATTTTATTTTGATTGGAATTTTAATTTTTATAATTACTATACTTATTTTCAAGCGAAACCTGAACTTATATAGTTTTTATGACGCTTAATTTGCTGCGGACCTCGCGGTGTATGCAGTCTCCTGGTGACATGTCATATAGAAATAAAAATACAGTATTGCGGACCTCGCGGTGTATGCAGTCTCCTGGTGACAGCCATATAGAAATAAAAATACAGTATTGCGGACCTCGCGGTGTATGCAGTCTCCTGGTGACAGCCATATAGAAATAAAAATACAGTATTGCGGACCTCGCGGTGTATGCAGTCTCCTGGTGACAGCCATATAGAAATAAATATACAGTATTGCGGACCTCGCGGTGTATGCAGTCTCCTGGTGACAGCCATATAGAAATAAATATACAGTATTGCGGACCTCGCGGTGTATGCAGTCTCCTGGTGACAGCCATATAGAAATAAAAATACAGTATTGCGGACCTCGCGGTGTATGCAGTCTCCTGGTGACAGCCATATAGAAATAAATATACAGTATTGCGGACCTCGCGGTGTATGCAGTCTCCTGGTGACATACCATATAGATTGCTGCGGACCTCGCGGTGTATGCAGTCTCCTGGAAACAGCCATATAGAAATAAACATACAGTATTGCGGACCTCGCGGTGTATGCAGTCTCCTGGTGACATGCCATAGAGATTGCTGCGGAGCTCGCGGTGTATGCAGTCTCCTGGTGACATGCCATATAGATTGCTGCGGAGCTCGCGGTGTATGCAGTCTCCTGGTGACATGCCATATAGATTGCTGCGCACCTCGCGGTGTATGCAGTCTCCTTGTGACAGCCATATAGAAATAAAAATACAGTATTGCGGACCTCGCGGTGTATGCAGTCTCCTGGTGACAGCCATATAGAAATAAATATACAGTATTGCGGACCTCGCGGTGTATGCAGTCTCCTGGTGACAGCCATATAGAAATAAATATACAGTATTGCGGACCTCGCGGTGTATGCAGTCTCCTGGTAACAGCCATATAGAAATAAACATACAGTATTGCGGACCTCGCGGTGTATGCAGTCTCCTGGTGACATGCCATAGAGATTGCTGCGGAGCTCGCGGTGTATGCAGTCTCCTGGTTACATGCCATATAGATTGCTGCGGAGCTCGCGGTGTATGCAGTCTCCTGGTGACATGCCATATAGATTGCTGCGCACCTCGCGGTGTATGCAGTCTCCTGGTGACATGCCATATAAATTGCTGCGGAGCTCGCGGTGTATGCAGTCTCCTGGTGACATGCCATATAGATTGCTGCGGAGCTCGCGGTGTTTGCAGTCTCCTGGTGACATGGCATATAGATTTCTGCGGAGCTCGCGGTGTATGCAGTCTCCTGGTGACATGCCATATAGAAATAAATATACAGTATTTAACTATTTTCAGAATTGCCAAAAACCGGGTTGTTAGGCCGTAGGCGGTTGCTTTGAATCGACATCTTGTCGGCAACATTTCGATTCCCGTCTTGGGAATCTTCTTCAGGCCACCAAAAAGCGATAGAGTGTACGAAAGAAGAAGCGGCAGATGTTCGCCTAACAATACCCGATAGCTGTCTCAGATAGAAAAGAAATAAATCAGACAGGTATTAGTAACACCTGAGACAGGAATCGGGTATTGTTCGGCGAACATCTGCCTCTACTTTGTTCGTGCGCTCTGTCGCTTTTTGGCGGCCTGAAGTAGATCCCCGATGGAGGAATCGAAACGTTACCTAAAGATGTCGATTCAGAGCAACCTACCACGGTCTAACAAACCAGTGTTTGAAATTTTTAAAATATTGACGGCGGATTTGCAAGCTTTAGACAAAAGTTAGTATTCAGTTAACTATAAACCTTAATTTACAAATACCGATTATTATTACTTTTTTTTTATTCCATAAATGATATATTTCTAAATCAGAAACTTAAGTTACCTTCCTTTACTAATAACTTTAATAATATTGTTAAATTACAGTGTATTTTTTAATTTTTTCTGCATACTCAGCACAAACACAAAACATAGACAGGATCTTTATTTTTTGCTTTGGAAAGAAAAGTTATAATATATTTGTATTATTATTACGGATACTATTTTTGTAAGTAAAGAACAATAATCTATTCGTCAAATATAGTGGGTTATAGCAGTTAATGTGTTATTGCCATTTCTTTCATGTACAAATTGGTCTGTAGATAGTAAAAAAATTGCTTTAAGTTCGGAAAACTTTAAACTTCTTCAACTTATGTAAACAACAGAAACACTCTACTTGAATAACATTCTTCACAAACGTTAACTTCACGTCTATCTCTCTCTCTTCTCTCCCTCTTTCTGTGACTTCTTCAGTGTTAATGTACACAGAAAACAGACCATCTTCTTCATATCGCTCCTTTTCTTCATCTTCATTCAACCATAGCTTACTGTCAACTTCCCCGGGTTTCACACTGGAACTGCCACTGACACTGATTAAAAAGATCTTCACTGTTTACAGCTTCTTTAAAAATGCCTTCGTTTTTCCAAGCCTCAGCTATCATTGGAATGTTAGCTGAGGCTATCAGCTGTCTGGAATGTTACAATTATACTCATTACTCTGTTTGAACGTAAACTAAAAAAAGCGATCGGTTACAAATCCTTTGGTGTTGTCACCATAAAGTGCTATAATTCTGTATCCTTTTTCTGCTGGTACTGCCATAGTCCCTTCTTTCGTATTACGTGTCCATCCTGTACAAAGTGTGGCTGGTATTAATCCAGGTTTCATCAAGACAGAAGATCACGTCGACGTTTTCTTTCCTTATTTGTCTTAAAACCTGTAACACCAAACAGCACTATCTTTTCCTTCCAACAAGTGTTTACGTCAAACCGTGTTTCTGTATGTAAAACTAAACCGTCTTCCACAAAACGTGATGACATACTGCCGTGGAATAATTTAGCATTTTTGTTCGAAATCTGAAGTTTTTATTAGTGTCGTATACTTTTTGGACACAAATAATCATAAAAGAGCCGAAGATGTCGCGCGTTTTTCTATTTTCTATTTTTTTATTCAGTGTTTCTAATTTTAAACGTATTTCCTCAGCAATTTTTTTCTTTTTGCGTTACAAATTTTTGTAATAGTATTCTTGCCTATTTTTAATGCCGCAGATCCCCTCAAGTACTACCATTGACGAGAAAAGTGGTCCATTGTTATGACATGTACTCTATCTTGTACAATATTCCTTCACAGCACAAACAAGATAATGTGCTAGACTTCGCAAACGGACACCACGACCGATGGTGTGATTGGGTAACCATTTCCGATGGGCATGTTCAATACACGGACGAATTATTTTCTATGGAGTTGACTGTGATCAGATATAACTGAACCCTCTTAAAATGAAAGCGCTTTAAGGTAAACGACGCACTTACAATAAGTAGTCTTTAAGAAGATTGTTTAAATTTGACTACATTAAACCAATAACTTCAGCAGTAAAATCACAACTGAACAGAGCAAGTAATTCAGGTCTGGAAATTACAGCGAAACTGACACGTGGACCAGTCGTCGGTCAAGAAACTGGGAACCGGCGCCAATTTCCGTGGCATCGACTGGACAAATGTTTAGCAACTCATACTTAATCTCTTGCCAATTTCCGTGACATCGACTGGACAAATGTTTAGCCACTCATACTTAATCTCTTGGCAATTTCCGTGACATCGACTGGACAAATGTTTAGCCACTCATACTTAATCTCTTGCCAATTTAAAACAAACAGTAACATTTTCTTAGGTTGTGGTGGACCGTTACAAACGATGTGTAATTCATATTTGATATAGTATCAAAAAATAGTAATCAAAATATTATTTTGATATAGTACTAAAAATGGAAGCATCTCATTTTTCTTATTCATTAATATTACCAACTACCACGTTGGTTAGATTGTAATACCAATTATAGTCAATAAAAAAAGTTGAGAATTTGACGAACTGACGGAGTAACTGCAGTGCAATGGTGGTTGACAATTCTGTCAGCCCGTAACTCGACTTACTTTTTTTAATAAGTAGGCCTATTTTTTCATCTCACGTCTTTTAGACAATTCAGATAGCTTACATCTGCCTGATATGACTTTGAAAGAATCTTAAATCTTTTAGTCTACTGAATAGCCAATTTCACACGCCCATAAAATTATCTCTTATAAAATTATCCCAGAAGTAACTAACTGAGGTAACATAAGGTACACTGAATGCTGCAGCAATTACAGTAATCGATACAATTATTACTTCATAACGGTAATTAGCAATTTACATGTTAACATTCATTTAGCGAATACGTTCGCCGTGTTAACAGACATTAATGTTTCAATCATTAACTCAAACACAGGTCGCAGTTGGAGTAAACAACATGTAATTTAAGATATGTTTTGTTGATTTTTTGCACTGTGAACACAAGTTTACAAGTCTTTTTTTGTACTACAGTACCGACCACGGAGTAATACCGGCGAATGGAAGCGGCCGTTAAATCGCTGCGCGCAATGAACATATTAATTAAAGCACGAGCACATTGAAAGTAATAATTAATTTTATTGCACTATGGTAACAGTATATTATTAGAAAATTATTGATTGCGATAATGAGATATATTTACCTTACTAAAAAATTAAGTAATGTTTTTATTTCCTGGTTTATTTAATGAGAAACTAAACTACATAGCTGAAACAAACATTTCGTGCTCAGAAAAGGATATAATCTAATGAATAAAATACTTGAAAATTCGCGATGTTCAAAATAAAGCTCCAATTGTAATTATTTACAGGGGTATTTCAGATAAAAAGTACGTAAAAAATTGAATTTATATTTCTGATGAAGGTTACTTAAAATATAAAATACAGTAATGAAAATAATAATTATAAACACAAAAATACATATTTTAATAACACTTTTAGCATCTAATTATTCAGAGATAGATTTATAAGAATTAAACATACTTTACTCAAATTAAATTATTTTCATATAAAATATGATTCTTCAGGTACTTAGTCTCACCGTTTCACAAGTAAACCCTTAACATTTGAGAAACCGATCAATGTAGTCTAAACATTTCTTGAGATCGTCGACTTGAACAGGAGCAGAAATACTTCTGGTATATATATTTATTATAAATTGTCTAAAATCGACTGTTTACATTAAGCATTCGGATCCGATTCGGAAACCCCATATTTACATTTTGTTTAGCAATCAATTAATTTCCTTCTCTTGGAACAATTGTGAGTTGAAGAAAATCAAACCGAAAACCCCATACGCTATTATCCCAAATACACCGGCAATCGTTAATAGTTACTCAATGAACAACCCTGTTTGAGCAACGCCTTAAAGAATCATTGATGGTTAATAAGCCTTAAAGGTCTAATTACTTTCTGAAATCCCGTTCTAGAAATATTTGTACTACTAACTGAAGAAAACTTGGAGATTCTTATAAGTTAAGGAAACCCCAAGACAATCAAATATTAGCAGCAGCAAACTATTATCTGATCGACTTTTCTGTAATCAGGATATGTTAGAAAGTAACCTCTTATCCTTTAAACCTAAATAAAAAAGATCACACTTGTAGTGTCGTAATTACTTCAGCAACAGCATCACACTTGTTACGTCTTATGGTTTTCAAATAGTTGTAAATGTATCGTAAAGAACAAACTAGGTAAAGACTTAAATTTAAGTTAAATCCGACTACGTATATCAATGTTCTCCAAACACGTAAGACCGGTCATAGAAATGATGCCGTGAATGTTGAATTAATTGACATTAATCGATTAATTAAAAGTACTTAAAAGTACACTATCCGTTAATACCTTTCATTTGTTCGTTCAAAGAGTAGCATTAAATTTAAGAGATAGAAATGTTTCAGCACAACATACTTTACAATCCTTTTAAAACACAGATTTTTAATTTTATAATAAAACATAAATCACTAATAGTTTTAAGACCACACGGAACGCTATGTCAGCAACCCCTTCGGTTTAATATCGCACTTTGGCTTATATTATATCACATTAAGCAACAATAATTTTTTTTAACAGTTCTGAATTATTAAAGACCTCAGAATTATGTTTAAAGATATTAAATATAAAGGTGAGATTGTATTCTCAACCTCAAACTAGCAGATGTTTAGACTAGGTACTTGCATAATTTTACTTCTGTGTATTGGCATGCTGTTTAGATATCCAATAAAATTGAATTCTCTTGTAAATTTTAATATTCTAACAGTTCTTCAAAATGCACATATTACCGATACATTTGATTGCAATTTGCCACGTTTGTTACGTCATTTCCTACAAAAGTTATCCAAGGCGGCTGGTAATTTATTATCCGCCATACTCTAACTGTACGTTACTGTGTCCGCATATCTTGATGAGAAACTACGTCAACTAACTTGTATATATTTTCACTTATCATGTCCGGCCTGTCATTCAACGACGTTGCCTACAACATACTCATACCCTTGTAACTGAACTGCCTGAGTAGTGACAAGGATTGCTGTGATAGGTGTACTCCTCCTCTACTATATGTATCTCTTCTTTGAATAAGGGAACACAAACAAGTCGGTAGTTTTCATGTGGGATTGAAAATTTAATTGCATCCTTCATTCGGTGTTCCCAAAAACCAACCTTGGCGAACAGTATTATTTTTTAATGATATCTGTGAATAAGTCATCAACGCTCACATACTCGTGTATTTAGACTTCTTATAATAAAAAAGATGTAGCTTTAAAATTTAAACATGTTTTTCTAAAGTAATTAAAGAAACATGTACTTAGCGTTTCAACTCGAAGATTATTTCAACAAACTGTTAAAAATTGTTTATGACCTTTTAATATGGAGTACTAGTAGTACACATGTTTATTAATATTGATACAGTTTCATGTCCATTACACATCTTACCTTTCAGGCCAGTTGCTAATTTTGTGTCGCCGGAAATTCAAAAGACTTGTTAAATTTGCTATATTATAGTTTTAGTTGTCTGCGTTAGACGTTATAACTTTGAAAACAATTACTGCTATTCAGTTTTATTAGATAAGAGTATAATATACTCAAAAATGCTTCAAAGTATTTTAATGTATATTAAAAAGTGATTTAAAGTTATTTCTAACTTGCTATTTAAGGTTGCATGTGCAAACTTGATAAGAACCCCATTTGATAAGATATACTTTAGAGAATAAATAACCATAATCATTTTCATTCCCAGCTTATTTGTTTACTGCTACAGCTGTTTCTCTATCTAATGGCCGTCCCACATTTAATTTACAGCATTTGTTATATGGGCTACACTGTTGCCGGGTTTCGTGTGTGGAAATGCGTACTCGGCGCATTAAAGGCGTTTGAAATGTATTTCTCCCGAACAGCGACGTCGATTTACTGCTACATGGAGCGAATTTTATCATTGAAGGACTACACATTATTGTACAGTTTTATTAGTGTTTTACTTATGATGTAAATACTTACGTGTTAACAGTTACGTGATCAGTATCACTCAGTTCTATGTATGAAAATAACATGACGTTAATTACCAAAAAAGCTTTATTGTACCTATAATTGGAAGTGTGTTTATATTATTTAATGAATAAGCGGTGTAAACAATCAATATAAAATATCATGGAACTAAGCAAGGACGAAACATTTGTATTACAGGAAAGTCAATTATCTAAAATAATAATTGTGAATTATAAACGTGCAAAATATTGTACTCTTAAAAAATACGTGACGTTAAAAGTAATATAAAATGCATACTATATACTATAGGCTTACACACACGCACGCGTGCGCGCGCGCATACACGCCAGGGTGTAACGTAAAAGGTGTCCTCACTATACAGATTCGAATTTTTTGTGTCAGTACAAGAAAAAAGTTCGCACACACATAGGTCCGGAAACTTTATTTTCAGTCTGGCCGCCATTTTGCACTTTTTAAAGAAAACTTTATATATCAAGGGGTAACAGAGATATCTTAACGAAATTTGGCACATATGTTTACATTAATGGATGTTAATGAATTAAAAAATATTCCTAATTTCATAATTAGGACTACGGTTCCTTCAGTATAAGAAAAATGTATTTAAAGTTATTACTACTTTTTTAAAATTGTCTCACTAACAGTAGTTTATAACAAAGTAAGGGTTTGGTTTTTAGCGAAATTAGAATTAATAACTTCTAACAAATTTAAAAACACTTGTGCAATGGGGTTTTTTCTGTCCAGTAATGATTATCATAAACATTAATAATTCCATTTCATGTAAGACTTCTTCATCAGTGAATACATCAGGGACTAAGTAAGTGTGGATCAATTGCAATTTTGTGTAGAAAAGTAAACAAAATGCCCGTCTCTGTTCATAGTCAAAATTTTCAAGGGCTTGTAGCCTACGCTTTGTAGATAGTACGGCTTTAATCTTTTGTGGAGATTCATCTGTAATAAATCAGGAACAGTAGCTGAATGGAATTTTGACAAGTTTCCATGTCATACACAAGCAGTGGAGCGGTGTGTGAAGGTGGTGAGAGAAGCGTCACAAAAAATCGTTGTTGCCAAGTCCAGAGATGGGTTCATCAGAACGACGGTTCTTTCACGATCCATCATGGCACATTTTTCGCACAAATCGGAGTTTAAAGTAGCTAGTACCAGAAAGAATGAGTAAAAGGCTATTGAAATAACGCCATAGCTCGTAACAATTATCCTTAACTATTCTATGCCAACGTGTAAAATTTGCAATTTTAATGTTAAAAATGTGTTTTCAAGTGTAATGCGCGACCAATAAAAGTTGAAATATCTATGCTTTTTAAACTGATTTATCTTTCCTTTGCTATTCTTTACTTATCTAAAGCTGTAGGTCTACCATTTGACTTACATAGAAAAGTTTCGTTTTTTTAAGTACGAAAAATTGTTAAAATTTATCAGTTTTTATGATTTTCGGGGTGATGCGCGACCGGAAGATATTAACCAAATTTTATTTATTTTTTTTTTATTTTACTTATGTGTCCTAGGGGCAAGTTTTCCGCGGTATAGCAAATCGAAAAAAATAAAAATATTTTCGTCCCACTCTAACTTCTATCGCCTCTTTAGATATAAAGTTTTCTTTAAAAACACAAAATGGCGGAGAGACGGAGGAAAGTGAGATTTTTTCGGCCTAAGGTTAATAGGAACTTTTTTCTTATACTGACGCATAAATTCGAGTATGTATAGTGAGTACATCTTTTACGTTGCATCCTGTACACACACACACACGAGCGCGCGCGCGCACGCAATGCTTTAGTAATATAATGTAGAATATGAAATATAAAAGTAATGTTAGGAATCGCCATTTAAAACCAAATTAAAATCTTTAGTACACATATTATCGCAACATCCACATATTACTGTACTACTAATAAACAACAATTTGTAAGGGACAATATTTTGTTATAGTATATTTATATATACTATGAAAAGAAGGTGTTAATGAAAAAGAGAAATGTAAAGATTCGTGTTAAGTACCGGTATTGTTTGTTTGTGATTAAGCTAAATGTATGTTCCACCACACAGAATGAGCTGTTTAGTAAATTGTGAAACTTACGTTTTTAGTCAGCGTTTTGGGTAAGAAAAATAGCTGTATCTCATGGATACGAAATTTGTATATGTAAGCTGGATATGAAATTTGTATAAACGTTTTTATTACTAATGCAAACAATCCATAAGCAACGAGTTAACGTAAATAAGGTGGCGACAAGACTTGGCGCGCGTCTCCCGAAGCGTCCGCTATAATGATTACAAATAATTATTGTATATGTATGTGGTCCAAACCACCTTAAGTTGAATATTAGAATTTGAATTAAAATTAACTTTAGACTAACTTTAGACTATTTACTACAACTTTTACGCTTATACTATATGTCTATCTCAAGAAATAAAAAATTTCCTCACAGACCGAAAATTTTAATACACACACGGACGACATTAATTAATTAAGGAGATAAAAAATCAGTAAAAATTTTATTTATTGTGCTTTGGCCTTTAAAATGTGCTTATAACAAAGGAAATTTATTGTAAATGAAATGTGGTTAAAATTAACTTCATAAATTTAATAATAGTGTAACAGTCACTGGTTGATTGAAACGTTGCTCTAACATCTACAAGTAAACATAAATTTATAAAATTTTTTTATGAAGTCGGTAATTGTGTTTCAGACATGTAATTTATACAGAAATGTGCAGCACAGTATGTAGAACATCAATAAAATTTAAAACTCTTTAAAATTTGTACTTCACATTTAGTACGAATGGCAACATTGGAACGACAGAAAAGAACAGAAGTATAGGAGAAACACATGGTAAGACAGAGCGCGACAGCTCCCATAAGAGCCAACGCTGTAAATTAAACATGGGACGGGGATTATAATAACGTGAGAATCTACTTTTTATATAATTTTTTTCATATCAACCGAATATCTTATTGGAGACTGCCCTACCTTCTGCAAAATCCTTGCGTAGTTCTCTATTTATTGAAGGAACGAAGAGAGCTCTCAGTTTTAACTCGACCGTTTAGCATCTGTCTATCTACCTATCATCTGTCTATTTGGGGTATGTCTCACGATAACTTTCGAACGCATCAAGCGAATTACGTAACATTTGGCAGGCGTATCCACAATTCTACACTACAGAAACCTGTTGTTTTTGAGATTGATATTGCTAAAAATGGGGGGGCGGGAGACAAAAATATAGGGCTCAAAATTGTGAAACATCACAAAAGGCCATATAAGGTATCAAATTAAAGAGAATTTTAACTACAATATGACTATAATGTTCACTCTTGATAATTTCAAAATTTTTTGAACGTCAGGGCTTAAAAAGTGGATGAGCACTTTTATAAAATGCAAAGATGCATGGGTAGTATGAAATGAAAGAAAATTTTAACTACCATCTAAATGTAGAATTAAGTTTCAGAAATTTAAAAATTTTAGGATCCCAGATCAAAATTTTCACTGGTTTAAACAAATTGAGAAAATTCAGCATAGTGTCAGACTAAGTTTGGAATTGTAACTCAAATCCGAATATTTCGGAATTTAGTATTTACTGTATGATTGTATGCTTTAAAATTGTTATAGAGTAATTAAGAAATACAGCAATTAAAATTACCTAATATCAGAATGTATGTAATAATTACGTCGATCAAAATAGTGAGAGAGTTCTGCACCTCAGGGAGTTTATTAGTTTAATTAGTAATTTGTCCATTAATCTTGCAATGTGACAGGGCCACTTCGATTTTAACATAATTAACATAATACCTGCAAGGAAGAGTCAATTTTTTGTCTACGGTGGCGTCGTGTTTACGATTCTGCCTCTTAACGTCATCTCAAGCATCGATCGTTCCATTGCTTTTGAGCTACACGAATTTTCTAAATTGGTTTTTAATTAAAATCGGCGTTTCCGCAATATTCTTAGCTGATTAAACATCGATTGTATAACGATCCTGTTAGCGAATAGAAATCAATGAAGATAATCAATGCAGTTTTAACCAAACTCTACGGTGTATTGCACACATAACTGTAAATAACAAAACAATTTCTAAAGCGGTGAGTGGTAAGTACTTCGATATACACCTGCACTAAAGACTGCCTTGGAATAAACGTATGAAGTCTAACTTATGAAATTCAACCACCATCTATGGCATAAACTTAAACAGTTTGGTATCAAGTTTGAGGAGCACATTGGTTCCCGAAGTGAATATTAGGATTAATAAAACGCTGGTTTAAAATGTATATTCCGATCTACGTGAATCTACGAAATCTAGTTGTGGGGTTTTGCTTTGCCAGCAACATATTCATCATAGTCAAAGGTAGTGAGAGCGATTACAAACACATCCAATAAAGACATACGTTATTACTTTTAACGTACGTTAACTACATACTGTGAAAGAAGTGACTGTGCCACAGAAGTGTTAATTATGTAAATCGGTTAGGTAAACTTCCCAAAGAACTGACCAGTAATCATATGGACAGTAGTGCAAGCATCAACAGATTTGAGATACTGTATCCAATTGACATGTCATGGAGAAAATAAGTTTTATAATTATAGTTACTGGTACCAGTTCTAAGAATTACCTCATGATTATCATGAGCGAATCTAATGTTAGATTATCATAACATAATCAGAGCGAAATACTCTGTGACAGAGTTATCGATGCACAAAAGTACTTAGTGTTTACAATGTAAATAAATTAAGTTGGTAAACAAAAAAAAATATATCCAACATTCAAACATTTTTTTTACAATCGTACACGGATGATGATTAATACTGAACAATTCGCGTTATATACCACTTGTATTACAAGAGTCTAAATCTAAATTTCAGTTTTGTGGTACACCAAAGATTTTCTGAATTCTGTCAATCGGACCATCTTACTGGAGACTCTCTCACCTTCTGTACACACTCTGCGTAATTCACCGTTTATTTAGTTAGTTCTTTGTCCGTTAATCTTGCAACATGACCGGTCCGATTCGACTTGTACAGAACCCGAAAGACAAACAATGTGCACGAGCCGTAGACGTTATCACAAGAAATGAAATTTACAATAGGTTTAGTGTAAACAGGCAGGGAACTAACAACGCAGTTCCTAAAACAGAAAACACTGTAATCGCAACTTAAAAGTAAGAAAGATCGAACCGTAAAAGGGAGTGGAGGATGCAATGACTACAAAACAAATGTGTTGACGATAATGCCGGAAACGACAGTAATGAGATAAGCAAAATCAGCACCGACAGAATCATTATGTAACATGTTTAATTGCATAGTCCATTTGCTGGTATTATTGATATATTACGACGTTCATATTCTTAACTCCTGTTTGCTTAATTTCTTTAGGTAAACAACGAGTACTGAAATATGAAATGCGACTGAATTTATCTTTTTACTAGACTTGACAAATTAATCTAACGCAGCACACAATATACCTGGCTTACGTAGCACATACATACACACACACACACACACACACACACACACACACACACACACACACACACTAGCATTGAAATAATATTATTGTAATATATGAATTTAGAAAGTAGAAATGTGTACAGCACATGCAAAAGCTGGCAATACAATGTTGTCGATTCAAAATGCGGCATAAACAAGAATATGTAATGAACAAGAACAGAAACATATTTCAAGTTACTTATATCTGCGCTTTTTGCTTATTCTCTGGATATAAAGTGTACGTTTTAACGTCTGCATTTGAAACACGAATAAATACGTGTGCCGAGCGCTATCAAGCTACAAAATCTAACTAAAAGTCATAGTAGTACTGTGCTTGCGCGCGCGTACGTATTCACAGTAAGTAAACGTGTTAATGACGTTAATTTGCTGACTACGTATTTTTGTATTTTATATACTGAATCTTCTCCTTCCTTTCCGTAAAGAATACATTCTCGTTTATTAACGTTTGTAGTTAAACGTTCAATGCTTCAGAAAGGTACATCAACCAAATGGAAAACATTTTTAAGTAACTCTGTTACATCAGGCAAAAATTACGTAGTTATTTACAACTTTTATATTTGAATAAATTTGCAATTCTTATTCCAACAGGATACATGGCAACGCATTCAGAAGAAGGAAAGACACCGAATTTCTGCAAAAAACCTCTTCTAAGAGAAACAACATCTCACCGGAATCAACATCGTACCGTCCAAGGCAGGTGACACAGAAACTGAATTAAACCAATAGGATGCAGGTAACTATAAGAAAAAAAAATCTTCTGGGACCAAATACTAAAGCCGAGAATAAACTGATGCGTAATATGTTTTGGACAAGACATTTCAAAACGTTTATTGATGAGTATGGTCTAGCAACGCAGATTTGTTCGTGCGTTATCAGCGACTTTGGCCGATAGAATAAACAACACCGAATGTTTAGTACATGAACTCTGTTTTGTCAGAACATTATTGAGAATTGAGAGAACTTAGTATTACGGACACGTGGGAAAGTAAATTTCAGTAGGCCTATTCGTAATAATATGTACACACTGTTACCTACGGGACGTTAAGGTTTTAGATTAAAATTTTAAGAAATTTTTACCTTTGGTTTACCCAGGTTTCAAACACTGTGAGCTTCGTCCGAAGCTCTCTGGGCAAAACTCACAGTTAATTGCCTAAGGCAAAGGTAAAAATTTATTATTTTATTGATACGTGGACAACATGGATAACAAAATCGAAGTCAGCAAACAAAATCAGTATTTAATTATTTTATTAGCAATCTGGTAAGTTTGGAGGCTTTAACGATTATTATTGTGGATTATGAGTGAGATTAATAGTTATACTTGGCAAAAAGATATGTTGGGATTAAGTGTAAGTTAGATAAAATTACTAATTCAGTATAACTGTTTTCCAGTCTTTGGCTCGTATTTTATTCTGTAATGAAGATTCAATAGATTTTAAATTGTTGTTACGTACCAACATTACGTTAGAGATTATCCTAAACATTGAATACATGAGTGAAGCCTATTTTGCTATCCTCCAGTGCTTGCAAGCAATTCTTCACCAGTTCCAGTGATTCTCAGTGCAGCCGCAGAATTTTAATTAATCCGTGTTTATTGTCCAAGTTGCTAATCCACAAATCTTTGTGACAATTAAAAACTTAATTCACCCTGAGCACATTTTGACATTGCATCTTCATTGTCTGTTTCAATATACCAAATAATTTGCTTCATGCATTGTTTGCCAGATCCTCATCCTCATTTACACCTTCTCAGGTGCTGAAGTCTTATTAAGTGTCGTTCATCTTTTCCAGTTTCTTATGGCACTAATATTTCCACTTTCCTTGTTGAGTTCGTTAATCATTTTTTCCAGCTCTACGCTCTCTGTATTTTTACCAAACAACTACTGTATTTTTAACTCCTTTATATTTGAAGATTTTCTTATTTTGGCGTTTGTATGCCTGTTTTATTTTTAATAGTTTAAATACTGTTGGTTTAGTTGCCCTAATGAGTGCAACATTTGACAGAAATATACATAGTTTGGTACTACACAAAATAATTTCCGCGGTGAGAAATATGTAATTTTGTCTTACTACATTCGCACACAATGTGGAAACTTTTCGACGCATTTCCTCTAATGCCCCAATAAAATTTCTCGCCGTTAAAAATTACTTTATAAACACAGGTCTTATTTAAAAATTTGCTAAAAAGAGATATCGTTGCTCAAAGCAGTAACCATAGATTAGAATCGTCTCACATCGAAAGGAGGCAGTTCATTTTCCATACATACATGTTTACACAAGATACATTTACATAAAAATTATATTTGTATGAGTTACTCGTGTATGTTTACGATCTTTGGTTTCAATCCTTGTCCAGCACTACATGGCACATTCATTTATGTACGCAGTATCAGATGATTTAATGATATACAAGAACTATACATTAGATTACAAAACAATTCATTAGATCATGTTTTTCAACTCAGATTATTCCAAAACCTGAAGGTCTTCCAGAGGGACATGTTCAGAAGTCAGCAGAGAAAAACTAAAGCCGGATGGCTGGGGGGGGGGGGAAATAAGGCTGAAAATTATTTCCTCATATATAAGTTACTTTATTAAGAACGACAAGACTATGAATATGTTGGAGTTTTAATCGATTTCAAACAATTTCATCTACTGTAAAAATAAAGTTACGTAAAATCATAAAACGGAGAAAATTAACTCTGATGTTGTGCGAGATAGCCAGATAAGAAGTCAGATATCCATCTTTTACAATAGTGTAGCTTACAAGGAATTGCGGCCAATGTTTAAGAAACGGTGCATTACTTATAAAGTCTCAGTAATTTACCTTCACCACTGATTTTGCTTCTTCTGTTTAACATACTTATTTTATATTTCATATTTTCTTCAGTTGCGTCGTGACTTACATGAGGTCGGAGCTAGCCTTTCTACTCTATTGCAATTCAGAAGAGTCTTCACTTCAAATAATCACGTTCCAACATATCGCAAAGAGAGTTCGAGAGAACCACACGTATTTTACAAGATAATAAGATAAACATTGAGTTATGAGGCAATAAAGCCTGAACTAACGTAGTCGTGTTGGTTTATTTTATTCAAGTAATGTGACAGTGAACAGAGACGTTATCAGAATGGACTGATTTATCGGTAAGTACGTTCTCACCTCTCATGAAACAATTACTTTCAAATAATAACATGAATATAAAATGAAATTATTTTCATCGTTAAGTGCAGTGTTATCAGGATAAATTTTAACATGTCGTAATGCGTATGAATTTAACAAAATGTAGGCTTAATAAAACAAAAGTAAATAAATAATCGTACAAATAAAATTAAATGTATCATTCGAGAAGTGCAAATTAATAAAAAAAAAAAAAAAACAGCACGAATGGGATGAAATTGAAGTTGGTACAATTAATTTTTATTGAACATTTGTAGTTGCAGTATTATTTAAATTGTAATAAAAAAATTAATTGTTGGACTACGGTTGATCACGTGCACACATTGGTACATATACGTAAAATTGTACTAGAATGTGCTGTCAGTTTAATTTTTAACGCGCGTCTTAACCAAAAAACTTGAACGTAAATAAATAAAACAAATAATAAAAACTTTAATTATCATTTAATAAAATATAATACTCTAACGGTCTTTTGTTTTTAAAAACTGTCGATTATCAGACAGTGGACAGTTTTTTAGCTTACGTAAATAGTTTAGAAATTTGTATTTATAAAATCGTTTTGTAATTTCTACGTAAGAATTAAAGAAGTACGTTCAATATAATGTAAAGTACTATCCCTTTATTTGAATATTCCTCTCATTTACAGATGTACTAGTAAGTGGTGCTGTTGCTGCCGTTTACAAATGTAAGTGACTTATTTTCAAGAATGAAAATTTATTTCTGTTTTATTTGTTTAAACTTTATTCTTGATAGAAAAAAAGAAAAACAGATAATCCTTTGTTTCATCGCAACGTTTTCTTCTTTGCGATAAGGATTTCTACTGACCACTTTGATTGCCCCACAAACGTAACGCACTCAAGTGTACCATGTACCATATATTTGTCAAAGCAATTCGTTGCATTGCACAGTGCATTTAATGATAAATGAAAATTTCAGTAAGCGCAGTGAACCTGGCGGTAAGCTCGTGAGCTGCCCTGGGCGAACCGTGTAACTTTATCAAGATAAAATGTTAACAGCTCTACATTGTGCACACCCCAAGCGATTTCTTTCGTTACTCCGCCCTTATCTGAGTAAAATTATGTTTATTTCATTCCTCCCACCCCAGTGGCTAACGAAATGTAAAAATTCAATTTACTGACAGCTGGCTTGTCACTTCGCGACTAATGTTCCGAGTCGATCAGATACAGAAGCGGCAGTAACACAATAACCAAAACAATAGCGACCGTTTAGTTCCACACTTTAATGTAAAAAAAACAATTACGTTTTATTATAAGTCTCAGGATATTCGCCTTTAACAGCCTCTAAGCACATTGTTTTTGCGTTTTCTTGTAATCTTATAGTCTAGGAACGGTTTAGCCGCAGTACATGAGTACACGAGCTTCGAGTCTGCACGTCAGTATATGCCCACACAAACCACGTGATGACACCAAGAACGCAATGTATAGACGCTATGACGCTATAGAAAACAGGATTTTAAATCAGTAGTAAGATAAATTACGACAAACAGTATGTAATGGTTACGATATTCCGTTGCTGTTGTCACTCCAATTTTTCCCACTATTATTGACGTGAATTATTGCACTAATTAGAATCCACTCAACAAGAACACTTAACATTCATTTAAAAAAACACTTAACAAATAATTTGTTTTTTGTGTAGAGTTTTTTTAGAACACATCGTATCCTCTTGTTTGTGTGCAGAATTATTTTGGTACTGACGGTATTACTGTACTACTTGCTTTTGTCTTTTGTAGTTTTCAGATCTATAGCAGTTAGTCTAATATTTATGTAACTTTGTGTGTGTGTGTGTGTTATGTGTGTTTGTTTATTTGTTTATATGTGTAAAGTAATTGTTACTTATTGAGTTTTTAACTCGACTGTAAAAGCTATTATTTTTTACGATATTAATTGATGACTCGTTGGGCACTTGGTGAAACATATTAATACAAAGGTTTTTAAAAATATATAAAAACTGTTGAAGTTGAAACAGTTGTCAGAGTAAAATAAAAACTGTGAAACGTACCAAGTGTTTATATATTTTTAAACACCTTTGTATTATTTTTTAACTTGATGCCAATTATGAAATGGACTATAGTATAATTATTAGTGTTATTTGTGTTTGTTCGCGACGTATTTTCCCCTTTTTACGATTTTTTTAATACAAAAAGGTTATATTAGTACCTATATTTTTTACTTTTTATATTAATTTTGTAATTATAATATTTTCGTTTTATAATGTGAGAAATGTATGTAATGTGAGAAATGTTACAAAATGAGAAACGCAATGTTTTTATAAAATAATTTGGTATATTATATTTCTTTCTTTGTCAGTTTCTTGTTTGTTTAGGGGTATTTTGTACATTCTGTTAAATAGTGAATAGAATGCTGCCATTTTATGTTGTGGTGGGTGGTCAGAAAGGTTAGGTATAATGATGTTAGTGGAAGTTGGTTTTCTGTATATTGCATATTGTAGGTGGTTATTGTATCTTGTGATGGTTATGTCTAAATAGTTGATTTTGTTGTGATTTTCTTTTTCTTGTGTGAATTGTATTTTTTGGATGTATGTTATTGATTTGTTTTAATATGTTATCTGCATTTGTATTTTTGTTACTTGATATATATAGCCATCATCTACATATCTTATCCAAATGCCATTTGGATCAAAGGATTTTATAATATTTTGTATTTTGGTGTCTATATGTTGTAAGAATATTTCTGCTATAATGCTAGATAATAGAGATCCCATTGCCAATCCTTCTTGTTGTTGAATTCAATAGTAAAATTTATCAACAACAAATTAGGTATAATGATGTTAGTAGAAGTTGGTTTTCTGTATATTGCATATTGTAGGTGGTTGTTGTTTCTTGTGATGGTTATGTCTAAATAGTTGATTTTGTTATGTTTCTCTTTTTCTTCTGTGAATTGTATTTTTGGATGTATGTTATTGAGTTGTTTTAATATGTTATCTGCATTTGTGTTTTTGTTATTTGATACATATAGCCCTTCATCTACATATCTTATCCATATGCCATTTGGATCAAATGAATTTATAATATTTTGTATTTCGGTGTCTATGTGTTGTAAGAATATTTCTGCTATTATGCTAGATACTGGGGATCTAAACCTTCTTGTTGTTGATAAATTTTGCTATTGAATTCAAAGTAATTTTGTTTTAGTATTATTTGGAGGCTATTTTTTATTTCAGTGATATTTTTTATTTCAGACGAAACATGTCCCAAATAAGAAGAAACATCTTGAGGTAAAGTCTTCATAAATATTAAATATATTTTATACATCAAGAAACAGACTGTAGCAAAAAGTGTTTGAATAAACATTATATATATATATATATATATATATATATATATAAAATGTCCCCATCGCAACTTTGACTAAATATAAGAGAGCAGCAACTGTTACTGGCAATCCGGATATCACTTTTCCTTTTTGTACTGAACTAAACAGTTTCTTCATCGATTCTCTCACCAAACTGACTTTTATTTTTAGTTCTGTTGTAAAAGCCTTTGTCACTCTTCTTTGCAACACGTTTCAGCTCCTACAAAACACTTTCGTCATTTTGTATTTTCCAGTTTCACAGAATGTCTGATTTAACAGTTTTTAATGAATAAATTCCTTTTAGTAACTGCCTGTCAGAAAAAATTGCAACGTTTTAAATGCTTTCGTCTAGAGCACGTACTTTGTCAACTTTGGACCACGAAGAAGCATCCATGGTCAGAAGTCACATAGAAAATACCGTTAAGTAAAAAATAATTATGTAGCCCTGCACTCATCAGTTTCCGTCTTTCTCTCCACCTGTGGACTCAGGTTGAGGGAGTGCTGCAGCTCAACAGCCTTAGGACACAATTAAGTACAATTAAAGAGTTAAAATTAGATCCAGTCACGAAAGTTGATTGCCAAAACTGTTGAAGGCAATTTGTAAACGGATCCGCAATCAAACGGCTAATGAGCGTGTGTATGCATGCGGATTGAATCAAGTTTGAAATCTGTCCAGTCAATCTGTTTGTACGTGTGTTGTTTGGCTACCGGTCTTAACTAACCCGCTGTAAAACACAGCGACGTATGCAAATACCAACCTACACACACACACACACACACACACACACACACACACACACACCGAGTTTTATAATCCTACCCGTTTCAATTAATACAGAGTCTACAATATTTTCACCTCTGGTGTACCGATTCTTCTATGCATCAGTCATACGTATAAACAATACACAAGCGCGCGCTCGGGCTTGCAGTTTATAAATGACAAATTTTAACTACACACACAAACAGCATACATTTATTTGTTATATATAGCGTTTTGTTTAACGATACAGTTGATCACGTTATGGTTATCAACAAATACATTACCAAAACAAGTTACATAATAACTATAATTAGCCGATTTTATTTCGGTAGCCAAATAAATATATGTCAGTTAATAAAGTTAGGAACACTTTCTGACTTATGTTACCCGTCATATTCGCTAAAACGAACCTAACAGAACCTAAGAGAACAACTGGTTTAAATTATCACGTTCAAGTCGGCAAACGATTAAAATTACGCATATTTGTGTGTGGGAAAGAGGGGAACTTATACCTCATCGAAGTTAAACAATACTATTTTAGGTTTTAATTTTTTTATAAGAATTCCGTCCGACTCAATTTGATTATTATTTTTCTGTATTCCCATATTGTTAACTGTATTTTCGTTCCGTAACTAGAGTCCAGCAGCGTGGTCTCATGCTGAACGTTGCAAGATCCATCCATAGTACTAACTGACAGTATAACTACGAATGGCGAATACTGCTAACCAACAAGTGACATCCGCTGCAGCAGTGTTGGAGATAAAACCTATGTTTGAAACGTTAAGTTCTTATGTATGATTAAAGATAAAGATATCCGGGCTGTTTGGCAGTGGTCTTTGGTTTATTTCCAAACCAAACGTCTGATGATCTTTAAAACTTCCTCCCCGTAGAGGCGTCGTAACATTGTCCTCAGGCTTTCACGGCCGGTGTCAGTTGTATGATTAAAGATATCCGGGCTGTTTGGCTGTTTGGTCCTCTACGGGGAGGAAGTTTTAAAGATCATCAGACGTTTGGTTTGGAAATAAACCATGGACCACGGCCAAACAGCCCGGATATCTTTAATCATACAACTGACACCGGCCGTGAAAGCCTGAGGACAATTTAAGTTCTTATGTTCGTGTGAATAGGAATTTTTTTACGGACTTTATATAATACGGAGGTAGACTTTGCCACCTCCACAACAATCAATGGAAAAAATGTAAAGTACCGTTTACCAAATGGTAAAAACTTAAGAGCATGATAATGTCTTTCAGCCGCCAGCTAAACGCAACATTATTATGGTTACTGACTGACTGATTGGTTACATACCTATCTACAGCTATGCAGTGTTGTTTGCTTGTTAGGTCTTTAATCTGCGACGGACGTTAGCACGTTAGCGGTCGCGGTTTTAGTTAACGATTCCCGGCTGGTAAATGATATACAGCGTGACGGTAAATAAAATGTTGCAGAAAGTTTCAAACGATGTCCAGCTAAAAGACATTATCATGTCAAAAAAACAAGAGCAAATGTTGAAACGTCTGAATTTGTCAAAACACTCAACAGCCTCACATGCAACACCGCAACCTACAGGTATTTGCACTCCCCCAAGATTCTATAAATTAAATTAAAACGGGAAGTAACCGACTAGGGCATATTTCCTTAAGTGTTACATTTACTAAATGTACGTACATGTACGTTGCCAACTGATTTTGCGATGGTATCCTCAATTATTATGATTCCAACGAACCACAAGACAGTTACAAGATTTTTATGTTTTAACGTTTATTACACTTTATAGAATGTTAAAGCGCGTTATAACTTACAAAATGTGGTTACTTTTTAAAGGAGTCGAAATGTAATACTTCAGGGCGGAACGTACACACTAGTGGAGACTGAGTGCACTGTGTACAATGCAAGAAACCTATTACGACGAAATCGATCAGTTATAGAAATTAAGCAAATGTGTGGAACGGTTCTACAACGGCGTTTTGACCTTCTGTAACAGTTGTTTGTCTACGTCAAACTAGCGGCGCGTGATTACTACAAGCGCGAAACGAAAATGTTGCATTGTGTAACACGGTTGTTGTCTACGTCGATGTGAGCTGTACGATTCTAAACAGCCGCGCTAACTGAACACAAATATAAAATATAATGATAAAGATATTGATATGTGTTAGATTTGATTTTTGCCCCGACTGTAAGCCCCACTGGTTAGGCTAGTCAATTTGGAATATAATCTCAAATATAATAATAAACAAAATATAAAGATATAGATAATCAGAATTGTGTATGTTGTCTGGATCTCGGTATTGAACTCGCCGATGATACAGCTCCACTTTGGATTCACCAAATACAAAGAATAGATTTAATATAAATATGTTATAACTAGGTGTGATTGATTGATAAATAACAAATAAATCAAACTTTATAAATTGTGAAAATACTTTTTCTTGTTCTTGTATTGAGTTTGATTGGATTATTTAATTTAATTAATTAATAATTAATTAATTAATTGAGTGTGTAATTTCCTTATATATCTATTCTCTCACTGTAAATTATTTTTTTGTTTAATAAAAAATAATAGTAACATTAATTATAGAAATAAAAACAATTCTGGTAACTGAGTAATGATTTGCGTTTATTAACATTCAAAATTATGCGCCAGTCAAACTGCGCATGTCCCAGGCATTGGCTAATATTTGCTCCAGTCGGTAGCGAAAAAATCAACAAATATATTTTTACAAGGTTAAATTTGTGGTTCTTTTAACGAGTCGAAATGGTCAGAGGGCAAGGAACAAGATACATTCTTAACAGGTATTCTTAAACTAAATGGTAATAGCTGAAATAGAACAAAATTATTATTGCAATTGTCAATTAGAAAAAATTGAATTTCGAACCAAGTCGAAGAAATGACGTCACTCCTTTCAAGCTGGCATTGCCTTCGTGCTGGTGAGAAATCAAGTATGGCCGCCGTCTCCTCGATTTTAACTGCGAGGCTGTTGGAATTGGCTGAGCTTCTCCCGCAGAAATAAAATGATATTCCCTTCTCTGCGAAGTGGTGTTGGTCCAGGAATATAGTGTAGAATGTCCTCTCGTCTTCTGCGATGTCGTTTCCGTGATGGATTTCTTGTGTTGTGTCCGGTGTTCAAATATGTGTATTGGTGTTCTGTGAATTCGGTCCAAAATTGTTCAAAATGGCTGTTGATTTCTTGTGTTGAGTTTTATGGTGTTATTACTGTGTTTTGGAAATTTGTGAAGTGTTAGAAATTGATAGTTAAGGTTATTTTCACTTTTTTGATCATCTCCGTTACACGCCGCATAACCACACTTGGTTTTATATAAATTATTCTGTTTTCAGTACTCTGCTAACACATTTCCAACTATTCGGTTTCACGATTAACAATAGACTAATAGACGCAACGTCGTCGTTTTAGGGCAATTTGTGCTATGTATTTTTCCTCTTTATATTGTTTAACTATAAAAATATCTGTCTAAGACTTGGTTCACCATCTAACTATACATAATAAGTTTTCTTATTTTTTACTGTATTTCAAATATTTCTTAATTTTACATAAATCTAACTACTCAGTAATATTGATTAGTTAATTTTACATCTTTTGATATATAGCTGGGTTTGTTTCAAGCTCATTTAAGCCCAAAAATTACAATTTTATATAATGATTGTATGCCTCATATTTTGTACAAATTCAGTGTTTTAATGGTTTTTATTTGTTTTTTCTTATAACATTTCCATGGAATATACTTAACAACTCCGTGACTACTTTGTTGTTAATAATTTGGTTGTTAAAACATTTCAATATTGATTAATTTACTGTTTAGTCTGATTTGATTACTATCATAGGCCTATTATTAACTGTTTCCAAAAGAAGTTAATTTCCTTTCCTTTGTCATTCTATTTGCTATTAACTGTATCTGTATTAATTATATTTTCAATTTCTGTATTGTATGTATTGAATTCTATTCCTATTACATAGATTGATTCTCTGATAGATAATTTTTTGGTTTATATGCCAGTCTGTGTTTACTAAAATGGTGTCTTAGCTGGTCTGTTTGTACATTATATATGGTTTACTGTTTTGAATAAAATTATTACATTTTTATGTCCTACTTGCCTCTCTGACTTACACAATGGAAAATTAAATGACATGATTTTAAAATACAATGAAATATCTTGTATCTACTAAACTTTCTTTATAATAATAACATCATTGAACCATAACATAAACATCTTATGCCTAATTTTCTCTATACTTAGAATTATAATGAGAACATATTATTATCAGTCTTTGGCTGTCCTTTGTTTTTATGTTTCATTTTATCACAACCTTATTCTATTAAAATATCTTATTCTTAGTAACAATTTCAGTTATTCACTGTCTCTTTTTATTTACTATAACTATTTTGCTAAAATATTAACATAAAAACACCTTAGAACTACTGACACTTTCAGTGATTAACTGTCTCTTGTGTTACCTATACCTAAATTGTTCATACAATAAAATAAAAACATCTTATAACTACTGACACTTGCAGTTATTGACTGTCTTTCGTGTTCCCTATACTTAATTTGTTCATACAATAAAATAAAAACATCTTATACCTATCATATTGTTATTATGCCTAAACACTAAAACACTTTTATTATCTAAATTACACTCAGTCATTAGACTGTCTCTTTAGTTTTTATCCAGTATTTCCTACACTAATGGTAGTCTGTTTTAATATATTTTTTATATCACACTTTATTATAAGGTGTCCTTTATTTTGGCTACACTAATAGTAGTCTGTTTTAATAGTTTTTTGACATATTATTCTTACAACTAGTATACAATTTGGTTTTCTGCGATTGTATCTTGTAACTTGTTCTGGGTCTACATATATCAGTTTTAATTTTGTTTCATGGTATGTATTACATGACTATCATTTTTTGGAATATCTCTTCCTGGTTCTGGTCTCTTTGTGGGAATCTTGATATATTTTGTCCCTTTTCTTTATTACATTAGTAGTTTCTGGTCTTGTGGTCTCCCTGCATCTTGACCTTATTATTATTCCCTTATTAATATGGTTTCATCCTTTTATTTCCTTTTTTATGGTCCTTCCCTTTTTACTGCTTCCCCAATCTACTGGGTATACTGCTGGTTTAACTGGTTTTCACATAGTAAGTTATTTTAATCAATGTTTTTCTTTGTTATTTTTTTTTCATTTTTATTAACATTTTATTGACTTAATATACAGTTTCTAGTGTAATCCTTAAAACAATTTATTCTTCTCACTCACTATGGAACTTTTTCCTTTATTTATGTTGCATTAAGTCAAATGTTTAGCGTGATAATTTTGCATGTTACATATGCTCTCCTGTAAAAGTGATTAGTTCAGATCATACTCTTAGTATGGATGAAATAATTACTACTAATTCTTTTGTATTTACTACATTTTCTTCGTGATTACATGTTTTCACTTTATATACCTTCTTTTTCCCACCGTTGCTTCCTCTCAGATGATGTGTATCTCCTTCATTAGTTTCTTTCTTCATTAATAAGTGATCTTCAATCTTGTGTATAACATTATCATTTTATATTCTTTCTTATTTGGTGCTTCCTCACCAGTATGATTACTCCCTAACATTCCCTAACAAATTAATTGGAACAGTTCAGAGTGGCACTTTTGGCTTCTATCCCTGCTGTCCAACACTTCAATTAATTGAGTCCAGAGGCATTATCATCTCTGCTCAAAATATAAGACTGATGGCATTTTCTACATCCAGTCATAAAAATAAATAAACAGTAAAAGTAGTCATTTTTGACTAAAATAAACATCTTTAGATTCTTCACTTCATAATACTTATATTAATTAATACTTTTATACACTTGACTCTTCTGCTCTCTTAAAGCTTATTCCATATTAGGTAGTTTAGGTACGTGGTATAATATACATTTCATCATTTCATCATGTTTACATAGTAATTAGTATTTATATTTATTCTTTCTACCATCTGGTATCCAATGAGTTCTTTTTATTGCTCATGGTATAACATGAATTAATTATTTATCACTTTCACTGTAACAGTGGTTATTGCAACAACATTATCATTAATAGTATCAGAGTTTTTTGGTTTCTGGTCTCACTATTTGGTCTTTACTGAGTTGGTCCTTCTTCATTGTTCCATTTTTATTAAATTATTTTCTTTGTGAGTTTGGTTAAGTTGTTTCGATTAAGTCTTATGATATTCTGGTTTCCTTTCTCCTTTAGAATTTTGTATCTCTTTCTTACAAAATCTTTTTTCATATTTCAGAGTTATTTCTCATCATTTGTATGAGTAATGATATTAGCTTACTATTTTTTAACTTTAGATATTTTTATTCAACTAAATTCTTTCTTATTCATGGTTGTTTTTCAAATATTTTGGTGTAAGTTGTACTTATTATTGGTTTTGAATTTTGAAAATCTTTATTCATCAAAATTCTTTTCTCATTCATAATAGTCTTTGAATGTTTGGTGTAAGTGGTACTTACTAAGTTTTTGAATTTGGAAAATTATTATCCCCATCCAAATTCTTTTTACTTTCATAATAGTCTTTCAAATGATTTGGTGTAAGTTGTACTTACTGATTTTTGAATTTTGAAAATTTTATTATTCCATCAAAATTCTTATTTCTTCATAATAATCCTTCAAATATTTGGTGTAAGTTGTACTTACTGATTTTTGAATTTTGAAATTTATTATGTTCAAAATTCTCTCTTTTTTTTCATAATAATCTTTCAAATGTTTTGTTGTAAGTTGTACTTACTAATGTTTTTGAATTTTGAAGTTTTTATTCCTCCTCCAAATATTTTTTAATGGATAACTGATTATAAGTTCCTTTTATTTTATTTGAAATGATATCCTTTAGTACATACGTATTGTTATTATTGTTTTTAATAATCAGGTATGGGCCGGTATACAGCAGTAACAACTTTTTGGTAATGCCTTCCAAAGTACTGGGTAATTCCCTGTTTTTTAGCAGTACCTTTTCTCCGACTTCATAGCTCATTATTTTCTTAACAGCCTTTTGATATTTGTTCTTGCGCCTTTCCTGGTCTTCTGCCAATTTATTGTAGAATCTGATTCGATTGAATTTGTATTCTTGACTCCTGGGGAACTCTATTATGTCTTGTATTTCTCTCGGAGGCGGTTTTTCATACATTGCCGTGTATGGCGTGGTACCTATAGCGGGGTGATATGACAAATTAAGGAATTCTTCAGTAGCTAATAAATATTCTTGCCACTTCTTTTGTTGGTTATAGCAATAAGTCCGTAATATTCTTCCGACTTCTCGCAGTACCCTCTCCGCTGGATTGCTGCTAGGGTGGTAGACAGATGTCTTGTATGTCTTAATGCCCAACGTATTCAGAGTGTTTCTCCACCTCCAACCCTTAAATTGCGTTCCATGGTCTGTGATTATGGATGTCGGGCTTCCTACCTCTGGAATGTAATGATTTGTTATTATTCCTAGAGTCTTCAGAGTGGTGGCTCTGTTCACAGGGTATAGTTTTGTGAATTTTGTAAAATGATCCATCATAATAATAATATACTTGTATCGATGGCGTCCGCCACTGCGGGGAAATGGACAACATATGTCCAGAAAGACCTTTTCCAGTTTGGCTTGTGAGGTAATTGGTATCATCATACCCTCCTTTCTCTCATTGTTGGTTTTCACCAATTGACATATCAGACAGGTTTTGAGGTAGTTTCTCGTTTTCCTATTGATACTTTTTATATGACAATTCTCTTCTATTGCCTTGATCACCTTCATGGCTCCCATGTGACCGTATCGTAGGTGATAGTCCAGGATGATATCCTTTTCGATTGTAGTAGGGATCATGATCTTCCATATCTCTTCATCAAGGGATGTCTTGATGAATAAAATTCCATTATGTATACAATAAAATTTGTTTATTGTGTCATCTTGGTTGGAGAGACGAAGTTTAATATGGTTTAACTTCGGATCGGACTGCTGGTGTTTGCTGATGTCCTGCACTATCTTCTCTAAATCGGATCTGTCCTTAATAATGTTATAGATTTTCAAGATGCTCTCCTTTTCGCCTTCGAACGTTTGTTCTTCCAGATTCACTCTCGACAATACGTCGGCTACTACATTTTTACTTCCAGGAACATACTCCCACTGTATATCGTATTCCTGCAGGGCGAGTACCCATCTGGTCAATCTACCATGGCTTAACTTGCATCTTCTTAGAAATGATATTGATTTGTGATCGGTTCGAACGGTCACTGGATATCCGAGGATATACGTCCGAAACTTCCCTCAGGCAAAGACTACACTTAGCAGTTCTTTTTCCGTCACATTATAGTTCTTTTCACACTGGTTAAGGGTTCTGCTAGCAAAGCTCACTACTAGATGGTTTCCACTTTCATCTTCTTGGTACAGTGTTGATCCCAAGCTAATGTTACTAGCGTCACAGTTTAGAAAGAAAGGTCGGTTAAAATCTGGATGGTTGAGCATTACTGCATCTAAGAACTTCTCCTTAATTGATTTGAAGGTTTCGTCTTGTTCTTGACCCCATCGCCATTTATTCTTGGACGATAACTGGTACTGAAACTGGGCTGTTAGTTCGGAATAATTATTCTGGAACTTCCTATAATAGTTACACAGGCCCAAAAATGATTGTAGTTGCCTTCTGTTTTTTGGTGTAGGGAATCGTTGTATGGCGTCTACCTTTTCTGTTGATGGTGTTATTCCTTGACTGTTTAGCTGGAAACCCAGGAATTGTACTTCTTTAGCTATAAGCTTGGACTTGTCTAGTTTAAGGGTGACATTATTTTCAGCGAGCTTCTTCAAGACATGCTCCACACGGTAACAGTGTTCTTCCCAGTTGGTTGATGTTATTAGGAGATCATCAACATAGACAGTCGTGAATTGGAGCGCTTCTGGTCCTAGTATATGATCCATACAGGCGACAAAAACAGCTACTGAATTCACCAACCCGAAGGGCAACCTCTTAAACTGATAATTGCGCCCTTCGAAGATGAACGCCATGTATTGCCGGCTTGCTGGGTGCAACTCCACTTGCCAATAGCCGCATACGGTATCCCAAGTGGTAATGAATCGTGTTCCGTGGAACCTCTTCAAAATTTCATCAATTTCGCCAGGTGAGGTACGATCGTTAATTATCATTTTATTTATCTCACGTGCGTCAAGGCAAAGCCTTACCTTTCCATTTTTCTTTTGTATGGCCACAATTGGGCTAGTGTATGGCGATTGACTGCTCTCGATGATATCCCTACTGATCATATTCTGGATCTCTGTGCGTACGGCTTCTTTCAAAGATTGTGCTATTGGATACGACTTTCGGTTAAATTCTACCGGTTCTCTGAATCGTATGGAACATTGGTAGTTCCGGATCTTTCCAGGTTCGTCAGAAAATACAGCTCGATATTTTTCATATATTTCGACCAATTGATTCAGCTGGTTTTCCTTTAATTGCTCGTTAGTATTGTGGCACTGGAAGTTACGTATCTCCTGAATCTTTTGTTGCCATAGGTCTTCCTCCGAATCCTGATGTACTGGCTTGTTGTTTGTTGAGTCGTTGGACAAGTAATTCACCTTATTTTGGTGGTCGAGAAGTTGTCTGGAGTCTAACGTCTTGTTATTAGTTAAATTGGCTACCCAGGTCGAACCTTCAGCAAAGAGTGATACCTTTCCTCGGCACACGTCGATAACTGCTGAGTTTCTGCGCAATATGTCACATCCTATCATGATGTTGAAAGGTAATCCGGCGGCAACAAGAAATATCATATCCACACTAATGCCCTGACTGTTGACACTTAGGGATACCTGCTTTCTTATGGTCTTGTTCTGTCGGCCGGTAGCTCCTACAAGTACAATATTATTAATAGGTAGTACCGGTAAAGTTTTGTGGCATTCCTGCTGTATCCGGTCCAACTCATTTCGATTTATTATGGAGACATTGGCTCCAGTGTCTATCATTATAGGAACAGAAATACCCTCAATTTCTGCAATTATGTATATTATTTCATTATCATTATTTTTAATATTAATCTCGCTTTCTTCTAGTAGGTCCTTACGGATATCTTTCAAATAATTGCTGTATATTATGGTAAAATTTTTTCTGTTTTTCTTCGAATTCATTCCTTCTTGGTTAAACCCAGCAGATTGGAGCAGTAAAGGGTTATTGGAGTTTATTACTGCCTCCGTTCGTTTAAATGTTCCGCTTCATTACGGATTAGGCCGTTGGAAGCATCAGCTTGGAGTCCTGAGACTGCTTCGTTTGGTTCTGCTCGATCGTCCTGTTGGGCTTCTGTTACCGGTAGTCTTCGCTGATTGTCCAGGCTGGAACTACGTCTGGGCTCGTACTCTCTGTACCTATTACTTCCCTGACTTCCTTGAAAGGTCTCGTACTCGTAGTATCGGCTCCTTCGTTGAGGCTGGTACCTCCTCTGTCCGCTGCCTTCCGCTCTGATGTAGTTAATATTGGGTCGATATGTCCTGTAATTATTGTTATTACCTCCATTCGGGTAATTCCGGTTATAATTACCATGATAATTGTTATTAGAAAGGTTGGGGTTCCTCTGACCATTTGGAACATAGTTACGATTATTATTATAATAACCGTTGTTATGTTGTGGACGGTTATTATTATTATTATTATTATTATTGTTGTGGTTGTTGTCATTATTATTAATGCGAGGAATATTATTATTATTATTATTGTTGTTAAATCTCGATAAATTATTGTTATTTCGGGTGTTATAATTGTATTCGGCATTATTCCGATTTGCGGAATTATAATTATTATTGTTACCCACATTCTGCCGATTATTATTATTCAAATTATTGTTGTTACTTCTTGGTTCCGGCTTTTCATATCTCCTGCGACTTTGGCGGTAATAGTCTTCATGCTCATACATTTCTAAAAGCTCGGTCATGGCTTGCACAGTCTTTATTTGACTGTTTCTTCTGGCTCTTATAATATCCTCCTCATAATGGTATGAGAGTTTGCTGACCAGGCATTCTTCCGGTATTCGGGGCTCTAGATGTTTGGCCACGCACACCTTTCCCAAAAAGTACGCCGTTAAAGTCTGGTTTCCATACGGGTTGTACTTTCCATGACAGATCCCGTCTCTGGCGATATTTTGTGTTGATTCAGACCAATATTTGGCTTTGAATAGCCTTCTGAATTGTTGATAGTCGGTCACCTCGTCTCTTATCGCCATCCACCAATTATCTGCTATCTCCTTGAACGATTCGTCAAGCACCTCTTTATTCTCCCTCCAGCGATTACCTCTGTGTTTGGTGAAGTATTCTTCGATTCTTGCTAGGAACTCCATTGGTTTATTTTTATAAAACCTGAAGTTAATTCCTTCACGATTCTCACTGTTGGGACAACTGGTAATGCTTGTCGGTCGACTATGGAATAGGTCTATATCTGTCTGGTTCTGTCGCACCTGACTGTTGATACTGGTCACAGTAGCTTCAATGCCGTCACATTTTTCTGTGAATCGGTCCTGCACTCGCTCCCAGTCTTCCCGTGTTTCCTTTAGTCTTTCCTCCAATGTCTTCCTAGTCGTTTCTTCAATGTTGTTAACCTTCGTATTTATTTCTGTCTTGATACTCTGTACTTCCCGTTCAGTTTGACTCCATCTTTCGTCAGCTCTGGTAACCTTTTGTTCGATTACCGTTAACTCCTCTTCTACCTTCTTGCTGATTGTTTCATTATTTTCAGCTATCTTCTGCCCCAGTTCTTCCTTCAATGCTTCCATTCTTCCGTCTAACCGGTTCATGTTCTCTTGGTTCGTCTCCTTCAATTCTTCTCTCAATTGCTGATTATTGCTTTCCATTTTCTGACTTGTTTCTTCCATCCTCTTGTTGGTTTCTTCCAGTTTTTGGCTTATCTGGGTTAATTCCTCTTTCGACTGTTTATTGTCAGTCTTTATTTCCTCCATTTTCTCCTCAATCTTCTGAATATTTTCCTCCATTAATAATTTATTTTCGTTTTTTATTTCGTCCATTTTCTCCTCCATCTTCTTACTGTTTTCTTCCATTTTCTCCTCCATCTTCTTACTATTTTCTCTTAATTCTTCTTTCAATTGCTGGTTATCATTCTCAATCTTCTTGCTATTTTCTTCGATTTTCTTGTTGGTATCTCCGATCTTGTTACTCAACTCTTCCTTTAATTCTTCCTTCGTCGTTTTAAATTCTCGGGGTAACATCTCCATCATTTGATCAAATTTTGTATCTTCCTTTGCGGTGGATTTCTCCGGCTGTTCCTTCTGTGGTGCAGGCTTATTTGGTTCTGCTGGCGGTAACATTGACTCCACATCTTCCACTGGTGTCGCCTCTTTATCCTCCATGTCTACCTCCTGCTCGGCCTCCATAGCCCTTTTTCTTGATGTAGCTCTCCTGTGCATCTCGCTCCCTCTTCCGACCTATTGACCGTTGCCAAGCTAAAAATAGGAAATTGGACACTCGTCCTTATTTTACAACTCTATTACCTCCTATTTAAAGCCCCACGTTGGGCGCCAATTTGTAATATAAATTACAAATATAAAATATAATGATAAAGATATTGATATGTGTTAGATTTGATTTTTGCCCCGACTGTAAGCCCCACTGGTTAGGCTAGTCAATTTGGAATATAATCTCAAATATAATAATAAACAAAATATAAAGATATAGATAATCAGAATTGTGTATGTTGTCTGGATCTCGGTATTGAACTCGCCGATGATACAGCTCCACTTTGGATTCACCAAATACAAAGAATAGATTTAATATAAATATGTTATAACTAGGTGTGATTGATTGATAAATAACAAATAAATCAAACTTTATAAATTGTGAAAATACTTTTTCTTGTTCTTGTATTGAGTTTGATTGGATTATTTAATTTAATTAATTAATAATTAATTAATTAATTGAGTGTGTAATTTCCTTATATATCTATTCTCTCACTGTAAATTATTTTTTTGTTTAATAAAAAATAATAGTAACATTAATTATAGAAATAAAAACAATTCTGGTAACTGAGTAATGATTTGCGTTTATTAACATTCAAAATTATGCGCCAGTCAAACTGCGCATGTCCCAGGCATTGGCTAATATTTGCTCCAGTCGGTAGCGAAAAAATCAACAAATATATTTTTACAAGGTTAAATTTGTGGTTCTTTTAACGAGTCGAAATGGTCAGAGGGCAAGGAACAAGATACATTCTTAACAGGTATTCTTAAACTAAATGGTAATAGCTGAAATAGAACAAAATTATTATTGCAATTGTCAATTAGAAAAAATTGAATTTCGAACCAAGTCGAAGAAATGACGTCACTCCTTTCAAGCTGGCATTGCCTTCGTGCTGGTGAGAAATCAAGTATGGCCGCCGTCTCCTCGATTTTAACTGCGAGGCTGTTGGAATTGGCTGAGCTTCTCCCGCAGAAATAAAATGATATTCCCTTCTCTGCGAAGTGGTGTTGGTCCAGGAATATAGTGTAGAATGTCCTCTCGTCTTCTGCGATGTCGTTTCCGTGATGGATTTCTTGTGTTGTGTCCGGTGTTCAAATATGTGTATTGGTGTTCTGTGAATTCGGTCCAAAATTGTTCAAAATGGCTGTTGATTTCTTGTGTTGAGTTTTATGGTGTTATTACTGTGTTTTGGAAATTTGTGAAGTGTTAGAAATTGATAGTTAAGGTTATTTTCACTTTTTTGATCATCTCCGTTACACGCCGCATAACCACACTTGGTTTTATATAAATTATTCTGTTTTCAGTACTCTGCTAACACATTTCCAACTATTCGGTTTCACGATTAACAATAGACTAATAGACGCAACGTCGTCGTTTTAGGGCAATTTGTGCTATGTATTTTTCCTCTTTATATTGTTTAACTATAAAAATATCTGTCTAAGACTTGGTTCACCATCTAACTATACATAATAAGTTTTCTTATTTTTTACTGTATTTCAAATATTTCTTAATTTTACATAAATCTAACTACTCAGTAATATTGATTAGTTAATTTTACATCTTTTGATATATAGCTGGGTTTGTTTCAAGCTCATTTAAGCCCAAAAATTACAATTTTATATAATGATTGTATGCCTCATATTTTGTACAAATTCAGTGTTTTAATGGTTTTTATTTGTTTTTTCTTATAACATTTCCATGGAATATACTTAATAACTCCGTGACTACTTTGTTGTTAATAATTTGGTTGTTAAAACATTTCAATATTGATTAATTTACTGTTTAGTCTGATTTGATTACTATCATAGGCCTATTATTAACTGTTTCCAAAAGAAGTTAATTTCCTTTCCTTTGTCATTCTATTTGCTATTAACTGTATCTGTATTAATTATATTTTCAATTTCTGTATTGTATGTATTGAATTCTATTCCTATTACATAGATTGATTCTCTGATAGATAATTTTTTGGTTTATATGCCAGTCTGTGTTTACTAAAATGGTGTCTTAGCTGGTCTGTTTGTACATTATATATGGTTTACTGTTTTGAATAAAATTATTACATTTTTATGTCCTACTTGCCTCTCTGACTTACACAATGGAAAATTAAATGACATGATTTTAAAATACAATGAAATATCTTGTATCTACTAAACTTTCTTTATAATAATAACATCATTGAACCATAACATAAACATCTTATGCCTAATTTTCTCTATACTTAGAATTATAATGAGAACATATTATTATCAGTCTTTGGCTGTCCTTTGTTTTTATGTTTCATTTTATCACAACCTTATTCTATTAAAATATCTTATTCTTAGTAACAATTTCAGTTATTCACTGTCTCTTTTTATTTACTATAACTATTTTGCTAAAATATTAACATAAAAACACCTTAGAACTACTGACACTTTCAGTGATTAACTGTCTCTTGTGTTACCTATACCTAAATTGTTCATACAATAAAATAAAAACATCTTATAACTACTGACACTTGCAGTTATTGACTGTCTTTCGTGTTCCCTATACTTAATTTGTTCATACAATAAAATAAAAACATCTTATACCTATCATATTGTTATTATGCCTAAACACTAAAACACTTTTATTATCTAAATTACACTCAGTCATTAGACTGTCTCTTTAGTTTTTATCCAGTATTTCCTACACTAATGGTAGTCTGTTTTAATATATTTTTTATATCACACTTTATTATAAGGTGTCCTTTATTTTGGCTACACTAATAGTAGTCTGTTTTAATAGTTTTTTGACATATTATTCTTACAACTAGTATACAATTTGGTTTTCTGCGATTGTATCTTGTAACTTGTTCTGGGTCTACATATATCAGTTTTAATTTTGTTTCATGGTATGTATTACATGACTATCATTTTTTGGAATATCTCTTCCTGGTTCTGGTCTCTTTGTGGGAATCTTGATATATTTTGTCCCTTTTCTTTATTACATTAGTAGTTTCTGGTCTTGTGGTCTCTCTGCATCTTGACCTTATTATTATTCCCTTATTAATATGGTTTCATCCTTTTATTTCCTTTTTTATGGTCCTTCCCTTTTTACTGCTTCCCCAATCTACTGGGTATACTGCTGGTTTAACTGGTTTTCACATAGTAAGTTATTTTAATCAATGTTTTTCTTTGTTATTTTTTTTCATTTTTATTGACATTTTATTGACTTAATATACAGTTTCTAGTGTAATCCTTAAAACAATTTATTCTTCTCACTCACTATGGAACTTTTTCCTTTATTTATGTTGCATTAAGTCAAATGTTTAGCGTGATAATTTTGTTATGTTACAATATGCATTAAAAAACATCTGAGAGATACTGAAAAAAAAAATTTTCCCGATTGTACCGGGAACGTTTGTTCCTTTTTAGATAGCCTGCAGTTTATACACAGCGTTTCAGTATTCAGCCATTCAAAAATAAACTACAAGTATTCTAAGAGAAACTGTAATTTAGCACCTAGTGTCTGCAATAGGCTACTAGTTTAGGACTGATATTTGTGCTTTTCAGATTTAGATTTTTAATAGATTACAAAGTGTTTTAATCTCATAAAACACTAACTGTAAAATCTGTTTCTTTTTTTCCTTCTGGAAATTGTTCTATTTCTGCCTAACTTTTGTCTCAGTCCATTTCTTTCCTATATGTTCCAGTAATCACTGAACCGAACTGCATACTTCCAAAGTCAGACGATCGGGGCCGAATCAGATACAGAACTCGGTAAGCTAGCACAAGAAATGAAGAAAAGGAAATCTTAGAGAGAGGCAAATGCGAACGACAAGGAATGGGCTGCGTATACTGTACGTAGAGTATGTTATTTTATTACAGCACACGCATACCGAAACGAGTATAATGTACGTATGAGTGTGTGCGTATGTGAACGGTCGCATAGAGTGAGAATTAAGGCATAATCCTCTATGAACAAGTTTTAAATGTAAGACTATAAAGTTTCTAGTTTACGATATTTAAGTTACATTTTAAGTGGATTGTTAGAGCAAACGTAAGCAAGAAGACGGTACGGCATAGGTATAGTGGGCCGACTAGTTTGAGCTGTTACTATCGTGTAATTGAATCAAAGCCACCTGCAGTACTTTCTAAGACTTCCTTATACAGGCAGCACTTTCTAAACACACTGTTGTCTTGCCTTTAGAAACACCACTTTATTGTCCTTTCATTGCATTTTATTAATTGAATCGATGCAGAAACACTGGAATAAAAGGATCTGCACATGGCATTTGTTCCAAATTTTACCTGCTCTGATTTCGGACAAATCTAACTAAAAATTCTTTTTAAGACGTCAGTGTATTTCGTGCTGAGAACTCCTTTTTGAAGAACGTATGCTGTTATCTGTTCCTGTTCTATCCTCAGTCAACGTTTTATCTTTAGGTCTGTCTGGTCCTTCTTCACAAGCAATATTTTTAAGTTTCTGTTTATAAAAACGTAATATAAACATATTTAATAAAGTATTAACACAATATACATATTATAAGCATCACAACTTACTGATAATTGTAATTAAATATGGTAGTATTATATTTATAATCTATCAAAAGTTAATATTAGTGAATTGTCACCGACGGATGTGATAATAGTCCATATGTGAAATGCTGCAGTGTGAGAAACAGAGCCACAATTTATGGTGTATAGTACTGTAAGACTGGGAAAAGAGTTTTGGAATAAAGATAGATGTCGGAAAACTAAAGTGATGAGAATTAGAACGAATGAAGACTTTGTTGACATATCCTTGAAAAGAAAAACTGTAGAGCCAATGAATTCATTTAAGTGTCTGGGAAGGACTGTGGCATAGAATGGAAGCAGTACGGAGAAAATCAGAAATAGAATATCTATGGGTAAAAGAGCTTCCGTAAAGGTAAAATCATTCCGATTGGGATGAAGAAGAGATTTGCCAAATGTTGTATTTGGAGTGTGGCTCTTTATGGCAGTGAAACATGGGTCATCAAAAACAAAGAAGAAGGGTATCTAGAGAGCTTGAAAATATTGTTGCGGCAAAGAATGATTAAGATTAAATGGACTAATAGAGTGAGAAACAATGAAGAATTGACAAAAATAGGGGAGGAAGAAAAATACTGAAAATCGTAAAAAAGGAAACACTTTGGTTGGGGTACATATTGCGTAGTTACTGTCTACAGCTAAGGACCACCTAATAGAAGAAAGGTGGAAGAAGAGAGAGGTCGAGGGAAAAAAGGCTGGGATGTCTGTCTGATGACATTAGAAACGGAAGGAGATACAGACAGATGAAGACAGATGCAGAGAACTGAGAAAATGGGAAAGCATCCCGTTGAAACCTCCATAAGACAGTTTTTTTAAAGATGTGAAACGCAATCAGTTTATTAGGTAACGTGAATGAAAATTAACGTATCACGTCTGCCAAGAAACGATCTTACCCCACAGTAGGCTACATTATATGTGTTTCAAATAGGCAATGCTATAGAAAGTCCTACAAATTTTCAGAAGTGATATACAAATGAGGTAGAAAAAATTATTAACGCAACCATCTACGAGTCTCAGTCACTAGTCACCCTAGTCACAATCTTCGAGATAGTAATATTATGTTAGGATAAGAACTGCATCTCCTACATGTTACCATATTTATTCATCACATGATAATGATGGAAGATGGGTTTATCAGGCTTCTAAATGTTTTTCTAATGACCCCAGTTCGGATACTAATAGATGGACATAGTTTTAAATCACATGCCGTCCTCTTGATCGTCTTTGCAAAACTCGTTTCTGTAACTACCTCTTTTTTAATCTTTTCCTGTCGCCATGATTTCTTCTATAATCCTATAGCCACGTAAGTATTTTAGAGAATTAAAGCTCCAGCCACCGCTACTTTCTTCTTACGAGGCTATTCTTATGGATCCCTATGGTTAGTCACCAGTAAGAAAATTCAAAACAGTGACCTTGAATAAACGAAATGTAAAAACTTTTTCTGTATTCAAGATCAGCATTCAGAGCTCTGTTTATTGTTTAGTATAGTCTGAAATGGAGTTGCCCATAGTCAATTGTGGTTTAATAAGTTTGATCGAATTGTCGGCCAGTAAACGTTATCCGCTTTCAATATGCTAGCGACAACGGTGCTGTCAGTACCACATTTCTAACTAGCAGTCGTATACATAAAAAAAGATACATCAGAAAAAACAAAACTACAAATATTTAGGAAAGCAGTCGTTCGTGGATTGGCGCCACAAGAAATGAGTGACCACAAAAAAGCAAAAAACGAAATAGATTGCATGGGAATGTGCTTGTTTAGAAAACAGCAGGAAAGGAAATGAGCAAAGTTAAAATGCAACGAGATATACAAATCAAAATTAAAGCTAAAGCCAGCAACAGTGAGATAGCTTCGTTACATAAATCATACGAATGAAAATAAACCAACAAGAAGAATGGTGAAGCAAGTCGAGAAAGATAGAAAAGTAAAGGAAGCCCAATAAAGAACCTGTACTGAGGAAGTAAAACAACAATATATAGAGGTATTAAATGAGAAGAGTTGAAAGAGATCACATAGAACATGAGGATGGAAGGAAGCGTGGAAAAGTAAAGCAAGAGATGAATTGACCCTCGCCCACCTTGCACTCGGGTATAAGGCTTAAGGCTTAAGTAAGTAATCGTACACACGGGTTACTATCTCACATTATTTTCTGATTCAGCGGTGGGACTAATGTAATGACAAACTAGTCTTCTTGCAGTCTACGATATTATTTCATTTGGTCGCTCAAAAGAAAAAGAATGTACCTCTAATATCAAATAGTAGTGTGTGTATGTGTGTGTGTGAGCGCGTGCGTGTGAATAAAAAATGTTACTTAGTCCTAAGTACAAGAAATGAGGTTGATTTTGTCTATGAATATAAATGATTATTCGTCATATAGCTACATATAAAGATAATAAACAAACGTAAAAACCATATTTATTAATTATTATAAAACAAACAGAAAAGACGTCATACGTACATATGTTTGTTGCAGAAAAAGTTCTACGAAACCTGCGACTATGTGATAAACAGGTTTTCATCTTTCACTAGCCAACGTCTGGCTCAGTTATGTTTCTTACCTGTTGATGCCTGTTGATCTGTTGATGCAGATCTCGTATATCGTACTTGATAATTTTTCTTACACTTTAGTTTTGGAATTTATTCATTTTTTGTGATATTATTACTTGTTTAGATCGTTAGTAGACTTTAAAAAATTTACTCAATTCTATTTCGTGTTTATCGAAAATATTGTTATTAATTATTACTGTAAATAATAGTTATGCTAACCAGAAGTGGCATATCATTATTACATTAGTTTGCCCAGTTCGTTTATTAAAAATTTTGGTTTAAAAATAGAGGAAAACAGTTTTCTATAATCTGTGAGTTGTAAATACTTAAATACGGAAATTCGTACTTCCAATATTAAAGGAACAAGTATAGAAACTTTAATAAAAGATCAAAACCTAATAGCATACTTTTTTACATTTCTATTTAAATCATCTAATTCTTTCTTGATTCTATTATATTTTTCAGCTTTTATTCGATATAGCGAAGCACTAATTTCTTAATTACATACCCTTTTTTGTACAATTATTTTATATTAAAGTAAGACAAGCATTGTTACGGCAACCCAGAAATCGAAATATACATCAAATTAACGTTACGTGCCATGTTGACTACAAAACAAAACATGTTGATAATTAATAAGTACAGGCGTAATCAGGTATGAATAGTACACTCTAGGGCACTGTAATTCGTTATCATTTTAGAGTATCGAGTGGTTTCTGGTGCTGTCGTGACCCTTCCATGGGCATTGGTGACCTAGTCGGAGACATTTAGACATTCTTCTATATAATTTAGACGGAGAAAAGGTTCGACCAGTTTTTTAAAGCGACTAGATTGTTAAAAATGATGTTAACTGTTTATTTCTTTTAACTGCGATTTAGTGACGTTAACTTTATTTCTTTGCGACTTAGTGACTTGAATAACTTTGTTTATTATGAAAAATGAGTAATTGATTTGTACATTTCTGAAGGCAGACTGTAGAACTAAGGTGATTTAGTTTTTGCTAATGGAATTAGTAAATGTGACGGTTTTATGTATACATGATGTCGCATGATGTTGCATTCATTAAAACAATCTGCATATATGTGAATACAAAATTGTAAACTTATTTGTTGTGACAAAATGAAAGATTACACGAATGCAACATATTACAGAAATGTGATACAGTGTATTGTCGGTTACAGTCTTCCTTTATGCAGTTTTACCAAAGCATTATCTTCAGATGTATTTTAAAATAGGCTACTTGTAACGTATAGTCTCATCTGTTGCGTTATGTTTAACGTCTGTACAGACAACTATCGGCAATTTATTGCTTTTCCATTCTCTTGTGTTTACATTTATGAAATACTGTGAAGTGGCGGTGAGTTGTACACTATACCGCGGGTCAGCCCACACGGCGTAATGAGGCCAAGTGCTCAGTCGTGAAATTTTACGACGAACTGACTACTTGAACACACTGAAGGACGCACGCCGGTCATAAATGGAATTGTAAAAGTTAAACGCGTTTAATATCTCTGTCCGAATATTTCCAGGAAACGAAACCAACAGAAAATATTTAGTATTCATTCATTCTACTTTGGTAAAGTAAAGTTATATTTTAGTTTATAGGTTACGTGGTCAACTGTTCAAGTCACAGGCGTTATTCAGGTCTGCTTGTTAGACCATCAGACTATTCATACAGCAGGTGGTTCACTTCGTCAACATAGAGAACTACCCTTAGAATTACTATAAGAAGGAACTTTAATTCACGCTGAAAGACAGAAAAAAGTATATTTAATCATATATGTGTTATTATATTACTAGTAAATGTACAAGACTACACACACGTATCTTCATCAACTGAATACCGGGCCTTGTTGCAAACAGGAACTCTTGTCATCTCTGTAATAATTCTTTTCAGTTTATCATGTATTCTGACTCCCATCACCTTCTGTATGTCATTCTTACCCCAGTTTGACATTTTCAAGCAGTATTTTTAGTTTATTTTAAGTTTATTCCTGAGTGTAAAATAATTATTTAACCTCAACGCAACTTATGGAACGTGAAAGTTGACCATTCAGCAGCGAGATTAGACACACAAGAATTGTGGGAATTCAGTTTGAAGGTTATAATATCTTGCACCGGTCATCGTAAAAACAACACTATCAAAACAAGAACTATCAAAAATACCAGATTTGTTATGTTATCAACGGAGAAACATTTATAAATAGGCGTCACAGAAAAACATTTATAAATTGTTACAGGCTTGAGAAAAAGAGTGTGTATAGATTTTAGTTTGTTTGTTTTACTTTAATAGTGTCCTTGACCTTTACAGTTACAGGTAACTCCAAAGTAAAGTAATGAACAAGACCTACTCTGAAGTTGACATATTAGTTTAATACCTTAATATCATATCTTCTCGCTTCAAACATTTGTGGATGGCACATTTCAAAGCTGAAGTGGACTGGTCGTCTTAGAGATCGCGTGTAGACATATTTGTCATTTTAAAGTCGAGTTATTTCGTATTTTAATAGCAGCATAAATTACCATTCACGCGACGATTTGGACTTCCTACAATGTCGCAATTTTTTTGGTACGACTAGGAAAGAAATTTTCAATTAACAGTGAGTGATCAGTAAAGCTAGGATTTCCTTTTCTACAAGTTAAATTCAACGAATGTCTATATATGAATTACTGGATGTTCTGACGGGTAACAAATACTAAACTTCCTCACAATGATTTCCACTGGACATTCAGTTTTTGTCGGCTTTAACTTATTTATTGTCTGAGTGGCGTATATGATTTGTGCTCATAGTTATATTTTTGATAAATAAATCTACACTTATACTACAACTATTAACGTAATTCTGACGTACTGAGGTCATTTTGTTTTTTTCATTATCACGACTGAGAGCAGTAATAATGATTTCCTATCATCGAATACCAAATGCTATACACTACGTGTTAACTTGTTAAGGCAGAACCTACATAAATAAACACTATATATCTGCGGTGAATAAATAAATATTGTACAGGTTCGCGTGCACCCAGCCCATGTATTACTTTGCTAGCGAAAATATGAATTACATCTACAATTTACATGTCAGTATGTAAAGTAATTTATGTGGTCACCGGTCGGTTTAGAGCACTTGGTATGGTGGCATAGCCTACAATTAAGCTTCTATAAATTTTGTTTGACAAACTACAAGGCACAAACTAAATGTTAAACAATTCACTCGATAATTTATCTGGTAATTAAGAAAGTAATCACAGGCTAAGGCTATATCTTTTTTCACTTTCTAGTGGGTTTCACTTGTGTTTGAGCGGGCGTATGATACCCAGACTATGTACTTTGGTTTCTGAATCACAAGTTTTATTTTGGAAACATTCTTAGCAATCACAAAGAGACAATAAGTACATGTACTTGTGTTGTGTGTGCCTGTGAGTATAGCTGTAAACGTTTTCATTTCTTGCTTATAAAAAAGCACACACACACACGTTTTTTGTAATGCGTAAATTCTGTGACATATTTTCGTAGGCGTACGGTATATACAGTGTTTTATCTACACACGGTATCTATACAATAATGCACGCATATTTTATTTCTGTGTTCTAAATGAAGCGTTTTTCTCTTAATCTTTTATGTGCTTTAATCTAGTGGTTTTCGCGTTTTTTTTTATATTTTAGACTCCTACAAATATTTTTTTAACGCCTACCACTATCACCTCACTGCAATAGGACTTACGTCTGCGATACCAGAGGCTGTGATCATGACTTCTGCACTAGACTAGTAACTAGTCTTCACTAGTGACTAACGCCGTAACTATGCTCTTTTGTAATGTTGCCGTTCTAGGAACATTGTCGTGCTTAAAACAGACGGAAAGAGACTCCTTATTCATATAGACTTATTATTATAGACTTATTCATATAGTACTGTTATCTCCAGCCTCCAGCCCGCAACCAACAGTTGTTCCTTACCTAGAATCCCGGTGCGGTTAAGGATTTTGTGTGTGTGTGGGGGGGGGGGCGCGCGTGAAATGGTGGTGTTCTTTTTGACACATTAAATTATTAGTATTAAGTCAAGATTCATTCTTATTTAGCTGAGATACGTTTCGTGTCTTATCCGCGCGTGTGTCACTACCAATTTCTTTTATAAAAATATTCAATATAGCACAATAACCATATCAGCTTTTTCGAACACTGGGATTGCTTTTTTTTTTAACCAACAGTCTGTCTCCTCTATGCTATTCCAATTTTTATTTCTTGTGTGAAGAAGTCTTACGAATATTGACGGGCTACTATACTTCCACAATTGTATCAAACATAATATGAAAATTAAAGTCGGAAGTCTTGAAACAGACTATCTGGTACAAGAGATAGAGGATCAATTGAAAAACTAAAACGGCTTGTGATGAATCAATTAATGCTATCTAGTCATATCCGTTACTGTGAATTGTAAGGTATCAATCAATTTTTGGACGACAAATTCATTTTAGGCTTTAGGGTTAAAGTTTTAACGCAGATTTATTTAAGTTTTGTTATCTCTTGAAATAACGCCATAAGGGGAGTTTTATTTTAAGTATAACAAAGTAATTATTAATTGTTAATGAGCACTAAATATGCAGACGATCAGGTAGCTTTAGCGAGCAGTGAAGAAGACTTATAAAAATTGATGAATACAATAGTTACGACAGGAAAAATGTTTGGAATGAAAATCGATGTAACGAAAACTAAAGTAATTGGAATCACTAAAGAAAATAATGAGGTAAATGTGATAAAATAAGATCAAAAGTTGGGAAAATAGAATCATTTAAATACCTTTGGAGTTTATCACTTGGAATGGGAGTTGTATAGACGACATTAGAAGTAGAATTGCCTTTGAAAAGGTAGCATTTAGTAGAGATAGAAATTTATTGGTTACAAGGGGAAATGACGTGAAGTTACAGAAAAGATTTCAAAGGGTTTTATGTGGAGCATTGTAGTGTAAGAATCGGAGATATGTAGAATTAGAAACAGAGAAATGAAGTGTTCGGAAAGCTTTGAAATATGGTTGTGGAGAAAGACGGAAAAGATTTTCTGGAAATAAAAACTATCAAGTGAAGAAGTCCGTAGTATAATAAATAAAGAGAGAAGTATTATAAGACCCATAAGGAAAAAACAAACTGTATTGGTCACATTGTGAAAAGAAATTATCTACAGAAGTTACAGAAAGATGGAAGGTAGGAGAGAATGAGGAAGGAGAATATTATGATGTGTTGGCAGATTTTATGGTGGGAAGAAATTATGAACAACTGAAGAGATACAACACACAGGATAGGACAACACGGAGAGTACAGTTCTGCTGAAACTTGTTTTATGGCAGATTTACCAATTATGATGATGATAAAGCAGGGGTCCAAAAGGGGTGTGATGCGAACATATGCTTTCATAGAAGAGAAATGCACCAGCCTCTCCACCCCAACTCCACTCTCACCTACACGTCGGTGGGCCCTGTTACGCCGAGCAATCCACTCCAAGGTTGTGGTAACCAATCCCTTCGGCGGAGTGGATCGGTAAGCAAACGAGAGATGAGGGTTCTGTCAGGACAGCCTGGGGGTATCCTGGGTCCTGGCCGGGCAGGATGGTTCACATTGGCAGCAGGGTGTGCATCTATTGTGGAGGCGGAGGAGGCTATAGTAGCCCAACGGCTGCACACATAGGCTTAGTCAGTTAGCCTACAGCGACCGGGCAGAGGGAGCTCGTCAGCTGAGGTGAAAGCAACTCTCTAGGGGAAGAGCACCCCGAAATCAAAGTTCCTGGTCCTCCAGGTTGGGGGTTGGATCGGAGAATTCTCATAGCCCATCTGTAAATGAAGTATGTGCAGAAACCTGTCAGTATCTTTCGCCAGCCAGTTTTTATAAATATGAATGTGACGACTAATAATTTTCTCCCCGTAGGGGCCCGATCGGATCCGGGGGGACCCCAGTCCTCACAACTTCATGTTACTGCCAAACAAAGAACTCGCAGAAATAATCATGTTAATTTTAATATTGGACTATGGAATACGCTCAGTTTATACCGACCCGGAGCTCTCAGAGTGCTCCTAGACCAACTTGACGCTTTTGCAATAGACATAGCTGTGATACAGGAAATCCGGTGGACAGGCCAGGGAATTCTCGAGAAGCGGAGCCACACTGTCTGTTACAGCTGTCATGATAGGCTACATCATTATGGAACAGGATTCATCATCCAAAAGCGGTAAAGCGAAGAATCACCTCAGCTAATAGGTGCTTCTTTGGTCTCAGACCCCTGTTCCAAAGCAGAATAATTGCCAGGAGCATCAAGCTACTTTTGTATAAAACACTGATCCGCCCAGTTCTCACCTATGGTTCTGAGACCTGGACCATTTCTAGCAAGTCTGAGTCAAGCCTGCTGGTTCATGAACGCAAAATCCTCCGTAGTATATTTGGTCCAATATGTGTGGGAGGTGATTGGAGAAAAAGAACCAACCAAGAACTGAACACACTTCTGAATGAACCAGATATTGCGAAAATTATAAAGCTTTGTAGACTCAGGTGGGCTGGACACGTGATCAGAATGGGGGAGAATGAAGTACCAAGAAAGGCACTCACTGAACAGATCTATGGCACCAGGAGAGTTGGTAGACCCAAACTACGTTGGCAAGACGGTGTGAGCTATGATGCGCGCCACATCCTTGGGACCCGGAACTGGAGAGCAGCTGCACTTGACCCGGGACAACTGGCGGAGGCTGTTAAAGGAGGCCTTGACTCAGTAATGGGTTGTTGCGCCGCTGATGATGATGATGATGATGATCAACCATTCGCTCCTAAATGTTCGAACCCTATTTTCAAAGGAAAATCTGCAGATGTTGGAAACAAATATCATCATCGTCAGTAAAAACTACATTTTCAATTCTGTTAATTTAAATTCATACTCTACTCATGTACTACTCATTCTTAGTTCGTACTGTCAGTAACAACCGTGAATGCAACAACAGAGACATCCGTTGTCCATAATGTGGCAACTAAATATGGTTGTACTTTGGCAAAGGTTACGCTATTCGTCTAAAGTAGACTACAAAAACAGTTAACGAATTGTAACGGTGAAACGCTACCGTATCCATTTTACCGTATTTTACAAGTCGAAATCCGAGTTATAGGCTACTGGTAATCGTCACATCGTGGTGGTAAAGCCAGCTGTAGATTTCAAACAGTATTGTGTAATGACGTCTGGTAAAGAACGTCTTGTTTAAAACTATACCAACGTTTTTGCAGCAAAACTATATCAAATACTAACATTTCTGAAACATGTAACTGAAATTTTATTCAAGAAAGAAAATCTGCTATCCACTACCCCTAATGGCTACCAATTTTAAGTAGGTCAGTACTTCATAATCAGTTCGGACCAAATGACAACCGAGTGTCACCGGATCTTCATATCGGATTGAATGGCTTCTTCGGGTCTGGAGATGAATCATACGTTATCGGCAGCTATCTGAACCAGTGGATTGCGAAACGTCTTTCTTCAACAAAATGTTTCATCCAATATCAGATTATTATATTTGTAAATTAAATTTGTTACGAGCACTTAGGTATAAAATCAAGTAAATAAGACATCAATTCTATAAGAGAAAAGCCTTCAATTATAATAAAAAAAATCCTCTCGGAAAAATAAACGTCTTTAAATGTTTGTTTAATTGGTAGTCAAATTTTACGTTACAGATTATCGTCACTTAGCTTTAAAATTAAAAAATCAATTTGTTATTTATTGTACTCAAAATTATAACTATAAAGAGGTGCATGAAAATGATAAAATGTTAAAGTACACCTTTGAATTGTGTGAATACAGTTTTTTGTAGTCATTATTTACCATTCTTGAAAGACTGGTAAACAGGGGTGCCCATCCCCCCCCCCAAGGCTCAATGCGCAAATCCCCCCCAAAAGTCTCAGCACTACCCCCCATTTTTCTTTGTACACTTGTGGTTGCAAATTTGTTAATGATTTCTTCATTTTGTATCTGGCTCAGTACGTTCTTTTCACAGGATAGAATCAACAAACTTGACAGCCAAGAGTCTCCCATGCTGTTCCGAAGCCGATTTTTCACTATTTTCAAACGGCTCATCGTTCTCTCTGCAGAGCAGCTGGTCACGGCAAGAGATAACAATATTCGGTACATCACTGTCAGATTAGGTAGAGCCGAAAGGTTAGCACACGCACACATTTTTACATTCACGATTTATTATTCACGGACCCTCTGACTCATTGACAGGATGTTGCTGCAGGATGCCAGGGTCAGTTTTCCAAATTCCAAAACAAAATTTACTACTAGTTGTAGCCTACTGGTAGAGACATTTATGCCGCCAGTTCGTTAAAACAATCATAAATATATGCAATTGCTTTAGTTTTTTACTAACAACTTAGTTTGTTGCACACACACGGTACAAATTTCCATTAATGTTGGATTTAAAATGTTATTCTTGAAAAAATCCAACCCAAAAAACCTTAAAACACTCCCGAAAAATCCCCCCCAAAAATTCTCAATGCGCAACTTGCGCTATGATGCCTGTGGGCACCCCTGCTGGTAAATACACATTTAACACTTTCTTCTACTGATAAATATATCTCTTTACTGGTATAAACTATCTATCAACGTTTCCTACATATCAATTCTTCTGACACTTTCATTATAAATATTTATAATCTTTATTCGTAGGTAACTCTTCAGTGTTTCTCTGACGCACGTTTCACAGAATTATTCAGACCTATTCTATTTCACAGAATAGATCACACGCGCGCGCGCGCGCACACACACACACGCACACACACGCGCGCGCGCGCGCGCACACACACACACACACACACACACACACACATTCAAACCTTTTCTGCTACAGTCCGTTTCTTGATGTATATAATATATATTTTTTATAATGACTTTACCTCAAGATATTTTCTCCCTGTTTGGAACATGTTTCGGAAAGCCTTGTGTTCCCATCTTCAGCCTTCCTGGTTTGAGCCTTGTGATGTGTTTGTGTGTTGGCTGGTTGTTGCTTTGGTTTCTTGTTGGTCTCTGGTGCTTTAAATTGGTATTATTGTGTGTGATTGTGGTGTATATATTAGTATTTTGTTATACTAACATAGAAAATACACAAAATACTAATATATACACCACAATCACACACAATAATACCAATTTAAAGCACCAGAGACCAACAGGAAACTAAAGCAACAACCAGCCAATACCTAAATACCTTACAAGGCTCAAAACCAGGAAGGCTGAAGATGGGAACACAAGGCTTCCCGAAACATGTTCCAAATAAGGAGAAAACATCTTGAGGTAAAGTCATTATAAAATATATATAATATATATATATATATTCATAAATGCTCGATTTTTCTTGTTTTATATTTTATATTATTAATAATAATACAAATTTTTACAATAATATGTTGTTTATTATGGACATTACATATATGTTTAAATAGTGATCTAACTATCATCATCAGATATAATTTAATCTTAATAAAAAAATAAATTACATAATATAATTTAATTTACAGAATAAACAATATATTCTTATAAAAAGTTGTATTGTTATTATTATTAATAATATAAAATATATACAGTAGAACTTCCATATTACGAACTTCTAAATAACGAAATTCTCTGTTCAACGAATTTTTCCAGAAATTTTGAGAATTCTAGTCAGAAAAACATATTAAAATGCCCCATACGTAACGAAGTTAGTTTTCTATTTAACGAACTTTTTTCTGGCTAGGCTGATAAAAAAATCTGGCCTGAGAATAGAATTCCATTTCCGTTTTACTTTATTTTACGTCCGTACCTGATAACCAACTATAGTGTGTTGATATTTAATAAAATGTTTGAATAACTTCGCCTATTACTGTAGTGTGGAATGTAATGTGATCCCGCCCACTCGTCTACACGTTCTCGTTCAGTTCTCCCCACCACCACTGTCTGTTACTGCTCCACAGTTTACATACGTCATTCTGGTTTCGTCTTTGTCTTAGTGTGGTTCCCTGTTTAAGTGAGTTCAAGTGATTTACTGTATAGCCTACAGTAGCTGTCAGCCTACATTTTTGTGATATTGTCAGTGTTCATCAGGCAGAATAGCGGTGGGACTTCAATAATATCAAAACACAAGGTTATAAGTGTCAAAGAAAATTGTAGATTCTTAATGAAGTGGACAGTGGAGTTAAGAAAAAAGAAATTGCATTACGTTTCGGTATTCCGGCAATTTCTTTATCCACCATTTTAAAGAATCGCGAATCAATAGGAAAACACCCTGAGGAGTTAAATACGAATGGAAAACGTTTTAAAACATGTGTTTATGAAGCTTTAGACAAGGCGGTTCTTAAATGGCTTACCGTGGTATAAGAAAAAAATATTCCTGTATCGGGAGCACTAGTAAAAGAGAAAGATTTAGAAGTTGCTAAAATGTTAAAATATCCTGATTTTCAAGCCAGTACGGGGTGGTTGGGTAAGTTTAAATCCCATCACAACATTTCCAAAAATGTGTCAGCGGCGAAGAGTGCTGATGTTAAAGAAGACGACTGTGTTTCTTGGAAACAAAATATCTTGCCGAAATTATTCCAGGAATACAACGACGACGATATTTTTAACGCCGATGAGACCGACCTGTATTTTAAATGTCTTCCTGATAAAACCCGTGCTTTCAAAGGAGACAAATGTTTCGGCGGGAAGCACAGTAAAGAGAGAGTGGCTGTTATAGTCGCGGCAAATATGAGCGGAAGTGAAAAGTTAAAACTCCTGGTTATTGGGAAAATTCAACGGCCACATTGTTTCCGAGGAGTTAAATCTTTGGAACAGATTATGATTTTAACCGGAAAGCCTGGATGACTATTGAAATCTACACAACATTTTTGATGGAACTGATGAAATGATTAAACAAAAACGAAAAATTTTATTGTTTGTTGATAATTGCCCTGCGCACCCACGAACTCTTTCCGAGAAATGTAAAAATGTTAAGGTTGTTTATCCCCCCGCGCCATGACCGCAAAACTTCAGCCTATGGACCAGGGGATTATTAAAAATTTGAAAGTCCATTATCGCAAGCGAATTCTTGCAAAAGTTTTGAAGGCAATCGAAGAAAATAAACCATTTAACCCCAGTAAATTAATTTCGTTGAAAGAATGCGGGGTGAAGCTGTTTCAAAAGTTTGGTCTCAGGACGTCACGGGTGAAACAATAACACTATGCTTCAAAAAAGCAGGCTTTAAAACGGAACATGAAAATAAATATAGCAGACTCAGTAACAGATGTGTACGAGATTCCTGAGATTGCTAAAGACTCCTGGGAGAAGTTAGAAAACTGTTCTAATTATGTAAAAATGTTCAACTAGGTGACTATCTTCAAGTCGATGAGAACGTTGAAGTAGCACCGTTTCCGGATGATGAAGAGATTATCAGTGAAGTTAATGATAGAAAAGCTGAAGCATCGCAAAGTAGTAATAGGAGTGTAGATTTCGAAGAAAATGAAGAAGACGAAGAAGAAGAACCTGCTTCAAAGGTTACGACCGACGATTTATTGAATGCGTTTAAGACGATAAGAAACGGAATACGTCAGCAGGAAAATGTACCGGATGAGATGTTTTTGTTATCAAATAAACTTGAATCATTCATTGAAAACAGAATAATCTTTTCAAAAAAAAAGTAAGCTAAGATAACAGATTTTTTTTCAAAATAAGAACAGTATGTAATAGCCTAGTTTTTAATTTCGTTATCTCCTAAATTTGTGTTTTCATTAATTTTATGTTTTATAAAAAAATACTGTATAATACGTGATTACGTTATCTAAATAAATTCCAATCTTATAATTAACACAATTCGCTGGAAAATTATTTTTAATTTCACTGTTCAATCACAATTCAATTTGTTAATTTTATCATTCAATTTGTTATCACTTTTATTTTATCGATGTCTATTCATCAATAAAATAAGACATACATTTTATTCGTGTTTTTGCTCGACCATACACACCATTTTCATTTTGTCTATTTAACGAATTTTCCATATAACGAACTTTTTCACTTCGTTATATGGAAGTTCGACTGTATATGTATGTATGTATATACATACACACATGTCATGTATAGATATATATTTGATATCTGTATAATAGAATAGATTTGAATAATTATGTGAAACGTGCGTCAGGCAAAAATACAACAATATAATTTAATATTTAATAAAATATGCTTACAGAAGTATTTATTATTTGAAAACATATTTATTAAATATTTTTAAATACTTTGTTTCAGTCTTTCAAACAATGGAATTCAAAATAATTGTCATTTCATAAATGCAAATCTATATATTACAACTTGAACATAAATATTTTGTGAATGACTGTGACAGTTTAATTTTAACTATGATCAGTTAAATTCTCCAGCTTGTAAAGTGTTGGTGAGTGAAACGGGAGGAAAACGTTTTAAGTGAAGATGGCAGACAACAGATGTAGATGAGCGTAGGATGCGGTTTTGTATGTCATTCAGCCAGAAATAAAAAATATTAGTTTGTTAAAAGCATCTACTACGAAAAGTAGGCCCGTTTTGAGTTAGCAATAAAAAAAACTGGGTAAAGACTGCATAAGTTGTAATATTCAAACGTTGCATACAATTTGAGAGGCAAATACATTTGTTTTTGTAATGTTCAGTACCTATTTGCTGGTAGGGCAGACCAGTTATAAAAAACAGAACGATTTTAACGATAGGCTACCGAAATAAGCAAAATACGACTGTCAAATACGGGTTTAGTCTCTAAATTTCTTTTAAGACGTGTCACTTACGTTTATAACATAACATTAAAACAGAAACAGCAACGGAATCTGTTACACTTAGCCATTTGAATAAAATTCTGGTCACGAACAAAATTTGGCATATATAATTTATAGAGTGCGCAGTGATCCATGAATTCCGCACGGTTAGAGTAATATAATTACGGAATGCCGAAAACGTTATAGAAATTAATGGCTCGGAACGGAGAGAGTGAACAACAACCGGTACCGGTCCCGTGGCCACATTTTAAATACGTGTACGTGCGTACAGGCCTGTGGTACGCAAATTAAATGTCCACATTTCGTTTCGACTCGGTAACGTCAGAACTTCATTGCAAAACGTGTTTGCTGGAAATGTTTTTCACATTTTAACATATTGTTTTTTATTATGTTGGAAATCAACGCAGATTTAATTCTAATAGGGGGGGATGAGTTAACATAATTTTTGTATTCATATAATTGAAAGTAATTAATTAAAAAAACATTACAGTTTACATAAGTCTCTATTTAATAATTCTCCATACAAATGTTATTCCTTGATGTTACTACTCAAAACGTTTCAGAACATTTTGAAATATTTAGTATTTGCTTCTACTGTAATTATAATAACAATTCTAAATATTGTATTATTGTATAATAATTGCGTTAATATAATATTGTATTATAGTATGTATTATTGAATTGTATTATATTACTGTGGAGGAAATACGTTACTAATACAATAATTTAAATTTCATATTTACAATAGTTGTACCCCTGTAGCAAAGTATTATAAATTTTATACATCTGGAGAAAACAGAAAATAAATATCCTGTTATTTCAGAACAGTTATTTAATGAACCACAGGATTATATTAACCAATGTTAATGTAAAATTTATCATACACGTAACATACAGTATTTCACTGTCAATTCTCTTGGATAAAAAAAATGTACTTCATAATTTTGAGAAAGTTAGGAGCATATTACTGTACAACGTACATATTAATATTACTGTACAACGTAACTTTTTCAGGCGTCTTCCAATATGAACTTAGCAGAAAGTCTTTAGTTGTTCAATCCAGGCTTGCACATGTAGCATCTGGAATAACCCATTTTAAATGTTTAAAGTTATGTTGCTAAAATATTATTAATGTATTTTACATGAGAAGGGTATAATCTTATTTGTAGTTAATTCACACATTAACTATTATAAAAACAAATATTTTAATGGTATATAAGAAATATTCATATTTTCTTGTTAACTAGTAGTGATAGGAATATGAGTAGGCCTACCTCTGTGTAACAGCACAGACGGGATCGTCAGACTACAGTGATGATAACTAGAATGAAGTTAATTGTAACGAGGCCGATGGCAATGAAGATGCGGTAACATTTGAGGGTTATGACCTTGCTGGAAAGGCCCTGCTTTCACCCCGTTACATAACACGTGCACGCACCGAAGACATTTATTTTTGGCTTTTGTCCGTTTCAAAAAGAATGTTGTCTAATTAGAAGTGAACAATGCAGGCCCAGTTGGACTGGCCAAACTGCTGCGGTATCCACGTAACCAGAATACTTGTCCAAGAATGCTGTTATGTCTTATTTGTAACAGTTTCGGTGTTATAAAATCACACACATCCTGATCTCTGTTTGTGTTGCCATCGTTAGTTGTCGGCTATCCACTCGCGGCAGCTTTTTCTATACCAGATATCGTTTAGCTAATGAGCGACGGCCGTTTATTTCTAGCTGAAGTTTAATTTAGCAAAGCTCGTTTAAGTCTTCCTGTTGCGGTAATTTAAACCAACGTATTCGACGTTGAGAGACCCGGTGCTTGTCTTTGTAGTGTAAGTTTTATTACGTTTTAAGTTATGAAAATACTTCAGTTTGAACCCTCATATAAAAAATTAAAAGTAGCCAAATTTGATTTCTATTACTATATTTATGAAATTATATTAATATTTTCTGAATTAAAAGTTTTAGTATTTCAACATTAAGCATCAGTGTAGGAGATAAATAAAATTTTGTGCATTAATGCCTCTTATTATAAAACCATCTAACCGAATAGCCAAATAACAAAGTCAAAGTAAAATATGAGCAGGTTAAAATTTCAAAACAATATATTTACAATTTATATTTACAAGTTTTTTGACTCGTTTAGATTTTATAAAATTTACAAAAAACACAAGTAAACTCATTATAAAAAAATCTATTAACAACGTTGACTTTCCGTTCACTGTGCATCTGTGTTCTTCTATAACTTAAACTCGTGTTGCAGCCTTAATATTTTGACAAACATAAAAAAATTACCTAACTGTAATGTGAAAAAATTATATATTTTATTGAATTCGAATTACCTAATCTGTTTTTCTAAAAAGTTGAGAGTACTGTGTCTTTAGTGGGTACGGTGGGTCTGAATATTCAATATGTTCACACAAAAATCTATACCGGTGTGATGTAAATTATCTTTGGTCAACTTTACTTTTAAATGTTTAAAAATTAATTCTCTTATCTCGGGATTGCGACACGTGATACTGTCATGCCCAGAGATTGCTATACACTTGACTATAACGTGTCTGTAACGTATCTTCTAAGATGAGTTGTGCTTCCAAGATGCAAAATGGCTTTTCCTTGGTTTTCAATATTTAGTTTTACGCGTGAAATGAGACTGAAAGAATTAACGATGTATGCGAATTCGATTAGCAGTGGAACTAATGTTCAAGACGTATCTCTAATAATTACATCGTTATTAGTCTACTACGAAGCAAAGAGGTTTACATAAATTTTCTTTGATGTTACCATTGTTGACATCTTGCTGGTTTCAGTTGTTAGTAGACAGATAAGTAATTGGAAACTGAAGAAAAATCATATTACCTAAAAATAAGACCTATGATATTTAATAATATAACTTTAGTAAAGAGTACAGGGAAGATACCATACGCTACAACCCTGAGCTAAACAAATAAGTTTCTGGACGCTTCACATTGAACTGGACAGTGCTAATTACTTTACTTGCATTTGATTGTAAACTTTAAACGTGACTCATGCGTAGAAATGTTAATATGCTAATTTAATACGTTGTTAAACGTTGTTAAGGACTAGCGTAGACAATGAACTCTAAGCACGAGTTTGAGCGACCCGGAGTTAATGCAAACCAGTGCTTTACGTATATCATAACTCGTTTATTTATTTATTGTTAAAGACAATGGCTTTTTAAACTATAAAATTTGCTGATAATAAATCTTTTGCTCGAAAGGCCAAACGAAACGCAAGGCGAAAGGTAATTAGACTGAACACGAAAAGCACGTTAAATGTCTTTTATACATAATTTAGTAGCGTACGCTGCAATTCTCGTAATCATCAATCTTTGAGAACTTTCATACCGTTTGCAGTTCTAAGTACACATATTGCCAGTATCTGTTCTGTGACAGTAATCCCATGTAATATACAGCTCACGAACTTACTCTTTTTCTTGTTTAATGGTGCCAATTCACCATAAGTATCTTTCATTTACTTATTTATGACAAGTTGGTAAGTAATACGGTGTCCTTCGCGCCATTTTCAACTATAACGTTTCTAGTTTCTTGTTTATAATCTGGTGATAGGAATAAATCCGTTAATGTACCCGTGATGTTATTTTACTAGCGTATCGCACCTAACAAGCATTAATTTCAAACAGCGCGTAAAGGAATAATGAAAGTTTAAGAAATTACAAAGAAATGAAATTGTTATCATACACCATATCCTACAAAAATAATTGTCGTTATAATTTATCTTGATGTTTTGGCCATTTATATATAGGGTCATCTTCAGAATTGCACTATGTAATAACACAAGTTCAGCCGCCGAAAGCACGGTCCACGGTTTACTTGTTCCCCGTAATCCATTCTACACACACAAAAGCGCGCGTACGTGTGCACATGTCCTTCGGGGTCTTCCGAGTCCTAATCTCCAGAAATTCCTACCCCGAATAAAGCTAGCTCAACATTATGATATGCAATTGTACAGTGACGCCTGTCTACGATTAAATCTGGTTTTTCTCCATTCGTACACATATATTCTGTCTTATCTACATTAACCTCTAATAATCACCATCGTTTTTACTCTTCAATCAATTTCCTTAACACGTACTCGATACCACCATAATCTTGCGCTATTACTATTTCGTCATTTTCAAAACGTTAAATGTAGTGTGTACTACAAGTAAAAGTGATGCCCAAATCTTTGCTTTTCTTCTTACATAATCTTAATGCTCTTCCAACACACTTGTTCAGAAAGTTACAGAGACGGCCTCAGATTTCGAAGTCATAAATTTCACGATTAATTATAGTAGTAGAATTAATATCACTGTCTGACACTGTAATTATTTTCATAGACTAGTACAATTACTATTTTGGATGTGGAGCCATGTAGTAGGACGTTTAAGAGAGACGTTGCGCTGAAATCATGGTAATGGTTCCGCATAGATTACATTTTAAGCATGACAGAATAACTAGTAAGATTTGATCATGAGGAAAACTACGGCAAATTCTATGAAGCTGAAACGATCAAAGCTACCTTATGAGTAGAGAAGGTAGGAACTCTATCAAGAGAACATCATCTCGTTGGTATCATCAAATAGACTACTTCACATTTTTGTAGCTATTTGATTTTCCTGTACGTAACCGATACGATGCCTTCAAACAGCTTCAGTCATCTTTCTTGTTACCGGCAGAGTGTTTTTAAACCCTTCGCTTTTCACTTTCTCATTAAACGATTTTCTTGGCAAGTCATACTACTTTTGGCCACTTCAGGCATCATATAATTTCGACCAGGAGGCATCAGGTGTCCTATACCAGTGTTCCGCAACCTTTTTTTCTCACGGCACACCCCAGACGGGCCTAGACTCAACACGGCACACCAAAATGTCTGTCCCCTCAAAATCATATGAATCTTAATATAATTACGAAATATTATGTCGTTATGTAATCAATTTTTATTATTATTATTATTATCATTATTATTATTATTATTATTATTATTATTATAAAACAAGAATAGACTCATGCATTTATTAACAATTTATTAACTTTAATTCACTGTAGAAAATACGAATTTTAAAGTAAATAACTCTACTCATACCTTCAATGTGATACCTGAGCCTGCTTAGCTGCACACAGACGGCTGATTCGTGGCGGAATCGTTGACAAAGCAAGCCTCATTTCTTCATCGATGGATTTGAGTCTCTCTCTCTTTGATGTTTTAATTTCAGTCAACGTCGAGAAGCCCAGTTCACACAAATATGTAGTTGAAAATGGTAATAACACATTAACTGCCATCTCGGAGATAGCCGGGTATTCACTGCTTATTGACAACCAAAATGTTTCCAAAGGCACTTCGAAAAATTTTAATTTCAATGTTCTGTCTGCTTTAAAATCTGCCAGTTCCTCTTGTAAGCCTAAATTATTCGGAAGATGTTTCGAATCCATAATGAATGGATCACGAACCCAGTCAAAATCTTCAACACTCTCTCCAAAATGTTTTTTGAAATTCTGCTGCAAGGGTACTAAATGTTCTTTAATTAAGTCCATCAACACCTTATTATCGTCAGCAAGGGGCCATACAGTTGGGAACATCTCACACGACCCATTTTCAATTGTCTGTATCCACAAATTTAACTTATTAATAAATCCTTGAATCTTATCCATACTAGTCAGAATATTTTCGTTTCTACCTTGCATTTTTCTGTTTAGTTCATTCAAGTGTACGAAAATATCGGAAAGATATGCCAACTTAGATACCCATTCATCATCTGCAAATAAATCCGCATACTCATGCCCCTCAATAGTCAAAAATGCAAGTACCTCCTCTTTAAGTTCAAACATTCGCGTTAACACTTTACCTCGAGATAACCATCTTACTTCTGTATGTAGCAGAAGTGTAATGTGCTCTGATCCCATTTCTTGACACAAAACGTTAAAAAGCCGCATATTTAGGGGCCGCGATTTGATGAAGTTTACGACTTTTACTACTTCGTCCATCACAATTTTCAGAGGAGACGGCAAAGACTTAGCAACAACGGCTTCGCGGTGAATGAGAATGGTCGGTTCGTAAGTTAGGATTTACTTCGCGTACTTTACCCACGAATCCTTTCATTCGGCCTGTCATAGAAGCGGCTCCGTCTGTACAAACACTAACGCAATCCTCCCATGTTAATTCATTACGGACCACGTATTCATTAGTCGTACGAAATATTTCTTCACCGGTTGCTCGCTCGGGTAGTTCTTTGCAAAAAAAGAAATTAGTTGCAATTACATCCCCATCAACATACCTTATGTAGGAAAGAAGTTGTGCGTGACTGCCAATATCGGTGGACTCGTCGATCTGAAGTGAGAACTTTCGACTGCTCTTTATTTTCTCCTTCATAATGTCTTCGATGTCACTGGACATGTCACTAACTCGGCGGCTGATTGTGTCAGCAGAGAGAGGAATTTTTGAAATTTCAGTACCAGCTTCTAAACCCAGGACTATTTTTACCATTTCTTTACACGCGGGCATTAACAACGTTTCTGATATTGTGTGTGGTTTTTTGGCCTTTACGATAAGTTCGGCTACCTTATAGCTAGCTTCCTGTACTTTTTGCGAAACACGTACCGACGTAGTCATGAGCGTCACTTGTTTTTTATTTTGTTCGAACAACCGACGAAAATAATTAACATCTTTACTTAACAGAGAGGAATGTTTTGTTGACAAATGTCGTTTCAATTTACTGGGAACCATAGCAGCATTACTGAGTTTTTCACCACACACAACACACTCGGGGATTGGGCATGTTTTGTCACCACACCAAAAAAAACCGTAAGATAAATAATTATCACTATATTGCCGGTGAACTACTTTCTGTTTCTTTTTTTCGGGCTCGATGGTTTCACTACTTGCACTCGAGGACGGACCACTCCGTACAAGGAACTTATCCATATCAAAAAAAAAAAAATAGTTTAATAACACTGTAATAGAAAATAGTAAGACTGGTGTAGCAATCACAATATTCGCACTACTGCAGAGCACAGCTGTGATAGAATTGAACTGAAATACTGTAATTGTTGTCTGACAATGTGTGGGTCCTTCGGCGAAGAAAAAGAGCAATAAAGTTTAAGAAGCGCCGACAAACAGGCACAAATATCAAAACAAGGCAATAAAATAATAAAAGAGAGGGGAATTTTTGCTAATCCCCGCAATTTTAGTTAAAAGCACGTACAGCCAGCCGTACACAAAAGATGCGGTGTTACAAAGAACTCTCTTGAATAGAGTTTTGAACGTAAACTCTATTGTATGATTGGTGCGGGCCGCTAAAAGGCTTGCTAAAAGTCTTACGCGGCTTTCTTTGCGGTGAACAAAAGCTTGCCGCCTGTAATCCATCAAACCGGCCCAATATTTCAGGCGAGAATACAAATAACTTAAGATAAGCAAACTATAACAACAATATTGAGTAAATAAATTACATTTAATTTCTATGAAAATATAACAGTTATCAGCATGTATTAAAGAATAAACAAGCACCTTCTTACTTAAAATCGACAGTTAATTTATTACAATAATAGGTAAAAGTTCACGTCACACCTTTCACCTTGTGACGGCACACTATTGTGCCGCGGCACACCGGTTGCGGAACACTGTCCTATACGACCAATATACTGTGGAAATATCTTCTGCCACCCTAGTTTAAGGACCATACATGACCTAGGAATTATATGTTTTTCCATATCTTGTTTTATTTTATTTTTCACTTCCTTGTACATGACAACATATACTTTCTGTCTTTCCAACTTATGTTTATCATTTTTTCAGATCTATATCTCCGCTGCTTTCAACCGAGTCTTACTCTTCTTCCACAGAATCTAGGGTCTTACTAGCAAGCAAGCTACTTCAAAAAAACTTGTTTGCAAAAGACGTCCTGACCCTTAAGTCCATATGACTACTTGCGAGCAGATTTATGAAAATGTATTTATTTATAATTTGACAAAGAACGTTTAAAGCGTATTTTGTTATACAACAGCATTATATAACACTTTTTATACTTTGCATGATTTTTTAAATAAATACAAATGTGGAGCTGTTACCCTCTTTACTGGCTTTCTTAGTGAATATATACAATGTCTGAAAATCCTCTTCTGCTAACACCCATTTGATCCTAGACTTGCAGAACGGGATCTTATCCCGGAGAAGAGATGAACAGATGGCTTATTCCATAGCCTCCACTTTTACCGTTGTTTCGTGTGCGCTGTGTAGATTGAGCGTTATTACTAAATCGGGCTATTCTGTAAACCTAGACGGACTTTATTTGTCTCAGGTAGTATGCTCGTACAGGAGGAAACTTGGAGTGACTTCATCACGAACTAACATCTAAAACATAAAAACTGAAGTTAGCCAGTACTGAATTAATTTAAAACATTAAAGCAAAACGACTTACCATGCAGTGATGAGCGAACTACTCTCACAGAAACACTAAACACATAACGCACAATACACAGAAAAGAAAACCATCATGGTAAAGATTTTTAGTACAGAAATATTTAAATATGTCGTTGATATAAAAAGTTAAAAACCAATCAAGTATTTCAAAGAAATATGTGAGCGATACATTTAAATACATTGCATATCCTAAAGTTTATTACTGTAATTTCCAGTAATAAAACAAGCGAAACGTTTCACAGAAATTTCCAATATGCAAAGAAAATCCTTCGTAAGTTATCACGACACTCGTAACGTTCCTCCCTCTTTTGTGTGACTCCAATGTACGTGTGTGTGTTTGTAGGCGTAGGCTTACGTGTGTGATACGTGGGTGCACGTAATTTCATTAGACAAATGTTTGTATTCAGATCTAGAAAGACAAAATGTAATAGTGACTTACAGAATGAACAGGAAGACTCAAACCACATACACGACAAAAAATAATATCCGGCTACAGTAATTATTCGAGTATTATCATGGCCAATTTATTTGTTATACGAATTCAAGGAACAACAAATTTAACTTTTTATTACAGTGTGACACGCAACTTTCGTTTGCTGAGCAAGGTCGTACGCATACGGCCTACTGAATATAAATTGTTGTTTTAGTTTTAGTATTTTACTTTAAAGCGTAATTTTATTGATTTACAATAAACGCTTTTAAGTACAAGTAAGCGCGCGCTTGCTCACGCACAAACGAATACATTGTTATTTTCTCTGTAAATATGGTTACGTCACTCATTGGTAGATCTCAACGATTTGTTTATAGTCCCAAATCATTGTTCGCATATTTGAACCTTACGTGAGTTCATTGCGTGACACATGTTCGATGGCTCAGCAACCTTCATTGTGACGTTAGTTCGCCACATGTTTTGCGGGGTTGAGGAAGTAGCCTTGTTTCAGTAAGATGACGCCTGTGATGTTGGCAGTTACGGTGAATTCGACAAAGTACGGGAAAGGATTATTGTGCCATAGTATAGGGTTAGAATTGTTGTTGCAAACAAGGTATCAGGGTTATAAGAAACGCAGAGAATAGCGACTCTTTTGTGGACTGTTCAGTTTTACAGAAATATGAAATAAGAAATATCACAAGCGCCGGCTCTTAAGTGTGCGTAAACAGATTTCTCTATGTTAAGTAATACATTTCTCTATGTGCACCAAAAACTTAGCTTGGTTACAGGGTAAACTACTCTACTTTACAGAGTAATTTACAGGATAATCCATTCACATACAGAAACCTAAGTAAGAACAAAACATAAATGGAGACAATAGGGCCAACGTGAAATTGGTAGTGATTCAATTAAATACCTGCAGTAGAAGAAAACTCATACGAAGTTACAGTTCTGTAGAATGTACTAGGATGCAAAATGCTGCCAACAGTACTGTATAAAAAATTAAATTTATTACAAGCCACAGACCATTGTTATTAATCACACTAATCCTATGCGGTTATGGGATTATTAGTCCTAGTTTTTCACGTTTTTATTAAATTCGTTTCCTTTATTTAAAATAATACAAAAGTAAAATACTAAACTAAGGAAAATTAAAAGTGGCTATCCCTTACTTTTGTAGGCCTACTTACTTTCATGAAAATAGGAAAAATAACAAGTCAAATGCTTGGAAACCGACTAAATCGAAACAAAAAGACCATACGGAAAAGTCGCGTTGTACCGCGACTAATCTCCGATACGGACGTTAATTAGCCTACTGGCAATATGCTAAACCGCCGCCTATGTCGTTCAGTAATCTGACACTACGACGGAACACGATCAACGTATATTTAAAAAGATGTATTTACAGTCAGCGAAAGTAATATTGAACGTTCCAGAAGACCCCGAATTTGAATGTCACGAAAAAATCTGAAGGTAATAGTAAAAATAAAACTATTGTTTTCGAAGACGCTGACTTGAAAATTCAGTCCAGAAACAAGAAAGCGTTGCTACGTGAATCGCTAGAATGGGATTTGATGAATATATATATTGCGACGATACAAATAAATATTTATTAAATACTGTATATATAATATTAATAAATTATAATAAAATCGTGCCACACGTTGTCAGCGCCAAATATCTCTATGCGACGATACAAATAAATATTTTCGCATTGGATAATTATGTGAGTTTAAATTATGCACAAGTCTATATTGGAGGTGTAGAAAAATTATTTATTTATAACACAAGTAAATAATTGTTTATATGTTATATTTAAATTAAACAAAATGTCATGTATAGTATTTTATTTGTTATCAAAGAGTTTATATAGTTCAGTTTTGGTAGGTTTTACTTGAAACGTAGAATTCCTTTACACTCGGCGTGACATCACTCGCTCCGTCACTGTTACGCTCCTCTCTGCAATGATCGCCGCTCTCCTCTCTCACTCTCACTCTCTCTCTCTCTCTCTCTCTCTCTCTCTCTCTCTCTCTCTCTCTCTCTCTCTCTCTCTCTCTCTCTCTCTCTCTCTCTCTCTCTCTCTCTGCGCTGGGGTTCGCCGAACAGCGATAACACTGATGCAGATTTTACACACGAATTGTCACTTTCCGGATCGTTTGTTTACTCGCTCGCAATTGGTTATTATTAATTATTGTTACTTAGGGTGATAATGAATGATATTCTTTAAAAGCGGTGTATGTTGCTTACACCTTCCGGCTATTCTTGAAGTGTTCCGCGTTAATAAGGATTTATCACGGTAGATAAATCTACCTAAGCGGAAAATCTTCCACTAACACGTAATAGCACTTGAATATTTTATAACTGGTAGTTCACCCGCTTGGTTCTAATCGACAAACTCGAAAAGACTCCCAAGACTTATAGTTGGTCTAGATTAAACCAGCTCAAACAAGAAAAACTCTTGACGAAGAGCACACGTTCACTAGGTAACGGCTTCCGATGAACTGCTTCGAAGTATACCTGACAACCGACGGATATGACTGAATTTAGGGGCCTCTGATTGGTCAATCAACTGTCTACGTGGTAGATTGGACAAAAGATAGACGCGTTGCAGGCGAATCTTTGTATAAATCTGCGAGTGCCTGCTTAGATTTTATCTAGAATTGTTATTACTCTTCAATAGATTGAAGGTTGGTCTCCCATTTTACTCAGGACAACCGTGATATTCAAGATGCTTCCCATATAAGTACTATTTATTCAATTGTTTGTAAGCCTTGTTTTAACACATGCAATTGGCTTAGAAATAGCAATAGGCCTACGTTGAGTGATAATGCAATTTCACTGAAATAGCTCTAGGAGGGAAATTAACCCCCCTATTCCTCCCCGAAGTTGCGCCACTGGTACACAATATAGTCTGTTTCCAGATCTAACGTTCTACAAATTTTTGGTGTGATTCACTAGTCTTATTTAACTGAGCTCCCAGGTATACAAAGTTATTTATTCGTTCTATGATGTTCATATCTACCGTTAAACTTTGAGTTGCCTGATTAACTTATAACCTGTTAGTAGTTTGCATTCCTTGTTTTCCTACGTTGAAATTCAATCGTACTTCTCTGGAGGCTTCCTCGCATGAAATAAAAGGTTATATTAGATCTCGATAAGATCTATGCCATCCGCGTCCGCTGAAGATGGACCCTTTCGTTAACAACAGTACCTACTTCTCGAATTTATTTAGGCATCTCACACGGCCTCCTTCAGGGCAAGGTTAAAAATCAGACACGAGAGATTATGACCAAATCCGTTGTTCACTCTGTTTATATACAAAAGAGTGCAATCCCCGCGACGGATCTATTGCCACAGCAAACGAATACTTAAGTCTATCTTTACAGAGAAAAGTAATTAAAGATAGAATTTCTCATAAAACTGAAGCTAAAACTTTAAAAGTGACGTGACATAGATCGATCCAGCTTAATGGTCTTCACCTGGTTTACAAGGTCGTTCACGTTTGGTGTTAAGATTTACGGCCCCATTCGTCTAGCGCATGCACTCCCATCCGCTTGATGCTCACACTATGTAGAATACGAACAAAACGAGATGAAATATGCGCGTCGTTGCACTGGGTACACGTGGTCTACATTACATGCTTCACCGAACGCTGGTTGCAGGTAAAATATTGACAACACCGGATAAGTTAATAATACACTGCGCACTCCGACTGTGTAATTACTGCTTTAACACCTGTATAATTTTACTAGTTTTTGTAGGTTTCTGTACTATGAAAATGTATTATAACATAAATACATAATTTGTGTAATAGCATACATTGAATACATTGAAATTACAATATGCTGTACAGCACAGTAAGAGTAATAAATTAGAGGTATTTAAAGCAAAAAGTGTATATATTAGTTGCAGAAAAGCAATCAGTTAATAATTAAAATGTCGGCGGCCAAGCGGCCACAATTACCTGAGCGCGCGCGGGTATGCGCGCGCGCGCGCGCGCGCGCGCGCGCGCGCGTGTGTGTGTGTGTGTGTGTGTGTGTGTGTGTGTGTGTGTGAAATTAATTAGGTCAGATACAGTTATAGTCTGATGCTTTGAATATGAATTAGAAAAAATCCATATAAGAAGTCCTTATTAAGTAGTAATAAACACATAAATCTATTCTAATTTTACAAAAAGTCATGATTTTATTCGTTAAAAATTTGGTATTTACGACTAAAGCAGTTTTTTTTGCTTGGTTCTTTATTTTCTACAAATGGCTTGTGACAAGACGTTTCCTTTTTTTATTTAGATTATGTTCGCAAAAAAGAGTATGAAATGTCGTCTGTATTAAATCGTTTTGAATTAACTTGTTCTGTGTAATGATGACCGACTGAAAGCAATAAGATACGTACACATTAAACCATGCATACCCGACTGAATTCTTTTCCTAATTTGCTTATTCCATTTATGGGCAGACCGACTGGAACTGGAGCAGCATGTAAAATTAGTGGCGAGCTTTCCTTTGATTACAGATCGATCAGAATTGGCAATTTGACTTACAAAAATTCGACATTTCGGCAATTCAACCTATATTGTTACCAAAGTTCATTAATGTGTTCAGACCAATTGGTGATTCTTCAATGGTAACTTTGTCCGTCCTGTAATACAGGAACTTAAGTTTTACTAAAAAATAAGTACGCAAGTTTCTATATTACATTCGAGAAAGAATACATATTTGAAAGACAATTTGATACCAAAGACTTAAAATGTAGTTATTTAGCCTATAAAATCAAAGACTGTTTGGACATACACAGAGGTCCTATTATAGAATCACATTATGATTCCTTATCAGGTCTTAAGCAAAGCTATTTAGGTTAGATTACTAGCTATTTCGGTTATTTTTGAGTGCGTGAGCGCAAACAAATCAAGTACAAGGACTAAAGAACTTGAAAATACTGTATTTCTAAACTTTCGTGATTCTGAAGCTGAAAGAAGTGAAAAATATCTGATTCTGAAGGCTACTAGTGAAAAATATCACAAGAAAAAATGATGAAATAAAATCAAAGACATGATTACCTATACCAATATACTTACGCGTACATCAAATATCGGTATGCAGGAATCCAGCCAGGATTTCTCTGTCTGGAGAGAGTTCGGGAGCGAGGCTTTAGATTTTTGCGGATAAAATTACAAAACTAAAAGAAAAAGAGCTTGTTATGTGCTATTTATTTTGTTATAATCAAGAAGGTAAGTATAGAAACATTAATAGATATCTAAAATTTAACAAAGTTATGGAAGAACAAAGATGACATCTTAGATCACAGCATAAATCAAATACATGATATCAACAAACTGGCACTCCCATCTTCTGTAGACGGTGATAGTGTTAAATGTTTTGTATGAATTTTTTAAAACTTCGCCTTACTGTGTACGTTTTAACTCTGCGGAAAATGAAATCGAATCAGTCTACCCGTCTTGTCTCAAAAATGAAAACAAAATCTTAAGATGGGCACTACAGGCCTTTAAAAACGAGCATTTGAAAATCGCGCTACAGGATGCCCAGAAAGTGTTTAGCTAAACATTTCACTAAAGTTTTCATACAAATTACTTCACAAGTAGTTGATATAAGCGACGTTTCGAACTCCTCGTCCACTTGTAGGTTTATGGATTTACGTAGTACGGAATAACATATTTTTATTTTTTTTTAGATTGTAACAAAATAGTTAAATATGGATCGAAAACCATATATGATAGTAGGCGTACATGTGCAAGATTCGAATAGCAACCAAAAACGTTTCTAAGCTTTTGCGGAAAATGTTACTATATTATAAATATTGTAACGTTGTGACGGTATTTATAATAAATATATATTATATATAAATAAATAAATATAATATATTATATATAAATATTGTGACGGTTTACTGATCGTCGTATGGTACAGTGGAAAACAAAACACAAGACACCAATTAAGTCACTAATCACCAGCTTTAATTATCACAGTTAAACAGTTTGTAATCAACAAGATAAGCTCTTAAAACAAATAAAATAAAATTGTTCACTCGCAATAATAATGTCAACGAGTCTCGCACAATTATAAAACCCGAAACGCTTCGCCACAATACTTCGAACCGCACTAGAAAAAATCGCCACAAAAACTGAATAAGCGTCGCTGAAGTCTTGTATTTATACCCCGCTGAGATTCCAGCATATTCCATAATACGCGTGTACTAGAAAACACTAGAGCGTATTGATTGCGGCCTTGAACACAGCGCGCGGACCGGTATGGTCTCGAAAAGTCTCGTTGAGGACTTTTTATATACGAATCCAAAACACTCTGAAGCGCTTTGCGTTGTGCAAACTACTAATAATAAGACATTTCTTATCGAACTCGGTTGATTACTTTTCTATTTCACATAAAGTAACAAACGTAATGTTTGACAGGTAATGAAGTTTCGGATATTAAACAAACTCATGACTGCAAGGCTTAAAAAATCTGTTTTCTAACGTTTCATGAAACGTTGGTGTTTCAGAATTCCATGGAGCTGAGAAGATAAAATTTTACTGTTTCGGTTTTTCAATTTATTTTTATTTCTTTGCATAGTACATGGCCTGATGGTGACCTCGTACGAACAGGACTATTCACTCACGTCTGCTCTAGCAGATAATAACAATAATTGTGGGAGCAGTTAGTTAGATTGTCTTTAATTCCATGTTAGAGTTAACGTTAGATAATCACCGAGCAGCAAATGGTATAAAGTCGGCTCTCTATCATGAGGCCTACGTCTCATTTTATTAGCAATAATAGTCAATCAATATTAGCAATTGCGTGCGCACAATTTATATTAAATTCCAATCAATCTTTATAAAACGATAAACACAACTTCCATGCGTTCGATACTCGCAGAGAGAAGTTAATTCCGAGATCAGACACTATGCAATCAGTAGGCAACGGCGTCAGTCATTATTGTTTGCTCATGCGCGGATTTCTGTATTCTGCACGTAACGTGATGTGAAATTATGTCTCACATGTAGCCTATAATTTACAAGCCAACTGTTACGGTACTCTAGATACAGACACTAGTATCTGATGTGTTTTTATTGGTTCGTCTTAAAACGAACACGATAATAGATAATCGGCAGCTACAAGTATCGTCATTGGTTATATTTTAAACGTTACAAGTAACTAGGATTTTACTCAGAAGAACACTTGCAAACTTATTGAAACTATCGTGTAGGAAAACTAGACCTAGTGCTCACTTAAATTCAGATCCCATCAAATCCCATTTAAAGTTGTTGTCCATTGCAATGACTTCCAGAAGTGTGGCACCATGTTAAACCGTAGAATGTGTGACTTTTCATCGATTTCTCTCCGTCGCGAAACAAGTAGTGCCGGCAAAAGGTTTCTACTAGCCTACGCTACTTTGATTTGTGGACTAGATACCCTGGGAGAGAATACATTGATGTAGATAGAATAATGATTAGCTTTCAGTAATCTTGTTGTGTATGAACGGTAAAAATTAGTAACCGAAAATAAAAAGTGTCTGTATTTTCTTAACCTTGTTTATATATTTATTTCAAACATACTCACATTAATTATGATGTCTTTATTAGTGGTTAAATAAGTGAAAGTGTGGAATTTAGACGTTTTATGTAACGAGAATAAAAAATTGCCTTAATTTTAATAATACACGTGCAAAAGGCGTTAAATGTTCATAGACGTACCAGCAAAACAGGGAACATAATTGCCGCCTATGAATTAGAAGTGAATGTTTTGACACAGCATTTCTTGTATTACTGGCGGTACTTTCGTGTAGTTGAATCATAGTAAAGTTAAGTGTCACATGCACGAGTACAAAACCTGGATGGATGTCCTCGGAGATCTATACACAAGTAACAGTAGTTACATTTGATTTCTTTTCTTAGAGATAAATTAAACATAACTGCGACTAATGAGGTAGAAAATGAAGGTAGCATGTGTAGGCAGTACATGTTTAATGAATGTGTGTGTGTGAGCGCGCGGGCTTTTTTTATAAATTTACGATACAAGCTTTGTGTTTAACAAGTGACGGTTATCTACATATGTCTTCTTGGGCAAAATAAAATACACTAAAATAACCCAGCATATATCGTTTTTTATCAAGTACAAAATGCTATTGAGAACCGTTTTGTCTTCATTGAGGTACGGTTTATACAGCTTATACAAAACAGTATAACTCAGACAAAAATTATTTTTCATAGTAGAACATGTATTCGATTTAAATATCCAGTAAGTGCTTTCTTGTGAAAGCAAATTTCTCAAGGGTGAGTGACAGGTCAAGGTATGACACAAAAATATAGACAGCTATTTCCGTGTTTTGTGTAGCATGGTACAGTGTTCAATGTTATGATTACAAATTTTTATATACGAATCCAAAACACTCTGAAGCATTGCTTTGCGTTGTGCAAACTACTTTCACTAAGGAAGGAATGTAGTTAGTTACTGAGCGCACCCGCATAAACTATTCTACTGTATTTAACTTACCTGTCGTCAGTGAACTTTAAATTAACAAAAAATTTAAATATTTATTGACTCCTGCCTAAACATTTAAGTGCAATTGCAGCCTTACCATTTTTATTTTATGTTTCCCTGCATTTTTGAATAACCATAAAGAGCTGAGCACGTCCGCGTCCGTATTGTATGCAATTGTTTATTTCATAAGTGGAAAATAATAATAGTTTAAGTAATTCTTATTAACCTCATCCAAGATGACTTTCGCTTAGAATTATATGCTCAAAACATAATAACCCATACCACTCCCAGTATGGCTTCTACGTGTGCAGACATTCAGGTCTGTACCCTTTTCAACATATGAAATTTGAATTTTTATCGAATTGCACTGATGTCGCGATAGCCACAACACTGTTTTTGGTCCAGCAGGCGTCTTTTTATAACTTTTAACACCAAACGTTTCGGCCATACCACGATGGATGCTCAGTGGCTTGACCATACGATATGCATACCACGATGGATGCTCAGTGGTTTGATCATACGATATACATACCACGATGGATGGTCAGTGGCTTGATCATACGATATACATACCACGATGAATCCTCAGTGGCGGATCATACGATATACTCCTTATCTTAGTATAGGCGAAACGTTTGGTGTTAAAAGTAATTAAAAGACGTGTGTCGAACCGAAAAACAGGGTTGTTATTTATTAACGAAAATCACGATAGTTTACGAGCAAGGTCCAATCCAAGGTCCAGATAGTTGACTATGATGTCCAATCGTAGTCAGCAGATTCGGTAACTGTGACGTAAATTAAACTTTAGCAGTGTTATTACTGTTTTGTTATTCTGAGTACGATAATAATATAGGTTTCCTCATAATATGGAAACAAGAATATCAGTCAGACCCAGTTCTCCAACATCGCAGATCAGATGATCCCATTTTACATGGGTTGTATTGTTCGCTCAAGGCAAACGGGTGATCAAGTAATGGAACGTATATGGTCATGTCCATAGCGCAGAACGCTTATTACTGAACTAGCCAAGGTTTACCTATAAATAGAATGTGTCTATATCGGATATATGAGTTTAAGTTTCTTAAAGTTTTAACAAAACGGAGCACTGCATAGAATTATTATTGATAGTACTCCAGCGTCTGTAATGACCAACTTGCAACGGAATCAGTCGCTAGTCTCGAACTAGGAATAAAGAAACTATAGTATAAATGAACAAGAGTATTAAATTTACCTCTCTTCTACAGAACATTTTTAGAATTTCTGAATTGTAAAATAATATTTTCAACATTCCTCTTCTAATAATAATTACGTATTAATAAATGTTTTTAATAAGGTATTAATGTTAAAATATTTAATAGATTATTACAGTTTGTTAATTATATTTTCAATTTTCTTCTAAAGGTAATATGTATGACAAAAACAAAAACAATAACAATAACAACAACAATAATTTGTTTTTCTTTGTTATATAACGTATTGTTTATATTTATCCTTACATGAAAATCGTAATTTTATTATACGTAATTAAAACCGCTGTAACAAAAATAAGTCTTTAATATATTCTTATGAATGTCTAAATATTCTTAAGCGATTCTACTTTTCAGTCCTTTTATTCCATATTTAATTACTGTTAGAATTTTACCCAGTAGCGAATCATGAACTTATAAGCGGCTAGAAAGCGATTCCCTCTCCAACCATTCACAGTTGACTCAACTCCAGTCACAATAGTATGGACGTATGATTCTCTCTTTTTTCCCCACAACCAAATATAGAGGTTATTCTTCCTCTGTTACATTTTCACCGACCAAAGGCACTTTCATTGATTTCGACCGTCTTGTATGTTCCTCCCAACTGTTTTGTTGCACACAAACACACACACACACACACACTATTAATTTTCATAACTGTTTGTGAATACAAGTTACTTTCCCGAACAATGGTCGATTTTGAGTTTAAGGCAGTGTTTAAGGCTAGATGTTTCTGGTATGCCTGCTTTTTAGCATCTATTATTTGTCTAATATCGTCATCCCATACATGTAGGCCTCGGTTTCCATACCTTTTACGTCTCTGCTTCAAATGCTGCTTGTGATATGACGTCTCTGATGTTATCCCATTCTTGATTTATATTGCTACTGATGGGTTTTTGTTGTGCAAACTGACTCAACCGGGTCTGACACAGGTATCTTATACTTTCATCTTGGACCAGGTGTACTTTAAAAGTTTGCTTGGAGTACTGGCGCTCTGTAGATCGAGCCTTTCTCCACCTACCTGGAATACTAATTTGTGATATGAGCAGAAAATGGTCAGACTCAACGTCATATCCTCTAAAAACCCCTAGCATCCTCCACTAAATTTCCTAATTTCCCATTAACTAAAACATAATCAATTATTGAACGAGATCCTCTTGCTTGCCAAGCATATTTATGTATCTCTTTATGCCGGAAAAATGTGTTGGTTATCCTAAATTTGCTGAATGTGGCAAAATCGATGAGGCATCGTCCATTTCCATTTTCCATTCTTTCGCCGTGACATTCCATGATATTTTTTATAGGTGAGTTTCCAACACGAGCATTGAAATCACCTGCTATTATCACATAATCATTCATGTGTATGTTATTGACAACTTTCTGTAAGATCCTGTAAAATTCTTCTGAGTCTTCTCTGCGACCATTTTCTAGGCTACATACAGCTACCAATGTTGTGTTTTATACCGTACTGTTAAATATGCTCATTTACAAACTGGTAACTATGAATCCTGCTTTTAAACCGCTTCTTTATCATTACTGCTACTCCTGCAGCTGCACACTTCCCAGCAGCTACACCACTGTATATTAATACGTAGTCCGCCAATTTGGTCGAACCTTATGCTTCTTCTTAGTCTCAGGAATGATGGCAATATCTACTTCCATTAAATTAAGTTCCCGTTGAAGTTCAATTTCCTTATGTGCGAGTCCTCTTACATTCCATACGCCAATTCCATCCGCAATACCTAAATAACTTTTTTCCTATTATTCACAGCTGTGGTCACCAACTTTTGATCCGTACGGCTAGTCCTTATTTGAGGCAATTTAGTAGTGAATATGTTCCTTGGATATGTTACTAGCATATCGCAGGGTAAGACGTATGGTAGGGCTGCCACCTTCAGGCTTAACGTCCAGCCTGATTTTCTGTCTGGGTGTTCTCTCATAAACTGGCTGTCTTACCAGACTAAAGACACCAGTTTTCCCTGTTGAGATATCCATAAGGTCTTTAATGTGGTGGTTTCTTCTTGCCTCCCACATCCTACGTCGTTGACCAATGGAAGTTCATCCGTCTTTAGGGGCAATTTCTCACCCCAACGGCAAGAGGATGGCCCTAACCTCTACTTAGAGGAGGGACAGCTTATACCGGCTGTCACTCGGTATATCAAGATGAAGATGGTATATTAAATAAGTAGAGATTGAAGATTTGAATATTGCAAAGTAGTGGATTAGGAACGATGTGAAAATGTTAGTTTCAAGTATTTTTAGGCTTGCAAGGCAACTGTAACTGCAGTGAAATGGCGCGTAACGATACTTAGCCGCGTGTGTGGTGCGCGTTTGCATGGGTACGTAATCATTTTATGGAATATTCTTGAAAAAAACACACCTTAATTTGAATAACTATTGAAAATTTGAAAACATTGGAAATTTTGAGACGGAACTTATTATCTGTATAGACTAAGTTGGCGTCTGGGTCGGTTGTGAATACCAGGGGATTACCCGGACCAGCCGCCAGGTAGTCACCGGCCCAGACGCCAACTTAGTGTATACAGATAATATATCAAAATACTCGTAATAAAAAGACATACCTGAGGACAGTAGTTGTTTTAAAAATTACTAACTTGAAGTACGAGTTTTGTGAGTAAAACTGTTTTATAGCCCATAAATTGGTCATAAACTATTTCAGGTTTTTTGAACATAAATTGTTCTGTTTCTAAACATTCTGTACAGGTAAAGCTATTATCTGTTAGAAGATTATGAGAAGGGGTTGCCAAGAATCTAATTAAATTACACGAAATTCAGTTATAAAATAGGACTTGGAACGTACAGTCGTCTCGCTTTGGAATCGATAACGAGTGGATGCTGCGCTAGTAAAAAACGTTTGATCTGCCAATTTAAAAAATCCCGTATAGTTACTATAATTTACTATAATTTTACTATAATTTACCCGTATAAAACTCCAATATTTACTATAATTTTGTGCTATCCGCGAAATGCAAGATAGTCCGTTTCGGAGTATATAGACACTTCAAGCTCACTGGAAAAGTATAAGCCTAATACATTAGTTTAAACAGTAACAGTATCGGTTGGTGGTGTGAAATTGTAGGTATCCGTGCCCTCGAAAACTTACACGCCCGGAAGCGATCCTAAGGCCGACAGAGTAAATAGACCCCCACGGATTTCTCCAGATAGGCCATAGGTCTATCAATCGGTCGTTCGAAGGCTCTGCAGTCGACATTACAGGGAAATAAACTTGTATTATTTTATACACAATTATTAAAACTTATTTAAAAGAAATACTCTAATATCAGTAAAGACTTTACAGTTTAGATAATACAAAAAGAACTTTTAAAATAGTAATTTAATTCACTGTATAAACATTACATTTTAATTTATGTAACGTCAACAGAGAAAAAATTTGTTATTTTTTGTAAACTGTATTAAAGGTACAGTAGAGTGTCTGAAAAATTAATAGCACCATTAATAAACCTGTTTGATTCCAATAACCTCTATCTCGACTGCTTATTCTATGCGACCCTTATACATCGAATCTATATTTTTATATACACTCACAGTTACAATAGACATGAATTTTCCACAATTTTCACATGAATGTTCCAGTTTCCAAAAGCATTGATTTGATTAATTAATTTCTATAGTAAGCTTTTATAATTATTAAGCTTGTCACCGAATCTATTGTTTATTCAGTGTAGTATTTAATATGGTACAAAGCAATATGTTTCTAAATAATTAATAGGTTCAATTAAAAAAAACAATTAAGTCAATTGTCAAAAATGTAGGCATTTTCCAGTGTCCGCAGAAGTTTGAAACTCTAAATTAATGTAGACTGGTAAATTCTGTTATTTAAATAGACAATCGTTACTTAGTTAAACATAAATTATTTAGAGTTATTAATATAGACTGAATTATTCCAAAATGATGAGTGTGGGGGGCAATATTGAAGGTTATTGGCGTCCAATACCTACTAAACCTGTATGCAACCATTCTTCAAGTTTGCAAATGTCAAACTCACATTAATGTAACAAACAATAAATATCACTCATTTAAGACTGTGGCAATATATAATACAAACCACAAATTACAAACGCCCGCCTACAATAATTAATTAACAATTACTGATAACACGTCTTTTCGCTTCGATCGCAGTATGGAAACTCACCACGGCGAGCCGGTGTTCCTGTATTTGCAGCGGGCATAAGGAGCGATTTCACGTTTCGCGGCCGGTAGCAGGCCACACCCTAATATCCAGCCCATCTATGGTCCGTGCGGCAGGAGCTCTATTTGAAGCTCAGTACGCAGCAACGAGCGGGCGATGGGTATGCCCTTCGTCCCGCACAGCCATTGGTCATTCGTAACACGTTACATGAAAGTTTCTACTATGAAGGCTCGCGCACTTCCAGAATCAGCGAGAACATTCCACGCTGTAACGGCCTGCCGTTAAGATAGTACGTGCACTAATTCCCACAGGGCTCCCACGCCAGTTGCCTATCCAACAGGCGTCAGATTATTATTATTGTTGTTGTTCTTAATAAATAAATAAAAATATAATACTCCCGTTTGAGGTATATTTTAAGGAGAACTGGAAGAAGAAAGTGGATATTAAAGCAAGTACTTCTTTGGCTAAGAAATGTCTGTAAAAGAAAAGCCTACTTTTCAGCAGTAGGCCTATGGATCTGGATATAAGATACAAACTGATGCAATGCTATGTATGGAGCGTGGTATTATGTGGATGTAGAACGTGGATTGTGAGCGATAGTGTACACGATAGGTTTAAGGAGTCTGAGATAAGGGTATGGAGAAAAATTGAGATAATAAAATGTGTTGGCAGAGTAATACCAAGGAGGTCCCGAACAGAGTAAAGGAAAACAGAACACTTAGATGCCATCCTGAAGAGGAACAGAAATTGTATTTTTGTCTTTTTCAATAATGACACAAAATAATTGGAATGAAGAGATTGAGGAGGCAATATTAAAAGAAGGAGGTATAAGAGAGCTAAGCGAGAAAGTAGCAATTGGAAACGTCATTGTGTGGCTGTCAATCGGCAGGACACCGTATGACGATTCCTACCGTCTACTCACCGCACTCGGAACAGCTAACGTTTGGTACTTCATTACATTCCAGTAAGAATCCCTTTTATTTACCACTGTTGAACAATGAACATAACTGAGAGAAACATGTATTGTGATGTTCTGTTTACGTATCACAGCAGAAGGCTTAACCTAACCTATACTAGCGGAAGCTAAACTTATATCTACTTTAAAGTAGGTCTGGTGACTAATAGGTGTGAGAACATGAAATCACGTGTGGGTGTGTGCGTGCGCGAGTGCGCTGGTGGACGGTGGTACACTCTCTCTAGTGTAAGGATTTATGTTTATATATATTAAAAGTACAAATATGAAAAGGCGTGTGTGAGTTCATACTTACAGGAAGTGTAAACAACACGTTCTAGTACGTGCTACGGATATTTGCCTTTTAAAGTAATCCTCTCATGATCACCTACACAACATTCTGACACATTATCTATATTATAGCTATAATTATAGTGTGGCATTTTGTGCGTGCGTGTGTGTACGTGTTTACGTGTGCGTATACGCAATTTGTTACATCGTCATGTATCATCGTGAGTTTATGTGTACGAAGTCTAGACCGTATCCGTTACATAATTATACTGTATATCGTTACCGATTATTTATGACATTATTATTTATTTTGTTAATATTATTAAATGCTGTATGGAGTCCGCTTACATACACTGCATGGACGTAACGTGGTGATAAATTGTACTGCTATTCTGTGCCCTGCGTAAGATTATCCGCAAAACGATGCAATAATTATTTAATAATAGTAACGTAATAATCATATAAATGTTTCATAGTTATATTTTATTTATCAGATATTTTATGTTGTACTATGTCACGTGATCGTTGCTGCAAAATGTACGTTAATTAAAATATTTAAGCTCATTACACATTGTTTAGTGTACTTTGTTTCGAGCTCCACAATAAATCTCAGCGAGTATACGTCTATAACGCTCGTAATCAGTTCCGAAGATATACACACGCGCGCAACGGAATGTACCTCCGCTGATAGTGACCGAATGAGATGAATTTATTAAGTTCAACTTAAGATCTTGTATTAGTGAAGTGCTGAGACAACATGACTGACGCACACCAGTGATCGCCAAACCCTCAGGTCATTCAGAGGTACTTATCCAACTTGAAAATATGTGGTAAGCTACTTAGACTGACATAAAGTATATTAAAGTGATATATATCTCATTAAGCTTACACTCTACGTTTTTAAGAAAAATCAAACACAATACTCCACAGAAATAAATTTTGACCTAAACACTACGGCAGGAATAATTTATTTAGAAATTTACTTTTTAATTTATTAACATTTTTAACTTATTTGAGCCTACACAATTTATAGTTGTTGTCTGTTTCGTTACACGTTTTATTTTTCGACAATACAGTAGAGCATCAATTACCCGAACGTCAGTTATCCCGTCGGCAAATTTTCCAGTTCAGTCGCTCACCAGCCTTTGTGTTGGCTAGTTGCTGTTGTTTGTGGACCTGTTATTGCGTTGTGTAATACGATACGTCGTAGTTAGTGAGTTACAGTAACTATTAATTAGTTGTTAATAATAGTTATTTTAATAGTTACACTATTTTATAATTGTTATGTGCTATCGTACTTTATTAACTTGTAAATATGGGGTCTACAAGTAAGAGAAGCCGAGGTATAGAACAATGGAAAAGAGGTTAGAAATAATTTATAGAGTAGAGAAAGATGAGTCAGGGTCCTACCTTGCTAAAACATATGAGGTAAGCAAGGCTACGATCTCCCATGTTAAGAATAGGAATATATTTTTAATTTGCCTCTAAACTAGACAGTGAAGATGGCTCAAAGAAACGAAAAACAATGAAAACCCCTAAAGATGAAAAATTAGATGACGCCGTGTTTTTATGGTTTGTTCAGCGGAGGAGCAGGGGGAAACCAATATCTGGGCCGCTGCTATGCGAAAAGGCTTTAGATATGAAGAAAAAGCTAGGCGGTCCCAATTATTTTAAGGCTAGTACTAGCTGGCTTAAATCTCGCCAGAGCTTCAACCCAAACATTCAAGGGGAGTATCTGAAAAAGGTGACTCACCAGCAGCTGAAAATTCAAAAATCTTTTTCTGACGTTTTAAAGAAAGAAGGTTATTCACTTGATGATGCAGGTGTATATAACACTGTTGAGACCGGATTGAATTGGAAGGCTCTGCCAATCACTAGTTTCAAAGCGAAAAATTTAGGCACGGGGTTTTAAAGTTAGTTTAAAGTTAGCGAGTAACATCCTTCTTACTGCAAATGCCAGTGGTACTTTTGATGATTATAAAATCAAAAAATCACAGATGTTTTAAAAATGTGAATTGTCTACCACTTTTAACAAACCACAGAAGAGTGCATGGATGATGTAGTTTGTTCTTAGAATGGTATAAAAATGATTTTATATTGTTACGAGGGTCTACTTGATCGTCGTAGGTACAGTGGAAACAAAATACAAGACACCAAATAAGTCACTAATTAACAGCTTTAATTTTCACAGTTAAACAGTTCGTAATTAACAACACAGTCTCTATAACAAATCAATTAAAAATTGTTCACACGCAAATAAATGTCAACTAATATTAAGACACAGTTGTATTACAATATACCGCCTGATTATAAAACACAATACTTCACTAATAACCACTTGAACGCACACAGTAATCTCGCCCGATTATAACTCGAACCGCACTGAAAATATATCGCTGTTATACTGAATTGAACATCGTTGAGTACTGGTATTTATAGCCGGCCGAAAATCTAGACGATTCCACATACTACGTTAATACGTAATTGATGTAAACTATGACGTAATTGCTTACGCCCTTGATCAGCTGCCTTGACACAGTGAGAGCGGCCGCGTCAATTCTCGCACCGTCTAGCAAATGCGTCAACAAGCACGTACGCCACACGCTTACATTCTGGATCTCTCTGGAACGTTCGATAAACACGTACATTGTTCTGTGATGTCATAACACTGCTCCCTCCTTAAGCCTGTTCGTCCCGAATTGGTAACCCGTCTCTAAAGTAGTGCTTAGCCAGGCGATCTAGGTGGACGACCTTGAACTTTCGCTGTCCTTCCTGTTGAATCCGGTAAACAACATCGTTGATTCTTTTTTTCACAGTGTAGGGACCTTCCCAGTTAAACTGAAGCTTAGGTGAGCGACCACAACGGCGCTTTGGATTGAACAACCAGACCTGATCTCCTTCTTGGAAACCCACACTATTGGTGCGAATGTCATACCGAGTTTTCATTTTATCACTGGCAATCTACAGCCGTCCTCTTACCAAGCGATTCATTTCTCGCTGTTGGTTTTCTAATTGCGGCTCTTGGGATTGAGTCTCAGGTGATCCGAACATTAAGTCCCCAGGAAGACGAATCTGCCGCCCAAACACCAATTTTGCTGGAGTCATGCCGGTTGTGTCGTGTACTGATGATCTATACGCCATGAGAAATAGTGGTATACGTTGGTCCCAGTCTGTTTGGTTCTCGTCAACAACCTTCGAAAGATGCTGCTCAAGTGTCCTGTTGAATCTCTCAACCATCCCGTCCGACTGAGGATGCACAGGCGTTGTCCTGGTCTTTCGAATTCCGAGTAGATGGCATAATCTTTAAACACTCCTGATTCGAAATTTCTCCCTTGATCCGTATGGATTTCCATAGGGGCTCCATAACGGGAACAGAAGTTGTGAACTAACTGCTTTGCCACAGTGGTAACCTCCTGATTTGGAATTGCGTAGGCTTCCACCCACTTAGTAAAGTAGTCACCTACAACCATGATGTACCGGTTTCCATTGTCAGTAACTGGGAATGGTCCAGAAATGTCTATGGCAATTCTCTCGAAAGGCAGTCCAACGTTATACTGTCTCATTTTACCCCTGCTTCTGGTTTGTGGGCCCTTGCTTGCAGCACATATTTCACACGTCCGAACCCATTCCTCTACGTCGTGGCGAAGATGAAGCCAATAAAATCGCTTCCGTATTTTGTCAAGGGTTTTGTTAACGCCAAGATGGCCTCCAGATGTTCCATCATGCATCTCCTTCAAAACAGACTGCACTTTACTTCGGGGAACTATCAACTGCATGACCACGTCTCGTCCATCTGCACTTTCCCAAGCACTTTTCGGCAATCCATTTTCTAAGGTGAGAGATTCCCATTGTGCCCAGTAGCCCGTCAGCACTTCGGAACCATGGCAGATATCTTGCCAATCCGGGCGGCGACCTTCCTCTTTTGCTGTCAAAATCGGTCCAATGTATTCATCAGTCATCTGTTCTTGTCGACAGTCTTGTGTTGTCCAGCCGTCTGCCAGGAAATCTACAGTGATGGATTAAACATGTTCGCTGGAGTTTTGTTCTTCCTTTCTGTGGCAATGTCGGCAGTCTTCCGGGCACGGTCTTCGTGAAAAGCCATCTGAATTACCATGCAGGCGCCCCCGTCGATGGTGTGCCTTGAAGTTGTACTCTTGCAGACATTCAAGCCACCTTGCCAACTGTCCTTCCGGATTTTTAAATCTCAAGAGCCATGCAAGCGCGGCATGGTCGGTACGTAGTGAAAACTCTCTTCCATAGAGGTATTTATGGAAGTGCTCCAACGCTCGGACGATTGCCAGCAAACTCTCCTTGTAACGCAATAATTTCTCTCCGGTTTAGAAAGTGTCTTGCTGTAATACGCTATTACTCGTTCTTCACCGTTTTACACTTGAGACAAAACTGCTCCTAGACCAGTATTGCTTGCGTCTGTGTCCACAATGTACTTTCCTTCGGAAGCTGAGAAAGGGAGAATTGGCTGCGAACATAATGCAATTTTCAAAGTCCTAAATGCTTGGTCACACTCCCTCGACCACTGGAAATTTCGTTTATTTTCCGTTAGCTCATGTAGTGGTTTAGCAATAGTAGCGAAGCCTTTCACAAAACGTCTGTAATATGAGCGTAACCCCAGGAAACTCCGAACTTCGTGTTTACTCTTCGGCACTGGCCAGTCTCTTACGGTGTCTACTTTATTAGGATCCATGCTAACACCCGCTGCTGAATCCAGATGGCCCAGATACTGTACTTCCTTCTGGAATAGAACTTTTGTACAGTACTCTGTATTTTTACCTGCATTAAAATTTGCTATTAAAACCGTAATTATAGTTACTTAATTTGAATTGTTACCTCATTCTGATAAAATTTTCAAGATGTTTCAAATAAAATTGGCTTAAAACCTGGGAAGTCTGTATACTGTTTGATTATCCGAACACCCTTAAGTCTCAATTATTTCCGATAATCGACTCTCTGCTTGCTGTTAAAGGCATGATGTCGTATGTTTATAAATGGTTAAACAAATTTATTTCGTTACTGAAGTAATATAACAAAACCCTTACAGTAAGCCTACTGAAAAAGATCGACAGCCTACTTGTTATGAGAGGTGTAACATTTCTTTCATCAACACGTTTTTTAGATTAGGTGAATTTGTTTTTACTGAGTCACCGCCATTCCAATACAATTGTTCTAACTGTCCACATCTTCCTTTGTGAGTCTGTTTATGTACTTGCATTTTGTCGTCTTCATATTCGAGAAAGAAGCTATCATATAGGTACGTAGAGCTGAGCATTGGATTCACTCGTGTAGCAAAAATAGGACACTTTTCCTTGGGCACGGGAAACGACATAATTCTGAACTTGAGCCGATTGGCTTCAATGACAGCTTTAAATTCCTATGAGCTCAATTTGCATCGCTCATTGCGCCAAAGTGTTAACTAACGGAATTTTGAAAAGCTCTCCAAAGTCTATCTCCATAAAATGGAATGGGAGGAATTGGCAAATTATGCCAAGAGAGCAATTTTCTCAAAATTTTGGAAACGTTTCTCAAATTGTTCTCTCAGATTTGAAAGAATTTCGACATGATTTTTGGTGTAGTAGGGTTCTAATGATCTCCGTATTTCCAGCTTGTCTTTTAGTATCACCTTGGTTGATCAGATAAATATTTTAAGCAGCAAACAGCGATTTAGATGTGGCACGTGGCTTTGTTTACATTACGATTCCGGTACTAACACACCAAAATTGGCGTCATTAGTTCAGTTGTATTTATATTTTTTTAATATAGTACTAAGGTAATCATAGTTTTTTATTTACTCTCTTTTCTGTGATATGTAAAATTCGTGATGTAAAATTCTTTAAACAACAATTCAAAGCTTTCTTGACACTTACTGGTGTCTAATAATTTTCAACGTAATGATCTTCAAATGTATGACCTGCATTTAAAATTATTAAAATTGTTTTCCTGGAAGGTTCTTATTTTTGTGTATCCTTGTTGTTTTCCTTTAACTAAGCATATGCTTAACTATTTTAAGAAATGCATTTATATTAACACATCAACAATGGCGATACATGTTGAATTACATTTTCTAAAAATAATTGTTTTCAAAAGAGAATACGATAATAATTACATTGTTTAGTATTCTTCCTCCCTCCTCTACTACGTAAATTTATTCGAAGTAAAAATGGCATTTCTTATTTCAATGTTATAGGCTACAGCTGATTACGGAATGATTTATTATATAGTTATAATGAAAGTAGTAATCAAGCCTATTTTACCAAGGAAAAACGTCTTTAAGAATGTATCTTTATTTCCTTTCCTTACCACGAAACGGAAATTCAAAAACAAGGAATCAAAATTCTTAAATCCCATCAAATATAAAATCTTAGTCACACAGTAAGAAAGGAAATGGGGCGTTTAATACATGAACAAGGAGATGTCAATACCATTTGAAATAATTTGTTGGAGAACCCTTTAGACTATGGAGTGTTCTGCAAAATAACAAGCTATTGCAAAAATTAATTTCCTCGATGGTCTTTTGTTTTCTTCTAATAAGTATACTTCCTCCCACTGACAGCAATGGTCAACACATATATGTAATTTGTTATAACACGCCAAAATTGGCATAACATTTCTAGTTTTGCTTTACAGAAATTTCTTCTTTTAAAAGAGAATAAGTTAATCATTTTTCCTTTAGTATACGTACGTTTCCTTCCTCTTCTACAGCAGTAAAAGTTTCTTTGAAATAAAAATGCTATTCCTTTCCTTTGGCTCCTCTATTTCCTACTATGTTTATATTTTGCCTGTTTTAGGCTAAACTGTCCTGTAGCCAGTCCTGTAAAAAGTTTTAAAGTATCTTCCAGTAGACTTTGGTATGTAGTATTAACACTCCGTGTACTTGTACACACGAGTCAAGTCGACTCTTAACTTGCAACGAGTGTTTAATATTATAATATTAATCGAGACTTTTAGGGTTTCGTTTCTTGTATTCTACTTAATTTATCAGGATTTTACTTACTTAAATAAGCTCGGAACGTATTTTTTGGCAACGAGCTTATCGTTGATTTTCATGACGTCGAGGCCGGAAAAACATGTTTGATCCGACGCCATTTCGTAGACGTGTTTGACACTAAACGACTATTAGTGACAAACTTCTGTCGAAATTACCGGCTTTGCCAAAATCCGAGCAGCTTGTCTTCGGTGCGAGCCGCGTCATCAGACCAAGTCAAGTAACTGTTGTCTTGTGGAAGTATTCCCAGTGTCAAACTGGAATACTGTTGATACAGATTAGAATGCGTCTCATTCATGATGTGCTGTGGGCTGTGCGCTGTGTGTGTGTGTGTGTGTGTGTGTGTGTGCGCGTGCGTGTGTGTGTGTTTACATGACGGTGTTTCTGCATCGACTTCATCGCGTAATACTTAACTCGTTCGCTTGTTTCACCATCATGACGCATCTGAACGCTCCAAGCGTACGTACATATCTTGTCGAAATCGGCCAGTGAATATTGTTGTTCAAATGCTCTTTTCAACATTTTTCTGGACTTTTTTTGCAAAATTTCCAGGAACGTATAGAATTTTGAAAGCCCAACGCAGCGGTGTTGGGTAACTTCATTATTTTTGTCTGATTTACGATAAAGCCTACTTCGTATTGCAGACGAAGTAGTTGCCAACTTCAACACTTCGTACTATTTTGTGTTTAGAACTTTTCAAACCACGACTTTAATTAGGATACTTGAATTGAATAAATATTGATTCAACTCAAGTATTAATAAAATGTTCTACCAAGTGACGAGCGATCAGTGTAATTTCATTAGGATGTCGAAAATACGAACGTTATGTGGGAAAGGTCTGATTTTGAACAAAAATTAGGCGGATCTTCCGAATTTAAAGCAGTACAGACTCATACAGACCCAGCACGAGATTCATAAACTTCATATTAAACGGGAAATATTATCTGGTGACTTTAGTGCAGCGGACTCTTTCAAAAAGTATGGCTTTTGTTGAAAGTGAATGGTATTTTAAAAATAATGTTTACCATAACGATGGAACCGGGATATTTTGGAAATTTCTTCCAAAAAAATTATTGGCATGTATAAGAAAAACTAATGCTCCTGGATTTATACTGGAATTTTTACAGCAGAGGGATTTACAGTTGGGATGACGTCATCACCATGTTGCCACTTTGTAACAATGTGTTTCTGTTGAATGTCCCCCAAGCGTAAGTTTCGATATTGCATTCACTCAAAACTTACTTCGCGCCAGACTAAATACATATGCATTTGAATACTTAAAAATGAATATTTATCCAGTTGTAACTAAAGATAATTCTTAAACTAAAAATTTCAATTATTACGGGAATAACAAACTAGAACTTAACTAACAGTGTTTTTTAATTTCAGTATTCAGTGTCTTTAATTTTTTGATTTAACGATAAATGGGATAATATTCAATCATCAACATAGTCTATAAATATCTGTAAATAAAATAAAAATTAACAACAATAAAAAATATAAGACAAAACATGAGTCAGTGTTTTGTTTTTGTTTACTTTTACCACAAAACCAAAACTAAAAATAAAATTATTATTACCTGTCCGTAGTTTTCCTCCTGCGCCGTTAATCTAAAGGTGTTACACCACTTGTGTCCTACCAGAGCCACTCGAGTCACTGGATTCTGTGCCCAAATTTATTACCAGTTGTTCTACGGCGTCTTCTAATATTCCTTCGTTGCTTCTTGTTTTATCAGTCACTTTCGTTGTGTGTGGATCACTACTTTCTCCCAGTCGTCTGCAGTATCATTCGTAATACCCTCACGTATCAATTTGTCTACTTCTGTTCCTGTAAAAGTCTTATTATTTCTTGCTACATATCCCTTTACTTGTACCCAAATTAACTCAGTGAAGTTAAAATGACAGTAACACGGTGGCAATCTTACTACTTTATGACCATGTTCTTCCGGTACTTTGTCAATTAAGTATTCCGAAAATCGGGATTTACAACATGATACCAGCTCCAACAGCTCTGCTTTTCTCATGCTAACAGTGGTAGAAATGGTATGTTCGTGAAGCCAGTGAATAATTTCTTCTATACATGTAGCCAATGTCGGTGCTTCGTCATATATAACCGAGTGATAAGGGGCGTTATCCATTACAATCGTTGACGGCATTATGAGTTTTTTTTTAATAACGAGTCTGTGAACCACTTGGTAACGTTTTCATAGTTCATTTCTTCGTGGAAGTCACTGGTTTTCATTGATTTAAAGGCATAAAAACAGTTAGGTATGAACCTTTGGATATCAAAACATGTACAACAATATATTCGTCCCCTCGTCCTAAAGGTACTTTCATTGTTCTTTCCGGAGTATCATCTGTCCAGCCGTTGCGTAAACTGTGACCTACATTTATCCACGTTTCGTATAACCAGGCTATATGTTCAATAGACTTAGTTTGAATTTCTCTTAGAAATCTACGACGTAAAGCAACTACATTTTCACATTCTTTAGAACTTTTCTGCCGGAAATGTTTGTAAATTTAAAACCGATATTTTGCATTAATTTTCTAACAGATGATTGACTACCAGTAAAAAGATCAGCTGCCGCCAATACCTTATAAAGTTTATTTATTGATGGATACTCTTTTCTACAATAGTAAGTATAAATGTGCTGTCGAAATGCATTTTTTGGAAGGGATCTAACTTCCTAACTCTTTTGTCTATATTTCTTTTTTCATTAGGTGTCTGGAACTTGGGATCTGTATCACTAATATCAGTGTGAGAAGATCGTCTTTCTCTTTTCCTATATGTACAATCAGGTTCTTCCCTATTCACATGGGGCAGTTGTACGCTGTAAAACTTGATTCACGGAAATTAACGCCACCCCCGTTTACTTTTTGTTTTTCAAAATATTCATGGACTGAACAGATAAGTTGTCTTGCCTGTCATTAAAGAGTTTCCTATTTCTTGTCTTGCGTATAGCTGAAGCATTCGTATTGGCGTCGGACATGCTAAATGGATATTAACTCTCACTATCACTGAACATTAAATATTTAAATTATACCACAAAATCACTTCTGAATCTCAGACTAATAATCACTAAATTAAAAATATCGGTATGGAGAACCATACATGACTTCCATGTTCTAAGATTTATATTTAAAAACATTTTCGAAATGAAATATTTCCATAGAAACTACTTCTTTCTTCAGCCTTAACCACAGTACTGTGGTCACTAACGTATACCACCTCACGTTAGCGCATTCGATTTTCACTGATGATTGCAGTCGATAGCACTGCCGAAACGTCTGGTTTTGTAGAATACATTTGACCACGCCAAACAGCCCGGGAAGGAATTTTAACAACAAACTACTTCTTTGTTGCCGATAACGTAGTACACATAACATAAATAAATTAATGGCTTGTACGAGCTAATGGCTCGTATAAGTTAATGTTTGATCTCCATTAATTAGTGCTCAAGTTTCCAAAGTTTTAATATTATGATGTCCGTAATTAAAACATCAGAGCAGGTTTAGTGTGTATGAGGGTACACCGTGGACAAAACTTTTCAACATTCCCTATTGAGCGTTGCTCAGAGTAAAGCTGCGAATCTACAGTGTACGTTTTACAGAACAAAGACACGGAAAAGAACGTTCCGTAGTCACTCATGGACCCTGAGCATCTTGCAGAGGGTTCATTCCCTAAAGACGAAAAGTCTGTCTATGAACCGTTCCTCTGTAAACACGTGCAGTTACACTGCCCAGCGATCCACATGAAGCAAATCGCTATCCACGCTGGACACTTTTTCGGCTTGCACGCGTTGTGTGGTGTGGGTTTCGGCACTTTCCATTTAAAAAGCGTGCAAATGTAAGAAAATAAACCTGAGTGAGGCCAGAAATAACGCGAATTGTGTGTGTGTGTCTTGCGTGCCTTTTAATTGCGGTAATCATAATAATAAAATGGAAACGTAAACATTACATAATTGAGATATGCTTGCCTGCCACGAACGATATATTTTCTCTCATACATGATTTAAATTAAAATGAAAAAAATATAATTTTATTGCCTGGCAACAAAATTATTTTATTTTTAACAATTACCATTGTTTGATAAAGTTTAAATGAATTTTCAAGTACTTTACTCTTGTTAAAACGTAAAAGGTTGCAGGTAAACTACCCCTTCCCCTTAACCGATCTTCACCAACATCAAAAGACCTCGATTTCTCTACAATTCAGGGACGTATGCAAAAAATTATTTGATTCTGCTTGAATATGCAGCAGTTATCTTTCGTCATAGAAAAAATTACCCTTGTTAAAACATAAAACGTTGCTGGTAAACTACCGCGTTCCCTTAACCGATCTTCACCAAAAACAATAGACCTTGAGTACTCTACAATTGAGGACTGTATGCAAAAAATTTATTTGATTCTGTTTGAATTTGCGGCTGTTATCGTTTGCCATAGAAAAAATTCTACACATAGACAGACAGAAACACACACAGACACTTTTCGAAAAATGGCTTTTCTTCATGTTTTGAGGGTAGTACAATCAGAATCAGCCCTTATTTCGAACACGATTTTTTTCGCCATGACCATACTTCCATTTCCTTATGGAACATGGAAGTAAAAATATCACTAAGTCATACAAGACACACTAAAATATGACAATATCGTAAATTTTAAAACTGTTAAATTTCAATCACATAAAACAAAAGTAAACGCACTACTATTTAATTTAGTTAGCGCACGTGGTAAAGCATACACAACGGTACAAGTACGAGTTGTCAACGCTGTGATGGATAGTATCGGGCAATCAGACCGCACTAACCATGACTTCCCACTCGCTTGCAGACAACTGTCAATCCCTCTCCTGTAAGAATTTAATTATAAAGTTAGCGAGGACAGAGTCACAGTTGTGGTTTGTGCCAATGGAAGTAGCACTTATTCTTTGCCGTTATTGGTAGTAAAGAAGACAAAGAAACCCCGCTATTTTAAAAATACCATCTGCTTTTCTTGGCACTTATAAGGCGTCAAAAATCTACAGATGAACTCAAATTTGTTTGCAGAATAGTAGTCTATAGATTTTATTCCACATGTTAAATATTTCAACAATGCGTGCAATTCCACATGCAAAGACAACAATAAAAATAGGAAGGTTCTGCTCCTTCTAGAAAACGTTCCCTCACATTGAGTAATATTGAGTAACGGCATAAATATTGAGTAAAATCAATATGACTTCAAGTTCTCCGCTGTTTAGTGTGGATGAAAGTGGCTCCGAAGGTGTTTTACCCTTCGCTAACAATCTTATCCTGAAGGACAGCTGTCTCATGTTAGCCAGTGCATGGAACACACCAGTAACTTAAACAGTGCCTCGAAAAAACTGTTGTCTAACGCAGAAGAACCAGGAAAAAATGATTCAATTGTGCTTCTTTTTAATGTCTTATGTGTTTCAGTTACACATCTGTTGCACAAATATAACGATGCAAGTAGACTAAATAAATAAATAATTAAGCGTCAAAACATCTACTTTTAGGTCGAAATTTAGTTTTTGTTTAATAATTTGCGGATGCTTCTATATCATATAAGTTTTTTTTAATACGATTTTTTACGTGGGCCTTTTGTGACGTATGATTGACCATAAAGAAGACAACGCAGGAGCACAATGAAATTAAATTTTACAAAATCACATAATAATTCGTAATTTTTAAGCATTCAGTAGCGCGTGCAACGTATGTGTGTGTGTGTGTGTGTGTGTGTGTGCGCGCGCGCGCGTGTGTGAACTAGCTTGGTAAAATTAACATGTTGTAACGCGGAAGAGGATATTTCAAGTGAAAACTCAGTCAACACCAGAAACAGTTAAGCAATCACAAATTATGTTCACCACGTTTATCCAAATTACATTTTAAGTAAATATTCTTCTACACAATTAGCCTACAATAATCCGCTTGAAACTGTTTACGTAACATTTACTGAACCGCAATTAAACATTCTTAATTAAATTTACAGCGATTACAACGCAAAATTGAGCTATAGACTATAGCAAGTCGCTAATTAACTAGATCGTTGGGTTACGTTATTGGAGGTGGGTGTCTTTGCACCGGTGTGTAGGTTACAGCGTCCGGGTCGAGCCCGATGACTGCAAGAAGATAACTGGTACTTGTCAATCGTGAGGTACATAAACTGGACGCCAGGTGTCGCCTATCTCAGATATCAGATAGGCCTATATTTAGCAGACACCTGTAGGTGTCAGTCCCTTCCTGTGAGGCAGTGACAAAGGTAACAGTGTGCAAGCAGCGTGTCCAGACGTGCTAGGATGGAATTCCCTGAGAAGAGTGAATAGCTCAGTCTGTGAATGGTAAACTCCAGTGGGCTATCCAAAAGTAGTACACGAGGATGACTTTGTGACAAGTCATCTAGATTCGGCCGATTGCTTATTGGAGTTGGAGGTTCTGAGGTAGGGATAAGATTACGTAGAAGCTGCAGAAGAAAGAGTTGAAGCCAAAGAAACCTGACAAAGGCAGATAGTGTGGAAACACGAAGACCTACGCGAATTACGTGATTTCTCACAAAGCACGGAGATCCCGACAAGGAACGGAGAGTTTTCAGTTTAGATTGTTCCAGCTTACATCGGTTGAAGTTCAACAAGAGCGACCACCAAGAAGGAACGACATATGGCAAAATTGACCTAAGCAACAAGAGATAGCTGGTGACTTTTGTGCGCAAAGCCAGACGGTTGCGACGGGAGAGCATTAGAAACAGTTTGGTCGGAAGCTGCGAGCCTTGTTGAGGGTTTCAGTCACGTGAGTGCTGAAGCCCCCAGGCGAGCCGCCTAGGTACTACACATCTCTTTCCAGGCAATGCACCTCACTCCTAGAGAGCGGGGCTGGCATCGGAAAATAGACTTACGAGTGAAGCACAGTGTCTATTTCTATGTGTTATTTATACCTTCCACTTCCTTAGCCAATCCAGAAGTAAATCCAACTGCCGCTGTGGCTTTGTGCTCTCAAATTGTAGGAACAGAGAGCTTCAATGATTCATAGTGTCGTCTGCGAAGAGGGACAACGCGTCTTAGGGCAAATCTGACAGGTCTTCGTTTACACGATGTACATAGCGGAGACAAGGATGAAAGCCTGCTAGACGCCGGCGGGACGGATTGAAATTTAGAGCAGAACCCGTCGACGCTCACTCTGAGGATTCGGTCGCTAAAGTAGACAGTAGAAAATACCCAGAGGACGAAGGGATAGGAGAGGGGCCAGCTAATAAAGAAGGCCTTCGTTCCAGACTTTGTCAAAAGTCTCTTGCTTACGTCCAGCAAGACAGCGCGCGTAGACTCTTTCTTGTTGGTGGCGTCCAAAAAGTATATAATAACGCAAAAATTGGTCTACTGCTCTCTGCAGAACCCGTACTGTTCGCTACGGATAAAACCACAAAAGCGGTGTGATATGGGCGAACGGAACACGCTCGAACACCTTGGAGAAGGCTTGAGAAATGGGGCGATAGCTTTTGGTATGATGGAGGTGTTGCTTTCCACAGGCGGGGAAAATACTGTAGCAGCAGACAAACGTTGAGCAGTTCAGGGACAAATTCTACGCCCGAAGCCGGGAGATGTTGAAATGCAGCAGCACCGATAGGGTCATGACCGGAGGCGCGACGGCGGGTAATTCAGCAGATAGAAAAAAAATGTTCGTCCCTCTCGAACAGGGCAGAAGGTCTGGTGGAGGGCGGAAACAATATCCAGAAAGGAAGTCCCAAACGACTGCCGATTGGGCAGGGTTCGAGACGTATCTACGAACAGTTAAGTGTCTACATATTGTCCGCGAAGACCTCGGCCTTACCTTCTGCTGAATACATAACCCCATTCAGAGTTTCCATGAAGGTGCGAATCCTCTTTCGGCTGCGGGTCAGACTACTCACCACTATCCAGAAGGATGAGTTACGAGTCCGTCGATTCGAGCCGAAGGATCAAAGTACGGACTCCCAGCCGAAGGTGTGCGAAACTTTAGAGACCATAGATCTCTTTGAATTGGCCTAACTTCTACAGTTTATCCAGGAAACTATTGACGGCTTTCTGTCCTCGCTTTTTCCAACATGTAGGCCCGACACGGCAGTCGGCGCATAACATAGCCGGATGAGCTCTTGCCTGATGTAGTCAGGGAAGATATTTCAGAAACGACAACTTTGATTTCACGCTCCCCAAAGATAGTGAAAGTGTGGAAGAAATTCTGCAGCTCAGACAAGAAATCCGCCTCGGAACGGACGTCACAGTTGCTTGCAGTCATGCTTTTCAGCAGAGTACTTTGGTACATTCCGTCGATCTTGGTCCAAGAAAGAACTATTTGGATGAATGCTAAAGTTTGAGTACAATTCCGATTGTCATTCTCGACAATGGAGGAAGTAGACAGACAGACAGAAAATTCACGGGGCGTCTTGCTCCCTGGTTTGTGTGCGGCCCGGAGCCCGATGAACTTCGCGGTCGTTTGTTCGGCACAAGGAATTAGGTTGCGGTCCTCCTGTACGCGATAGGCGTTCACGAGAAGGGTACGAATTTGTTGCTCATCCTATCTCCACAACGAAGGCGCGACTCCGTGGCATCGTCCGCAGAAAGCGGATATGGTCGATAGGCTCGACTGACCGTAGGCGATGGCAGCCGTAACGATGGGCTAATACGCCAGAGCGGATGGCTCCCGCAATTAAGCACTTGCACACCTCGCGAGTTCCCATAGCCGATGGGGGGAAAACAGAGCATAGGTTTGGAGGAAATCTTGGCGAGCTGGTTGGCGCTGTTACCATGAACAACGCGTTTCGTAGACGTGGTGGGAGACGAAGTAGTGGACAGTTTTTGCTTTCGCTTGGCACGCTTGATTTGCACCAGCTAGAACTATTTCTCCCCCGAGCGTGCACTTCAGGTCTCCACTTCACTGTCACTGACACTAGAATGATCACTGTCACTGACACTTCTGCGAGGAAGAGGCGTTGAACAAGGAGTAGAGTTGGAAATCTCCATGAGACTGGCAAAGAAACAGTGTTTGCTTTTGATATCATTTCGTAAGACCGAAGTGAACACCAAAAAATAGGTGGTATCAAAGTACTAATCAGCACTAGAATTAATTGCCTACTCATCGCACACGAAACCTGCACTAAGCATTAAAAACCCGCGCACAGTGATAGAACACTTTGTAAACAAAAGCACAGAGTGATACAGCTTACCCATGCAACAGCTTGAGGTAGACTCATAGTTCAAATAGACCCAAAGTGACGTGTAAATTTGATAAAGGTTGAAGTCAAGGTCACGAGTGGAGCATGAGAGGCTCACAAAGCCATGAGAATCCATTTGATTTTCGTACGGATACTATAGAATCCATTTTATTCTCCTACCATCGCCAGTGAACAGTGTTTCGGAATGTGGTATGAAGAGTTTAAGGCTTCACATTGCTATCTGATGAGTCATCACGTTTGTTACGCAATCAAAAACACCCTCGACGTACTGGTTTTTCCGTTTTGTTTTCTACATTGACGTGACATTGCCTAAGTAGGTTTAACAGTGAGTGCTTATATACAGTAGATAGTCTGTAAAGTTTGTCATGAACACAAGGGAATGACTACAACGCCAGTGACAAAAAAATGTAGTGTAACGTAACTCGGCGATTGACAGACGTGTCATGGGAGGGAGAATGCTTTAAAGCCGGAACTCACCCAATTCAGAACTGTACACGGAGATCACGCGAGGGTTGACAGAGCTCGTTAATTAACAGTCGGTTACTGTCAACGTTATTATTCCGGTTCGGTTGTAAACTGTCGGAAACCACCGGCCTGTACATGCTAGATAATTCTGTCAATTAACTCTGCATATATAGAACTTTTTTCATTATTTCTTTTTTTTTATTACGTAAGAAACAACTTCGTACGGAAGAGTTTATGATATACCTACAGGTAAATTGCTTAACGCGCGCGCTTGTTTGTTGACGCGAGAGTGCGCAATGCTACTTGTTGCAAACGCGTTAGTGACTGTGTGTGTGTGTGTGTGTGCGCGCGCGCGCGCGCGTGGTTTGCACGAACGTTGTTTGTTTGTCTTAAAAAATTTAAATAAAAAAAATTGTTTTTCAAACTTTTATATTAACAAACAACTTTTGTAAACTATGCAACCCGCCGGGGGCGCTGCGATAGTAACCTATAATTAACATCCACATTTTGCAATATTTTCCTTTTACAAGTAACGAAATTTTATTTCGTCAGTGTGTAACTTACTTTGAACTCTTATTTACGGATCCTAATACTGTGGGTTTGTAGTGTTTAAACCGGCATTAAATTCTGGTTATGATTGTGAATGGTTCTAGAGCTCGTAGGCCTACTACCGTGTTTATAAACTTTTCTAGGTTAAACTTCTTGTTACGTCAAGTTTGAATCCTTAAAAGGTTAACGTTTATTTCAAGTGTACGGAATCTAAAGTCATGTATTGTATTATGTTTAACTAATATTTTATACTTAAATATTACATTGTATAGCACAATAATAATAAATTGCATCTGGAAGTTTGTTTTAATACATCACCCTACGTACGTACCACATATGCATCTGTAGTTGCAAGAATTTTGCAATATACAAATATTATACAGGACCACTTTACAATATAAATTGTACAATACCTGAAGACGCAGATTGTCTCTGAAAAATATGGAATGTGACATAATAAAATATGTTTGCAGAATTAAATTAATGATATGGAGTTATACAATAGGTAGGCCACAATGTAGGTACAATTTCGAAAGGTATTATAAAGAATATAACATATTCTTTGAATGTATAACTCGAAACGTAACGATTTGGGTTTCCAAGTATCCGTAATGTCTACAGAAATGTATTGTTATTTTCTTAATAACCATTGTTTTGTGTTTGAAATACAGTAAATAAACATACCGCCCATATCAGAGTTGTCTCAAAACTGAATTCATATCTATGGGCGAAACTACCTCCATGTGATAAAAGACAGAAGATCTAAAAGTCCAGTAACTTAAATATTTTTTGCAGAAAATGAAAAAAGCTGACTCCGTTGTTCACTTCCCCTCGTTTAAAGTTAAATACGAGTAAATACATATTTCAAGCATAAAGCTATATGTCAAACGTAAGTTTGTCGGCATTTAATGGTTATGTAATGTACGAACATAATATGACTTAATAGGTCCTTACCGTAATACACTTAAATAAAATTTACTCATTTCCAGTAAAATAGTAAATCGTAAAAGGATCGATAATGATTTCCAATGCATACAGTTAATTATGTACACAGTCAGGTTACTGGTTTCGAACCACGTGAACACTGAAATTTTACGCTCTGCGGAGACAGTCTTGCGTTCGATATCTCTATATCTCCGAGTTCTAGTGATAAGTAATCTAAAACAGTAAAAATAAAAGTAACAAATTGACTGATTTGTATGATCTCGAAAAAATCTGAAAACACTGTAGCTAGATCTACAGTGATAAAGATCTAGATCTAGATCTGATAAAGATAGCCTACTCAGCTATATAATCATACAACGCGGCATGTGTGTGTTGTAGCATGACAGATGATCCACATTGTTCTGAATGAAAAAATGATCATAAATAAAGTAGGAATAAAATTAAATCAAAGAAAACTAGATTAAAAATTAATTAATGACCACAGTAAAGTGCAATCATAGTCTGAAGAAAGAATATCAATTAAAACCAAATATGTAATATATGATAAGTTATAAAAAATAAAACAAAAAGACAAGATAAAGTAAGGAAATACCCAGGTAGGATAGGAGTAAGTAAGGAGATACCCAGAACAAACCGACATCCAGAATAAAAGGACTACTTTGGAAAGAAACCAAGTAATAAGATAGGAGTAAGTAAGGAAATACCCAGAAGAAACCGACATCCAGAATAAAAGGACTACTTTTGTAGGAAACCAAGTAATAAAAATATAAAACCCCAAAAGAGATTAAAGGTCCCTAAAAAAAGTATAACACTATAAAATAAATACTAATGTAAAGTACGTATATGTAAAAGTGTCTAGAGGTATAATTAACAGTGTACCAGTGAATGTTATTTTTATAATGAGAAAAAACAAATCTTAATAATCCTCTGTAAATAAGATTTTTGATCCTATAAGACTAGAAAACCGAATAGAGATAAGATCAAAGAATAACAGTGGACCAGTGTAAGTTATTTTGTTATGAAAATAAACTAAAGTGTTTCTATGTAAGTGCCACTCTTTATCTTACAACATTAAATAAAATGACAAAAGATAAAATAAGAGCAGGCAATAAATAGTGAAGTGACCAAGGGTACATCCCTAAAATAAAACAAAAACAGCCAAGACTGTACCAAAATTAATTTTAAGGAATAATTTGTAAGGAAAAAACAGATGTGTTTTGTGTATATTAAGTTCATTGAACCCCAGGCTTAAATGTTTGAAATAGGATATAATTTTTGTTGTTATAAAATATTTATTATGTTTAATGATGTTAACTAATAGTAAACATTACTGTAGTTAGAGGAGAGTAATTTAGTTAAGAGTTTATAAAAAAATAATAGGTTAGAAGGGTATTAGCAAGCTGTATTAATAATAAACATTGTATGTGAACAAAAGTAAAATCTAGGCAAAATGGTAAATCTCAACAATCTTATAATGGATAAATAAGTTAAATAAATCAAGTAAATTGATGAAATTTATGTAATGTAAATCAATCACAGAGTATAATAACTGTAACAATACTTTATAAAGAGATTGAAGGAATGTATGAAAGATTATTAGAAAAAATGCAAGTGTAATAACACTGGAATCTAAGGGGGAAAGCCCAGTTTAAAGATAATATTTAATTTAGATAACCAAATCATAAAATTACAAGGAATTAAGGAAAAATAAACATTTTATGTCAATCAGGGATCTTGTTCGATAATAATTCTAACTTCATAAAGATGATAAACCATTTAAAGTGACAGGAAGTAAAATTTAAGGCCTACATTCTAATATACTGTAAATATGGCATTTTGAGATAGAAAACATTGTAAAATATCGGTATGGAGAACCATACATAACTTCCATGTTCTAAGATTGATATTTAAAATCATTTTCGAAATGAAATATTACCATAGAAACTACTTCTTTCTACTTACTGCTTCAGCCTTAACCACAGTACTGTGGTCACTAACGTATACCACCTCACCTTATCGCACTCGATTTTCACTGATGATGGAAGTCGATGGCATTGCCGAAACGTCTGGTTTTGTAGAAAACATTGGACTACGGCCAAACATCCCGGGAAGGAATTTTAACAACAAACTACTTCTTTGTTGCCGATAACGTAGTACACATAACATACATAAATTAATGGCTTGTACGAGCTAATGGCTTGTATAAGTTAATGTTTGATCTCCATTAAGTAGTGCTCAAGTTTCCAAAGTTTTAATATTATGATGTCCGTAATTAAAACACCAGAGCAGGTTTAGTGTGTATCAGGGTACACCGTGGACAAAAATTTTCAACATTTCCTATTGAGCGTTGCTTAGAGTAAAGCTGCGAATCTACAGTGTACGTTTCACAGAACAAACACGCGGAAAAGAAGGAGCGCTCCGAAGTCACTCATGGACCCTCAGCATCTTGCAGAGGGTTCATTCCCTAAAGACGAAAAGTCTGTCTATGAATCGTTCCTCTGTAAACACGTGCAGTTACACTGCCCAGCGATCCACAGGAAGAAAATCGCTATCCACGCTGGACACTTTTTCGGCTTGCATGCGTTATGTTGGTGTGGGTTTCGGCACTTTCCATTTAAAAAGCGTGCAAATGTAAGAAAATAAACATGAGTGAGGCTAGAAATAATGCGAATTGTGTGTGTGTGTGTGTGTGTGTGTGTGTGTGTCTTCCCTGCCTTTTTATTGCAGTAATCATAATAATAAAATGGAAACGTAAACATTACATAATTGAGATATGCTTGCCTGCCACGAACGATATATTTTCACTCATACATGATTTACACTAAAATGAAATATTATAATTTTATTGCCTGGCAACATAATTATTTTATTTTTAACAATTACCATTGTTTGAAAAAGTTTAAATGAATTTTCAAGTACTTTACTGTTGTTAAAACGTAAAAGTTTGCAGGTAAACTACCCCTTCCCCTTAACCGATCTTCACCAAAATCAAAAGTCCTTGAGATCTCTACAATTCAGGGACGTATGCAAAAACTTATTTGATTCTGTTTGAATTTGCGGCTGTTATCGTTTGCCATAGAAAATACCCTTGTTAAAACATAAAACGTTGCAAGTAAACTACCCCTTTCCCTTAACCGATCTTCACCAAAAACAATAAGTCTTGAGAACTCTACAATTCAGGGCTGTATACGAAACATTATTTGATTCTGTTTGAATTTGCGGCTGTTATCGTTTGCCAAACCAAAAAAATTACCCTTGATAAAAAAAACCGTTGCAGGTAAACTACCTCTTTCCCTCGACCGATCTTCACCAAAAACAATAGACCGTGACCGTGAGTACTCTACAAATCAGGGCTGTACGCAAAAAATTATTTGATTCTCTGTTTGAATTTGCGGCAGTTATCGTTTGCCATAGAAAAAAATCTACAGACATAGACAGACAGACACATAGACACACAGACACACACATAGACACTTTTCGAAAAACGACTTTTTTTCATGTTTTGAGTGTAGTACAATAAGAATCTGCAATAATCTCGAACACGATTTTTTTTTGCTATCACCATACTTCCATTTCCTTAAGGAACATGGAAGTAAAATGGAAACGTAAACATTACATAATTGAGATATGCTTGCCTGCCACGAACGATATATTTTCTCTCATACATGATTTACATTAAAATGAAAAAATTATAATTTTATTGCCTGGCAACAAAATTATTTTATTTTTAACAATTACCATTGTTTGAAAAAGTTTAAATGAATTTTCAAGTACTTTACTGTTGTTAAAACGTAAAAGGTTGCAGGTAAACTACCCCTTCCCCTTAACTGATCTTCACCAAAATCAAAAGGCCTTGAGATCACTACAATTCATGGATGTATGCAAAAAATTATTTGATTCTGTTTGAATATGCGGCAGTTACCGTTCATCATAAAAAAAATTACCCTTGTGAAAACATAAAATGTTGCTGGTAAACTACCCTATTCCCTTAACCGATCTTCACCAAAACCAAAAGGTCTTGAGAACTCTACAATTTAGGGCTGTATGCAAAACATTATTTGATTCTGTTTGAATTTGCGGCTGTTATCGTTTGCCAAAAAAAATTACCCTTGATAAAAAAACACTGCTGGTAAACTACCCCTTTCCCTTAACCGATCTTCTCCGAAAACAATAGGTCTTGAGTACTCTACAATTCAGGACTGTATGCAAAAAATTATTTTATTCTGTTTGAATTTGCGGCTGTTATCGTTTGCCATAGAAAAAAAATCTACAGATAGACAGACAGACACACAGACACACACACAGACACTTTTCGAAAAACGACTTTTTTTCATGTTTTGAGTGTAGTACAATCAGAATCTGCAGTAATCTCGAACATAATTTTTTTTGCCATCACCATACTTCCATTTCCTTAAGGAACATGGAAGTAAAATGTAATATTTGATATTAAATAACACAGAATTAACTAAGGAAAGAGATTATGTATTTAGTATTTAATAAAATTAAATAATAGTAAAAATGTATTCAGTCATATAATGTAAAAGTCAATTATGTAAGCGGAAATGCCAGAGAGTTAAAACAATGTCATTTTAATATTAAATTGGCCAGGACCTTTCGTATGAAGAAGAAAGTTGAACAGTTGATTGTTATACGTTGAGTAGTACACTTCATAACGAGCTCTCGCAATTAATTCACATAAAGAGAGAAGAAAAGATGGTGGACAAAACAAACCTATCAAAATTAAACTCGCGAAATTTGAAAAACTTGAAAAACTTAACATTAAAAAGTGCAATAACTATTTTAAAACATATAACACTAATTCTGAATTTATCGAGACAAAATCTGCCATTATCGACTTTATGGAATAAAGCGAAATAAGAACACTATTAAACACCTATTATCGAGACGAATCACTGACCACTGATCCAGGACAACTACACTATCACCAGAGGAATTAATCACTACTGCTGGGACGAGGAAAACTTGGAGCAGTTCATTTATTCGAAGAGAATTCCGTAGTGCAGGAGTGCGTCAACATATGCAGCAGGAGGCAGCCATTTTTGATTTCCCATAATCCTTTGCAGCCTCGACAAGACTCCGTCGTCAGTTTGGGTTCGCAAAAATTTTTAATCATACACCTTTATATATTAAATAATAATTTGTATTTTTAGACAATTAAGAATTGTATTGTAAATACTTTTCAGACTTTGCCCTTTCTCTGACTATTATAAAATAACAGCTCAAAGAACCTGTGACTAAATATTAAGAATTTATATACTGTATTCACTCGCCCTGAGAAACGAGTCTATAATTTATCGATTCATTAATCGATTTAAAATCGATCAATTATTATTCTGTTAATAAAAAACTGGAATTTTATAATTTTGGCTTCTATTTATTTATAATCAGATAAATAGAAGAATATAAAATAATATTTAATACCTGGACTACAAGAAAAGCGGAGATTAACCACGTGGAAGGAGTACACACTTAGACAAACGAAGGACCGCTAATCGATTAGTACAGGAGACAATCCATTTAACGCAGAAACATAATTCTGGTTATACTAAGTGATTAAATAGATAAAAACAATAATTAAAAGAAATAAAATTACATCAATAGAAATAAAATAATTAATTAAAAATTAATAAATAAATAAAAAGAAAAAATATAATTTTTTAAAAAAGAAAAAACAAAATTTTTATTTTGTTACAGTATATATATATATATATATATATATATATATATATATATATACACATTTTGGGTTGAGTACGTGCAGTCGCCCAGTGATGTGTACGTCCTACGAATACGTGAACGTTCTTCGGAATATCAAAAAGGAGACGCGAAACAGAATATGGTGGTGAAGACGACGATAGAAACACAATACCAGCACTTCCTTAGCGCGCGCGAGCACCCAAGGTTAGTCACGTATGCAGACAATTACAGGTCAGTGCCCATAACTTCTGGCACGAAACAAAATCGCTACTAATCTACGGCAGACAGTAGCTTTTAATCCTGAAAGAACCCTTTTCTTTCCCTTCTGCAAGCCTGTTTTAGCATTCTAAATTTGCTTTAGGCGTAAACTTTCTATACGAAGCTTTATTCATCGTCATTATCATCAGCATTAGCATCATCAATTTCACCGTATAAACGTTACTCATTTGACCGTCGTGATAGTTTTTGATCTTTTGCTATGACGTCCCTCGCACCGTCTGTCACCCCATAGACCTGTAATCTCTTAACAATGTAGAAGTTCGGGAGTTCGTTGTATTATCAACACTGTCTCTCCAATGATTACCATACGTCCCTACGAATACATAAGCAAGTTTGTGAAGGTAATAAAATCACTTTCTAAATATAAGTCTTAATTTACGTACCCAACTAATCAGAAACAAAAAACAAGTAATTTTTACAAACGCCTACCAATTGTGCGTGCACCGTAGCTGGTGACTATTGGGTATACCAGTGTCTCTTCATTCAAGGTATCTCACAGAGTTCAAAGGGTCTTAGGAACGCCAAACCGATTAGCAGTGATAAATATTGAAAGCTTACGTCCCGAGAATTGAGAGAAATATGTCAAAAACCAATTTAAACAAGGAAAGGCACTGTTCCCTCCACGCATTGTTCTGTAGCAATTAACATACAGTCAAACCTCAAATTTTGGCGAGTATAACCTCACTCCTCGCGTGCCCCTCGGTAATGCTTCTAATATTCTGTCTAGAAAATGTATTTTTGGTGTTTCAATTCAGCTCTGTGATGTGAGGCTCGAGTTTCACAACGGTACAGTGACATCGCTACTGCCATAGTTTTGTAAAAGTTTACTCTTCGCTATGGCAATACTGTTGCCATGTTCGTATGTCGGTACTGTTGTTGTTTACTCTTCCTATAAGAACTACCGCGCACTGTAACGAAACGTTTTCTTATGGTGTAAAGTCACGTGTGGTTGCGCGCTCTACACAAACAGTTGAGGAACGGAACAACACTATTTACAAACTGTTCTACTTAAAACTATATATTGTATATATTTCACTCGTACGTTTCCCGTTCAAAATGAAATTGATATATCTTATTGCAGTATTTAAGTGTGAAATGATAGGTTGTTCAGCGTTAAATATAAAACGTACCTATTATACGCGTCAATATCAGTTACAGACACATACCGTACATGTAAAATACACATTTTGATAATATTAATTTTACGTTGTATACTTTTTGTAAACCATACAAAGTATCTACAATTATTAGTGTACAAAATATTTGTTGTTAAGAACATTTTAAAATGCTTGAAATAACGAAAATAGACTTAATACTTTATTTACACTTTGACACATTGCCACGGAGCAGATTCACGAAGTGACTTAAAATATGAGGAAAAGTAATCCCTGATAGCAGTGCCTGAAGCAGTCCCTCCCGTACAATATGCTGAAATATTCTGAAGGGGACATTCATTAACAAGTATCAGTATCACGAATTCTTCCATCTTTTCCTCTACTATAATCGTGCAACATAACTATAACAGACCAAGTTCGTCATCGAATACGATATCAAATAGCACTGATTTTTCATCTTCGACGTTCCGTAGGAGCCTGCCGCCATGGATATGATCGAATAAATAAGTGGTCAAGAAGCTGTTTAGCTGCAGTGCGAGCAGGAATAGAAACAAAACAGTTTCGAAATAGTTTTGTTCCAGTACGCGGTCCCTTTAAGATTTCTTTGATTGGTTCCCATGAGTTTCTTGAATTATGCTATAAAGGGAAGAAAGAAAATAAAGAATACATATTTAAATTCCTTTATTTAAATTATTTTATTTTCTGGTATTTAAATTGCTTTAACTAAATTGTGTTTTATAATAAACACATCTTCTTACGTAAAAACAAAATGGCCGTAATTAGTCATCCAATGTAAATATAAAATTATCGATCCTGGTCGAGCGATTGTTTACATCTATGTGGAACCAATTAATTGTATTTTGTTTCCACTGTACCATACGACGATCCGTGAGACCGTCGTAACATATGTTACTCGTTAAATTTTTTTTCCAAGCGATATTTTAACGTCAACAAATAATCAAGTGATGTTTAAAACTCCAAACAGTCAAAATTTTTAATGAGTTTTTCATATGGTTTTTGTTGTTATCACAGGGTCACAGGATAACATGTGATTGCGACAAGTTGTGCAACTCGTCGCCTCACTCAGAACCATACCATGTGTACTTTGCTATTTCCACTTCAAGTATCTGTGTAATTCGTATCCCCAATTCACATCTCGAACACATACAAAGAGATAAATATAATTATTTACGAGCTGGTAGCAGAAACGTTAAAGAACCTAATTTAATATCATTAGGCACGCTACTCGTGACCTTATTGACAGTTACAACAGTTGTAGGCTACATTATTGATTCTTATATAAGTTCTTCCAAGCTCCTTGATTTCAAAACCCTAGACAGACACGAGGCGCGAGGCCTTGTAAAACCTGTACATTTCCGGTTAGTCATTTAAAACAGATTATTTTGTATTGACGATTTCTTGTATGCATTTCTTCCAACACCACCAGCGTAATTACGTATGCAGATGAACTTCACGTCTCGTATAAAACCAAGAATAACTGAGTGTACAGTCCAAACAACAAGTTGGCTATTTACGCACGGAAAGCGTGAGAAAATGAAGAATGACAAATACAGTGTGTGTGTGTGTGTGTGTGTGTGTGTGTGTGTGTGCGCGCGCGCGCGCGTGTTGGTTGCATACAAGTGTCCACTTCCCACGTAACACATCGGATGACATCTCGAGTGTTTGCGCTCAGACAGCTCTCAAGTCTGTTGCATGCCATTAATCATCTGCCTGCAAAAATAATTGCCAGACTCTGTACTGTGCATTAAAAACAATATTTAGAAAAATGTTGACGGCATCGATTGACTTTTTTTTGCCATAGTAAAAATTAAATTAATATAATTTGAAGCTGTTGTATAATGTAAGACTATTACAATTCAATTTGCAAAACAGTAAGAACAACAGAATTTATTTTAATATAGATACGCATTTACATGTTAGAAACCAAGATTATTTCCTAATATTTGAATCAAATATGTTTACTTGTCCTTTCAGACTAGCTATTTTAAACTAATTATTTTAAACAGAACTATTTTCTTAAAAAAAGTATTTTCAATTTGTCGGAACTGTTAAATATAAAGTCTCCTGTAATCCGTTGTGTATGAGATGCTAGTTTTATTTAAGCTTTCAGAAATAAAATTTGGGAAACCAATGAAAAAGAGATTGGTTAAAAACATAACTTAATAGTTTATTAGTTTAATATTTAAAACACCATCTCACAAAAATTCTGATGATTTTCCAGAACATATTTTGGAAATACTTGATAATTTAATACGTTGTAAAAACCAGTGTTGTTCTATTTTACTCCGAGTTTATTAATTAGTTAACTCTGACCGATGTTGGACAGTAAGACCGATGATGACCGATATCAACGTAATATACCGTACATAAGAGAATAAAACAAAGAAATATTGCACGGTAACTTGACATAACAGTTATAGAAAAAAAATACTTAGATCTGAAAGAAAAGTATTCAAAAAAAGTAAAGAAAAAAAGAAAAAAGGAAAAGAAAGTAAAGAAATTAAAGTCATTTCTTTTATTCGTGTGTGTGAGCGCGCCTTTATTTTCTGTTATTTATTTTAGAATAGAATGGAACTGTTGGTTGTTAACAATGTGGAGATTATACAGCATAATATTCGAATGCTTAATGGTGTAAAACGTTTGTTGATTTACCCTAAACGTCTTACGGATAATATGCACGGATTCAACATATTTGCACGCCCACCCATTGTTGTAGATCTGGCCACTGTAAATTATATGTGTAAAATTCTTAATTACTACGTTTTACCCTTAACAGTCGTATACTTCAACACTGACTATAATACAAATGTGTAGAAAAATGTAGCATCTCCGTCTTCATCACCCAAAGAGCGCACAAGTGACAACTTATTTCTGTAGGCTGTTACTTGTAAAATTTATTGTAAAATGGATTTTCTCAATGGATAAATATTTCATTAAATAACTGTTTGCAGTACCTGATCATGTTTTATCTATTTCTTCATATCTGTGATTTTTTTTAATTTTCGTGTTCAGTATATTAAACATAAAGTCATTTTAATTCTCCATTGCTTGTGAATCTTCACAGCCCGATGTTATCATTGCTTTAGTCCCGATTCACATAATCTTGGATACTTTATCTCGGTTTATATCTAAATAATTTTTGAAAACGACCTCCTCTCCTTTCCTGGTCGTGTGCAAACTAATTTATTAAAATCTTCCACTTTTCTTGAATAAAATAAACAATAATTAGGAAAGAGTGTCAGAAATCATAAAACTTAGTGTTACAGACTAAACATGTGCTAGAAACACATTTTTCAAACTCTTCTCGAGGCAACTAACCAAATGCCCCGACTTTCTGCAGCAACCTGTGGCGTATTTTTACTTCTATTGTGCGTCGATTGTTTTTTGTGACCTCCACTCTTAAGATTGGACGATATTTTTCATAGTCTGTCTTGGAGGAGTAGCTTTACATTTCTACTCGTATTGAAGTTAAACACTTCGTTGTACCCTTCTTACCGAAGTTCCGTCTTCAGGGCTTCGCGGTATTTCTGTATGGACTGTATATGAAATTCTAATCAGTAGCGTAGTGTGGCTACTTTATGCACAATTCATACATTTTTCTACCTCATGGAGTGAGATAACCTCTACGTGTAGACACATATGTCTAAATAATATAGTGTTTCCAACTTACATTAGATTCCATATCGTAAAATATTGTTTTGGTACGAGGTTTCGTTGTCAGTTAGAAAGCTCGGTCCGTTATTTCCTATTTTTTATTCTATTGACGCTAAAAAGCGTTTTAAATCATAGGCCTACTAATAATTGGGCAGTTGGGTAAAATTAATTTTAAGCTTACACTTTTCATAATGTTGTATAAATGTTGTCTCACAGCCTGACTGCTATTTACGTGAAATCAGCGTACGTAACGTAATCATGTAACGTATAGGATAATCCGTTACTAGTGTTGTAGAACAGCCAGCAGAATTTAGAAGCTACTACAGGCTACGTAAACATTACACACTGCGCTAGTCAAAAAGCCCAAAGCAACAAGCATGTTTTCTACCATAGTCAATTGATATTTCCTCGAAATGATCACTCCACAGTGACGAGGTTATTACGAAGTTTGCCAAGAGACTTCACCAACATAATATGGAAGCGAATCTACTACTTGCTCCTGCTCAGGACCTAAGATGCTTCAATTATCATAAACCTTCCGATTTAGTTTGATTTATTGTTATGAATACTGTTTCAAAATAGGGTCAGTGGGCTAGGTTTCCAATCATTTTATATTACATAAAAGTATCATTGTCACTTATTATTTGTTAAAGTTAATAATTACTTAAGCTCACGACTGTACTAGATAAATGTGGGAAAAGTATTGTCGGCTATTGTATGCTGATTAGTTAATGTTTTCCTTCTTAGTTTAAGTAACTAAATTCTACGTGCATGCACATAAGTCTACGTATAGTAAGCGTGTATTGTTGTCACAAGTAGAATGAACTGATGTTTATTAGTGCCAGTAAAGAAATCACATACTACACGCTCTTGCTTCATCTACAATGATTAACGTCCGTAAACGTTATATTAAGGTACTACCAATAAGCACTTTTCAGCTTCTAACTCGTGTTAAGAAACTTCATAGACGCTGAGCCAATTAATTCATAGCTTTAGCATTGGATCTTAAGCTCAAGGCATTGACGCAGTACGCAATATTACTCACGTATAATATTCAAGTGTAATTCACTAATTTTATGTCTGAAATTTATTTAATAAATATAAGAAATACGGTTGCAATGATGTGAGTAGAACAAGTGGTAGGGCAGGGAACGGTTAGTTCTCGTGTCACAGGTAACTGCGTCGGGCAAAATAGTTTACGTAAAAGTAGAACAGAACGGAGTGGACAGCTCGGCCGCGGCCGGAGCCGGTAACAGCTCTCTTCCGTATTGTGCGGTGCGGCCCCTCCCAAGCGTTGCATCACATACACTAACAACCTATTTTCTATAAACAGTTCTACTTCACGACGTAAGCATAAATTACTTCTATAAAACACACACACGAGCGCGCGCGCGCGTGGAGTACCGAATGCAGCTCAATATTGTACTGTCAATAACTGAATGTCCTCTCCGTACACTATTTTATTCTCCACTCACTTTTAACAATTCTGTGCCTACTCCTTTCCCTCTTACTAGTATATCGGGCTTCCGCTACCTGTTCACTATGCTCGCAGGCGTACACAAAGGCACACGCACCTGATCTACATATTTAGTTCAGATCAGACTGGACCTTACTCAAATCGTCAGTAAGAACTGAAAGTTAAGAATATCAAACACAGCGTTACGCTATGAAGGCCAGAGTACAAACAATTGTTCAAGATCTGAAATATGACGAAACGCAGGAAATCACGAGACGTGTGATGAAATAACGCAGGAAAGCGTAAAACTATAACAAATAATGCATTAAACATAATTATTTATGTTTGTGTTAAGGCTTACGTGTGAAACGCAATGTAAACAAATGAATAGTGGGAACTGCATTAATTATATCAACTGTTAAGAAGGGACTCTCTATAAAAAGTAGAAATAAATTGAGATAAGCAGAGGCGTATTTACGGGAGGACGAACAGGACCTCACCCCCCCCCCCCGAGGTTAAAAAATGTTGACGAATTTTGTTAGTCTCTTAATTTTTAGGCTGTTTTTTTTTTTCAGCTATGTACGCTAATATAGTAGTATATCTTTTTTAAATGTACAAACAGGTTTATTACACAGCATTAGGGTAGACGTTTGAAATATGAAATATAGGAAACTCGGGGGGGGGGGGTTTGATCATCGATCAATAATTATCTTTTAACTTCTTGAATTTCGTTATCCATGAAGTGTCCGTTACTTAACTAAATATAATTATTTCACTACCGACTCGGAACACAAAGTTTTTTATGGGTAAACACGTAAAAGTTTTACCTTATAGCCTTAACCGGTTTTCGCTTTTAAAAAGCTTCTTCACAGGCTGCCGCTGGGAGCACTGTCCGTCTTGTTGTTGGCGACTGTATCGACTTTTGAAAGATCGATGATGTGTGTGAGTGGGGTTTGATATGTTCGGATAATGTGTGTGATTTGAATTGTGTCTGTTCGTTTAGGATGTCGTTTTTATGTGTTTTCGTGTGTTTGTATCTTTCCAATTGTTCTAGAGTGTCCAGTTTTCGGCCTTTTGTGTGTACGTGTAGAATGTCCATGTTCTTGTCAATGTTTTTATATGTGTGGTTTGCTTCAATGAGGTGGTTTGCAAAGGAGGATTCTGTAGTGGAGTGTAGTGCCTTTGTGTGTTCAATGTATCATTGTTTGAAGCTAAGTCCTGTCTGGCCTATGTAGAATTTGTTGCAGTCTGACCAATTTAGTTTGTAAACACCAGGTAGATCGAATTTGTTTTGTGCTTTGTGTGTGTATGTGTTTTGATAGTGTGTGTTCTGTTTTGTTAGTAGTTTTGTATGCGATTCTGTATTCTCCTTTTTTGAATTTGTGGGCTATTTTTTCAGTTTGGTTGTTTATGTATGTTAGTGTTATGAATTTGTTGTTTTCTGTCTTTGTCTGTTGTTTGTTTTGTGTTTTGTGTAGGAGTTTATTGACTATTGTTCTGTCGTATCCGTTGGATTCTGCTAGATATTTTATCGTGTTTAGTTCGTGTTTATCTTTTAACAATGTTTCAATAACGCGTATTTTTATTGTTTTATTGCCGTTTGCTTTAATGGGACTGATTTCATGATGATATCACGCGTTTTTCAGCCATTTTAAAGTATGAAGCCGACCCAACCCCGGATCCCACCAAAGCCAAATTCTAGATACGCCACTGGAGGCAAGACGAATTACATAAAATGTAAGCAGTAATGTGTGACAAAGATATGAGACTGGACTACGACTTTACCTAGGTAGTTTAGGTTGTTCAGCGGCAGGCTTTCCTATGATCTCGTAAAAAACGTTAAGGAAGAGAAGTCATAAAACATGTTGAGACTTAATCTTCAGCATGTAGGAATACTGTAATTATAGGCAATGCCGTATTTTGCTATACACTGATACAGCGAGGCGGCCGCAGGGAGCCTCATTATTTCGGTTAAAAATATAGCCAAGTTCTTAACTGACTTTATCTTAACTTTTTCTTAACTATGGTAGCGAGGTCTTTCCATGCTGAAAATTATAAATTTACAAACTTATGAATTTTATATTCAGAAGTGTTATGATACATGCCTGTTTGAAAAGTTTACAACGTTTAAGTATGGAGAATAATTTATTAAAATGGTTATTTTTTTCAGTATATAACTAACGAATTTTATTTTTAAGATGTAGGGACAAATCCATTTAACTGTACTTTTTGACTACCGCACTCTTTCTTAACATTAAAATACGTTGGTCGGATTATCAAATATTTTTGAAATATTGGCTGTTTCAATGTTTGTCGTAAAACCTGAATGCAACTCCATTATCTGAATCCTAAATATCCCCACTGTTTATACATAAATTGTGTAGCCTGAACACAGAAGAATAGAGTATAGATAACAGTATCGCTTTATCGTATATAATCGGAAGAAAATATTGTAAAATAAAAACTTTTAATTTTTAATTATTATGTAGGTCTAATACATATATATGATATACCATTATTAAAATAAGAAACGCAAAATGAAAATCATTATTACTGGTAGATGAAGATAAAATTTCGTCGCTGAAAATTTTGGATGCGAGCCTTAAAGAGGCCTTAGAGGGTCCTGACGACAGAACTATTATTCCTTTGCAGACATCTTTCGGCCTATGAACAATTTTTCCTTTCTTTTAAAGCGCACTGGAAGTCATACTCAAACCTGTTTTTAGCGTATAGTACAGTCACCGAAGGAAAAAATCTCAAATTAAGTGGCGTCTTTGAGATTTTTGGAATGGAGCTATATAAAAGGATGGAAATGAAATTAAAGTAAGTTTACCAGAATTCCGTCGCAGTATTTCGAAAAAGTATTTCGAAGAAGGAGGTAAAAAAAATGCATTTTTCTTAATGATCTCGGAAAATAACAAAGTTAAAAAAACGCATAAGACACCAAAAAGAAAGAGCAAAAATTCGCTATATTTGTTGTTTTAAACGTTTTTCTCTCACGTCAACATTTTAAAATATCAACAGTGAAAAGTTGTGTAAAAAATTGAAAGACGCTGCCCGCGCGGACGCATCAGTTTCGAATTTGGCATCCTTGACGTAAGTATTACTTACAACCTTAAGTCTGGCGGGAAATGTACTTGTATATAGTCCTTTATAACTTTCGCCTCCCCGTTATAAACATATCATCTCTATAGTAAGACGTTCTCTGACTGTGCTTTCTGTATTAAAATTCCAAAGTTTTTGTTAGTCTATTCCTTAAAAGTTCTTACTAACAATTTTCCTCTTTGTCTATCGTTACTATTTCCTTTGAGTCTGACATTATCTGTTAACACATCGTGGTATTCATGGCTTATTAAGTGTCCTAAGTACGAGTTCTATCTACAAGTGCCATACTGTACCCGCTTTTCTAATTATTATTATTTTTTTTTTGTATTTCCTTCGAATGATCCCAGCCGTTATTCATTTCCTAATTAGATATGCAAAAGCGTCAATTTGATATAGAACAACGTCTAAAAGAAATATGCTCTACTGTTTTTTTGTTTCTCTTAAGGACATCTTTGCTAGCTTCTACGAGTACTACATTAGTGACTGAAGTTGTCTTCGATCTGTAGTATTACAATCGTATGGTACGAGTAGCGTATGTTATTGCCTTTCAGAAGGATTCTGCAAAGGCGCTTTATTCATATGTTTTGCGTGCTCATTAAATAATGTATGTGATAAGACTTTGGCCAATTTCTCTTTGTATAGTAATTTCGTATTTCTGATCTCATGGTTTTGTGGTCTGAATTCCGTTATTAATGTAACAAACATGGGATCTTTTAGTTATTTAAAATTTCCGTTATGAATAAGTCAAAATAACGTTGTTTGTACTCGTATCACAAAATCCTTTTCCAACGCGTGGTGCCATGATTCATGCGATGACTAACAGACTCGGCTTAGGATCTCAAACACAAAGCTGTCTGTACCGACGTACGATATAGTCGACATAAGCTGTTTATTGCACAAGGATATTGCAAAAGATTAGCTCTGCAATATCAACATCACGAATTTCAGATTACTGTCGGCGAGGAAGCAACAATAGAATCCGATTTTACGGTGACAGGTATAATTTACTTTGCTGTTGACATGTGTTTGCTGGGTGGGTATTTTACTCCAGCGCGTGCCAGTTAAAATTTAATTCGTAAATGTCAAATATAAAGAAAAAAACGTTGAAAGGTATGATAAACGGTGTTTACGAAATTACGGACGTCGGTGTTATGTACAAATTTCGAATAAATATTTAATAAAATCTGTGTGAGCGTTCTAGTTCATGCATCATTATTTGGTCTTCTTAGATCTGATTTTCTCCATAATCCGCATATGAATTAACAACAGGGTACAGAAATCATAACTAACGAGAATTTTTCTGTACAGTAGGTTTTTTATCTTCCGAGAAGAAACTGATTTAAACGTATATTTGTTCATCACGCCCTATACATTTACGTTCCGTAAAAATTATTATTCTTCACCGTCATCATCACCAGCAGCAGCACTGTTCTGTCTACTGCTTACATAACGTCTTCCCTTCCCCAAACCAACACTACAGCCAAACTTGTTCACTTCCCTGTTGTACAAAACACAAGCCTATCATAGGCCTACTCTCATCTTGAAAATGGGAGTTGTCATAGTCTCTTGATATATTTTGGCTCCTATTCTTACAATTTTCTTGACTACCTGATATTTTTTCTTAAAGGCAAACGTTCTGCCTATCTCCATTTTATCTTCCTAACCCTGTAAAAATCAGCTATTCTAGTTTAGTTACGTCATTATCTCTTTGTTGAACATATTTTGTGTAAGTCTGGTATTTACTGTCATTTTCTAATCTGCAAGACTTTGGAGACATTATTTACTGATTACGAACTTTCCTTTTTATGCACAAAAATAATATCTTTTTATTATGTAATTACCATGTTAAAGGTGAACTACCCTAATCTATGTTGGTTCGTAATTTTTGGTGTTGGATCTCCGCTGTTCGTTATTATTTTACCCAAATACTTCACTTGCTGCTTACCGACAACGTATTTCAGGTTTTAGTTAATATCAGTGTTAACCACGTAAATCACGGATCAAGTCTCAGTGGACATTAATTTTGTAATTTAAGTTGATCACATGTTAATTCACTACTATTAGCTGATCACACAGCAATAAGTAACAACTTCCGTAAGTAAGCAGTAAGTAGCTTCCGTTGTGGCAACCCAAAGTAAGGCCCGTAACACGACGTCATGCGCACGTGCGTCGGGTTGCCCATCAGCTCGCACTGTACTTCGATTTGGATTTGGTTAGTAGCCGTGCGCTCCACTAGGAACACCAGTGGTTCCTATGTAGAAATGCTTCCATCTTACTGGGTTTGCTAGGGCCCAACCTATCTGTACCTATCCGTTGCTGCCGTCCCCGAGCTACAGTTGGCTTCAAAAACTCTGCTGTGCCACAGCTGCAATCATACGCACAATCCTGTGTATCCTAGAACCGCAACCAAGTCACGAAACAGAAGAGAACTAGGTGAGAATGGAGTTGGTGTGAAGAGAGTGAGAACTCTCCTTTGGCTGACGTCTTGTAATCGTATCTCATCCCTTGAGACCATCATCACACCATCGTTGTTATTATTCCTTCCAAGCGGGGATTACTGACGTCAGCCACGCACCAATAGGCCTACTGCTATATGGTGTGGAGATCTGGGCTGATGCGCTCAAAGTCCGGAAATACAAAAGAGGGATGTCGGCAGTGCAGCAAAGTGTCGCACTCACAATGGCTTGCTCCTACCGCACGGTATCGGAGTCCTCGGTTCTTGTAATCGCGGGAATAATCCCAACTGATCAACTTGCGCAGGAGTGGAAACACAATATTAAGAAAGCATGAGCTAATAAGGGAGGTCAGAGCTCACACTATCTCAATCGGCAGCAAAGATGAAAAAGTGACACGAAGGGACGATTAACTGACACGATTATAAAGCAGCTAGCTGGGGTGGGAGGGGGCTGACCGTGCACATGGAGAAATTAATTATTTTCTAACACAATTTCTAACTGGTCGTGACGTGATCCGGGCTTACCTGTATAGGATGGGGAAAGTAGACAGACCAGACGGCATTTTCTATAAAGATGATGATGATGCGTATCACACGTTTTTCACCTGTGATAAATGGAAAGAATGCAGTAGGACAGATTACGCTCGTGATATTCATTGCACTGATGCTACAAATCGAAAGCCAATGGGATCGTATACAGAGAAGGTTTCACGACCAAAAAAAAGAGGAGAAATCGATCTTGCTTGGGCCGCTGACAGAACAGCAGAAAGCAGGTAACAGACCTGCTATAGGTCTTAAACAGATGAATGCCCACATGGACGAAGAACAAATAGCACCATCCTAAAAGCTGAGTCCCGGAGTGGATCCATGGTTACTGCAGCGGACGCTAGTTATCTATAGTGGCTCTCGTAAAAAAATATTATTATTAGTCAGCAATTACTCTAAGTTCAAGTATGCTACTTACAAGTTTCACCAAATAGATTGTTTGCCTTAGATTGCGTACAGTAAGGAATATAGCTGTGCGTACGTTTCCTTGAAATCATCTCAAAATCAAACACGCTCTAACGATTGTTTTACATCGTACAAGACTGAAAGCTTTTGTTATTAAAAGTGAGAGGAAAGAATTTGTAAAGTTAAACGTAATGGCTTTCCATGTTAAAGTCGTGTTTCGTGTATAGTAGAAAAGAAGAGAACAAATAAATCGACACTTAAAACGACAAAGAAATGAATTATACGTGTAGTGCCAGATACGCAGGCGAGACGGGTAAGTGCAAAGTGGAAGTACTATCTCAGGAATGTTGTGAGTAGGCTTCACCGACACAATCAATTACTCACTCTTCATACTTCTCGTTCTTCTGCTATTTTTTCACATCGTTTATCGTATTGGTTACAGTAATGGTATTTAATGCTAGTCGGTACATTCAGAGTTAGCTACTACTACTACTACTACTACTACTACTACTACAATACTACTACTACTACTTACACAATTATACACAATAATTATTATACACAATATACTACTACTTATAAGTATAACAAAATTATACTACTACTACTACTACTAATAATAATAGTTGCCATTATTATTTTTATGATTATTTTTGTTGTTTCTGTTGTTGTCAGTTAATCAGGAGCTCTCCGCCAACAATAATAAAATATATTTTAAAAACATACAATCTCCGCCACTATGATTTTTTTTTACGGAAACCTACTAGTACGGTCCAGAACTCGCTCACTATTGTGAACGAAGTAGATATATTTTTTATTGGATAGTTAGTTAGTTACTTAGTTATTAGTTAGTTTTAATGTTAGTTAGTTTTTCAATTACCAGTAAAAATTACAAAAATTCCAATTACGCTTCTATTTCTTTAGTAATATAACAATAAATTTAGAGTACACAATCATACAATAAACACTAACAATTCTAAACATTCGTATTTCCGTTCGAATTCATTTTAGTTTGATAGTCACAATTTTCAAATTTTTGATCTCTTTTTTTGGTTATGGAGCCCAAAAATTTTGAAATTTCCGAGCCTGTACTCTATATTCTGATTTCTGTTAAAACTCTCTTTCATTTGATATCCAACATGGAATTTCCAATTTTATAAAACTTTTTCCCTACTTTTTAGGCCCTGGCGTCCCAAAATTTTGAAATTTCCAAAACCTAACACTACATGCAGATATTAGTTTAAATTCCCTTAATTTCATATGCCACATGAATTTTAGCGATTTTATCCAATTTTTTACCCACTTTTTGCCCCGGGAGTCTCAAAATTTTAAAATTTTCACAAATGAAGTTAAAATCATATTTTGTTTAACGTTCCCTTTAATTTTATACCCCTTTATTGCAATGGACTATGCAATTTTTTCAAAATTTTGACCCTCTCACATTCTTGCTTCTCGCCCTCTATTTCTTAGTGGATCAATCTAAAAAACAATATGGTCCTGTGGGCTAAAAATATGGACACGCATGCCAAGTTTTACGAACAGCGGTTGATCCGTTCAAAAGATTTTGTGAGCCATACCCCAAACAGATAGACATACAGATAGACAGAAAGACAAACGCCAAACGGGCGAGTAAAAACTGAGAACTCGCTTCACTTGTTCAATTATTTATCATTAAGAAATATGTCCTGTGCTTTATACTAAATTATTTTTAAAAAATAATTATAATTTAGTAATTATAATTATAATTATTATTGTAATTATACTGCAGGCCTCAGGCGTTTATGTAAATTATTCGAAAGACGTTTTATATTTATAACATGTTCTTATTTTTACTCATTTTCATGTAAATTTGTTTCGGGATGTTCGTTATAGGCAAAGAAAATCTTCGTAGCAATACATAATGTTCTTTTGTAAAAAATGACGTAAAATCTTTTCAGGAAACAAGCCTCTATGTACCCACAATTTTTGTGTTTGTGTGCGTGTTTCCGTCTGGTCTAATAGAATGTAACTCGAGTTGCCATTAATTACATACGGTGTATTCTGACATTCCATTTCATCATTATCGTATACCGTGTACATCACCTACCAGACTACCATTTGACTTAAATTATTAAAGTCTTCATGTATGCAATTTTAATAAAGAATTCTGAAACCCGCCAGTTTTGTAGAGTAAGTTTTGGAAATTTCAAAATTTTGAGACCCAGGGCCGAAAAAAGAGATAAAAAAATTGAAAAAATATTAATATCCAGCAGGGTGTCGGACTAAAAGGTGTGTGCTCTACAATTTATTGTTATATTACTCGTACTAAAAAAAATAGCAAAAAAAAACAGAATTTTGTCAATTTTTCCCAGAATTAAAAATTGTCTAATATTGAAATTTATGTAACAATAAATGTACCACGCTTGTATTAAATATAAATACAAGGGTATTTATGATACAAGGGTTTTTAGAGGATGTAACGTTGAGTCTGACCATTTTATTCTCATATAAAAGATTAATATTCCTGGTAGGTGGATGAAGGTGGGACCCATAGATATTGCACAAATAATAAATGCTAAGAAGCAAGTAGATTTGAAACATCTAGCTTTAAAAATTGCTAAAGAAATGTAGGTGTACGGAATATTGTAAGTATACTTGATAGGATCACCCAGTGTCATCTAAACACTGTTGGAACATCTTAACTGAATGGTTGAGTCTGCCGCATCCTCAAACAAATACTGAATTGCAAGCCGAAAGGACTGAGGGGTGTGGGACGTCCGAAGAAGCGTTGAAGCGACCAGCCCTACTCTATCTGCTTGGGACTGGAACAAACCATTTTTGGTTTAATCCTTGGTGAAGATGATGACGATAAATGTAGGCCTACTTCGTTCAAAACCGTGAGCGATTTCTGTAGCATATTGGTATTTTAACTGTAATGAAAATATTCAACACAATATTAACTGAAATTGTCTATTCAACACAAGTATTTAATTAAAATAGGAAATCCATTACATCATGTAATTTTTATGTCTACTTGAGGAGTTCAAAGTCGTATGTGTTTAAGTGTAACCTACGCGTTTCTTCTTTACGCTGTATAAAGTCCCTTGTAATCGTATGCCTATCAATATGTTCGGCTAATCTCTAGAGTCACTGGGAAGATTTTAGGGCGGTTTATGCATTCTGCAGAAGCATACAAAAGTTTTGGTTAAAAAGCCTATCACTGTGAATTCAAAATTGCTCCATTGAGAAGAAGGGGGACATCGTTAGTTGCTTATAAGAAAGAGTTAACTCCTGACTTTTATATTTCATTTTATTTCAGATATTCAAGATAAGAACACATATAAGAAATATTTTAAATTCATACTCCTGTCTTAAGACGGATTTGTAACAATGAGATCACACGATTAGAAGTTGTTTTTAAGAAGAATTCAAGTTGTCAACAAAATTCAATTAATGTAAAATGACAAACACAAGTATAACTTACAAAATTACTACAGAAACTACACAACAATAATGTAACTTATTTATATGTAATTGTATTAAATAATAACCTAATAAAATAATAAGGTAATGAATTAATTAATTTTCTTGTTATTTTCTTTTGTCTTCCTTCAACGCTTCACGGATTTCGTAGAAAACCATGCAAAGTATTAACCAAGCCAAAGTGTCTGCCACTTCTTATTTACTGTGCAAAACAGTTACTACGCTGTCGTTACTTTAAAGTAGAATTTTTTGACATTTCGGTCGTCACGCAAGTTTGATAATAGTTACTTGTTATAGTGAGCAGAGCGCAGTGTGTATTCAAACACAATGGGAAGCAAAAGCTTCTGTGTAAGATGTACGATCCAGCTGTCAGATCTCTTGTATTTTAAGACATGACAAGGAAACAAAGGCGGGCAAACAATAATTAGTCTCAATAATTTTTGATAATTTTTTCGTACCAGTAAAATCTAAATCTTATTATTACAAAGTTAAGGATTAGCGATTGTCTTTGTGACTGCTGAACGCGATTTCTAAACGAAGACAGAAATTGTATCCTCGTTGAGTTTCATCCATTTTCAGCCTTTTCGAAGCTCATGGATGTACACGTGACAGTGCTGTGTTTTCTGACCTACCAGTAAGAATAACCGTCACCCGCCTGCGCAGTCTAGCACTGATCATTATCAGCTGCTGATAATCCCGTAAATGATAACAAATGTGTTTGTAAAGTTTGTAAAATGTTATTATGCTCAGCTGGCAATCCTTAACATTTAATTTTCACCTAGACACAGCATAAATAATTGTAAGACGTTAATGGCGGGGTTGTCACGGCTGGAGATTACATCAGTTCAGCAGCTCCCAGTAACATGTCATTATATAATACGTGTTACTAAATACCGCCTGTGCGACTTACCTTTGACGGCTCGCAAGAAGTAATTTTCTTTTACACCAACATTGCTAGTTATTTGTCAGCAATGAATTTATCTTATAAAACTAACTTTTAGCAATACATGGTGTGCTGATTGTTTTTCTATTACTTACTTAAGACAGTATTTATCCACGTTTGCGCTACTACGCTCAAGTTGTGCGCGTGTGTGTTATGTTCTCCAAGTATACAGTTAAATTAGTTTGCCTATGTTTTAGCGTTTTAATTACAACACGGCAAGCAACAGAGAACTGCTCCCACCTTAGATTACGTCTAATATTCGCAACTAATAATAGAAACTTCTCCGCTTTACTCGCTATTGAAATTCAATTAAAAATTTAATTATCTACTAACTATAAGTAAATAGATACTAAATCAATTTACTTATTACGTTAAACAGGCTTCGCTGACAGAATTCAAGACAGTCTGTACACAGTAATATATCGTTTTTCGTATTTCTAATAAACGTATTTACTCCTTTCATTACTTCAGTCCTTCAGCACTTACTATAACGTAACTACTGTATATCATAATCAATTGTTCTGTATCCATAATACGTATTCCGAGACACGTTGTTCCTTCATCGAGAAAATACACAGATGACAGCCAATACTGACGTCATGCCTTGTTTCGAGCTTCGAGTTGGGTCACGTCGGGTTTCAGCTAGAAAGGGAATATGCATTCCTTTCTTTAAGCGTATTTTATAATAATAACAAAAATACTTTTTATCTTTAATAAAGTAAAAATGAAGGCCGAGAAAGAAAATTATTATATTAAAGATAACAATATTCAATAACACGTACTTCATATTTAATATCATTAACAATATTTAATACTAATATTGTTATTGCCAAGAAATATATCTATATATATAAAACTCAAAGTCTGTGGATTTATGGGTACTGAATACAAATCCACACCGTTACACCGATTGCCACCAAATTTTGCACAGGTAACCTTTGACACAAGGCAAAAACTACTGTCTAACTTGGAATTTGATATTTTGCCCCGTTCGCACGATTTAGGCCCTTTTAATTATGCCTTTTCTTTAACGCGTATAAAGATATCAACAACACCATGGAGAACAGAATTCATTACCATAGTAACAAGTAAATAAACAAATGATATTTAGCGGCATCGGAACTTTACCTTTATTCGTTCCTGCAGTTTTAATATTTTTAATATGCGATTGTATCGATACATTTTGTAATTTTATGTACAGATACGTCTATATATTTTGTAATTGTCTTAAAAAATTATAAAATTTATGTTTATACGTATTTCTGATGATGTCATGAATAAGTAATGAAATATATTAAATACTACTACTAAAGATGTCAACGACACCATGGAGACCAGAATTAATTACCACAGTAACAAGTAAATAAACAAAAGCTATTTAGCTGCATCGGCACAGTACATTTATCCATTCCTGCAGTACATTTCCGATGTTTTATATAAAATGTGATTGTATCGATATATTACGATGTGGAAAAGAAGAAGTGTATGCCTACTAATTGTAAATTGGCCTATTACTTAATGCAAAGAGAAAATACGTGTTGTTTTCATTTGTGAGGTTAGGTGACAACGGTTTTTGGTTTTTAGTTTACTGCTGAAATAAATAAAAGCCATGGTTGAGGAAAACATAACGTTTAATGTGTTATACAATGATTCTAACACAGTAACACTTAAAATAAAGAATTCAGCGTTTTTGATTTAACAGGTACTTTATAAATATATCCAAAGGCTTTATAAACGGGTACTTTTAAATCTCCAAAGGATGTTGCACCAACATAATAATTTAGTACAAGTTAAAACAGTACAAGTGTTGAAAACCGCTTTGGAGAGAATTTGACTAATGAGTACAAAATTGTTATACGAGCTGACAGAACGCCATAAAGACATAGACAATAAAAATTATATTAAAATACTTATTAAAATTCAAATATTTGCGTGCGAAGCCGCGGTAACAGCTAGTTAGTAATATATTAGTAAATATATTAGTAATTGCCAAGAAAATTCTAGCGTATTTAATAGCGTAGTATTTGTATTTTGTATCACAAAAACTTTCAAACAAAAAAAATAAAGGAACTTCTATAGACAGCTGGATTTTATTTATTTTATTGAATAAAAGTGTAAGTTACAATGTACTATAGGTTTTTAACAGAATTCTGCAGGACTTCCAACTTTTTTTCTTACTTTTTAATAGTTTTTCATAAAGGTTTTTTTTAATTTAAAAAAATTACATTTACAGTACTCTAGTTTGTTTATTATTAATATGATTTTTAAATACATGTTCTCGACTAGCGTTTTGGACTTTAAAACACTGTGCGACGTTGAGACGAATATCGATACATTACTCTATTGACTATAAACAATATGACGTCTGACGTTCGCTGTTTCTACTTCCAAAATACTACATGACCTAAAAGACTTGTGTCAGTGAAAAGAATCAGGAAATTTAATAGAGAAATTCATTTCAGTAGAGTTAGTGAAACGAATAGAGAGGAGTTAGAAATATTGAAAGAAAGAGAGAAAGGGTTAGATAATTTAATAAATACTAAAACTAAATTTGAAAATGAAAAAATATTTTATAATATATTTAAAAAGTAAAAGGTACTGGGCGGATAGAGAACATTAACGAAGAAAGTAAATAGCAAATATGGAATGTTTTTGAAATGAGGGTGATTTACCGCTCGGTGATAGGACGGGACGAAAAGGGTGTATACCTATATTGTTGTTTGCGTTGGATTATTAAAAGAAAGAGGGAATGTTTTGACAATATATCGCATTCCAAAACTATGCCGAATAGGAACTGACAGTTAAAAGTATGAATCAGAGAGGTTTTAAAACGTTAGGTATTGAAAAGAATGTACACACAAAACAAGCACACACACACACACACACACACACACACACACATGCAGAATGTACTAGAAAGAAATGTAAAAGTACCTACATGGTTACTGAACTTGCTAGTTACTAATAGCCAGAAAGGGCGTTTAAATTAAAGCTTGTTTCCGAAAATGTGTACGCGCTGTAGGGCAAGTGGGTGATAAAGAAATTGTCTAGTTCCATTATTTGTATTTCCAATCTGATGATGGCTGTGAAGCTTGAACGCGCTAATCGGAATAATTTTTCTATAGAAGCCTTTTTTTGTCAAAATCTGTGCAGTCATTTCGCATTTACGAGAAAATGTACAAACACACATTACGCTTAAACATGTCACACGTTCCTCCTTGCGTAGTCGGGGAAATATTAAAACACATTCAATATGATATCTTATTTCATTGTCACAAATTGAAAGTCTCAATCAAAATCCACTCTAGTATTCGGTAAGCATAAGGTCAAAGAAATACGAGCTTTAGGAACTTTCCTGAGTTCCAGAAACACTACTCAGGGATTCGATTTTTGATACTAACATCCGTAGTATGATTTACAACGAATAACTGCGTTGATAACGTTAATAGTATCATGTTTCATTATTTCCGTCGTACCTATATTTTGGGCACACTAAGGCTTTCTGTAAACTAACCTCCAGCACAGGCTGAGCTGAAACGTATCAATTTTCCCTGTAAACAAGAGTCAGTCCTAAATTAGGAATTAAAACAATTCGTACAGTTCTATAAGTTGATGTCAGCACTTTTATTCGATAAAAACTAATTACGTACAATCGTAAACAAACAGTACAAAACAAAAATTAATTTTTGCTGATTTTTGTAAGTTCTTTCTTCTTTGACCATAAAAAATGTATAGTAAGAAATTTTAGATTCAGAATATGTTAGTATAAAAAAAAAATAAATTCCTACATGCCAAAAAAGGAATCAGTTACGATACTTTGAATCGTACATATAAAAGTTGCCTTTTATCCAGTCCTCATTAGAATTATGTTGCTATGCCGCGCCTGTCGCCTAGCTTCGGTTTCCCAGTCTCCTTTCAAAAGTATTGACGTCGGTCACAGCATCTCACCGAATGCGGCCTGTCACACAAGCGGGCTTCGTTATCTATATGCTTCATAATAAAGAAAATGTGGATAAGGAAAAATGGAACATTTTCTAAATTCAGAATATTAATTTAGTGTATTTTTTACTTAAACGAAAATATATTTAACCTAACCGATAGTCCTACATACTGACTAAATCTTCAACGTCGGACAGATTAGTTCGTGACACTGGCATTTCAGCCATAGTCATAAAAATAAAATCCGTACAAAATGAAAATTAAAAAACATTATATTCAAGAAAATACTTAAATTTACAAAAGAAAAAACTACAGAAAGAAATTAAGCCTACAGCTATATAAAATTAATTTTGTAAGAAAAATGAAAAAACCAAAAACGTCCGCAGGACTAACGTAAGGAATATAAATATAAATTTTCATGATTGCATGTTGTCCAGCGGTTAGATATTTTCAAAAAAATTATTGTAAATTATACAAAAGTAAGTTCCAAAATGACGACACATGTGTCGACCGAGCCAATCATTCTTACATTAACGAGGCGCCATACTGAGACAGTCAGTCGAGCATGAGCGTTTACTACCTTTGTTCTGACAAAGCTTTTATGTATTTTTAGACGCTCTTTACATGTAATAAGTAACCCAAAGCGACTTCTGTTTTACGATTAAAATACAGAACATTTAACGTGAATTTATTTTGTTGCTGTTCGTTAGTACAGGGTTGGCGGACAGCGGAAAACAAAAAACTGGTTCTCAGAACAGCGCTGCAATTTTTTAAGCGTTTTCTGACAGCCCAACCTCGGTCCATAAATTTTTGTCCCCACAAACGAATATCGTAATAAGAAATTAAACGCAAAATGCAAACAGTTAAAACACAAAACTGCATACGGGATCGTAAAACATATACTTTAGTACACAAAGTGAATTTAACTTTTCTAACATAAGACATTAAATACTTTTTAAACTGAGGTACAAGCGAGCTTAAACGTAACGTGTAAAGTATATAGGCCTAATGCTGTTTTAGTATTGCGCGTTTATCATAAAATTGTACAGTTTTCCGATACATCTATTTGTGTGAATCACCATGATTTCTGTATGTCTGAAAGGTTTTTTTTTTACTTCAATGTTCCGTAAAAAAATGGAAGTATGGTGATTGAAAAAAAAAATCTGATCGAGATAAGGGCAGATTCTGATTGTACACCCTAAAAACATGAAGAAAAGTCATTTTTTTCTTCATCAAACAGAATCAAATAATTTTTTTCATATATGCCCGAGTTGTAAAGGATTCAAGACCTATTGATTTTGGTGAAGATCGGTTAAGGGGAAGGGGTAGTTTACCTGCAACGTTTTCGATTTCGTAAGAGTAAAATACTTAATTTTGATAAATAAAGCATCCTGAAAAGAACGTCATAATAATCCACTACAGAAAGGTAGATGAAGTATCTATAAATGGAAAGGATATTTGAAGGGAAGGGGGTAATTTTGTGTATTGATGTTATAAATTTATTCGACCGAAACTTAAAAAAATATTAACAATTTATATCGTTCCATGTAAACAAAATATCGTAACCACGGATACGTAAACAATATAATTTTTCGTTTTCAGAAATTCACAGATTACAAGCGCTGGGCGGTATTCACTTTCTTTCGCGTTGTTTAAATAAAAGATAATTTAATCAAATTAATTCTTTGTTTTTAAAATATTAACAACTATGTACAATTCGTATTTTGATTATCTTTCTCAGCGTTTTACCAAAAGCATGCTGATATATTTAGTTTTGTTCTGAGTGTAGGCCTACATATTAAAAATAATTTTATAATTAATTAGAACATGGAAGTCATGCATGGTTCTCCAAGCCAATTTTTTAAATTTCTTATTTAGTAAAAAAGAATTTATTATATTTTTTTCTAACAGCAAAAGTTAGTCCCCAATTATCTACGTTACCGTTTTCCACTCCTGCCACAAACCAAGATTCGTCAGTTGTGTAATTTCAATGAAGTAGGCGCCGCTTCGTTAGATTAGCTTAGGAAAGAAGAGCGTTTGTTTATGAAGTAAAACGAGTTGTATCCAGTTCATATCTTACAAGGTCACAAAAATTTATTGTGTCTCACATTAACTTTGATGTTTATTCTTAATATTCCCACTCACCAAGAATCAATTAAGTCTAGTTCTCATCCTCATATTCACGGTCTCTTACGTTAAGACAACACCTTTTTATGGAATAATTAATAAAAAACATTCTTACCGCCGTGCAAATTATAAACCTTGTCTGTAGCAACACGCATTTAACGAACCGTTTAGAGCGAAGTGTGTGTAATTCTGTACATATATGAATGAAAATTCTCAACAAAAACGCAATCACACATAATATCGCGTATTATGAATAGCCAGATACATACAATGGAAAACATTTAGTGATACAAAACAAAATATGAAAACGATACATGAGTGATGACGGGTAAAATACAAATCGTCCGTCAATGCACCTTTCTCGTCCAAAAAAAGATACCGAAAATGTTAAAGTAGTTACAGAAACATCGGTGTACAACACACGAACCTATATGTGCTTTTCTGCGCGATCGCGGGGAACGAAGAGAGTTAAAACAATGTATACAGTAAATAAATTAAGAAATGTGTTTTCAATGTAGATAACTCGTAGAGTATTGCAGTACTTGTCGTTAGACAGATAGCTATCAGTGCGATACGCTATAAACTACAAATGAGCATCAAAATCTATTTTACGATCAAATTTTGTAATGTTTTTGTACTTTTGTTTAAGTACAAAATTTAAAAGTACAGACCATTTGCGTCTTTGAACGAACTCAATACAAGAATGACAGAAGGATTCTGCTCAGATCTACAAAATATGAAAGACGATATTTTGGAGAAAACGTTTATTATTACAATTGAATACTAAATAAAAATAATACGGTTTTCGGTACGTTAGATAAAGGGCTTATTTACTACTAAGCTGAATATCAGTTAGCAATTTTATTTATCGTTTAGTAATTTTCAGCATATAGGCCTACCCCACAAAACAAAATACGCCTATCTATAAAAGGGTAATAATCTGCTCATCGGAATTTCTATGATTATTTTGACGGAATGTTAAAAAAACGTTTAGATAAAGATCACAATAAAAGGCGAAACATTTACTAATTTAAGGTTACGTATAAGGTTACGACGAAAACAAATATATAAATTATTATACCAAAGTGTACCGAATGTTTTATCTTCTAAAATGACTAATTTGCATAATGCCACTTCCACTCAAAGATGTTTAGATCTCACCGAGGACCTAAGCACAAAGCATAAATATAACTGAGCTGTAATGTTCAGTTTAAGAAGTAATTTTTAAGTTTTGTAATTTAAGAAGTTATTGATGCTGTACTGAAAAAAACTTTAAATATAATAAATGCCTGTAAACAAAATGTTTGTCTATTCCGTTTTACTGTATGGAATCTTAAAAGTAGTATTATTATTGTTTAGTCGCATATGAGATACAGCCATACAAGGTATGAGATACACGCATATGAGGTATAGGCATATACTGAATGCTCTGAGTACTTTCAAAGGCAAAGGTTTAGTTAATGGTGGCAAGATTTTGTTTAGCTCGGATACGTGCACCGAAACCAGGGATACGAATGATTATATTGTGTTGGATGAAAACGAATAGTGAAACATGGAGAATCGGTGGAATAAGAACAAGATGTTTACGTTGTATCTGCAAATGTGGACGGCATAGGGTACTAGGTAGGTGAGTAGTACTTGAACCATCAATCGTGAGTACTTGTATAAGAGTAAGATGTTCTATCAGGCATCCAATAACATTCAAAGACGTTCCGAAGCGAGCGCCGATCTTCTGTTGCCGAGAAAGCACTACAACAAATTATATAAATTGAAGAGTTTTCAAAATAAATTTTAATTAAATTTGTAATACTTTAAACGTTACTTTACAATACAATAGACACTCCATGCTGCTTCACAGATTAGCAAGACACAGTCAAGATTTCAGTGGAAGAACTAGTAAAATAACAGTCTCGGCTGCAAGATAATTAATGTGGCAGATGACACTATAGAATCAGTGACAATCCTGTCTCCACAGTGGACTGTATCTGAAAAGAGATGTACCTACTGCAGTGCACTTGTACTGTCTTCGGGATTGTCTTCTCTACGACGAGAAGACAGTTTATACTGAAGAGACAGTATTCTAGTGGTACTGATAAACTATCTTCAATAAAAAAGATAATTTGGACACATTACTCAACAAGCGTCTTCTAAGAAATATTTATTATTACGTCTAATAGTATACTAAAATAGCGCTCTCTTACGAAACACAACTGTAGGTCTTTGTTGTTTTCATGCCGTGTTCTTTAGAAATTGGAAACACGATCCTGTCCGTCGGATAAGTACAAGTGTTCCGACATAAGTGTGAGTTCACACACGACTGAGTTATCAGACACAATCTGGCCAGTCGTCTGTCAGCTAGCGGACCACACGCTAAGCTAAGCGCTAATCTACCACACCATTAACTATTACTCCGATTCGTCATACTAATACTAATAACTTTATTTTATGCCTACAAATGTTGCATGTTATAGAATACACTGCTATTATTATCTCGGAACTTTACTTCATGTTTTACGAGTTAGATATAAACAAAATCTAGAGTAAAATCTGTTAGTTTAATGTGGTCGACATAATAATAACATGTTTGAAGTTTTTAAATCCAGATTAATTAAGAAATTTAAAAAACATAATAATATAAAATTTCTTTGGTACATTTTGTAAATTATAATAGAAGTTTTTCAACAGGTTTACTGAGTTCGTAAATTTCTGCAATCTGCACGGAAGAGATAAGAAATTGCCGTTTGGTGTTGCAAATAGCAGGTCTAAGTTACGCCAATTTAAAATAAATATTGCTGGGCTGGGCACCGTGTTACACGTGCTGTGTTCATATTCGGTTCAGTGAAGAAAGTCAAAAGAATTGAGAGGAATTTTCTCTATATAAAATTATAGCCTATAAACGTCTGTGTGGAAGGTTTACATGCACGCGTATGTATTTTCCATGTAATCCTGAATATATACTTTACACTGAAGATTTCTCTTGATAAACTAGTGACATTTTTCAACCTTGGTTATGTCTATGTCATAATTTAATTTAAGACTCCCGACTTAATTTTGAATTTTGTATTCTGTGCTCGTTAACTACTATTATTAATTACTGACAGTGATTAAAAATCTAAATGTTCTTACTAAAATATATTTTTAAATAAAAAGTTACCTGACATTTGTTTCGTTACTTAACTGAAATCTTTTCAGCTTAAACAAACCTGGTTATGTGTTACTTATTGTATATACAGGAAATAATACTTTGTATTGTTAAAACAAGAATATTTTATGTTGTTTTTTCCAATGTTTCGATAGGCAGGAAGACATTTCTAGTACACATTTCAGGAAGACATTTCAAAGATATTTCTTATGTATTATTTTTTCTAATGTTACAGGATGAAGGCAGTAATTTAAAACTGTCGAAACATTGTAAAAAAACATTCATTAAAAATGTATTCTTGTTTTAAAAATATAAAGTATTACTTATTATTAATTTGAATAACAAAATAATGTGCGTGAGTATGAATATTATATACACATGAATCATGTGTATGTATTGGACATACAGCATCTTGACATTTAGCAATTAATGTAAACTGAATAAACCAAACGGTAATAGACAGGAACGTTATGTGTGCTGTGTATGATAAGGGAACGTAAGCGTCTACGGCCGATGTTTACACTGTCACGATTTTTCGGGGCTGTTAGGCCGTGGTCCAAAACAGGGCTCTCCAAACGTTTTCACATGTACAGGGTGTCCCGGGAGGAGAGGGAACTAATTTGAGAAATGGTTCTATAGTGTAAAAGAAGAAAAAAAGTTCATATAAACATATGTCCGGAAACGCTTTGTAAGCGAGTTACGGCTAGCGAATTGTTCATTTGACATATATATTTGTGTCGTGCGCGCTCGTGTTCACGAGCGCGTTTTATCACATCGTTGATAAGACACATACGCTCCGAGCAGATGTCACGCCGAACAAATGTCATTCCGAGAAAGTGTTCCAACTCCCTAATCTTGTCTTCTTGATTTGCTTAGGTATGAAAATTGTTCCTGTAAATCACACTACGTGATGCTTGCGTGTATGCTGTCTGTAATTGGTGATACTTTGACCAGGTATTATTCAACTTAATAATTTGCCGTTTAGAGCTGATAGTCCAGTAGATTTAATTTTATACTAACTTTCCTCCATTTCTATAATTTTTTGATTATGATAATAATAATAATAATAACAATAATAATAATATATATAATTTGTAATACTTTTAATATTTATAATATTTTTATATTATACTTTTAATATTTTTAAATATTAATATTCTTATTATTTAATTATTGTGTAATTTTATTTAACAATTATGCATAATACAACTACAGAAATCACAGTTTCATTCTCAAACTACAAGTGTGTGTGTGTGTGCTTGTTAATGAGAAATAAAATCACGTGTCCAGATCTGCTATTGTGTAAATGAACTGATGAACAAATTGTCTTACACATTTTTCAGAAGCCTGCAATTTTTATCGCATATATACCTGTTGTTAGTAACACTTCGAAGTTTTTTATCATGCGTGTAGTAGTGCGTTTGCACGCGCCTCTTTGGCGAATAAACCTCTTTATTTTTGCAGGAATTCTCATTTGGTTAGGACGACAGAATTTGAGGAGATGATAAAAGAAAGTGGTTAAATACTGTAACTAAGAAAATTTAATATAAAATGCAATGTAATGAAAATGTAATACAATTATGTAACGGGTGGTTGAACTTAATATGGGTAAACATAGTATATGCAATGTAAGCGGATTAATAAGGGAAAGCTCACTGGTATGTGGTTATATAGCCGCATACCTTAAATCAGCTGACCACATTACACACAGATGAGATAATATTCACACCTTCCTTAGTTGTAATTTGAAATAGTTGAGACACAGTAGCGTTAACTTTGTGAATTTTGAGGTTTTTGTGATCTAAGTAGAGGTCATTGCTTCGAAGAAAGGAAAGCCTCTACTTCTTCACGAGGGTTATCAATTCACGGTTAAACGTTCAAATATTACGTTTTGAATGTGTCGAAAGGAAAACATTAGTGTGTCGAAGGTCCATCAAAGCAAGGAACGGAATCATCGTGGCTTCACAGGGCAATTGTTGTACGCCAAATTTGGTAGAACAAGAGATAGCAAAGGCGTTAAAAAATAGAAAAAGTGCAACAAGAGCTAAACTAGGAAGTTCATCAGCTTCAGGCAGGAGTTCCAATCACTTTCTCTATATATCAGGGTCTACCCAATATGGTGTAAAAAATACCCAAATACAATAGATACAATAGCGCGAAGTGAATCTTTGCAAGAAATTGAAGAAAACTGTAGCAAGTATGCAGAATCAGGCCAACAGCCAAGAATTCTTCCTGAACGACTATCGCCGCTTACGACTGTCTGCTTACGGAACACTGTTTTTGATCACCGATTTTGAAAGTGACAGTGGGAGAAAGTTAATGTGAAATAAAACATTATAACATTGTAAAAGCCTAGTTGAGGATCAAATTATGAGACATTTTATTCAAAATACAAAATGCGATCGGTAGTAATGTAACATAATTAATATATCTCAACACTTCTTGGAAATTTTGGATCGCTTTCAAAAGTTTGTATGTTTACAAAAAAAAGACTATATTTTATCAGATACGTATCCTACATCAGCGAAAAATATTAGATACAAGCCTACAGATATCTACGGAAACATACATAAACTTAAAAGGTAGGACTAAATTATGTCAGTTAGGTAATATTGTTAAAAATTTAACTAAAAAAACTTTGCAGTAGTTCGGAACTTAGATTATGTATTGTCGTTTTCCTAAAATACAGTTATTATTTTCCTAAAATATATTTATTTGTTTCCTAAAATATATTTATTTGTTTCCTAAAATATAGTTATTATTTTCCTAAAATATAATTAGTATTTTTCTAAAATATAGTTATTTTTCTAAAATATAGTTATTATTTTCCATTGGTGCTAGGTGCTTGGAGAGCCCTGGCCTCCTGGATAATCCGCCTCCAGTCGTCTCGATCTTCTGGTCTCATTCTCCATCTTCTTACACCGAGCCTGCGCAGATCGTCCTCAAGATCATCCAACCATCATTTTCTGGGCCGACCCCTCCTTCTTCTTCCACCAGGTCTCCCCGAAAAAATTTTCTTCAATGTGGATTGTGATGTGATACCGGCTGAGAAGACAAGCCAATGGGCACTCATTTAACTGCTCTTCGTTAACCTGGGAATATCGACCTAATGCTCCGTATTATTCAAGTTCTGACTTCTAAACTTATTACCAACGTAATCGGTATACGCAGTTATAAACAAACATTCCCGCCACAAAAATGTTTCAAATTTATGCCACACTACATTTTAGAGAAACTGAAGCACCTTTTAGCCTAAAAATGATTTCAAACTGATTTATGGGACGAATTCGCCGAAGCTTAGTAGCGCGCATCTTACTGCTTACTACAACACAATATTGTAGGCCTGTACCGTTGTATACTAAAGCTTTGCTGCACGTGAGTAAATGAATAAACAAACGTAAATAAGATTTGTTTGTACGATATATGCCCATATTCGTAATTATTAACTGGTGCAACTTGTCACAGTTATTATGGAATCACTGTTATATGTTATGTCTTTTCCAGGAATTCCCTGTGCCCAAAACAAAGGAAAGTTTTTATATATAACCAACCCGTTCTCGTTCTCGTGCTGTTTGAAAACAACTCTACATCTGTGATCGCGTGGGAGTAGAGTTTTGCAAACCTATTGATTTCTTCTAGCATTGTGGGTATTTTCAAATATCTGTATTCCGATTGTTTCAAAAATACCATGGTGTGTCTATAAAATCTGTATAAAAATGTATTCTAAAAAACGTGTATCTTACTTAAACAACTGTGTTTGCAGAGCCCCGTAAGTCTATATGGGGATACAACTTGTTTATGAAGAAATAATCTGTTACATATTGACGACTGGAACTTGTCAGTCCACTAGACTCACAATACGGTAATTTATTTTCTACTCAGATGTATCTAAAAAGTAGTTTTATTAATTAATTCAAACGAAATTAATTAAATAATTTACGCATAAACAATTACGTAAAACAGGAAACCATAAACAATTTATACGTGTTATTAAAAAAAAATAAGTTCTTACGAAATATACTTATTCTTGTTCCCCAGAGGTTTTGTAGCGATTTACGTTCAAGAGATTTATCTGATGCTGGGTTGGTTTATTAACCAAGATCTATCTCTATTGGTTTATTGGTTTTCCTTTAAGTATGTGTACATACTTTTAATTTATTATTCAACTAAGACCGTAATTATTGAACAATCTTTATTGAAAGAGTATAATTAACGCCGTTATTTAAAAATTTCTCGATATACACGCATGAGCATTATTTGCTTGTGTTTGTACGCGTATTGAACGAAGTTATGACAAGTGTATAATATACAAGTTAATGGAAAAATTGTTGTTCATAAGTGGGGAACTTAAGATCCACTGTATTGTATTATACTAATTATCTTTATGTATTACGCCACACCAGATTTGTACTATGAACTTGGTGAGTTAAGCAGTGAGTACTGTTTGGTTGTTTCTTACGAGTAGGGGTCAGTTCCGCGGTTACAGGTATGACAGATATCTTCTTTTTTTAATGAAAAGAATTGTGTTTCTCCTAAATATACAGCTGGTAAACAGCTGAAAAAGTTCAATGAATACGTTTCGCTATACACCTAAAGCCGTTGACTCATAATTATGAAACCTCCTGTCCAAGAGGAAGGAGATGGGTGACCAGAAGCTACTGGTGTGACAAAGTTTTCAATTAGCATTGCGAATTTGTATGGTTCATTGAGTAACACTGTTAATTACTAAATTACGAAAGGCTAAAATTTTTCTTTTCTGTTTTTGTAGAGTTTTATAGAAGAACATATTTCAAAATTAATACATAAGATACAAAATTGCATAAGTGTAATAAAATTGATTAAATACGATATTACAGTTATTTGTTACTGTTTTCAGTGAACATCCAAAAATATAAATGAAGTTTAAATAAGACCAGGTACAGTTTCGTGTGTCATGAACTCTTCTGAGTAACATAAAGAAATAGGCTTTAGTGTTTTTTTTTTTTTTTTTTTTTTTTTTAATGTAGTGTTACCTGACTGATGGCCGTGAGTTAATTGGAAACGTGAAATACTGGTTCCGTAAAATGATTTAAAAAGTAAGGCAAACTCAGTTTTTTCAGCATTCTAGTTAGCATTCATTACAAGTAGCGCCAGCTGTTAATAGTAATTAGACCTGTATTATTATAGATTTAGATCGACGTTGAACATTATAAAGCGCACAACTAATCTAGCACCAAATTAGCTGTTTCGGGCGCACATGATATAGTTTACTGATGTCTGAGTAAATGTTATTATTATACTATTCATCATACGGTCTCCGCGAAATAAATTTATTCGCACAGCAATCACGATTACGCCATAAATCACGTGATGTTAAAGCGTGTATCCGTTGAACGGTGAATCGCAGCCGAAAACAAATTTACTTCCTCGTTTGTTGGATGCAGACGTGCAGTACCACGCACTAATGATAACCTTTCATATTTGTACTCATCTTGTTAACACCTTTCATAATTTAACAAGCTGTCAATGCCGGTGTACCTGTCATTCCGCACCAACGATAGTTTGTTGTAACTCAGCTGTTACTAGAATACTGACTCCATTTTGTGTGTGTGTGTGTGTGTGAAAAATATTTTTCTCAATTTCTGAGTATTTAATTACATATAAATATTTCTATTTTGTATTTTGTCTTCGTAAAGATATGCTTAAAATATATTGGCCATACATGTTTCGAAACTGTCAAGACGCTTAGGTCTACAGCGTAAGACATTAATACAGTTTTAAGTACCACAAACTCGCTGAAACAAACAAAATTTTACATCTCCTGAACAATTATTAGAACAACGGATTTGAATCACAAGGCTTTTAATAAAGTTAACATTCATTATCGCTTTCATAACTTAGATGTTTCACTTTCTGATTCGGTATCGAGTGCCTGAAGTTTTAAATTTTAATTTTCATATTTGTACTTTTAAAATTATTTACGGAAACACTACATTACATAGTAATGGGTAAATGAGTTCAATTTATTAATGGATGAATCATTTACATTTGATACATTTATCATCCAATAATGTTATCTGTCATTCTACTGAACTGGTACCAGTAAAACTGCACTTGCAAAACGTAATTGATATATAAATTAACGTTTAAAATTTGGACTACATTTATTCACAAAAAAAAGCTTACATAGAGTGCCTTTGCTCAAAGGACCTATTCCAAAACTACTGGTTTGACTAGATCACCAAATCATTTAATGTTAACACGGTCACCGTCAATAGGACTAGTAGGCCTACTACACGAATGGCTGAACACAATTTTTAAGTTAAATTAATATTAGTCACGGGTTTTATTTTATGATTAAAAAAATTAACTGCGATTATATTCCTGGATTACAATAACTTGTTCCGAGTTTATGGTGGGAATTTCGCCACGATACCGGGATTTGGGTACACTGTTCTCAGTGGATAACTTGGTGAGGAAGCGTAAATTGTTCTACACCAAAAATTAGCACAAAGCAATGTGGGTGGGCTCAAACAAATTAAACCAAACTGATATCGACTCTCGTTCAATCACAACAACAACCAGTTAATATGGTAGTTAATAAGGTAGACTATATTTATTAAATCATGTTTTTGCAATGCCTTTACGGTTCCTGGTTACTCATTGGTTTATTTATTCATAATCATCTCTTCACCTCTTTTAAATTCTTTCAACGGCTCGAATTATCGTTAGTTTTTAAACTAGTACTTTCTTTCGTTAAATACAACCTGTGTTCTCGTACTAGAAGCCAACTCGCCACTCTTTGGTCAACCGTGAGGAGCAGACGTTCTACAATCTGTTTACTAATCGATGACACAATAAAGTGGCTGAGAAGTAGATCAGACGATTACTTTTACTTTAGTGCATGCAAGAGATTCGTAGTACAATCGAATCGTAAGTGGTATGGTGCGATAAACATAACTACTAATGGAGGCTGTAACGTAACCGACAGATAGAGGGCAGTGAAAGATTTCTGACTCTAACACATGGCCTATTGTAATAAATCTGCAATAAAAACTGATTAAAAATTCGTCGAAACGGTGGAAAGAGAAAGGCGCGTTACAATAAAACGCTGCGTTCACATGTAGTTTTTTTATTACAGGAGGGATTGGATAACAGAGTTGCAAGACGTTTGATAAACAATAAAGAGACGAAATAACATCGTGTACGTTAATGCGTCGATCGTTTCAAACACACAGTTGCATGTCTCTTAAAATGAAAGTTTTGTTCAACAGTTTCCTAGATGTAACGCGTTTTAAAACTATTAAAACTGACACGGTAAAAAACTAAAACTAATTTTTGTAGATTTAATGATGGACTCAGCCAGTACTTTGTAGCTAACAATTACAAATTATTGTAAAGCAGTTTATATAATCCAAACTAACATAACTTTAAATCTAAGTGTTTATCATTATTGTCTTATAGATTCCTTTTAAACAGTAAAAGCACCTTATCTTGTGCACCGCTATAACGAAAAAATAATTCGTCTTAGTAGCACGTAAATCTGGAATAATTTTACTCTATAAATTAAAGTTTTATTCTAATAAGTAACATCGTTAAAAACTAAAGTTTTCAGACACATTTAGCAATTTGTAACGAAACAACTTGAGGACCTGTAAGTCACATTACTGTCATATTTGTTTTGCCGTGGGACAGGTCCCAGACACCAACACAGTTTCAATTTCAGTCTTGCGCCTCCATCTCTTTGAATGGCACCCCACATTGTATGATCCAATAATAATATGAATTCCATGAAATTCTGTTGATCCAAAAAATCTTGATTACCACAATTTTTAGGAAGAGTTTTAATCTCATTCTTGCTCTCTTCATCCCTCCTTCTGCCGTCTATTTGCAGACAATTCAATTTTTCTTTTTAATAGTATGTATAACCTTCAGTGACCTTTGACTACGTATTTATTTGTCCGTTTATTCGCAAAAACCGCGTCCCCAGCATTTTAATAATATAATACGTTGTATATAGTGTCTTCCTCAAGACGGACTTATTAGCCTAAACTATACGAAATTCCTTTTTTGTGACTACTGTAGTTATTCTACTCCTAACCTTTTTTTCACGGGACAGCTTACAAGATCAACGTAAATATCTACATTAACCTTGTTAAATTAAGCATATAACTTTGTTCTTAATGTTCAACGCTTATTTATTTATGTTTTTATCACAGTATTCCCTTTTAAATACTTCGTGTTTTAGAGGACTCGAAACTGGGAAATATCAAGCCGCAGCCTACAAATTACGTATGAAAACTATATTTATTTTTTCCCGAAGCTTAATCGAATGACTAAAACTTTCTTTATTGTCTTTGGTTTTTATATGTACTGTACAAACATTTTTTTTAAATCATGTTAGGACAAAATAAATACCTAAAATAAAACAATAACTAGATTAATTTTTTATTATTTACTTAGTCTTTACTAAAGTTAGAAGTAACATAACACATACTATAAAAGGGCATAACTACGTACTACATCAGACATTCCAAAAATCTTTGCGTAACAAGCTGTAGCATACACATGGCGCACAGATAACTTTTATACGTAAGTAAGGTACGCAACAGGACAGAAGATGTAGTAGAGTGGACGAACGCGTTTGGCAGAGTATCAAAACATGTGGGCAGCGATTGTATACGTTCACTAACAGTACAAGCACTGCACTGACCGTATATGCAAGCTTATGTTGCAGTACCGACCTGACACACACATAGATCTGACGTTACCGCCAAATGTTGGCTAAATTTTCGTTCCACCATCGGACGTAACACGAGTTGCATGTTCACACCAACAGAAACAGCTGTTAATGTGCTAACACTTGTACAGCGAGACCACCGGGTTACCCGCGGCCCACCCGCTACCTACCGTTAAATAAATGTCTATTTGTCACATTATATTTTGAATACAAGGCACTGATCAGTGTACTGCTTACGTGCTTTTTAACGGCAGAAATCATTTCGTTTTCACGAAAATATCACGATAGTTTCTTTATCGCGGAAACGTACTTTTTAATGAACTAGTGGCAACACATTCATTGCTTAACGTATGAGAAAAATAATTAAGTTTATACTTGTAATCTTAATGAATCTAAATCACATCTTACTTTCACCATAAGAAAAAAGCAATAATAATAGAAATTCAGAGAACACTATGCATGACAGTCAACTTCCATCTTGACAGTCAACTCAATTGGAAGAACGTATGAAAAAGGAAACGTAAGCAGATTGTCCGGAGGATAGAAGAACTATAGACTATTCGTTGCTTGGCAAACAGACAAAAGTGTCATTAGAACACAAAATCCTATTAATTCCAACTCCGTCGTGCTTACTTGCATTTCAGCGTCCCCACCATCATCAAGTCCTAAATCACGACCTAGTGTATAGAGTACAAGGATCCTTTTGGACACAAGTCGTAGTTTAGGACCTGGTAATGGTAGAGACACTGAAAGATCTCGTCCGGATCATGACAGGTAGCAGTTTAACAAGTAAGCACGACGGAGTTGGGAAGAAGTAATTGTATGTTCTAACAAATATGCAATTGTAATTATGTGAATTTATATGATTTTCTGGACATACGGTATGGAATTATGCCGACACATACACCACGGCCATTATTCAACGTGCACAATCGAAAAACTTTCGAGCAATAAATAACGCGCTATGGTGTGCTGTAAAACTACATTTTACACCTTAATCTCCGTATATCATTTAACAGGTTACCCATGAACATTCAAAACGCGTGCTACTCCTGTCTCCCAACCATCTGTGTAGGAACTTCACGCTAGGAAACTAAAAAGGTGTTGGCGACGAGGAAAATAGTAAATGAGGTCTTCCATCGGAGAAGCTCGTTACGTCACAAAATAGCTAATAACAATTAGAACCAAAATCAGCAGACAGCTTACAGAAAGTAATTGCTGACTGTTGTAATAATTAAAATCGGTTGTAAACTGTTTAAACAGAGAATGCTGCTCAGAGAATCCTTGCACACTATAAATTACATTGGTAACGATTCCGTAGTAGGATCAACTTGTTTCAAATCGTTTAAAATCGACGTAAAATTATATTTAAAGTAATTTTTTATTATTAATAAAAAAAATAGTCTATTCTCACAGATTCGAGAGACAAATTGAAACACGATTTTCCGTTATCGTTAAGTAGCTACGAGAAGGTCTTAGTCCAAAGGATGATCGAGAAAAATGGCCACTGTCTGGCAGTATATGAATAAAAGTGATTGTCACTGAAAAAACTACTACTTAAGAACATGCGATATTTGATATTATCTTTGTTTGAATAGTAAGCCATTTAAATTGTAAAGTGCAGCATTACCATGCAACGCTATGAAATCAGTGGCTCAGAGTTGTATCACGTTGACAATTTTTTGAAGCTCCACGGTACTGATAATAAATTTTACACTTTAGATAACAATAAGTAATTGTGAGACGTTGATGCAAAACATCGCGATAACAAATAATATCGAAATTGGAGGAGTGAACACAGTGCAGCGTGGGCCATATATATAAGTCGCCTGACACTCGTGTATAGGCCTAAGCTATACTAATGAGCGTGAATTTTGTCAATTTGTCGTTAACTAGATTCAATTTAAAAATTTTAAAACCTTTTGTCGACGTTCAATAAAATTTATTGTCATAATTAACATCTGTTTATGGGGGGGGGGGGACAATACATAAATAAATGATATGTAATGAGTGTTTTTTGTGAATGTGTATGTGTGTTTGCGATTCTTGTGTTACATAAAGAATAATAATAAATATTACATATATATGTTATTATTATTATTATTATTATAATAACAATAATTACAGTATTCCATAATTATTAACGTTTATTATATGTGTATTAATTATATTTGTACTGCCCGTATAAGTGCTGATAATGACAATAAATTTCGAATATTGAAGAAAAAGTATTGAAACATAGTTGAAAATGTTTTAAAATCCTGTCTATTAATGGGTGGATCTTACAAAACCTTTCATCACTAGAAGTTTTAAAAATAGGTGTTTGTCAAGATCGTTACGGCCCACTCTGTATAAGGGATTCGACAAGAACAGAAGCAGCACTCTTTACGTACCCAAGGGACAGATGTAATTTACTGTAGGTCTATATTACAATACTGACAAACGTTACATGGCAAGCTCTCGAGTTCTCCACGAATCTTCTTATTCTCTCAGCGCGTGCCCAAGGTGTGTTCTCAGGCGTCTCATAGTATACAGTATTGTATACTGTATACGTCTCTCTCATTGTATACATAGTATAGAAGTAACGTAAATTTTAACGTTGATTCCTAACGACAACGTAGGCATTACGGTATAACAAGGAAAGGAACCACTCATCGGTTTTCCACAGCTTTGCGACGATTTTTCAAAGCAGGTTATATTTTGCTCTGAACTGGAATTGAAACAACACGCAACTCACTGCAATAACCAGTCACTACCTCGAGAATTATTCATCTTCACTTTCGCAGCAGCTCTTCTTCATTCAGGAAATTTAAACGGTTTTAAAAAATAGTAAAACTTAAGATGACTAAAGCGACTGGTACACCTATATTTTGTGAAGTCACAATGCTATTTTTGCTGTCTGTTATTCATTTTACAGGAAAGGTAACATGTATTTTGGAACAAGCGGTCTAGTTACAACCAACACGTGATCACACAGAGTTCCAGAAGCAGCTTTGCGCTTAAGCGCGATACATTCTCTGATACAAGCGCGATAACTTTTGTTTGAAGATATCTGGAAGACTCTACTTATATTATACTATCAGACTTGCACTACAGCTAGCACGCCCCTTATAACTCCTAAGAGAAATTAATACTTACTATCCGACGATTGCAAACTTTTGTGAAACATTTACTCTCGAATGTAGGCCTAACTACATCAACCCAACCGATTGAACAAGGAATTTTTCCAGTCTGAAATAGAACTACCTTCTTGTCTTACTTCAGAAACACAAAGCAGAATGCAACGGATTAACGTATTTGTGGATGCAATTTACAAGGTATCTCTTTTAGTGTACAACTGCAAGTCTATTAGAACAAATTTTTTGTAAAGAAATGCTAGTGACAGATATGAGCTAACATCACATTGTAAACTCAGATCTCGTTGATTGAAGGCAACAATTTATTTTATATAATTATCTTAATTATTTTTAGTTATTAGCTAGCAGTTCAGTGCATTAACATCGATTTTTGTATCACGCGATTTTGCTTTATTTTTAGTGTTCACGTTGTAGTCACGGTGCTAATGCCGATCATTAGTAATTTCATGATCGAAAAATAGTAATATACGAAAGTAAGCAATTTTTCTAATGCTGAGCGGAAAGATACTTAGACTTTACAACTGACGTAGGAATATACTTGTTATATTTAATAATAAATAATATTTTTCAATGTAAAGAGTAGGAAAGCACAGAAATAGTTGGGCTTAACATGGGAACAGCTCAAGTTCTCTAGTGCAAAAGTGACGCAACAGTTATTGGATATATTTAATTTGTGTTGGCATTATGTTTTCCGCAGGAATGGCTAAAAACAGTAGTGGTGCCGATATTTAAGAAAAGAGACAGTTATATTAAGCCTACTAACAACTGGTGTAGAGAATAATTTTATTAACAGCCGCTAACAAACGTTTATTCACGAATGACTGATTACTCAGAGGCTTGGGAAAGTAACAGAGTGTTTGCTTATGAGGGATCAAACAGGATTTAGAAAAGAAAATTTATGTGTAGACAAGAGATTTACAATCCAGCAGATAGCAGAAAAAAAACAGGGAGTTTAATATCCCTACCTACTTCCTCTCCATAGATTATGTTAAACCGTCTGACAAAGTTGACAGACAAAAATTATATTTTGGATAAAAAGAGGAGCAAAATACTGTAATATAAATTTTAATTTAAATAATTTTAGCTTATCTACCCTTTCATATGTGGACGACCAAGTCGTGTCAACTGGTCCAGAGAATCATTTACAAAAAGCATTTCATTATTTTTGTAAACATTACTAGGCAGTACAATCTGATGATTTTAACCGCAAGCCGAATTACTTGATTTTCAGAGAAAATATGCAATAAAAGAGAAAATAGTGTAGGATAACAAATCAAATTGAACAGGTAAATGTTTTTAATTATATAGGCTGTCTGGTAGCATATACAAAGAATGCGGACAGTGAAGAGTGCGGGCAACAGGAATGTTGGGAAGTGTACGCACAATGGTACACTCAGATACCTTAGTAGGACAGACTACGATGGCGCAATCATTTTACATGCGAAGTGTGAGGACACCACCTCGGGCCTTCGGACTGGGGGGGGGGATAGAGGAGAGACAGTAAATATTTTTCGTTTTCACTATATCAAGTCTATTGTACAGAAACGTTTTACGTTTACGCAAACTGATTTCCGTAACTCTTTTCCAGGCTTTGGACTGGCATTTATATATATATATGTATTTTTTCATCTGTTAAGCTTTCGATATTTTTATCAGTTACATTTTAAGTATATTAAATTCAACTCCAGATATAAAATGAAAGAAATAGCTTTTAAGCATGATTTTATATCACCTGTTCTTTCACACGTTTGAACTGCTCTTTCTATCCTTTCGTCTTAACGTAACCTACTTTCTTTTCCTCTTCTTTAGTTTCGTGCTCAATTCCACCTCATATACATACTGTTCATAACCCCCGGTTATTTTTTAAAACATTCTACGGCTTCTTTCAGCTTGGATTTAGGATTGAGATTTTGGATTTATAATTTTATGATGCCATCCCTGAACAGCGTTTGTTTCCTGTGTCGTCTTTGGTAGCACATTAGCACGTCCAGAGAGATAAAGGGATTCTTCATTTTTCAACCAAGAGAGGTTCTCATCATCCGGAGCTTTAGCATGGATTTCGATGAATCACATTCTACACGTTCTGGCTTAAGAAAGGGGAAATCTGTACACCTCCATATGTGTAGTTTTACTTCTTAGTTTTATCGGCAATCGCTGGTGAGACCAAGTTCCTGTCTCACCAGCGAAAAAACAACCATTTATCTCTGCCACAGGGAAAACTTCGAGGAGCGCTACTATTGCTGCAGCTTTGAAGTTAAAGTTGACTTTTGTGTGGTTTCAAATTACTCCAATTTTACGTTTCTAAATGTAATAAAATTTTTATTTTTAATTAAATGTTAGTAATTCAGAATTAGTTTATACGTAAACAAATAAATTTAAATTAAGCAAATTAAAAACTTAATGCAAATAACACAAATACCAAAATTTGTAAATAAGTTTTTCAAACAACGTTAGGCGTATTAAGTAATATCGGTGTTGTTAATTAAAATAATAGATAAAGTTAAAGTGTAAATTGATTTCTGACTGGCCAAAACACCAGAAGCACGTGAGTTTTGTTGTGAAGGGGCAGTACGTGTCCGCAAACTTCGCAGCATTCCTGTTGTCCGCACTATTCGCGACACCATCTGTAGGTTTTGACGTTGATTATGATTTTGAGAACAAACAATATCTATATTTCAAATATGAGTGGCACAATTATAAGCACTCTAAAACTAAAACTCGCAGAAATAAGCCGCTTAAGTTATAAAGTGATGGCAGTACTTGATTTGCTATGGGTGCGAAACATGAACTTTAACTAAGAAGGACTACCAGCGCACACAAGCTGCGGAAATGAGATTTCTGCTCGCCGTCCCTGGGTATAAAGTAATCGCCAGAAGAAGAATGTGGATATCAGAGCCGTGCTAAAATGAATGAATATAAACATAAACGGTAACCCACCCACAGCGAAAACCATCATACGAGGGGGTGCTGCATTATGTTGTAAGAGGACGGCGTAGTTTGGGACGGCCAAGAACAAAGTGGGGTCGGCATGGGCACTGGAAACTAATCTTTGGTGTAAATGATGCTGCTGCTGCTGCTGCTGCAGCTGATGATGATTATGATGATGATAAAGCTGATGATATTTTCCATACAATGATATTTGAAATTTGTTTTTATTATTAACATTCATCAATGAATAAGAATAATAATTGTGAGTAATTATGAATATACTTGTTATAGTTAAATGACTTTTAGTGACGTGTATGACGTGTTATTTTTGTATTATGATTTAAACGCATATTAAACTATAACTATTAGTAGAGGGAAAATGGGGGTTCTGAGCCACAAAGGAATGCCGCCTTTCTTAAAAAACAATAAAAAACACTAAAAAACATGATCTAAGAGATGACGCCGCCACCGCTGGACCCGCAGCATCCCAATGGACCACAGCACCGCGAATTTCCGCGAATAATTTTTTTTAATTTTTTTTATTTGGTTTTTTATTTTTTTAATTAAATTGATTTGCATATCAAGGGGGTGGGATGAGGTTCAATGGACCACCAGCATCCGAGAATATACTTTTTTATTTTTTAAGAAAGCTGATTTGCATATCAGGGGGTGGTGTTGGGTGGGTGGTTTTTTTATTTCATATCAGTGGGCGGTGGTGGGTGGGGGTGGTTCCAACTCGATGCATTATAGTGTATATTAAAATATATGATCAGGTGTACCAACCTTTGCATGAGTTCAAATTTGTCGTGTGTTATAATGTATATTAAATCTATATGATCAGGTGTACCAACCTCTGTATTATTATTATAGTGTATAGATATTTTATATGAGCAGGGTTGTCAACATTTTCTGCGGTGGGGGGAGGGAAATTCAAATATGTGTTATATAGTGTATATATTAAAATATATGATCAGGGTTACCAATCTTACATTATTGTGTGTATAGAGCAGATCTGCCAACATTTTTTTCTCTTCTGTAGTGGGAAATTCAAACTATATGATCATAATTGTTACTCTCTCTCTCTCTCTCTCACATTTGAATGTAAGTAAAACTATCTCTCTCTCACTCTCTCTTGTTGTCAAACGTTATGTTCAAACCGTTTTCTCCTCTCCCTCTCTCTCTCTTTCTCTCTCTCTCTCTCTCTCACTGTGTACATTGAGTAAATAATTTTAGCTCTCTCTCTCTCTCACTCGCTCGTTGTGTATGTCTCTCTCTCTCTCGTTGTCAAACGTTATGTTCAAACCGTTCTCCTCTCTGTGGTCATTACCGCGCATGTATATGAAATTAGAAAGTTTATATTTATTCGACAAATATTAACGCTCTCTCTCTCTCTCTCTCTCTCTCTCTCTCTCTCTCTCTCTCTCTCTCTCTCTCTCTCTCTCTCTCTCACTCTCACTCATTTCAACTGTGTCAACAAATAGTAACGTCCTCTCTCTCTCTCTCTCTCTCTCTCTCTCTCTCTCTCTCTCTCTCTCTCTCTCTCTCTCTCTCTCTCTCTCTCTCTCTCTCACTCTCACGCGTTTCAACTGTGCAAGGTTTCATACCGTTTCTCATGTCTCTCTCTCTCACCGTGTACATTGAGTAGTCGATGTGATGAATAAATAAATTTAGCTCTCTCTCTCTCGTTGTCAAAACGCCGTCTAGCTCTCTCTCTCGTTGTTAAAACGCCGTCTTCATTTTTCAATGTATTAAATAATTAATTGTTTTTATAATGCAGTCAGTGTGATTGATCCTTGTTAGAAATATATATATTTGGCAAATATTAACTATGTATGTGTGTTGTTGTCAATGAACTACTTACCTGTGTGCTGTTACAGATGACAAATCCATACGTTAACGGCTTAGCAATCTTCAATACGCTCTTCTTCATGTGGTACAATACTTCTGTTTAATGGGTACAGTTTACACACACACACATAGGTTCAGTGATGTATAGCGAAATAAATTAAAATTATACCCACAGAGGTGTATAGTGAAATAAAATAAAGCCATAATTTGTTTAAATGATTAAATATATTTTAAAATTCACAATATAAAATTCACAATTCATAATTAAATAAATACATTATAAAATTGATATTTTTTCGAAAGTTTATATAATTGTGTCGTACTTGTAGGAGAAGCAACCTGCAACATAACAATACAACAACATTAAAATCATGTTAAATATCACACACACAGATATAGTTGGCAGAATCAACGCTTTACGCGAGTAACTTCTTAAATTATGTGTCATTCTCTCATAAGTTAATGTCCATTCATCAAAACTTTGTAAATTAGAATCTGCACTACATTCAAACACACGCACACACAGTGATAAAAAAATTAGTAATGTAGGTTGTTACCTTAACGAGGTACATACAGAACTAGTGCTGTTACAAAATATATATATAGTAGGAAAGCCCACAGACTACTAGAAATAGTTATCGCCTGAAAAAAAGAAACCACACATTACGAACTAATATGTATAAACACAAATATCGTTACAATAATAATAATAATAATAATAATAATAATACGCAAACTTACGTTTACTGCCGTCCGAACTGAAGTGTGAGGAGGCAATAACTATAGATATCACAATGAGAATTTTTGTTGTTGTTTTTAACAGGTGGTGTAACATGGAATTTTAGCAGGTGGAGGAGCAGAGTCGTCATCGTCGTCGGCACGTATCCGATAATGACCGTACGCAAGCGTATCACGGCCATTGTCTAGTATATAGCGCTTATCATCATACGGTGACAACGCTTGCTTATTTACGCGCATCGTGTACAACGTATGATGATCGCTACGTAAACACAACGCACTGACAGAAAACCGACAATGATCAGTGAGACACTTGCGATACATATCGTGTCGCAGACTCCTCTTAATAGCAACTCGAGGCACACCTTTACACACACTTTTTTACACTCATTGCCGGGATCTTCGTGGGCCACAAGGAACGAATAACATTTCGCTCTGAGACCTACGAATTCTCTAATAGGACGACCACACGTTTCATCCTTGAACAGCCCGACAACCTTTTTGTTCTTAAGGCTATAACAAGGATGAGACGTGGGGTAATCCGAGGTGTCAAAAACGTGCAAGTCCTTCTTCATATCTGCATACAAGTCTGATGTTTGAATATTATACATCAGACTGTCTGTATCAGTCATTAACAACTTAACGTTGCGACCGTACTTGGCGACAGCATAACGATAATGAAAGTCGTACATTATTGTTTTGCTAACGTCAAGCACCGTGAAGCCGACATACACGGGACGAGAAAGAACAATGGATTTTTACCGAGTGAGAGCCCCACCAAATCGTTCGTATAACGAATCATACGTTTTAGCCTAGGTGTGGAAACTAGTTTTTGAAGCCGTCGTTCATCTGAGACTAGTTCAAAGTCTATATGTTTCCGTACGTTCTCCAGCGACTTACCGTATACGGCGTTGTTCATCAGTTTGAAAAGGTCTTTTTCAAAGCTGTTGACGGCTGCTTGCCTCTTGCGGGTGTTGAAATCGATAAACGGTTTCAACCAAGCGCTTTGCTTAAAACACAACACCCTATGAGTCGCTTTCAGCTCTAAACCAAGACTTAAATACAATTTCAAATTTCGATAATGGAGAACGTAATTTTGTTTGTCCTCCAAAGTTGTTAACAACTTCTCTACGGATGACCCTGATTCGTTATACGATGATCTGTATATACTCTCGTGTAAACGTTTGGAAAAGGGAGAAAGGATATCGTGTGTTATGCGCTGGCGCACAGGTGCAAGCGGGTAGTCGGAATGCAGGTCGTGTAAGGTATTAGGATAGTGTAGGTCGACTTCGAGGATGTACCCGATGTCAGCATCATCACTCACATTACGTACGTCCAAGGACTCGATTTCGTTACGATCGAGCCATCGGAAGTCTGCGTAAGGGAGTGGTTGCGACATGGCTGCACCGTATAAATTGTTACAGTCCGTATACAGAATGAAGGAGGTCGGTTTCGAAACATCGTACTGATCTGGAATCAAAGGATTGTTAGCGACTGCATGACGGTTGGATATCATCGCGCAGCCTCCGCGGACCCCAGACTCGACGAACAGATGTAGATTTATTTCTGTCAACAGTTCTAATTTGACCCCTCTCATTTTTAGCATCGCGTTCCAAGCGAGTCCGGGAAGTGAGTAAAAATGACATGGGTCCAAGCAGTAATCGCGTAAGGCCATGTCTCGAAAACTTTCAAAGACATCGGCCAGCAGCATTACGTCTGTCAACAAATACAAATCATGGTAATCTCCAAACGTACGCAGATTGAATGCACTCCACACGTTTTGCGCGTGCTCGTAATCTGCGTCCGAAATAGATGATTCCATCAACCGGTTATCAAAGTGTTCACGAGCGGGTAGACTTGTTTCGTTGAACCGATCAATACTGTCAACGTACTCGTATGGGTATACCCCCTTGCTACGAGCAGATTGGTCTGTTCATCGAAACCCCGTCTAAGCATTTCCTCTCTAAGCAAAGGAAATTGGCTCCCGGACGCGGACAGATTGGTAACGAGTGTGTCCAGAGAGCGATTAAGAAATTGAAAGGAGTCTACGAACCGCAAGGGACCCAGGGAGAACGACACGTAACGCTCACTGGATGTCGCGATGCAGGATACGCGTTCGTCCTTATATTTCCCTAAACCTTGCATTAAATGGTGACAGTCGTAGCCACGAAGGTTGTGAAAGAAGACGGGGATATGACGAGGCATCTTGTAGCTCAGATTACAGCTATTATGGGCTGCTCCCAAGAATTTCCCCGTAAGATGACAATGATTGCGTACCTTGCCATCGTCTGTCAAAGGGCGCTCACACAAATGACAAACGGTGGCGTTAGTGAACACAACATTGTCATCATCGGACATAATTAATTGTACGTTATGTCGTACCACCTTCATCATATCCTCGACGTCTTTCATCAACCACGAGAAGAACGTGTATACAACGTTTTCACCTCGATAAACTTTAGCCTCTCTCCAAAGGCTGTGCGTGTGATCGACGATAGTATAACATCTTAACTTGTGTTATAACCTAGGGAACCTGCATTAATTAGAAATGCCAATCATACAGGCTGCCTTCGTTGTGACGAGCTGAAAATTAATCACAACACCAAAACAATTAATATAAAAGGATTCTGGGAGGGGGAGACTGTTGATTTATGCACTCAGTTTAGTCGGTACTACAGATGACATCTCTTTATTACATATGGTATTAATTGCTCTACTTAAAATTCTCAACATATATGGTTCAACAGCTTACAGTTTACAAGATGATTATATTTTATTCTTTTACAAGGGCCCTCAAAATAAGATGTACATCAAATTTAATTAATTCCCCGGATCCGGGATTGAATATAGTACGTTAATAATGGTCACCTCGCCATATACAATCTTTAAAATTGTGCCATTTAAAGAATGGACTTTATTAATCTTTTTAAAACAATAAAGCTTTCAGTTTAGAGCTATAACTCTTTTACTAAGAATAAGAATACAATTACTGTCAGTACTTAAAATGTCTTAAAGTTGTTAATTTAATTGTCTTTTGTTGGATATAATATTTAGTATTTCATAACCACGGAAGGCATGCCTCCGTGTCACCTTTTGGATATCCTCCAGCTCCTCGTTATTCCAGTCCTCGGTCCTCGGTTGCAGCATGTTTGATGTAGGGCAGGTATCTCTCGTTATCTTCGTATCCGGGGATGGTGTAGTCCTGAAGTCTTTTAGATCATAGCGGGTCCTGGTTCTCTGCTCTTGGCTAACGTGTAGTAATAGCTCGTTGATTTGAATGATTAACACAAAAGTTTTATTCACCTGTATCTACTTCAGATGATTGTTTATTTGTTGCACTTCACTTTATGGTCTTACCACAGTTTTAATTACATAAGTTTTATATTTTAGGATTTTTGTAGAGATGTCATAGGCGCTAAATTTTCATTATTCTTTCTTACTCGTTTACAACATATTTATATGAATCGCAGTTCAACTATATTAACGCAACACATTGTTTAATAGTATAAAGAATGCCTCTGTGTCTTAACTGACGGATTAATCACTTTAGGAAACAAACTATTTTTAACGTTCCACATTACTGCTGTGCGCAGCTTACGGGTTGACCGCTCCATTGCAAGTGCGTGAAAATAGTTAGGGGTGAGAGTAGTAATCTCGCGATATTTACCAATCAACATAAAAGTAGTTCCATGTTTCTTCTTTATTTAAAGGATTAAAGTTTGACTATTTAATTAAGTAGAGATATTCTTAGTTACAGACGTTATTAAAATACATTACAGTGGTCTTGTTTAATTATTTAAATAATGTCAAAATTTACAAGTATATTTAGTTTGTTTAGGTGTCGGAAATCAAGTTAATTCTGGTTAGTGCCTGTCTATGCAGGGTTAATTAACAAGCTTTACACTTTCTGTACAATCGTATTTCCTTTTATTTTATTATTAGACTTTTTATTAAATATTATTATTAATGATAGCAATAAGATTTAGTTTAAATGTGCGATTTTATTAAAAATTTAAAATTTCTCAGCCTACACATTACCAATTTAATAATTACCATATTTTTATTAATGAAATCGTCACATACTCCGCCGCTTAAAAACACAGACTCCGGATAATTTGGTCAGCAATGTACCGGGAGTATGCTTGGGGATTTCCCGTGTGAAATTTCTCTCACCCGTTTTTCTCTGTATGTAATTACGAGCTGCATAAGTCACTCTCGACTTGCTTATTCTTACTATCTATATATATACTTCATACTTTACAGACTAATTCTAATACTACATAAAATTCACACATTATAAAAACATATTGTAAACATTCTAAATTTTTCTTAACTCTACTACTTATGACTACTACCGGATTTTTCTTTAGTTGTGAGTTATTCTAGTTCTAGAATTACTCTTTAAGTAATTTGTTACTTAATTATTCCTCATATTTGATGTCAGCTGACTTCTTACTTTGCTCTACTTTCGATGAATAGGACTCAAGGTTGATCAGGCCTCGTACCTATTTATACGATTAGGTAGCCAAATGTTACTCAAGTACTCTTTTGCAGTTGAGTACAAAACATATACCTTTTTTTTTACATTTATTTAACTTGCACTCTAACATTTCCTTCTTTGTGATAACGTTTTATCTGCGAAATATGTGTTCTTCGTACATATTTTTGAGTAGAGGGTTCGTACAGGGCTACAGTTACTGGAGTTAAGTATTTGTGAATTTGATAAGGACCGCACCATCGGTATGATAGCTTGGAAGTTGTCTTATCGATTGCACTACTCGTAGGGTGTGTTTTATACATTACTAACTCACCGATTTGGTACTTTACTTCATTATTATTGTTATATCGCTCGTGATATTTCCTTGATTTCGCTAAGTTTGCTCGTAAATTAGCGCGCGCTTCATTCCATATTTTCTTAATATTTTTATCCCTAATTTCAAGGGGTAACAACTCATGTATTTTCCACTTAGTGGATAATGGGTGGTTAGGTTTATACTTGAACAATAATTCGAATGGGGTAGACTTATGTCCTTCATGATATGCTGAATTAAAGGCGAATTGTATCCAGGATAGGTTCTGGTCCCAAGACGTATGATCGTTAGCATGGTAGGCTATTAAAGCAGATTTTAGGTTTCGCAAATACCTTTCAGCTATATTTCCTTGCGGACGATACTCTGTAGTGGTAATGTGGTCTATTCCTAATTTGAAACACATGTTCCTGAATTCCTTTGACTTAAACTGTGGTCCGTTATCCGACACTAGATGGACTGGAATACCGAATTCTTTAAATAATCAATGCTGTAAAATACTTACTGTGGTAGAAGCTAAGGCTCGCCGCATGGGGTACATCCAGACGAATTTGCTAAAAGAATCTACGCAAATTAATAACATTGTATTTCCTGATTTAGAACGCGGGTAGGGTCCTGAAAAGTCTAAATAAATTTTGGAGAACGGGGTAGCAGGAATCTCTGAGATTAATTGACTTATTTGGCTGTTTCTCGCTGGTTTGCTGAGTGCACACAACTTACACCTTTTCACGAAATTAGCGATCTCCCTGTTCATATTTTCCCAGTGATATTCTTTACGAATTCGATGTATGGTTTTATTTATTCCCATATGTGCTCCAATGGTGGAAGAGTGATAGTATTCCATCAGCATAGGTTTAATAATATCAGGGGCGATTATTCGTAAATATTTTCCGTTCGCTATTCTACAACATAATACTCTCTTACTTAATATGTATTTCTCTGACTTATTTCCTTTATCGAGTTGTTCAATAATTGGTCTCAAACGTGGGTCTCGTTGTTGATACTGGGCTAAGTCCGTAAATGCAAGAGGAAATTCGGTAATTAAAGTATTAATAATCGGCGTTTCTCTACTCTGGCTGAAACATACGTGACAGTGTATCGGCAACTACGTTTTGGGTGCCTCTAATATGTTGTACTTTGAATTTAAAACAATTTAATCTTAATACCCATCTTCCGATACGACCTAACTGTTTTGGGTGATTTAGTAGCCAAGATAATGCTTGATTATCGGTTTCTAACAAAAACTCTTTATGTTCTAAAAAGGGTTTGAACTTCTCAAAAGCGAAAACGATAGCTAAACATTCTAATTCGTATGCGGAGTATTTCTTTTCTTGGTCTGTCAGGGTGCGTGAAGCGTAACTAATAGGTAATCTAGAATTATCTACTTCCTGATATATTACTGCACCTAGGGCTACACTTGAACTGTCTGTCTGCACTACAAACGGTTTTGTAAAATCGGCTAATTGTAGTACGGGGGGTGATATGATGCTTTCTTTTAATTTCTCGAATGCGGTTTGGTGTTGCTCATTCCACTCAAATTTAACTCCCTTCTTTCTTAAAGTATTTAGAGGTGCTGCAATTTCGGCTAGATGTGGGATATACTTGTGGAAATAATTTATCATTCCTAAAAATCGGGCTATTCCTTTCGCATCCCGCGGTGGTAAAAATTCTCTGATAGCACGGGTTCGCTCGGGGTCTATGCTTACCTTTCCGTTGGCTTTTACGATGTGACCTAAAAATGAGAATTGTGTCACAGCAAAATTTACTTTACTGGGGTTTACGGTTAATCCAGCTTTCTCCAATCGGGATAGTACTTCACGTAGATGTTTAAGATGTTGCTCAATTGACTCGCTGTAGATAACAATGTCATCTAAGTAGTGATACACATATTTAAATTTTCTGTCATGAAATAATTTTTCTAATAATCTGCTACATACAGAACTACCTTGGGATATACCAAAGGGTACCTTCGTAAATTGGTACAGGTTGAAAGGGACGGCAAATGCGGTTAGACGTTTTGATTCTTCCGAGAGGGGTATCTGGTGAAATGCCTGATTTAAATCCATAATGGTAAAAATTTTTGCTTTCGTAAAATAATAAAAAGCACTGTGGATGTCGGGAAGTGGTATAGATTCAAATTCTATCCGTTTATTTAGTTGCCTGTAGTCCACAACTAGTCTATGTTTGTCGTTACTTTTGGGTACTAAAAACGCGGGTGATGAATAAGATGACGTAGAGGGTTCGATGACTCCTTGTTCTAACAATTTATTAATTTGGTTCCTCATTACTTCCATTTTTGGAGGTGATAACTTGTATGGGGCTAAACGTATTACTTTATTGTCGCTCAAATTGATTTTTACTCTATCAGGTCCGTCAGTCCTAACTTTGGGGTGAGGACGTTGGAGAATTGTTTTATTAAAGTCTGTATGTTCCGTCTATCTTTACTTTCCAGATGACCTAATTCACATTCGTGATGCTTTAGATGTGTAGAAGTAGTGCTAGTACTTTCTCTGTTATTTGCATTATCATCCAAGTTATATTTCCGTGAACGATCGAATCCAAAGTAAAATATCTTATCGTGAATATCTAGAATTATTCCTGTTTTACTGATAAAATCAGCTCCCAATATTAACTCGGGTCCTAACTCGTCGCATACCAACATTGGAAAATACCACGTTAGATTTTTAATTTTTACTTTAAACGTGATGATAAGTTTTATCATTAAGTTTTGTTTATTAGCTGTAGCGCATCTAATATTTACTGATTGACTGCGTTTAACTAAATTGTGTTTAAATAATTTATTGGCTAGCTCTTGACTAATTAAACTTCGCGTTGATCCGGAATCAATTAATCCGAGGGTGGATGTAACACCAAGGTCAACTTGTATATACGGTATTTGACACTTATTGAAATCACATTTATTAATAGCGTTACATTTATCGATAAATTTTCTAACATAGGGGTCTAATTTTTTTGTTATTATTATTAATTTGTTTTAATTTGTTGTCTCTCAGGAGTTTACCTGTTTTCACGGTGCTGCTGAAGACACAGGGTTTCGGATCTCCCTGCCTTACATTTTTTTTTGGATAATGAGTTTTCTGATTGTACTGTTTCCGTTTACAGTTTCTACTGAGGTGTCCAGGTTTTCCGCAGTTATAGCATGCATATTCTTTACGTGGGGTCTCACTGGTTTCCTGTCGAGGTTGAGGCTCCTTGGACTTACCATGGCCATGAACATAGGTTGGTCGCCGAAATGGTCGTCTTTCTCATAGACTTCTTGCATCTGAGACTAGGGCTTGCGTTTCCTTTCTATGTGGTGTAGTGGATACCGGTGCATGTCTGTGCTGATCTGCGTACCACACATTTGACGAGTGAACACTACATTGTTCAAGGTCAGCGAAAGTGAGGGGTCAACTTATTAGTGCTAAACGGGAGCGTTCTTCAGGAGATAAGCCTACTAGAATAGTATCGACCAATTGTTTTTCACTCCAGTCGACTTGCAGTAGACGTGAAGATTCTCTGATGTCTGCAATATAGTGGGCCAGTCTTTCATGGGCTCCTTGTACTCGAAGTACTGTATTTCTTTTGATCTCCTCATAAATTCCCGTGGGGATAAAATATTTGATTATAGTAGTATGAAGTCCTTCTACTGGAAGAGTCGAATTTAATGCTTCTAGTACACGATCTCGTAAAGGTGGTTTACATTTGGGTAGGATTACCTGCAGTATTTGCCAATCGTTCAATTGTTGTAGATCTTTTATTTGCAGTAGGTATCTGATAAAAGTCAACAGTATCGTGATACTTAAGCCATCGGTGTAAGGAATTTCATTAATTATTTTCTCTACTGGGTGGGAAATCTTTCCGTATAGGTCTACATTAAAATTTACGTTTGGTATACTTTTCGAAGGATTGGTGGTTGCATTAGGATTTGTAATCGCATATTGACTAGTGCGAGTATGGTGACCATTAGGCGGTAGGGGTTCTGATATAGTTAGGGTATTTAATTCTCTACTAGGTAACTGTTCATGAGTCGGTTGTATATTCGATACGGTGGGTGATTCTTGGTTCGAGGTGGAGGGAGTGTGTTCTAAAGTAGGGGATTGAACTGGGGAAATATATAATTTTTGTAAGTAGTGCTCAATTTCCTCCATTCTAGATGAGTCTGACTTTCGTCGTAAGTCGTTGATAATTATGGGTAATTGGCGTAATGCCTCATCCGCAAATTTCTGTACATCGGCGGGGATTACGGTGACGTCGGGCCAGCTTAATAAATTGTTCAACCGGCGGGTTAAATGTTCTATTCGTTGCGTGACGCGCAATATTACAGTAGGTGATTTTTCGTCCTGAAGGTTCTGAGATAATACCGTCAGTTCCCTATATTTCGCATAACAGGTTTCTCTTACTTCGCTGTCATAATCGAGTTCACGCAATCTATCTAACTGCGAGGGTATATCTGATCCGGTGTAACGAGCAGAAAATTTAAAAATTTTTAATTTTCACCTCGGCAGAGTACGTTCACACGAGGCAAGTGTCAACGACTTATGGTGGAGCAATAAATAAGGAGTAATGAGAAGGTGTCAGTGAAGCGTTGCTGACTTGACAATAGAAACGCATTAAGTGCAATCCAACTATAGAATTTGGTGGCGTAAGATGACAGGGAAAGTTTCGTCCAGAATTATTGCTCTCCGCAGCTGTAACAAAGTAAGAAGGACATTCACACCCGTACCAAGAATTGTAGCAGATGTGGCCGTGTTACGTCAGTAGACGATAAGCGACAAAAACAAGTGATGCTCCATACTACAATGAAACGGATACGCTGCACCTTAAGTAACAATACTGGAAGATAGGCTGACAAAAACTAAAGTCATGTTACACAGCTGGAGGTATCGTCTAATTGACAGACAAGAATTTACGAAGGGAAAGTTGGGGTGACTTCAACGACCAGCAGATGTTCGAAATTAGTAATAGCCAGAAAAAAGGGGTAAGAGCATAGAACAATACGCCAGGAAGACTGTAAGTACAGATAATGGGAATCTATAGAACCGCAGAGTTTACTCAGACAATAGGCTGATAGACAAGATGTTTATAGCCGTAGTTTCTTCGAAGCGGGTCAACGATCGTCAAGCCAGAGAGCAGGGAGACCTAAGGACCTATCAGAGACCTTCAGCCAGCGAGAAATTTGTTGGTGAGGGATGTTTCCATAGCAACTGAGACGAAGAACCTATCGGAAGAACTATGACGTAGGATTTTGACAGAGTGGGACAGTATTTTCCGAGAAAATCAAAAACTGACCAATCTCGAAAAGAAGTGGGCGTGAAGCGCGCCAGAGACAAAATTTTGAGTAGGGACGAATTAATAAAACTAGCTGTCCAGGAAGACGGAGGGTCAGTCATACTCAAATTTTAAGCAGTCATACTCAAATTTTAGACAGTGATATTCAATTTTCAGACAGACAGTCAACACTTAAATTTTGAATAGTTATACTAAAGTTTTTACAGTTAGAATTTTCAGACAGTTTACATTTCAATTATCAAGTAGTTTAACTACAAGTGCGAGAGACGGTATATTATAAACTTCCCATTGTTTACTCAAATCATTCGGAAGTTAGATAAATAACAAGGAACTTAAAACTTAATAATACATTCATATCGCGGTAGTGGAACTTCACCGGATTGCGCAGTAACGGACTTAGTGAAATTTACACCAAGTGAACAATCAGACCGTTACACTAACAGACAGCATCACTAAACGATATACAAATTATTGGAACTTAATATTGTGTATCAACAACATAATGAACACGAAACATTAAACAAACTAATCAATTATAGGACCGTTTGTGGAAGCAGCGACAAATGAAACTAGACATGTATATTGACTTTAAAACGAACACACAGCAAACACAGTAAGATAGAACATTGATTGAACACTGAACTTCAATTACCCACACATATACAAACACCTACGCGAGCGGTCGGAAGAATAAAGTGATAAGTGGCAGTGATAAAACAACTTACTACGGAATGTATCTACGAGCCATCTCCATCACCAGAACGAGACTTCATCAACAACTAATGGATATTCACTAACCAAGTAACAACTATTATAATTACTTCTAATTAATAACTTCTACTGACCTGGTTTCTTTCAAAGAATTCACACCTGAGAAATTTATTAAGAAAAGTAATGAGTAAATCTGATAAAGTATTTAATGAACGTATAAACAAAAGCTTATTTGGGACTTAATGAACGCATTAAATAAGTAGAATATTGAATTGTAACATCATTTGATTTATATATGTATGTATGTTTTCCTTTGTTTCAGCATATATTAAGATATATCTTTGTTTATTATAAATATGTATGTATTTCAGGTACAGCGTCGTAACCTATGTACTATTATAATATGTCATAAATGATAATTAAACTAGTATTTTAGTTAACCAGAAACATGCGTTCATTATTACCAATGCAACCCAAATATTAACCTAAAGTTTGAAAGAATGCAAATAGATTTTAAGAGTTTCTTATGTTCAATTATATAAATGATATCACGTATGTGTTGATGAGCATAGATAGTTAGAATCATCATTAAGATTAAATTATACACATACATGTTAGAGATTGATAATTTTATATCTTTAATAATTAATTTATTGTGCTATCAATACGCATATAAAATTATTGTTATAAATGGCGTCCAACTTAAGGGCTAGATACATTTGAGAAATTATTAAATTTACATATATAATAAATAACCCATTCATTCATGTTATAAATGGTTGCCCAACGCGTGGCATAAGAGATTTATAATTCATGAATGTTATACCGGTTTGGCGTAATGATTTTCGTAATTCAGACACGGTTACATTCACGTGTTTTAGACCTCGTAAAATTGCTTCGTAGCACAGCTCATCTTTTAATAATAGATCAGGGTTAAATTCAGCCATTGTCGTAATGTGAGTGGCTATAACTAATTATTCTACTATTTGCAATAAATTCTATACAATGCTTTCTTTTTTTTTATACACAAGAAAAATTTAAAAATATAAATCAATCGTATTCTTACCCCCTTTTTTTTAACAAATAAACAATTAAAATGTGATGACAACCTTTATCATTTTACATTGGTAGAGAGAGAAATCTCACACAGGCTTGAATATACGTTCGACAAAAGGGGGAATCTTCGGTTACTAAACACAGGAAAAGACACGCTTCTTATAACAATAGAACTAACAAAGAGGGTGGCGTATTGTCTAACTCAACTTGCGGGAGGGTAACTATGACAGTTTCACACAGGCGCGGACAAGAATTCAACCGGTCGGATTTTGTTTACAAACCGACATGTTGCTGAATGAAATTTTTTGACAAGCACGTACCTGATGTTATTTCGTATTCTTGAGGCATCTTAAGTTAACATTATGTACATTCCTATATCTAAATCATAATTCAAATTACTTATTTACTATACTATTATAATAATAATTATCGTTTTATTTTATTTAAGATTTTAGACACATTTTAGAGTAAATGAGTGAATAAATCAACAGGGTGTGTGTGTAATATTGGGACACAATTACTTCTTAAACAACACAAGACACAATCTTTTTTTTTACAAAGGAGTAGTAAAATTTAAACAAATAAGTAGAGTGGCGCAATTTATAACATCTTAACTTGTGTTATAACCTAGGGAACCTGCATTAATTAGAAATGCCAATAATACAGGCTGCCTTCGTTGTGACGAGCTGAAAATTAATCACAACACCAAAACAATTAATATAAAAGGATTCTGGGAGGGGGAGACTGTTGATTTATGCACTCAGTTTAGTCGGTACTACAGATGACATCTCTTTATTACATATGGTATTAATTGCTCTACTTAAAATTCTCAACATATATGGTTCAACAGCTTACAGTTTACAAGATGATTATATTTTATTCTTTTACAAGGGCCCTCAAAATAAGATGTACATCAAATTTAATTAATTCCCCGGATCCGGGATTGAATATAGTACGTTAATAATGGTCACCTCGCCATATACAATCTTTAAAATTGTGCCATTTAAAGAATGGACTTTATTAATCTTTTTAAAACAATAAAGCTTTCAGTTTAGAGCTATAACTCTTTTACTAAGAATAAGAATACAATTACTGTCAGTACTTAAAATGTCTTAAAGTTGTTAATTTAATTGTCTTTTGTTGGATATAATATTTAGTATTTCATAACCACGGAAGGCATGCCTCCGTGTCACCTTTTGGATATCCTCCAGCTCCTCGTTATTCCAGTCCTCGGTCCTCGGTTGCAGCATGTTTGATGTAGGGCAGGTATCTCTCGTTATCTTCGTATCCGGGGATGGTGTAGTCCTGAAGTCTTTTAGATCATAGCGGGTCCTGGTTCTCTGCTCTTGGCTAACGTGTAGTAATAGCTCGTTGATTTGAATGATTAACACAAAAGTTTTATTCACCTGTATCTACTTCAGATGATTGTTTATTTGTTGCACTTCACTTTATGGTCTTACCACAGTTTTAATTACATAAGTTTTATATTTTAGGATTTTTGTAGAGATGTCATAGGCGCTAAATTTTCATTATTCTTTCTTACTCGTTTACAACATATTTATATGAATCGCAGTTCAACTATATTAACGCAACACATTGTTTAATAGTATAAAGAATGCCTCTGTGTCTTAACTGACGGATTAATCACTTTAGGAAACAAACTATTTTTAACGTTCCACATTACTGCTGTGCGCAGCTTACGGGTTGACCGCTCCATTGCAAGTGCGTGAAAATAGTTAGGGGTGAGAGTAGTAATCTCGCGATATTTACCAATCAACATAAAAGTAGTTCCATGTTTCTTCTTTATTTAAAGGATTAAAGTTTGACTATTTAATTAAGTAGAGATATTCTTAGTTACAGACGTTATTAAAATACATTACAGTGGTCTTGTTTAATTATTTAAATAGTGTCAAAATTTACAAGTATATTTAGTTTGTTTAGGTGTCGGAAATCAAGTTAATTCTGGTTAGTGCCTGTCTATGCAGGGTTAATTAACAAGCTTTACCCTTTCTATACAATCGTATTTCCTTTTATTTTATTATTAGACTTTTTATTAAATATTATTATTAATGATAGCAATAAGATTTAGTTTAAATGTGCGATTTTATTAAAAATTTAAAATTTCTCAGCCTACACATTACCAATTTAATAATTACCATATTTTTATTAATGAAATCGTCACAATAGCATAGGAGAAACCTGACGGGATATGCATCGCTTCGTATGATGTGGACGATACAGGAGGATAAGTTATTTTCTGACGGGCACCGCTGCTATCGACGGAGTAGAATTCACCTAACTCGTGCACTGTCGTCGGGACGTTGTTACCAGGTGAACACGATTGAAGCGGAGTGATGAGGGACTCGAAGTCGGCGTAGACGGTGCAGGGTACTTTAAGACAGTCCGCGTAATTTTTAAAGGACATAAACTTCTCCTCCTCCATGGGCATTTTGGTTTTCTGCTCGCCGTAAGGTGTGCAGTAGGGGAGATGATCGGACAGACCATGTTCTGTGGTGAAACGATGCAGGCAGTAGTCACAGTAAAATGATTGAGCACGGTGTTTTGTTAGGGATGATAACAATCTACTCATGTTACTGATAAGACAGTAATGTTTTCGGCTATTTGTATCGGTCAGAAGCAAAAGATTAACGTGATGCGACCTGTCCTTATTCGGGGTAATTCTCAGAGGGTAAACCTCATTTTTTGATTCGTTTCTAATATTGTCTTCTATATCATAGCCGAAAACGTTTATAGAAATGTTAGGATTCTGTGCTTCAAATTTGGAAATGGACTTTAACGAAACAGGGTACTCGATACCGGACATATTTAATGTGTTTATGAATGAGATGTATTTTGAAGCACGGTCTTTATGTTGTTGTTGAGGGTGTATGTGGGCTAGAACAGACCACAGAAAACACATTTCATCGTGGGGGTTCTTGATGTTGACTACTGCCTTGGTGAGTGTGAGTTTTCGCGGGGTTGGAAGGTAGGAGGACGCTGCTAGAGGCTGGTACCGTCCAACAACCAGTTCCAGCTTCAGTACAGCATCCACCGACCATCCGCTCCCGTCACGGGTAAAATTAGATATGCTATTGAAGATTTTATCGTAGGATTCATCGAGTAGACAATTCAACTCGTCGCTGTCGTCCGCGAGCAACGTGCGACAACGTCCGTGGAAGACGGCGTCTTTCGTTACCTCTTTCTCCTCACCACTGTCACCATCTACCACGGTTTTGGTAAAACGTATCCTGCACGCAATATGCCACTTGATATTGCGTAAACGTGCCTGCTCTGCCTGAATATCGTCAAGCAATAAAGGACGTGCCTCGGTCATTACGAATACTATGTCATGATCCGACGCGTTGACGTTCACTGGAAGGTAGTCGAAAGTTGTGATGCACCCTCGGACACTACTGTTCCTCTCGATATAAAACCGAGTCACAACTGAAACAATAGAAACATGAGTATTATTATTAACCAATAGGAATGATAAATAACGTGTACACAAATTCATGTTTGTAGTAAATAAATAACACTCGTCGGGGTAATATGTCAGTTTATTACAAACCGTGAAGATGTCGGCTACTCCTGATTTTAGTATTGAAAGTGAAAGAATAAAATCATTCAAGTATTGGGAAGTGACGTTTATCAGCCCCGACGAGTTAGCGTTTGCGGGGTTCTACTTCTACCCTAGAAATTTCGATGTTTGTGGACATAGTATGTCATTCGTAGACGATAGAGTTAAATGCTTTTGTTGTGGAATTGAATTAGTTGATTGGAAAGAAGGTGACAAACCTATGAAGGAAAATATAATAGATATTTACCATATATCCGTCGTGCGACTTCGTTTTTCTCGTCTTATTTTGACGCGTTTCGGCAACGAATTGCCATCTTCAGAATCTTAATCACTCATATGAGATCGTTAAAAAATTAAAAACATTAAAATCATTACGGTAAAAGTGCACTTTTACGATATTGGAAACTCACAGACGCGAACATGAAAGTTTATGTTTCTCGAGTGGACTATATCGATCGACTGCTTTCGCGTGGACAATATCGATCAACTGATTCACTGTTTATATAGCCACTGATAAACCTGTTTTGCTTAATATAGCCCATATGTACTGTGACATTTCATTTACTGGCGCCCATGTGCAAGTATTGCCGTGTCGTACAACATGTTATGTGAAAATGTAAGTTTATCATTCAAGACATAATCACTGTTGATTTTGACGGCTTTATATATTTCGTATTCCTCTGTCGTATTTCACTGGCTATATAAACAGTGAATCAGTTGATCGATATTGTCCACGCGAAAGCAGTCGATCGATATAGTCCACTCGAGAAACATAAACTTTCATGTTCGCGTCTGTGAGTTTCCAATATCGTAAAAGTGCACTTTTACCGTAATGATTTTAATGTTTTTAATTTTTTAACGATCTCATATGAGTGATTAAGATTCTGAAGATGGCAATTCGTTGCCGAAACGCGTCAAAATAAGACGAGTAAAACGAAGTCGCACGACGGATATATGGTAAATATCTATTATATTAATATAAGCGACTTGGAGACAACTAACCTAAAATGTATTATATTGAAGCCCGTCAGGCAAGTGTTGTCTACAAATACAAAAATGTTAAAATCAAAATGCTAAAAGTTGCACAAAACATTAAATTTAATAAAATGTGTATAAAAATGAATATCATACCAAAATTTGCACGCATAAATATTAATTCAAGAACACCGGCGGCACTCAAGACGAAACAAATAGCAGAAAAAATGTGGTTAACGCAAGAAATTAGACAATTATACAAAAAGAAAAACAGGTTAAATACGGATCTTTATAAAGCGCATTTAGAAATGTTAAAGGAAATTCACCCTGCAGTTATAGATGTTATCATGACCAAAATTAATGCTTTAATATCCAATTATTTTTATCATAAAGTATTAACCCATAATAAGAAAATACGAAATCTATATCTTACTCAGCATAAAAAAGAAAATAGACCAATAGATTGTAAACATGTGTTCTATGAACGTGTAACGAATACAACCAACATAGAGTTCACTAACCAAGAAATAAACGTGCTTAATAAAGGTCTGAAATATAATGTACCAAGATTTAATACGACAAACGAAATTGTCCATGAGGTAGTTAATGCTGAAGCTGCTATTAAAAGATTAAATGGTTCCGTTGCACAGAATGAAGCAAGGGTTTTTATCAACAACAAACTCAATAACGCAATTAATAGTAATAAATGTAAAAGTCAAAACAATTTTTTAAAAAGTAAATATAAGCAGGATATCATGAATCTTAAAACCATAAAAAGTAAACTTGAGAAAAATGATGCAATTATAAGTAAGGCAGATAAGGGTGACGCATTGGTGGTCATGCAGAAAAGAGAGTATACTCAAAAGGTATTTCATTTCATAAATAATAATAATATTAAGAAAATAGACCGGGATCCCACAAAGGCTTATGTAAAAACTTTGAATAACACCATTAATCAATGTAATTTTTTGTTAGATGAGAAAACACGCAGATATTTAAAACCAATTAATGCCACGGCACCAAAATTCACAGGACTACCTAAAATCCACAAGGAAAGTACACCAATCAGACCAGTAATAAACTACACCACAGCTCCCGGATACAAAGCTGCTAAATTGTTAGTGACTTTAATTAAGAATAATATCAGGATAGCAAATAATTACAGTATAAAGAACAGTTATGAGTTTGTTGAAAAACTTAAAAAGATAGAAATACTACCACAATATAAATTAGTATCGTTAGACGTAACTAATTTGTACACTAATATCCCCGTGAGGGAAACTATAGAAATTGTAAATAACAATTTAAAGGAAGTAGCTCAACTTAGCATGCAAAAAATCAATGAACTTATAAAACTACTTACAGTCGTCTTGGAACAAAATTACTTTACATTTGACAACGGGTTTTTTACACAAGATGACGGTCTGGCTATGGGTTCGCCATTGTCAGGACTATTAGCTGATATATATTTAAATTATTATGAGAATATGAACATAATATCGAATAAATTATACAAGAATAAAATCATTTTTTATTGTAGATACGTCGACGATACGTTTATGATATTTAATGGAACAAAAAGGCAAATACAAAACTTAAGTAGTCACATAAACAGCATACACCATAAGATTAAATTCACATCTGAAATAGAAGAAGAAAATCAATTAAATTTCTTAGATTTAACCATTTTAAAAAACGAAGGAAAACTTCAATTTAAAATCTATAGAAAGGCCACAACAACGGACGTCACAATTCATGCCGATTCATATCATCCCACCTCGCATAAAATGGCAGCTTACAATAGTTTTGTGCATAGATTGCTAACTATACCGTTAAGTGAAAAAGACTACATTGAAGAGGTTAATACCATCAAGCACATAGCAGCGGCTAACGGATATAAAAGTTCATTAGTGGATAAATTAATAAGCAAACACAAAGAGAAGAAATTAAAAAAGTCGAACAATGATAACACACTTCCGGTTAATAAATACATATCTGCAGATTACACAAACATTTTACCAAATATTCTAGTTAACGAACTCAAGAAACACCATGTAATTGTAACCTTTCGTACAAATAACAACATTCAGAGACTTCTTAGCCGAAAAAACAGTATACCAGAAAGAAAAAGAACCGGCGTATACAAGATGAATTGCAGCTCATGTGACATGTTCTACATAGGCCAAACAGGCAGACCATTTGAAGAAAGATATAACGAACATCTTCCCAGAAGGGAATTACATAAAACAACATCTAATTTTGCCAGGCAAAATATATATGTCGTATTACTAACCAAGAAATAAACGTGCTTAATAAAGGTCTGAAATATAATGTACCAAGATTTAATACGACAAACGAAATTGTCCATGAGGTAGTTAATGCTGAAGCTGCTATTAAAAGATTAAATGGTTCCGTTGCACAGAATGAAGCAAGGGTTTTTATCAACAACAAACTCAATAACGCAATTAATAGTAATAAATGTAAAAGTCAAAACAATTTTTTAAAAAGTAAATATAAGCAGGATATCATGAATCTTAAAACCATAAAAAGTAAACTTGAGAAAAATGATGCAATTATAAGTAAGGCAGATAAGGGTGACGCATTGGTGGTCATGCAGAAAAGAGAGTATACTCAAAAGGTATTTGATTTCATAAATAATAATAATATTAAGAAAATAGACCGGGATCCCACAAAGGCTTATGTAAAAACTTTGAATAACACCATTAATCAATGTAATTTTTTGTTAGATGAGAAAACACGCAGATATTTAAAACCAATTAATGCCACGGCACCAAAATTCACAGGACTACCTAAAATCCACAAGGAAAGTACACCAATCAGACCAGTAATAAACTACACCACAGCTCCCGGATACAAAGCTGCTAAATTGTTAGTGACTTTAATTAAGAATAATATCAGGATAGCAAATAATTACAGTATAAAGAACAGTTATGAGTTTGTTGAAAAACTTAAAAAGATAGAAATACTACCACAATATAAATTAGTATCGTTAGACGTAACTAATTTGTACACTAATATCCCCGTGAGGGAAACTATAGAAATTGTAAATAACAATTTAAAGGAAGTAGCTCAACTTAGCATGCAAAAAATCAATGAACTTATAAAACTACTTACAGTCGTCTTGGAACAAAATTACTTTACATTTGACAACGGGTTTTTTACACAAGATGACGGTCTGGCTATGGGTTCGCCATTGTCAGGACTATTAGCTGATATATATTTAAATTATTATGAGAATATGAACATAATATCGAATAAATTATACAAGAATAAAATCATTTTTTATTGTAGATACGTCGACGATACGTTTATGATATTTAATGGAACAAAAAGGCAAATACAAAACTTAAGTAGTCACATAAACAGCATACACCATAAGATTAAATTCACATCTGAAATAGAAGAAGAAAATCAATTAAATTTCTTAGATTTAACCATTTTAAAAAACGAAGGAAAACTTCAATTTAAAATCTATAGAAAGGCCACAACAACGGACGTCACAATTCATGCCGATTCATATCATCCCACCTCGCATAAAATGGCAGCTTACAATAGTTTTGTGCATAGATTGCTAACTATACCGTTAAGTGAAAAAGACTACATTGAAGAGGTTAATACCATCAAGCACATAGCAGCGGCTAACGGATATAAAAGTTCATTAGTGGATAAATTAATAAGTAAACACAAAGAGAAGAAATTAAAAAAGTCGAACAATGATAACACACTTCCGGTTAATAAATACATATCTGCAGATTACACAAACATTTTACCAAATATTCTAGTTAACGAACTCAAGAAACACCATGTAATTGTAACCTTTCGTACAAATAACAACATTCAGAGACTTCTTAGCCGAAAAAACAGTATACCAGAAAGAAAAAGAACCGGCGTATACAAGATGAATTGCAGCTCATGTGACATGTTCTACATAGGCCAAACAGGCAGACCATTTGAAGAAAGATATAACGAACATCTTCCCAGAAGGGAATTACATAAAACAACATCTAATTTTGCCAGGCACCTGATACTATGTAATCATAACTACAGTGATTTTGAGACAAATTTCCAGCCTTTGCATTGCTGCAGGAAAGGAAAATACATGGACGCGCTTGAGGAATACGAAATATATAAAGCCGTCAAAATCAACAGTGATTATGTCTTGAATGATAAACTTACATTTTCACATAACATGTTGTACGACACGGCAATACTTGCACATGGGCGCCAGTAAATGAAATGTCACAGTACATATGGGCTATATTAAGCAAAACAGGTTTATCAGTGGCTATATAAACAGTGAATCAGTTGATCGATATTGTCCACGCGAAAGCAGTCGATCGATATAGTCCACTCGAGAAACATAAACTTTCATGTTCGCGTCTGTGAGTTTCCAATATCGTAAAAGTGCACTTTTACCGTAATGATTTTAATGTTTTTAATTTTTTAACGATCTCATATGAGTGATTAAGATTCTGAAGATGGCAATTCGTTGCCGAAACGCGTCAAAATAAGACGAGAAAAACGAAGTCGCACGACGGATATATGGTAAATATCTATTATATTAATATAAGCGACTTGGAGACAACTAACCTAAAATGTATTACTATGAAGGAACATGAAAAATTTTCATCTACATGTCAATTTCTAAACGATGTTAAGAGTGAGACTTTTCATACACACCAATAGACATAGTATGACTCAAACGTTAATTCACATCAGCAAGTTTGCATGCTACATAATTACAAAAAAATAATTTCTTAACTGTGACAATTGGTATTGAACTTTTTACCTTGTTCAGTCTGCTCCTCCCCACGTTCCTGCTGAAGGTTAGCCATGATCTTCAAGAGAGAGTGAGAATGAATGAATACTGAAAAACAAAAGGTACTGTTATAACGCTGGTATTATGTTAGTGTATCTTAAACGTTTTATATATCAATTTTTAGCACATGACCGAGTGGTAAGTAAGACGTTGTTGCAAGTGAGTGTCGATGTGTGTGTGCAACTGTACTAAAAAAGCTGTTATGCGCATGCGCAAATAATTCAAATGCACTTACGTAGATGACTGAAAAGAGATGATTTACATAATACATGTACGCTTAGACCAACTATTTGATAGATCGAGAAAATTAAGTTTATTTTCGCGCGCGCACGCACGCGCACGCACGCGCACGCACACACACACACACACAGACGCACACGCAACGCGCGCACACACGAACACACACAGACGCACACGTGCACACGTGCACACGTTTGGGTTGAATCATGTACGTTTGTTATGCGTTGTGTCGCACCGACCTCCATACAAAAACAGATTTAAATAATTTCATGCCTACAATATACAGCCTATGTACACAAACTATATATATCCTCCGTTGGGTTGTACACACACACACACACACACACACACACACACACACACACACACACACACACACACACACACACACACACACTCACACAGACGCATACGCAACGTAACCAAACACGCAACGCACGCACACATGAACACACACAGACGCACACGCACACACGTTGGCATGAAACATGTTAGGTCCAATTACGTTGTGTCGCACTGACCTGATATTTATAGATGACTTCCATACAGAAGCAGATAACAGATTTAAATAATACTTTCATGCTTACAATATACAACCAATGTACACAAACTTATAAAGCATCAAACTATATATCATTCGTTGGGTTGTAATTATTATTAAACAGTAAATATGCTTAGAATGAAAATATTTGCTATGATTTTAGTAACATATAACAGCGTCTTACATACCACTCGAATCTATATATACAGTTCTGTTTCAGATAATAATAATAGTTTGAATATAAAAAGACTGTGTATGAATACAAAGAAATATCAATTATTTGAGTGAATTTCCATATGATTACAACAGCTTAACTCAATAACGCACGCTTAAAATTCAGCTATACCTAAAATATATCTTCAATTAGAAGTGTGATATAAAAAGTACAGTAAGAATATATTTCAGAAATTGTACTTTGATCACACACACACACACACATACACATACATGTATTAAATCAATAAATAATGCACTTGATAAATTATGCTGTACACTCACCAAACTAGTGTATGTTGACTACACAGGAACTTGTGTGTATACTGAGACGCACAATAATACAAGCAGTCTTTCAACTATTAAAACTGCTGAGATAGATTTATCAGCGCACGCGAGCAGTCAGTGTGAAACCGCTAAAATTCAGTTATACCTAAAAATATATATCTTCAATTAGAAGTGTAATATAAAAGGTACAGTAAGAATATATTTCAGAAAATTGATCACCCACACACACACACACACATGTATTAAATTCAACTATATATCTTCAATTAGAAGTGTAATATAAAAAATACAGTAAGAATATATTTCAGAAAATGTAATTTGATCATACACATACATGTATTAAATTCAATAAATAATGTTTTAATGCAAATAATTTTTACGTTTAAATAAAATCTGTACATACAATAAATTATGCTCACCAAACTAGCGTATGTTGACTACACACACAGGAACTTGTGTATACTGAGACGCACAATAATACAAGCAGTCTTTCAACTATTAAAAAAACTGCTGTGATAGATATATCAGCGCACGCAAGCAGTCAGTGTGAAACCGCTAAAATTCAGTTATACCTAAAAATATATATCTTCAATTAGAAGTGTAATATAAAAGGTACAGTAAGACTATATTTCAGAAAATTGATCACCCACCCACACACACACACACACACACACACACACACACACACACACACACACACACACACACACACACACACACACACACACACACACACACACACACACGCACGCGCGCGCGCACACACACACACGCACATGTATTAAAGTCAAATATATATCTTCAATTAGAAGTGTAATATAAAAAATACGGTAAGAATATATTTCATAAATTGTGATTTGAACATACACATACATGTATTAAATTCAATAAATAATGTTTTAATGCAAATAATTTTTACGTTTAAATAAAATCTGTACATACAATAAATTATGCTCACCAAACTAGCGTATGTTGACTACACACAGGAACTTGCGTATACTGAGATGCACAATAATACAAGCAGTCTTCCAACTATTAAAAATGTAGTGATAGATTTATCAGCGCACGCAAGCAAGTCAATGAGAAATTATCGCTAAATTTGTTGAGTATATATTGGTCTCTGGTGGTAGGGGAAAGCAGGTGTTTGTTTTGGAAGTGAATAGTTTCTAATCCATAATTACTTGCGGTGGTGCCGCTAATGAGTGTCATGTGTCATATTAGAAAGTGAAAGGAGGATTTAGCGAATACACACTGGTTTATTTCGGTATAACCCTCTGAACATACATGCAATTAGTTGTATAGTAATCAGAAATGTGTGTGTGAGAGAGACAATTTAATAGTTTGAATTTCATACCACAAGGTAAATTATATTTTTTCCGTCGTGGGTTGTTTCCGAAAATTATTATTTAAAACTGATAATTGTTTTATTAAAATCTTAGCGCTATATACTAGACAATGGCCGTGATACGCTTGCGTACGTGCCAAATTAATTGTCGACGGCGACTCTGCTCCCCCACCTGCTAAAATTCCACGTTACACCACCTGTTAAAAACAAAAACAACAAAAAATTTCTCACTGTGATATCGTTAGTTATTCTCTCTCTCTCCACTCTTCAGTTCGGTCGGCAGTAAACGTAAGTTTGTGTATTATTATCACTATTGTAACGATCTTTGTGTTTATAAATATTAGTTTGTAATGTGTGGTTTCTTTTTTTTTATAGTATAATGGAAAACGCTGCTGTAATAATTGACTTTCACTGCTTTTATGATGACAACGGCAATTATATAGTAAAGGAGTTGTCGGTTATGGACTTAACACGTTTTGCATGCAGACATTGGATTTTCGCCCCGCCTGCTACAGTCCTTACGAATTCGAAATACACTAGAACCAACTGTTGGTTAACGACAAACTATCATGGTCTGAGATGGGGTGAAGGAGAGACTCCGTACGACACTCTTGTTTCAGTGTTAACAACGTATACGAACATATATAAATATGTGTTTGTGAAGGGTCTTGAGAAAAAACGTTTTTTAGAATCGAAAATAATTCATCATCATATAATAAATCTTGATGACATTGGTTGCCCGAAAGACATACCATATCTATTTCCCGGTACGTTATGTCTTACACATTGCAATTCTTCTTCTACACAGTGTACAAATCATAATGTGTACGCACTTAGAGAGTGGATAATTAATGATTTTTCTGTTATACAAACATTTTTAATGTGAGTGTCTCATAGCATTGTTAATTTCGTTAGTAAACTTGTATATGCCTGCAGGCGATAACTATTTCTAGTAGTCTGTGGGATTTCCTAATATATATATTATGTAACACCCATAATTCTGCATGTATGTACATGCAAAGCTTCAGGGGATGAAAAATTTCCTGATAACTACCACCACCACCACCACCACCATTACATTCCACTAGTCTTCTTTGTAGTCATTGTTTAGTTCCGCCTCGTTTGATACAGACGTCTTCACTTCTAATAATGTCGTTTATCACAAAATTCAATGCAGTTTCTGCTATTGAGTACAAACGGTGTGCAGAATTAACAGTGAACAAGCAGTATCCGATCGTTAACATGGTGCATGTGGACACAAGATATGGGAAGTCTGTGCTTGTAACGTTGGAAGATGGTGAGCTACGCTATCGTGTATATCTACCTAAGAGATATGCTTGCGTCTTTACAGATGAAGAGCTCCGTCATATAAGCCCCAGCGACCTACATCTCGTGTTTCGAGGCGTGAGGAACCAAACAGTGCAGGTGGAAATAGTACCTCATTAAGGTAACAAACTACTTTTAATAAACAATTTTTTTTTATCACTGTGTGTGCATGTGTTTGAATGTAGTGCAGATTCTAATTTACAAAGTTTTGATGAATGGACATTAACTTATGAGAGAATGACACATAATTTAAGAAGTTACTCGTGTAAAGCGTTGATTCTGCCAACTATATCTGTGTGTGTGTGTGTGATATTTAACATGATTTTAATGTTGTTGTATTGTTATGTTGCAGGTTGCTTCTCCTACAAGTACGACACAATTATATATAAACTTTCGAAAAAATATCAGTTTTATAATGTATTTATTTAATTATGAATTGTGAATTTTAAAATATATTTAATCATTTAAACAAATTATGGCTTTATTTTATTTCACTGATAAAATACCTCTGTACCTCTGTGTCTTATACCTCTGTGGGTATAATTTTAATTTATTTCGCTATACATCACTGAACCTATGTGTGTGTGTGTGTGTAAACTGTACCCATTAAACAGAAGTATTGTACCACATGAAGAAGAGCGTATTGAAGATTGCTAAGCCGTTAACGTATGGATTTTTCATCTGTAACAGCACACAGGTAAGTAGTTCATTGACAACAACACACATACATAGTTAATATTTGCCAAATATATATATTTCTAACAAGGATCAATCACACTGACTGCATTATAAAACTATTAATTAATTATTTAATACATTGAAAAATGAAGACGGCGTTTTGACAACGAGAGAGAGAGCTAGACGGCGTTTTGACAACGAGAGAGAGAGCTAAATTTATTTATTCATCACATCGACTACTCAATGTACACGGTGAGAGAGAGAGACATGAGAAACGGTATGAAACCTTGCACAGTTGAAACGCGTGAGAGTGAGAGAGAGAGAGAGAGAGAGAGAGAGAGAGAGAGAGAGAGAGAGAGAGAGAGAGAGAGAGAGAGGACGTTACTATTTGTCGAATAAATATAAACTTTCTAATTTCATATACATGCGCGGTAATGACCACAGAGAGGGAGAACGGTTTGAACATAACGTTTGACAACGAGAGAGAGAGAGAGAGAGAGCTAAAATTATTTAACCGTCACACACCGACTACTCTACTCATGTACATAGTGAGAGAGAGAGAGAGAGAGAGAGAGGGAGAGGAGAAACGGTTTGAACATAACGTTTGATAACAAGAGAGAGTAAGAGAGAGAGAGAGAGAGAGAGAGAGAGAGAGAGAGAGTTTTACTTACATTCAAATGTGAGACAGGAGAAACGGTTTGAACATAACATATGATTTAGGGAGACCGGTTAATGTATCAATGTTTGAATTTTTCGCCATTGAAAGTTGATTTCGTCGTCGTCACAATCGACTAACCGCACACAGATATAGGTATATATATATATATATATATATACATTATAACGTGTTGCTAATAATGTATCACACGTTTGAATTTCCCTCCCCCCGCCACAGAAAATGTTGGCAAACCTGCTCATATAAAATATCTATACACTATAATAATACAAAGGTTGGTACACCTGATCATATAGATTTAATATACATTATAACAAACAACAAATTTGAACTCATGCAAAGGTTGGTAACTCTGATCATATATTTTAATATACACTATAATGCATCAAGTTGGAACCTCCCACCCACCACCACCCACTGATATGCAAATCAGCTTTATTAAAAAAATAAAAAACCTCCCACCCACCACCACCCCCTGATATGCAAATCAGCTTTATTAAAAAAATAAAAAATTATATTCACGGATGCAGGTGGTCCATTGAACCTCATCCCACCCCCACCCACCCTCTTGATATGCAAATCAATTTAATTAAAAAAATAAAAAATCAAATAAAAAAAATAAAAAAATTTATTCGCGGAAATTCGCGGATGCTGTGGTCCATTGGGATGCTGCGGGTCCAGCGGTGGCGGCGTCATCTCTTAGATCATATTTTTTAGTGTTTTTTAAGAAAGGCGGCATTCCTTTGTGCGTTAGAACCCCCATTATCCCTCTACTACTACTATTAACTGTAGTTTTTTTTAAACTTTGGATTATGGATATTTAAAATATTAAATAACTAGTGTTTGTGATCTTAACATACGGTGGTTCTGAAGTCATGTTTATATTGTATATACGTAGACATGTAATTCAGATTTAATTCTGTTCTATAATAAACGTCATTGTCATCTTACCGCTCCAGAATTTTTCAAGGCTCTGGTCTGTTCCAAGAATAGATTCGATTTGGCTCAATTCATTGTTCTAGCATTCCAGTTTGTAATGTTATTAAGCCTCCTCCATCTGATCCTTTAGTCTAATTCTTAATCTTCCTCTAGGTTTGTTACCCATCAGCCTTCGGTAAAATATTTGCTTTGTTGGTTATATTTTCACCATTCTTTTTATGTGCTTAAACACACGAGTCTGTTTATTTTAATACATGTCATAATATGGTTTCCTTGGAAAGCTAAGAATTATGGCCATGCGGTACACGTCACATATACACGTGGCATACACCTCACCCACAACCACCCTATTGTAGATAGCTCATTTCTCACAACCCCTTCTTTCTCAAAGCCATTCCTTCAAAATAGTTCATTCCTTTTTGTTAACGTTCGTTTTTGTAAGCCATGTGTTGCCACCGGCCTAATAAACGGTTTATATATTGCGCAATAAATAACGTAATTACGTATCATATGTACAGTATCTTGTGTTTTTAAATTCTTGTAATTCTTTTATAAAAAATGGAGTTGTGTTATCCTTATACCGTAATGTGAAAACGCTTTGTAACAAATAAAAAGCACAGACATAAACCCGGACACTACTAACGTAATCCGTACACACATTTGTACGCTTAGAGTGCCACGATTGTTTCCTTATAACATTGATCCGCATAAATTTGAATGGTCATGTGCCAATTGAATATTACAGCTTTCACTCTTTGTCAGTCTTATACAATGGACGTACATTATTTTTTAATATCGTAAAACTATAAATTTATCGGTTGTTTATCCGCGTTTTATCAAATAACTCACCGGCCCGCCGTACCCTTGGCAGCTGTAAGGCGTTGCTGATCAGATAACAATTTAATAACAGTTCTCAAGCGCGTTTAATTTGCACGTGTGAAATTTTATAGTGTACATTATACAGCGTAGCCAATTTTCAAAAGTTATTATCATTAAAAAATTCAATCTTTCGTCCAAAGAAGTATCATAAATACTTTGTATTATTTGTGCGCATTCAGTTCCAAAAGAAACTCTCGATTATTATGTAAAGTTGTTTGCGCAAACAGACATCGACATCGTGTATCGTTATGCACGGTATCTTATAAATGGTTCTACACTCAAAATCCTTGCGCTGAATATATTTACACGCATATTCTTGTCGGTAATATGAATCAACCATCAATTCTAATCAATGAAAAAATTCGAATACATAGAACTACTGATAATTGATAATTCAAATATATTTCCTTCTTATTTAGAAAAAAATTAATTTACGTAAACACAAAGATGGGCACCACAAGATAGAGAGCTACTGAATAGAAAAAGGCATGAAGTAGCCTATAATTAAACACTTCTTCATTAATGTTTTTTTTATCTTCTGTTGATTACTACCAAAATAAACAATAATTCCAAGTTTCCGAAAGTATGGACAGAAAGAGTCTTTTAGTTAAAGCGATCAGAGATGTAAATGGTGACAACAGTTTTTTTTTTGGACGCAAACAATAGAACATCATTGGTATTTTTGTTATTACTGTTAATTTTAATATGACTAAAATCATTGTTGACATTTTGCCACTAAAATAAAACGTGGTTGTCAACCAAAAATTATTGTTAACAATTTCGACCAGCCAAGTCTACGAATACAAAGAGCTGCTGATTGTTGACTACCCCGATTTTGAATCAGTAGAAGAAATAACGTTTAAATCATCTGCAAAAGTATTTATGTACACACGTGCAACAATGATTTGTTAAAGAATTTTCATTTTACATTGTTTCACGCGCATGCGTGGTGGAACAAACGAGTTGATCAGACTGCAGAGGATAAATCCTCGCTATCCGACACACGGTCTGATACATCCGTGACCTTGCCTTGTATATAAAATTAAACGTGCAGCTGCTATTTTTATCTTCAGCCAGTGTAGCACGTTATTCCACAAATGGAAACCAGTCCTAGTGGTGGTGCGTATTATAAATTATTACTAATTAGATTTCAAATTTATACGCTCGGATAGTTTTATCCCTTTCTGCCAGCTCCAGCTGTGGTTTTGGCAGTCGCCGTTTGGAACGACTTAATCCAGTAGCTGAGTGAAAAAAACGAGCGAAGAATTTAACCAGTGTCAGAAAAACCACTAATATAATATTAATTAGTTACCAGGAGTTTATACTTGTCAGTGTAAAAAAATGTTAACACGTGTAGTCTTTCAGTAAGTGATTACATGCGGTTGTATGAGAACTCGACGATGTAAACTGTTTTGTGGTCGCAGTATCACGGAATCTTCTATCAATGATGATTTCTTAATCGCAGCAATTCACACGCATTCTTAATAGCATAAAAAAGGATTAAATAACACTGAACCAAATTAAATAGAAATTAGAAAAATTCATTAATAGGCGTTTTACTGGAGTACTTAAAGTTGCATTAACACTCATTTCCGGTTAATTTCTAACATTTACCCCAATCGATTGGTTTGCGAACATAATTAAAAGATACTGAAGGCGACGATATGCATTTAAAGCATAACTGAAGGAAGGAAATAACGAAAATACGGGAAATGTGATATTATTTAGGGGCCTACGTTAGGTCTAAACTTACGAATTAGAGGTCAAATACCACCGAGTCGCAGTGTAGTCATTCGTACTTCAATTTACAAATTCGGTGGCGATGCTTAAACCATATGACCGTCTTGCCGTTTTAAATCTTATTTAAACATACTTTAAATAAATTCTGTAATCGTAAATACCCGTCGGGATGATAACCAATTGCAAACGTTTTGAACCGTTCGGTTAGCAGGATTCTGTTTTAGGACTTCAACATTGTTCGTGTAAGTGATTGAATTTATAATATTATTACCTGAGTTGCATCTTTCTTCTTTACTTTATGGGCTATTAGATAAAATAAAAACCAGGGCTACTGTTAAAAGACAAGAAAATGGTTAACGCCGAAACACGTTATCTGATAGCGACTGCGGCTAACAGTCTCATTGTCAGTACGTGATACTTAAAGGGGTTGAATTGTCCGAGGTAGTAGGCTTACAACTGTATTTCACTGATGCTCGAGCTCACATTAACGCGATTTCATTTCCTAGTGTAATCCTATTCCTGTCTCCACTAATACACTCGGAAGAGAAACTCCAGCAAAGCAAAAACTCAATGAGAATACGCTCAACTTAATTTTAAGACAACTTAAAATTAAAAAGTAATTGAGATGTAGTGTAGTAATTGATGCATAACGTATAATTACGTAATAATGAAGTGTACTAATAATGGTCTTTAAGTAAAACGTGCGGGCTAATTGGCCGTGGCCTTGTGGAGATATCCCGGTATCCAAATTCAGGACGTAATTGGGTAGTAATTGTCCTGTTTCAAGGAAACACACTGGAAACAAGTCTTGTTTATGCCGTGCAAACTTCCGAAATGTTCCAGCTAGGAGACATTGAACCACAGGTACACGGCCAATGGACCCGAAAGTTTTACGTAATGACCAAAACGACATAGACTGTGAAAGCCTACGTAATTAATGTGTCAGTAATGTTCTGTCTGAAAATGTTTAGCTGTGTTCGTCATTGTAACTTGTTATTATGTTGCATATGCACATACAATATTGCCAAAATACAAAACACTATTAAAAAATGTCTACGAAAACGTATCATTCACTATTCAACTTCATGAAAATAGGAAATTGACTTGTCTGAAACTAGTTATCAGATGGGAACATACTCTTTTATCAAAATTAAAAATTACTTCAAGCTGCTTTGATAAACGCGTTTAAGCAACTTCATCAGTGCGATAAGGTTATCGTAATAAACGGAAACGATTGAATAACCTTATAAACGTGAACGACATAATTCTTATTGCAGATACTCCTGTGATCACGAGCTAAAAGAGATGGACAGCTGCGTTTATGTGGGATCGATGTAACGACAAAAGGAGAATCAAGCTGTATAAGCTTAGGAGGAGAAGGCTGCCTTGGATGATCTGGGAAACTAAGCCAGATATTGAATAAGGATAGGCCTATCTATACCCACGTTCTCGCATAGGATCACTGTCTCTATTACTAACATCCGGAACTCAGACATGCAGCCACATAAAACGTTTATTGGGTAGTGTGAGTGTTACATATTGTAACGACATTACAGAACAATTAGCTCTTGTACAATACAGACTGTGACTGGAAGCCCCGTCAATGTGATAGGAAAGGTAGATGTACGTGAACGCCTGTGTCTTCTTGAGTTTAGGCACCAAATGCTCGTTGCAGACATTGTCGATGAAGTGATTCTTGGCACGGACATTATGAATGCCTACGGATTCGTTGTGGACTTAAGAGAGAATGTCCTGAGGGTTGGCATGAGAGAAGATAAAGCTTTGCATGGCTAAAATGACAGGGTCTACCAACCATTTGATTAAGCAAGTGGCATTGGCCGAAGAAAAAGTCAACAGGTCTGGTCAAGAGGAACCCTCCCTATTTGTAGCGGAAATGGAGGGAGAACTAACAGAGGAAGTACAAATAAGTGTAACGACAAACGAAGTGATTGGAAAGCCAACTACGGGGGTCGAGACAAGACTCTTGCTTGTTCCTGAGTTAATGGAAGAACCCGGGGAAAACGTTACTGAAGATGAAGTCACGCAAGAGGTTGTTGACGAGAACCAATCAGACTTGGACCCGCCAATAGTGTATAGGTCGTCAGTACATAACGCAACGAGAGTGATTCCCGCAAAACTAGTGGTTGAGCGGAAGACTCATATTCCTGGGAACTTGATGTTAGGGTCACACGAGGCTGAATTTGAAGAACCGGAGAATTATCTTTCGCAAGTAGACCAGCTATGTAGATCGCCTGGCCGAGTATAACTTCGGAGATGGTTTGCCAGTTCGGGGCGAACATGCTTAAGAGGGGGCAGCGTTACGACATTACAGACAACCTACGTATTTCTCGAACGATCCAGTGGAATACGGCTGTAATGTTATGTGTGTACGCGATTCTCGACATGCGTTGCGAGATTGTTCCGGACTCACCGGTCCGCGCCTGCTGTGTGTAATGCCGCAACCAATTATGTTCTGGTGTTTTCTAGTAGCATTCTTGACGCGCAGTTAGCGAACATTCTGGAACCTCAGCGGGATATAAATACAAGTACTCAGAGACGTTCAGTTTAGTTTGAGTTGCGATATATTACAGTGCGGTTCGAGTTATTGTCGGGCGATTAGACAGTGATTTCACAGTGCGGTTTGAAGTATTGTGGCGAAGTATTACGTGTTTTATAATTATGCGAGACAATTGTAATACAATTGTGTTTTATAACAGTTAACATTTTTATTGCGTGTGAACAATTATTATTTTATTTGTTGTAAGAGAATTTCTTGTTAATTACAAACTATTTAATTGTGATAATTAAAGCTGGTGATTAGTGACGTAATTGGTGTCTTGTATTTTGTTTAACGCTGTACCATACGACGATCAGTAGACCTTCGTAACAATATAAAGCGGTGGTCTGGACGTGTTGGGGAATAGTATTGAAGGATATCAGGGAAAACTGCTGAAACAGGGATGAAAGATGTTACTGAAGCAGTAGCTGAAATGAAGTGGAAAATTATAGGTTATGTGGTCACACGTGCGTGCGCGCACTGACGGTAAATGTGCAGCCTCGATGTGCAAACAAAAGTAAACCGCAACAATGAAAGAAGGGTGCTTCCAAAAATGAGCCGAAATGATTAATGAGGTGTATGGAAATATAATATAATTATGGAATGTCTAAGAAATTTATTAAGATATTTACATTTATTACGATTTACACAGTTTTCGGTTCTTAAAAATTGGGGGCTAAATAAGTGAAGTAATTGAATCTTTTTACACATCGGAACAATAGAATTATTAATGCTATACTTCTAACATTTTTAAAATCATTTTCCATGTGAAAATTTACTAAAAATAATGTATTTTATCATAAATTACTTATTGATATTAGTACTATTATTGCTACAGCTTAAGAGAGTTATATTTAAAAACGGAAGTCACGTGACGCACCCACGCATTGCAGACGGCAGCTGAGAAATAATGCTACGTTGTAGTCAGCCGTAACAAAGATGAAACACCTTTTATTTAGCATTTAGCTTGTAGCAATTAATCAGATCTATACAAAATAACACATATACACACGGCCACACTTGACTAGCTGGCATGCAGTCTGCATAATTAATCTCTATTATGAAACAGAATAGTGGCAGTGGCAGCGGCCATTAACGGACCGTGACTTATCTCCGCCACTTCTGGTCTCCGGTACTCCCACACTCCCGCTCAAGCTGAACTTTTGGCATACTTATTAATTTCTACGCTTATTAATATGTATCACTCCCGCTTAGTTGTCCAAATATTTCATTTACCCAAACTCGTGTCGCTTGTATTATTCGTTATCCGATATAAGTATATAATATATAATAATTATTGTAAATATATTAAGACAACAATTTTGACCATCCATTTTACTTGTGTGTGTGGTGATGGTGGTGGTGGTGGTGGTGGTGTGTGTGTGTGTGTGTGTGTGGGTGTGTGTGTGTGTGTGTGTGTGTGCGTGTGTGTGTGTGTGTGTGCATATTCTTCCAACATTCTGTTTTCAATTCATATAATTTATTATCAATCCAATCTATAGCTGCCGACTGTGATATTGAAATAATTAAATCATCAGATGGTGTGGAGTCACAAATATATTTTGTTTTAACTAGTTCCCCAATAAATACTGGTTATTTGTGGTATTATGTTACCTGGTGACTTATTTTAAATTTTAACATTAAGTACAACACTGTTTTCGGATTTCTAATCAACACACTTTTTTGGCTAACGTATTAACAAATTATTATTATTGTGATACTACGTAACATTTCACCCATTCGTTGTTTAGGCATCCTCAGCGGATTAACTTGAACTGATTCTCAGTTGAGACTCGAAGTAGAATGAACAAAACGTTTGGTATTAACAAAAACGAGCTGTGAAATAAAAATCAGTGTGAATCTGAAACAATGGTAACCAATGATAGTTTGTTAACGAAATAACTGTTATTGGTGTTATTTTACAACACTAAACAATCAAAGCTTCTACTTTCCCGGGATAGTTACCTGCTTCTCTGAGCTAACAAAACGTACCAATTACATTGTGGAAATACGGTAACTTCGCTCACCAAACTATTACACGTACAGGCGATTTCATCTGTTAACAGCCTATCTCAAGTTCTTTACTCTCTTCCATAAACTATATTTCCTCTAAAAAAGAAATCATGTTGAAAAAAAGATTCTTACACTCAGGGGCGTATTAGAAGCGCGTGGTGCCCTATTCTGCCATTAGACTGGTGCCCCCCCCCCCGATTCTAAATTCAACCTTTTATCCATTGTTCACTGACAAATGGCACACACAATTATGAACGTTAACAATTATTTTATTAACTCTCAAATTACAACAAACATTTAGCTAAATAGTGATTACAATGAGCATAGTAATACTTAAGCTTAGAAAATACTAATCGATCCATTCTTTTCTTGATTTTCCCTGAGCGAAGTCTTGTATCATTTCTTTTAAATCTAGCGATTCAAGTATCTCGCTTTCAATATTCAACCTTACTGACGAAAATAATCTCCATAGTTGAACTCAACATATCTTTAATGTGTTTAATACAGAATATAATCTTTAAGGTTCGCAGTTAGCTATTGGATTCGTCAAAAGCAAACGATAAGCAACGTATATATTTAGAAATATATCAATCATTTTACTTTCAATAACCCAGTTTAATAAGTTGAGCGGACAAACTGTAGTATCATGGAATCTATCATCTTCATTCCAACGACTTCAAAAAAAAAACTTTTCTTTTGCAATTTTCCTCGTGTCACAAAGTGCTTCAATTCTATTAGAAGATAGTTATTCAAATCTTTCGAGTAAACTTCTACAAGAGCTTTCGCTTGATTTTCCAACTCAACTCTCTCCGTGGTTAATAACTGCATAAGAAAACCAAACAATTCCGTAATGTGATCATAAGCTTTGCTCCGCTTAGTCAGTTCAGCTGTACGTTTGTCCATTATTACATAAAAGGTTTCAACTCTAAACAATCTGATCCCCACAAATGCTCTCTTTCTTTGTGTTCCTTTGTCTGATAGCTTTCTCGTTATTTGCCTTTTTCTTTCATCAGAATATTCTTTGTTAATAAATGAATCTAAATTGTTGGCTTCGTTTTCAAATTTTTAAAATTGCTTTCTTAAATTGGAAACAAACGAAACTTCGTAAATGTTTTGTTTACATTTTATGTTATAGGCGTTTAAAAAGCACAACGGCAAACTCGCCGAAAAGTTATGTTAACAACCTATCATTTTATGATTTTTGATTGAGGACATTTGTTTTTTTATATTTATTATCTTCAAAAAGTTTTTGTGATTTAGGTAGGTGCTCCCCTCTGACAGCAGAGGTCCTGGTGCCCGGTGCTGCAGCATACTCTAGCGTTATGGATAATCCGCCACTGCTTCACCCATAGCTCTCCACTAGTTTCTAACCAACTGTAAAAAATAACCGTGATTTTTATAGTTTGTACTTTCTTCAATAATTAAGTTAACAGGAGGGAACAGGATTAAGTTCAGGATTAAGAACAGGAGATGCGTGAATCCGTTGCGTAACGTGTAATTATTGAAATGTTTAGAGTGCGAAGGTATTAAATCAGGTATAAAATTTCTGCGCTGTACACAATTCTGCAGTGATACAGATTCGATGACTCAAGTGTAAAATGGCACGACAATCGTCAAATGAAAGTGACTTCCAGTAATATACGCAATAGAACAGCGAGTGCTGTGTATTAGTCTGAAATTTTGGGCCCACCAGTCGAAATATGCAAGATTCCTACACGCAGCCTCTTGCTTCTTCACGATAACGATTGGCCACTGCTGCTGCTATGCAAGGAGAATTGAACAGCTTCAGATCATCCCCTCTATAGTCTAGATTTATCACCACGTGATTTTCCTTTGCTTGTACCCTCTCGAATAAAACTGAGGTCGGTCCAAATTTTCCAGTGACGCAGATGTGCAACACGTCGTGCGCAATTTTCTACAAATATGTTTAACAAATATTTATGTTGCAGGTATTAAAAAACTGCCTGTGTGTTGAAAGTAATGTGTAAACAATCGGCAAAGCTGTATAGGGAAGTAGTCTTGTATTAATTTTCACATATATTAATCCAATACAAAAAGTCTCCTTTATATTTGATTGACCCTTATATATTAAAGGTTTGATGCGTTAACTCTTCCTTCTCCATCTTGCACTGTAATTTATTTCAAACTAAGAACTGTGGACTTATTGAAAATTACTTTTTCTACATTGTTCTTTCCTAACGAATCTTCTGGTTCTTGTAGGCTTTGATGCGCTTTGAACCATGCAGTTGTCAAATTAAAACATATTATCTTAAAGACAAATCACTTTTTTTTGTTCACAGACACTTGATCAGCAAGCGTCACCAGACTTTGGTACCTTTGTGTACAGGTACCAGACTTTGTGTACAAAGAAGTAAGAAACAGTAATAATTATTAGTATCAATGTAGCACTGTATAATTGATAGTGCATGAATTTGCGGTAAATGGTATTATAACATTTAAATAACATAGCATACGCAGCTTACTATGGTTGAGCTGACAACGATAAAAAGAAAATCAAGACTCATGAAAATTAACTTATACTCTGGCAACCTTAAATATTGTTATGTTATTTAGACACACACACACAGTATATTAACTATATTAACACTATATTACTATACACTAACACTATATTAACACTCTCATGGGGACACACATAAAGTCATTCATCTTCCATGGTCTTCTAGATTGTGACTGTAAATTTTCTAGATTCTGTCAAGTTACAACTGCGCTTATTGCACATCGTTGGCTACTAATGTAAATAATAGTTATATATATTCCAATTGTAAAAAATTTAGTGCAAGGTTTCGGGACAAAACCTTAATAAGACGTGAATCAAGTGTCTGGACGCAAGGAAATAATGAACAAGTATAGTTTCGTTTAATGGATTAGTTCTGTTGAAAGGATAAAGCCATTTGATCCCATAAAGCATCTCTTCTGCAGACCACATACGGCGTAAATATGGAGGACAACGAAGCTGAGACGACAAGATAGGGTGGAATCCGCGCCTAGAAGACACGAATCTGATGGCTAGACCAAACTCTGTACCACGTCAATGCCAAACGTATCTTAACACATCGATTTCGATTATCATGGCCAACAAAATAAACATTTTTACATAGGATTTTGAATAAACTTCTAGCACTACGATGATAAGTAATAATTGTAATGTGTGTTTCTTTTAAAACATACGAACCTTCGTACTTCCCCATAGTAAACAAGATAATTAAATGGAAAGTGGCGGCAATCTTAAAAGGTACAAATAACGTACCCAAGGTTTCTTTTTTATCGTATTGATATTTCAGGTGGATGTATGCAACATTAAACAGTTTACAGACCTTACAGGTCTTTTATAACTATCTCGGTTCTAGTGTAGCCTATATAAACATTATATACGGCGTGCTTTGTTAGTATTTAACATTTTCCGTATCACACCACGAGTGCCGTAACATTAAATTGCAGCTTACGCAATTAAACTAAACCATATGCTTAGAGACTCACAGACCATCACGTACATAGTAATTATTTTAGAATTACTTTTTACAGTAAAAATAATTGTACTACTTTGTGAAACGACTCTTACGAAACGTGGCCACTTGGGTGTATATTACGACTGTGGTAGTAAGCGGTACGCTGTACCGTCCGGGATTTTATATTTTTAATAATGATAGTTATTTAAAGTTTTGATTATACGTGAAGTACTCGACGGAATAAAGTGTACTTACACACTACTCACAATGAACGTACAATAACAATAATAAATTTCAGCAATAGACACGCAAGTGACACGGAGTCAACAGCATCGAGCCTTGGTCCGGTCACGGAATCCGCCACACGCCCAGTTTGAGCAATGACGCGCCCTAAATGGTAACAAGTAGAAAGGTACAGAGACACAAAGTTATTTGTTAACAATTTAGGTCTACTACAAAACAATTGACCGATATGAAAATGTTTAGTACTTTTTTTTTGTACCACAGTTTATGGCTATTAATTCTGTATGGAAACAGAACACTCCCAACTATTGTTCGACTCTCCTACGTTATTATAGTGCTGGGTATGAATTTTTTTTTCTTCGGCCCAGCCAAGGATTTCATTACTCCGTTCGGCGACTGTATCTGGTTAAGAAATCGCCACACGCACCCACTTGTAAAGCGTATTATTATCGTCGATTTTATTAATAGTTACTACAACAGAAGAGTGTTAAATGTACACAGAATGCAACACATGGTGGTGTAGGTAGAAAGAAATGGTTTTCCATTTAGGCACGTCTATCGAAATAATAAGTGACAGCAATTTGCGGCCAATTCGACGGAACAATGAAAGTTTTGTAATGTAAAGAATACGTAGTGTCCGGTGCTGCCCGATTGTCTACAATATTGCTTGCATTATTTCGTTCTGACTAGTCGGTACATTGTTCAGTAGCGTTACTGCGAATTCAGCGCGCTTTTAGCGTTCTTTATTCTCTGTTCAGTTCCTTGTTTAAACATAATTATTTAATCTACTGCGGATTGGTATTCAGTGTAGTTGTCTACCAACTGGATTACTATTCTTGTTCATTGTTTATCCACGACATTGCTCCCTCCAGCTGGTCTCTAATACTCAACATTACTTCGGAATTCGTCTAGACATAACTCCGTACCTGTATACTCGATCGATCGACCCAAGTTCCTTCTTGCTTAGGTACATACTCCGTTGTCAGGCTCCGTCTGTAATATAACGAGTTGTAGTCTTACACTACGTGCATACTCGCTGAGCACTCTAATCTGTTTTGAGTTCCTTTGAGCCGTCGGAAGAACTTTATAGCAGCCTCGCTGAAACCGTGTACCGTTCAAAGCAACTCTTGTCAGTCGTAATTAATTATTTAGCTCCACCCATGTTGTCCCGTTGTTGACACGTTCCAGTATCAGTTAAACAAAGGTCTACACTAACAACAGAATGACAACGACAAGAAGCGACGGGTTGGCTTACTTTGATATGATAAGCTGCAGTTTCTGAATAGTAATCGTGGCAACGCGGAGTCCACGAGGACAAGACATCTTACTAACGGAACAATCTGATTGGCGTATACAGACAGAACCAGTGTTCTAAGTGTACGCAACCAGTGTAAGTGTCGGGGTATCTTAGCTATACATCTGCTACCCGCAAGTCTTCATACACAAGTTTGTTAATTTTAAATACCGTGCATAGCGTTCCTAAAGCTTAATAATACAAACCAAATTAAAGTGGTCTCAATGTTATTTCTAAGAAAAATTAACCGATTGTAGTGTACGTATTAAAAAATTTCAGATTTTGTGTTATAGTGACCTAACCCTCCTGATTTCGCCAAATGTAATCAACGGACTACTACTACTACTACTACTACTACTACTACTACTACTACTACTACTACTACCACCACCAGTACTACTACTACTACCACCACCACCAGTACTACTACTACTACCACCACCAGTACTACTACTACTACCACCACCACCAGTACTACTACTCCACGGCACTACAGCTCATGAAAAGCCCTGGCCTCCAGAACGACGTGCCTCCGCTCCTCTCTATCCTGTGCGACTCTTCGCCGCCTTCTGACCCCCAGTCTTCTCAAATCTTCATCTACATCGTCGACCCATCTTTTCCTTCTTATCCGGTTCCTTGTATACATCGTACAATTCGGTATTTGTCATCATACGCCACATTCCAGTATCTAGTACACCTCCTTATTCCTCCTCAGAATCTTTCTTTCCTATCTTCTGATCATATCTACTTGGGCTGAGGTCATGGTCCAGGCTTCTGAAGCATACAATACTACTGGTCGCAATACAGTTTTGTAAATCTGGACATTGGAGGTTCTAGAAATGTTTCTGGACTTTAAGATAGGGAGCAAGGAAAAGTAGCACCTATTTCTCATGGCCAGTTTGTCTTGAATTTCCATTGCCATCTGATTGTTTGATGTCAAGAGGGACCCAAGATATCTAAAACTATCTACCCTCTCAAATTCACTGCCATTGACTTTAATTTTTAGAACTATTACTTCTCGGACATTCTTCTTCATTAATTGATATTTTATAGATGCGACATAAAAGGTGCCAGAATTGTATACTTTTTCACTTTTTTTGCTAAACTAGGATCACAACTTTTTTAACTGTTGGCGAATAAATTCAACGTAGTAAACCACAACTTCAAGGTATCAGTGCCATGTTACATCCTACACAGATGAAAATTCAATGGGTGTGGCTACTTAATTTTCCAGTATGCTAAACGGCCTTTTTTTATTCAATTACGTAAATATTAAGAAAGACCCTCATAGTGTCTTTCAATTAATTATGAATTTTGTCTTTTTCTATGTTATTTTTATTTTTTCTCATCAGTGGCCTAGCGTAGTTTCCGAAACTGGAGACGATGGTTTCACGACACACTCACCTCTTTCTAAATAAAATGCCTAACAATAACCTAAATTTAGACAGTCATAAAATATTCATTTTTATATACTCTGTTAGTAAACACATGATTCATTATAACCTATGTAAAATGTATGACAGCAATAATTTCACTTGTTAAATTAATGCTAAACTAAATCATAAGTAAATAAACAACTATCTACATAAATCATAAACTAACAACACATACCATAAAACTAAATTATATAGTTTTGCAGAATAACCAATGAATCTTCTTCTCATCAAATACGTCTATCGATCGTTCCCAGAAAGGCTGCAGTTGAGGTGAAATTTTTTTCTTTATCCAGAGTTCTCAAATACAATACTGTATTGTCACTCAGAAAATCCCTTAAGCAAGTTTGAATACTTTCATGTTCCTTTCAGTGTAACGTGGAGTGTTAATAGTGATTACGGTACTGTTAGACTTCCCTAACAGAGTGTAAATAATTTACAATTAAATGCCGCAGTAGATCGGGTGGCTGTAAATAATTTTTGTAATCAGAATAAATATTTCTCTGTTAGTTTTCAATTATTCATGATTATAAAACGGGCAATGTTTCAGTTAAGCAACGTAAACTTGGATATTCTTCAATTTATAAAAATTTCAGTCAATTTATAAATTTTTAATTCCGAAATTTCACGAATACAAGCCGAGATTCCACAGGTAAAAATAACTACAACGCTTATCAAAAGACGGCACACACTACAGCAGACAAAAAAAATATATAAACGTCAATATACTGTACTGAATTGCGAAGGCTGACGCTAGCGTATGAACGCCATGATTCAGGGCTATAACTACCGCACCTCACTCTTCCACACACATAGAACCTTATACTTTATGAACAGATACGCAGGCAGGCAACGAGTTACGCTTTTTTAGCTCAGCGTACGAAAATATTGTGTGCTCTGGGCACTTGGTATATAATATAAACTGCCACTTACCACTCACTCACCTATTGCTTAAGATGCTTTATAGATTTTGTTCATTAACAGAGCTTAATAAAATGTTATGTTTTACACAAATGCATTTTATGATAAAAAAAATAAAATTTATAAAAATAAACCTGAGAATAGTTTTGTTTTTAACTGGGAACGCTGAGCACACGCCCGTTCCCTGATGCTAACCCATGCTTCTCATGGCATACTTCATATATCTGAGAATTCGCTCTTTGATAATACTAAACTTTTCGTTTAGACTTCACTAGTTTAGGGGCATAGATCGACTTTATGGAAACTGATGAAAATTATAATTACATGGTGTGGACTCTAAGCCACACATCCCTCTTGTTCAACTAGTACGTGCAATAATATTAAAGTGTATTCTACATACAAAGTATGTTACCTTGTGGTTTAACCACGTAAACGTTACTACCATTTTAACCGAGAAATCAGGGGCTCTTCTTTAAGTTAATAATATATAGTAACCAACGTCCAGATCGTAAAGCTTTTAAAAGTGTCTAAGATTTTTATGTGTTTAGTGAAGTTATAAAATAAGTAATATTCTTTTTGTAGGCCTTCATTTATGCAATGTAAGTGTGAAGTGTAATGGTTTACGAGCGGATGTAAAACACACACTATTCGCAAGTTGAAGTAGGCCTATAATGCCCTAAGTGGAATGATCACATAATGCGCACTTTAGCAGAAGCATTACCCAAACAATTCTTTGATAATCAGACGCATAGAAAGAACAATTATGGCGAAAGATGGACTACATACTAGTGATACGGAGAATTAATTATGTAGGATAGCTTATATATACAGAGCTAGGTTAAACTATGGAAATAAAAGAAAATGCTAAAAAACTACAAATTACATCTAATAACGATTGATCAACCAGGTGTATTAAATTTGATCAAACATTGGTTCCTCAAAGTGTCTAGCTCCATAAATATATAGAAAGTTATGTTTGTTACAAATCGTACAGACGTGTGGGTAGTTAAAAATATAAAATATGAATACCCTCATCAACTTTACGTCATTGGAAAGTGCAGAACCAGTAAACTTAAAAATAATAGATAAGGTCCTCTCAGTCGTTGGCGTTGCTGATATTGATTAAGTTAATCTGTTGAAGCCAAAATTTAGTTTTATAGTTACAGGAACTTACTTGCCCGAAGACGGAGTAATCTGTAATTATTAGAATTGATTATTGTCAATCAATACGCCTTCACTCAGTCGTCACTCAACTGTTTCTAGTTTATGACGTCAAAAATTGTCCTACATTAAGTAATTTCTTACTTACTTAACCCTAAGCCTTCCTTTCTACCGTGAGGTATAAGACTGCTAAACTGAGTTATTTTCGTTGTCTACTCGTAACTGTGTTGTGGTAACTTGTCAATCGCCTTTGTCTGCGAATGTTCTCTCTTAGCCGCTTACTTAAATTCCTCTTGTTACTGTTTTTTGCCTTCTGTTGAAGCCCAGTATTCGTTCTTTATTCACTCTTCTGGAGAGCCTGACCTCCGGTATTTTATTTAAATAGCCTAACCTTACCAATTATCTTTCTGCATCGCTGCTGCTTTACGACTTCCTGCTTTTGTCTTTGGCATTTCTCTTTTTCTCCAATAAGCTATTTTAGAGACTTAACCCCTTATAATAATATGTAAAGCATAAGGCTTGTACTCATGTCTTCACACACACACACACACACACACACACGCGCGCGCAAACACACGTACAAATGCCTGAGTTAAAGAAGACCGCAAACATGTAACGCGGCATCATTAAAGCGTATTCGTTTGAATCGTTATCCGAATCAAGTTTGATTGCCTGTAAGTACTGATAATAAACAGTAATAATTTTGGTAACCGTCCAGACAGAGTTCAAGAATTCAACAAATTATCACATATTTGATTTAACACCCCCCGTGGTTCAGTTGGCAGGGAAATTGTTTTTTATTTATACTTTAAACATATGTTCCTCCGTCGTTTCTAAATTTATATATTTATCTACGATATCTAAATAAAACAGAACGTATTACGAATAGTCGTTAACCGTAGAATTCTTTATAGACTTCCTCTAGTGTTTCCTAATAATGTTGGTCTACAAATCAAGAAGTTACGATTTCAAATGTCTTGCAGCGACTAGATTATTAAATTTAAATTTATATGAAATAAATGCACACTTAATGGTCTGTATCATTAGATGGGTTTAAGAGCAACCTTTTAGCTGGCAGAAATATATGGTGCAGAAACAAACAAAAAAACTAAACATAAAGTATATGACCAACAGGAAAGCCAGTCGTACCGGTAAGAGAACGTTTGGCTGGATTAATAACATCCATCCTTGCCAACAGCGCAGTGAGATTATAACAACGAACATTACAGCAAATGATACTTAAAAAAGGCGTCGTAAGCAAGATTATTTTTAATGCGTATGGCATATCGCATATATAATGCGCGCACACAAGCACATATATTCTGTGTAGACGTTTTTGCTAAATGCAGCCGTTGTTACGGAGCATTTATTATCTATGAAAATCGTGGAAATGTGCTTTTTTTGACCGCGTATTCAATTATATTATTATTCTTATTCCATTCGATATGTAGAGCGGGAACTTTTGTCACTACAGTTGCAATTTTTGCTTCGCGTTATTGAGTCTTCATTATGTAAACCCAAGGAAGAGACGAATAATATTACACGGGTTTGTAAGTAATAATTTTTTTTTTAGAGGGGGAAAAATGCTTTATGCACCGTCAGAGGAGGCCGTGCTTCTTCTGGTGTGTGGGACTAAAACCCCACCTCTAATTCAGGCATTCATATCCATCCGGGAACCACTTATCGTATTACTTCAGGATGGAGCGTATTGCGCCCTTTTCGGGCTCCTTCTAGTTCTCCCTCCTCTTCTACTGCCCGTTGGGTGCAAGTTGCGCCTGTCTTTTTTTCTAGTAGGACCCACTGAATAAATGCATTGATGCGGTCCCATTCCGCCTTACCACGAAGCATAGCCTAAGTGCAACTACGCTCTCGGGCGTGAACTCCCTGAGCCCCATTTCCAGTACCATCTTGCGATGGTAACTTGACAAAACGTGTGCGAGGCATCTTCATAAGGAGAGTCTCCGTATTGGCATGCTGGGCTTTGCAGCTTTCCCATTCTGTGGAGGTAGGCATTACAATTGCCGTGGGCACTGAGCAACTGGGTCAGATGGTAGTTGACCTTACCGTGTTGGCGGTCGATCTATTCCTTGAAGTTTGGTATGAGCCTTGCGGTCCATCTTCCTCTATCCCAACGATCTTGCCAGTGCCGGAGAGTGAGTTCCCTGGCTTCATGCTTTGCGGCATCCCTTCCAATTTCCTCTCTTCTTTCGAATAAATGCTTCCGCTCTAGAGCCAACAGGTATATGGGAATCACTCCCGCTGTCACCAGGACTACTGTCTCTTGCACTGTCCGGTAAGAGGATGTTACTCTGAGGGCTCTTCTTCTCTGCAACTATGCCTTACGTTTTCTGCACTTATCCGTCTTTAGTCCATCGGCCCAGATTTTTATAAGCAATAATAATAATAATAATAACAATAATAAATTAAATAACGGATTTTATCAGCATAAAGAGATCCACAAATATACGTGGACACAGCCCACGAGGCAATTAAAATCTATAATAGATTATATAATAACACCACAAAAGACAGAGATCAAAGCAAACGACGTCCGAGTTTATCGAGGGGTCTGATGTTTGTGGATCTGACCACCACCTAGTTGGAGCCAAGTTACAGTTTCCATACTTCAGAACATTAAAAGAAAAGGAAGACAACCGGAACAAAATAGAAATGGAACAAATAGACGAAATAAGGTATAACCTGGAAAATTTTTCTTTATGAAAATACGAAAAACCTAAATAAACAACGGTTGGACCAAAAACTGGAGGAAGGAAAATACGATGATATTGAAGAACTCTGTGAACACATAAAAGCAGCGGTACATCAGTCAGCCAAAGAAGCCCTAGGTATAGTCGACGAAAGGGTGAAAAGTAGAAATGGTGGTGGAATGACGTAATAGCTGCTGAAGAAGTTAATACGAAAAAAGAAGCATATCTGAAGTGGCTTAACACCAAGACTGAGGAAGACAGGGAAATGTACAGAGAAGCACGAACAAGAGTCAAGAAAGTAGCAACCGAGGAGAAGAGAAAAAACTGGGATCGATAATGAAGGGAAGTAGAATCTTACATCGGACCGTCGGAGGAAGACGCTGTACGGAGGCATGGAAAATTTTGAACAATATTAGATCGGATGGAAATCAAAACTTCAGATAATACCAGTCCAACGCTGGGAAGAGCACTATAAAGAATTATTAACAGAAGATCGAGAGAAATTCTTGGGCGACGGCACAGTAGTAGAAGTGGAAGGGGAAAGTATAAAGGTGGATATCGATACAGTCGCCGAGGCCATAAACAAATTGAAAAACCGTAAAGCACCTGGTCCTGGAGGGATATATGCGGAAATGATAAAGAATGGTGCAGACACTTTACTAAGAATGATGACAGAAATGATTAACAAGTGTATTGAAAGGAAACAGGTACCAGCGGAATGGAAAATAGGATTCATGTCCTCATTGTTCAAGAAAGGAGACAGACAGCAATGCAGTAATTATAGAGGCATAACTGTCACACCAACCCTTAGCCGTCTTTATGGCAGAGTCTTAACAGATCTAATTGAGGAGGAGTACGCAGAAAATGAAACAGAAGAGCAGAGCGGGTGTCGTGCTGGGAGATCTTGTATGGATAATATCTTCTGTCTTAAACAACTAATAGAAAAAAGACTATCTGTAAATCAAGAGGTTCACCTTCTCTTCATAGACCTGTCTAAGGCTTACGATAATGTCCCCGTCTCTAAATTGTGGTAGGTTCTACAGAACACTAATAAAAACCACACTCTCATTCAGGCAATACAAGAAATTTATAAAGACTCCAAAATAAAGATCAAAATAGGAAAAAAGTGTCAGCAGGGTTTATGGTGTCGAAAGGTCTAAGGCAAGGGTGTTGCATCTCCCCGCCATTGTTCAAAATATATATAGACACAGTATTGCGACAGTGGAAAAGAAAGTGCAGAGGTATGGGAATTCCAATAGATGGAACCCGTATTTTCACATTACAATTCGCAGATGACCAGGTCTTAGTAGCACAAGGTAAAGAGGAATTGAAGTTTATGACTCGGAAGAGCAAAGACGAATACGAGAGCTGGGGACTGTCAATAAATCTAGAAAAGACCAAGTATTTATGCGTGAGAGGTACTGAAACCAACTTGCAATTGGAAAATAATGAAGAAATTGAAAATTGCCAGACATATAAGTATTTAGGAGTACAGATAAAGCAGAACGGCAGAGATACAGATGAAATAAAGGAGAGAGTAGGCATGGGACGGAGGGCTATGAAAAGGCTAAATAGTATATGGTGGCATGACCAGATAACTAGAGGAAGGAAAGTACAGATATACAATACTATCGTAAAGAGTATTCTGTTGTATGGTGCTGAGAGTTGGAGAATGACAGAAGCGGACAAAAGAAAAATACTAGCTGTAGAGATGGATGCATTAAGGAGATCATGCAGAGTATCCAGGCGAGAGAAAATAAGAAATGAACAGATTAGAGAAATGATAAATGTGAAATATGCAGTAGTAGACGAAATAGAAAGAAGACAGTTAATTTGGTTTGGACATGTTAAACGGATGGGAGGAGAAAGGTTGCCAAAAAGGATAATGGAATGTATACCCCCGGAGAAGAGGAAGAGGGGAATACCCAGACGATCATGGGGAGAGAGTATCCAGAAAGCTTTAAGTGCGAGGAATCTGACCGAAGAACATTATCAGGACAAAAAATATTGGAGAGAAAGTCTGGAAATCGGACAGCGACGACAGACGCTATAAACCGATGTTTTTTATATATATATTATACCGTTGCAGAACTCAGACCCTATAAGGGGTCCACAAATATAATATAGCTGTAAGAGAAGTAAACTAATTTGAAGCATAGTGATCAATAACTATACAAAGGTAATGAGAGAATAAACAGAAAAATAGTAGACAAAGATAATAAATGAGTGAATAGACTAGACTGACAGACAAATGACTGTGACCCAACCCCAGTGATTGGCCAAATAAAGGATATAAAATAAAAAGTAAACGAATAAAAAGCCTAAGTAATATTTCATTTTGTAACATGTATTACCCAAGTTATGTAAAAGAAAGTACACCGTCAGTAATAAACATGTAAACCCATTGTTATTATATTATGATGATAAAAATACTACCAAGAAAGGGTATAATAGAATCGAATTGTAAAGACTTGATGAAGGAATTATAGGGACTAATGTTAATAGCCCAAAAAACTAACTTTACACAAAGTTGTATGACTAATTTTGTGATTTAGAATGTTATGTGTTTTAAAATAACATTATTAATATAAAAACAAACACATGAGGTTTTAAAAACTGACTTTAAAATTAGATTTGTCAAAACTAATTTAAACCAAGAGTGAGAGGTAGGTAGTGAGTGTTAATGATAACCAGTAAACTAAACTAATATATGATAGCAACAGTGATTGTAAAACTTAAAGAATTTGAAGATGAATCACTACTGTGAATTTAAACAGAGTGTATTACAAATGTGACTGTAATTTAATAAACACTTAACCAGTGTAATCAGTGAAAGTGATAGATAGGATAGGGATGAGATAATATAAACAATTAATAGTAGTAATAAAAGAAAAGAGCAGTGGTAATAAACAATAAACAATACTAAAATGTTGATAGATAAACAATAAGAAACATGAGTAGTGTGTACAACCTATAATATAAGAATTATGTTAGACGATTATTAAAAGATAAGTTTTAGTAGAAAATAAGATCAATTTAAAAACTATATTGTTAGATGTAATTAAAGGAATTCTTTTGGTCAATTAAGAAATAATGTTAAATGTTCATACAAATGGTAGAGAACAAAGTTAGTATGTCAACCAATTTTATTGTGTTAATAACTAAGAAACAAATTACTTATGATTTAAATAACAGTAAAACATCCTATGTTACAAAATAGTAACAAGGATGGTGATCACAATATTGTAAATGGTGTCAAGACACCATGCACCAAAGTTGTCGTTAGTTTATCTAAAAAAGTTGTATTTTAAAAGAAGGAATGGGGCTGGATCATGAGAAGACCATAAACCATTTTAATGTTATATGTTACCATAGAAAGATTAAGTGGTAAAAAGTTTGTGTAAGAAATATTAGAAAATACAGACAAGCAGTTGTATAAGTTTAATAATCACAATAGTACTCACAATTGTAATAAGATAGGGAAAAAGGATGTTAGACAAATGAACTAGCAAAGGTCAAGGAATGATTTTTTAAAATTATAATAACATTTATTTATTGTAAAATGGCCCAAAGTCATTCAAAAGTAGACACTATAACTAAGTAATGGCAAGCAGAACCTATGAAAGTAATAGGTAATGTTTAAATTGTGTAAATTAAGAAATTCCAGACATTTATAGCTTAGGCCTATAAAATGCCTAACTGTCAAAATTCAGAAAAAGCAATTTATCAGCAATTAACCATTGTATTTGAGAAATAAGACAAAGTGACTTGTTAATTTCAATTATCTAACCATACGAGTATGTCAGAAATAGAGTAAACATAAAAAATAAGTGAAATATGTAATAAAATAACATTAGCAAATTAGTCAAAACGTTAATACAGGACCAAGCCCAGCATGATGGGATATCAAATTAATCTTTGAAAGAAAATAAAGACATTGATGTTAATATCTCACACATTGGTAATAACACCAATGAATTATAGCAATTATAAAATATTAGGTCAATTTGGAGCCAAAAACTCAAGCTTTCATAACAATGTAAACAAAATTCTTAACCAATCAGAAGCAGGGAACTATGCTTGGAATTAAGAAAACCGTTAGAATTTTTAGACAGTCCATTATTAACGCTCAAGGTATGCAGATGCCAAACTGAATCCGCTCTAATTAAAAAGTAATAAGAGGGAAATGTACTCAAAATGAACAAATATGAATAATAGAAATTGAAGCTGAATCCATTGAACACATGATGAAACCATAAATCAAAATTCAATAATTGAAATTAAAGAACGTTGACTAAATAAAACAGAAAAAAAGAAAACCCGAATGATGAAGAACTAAATACTATAATCAACAATATTTTGAAGAATTACCTGGGACTAATCAGAAGAAACAACAAGATTTTGTTAAGTATAAATGAATTCTATATAATTGCGAATAAAATTAATTAACTTTTCCACAACACAATAACTCTTACTCTGAACTTGGAGTATAATAAATTCTTTCAAAGATTAGTTGAAACTATATCTTAAAAAAAAAGAAAAACAACTTCACAAACCATTATTAAAAAATGATTTAAAACTGCATCAGCCTATTTGAAACTGTAACTTAAACTCTATGCGACACCTATAATTCGACACACTTTTTAGACACTAAGAACCGAGTTGTAAGGAAACCTGTATAGTATTTAATTAACATTGATGTAAGGTTGTGTACTTTCATAAACATCTTGCTTTATTTTGTTGTAATCTAAAGAACTTATTCATCGTTCTGAACAAAACATTGTATCATTAACCAGAACACTTGAAGACACGCCTGACCACCCGATGAGCGAGTAAAATTTAAGAGCCGGAGCAAACTTTTTTATAATAACTGGACAGTAATGTGGTAATTTTTGTATTTAAAGGTTGGCTAATCTGTACTTTCTAAATTGCGTTTATCAAGTTTATGCATCGTCACAGTTCAACGAGCGTCGCCGGGCGGCAGACGTCATAGCTTTTGCTGCTTGTTCTGTCATTCTTTCATTCTTTCTTGTCGTCAGACAATTTATTTAGGCCTTAGGCCCTGCAGTAATCTTTACTGTAGTTTGGAGTGCCGCGTACTCGCGCCTCAATTCATCATACGACAATTATCTAGGCCTTAGGACTTAACATTTTTATCTAGTTGAGTGTTGCACATTTGCGCCTCATTTGCCATGCAGCTTTCATAACCGACTTGGTTTATTCTAAATTTAAATGTCTTTCAGACATAGCCAACCTTAGCATGCCGATTTAATTGTAAACGAAACATAATAAATGTATTAACTACAGTCCACTATCGTCATTATTCTGCTTCCTGGCAATAACTTCATGAAGCATCATTCTTCCTAATATTTAAGGGTCCTACGGGACGGAACTCTAACATTTTTTGGTCGCTCCGTGCCTGGATTCGTCATTTTACCTTTCTGCAACTTATATCAAAGCGGTTTTTTCTACCAATTTCTGGCCATCACGGGCGGTTCAGCATATTCGCTGATCCGACCGTGTCGGGACTTGGTCAGCATTTCTTTCGTCGCCATTGAGCCTCATGACGACACCACTGCAAGACCATCCATGTGCTAGCGTCTACACACCAGATTGAGCAGTCATCTCTCCAGTCCGTGCGTGTCTGCCATCTATTCCACGGCCTCGACGCTCCAGGACATCGCATAGCAGGTACGACGTCAACGACATCATTGACAGGTGCGTACAATGGCTGAAGAAGTCCTCAAAGTGTTGGTCAGAAAGAGAGGCGGCTTAAAGTCCGCCATAGTGCGAATTAATTCGGCTATAACTAACTTTGATAAAAGCAATAATACTAAACACTTTTTAACGGTTAGACTCGAAAGTCTAAAAAGTTTGGCAACAAAATACGATGAGGTACAGTCTGAAATTGAACTCATTTCTAAAGACATAAATGCTGCTCAAGAAGACCGAATTGAGGTTGAAGAGCTGTTATATTCAACAGAAGCCAATATCTTGCAATTAATAGAAACTTTCAACGTTCAGACTGTATCTCCAGTATTAACGAACAATATGCAATTAAAACCTATAAGTTTGCCCTGCTTCACAGGCAATATTTTAGAATGGCAGCGCTTTTATTCAATATTTTTGGACTTGGTACACGCCAGATCTGATTTAACGTCAGTGCAGAAATTACATTATTTGTATTCATCTCTTAAAAATGAGCCACTAGATCTAATTAAGGCATTACCTATTTGTAATGAGAACTATTCCATAGCGTTGAGTTTGCTGTCCGCTAGATATGATAATAAATTCATATTAGCGAAGTATTATATCCAAAATTTGCTGGAAGTAAAGTCAACAATTAAGGACTCTGTCCAAAGTTTGGCAGAATTCATAAATACAATAACGTCTTCGGTTAATTCGCTGGCAGCCATGCAACTGCCAGTGGATTCATTTGAGCTTATTACTGTACAATTATTGTCAGCAAAACTGGACCATTCCACGTTTAAATTATGAAGGAGTCTATAGATCCCGATAATCTTCCTAACTTTCAAAGCTTCACCCAGTTTTCAAACGCACGTAGACAGTTGCTAGAAAATACATTACCGATCGATGCCGGACAGCAGCTCAACAAGCTAACTTTAAGGTTCAACAATAACTCTGATAAACATAAATTACGAAACTCTGCTGGCAGCACTGCATTTAAAAGTTATCACTCAGCTTCAAATGATTATTTATGCCCATGCTGCAAATCTAGTCATCCAATTTACATGTGTGACAAATTTCGTGCATTAAGCACATCAGAACGAGGGCAATTTGTATTAAATCATAAACGCTGTACCAATTGTTTAAGACCAGATCATTTTGCATCTAATTGTAAGGTCAAACAATCATGTAAGATCTGTTCAAAACGACACCATACATTGCTACACATAAATAATGTGTCAAAACCATGTTCTGCCAGCAGTAGCAACTATTGTTCACTCAAGTTACAGTCTACAAACAATGTTCTCTTATCGACAGCACTTGTGTTTGTCATCTACCGGGCTGGTAACAGACAACTTCCAAGAGTTCTATTGGATGCTGGGTCACAAGTGAATTTTTGTACGGAATCATTTGCTAAGAAATTACGGCTTAACTTGACTAAATCTAACATACCGATTACAGGTATTAATAATGCGGCGTGTTGTGCCACTAACTTGGCGTCTATTCCCATTATTTCTCGCTATCAAAGATTCAGTTTCGAAGCAACATGTGCGGTCTTATCTGCATTAACCCATAAACTGCCAGCACAATCTTTCGACATAAATCATTTTAACGTCCCAGATAACGTTTTCCTCGCCGATCCACATTTCAACATATCAGCTGATATCGACATACTTTTAGGAGAACAATTTTATTTAGATTTAATTTTAGCTAACAAATATGTACGCGGTTCTCACTTCCCTATTATACAAGAAACAAAGTTAGGCTACATTCTAGCAGGCAATCTGCCCAAACACTGCCGTTATAAGGGTCCTGCTGTTTCGTTCCTGGCTAGGAACAACGACAGTCAAATTTTGGCGTCTCTTGAGAAATTTTGGGAGACCGAAACTATCCCCGATAATGCACCCATTAGTGACCATTCAGCTTGTGAGGAGCATTTTGTTAACTCCACTCATCGCAATGATGAGGGTAGATTCGTTGTTTTGCTACCATTTAAGTCTGACAATCCCCAGTTGGGTGAGTCCTATGCTAATGCTGAAGCGAGATTCTTGAGTTTAGAACGCCGGTTCATGCGTAATTCTGAACTTGCGCGCGAATACGCAAACTTTATTCAGGAGTATAAGGATCTTGGCCACATGACGCTTGTCGATGGTTGTTCTATCACTTCCGGGGTATCAAATACCTACTATCTGCCTCACCATGCCGTCTTTAAGCATTCTAGTTCTACGACAAAACTTCGCGTCGTTTTTGATGGCTCGGCCAAAACTACCAATGGCTTTTCTCTCAATGATATTTGTTGGTAGGCCCAAACGTCCAAAAAGACCTTTTTTCTATTCTTTTGCGATTTCGTATGCACAACTATGTTCTCATCGCCGACATCGAGAAGATGTATCGACAAATTCTGGTATCTGATAAGGATTGTCATTATCAACGTATTCTGTGGCGTAACTCTCCCCTCGAACAGTTTAAACATTTTGTATTGCGAACTGTAACATACGGTACTGCTAGTGCTTCGTTTTTGGCTACTCGCTGTCTTATTCAGATTGGTAAGGATCATCAAGCTTCTTTTCCTGACGCTGCGTCAGCTATAATTAATGATTTCTATGTCGATGATTTGTTAACCGGTGCAGACACCATTTCTAATCTGACCAAGTTGAAATCTGACTTAGGTACGTTGTTGAGTCAATACGGCCTCACTATGCATAAATAGGCATCAAATGAACCCAATGTGGTCGCAGATCATAATAATTTATCACTCCCGTTAAACAAACAAGGTAATGTGCGTACGTTGGGCATTCTTTGGAATAACTCTACAGATTCATTTTTGTTTGACATCAAGTCATTCCCAGTTGAATCAAGCATCTCTAAGAGGAAAATCCTATCGATTATCGCGGGTATTTACGACCCACTCGGACTCGTCGGTCCCATTGTTTTCCTTTACAAACAGTTTATGCAGCAACTATGGTTGTGCAATCTTGGTTGGGATGAGCCAATCTCCGGGCAATTACACTTGCATTGGCGTTCATTATGCGATAAATTATGTCTAATCGGTAAAATTATTGTCCCACGTTCTATTCGCTGCAAGTCTAAAGCAAAGATAGTTGAATTACATTGGTTTTCGGATGCTTCTGAAAGGGGATATGGGTGTTGTGTTTACATTAGAGTCATTTATCAAGATTCATCGGCCTCTTGTCACCTTCTGTGTTCTAAATCTCGCGTAGCCCCCCTACGACAGGTGTCATTACCTCGCATTGAACTCTGCGCTTGCTTGTTGTTATCGCAACTCTTATTCAAGGTCGCCCCTGCTCTTCATTCCCTTATCAATAATGTTCACCTGTATTCTGACTCCATGGTGTCCCTTTACTGGATTCATGCCCAGTCTTCCAGGTGGAAGACCTACGTCGCTAATCGTGTTGCCGAGATTCAGCGTCTCACTGAAACCTACACATGGCATCATATCAATTCACAACATAATCCTGCTGACATTATTTCTTGGGGATGTCACCCCGACGTTTTGCGCGATTGTTCGCTTTGGTGGCATGGTCCCGCTTGTTTGTCTCAATCTTCCGAGTCCAATCTTTTTTCACCTTTTTTACCTTCTAATCTATCGTCTCCTGAATGCACTGCGGAGGAGAAACAAAACCCCAAACTTTCTCTAATATCTACCCTATCTATTGATCTTTCAAAGGACTTTTCTTCGTTGCACCGTCTGACTCGCGTATACGCTTATTGCTGTCGATTCATCAAAAATATTAGACTCTCCAGGGCTGAGAGAAGTTCGAGCGCTCTTACCCCCGTTGAAATTCATTCCACTCTTAATTTCTTCATAAAACAATCCCAGTCAATCCACTTCGCTGCTGAGCTTAATTGCCTTCGTAATGGGTCTTCTGTCTCTATCAAGAGTAAGTTGTCTTCTCTGGACCCGTTTCTTGATGAGTTTGGCGGCATACGCGTCGGCGGACGCTTACAGCGGTCGCAACTACCTTATGACAATAAGCATCCTATTATCTTGCATCAATCGGCTCATATCACTCGCCTTATTATCGAACGCGAACACATTCGTCTACTCCACGCTGGTGCTCAACTTGTGCATCATTCACTTCGTCAACGTTGGTGGATCATTAACGCCAAGATAGTCATTCGCTCCATCATTCGTAGATGCGTCAAGTGTCTCAGGTTTAGTGCCAAACATCAGGTTCAAAGGCTTGGTATTTTGCCATCTCCTAGAGTCACTCCTTCGCGGCCGTTTCTATTCTGCGCAGTTGATTATGGTGGTCCCTTCATGATTCGTCATGGCGGGCAGAAATCTAGGACTCTGTCAAAATCCTATGTGTCTTTGTTCATTTGCTTAGCGACCAGGGCCATTCATTTGGAATTGGTTTCCGACCAACGGCCAACGCGTTTATAGCTACCTTACGTCGTTTCATGGCCCGTAGGGGCATACCCAGCCAGTTATATTCTGATAATGGCACGAACTTTAGGAAGGCCCGCAACGTTTTGCATGACCTTTACAATCTTTGGCATAATAAGGATGCCACCTCATCAATCCAATCCTTTACGAGCTCTCATGGTATTACATGGTCATTTATTCCGCCCTCGTCACCTCATTTTGGTGGCCTTTGGGAGAGCGGTATAAAGAGTTTAAAGTATCATCTGCGCCGCGTGGTCGGCAAGTCTATACTCACTTTCGAGGAGTTTACCACGGTTTTGTCTCAGATAGAGGCATGACTAAACTCACGTCCATTATTTGCCGTTTCATCCGATGTAAATGATCCAGTGCCACTTACGCCTGGCCATTTTTTAATTTGCGCACCATTAACGGCGATACCTGATCCTGACTTATCTCACGTTCCCATCTCTCGTCTTGGACGTTGGCAACTTCTCCAGACGTTTGTCCAAGTCATTTGGAAGGCTTGGTCTCGCGACTACTTACATCAATTACAACAACGTCACAAATGGAAATTCGCTAAGGAAAACGTTTCCATTGGTGACCTGGTTTTACTGATCGAGGATAACTTACCTCCATTAGCGTGAAAATTTGGTGTAATTACCGCCACATTTCCCGGCCCAGACAACTTAATTAGAGTAGTTGACGTTCGCACGCCTACTGGCACCTATCGCAGACCAATTCATAAATTATGTTTGGTCCCTGCGAGGGACGAACAGTAAAAAAGAGTTTATTTTCCTTTGTATATACTTGTCAAACACACATAAATCAGATGTTCTAAGAAGATTTTGTTAGTTATAAGCACCTTTGTTTTTAGCATAAGCTTTAATTTGTATATTTTTGATTCAGAAACTGTTTGTTTTACTCAAGTAAGTGTCAGTTTATTTAATATGCAAAGCTTCAATTATTTTTTGTATTTTCGTGTATGCAACATTTGATTTATGCCTCATGTCTTTGCTTACTATTGTTTTTATGTAAAAATTTTGTTATAATATTCGCATGGTCTGCAGCTATACAAACCATGTATGCATTTTCTTGCACATTTTTTGTCAATATGTGTGATATTTTATTACTCTATGAATTTATTACTCGCAATTGTTCAACACATGTATTACATTTTGTATAAACACACTTGTTGTACTTGTCACTTATGCTATTGTGCCTTGTATCCATGAATTTGTAATTATCTAAACCGATTTCTATTGTATTTATTATGTATAACTTGTATCTATGTAAAACACATTGTTTTACCCGCATCTACTGTCTAGTCTATAACCACAAGCCACGCATATATTTTTATATTGTGTATTTTGTATTTTGTGATCACGTATTGCACAATTATTATTCATGCTTTAATTATGACATACATGTCATTACACTTGTGCTTGCAATCATTCAACAATGTATAATCTGTTTTCACATGACAATTTATTGTACATTCCTGAAACCTCAGGTATAGCATGCATCATTCAATTATTATATTAAAGCGTTATGCTAAATCTATGTCTTTACATGTATAATTTTGTAATAATTTATGTCTGTTCATTTTACACTCAATACTATTGTATAGGTCAACTGGCCTTGACTGGTTCAAGCTAACCATCATGACTTGCATAAATATTTGCAATTTGTATCGGGCCCATCATGTGATGAGTCACCGATTATTCATCATCAAACATTGTCAAACTATGTATTTTTCATGTCTTATATTGTTTTATATTGTATACATACAATATATATTAGCAATACATTGCTAATTTTTGCATTTATACTCATGTATAAATCAGTTTGCAATCCAACTCTGGCCTGCTCATCTCTTATCATCATCATTCAAGTTTATCTCTAAACAGTTAATGTTATAACTGTTATCTAACATTTCAATCACAAGGTTCAATACAATTTATTGAGGTTGACATCTATTATTAAGAACACATTGTGTTTTCGTATAATAAGTTATTAAAATGTATTAAAAAATCGTTTGATTTTTTGCGGGCAGTTATGGACAGTAATGTGGTAATTTTTGTATTTAAAGGTTGGCTAATCTGTACTTTCTAAATTGCGTTTATCAAGTTTATGCATCGTCACAGTTCAACGAGCGTCGCCGGGCGGCAGACGTCATAGCGTTTGCTGCTTGTTCTGTCATTCTTTCATTCTTTCTTGTCGTCAGACAATTTATTTAGGCCTTAGGCCCTGCAGTAATCATTACTGTAGTTTGGAGTACCGCGTACACGCGCCTCAATTCATCATACGACAATTATCTAGGCCTTAGGACTTAACATTTTTATCTAGTTGAGTGTTGCACATTTGCGCCTCATTTGCCATGCAGCTTTCATAACCGACTTGGTTTATTCTAAATTTAAATGTCATAGCCAACCTTAGCATGCCGATTTAATTGTAAACGAAACATAATAAATGTATTAACTACAGTCCACTATCGTTATTATTCTGCATCCTGGCAATAACTTCATGAAGCATCATTCTTCCTAATATTTAAGGGTCCTACGGGACGAAATTCTAAACAATAACAAATATTTTGTAATGAACTTATAAATAATCAGCTAATCTGGACACTAATAAATTAGTACTGAACACTAATAATCGTTCCTTGTTTTATTTGATATATATCTTAATAATTGTGTACTTTAGCAGTGAAGAAAATTTTTTACCAGAATTATAGGTTGGCAACACTTCAGACTCCACTCGAGATTTGAATTCGCACCAGTCCGTTTGGGTAAGTTTAAATTATTATCGAAGAAAAAGAAGACGACGCAGGAAGAAACTTTTAATTGTTTTTAGTAAAACAATTTGGCGCCTATCGGGAATTAAGGTACATTAATATAGGGACAGGTAGGGAGAAGAACGAAACACTTTCGGTACTGGTTATTAGTACGTTCGCGATAGTCATCGTTAGCGATAGACTGAAGTCACGTTACATAATCAATTACTGATCAAACAAAATATAGAAGGACGCTATCGGCTTCTTTATAAATTGACGCCAACAATTTGGGGCTTTTAAAAGAGGTACAGATGCTACGTTATAAATTGGCACTCCATCGCGGGGCTTTTTAAAGGGGAGAATCAAAAAATTGTAGTTATAATATATATATCAACGATACTCTTAAACACTTACTTTTGCACATTTGCTATTACTCATTTGTGCGCACTTACCCACGTCTCGAAGGTATACTCTTCTTCTGCAGTATTTACCTTGATGTTTCCCAGCTAGGTCGCAGTCTTTGGTAGTTAATTGAGGGTGGATAAGCACGTGAATATCGTTACAAGTAAAGAGTACAGAGGATTTAGTACTGGTTGTGAAATTAGTACGACTTTGTTAATAAAATTATATTCATTTTGTTTATTAATTAAAAAATGCAAATTGTCATGTTATTAATTAGTGTGTGGGTTAACTAATATTGAAACCCTTATATTCACTTATACGAATATCGTATAATTATAACGTGGAAAAGTCTTATCTCTTATAGTCTAAGACACATTATACACAAAAATAAGACATATATGACCTGGAATATTTACACAGACATATAATACATAACACATATATTCTTACAATGCGTGATTAACATGGACGAATTGAATATTAATATTGACTTAGCAATTGTGGTTCTTTTTGTCTTATATACCACTTAATTAAATAAGAAATAAATAATTAATGCAACATATAAAATTTCTAATAGAGACCATTCTATTATTTTATTTAACTATATTCCTAATGCCTCAATTAATTAAAATCTACAATTGAAGTAAACTTTCGTACTTGATTTTACGTTACAGTTACTTGATTTTAATTATATAATAAAAATATAATAAAATATGGTTTCTCTAATTACCATTTATTTATGAGAGTAATAAGTTTTATGTTCTTTGTTATAAATTATTATTCTCTGAACTTTTATTAATTATTCATTATGCAAATAAAAAATAATAAAGTTTATGTAAACTTGGATATGGAATCTAGAGCCTTCTTTTGATAGACCTCAGGGTCATTTATAAGATTGAATAAATGTCTGACTTCACCTGCATATTTCTGCAACCATTTAACTGTGTTGTTACCGTCACCTGGATTCTCGAGTTTTGGGATCCCCTTCCGGTATCACCTTCTGTGTCTCTGCGTCGTTTGGAATTACTCTCTCCGTCTAATGGATGCTGAGTTCTGACATGGATCTCTGGTCGTGATGATGTACGGCTGGATGTAGCTGCGTGTGGCTGTCCTTGCGTCCTCTAGTATACTGTTCTGGTTCCTCTCCTCTCCTCGTCTTTTCCCTCGTGGATGTCTCGAAGTTCTACGTGGACTTCTTGAAGTTCATCGACGACGTTTCGACTCCTCGTAGTTTACGATATTATTGTCTTTTACATCACTCGTGTATATCCTAATTACTTTCACCGACGTACTACCGGTTCCATCGCACTTCAAGTTACGTAATACGATTTAAAACATTACTTAAACTTTGTAAAATTTGCGGTGGCGAGATGCGTGGATTTCACGTACTGTCTGTTAATGATCTGAGAAAGCATGTGTCGCTCGCTGGGGTTTTATACTCCTGCCGGCGTTCAATTCCTGTTGAAAACTGTTCGGACAGAGTTGAACAAGTCATCGCGTCGGTTTATTAACTAATTACAACCTACGCGTCTTTCTACGAAGCGCACACTTTTTTATAAATATTATTTGACAAATCGTTAGGTACATTAATAAACTTAATCTATGCAAATTATGAACATTAAGGTGTTTAAACTATGGACGTTATGGCAAAATTTCACACGGTAGCTGAACGGTTCCCACGATCATAGACCTCTTAGTATTGAATTGTAGCGCCAGGCGCCAGCTGTGTTTCTACATATGTCTCTGATTCGTGTGACTTCTGGTTTTCGTTCAGCACTTAAAAAACTGTGTAAAATTTTCCACAATCGTATACATAATTCAACTTGTTCTTCATTTACACACTAACACTAACACACACACACAAACTGATACACACGCGGTTGCCAGTCGCCATGACGTCACAGCTGCCAGTCGAGGCTTGTTTCGTCTCCCTTCTCTGCGTTTAAAACCAACAAGGCTTGGCAATTCCATATGCATGTTCACTTACAATTATTTCCTTATTTAAAATTAATTAATACGTTTGTTTCTTTTATTTATGTCTTATACCTAACGCTTAATTAATTATTACATTATTTTCATTATTTACATCTTTCACACGACTCATACGTGCGTTCGTATGTTCTCATACCGCAGTCAGGGGTTGATACGGAGACTTATGCTAAACGTATCGTTGCAATATATATATATATATATATATATATATATATATTGCGACGATACAAATAAATATTTTCGCATAGGATAGTTTGGTGTGTATAAATTATGCACAAGTCTGTATTGGAGGTGTAGAAAAATTATTTATTTATCACACAAAGAAATAATTGTTTATATGATATATTTAAATTACACAAAATGTCATGTATAGTATTTTATTTATTATAGAAAAGTTTATATAGTTCAGTTTTGGTGAATTTTACTTGGATGTCGAATTCCTTTACACTAGGCGTGACGTCACTCGCTCCGCCGTTGCTCTTCTCTCTGCAATGACCGCCGCTCTCTGCTCTCACACTCTCTCTCCACGCTGGGGGTTCGCCGAACAACTGATAACACTGATACTGCTTTTACGCACAAATTGTCACTTTCCGAATCGTTAGTTTTATCGCTCGGAATTGGGTATTATTAATTATTAATTCTCAGGGTGATAATGAGTGATAATTTTAAAAGCGGTGTATACTGCTTACACCTTCCCGCTATTCTTGATGTGTCCCGCGTTAATAAGGATTACCACGGTAGATAAATCTCCCTAAGTGGAAATCTTCTACTAACACGTAATAGCATTTAATATAATATAATAGGTAGTTCACCCGCTTGGGTCTAGTCGAACAACTCGAAAAGAGTCCTAAGCCTTAGAGTTACTATAGATTAACCAGTTCGAACAAGAAAAACTCTTGACGAAGAACACACGTTCACTAAGCAACGGCTTTCGATGAACTGCCTCGAAGTACACATGACAACGGACGGATCTGACTGAAATTAGGGGCTTCTGATTGGTCAATCGACTGTCTACGTGGTAGATTTGACAAAAGATAGACGCGTTGCAGGCGAATCTTTGTATAAGTCTGCGAGAGCCTGCATAGATTTTATCTAGAAATTTTATTACTCTTCAATTGATAAGCGTGAAAAGTTGAGTTTTCAATTACTAAAAAACCACATTTAAAAAATATCTGAGAACAACAGAGTATATAGAAAATGTAGCTATTTTCATACATAATTTACTGTCCAAGTTTCACGCCGATCGTTTAACTCACGCGGAAGATATAACAACGAAGATTCACCACACGCGAACACGCGCACATATTCACAAACAAAGTACATGACATTATAAAACAAACATTTACAAAGAATTTGGTATAACACAAGTCCTTATCCATCACTAAATACAAAACTCATAGCTAATTGACAAAAATTGCGTAAATCAATTTAAAACATGTTAATGTCCGTCATCCATGCTCTGATATTCTTATTCATAGATCATCATCCTGTATTTTGTTGCAATATATATATATATATATATATATATATATATATATATATATATATTTAAATTAAATAACGTAGTGTGTAATAAAAATTAGTGAATAACTATGTCCTGTAAACGAGACAAAATACTATGGAACCAAAAGTAAAATAAACAATTGGAACAAACTGCAACTAACCAAGTCCCCTAACTGGGCTGTACCTTTCCGAATAATGATGTTGTCGATGATAATGATGATGACGATGTGGTGGCAATGAAGAGGAGAAGGAAAAGAGAGAATGATGATGATAGTAACTGTGTACATGTCAGTATAAATGCAGTGACTATATAGATGATGTGTAGATTATATGGTTCTTCGTCAGAGCACATCATTTCAAAACCGTTTTCAAAGAATAAGAGCAGATTAAATGTTCATGGACAGTCATCAGTATACTACTCACGAAGCTGTGCGTCTTGTGTTACAGTTCACTTCACACGCAGGTGGATTATGGGTCTTTTTGTACTTGAATAATTACCATGCACAGTTTTCTCCTGGTTAAAACGAACAACGCTGTTATTCCCCTGACTGGAAATTTATACCCGATGGTTTTACAAGTTTTATAGTTCCTATAAGGAATTGTTAATATATTCATAATAGTCGTGTCCCAATAATACATTACCATAGTTCCCTAAGCATTAAATCAACTTATTACCTACAGAACAGTAATCTGTTGGTAGTAGATTGTATATATAAAACAATAAACTGCCCAGTTAAGTCCCTTTTTATACAACAAAAAATGGAACTTTTTCATAAAGTATTTATTACGCTTTTTTTATTGTTCAGTGCAAGCGAACTAATAGCTCTTGGCCGCCTCGAAGTATTACTAAACATCTTCTCTTGTTGCTGAACAGTTCAACTAAGATGACATCGCTTACATATTAAATCGTAGGTAATTCGGTAGGTTTAGTTGCGATACTTAGTAACATGCATTTTCCAGTGGATCAGTATTCTACATTCTTTCTTCTTATAAATATTGATATACCTCCACGTTCCTCTATTTGTCATTTCACTCATAGAGTGACCCGTTGTTTGACCTACTTCTTATTCCACACATTAAGATATTATGTTCTGAACTTATTTTCAGAAGAAATTTTTGTAATCGTAATGTTTATTTGTTTCCAGTAGCCCAGTTGTGTTTGAGTTTTACTGTAAATTAAAATTGTTTAGCTGATTTTTATAAACAATGTTATTTACTACAAGTTGTCGAATAAATGAGAGTAGTTGTAATGTGGATGTACAGACCTAGGCTCATTGATACATGTATTATAACACTAATATATTTTATGTTAGTACAGCCATTCGAGAAGTATACTTTCGTATGTGAAACAGCAGGAAATTCTCATTAATTCGGTGCGATTCCTCACGTAGCAGGTGTGGGGAGAAGGGAGGTAAGACTCGTTTCTATTCCCCAGGTTTGAGCTTAGGAGAGGCGGTAGCCCGTTGTTAGGATGTTTGGCAAAAAATTACTTAAACTACATGTGATGAATAATTGGGAAAATGTTAGGTGCATAATAATTTACTGTAAGTAATTAAAATAATTTCCATTACTTAGTAATGAAAAGAGACGTATAAGAAACACGTTTCATTTTATAGACAGTGTGTGTGTGTTTGAATGTTGTTAACATAGGTAATAAGATTGTTACTACTTAAGTAATTCCCACACAACACAGACGAAGCCGGCATTCTAAAAGTATTTCGGTTCGGTTACCACTGCGTGACCGGTCTACACCCGACTTTAACACGATATTAATGTTACTGAATATTAATGGAACCTCTTGCTGGTTTGCAATATTATTCTCACCGTGTCATCAATTAATTTACGGTTGATCTCTCTCTCTCTCTCTCTCTCTCTCTCTCTCTCTCTCTCTCTCTCTCTCTCTCTCTCTCTCTCTCTCTCTCTCTCTCTCTCAACGTTTGGTTTTGGTTGCGTTGTAAGCAGTTTTTATAGCGTGCTATTATGAATACAATCAATCATATGTAAGTACTAGTGCCGCCGCAACAGAGGTCGAAGCCACAAAACGTTAACGGCATGCAGAAAGAACAACGTATTCAATTCATTATCACATTAATTTAGATTCGTATAAACATAAATATAAAGTTAATTGTTTTCTACAAATAGCTCAATGTTACTTCTCACGGTATCTTGTTCTCAAAAGAACTCAATAAACAAAGTACACGCGAACAAATGTAACTAAACAATTATTAGCTAAAAGTTTTGTTAAGAAGTTATCAGAAATCTGAACGGACGACTACTCTTAATATACTTAAGAGAATATAAGTAAGAGATTTTTTTATAGTTTCTACATTGTATTCTAAATATTAGGAACGTTATTAATTCATATGATTACATAAATTCCTTTCTGTTTCTCTTTCTTCTGCACACTGTTCAATCCAATGCTGGGTTTATGTCTCACCTCCAGATTCTTCCAAACAAATTCTGCATTAGATCCACATAAAATCTCCAAATGTAGTTAAGGCGTGTATGTAGTTTAAGATCATTTTAGGGTTTTATTTTCTCTACTGTACTGTAAGGCAGTCTTGTTTGTTTCAACTACTATCGTTCTACTTTACCTTGTGTGCTACATTTCATGTCTACTATCTTTTTTTAACTCGGATGATGTGTGTACACATTCGTTTATTTTCTTTTAACAGTGACACTTTTAAATGTTACGATAAAAATGTCGTCGTTCCTATTTCTGTGGTTAACAATATTCCAGTGGACAAGTCCCTATTAAAAATGTTTCATACCCAGTAAAGAACACTGCTATCGTTGTTTTTTTTTCACTGTAAATATTTTGAAATTATAAGGATGTATATCTTCTTGCTTATTTCAGTCGCTTTTCAAAGCGATTGTTAAACTCGCTGTGGACTGTCTCATCGGAAGGTTTCTTAGCGACAAAATCATAATTATTTTTGAGCTTTATTACTGGGAATAATTTGAAAAAGGAAAATTATCGAAAAAATAATTAAAAATTAAATTCTATTTTCTACAACATTTGATTTACGTTATTCTTTTATTATTGATGTTATGTCCCATTCAAGACATTTTTTAGTATGAAAAGCTGCGCGGACAGTCACAAATTTCTTTCTTCAAACCTCAAGCACCTCACAATTCACAAACGCATCTCACAATAGTAAATATCAATTAAAAACTTATTTCTTGAGTGAGGTATTATAATAATTTAATCGATTATGTTAAAATAGTATTCTCAATTTATGGTAGCCATCAAGTTGTAGTGTAGTTGATTGAATTCCAACGTTGTTATACTAAATTCCGTCATCATCGAGATTTTTCTGATTCTTCTAAATAAAACCATACATTGGTACAAAAAGAAATGACTGTTAGTCATCACGAGACAACGAGTGTACGAGAGTGTATCCGAAGCTGTTTTAGTCTATTAGAGAAACATTGTAACAAGAAGTGGATAATGAGAAAATTGTAGTATAAATAAGTTGATTCGTAATATTCAATTACATTTAAATAAACAAATTTATATTAAGACATTTCTTCTGATATAAACGTAGAATTTTTTCAGTTAATATTTTCAATTCAAAAATTTGTCGCCAGAATATTGTAAGGCGAGAACATTTTGACGCTGCACTAGTTTTCGTGACAATAATGACGACGCGACTTTTTGGTGGAGAAGTCCGATAGAGACGTTTGACGCAGATGTTTAGATATGACAGTTCAATGGCGAGGTTTGACGAAGACGTTTCGCTAGGACAGTTCGATAGCGACGTTTTCATGTGGAGTAGATTTCATTACTAATAGTGTACACAAAATTAGTTTTCTGCAATATTGATTTCCCTCTTTTCAAGAAGTGATTCCTTTAAAGTTAGAACTTCTCCTACTTTATCATTTACATGTTTACAATTTAGAAGAGGATAACAGTCTATTTATGTAGAACTATATTGCAATATTTATTCTAAAATAAGGACACTTCGTTTTAAGACCCTCCTATATTTTAGGATTAATTTTTCCAACAAGTTTTGTATTTGAATTTGTATTTGTATTTGGATTTTAGTCACGCTAAAATATAGTAAGATAAGTTCCATTTCTTGATTTTATTATTATGTTATTAGCTTGCACTTCTGAACATTGTTAGAATTATTCAGTAATACAAATTACAGCACAGTTACCGGTAACCATTACTTAGCTGCACTCCACATTCTCACGAACTCCTGTCTTTACATATCCGATTCTCAGACCCGACTCGAATATAACACCGTCACCAATTTTAGAGAAAACATTTAGTAAAAAGGAGGCTTTTATTTTAAATAAACGCTGCATTTCAGAGTGGATAGTTAACCAGGAAATTAAGATAAATGAATTCATAGCTTAATTGTGGATTTGGACGTTATAATACTAGATTCAGGCCTATGTCTAATACTATTTATAAATATACGTAAATAACAAGAATATGTGATTTTTTTTTTTTAACATAGCTAGAAACGTTGTGTAAGCTGTCCAAAACTTGCAAGGAGTGTTGACGGATATTCATTTTGTCAAATTATTAAAGAAGTTTGTGTTTTGAATAAAATTCTTGATAGTTTGATATACTGTACAACGTAGACTTTCACAATATTTCCAAAATTTTTAATTCCGTTCTTGATCTAAAATCGCTTAAATTACAAATTTTCAAAGTAACCATTCTGGATTGAGTTAAAATTCTCTTTAGTCTGAGACAGATTTTTATATATTATACAAATATTTGATCTGCGCTTTGGGCCATGGTGATCAAAATTTTCAAATTTCCAAAATAGAACACTATGTTCAAATTTGGGTAAAATTCTCTTTAATTTAATACCCTACACGGATCCCCAATTTTTTTCAAAATTTCGGCCTTCAGATTTCTGCATACTACCTCCCTGTATTGGGGGGAAATCAATCTAAAAAACAATAGGGATTTGTGGGGGGAAAACTATGGACGCGCATGCTAAGTCTTACGAGAACCTGTTGACGTGAAAGTTATCGAAACATCCAACAAACACATAGACAGACAGACAAAGGCTAAACGATCGCGTTACAACTGACAATTCGCTTCGATTCTTCAATTAGTAAGTTGCGACGAAACTATATTTTGAGATGGATTCGAACAGAGAACAAGTTGCGAATGGGTTGACTACTGCAACGTTTGTCTTCTCTCTTACGTTTGTTTCCAACGTTACGATCAGACAGTAACCTACCTACCCAGAGTAAGTCTTAATAATGTATTCATGCCGTAAGCAGTCACTCTTCGCATAACGATAGTATTCAAACTGCCAAAAATACTTGGAAATTATAAGCTGACAATTGATATCGTTATACAAACCATATTTTTTGTTGTTGTTTCAGGTATAGGCCTGTAGTGAATTGAAAATTGAAATATGAGATAGGCAACTAATTGCGTCAGAGATTATACAGTATACTGTGTATACTTTGTTAGACCTATGATTGATAAGAACAATCTACGCTAATACGAATAGTACATATCCTATCTAGCATAGCGGTATACATATTCTAATATTCTACAATATAGTACATAATAATATTAAATAACACTTCATAAACTTGAATAATATTGTCAGTTAATCGACGTTTATGTCCTACTTAGATAAACGCCTAGTCTGCAAATAAGAATGGAAACCAGCATTTTACTTAGTTTAATAACTTTTATCTTTTTGTAATTTATTAATGTAAAAACGTATTTAATAATTTTTAACTTCAATAAATCTTTAAACTTAATTTTAAAAAGAAAAAGTTTCACTAACTTACAACGATAATATTATTATTTACGATATTACTACTAATACTATGTAGTGTCAATTCCTACTTCATTGTATTCAATTATAATTCTTATTTAATTTTAAACGTTATAGTATTTCAGAGTGTCACGTAATCATTATCTGACGTCACTATTTTATATGGATAATGTCCGCGTGAATGCATAATCAGTAGAAAATACAGTTCAAACAACCAATGGAATTAGCCAAGTTTATGGTTGTTAGTAACGGCGTAGTATTGTGTTACACAAGTGACATTCTCAACGGCCGCCGTACGCAGATAGGTAATTAAATTAATTTTGTCCACCCGACTGTGAATGTGGATCAAGGATTTTAAACCAGTAAACATCCGTGGGCATCGGAATGAAAGGGTTCTGGGAGTATCAGCAAGTGAATTGGGACACAACAATAATACTGTGCAGCGTCTCGAGGCTTTTGTGTTAACCAAATTACGAGTTCCGTTTAATTCTGTGTTTCTAATTTGATACTGTGGCCACGAAATCAGTTGATGTCTGTAAATTATTAATTCTTTGACGTAACACGAGTCAGTACCAAAGGCTAGCTATACGTACGGTGTGTATAAATCATTTAAACATATTCGCCTCATTTAGTTTTATAATTTATTTTAAAATAAACTGATAAAACTCATTAAAAACAGATTTTTGATAGTTTACTGAAATTACTGTTACTGTTTTAAAAAGGAAATATTTTTAATACCAAATATACATTATACGACTACTACTACTACTACTACTACTACTACTATATTATTGCTATACTCATACAACAATTGCTAAATTGACTTTCGCACCCCCATATATTTAAATTCCTACGTCTATTTCACAAGTTCTATAGCTAAATACTAATTACTAGCTGGTTAGTACTAAACGAAATTTTGTCTTCGATTCACGCAATAGTAATGTATTTGAATACAAAAGTACTGCTACGCAGATACCGGTCTTCAGTGGGGCGGCAGTATTAAAAAGACACCAGAGACAGTTAAACAATCACAAGTTTTATTTAACACTTTCCATTCAAAACACAATTAATTCAATAATGCTTCTACACAACTACAATAATCCATTACAATAAACAACAGCAATCACTAAATTTACTAAACGACAGTTAAAAACAAGTAAGGTTTTAACGTTACAACGTTACTGGAACTCACAAACAGTTCCTTATTTACTCAGCTTTTACGTTGATTATTACTGTATTTTGATTATTTAGAGTATCGTCTTAAATATAAAATAATTAAATAAAGCCTATTGAAAGGCGAATAAAGTGTTGGAAGGTATCTGTCGATCAGAAATTTGTGGATTAGAAATAAGTGACACATGCTAGAGTAAATCCACAGTTCTTCATAATCCACAAATTAGGGACCTGCTTGCAAGCAAAATAGTTTTGTTGACAACAGCTGCTAGTTTACAAGTCCCAAATATTACAAAAGCCAAACATTAAACAAAAGTGATATTTTTCAGCTGCAAGCGGAAACTGTGTTACAAATGTAAGCGATTGAGACGAAGTTGATATATTGACTCATTTTCGTTATTTATCATCAAAAATAAGCACGATATACATTTTCAGTTGCTAACCTATGTCGATGACGTCAAGCACGGGTGATCCTGGAGAATGAAAATGTTCATCCAAGTAGCAGGTGATGGTTGGTGACAAGCGACATGGCTTTGTCTTAAAGCATTTCTTTCTTTGCATCCCATTACAATTATGCGAATTAAATTAATAAGAAATTTGCAAGAGGGTTTGAAAGAGGGTTTAGGAAAGAGCATTAAGGATGTCACTTGCCAACACGTACAAAAATTGTTTTCACATACAAAAGAAGAAACTCTTTTTTCTACAAAAGTAGAAAGTTTTTCCCCAGAAGTAAGTAAATATTCAGAAAAAGTTCTAAATATTTACAGTAGATGGAAGATAGAATATCAAAAAAATGTAGGCCCAAAGGAATATCTCTTGTTACCAGTACTATTTCATTTCTGTAGGGAAAGTTGTAAATTTCTTTTGGGCGAACTCTGTTGTATTTGTGAAGAGCTAAAGTTAAAACTGAAAAACTCACACCTGAATGATGCCACTAAAAGACATGCTACTGCAGAATAGATTGTTCATAACAGAGAGCCGAAAAATTTTACAATAAACTTGTACTAGTTCTTCAAGTATACAGCTGTACTGTGAGGGTGTTGGTAAAAAGGGCCTAATAGGGCATATTTCTCTATAAATAGTCAATCTGTACCTCTACAATATACAGAATTGTTGTACTCAGATAACTATGGAGGCCAAAATAAAACCATGTTTATGGAAATTTTATTAGCCTTGGCGTACAGTGGATTTGCTAATAGAGACCAATATTTTTCAATAAGGGGTCATTCATTTCTTCCCTGCGGATTGTAGCATAATAATAAAGAGACATAAAAATACATAACAGAATTTATGGTATACGTGAACTAACACGACTAGTAATAACCTGAAGTAAATTCCTCAGGTTCATACCGGAAAAAGTAAGTACCGAAAAACTAAGATTAAACATCATAGTCTGGTGGCATTCGCTTTATAGTACTTTTGTTGTAATTTATTAATATTTATAATTTATTATAATTCTGAAGTAACTAAAAATAGTAGTGTTATAAAGGATAAAACGGTCCACTTATGATAAGTATTTTGATGCATTTGTAACATTTGATCATTCAATAAAACATTTTAAAATGAGTCATTAAAATTCTTGTATCTCATAAATTCCAACTGGAAGAGAAACATAAACAGGATAGGGCAAAAAAATGTGTACATTATGTGCTTATCGACAGCTGATATTTCTAGCTGATGATATTCTAGCTGGTAAATCATCATTATGGCGACTTTCCTCTCACTTCAAAGTTATTTATAATTTACCTTAATTTCCGTCCAGTGACGTCAAGCGTAATTTGTATTTGGTTACGCGTTTCAGGCCATGTGGCCCATCCTCAGACCATCACTCCAAGAGGAGCTCGTTAAAAAATAAAAAATCCACAATAAAACAAACACATAATAAATAAATACAAAAATATATTAAAACATATAAAGGCGTTCTATTACACGAACACGGTGCACCGCGTGTAGCATGCCTGAATTGCGTCAATGGAACCTGTTATCTATTATTATCTGTAATCGATCGCAGCGCGGTATCAAAGTTATTGCTGTTTTTTGAGCTCTTCTGACCCACACAAGTTGGATCGGTGAGTCATTTTATACCCATTATTGGCAATAACTAAGTAAAAGATAAAGAGAGATAGATAAATTTGCTTTTTGCAAAAATGTTAAGAGGTCTTTTTGTCTGTTAAATCGCTGATCGCGATTACTCAAGTTATAAAATTAGGAGCAACATTAGATAAGACATGACTGCACGAACTGGGATACTGTTGTGTGAAGACAACAATCGATGGGATATTGATAAGATAAGATGTTTTGAAACAAGAAGCGTTCAGAAAAGCCCCGGTAAACAAGCAGAATATAGTGAAACCAATCCATACCTATACACTCACCGCTATACAAAATACTTACAAAATACTGTAGATTATACTGTAATATTATTAATAACATTATTTGCGGCTCTCACAATGACATTAAAGAACATCTATTCGATAGCGTTTACGATCTAACTACAGGTTAACATAAAATTTGAAATTTATCGTTAGAGCGGAGCGAGCCAAGCCGTGTCCTGCAGATATTCGTTTCATGTAGGGTAGATTAGAGCTAGCTGTACATTGAACAATCAGTAGTTAGTGTCAATATCGTTTACGTTATCGTCCACATTACATGCAAACGGTTTCACTTCGCACTGGGTCAGATAACGTCAATCAGGGATACCCTATACGGCCCTGCTTTACCGCATTTACATAATTCTATTTGACGTTTACCTTTCCACGGCCTAATTTCCATATTTATCTTTATCAGTAATAAGAACAGATAAAGTAACAAGCGAAAAACTAAGTTTTATAGTAAGCTCTTTTTATAAGGTTATAACTTCATTTATATAGCCTAATGTGTGTTTCAATCGGACGTTGTTCTATACTTAGGCTGTGTAGCGTTTGTTCCACATAAACATGCGTGTTTATTCAGTATTAGTTCGGTGTAAAATTTCGCAGTCCGCTTCATTACTGTAACAAACGAAGGATTGGAATTGTGCAATAAGTGTTGTGCTTTGTCCTGGGAATTTACTTCCAGCAGACAGTCATCAATGCGCACTCAATGATCTTTACTTCAGGTCAGTTACCTTTGGCATGCTTTCGAACGAACAGAGTAGTTTACTAGCTTCAATGAGTTGTTTATCCTTCCTTAAATAACACTGATAGGAATTAACACACACGGCTTCCTAAGATTCCTATGTATTCAGCCTTGTCCTTTCCTGATGAGTAAAGTCACAGCTGTTGAAAGTTTAAATTGTTAAATAGCCATACTAGCAGCACTGTCTCAGTTGTCTTCAGACTCAATGAAAACACAATTTCCTGTATATACCTGTCTGACGTAAATTTCATTAGTGGCTCTAATCGATCACAGGAAACCAAAAACACATGATAACATGAATGTCTTCTTCTGCTTCTTCTGCTCCTCAAAAACCAAGTATCCTTGCTTGCTCCTTGGACAATCAACAGTCTTATGTTTACTTGGCTTGTATTCTGCTAACTTGAGGCGTCTGTGAATTTGTGTCCATTATTATTTATTTTATTATTTAAATTGTTAGAATATTAAATGTTTTTCCGGTTTATCTTAGCAGTCTCTTTTTGTTGCCAAAGATTTTTTTCATTTTTTCCTTATATAATTATTTTTGAGTAGTCTTTTAATGTGCTACCTTATGCACTTAGAAACCCTGTTTCCCCAACCCCGATTGCAAACGACTTGTTACCTCTAAGTTCCCATGTTTTAAGGCTATTAAAAAAATATTAGTTCTTGCCATCGTCTTGCGCCTGCTGTCGCAACCGTATTCTACGCTCTTAGTCACGTACCCATAAAACTGTGTGGGCCATTCCACTCATGTTTTCAAAATTACTGACGCTTACTGTCTGATTATAGTTGTCTATAAAAAGGGCCAGACTCCCTATAAAAAGAATTTTAACATGTCCCAAAATTTAAAAGTAATGTTTTAAAAGTTCTATTTAATGTATTTTCATATATAATTGTATATTACAGAGAGCATCAGTTGGGTTTTTATACTTTTGTTTCTTGACACGAAATTCTGTTTATTGCCAGAAAGTCTGTGTGGACAATATTCCACTTACATTCGTGGAAATCACTTGGTTTTAGACTGCGGTCCAACTATTACTTGTTAGAATATTTGCATATTAGAGTTTCTATCTTCTAGTTCGCTAGCGTTCAACTAGCTGATTTGTGGTAGTTTCCTCTAAACTAATCGTTTGGAAAGAGGAACACGTGTGTCGCCGAACTGATAACTGAGATGAACTGATTATACGCTGAGCTTTCCCTGACTTTGACTGAAATTCTAAACCTCTGAGTGGTCAATGGTTTATTCGTTCTCTACAGAAATCTAATTTAAGTGGGGTAATCACAACCATAACGTGATATTTCGGCCTAATCTATTCATGAATTATTTAATAGTCAGGGATTGTTCTGAACCTGCAGAAAAATTATCTCTGACTTTATGTTCTTTTTATAGCTTTTTAAATATGAGTCGTACATAGACATTAAAAAAATATTCACGCCCAATGAATAGTACATTTAATTACAGCAAATTGTTACAATATAAACTACATTCTTGTCAAAGTTCTGACTCAAAATATTAGTAATGGCGCTACAATGTTTTCCCAGTTAGCGTCTAAGCGTGTCACACCCACACGCACACTCGACTATTTTAACCAAAATTGGGATAATTACGCAGATTTTTATGGATCGTAGTACATTTTTGCACTTACAGCTGATTTATAGTCTAAAATACAAAATTCCTTTCAAGCTAAAATACAGCGTCTTACATGGAATTTTACATATTTCAATATTTTCTTATCTCCCTTGTGTGTGTATGTACGAATATTTATTTAATAATATTTTCACTTTTTTCTATGATTTTATAGTTAAAATCTTGGATTATACAATCTAGGAATATTTTGAATGCTGTCCCATTTCTTTTGTATTTTCTCTTCAGTTTATTATCCACGCAAACAAATTAACTATTTATCGACGATACAAATTTTCCAGTAAATTTTTAACTTTAGATAAAAATGGGTTACAATGGTTAGACTGAAATTTTTGAGAGTAAAGTTATGTTTCTTACTTTCAGTATTATAGTATTATAATTTCTGTGGTTGTGTGTATTTACTAGGTTTGACCAAAAAATTTGTACCTTTTTGTTTATTTAAAAATTTATGCTTTGATTCATGTACACTTATATTGCTCTTACTTCAAAATAGTCTTAAGTGTAACAGATTATACGAAAAGTTTTGTCAATCGTCAAAACATTTCTCTAACACACTACTTTTTGGTATAGACGTGAGCTCACTCAGCAATTTTTATTTCACGTCTTTAACAGTCGAGGAAGTCCTTTGTCCCTTGTCCTTTGCATTACTGGAAGAGAAAAGATGGAATTGAGTACAGCGGTTGCAGTGTTATAACATTTGGGGCATTATAGAAAGGAGCAATTCCCACAAATTATATTTCCGTAAGTCTCGCCATATTCTACGTATAGCATAAGTGGAGTAAAGAGCGAACAGTACTCTTTATTTACTGTTGCACCTAGTAATGAAAATTCTCGCAATGTAAGACCACAGTCTTCATTTGACTATCGTGATGTTCAAGTGTGTGTGAAACTTTCGGACCACTTGTAAACCGTTTTTTATGCATGGCAGGCTCGCCAGAAGCCTTTTGAAACGCTTTCACCATGACACAGCAGTTTATCTCTTTTTTACACAAAATGTAATTCGTGCTGTTAAATTTTTCGTTGTAGAATGTCAAATGAAAATCGTCAAGTAGACCAAAACAAAACTTGCTCTATTCGCTGTAACATCTAAACTATGCACACAGCAGGTCTAAAATTTTAGACGATTGGTACTAAGATATCTTACCAATATCACATAAAAACAGATCTTTAGTAAGACAGCTGTAGCGCGGGAAATTAAAAAATTGCGTGAACTTCTTGATCAACCGTCATATTTTTTCGTAATAGGTTGAGGTACAGCAGTTGTAAGAAACGGTGTGCATGAGATGGAACGGCAATACTGAAAAAAGCATGAGATAAAGGTATTTGAGATTTGCAGTCCACAAGCTATTTGATAAAAGTTTTAATATGTTTCTTCACAAGGAACCATTGAAGAATTGTACATCTAGTATCTTTGAGCTACCCTTCAACGTTCAAACCCTACTGACAAATCGGTTCTAAGGCGATATATTCAAACATATTCCATCATGTACTTCTTGTGTCTACTGGCGACGGAAATTGTAATACAAGATGTGGTACACTGGCAGTCATCGGACTATTCGGTCTTCAGGAAGGATCTGTTTCCAATTAACGCTATTCGACATTCAACTGTTGTATGAAAACATCGAATACGTAAACTGACATAGTGAAGTACATAGCTGTACTTGACAGTGAGTTTTGTAACTAACAAATGTCTCCTTTTAAAAATATGTAGTTGGTTTGGTCGTGCTAAAACTACAAAAAACACGATAACATGAACATTGTAGCATGACAGATAATGCCAATAATTCTGAATGGTAAAATGATCATAAAAATAAAATAAAAACATTGTTAAATCCGAGAAAGCAAAATAAAGAATTAATTAAGAACCACCGTGAAGTACAATCATAGATTAAAGCAAAAGTTCATTTAAAACAATGGTATAATGAGTGATGAATCATCGAAATAAATTTAAAAACTAAATATGAATAAGGTAATACCCAGGTAGGATAGGAGTAGGTAAGGAAGAAACCCAGAACAAGACAAGATCCACCGTAGAAGGTGATACGTTTATAAGGAACAAGAAGAAGAGAAGGAATCAATGAAGAAACAAGAACAAGACAGCATCCACAAGAAGAAGGAGTGCTCTTATAAAAAACCCCAAACCCCTAAAGAAACTAATAAACATAATAATAAATGAAAGTATAACAAACTATCACAGTTAGAAACCACATGTAAAATAAATATAAGCCAAAAAGTGTATAAAGTAAGAATTGAAAGTGAACCAATGTGAAATAATTATATAATACCAAAAAACAAACCTTCATTATATTCTATAAATAGATTTCTTGATTTTAACAAAACTATATAACTATTTAGAAATAAAATCAAGGAATAAAAAGAGAATCAGTGCAAGTTTTTGTGTTATAAAAAATAAACCTTATGTTTCAATATTGAAGTTCAAAAACTAAGTAAATGGTGAAATATTACAACTTTGAAGTGCTTATATTGTGTCCATGAATAATGTAAAATAAAGTTTATCATGACCGATAATACATGTGTTTTTAAATAACTGCCACTCTTTTTATATAACATTCATTAGAATGACCAAAATAAAACAAGAGCAGGGCATACATAATTAAAGTGAAGTGACAAAGAGTCATTACCCCATAAATAAAAAAAAAACAGATAAAAACTGAAAGTAGAACCTAATAAGAAATAGAGTATAAGATTATAATAATTATGTTTTGTTTATGTAGAATAAGGTAATAGAAATAATCAAGTTTAAAATTGTCAGAATCAACAACATTCATTATTTATAATATATTTATTATGTATTACTGTTAATCATTAAGTATAAAATGTCTGAATTTGAAAGACCAATGTTAATTTGAATTATGTGTTATGTATTTAGAGATAATTATATACTAATTGTTCTTGTGTTAAAATAAGAAAATGTTAAATAATGTCATAATAGCAAAGAAAGTCAGAGAGAGTATAAACCAACAAGTATTATTTAAAAAACTTTGTATGTAAAAACTGTTAGAAATCTAGGCCAAATGTTAAAAACTAAACAGCCTCAAAATTGATAAAATAAGTACAGAAAAACAATTAAACTAAAGGAATTTCTATAAGGTAAATCAGTCATAAAGTCATGTAATTGGAAATATAGTTAAGAAAGATTTTGTAAAAAGATAGCCAGAATTATTGTTAAAAATGCAAATGTAAAAACTCAAAATTCAGATAGGGGAGTCATATATTACTGTATAATATTTTAAAACATAACCAATTAATCTAATTACAAGAAATTAAGGGAAGATAAACCTTTTATTACAATCTGAGATTTAATACTATCATTTATATAACTTAGAAGATGGCAGATTTTTGGAAAAGGAAGTGATTTTTAAAACTTATAATTTTCAAAATGAGGTAAAAAATACCATTTTAGATCAAAAACTTAATAAAACTACATTATTTGGTATCAAATTAAGCAGAATGAACTGAAGAAGAAGATTATGTGTTTAGTAGTTAATAAATTTGAATAATAACAAAAATATAATCAGTTATATAATGTAAAATTCTCACATGCACAGGATGCAAATAATATTGAAACAATGGATTGAATAATATTAATTTGGCTAAGACTTTTGGACAAGACGGAGGAAGTTAATTAGTTCATTATTAGAAATCGTGAAGCACACTTGACGAGCGATTAAGCAAGTTTTAACCTAGTTGCTGATACATCAATGGCGCATTTTTTTCTAAGCCTAGTTTGACGAAAAAACGCGAGTTTTGTGAAAACACATTTTTAACACCAATACAGTGAAACAACCATCATCAAACATTAAAACAACTCCAAATAAGAACAAAACATAGTGGAAATACATTTTAAACGATTAAAACAGTAATAACACATCACAATACAAAAGTGCAATTTTCGACCTAACTGACAAAAGTGAAATTAACTTAACACTACACCATTTTCCGAAGTGGAACACTAAAACTTGACAAGCAACACTCCACCAACACAAGAAAGAAAATCGCAGCCCCTGGAACAAAAAATCGTAGGGAAAGCATATTTTATTAGTCGTCGAAACAGCGAGGTGACTTCGTCTTACGTCTGGACTAGTGGCAGCCATCACCGATTTCCCACAATCCAAAGCGACACAGTCTATTCAACAGAACCGTATGAAAGCATCTTACTTAACATTATATCTTGAATAACGTATATGTATTTAAATTTTTAAGTGAATATATTTTGTAATGTTATACTTTTAATACTTTGCCCTTTCTCTCTGATTATACCTAAAATAACTGTTAAAAGAACCCGAACATAAATAATTGTACACTATTGATACCCTGAGAATCGATTTATAAATCAATAGAGAGTCGATAAATTAAATATTTGTTAATAAACTTCAGTAATTACTATAAAAATTGAATCTCATTTATTCCTACTTAATAATTAGTATAAAATATAACTTTAATTAAACAGAAACGACCAGAATTTCACCAATGAGAAGGAAGATAACCTCCAAATAGGAAAGTACACCTATCGATTGTTATTGGAGACAATCTTATTAACTGGCGAGAGGATTTTAAAATACAGAAAAGGAGTTAAATTAATTAAAACAATTGACAAAAAATTCGGAACACCACAGAACATAATTAATTAATTAAAAAAAAAATTTTTATAAACAAAAAATTTTTTCTACACATAAATTTATAAATATAAACATCTCATTATTTGTAAGTTGTTACAACATTCATTTGAAAGCTAACAGTTTCGCTGTACAAAACGGAAACTGCACACAATGATCTAATACTGAGCTTAGAACGTCCTGTCAGTTTCACGTCAATTAAGCGGTATCGAATCTAGTAACATCACATACACAAACACGCTCGTGCGCGCGCGTAAATATATATGACGTGTCCAGAAAGTAAACATATGTTGCTTCTCGGTCGCTTTCAGTCCCCACTAAATAGACTGAACTTGAGACAGAATTGTCTCATCTTAATCAAATACAAAGTAGAAAAAAATTAAGAAACTACTGTCTTACTACTAAACTACTGTCTTACGATCTACTACCTTAAAAACTAAAATCTTAGGTGAAGGGATATTTTGTAAGAACAATATGTTTTATAAGAGACATGTAAGAAATCTGAATAGTAAAAGACTTTTTAGCATGAGATAGTCTAACTTGTAAACATCAGAAGACTTTAAGAAGTTAAGCTGGAACGGGTTTTCGAGTGTTCTATCATGATATTGAAACATAATTTTTAATGGATTTTGTTGTGGATACCGTGACCTTTAACATCTACATTAAATGACTAGATCTTACCAACGTTGAACAAAAATGTCATCAGTGCACTATTTTTTAAGTGAAATAATAAATTTAAAATATTTGTTCCACTTAAGAAGGAATATGAAGTCTTAAACAAAACATAAAAATGGTATCTACTATATATTAAAGTATGAAATTTTCGTTACGTTTTAGTAATAATAAAAGTACTATAAAGAGCATGCAGTCCCTCGTTGAGTAATCTTCACTCAATTTCTTGGTTACCTTAGACCCACTGTTGTAGCGGATCACTAAATTGTCTTTCTCTTGGTGTACTACAAGTTTGTGAGTCCTTGCTTCTTTAACTACTTTTTTGCCTGTTACACACTTGTTCTCTACTCCCTGCTTTTATATCCTTTATTATTTGGTCCGATCATCGATTTTTCACTCCATTCTTCTTCTCACTCCGTTTGGTGTCCAGTTGATCTTCCTCCTTTTCTTCTGGACGTTCAAGTCATACCAGCGAAAATTATTGGGCCTTTATACCTTTACTATAGTTTCTCCCTTCAGCAATTCCTCTATTTTCCGTATTGTCATCCTTCGTTACTTATCTTCTACGCTTTAATTCAATATTAAATTGTATTAATACTTCAACAAATAATGTAAACTGAAAGCTTCATTTGTCCTACTTGTCATAACACTAATTTTAAAACTGTAAGGTATATAAACTGGCTATCATAAATTTTAACCTCATACGTCACTAACCGAACAGCATCGGAAGATATAAATCATTAAATAAATATATTTGGTACAATTAATTATAATCGCAATGAGTTGCACAACGCCAAGTGTTTACGCCGTTACGGTTAATTGAACACAAATAAAGCACTTTCACGAGAAAATGTATTCATCGTTCACTCACTGCGTCCAGCATAACCTTTAACAACACCTGTTACTCAGACCTAAGTGGGACAACGGATAATTCCGATACATTGTGTATATTCGCTCAAACTTAGTACACAATGATTATATCAAGTAAAATATTACGTTTTAAAGCTTATTCTTCCATGTCTGTACATTTGGATGTTCTATAATGTGGTCCTGCGCTGAGAGTAATTATATCGATTGAAGTTGTTTAATATATTTTTCTAAAATATTTGTTGGTAAAAATGTAGAACCGTATCGGTATAAACGTATATAAGTATAAAGTAACTTTATTTTCAGATACACAGAACTTTAAGACAGTAACTGAACCAATTATTAAGCTAGAGCGATCTACTACGGATTTATACTACTCTATGTTTTTATATTCTAAATATTTTGTCTGTAATTTCTACCTGCATAAAAGCTGTTAAAAATGCTATATCAAAAATAAATATACTGTGTGTGTGTGTGTGTGTGTGTGTGTGTGTGTGTGTGCGTGTGTGTGTGTAATTTAATAATACTTACATATATCAAATTTTAATTTCATTTAAGTATCGTTTAAATGTGCTTTAAATCGAGCGATACACTTAAAGGACAGAATACGATACGTAACTGCTAGTTACCGTTTCATGTAAAGGAAATTACGTAATCCATACATTTACACTTACCATAATTGTGTGTACTATATATTATGCAGCGACTCTTGTTAAAATTCTTGAAACATTCAAGTCAATATGGACATTCGTTTGCATCTGTTATTGCATTATTTACATATTGATTCAGTTTTAATTATAGTTACAAAAGTAGATCTTAAGTACAAAAAATAAATGTATTTATCAGCGTACAACCTTGCCCTGAATAGTTTACACGAGTGAGTGTCTGTATCCAGGTTAAAAGTGTAAAATGCAGAAAGTGAGCTTTTTGTTTTATAAAAGTAAGAGTAAAATGTGTGTCGGTCTGTGGTAATCGTAACAATGACGCTTATCTGCCCGGGTACGCGTGTTACACTGCACTTTACGTTTCGTTATGAAAGCGTTTTATGAAAATAATTGTGCTAATTGCAGTCTCTAACAAATACTCGATCTAAGATAGCTGATGTAACGGGCAAGACATTCGCTTACAGTAAGCGACCCAATTGCGTAGGCGGCTAGCTAATCTCGTTGTCTCTCCGTATTCACATACCTAAATCCAACTAAAGCCTGTTAAACACACAGTAGCAAATACGTTCGCTAGTCTAGCTCATACAATCAATGATAGCTCAGAGATGTTTACGTATTCGACGGAGAACTCACGAAATTAGTGTCCCTTAGTACAGGAAACGTCTTCAAACAACTACGCATAAACTGTGTAAGCAAACAGTACCCACCACAGAAATGTAGCAAAAAATCTTGAGAGCAACCGGCAAACTATGCCAATTCAGTATCGTTTCCTTATAGAACTTACGTAGTAGATGTAACCGGAACGATAAAGAAATTCAAAATTAAACCGCGACAAAATAATTTGAAAAGTTTCTTAGGAAATCCCAAAGATAATGTTCGTATTAAAAAAATTTGTTTTTTAATATTTTAAATATCTTATTTGTGAAGAAAGCGTTTTCTGCATTCTGTAAGAATCGTAGTTCGCTCTTAAGGTACAAGCAACGTCTGTACGCAAAGTTGTGATTCCACACAACCTATTACTGAGGAGTGTTCCATAAAAAAACAGTAGTTTAATTGCGTGCAATTGTCGCTGTTAGATTGGAAGCATTGGAAATTCGACGTTTTTCATGTTTTCATGTGACGATTATTGTTATGGAGCGTTACACGGAGGAACAACGCGTAAAAATTACAAAGAATGTCACATGGAGACTGTTGACAAAACTACGTGGAATTTTCGTTCGACACAATTCATCTAATAATAACTCAACACTTTAGGAACCGCGAATGTTGCAAAACCAAATAACGGAGTGCGATTTTTCTAATACAATCATCTTCAGCGATGAGACAAAATTGTCGTATTTGGTAGAGGCCTATAAACAACTATCAAGTGATTTTTGGGAAGCCATTGCATTTACAAGGAGCCACTGTTTAGACTGGCGGAGTATTTAGGCCGTACTTTTCGAAGACGAGGCCGGAAAATGCAGTAACAGCAAACGGCGACGTTACAGCAACATACGCTAATAACATAGTTTTTGTAGCCTCAGTTAGACGCAATGTGGTTACGACAAGACCGCGCACCCTATCACACTGAGAAAAAAATTATTCAATGTGAACAAATTCTTTGTCCGTCAACGGCGACGAGAGTTGGCCATCGAGGTCTACTGATTTGACACTATGCGATTTCTCCCTTGAGGGTTTCTTAATCTTGTGTTTCTGTCAACAAACCATACACAATTCCTGAGCTCAAGGTGGAGATTCGTTTCGTCATTGGCGAAATTAAGCTACGATTATGTGAAAAAGTCACCGAAAACTTCATCGAAAGAGGAAGAGTGTGCCAGTAATGTCGCCATTAATTGTTCCACAGTTAACCGCAATCAGTTCATTTAGGCCTATAACAAAATTAAACATCTAAAATTCTTAATAAACGATGATTTTTATTAAAATATTAAATCTTGGGTTCTTTATGGAACACCCTATACTAAGCCCTCAAACAATTCCAATCGAAAAACTTGTGATGGACAACCAAACGTTTTGGTTCGCCTGTAGACGTACACTCCATAGTGATCTATACAGTCAATTTGTTTCCGAAGAAATACGTTGATTTTAAATACTCTATCATCGATTACAATTAGACATGAAAACAGACTAGTTGCATAATTAAGCAGTTTACCAAATGTGACAAGAAGATTGAAGAGACATTGGCCCTCTGATCTTCCATAACAAGTAGATTAAGAAACTTAAAGCCCTGTAACCCGTCCATAGGCTATCTACAACAGTCAGCGGTGGGTAACATCTCCTTCAGTATATTTATTTATTGGCTCTACGTGACTGAAATGCTGTAGATTGTAAACTGGCAAAAGAAAAATTAAAAAAAAGTTTATACTTTCATCGATAATAAAATAACAGACTAACGTATTTAGTAAGTGAAAAGAACAATTAACCACTATTTAAACGTATTCTGTGTTCAACAAAATAGACCCCCTATCGCTTATCGTTTAACTAACTCTCTTTTTTAATAAGTCATTTTTATACGTGATACGCGTGTTCTGATCGTAATTAAAAAACGCTTTCTTTGTAAAAGCTTTTTGATGTAATAACACACGTCTCGATCGGCAATACAAGATAGTGTAACTTGTTACGTCACATGTAAAGGACACTTTTAATGACATAATTAAACGCTCAAATACAATAATTACAAAGTACAGGCTACGCGTACATAGCGGGTCTGAGCACCACGTCTCTGAACAATCACGTCAAGCTACAGACTACCATGTTTCCAGGTTTCCAGCATTGTGTGTCAGTAGACTACAACACTGGGAGAGAGGAGGAGAGAGACAGACAGACAAATATCGAAATGAATTAAAGAACAGTTATACAGTGTACAGACTTGAACACACACACACACACACACACACACACACACACACGCACACACACATCGAAAACAAATTATATATATGGCACACAGGAAATGTAAAAGTCGTACAACTTGAAGGAATTTGGACAACACTCGTTGCAGTGCAGTCTGCTTTAGCCTCGTTGCAATAATTAGGCAACTTCAGCAATTCATTTAAGTTAATGATAGCTTGTAGTGTTTCCTGTAGTCAGTTCCATCAAAGAAGTTCGTCATTAGTGCTGTATCCTATTATGTAAACAGTTACGATAATCTGCGACCATTAAACGAGCTATTCTAGCTGCGGGCAAGACCGTCATTAATATTGGACCTCTGCGATCGCCGCACAAACACACACACACACGTTCTCTCATTTATCATACATATAAAAACCATTGAACAATTTACGATTCTCGTGTGCGGTCTTTCTTTAAGGGAATACTTTATTGCCAGCAGTAGGAGAATTGTACTGGCTTCTACACTTGACATTCTTTTGAAACTTGCAATTCTTGCCAAGACATGAATATGCAATTAGCAAAAAATAAACGGTTACTCACTTAAATTCTTCTCAGCACATGAATCTCAACTGTAAACGCAATACAGTTTGTAAATACGTTAACCATGTTCTCGTCTACTGTCACTTATATGCAGAGATAAATTCCTGTGTTATTCAACTACATAGGAAAAATAATATTTATGGAGACGCCGTAAGTCAGTTAGCTTCTCTGTCAGGTAGCCTGCTTAAGAGGCAAAATTCGGTTTCAATCTAGCCTACAGCCCCATTAGCTCCATATACTAATCTAGGCCCGTATGAACATAACCTATTCTATGAAATGTTTCTAAATTATATGTATTTCCTTTCACTTTACAGTTACGAATGCAGAAACCATATTTAAATTGTCAAAACTTGTCTAACCTAATCGATTAAAACATTCCGTGTTATAAGGACCCGTGTGACAGTAGCCTACAGCAGTGCTGTAAAAACATATTACAGACGTGTGCAAATTATTAGACTCGTCGCCAGTTTTCTTATTTTTTGTAGCTGTCATACATTTTTGGTCACAAATGTAAGACTGTTTTGCAGTGATGCAAGGTTTTCATTTTTTACCTACTTGTATACTTGTATGTATTTATCGTACTAGTGCACAATTCAACACTGTAATGTTCTTATTTTGTGTTTTATTCTATAAATTATTAAATATAAGTGTTTATAGTTTTAATTGAACTCCTTTAAAGGAATAAATAATATTTCATTTGCTTTATCGGAATACTAATTATGTCAATGTTTTCTTCTTTGAAAAGCGAGGTTTTGAGAAGATTAGCAGACTTACCACCAAGGTAAATGGCCTTGGTTAAATGTTAAAAAATAAACAAGAAAACCTGATATAGAAATAAATTTGAACTTTCCAAAAAGCAATCAACCTTACTAATGTTTCACTCAAATGTGGTGAGGCTCTAGACTGTGGTTGAAAACCTAACATAAGCCCACAAATGGAACGAAAACCTGTTTGGACGACTATACCAAAGAGAACGGCAACCAGCAAAGACATTTCTAACTATGTGAAATAATTTGGCATGGAAGTATTAACGACTGTTGTTTGTAGGTAACTTTGTATCTCTAGACTCTCTTGCACAGACCATCTAAAAAAGCAATAGTTATAGCTAATAAAATACTGATTTGGACTAAGGAAGTTATACAAAAAATTGAAAATGACTAGCTTGATTAATTTTGTAATCTGTCACAATTTTTTAATTACAACACAAATAATTAAGCCCATAGCCTAACCTTAGACTTTTTATACTTCTTATAGAAAAGTTGAAAAACTGAGGATATGAGTTAATTTACATTCGGTAAAGCAGAAAAATATTAAAAGAATTCGATTTTATTCAAAGAAGCAAAGTCATTGATATCATTGATGAATTAATGTCATTGATGGTTTTTATCCAAAAACTGTAAAAATAAGTTCATTTAAATGTATTTTTTAACTGTACACTGTATGTAACTGTTTCAACGTACAAACTCGATATAACTGGATTTCTCAATACAGCTGGATATATTTTTTGTCCTGTTTATAATATTTGAAATATTGACCCTTTCATGTTTTGTCTTAGAACATTATTGGAAACGCAGAAGGATATGCCACTAATTTAGGTCCGGTAAGACAGGTAAATATACTTTTTCTTTTTTCTTTCAACTTTTCTGATAAATCCATACTCTAAATATGTAAAAACAGTGGTCAATATGTACTCCGATTAAAGGTGAAGTGTTTCAAAGTCAGTGTTTGTGTCAGTGTGTTTCACAGACAGTAGAACACCCAACCGTAATAATAACTCCAAGATTATATATTATACAAAGGATTATAAAACTTTATAAACCAGTTTATAAAACTCCTTAAAATTCAATTTTTCAGCAATTTTAAGTGCTGGCCCCCTAATGGAGATGGAGTACCTTGTCACAAAGCTCAACCAATCTTTGAATTCTCTGGGAGAAAATGATGTCGTCAGTATCTTCTTTGGCCAGGTAATAGTCTACATACAAATTCTAAAGAAAACCTTTGGGCAAAAATTAACAAATATTAACAAAAAATTAAGAATTGGACTATCTCTACAACGGCTAATCTTATAGCTGAACTTACACGACTGTGGCACCGAGATGAAGACACCAAAGAGAGAGACTGTGAAACTTTCATGAAAAACATACCAAACCAATTTCATAATGATTATAAATTACAAGGGGTATAATGTATTATGTATAATGTAATGTAATGTATAATATTAATGTAAGTCAACACTATGTCAATGAAACAGATTTATGGAAAATTTTAGGTTTGTTTTAAATTCCTTGTTTGTGTCTAATAATTTGCACATCTCTATATATACATTACCTGTTGTTGGTTAATCTGCTATTAAGTATGCCGGCCTAAATAACACGTTAGTTTGAATCCTTTAATAGGCACAGCATTTGATGTTCCGAAATGTTTCCTATTTTGAATTTCGCTACCAGTTTTCGATTTTGCACGTAGCATAAAATATCTTGAAATCACAAAGCTTATGAGTAGTTACTTTACATATTTCATTCGTATCTACTCTTAGGTGTACCAGAAAAGGACGCAGCTTGTTAACTATCAGCGAACTAAGGCCAAATTTATTTCATAAATCTCATAGTATAAATAGAGTATTGTAATAAATTTAGATTATTGTAAAAAATTTGATAACGCTTTTACGTAAAGATTGGTTAGGTGGAAAACGACACCTTTATTGAATTCGATACAGTCTAACCGCAAAAAAAAATATTAGAGATAGGCCTAATGAAGTCAATAGGTGAAGACGTAATGAAAAATAACTGTCTCGGATGATATACGTATAGGTTACGCGTAGTAGATATAGCGGAGTGGTGTACGACGTAGCAAGGCAAATATCATGAAAGAGAATACGGCACGTTAAGTATGTAGAAGATGTCAGTTGAGGCAAAGTATTTTAAAGCAAGGTTCGACAAACGGTATAAGAGCTCTTATGTTTCGTAACATTAGTTGCATAATACTCTGCGACCTGTCCGAGCTGGGAGTCCAATTACCACTGGACAGTCCAAGTTCGGTCTGTCTGTTCCCCTCCTATATATTATGTATCCGATTTTAAAGTAATCATGTTTGTTCAGATTTAAAGCAATACAACAAACCATTTTTCTTATCGCTCTGTGAACGTATGAGTACGTTTCAGCAAAACGATAGTGTAAAATTTACATTTTTCTCATTGGCTGAACGGAGAGAAGGCGTCGCTACAGCACTGGTTCACAGCAACATTCTTCATGTAACATGAAAATGCTGTTGCCTGGTCGTATTGTAAGAGGTTTAAAATAAATTACACACCTCAATGTAAAAAAATCAGGAAAGCGAGCAAAATTCTCCGCCAATAATACGCCGAGGAACTAGTTTCATGTCTTGCAGTCGCACACTTTAGTAACAGAAAACCTATTATTCATAACCGAAGAATGCGATAAGGAAGTTAAATGTTATCAGTTCAACCTACTCAATTTCACCTCGTGTCCACCACCTATCTGCATTGCATAACACACACACACACACACACACACACACACACACACACACACACACACACACACCACAAACCTGTTATAATTTTATGTGGCTTGTTTCTGATTATAACTCGCTGATAATTCTTCTTCCCCGGCTTCTTAAGGCTAACACCTCATAAATACTCTTTGGCTTGTGTTTTAATATTTAGAACCTACGAAAAATAACGTGTCTGTAGAAAGTAAAAGTTATATTTATTGTAATCACTATATTCTCTGTTTGTGATCTTTAAAATAACATAATTTCCGTTATTTTAGTAACGGTTGTTAAATTAGTAAAAAAAACACAAACATGCATAAATGCTGTTTAAACCCGTACACAGATCTTGAGGTTTGTAAATAAATTATCTCGTACAACACTTCGAATAATTTAAATATTTTTTAATATAATATTTGTCTAGCAATTCACTTACAAATAAACTTATAAGGCTTTTAGTTTACCAGAATCTGATTTACATGTACCATATTAGTTTGAAATCAGTACAAAAAAGTTTAATAAACGTATTCTCTTATGTCTAGGCTAAAGTAAGGAACTGTGGTGAAATTAAGCATTACTATTACATGGTAGAGTCCCCTCGTGCTGTACTGTAAGAAAACACTAACTCCCAAAAATGCTCCAAAAAATGGGGAGACACATTATAAAATATCAGAGATATATATATATATATATATATATATATATATAGAGAGAGAGAGAGAGAGAGAGAGAGAGAGGGGGGGAATGAGAAAATATAGGTATGTATTGACGAGAAGTGGGAAATATTGCCGTGTGCTTAAAAATGACGAAACAGTTTCCAACGCTCGTTTGTGCTGGCTTATAAAGCAATGTAAGCATTAAAACACATTACAGTCACTGGAGTGTTCAATAAAAGTATGCACTTGATGTGGCCAAAAGGTGCTAAGTACGATAATGTATTATTTTTCTTGCCAACGCAGTGATGTGATAAATGCTGGGGAAGCTCTTTAAATACGCTATCCTAAAATGAACATGGTACTTGTATTATGTTGATCTACTCAGAATATGTGAAACTACCCGATTCTTTCATCGTTATGTAGACAGACTGGTGTCTGAGGGAAAGAAAGTGTTTGTTAAATACCCAAAACGAGGACTGATCTTTTAAAAAACGAATGTCGAAACCTTCCATACCATCAGCGCCCAGTGTCACTAGCTGGAGTTCTAGCCTTTCTGCAGTGGTATCTTTCGCAGACAATTTTAATACTCTTAAATTAGTTATGGGTGAGTTGGACAAAGATGATGGTTCATTAAAGAGATTCTTCAAAATTTGTTAAAGTCAGTAGTGTAATAAATTAATTGACATATACTTCTGCCAATTTGAGTTTCTTGAGCGATTCGATAAAAAAAAATAGAAAAAACAACAAATCTCTTAGCAAAAACTGTAAAGGAAATAAGTTTTGTTGAAAGAAAAATCAACTCTCTCGTATCCCCAAATCTTAAATCTTAAAATATAAATTCAAATTTGTGTTTGATAAACGTTGAATTTAAAATTACAAGCAAAGTTGTCTAAATTACAGAAGATCAGCAAGTAGAAATTGAAATGTAAGTGCAACTCTATAACTTAATATGACGTAGTGATGATTTCATGTAACGTAGAAAACTCATTTTCCATTATCCGGTTCTGTTCCGTGATAATAATTAGCAGAGATTTTTGATGAAAATTTTGGAGATGGCGTTGATCGTGCACTACAATTCCAATGAATTTTCACCATGTAACTGACGAGCCATGCTTGATGAATGTTTTTTAACATTTTTCCTTGTTGCAACTTGAAAGAAAATATTTTTAACTTTTTAGTAAATACATTTTTCATTTTTTAAAACATAAAAATAAATACTTTCAATTCGTTTACCTCCTAAAACTCCACTCCATATTAATGAAATATATACAACTGTTGGGTTCTGGCAGGAAGCGGACTTCGGAAAGGACTAGGACCTTGAAAACATTGATTTTTTTTATTGTAAACAAATCTGCATAGCCACTCATGATAACGCACATCCATAACAAATTTTATCCATCGCCACATATATCCTTTCCTCCTAAGATAATTTTAAATACTTTTCTAACACTACATAATTCATGTTGCATCCCTCGTCACGTGGTTTATGAAATAAACATAATTTAAATTTTCTTGCAGATGTAGCTAATCACTACAAGTGTAGTAACGATGTTCTCCCTTCTCCCTGAAAAATGTTCAGTTTCTTTGGTTGAAACCAGCATCCTTTGCGCTTTGAACTGTTTGATGAACTATACTTGTTATATATTACTGCATTACTAATACGGTTATTGAAACTTTATGGGACAGGACAGACGGATGATTCTGTTAGTTCAGTGGGGTAATTCTTTTTTCAGGGCGCCTCCACAGGAATCTTTTGCTGGCCTCCCTACTACCCTTAGTTATTTGATGCCATTGTTCCCTCTTGCATACTCACCCCTCCTTGTAGCTGAGGCAACTACTAAAATTATATAACGTGAACAGAACAGAATAACTATTCTTTCTTGTATGATGTACACTCAGTTAATAAAATATAACTTTTGTTTCAATTAATAGTTTGATTTGTTATTTAGTACCTCACGTCTTTGATCAATGTGAAAAAATACTGATTATCAGACACGTCACTTAAACCTATTATAATTTAGTAATTTTTTTTAACTTAAATATCCTGAAAAAAGTACAAATTCTGTTAACTAATTTCATATTTTTAAACAAACCAAAAATTTATTTCATTTTTAAAACTTTCCGTCGTCTGCTTGTAGCTTTATAATTTGCAATAATTTTAGTAGAGGACTAATATTGGCACTGGAATGAAAGAAAAATATTGTGATAAAAAGGCATTTTATTTTACAAATCTAGAATTTGCAAAACAAAACAAACAAACAAAACATCGTTTAGGATTTTGTATTTCAAAACATCGCTTGAAATGCAATTCTTATCTGGCCTCGGTATATTCTTAACTGGAATCACCGATCTCTTGTGCAGTTAAGCAAATAATTTGTACTCTCAGAATACGTCATGAGGTAAAAAAATATGTGTATTTGTTTTTAATGTTAAATACGTACGGACAATTTGGTTTACTTAAGTTGAATGGTTTACACCCATCCGTAAAAAATTAAAGGAAATGTTTGCGCGGGTTCGCAGCTAGGCCACTGAGATAGTTCCACCTACGAGCAATACATACCGACTAGTAAAACAAATGACTAAGTAATATTCGACTAAACCTATCATGGCTTTTATTAAAAACAATTAATACTTATATTCAAAGCATCAACATACAAACAAATTTATTTCAAAACATCCTCTACTATTTTGGTTGCAGAATAGAAAACAATTATTGTTAATGTAATGTTTTCTTATAGGTACTCGTTGACTATTGGAATCCTTTGAGAGTCCTAATGCATCTACTACTATCAACATTGCGAGTACACTGTTTGTAATTAATTAGTGAACGTGACTATGCGAAACCTGCGGGCTCATAAACCTGTCAGCGGGAGCACAAGAAACAAGAAGACAGTTATTCTTCTTCTAGCATTCTAGTTTACCACAGCGTTAATTGTACTGCGGGTATTCCGTAGTACCAATTTTACCAATTAACCATAACTTACAAAATGGAGACGTAGAGGTCTATACGCAGCGTATAATTAGACAGAAGTGATTACAAAAAGCGATTTTCAGACACTGAAGTAATAGTGTTCGAGATATCAGAAATCGATAACAGCCCTAGTTATAGGTTTTATATATCCAACGGACTAACACAGTATATATCATTTCTAATTATTACTGTTTGTAAATAATTAATTGAGGAAGTTGTGCACAGCCCATAATAACTGTTCGCAGTACTGTTTACCTTATCCACTGCTTGCGGTCCTGCCACACACACACAACACCAATTACATTAAAAAAAACGTGCACTAACATGTGAATTAAACTAGTGTTATGCATGCTTTTCTCTTGCTTTCTTCTCTCTCTCTCTCTCTCACTCTCTCTCTCTCTCTCTCTCTCTCTCTCTCTCTCTCTCTCTCTCTCTCTCTCTCTCTCTTCGCAGACGTATTTAATGCAGTCTCCTCTTGTAATACCAACCTTTCTTACGTCTACATTTTTTATGATCGCATCATTCAGAAATTAAAATGCGCTGCGTTTAATGTTTAATACTCTCTTCATGTGTACTCGTCGTTACTTTATAATATTGTTACGACGGTCTACTTGATCGCCGTAGGTACAGTGTAAACAAAATACAAGACACCAATTAAGTCACTAATTACCAGCTTTAATTTTCACAGTTAAACAGTTCGTAATTAACAACACAGTCTCCTACAACAAATCAAATAAAAATTGTTAACACGCAATAAACGATGTCTACTAATAGAGTCATGGACAATTATAAAACACATAACACAATAATTCTTCACGTCGACAACACTCAATCCGCACTAGCGCAAATCGCTCACGTAACTCTTACTGACTACCCGGCTGCTATGGCTTTATATAGGCCCGCAGAGGTGCAGTACAGCTTTGCCTGCTTACTGCACGGCGCGCCGGCGGCTTAATGCGTATATCTAAGTGTTCCTGGAACTCACTAGAACCACCTACGTGAATGACGCAGCACAAGCCTCACTGGACGGGGGGAGTGAAGAATGTTCTGGATTGTTCGGTACACTTCTCGTAACACTTCCCCCGCCTAAAGCCTGTTCGTCCCGAACTGGCAAACCGTCTATGAAGTAATACTTGGCCAGGCGATCTAGGTGGACGTCCTTGTAAAAGATAATTCTCCCGTCCTTCGAATTCGGTCTCGTGTGATCCGAACATCAAGTTCCCAGGAATACGAGTCTTCCGCGTAACCTCTAGTTTTGCTGGGCTCACTCCAGTTGCGTCATGTATTGATAACCTAAACACCACTGGCTGATCCAAGTCCGTTTGATTCTCGACAACAACCTCTTGCGTAACTTCATCTTCAGCAACTTTTCCCCCAGGCGCTTCTATTAACTCACGAACAAACAAGGGGTTTTCCTTGACACCCATAGTTGGCTTTTCAATCACTTCTTTTGTCGTTACACTTATTTGTACTTCCTCTGCTAGTTCTTCCTCCATTTCCGCTTGCAATAGGGAGGGTTCCTCTTGACCAGACCTGTTGACTTTTTCTTCAACTAATGCCACTTGCTTAATCGAATGGTCGGTAGACCCTGTCATTTTAGCCATGCAAAGCTTTATCTTCTCTTGGCCAACCTTCAGGACATTTTCTCTTAAGTCCACAACGAATCCGTAGGCATTCATAACGTCCGAGCCAAGAATCACTTCATCGACAATGTCTGCAACAAGTATTTGGTGGCTAAACTCGAGAAGACCCAGGCGTATACGTACGTCTATCTTTCCTAACACATTGACGGGGCTTCCAGTCACAGTCTGTATTGTACAAGAGCTAATTTGAGGCCGTCGGTTACTGACTAAATCATGGCGCACAATGGACACTGTTGCGCCCGTGTCTGTAAATGATGTTGGTTTACCTTCCGCAAATCCATTAACTATCAGGTTTCCACTAGTCTTATGTAGCGTGGAAACTGTGTGCTGTTCTGGAGCATTACTTCTCTAATTGGTGCGATCACTCTCTTCTCTCGGTATTTTATTCTTCCAGCAGTCTACCTGTAGATGACCACGTTTCCCACAGTTGTAACACTTCGGTGTTCTGTCTTTATCCTTTGGTTCGAAAGATCGTTGTGGCGCTGCTGACTTCTTAAACTGTTGATCTTGAATCGTCTCTTTATTCCGTCTGCTATGACGATACTGTGGTATTGGATCCGTTTGGCTACAACGTGATGGCATACTTTGATTAATGTGGGTTGCCGACTTGGCAGCTTCAAAACGGAAAGCATAAACAAGATCGTCTGATTTATTATCATGCCGTGCCATTCTTAACACTTGTTGTAATTGACTATCTCTGATACCGTCAATAAACATAATGAGAGAAATCCACTTCCGGAAGTCCTCCGATTCTTCAGGATAAGCCAATCTCGTCAGTCGGTCGACATTTGCTTCAAACTCCTTTAGGGTTTCTCACGAACGCTGTCGCCTCGCTTTAAGTTGTTCACGGTACATTTCGCACAAATGCTTGTCACCATACCGTAACCCAGAACTTTTGTTAATTCGGTATAGATGTGCTGATTTTCAGGTGGCACTTTCTGTATTAGTTCTGCGGCAGGCCCTTTTAAAGCAAGAATTAGTGAAAGTCCTTTCTCTTCTTCCGTCCATTTATTTAAGCGAGCGGCAGCTTCAAATTGGCGAATATAAGTTGCCCAATGAGTGCTTCCATCGAATGTTGGGGCCTTTGCGTAAACTGGCCCTACTACAGTTAGATTTCTCTGATATTTTGAATATTCTTCAGCATTTATTAATGTTCTTTCGTTGTCAACTATTTCTTTTACTAAATGTTCGACTTCCTTTTTAATTTGTAATAGAATCTTCTAAACTTGAAATATTTGTTTTAACAGATTTTTCTATTTCAGATATTCTGTCAACTTGTTTGTTCAGCTCACCTTGTAACAGGACAAATCTTCTTATACGAACGTCTTAACGTCGTCTGCTTAACGACTAAATTGTTCTTTTTTCCGTCCCTCTGGTGTTTCATTTTCACGCTTAGGTTTTTTGTCTTGCCGTTTTTCTGCTTCTTCTCTTTCTTGTCTTCGTTTCTCATACTGTCGTTTTTCTACTTCTTCTCTTTCTTGTCTTCGTTCTTCTTTTGTCTCTTCCTGTGTCTGCCGCAGCAGCGCTTGGAAAGCTTCAATCATCTGAGTGGCATCCATTGTTTACCGATTAATTACAAATTACACTCGTCTTGAACAAAGTGTCCACTGTTTCGACTGTTAACCGTTCTATCCCAGTTCTGACACCACTGTTACGACGGTCTACTTGATCGTCGTAGGTACAGTGGAAACAAAATACAAGACACCAATTAATTCATTAATTACCAGCTTTAATTTTCACATTTAAACAGTTCGTAATTAACAACACAGTCTGCTACAACAAATCAAATAAAAATAATTTACACACAATAAACATTGTCTACTAATAGAGTCTTGCACAATTATAAAACACATAACACAATAATTCTTCACGTCGACAACACTCAATCCGTACTAGCGGAAATCGCTCACGTAACTCTCACCGACAACCCGGCTGCTATGGCTTTATATAGGCCCACAGAGGTGCAGTACAGCTTTGCCTCCTTACTGCACAGCGCGCCGGCCGGTTAATGCGTATATCTAAGTGTTCCTGGAACTCACTAGAACCACCTACGTGAATGACGCAGCACAAGCCACACTGGACAGGGGGAGTAAAGAATGTTCTGGATTGTCGGTACGCTTCTCGTAACAATATTTTATTAATTCTTCATTTTCGAGATTATTCTTTTTAATTGTTCGCTTAAAAAAACAACCAAACAAGTATAGTTTAACACTTATTACAGAGTTTATCTGTGACACTACACAAACAAATTGCATAATGAATTCTGAAATAGATCGGTAAAATACGTGGCCCACGATAATAATTTAACCTACGAATGTTTACACTAAATAGGCCAAAACGGCAAATACGAGAATACTAGTAATCTCCTAAGAATCGAGGACACCTATCTTGCCCACTCATCCCCACCAATTTGAATACGTATTATTTACGATGACAGCGAAGCCCATTGACGGGTAGTGTTGTGCATTTATGAAGACGACTTTTGATTTAAATCGCGAAATGTCATTAAGATTAAAACAATGACGGTGAAGATAGAGAAACAGGATAATTACTTAAACACTGAAGACATCGGAAAGGAAATTTATGGTTAGATCGTGGAGTTAAAATTAATTGATTTCAGAACACTTTGTGCAACAACGACGTTAACATATTGTTGACAACGACGAACACATATTGTTACAACATTAGACAGGTTAAAAACGTAAATACAGTTTATTTTCAGAACGTAATAGCAAAACCGTAACAAAACAAACTGACTTTGCAGAGAATACTGATTTTGCACTTATAGTTTATAGAAGGAAATTTGATTTCGTTTATCAACAAACTCTTCGGCATTCAAACTGTTGCAGAAGGAAGACAGGCTAATTCCGTCCGATACGAATATGTGTGTGTTTTCCTTCTCTCTTTACTACCGCTACACCACTAAGTTAAGTTACACGTATCGTGAATGCATTGTACGGTATACAAAGGTGCACATTTCGTCACAATAAAAAATTTCCTGAGTTTCATATAACGTAATATTTTTCCAAAATCTGAAAGAGAAATTTATTTAGTTAAAAATATTGACTAAACTATCAACAAAGCATAAACTATTTTACTTTAAAATTTAGTAAGACAGGATTTTAAAATATTTTTATGACAGGTAAAAACAGTGGATATGTTGTAGATAAAGGAAATCGCGGTACAGCGTGCATGCATGCGAGCGCTCCGAGCGATTCAGTTGTTACGTTTTGTATATTTAATTAAAAGATTTTAAACATTTTAAATTATGACATAACCACAAAATGTGGTATACATTTACGTTTTGATTGATATTGTGTATCTGAAGATGGGATTTCATCCCGAAACGCGTCATTGAACGAAAGAAGCTAGTGTCACTAAGGTGGACCGAATAAGGTAATTTAATTATATTAATTGTAGATAAAGGATTATATTTTATATACTTTGTTTAAATAATGTTTTGATTTGGACTCGATAACGTTTGCCCACGATAACGAGGCGATTACGAAGTTAAATTAATTCGCACCATCTTACTGTCGCCAGCTGTTCAACAGACAGAGAATGTTGATAACGTTAAAAGCAAACTACTGTACTGTAATATTTTAGCTCATATAAACAAAACAAAAACCGTTGGTTGGTACATTGTTGTATATTAGCTCGTTTACATTGCTTAATCACTTTAATCGACCCTAATCATTTGAATGTATAATTATCAATAAACGTTAAATATGCATGCATTTACCAAACGATGAGCTTCTGGAACAGTTAATTAATTTTATGAGAAATCGTCCTTTCAATAGCTATACTTTTATGTAAATATTTATTATCATTTGGTAATTTTCCACGTAATGAATTGGTATAAATATGTCCGCACCAGTTTGGTTCTGGAGTACAATATTGTTACGACTGTCTACTTGATCGTCGTAGGTACAGTGGAAAACAAAATAAGTACAAGACACCAATTAAGTCACTAATCACCAGCTTTAATTTTTACAGTTAAACAGTTCGTAATTAACAACACAGTCTACTACAACAAATCAAATAAAAATTATTCACACGCAATAAAATGTCACTAATATTAAACACAATTGTATTACAATTATACCGCCCGATTATAAAACGCAACACTTCACTAATAACTACTTGAACGTACACAGTAATCTCGCCCGAGAATAACTCTCGAACCGCAATGTAAATATATCGCCACTATACTGAACTGAGCGTCCCTGAGTAATTGTATTTATAGCCGCCGAAAGTCTAGACGATTCCACATACTACGTATTACCTTTAACTACGACGTAATTGCTTGCGGCCGTGACACAGTGAGAGCGGCCGCATGAATTCTCTCACCGTCTGGAAATTGCGTCGACAAGCACGTACGCCACACGCGTTACATCGAGATTCTTCTGGCACATTCGACGAACATGTAGATTGTTCTGTGATATCGTACCAATATTGTATTTTATTGCATCGAGTTATAAATTTTGATGAATAATTACAGTACTTGTTGTATTAACTTACTTCGTTAACTAAGCCTATTTTTTACGTAATTAGCTCCAATAGTTTCCCTTGCATCTAGTGCACGTTTATTTGTGTTTGAGTGTGATCATGTAACATCAACAATGTCGAATTTACCAATTGTATTGAATATATGTGTATAGACTTACAGTGTTTATATTCTATAATCCGTATTAATGTTTCCACTTATAATTATTTTGCAAAATTGCATAAATTTACAATTTTTTGTCAGAGAATTTGAACTGTACTTTTGGCCAAATAGTGAAGTTTGGCAACGAAAAGGCGGTCTGCTGTATAGGCCTACCAACCATACAGGAATTTTAAGCTGTAATTACCGTTTGCCCACAAGTTACGTCAGCGCTTTTTCAAATAATTGAATCTAATGCTAGAAGTATTTCATATTCCAAAGAAGTTATAAATTATTTCAGTGGGTTTGTCTCAAACCTACTTTCAAATAACGTTCATTATTTTATTTGAGAGAAAAGGTAAAACATAAATAGTCCCAAATGGGGGTTTTTGTGGTAGACCCTACAGCTTAACTGCTTAATTAGTAACATTTCTTCTAGACGTCATGTACTACAAAAATTCAAATTATTCAAACATAATCTGAGACATAATCCGAATTAGAATGCAACCTCTAATCGTTAAAACTCGAATCCTTAAAGCCTCGCAGTATGTGAATCACTTTTCAGCGCTTCAGTTTACTTCCACGAAACGTTAAAAATATTACTTGATTCTGAAAACCACTGATATACTAAAAATTAGTTTACAGAGCTTTTATAAATTATCAAAAATTGTACCAAGGCGCTTCATTTTCATCACATTTACAAGATTAGATGTGCTACGTTTACCACTTTTACACAGTAATTTTTATGGGTACTTCATGATTGGCATTATCTATCTCAGTAAGATACATAGCTACTACTGTAACAAACAAGTTATACACTAAACGGACAACACGTTCTAAAAAAATAAATATTTATACTAACATATTTTGCAATTCTAAAAGACACTATTAAAAATAAACGCAGGTAAAATAATATAATGCATCTCAAGTTTCGCATACTCCTAGATTGCAAATAATCGGCGGGCCACCCTGCAGCATAGAAAGTGAGAGTTTGTACAAAGTGAAGTTTTTTTACGATATGAGATAGTAGATTTAAATCAACCCTAACCTCAAAAACGGTTAGTTAATGTCATAACGTATTACAGTGCTCTCAGAAGATAAAATCGGCACGTATTTAGTTATGACAGTTACATTTTTCTCTTTATACTTATGCATAAGAAAGAAATATCCTTTAATTAATTACAGAATCAAAAATATGTATTAATTAAACCCCCAGAAATAAATAAGACTCGAAACACAGAAGAGACTATTGTTTCAGATGAAGTTAGTTGAATCAGGACAGTCAGCAAATTGAATCAGTGTAACTGGTGTGGAACACCCATCGAACTCAACGTAGCGCATCAGCCTAGAGAGTTACGAGTTACGATCGGTTCACAAACCAAACGGCAAAAAGTTGTTTATTTTTTTAAATACAAATTAAACTGTACTCATTGCATATATTTGGACTATTAGTCGGATTACTACATAATAACATATTATCAATATTATATGCTATGTGTGTGTGTGTGTGTGTCTCTCTCTCTCTCTCTCTCTCTCTCTCTCTCTCTCTCTCTCTCTCTCTCTCTCTCTCTCTCTCTCTCTCTCGCTATATATATATATATATTGTAATAAAATAATAAAACTCTGTGTGTTCTTAATGATAATTGGTGTGGCTCTCGAAGTCTTACTGGCCTGAAACACTTCCTTAAGTTTCCCAGTTGATCGAGTCCCAAATGTAGTAAATATTGTCAAATAGAGTTATGTTGTTGAAGAGATAAATGTGCAGTTTCACCAAAATGTTTTAAAATAAAAATTGTTGGTTGTTGAAGAAAATTAAAAAAAAAATTATGTTTAAAAAAAATTTTATAATTAAAAAAAATGTTATTTTATTAATTAATTAATTAAAATCAATTAATTAATAGTATGCTGTGAAGTTTTAAAATGTGTATCACTCCTCTAAGAAATTTTATTGATGTTCTTGTATTTTTCAAATAAACTACAACCACTCATAAGATTGTCTCCAGGACAATCGATACTTGTTTACCTTTTCGTTTTGTAGGTTATCTTCCCTTGTATGTGGTAAAGTCCTGGTAGTTTATTATTTAAAATTATATTAATGGTAATTTGTAATATTAATGAAAGAAAGAACTATTTTGTGGTGAAAAGTATTAATGTTTTATTATATAATTGAAATATAGACTCTTTTCGATTATAATATCGACTCTCAGAGTATCGAAACAGTTACAAGGTCTTGTAACGAGCAGACAATTTTAAAAATTTTAAATTTTCACCTCGGCAGAGTACGTTCACACGAGGCAGTGTCAACGACTTATAGTTGGCGCAATAAATAAGGAGTAATGAGAAGATGTCAGTGAGGCGTCGCTGACTTGACAATAGAAACACATTAAGTTCGATCCAACTATAGAAATTGGTGGCGTAAGATGACAGGGAAAGTTTCGTCCAGAATTATTGCTCTCCGCAGCTGTAACAAAGTAAGCCAGGACATTCACACCCGTACCGAGAATTGTAGCAGATGTTGACCATGTTACGTCAGTAGACGATAAACGACAAAACGAGTGAAACTACACCATTACAATGGAACGGATGCACTGCACCTTAAGAAACAATACAGTAAGATAGGCCTGACAAAGACTAAAGTCGTGTTACGCAGCTGGAGTTATCGTCTAATTGACAGACAAGAATTTACGAAGGGAAAGTTGGGGTGACTTCACCAGCCAGCAGATGTTCAAAATTGTTAATAGCCAAAAAAAAGGGGTTAGAACTTGGAACAATGCGCCAGGAAGACTGAAAGTACAGATAATGGGAATCTATAGAAACACAGAGTTTACTCAGACAATAGGCTGATCGACAAGTGTCTAATAGCCATAGTTTCGTCGAATCGGGTCAACGTTCGTCAGAGCAAAAATCGGGGAGACCAAAGAACCTATCAGGAGCCTTCAGCCAGCGAGAAATTTGGTGGTGAGGAGTGTTTCCATAGTAACAGAAACGAAGGGCCTATCGGGAGAACTATGACGTAGAATCTTGACATGGTGGGACAGTATTTTCCAAGAAAACTAAAAACTGACCAATCTCGAAATGAAGTAGGCGTGAAGCGCGCCAGAGACAAAATTTTGAGTAGGGACGAATTAATAAAACTATCTGTCTAAAACGGCGGAGGGACAGTCTACACTCAATTTTTGAAACAGTAATACTCAATTTTTCGACAGTTTTTACTAAAGTTTTCAGACAGTTTTTACACTAAAATTTTCAAATAGTTTAACTTCAAGTGCGAGAGACGGTATATCATAAACTTTCAACAGTTTATTCTAATCATTCGGAGTTAGTATTATTTAAATTTCAGAAGAGTACATTAATCGTGCGGAATATTAACTCGAGTCCGGAAGTTAGAACGTTAACCAGTAACTTAAAAGACTTAGTAATACATTCATGTCACGGTAGTGAGATTTAACCGAAGTGCGAGGTAACGGACTTAGTTAAAATTATACAAAGTGAACAATTAGACCGTTACACCAACAGACAGCATCACTTAACGATATACAAAACGGTTGAACTTAATATAGTGTACTACACATTATTAACAACATAATGAACACGAAATATTAAACAAATTAATGAATAATACGAATGTTTAATGAAGCAGCGACAAGTGGAACTAGACATGTATATTAACATTAAAACGAACTCACAGCACACATAGTAAGATGAAACATTTGATTGAACACTGAACTTCAATTATTCACATATACAAACGCCTACGCGAGTGATCGGAAGAGTAAGTGTTAAGTGATTGTGAGAAAGCAGCATCCGACGGAATGGGTCTACGAGCCATCTTCATCTCTGGAACTCAACTTCAACAACAACTAATGGATATTCAATAACCAAGTAACCATTATTATAATCATTTCTAATTAGTAACTTCTACTGACCTGGTTTCTTTCAAAGAATTCACACCTGAGAAAATTATTAAGAAAAGTAATGAATAAATCTGAATAAAAGTAATTAATGAATGTACTAACAAAACTTATTTGGGATTTAATGAACGCATCAAATAAGTAATATGAATTGTTATATATTTGATTTATATATATATATATATATATGTTTTCTCTGTTTTCAGCATATAGTGAAACACGTAAATTGTTATTATAAAATACGTATGTATTTCAGGTACAGCGACGTATCATGTGTACAATTATAATGTATTATGAATGATAATTAAACTAGTACTTTAAGTTGATCATAAATATGCGTTCATTATTGCCAAATACAACCTAAATATCAACCTGAATGATATAGAATTCATTATATAAACTGTGTTCCAACACGCGGGCATAGATAATCAGAGTAATAAATAAGATTCAATTACGCACATACATGTGAAAAATCAATAAAATATTTATGCAATTAATACACAACTTATAAAATTACATTTATAAATGGCGTCCAACTTCGGGGCTAGATACATGAGAGAAAGTGATAAATTCATATAATTTACCACTAATCAATTTATGCGAATAAAATTTAGAAATTTACATTTATAGTCTGTTATATAAAATTCAACAGAGTTCTTTAAACAGCTAATTATTATCAAAGTCAGAGAAATCGGGCCAATATTTAAAAGTATAACGTTACAACAAGTTAATTACTAATACTAGATACACACATTGAATAATAAATTTGAAATAATATAATTTGTTGTCACCAACAGCTGACGTGGACAAGAAGGCGTTGAACACTATGAAGGAAAATGGCTGCCGTCAAGTTGGTCAAAATGTCATCCGTATTTGCGATGTTCCAAATAAGATATTTTCTGGCAGGAATTACGTCCATGTGTCTGCAAATCTCCTTTTTGACGTTGTATAGTGCCTTGTGTGAAGTTTCCGGGTTGTATTTTGTGTATCTGTGTATTTATAAGTTCAGTCACTTTTTATGATTCCGACACTAATATATGGTTATGTGATATACTGTTTTCTTGTGTTTTGTAGTGTTTTTCGGTGTAGTTATGTACTGTCCAGTGTTATTTAGTCCTTTTCGATTGATTTTGTCACTATGTGGACGTTCTAGAATGATTTTATAAGCCACTCGCGATTTCACAAAAACGTATCGTTCACTCACTCGACATTACCGTTTTAAGTTAGGTTAGCTTGGTTATAAACCGCTTGTCAAGTTCACCGTACAATTACCAATAATCAACTATCTTATTTCCTCCAGTTTCGACTAAATTCTTAGCCAATATAATATTATTCTTAACATTGTTCAAATATAATTTTGCATCCTGTACATATTTCAAAATACACTATATAATTGCCTAAACTTTGGTTATTTATCAATTTTATTTACTAGATGTTATTTAAATTAATCCTTCAGTTCATTCGGCGTATTTTAAGATTGAATAATGCCGTTTTATAATGTTTTCTGTCCAAAATTAGTAATTTTACTTTCATTTTGTATTCAGTGAAAAATTAAAACATTTCCAAAATTAACTTCCTGTCATTATGTAAATTCAGCCATTTTTCAGTTATATTTAATATTAATAATCTTACATTGTATTAAAAGGTTTATATTCCCTTATTTTCTTGTAATTAATTGACTTGGTTTAATTCTAAAATATTATTTTTGAATATATGACTCCCCTCTTCAAGTTTCTGAGTTTAGTCATTTTCATTTTTATTTATAATTCTGAATATAATTTTATAAAATCTTTCCATATGGTATGTGCAATTATATGGCTTCATCTCAGGTTTATTTTGTCTAAATCCCTTTTGTTTAATTGCATTTAAATGAGTAATTTCTCTGTTTTGATGAAGTTTGGTTTTCATTCTTTGGCCTAGGTTTTTTAACAATTTTTCCTTACAAAATATTTTTACAAACAATATATGATGTGTGATACCCTCTCTGACTTTTAAATATGGTATTATAAACTAAACATTTTTTCAAATTACACAACAATAATTAGTATTGGTTACAATACGAAGAACAGTTAAACAAATAAGGAATATTTTCAAATAAATGGTTGTCTTCAACCTTCAGACATTTTACAATTAAATACTTATTTCTAACATTGAAATATTGTTCACAAAAAAGGTTTTTTTTACCAACTAACATCTTAATTACTTCTTACTATTCACAAGTAATAATTATGTTTACAGTTCTGATGTTAGTTGTTGTAACTTTAAATAAATGACCTTATATCTAATACATTTTTAACATCCTTATCCTATATTTACAAAAACCTTATATCTATATTCTTATTTGCTAACTACTATACTAAGTTGGATTATACAGTTTTTACACTGTCTTTTAAATATTGTCTTTGGGGAATTGTACCCTGTCATTAGTATAATTAAATCTGTTTTTTTTTTTATTATATAAAACAAAATGTTACTTTAAACAGATTTATATCTTGTAAGTAACATATTCACATAGTACACATTTTAAGTCACTGAAAGTTGCATATTTCGTTGTATTCAACGTTTGTGATTGCCAAGAATGAAACACAAGGTTTATTTTCTATAATACCCAAAACTATCACTGGTTCACTTTACACTTTTATTTTATGTTATTTCTAAATGGTCGTGTAGTCTTATTAACATAATAAATTGGTTAGTGTTTTACAATGGAGATTTGTTCCTTGGGTACTATGTTATTGTTTCATCTTGGTTCACTGGCAACTCTTACTTTACACACTTTTCTCTCTTAATTTTATGTACATGTTGTTACTATTTCGTTATACTTTTATTGGTGTTTTATCATTTATTTTGGGGGTATGGGGATTTGGGTGTCTTTTATAAGAGCATGACATCTTCCTCAGGATGCTGCCTTCTTCTTCTTTCTTCTGTCTTCTTGGATTGGTACTTCTCCATCTTCTTCTTGATGCCATCGGGTTTCTTGGGATTTCTTCATCTCCTTCGGGTTTCTTGGGATTTCTTCATCTTCTTCGTAATTTTAGAAATACTTCACCTGTATTGGTTGATCTTGGCTTATTCAGGGTTTCTTTTCCATTTATATTTCCTCGTTGTGGGTTTGGTCATATTCTGTGTTGCTTTGTTATTTACTTTTTACCTTCCTGGGTTATAATTTGAAAACCTTGGGTTATTAGATTGGTTTTGGATGACTCATCACTAGTAACTCATTTTATTTGAACTTGTATTTTTTTAAATAATAATGATTGCTTTCCACAGTTGCTATGAATTAATTTTTTTATATTAAACTTAATGGTTTCTTCCAGATTTAAATGTTATAATTTTATTATTCTAATGATCAAATGCCATTCATTATTTTGCATATATCTGTCACGTTACAGATTGCTCTCCTCCAGAAGAAATTATTTCAGACATGTTTATGGATGAAATAATTTCTTATGATAATTTCATCATTTCTTATAATTCATTTTCTTCTCCATTTTTATATCGACTTTTTATATCAGAGTTTAATTAATTTTATATATATATATATAGTTATTTATTTTACTACTGATCCTTTTCGGATAGTTAGTGTCTTCTGAGATATTATTATTATTGTAATACATTTTCTTTCTTTATAAACTTCATGTTGCATCCTTGGGATATTAATTCCCTAACATTCCCTATCACGTGGGCTGGGGCAGATCAGAGGGGCACTGTATGCTACACAATCTCTGCTGGCCATACACCACTTCTACAAATTGAGTACAGAGGCATATTCATCTCTGCTCAAAAAACATAATGCTGCTGGAATTATCTTCAGTCAGTCATCGAATAAATAAATAAAAAGTAGTCTCATTTTCAACTAATAAAAATATCTTTGGATTCTTCACTTCGTAGTTTCTCAGATTATCTCACATTTTCTATCTTAATAAATCTTCATAATTATTATTATACTCATTATATATATATATTTTTCTAAACTCTTAACTTGTCTGATATATTTATTTTAATTATGGTTGAAAGCCTTTATTATTTATAATTCTTGTTACTGGTCATAGTGTAACTCTTTTTCTTCTACATGTGAATTCTCTTTATACTTCCTCCTGGTTACTTACAGTGTTAGCATGGTCTTTACATATAGCATTTTCTTATTCATTATTTGAATGGTCTTAATATATTATATTTAATTTTTAAATTTGTATCTTTATATTAGATATACAGGTTGTTATATTGATCATTTTGGTTTAAACATCTTGGTTCTTTCCTTTCTCTTAGAAAGTTATTAATCCACCTTCGCATTCATTAACATTAATTCATTTATATTATATTTCATGTGGCATTCCTACTCTTTGCATTTCATATAGGTCTTATTATTATCATTTGTTCAAAATCATCTTCTTCATATGTTTGGTATGAGTTGTTCTTCTTTGCTCTTAATTAACTGTTTTCATTATCGTTTCATAAGTAATTAGTCTCTTTGCTTCCAAATTTTCTCCTCCTCTTGCATATTACACTCTTTTTGTTTTTCTTCTCTACTCCTTCAAATGCTAATGTGAATATCTAGCATTTATTTTGGATTAAAGTTAATTCTCTTTTCTGAATTAATTATTTTATTTTCTTCTAAATTCAATTATCAATGGAACATATTTATTTTTGGAACTGGGTTAGTTTTATTCAAAATTCAAACTCTTCTTTTTATTTAAAGGCAAAACACTTCTCATAAATCATGGTAATATGTTGATCTTATCTTGTTTCAAAGTTCTGACGTTCTATCAACATTCAAATTCTGTTTAATTCATTTATTCCCAGAATTGTTTCATTCAAAATTGTTTATAGTAATGTGGTCTTACTATTATTTCTGAATATTTCGGTATTTCTCTAAATTCAAATTTTTCTTAATTATTTACCATAAAGTTTTCTCACAAACTTAGTTATAGTAAGTTGGTCTTACTTCATTTTTAAATTTTTTGTATATTAACTTCAAAATTCCTTTCTTCTATTTTTCCATAGAGTTTCTTCTTAAATATTTGGTAGTAAGTTGTGCTTACATAATTTAAAATTTTTTTGGTTAATAAACTCTTTCTTTTCATTTCCATAAAGTTTCTTCTAAATCATAGATAGTAAGATGTACTTACATATATTTTTAAATTTTGTTGGTTAAACACAAAATTCCTTTCTTCTATTTTCTTCCATAAAGTTTTTCTAAATCATAGGTAGTAAGATGTACTTACAATTGTTTTTAAATTTTCATGTTTTATAAATTCTAAATTCCTTTTTATTAAATTCTTCCAAAAAGTTTTTTCTCATAAATCAGTGGTAGTAAGATGTGCTTACTTAATTTTAAATTTTCATGGTTTATAAATTCACAAATTCTCCTTTTTAATTAAATTCTTCCAAAATGTTTTTCTCAAAATATATAGTTGTAAGATGTACTTACTGAATTAAAAATTTTTATGGTTATATAAAAATTCTTTCTTTTTATTCATCCCAAAAGTTGTTTCTCATAAATATTTGTTGTAAGATGTTCTTACATAATTTTAAATTTTTTCATGGTTAAATTCAAAATTCTTTCTTTTTAATTCTGCCAAAATGTTTTTCTCAAAATATATAGTTGTAAGATGTTCTTACATAATTTTAAATTTTTTCATGTTAATTAAATTGAAAATTCTCTTCTATTTTAATTCTCCATAATGTTTTTCTCAAAAATATTTGTTGTAAGATGTTCTTACATAAATTTTAAATTTTCATGGTTATAAATTCAAAATTATCTCTCTTCTTCCATAAAGTTTTTCTAAATCATAGGTAGTAAGATGTACTTACAATTGTTTTTAAATTTTCATGTTTTATAAATTCTAAATTCCTTCTTTTTATTAAATTCTTCCAAAAAGTTTTTTCTCATAATTCAGTGGTAGTAAGATGTGCTTACTTAATTTTAAATTTTCATGGTTTAAAATTCAAAATTATCTCTCTTTCTTCCATAAAGTTTTTCTCCAAAATATTAGGTTGTAAGATGTTCTTACATCATTTTAAATTTTTTCATGTTAAATAAATTCTAAATTCAAAACTCCCAACTCATTTTTCATAATACTTTTTCATAGAAGCTTGATTGTACACACCTTTGATTTTTCCTGAAACGATTTCCCTCAACTCATAGGTATTGTTATGCTTATCATTTACCACAACATATGGTTACATATTGTACTTTATACCGGACCATTTTATTTATACTTTTGTAAGTTGATCTTCTCTTTTTCTTTCTTTATAAATTTTATTTTCTTTTATATACCCAGGAAGATGGACGATTTTCTTTATGTCGCTCCGTTGCTCATATTTTTATTTGTAATGTGCATTTTCTTACATAGTCTTCACTCATAAAACCCAGTTTTGTTTCTATGTTTATTATTCGTATCATTTCCTTTCAATGATATTTATTTCGTCTCCTTCACCATTGTTTTTCGCCGTAGTCGGTTATCATGACCTCCGTCCCTTTTCTTGATGGCGTGTGGTATTTGTTTTAACCAGGGTCCATCATCTCAGTTGCTCTTATTTTCCGGACGATCATGGTCTTCATAATTATCCCAGTACTTGTGACTTCTCTGGTTTCCGCCTGGTATTTCATTTTCACTGCGGTTACTCCGTTGCTTGTTTCAATCTTCTTCGCTGTTATTCCTTTATTGGCTACCAAGCTTATTCGGCTCCCTCTACCATAGTATGGTATACACCAATACTTCTCCGGTCCATATATTGTATTACGTGAAAAATATATGTGAGGATCTTCATCTGAGTTATCAACTATTTGCTCATCTGAAGCCACACCAGCTGGTTCACCATTACATATCCACTCTGAAAGAATATATTTTAGTCTAACCGTACCCTGGAATTGTCCTAGATGGCACGCTAATGGAATACATTCTGGTGATTCATCTGTGTCATCATTACAGTCTGGTAAAATGTCACATTTCCATCTTTCTGGAATGCCCTGTCCAGTCCTGCACTGAAGCTGATCTGGTCCACATGTTGTATTCCGTTTTCCTCTGGTCCTTTCCCAGTGGTATGCTACTGCTTTGTGGTAAATTATTTTTGAAATTACTTCGATTCTCCTCCTATAATTCCTGGAATTCATGATGTCTTTGTCATTGGTAATTGGTATATTATTGCCATCAATTAATCCAAGGTTCATCATCTCCAACTCTTCCTTCGTTTTTATTACATTTCTTGGATACATCCTCCTTTTCCTTTGTTTAATATTTTCCTTGTTTACGTTAGTTTTAATTCCAGGTAATACCACTACTCGTTCCTGCGTTTTATCATTTGGTACTTCTTCTGGTTCTGGTTTGCTATCATATTTTATTTCTTCAGTCTTCTCCTTTCTTAATTCCTCTCTTTTTAATCTGTCCTCTCTCATTTCCTTATTCTCGTCATCTAGTTTCTTGTTCATATCATCTAGCATTTTATTCTGATCATCCAGTTTCTTCATTATCGATTGTTGGCCCTCATTTATTATTTGACTCAATTCTTTCTTGAACCGTCTGTCCTCGTCCATTATTTGTTGTAACATTTCTATTATCTTGTCCGCTTCTTCTTGTGTAAGTTCTGCCATTTTGCTTGTCGTTGTTCCCTTTTCTCTGGCTTTATAGGTGTTGCCTAGCTCCAACTAGTGATTGGGTAGATTGTATTAGCCTATCAATCGCTAATTAAAGCCCCTCAGTTGTGCGCCAATTTGTAACTTATAACTCTCTTCTGGTGTTCAATGATAATTGGTGTGGCTCTCGAAGTCTTACTGGCCTGAAACACTTCCTTAAATTTCCCAGTTGATCGAGTCCCAAATGTAGTAAATATTGTCAAATAGAGTTATGTTGTTGAAGAGATAAATGTGCAGTTTCACCAAAATGTTTTAAAATAAAAATTGTTGGTTGTTGAAGAAAATTTTAAAAAAAATTATGTTTAAAAAAATTTTATAATTAAAAAAAATTTTTTTTTAAATTAATTAATTAAATAAAATAAATTAATTAATAGTGTGCTGTGAAGTTTTAAAATGTGTATCACTCCTCTAAGAAATTTTATTGATGTTCTTGTATTTTTCAAATAAACTACAACCACTCATAAGATTGTCTCCAGGACAATCGATACTTGTTTACCTTTTCGTTTTGTAGGTTATCTTCCCTTGTATGTGGTAAAGTCTTGGTAGTTTATTATTTAAAATTATATTAATGGTAATTTGTAATATTACTGAAAGAAAGAACTATTTTGTGGTGAAAAGTATTAATGTTTTATTATATAATTGAAATATAGACTCTTTTCGATTATAATATCGACTCTCAGGGTATCGAAACAGTTACAAGGTTTGTTATATAAAATTCAACAGAGTTCTTTAAACAGCTAATTATTATCAAAGTCAGAGAAATCGGGCCAATATTTAAAAAGTATAACGTTACAACAAGTTAATTACTAATACTAGATACACACATTGAATAATAAATTTGAAATAATATAATTTGTTGTCACCAACAGCTGACGTGGACAAGAAGGCGTTGAACACTATGAAGGAAAATGGCTGCCGTCAAGTTGGTCAAAATGTCATCCGTATTTGCGATGTTCCAAATAAGATATTTTCTGGCAGGAATTACGTCCTGGTGTCTGCAAATCTCCTTTTTGACGTTGTATAGTGCCTTGTGTGAAGTTTCCGGGTTGTATTTTGTGTATCTGTGTATTTATAAGTTCAGTCACTTTTTATGATTCCGACACTAATATATGGTTATGTGATATACTGTTTTCTTGTGTTTTGTAGTGTTTTTCGGTGTAGTTATGTACTGTCCAGTGTTATTTAGTCCTTTTCGATTGATTTTGTCACTATGTGGACGTTCTAGAATGATTTTATAAGCCACTCGCGATTTCACAAAAACGTATCGTTCACTCACTCGACATTACCGTTTTAAGTTAGGTTAGCTTGGTTATAAACCGCTTGTCAAGTTCACCGTACAATTACCAATAATCAACTATCTTATTTCCTCCAGTTTCGACTAAACTCTTAGCCAATATAATATTATTCTTAACATTGTTCAAATATAATTTTGCATCCTGTACATATTTCAAAATACACTATATAATTGCCTAAACTTTGGTTATTTATCAATTTTATTTACTAGATGTTATTTAAATTAATCCTTCAGTTCATTCGGCGTATTTTAAGATTGAATAATGCCGTTTTATAATGTTTTCTGTCCAAAATTAGTAATTTTACTTTCATTTTGTATTCAGTGAAAAATTAAAACATTTCCAAAATTAACTTCCTGTCATTATGTAAATTCAGCCATTTTTCAGTTATATTTAATATTAATAATCTTACATTGTATTAAAAGGTTTATATTCCCTTATTTTCTTGTAATTAATTGACTTGGTTTAATTCTAAAATATTATTTTTGAATATATGACTCCCCTCTTCAAGTTTCTGAGTTTAGTCATTTTCATTTTTATTTATAATTCTGAATATAATTTTATAAAATCTTTCCAAATGGTATGTGCAATTATATGGCTTCATCTCAGGTTTATTTTGTCTAAATCCCTTTTGTTTAATTGCATTTAAATGAGTAATTTCTCTGTTTTGATGAAGTTTGGTTTTCATTCTTTGGCCTAGGTTTTTTAACAATTTTTCCTTACAAAATATTTTTACAAACAATATATGATGTGTGATACCCTCTCTGACTTTTAAATATGGTATTATAAACTAAACATTTTTTCAAATTACACAACAATAATTAGTATTGGTTACAATACAAAGAACAGTTAAACAAATAAGGAATATTTTCAAATAAATGGTTGTCTTCAACCTTCAGACATTTTACAATTAAATACTTATTTCTAACATTGAAATATTGTTCACAAAAAAGGTTTTTTTTACCAACTAACATCTTAATTACTTCTTACTATTCACAAGTAATAATTATGTTTACAGTTCTGATGTTAGTTGTTGTAACTTTAAATAAATGACCTTATATCTAATACATTTTTAACATCCTTATCCTATATTTACAAAAACCTTATATCTATATTCTTATTTGCTAACTACTATACTAAGTTGGATTATACAGTTTTTACACTGTCTTTTAAATATTGTCTTTGGGGAATTGTACCCTGTCATTAGTATAATTAAATCTGTTTTTTTTTTATTATATAAAACAAAATGTTACTTTAAACAGATTTATATCTTGTAAGTAACATATTCACATAGTACACATTTTAAGTCACTGAAAGTTGCATATTTCGTTGTATTCAATGTTTGTGATTGCCAAGAATGAAACACAAGGTTTATTTTCTATAATACCCAAAACTATCACTGGTTCACTTTACACTTTTATTTTATGTTATTTCTAAATGGTCGTGTAGTCTTATTAACATAATAAATTGGTTAGTGTTTTACAATGGGGATTTGTTCCTTGGGTACTATGTTATTGTTTCATCTTGGTTCACTGGCAACTCTTACTTTACACACTTTTCTCTCTTAATTTTATGTACATGTTGTTACTATTTCGTTATACTTTTATTGGTGTTTTATCATTTATTTTGGGGGTATGGGGATTTGGGTGTCTTTTATAAGAGCATGACATCTTCCTCAGGATGCTGCCTTCTTCTTCTTTCTTCTGTCTTCTTGGATTGGTACTTCTCCATCTTCTTCTTGATGCCATCGGGTTTCTTGGGATTTCTTCATCTTCTTCGGGTTTCTTGGGATTTCTTCATCTTCTTCGTAATTTTAGAAATACTTCACCTGTATTGGTTGATCTTGGCTTATTCAGGGTTTCTTTTCCATTTATATTTCCTCGTTGTGGGTTTGGTCATATTCTGTGTTGCTTTGTTATTTACTTTTTACCTTCCTGGGTTATAATTTGAAAACCTTGGGTTATTAGACTGGTTTTGGATGACTCATCACTAGTAACTCATTTTATTTGAACTTGTATTTTTTTAAATAATAATGATTGCTTTCCACAGTTGCTATGAATTAAGTTTTTATATTAAACTTAATGCTTTCTTCCAGATTTAAATGTTATAATTTTATTATTCTAATGATCAAATGCCATTCATTATTTTGCATATTTCTGTCACGTTACAATATATATATATGTATTGCAAGGATACAGCCATATGCTGTATTGAGCATTGATTTAAATAAATATAAAATTTGTAAAATTATTATAATTTTGGGGTAAATGGACAGGTCGGGGATTGTAAAAATGTTTCATTGTTATACTAGGGGAGAAATTAACCTGTTCCAACAGGCAAAGAACACCTGCTCGATTGTATGTATGCTACGCGTGTATCTTGTGTGTGTTAGTGATGCGTGTACAGACAGGAATGTCAGCTACCCTCCCCAAGTAACTTCTAAAATAATTATTTTAATTCACTGTGTGAAAGCTAATTAGTGTATAAACAATCAAAAGGCACCAATGTGTGTGTAAATTTTATAGGTATCCACAGTAAGAAAACGACGTTAATAGGACACACTACGCGAAGTCAGTGCGAAATAAATGTGCCAAAAATACGCAAATTGTACTAAGACGCTCAAATTAATACAGTGAGTGCTTAATCAAATTAGCTACGATTTGTGCTATATCAATTCCGTACAAAACATTGCCATTTGCAAAAAATTGTCAATATATGAAAAGGTTTGGGAGTGGGGGTTATCGTGTGATCTACAGGTCTCGACAGGATAATTTCGGAACCAACAGGTGCGGAATCTCGAGAGGGTATAAATTAAGGGTTCGACTGGAAACCCTTCTCTTTTTTTCAAAACACAGTTGCAGTCGGACATGCTGTCCGTCGGCAGAACAGTTTTATTTTATTATAAGTCTCATCTACGAACGAATAAAGTCGTTCAGTAATTATGTTTACACTATTTCGGGAAACGTAGAGTACCGGGACCGTTTAGGTCAGCAAGAGTATCAACAGAGAAGCTACAAGAGCGACGCGAGATGGTAGACGTTAGGAGATGCTTTTTAGACGCCTAAAAGCCGAACGAGATCCACCTCGCAGCAGATAGTAATTCTCTGGGACGGACCACACACTGCTGGAGAACGACGCTGGACTCTGGACATATCCAGGACCACGCTAAGCCAGAAGAAACGGAAACCCAACTCTGGACAACGCTGGACCCCGTCAAAAAATCGTAAGGTCATCAAAACTCGAGGTGACATGCATAATGCATTTATACTTGATTTTTTAAAGAGCTCATAAAGACTATATAAAGAGACAATGAATTAAAACAAAAAAGTTTATAATTAAAAAGAATGTAATAGAGTCTTATTTAAATGTATTAGTCGTAAGAATGAGCGATCGCCTATAGATAAATATAGAAAAAAAAGAGTTTAATTTTGAGATAGTATATTTTTTTATTTTATCAAAGTAAAATAATTGAAATGATTTGATATTTGCATTTAGTAGAAAAGAATAATTTAAATTTTGAATATGAAACAAATGCCAGTCTAAGAGTAAACAATATAATTTTAAATTATTTAAAAAAAAAAGAAACATTGGTATAGACTGCGCAAGCTGAGGTCAGATCTGAGTTAAATGAATTCAAGTAGAAAAAAAAACACTTAATTACATTTAAAAATTATTTTTTTTATTAAATCAATTTGAATAAATGTCTAGATTAAGGTTATTAACATATCTAGAGGTAAGAGTGTTTTAAATGCGTGTAACACCGTATAGCTTAAGAGATGAACTTAATAAGGAGTGATATCTTGATCGGAGATTGTTAACAAAGTTTTATTATTTATAATGCTTGTTAAAACAATAAACATGAAATTTTAACTACTCATAAATTTACTACTCTTATTATAGTTTCACCTGGTATTGTTATAATTATTTACAACCTGCATATACAAAAGGTATCGTTATATAATTTTGGGTCCCAAAGAACGTGGGGCCACATAAATTACAGTATATCAAATTTATGTTATGTATCGTTGTATAATTTTGGCGCTCCAAAATCCTGGGGCTCCACAAAATAAATTATATTAAATAATTTGTGTCGCTGTATAATTTTGTCGCCCGTTAACTTGGGGCTCGACACGCCTACATTTAATAATTAATGTATGCTCTATGATTACCAGTGTTTGATAATTTATATGATATAACTAAGATGATATTTTAATTATTTTTGTATGTTAGTTATTTTACATTGTTGTGTGTATTGTACTGTAATAACGCAACTTGCGCCCACCCCAACAAACAGGTGTAATTGTAACATGAGTAGATAAAAATAAATAAATAATAATAATTAAACAATAAATAAATAAAAGCTCGCATACGGTTCACCAATAATAAATTATAAATAATTTTTTTAATAATAATTCACTGTGGCAGCACCAGAAGGCTTGAATATGGAAGCACTTCAAACCATGATGCGTGCCTGGGTGGACGAATTAAGTACAAACCAAAAAGAAGAAAATAGAAAGCAAATAGAAGAATTAAAAGTTTTTAATACAAAGCAAATGCAAAAGAATAGGGAAGAATCTAAAGCCGAATTCAAAGAATTAAAGAGGGCTAATAAAGAGTTTAAAGCTAAATTAGCGAAAACTAATGAACAAATACAAAAGAATAGCGAAGAAAGTAGAGCCGAATTTAAAGAGTTTAAAGAGCAACTGACTACAAAACTCGAAGAAACTAATACGAGAATAGAAATATTAGAAGCTAGAGTAGAACAGTCGCTAAATGAACAAGCTATAAAGATAGAGAATAGGTTTAAATATCAGAAAACAGAATGGTCGAAAGAATTAAAAGAAAGTATTAAACAATTGCTGAACACTGGAATGACAAGTTTAGAGTTTCAAAGCAGGAACAAGATGTGAGGATTAGAACAGTTAGTGAACAAATCCGGGAAAACATTAATAAAACGCAGGAAATAGAAGCCCGAACGATGACGTTGGAAACTGCGGTAGTAGAGTCTGCAAAATCCACCAAGGACTACTCAGGTGAAATGAACACACTTAAGGAAGATCTACGTGGAGAAGTAGAACGTCTGAGAACGGAGATCAAGAAACGACCGGACAATGATGTTCACTGCACCCATAGAAGAAAGGAGTAAGATAACCTTTGCAGGTAACAAAGGGGAAAATAGCATTGAATTTTTGGCGAATATCGAGAGAGAAAGTGAAAAAATTGCAAGTATGAGTGAAGACGAGGAGAAAGTGAGTTTTGTCACCCGTCATTTAAGAGATTCTGCAAGTCAATGGTACTCCATAATTCGAGACAATATAACCACATATCAGCAATTCAGAGAAGCATTCGAAAATAGGTACTGGAATATCCACACTCAAAGGCAAGTACGTGACCAATTGGAGTATGGTAAATATAATCCGCATGGACGCCAGAGTATTGAGCAGTACATTATAGCGCAGATTGACGCGTAAAACATTTAAAACCAAACTTTTCTGAGTATGAGATAGTGTCTAAGTTGTCTTACCATTTCCATAGAGATATTCAGTTAGCTGTATATACGCAGAGTGTCAAAACGATCGTACAATTCTTAATACTTGTCACGCAATCACAAAATATTAACAAGAGTAACACTTCACCACACAATCAACAAACACGCATTAATTATGACGCTAGTTACGACCGTAGTGATGAAGCACGAGAACGTGACGATACGCAAAACCGTGATAATTATAAGCCAAATTATACGCCGCCAGCGCACAGTGTAAAGCAAAACACAGCTGTGAATAACGCACGCGACGTACAGAAGGAACAACACGCTGAGAGAAACGTGCGCGTTACAAATTGGAAGAAAAAGTTTAGTAAACCATATGACCGCACCGTATCCACAGAGCAGAAAGAGAGAGAGAGGGGCAGATGAGGAAATAAAAGTGAGATAGCAACAGGGGCCTATTCAACCATCCTGTTCCCGCGACACAAAACAATGACGGAGAAACAGGACGTGCGGCTACACAATAAACAATATATAATCTGTGCGACGTGAGAAATGAGTTATTAGACAAAGACAGGAAGGTGACACCAAATCAACAAGAAATAAATTGTCCTATAATTAATGTACGAATTAATGGATGTAGAATTAAAATGTTAATCGATACAGGTAGCCAATTAACTGTACTCAACAATAAGTGGGTACAACAAAATAAAAAATATTTTAAACAATCGGCTATTTTACCTGCCAATAATATAAATGTTATTACAGCCATGAATAAGAGAGAAAAGGTTAGACAGCAAGCCTACGTAACTTTAAATTGTAAGGACTTAGAAATAACATATCCTATGATCATAATGAATAAACTTATATATGATGGAACTATTGGAGTAGATTTATTACATACTTTAAGTGCAAGAATTGATATTAATAACAATAAGATTCTATGTAATTATAAGGATGTTCTATATGAATTAATTATGAATGAAAATGAAGAAAATTGTGAGGTAAGTGGAAAACCTATTGTCGTATCCAAGCCACGTGTACGATATGCACCTACTCAGCATGCTAATACAGCCGAAGAAGGAATGTCATCTCAGGAAGAAGCGAAGTTATTTAAATTAATAGAAGAGTATAATGAAGTATTCAGCGATATACCGACGCAGACCACAGTCTACGAACACGCTATTATGGTATCAGACCCTACAAAATATGTCAGACGAACATACCCAATACCCATGAAGTACGAGGGAGAAGTTGAACTGGAAATACGACGGATGATAGAAAATAACATCATTGAGTGGTCGAACAACAACTTTCTTAATCCTCTAGTTGTAGTAAAGAAGAAGAGTGGAGAAGTACGTTTATGCCTGGACATGACGAGTTTGAATAGCGTCGTTCTACGTGAACTCGATTGTGCACCACCTGCGGACGAGTTATTTGCAAAGTGTGAAGGAGCACGTTATTTGACTAAATTGGATTTACGGTCGAGTTTTTGGCAAATTCCAATTAGAAGAGAAGATAGAAAATACACCGCCTTCCTATACAGAAATAAATGCTACCAACACATGGTAGTTCCCTTTGGTTTGAGCACGAGTTTGGCTGCGATTGTAAAATGTCTGGAGAAATCATTAAGACCAGAAGTGGAGACTTACACCATAGTGTTCGTGGATGATATCTTGGTAGTATCAAAAACACTTGACGAACACACTGAACATCTTAACACTATATTCCATAAGGTTAGGGAAGCCCATATATCCCTTAACCTAGACAAGTGCGAATTCATAAAATCCTCAATCCAATTCCTAGGTCATATTATTTCATCCTCAGGTATTCAACCCGATCCCATAAAAATATCCAGTATTACCGATTTCCCTACACCTAAGAACATTAAAGGGTTATGAGCATTTTTGGGACTCACAGGATACTACAGAAGATTCTCACAACAATATGCAGAAAGAACACAACCGTTGCTGGAGTTAACAAAGAAAATCACAAATGGAAGTGGGAGAAGAAACATCAAGATGCCTTCGACCAAGTCAAGAAGTTATTCGTTGAAAACATAATGCTTCATCATCCACAGCGAGATGAAAGATTCGTTATCTACGCAGACGCTAGCGACTACGCGTGTGGAAGTGTACTGTATCAACAAGATGCTACAGGAGAACACCGTGTCATTTCATATGCCAGTAAAATATTCAAAGGGGCAGAGAAGCAGTACTCTACATCTTTGAAGGAGATACTTGCTATAGTATACGACGCCCTGAAACAGTTTCGATACTATATTTACGGAACGCATTTTGAAATACATACGGACCATCAAGCGTTATCATTTCTATTAAAATGTAAAGTAACCAACGCTCGATTATTACGATGGATCCTAGCAATCGGTGAGTATTCCTTTACTATAAAATATTGTAAAGGGAAAGATAATTTTATAGCCGATACTTTGAGTAGATACATCACAGAAGAGTGTGAAGAGGTCTACGAAAATAACCATAATGAGTTACAACTCTTACCTATTAAATTTACTGCTGATAATGATGTTAAACACATGCTGAAGAATCTAGCTCAACAACAAGACTTAGATGATGCTACGAGAGGATTTAAGCTACGAGATCATCTACCAGACAGACCATTACAAGGTACAAAATGGAGTCTTATATAAACTAATGAGGCAAGATTGGAAGGTAGTATTAACAAATGATATGTTGCATAAATTGATTCGACCAACACACGAAAGTTTAGCACATGCTGCTGCACTTAAATGTTACTTAAGCCTACGTAAAGATTTCACCATCAATAATATGTTTAGGAAGAAAGTAAGAAGTGTTATGAATGTCAAACAACAAAAGGACCGAATCTACATACCTATGTGGAAATGCAGAGTATCCAGAAGGACCAAAAAGGAGAGCTAATTGCAGTGGATTTTTGGGACCACATCCAAGATCAAGTCGTGGAGTGAAACACATACTTGTTTGTATTGATGTATTTTCCAAAGCCGTCCATCTGTATCCAATTATGCGACCCACAACTAAAGTTGTTTTGAAAATACTCTTTGCAGAAATACATTCCTGCATATGATAAAATGAAGAAGGTACTTAGCGACCAAGGAGTGCAGTTCCAAAGCGATGTATAGGAGAAGACTCTTCGTGAAAATGGAATCCAACCTGTACTCACATCAGTACGACACCCACAGGGAAATCTCGCGGAAAGAGTTAGGTAAATATCTACGAATCTATTGTCACGACCAACACAACAAATGGGCAGATTATTTACCTTTCTTTGAAAAAGCAAAAAAATGAAAATTATAGCGAAGCAACAAGTTATACGCTAATCGAGCTAGATGAAGACAAAAAACCTATTAGATTCTGGACCAAATATGTAAGCAAGCCACAGAATCAAAATGTACCTATTCCGTTAAGTGTAAAGGTGGAGTACGCTAAACAACGCATCATTGAACAAGGTAACAAGAGGAGAGAAAAGTTCAATAGAACACATAAGTTACAACGATTCGACGTAGGAGAACAAATTCTGTTGAAAGCTAATCCCGTCGGAAAACGGATTGACAACACAGCGAAGAAATTCTTTCGGTTGTACAATGGACCTTATACGTTGAAACAACGCGTGGGAAGACACACGTTCATCGTATACGACGAGAGCAAAGGAAGGACATCGGCAAATATCATGCGACGTCATTCAAGAAATTCTACGTATGAATAGCGAGAAGAGAAAGAGAGAAGAACAAGGCCACGGCGCCTGTCCAAGATCAATGCACGGTGCGCTCAGCTGTTATAAGGGGGGGGGGTGAATATATTGCATACCACCACAGGCGAGCGTTATACTGACCTACTCATTATTATGTGTCATTTAACTGATGTAAACTAAGGTTAAGCTAGTATAATATTATTTTTATTTGTCTAGAACAAATAGACAAAAATTTAATAAATAAATATTTATTAATTTTTTTTCAAGCAGAGGAATAATGAAACGACACAGCCATATGCTGTATTGAGCATTGATTTAAATAAATATAAAATTTGTAAAATTATTATAAGTTTGGGGTAAATGGACAGGTCGGGGATTGTAAAAATGTTTCATTGTTATACTAGGGGAGAAATTAACCTGTTCCAACAGGCAAAGAACACCTGCTCGATTGTATGTATGCTACGCGTGTATCTTGTGTGTGTTAGTGATGCATGTACAGACAGGAATGTCAGCTACCCTCCCCAAGTAACTTCTAAAATAATTATTTTAATTCACTGTGTGAAAGCTAATTAGTGTATAAACAATCAAAAGGCACCAATGTGTGTGTAAATTTTATAGGTATCCACAGTAAGAAAACGACGTTAATAGGACACACTACGCGAAGTCAGTGCGAAATAAATGTGCCAAAAATACGCAAATTGCACTAAGACGCTCAAATTAATACAGTGAGTGCTTAATCAAATTAGCTACGATTTGTGCTATATCAATTCCGTACAAAACATTGCCATTTGCAAAAAATTGTCAATATATGAAAAGGTTTGGGAGTGGGGGTTATCGTGTGATCTACAGGTCTCGACAGGATAATTTCGGAGAGGGTATAAATTAAGGGTTCGACTGGAAACCCTTCTCTTCTTTTCAAAACACAGTTGCAGTCGGACATGCTGTCCGTCGGCAGAACAGTTTTATTTTATTATAAGTCTCATCTACGAACGAATAAAGTCGTTCAGTAATTATGTTTACACTATTTCGGGAAACGTAGAGTACCGGGACCGTTTAGGTCAGCAAGAGTATCAACAGAGAAGCTACAAGAGCGACGCGAGATGGTAGACGTTAGGAGATGCTTTTTAGACGCCTAAAAGCCGAACGAGATCCACCTCGCAGCAGATAGTAATTCTCTGGGACGGACCACACACTGCTGGAGAACGACGCTGGACACTGGACATATCCAGGACCACACCAAGCCAGAAGAAACGGAAACCCAACTCTGGACAACGCTGGACCCCGTCAAAAAATCGTAAGGTCATCAAAACTCGAGGTGACATGCATAATGCATTTATAAATGATTTTTTAAAGAGCTCATAAAGACTATATAAAGAGACAATGAATTAAAACAAAAAAGTTTATAATTAAAAAGAATGTAATAGAGTCTTATGTAAATGTATTAGTCGTAAGAATGAGCGATCGCCTATAGATAAATATAGAAAAAAAAGAGTTTAATTTTGAGATAGTATATTTTTTCATTTTATCAAAGTAAAATAATTGAAATGATTTGATATTTGCATTTGGTAGAAAAGAATAATTTAATTTTGAAAATGAAACAAATGCCAGTCTAAGAGTAAACAATATAATTTTAAATTATTTAAAAAAAAATAAACATTGGTATAGACTGAGCAAGCTGAGGTCAGATCTGAGTTAAATGAATTCAAGTAGAAAAAAAAAAACTTAATTACATTTAAAAATTATTTTTTTTATTAAATCAATTTGAATAAATCTAGATTATGGTTATTAACATATCTAGAGGTAAGAGTGTTTTAAATGTGTGTAACACCGTATAGCTTAAGAGATGAACTTAATAATGAGTGATATCTTGATCGGAGATTGTTAACAATGTTTTATTATTTATAATGCTTTTAAAACAATAAACATGAAATTTTAACTACTCATAAATTTACTACTCTTATTATAGTTACACCTGGTATTGTTATAATTATTTACAACGTGCATATACAAAAGGTATAATTTTGGGTCCCAAAGAACGTGGGGCCACATAAATTACAGTATATCAAATTTATGTTATGTATCGTTGTAATATATATATATATATATATATATATTATTAAGTGACTTCACGAGTTTCTTGCAGTATTCTTGATTAAATATTTTGAAATTATATTACTGCTGAAAGTTGTTGATATTATTAGATAATTATCCTGACGTACGTTTCATTGATAGGATCAGTACCTTCAGAGGTTATAAATGAATTAACAATAATCGAAATGTTTCTTTTTCAATATCATATAATAATATATAATAATATCAACAACAACTGCAGGAGTAATATAATTTAATAATATTTAATTACTCCGAGACTGCTTTGGGTACTACAAGTATTATAAAGTTTTATTAAGTTGAAGATAAATAAATTTAGGAATATTTGTGGTACGATTCATAGGAATCTTAGAAATAAAACAAGACACAGCACAAGGATTAAATTTTATAAGACAATTGCAATACCCACATTGACATTATGCGAGTGAGGCGTGGGACAAAAAAGGAATGTAGCAAGATTCAAAGTGCTTAAATGCAGTTTCTTCGAAGTACTTTAAATTATACATTGCAAGGTAGAATAAGGAATCAGGATATCAGAGCAGAACTCGAAACAGAGGACATAAATGAAATTATTTCAACTTACAGAAGACAATGGTGAGATCATCTGCAAAGAATGACAGAGGATCGATTGCCGAAAGCGGCACTGAAGTATAAGGCAATTGGTAGAAGAGACGTGGATCGTTCAAGGATGACAACACACTGTCTTTCGATTCGCACTGAACATGCCTCATGAAGTATGGGCAAAACGTTTGGTTAGAAAAATGTGTTTAATCAAAAGACAGTGTTGTTAGGTATATACTGTATACGTATTCCATACATTAATTTTATGTACGGTTTAACGAGAACGACTGCACCAGCTAAGCCCAAAATTTTCTGAGTCAAAAATGGTATGCAATTTGCTAATAGAAGTTTCATCTAACCGTACAATCAACATTGGTTTGAAGGTCGTTTGTAAGGAATCTACATTTAATTTATGAACATACCTACAGAACCTAGATTGAATATCCTAATTTAAGTAGGCTGTGCTGCCTATCTTAAGTTTTATATGTAAATGATCTGAGTACGAGACAGTACCATATAAGTGTGTTTTGTGTCCTGTTACGTATAAAATATTATGCTTTGTGTAATATCAAATAACAAATAATATACAAAATTAAATATTGGATTAAAAACGGTTAAAAAATGAACACGCCAAACACAATTTTTTTTTTTAAGTTGGTGATTAATTTCATCAACACAAATTCAATGCATTTCTACAACAAAAATTCACAGTGCAGGATTAATTAAGGCTTAAGTGCAGGGCTAATACGCTTACTAGGTTTTATACAAGACTTTCAGACACTTGAGGTAAATGGGATTAAATCTCACAAATCTAGTTACACTAATTGGTGGTTGAGCCCACCTTTCAACTGATGCCATCCAAACTAAAAACGTTTATGTTAAAACAAAATTTCCAAAGTTGCAAAATCTGTTTTTTAGTTTGCTTGTTACTGAAAGTAATAAAAATATTCAATTAAATGCAGCCGAACTGACGTGTACAAAATGTAGTTACTCAATATTTGTTTAACTCTATAAAAGCCAATATTTTATAATTACATACAGCCATACTGGAATTGCCAATGCTTTGTTGTAATACACGCGAAACACAAAAGTAAACAATACATTGTCCTCATTTATTTATAAAAACTTAATAATTCACATCCTGTTTGGCTGTAAAAGGAGGTAAAAAACTATTTCATAACGACCGTCCTTAGTACACAAGTTTTGATTGACAGGAACATTGCTGGCCAGCGCTCGGACCCGGATTGTAACGATTTACTCAATAATTTGAACCATATTTCGAAGTGCTCTAGAAATACAGCCTGGAGGAAATACAAAAAACAATGACTTTTCAGTGCATGTAATTACAGTAGAGATCAGTTATAACGACTGGGACAGTATTTAATAATATTTTTATAATTACTACATATTATTAAAAATGAAATAATAATAATAATAATAATAATAATAATAATATGAGAGTGCGGAGTTATGTCCAGTATTACCGGTGAATGCTTAATTGGGGTAATTGATTTGGACTGTGTATAGCATGAATTGAAAGAATATTAATGTAATATAAGCGTGATTACTTTTCAATAATAAGTTTGTCAGAACTGTTAATAAAAATTGCAAGTATCTATTTCTCTGGTGTTTATTAATAAATTCTCTCGGCTGTTAATCATATATATTATAGTTAGTATAAACGTGTGTAAGCAGAATAATAACTTGGCTTTTAAACTGGCATAACAGAAACGAAAAATTATGGTCTGTCAAGCGAAATGTTACATTACACCATAAATAATTTAAATAACTGTGATACACACCAAATTTATTATTTTAAATAATTTTAAACGTATTAATACTACAATATTTAAGGTCTGAATAAAATCCTAGGTAGATCTAAAAATGATATCTCAAATCTGAAGAAGGGCAAAATCTCATATTAGTACAATGTACAAAACAACGGCGGTATTCAACCAGTGGTGCGAGTACAAACCAGTGGCGGTTTCTTATTGTGGCCACATGACCGCGCGCCCCCTTGACAGAGAACATTAAAAAAAAATTAAATTACATTACCATAGTTAACTGTCTCTCCTTTGTCACTTGTTTATTTTAAAGATAAAATATGAGCAATGTTTTTTAAGCGTTGATTTAGATTAGAATGGAAGTATTTATCTGTCTTGCGCGTAGTAGGTAGCGTGAACCAAATAGACAGGGCCGCGAAGAGACTTGCGGACTGGTTGCCATGACTACGTGACGTGTCGTGTGACGTCATAGCGAATATCACCGTTTAACAAACTGTGTTTGGGCCGCAATGTCTCAGCGGCCTGTTGCCAGTTTTTTTGGTGTCGGTGTGCCGTTCGTTGATCGTCAGTTTACTTTTATCATACGTGTTTTTTTTTTGTCACGTGTCGCTTACAAACATGAATAGAGTCAGTGTCTTATTAACAAATTTTACCGGACTTTCTTTAGAGGATAAAATAAATATTAAGAAATTAGGCCGGCCATTACCTGATCTAAATTTAATACAGACCAGTGAAAGGAAAGCCCAAAATAGGATATTTACTCGGCGTTTCTCAAGAGACATTTATAAACGAAATAATTGGATATGTGGGTGTGAAGTTTCGAATTTGTTGTACTGTTTTCCGTGTGTCTTATTTTTCAACCCTGCAGGAATAGAAACGGATGCAAATTGGGCCAGAAAGGGCATAAAAGATTTGCATCATCTTCCTACTAAAATCAAAAAACATGAATCATCTCGAAGCCATATTAATGCATGCACACAACTGGCTTTACTAGGCGAAGTAAATATTTTGACACAGCTTAATTCAATTTATCGGACACACGTTCTTGAACATAATGAACAGGTTAGAAGGAACCTCTATATTTTGAAACGTATTATTTGTTGCGTAAAATTTTGCAGTGCTTTTGAGTTGGCACTTAGAGGTCACCGCGAGAATGAAGAATCGGTAAATATTGGAATATTTATAAAGTTAGTTGATTTTTCTGCAGAACTTGATGTTGTGTTGCGAGAACGCTACAGTGTTTAAGGTGACTTCTAAAAGTATACAGAACGATATTTTAGATAGCATGTTGGCTGTGTGCAAAGAAGAAATTTATAATCAAATTAAAAATTCCGATTTCTTGGCTATTCAATATTACGAAACTACAGATGTTACGAATTGGTGCCAAATGGTACTAATATTTAGATACATTTTGATGGAACTGTTCGTGAGAGCTTTTGGTCTTTAGAAGAGTCAAGGATAAATCAGCAGAAGGGATACAAAAATGTATAGAAGATGAAATTGATCCTATAATTATGGAAAAACCACAAAAGTTAATCGCTCAAACATACGATGGGGAAAATGTAATGAGTGGTGCTACAGGTGGTGTTCAAAGTTATGTTAAGAAGAAATATCCTTACGCTCATTACATACATTGTTATGCTCACCAGCTTAATCTCTTGATCCAAAATGCAGCATCATAGCATGCTAAAGCGCGAGTGTTTTTTAATCAGCAATTCCCACGTTTTTTTCAAATTCTTCAAATAGGTGCGATATGTTAGAAGAAATAGTCAAGCACAGGTTACCAAAAGTAGCAACAACCAGATGGAACTATAACATTAGGACAGTCAATACTGTGTTCGAGAATCGAGAGAAGCTCATAGAAGTGTCTGAGAGATTGAAGATAAATGCTTAAGAAGCGCTACTTCTAATGATGCTTCTGGTCTCAGACGAGCTCTAGAAGACCCAGAATTTTTGTTTTGGCTCACATTTTTTCACAAACGTTTGCCTCATGTTGACATTCTTTATAATCAAATCCAGTCAAGAAATAAGGATAGTATCCAACATCAAAGTGATATTCCAAAATTTTGAGATTTGTGTTAAAACCATTTGAAACGAGACTGAGACTATTAAAAGCAATATTGAAGAAAACCTTCATTCATTAAAGAGGAGAAGAAAAGAAGATAATTTACCAAGAAGTACGTTAGGCAAAGAAGTGTGTGATGTAATTATTTTACACATGGAAGACAGATTCTCATATCGTGGCCATCTGCAAGCAGCTCAGTTGTTTAATTCAGAATCAATACCAAAATATTCAAAAGAATTTCCAGCGGGCATTTTGGATACAGTGTGTTCTTCACATCCATTTCTAGACCAGACTCGTTTAAAAACAGAATTAGAAGTTATTTACTCACGACCGGACTTTAGTCAAATAATTGGAGCCACAAACTTCCTTACATTACTACTGCAACATAATCTTACTGATATTTTCCCGGAAACTATAAAAATATTAAAAATAATTTTAACAACGCCAATGACAGCTGCAGAATCAGAGCGTTGTTTTTCAACTCTTAAAAGAGTCAAGACATTTTAGCGAAATAGTATGGGTCATGATCGTTTAAATGCGTTGGCGATGATGTCCATAAATAAAAATTTAGTTCAAGATATTGACAGTTTCGATGACAAAGTGTTGGAAAAGTTCATATCTATGAAAAATATAAGGGCGGAATTTACTTTTCAGAAATAATTGGCTTCATTCAATCCACTTTCCATTTCAGGTAAGATTTTACATTGTTAACTTTTTTTATGATTGCGCCCCTCCGGGTGAAAAGTCACCAGCCGCCACTGGTACAGACTCAAATTTATAATAGATACTAACTGGAGAAAAATACAGATAACAGAAATTAGATATTTACTGATTCAAAAGAAAGTACACGCACTTAGAAAATGAAAAATAATGACATAAGGAAGAAGCTAAATGCTGACCTCCGCATTGCACTGCTAGTTTATCCAGGTACGTGACCTGTTGATATTAGGTCGTAGCATATATGAGTAGCAGTTAGAAGGCAGTGAGCTAACTTGTGAGCTAAAATACATTAATTGTTCTAAATTATCTTTTGCTGTCAAAAATTTATATTCAAGTGTCGTTCTTACATTTCTGATACCATTTTATAAACACGTGGAAACTCGTATAATTAAATTATAGGGATTATGAAGACAGAATTAATGCAAATTATGGTATGAATGACAAAGACAGAATGCTGACGAGAGGGAAAGGGTAAATGATAGACAGGTAATCAAACAGATGGAGAGGCAGACACTGTCAATTGTAATTATCAATCACAAATGCCACTTATCAGTCTTATCAATATTATTATAAAAATACGAGTTTTGTCCTCTTTTGACTTCTAAGCATGTATGAAAATTATTTTATGTCTCTGTATGTAGCTCTGTTGAAGAAGAACAGACAACGTTTGAATATTAATTAGATGCAAACGGAGTGGTAAGGAACATGTGGACGTGTACCGACCAACCATGTTGATCACGCAAGGGATATCAAAGATTATGACCAACTGGCTGCGCACTGCGTGTTTTACCTATTTTGTAGTTGCGTGTCACGTCACAGTGGTAGGTTGCATTGGTAACTGGTAACTCACAGTTAGATTAAGTAGGCTGGTTGGCGACAATGAATGGCCCAACTTTTTTCTAAATCCTTTTCAAGCTGACCCTAATCTTTTAACATCGGCCACACAGTGCAATGATTGCGTGTTGCCAGTAATTGCAATTTATTGCACGATCGCAGTACACCCGGAGAACGTACGCGTACATACCGGTAGCCTACAATTAAATCTCAACAAAGCATCAATTACATAATTAGTTGAACCGTTTAATGTCACAGTGACAGTAAATTTTTAAAAGCATGTGTAAGCATTAAAACAGTTACACAGGAACGCGTTTCTCTGTAATAGCTTGGCGTGTCTACTCAAGAGAAGTGCTTTGGCTTCATACAATCCGCTGAAATACAATTTTATGATTTCAGATCGAAACTAAGATCGTTTGAAGTAAAGTATGTAATAAAAAAAGCTTTGTAGTAATGTGGAAATACACTGGTACGTAACATAAGCTTCGTTCGTAGGACGAAATATATTAGACGTCGTATAATCTTGTGTTATGCTTTCCCAGTAAGAGGTATCATGTGTAAAGTATGACCTGTACTTGCTTCATGCACGAGTGATAAGGTTTATACGTCATTTATTTATTTATTTATTTTTAATAGCCGTACGGAAAATTTTATAATAAGTTCGGTCTTACTGAATTCTTTTAGGATTTAACTTGATTTACTATACGGTACAATTTGATGTTGTACTATTTAACAACATACGCTAATATCGGAAAAGTGTTTAGGTTTTTTTTATTAGATGAAAATTATTATTAGACGACTTATTCAGATTTCTATGAGACTGATTCTGGCTTCCACGTTTTGAAATGATCATAAAAAAACGTTAAAATTCAATCTAACATTTTATAGCAATAAAGTATTCATATAGTAAAAACAGAAAAAAACCTGGTGTCACAGAAAACGCTTCATTTTCATTTATCGAGACAAATAAAAAAACAAACGCAGAATGTTTGGATCGTAATAGTAACAGGTACACAAATGAAGAATGAAATAAAACTGGAAAAGTACTATTGTTATGTTACAAAAAAAAGAGGAGACAGGGTCAGACTATATTTGCACCACCAGGTCGTCTGCACATATGTTCTGTGCACCATCAGTACAATGTTTAAATGGACGTAAACAAATAAATGTGTGCTTGAGGATGAAATTGCTTATTTATTTTTGACATAGTTGTGACATAACTACAAACAAACTTGAAGAAGGTAGAGTTGCACATTAACAGACAAGAATATCCATATGTCCATCGTCAATGGTAATTCTGTCCGAAGACAGGGTTCAGGTGGCCTGACCCTCCGAATTTAAGGTCGCTGTAATTTTGCCTCATCATCAAATACGTTAACATACCACACATTCTACTTCTTCCTCCTCTCGTTCAGCCATCTTTCTTTCTATTGTTAATAATTTCTGTAAACAAGTCCTTTCTCGATTTCCCTTTTCTCTTCCTTATACCTCCAACCGATTTCCTCTTACCATTTATTTCCATACTTCTTCATTTGTTGTCTCCTCACTCCCATTTTCCAATCTTGTTCACAGGCACATATCAAATGTTTCTTATGTCTACAGTCGTGTCTTTGATGCACATCACAATGATCCGTACGAAACATACAGCAAACCTCTATCTTAACTCAGTTTACTAACTTAATTCCTCTGCTAAACAGTATCCAATGCTACTTTTCCAAGTGAACCTCTACGCCTTACATCAAATTTTCCACTCCATCTAATTATATTTTAAGGTGTTTGAAAGATTCCTTTTGTAACGCGTTTGTCATCATATTTACCGCGTTTTCGTTCCTTTAGCAATTTCCCTTACTTTAGTTATTGCTGCATTTATTCCCCTAAACTTATTCGCCTTTTTACTATTCCTATTCTATCCATTATTTGCTTTAATTGCCTGATCATCGTGTGTATGTATATATCGAGTTATAGGTAACTCAATGAGTTTCTTGCAGTGTTATTGTATAATAATAATTAAAACTATCATTATAATATAATATTAGGTCAATTAAAACGATAAAAAATAAGATTAAGTACTTGCAGAAGTAATTATAATTTGATAATATATAATATGTGTGTGTGTGTGTGTGTGTGTGTGTGTGTGTGTGTGTGTGTGTGTGTGTGTGTGTGTGTGTACACATATACTTAAATACATACGTATAAACTTCTGTACGTCAACGTATATACGCGTAATCAATAGTTAATATTATTTATTACGAGTTTATGTAAGAATGTTCTTGAGACTCACAAGTACGTGTACCATTATTATTATAATTACATTATGTATATGTTGCGTTTGTCTGGATTTATGTACTGCGCTTTACCGTGTTACATTTATGTATAGATATTAAAAATTCTGTGGCAGTGATTGTTCGTGCATCGGTGTCAAGGCGGATACAATGACTCATAGAGACTGACGGCGGAGATGTTATGTGGGATACCGACTTGATCAATGCTTATGTCAATACAGACAAGCAGTACACACCACACAGTTGTACAGTACACACGCGTGTGTAGGCGTGCCTGTAACGTTTTAATTCGCCACACTACACGACAACGCGGTAAACGTGCAATGACGTTTTTTACATCATTGTCTACGTTGCCTATTTTTCAAGGTTAAAATGAATTAATTTTGTGAACGCGCTCGCACCCTGTCCAAGTCGCCGTCGCCTGTCTGTTGCGATTGACGCCTGTCTATAATCTCATTATTAAGTTACAATGGTTTCGCAATAGCGTCCCCTACGCTCCAACGCTTCAATAAATATAGATAGTGTGGCGATTGCTTTTGTATGGACTGTGCATATTTTACGAAAGGAAAATAAGGCTACAAAACGGTCAACCCTTCGTTCCTTCTTTAATCCAGCGGTTCAAGGAGCTAACAGCCAGTTTCTGCTTCCGAGTGTCAGCCAACCAAATTATTGAACGAACGAAGCGAGCTCTCAGTTCTACTCGACCGTGTGGCATTTGTATATCTATTTGGGGCATGTCTTATGATAACTTTTGAATGGATCAACCGATTTTCGTAAAACTTGGCACGCTTGTCCATACTTTTATCCTACATAACCCTATTGCTTTTTAGATTGACCGCCCCAAAAGTAGGGGGGAGGAGGCAAACATTTGAGAGAGTTCAAAATTGTGAGTGAAATTCTAAAAGTCCATGTGAGTATTAAATTAAATGGAATTTTAACCATAATATAAATTTAGTAATTATTTTGGGAAATTTCAAAATTTTGGGACCGCAGGGGCAAGAAAGGATTAAAAATATTAAAAAATTGTAAAATCCAACTAGGTGACAGATTAAAGAGAGTTTTAACACAAATCCGAATGTTGGGAATTTTTATCGTTCATTGTATGATTTCTTTCTCTACGATTGTTACTGTATTAAGCAAAAAAGTAGAGTATTACACTTAGAGTAAACAAGTAGGGTATTGGAAATTCGGTAATTTTTCTGATAATTAAAAACTGATCTAATATCAAAATGTATGTATTAGTAAATGTGCTTTGTTCAGAATATTGAGTGAGTTTTACAGCTTATGAAGGTTAATAGATTAGCTCAAAATGCTGAACAAAAACATGTGTAACTTCTGTAGGCGTATGTCTCAACAAAAATTCCGTTACAGTTATTACTGCGCTGATGTTCTATTCAATCTTTATTTCATTAATAAATTATACGTTTTAGGGCCTAACCTCTTCTGTTCTTATTGTTGCTTCTTATGAAAAAAATCTTTGGGTTTCGTCTTTTTAGTGTACTTTTTGAATTTTAAAATCTAATCGCAACGTTAAGCGAGAACTTTCTGTAGCGCCTTCAGGAGAATTCAGTACTATAAACCGAATTTTTTAAAATCGTAGCATTTGTCGTTCAAATGTTTGGAATTAGCGACCTATTTACTTCCAAAATATTTAAAACCAGTTCTATAATTTCCACTTACCTTATCAATATTTCTCATTTATGTGATTCACCTGCCAATAGAAGTAATAGCAGTACAAGAGCAGTAGTAAAATAATCAATATCAGCCTTCAACGAAGATGATAGTTTTGGCTGGGTATGATGTTAGCTTGAGTAATAGTAGACGTAGTAGCAGTAGAAGCAATCTAGTAGTGTTGACAGCTCAGCTGGGGTCTTACTTAGTAGCGAGCCCTGCGGGTGGACGAAGAGGGGCCCAGGGGACTCCCGGTTGGTTATCAGCGCCGATTGCGGGTGGCCTCCCGTGGGTCAAGAACCTACCCAGATACGCACTGCTTTCGAGCGCAGAGGCTACCACTTCTTTCGGTGGCATCGGAACTGATGATTGGGAAATGTGCGTATCTCTGCGCGAACGGTACAGGGTTTAACTTTGACTCCTAGTAGCGCCTGCGAACGGGAACTAGGGTCTGCTTCCCTGACCTGTAGCTATGTCGGGCCTCTCACGCCAGTCCGTGACGTCCATTAAGTACACAGAGTTGAACCCTAGTAGCTTCGGTCTTGCCCCTCTTGTTCACCCTTCTTCGACGAACTGGGGTCCTAAGTTCGTCCTAAGTAGAGTCGGTGGAATCCTAATTTGGCGTGAGAGAGAGGGAAAACACACGGTAACCTGCCCTACCACTAGCCTGGCGGGCTGGTGTTCCCCTGCTGCCGCCGGAAGGTAGATGAGAAGCCGTAGACGTCCGAGGCAGATCCTGTGGATCAAAGCCGGAGGTCGGGTCCGCGACCATTCAGGGCTTCGGGGTCGTAGTGTTGATTAGCGACGTACTCAAAAATGACCGTTCAAGGGATCGTGAACTAGCCCGGCTGGGGTCGTGTCCCCCGGCATTCACGAGTTCAGGAACGGATTCGTGGTGGTTGTTGTTGTCCCAGCTAGGGAAGAATTTGCCTAACACTGGACTTTCTGGTAGTAGCGGCTTTGGGCCTCGGCTATCAGGTGCTCTATCCTCGATTCACCCACTCGAAGATCAGCGTCTTCTTCGACGATCGGTCAATACTGCCCTTTGCTAGGCTTTGATAGGAAGTTAATATGGTTTACGGTTGGATTTGTTTCAGATCGGGTATTATTCGTGTCTTCATCGAGCTAGTATGAAGAAACGAAGGTAGCAACCACTACATCATCTATAATAAGTGGTGAGACAATGCCAGATGCCGGTGTAGAGCAATTCATCGATTATAAATCGATGGGCAATACTCGACACAAACTTAAAAAGTATAATAATGAATTCAACAGTCTCTCCGATTTAAAAATAACAATCCGTCTTCCGCGTCTCTAACTATTTATCTCTTTACTATACGTTTCTTGATGAAGCCTTTCCTCTCATTTTCCTCTGTGTGTGTGTGTGTGTGTGTGTGTGTGTGTGTGTGTGTGTGTGTGTGTGTGTGTGTGTCTGTGTGTGAGTGTGTGCACTACAGTACACACTCAACGCTTTACATTCGTTTACATACAGTAACAATCAGTAGAAAATATACAAGCTCTGGCTTAATTATAATTTTAGTGTAATGTTTAGTGTTGTTTTACATGTCGTACTTTGAATACTTTTAAACGTTAACCAATCGAATTAACTGTTATTAGCTGTTTTACCCTGGCAAGGAAGTGGCATTGCATTCTCTGTCTAGCAAGGATTCTTTGTCTACATCTACATTTGTATGTTATGTATTTGATTTTAGAAGTTTTATAAATGCCTTCGCCACACTTTTGTGTACATTACTTTTATAATTTAATTTAATTCTCTCCATCTGTCTACGCAGAGTTCTCCAGGCACCATGTAGTCTAGGTGGAGATATACGCTTTGTGATAACCGTACCGTCTCATGGGTAGGCCTATATCGATATATGAAACTGCAACTCGCAGGTTTCACAGAATGTGTTTACATATATATATATATATATATATATATATATATATTGTAGCATGACAGATTATCCACATTATTCTAATTTAAAAAATGATCATATATAAAATAAAAATAAAATGACATCAATGAAAACCACTATAAAAATTAGTCAAGGACTACAAAGTAGTGAAATAATAGTTAGGAGAGATAAAATAATTAAAATCAACCATGCAATATATATAAGAAATTATAGAAAAATAATGATAGGCCAATGTAATTAGTAATTAGACCCAGGTAGTATAGGAGCAGGTCAGGAAATGCCCAGTATAGACAAACATCCAAAATAAATGAACAACTGTTAGAAAAACAACCACAAGTAATAACATTAAAAAACTTCCAAGAAATATGAAAATAAATAGGAAAAGTACAATGCAATAAAATATGAGTAAATGTAAAATATGTTTAAGTAAAGGTTCTAGATATAAATGTAAAAATGTACCAATGCAACTTAACTTTATAATGAAAAGTGAATCCTGATGATCTCATATAAGTGAAATTCTTTATAATACAATACCAGACAAAATGACAAAAAATAATATAAGAGTATACAATAAATAGTGGAGTGATCAAGGGTAAATCCTTATAATAAAACAAAAACAGCAAGGACTGCATGAAAATTAATTTTAAGGAATAATTTAGATGATGAAAAAACAGATGTTTTGTTTACATTAGTAGTTCATTGAACTCAAGGCTTAAATGTTTGAGAATGGATATAATTTTTTTTTGTTATAAAATATTTATTATGTCTAATGATGTTAATTAATAATAAACCTTACTGTAATTAGAGGAGTGTAATTTAGTTAAGATTTTATAAGAATAATATGTCAGAGAGGGTATTAGCAAGCTGGAATAATAATGAATTTAAAGGAACTAACATAAAATCTAGGCCAAATGGTAAATCACACAAACTTTGTAATTAATAATTGAGTAAAGGAAATTAATTAAATTGAAGAAAATTATATAATGTAAATCAATTACTGTATATTATAACTGTAACAATAGTTTGTAAAGGTATTGAAAAAATGTATAAGATATTATTAGAAAAAATGCAAGGGTAATAACACTGGAATATTAGAGGAAAACCTAAATTAAAGATAATATGTAAATTAATTAACCCAAATCATAAAATTACAAAAAATTAAATGAAAATAACCATTTTATTTCAATTAGTGATCTTGCTCAATGATAACTAGAACATAATAGAAATTGTAAACCATTTGAGGTGACAGGAAGTACAGTTAATGCCTACATTCTAATATACTGTAAATTTGACTTTTCGAGTTAAAAATACTATAAAGTATATCATGTTTGGTATTAAATAACGCAGAATTAACTAAGGAAAGTAATTATGTAAGTAGTATTTAATAAAATTAAATAATAGTAAAAATGTAATTAATCATATAATGTAAAAGTCAATTATTTAGGCGGAAATGCCATCTGTTTAGAAACTATGTAGATTTAATATTAAATCGGCTAGGATTTATTGTTTGCAGAGAAAAGCGAGTTTAGTTGATTGTTATACGTTGAGATGGACACTTCGAAATGAGATCAGACAATTAAATCATTAATAAAGAGAGAAGATAATTTTCGGATATAACCAAACCTATAAAAAATAACCCAGAGAAATTGAAAAATATGATTAATCTACAGTGAGTTAACCTGGAATCAACCAAATTAATCTAATTGTGAAGATTTGAAGTAGTCATTCAGATAATCGAACTATATGAACGTGAATTCAAAATAATGTCGACACAGAATTGGACATTGTAACGTTTCACCTCCATTGGAACAAGAACACATTTAACACTGATCGCCGTGCCGGACAACTGACCACAACTCCCGAATAATTACACAGTCATGAAGAATTATTAACCACTACTACTTGGAAGAGGAATACACAAATAACCAACATTTATTTGGAAGATTTCTGCAGTGAAAACGCTCCGTTTACATTCATCACGGAAGCAGCCATTTTGGACTATTCCCATAAGGCTGTGCGGTGTCGGCAGACCAGCATCACCAGTTTGGGTTCGAGAAATTTATCTTACTAACATTGACTATTCAATAATATTTTGTATTTTAGATATTTAAGCAGTTTTTCTTGTACGCATTATACTTTTCAGCTTTGCCCTTTTTCTCTGAATATTATAATAACAGTTCAAAGAATCCACAAATTAATATTAATATTTTATATATGGAATTTACTCGCCCTGAGAAACGAGTCTGTAATTTGTCGATTGACTAATCGATTCAAAATCGATCATTTATTATTACGTTAATAAAATCATTGAACTTTATAATTTTGGGTTCTATTTATTTGTAATTATATAAATAGAAGAATATTAAATAATATTTGATACCTGGACTACAAGAAAAGCAGAAATTAACCACGTTAAAGGAGTACACACTGAGAATAACGAAGGACCGCTAATCGATTATTACAGGAGATAATCTTATTAACGCTGAAAAACAATTCTGGTCATTCTAAGCGAATAAATTGATTAAATTAATAATTAAAAGAAATAAAAATTAAATGAATACATCAGAAATAATTAAATACTTAATTAATTAAATAAATAAATAAATACATTTTTTTATTACAATTTTTTTTTAACTCAGAAAATCCAAAAATTACGTAATGTTACAATATATATATATATATATATATATATATATATATATTGTTACGAAACTTGATTCGTATGGGTTAAAAGCCACACGTTGGTTGCGTCACTTTGTAACGAAGTTCTACTTACCTCCCTCTTGTTCGTAGGGTAATTATGTTTAAATGATTGTTTAATTGTTTTAATTAAAATGTTATAATTCGATTATCATTGTTATTATTTGTTATTTATTTTATTTAAATTCCTTTTGTATTTCGCATGTATTAATGGTGGTTTAAATTCATCGGTGGTTTTTAATTCGATGTTCTTTAGTTATTGAGACGAATCGGCTAAGTTGACTTTGCCATTGGCACCTGTTGATTTTGTCAGATGTCGTAATTTTAGGTTATGTAACCTAATAAACTATAAGTTGACTTCTCACTGAAATTAGAATTTATTTATTAGTTCAGCACTTACTTATTTTTAGTGAAGGTCTCACTTGTTAATCGTTCTGTTAACAAGGCAGAGTTGAGATAACAACTTAAAATTATTTAAATTATCTCAATTGCCGCTGCAAGTGGTGCCAACTGTTGGGAGCGGTTCACCTAACCTGTAAGTCTAATGAAATAATTTGGTTAACTCTTTTATCTGGAAAAAAATATGATTTATTCTTCGATAATACTCATGAAATTAGGTTAAATAATAATTAGATTAATAATCGTTCATTTTTACAATATTGATTAATTTAAAAAAATTTCTTGTCTCAGGGTTTGTTATTCTGATTCTTAGTAACCATACCACTGCATGTGGTTCTTTGGTTCAAATGTCTATCTAAAATGTAGGTTCTTTTAGACTACAAAATACAAAAACTTGAAAAATTATACTACCATAATAATTGTGTAGTAGGAGTGATTACATAAAAAATAAATCTTAATTACTAACATGAAAATTCAAAAGACGTCTGGCGTCAACATTGTAGGTTAACCTGGCATATCTGAATAGAAACCAGTTAACTTTAAATTAATAATAACTCTTTAACAACATACAAAATATTGGTATAATAAGGTTATAAGTTCCTTTAGTGGTCATAAAAAATCATCTGATTCGCTAGACTGGATAAATTTAATCAGGTAAATTGATAACTCTTGTAAGCATAATTAGCTCGTTATTAAATATTTGTTAACTAAAAAAAAATTAACAAATGTAATACGGTCCATAGCTTTCTTAATGTTCATTATAAATCATCTTATTTACTAATTCTGGTAAAGGTACATCAGGTCAATAGACAACTCTTAAAAGTATAATCAGTTGTCGTTAAATCTCTTTAACTTTAAATAAATCGATTGATATAATAAAGTCCAAACTCCTTTTAGTGTTCAAATCAAATCATCTTATTAACTATACTCGATAAATTTTTATCGTCTAAGTTTATAACTCCTCTAAGTATGCTTAATTGTCACTATACTCCCTTTATTCACGCAATCGCAATTTATTGTACACTTTGCAATTGTTGTTGCACTATCACTCTTTCACTGAACTTCGTTAATTAAAATTTTTGAACATTTTATAAAAAAATTTGGTTATGTTGACCGATGTTTACAGTTTGATGCCCGCACTGGTTATAGGTTAATTCGCGACTTTTGGCGTACGGAGCTGGCGTCTGTCTTCCTTCGCCGACAATACAATAATGCATTCAAATCTGGCTTCTGTTTCCTGACCAAATCTCGATTTAACCCTTCTGATTGGTGGAAAGGTTGATGACATTCCATCGAGCGTGGCTACCCCCTTTACCAAATTATTAAGAACGCTTGGGTTCCTGTGGTTGAGATTAAGAAAGTGAAGCCACATATTTTGTCAAAATTGATGCAAATACATTTCAACTGATATAAAACTCTTACGTTACTTTTAATTGCTGATCTAGCCTTACCATGATATGGCGATCATCTGGCTCATTATTTAGAGTCCTCACATGAAATACTTTCGTTCACTATTAACAGATATAGTTTTTTGAACTTACGACTAAAGCAAATTTTTACTGAATTTATATATTATTAAACTTAAATTACCACATGGCTATCATATTTCATTGAGATGATGCTTTCCAAGTCCTTTTGTGTACTCTTTACACAGTATTTATTTACAATTATCCATAAAATTCATAAGCTATGCCTAGGCTTTTAGTAGGCCTATGACACTACAAACTAGATTTACTTATTATATCTTAATAGTGGTTTTTGACCAACTTATATTATGTCACAATTACTCTAAGATGATCATTACAACTTCTGTCACCTCACTTTTTGTTATTACACCTTTCTTTTGTTGATTTTAGTCTTTATAATCACCCATAGTTTTGCACTATAGGGTGTTACATGAATTACCTTCATTATAAATTACCTAGTTGTTTTTTAAGTCATTATTTCTTACATAAATGATCATTACAATAACTATAAAGTTTTACAATGTTCTGGTTTGCACCAGGATATTCCCATTTGCTGTTAATTCATCAATAGTTCTTGCATCTAGTGCTACATGACAAGTATATTTAATTTACATTATTATGACTCAATTTCATGATAATAATGATTGGTTTACATCATATTAGTTGTATTACACATCATTGATTATACTGATATCAATATCTTTCTCTTTTATTAGTATTTCTAAAGGTTTTTTAGATTGGTTATTGGGTAAATTCTATGCTGTCCATTTCAGTATGTTAATTTACACTAATCACAATATAAATCTTCCTTTGGTAACTAATCTTGTTACTGGTATAATCCTTATAACATCTAGTTTAAGTACAGTATAATAGAATATGGTTTGATAAACTTTTTAGTATTAATTCTTGTCATTATAGGTGCAAAATGCTTGTTGAGCTAGGTTATGTGTGTCCCTATTCTGGTTTACAACAATGGGTTCATTTTGGTGGTTGGTTTCTATACATTTTACTCAATTATTTAAATGTACTAGTACTTAATAATTACTGTTTATTGTTTGCTACTCATTTTCCAGTCTCTTTTATATTATCTTTACAACATTATTGGTGATTATCAGTTTTGCTGATATCCCTGTGTCTCTATCACTTACATAAATAGTAGATAAGATACAATCTTGTTGTTATCTTTTATACATTATTAAATCATACTAATACAAGGTTTAATCTCACTCTCCTGATCATTATTGATTACCATTATTTTAAATTAGAGTTTTGGTCACAGTCAAGTCACCTAAAATAGTCTGTCAGTGGTTTGATGTCATTAATAGTCCTTCACTCTGTAATTCGCTTGTTTTATTTTATTTATCTCACTGTTGTACCTCTTTTGTTGTAGATTGTGGGAGATGTCTTGTCTCTTCCTTTGTTTATCTTTTTATTTGAGTTCTATTATAATGTCATTCACTTCTTTTCATTTTTTATTATCTTTTTTTTTTTGTTTACTCACTTACCTAATCTATTTGGTCATTGGGTTAATCACATTTAATATATTTTATTCTTTGTTTAGTTCTCATTACTACTTTTATTCATTATTTGTAAATTCGTTCTTTAGTTATTAATTCTTCAACTGATTTTAATACTTGGTACACAATTCTTAATCCTTGGTAGGTTTTGTTTCATTTAATTGTTATGTTAGGTTGAAAATTTGGTTCAGAAGTATGGTGATGATATGTAACGTTACATATTATATATTATAACAACACAAACATTGATATATAATTTAATTTGTGTAGCCCCAAGTTCAGGGCCAATTTATATAACATAACAAATTATATAATGTATTGAATTCATGGGTGTAATCGTAATAAGAAGATGATACGTTATTTTAAGTTTGAAATTGTTCCATTTTTTAGTTTTATTAAACAAACTTTTTCATTTCGCATATAGAAATACTGCTTATGATTATATCGTTTGTACGACTCCTTCGTACACAACTTATAGCTAACAATTTACATACACAGTTATACATAAATCTTATTATCTAATTTTAATTAATTGAATATTCATTTTGCTCTCGGCTTACTCATTGTGTGATCATCTTTTTTTTTATTTCTGATTAATTTACTTTAATAATGAAGTTACTTGTATTCCAATTTCTTTAATATTAATTAGTTTTAAAACTTTCAATTGCATATGCATTCTCCTTTATCAACCAAGACTTTATTAATTACGTTAACTCAAAAATAAAATATCTCTCTTATCATTTATGTTACTCTCAATTACTAAATTTTATACAAGAGATATTATTCTAAATTTTACTCTGATTTTACATTTATGTACAATTAGTTATTTTAATACAGGTTGAATGTCTTGCATTCTAACTTTAATTAGTGTCTTTCAAATGTCTGTAATTACATTAGTTTTTCATCACCTCGTTTGACGTGGTTAATCATCCGTACGTCCTCCTTTGGTCCTCAGCCTGTGTCCTCCGTGTCCTCTTGGTCCTCTGGTCGGATTCTACTGCATGTACGGTTTACGAGTCGTCACGCCTCACATCATATGCTGCGGGTGTGTCCATAGACCTCCTCGTATGTGCTCTGCTGCTCTGGTTGGACTTCAGTTTGTCCTGTGCCTTTTACTATAAATTTAAATTAGCGTCGTCGACTGACATAGCCTCCTGTGGCAACGGTTGAATCGAGAAGAAGAAACTTTGTTAGCGCGACCTGGTATTTATAGTCAGGTCGTGCAAAAACTCATGTCTGAACAATTTTTAACTTGTCAGATTTTGTCGAAGCGTCACTTCCCCCACTCTGGTTCACTTCACTATTTTCGCTTATCTTTGCGAATTACGAAGTTTGTTTCACATCACTCGATGCTCAATCGATCACTAATTTTTATAGGTGTACTGTACGTAAATTACACTTCTTTATAGTAATTACAAAAAGAGCTATTCCCTTTTTACGCATAGTAATTGCACTTTTCGTCATTTCGGCACGGTCTTTTAACCCTTTATTCACCTTTAATTTCTATACATTTTGGTGTCTTTTGTTTTACCCTGTCTTACATATTTTCCTTATAATTAAAATAAAATATAAAACTATTCTACTTGAAAAGGGTTGGTTACATTTCAGGAACGGACAGGCTTCACATACACAAACAAAATACGCGTGTACACAACGCTAGCGACAGGTGCGTCGGAATGCGTGTCCATCTGTCCATGCATGAATTCTGCGCTCCCTATTTTTAACTAGATACAGCTTATGCAATCTGAATCATGTTTATTAATTCATATTTATTTATTTTTATATTTATTTCATTTATTTTGGCAATGCACAGTACCGTTCATGGTTGTACCGTTGCAACATAACGTACAATTTTTTGTATCATTGTATCTGTTAATCCTTGAATTCGCGAAGCGGTTCTTGCGATACTGCCCCTCATGTTCATGGCTTTCTAACAGGCTGGCCATATCTTGTATGGTTTTTACTTGACTGTACATTCGTGCCTTCTGTATGGCGTCTTCGTAATGGTACGACAGCTGGATCACTAGGCACTCTTCAGGAATTCGGGGTTCTAAGTTTCTTGCCATGCAGATCTTCCCAAGAAAATAAGATGTCAGGGATTGTCCACTCTGGTTCTCATATCTCCCATTGCTTAAATTGTTTCGGACCATATTCTGAGTCGATTCCGGCCAGTACTTCGCCTTAAATTGTGTCTTAAATTCTTGTATGCTTTGTATATCAGGTCTTGTGGCTGTCCACCAATTATCGTATGTCTCTTTAAACATCTCGTCTAACATTCCTCTCACAGTTGTCCAGCGATTCTCTCGATTTTTGGCCATTATTTCTTCTACCCTCTTCAGAAATTCCATTGGATTACGTTTATAACTTCGAAAGTTAATAATTTCACGATTGTCGTTGTTGATTACGTGGGTGTTGTTACATGGTCGGTCACGCCATGCATCCACTTCTTCCTACAGTATTACTTCACGTCGATGTATTTCGTCAATTTTTTGTTACTCTTCGTTTCATCTTGTCTGTTTGTTGTAATCGCCGCTAGAATGTTGTCCTTCTTCTACTTCAAGCCTCACAAGTTGCGGCGACAATTTATAACGTACAATTTTTTGATTCTCCCCTTTAAAAAGCCCCGCGATGGAGTGCTAATTTATAACGTAGCATCTGTACCTCTTTTAAAAGCCCCAAGTTGTTGGCGTCAATTTATAAAGAAGCCGATAGCGTCCTTCTATATTTTGTTTGATCAGTAATTGATTATGTAACGTGACTCGCCACGGCGTTGATCTTCAGTCTATCGCTAACGATGACGATCGCGAACGCACTAATAACCAGTACCGAATGTGTATCGGTCTTCTCCTTACCTGTCCTTATATTAATGTACCTTAATTCCCGATAGGCGCCAAAGTGTTTTACTAAAACAATTAAAAGTTTCTTCCTGCGTCGTCTTCTTGTTCTTCGATAATAATTTAAACTTACCCAAACGGACTGGCGCGAATTCAAATCTCGAGTGGAGTCTGAAGTGTTGCCAACCTATAATTCTGGTAAAAAATTTTCTTCACTGGTAAAGTACACAATTATTAAGATATATATCAAATAAAACAAGGAACGATTATTACTGTTCAGTACTAATTTATTAGTGTCCAGATTCGCTGATTATTTATAAGTTAAGTACAAAATATTTGTTATTATATAAAAGTTTGCTCGGTCTATTAAATTTTACTCGCTCATCGGGTGGTCAGGCGTGTCTTCAAGCGTTCTGGTTAATGATACAATGTTTTGTTCAGAACGATGAATAAGTTCTTTGGATTACAACAAAATAAAGCAAGATGTTTATGAAAGTAAACAACCTTACATCAATGTTAATTAAATACTATACAGGTTTACTTACAACTCGGTTCTTAGTGTCTAAAAGTGTGTCGACTTATAGGCGTCGCATAGAGGTTAAGTTACAGTTTCAAATAGGCTGATGCAGTTTTAAATAATTTTTCAATAATGGTTTGTGAAGTTGTTCAGTTTTTCTTTTTTTTTTTAAGATATAGTTTCAATTAATCTTTGAAAGAATTTATTATACCAAGTTCAGAGTGAGAGTTATTGTGTTGTGGAAAAGTTAATTAATTTTATTCGCAATTATATAGAATTCATTTATACTTAACAAAATCTTGTTGTTTCTTCTGATTAGTCCCAGGTAATTCTTCAAAATATTGTTGATTATAGTATTTAGTTCTTCATCATTCGGGTTTTCTTTTTTCCTATTTTATTTAGTCAATGTTTTTTAATTTCAATTATTGAATTTTAATTTATGGTTTCATCATGTGTTCAATGGATCCAGATTCAATTTCTATTATTCATATTTGTTCATTTCCCTCTTATTAATTTTTAATTAGAGCGGATTCAGTTTGGAATCTGCATACCTTGAGCGTTAATAATAGACTGTCTAAAAATTCTAACGGTTTTCTTAATTCCAAGCATAATTCCCTGTTTCTGATTGGTTAAGAATTTTGTTTACATTGTTATGAAAGCATGGGTTTTTGGCCCCAAATTGACCTAATATTTTATAATTGCTATAATTCATTGGTGTTATTACCAATGTGTGAGATATTAACATCAATGTCTTTATTTTCTTTCAAAGATTAATTTGATATCCCATAATGCTGGGCTTGGTCCTGTATTAACGGTTTGACCAATTTGCTAATGTTATTTTATTACATATTTCACTTATTTTTTATGTTTACTCTATTTCTGACATACTCTTATGGTTAGATAATTGAAATTAAGTCTTATTTCTCAAATACAATGGTTAATTTCTTATAAATTGCTTTTTCTGAATTTTGACAGTTAGGCATTTTATAGGCCTAAGCTATAAATGTCTGGAATTTCTTAATTTACACAATTTAAACATTACCTCTTACTTTCATAGGTTCTGCGTGCCATTACTTAGTTATAGTGTCTACTTTTGAATGACTTTGAGCCATTTTACAATAAATAAATGTTATTATAATTTTAAAAAATCATTCCTTGACTTTGCTAGTTCATTTGTCTAACATCCTTTTTTCCTATCTTATTACAATTGTGAGTACTATTGTGATTATTAAACTTATACAACTGCTTGTCTGTATTTTCTAATATTTCTTACACAAACCTTTTACCACTTAATCTTTCTATGGTAACATATAACATTAAAATTATTTATGGTCTTCTCATGATATAGCCCCATTCCATCTGTTAAAATAAAACTTTTTTAGATAAACTAACAACAACTTTGGTGCATGGTGTCTTGACACCATTTACAATATTGTGATCACCATCCTTGTTACTATTTTGTAACATAGGATGTTTTACTATTATTTAAATCATAAGTAATTTGTTTCTTAGTTATTAACACAATAAAATTGGTTGACATACTAACTTTGTTCTCTACCATTTGTATGAACATTTAACATTATTTCTTAATTGAACAAAAGAATTCCTTTAATTAAATCTAACAAAATGGTTTTTAAATTGATCTTATTTTCTACTAAAACTTATCTTTTAATAATCGTCTAACATAATAATATTATACCATAGGTTCTACACACTACTAATGTTTCTTATTGTTTATCTATCAACATTTTATTATTGTTTATTGTTTATTACCACTGTTCTTTTCTTTTATTACTAATATTAATTGTTTATATTAACTCATCCCTATCCTATCTATCACCTTCACTAATTACACTGGTTAAGTCTTTATTAAATTACAGTCACATTTGTAATACACTATGTTTAATTGTGAATCACAGTAGTGATTCATCTTCAAATTCTTTAAGTTTTGCTATCACTGTTGCTATCATATATTAGTTTGATTCACTGGTTATCATTAACACTCACTACCTACCTCTCACTCTTGGTTTAAATTAGTTTTGACAAATCTAATTTTAAAGTCAGTTTTTAAAACCTCATGTGTTTGTTTTTATATTAATAATGTTATTTTAAAACACATAACATTCTAAATCACAAAGTTAGTCATACAACTTTGTGTAATATTAGTTTTTGGGCTATTAACATTAGTCCCTATAATTCCTTCATCAACTCTTTACAATTCGATTCTATTATACCCTTTCTTGGTAGTATTTTTATCATCATAATATAATAACAATGGGTTTACATGTTTATTACTGGTGGTGTACTTTCTTTTACATAACTTGGGTAATACATGGTACAAAATGAAATATTAGTTAGGTTGTTTTATTCGTTTACTTTTTATTTTATACCCTTTATCTGGCCAATCATTGGGGTTGGGTCACAGTCATTTGTCTGTCAGTCTAGTCTATTCACTCATTTATTATCTTTGTCTACTATTTTTCTTTTTATTCTCTCATTACCTTTGTATAGTTATTGATCATTGTGCTTCAAATTAGTTTACTTCTCTTACAGCTATATTATATTTGTGGATCCCTTATAGAGTCTGAGTTCTGCAACGTTATATAATATACATATATATATATTTATATGTAAATACGTCGGCTAATAGTAATACGTTATCGTGTACTATACACTGTTTTAATAAGTCTTATGTTGTTCTTACTTACACTATAAATCATTGTAGAATACTAATTCATGTTCTCTTACCAGTAGTGTGTATGACGTTGTTTTAAAAATAGCCATCGTTTCATGTTTAGTTGCTTAACATTCTAGACGGGTTTTCAGTATATCCTGGGAAAACTTCAGAAGATATTAGACTATATTAAACTAAAGAAAGACCTATTGAGCAAAAGAAAATTACATTCAAAAAGGGATTTTATAAAGAAACAAATAATTTATTTGTTCTAATGTGTGCGTGTGCGTGTGTGTGTGTGTGTGTGTGCGCGCGCGCGCGCGCGTGTGAATATTCTATGTGCTGTAGAACAAATAGGTTTATTTCAAGTTGTGTTACAATCCAGTCTGTTTGTTCTAGTTGTGTAATACGTAACTTAATGTAAAAAATTAAATGTCGTTTGTAAGACGGACTGAAGTGGATACAATTCCGTTTGCAAAAATCATTTAATATACAAAACACTGTGCAAGTGTCAATGGATACTGTAAGTTCCATGGGTGAGACCAACGTTCCAACCAGCAAAAAACTGAGACCTAATCCATGTTTGTGGAAAACGTAGTGATGGTGATGATCAAGGTTATGAATTATGATAATGAAGTTTGTAACATATTTGAGAACTGATATGCACACAACTCATGTTTCTATTGGGGAAATTGTGGTGTGTGTGTGTGTGTTACTGAAACTAACTGTTTATCGTTAAAACCAATCGTGTAATTTAAACTTACAATAATCTCTCCACATACGATAAGCAAATTATAAAGTAGAACACGATATATAAGTAAACAAATTACATTAACTTGTCTTCTCTGCTTTTTTGTGCAAATAAATATTAATTACGTGTACTTACATGAATAATTACGTGAATGTTTCATGTATACTTACAAATCATGTTTACTGTACTTTCTTAACTACAAGGACTTAATATTTTGAATTTTTTTAAGCGATTGAAAGGAAATTATAATGATATATAACCTAACAAATTTACTTATATTTTCAATCCTGAAATGTCTCTATTTTACTGCAAAACCTGACACATTTCCTAAAAAGATTTAGGAAACACATTTTATCAGATTTTAAAATTCCAGCTACTTAAGCTAATAAAAATTTATATTCAAAATCGGTCAAACATTGTTCGCAGAAATAACAGAATTAATGTCATTAAATTTGTTTACATTTAAACAAGATCGTTTTACTTTCACTCCAGAGGTGGTATTTAATTTTAAAAAACGTGGCTCTCACAGGATACGTGTAGTTGCACGCTGCCTGCCTGCCCTTATCAACTATGTGCTGGTGCTGTTGCTACATTTCCCACTTTGCCAGCAAACACCTCTGGGCGATAACAATCCGCTCTGTTGTATAATGTAATTATACATTTTGAACTGATGTATGACTCGGAGCTTTCTCTGAGTGAGCCGGCCCCTACCTCTGTACTCCTTACACGTATTTTCTGTTTTATTTTATTATTAATCGCATTTATTTATTACTTTAGCCCACATTGTGGTCCATTATATTCGTTTTAATCATTACAAAAGTGTTAAGGTTAGCTTATGGCTACTCATGTGCAATTGTTCAATTTCATCTCGTCGCTTCACTTATGGCTCTGTCATGCTATCATGTCATATTATCTAATACGTTTATCCATAATTGTTATTCGGTTGGCAGTGGTTTTTGAGCTGTAAATTGTATGGATATGTCTGCAACATATAGAGTGTTGTAGGTTAATGTTAAACAGACTGTCAGAGTCATTGGAGCTCTTTCTCTACAAACGTTAAACGTTTCACCGTTAAATACCCTAAGTGGCAAGATTGTGACAAAGCGGTGTGTCTGGTTCCTACCCATCAGCTTTCGGCGATTTGTTTTGTTCATAAAATTAAAACGTGTGTCTAATGTTTTGAAAATGTGTTTTCAGAAAAATACAATTTTCATTGTGTAGAAATTCCAACCAACGTGGTTTCGTTCAGTATTGTACAGGCTTATTGAGCTATACAATAAAATATTTTTATAAAACATTTTTTTGCCTCACGTAAGTTTCAACCCTCTACGAAACCATAAACGACCTTACAAATATATTTACAAAAATCATGATACACTCTCCCACCTGTCTCTCTCTCTCAATCTCTCAAACACACACACACACACACACACACACACACACACACACACACACACACACACTTTCTTACTGCCGGTCGATATTCAGATACTGAATTGGTCAGCTTGCAAATATGAATTCATGAACATGTCAGCATGAACATATCGCGATGGAGAAAGGACGTGTATCGCATATAAATATTCCATCAGAGAAAATGTCACGGTGACAAACAACATCGAGCGGCCAGTCCAGTATACGTGAATATTGAAAACTGAAGACTGATCACCGTCCACACCTACACTTTTATTCCAGTTCAGTATCGTTGCACGTTAACGTGGGAACAATCTCGCCAACAATCACATCTCGAACACACTCAGCGCTCATTGCAAATAAATTACGTTTTTATTTTTTTACTCAACTCATTCTTCAACTACAAGAGATTACTTTCAAAGAATACCGTAGCCTGTATAGACTGCGTAGGGTGTAGAAGTTCATAACTTCTGGCTCTATAAGATATTCAGTCTTTTTAGCGCGTTTTTTAAACTCTTTACTTAGTAGTTTATATGAATAACAGCTACTATTAACTATGTCAGCCAACGTAAACATAAATACAATCTGTAGTGGTGACAATATGTAAAACAGTTTTATCGTATCGTAACGCTTTCTTTTATTATTCCTTTTCTTATAACCTGTAACTAACATTGAAAACCTTGTTACTCTACAAAACGTATTAATTACAGTTTTCTTTTACGCTGATCGTAGTAAGTGACGTTTCTTTACTTACATTACACCATTCGCTTAATTTCTTGTTGTTTGTATTCTCTGTGCATACCTCTCATCTACTTTGCCTAGCGTATTTGCTAAATCATATGTGTTTATAAGATCATCAGCTTACTTATCACCACAAACAGTCACTTTATGTCTTCCTTCTTCTACCCAAGTCTTAGTTCTTACTATTTCGCTCTCACTTGTCACTCTAGCTGTCTATTATATTTAAACACAAGGTTTTAGTTACGTGTCGGTTGTGTCACAGAATTCTGTTTATCGGTGTCTACGTAAGCCTACCCTGAGAAACATCTTTGCTTTAGACGAGTTTTTCTAATTATTTTTTGTAATAATTTAATTATTTGTAAATTTACTTAATATTAAAAAATTATGTAATGCAATTCCGGTAGTCATTTAATCTAACTGAAAGAACGTACTTTATGGGATTTTAACCAATTTTAAGAACACTCCGCCTCTCTTATAACCGTTACATTTCACAAATATATTTAATTCCGACAAGCATTTAGGCATCTTGAGAAAGTACAGCAAAGTATTAACCCACTTTATAAAAGAATACTTTAAGAAGCTACTGTATCAGGCAAAACACTAGTTAGTAGTTAGTAACAGTCACGCAAACTTTTGATTTCATTAAGTCTTATTACTAACCTTCTCGAAGTGCTTAGCCACCAATCTGTCATTTTTACAGAACATCTCTGCCTTTCCAAGCCTTCACGTCGCTGCCAACATCAATTTCTCCATGCACCCGGAGATAGCCGTTTTCGCATATCTTATATCTTACTTATCATTTGCATCACTTCCTGGTTTACTATCAAAAGGCATGGAGGTCCGGACACATGAAACTTTCATCTTGCTTACTAACAAAATAAAAGAACAATTAAAACTTTTATAAAATCAAGTGTAAAAAGGATATCATCTGGTTTCAGATAAATATTTTCAGTAAGTTTATTCGCGTCAAACACTTTCCTGCGTTTGATTAAAACAACCGATAACGCGAGGTTTTCTTGACTTTTCCGAAAGATTAACAAATTAAAATTAAACTCTGACTAAGATCTGAGTTATACACAAGTCACAGTGATTTGTGCTGGTAAAATAGTGTATTTTCGAGTTTGTTATGCTGAGGAGAATGGGCAGAACTTTAAAATTTCTTTTTACCTCTCCAGTTAAAATCACTAATAATCTACATACATTATCATTACGATCATGTAGGATACTCGTACATGATTAGCCATCTACTCAAATTGTATCCATCTATCTTTATTGTACAAATCTTTATGTCTATCTTTATTGTAAATCTCTGTCTATTTTGTACCTTTCCACCTCTATAATCTATAAATCTCCTCCCCCCTCGCTCTCTCTCTCTCTCTCTCTCTCTCTCTCTCTCTCTCTCTCTCTCTCTCTCTCTCTCTCTCTCTCTCTCTCTCTCTCTCTCTCTTTCTCTCTCATACTTGCAGTGTTCAGCATTTTTACCTCTTGTAAGTATAAAAATTCATCTTGCTTACAAGTTACTTGTAATGAGCTTGCCTGTAACATATTACTTCACAAAACAAGTAAAGTCGTTTACTATGATCAGGAATGTTTTATTTTTGTCTCAATTCGTTCTAGGGTTTTCAAATAGTCTTTATTTCCATTAGGCTACATATATATATTTTTTTAATTAATTTTATTTCTGATTTTCATGCCTCTTACCTGAACTAATATTTTTTCTTCGTCCATGTTTTTGTCGGCGTTTTATATAACTTTTTTCTGACCCTCCATACATTTGCTTTATTTATCATGTAGCGAAATATTTGTTAGCTGTTTGCTGTTACTTCCAGTAAACGTTTAGTTTTAAGCGTAAGCGTGTTGTCTCCGAGTGTTGGCCGCCTACTATTTCTTTGATGCAATCGTAATATATTTTTTATTTATTTTCTGTTCTTAACCATTTAATTTTACATATAAAGTGGCTCATTCATGTTGATTCCGTCATTTATTTGTTCTCACTACTTCCTGTTAGAGTTGAAATATAGGGGTGACGTGACGTAACTACTTTGTATAGGCCTACTATTGCGACTTGTTCCTGTCAATCACAAGCTTATATTTGACAGATTTCTTTGAATTTGATACGCACCAAATACCTCTTGCTCAACTTGGACACAGCGCATTTTACAACTTGCTAAAATTCTATTAATCTCTGGTAACGTTCACTCTGCAACGTAGTGAACTCGGTCTACACACATGGGCGCCCATGTAAAATATTTCAGGGGGGGGCGAAAATTATATATATATACATATATATATATATATATATATATATATATATATATATATATAAGAAGAAAACACAGAGCACCAAAAGGGTTAGCTTCTAGAGTAGTGTAATTTTTCTTGGCTTATTATTTGTAACTTTTGACAATTTTACTGAGAAATAAATATTAGCGAAGAAACATGCATATTGGCCAGGGATAACAAAAAAGAGGTAGTATTATATTTTAAGAATTTATTTTAATATTATCGTGATTTGCAAAAATAGTATCTATCGTTATAAATATTATAGAATAGTAACTATCATTATAAATATTACCTAGAATTGGCAGAATTCAAATGAATAAAAATAGGTCTAAGTGTTAAACATATTTTTCATTGCACTAATATTTCTCAGAAAATACAAATTGTAGGTTTCTTTTGCTTTCAGCGAATCCGTTTAAAGTTTTCTCCTCTAAGTTCAGTCCTTTCACTCTTTCTTTATGAACACTAAGAAGACAGAGATTTGAAAGACGATCCTCTGACATTGTACTTCTAAGCCAGGTTTTTACACGGCGAAGTGTACTAAAAGACCTCTCCACTGTGCAGGTCGTTGAGGTATTGTCTGGTAGTAGACGAGCATCTTTCTTATTGCTGGAAAAAATATAGTTTCATGAAGAAGATCAGAAATTTTCAACCGCATTCCTTGCTTTTCCACACGTCGTACCATGTCCTGGCCTTTGCTTCCAGGTTTTCAATATTGTAGAAGTCTACTAATGATTTTATGATCTCTATATAAACTTCTTTCTTCTCTTTTTTCAAATGAAGAGGATGTAAAATACCAGCCTTTAATGGAGTTTCATTGGTTTCCCCAAATCTTGTATTGAGAGAAGTTAACAGGGAGTCCAAGTAGGGAATGAAAATGTGAATTCTGAAATAATCCAAAGGGAAAGAAGTTTGTGTGTTTGAATTTGATCGGTGCTTTTGCCTTTCAGCTAGTCGTGGTATCTTTATATCAATATCTAACTTTTCACAAATTGCTGTGACTTCCATGAATAGCTCGGAAAATTCATCTGTATTTTTATTTTTATCTCTGTGCTTTCGGAACACTCAGTCTTCACGTATTTATGTACATTATGTAAATCACAGTCTACCTTTTGTAACTTGTTCACAACTGGTTCAAGATATGATGCATATCTCGATGTAATAATCAAGCATACAATAAACTTAACTGTAGACGTTGCACTGTCCAGTTGAGTAGCAAGCGATCGGGTTTCTTGGTTTACTTTAGGATTAGTTGAAAGAGTGCATAGAGCTTCTTTAGCATATATGGCCAAATACTTAAATTATCTAAATGCATAAATACAATACTTGGACTAGTGGATCCAACGATCAAGTGAGTAACCGAGTAAATAACACACGCAGACCAGGGTTGGTTTCAGACGGCGCTACGCTCACATTCTATGACTGTTCGACAGCTAGAGACGCCTAAGACGCAAAGCGCGAAATTAGCTCGCAGTAGAGCACGGATTCAAATTTCAAATATACTAAATATTAAAAATAAAAGAAATCAAATGTTTTTAACGCGTATAATTTAATTAACTAATCTAATATAATAAATTGTAGTAACTATAAAACCAAAATTGTAATTCAATTTTATTAAATTTTTTATCGATCCGTCGGTTGCTAATGAAATTAATTGTAATACAAAATAAAATTTTAATATACATTTTACATTAAATAGTATTTTATATTACTATACTATCTTACCGATAACAATTAATTATTCATAGAAAATGGACACTTTTTTACACTTAATTAAGTGTCAAAATTCAGGCATTAAGAGTTTAATTAAAAAAAATAGGTATAAATATGTTAGAAAATATTATTCAGTTACGCGGATTAGCTTACTTAATTATATTATACGCTTTAGAAACATTTGATTTCTTTTATTTTTTAATATTTAGTATATTTAAAATTTGAATCCGCGCTCTACTGCGAGGCAATTTTGCGGTTTGCGTCCTAGGCATATCTAGCTGTCGAATAGTCATAGACTGTGAGCGTAGCGCCGTGTGAAACTAACCCCAGCTTCCAGCATATTTTTATTTACTCGGTCGCTAGTAAAGTTCTTGAAATTATATTTCAAGAACGACTTCGGACACATCTGTAGCATTTGCGGCAGATATTCTTCTGAGCCAGGGGGGGGGGGCGAGCGCTCCCCTTGCCCCCAAGTATGGGCGCCCATGTCTACACAAGTTGTAATTTATGAACTACACAAGTATTTTATGAAATATTTTGCCTTGTAATTGTTTTAATTGCTCCTCTTTACTCATAACGAGCTAATTTACGTCAATGTGTGTAACAAGCATCTTATTGCGTATTATCTAACAGAAAATTTCGATTTTTTTTCTAATAATTGTTTATTACTGTTTTGTAACAAGACACAGTTTTGACAGTCTCATCTTTGACAAAATGTATATTTAATGACTGACAATTTAGATATAAATTGTGTTTAAGGTATTTTTATTACACGTCTTTAAACATATAGTACTTTAAATAACATTTTACCTAATTTATAAAGCATTTGTGTTTTTAAATATATGGATGTGTGTAAATTTTCCAACTCGGATTCACTTCGAATGTGGAAATCTTATGTTTATCCACCGGTACAAAAAGAAAACACAATAATTTATTTTAACAAACACTAAATGAATTATTGGTTAATTATTTTCAACCAACTGACAACTGATAAGCACACTAGTTTGCTAAGTACAGACTCCTCGTTTCATTAAAAAAAAATAAAAAAATAGCAATTACAGTAATGAGCACAGCGTAATCTGTGGACAAAAGCGACAGAAACGTGGGCTTTATATGTTGTGAATGTGCTGACACAGCTCTCACGGTAAAAGTGTGTTAAGGTCTACACACACATACTATTCACATGTTATGAAAATACATTGCATTTTATTTGCATATAGTTTTCATGCGTGATTAAACAAGTAAATAAAATAGTTTACACCGGCCTGTCGGCTTCAGTTTTCACTACACATGCAATATATATCGAACATTACTATAGATAGAACGCCAAGGCTTCAGCGATACATTTACTTTTCCTATAAATCTTTTTTTTTCTTAGGATTTCTTATTTAAATTAAATATATACATGTGCATATATATTTATGCGTTTTGTAAAGAATTTGAATAATCACTTTTTACAAAAAAAAGTGTTTCTCTTTTGCATAGTTGTCTCAGTTGAAGTATATTTCTTACTACAACCTACAAACAAACACACACACACACACACACACACACACACACACAAACGTGTGTTTGTGCACGTTCTTTCAATTTGTCTTGCTGGAAACACAAAGCAATAGTTGTGACCAAAGATTTAACTATGTAAAAGAACCATTCCTCTGAAAGAGAAGAGTCTAACTTATTACTGAGCGACTGTGGTCAGAAAACGACTGACCTTTCATGTGAAGGACGCTGGCTGGCGTGAAAGCACAAAAGATATTTGTCACGCTCTGTATACGGCCTAATAAACAGCGTCTGATTGTTGTAGGTTAATGCCGACAATTGTTTTTATGCAAGTTTTATATTGACGTTTGATCGCGTCTGTCCCCTTTACCGACGCACAAAGGTCACGTATTCCTTTGGCACTTTGGAAATAACACCGTGCGATTGTTTATTTGTTTGGACAACCTAAAATGTTACAAACGTTAGCAAACAACAGAAAATATTTGTGTCAAAACAAGTTAAACGTAACACAACAGGTTAATTACGGTCATCTGGTGCCGGCCTTGATTGTTTATTTAATTTACAAATTAAGATTTCTACACACAACAGTAACCCACTTACAGAATACACATCTTTAATACTGGCTAGTAACCGGCCTTGGAAAACTATTTTACTTTTCAGTTACAAATTGCAAAATCTCTCTCTCTCTCCCCCTCTCTCTAACCCCCCTTAACCCTCCATCCGTCTCTATTTCTCTCTCTCTCGTGCTCTTTTACTTTTATCGATTTTCATTAACTGAAGCTTATAATTAGAACCATACATCACAGGATTGCTCAACCTGTCCCAAAATCGTGGAGTCCACACAGAAAGCAAACACAATGCAAAGCAATTGTCATTTATCAAAACCTATAACAGTCCTAAAATAAACAAGTTTTCAACATTACGTTATCCACCTGGGACACGTATTGTGTATCTCAATTAACGCCTATCAACCTCAATTGTTTCTCTAAGAATACCCATTCAAAGATCTTGCCATTTTAACCGTTCTGTACAATGGAACACGATTCTAAAGGAATACTCATTGTTAAGATATGGTTAACATTTTAAGTAATAGAACATAAAGGCACGCGTAATTGGTTTTTTAAATATGGTTTTGTTATATTTATATCGTTAATGATATTCAACAATATCTTTATCTCAGGACAAACAAAGAATTAAAATAATTAGCCGGCAGGCGCGAGTAAGGAGCAATGTGGAATAGATAACCAACAATTGCTTCCTCAGTAATTATTTCCGATAATTATATAAAACATTAACAAATAAATCACTAAAAATATTAATGAAGATTTCATACTACATTAATAAAAGAAGATAATAATCCAAATATCTACAGTAGTATTAAGAATAATAAACAGAAACCAACAACAATAATAATCACAATGAAAAAAGAAGGCAAAGAAAAATAAGTTAACTGGCTGATGAGATAAAACTCAACAACTGAACAAAAATTTTAAAATATACTATAAAAATATGTAATTTCATAAGAATATGGTTAAAGTATAAATCACAACTACACGATAATCGATTTTTTTTATTTACAGTCCAAGTAAATTAGATATTCACTTGAAAAATATGGAAAGTCGCATTAAAAAATTATCTACTTGCCACGTATATTTTTTAATGTTTTCTATTGAAAATAATGACTTTTGGTATTTTTAAAATTAAATTAATCTACAAACTTTTACAATTAACTTTAAAAGTGAGGGTTCCACGTAAAAAATATTTATAAAAATCTGGCGTTCCATTTAATCCTCTTTATATAGAGACTTGCCACATTCCTGTGTGCTAAAACGTTTACCTAGTTATGGTCAGAAGCATAAGAAAACCGTTTAAAAAATCGTATCGCATATTTAACATTTAGGATGCGTTTAGAATATTTTTCACTGATTTTTTTTATCAGAGGTCGCATCGTGCTTTTAGTTTTTCAAAATTTTAGTTATTGTAAAAAAAAATTTTTTTTTTAATTTTATATTATAAATAGTTGTGTCTAAGCTAATGAAATGGCCGGAAATTTAAGTGGTTTTAAGTTTGTTATTAACGTATATCTCAAATACTACCTATGTGATCAATTTGACTTAATAATAGCTAACGAGAAAGCTATTTGAACAAAATCAAAATTTAATAAGAATAGCTATACTTCAATAATTATTAAAAATAGTTATTTTGAGTGCGTCTTTGAAACAATTTCTATATGTTACATAAAAACTGACTGAAATAGCTGTAGGATTCCACAAGATTTTTAATTCAATTATGCTTGAAAAACTTATATTTGGAATTTTGATGATTTGATAGTATATTTAGTTACAACTAATATAAAAATAGGGCATGCTAGAAGCAATATTTAAATACCTTAATTACAACTACCAACAATTTTATTTTATTCGCTTTTTAAAATTTACTTTACGTTAAAATATGTAAAATTTATTTACATTATCATAATCATCGTCACACCACGGCATAGGCAAGGTCCTGCCTGTTACACTTTCAAAGATTCTCCGGCCATCTCAACCCACACACCTGTGTCCTACAGGTTTGTTTGGCAAGTCTTGAATCTAATACTTACATTCTTTCCACTGTTGTTTATAATCTTTTAGTCTTTCATTCAAGTTAAAAACTTGTAAGTGTTCTCTTATGGCCTCACTCTTTATAGGATAAAGTTTAGGACACCTTTTAACTCCTCTTAAGAACCCTGTTTCCGAGGCCTGTACTTTACTTTCTTGTTCGTGGTTGTCGTCCAAAATTCACACACGTACAGGAACCGCCATAATTGTGTAAAACTCGATATACGTTGTTTCTGAAAATACGATTGCTTGCCCCACAGATCGTCTGGGACTTACATAACTTAACACCAATATTATAATTAATTCTTATCATAACTAATATCATTTCCCAAATAGTTAAAGTGGCTCATGTGTTCTACAATTTGATCATTAATTATTATTTTTTATCTTATTGGTTCCTTCCCACGAAATGCCATTACCTTTGTTTTCTAGTGGAGATTTTCATATTGTATTGTTTGCAAATCTGATGAAGCTTAAAAACAGATTTTTTAAAACAGATTCTGTATTCTGATTTACAAGCAAATCGTCAGGAAAAAACAGTACATTTAAATATCTGCCTAGTGTTATCTTAATACCAGGGTTCACTAGATGTTTCCATTTCCTCACTAGACCGTCGATATACATGTTAAAAAGGGTAGGTGATATACTTCACCCCTGTCTAACACCTCGACTGACAGATTTTTGTTGAGATATCCTACAATTATTTTTAATAGCTACGTTAAAAAGGTGCTTTATGGTCCTTGCATGTATTTTATAGACGTATCAACCAAACATATTTCCCTACAGTTATTATAGTCATTTCGTTTTCCTTTCTTAAAAATAGATATCATTCGAGCAGTTAGCCAATCTTTCGGGACCTTTGCCTCTTCTAACACATATTAGCCTATAGAAATGTAATAATCGAAGTTTAAGCAAGATACCCCATACTTATACAAGTCTGCGTTCAAACCATTTTGTCCTGTTGCTTTTCGATTATTAGTTCTTCCAAGGGCTTCTTCAAGCTCGTCCATTGTTATTAAGTCTCCCTAGTAGGTAACAAAGTTGGTTTCTTTCACATCATCATAATACCTGAGATATTTATAATGATCTATCCATTTATGTTCGGAAATGATGTTTGAATCTGCTGTATCATTTTCATTTTTATTCATGTCTTTTAGCGTTTTATAGGCTATAAGTTGTCTTCCGTGTACATCATGTTCAATGCTCCATATAAACTCACTCCATGACTCATCATGTACCTGTTTCACTAAACCCTTAGTTCTGTTTTTTTTTCTTTATAGATGTCTCTAGCTTCATCCGTATTTAGTTGTAGATACATCTTATGTATCCAGATGCATCTAGATACGCCCTTTTCTTCTCTTCTGTTCCTTTAGCAACTTCATCATTTCACAGCCTGAAACCTCTCCTACTTCGTATCTTCTTTTTTTTCTGTTGCTTCTTCTGCTGCTTCTTCTATACAAGCTCTAATATTTCTCCATTCGGTTTTTATATTCTTTCCTGTTTCCATTTGCTTTAACTGCTGATTTAAACCATTTTGATAACAGGTTTTAATACTGATCTTTGAAGGCGGAGCAGGGAGCACCTTGCCTATGCCGTGTTGTGATGGTGATGATCTTTAAATACTGTCATTCTGCAATAAATATCTCCTCATTCGACTTGATACGGTATTGCTTTCTTCCTCTTCCATCAAGCACAAATGACAACCTTAGCAATAAGGAGATAACTATCTGAATACATATCTGCACCTCTGTACACATGGACATCTTGAATTTGCTGGCTAATCCTATTATTTGTCAGAACGTAATTAATTACACTCCTACTCCCTTTAGTGCTGCAGGTATACTTATTAATATCTTTTTCTAAAAAAGATTATTAGAAATGCATTAGCTTTCCGAAACTTGTAAAGAAATCTCCATTACTATTTCTATATTGTTCTCCAAATATTCCTTCCGCTCCTGACACCGCATTATTTCCAAATCGAGCATTAAAATCCCCGTTTACAATGAAATAATCTCTTCTGTTTTACTTATAAATTTGTTTCTGTAATGTGTCATAGAATTCCTCAGTTTCTTCTTTCTATCCCTCATGTGGAGCATAAACTCCTACCACTGTTAGTTGCGGCAGGTTCTGAATCGTACAGTTTTTCTCTCGGTGACATCTGTGTAGCTTTCAACTTCGACTTCCATTTTTGATCTGTCAATATTGCTTACTTGCTTTTGTTGGTCAGCTCCACTATAGATCATTGTAAATCCATGGAGGTCTTTAGTTCCTCTAAATTTCTTCTTAGTTTCTGAAATTATGGCAATATTAATATTCCTTTCTTTTAATTCCCTGCATAGTTCTCGTTTTTTTTTTTATAATTATTCGTACATTTCATGTTGCCAATTTTAATCTTCCATTTATTGCAAATCATTTGTCCTATTTGAGTTGCAGTCGTTTACCATTAACACCGTCCTGCTGTTTTCTTTGAAGGTTCTGAGTAAGTTTATTTCCCCATTATAGGGTACCTGTCTATACATGGGTAAGTCAAGTGGAGGGGCTGCCTCCTTACGGCCCATGACTTCCCGTAATTTTTATTCAGGGTTGTCTTCCCCTAGCCTTTGATCCCCCAACACCCAACTGCAAGGCACATCTATAACAATAGAACGCAGTATTACAGCCGACTAAATCCCACCAGATTCACACGAGTAATATCCAAAGATAAACCGTTCCAGGATCATTTTCCTTACGCCATAACCTGGTGGCTACTGCTGGCCTCCACCAGGAATATTTATCGACCTTCCGCTCTAGATTCGTGCTGTTCAGCATCAACAGGGTCATCTCTTGTAGGATGTGGCACTTCCTCACGCAGTACGGTCTTGGCTGGAGAGAGGCTAACGGTTCGTTTGGGAACTAACATCACTTCATTCAAACTGGGATTTTGTGAGAACCAGTGCCCAGTTAATCCGGTTCAAAACGTACTACATCTCAAAATCTCCTTGACCCCAGTTTACATTAACTAATAATTTAGGCCTATTTAATTTACTTTTTTGGACAAAGCTACGAGAATTAAACTTAACGAAAAATTACTGTTTATGCAAAAAAAATATTTTTCAAGATGTGTATATGTAATTTTTATAAAATACACTACACAAAAGCTAATTGGTTCACCTTCAAAATTCGTTTGAAATATTTTTTTTCATTAAAATTAATCGAGAAAATTTAAATTCGAAAGTACCTCCGCATAACTAGTTATCAATAAGAGTCTTCAAAACTGCCATGTATAGCCTATTGATCCAAGAGTAGTAATTCTTTAAATTTGTACGCACATAAAGTATTTGCGTGTGCACACTTACAAATGTGTAAGCGTGTGTGTTTTTATTTTTCATTGAATAACGTGAATTATATTTCAGGTAAGTTATGGACGATTTGGAAAAAATACAATAGAAGTTTTTATTATATGAGTACACTGAAAATGACGTATTTTTAGATGACCTAACTGTAAAATTTCTTGGAAAGCATCCTGAAAATTTGAGTTGAAGGAGATAAACAGTGTCTTCAAAATTAAGCTTAAAAATATACATTTTATCAAACATATGGATTTTAAGTACATGAGATTTTAGATAATCTGAAAGATGTCACGTTAAGTTGGTTAAAAATTGACTGATGCAGAGATTTTTGAAATCCTTGTTTTTACCGCAAAATCATTACTATTGCTACAAATGCAGTCTCTGCAATGGACTTTTCTGAAACAGAAAACAGGATTGTGTTCTTGAAACAGAAGATGTTGGCATGTAAGACAACGAATTGTAAAAGTAAGAATAAAACTCTCTCTTATATGGTATAATTAAGAATTCTAAACAAATATTTATTGAACTTTTCTCCGACTTCTTAGTAAAGTATAAATAATATATTATTTATTTTACAATTTTCATTTTATAATTACGTATGTTTTAATGAACGAATAATAAATAGTAACTTATATATTAGTTTACACACACACACACACACACACACACACACACACACACACACACACACACACACACACACACACACACACACACACACACACACACACACACACACACACACACACACACACACACACACACACACACACACACACACACACACACACACACACACACACACACACACACACACACACACACACACACACACACACACACACACACACACACACACACACACACACACACACACACACTGTAACAACACAAATTTACAAATTTAAATGTAATTTAATTTGTGGAGTGCCAAAATTTATATAAGATTACTAGTAAAGTATACCAATTAATGGAGTTTGGATGTAATGGTAATAAGAGTAGTCATTGATTGAGTTGTAACGAGTTTTCATAATTTTTATTTATAAACCACAAGCGTGTTTAAAAATCTCATTTACTTCGCCATAAATATTCATTATTGTTCGCTTGAAACGTTCAAATGGTGCAGTACATTTATCATTAAATAAAGCTTATATTCTACAGTAACAAAGTTATGTTCTAAATATTTATTTGTTAATATTAAAATTTGACTGCTCAGTCTGACAGTGTGCTTTACTGCTGTTTTTTTTTTTTTTTTAACTTTCAACTACGTTAATTTATGTATTGCATACATAGTAATCATTGATTGCTCTAAAAACTTTAAAATAAAATTGAAATTGACTAAATTAATTGTTAAACATTAAAGAAAATATTTTATTAATTTTAAATTAGATTCTATGAACCTCTTTATCTACATTTTACATAAACTCTTATTCATGTTTAAATTTCAAAATGTCTGGTAAATGTCTTTGGTCTCTCATTTAAAATTTATAAATGGATTATCTGTCACCTCGATTTTGTAGCTCATACTCGTGTCCTCCGTTGGTCCGTAGGTCCTCTTCTGATGGAGTTCGCTGCACGTCCCCAGGTTCCACTTGTCGTCCTCCAGCTACTTATGTTTTATATTCGTATTCGGAAACAGATTAAGAGTTACTGTTTTGCACTTATGATGAACATAGCGTCCGTCCGTATCTACTGTTCAATTAACAAAATTTAAAAATTCGCGTCGTTAACGAACAGAGCGTCCCGCCGCTACTGAAGACTGATTGAGAAGAAGGCTGGCTTCTTTCGTGGCCTATTATTTATAATCGAGCATCGTACAGCTCCTGTTGGGACAGAATTCTGCCTGTTTGAAATTGTTCAGTGGCGTCAGTTCTCCCACTCTCGTCCAATTTCATATTTTCGCACATTTCTGCCAATGGCAAAGTCTAATGTGTACTACAGGGTGCTCTAACGATGGATGATTTAATTACACGTGTCCAACGTAATTACCATCGTAACAGAATAATCCGTGTAATTACTACGCACTTAAAATCGCACTGAATTCGCACTGCGCGTCCTTTTCACGCCGTTTTCTCACTACACATGCGTATTAATTTTATATGAGTCTTTGAATTTTTCCTACCATTTATGGTTTTCTTATAATTAAATAAAAACTGTAATTTGACAATTATTCAGGGTGAGATTGCAAACTTTCATGCTCGAACTGGCCTCACTCACACACATCACTTACTACTGTACACACTCTCAACGACAGTCGCGTGAGTGTTCAGGTCAGTTCCTGTCTGTCTACACTCCGAATTTTTAACATAACTCAGCTTTCAATCTCATACCTGCTTATTTATTACATATTTATAAATTTAATTTAAATATTTATTTTATCTATTAAATGCACAGTACAGCATATGATTGTACTGTCGCAATTTTTCATTATGTATTCCTAGATAATGTCATATTCCAACAGAATTAACAATATTAGTATTTTGGGAGTAACTTCGCCAATTTTTGTCGTATGAGATTGTGACATCTCATTTCGAAGACAATAATTAGACGATCAGTTTTAACGTACAAATTTGTTTTTATTTGATTTTTAGTTTTTAAATAAGTCGACGTTATCAAAATCCAACGTAAGAAGTCTTGTATTATCAGGAATCGCTTAAGTTTCTATTTTTTTTTATAAATATTATAAAAATTCGTATTTTCAAAGTATTTTAAAAAGCAGTTCCAATTATCTTTTGCGCAAATTACTATTAAAGTGCATTATTACGTTACTTATAATGCATTCCAGCAATAAAATGTTGTATCATATTTTTTCGAAATTCTTCTCAATAAATGATTAATTTACTTAGATTATTATTTAATATTTTTAGTTTATTACAAATTGTTGTCTATCAACGTCAGGAAACGCCATAGTTTCCGGCCACATCTTATACGACAGTCAGAAATTCTCACCGCATTTACTATTGTTGTCCCATATGTTTCACATCCACAAAGGTCCGGAAATAATGTGGAATATTATGGTTTTCTTTGGTTTCAGTACGGCGCAAGGAATAATTCTGTAGTGCCGTTTGTAGACTTTAAAGTTTCGTGTTTGTCTGTAGTTACTGTAAGTAATACAGTTAAATACGTCTTTACACATAAATTCTTGTAAATGCTGTATTTAGACGTCCGAAGTGTATATAAAATCGATATGCCGAATGGGAGTGCAAAAAACGATTCACCCCAGTAAAGACAAGAATATTACGAAATTCCTTTAAATGATGTTTATTAACAGGCCATTACATTATTGAGGTATTAAACTCGATTGTTAGAGCCCATTTCCAGACTGCACGCAAGCTCGCTACAAGTCTTTTATGTTTATTACCAATAACGACTGAATTATTGTTCGGCGGTAAGTCATTCGAATGGAAACACGTAATTAACCCGTATTTGTACCCATTTTACCAGTTCGTTTCCTTCAAACAATCCTGTAATAACTATGTGTTTCGTGCACAGTTATGTAATTACCTTGTTATAAATAAATAACATGCAATAAATACTTGTACATACTATTGCTCTTACTCTTATGTTTGTATTTACTAAATACGGACCCATCAATATTTGTGCTGTCGATACATGTCTAAATGGTAGTCCGTAAAATTTGTTACGTTTTGCACAAACTGAAAAAAAAATAAATCGTTTCTGTTTCATATTATCAAAGTATTGTTTTCTAATATGAAAAAGTATTAGAGTACAAATACGTATTAACATGAGCTCATAGTAGTTCTGTGTCTATGTAATTCCGAAAAAGTCAAGACTGTTTCAGAATCAGCATTAATTTTACCACATTTTTACGATAACTAAACAATATTAAACTTTTGAATTGTTAAATACTCAGTGAATTTAAAAAATTCAATCGTTAAAAATTGGAGAAACAAAATAGGCCTATTTGAAAGTGACTAATGTAATGTACAAATTTAGAACGTTTAAACAATATTGTTCAGAAAGATACATTAGAAAAGATATAGCTTTCAAAATATAGAGTTTCAAAAAGTGGAAATGTTTCACTTTTCTCACAGAAAAACTATTACGTTCATAATACCTTTTTTTATTGTTCCAGTATTTAAAAATTCTAATTCAGTCGTTTTGAACTCACTGAAGTGAACAAATGACAAAATGAAAACGTCCGTTGTAACAAGACATATGAGTCCAATATTTCAGTAACCCAAAATATTAAAACATGTCAATAATTGAGTGCAAGAGACAAACCAAGTGATTAATCAAAATGCCAAAAATGGAACTACATGAGCAACTCAGCAAGAAGGATGAGCTCACAACAACAAGATTTAATAGAATTAATGGTAACTAACCAGTGAAATAACATTATAAGGAAAAGAAGATGCACCAAACAATGATTGTACCACAGGAACCAACAACCCAATAGTTTTCGGTCAGTAGGGAACCAAAGAAGACAAGGAAGAAACATACTACGAAAAAGACACCTAACAACCATGGCATAAAATATAGATTCCAAGAGCCAGTCAACTATAAATCAACATCTTACCCGTATATTGTAACGTTCAGTTAATATAATCCTCCTTATGTATCCAGTGAATGTGGAAGGCCCCACTTCTGAGCGTCAATATGTAATATCAAAACAAATTAGTATCTCTTACTAATAAAGTATAACCTGTTTTCTTAGTACGTAGGCTTTCACGGCCGGTGTCACTATGATTAACTAAAACTTCCGGGCTGAAAGGCCGTGGTCGAGTGCTTGATCTAGTGTAGCTAAACGTTTCGGCCACACCACCGGTGGCCATCTTCAGTAGCAAAAAATGTGTTCGAATAGATGACACGCCGAACACGTCTCCCAATGAACTGGGAACAAGCAACAATGAGTCCAGGTCAGAGCTGTTGGGTTGAGCGTCGTGAGACGACCCAATGGGTTCCTAGTACCGAGCCTCCGGTAGGGGCTCCTGCCTAGTGGTCCTGTCCAGACGGAATATTGATTAATTAATTTTTAGTGGTCGCTACAACGACATGCTCGTACTAGGTCGACTAGTACAGTATTTGTCGAGGCCGTTTCCAAGATTCACCTGGACGTGTTCGGTACTTGCCAAGGCCAGCTATGAGTGGGTTTGTCTGGGTCCTCGCAGCTCGGACGTAAAATTTACGTGCAAGTCGCCTTGCGGTGTCATCCAAGGAGCGGACACCGAGTCCTCTTCTCAGAATACGAGAAGAAAACCGATAGGGGACTTTGGCCGCTAGCCGAAGACCTCTATCGAGAACGCTTTGCAACCTTCTTTTATGAACGGTTGCGAGGTAACCCCAGACGGGAAGAGCGTAGGTAATGATCGGCAACAGGTACGCGTTGACGATCAACTTAACCAGCTTGCGGGTCATAGCCTTGTTGGCAAGTATTGGAAACAGTTGCGCGAGACGAGCGGACGCTTTCTTTCGCATCGTCTGAGCGTGGGCACGCCAGGTGAGCCGACGATCTAGGTGGACACCGAGGTACTTAACTTCTCTCGACCAGGGCAAATACGTTCTACCGAGTCTCACTCGGCCTCGTGGTTCTTTCCGGCGCTTTGTGAATAGCACCGCGGAGCTCTTGGTTTCGTTGACGGCAACTTTCCAGCTTTCCGTCCACGTCGAATACGCATCGAGTGCGCGCTGAAGTCGTGGGATAGCAAAGTCTGCGTTCCGATCGGCGGTATAGACCGCCGTATCGTCGGCAAACAGAGCCATCTGGACTCCAGGCTCTCTGGGTGCGTCGTTGACATACACGGAGAACAGGAGAGGCCCTAGCACGCTACCTTGAGGTACCCCGGCTGTAATACGTCTCTCGGAAGAGACATGGTAGTCTATTCGCACGCAGAAAGTCCTCTCCGTCAGAAAGCTAGCAATCAAGCGAAAGTAGCAATCTGGGAGCTGGATTTCCCGGAGCTTGAACAAGAGCCCGTCATGCCAGACACTATCAAAGGCCTTTTCCACATCTAGGAAACAGGCGACAGTCTGCTCTTTCCGACACCCGGCGTCCGTGATGTATTCCACCAGTCTCATCAGCTGATGAGTGGTGGAATGCCCCACACGAAAGCCGAACTGTTCGGGGACCAGTACATCGAAATTTCTTAGTACTCTCCGTTGTACGAGACGTTCGAGGACCTTTGACGTGGCTGACAGTAGACTAATGGGCCGGAGGTTGCCGGGACGGGAAGCGTCCTTTCCCTGCTTCGGGATCACTATAACCGTCGCCTTACGCCATTTCTGGGGAAAATAGGCCAGTCTAAGACACGCGTTGAACAGCGCGACCAAGAAAAGTACGCCTCGCTCCGGGAGCCGAGTAAGAGCGGCGTTCGAGACGCCTTCCGGACCAGGAGCTTTTCTCGGCACGAGTTCAACGAGCCGATCTGTGACCTCTTCCCTAGTAATGTGTTCGGGCTCCGTAGTGATCGGAAGAGACAGAAAGTCTTCCACTTCGTTCTCGACTTCTTCGTCGAAGTCCCAGTCCATGGACGGGTTAGGTGCGAACTGTCGCTCAAAACACGCGCCCAAGTACTCGGCCTTCGCCTCCGGGCGAGCCAGGATTTGACCGAAAGGTCCAGCAATGGCCGGGATGCGAGGCCGGCGCCTCTTCCCTACCAACGCCGAAGGTATCCGGTAAGGGCTACTTTCGTCCGATGCGTCCCCTGCCTGGGCCACGGCGAGTTCCCAACAGCGTCCCCGGTAGGCCTGCATTTCACGACGTAAAATGCCGGTCGCCCGGTTGTACGCTGCCTTGTCGGCCGGATCACGGGTCCGCTGCCAGCGTCTCCGGAGGCGATTTCTCTCGCAAGCGAGAGCACTCGTCTCCTCTGGGATCCGCTGCCAGTGGGGCGTGACGCCGGGCTTCATCCTGGAAGACGCGTCGATCGCAGATACGACAGCCTCGTCAAACTCGGCAACTGCCTCGTCGACTTGGCGGAAGGTTTCGAGTGGTCCCGCGTCAGGCAATCGGCGACTTAACGCCGGGCCATAGCGGTCCCATTCTACCACCTTCCTGACATCTCTGCGTACGACGTGCTGGGTAGCGACGTGTATCAGGATGGGGAGATGATCGGACGATAGTTCCGTTAGCGCGGACACATGGACCGGACAGTCAATTCCTTGAATCACCGCTATGTCCAAGACATCGGGAGCCGCGTTGCGTTGTGAGGGGTAGAACGTAGGTTGGGTAGGCCCAATCACTGTTATCCTGCGAGAATCGGCAAACCTGCGTAAACGTTTCCCATTTGGGGCAGTCAAGCGACTGTTCCAATCGCGATGTTTACAGTTCAGGTCGCCGGCCATGATGACCCTCCTGTGTGCATCGAACGCGACAGCTAGATCGGGGTGAAGGAGTTCTTTTTGCGGCGGTTTATACGCCGCGACCATCTGTACGCCGCCTAGAGTGTTTAACAACTCCACAGCGGTGCCTTCGAGGTGAGTCATTGCAGGCAAGACGACTCGGTGATGCTCAAGATTGAGCCTCACCGCGACGGCAGTACCGCCACCAGCAGTGCCCGGTCTGTCGTTTCGATAGCACACATAGTTGGCCAGTCGTAACCGACTCGCAGGAGTCAAGTGGGTCTCGTTGAGAAGCACTGCATCGGGTTTGAGTCGGGCCAGTAATTCTTGGAGTTCCTGGATCTTGTTGGACAACCCGTTGGTGTTCCAGGAAAGAATCGAGAGATCTCGTTTGAGGACCCGACTCATAGAAGACCTACACAAGTGGCGGCTTCCACCAAGAGCATGAATCTCTCGGTTATATCAGCAGTCTCCAAGCGGGAGCGGATGGACCTGAAGGTCTGGGCGACTTTGTTGAGATCGAACTCAGCAAGGAAATCTTTGACGACCTGGTAGTCGTCAGGTACGGTTCTTGAGGCAGATTGCCCGGAGACTGTGTGCGCATAAGAGCGCCGAGGCTTATCAATCGGGGGATTGGTGGAAGCCAGGGGTTTCTTGGGGCCAGGTGTAGCGCCTCTAGCGGAGGTGCTAGGAAGAGGGACAGATGCGATTGCGTCGGACTTCGCGCGCTGTGCAGGCTGTCTGGACTGTGCGGCCGGGTTGGCAGGAGCCCGGGAACGAGCGCCACGGGGCTTTCTGTGCCGCTTCTTTTTGCCTGCGTTGGGGAAACGCGGGGCGGGAGGTCTGGCGAGGCTGCTTCTAAAGCAGGGGCGGGATTCTCCGGTGCTGGGGAGGGTTGAGTAGTCTCAGGCTCCACAACCGAGATGTTTTCTGTTGGCTGATGAGTGGTCTCACTTTTAGATGCCGCGAGGTTACGGCGCTTTTTCGCCATAGGCGGGACAGGGGCCTGTGAAGGAGCCTGAGTTGGAGTTGCCTGTGCTGCAGGTGTTTGCTTCGGGCCTTTGGAACGTTTTTGTTGCCTGTTTGAAACTGTGGCGGAAGACACGGCAGCCGTAGCAGGAGGCGCAGGGCCTGGCTGCTCGGTTGCAGGTCTTGAACCAGCTACCGGATGCCTCGGTGGTGGCAGGCGCCCTTTCGGCTTTCGCCGCTCGAGCTCCCGCTGAAACACCGGACATGCCCGGTAGTTGGCGGGGTGACTCCCGCCGCAGTTGATGCATCTTTTGAAAGCACGTGCATCGCAAAGTTTGCTGGCGTGAGGGAGAGAACACCTCACGCACGCCGGAGCGTTTGAGCAAGATTCGGAGTGGTGCCCGAAGCGTTGGCACCTGTGACACTGAGGCAGAGCCCCGGGAGCGCGGCTTCTTTCCACTTTTACGCTGAAACCAAAAAACCGCGTAAGTGAGAGTAGGCTAGTGCCTGCCTCGCTATTCTCCGCCAGGATGCGGACCAGAGGAATTGGACGCCTTGGTCCGGCAGGAGTAAACACCCGATGGACCGCGCGAACAGGATAGCCCAGCTCGCGCAGCTCATCGAGGATTTCCTCGAGAGGAGATTCCACGTCCAAGCCTCTGAGGATAAACGACAGAGGCTTCACGTGTTTTGGCGAGAAGGTGTGGTACTGGAATTGCTGGGATTCCACGTACGCCACGACACTGCGGTACACGTCCATTCCGCGGACAACGATCTTGACTGTATCGCCCCCAAGGAGCTTCAGGTCAACGTTGGCCGGGGAAAGTCCGGGAGCCACTATCAATCGCCGGTAAAAACCGGTGACGTTGTTCACGCCGTGAACGTATACGGGCGGGATGCGACCAGAGGCCGGCGGTGCTTGGGCACCGCCGGACACAGTCGGCCCCGGGCCGGATTCGCCATCGGCGGGGACAACTTCCATGGCGGACGCCGAGGAAGAGGTTGAGGAGGATCGATTCCGCCTCGGTTTCTTAACCGAGCGCCCCCGTGGCCCAACCGCCACGAAAGCGTCGGTCTCGTCACCGGGCAGCGGAACCGACCGGGGATCGACTTGGTCCGCTTCGATAAGCGGAGAACACGGCGAATCGCTCGTGTGGGGCGGGGCAGTGGCGAGCGACTGCGTGCTCGATGACGCGCCCGAAGCGGGCATTTCCGCCATCGAGCGGGAGGTTCGCCGACCAGAGGCAGCCAGGCTGCCTCCGGCGGTAACCAGGGACCTAGGGTCCGGCCCGAGCCGGATCGCTTGCGGGACTTCTGAAACGCTCAGGCTTACTACGAGCTGGGCAAATGACCGGCTTCGTTAGATACCTCTCCTTACCAAGAGAGGTGTCCACCGGCCTCTTTACCTAGGCGATATCCAAGCTCGCTTACCACTGGTGGGGGCTCGCAAGGATCGTCCTAGGCAGCGCTACCTAAGAGCCTGAGCGTCAGCGGGCTAGATGCGCTGCGCAACCTTAAGCTCTGGCAGGCTATGTGCTTCCTCTTCAGCGGCAAGTTGGTGGTCCTGAAAAGGGTCACTTGGCTGGTGGCCCTGAGAACGTCCGACGAACTCAGCTGTGTGTGCTGGCTACTCAGTTCACCAGCCAGCTGAGTTGTAGTCTTCTTTCTTCATGTTGGCGAGCAGCAAGAGGGCCAAGATGTTCACTGTCCAACAGCGAGGCAGAAGGCAGTAGGGCAGCCGCTGAGAACAGCGAAAACTTCAGCGTCCAAGCTGGAGAGAGAAGTCCAAAGGAGAGGTCCTTCCTAGTCAAGAAGCTGAAGCGAAGTCGATCGATTCTTTTTTTTTTTTTTGCTCTGGGCTTTGCGGTTGTGCGTCGCAGAGACGAACCGCACGGGAACTGAGTTCCGAGCTACCATCTGGAGCTCCTGCCTCGTGGCCCTGCCCAAGTAGGGCGTGTGCTCTATAGCAGGCCGATTCTCGGCTGTTGTGCTAGCCTACACTAGCGCAATATACACCGAGGGCGTTTCCACGAATCACCTGGGCGTATACGGTACCTTCCCAGCCCAGTCACTAGAGGATTGTCTGGGAACCTCGCCGCACGTGCATAAAATTTGCGTGCAAGCCGCCTGAAAGTGTCGTCTAAGGAGCGGACGCCAAGTCCTCTCTTTAGAAGGCGAGATGAGAAGCGACGGGGGACTTTGGCCGCTAGCCGAAGCCCCCTGTTGAGGACGCTCTGCAACTTCTTTTTATGCATTGCGGCGAGGTAACCCCAGACCGGGCAGGCGTAGGTAATGACCGGCAGCAGATACGCGCCGACGATCATCCTACCCAATTTCCTGGTCATGGCTGAGCTGATCAGGAGTGGAAACAGTGCGCACAGGCGAGTGGATGCTCGCTTAAGAACTGTCTGTGCGTGGGTACGCCAGGTGAGCCGACGGTCAAGGTGTAAGCCGAGGTACTTGACCTCGTTGGACCAGCGCAAGTACGTTCTGCCGATACGTAGTTGCCTAACGGGGTTCTTCCGTCGCTTAGAGAATTCGACGGCTACACTCTTGGTGGCGTTGAGGAGCACTCTCCAATTCTCAGTCCAGTCCACGAGCGTGTCGAGCTGGCGCTGCAGTCGTAGGACGGCCCTTTCCTCATGACGATCGGCCGTAAATACGGCCGTGTCGTCAGCGAAGAGGGCCATCTGGACTCCAGGCTGTCTCGGCACGTCGTTGACGTAGTTCGAGAACAGAAGGGGGCCTAGAACACTACCTTGAGGGACGCCGGCTGTGATTCGCCTCTCGGAAGAGACTGAATCGCCAACTCTCACGCAGAAGGTCCTCTCCGTCAGAAAGCTAGCAACCAGATGGAGGTAGCAGTCCGGGAGCTGGACTTCCCTAAGTTTGAATAAAAGGCCATCATGCCATACGCTGTCGAAGGCTTTCTCAACATCCAAGAAACAGTCAACGGTCCGTTCTCTCCGACACCCGGCTTCCGTGATGCTTTCCACCAGTCTCATCAGTTGATGAGTGGTCGAATGCCCCACACGAAAGCCGAACTGTTCGGGGACCAGCACGTCAAAGTTGGTTAGATGTTCTCGTACACGACGCTGTACGAGGCGCTCAAAAACCTTGGACGTAGCGGAGAGTAGGCTGATAGGCCGGAGGGCTGAAACCACGAGGACGCCGCCAAGAGCTCCGTGGACCTCAATGGCGGTGGCCTCTAGGTTGGTAAGCTGCGGCAAAGCGACACGATGATGACCTATGGAGGTCCTCACTGCGATCGCCGTGCCGCCTCCTCGTCGGCCAACTCGGTCATCCCGATAGACCACGTAATTTGGTAATCGAAACCGGTTCGCCGGGGTCAGGTGGGTTTCAGAAAGGAGAAGTACGTCGGGTTTGAACCGAGCCAGGAATTCAAGAAGGTCGGAATGCTTGGAACCGATGTTGTTAGCATTCCAGGCTACGAGCGAGAGATCTCGTCTAAGGGCTCGGTTCATAGAAGACCTATTACTTCGCAGGCAGCTACCAAGAGCATAAATCTCTCAGTTGGGTCGGCAGTTTCCAGGCGGTCTCGGATGGACCTGAAGGTGGATGCCACTTTCTTGAGGTCGTAGCCAGACAGAAAGTCGCGGACGAACTGTGCGTCATCGGAAATGACGGACTGGGCGGTTTGCCTGGAAACTGAGGCCGCGTAAGAGCGACCAGGTTTAACGGCAGATCGGGTCGTGGTGGAAGCCACAGGACCAGGGGCAGACGGTTTTGAATCAGCGGCAGGAAAAGTACGCTGTTGCGCTTCGTCGGACTTATACCGGGAAGCAGGACTTTTCTTGGGCTGTGGGCCGGCAGGAGCTCGGAGCCGAGCATCCGGTGTGGTTATCCCTTTGTTCCTGGGTTTTGTGATGCCTGCTCGTGGAAATCGCGGAGGTGGCAGTGGCGGCGAGGCTACCTCTGGTTCAGAGGCGGGAGTAGGAGGTTCCGCGGAGGTGGAGGGTTGATTCTCCGCCCCCAAAACCGAGATGACGGCTACTGGGCTTGTCTCTGCTTCGGAAGGAGACGCGGTTCGTTTGGTTGCCTTTGCAGGGGCTGGATGTGGAGCCGGAGAGGGCGCGCGCCGTGCCGGTTGTGCCTGAGGTTGAGGCCTTGCCTGAGTTGTAGGCTGTCTCTGGGGTTGGGGCTGCATAGCTGGCTGCCTTGGCTTCGGGAGGGGCCCCTGCGGCTTTTGCTTCCGCAGGAGCTCCGCCTTGTAGACCGGGCAGTTTACATTACTTGCTGCATGGCCTAGGCCACAATTGATGCAGCGGAATTTGGTCTTGTCTGCCACAGTGCAGGCCTGGGTTGAATGTCCCAACGAACAACGTAGACAGGCCGGGGCATTGCGGCAGACGTCGGTGTGATGGCCGAACCTCTGGCACCGGTGGCACTGCGCGAGCTTGCCCTGGGGACGACTGGTTTCTACCCTGACGCGGAAGCCAAACAGCCGCGTCAGGTGGAATATTTTGTCAGCTGCCTCGCCCTTCTCGAGCTGGAGACGGACGAGCGGGAGAGGTACTCGGGTTTCTGAGTGCGTGAAGAGGCGGAAGATTGCCTGCACTGGGTACCCGAGGTCTCGGAGTTCCAAGAGGAGGAAGGCATCGACCAAGCGATGGTCCTCGAGCTGGCGGACGACAATCTTGACCGTATCACCGCCAAGCAGCTTCAGGTCAAGCTTGTCGGCCGACAGGCCGTGGGTCGCGATCAGCCGTCTGTATGAGGCGGCGACATTGGACACGCTGTGGACATACAGGGGCGGCGCGAGACCAACAGCGGCAGCAGCCGGAGCTGCTGTCGAAGCAGTCGGAACCGCGGCCTGTTGGCCCTGAGAAGGTCCGATGTCCATGGCCGAGGTACTAGAGGAAGCGGTTGGATGGGTCCTCTTGGGCTTCTTAGCCGGGCGATTACGCCGACCAACGGTCGCGAACTCGCCCGACTCGTCAGCCGGAAGAGGAGGAAGCGGGTGAGGGAGAGGATCGTCCGTCTCCATCGCCCGAGGCGATTCAGGCGGGTCGCCCAGATGGGGCAAGGCAGAGCCGAGCGACTCGGCACTTGAGCCGTTGCCTGTGGAAGGCATGCTGGCCAGGTGCGGCGGCTGCCGGGCAGAGACTGCTAGGCAGTCACTGCCAGACGCCAGGGATCTCGGGTCCGGCCGAAGCCGGATTACCTGCGCGTCTTCCTTGCTCACGACGATGCGGGAGGAGCTGGGCTAACGACCAGTTTCGTTGAATACCAGTCCTTACCAAGACTGGTGTCCACTGAACAATGAGTTAAGGCTACGTTGTCTCTATTTATAACTTTTTGGCCGCTTAAGGTGTATCACGCGGACCAATGAGAAGCCAGCTCATCATTCTCGATTCTGATTGGCCATGGAAAATAAACCATGCCAGACACTATTTAAGGCGATGCTTTCACCTCGGCGGTTCATACAGTTTGTCAGGGTGGCCGCTCCGTCCGAATCGAAACCACGACCATCGACAGTTTCCGGCTCGCCCATAAACTGCTGACTGATCGTGGTACCCCTACTACACCTACGGCCTGCCGGAGGGAGGGAACTCAAGGTCGAGATCATCGGCATCCCCGCCGATGTTCCCGAGCCTACAATCTCACACGCCCTTGAACCTTTGGGCTTTACTGTTAGTTCTGTAACTCCTCTCTTCTTCCCCGGCAGACGCATTCCCAGAAATGCCTTCCTTGTGAAAATCCTCAAGGTAGGGAATTTCCAAGCCATTTACCAAGTAGACTCTCTCTTTTACCTCCGGGTAAAAGTCTCAGCTTTCGAGTCCCGACCCGGACCCAAGCAGTGCTACAACTGCCACCGGTACGGGCACAGCAGTGACTATTGCCACTACCCGACACGCTGCGTTCGTTGTGGTGAAGGTCATCACAAGGGCGATTGTCCTCGTGAACGTACCGCCACTGCCACGTGCGAAAACTGTCGTGAACCTCACCCGGCAAGCTCTCGCCAGTGTAAACAATATCAAGACGCCCTAAAGCGCATCACCAAGGCCCAAAAGCCACTCCCACCTGCCCCCAAGAAACCCTCAGCCCCTGCATCTGCCGCCCCGGCGGCCTCAGTTTCGGTTACCTCGTCTGCGCCTGCAGCCGCCGTAGTCCCCCCAACCTGCCCAGCGCCTGCCGGAGCGCTCAGTTATGCGGCAGCCGCCGCCTCCGATGCATCTTTCCCTCCTTTGGCCTCGTCGCGAAAGCAACCCGCGCCAAAGAAGAAAAAGTCATCGACCACAATCCTCACGCAGCACAAGCCCGCTGCAACTAGGTCAGCATCTGCCCCAGCTCCCAAAGAGCCTCGGCAGCCTACAACTACACCTCGGCCCGATAATGGCATCATGTAAGGAGTGCCCCCGCCCACGCCGCAGGCGCCATCGACGGAGGAAGGGTCCTCGGACCTGACCTTTGCCGATCGTTTGCGTGTCTGGGTCGAGACCCTCATCCCTCAAATCTTGGCTGCCAAGGACGTCCAGTCTCTGCTAGTCACCATTCTTACCTCCCTCATGACCCTCCTGCCTCCCAATGTCTAGGCCTCTTCGGCTGGTGGCATGGAACGCGTGTGGCGTTCCGTCTCGCCGAGCCGAATTGGCTAAATTTGCCACTGAGTATGACTTAGATGTCATCCTACTCTCCGAAACTTTCCTTACCCCTGCTGCTTCCTTTCAGCTTCCGGCGTACACTACATATCGCACGGATAGGCCTCGGCTACCACCCCCCGCTCGTCCCAGGGGGGGTACTGCCATTCTCGTCCACAGGCGCATTGCCCATCGTCTCTTATCCCCTCCAGATACTAGGTATTTGGAGACGACGGCGGTGGCCCTCTGGATCGGGGTTCGGGAGGTTCGCCTAATTTCGGCGTACCTTCCTCCCGGGCCCGGAGGGCCTCCGCCGCCTGAGGAGTGGGACGCCCTCCTCGACCACGAACTACCTACTATAGCTGCCGGAGACTTCAACTCCAAGCATCCCTCTTGGAACAGCCGTGTCACGAACCCGCGTGGCCGCTCGCTCTACAGCTACGTTCAGCGTCATCTGCAGGTCTCAGTTATTGGTCCTGACTCACCGACCCACGTGCCCACTAGGGGCCTTCCGGATGTCCTTGACATTGTCATTGTCAAGGACCTGGCCACTCCTATCACTGTAAGTGCTGTATCGGACCTCTCGTCCGACCACGACCCGGTACTTATCACTGTTCGTCCCCTGTTGGACACACCTCTCCAACCCCCCTCTCGTCCACGGAGAGTCAACTGGCGCTCCTATCATGACGAACTCCAACGAACAGTGCCATCTGACCCCCCGGCCCCCATCGCCTCTACGGCTGATGCGGACCGTATGGCCGACTATCTTCAAGAAGTCGTTACGTCCGCTATGGACACACACACCTATCTTGTCCCAGAGACAAATCGCCGGTCTCAACTTCCTGAAGAGGTGCTCCTCGCCATCCAAACTCGGCGCCAACTCCGCCGGAGATGGCAACAAACCCGGGATCCTGCTATCAAACGCAGGCTAAACGCCCAATCTGACCTTGTCAAGCAGCTTCTGCTTGATGCCACTGCACATCGTTGGGACTCGTACCTCGAGTCTCTTGAAGTCCGGCCCGAGTCTGTCTGGCAGGCTGCGAGTCGACTTAATGGCGACAAAAGGACCCGCCATCCCCTCAGATCACCGGACGGCATTGTGTACTCCGCGGCCGGCAAAGCTGAAGTCTTTGCCGCAACCATGGAGGAGCAATTCATCGTCCACGGAGGCGTCTGCGACCCCGTCCACTCGGCCGAGGTCGCAGACTTCCTATCTGGATATTTTTCCCGCCCCCCAGCTGACATCCCTGACCCGTACGACCGGGCCGATGTTGTCTCGGCTATTGGCCGACTTCGCCCTAAGCGGGCGCCCGGCGATGATCGTATCGGAGCGGCGGCGCTACAACACGCTCCCCCTAGCCTCATCAACTAGGTCCACGAGCTGTTCAATGGATGTCTCCGGCTCCATTACTTCCCCAGCCTGTTGAAGCGTGCGAAAATCATCATGATCCCCAAGCCTCGCAAGCTGCGTATTGACCCCTCAAACCATCGACCCATCTCACTGTTGCCAGTCATATCGAAGGTACTCGAGCGACTCCTGCACGGTCGTTACGCGCCTCTGCTGGATGGTTTCATTTGGCAGGAGCAGTTCGGCTTTCGCAGAGAGCACTCGACGACCCTTCAACTCGTCCGGGTTGTTACCCATTTGACGGACGCCTACAACAAGCATCTGTCCTCCGTCGCGCTGTATTACTCGACGTGAGTAAGGCCTTCGATCGAGTCTGGCACGAAGGCCTTCTCTACAAACTGGCCCCCTCCCCCCTCCCTGCCTCATTCGTTAATTTTCTCCGATCGTACTTGTGCGATCGCATCTTTAGGGTATGCGTCAATGGGTCGTACTCATCCGTCCGACCAGTCGCCGCAGGCGTACCACAAGGATCTGTCCTTGGCCCCGTTCTGTACCTCGTGTACACGAACGACCTGCCTGTTTAGCCTGGAGTCACTCTCTCGCTCTATGCGGATGACGCTATGTATCACGCCAGCTCAGCGAGTCTTGATTTCGCAGCTGGCCTGGTGCAGCATCAGCTCGCCGTACTTCCGGCCTGGCTAAGGAAGTGGAGGATGGCGATCAATGCGGAGAAATCCGAGGCGATCGCCTTTTCTCATCAATTAACTTCCCGCTGCCAGTCCCTCTCCCTTGAAGGGAGCCCAATCGAGTGGAAACGGACTGTAATGTACTTGGGCGTCACTCTTGACCGCCGCCTAAGCTCATCTCTGAGTCTCCAGCGCGCCAGAGGCGTCAGAGCCAAACTATTTCCCTTTCTCTCTCATCGGGGTTCAGTGCCTGTGCGCACTAAACTCACCATCTACTTGCTCTTTCTTAGGGCAATCCTGACTTACGCAGCCCCCGCCTTTTGGGTACTACTCAGCCCATCCGTTGTCGCCCGTTTGGAAGCTTTCCAATCCCGAACCCTCCGCTACATCTCCAACTCTCCCTGGTTTGTCAGAAATGATGCCATCAGGCGAGGGTTGAAGGTTCCTTCACTTACCGAATTCGTTCGGTCCCTAGCCCTCAATCTATTCTCCCGAGCATATGTCTCGACCCATCCCCACATCCGTCGACTAAGCACAGATGTCGGCCCACCACCTAGACGACACAAACGCCCCCGAGCATTGCTCGACGACCCCCATAAGCAGTTACAAAACATCTGCCCAATCCCCCCGACCTTGAGTATTTTCACGCTCCTCCTCCTTCCTTCTTTCTCTTGTCCGTGTTGGCGCTCGACGACAGACTAGAGGGGGGTCTGCGCTCGCCCTAGGTGTGCTTAGTGCCGCCTCTGGTGGACGCTGCCTCCTCCTACGCTCTCTCCCGTGCGCCGACATTGCCGCTTGGCAGCCCTCGGCGACTTTTCCTGAGCGGTTAGGGGCGCCCTACCCGTTGTGGGAGGGTACTTCCTGCTTCTCAAACGAAAAGTCTTCGAGGTCTCCCCCATTCTGCCATCACGGGTCTCTTCGAGGTCCCAGGGTCCAAGAAAAATCGTAACATCCTGTCCCTCCAAAATAAAATTGGCTCCATTCCTTTGAAAGCGCGAGATCGCTAGCCAAGGTAACAAGCAGGCAACATGCAGTCATCGGGTATCACCCGGGCACTGCGACCACCGGAGCACGACTAGCTGCTGCTCCGTACAACTCTGGACTCTGGACTCGGCGGTTCATAAAAGTCTACCTAGAGCTGTTGCCCGGGTAGGCTGTGTTACTTTGTGTGGCATTTTTGCCTTGTGATTTCACCGTTATCTGTATAGTTATCAAAGTGATTTCTTCACCACATGAAAAAATTGTGTTTAGTTTGTTCCACAACTGTTTATTTGAGTGCAGTATTATTTAATTTGTGTGCTACAAGTATTCGTTAGTGCAGTGTAGTGCGCGGCCGTTTTTGTGTTCGTGTGCTGTGCGGCTTCTGGTGAGTACGTGTGTCAGTGCCTGTTAGTTAGAATAATCAGTGCTGGTGAGTTCTCTCTCCTTTAAACACCTTTGACGTCCATTTCGGGTTTCCGAAATGGCGTCAACTAAACCTGATATTCCATTGCCGGAGCCGTTAAGCTCTCTCTTCGGCGCTTGCGGTTCTGCTCCTTTGAATACTCCTCTCCCCCGTGAAACCAATTGTGAAAGTGGCAGTGACAGTGAATTATCCGACGTCCAAATGGGGAGTGCTGGGTCGGGAGATGAAGAGTTTTCGGTTGTGAATGGCAAACGCGCCAAACGCAAGCGAAAGCTCGCCGCCAGTCTCCCGCCTCACCAAACCAGGTCGCTGATTCAGGTAACAGCGGCCGGCAGTCTGTTAATCTTCCTTCCTCTAGTGCTAAGCCTGACTCCTCTACCCCTAAGTTTCCTCCTATTATCATCCCCGATAATAGGAATTACACCCAACTTCTTGCCAACCTCCGTTCTGCTCTTCCTTCGGCGTCCGTGGAAGCGAAATGCTCCGGCAAATCGCTGAAGCTGGGCGTCAAATCCATTGTTGACTTCCGCGCTGTTCAGCACTTTCTGTCAGCGCGGAACATGTCTTTCCATACCTTCGCTCTCCCTGAGGAGCGTGAGGTAAAAATTGTCATTCAGGGCATTCCCTACCATACCTCCTCCGATGCTATCGTGCAGGAGTTGACGACTCTTGGCTATTCGCCAACAGCTGTGTCGGTTTTGCACGCTGGCAAAGGGGACAATAAGCATCCCGTCAATACTTTCCTAGTTAAATTGCTCAAAACTGGAAATTTTGAGGAGGTCTATGGCCTCCAAACACTCCTTCACCTGCGGGTGACAGTCAGATTATTTGACCCGCGCCCAGGCCCTGCTCAGTGTTTCAACTGTCAGGGCTTCGGGCACTCTTCCCTCTCCTGCCATGCGCCCCCACGTTGCGTGCGGTGCGGCGACCCTCACCGTGGCTGTGATAAGCCTCGTGTGCCGGGTTTTGTCCCGTACTGCTGCAACTGCAAGGGCGCCCATCCGGCTAGTTACCGGGGTTGTATCAAATATATCGAAGCAGAAAGACAGCAGCGACCTGCGCGCCCTGGCGCGCAGCGTTGTGTAGCTGTTCCGGCCCCTAATCGGCGAGAGGTCTTCCCCCCTCTCTCCGGTACATCTGTCAAGGCGCCAGCAGCGACTCCTGTCGCTCCCGCGGTCTCAGTCCCGCCTGCAGGCGCTGCTCCGGCTGCGCCTGTGACGGCTCCACTACCGGCGCCTGCCGGAGCGCCCGGCCCTTACTATGCAGCGGTTGCTGCGAAGACAACATCGTCAACCACTTCCGCCCGTAAGGGTACCAAAAAGCGCTCGCGTCGCCGGACCCCCGGCCGACGACATCAGCAGGCTCGACCTGCCCAACCTCAGCGGGACTCTCCCGCCCCTGTCATCTCCCAACCTCCGCGTGAGCAGACCATAGTTCAGTCCTCTAACCCAGCGCCATCTGTAGTCCTGGCCGAAGTTCCTCAGGAACGTCCGCGCGGGTCCCGGGAACTTTCTCGGGCTCCAGCGGCTTGGGCCACTCAACTTGTAAATAGCATCAGGTCTGCTCCTGACACCTCGACAGTACTGATGTTAGTGTTCCAATCCCTCTCTGCTCTCTTCCCTCTCCTCCCCCTCAATGGCTAGATCCCTGCGGATCGTCGCTTGGAACGCCGAAGGCGTTTCCTCTCGTCGCTCTGAGCTGACGGCTTTCGTCGTGGAGTACGACGGTGATGTCGTGCTTCTCTCCGAAACCCATCTAGCCCCCTACCATCGATTCTCACTTCCTGCTTACACTTGTTATCGTCAGGATCGTCCCCTACAGCCGCGCCAACCCCCGTCTGGGGGTACGGCGATTCTGGTCCACAGGCGGATATTCCATAGGCCACTACCCCCCTCAATACTCGACTCATCGAAGGTTGTGCGGTGGCAGTGGACGCAGGCGACTCGGAGTTGCGCATTGTTTCCGCGTATCTCCGGCCTGGCCTGAGCCCGCCGCCCCCGCCTGTGGAGTGGAACGCTCTCCTCGACCACCCAATCTCGACAATTGCAGCCGGCGACTTCAACGCCAAACATCCTTCTTGGAACAGTAGGGCTACCAACGCCTACGGCAACTCACTCCGCCGGTTCGTCCTAGACGACCCGGATACGCACGTCATCGGCCCTGATGATCCTACCCACTTCCACTATGCCGGTCACCGACCGGACGTTCTTGATGTAGTTGTAGTCAGGAACGTGGCCCATAACATCCAGGTCTCGTCAGTGTCAGACCTCTCGTCTGATCACAATCCCCTACTAATAACTTTTCGAGATGTGTCGGCTTCACCCCGACTTCCCGCTGGTCCTGCTAGGAGGGTCAACTGGCGCTCCTATCACGACGAGCTATCTCGAAGGTTACCATCTGTCCCAGCGGACCCGATCGCCACTCGTGACGATCTGGATCTCCGTGCCACTCATCTCCAGGAGTTGGTCCAAGGTGTCATGGATCGACACACATACAACGTAGAGGTGAATCGTAAATCGGCCCTTCAATCGGAAGTTCTCCACGCCATCTGGCTTCGGCGCAAGCTCCGCCGCCGATGGCAACGAACCCGAGATCCCGCCGTCAAACTACGGTTTCAGGCCCAGTCTCTTTACCTCCAGCAACTTTTGCGGGACGTAAACTCTGATCAGTGGGACTCATATCTTGATTCCCTTGAAGTCAACCAAGCCTCCGTCTGGAGAGCGACGAGTCGCCTTACTCGCGAGAAGCGTACTCGCAACCCGTTGAATACCCCGAACGGCATTGTTTCTTCGTCGGAAGGCAAGGCTGAGGTCTTCTCCGACTGCATGGAGACTCAATTCTCCGTTCATGGAGGCGTCTCGGACCCTGCCCACGCGGTAGTGGTTCGAGACTTCCTATCTGGATATTTTTCCCGCCCTCCACCTGACCCTCCCGCTCTCTTCGACAGGGACGAACTAGTTTCGTCTATGTGTCGACTGAACCGACGTCGCGCCCCTGGTCCTGATCGGATCGGAGCCGCAGCTTTGCAACATCTCCCGGCCTCGGGCGTTAAATTGGTCCTGGATCTGTTCAATTCCAGTCTCCGGCTGCAATACTTCCCCCGCCTGTGGAAAAATGCCAACATCTGCATGCTTCCCAAGCCCGGCAAGCCTAGAATGCTTGCAGGCAGCTATCGTCCCATATCGTTGTTGCCAGTACTCTCAAAGGTGTTTGAGCGTCTCCTACTCGCCCGCATCTGGCCGCTGCTGGATAACTTTATTCGGAGCGAACAGTTCGGGTTCCGTAGAGAGCACTCGACAACTTTACAACTCGTCCGAGTTGTCACAGCATTGTCCGACGCCGCCAACAAGAAAGAGTCTACGGGCGCTGTCTTGTTGGACGTGAGTAAGGCCTTCGACAAAGTCTGGCACGAAGGTCTTCTCTATAAACTCGCTCACTCCCCCATCCCACCGTCCATTGTGCATTTCTTGCGGTCATACCTCAGTGATCGTACCTTCAGGTTTAGCGTCGAAGGGTCCTGTTCATCAGTTCGACCCGTCGCCGCTGGCGTTCCGCAGGGATCTGTCCTCGGCCCCGTTCTGTACCTAGTGTACACGAACGACCTGCATGTTATTCCTGGAGTCACGTTATCTCTATTCGCTGACGACGCAATGTATTACTGCAGCTCCCTGTTCCCGCGAATTGCGTGTTCAAAGCTGCAGCGTCAGTTGAATCTGCTTCCGGCCTGGCTACGGAAGTGGCGGGTGGTGATCAACGCGGAGAAATCCGAGGCGATCTGCTTCACCAATAAGTCCACTTCCCGGTGCCAGCCCCTCTCCCTCGAAGGGAGGCCTATCGCCTGGCATAAGTCGGTGAAGTACTTGGGCGTTCGGCGAGACCAGCGCCTTAGCTTCAACGACCACGTGACTGCTACCCTCAACAAAGCTCGAGGCGTCCGAGCCAAAATATTTCCCATGCTCTCGTGCCGCAACCGCCTGGCTTTGCGCACTAAAGTCACCATCTATCTTTTGTTTCTCCGGTCAGTGTTGACCTATGCTGCTCCTGCATGGTGGTCGCTTGTGTCGACCACTAACAAGTGTAGGCTGGAAGCTTTCCAGGCCCGTACCCTCAGATCCTTGTCGGGGTCTCCATGGTTTGTGAGAAATAACGTTATTCGTGGAGGCCTTCGAGTTCCTACCCTTGCCGATTTTGTCCGGTCGCTTGCCGAAACTCTCTTTGTTTCTGCAGCGACCTCGTCCTTTCCTTATCTCCGTTCTATCAGCACGTCTGAACCACCTCCCGCTATACGTGTCAAACGCCCTCGGGCGATCTTAGACGACCCCCCGTAATTCTGTATGCGGTAACTTAGGTTCCCAAGCAATTCTATTTCCTTGTTACCTTCCTATTCAGTCAGATACCTTCCCCAAGTATGTTGGTTTGCAAACTGCTTGACGCTGTTACCGATGCCAAAGACACGGCGGTTCCCTGCCTCGCGGGGAACGACCGGCGCCACAAGGCGCCCGCATGCCGGGCCGGGCGCATGCGGCATCTGCCGTTCGCCCCGCGTCCGGCGGCAGTGTTGCCATGACCCGGCACCTCTATAATATAAAATTGAAAAAATTCCGCCGCCTTCTCAGTTAACTGGTTGGCGTGTCCCTCCCGACAAAATTAGGAAACCTCACTTTTGAAAGTCCAGCACTGTTTTCTTCTGACAGCCATCGGGCACGTCCCGGAAGCTGTAATAAGCCATGGGTGCAAAGACGCCCCACTATTCAATGCAAATGCAAATGCAATCGGCATAGCGATAGCGGTTCATAGCGACGGACGCATTCTTATGAATATGGATGGACTCCAGATGCAGGCGAGTGAAGAAACCCCGGACAGAAGACAACACACGGGTTTCATCAAACATCACCCGGTGATCGTCGTGGGAAAGAGCGTGTTCAGCAACTGCGGACTTTTCCGGCTGGCCCAGGCGGCAGTATCTCCGATGTTCAGAGAGGCGCGTCCGGACACTACGCTTCGTGGTGCCTATGTAGACCTGGCCACACGTACAAGGAGTACTGTACACCCCGCACGACGAGAGCGGATCCCTGGCGTTTTTTACCGGTCGCAGGAACTGTTGTATCATTTTGGTTGGCTTGAAGATCGTCCTGACGCCCCGTTTACTCAGCAACTTGCCGATGCTGTCAGTCACGCCACGGATGTAGGGCAAGACAGCAGAGCCAACAACCTCAGGCGACACCGACTCGTCCGGCCTACCAGATCTTCTCGGCCGGGCAGCTCTCCTAACCTCCGCAGCAGAATAGCCGTTTGACTGCAGTTCTTCCTCGAGATGCCGAAACTCATCTTCGAGATACCGGGGCTCACAGATTCTTTTTGCCCGGTCTACCAGAGTCTTCAGCAACTTTTTCTGCCTAGGATGATGATTGGAGGACTTGTGCATATATCTGTCGGTGTGCGTTGGCTTCTATAAACTTTATGTCCCAAGCTGCCATCGGTCCTTTTCAGGACCAACACATCCAGAAAAGCCAATTGATCACCACTCTCGCGCTCCATCGTAAACTGTATGCGCGGGTGCATAGCGTTCAGATGTCCAAGGAAGCGTTCCAACTCTTCATCCCCATGGCTCCAGACCCCGAAAGTGTCGTCCACATACCGCAGCCAACACTTCGGCTTCAGAGGCGCAGATAAAATTGCCAAGTCTTCAAATTTCTCCATGTAGAAGTTTGCAACCACAGGGCTGAGGGGATTTCCCATCGCGACGCCATCCAACTGTTCATAGAAGCCGCCATTCCACTGGAAGTAGGTCGTTGTTAGGACCTGCCGGAACAAAGCAGTGATGTCCGCCGAGAACAGGTCACCTATATACCCCAAGACCTCCTGAACAGGGACCATGGTGAAAAGAGAGACCACATCAAAACTCACTAGCACGTCGCCAGGCTCCAGCACCAACTCCCGGATCCTCCGGAGGAAATCAGAAGAGTCCCGGACGAAAGAATCCGTCTGCCCGATGTGCGGCTTGAGCAACCCAGTGAGGTGCTTTGCCAAGTTGTACGTAGGCGAGCCAATAGAACTGACGATGGGCCTCAGCGGAACGTCTTCCTTATGGATCTTCGGTAAACCATAGAGCCGAGGGGGAAAGGCCTCCGAACACCGGACGGCCGTCTTCACATCAGACGCCAGAGAAGATTGCTTAACCAAAGAATCCGTTTTTCTTAGAACAGTAGTAGTCGGATCTTTGTTCAGCCACCGATAATTGGCTGGATCTAATAAACCTTCAATCTTCCGCTGGTAGTCTTCGGTGTTCAAGACCACAGTAGCGCTCCCCTTATCCGCCGGCACAATGACAATGGAGTCATCCCTTCTCAATTCCCTCAAGGCTCGCAACTCCGCCGACAGAAGATTGCATTTTGGCGGAGCGGCCCTTCTAAGGGCCCTAGAAGCTTCCAATCGTATTTCATCTGCCTGGTCTCGGGGTAGTCCTCGGATACCTGCCTCCACGCTCGCAACTATTTCCTCCACCGGTACTGTCTTCGGGGTAACCGCAAACTTCTCACCTTTGGCTAACACCGAGGTCTCGTGTGGTGTTAGTTGACGGTTCGAGAGATTCACAACCATCCTGTCCATCCTGTCACGATCGTGTACTCTTCCCCTGATGTTCTGGGAACCAAAACGCTCGAATTTTTCACGCTGTCTCTGGCTGGTACTGGCATAACACGCCTCGAAAGCATTATACGTGAGCCCATCCAACATCTCCCAATCATGTCGTTGGAGGGAACTGCTGAGATGTAAGTGCAGCTTCAACAGGTTCTGATCATTTAGTGCCAACTCTTTCCTCGTGTGGTGTATGCGCTCACGCAGCATGGCATTTTCCGTTCTCCTGTAGATCCTATTGGCCTGTGGCGTGTTAAAAATCTGTCTCTGTCGTAGGAACCTAGGAACGGTTCCCGAGTTTCTACAGCGAAGTAAAAAGGCCAAGGAACACAGCAGACTGGCTTTCTTCTTACATAGCGTCTCCAGCTTTTTAATTTTGTTGAAAACCTCCTCCCCGTAGAGGTTCTTAATCTTAGTACGTAGGCTTTCACGGCCGGTGTCACTATGATTAACTAAAACTTCCGGGCTGAAAGGCCGTGGTCGAGTGCTTGATCTACTGTAGCTAAACGTTTCGGCCACACCACCGGTGGCCATCTTCAGTAGCAAAAAATGTGTTCGAATAGATGACACGCCGAACACGTCTCCCAATGAACTGGGAACAAGCAACAGTGAGTTACAATTTCAATGCCTGTGCGGGACGAAGGGCTTGCCTGTCGCCCGCTCGTGCACTACGTTCCGAGCTTCAGAAGAGCTCCTGCCGTAGGGACTACTGATCTCTGGGTTTAGGGTGTAGCCTGCTACCGGCCGTGGGTTTTCAATTAATTATTTAATTGATGGTGAGTGTTCGCCGAGGCCGGGTCCAAGATTCTCCTGGCACAGATTGGTAGCGACCGAGGGCGCTAATGAGATGGTTGCCCTGGAATCGGGCGGAGTGACGATTGAATTTTCGGGACAGTGTCCGTATAGTGGCGTCCAGGGAACGGACACGCAGGGATTCACGGATGGTTTTGTTTGATGTCAGATAATGGGCTTTGCATGCCCAGCGCAATCCTCGGTCGAGGAGAGACTGAAGCTTTCGCTTATGGGTCTTGGCCAAGTAGCCCAAACGGGCATCGCGTAGATAACCATCGGCGCCACATAAGTGGAGACGATAAGCTCATGGCGGGTCATGGCGTTGCTACATAGTATGGGTCGGAGTTGATAAAGACGATGGGCGGTCTTTCGGGCTACTTGCGCAGTGTGTGTCCGCCAGGTGAGACGTCGGTCGAGGTGAACCCCGAGGTACCTGACCTCTCGAGACCAGGGCAGAAGTGTATCGCCTACGTAAAGTCTGTCGGGGAGCCTAAAGCGTCTGGAGAAGACTTCTGCTGTGCTCTTGGCCGCGTTGATGGCAACTCTCCATTTCTCTGCCCACTCAACATATTCGTCCAATTGTTCCTGGAGCCAGATAACGGCCGTCTCAGCGCGACGATCGACGGCATACACCGCCGTGTCGTCGGTGAACATGGCCAACCTGGTGCAAGGCAACTTGGGCACGTCGTTAACGTACACAGAGAAAAGCAGGGGGCCCAAGACGCTTCCCTGAGGTACACCAGCAGTAATAGCCCTTTCCGAAGAAAGGGTGTTATCTACTCTCACGCGAAAGGTTCTGTTTCGAAGAAAGCTAGCAATCACATGAAGATAGCAATCCGGAAGCAGAATCTCCGTGAGTTTGTAAAGTAGGCCTGGATGCCAAACACGATCGAAAGCCTTCTCGACATCAAGGAGAACGGCGACGGTCTGCTCCCGCGAGCAACCGGCCTCGGCCACGGTCTCCACGAAACGCATCAATTGATGCGTCGAGGAGTGCCCAGCACGAAAACCGAATTGCTCGGGGACCAGAATATCGAACCGTTGAAGGTGATCAGTTAGCCGCCGCTGGACTAGTCGTTCGAAGACTTTCGAAGTGGACGACAGCAGGCTGATAGGCCGGAGGTTCTCGGCGAACTTGTGGTCTTTTCCCGGCTTCGGGATCATCGTGACCGTAGCCGAACGCCATTTCTTAGGAAAGTAGGCGAATCGGAAGCAGGCATTGAACAAATCGACCAGGAAGCGAACTCCCCGGTCCGGAAGTCTCTGTAGGGCGGTGTTAGTAACACCTACCGGTCCAGGGCTCTCCCGGGGCCGAAGCGCTAAAAGCCTGTCCGTTACCTCTTCCACCGAAGTGGGTTCAGGTTCGGATGTGATCGGGCTGCCGAGAGAAGCCTCAACTTCGGCTTCTATCTCCTCGTCGGAGTCTGGGTCCCCGGACGGGTTAGGAGCAAATTGAAGCTCCAGGTACCCGGCCAGGAACTCTGATTTCTCTTCCGGCTTGGCAAGGGGATGTCCACCAGGCCCGTTGATGGCCGGGAATGGAGGACGGCGCCTCTTCCCGGTCATCGCGGTAGGTAACCTGTAAACGGAGGAGTCCCCCTCCGGTGCATCATCTGCCATTTTGGCGACCGTAAATTCCCAGCAGCTTCGTTGAAAGGCCTGCAAGTCACGACGTAACTTGCCGGCCGCCCGATTGAAGCTGGCCTTGTCGTCCGGGTCTCGCGTCCGCTGCCACCGTCTCCGAAGTCTGTTCTTCTCTAAAGCGAGAAGACGGACTTCCTCTGGGTTCCGGTGATAATCGGGCGTGAGATTAGGCTTCATCCGTGAGCACACGCCGACGGAAGAGACCACGGCATCATCGAACAAGGCGACCGCCTCGTCGATGTGCTGAGTGGTATCAAGCGGAACCTCCTCGGGAAGCCTGCGACAAAAGGCAGGCCCGAAGCGGTCCCACTCGATCACTCGTCGCGCTGCTCTCCCAATCGTGTGGCGGGTAGGTACGTGCACCTCGATGGGACAATGGTCAGAGGACAGTTCCGTTAACACGGATACCTCAATCTGGTTGACAACCCCCTTGACAACTGCAATGTGTAGTACGTCAGGTCGGGCTCCAGGGCGGAGGGGATAGTGCGTCGGGAGTCCGGGTCCGTAGGCTCGTAGTCGGTGGTCGTGAAGGTACCTGCTAAGCGCCCTCCCGGATGGCGTAGTCAGTCGACTACCCCAGTCGGGGTGTTTGCAGTTCAGGTCACCTGCAAGAATTACCTTCCTATGCGCACTGAAAATTGCGGACAGGTCGGCGTCTAGAACTGGTTTGGTCGGCGGTTTGTAAGCCGAAACCAGGAGGACACCTCCGAGAACTCCGGAGAGTTCAACGGCTGTGGCCTCGATATTTTGGCGAGGAGGCAAGACCACGCGGTGATGTGCAATGCAACGTTTCACCGCTATGGCCGTACCAACCCCCGCGTTCCGCCCAGGTCTATCGTCCCTGTAAAACGCATAGTTGGGCAATCTCACGTTGTTATTGGCCCTAAGCCAGGTCTCAGAGAGGAGAAGCACGTCGGGCTTGCGACGGGCTAGGAACTCTCTAAGTTCCTCGAGTTTGGGCAGAAGGCTGTTGGCGTTCCACGCTATAATGGAAAGGTCGCGCTTAATGGAGGTAATTCTGTTAGCGTGGAGCATTACAGAAGACCTATGGCGGCTGCAGCTTCCGCGAGGAGGAGGAACTTTTCAGTCGGGGTCGCCGTGCGAAGTCGCTCCCGAATGGATCGATACAGACGGGCCACTTCTTCGAGGTCGTATTCCTCGAAGAAAGACTTTACCTCGGCTAGAGCTGAGGGGGATGTGGACGACGATGAAGCAGTTGGGGCAGGGTCGCTGCGGGCGGCGGCAGCATAGCTGCGGGTTGGATTTACCCGAGATGTGTTCCTGGGTGGGCGCTCGGTCCTTTCAGCTGCAGGACGGGGCTCTACTCTGGACTGCCGAGCAACCCCAGCGCCGGAGCGCTGCGTTGGTCTGGTTTGCGGTTTCTGAGCAGGCGGAGCGGGAGCAGCGTTTTTCTGTTTCTTCTGTTTCTTCTTCTTCCTAGACTTGGGTTTGTAGCGAGCCGCGGGTTGGGGAGATTCTGACCTCTCCGGGACTGGCTCTACTACTTCCGGGGCAGGTTCCTCGTCCATAGGAACGAGCTGGTCGTGGGACGATGCTCGCGTAGCATGCTCTTCCCGAGCAGTTAAGGACGATGCACGTGGCTGAGCACGTGGGCAAGGTCGGCCGGAGGTTGTTGTACAGATGAGCTGACCTTCTCCGGGAGACGGGGAAAAGCAGCACGATCCGGGACGACTGGAAGCTGCTTACGGGTAGGAGGGTTGTTTCTGTCCGCGGCCTGCCTCAGATGCTGCTGGAAAACCCAGCATCCTCGGTAATTTGCCGAGTGAGTTTCGCCGCAATTAATGCAAAAGCGGCGCCCCGCACCCGGCAATTGACAGGCCTTGGTCGGATGCGGCTTCCCGCATCTGACGCAGCCCTCTGCGTTGTGGCAGCTGTCCGAGCCGTGCCCGAACCGTTGGCATCGATGGCACTGCGGGACGTGACCAGCTTCGCGGCTCCTTTCAACTTTTATTTTCACCCCGCAAAGACTGGTCAGGCCCAGCAGTCTGTCTGCCTGTTCCCCCTTCAGGATGATCACCCGGAGGAGGGGTAACTTACGCCTGGGTCCGTAAGTGGTGTAGAGCCTAATGCTCTCCTTGATCGGGAAACCGATTTGGCGGAGCTCGTCCGCCACCTCGTCTGGATCGGTGTCCTCGTCCAGGCCGCGAATTATCAGCCGGACATGAGCCGCCTTCTCGTAGGAGAAAGTGTGAAATTGTAGGCCATTTGCCTGTAAGAACAAATAGACGGCACGGTACTCTTCGTCCGTCGCGCAGCTAACGCGCAGACTGTCCCTTCCACGAAGAGACACCTGTACGTCCGCCGAGAGACGAACGCCGAGCCGGAGGCGTCTGGAAAAGTCAACGACGTTCTTGACGCCGTTGACGAACAAGGGCGGAGGGCGGCTTCTACGGGAAGGAGCATCTAGATCTAGCTCCGGTTCATCGGGGAGCGGAGTTTCCTCCGCTTTCCGCTTTTTCTTTGATGTGACTACGGTAAATGACGACCCAGGCGTGGGCTGGGACGCAGTGCACGTCGGGGCAGGAGTACCCCCAGAGACAACGTTGGACACGGCCGAGACCGATTGGCGGCCCTGAGAAGGACCACTGCACAATCCGACCGAGTCAGGGACAGGGCCGGGGCCTACGGTTGAAGCATTGGATTGGCCCTTAGCAGGACCATTCCGCTGCCCGGCCGCAACGCGACGGTCGCCCATCGCGTTTTGGCAAAGGTATTCGGGCCGAAGCCCTCCTACTGGGATAGTTAACCCGCTTAGCGCCGGTATTGGAGGCCGTACCACGACTAGGCGAAGCGACCGACCGCTACCGGCAGGGACCTAACTTAGCCTACGCCAAGCTAAGCGGGCGATTCCACCAAAAACCGCGTGAAAAACAGTAAATAGGGCTTACCTGGAGTGATCCCTCGAAGTAATCCCAACAGGTCCACTGGTCCGGAGCCTCGCGAAAGCCACAAACACCGCACAGCACTTTCACTGTCCACTGCACTTTTGCCGCCTTTGGCTTCGGGTTGGCACACTACACGCGGTAAACACCAGCCGACACCAGACCGCGAACGGCTCCCGCCGTCAAGAGACTCGCACACGCGCACACGAACACTACCGAGTACACAAGGCAAAGCAACCGATTTAACCGGACTAGTCGAGCCTGCTGCCACGCGACCCTAACAAGGGACGCTGAAGGCGGTCGCACGACCCACTAATGCGTGGCCGCAGCTAGCTTGGCTTCACTCTTGTCGTTACTGGACCGGCACTGCAGGTGATCCTGTAGTTTTCTACACCTTCAGTCGACGAAGACCTTACTGCCGGCGCAAGCTAGGGCGGGATTTCCAACCGCCAACAACGTTCTACGAAAGGGTCCACTTCTTACTGCAATCTCAGCCTGGAAGAGCTCCTGAGCCTCGATGTGTAGTAGTCCACAGTCAGATGAAACGAGCCGTCCTTCTGTACGCAGCGCCTGCATTTTGGACCCAACTCGCCCCCGACGTCGTTAAACGCCTGGAAGCCTTCCAATCCCTTACCCTTCGCCTTATCTCCGGCTCTCCCTGGTATGTTAAAAATGATTCTATCAGGCGAGGGCTGAAGATTCCGTCGCTCGCTGGATTTGCGCGAACTCTCACGTTCAACCTCTTCCATCGAGCATCCATTTCTGATTTTCCCAATATCCAACACCTCGATAACGACGATGGACCACCACCAGTTAAACGCCGCCGCCCTCGAGCTCCGCTCGACGACCCACCATAATTTTAAAATAAAAATTTGCCCACTCACCATCTGTCCACGCACCGACCAATCGAATCTTACCACCTTCCTACCTCTCTAATCTCCGGTCCGTTGCAGGCCGACAGATGGATCGGGCGTTGTGCCGGCTTTAGGTGTGCCTAGCGCCACCTTCGGTCGGCAACTTCCCCCCTCCAATCTCTCGCCTACCTCGGTATCGCCATAAGGCAATCTACCGGACTCTTACCGGGCTGGCGGAAGTGTATTGACCCGTTGTGGGCAAACAAATCCCGCCAATCCGTGCAAAGCGTTCGCGTAGACTTCCCTCTCAGGCCATTGGTGGATCGCGTCAGCGGTTCAGCCAATTACAGCCCGTCTCCTTCATCCCCGACTAAATAAAAAAGGGGGTACCTATCCGGGGCACGCACTGTGCTGTGCCCTGCACATCTTGGCATCTTGGCATCGGCGGTTCATAGCGACGGACGCATTCTTATGAATATGGATGGACTCCAGATGCAGGCGAGTGAAGAAACCCCGGACAGAAGACAACACACGGGCTTCATCAAACATCACCCGGTGATCGTCGTGGGAAAGAGCGTGTTTAGCAACTGCGGACTTTTCCGGCTGGCCCAGGCGGCAGTATCTCCGATGTTCAGAGAGGCGCGTCCGGACACTACGCTTCGTGGTGCCTATGTAGACCTGGCCACACGTACAAGGAATACTGTACACCCCGCACGACGAGAGCGGATCCCTGGCGTCTTTCACCGGTAGCAGGAACTGTTGGATCTTTTTGGTTGGCTTGAAGATCGTCCTGACGCCCCGTTTACTCAGCAACTTGCCGATGCGGTCAGTCACGCCACGGATGTAGGGCAAGACAGCAGAGCCAACAACCTCAGGCGACACCGACTCGTCCGGCCTACCAGATCTTCTCGGCCGGGCAGCTCTCCTAACCTCCGCAGCAGAATAGCCGTTGGACTGCAGTGCTTCCTCGAGATGCCGAAACTCATCTTCGAGATACCGGGGCTCACAGATTCTTTTTGCCCGGTCTACCAGTCTTCAGCAACTTCTTCTGCCTAGGATGATGATTGGAGGACTTGTGCAGATATCTGTCGGTGTGCGTTGGCTTCTTATAAACTTTATGTCCCAAGCTGCCATCGGTCCTTTTCAGGAAAACACATCCAGAAAAGCCAATTGATCACCAATCTCGCACTCCATCGTAAACTGTATGCGCGGGTGCACAGCGTTCAGATGTCCAAGGAAGCGTTACAACTCTTCATCCCCATGGCTCCAGACCACGAAAGTGTCGTCCACATACCGCAGCCAACACTTCGGCTTCAGAGGCGCAGATGAAATTGCCAACTCTTCAAATTTCTCCATGTAGAAATTTGCAACCACAGGGCTGAGAGGACTTCCCATTCGCAGTTTTCCACAGGCGGGGAAAGTACTGTAGCCGGAGACAAGAGTTGAACAGCTCGAGAACGAGATCAACGCCTGAGGCCGGGAGATATTGTAATGCAGCGGCCCCGATCCGGTCAGGACCGGGGGCGCGACGGCGGTTTAGTCGACAGACAGACGAAACGAGTTCGTCTCTGACGAACGGGAGGTCTGGGCCAGCGGGAGGGCGAGACAAATAACCAGATAGGAAGTCCCGGACTTCTGCCGAGTGGGCAGGGTCCGAAACGCCTCGATGAACGGTAAATTGCGACTCCATGCAGTCGGCGAAGACCTCAGCCCTGCCTTCTGATGAAGACACAATCCCGTTCGGGGTTTCCAGCGGGTTGCGAGTTCTCTTCTCGCGGATCAGTCTACTCACCGCTCTCCAGACGGAGGCGTGGTCGACTTCAAGAAACTCAAGGTATGAGCCCCATCGATCAGAGTTTACGTCCCGCAGGAGCTGCTGAACGTAAAGGGACTGTTGTTGAAATCGTCGCTTAACTACTGGGTCACGGGTTCTTTGCCATCTGCGGCGGAGCTGGCGCCGTAGCCAGATGGCGTGGAGTACTTCCGCAGGTAAGGCCGATTTACGATGATTCACCTCGAGTGCGTAGGTGTGTCGATCCATGACACCTTGGACCAATTCCTGAAGATTTGTGGCGCGGAGATCCAGATCGTCACGAGTGACGATTGGGTCCGCCGGGAGAGATGGTAACCATCGAGAGAGCTCGTCATGATAGGATCGCCAGTTGACTCTCCTAACAATCTGAGCGGGAAGTCGGGGTGACGCCGACAGCTCTCGAACAGTTATAACAAGGGGATTGTGATCGGACGATTGTGTGCGGGCAACGTTCTTGACAACTACTATGTCAAGAACGTCCGGCCGATGGCCGTAAAAGGGGAAGTAGGTAGGGTCTTCAGGGCCGATGACATTAAGTGCCGGGTCGCCAGAGAGGAACCGGAACAGAGAATTGCCATAGGCGTTGACAACGCGGCTGTTCCATGAAGGGTGTTTGGCGTTAAAGTCGCCGGCTACAATGGTTGAGAGGGGGTGGCCGAGGAGGGCGTCCCACTCCTCGGGCGGTGGCGGAGCTCGCCGGCCAGGCCGGAGGTACGCAGAAACAACGCGCAGCTCCGATCCGCCGGCGTCCACCGCCACCGCGCAGCCTTCAATAATAGATGTATCTAGAGGAGGCAAAAGCTGTGGGATATCCGCCTGTGGACTAAAACAGCTGTGCCCCCCGAGGGGGGGACAGCGAGGCCGTAGGGGACGATCCTGACGATAACAGGCATAGGCAGGAAGGGAAAACGAGTGGTAATGAGCCAGATGAGTCTCGGAAAGAAGTATGATATCAACATCATACTCCGTCACGAAAGTCATCAGTTCAGATCGTCTGTGGAGTAGCCTGAAGGCATTCCACGCAACGATCCTCAGGCTATTAGCCATTTAGGGGAAGTAGAGCAAAGAGGGTAGCTAACGATTGGAAGACCAGGGCAAGCACGGTGGTAGTGTCGCGAGCAGTCCTGATAGACGCAACAAGATTATCTGCCCAGGCAGTCAGGGGATCCGCAGAAGCTCGAGAAGATTCCCGGGACTCCGGAGGACAAGCCTGACTGGCCTCGACAGGGGTAGCAGATGGCGCTCGGCTGTCGGACCTAGTAGTAGACTGCTCGCTGGGAGGGTGAGGACGATGACTGGGGGCGGGTCGAGCCCGCGGAGTGGGTACAGGTAGAACCTGTGACGATGTAGGTCGGCCGGCGAAGGTCCGGCGACGACGAGAGCGCTTCGATTTGCCCGAACGGGCTGGAGGCGGGACAGATTTAGCGGCCATGGCCGCGTAGGAAGGTGCGGGCGCTCCGGCAGGCGCCGGGGTTGAGGCCGCTGCAGGCGGCGCCGAAGCGACGACTGCAGGCAAGACAGCGGCACCGGAAGCAACCGGAGTTGCTTCCGGGACCTGGGCAGATGAACCAGTGAGAGGTGGGAATGCCTCTCGCCGGTTAGGGCCAGGACCAGCTACACGGCCTGCCTGCGCGCCAGGGCGCACAGGAGGTCGCTGCGGTTTCATGGCGGCGATAAAATTAGGGCAGCCTCGGTAATTAGCCGGATAAGCTCCGTCACAGTTGCAGCATTTAGCTGTGAACCCCGTCTTTGGCTTATCACAGCCGCGATGAGGCTCAGCACAACGCACGCAACGCGGGGGCTGATGGGAAAAGATACTGCTGTGGCCGAACCTCTGGAAGTTAAAACACTGCGAGGGGCCGGGCCGCGGGTCAAATATCCTGACTTGCACCCGTAGGTGCAGAAGATTCTGGAGACTATAAATCTCCTCAAAAGGGCCTACTTTCAGAAGTTTGACCAGAAAGCTGTTAACAGGTCGGCGGTCATCACTTTTGCCAACATGCAGGACGCTTACCGCGGTCGGCGCATAGCCAAGCGCAACAAGTTCCCGCCTGATGGCATCAGTTTCAGTAAAGGAAGGTATTCCCGACAGAACGACCTTGATTTCTCGCTCTGACGGGAGGGCAAAAGTATGGAAGGAGATGTTGCGCTCAGTCAGGAATGCCTGAACAGAGCGGAAGTCGGGGATCGTAGCGGTCGCCAGCTTTAGCGAGGCGCCTTGGCACCTCGCCTCGACCTTGACCGAAGGATGAGCTAGGGATATGGATCGAAGTAAGTGTGTGTAATTCCTATTATCAGGAATTACAATGTGTGGAATGCGTGGGGAAGACACAGTTTGGGTAGTATCTGGATACTCACGTTGCACGCGCTGAGTGCCGCTGTTACCATGATTAGACGGCTGATGTGCAGCTGAGGCGGGCGGCAGAGTTTGGGCCAGTTTTCGCTTGCGTTTGGCAGATTTGCCCTCCACAAGCGAGAACTGTCCGTCCCCCGACCCAACACTGCACATATCGACCGCACTATTAACACTTTCACTATCACTTTCAGTGTCGTGAGGAAGTGGAGTTGAACGGAAGCCGGTTAAGCATGTTTCCATTAAGGAAACAAGCGGCGCCGGCAGAGGATTCGGGGGCGTATTCGACGCCATTTCGGACAAGCCAAAGTGAACGTCTACGCTAGTCTAGGATAGAGGGATCACCAGACATTGAAAACTATCCACAGGCAACAATAGAACACGACACAGACCGCACAGCACACGGAAACAAAAACACTCCCGCACAAGTTAAATGAAAACTGTTTTGCACTGTTAATGCGATGAATCCGATGAAGTTGATGATGCTGAAGACAATGGTGATGATGAACCGCCGATTGCATTGCATTGCATTGCATTACATAGTGGGGCGTCTTTGCACCCATGGCTTATTACAGCTTCCGGGACGTGCCCGATGGCTGTCAGAAGAAAACAGTGCTGGACTTTCAAAAGAAGGTTTCCTAAATTTTCGGGAGGGACACGCCAACCAGTTAACTGAGAAGGCGGCGGAAATTATTTCAATTTTATATTATATGGTTTCCGGGTCATGGTAACACTGCCGCCGGTCGCGGGGCGAACGGCAGATGCCGCACGCGCGGCCCGGCATGCAGGCGCCTTGTAGCGCCGGACGTTCCTCGCGAGGCAGGGAACCGCCGTGTCTTTGGCATCGGTAACAGCGCCAAGAAGTCTGCAAACCAACATACTTGGGGAAGGTATCTGACTGGATAGGAAGGTAACAAGGAAATAGAATTGCTTGGGAACCTAAGTTACAGCATACAGAATTACGGGGGGGTCGTCTAAGATCGCCCGAGGGCGTTTGACACGTATAGCGGGAGGTGGTTCAGACGTGCTGATAGAACGGAGATAAGGAAAGGACGAGGTCGCTGCAGAAGCAAAGAGAGTTTCGGCAAGCGACCGGACAAAATCGGCAAGGGTAAGAACTCGAAGGCCTCCACGAATAACATTATTTCTCACAAACCATGGAGATCCCGACAAGGATCTGAGGGTACGGGCCTGGAAGCTTCCAGCCTACACTTGTTGGTGGTCGACACAAGCGACCACTATGCGGGAGCAGCATAGGTCAATACTGACCGGAGAAACAAAAGATAGATGGTGACTTTAGTGCGCAAAGCCAGGCGGTTGCGGCACGAGAGCATGGGAAATATTTTGGCTCGGACGCCTCGAGCTTTGTTGAGGGTAGCAGTCACGTGGTCGTTGAAGCTAAGGCGCTGGTCTAGCCGAACGCCCAAGTACTTCACCGACTTATGCCAGGCGATAGGCCTCCCTTCGAGGGAGAGGGGCTGGCACCGGGAAGTGGACTTGCTGGTGAAACAGATCGCCTCGGATTTCTCCGCGTTGATCAGCACCCACCACTTCCGTAGCCAGGCCAGAAGCAGATTCAACTGACGCTGCAGCTTTGTACACCCTATTTGCGGGGACAGGGAGCTGCAGTAATACATTGCGTCGTCAGCGAATAGAGATAACGTGACTCCAGGAATAACAGGCAGGTCGTTCGTCTACACTAGGTACAGAACGGGGCCGAGGACAGATCCCTGCGGAACGCCAGCGGCGACGGGTCGAACTGATGAACAGGACCCTTCGACGCTAACCCTGAAGGTACGATCACTGAGGTATGACCGCAAGAAATGCACAATGGACGGTGGGATGGGGGAGTGAGCGAGTTTGTAGAGAAGACCTTCGTGCCAGACTTTGTCGAAGTCCTTACTCACGTCCAACAAGACAGCGCCCGTAGACTCTTTCTTGTTGGCGGCGTTGGACAATGCTGTGACAACTCGGACGAGTTGTAAAGTTGTCGAGTGCTCTCTACGGAACCCGAACTGTTCGCTCCGAATAAAGTTATCCAGCAGCGGCCAGATACGGGCGAGTAGGAGACGCTTAAACACCTTTGAGAGTACTGGCAACAACGATATGGGACGATAGCTGCCTGCAAGCATTCTAGGCTTGCCGGGCTTGGGAATCATGCAGATGTTGGCATTTTTCCACAGGCGGGGGAAGTAATGCAGCCGAAGACTGGAGTTGAACAGATCCAGGACCAATTCAACGCCCGAGGCCGGGAGATGTTGCAAAGCTGCGGCCCCGATCCGATCAGGACCAGGGGCGCGACGTCGGTTCAGTCGACAGATAGACGAAACTAGTTCGTCCCTGTCGAAGAGAGCGGGAGGGTCAGGTGGAGGGCGGAAAAAATATCCAGATAGGAAGTCTCGAACCACTACCGAGAAGGCAGGGTCCGAGACGCCTCCATGAACGGAGAATTGAGTCTCCATGCAGTCGGCGAAGACCTCAGCCTTGCTTTCCGATGAAGAAACAATGCCGTTCGGGGTATCCAACGGGTGGCGAGTACGCTTCTCGCGAGTAAGGCGACTCGTCGCCCTCCAGACGGAGGCTGGATCGACTTCAAGGGAATCAAGGTATGAGTCCCACTGATCAGAGTTTACGTCCCGCAAAAGTTGCTGGACGTAAAGAGACTGGGCCTGAAACCGTCGTTTGACGGCGGGATCTCGGGTTCGTTGCCATCGGCGGCGGAGCTTGCGCCGAAGCCAGATGGCGTGGATAACTGCCGGTTGAAGGGCCGATTTGCGATTCACCTCTACGTTGTATGTGTGTCGACCCATGACACCTTGGACCAACTCCTGGAGATGAGTGGCACGGAGATCCAGATCGTCACGAGTGGCGATCGGGTCCGCTGGGACAGATGGTAACCTTCGAGATAGCTCGTCGTGATAGGAGCGCCAGTTGACCCTTCTAGCAGGACCAGCGGGAAGTCGGGGTGAAGCCGACACATCTCGAACAGTTATGAGTAGGGGACTGTGATCAGACGAGAGGTCTGACACAGACGAGACCTGGATGTTATGGGCCACGTTCCTGACTACAACTACATCAAGAACGTCCGGTTGGTGACCGGCATAGTGGAAGTGGGTAGGATCATCAGGGCCGATGACGTGCGTATCCGGGTCGTCTAGGACGAACCGGTGGAGTGAGGTGCCGTAGGCGTTGGTAGCCCTACTGTTCCAAGAAGGATGTTTGGCGTTGAAGTCGCCGGCTGCAATTGTCGAGATTGGGTGGTCGAGGAGAGCGTTCCACTCCTCAGGCGGGGGCGGCGGGCTCAGGCCAGGCCGGAGATACGCGGAAACAATGCGCAACTCCGAGTCGCCTGCGTCCACTGCCACCGCACAACCTTCGATGAGTCGAGTAGTGAGGGGGGGTAGTGGCCTATGGGATATCCGCCTGTGGACCAGAATCGCCGTACCCCCAGACGGGGGTTGGCGCGGCTGTAGGGGACGATCCTGACGATAACAAGTGTAAGCAGGAAGTGAGAATCGATGGTAGGGGGCTAGATGGGTTTCGGAGAGAAGCACGACATCAGCGTCGTACTCCACGACGAAAACCGCCAGCTCAGAGCGACGAGAGGAAACGCCATCGGCGTTCCAAGCGACGATCCGCAGGGATCTAGCCATTGAGGGGGAGGAGAGGGAAGAAAGCAGAGAGGGATTGGAACACTAACATCAGTACTGTCGAGGTGTCAGGAGCAGACCTGATGCTATTTACAAGTTGAGTGACCCAAGCCGTCAGGGGGTCCGCTGGAGCCCGAGAAAGTTCCCGGGACCCGCGCGGACGTTCCTGAGGAACTTCGGCCAGGACTACAGATGGCGCTGTGTTAGCGGACTGAACTATGCTAACGCGGAGGTCTGCTTACGCGGAGGTTGGGAGATGACAGGGGCGGGAGAGTCCCGCTGAGTTTGGGCAGGTCGAGCCTGCTGATGGCGTCTGCCGGAAGTTCGGCGACGCGAGCGCTTGTTGGTACCCTTGCGGGCGGAAGTGCTTGTCGATGATGGCTTAGCAGCGACAGCTGCATAGGAAGGGCCGGGCGTTCCGGCAGGCGCCGGTAGTGGAGCCGTCACAGGCGCCGCCGGTGCGACGCCTGCAGGCGGGACTGAGACCGCGGGAGCGACAGGAGTCGCTGCCGGGGCCTTGACAGATAAACCGGAGAGAGGGAGGAAGGCCTCTCGCCGATTAGGGCCGGGCCAGCTACACGACGCTGCGCGCCAGGGCGCGCAGATCGCTGCTGTCTTTCTGCTTCGATATATTTGATACAACCCCGGTAACTAGCCGGATGGGCGCCCTTGCAGTTGCAGCAGTACGGGACAAAACCCGGCACACGAGGCTTATCACAGCCACGGTGAGGGTCGCCGCACCGCACGCAACGTGGGGGCGCATGGCAGAATAGGGAAGAGTGCCCGAAGCCCTGACAGTTGAAACACTGAGCAGGGCCTGGGCGCGGGTCAAATGATCTAATAGTCACCCGTAGGTGAAGGAGTGTTTGAAGGCCATAGACCTCCTCAAAATTTCCAGTTTTTAGCAATTTAACAAGGGAAGAATTCACAGGATGCTTGGAGTCCCCTTTGCCGGCATGCAAAACTGACACAGCTGTTGGCGTATAGCCAAGAGACGTCAATTCCTGCACGATAGCATCGGAGGAGGTATGATAGGGAATGCCCTGAATGACAATTTTTACCTCTCGCTCCTCAGGGAGAGCGAAGGTATGGAAAGAAATGTTCCGCGCTGACAGAAAGTGCTGAACAGCGCGGAAGTCAACAATGGATTTGACGCCCAGCTTCAGCGATTTGCCGGAGCATTTCGCTTCCACGGACGCCGAAGGAAGAGCAGAACGGAGGTTGGCAAGAAGTTGGGTGTAATTCCTATTATCGGGGATGATAATAGGAGGAAACTTAGAGGTAGATGGGTCAGGCTTAGCACTAGAGGAAGAAAGATTAACAGACTGCCGGCCGCTGTTACCTGAATCAGCGACCTGGTTTGGTGAGGCGGGAGACTGACTGGCGGCGAGCTTTCGCTTGCGTTTGGCGCGTTTGCCATTCACAACCGAAAACTCTTCATCTCCCGACCCAGCACTCCCCATATGGACGTCGGATAATTCACTGCCACTGCCACTTTCACAATTGGTTTCACGGGGGAGAGGAGTATTCAAAGGAGCAGAACCGCAAGCGCCCAAGAGAGAGCTTAACGGCTCCGGCAATGGAATATCAGGTTTAGTTGACGCCATTTCGGAAGCCCGAAATGGACGTCAAAGGTGTTTAAAGGAGAGAGAACTCACCAGCACTGATTATTCTAACTAACAGGCACTGACACACGTACTCACCAGAAGCCGCACAGCACACGAACACAAAAACGGCCGCGCACTACACTGCACTAACGAATACTTTGTATGCACACACTAATTAAGTAATACTTGACAGAAATAAACAACTGTAGCACAAACTTTGAATCAATTTTTGCGGAGCAAAAAAAACACAGCCTACCCTGGCAACAGCTCGAGGTAGACTTTCTTCTTGAACCGCCGAGGTGAAAGCATCGCCTTAAATAGTGTCTGGCATGGTTTATTTTCCATGGCCAATCAGAATCGAGAATGATGAGCTGGCTTCTCATTGGTCCGCGTGATACACCTTAAGCGGCCAAAAAGTTATAAATAGAGACAACGTAGCCTTAACTCACTGTTCGACTTTTTGAGGACTTTTTGCCGATGTCCGACGACTTCTGCTCCAGACTTCAGACGGACAGGACTGCTCCTTGGACTGCTCTCTACTCTGGACGTTGCTTCAGCTTCTGGCTGCATTCGCCCACCTCGCAGGACGAGGAAATTCGCTGCTCTCTTCGTGGGACAAGACTCACGCGCTAGCTGTTACCAGTGAATCGAGTAGCTGGTAGAAGCAACAGCTGGCCGAAGTTGCCCTGGTAAGGACCACCTTTGCCGGATACCATCTGCTGGCGAAGAACAGAAGAGGATTGCTCTGGGCTCACCTGGTGAGTGCCGCATTTCCAGTGTGTAATTCCTAACTTGTTCACGACTGTTAGGTAGCGCTGCCCCGGACGATCCTTGCAAGCCCCCACCAGTGGTAAGCGAGCTAGGATATCGCCGGGGTAAAGGGGCCAGTGGACACCAGTCTTGGTAAGGACTGGTATTCAACGAAGCTGGTCGTTAGCCCAGCTCCTCCCGCATCGTCGTGAGCAAGGAAGACGCGCTGGTAATCCGGCTTCGGCCGGACCCGAGATCCCTGGCGTCTGGCAGTGACTGCCTAGCAGTCTCTGCCCGGCAGCCGTCGCACCTGGCCAGCATGCCTTCCACAGGCAACGGCCCAAGTGCCGAGTCGCTCGGCCCCGCCTTGCTGCCCCATCTGGGCGACTCGCCAGAATCGCCTCGGGCGATGGAGACGGATGATCCTCTCCCTAACCCGATTCCTCCTCTTCCGGCCGACGAGTCGGGCGAGTTCGCGACCGTTGGTCGGCGTAATCGCCCGGCTAAGAAGCCCAAGAGGACCCACCCAACCGCTTCCTCTAGCACCTCGGCCATGGACATTGGACCTTCTCAGGGCCCACAGGCCGCGGTTCCGACTGCTTCGACAGCAGCTCCGGCTGCTGCCGCTGTTGGTCGTGCGCCGCCCCTGTACGTCCATAGCGTGTCGAATGTCGCCGCCTTATACAGACGGCTGATCGCGGCCCACGGCCTGTCGGCCGACAAGCTTGACCTGAATCTGCTTGGCGGTGATACGGTCAGGATTGTCGTCCGCCAGCTCGAGGACCATCGCTTGGTCGAGGCCTTCCTCTAAGCACACAATCTCCAATACCACACCTTCACTCCTAAGCGGGTCAAGCCCTTGTCTGTAATTTTGCGAGGACTTGACGCGCACACCGAACCCCAGGAGATCCTCATGGAACTCCGCGACCTCGGGTACCCGGTGCAGGCAATTTTCCGCCTGTTCACTCACTCAGAAACCCGAGTACCTCTCCCGCTCGTCCGTCTCCAGCTCGAGAAGGGCGAGGCTGCTGATAAAATTTTCCATCTGACGCGGCTGTTTGGCTTCCGCGTCCGGGTGGAAACCAGTCGACCCCAGGGCAAGCTTGCGCAGTGCCACCGGTGCCAGAGGTTCGGCCATCACACCGACGTCTGCCGCAATGCCCCGGCCTGTCTACGATGTTCTTTGGGACATTCAACACAGGCCTGCACTGTGGCAGACAAAACCAAATTCCGCTGCATCAATTGTGGTCAAGGCCATGCAGCAAGTAATGTAAACTGCCCGGTCTATAAGGCGGAGCTCCTGCGGAAGCAAAGGCCGCAGGGGCCCCTCCCGAAGCCAAGGCAGCCAGCTATGCAGCCCCAGCCCCAGAGACAGCCTAAAGCTCAGGCAAGGCCTCAGCCTCAGGCACAACCGGCACGGCGCGCGCCCTCTCCGGCTCCACCTCCAGCCCCTGCAAAGGCAACTAAACGTACCGCGTCTCCTTCCACAGCAGAGACACGCCCAGTAGCTGTCATCTCGGTTTTGGAGCCGGAGAATGAACCCTCCACCTCCGCGAAACCTCCTACTCCCGCCTCTGTATCAGCGGCAGCCTCGCAACCCTTGCCACCTCCGCGATTTCCGCGAGCAGGCATCAAACCCAGGAACAAAGGGATACCCACACCGGATGCTCGGCCCCGAGCTCCTGCCGGCCCACAGCCCAAGAAAAGTCCTGCTTCCCGGTATAAATCCGACGAAGCGCAACAGCGTACTTTTCCTGCCGCTGATTCAAAACCGTCTGGCCCTGGTCCTATGGCTTCCACCACGACCCGATCTGCCGTAACACCTGGTCGCTCTTATGCGGCCTCAGTTTCCAGGCAAACCGCCCAGTCCGTCACTTCCAATGACGCACAGTTCGTCCGCGGCTTTCTGTCTAGCTACGACCTCCCGAAAGTGGCATCCACCTTCAGGTCCATCCGAGACGGCCTGGAAACTGCTGACCCAACTGAGAGATTCATGCTCTTGGTGGAAGCCTGCGAAGTCATAGGTCTTCTATGAACCGAGCCCTTAGACGAGATCTCTCGCTCGTAGCCTGGAATGCTAACAGCATCGGTCCCAAGCATTCCGACCTTCTTGAATTCCTGGCTCGGTTCAAACCCGACGTACTTCTCCTTACTGAAACCCACCTGACCCCGGCGAACCGGTTTCGATTACCAAATTACGTGGTCTATCGGGATGACCGAGTTGGCCAACGAGGAGGCGGCACGGCGATCGCGGTGAGGACCTCCATAGGTCATCATCGTGTCGCTTTGCAGCAGCTTACCAACCTAGAGGCCACCGCCATTGAGGTCCACGGAGCTCTTGGCGGCGTCCTCGTGGTTTCAGCATACAAGCCCCCATGAGCTGAACTCCTTGTTGGCGACCTGGAAGTCATCTTCGATTCCCATCGAATGGTAATTATGGCCGGCGATCTGAATTGCAAGCATCGCGTTTGGAATAGTCGCCTGACTACTCCGAACGGGAGGCGCTTGCTCAGTTTTGTTGAATCGCGCCGGGCGACGGTGTTTGGTCCAGCGCAACCCACGTTCTTTCCGTCACAGCCTAATGCGGCTCCCGATGTTCTGGATATCGCGGTGACCCAAGGAGTTGTCTGTCCGGTCGAGGTATTCTCACTCACGGAGCTGACATCCGACCACAACCCTATCTTGGTCCACGTCGCTACCCAGCACGCCTATGCACGTTCTGACCAGAAGAAGGTTATCGATTGGGATCGCTACGGCCCGGCCTTGTGCCGTCGATTGCCGCCAGCGGCCCCACTCGATTCCGTTAGCCTCCTAGACGAAGCAGTTGCGGGAATCGAAGAGGCAATCATCTCGGCTATATGCGTGTCTTCACGTATGCGAGCTGGTTTCACGCCTGACTACCAACGCATCCCTGAGGAAGTCTCTCTTCTCGCTCGCGAGAGGAATTACTTCCGGAAACGTTGCCAGAGGACCCGTGATCCGGCCGATAAGGCAGCAGCATACAATCGGCTCACCGGACGACTGCGCGGCAGTCTGAAGGCGTTCCGACGTAGCTGTTGGGAACTCGACGTGGCCCGAACGGGGGATGCGGACCCGCAATCTCACCCGTACAGAATACCTACCGCATTGACGGGACGGAGGCGCCGACCTCCACTTCCCGCCATTGTTGGACCGTTCGGCCGACCCCTGGGTCGCCCGGAGGAGAAGGCCGAGTACTTGGGCTTGTGTTTCGAGCGACAGTTCGCTCCCAACCCGCCCATGGACTGGGACTTCGACGAACAAGTCGAGATGGCTGTGGAAGACTTTCTGTCACTTCCGATCACGACGGAGCCCGAACCCATCTCTTTGGAAGATGTCTCAGATCGGCTCGCTGAACTTCAGCCTAGAAAAGCTCCAGGCCCGGACGGTGTTACCAACACCGCTCTACGACTTCTTCCCGAGCCTGGAGTTCAATTCTTGACTGATTTGTTCAACGCGTGTCTTAGACTGGCCTACTTTCCCAAGAAATGGAGAAAGGCGACGGTTATCGTGATCCCGAAGCCGGGAAAGGATACCACCCGCTCGGAAAACCTCCGGCCTATCAGCCTACTCTCCGCTACGTCCAAGGTTTTTGAGCGCCTCGTACAGCGTCGTGTACGAGAACAACTGACCAACTTTGACGTGCTGGTTCCCGAACAGTTCGGCTTTCGTGTGGGGCATTCGACCACTCATCAACTGATGAGACTGGTGGAAAGCATCACGGAAGCCGGGTGTCGGAGAGAACGGACCGTTGGCTGTTTCTTAGATGTTGAGAAAGCCTTCGACAGCGTATGGCATGATGGCCTGTTATTCAAACTTAGGGAAGTCCAGCTCCCGGACTGCTACCTCCATCTGGTTGCTAGCTTTCTGACGGAGAGGACCTTCTGCGTGAGAGTTGGCGATTCAGTCTCTTCCGAGAGGCGAATCACAGCCGGCGTCCCTCAAGGTAGTGTTCTAGGCCCCCTTCTGTTCTCGATCTACGTCAACGACGTGCCGAGACAGCCTGGAGTCCAGATGGCCCTCTTCGCTGACGACACGGCCGTATTTACGGCCGATCGTCATGAGGAAAGGGCCGTCCTACGACTGCAGCGCCAGCTCGACAGCTCGTGGCCTGGACTGATAACTGGAGGGTGCTCCTCAACCCTACCAAGAGTGTAGCCGTCGAATTCTCTAAGCGACGGAAGAACCCCGTTAGGCAACTACGTATCGGCAGAACGTACTTGCGCTGGTCCAAAGAGGTCAAGTACCTCGGCTTACACCTCGACCGTCGGCTCACCTGGCGTACCCACGCACAGACAGTTCTTAAGCGAGCATCCACTCGCCTGTGCGCACTGTTTCCACTCCTGATCAGCTCAGCCATGACCAGGAAATTGGGTAGGATGATCGTCGGCGCGTATCTGCTGCCGGTCATTACCTACGCCTGCCCGGTCTGGGGTTACCTCGCCGCAATGCATAAAAAGAAGTTGCAGAGCGTCCTCGACAGGGGGCTTCGGCTAGCGGCCAAAGTCCCCCGTCGCTTCTCATCTCGCCTTCTAAGGAGAGGACTTGGCGTCCGCTCCTTAGACGACACTTTCAGGAGGCTTGCACGCAGATTTTATGCACGTGCGGCGAGGTTCCCAGACAATCCTCTAGTGACTGGGCTGGGAAGGTACCGTATACGCCCAGGTGATTCGTGGAAACGCCCTCGGTGCATACTGCGCTAGTGTAGGCTAGCACAACAGCCGAGAAAGGCCTGCTATAGAGCACACGCCCTACTTGGGCAGGGCCACGAGGCAGGAGCTCCAGATGGTAGCTCGGAACTCAGTTCCCGTGCGGTTCGTCTCTGCGACGCACAACCGCAAAGCCCAGAGCAAAAAAAAAAAAAATAATAATTCACTGTTCGATCAGTGACACTGAGACACAGAACAGAGACGATCAGACAGGCTCCAGCTTCGGACTGATCAGGACTGCTCTTCTTAGACTGCTCTCTCAGCTCTCTTCGCTGGACGTGCTACAGCTTGCTGTTTCGGCCACCTCGTCGCTGGACGAGGTAAATTATCGCCTTCTCTTCGTGGGAACCAAGGACCAAGGCGCCAGCTGCTGCCGGTGAATTAAGTAGCCGGCACAAGTGGTAGCTGGCCGAAGTTGACCTTTTTAGGACCACCAGCGCCGGAAAACATCTTGGCCGGACAGGAAAGAAGAAGAGTGCTCTGGGCTCACCTGGTGAGTGCCGCATATCAGTGCATAATTCCTAACCTGCTCGCGACTGTTAGGTAGCGCTTTCCCGGACGATCCTTGCAAGCCCCCACCAGTAGTAAGCGAGCTAGGATATCGCCGGGGTAAAGGGGCCAGTGGACACCAGTCGGACTGGTATTCAACGAAGTTGGTCGTTAGCCCAGCTCCTCCCGCATCGTCGTGAGGAGGGAAGACGCGCGGGTAATCCGGCTTCGGCCGGACCCGAGATCCCTGGCGTCTGGCAGTGACAGCCTAGCAGTCTCTGCCCGGCAGCCGCCGAACCTGGCCAGCATGCCTTCTACGGGCAACGGCCAAAGTGCCGAGTCGCTCGGCTCTGCCTTGCCCCATCTGGGCGACTCGCCTGAATCGCCTCGGGCGATGGAGACGGACGATCCTCTCCCTAACCAGCTTCCCCCTCTGCCGGCAGACGAGTCGGGCGAGTTCGCGACCGTTGGTCGGCGTAATCGCCCGGCTAAGAAGCCCAAGAGGACCCACCCAACCGCTTCCTCTAGTATCTCGGCCATGGACATCGGACCTTCTCAGGGCCAACAGGCCGCGGTTCTGACTTCTTCGACAGCAGCTCCGGCTGCTGCCGCTGTTGGTCGCGCGCCGCCCCTGTATGTCCACAGCGTGTCCAATGTCGCCGCCTTATACAGACGGCTGATCGCGGCCCACGGCCTGTCGGCCGACAAGCTTGACCTGAAGCTGCTTGGCGGTGATACGGTCAAGATTGTCGTCCGCCAGCTCGAGGACCATCGCCTGGTCGAGGCCTTCCTCCAGGCGCATAACATTCAATACCACACCTTTTCTCCTAAGCGAGTCAAGCCCTTGTCTGTAATTTTGCGAGGGCTTGACGCGCACACCGATCCACAGGAGATCCTCATGGAACTCCGAGACCTCGGGTACCCAGTGCAGGCAATTTTCCGCCTGTTCACGCACTCAGAAACCCGAGTACCTCTCCCGCTCGTCCGTCTCCAGCTCGAGAAGGGCGAGGCTGTAGACAAAATATTCCACCTGACGCGGCTGTTTGGCTTCCGCGTCAGGGTGGAATCCAGTCGTCCCCAGGGCAAGCTCGCGCAGTGCCACCGGTGCCAGAGGTTCGGCCATCATACCGACGTCTGCCGCAATGCCCCGGCCTGTCTACGTTGTTCTCTGGGACATTCAACCCAGGCCTGCACTGTGGCAGACAAGACCAAGTTCGCTGCATTAATTGTGGCCAAGGCCATGCAGCAAGTAATGTAAACTGCCAGGTCTACAAGACGGAGCTCCTGCGGAAGCAAAAGCCGCAGGGGCCCCTCCCGAAGCCACGGCAGCCAGCTATGCAGCCCCAACCTCAGAGGCAGCCTAAAACACAGGCTAGGCCGCAACCAACGGCACAACCAGCACGGCGCGCGCCCTCTCCGGCTCCACCTCCAGCCCCTGCAAAGGCAAACAAACGTACCGCGTCTCCTTCCGAAGCAGAGACAAGCCCAGTAGCCGTCATCTCGGTTATGGAGCCGGAGAATCAACCCTCCACCTCCGCGGAACCTCCAACTCCCGCCTCTGAACCAGAGGTAGCCTCGCCGCCACTGCCACCTCCGCGATTTCCGCGAGCAGGCATCACAAAACCAAGGAACAAAGGGATAACCACACCGGATGCTCGGCCCCGAGCTCCTGCCTGCCCACAGCCCAAGAAAAGTCCTGCTTCCCGGTATAAGTCCGACGAAGCGCAACAGCGTACTTTTCCTGCCGCTGATTCAAAACCGTCTGCCCCTGGTCCTGTGGCTTCCACCACGACCCGATCTGCCGTTAAACCTGGTCGCTCTTACGCGGCCTCAGTTTCCAGGCAAACCGCCCAGTCCGTCATTTCCGATGACGCACAGTTCGTCCGCGGCTTTCTGTCTGGCTACGACCTCAAGAAAGTCGCATCTATCTTCAGGTCCATCCGAGACCGCCTGGAAACTGCTGACCCAACTGAGAGATTTATGCTCTTAGTGGAAGCCTGCGAAGTCATAGGTCTTCTATGAACCGAGCTCTTAGACGAGATCTCTTGCTCGTAGCCTGGAATGCTAACAGCATCGGTCCCAAGCATTCCGACCTTCTTGAATTCCTAGCTCGGTGCAAACCCGACGTACGTCTCCTCGGGGAATCCCACCTGACCCCGGCGAACCGGTTTCGATTACCAAATTACGTGGTCTATCGGGATGACCGAGTTGGCCGACGAGGAGGCGGCACGGCGATCGCGGTGAGGACCTCCATAGGTCATCATCGTGTCGCTTTGCCGCAGCTTACCAACCTAGAGGCCACCGCCATTGAGGTCCACGGAGCTCTTGCCGGCGTCCTCGTGGTTTCAGCATACAAGCCCCCACAAGCTGAACTCCTTGTCGGCGACCTTGACGTCATCTTCGATTCCCATCGAAGGGTAATTTTGGCCGGCGATCTGAATTGCAAGCATCGCGTTTGGAATAGTCGCCTGACTACTCCGAACGGGAGGCGCTTGCTCAGTTTTGTTGAATCGCGCCGGGCGATGGTGTTTGGTCCAGCGCAACCACGTTCTTTCGGTCAAGGCCTAACGCGGCTCCCGATGTTCTGGATATCGCGGTGACCCAAGGAGTTGTCTGTCCGGTCGAGGTATTCTCACTTACGGAGCTGACATCCGACCACAACCCTATCTTGGTCCACGTCGCTACCCAGCACGCCTATGCACGTTCTGACCAGAAGAAGGTTATCGATTGGGATCGCTACGGCCCGGCCTTGTGCCGTAGATTGCCGCCAGCGGCCCCACTCGATTCCGTTCGCCTCCTAGACGAAGCAGTTGCGGGAATCGAAGAGGCAATCATCTCGGCTATAGGCGTGTCTTCACGTACGCGAGCTGGCTTCACGCCTGACTACCAACGCATCCCTGAGGAAGTCTCTCTTCTCGCTCGCGAGAGGAGTTACTTCCGGAAACGTTGGCGGAGGACCCGTGATGCGACCGATAAGGCAGCATACAATCGGCTCACCGGACGACTGCGTGGCAGTCTGAAGGCGTTCCGACGTAGCTGTTGGGAACTCGATGTGGCCCGAACGGGGGATGCGGACCCGCAAAGTCACCCGTACAGAATCCCTACCGCATTGACGGGACGGAGGCGCCGACCTCCACTTCCCGCCATTGTTGGACCGTTCGGTCGACTCCTGGGTCGCCCGGAGGAGAAGGCCGAGTACTTGGGCTTGTGTTTCGAGCGACAGTTCGCTCCCAACCCCCCCCCCCATGGACTGGGACTTCGACGAACAAGTCTCGAGATGGCTGTGGAAGACTTTCTGTCTCTTCCGATCACGACGGAGCCCGAACCCATCTCTTTGGAAGATGTCTCAGATCGGCTCGCTGAACTTCAGCCAAGAAATGCTCCAGGCCCGGACGGTGTTACCAACACCGCTCTACGACTTCTTCCCGAGCCTGGAGTTTAATTCTTGACTGATTTGTTCAACGCGTGTCTTAGACTGGCCTACTTTCCAAAGAAATGGAGAAAGGCGACGGTTATCGTGATCACGAAGCAGGGAAAGGATACCACCCGCTCGGAAAACCTCCGGCCTATCAGCCTACTCTCCGCTACGTCCAAGGTTTTTGAGCGCCTCGTACAGCGTCGTGTACGAGAACATCTAACCAACTTTGACGTGCTGGTCCCCGAACAGTTCGGCTTTCGTGTGGGGCATTCGACCACTCATCAACTGATGAGACTGGTGGAAAGCATCACGGAAGCCGGGTGTCGGAGAGAACGGACCGTTGGCTGTTTCTTAGATGTTGAGAAAGCCTTCGACAGCGTATGGCATGATGGCCTGTTATTCAAACTTAGGGAAGTCCAGCTCCCGGACTGCTACCTCCATCTGGTTGCTAGCTTTCTGACGGAGAGGACCTTCTGCGTGAGAGTTGGCGATTCAGTCTCTTCCGAGAGACGAATCACAGCCGGCGTCCCTCAAGGTAGTGTTCTAGGCCCCCTTCTGTTCTCGATCTACGTCAACGACGTGCCGAGACAGCCTGGAGTCCAGATGGCCCTCTTCGCTGACGACACGGCCGTATTTACGGCCGATCGTAATGAGGAAAGGGCCGTCCTACGACTGCAGCGCCAGCTCGACACGCTCGTGGACTGGACCGAAAATTGTAGAGTGCAACTCAACGCTACCAAGAGTGTAGCCGTCGAATTCTCTAAGCGACGGAAGAACCCCCTTAGGCAGCTATGTATCGGCAGAACGTACTTGCGCTGGTCCAACGAGGTCAAGTACCTCGGCTTACACCTTGACCGTCGGCTCACCTGGCGTACCCACGCACAGACAGTTCTTAAGCGAGCATCCACTCGCCTGTACGCACTGCTTCCACTCCTGATCAGCTCAGCCATGACCAGGAAATTGGGTAGGATGATCGTCGGTGCGTATCTGCTGCCGGTCATTACCTACGCCTGCCCGGTCTGGGGTTACCTCGCCGCAATGCATAAAAAGAAGTTGCAGAGCGTCCTCGACAGGGGGCTTCGGCTAGCGGCCGAAGTCCCCAGTCGATTTTCATCTCGCCTTCTAAGGAGAGGACTTGGCGTCCGCTCATTAGACGACACATTCAGGCGGCTTGCACGCAAATTTTATGCACGTGCGGCGAGGTTCCCAGGCAATCCTCTAGTGACTGGGCTGGGAAGGTCACTAGATACGTCCAGGTGATTCGTGGAAACGCCCTCGGTGTATACTGCGCTAGTGTAGGCTAGCACAACAGCCGAGAATCGGCCTGCTATAGAGCACACGCCCTACTTGGGGAGGGCCACGATGCAGGAGCTCCAGAAGGCAGCTCGGAACACAGATACCGAGCGGTTCGTCTCTGCGACGCACAACCGCAAAGCCCAGAGTGAAAAAAAAAACTCACTGTTGCTTGTTCCCAGTTCATTGGGAGACGTGTTCGGCGTGTCATCTATTCGAACACATTTTTTGCTGCTGGAGATGGCCACCGGTGGTGTGGCCGAAACTTTTAGCTACAGTAGATCAAGCACTCGACCACGGCCTTTCAGCCCGGAAGTTTTAGTTAATCATAGTGACACCGGCCGTGAAAGCCTACGTACTAAGATTAAGAACCTCTACGGGGAGGAGGTTTTCAACAAAATTAAAAAGCTGGAGACGCTACGTAAGAAGAAAGCCAGTCTGCTGTGTTCCTTGGCCTTTTTACTTCGCTTTAGAGACTCGGGAACCGTTCCTAGTTTCCTACGACAGAGACAGATATTTAACACGCCACAGGCCAATAGGATCTACAGGAGAACGGAAAATGCCATGCTGCGTGAGCGCATACACCACACGAGGAAAGAGTTGGCACTAAATGATCAAAACCTGTTGAAGCTGCACTTACATCTCAGCAGTTCCCTCCAACGACATGATTGGGAGATGTTGGATGGGCTCACGTATAATGCTTTCGAGGCGTGTTATGCCAGTACCAGCAAGAGACAGCGTGAAAAATTCGAGCGTTTTGGTTCCCAGAACATCAGGGGAAGAGTACAAGATCGTGACAGGATGGACAGGGTGGTTGTGAATCTCTCGAACCGTCAACTAACACCACACGAGACCTCGGTGTTAGCCAAAGGTGAGAAGTTTGCGGTTACCCCGAAGACAGTACCGGTGGAGGAAATAGTTGCGAGCGTGGAGGCAGGTATCCGAGGACTACCCCGAGACCAGGCAGATGAAATACGATTGGAAGCTTCTAGGGCCCTTAGAAGGGCCGCTCCGCCAAAATGCAATCTTCTGTCGGCGGAGTTGCGAGCCTTGAGGGAATTGAGAAGGGATGACTCCATTGTCATTGTGCCGGCGGATAAGGGGAGTGCTTAGGCGGCGGTCAAGAGTGATGCCCAAGTACTTTACAGTCCGTTTCCACTCGATTGGGCTCCTTTCAAGGGAGAGGGACTGGCAGCGGGAAGTTAATTTATGAGAAAAGGCGATCGCCTCGGATTTCTCCGCATTGATCGCCATCCTCCACTTCCTTAGCCAGGCCGGAAGTACGGCGAGCTGACGCTGCACCAGGCCAGCTGCGAAATCAAGACTCGCTGAGCTGGCGTGATAGATAGCGTCATCCGCATAGAGCGAGAGAGTGACTCCAGGCTGAACAGGCAGGTCGTTCGTGTACACGAGGTACAGAACGGGGCCAAGGACAGATCCTTGTGGTACGCCTGCGGCGACTGGTCTGACGGATGAGTACGACCCATCGACGCATACCCTAAAGATGCGATCGCACAAGTACGATCGGAGAAAATGAACGAATGAGGCAGGGAGGGGGGAGTGGGCCAGTTTGTAGAGAAGGCCTTCGTGCCAGACTCGATCGAAGGCCTTACTCACGTCGAGTAATACAGCGCGACGGAGGACAGATGCTTGTTGTAGGCGTCCGTCAAATGGGTAACAACCCGGACGAGTTGAAGGGTCGTCGAGTGCTCTCTGCGAAAGCCGAACTGCTCCTGCCGAATGAAACCATCCAGCAGAGGCGCGTAACGACCGTGCAGGAGTCGCTCGAGTACCTTCGATATGACTGGCAACAGTGAGATGGGTCGATGGTTTGAGGGGTCAATACGCAGCTTGCGAGGCTTTGGGGATCATGATGATTTTCGCACGCTTCCACAGGCTGGGGAAGTAGTGGAGCCGGAGACATCCATTGAACAGCTCGTGGACCAAGTTGATGAGGCTAGGGGGAGCGTGTTGTAGCGCCGCCGCTCCGATACAATCATCGCCGGGCGCCCGCTTAGGGCGAAGTCGACCAATAGCCGAGACAACATCGGCCCGGTCGAACGGGTCAGGGATGTCAGCTGGGGGGCGGGAAAAATATCCAGATAGGAAGTCTGCGACCTCGGCCGAGTGGACGGGGTCGCAGACGCCTCCGTGGACGGTGAATTGCTCCTCCATGGTTGCGGCAAAGACTTCAGCTTTGCCGGTCGCGGAGTACACAATGCCGTCCGGTGATTTGAGGGGATGGCGGGTCCTTTTGTCGCCATTAAGTCGACTCGCAGCCTGCCAGACTGACTCGGGCCGGACTTCAAGAGACTCGAGGTACGAGTCCCAACGATGTGCAGTGGCATCAAGCAGAAGCTGCTTGACAAGGTCAGATTGGGCGTTTAGCCTGCGTTTGATAGCAGGATCCCGGGTTTGTTGCCATCTCCGGCGGAGTTGGCGCCGAGTATGGATGGCGAGGAGCACCTCTTCAGGTAGTTGAGACCGGCGATTTGTCTCTGGGACAAGATAGGTGTGTGTGTCCATAGCGGACGTAACGACTTCTTGAAGATAGTCGGCCATACGGTCCGCATCAGCCGTAGAGGCGATGGGGGCCGGGGGGTCAGATGGCACTGTTCGTTGGAGTTCGTCATGATAGGAGCGCCAGTTGACTCTCCGTGGACGAGAGGGGGGTTGGAGAGGTGTGTCCAACAGGGGACGAACAGTGATAAGTACCGGGTCGTGGTCGGACGAGAGGTCCGATACAGCACTTACAGTGATAGGAGTGGCCAGGTCCTTGACAATAACAATGTCAAGGACATCCGGAAGGCCCCTAGTGGGCACGTGGGTCGGTGAGTCAGGACCAATAACTGAGACCTGCAGATGACGGACATAGCTGCAGCTGCTGAACGTAGCTGTAGAGCGAGCGGCCACGCGGGTTCGTGACACGGCTGTTCCAAGAGGGATGCTTGGAGTTGAAGTCTCCGGCAGCTATAGTAGGTAGTTCGTGGTCGAGGAGGGCGTCTCACTCCTCAGGCGGCGGAGGCCCTCCGGGCCCGGGAGGAAAGTACGCCGAAATTAGGCGAACCTCCCGATCCCCGATCCAGAGGGCCACCGCCGTCGTCTCCAAATACCTAGTATCTGGAGGGGGTACGAGACGATGGGCAATGCGCCTGTGGACGAGAATGGCAGTACCCTCGCTGGGACGAGCGGGGGGTGGTAGCCGAGGCCTATCCGTGCGATATGTAGTGTACGCCGGAAGCTGAAAGGAAGCAGCAGGGGTAAGGAAAGTTTCGGAGAGTAGGATGACATCTAAGTCATACTCAGTGGCAAAGTTAGCCAATTCGGCTCGGCGAGACGGAACGCCACCCGCGTTCCATGCCACCAGCCGAAGAGGCCTAGACATTGGGAGGCAGGAGGGTCATGAGGGAGGTAAGAATGGTGACTAGCAGAGACTGGACGTCCTTGGCAGCCAAGATTTGAGGGATGAGGGTCTCGACCCAGACACGCAAACGATCGGCAAAGGTCGGGTCCGAGGACCCTTCCTCCGTCGATGGCGCCTGCGGCGTGGGCGGGGGCACTCGATACATGATGCCATTATCAGGCCGAGGTGTAGTTGTAGGCTGCCGAGGCTCTTTGGGAGCTGGGGCAGATACTGACCTAGTTGCAGCGGGCTTGTGCTGCGTGAGGATGGTGGTCGATGACTTTTTCTTCTTTGGCGCGGGTTGCTTTCGCGACGAGGCCAAAGGAGGGAAAGATGCATCGGAGGCGGCGGCTGCCGCGTAACTGAGCTCTCCGATAGGCGTTGGGCAGGTTGGGGGGACTACGGCGGCTGCAGGCGCAGACGAGGTAACCGAAACTGAGGCCGCCGGGGCGGCAGATGCAGGGGCTGAGGGTTTCTTGGGGGCAGGTGGGAGAGGCTTTTGGGCCTTGGTGATGCGCTTTAGGGCGTCTTGATATTGTTTACACTGGCGAGAGCTTGCCGGGTGAGGTTCACGACAGTTTTCGCACGTGGCAGTGGCGGTAAGTTCACGAGGACAATCGCCCTTGTGATGACCTTCACCACAACGAACGCAGCGTGTCGGGTAGTGGTAATAGACACTGCTGTGCCCGTACCGCTGGCAGTTGTAGCACTGCTTGGGTCCGGGTCGGGACTCGAAAGCTGAGACTTTTACCCGGAGGTAAAAGAGAGAGTCTACTTGGTAAATGGCTTGGAAATTCCCTACCTTGAGGATTTTCACAAGGAAGGCATTTCTGGGAATGCGTCTGCCGGGGGAGAAGGGAGGAGTTACAGAGCTAACAGTAAAGCCCAAAAGTTCAAGGGCGTGTGAGATTGTAGGCTCGGGAACATCGGCGGGGATGCCGATGATCTCGACCTTGAGTTCCCTCTCCTCCGGCAGGGCGTAGGTGTAGTAGGGGATACCACGATCTGGGCAATGATCTGGGCGAGCCGGAAACTGTCGATGGTCGTGGTTTCGATTCTGACGGAGCTGCCACCCTGACAAACTGCAGTCAGGGTATTCGCAGGAGCGGCCCGGTGAAGTCGTCGCCTGACCTTATCCCAGTCAACAGGCCGGTCAAAGATCAGAGGCGGCAACCGCCGGGGCGGGGTAGTTAATGAGGTGGCCGTAGCGGGTCTGTCCGTGGCAGGACCCAGCTGGGAAGACCGCCCGGATCCCGCGGAGTCCCCACTGTTTCGCCGTTTCCGGCTACTCACAGTCTGCCACTCCTCAGTTTCCATGGCACTCGACCCAGCCGACACTGTCTCGGGTTCGGTCGGCAAAGGTTGCGCTAAAGCGCCAGGTGGGATTTCGTGGCCCTGAGAAGGACCGACGGGAATGTTGGGTGCGGCCATCGGCGAGGTTAACCTACGCCTAGGCTGGAGAGATGTTAAGGATCGCTAGCTGGGTAGTGAGGTATGCTACTTAACAAGCTACAACACTTACCAGGCAACAGTCAGCAGCGGAGAACACCAAAACACCACTAACACCAGAAACTCGAGTTCACCACTGCCCGCACAATTGTAACACAGAGCACTAATTATTTATAACACTTTGTGAAAGTTTCAGCTTGATTGAAGAAGTAATAAATGAGATATAGCACTCCAGACAAGCTGGAGCCAGTGTTGTGCAATGGAAAATTCCACACACAAGAAAACGAACGACGCAGCCTACCTTGGCAACAGCTCAGGGTCCTGACGACTGAACCGCCGATGTAGCATGTAGCATCATAGTAGCGGGGCGTCTTTGCACCCGGTGCATGACTGCAGCATCTGGGTCGAGCCCAATGGCTGCCTGTGGATACACTTAGTCCTGGTTCATTCGACTGGTACCTAAAAACAGGAATGGACAACCGCCAACCAGTTAACTGAGAAGGCGGGGGAGAAAGGTTTTCAATTTTTATTTATTTAAAAAAAATTTCTGCAATCAGTGGGCACTGCCGCAAGGACGGGTTCAGGTGACAGATGTCGCCCGTTCCCAGTCCCGCGTGCAGACGCCGTGAGGCGTCAGTCGCTCCCCGCGAGGCAGAGAGCCTCCGTGCCAGTGATAGCGCGTAGCAGCGGCATTCAGCGCGGTCGGCATACTAGGAAGGGAGGAAGGAAACAGCGTTGCAGGTAAATTCTGGGGCATGGGCAGATAGTGAATATGCGAATTAAGGTTTAAGTTTACTTAAACTTATGGCGGGTCATCGAGAATCGCCCGAGGGCGTTTGACCCGGACAGGGGGAGGTGGTTGCGTGGTGCCGATGGTCCTGAGGTAAGGGAAGGAAGAGGTCTCAGCTGCGGCAAAGAGAGTCGTAGCTAATGACCAGACAAAGGCTGAGAGAGCAGGAACTCGTAGACCTCCTCGAATGACACTATTTCTAACAAGCCAAGGAGATCCCGACAAGGAACGGAGGGTTCTGGATTGGAAACTTTCCAGCCTACGCCTGTTGGTGGCGGAGGCAAGTGACCACCAAACAGGTGCCGCATAGGTCAAGACAGACCGGAGAAACAACAGATAGAGGGTAACTTTCGTGCGCAGCGCCAGGGGGCTGCGGCACGCGAGGTATGGGTAAAGTTTGGCTCGAACGCCGCGAGCCTTGGCAAGGGTTTCCGTCACGTGGGCGTTGAAGCAAAGGCGACGATCTAGCCGAACGCCTAGATACTTCACCGACTCTTTGTAGGCGATAGGCCTCCCTACCAGGGAGAGGGGCTGGCATCGGGAGATGGACTTACGAGTGAAACAGATCGCCTCGGATTTCTCCGTATTGATCGTCACCCGCCATTTCCGTAGCCAGTCCGGAAGCTGGTCCAACTGACGCTGCAACTGTGTACTCGCAAAACGCGGGGACACAGAGCTGTGATGATACATTGCATCGTCAGCGAGCAAAGACAACGTGACTCCGGGCAAAACAGGCAGGTCGTTCGTGTACACGAGGTACAGAACGGGGCCGAGGACAGATCCCTGAGGTACACCGGCGGCAACAGGACGAACTGCAGAGCAGGTTCCGTCGACGCTCACCCTGAAGGTTCGGTCGCTGAGATACGACCGGAGGAAAAACACTATGGACGATGATAAGGGGGAGTTAGCTAGTTTGAAGAGAAGACCTTCGTGCCAGACTTTGTCGAAGGCCTTGCTCACGTCCAGCAGTGCGGCGGCCGTAGCCGCTCGCCTGTTGGTGGCGTCAGAGAGTTGCGTTACCACGCGGACTAGTTGAAGCGTGGTCGAGTGCTCTCTGCGAAACCCGAACTGGTCGTTGCGGATAAAATTATCCAACAACGGCGAGATGCGGGCCAGCAGGAGCCGCTCGAACACCTTCGAGATAACTGGCAAGAGAGATATTGGCCGATAGCTTTCAGGAAGCATGCGCGGCTTGCGGGGTTTAGGAACCATAACGATGTTGGCATTTTTCCACAGGCGGGGAAAGTACTGTAGCCGGAGACAAGAGTTGAACAGCTCGAGAACGAGGTCAACCCCTGAGGCCGGGAGATATTGTAATGCAGCGCCCCCGATCCGGTCAGGACCGGGGGCGCGACGGCGGTTTAGTCGACAGACAGACGAAACTAGTTCGTCTCTGTCGAACGGGAGGTCTGGGCCAGCGGGAGGGCGAGAAAAATAACCAGATAGGAAGTCCCGGACTTCTGCCGAGTGGGCAGGGTCCGAAACGCCTCGATGAACGGTAAATTGCGACTCCATGCAGTCGGCGAAGACCTCAGCCTTGCCTTCTGATGAAGACACAACCCCGTTCGGGGTTTCCAGCGGGTTGCGAGTTCTCTTCTCGCGGGTCAGTCTACTCACCGCTCTCCAGACGGAGGCGTGGTCGACTTCAAGAGACTCAAGGTATGAGTCCCATCGATCAGAGTTTACGTCCCGCAGTAGCTGCTGAACGTAAAGGGACTGTTGTTGAAATCGTCGCTTAACGACTGGGTCACGGGTTCTTTGCCATCTGCGGCGGAGCTGGCGCCGTAGCCAGCTGGCGTGGAGTACTTCCGCAGGTAAGGCCGATTTGCGATGATTCACCTCGAGTGCGTAGGTGTGTCGATCCATGACACCTTGGACCAATTCCTGGAGATTCGTGGCGCGGAGATCCAGATCGTCACGAGTGACGATTGGGTCCGCCGGGAGAGATGGTAACCTTCGAGAGAGCTCGTCATGATAGGATCGCCAGTTGACTCTCCTAACAATCTGAGCGGGAAGTCGGGGTGACGCCGACAGCTCTCGAACAGTTATAACAAGGGGATTGTGATCGGACGAAAGGTCCGACACAGACGAGACCTCGATGTTGCGGGCAACGTTCTTGACAACTACTATGTCAAGAACGTCCGGCCGATGGCCGTGAAAGGGGAAGTAGGTAGTGTCTTCAGGGCCGATGACATTAAGTGCCGGGTCGCCAGAGACGAACCGGAACAGAGAATTTCCATAGGCGTTGACAACGCGGCTGTTCCATGAAGGGTGTTTGGCGTTTAAGTCGCCGGCTACAATGGGTGAGAGGGGGTGGTCGAGGAGGGCGTCCCACTCCTCGGGCGGTGGCGGAGTTCGCCGGCCAGGCCGGAGGTACGCAGAAACAACGCGCAGCTCCGATCCGCCGGCGTCCACCGCCACCGCGCAGCCTTCAATAATAGATGTATCTAGAGGAGGCAAAAGCCTGTGGGATATCCGCCTGTGGACTAAGACAGCTGTGCCCCCCGAGGGGGACAGCGAGGCCGTAGGGGACGATCCTGACGATAACAGGCGTAGGCAGGAAGGGAAAACGAGTGGTAATGAGCCAGATGAGTCTCGGAAAGAAGTATGATATCAACATCATACTCCGTCACGAAAGTCATCAGTTCAGATCGCATGGGGAGTAGCCCGAAGGCGTTCCACGCAACGATCCTCAGGCTATTAGCCATTTAAGGGAAGTAGAGGAAAGAGGGCAGCTAATGATTGGAAAACCAGGGCAAGCACGGTGGTGGTGTCGCGAGCAGTCCTGATAGACGCAACAAGATTGTCTGCCCAGGCAGTCAGGGGATCCGCCGAAGCCCGAGAAGATTCCCGGGATTCAGGAGGACAAGCCTGACTGGCCTCGACAGGGGTAGCAGATGGCGCTGGGCTGGTGGACTGAGTAGTAGACTGCTCACTGGAAGGTTGAGGACGATGACTGGGGGCGGGTCGAGCCCGCGGAGAGGGTATAGGTGGAACCTGTGACGATGTAGGTCGGCCGGCGGAGTTCCGGCGACGACGAGAGCGCTTGGATTTGCCCGATCGGGCTGGAGGCGGGGCTGATTTAGCGGCCATGGCCGCGTAGGAAGGTGCGGGCGCTCCGGTAGGCGCCGGGATTGAGGCCGCTGCAGGCGGCGCCGAAGCGACGACTGCAGGCGAGACAGCGGCACCGGAAGCAACCGGAGTTGCTGCCGGGACCTTGGCAGATGAACCAGTGAGAGGCGGGAAAGCCGCTCGCCGGTTAGGGCCAGGACCAGCTACACGGCCTGCCTGCATGAGGTCGCTGCGGTTTCATGGCGGCGATAAAGTTAGGGCAGCCTCGGTAATTAGCCGGATGGGCTCCTTTGCAGTTGCAGCATTTAGCTGTGTACCCCGTCGTAGGCTTATCACAGCCACGATGAGGTTCATCACAACGCACGCAACGCGGGGGCTGATGACAGAAAAGACTGCTGTGGCCGAACCTCTGGCAGTTGAAACACTGCGAGGGGCCGGGCCGCGGGTCAAATGTTCGGACTTGCACCCGTAGGTGCAGAAGGTTCTGGAGACTATAAATCTCCTCGAAAGGGCCTACTTTTAGAAGTTTGACCAGAAAGCTGTTAACAGGTCGGCGGTCATCACCTTTGCCAACATGCAGGACGCTTACCGCGGTCGGCGCATAGCGGAGCGCAACAAGTTCCTGCCTGATGGCATCAGTTTCTGTGAAGGAAGGAATTCCCGACAGAACGACCTTGATTTCTCGCTCTGACGGGAGGGCAAAGGTATGAAATGAAATCTTACGCTCTGTCAGGAATGACTGAACAGAGCGGAAGTCTGGGATCGTAGCGGTCGCCAGCTTTAGCGAGGCGCCTTGGCACCTCGCCTCGATCTTGACCGAAGGGAGAGCTCGGGATATGGATCGTAAAAGTTCAGAATAATTCCTATTATCAGGAATTACAATGGGAGGAATTCGTGTGGAAGACACAGTTTGGGTAGTAGCTGGATACTCACGTTGCACGCGCTGAGTGCCGCTGTTACCATGATTAGACGGCAGATCTGCAGCTGAGGCGGGCGGCGGAGTTTGGGCCAGTTTTCGCTTGCGTTTGGCAGATTTCCCCTCCACAAGCGAGAACTGTCCGTCCCCCGACCCAACACTGCACATATCTACCGCACTATTATCACTTTCACTATCACTTTCACTGTCGTGAGGAAGTGGAGTGGAACGGAAGCCGGTTGAGCATGTTTCCATTAAGGAAACAAGCGGCGCCGGCAGAGGATTCGGGGGCGTATTCGACGGCATTTCGGACAAGCCGAAATGAACGTCTACGCAGGTCTAGGATTGAGGGATCACCAGACACTGAAAACTATCAACAGGCACAATTGAACACGACACAGACCGCACAGCACTCGGAAACAAAAACACGCCCGCACAGATTAAATATAACTGTTTAGCACTGGACTGTTGGTGAAACTTGTAGTGTTGATGATGCAGAAGATGATGATGATGAAATAAATGATGAAAACTCAAGATTTCCGCTAAATTACACAAAATTTTGCAGACCAAAAACCGTCACAGCCTACCCGGGCAAATGCTCTAGGTAGACTTGTTTCTTAAAAAACTTCGCTGAACCGCCGAGTTCCAAGTTCCAAGTTGATGTAGAGCACAGCACAGTGCGTGCCCCGGTGACGGCAGCGTCCGGGCAAGCCCGATGACTGCCTGGTGCTTGTCGAGTGCTTGGTACGAGACTTGTCGCTGCGAGGATGGGTACCCCCTTTTTTATTTTGGCGGAGGTGAAGGAGACGGGCTGTGATTGGCTGAACCGCTGACGCGATCCACCAATGGCCTGAGAGGGAAGTCTACGCGAACGCTTAGCACGGATCGGCGGGATCTGTTCGCCCACAACGGGTCGATACACTTCCGCCAGCCCGGTAAGAGTCCGGTAGACTGCCTTATGGCGATACCGAGGCAGGCGAGAGATTGGAGGGGCGAAGTTGCCGACTGAAGGTGGCGCTAGGCACACCTAAAGCCGGCACAACGCTCGACCAATCTGTCGGCCTGCAACGGACCGGATTTGACTGGAAGGATGGTGGTGAGATCCGATTGGTCGGCGCGTGGACAGATGGTGAGAGGGCAAGTTGGTATTTTTTAAAATTACGGTGGGTCGTCGAGCAGAGCTCGAGGGCGGCGGCGTTTGACTGGTGGTGGTCCATCATCGTTATCGAGGTGTTGGAGGTGCGGAAAGTCTGAAATGGATGCCCGATGGAAGAGGTTGAACGTAAGAGTTCGCGCAAATCCATCGAGCGACGGAACCTTCAGCCCTGATAGTAACATTTTTTACAAACCAGGGAGAGCCGGAGATAAGGCGAAGGGTAAGGGCTTGGAAGGCTTCCATGCGTTTAACGACGTCGGGGGCGAGTTGGGTCCAAAATGCAGGCGCTGCGTACATAAGGACGGCTCGTAAGAAGAGCAGATAAATCGAGAGCTTCGTGCGCACAGGCAGTGGCCCTCGAGGCGATAAGAATGGGTAGAGTTTGGCTTTGACGCCTCGGGCGCGCTGGAGCACTGTGGATACGTGAGCTCTGAAGCTTAGGCGTCGATCAAGAGTGACGCCCAAGTACTTCACAGTACGTTGCCAAGCGATTGGGCTCCCTTCAAGGGAGAGGGTCTGGCATCGGGAAGTGAGCTGACGGGAGAAGGCAATCGCCTCGGATTTCTCCGTATTGATCGCCACCCGCCATTTCCTTAGCCAGGCCGGAAGTAATGCGAGCTGGCGCTGCACCACGTCAGTCGCAAAACGAAGGTTTGCAGAACTGGTGTGATACATCGCATCGTCCGCATAGAGAGAGAGCGTGACTCCAGGCAAAACTGGCAGGTCGTTCGTGTACACAAGGTACAGAACGGGGCCGAGGACAGATCCTTGAGGAACGCCAGCGGCGACGGGGCGGACAGAAGAGTACGTCCCATCGACGCAGATCCTAAATTTGCGGTCGCAGAGATACGACCGCATCAGATGCACAAATGAGGCAGGGAGAGGGGAGGTGGCTAGTTTATAGAGAAGGCCTTCGTGCCAGACTTTGTCGAAGGCCTTACTCACGTCCAGAAGGACGGCGACAGTTTGATGGTTCCTGTTGATGGCGTCAGTGAGTTGCGTGACAACTCGGACAAGTTGAAGAGTGGTCGAATGCTGCCTGCGGAAGCCGAACTGTTCCTGCCGGATGAAATTATCCAGCAGGGGAGTAATCCGGCGATGCAGGAGGCGCTCGAACACCTTCGATAAGACTGGCAAAAGAGAGATTGGTCGATGATTCTCCGGGAGTGTACGCAGCTTGCGAGCTTTCGGCAACATGATGACTTTGGCTCGTTTCCAAGGGCTGGGATAGTAATGGAGCCGGAGACATCCATTGAACAGCACGTGTATGAGTGAAACGAGACTTGCTGGGGCGTTGAGTAGGGCCGCTGCACCAATACGGTCCTCGCCGGGCGCCTTCTTGGGGCGCAGTCGACTAATGGCCGTTTCCACTTCGGCCTCGTCGAACGGGTCGATTGGGTCTGCGGGAGGGCGGGAAAAATAGCCAGATAGGAAGTCTGCGACCGCTGCCGAGTGGCCGGGGTCACAGACGCCTCTGTGAACGGTAAATTGTTCCTCCATGGTATCGGCAAAGACTTCTGCTTTGTCGGCCGCGGAGTACACAATCCCGTTCGGTGATCGTAGGGGGTAGCGGGTCCTTTTCTCGCCAGTGAGTCGGCGCGCAGCCTGAAAAACGGACTGTGGCGTGACTTCCAGAGACTCAAGATATGAGTCCCAACGATGAGCAGTGGCATCAAGCAGAAGCTGCTTGACAAGGTCTGATTGGGCGTTTACCCTGCGTTTTACGGCAGGGTCCCGGGTTTGTTGCCATCTCCGGCGGAGCTGGCGCCGTTTGCGGATGGCCAGAATCACCTCTTCAGGTAACTGCGACCGTCTGTTGGGCGCAGGGACTTCATAGGTGTGTTTGTCCATAGCGGACGTGACGACTTCTTGAAGATAGTCGGCCAAGCGGTCTACATCCTCCGGGCTGGAGATGTCGACCTGGGGGTCAGATGGTACTGTTCGACCCAGTTCATCGTGGAACGATCGCCAGTTGACTCTCGTTAAACGATGGGGAGGCTGGAGAGGTGTGTCCAGCGTGGGCCGAACAGTGAGTATTACCGGGTCGTGATCAGACGAGAGGTCTGACACGGCTTCTATAGCGATAGGGTAACCGCCGAGGTGAAAGCATCGCCTTAAATAGTGTCTGGCATGGTTTATTTTCCATGGCCAATCAGAATCGAGAATGATGAGTTGGCTTCTCATTGGTCCGCGTGATACACCTTAAGCGGCCAAAAAGTTATAAATAGAGACAACGTAGCCTTAACTCACTGTTGCTTGTTCCCAGTTCATTGGGAGACGTGTTCGGCGTGTCATCTATTCGAACACATTTTTTGCTACTGAAGATGGCCACCGGTGGTGTGGCCGAAACGTTTAGCTACAGTAGATCAAGCACTCGACGACGGCCTTTCAGCCCGGAAGTTTTAGTTAATCATTATAACCTGTTTTATTTTTAAATAGAGGATTATTCATCTGAACCTCAGGGTCAATATACAATTTACATATAGAACAAACAATACAACTTTGATGCATGAGACTCGGTATTACTGTGTTGTTAATGTCTGTTGAATGTTTGTGGGTCCTTTTAAACTACTATTAACTACAACAAAAAACTCTTATAATTAACAACCATTTTCATAATAGTGCACTAACGCAAGTCAAAATTATTATTATTATTTATTTGTTTATTGTTTATTCAGTTATCGTTTTTGTGGTATGATCTCACCAACTTTGCAGGTTTCACAATGGATTCATTCGTTGATTCCGCTCCTGGACATCTGGTTTTTCGCTCTCTCTCTATCAAAACATCACTCCTCTAGGTCCCGGATTGGTTCTCCTGGTCATCTCAGCTTCCACTGGTCCTCAATTTCTATCAACTCAGCAGTCACTTATCTTAAACGTTCTCTTGCAATTCACAATTTTTTTTAACAACAATAATCTTCTTCACTCAAAACATTAATTTCATTAGTTAAAGGCCATGGCTATATTTTTTATGGGTCACAGGTTCGGTTTACCATTTCTAATTAGTAATATTCTGTTGACCTTTACTTTATTTTTCCTTCGTAACTATATTATTATAAGTTTTTTAACGTAAGAGTTTCTATCTTTTAAATTATTTACACTTTGTTTGATCTCACTATATGGGCTACATAACTGTTTCATATAGATTATATGTTTCATTCAATGCTCATATTATAATAATGTTTAATCACTTTCCTTATACATTTTTTTCCTTTTTAAAGTCTATCACTGTTATTTTCACTTTCTAGCACTATCACACAACCTAACTTATATAATTATAGTTTAATTTATTATATTTGTAAAATTTATAACATTCACTGTTTGTAGTTCAATGATACAAAACAACTGTCTGAGGCATGCATACCTCCTCATAGTTTTAATCTAATGCTTATGAACTAACAAATGTCTTTTTACTTATTTTCTAAGTTTAACATTTGTACCTTATAATTCTATTAATTAATCATTATTTACATGTTAACGAGTATGTTATGTTTTATGTTTGGTGAAACGACACGTTACAATATGCAATAACTGACAACTTACAGATTGAAGAAATGGACAAGAACTAACTAACTGAGTTGACCAATATGCAACTAACAATGTTATAAATAAGGAGGACAAGATATATTATAAAAAGAATGAAAGTAACTATACTGTTAATTGAATAGAAGCTGTAAATAAAAGCATAGTAACATGTTATGCACAGCTCCCATGTAATATAAAGAAGTATTAAAATTGTCTCATAATAATAACAAATATTAGTCAAATAGTCAAACAATCATGTAAGATAAGAAAAAGAAATAACTAAGGAATTACCAGTTATCCTTAATAAAACCAAACTTGAGAAAATAAGGTTAAAAGAATGTAAATTTGTATCCACCTAACATACACATTGTTGGTACAAATAATGGAACCACATAACCTAAGATACAGGTGCTGTTCACCTGAATTCACATTTATCAGTAGGAAAAACATACCCAAACTAAAATGTTTTATGCCTTAAACCAAGTACAAATAATAAGCTTTCTACAGATACCAATATAAGATACCCAAAATAAGTTTTAAATAAGAATTTAAGTAAATGAAGTGAACCAAAACCAACCAAAATGGGATTCACTATGTAAAACCAGAACAAAATCACATTATAATACCAATTATAAACAAAAGGTTAATGTCTATACCACAAGTAGGGTATAATACCACTATTGTAATAGTATAAGAATATTATAAGGAAGGATATAATGTATTATAATAGTAATTAAGAACACCTGTCATGTGACACCAGGTGTAAGTAATGTTATTCAATGATATACACTAAGGGACAGACCAGTGTACTAAAAACACAAAACCAATTATAAAGAAACTACTATGATTCAACTATTGTAACTAAATAATAGTAGAAAACTACAAAAGAATACCAAATAAGAATGAAAATAAGTATGCACCTCATAGTGCAAGATAGAGGTCACCTTAATGACAGAAATAACAAGGAATACCATTATATTCCAACTAGCAGAGACTCACAGTAGTTGAAACCATTTATTATTGTCAACTAGAGTCATACAGAAGGTACACAGCTACCTTCTATTATTAATAATATGTAAATACAAATATAGGGACATAGGCTAAGGCAATGTTAGCTTAAGTAATGTATTTTGTCAGTAAATTTAAGTTACCAGTAAGTAAGAAGTGTAAGAGAACTTGGAAGGCATGCCCTCAAGTGGGTATGAGTGCCATTAAATAGTGTTAATCAAAAAATAAATATAAATAATAGTGAATAGTGGCTTGTGATAATCCCAAACATTAACTCCCTTAATAATGGACCAAAGCACCATGAGTAGACTCAAAATAAAGAGCCGAGTATTACCAATCCAGTGATACGCTCAGATTTCAAATCTAAACCATATTATAAAAGTTATTACAATTATAAGGTATTTGTGTCAAATCGAGCAAACATTTATACTCTCGACACCAGCTACCCCACGCCAAAACCAACAATTGAAATAATTCGCCGGGGGAATTTGTGCATCAAATTAAAGATCGTCAACCAATCAGATCCAAGAAATTAACAAAATTTTGGACGATCGCAAGACGGAACGGCAGAGAGAGATGCGTGTTCTCGTCACTTTTTAATCAACTTCAGAAGGGGACAGACGACTACAATTCGGCGCAAAGAATCAGCTGTTCATATGATTCGTGCGCGTCACCAATGTAAACAGTGCAACCTAACCTCAATTTGTGATAACATAAATACTTTAGTATCGAAGGTGTTAAGTGTAACAGTGCGTAACAAGGATTGCTCAGTGTATAATCCAGAGCAATTCCGGGATTTAAATTATAAATAAAAGGGAGTACAGTGATTTTTACATTATTAGTAAAGAGTTGAGAAACGATATAATCGAAACATATTCAACAATGTTCATAAATAAAGAACTTAGGTTAAGGTGTATTCACGATATTCTTTAATCAACAGTAATAATGACAATCCTCAGATTATTTTGAATATTCTAATTTTATGAATTTTTCAACATTCAATTAATTATTATGTATGAATACTTCGTGTGACATAACCACACATAATGACAGTTGTCATTTATTAAATATAAATCAACCCAACCAGTATTCACCAATGACTGAGATTTGTCAACTGGATGATCAATTAACGAAAGTTAATAAAAGTTTCAATGTTATTTATGTCTTATGATTAGGAAGAGTCTACTATTATAACCCTTTAAATGTTTATGTTTACTATGAATAACAACCAAGGTTGTCAACCTACATAATTACTTACAACCATGCAATTACCTTTATGTAGATTCAAACAATGAATCAGATGCTTCATTTAATAGCACTGTTTCAACATATTATATTATTGTTCACTTTTTAATTGTTTATCAAGACTTATTTTAACGTTGACCAACGTTCTTTAAACCATTTATTGTCAATTGAGTTTAATAATTTTGTTAACCTGAAATGTCTAGAATAGACATGGTTATTATTTTGAATGTTAATTATCAGTGATGATTGAACTGTAATCATCCTCAAACTGCCTAATAACGGTAGAATAAGAGTTCTATTCAATAATTTGGCATTCTGTCAGCTAAAAGAACCCACACAGGAATTAAATTATTTTAACCAAAAAAGTATTTAGATACACTGACTTTGTAAATCAGTTCTGCCACCCTGAGGCAAATTTTATAAAACCAATAACTCATGTTACTTATTTTGAATTGAAATAATAAATGATACTTCAGATCATTTAAATAGAGCATATTAAATTGAATAAAAATATTATTTTACATAAGAAAAAGGAGTCAGTTAGTTTATTTCAAAAGACTAAGTTTGAAAACAGGTGAACGAATTTCATTGGTCAACTCGACAAGCAGCGGCGAATTTAAACACGATAAGTCCGTCTACAAATTAGATTGTTACATCGACCCTGCAAGATCGACAAGACTCACCACAATTAAGTGATTGTTTATACAAATTATTTGTGCTTTCAGTGTGGAACCTACATCACAATTTCAACTAGTCAACGGAAGAACAACCATATAAAATAAACTAACCGAAGTCGAACACTACTTTGCTAAATAATCTCCAGTGCATTAATCGGATTTATTTACGTTGGATTCAATGCTAGATTGAATTGAAATAAATAAATCAATAATAATAAAATATTAAACTATAAGTTATTACAATTTTAAACAAAAATAAACGGGCAGTAGCACCCCAGAACGGTTGAAACGGTTCTACTACAAACGGTTTTACTACAAAATTGGCGATCCCAACAGTGAGGCTTAAGAAGTCAACGGGAGAGATATATTTGTTCTGTTACACCGTATGTTAAAAATAATTAGTACACAAGACGAAAGTTTCAATAAAATCACAACGAGCCGGAATTTATAACATTATGGAATCACAAGGATTAGATAACCTAGCGTATATAAGGCGGTCAAATTATTTTCTTAATCTCACCTTTTATAATTTCTTACGATTGGAGAGAATGTAATAAGAAATCGTTGTAGAATTTGAAACGTTTTTGTAACAAACAAAAAAATCTTTAAGTGTCCGTAACAAAACATGAGTTCGCCCCTGCAACTGTTGAACAAGCAACCGTCTACGCAGCACACAATGTACTGTACGACTGAGAAAAACTAAAAACCTAGCTTATGCAGGCAGTTGAGATCAGAGTAACAAGACAATAGAAGTGAATGTGATTTGCATGACTTTGTAATGAAAATTTATTGTACTGACTTCATTTCGAATAAATGTATTATTTTATGATAAAATTGTCGCGGAACGTTTTATAATATTACGTACACCAGCCGCAACACTTATAGCTTTCTGCTAATATAATAAAAACTATGATATAAACTACATAAGTCAAGTTTCGTATTATTTATAATTTACACAGAGTCTGACTTGTGAAATCTGTTTAACGGAGTACTGTAGAAAGAAGAGTTTTAAGAAGAATCATTCGCTTCATTTGTCATGTTTGATTACATAAAACTATTGCCAAATTATTGTAAAAATTTACTACTTTCTAAACATACTTCCAAAAACTTCGAATTGTAAAATCAACCAGAATTACTACAGGCATATGTTTTCTTAAACCTTTTCTCTGTATTTTGGACATCATTACATCGTTATTCTGTCTTATGAGGTTGTGGCTTTTAAATGCAGGCTACCACTGTATTCAGTAATGACAATATAGAGATGATTTAGCTGCTTACATAATGACAGAAACACGGCCTATTGTTTTTGTAGTAGTTTAGTTCCATGATCCAGATCAGGTAGCATAGTTTTATATTACGACAAAAATTGTGTTTAAATTTCTTTGCTCTCTGCTGTATTTTTGTCCTGTCGTCACCATTCAATTTAACCGTCATATTTTTACTACAGTAATATTTTTTAAGACGAGCTACATATTTTTACGTTTGTAAGCAAACAAATTATTAAATATTTTATTAAAACATATCCTGTATATAAAAAACTAAGTGCATTAAATAAGATCTTTAATTAAAATTTGAATTTTCATAATTTTTTTAATATATTACCTGTTTATGTGAGCACAGTTGTCTTACGGATAGAGTATTAAGATTTGTGTTCATTACTTGCAGGGTCTAGCAGCATTCTCCTCATAATCTGCTTTCGTTATGATACAAAGTAATATTTAACTACTGTATGTGTTAAAGTATGACAGGCAGATTACGTTAAAAAATAAACAAATGCACCAACTGTAAACAGTTTTTTATTTTGTATAAAGTATTTAAAAGAATTTACTAAGCTTCTGTTATTATTATTACACAATCACAGCTTGTAAAATACGTTATTCATATTTAAAGATAGTCTTATATTAGACTAAGAAAAAATAATCCGACCCTAAATCTATGTACTGAGGCAACGTGCCATGTTATGAAATGGCTGAGCATGGAACCTGGAAGTAACTGAGGTAGGCCTATTGTAACTACGCAGTTTTATTGAGCATAAATTTCCACGTAGTTGCGATACGTGCTTCAGTAGTCCCCTCATTTGCCAAATTGACGTTTCATTTGGTAAGCACTCGTATTTTGGTTGGAATTTACTTTGGTAGCAGTGTGGCCTCAATTAGCATGTTTTCGAACTTTTACTCTGAGAACGATACTTTCTACGTCAATTCCATTAAAGCCTTCGTACTTTGAGACAGAAACTCAAAGTTATTTTTAACATGAGATGATTTGACCACTGTTCTAGAAAATAACGGTTTGTGTATTGGCAAAGTTGTTTGTGGCTACAGACATCAAACAGAAGTTTGCACTTAACCGTCACACAGGATCGGCTTCAAATAATTTCTAGAAAAAACTTCCAGATCTACTGTTGGTAAAAACTGCATTTAATGTATCGTTCACTGTAACTTACTTTAATGACTTTACATTATGGAAAGAAACCGATTACCGTATTGTATCAACGCACAAATTTAGTGCGTCTTGTATAAACTTGTAGCTTTCATTTGAGAACTATAACACACGTTTGTGTCGAGCTAGAATTTAGTTTTTAAGTGATGAAAATATTTCGAGTTAGTGTTTTGAGACACTTTCACATTTTCCAATTTCCACTTCATTCAATCCAATTACACGAAGGAAGTACCAACTTAATAAGTCATAAAACCATCATTGCTAAGTACATGGTCTCGTCCCAGACAAGCACAATCATTGAAGGTCATTCTAAAGAGTATAGTGAGTAAATGTAAACTGTACCCGTATTTTTTAACACTTTGGAGCACATCAGAAACAATGTAAGCCATAAAAAACGAGAGTGGTTAATGGCCTTTGTAAAAAGCCAAATGTAGCAATAGAAATAGCATAAAGGACATTGATTCGGTTGATACATATAGCAAAAATTATAAAGAAAATAATATAGCTTTATTTTATTTTACTTATGAAAATAATAAAGCTGTCAAGAAAGTACAGAAAATTACAACAGAGGAAAATAGCAAGACAGAGGTTTTTAAGAATTAGGGAAATAGAAAAGTAGAGTATAATGAGTTAAAATTGTGCAACCTATACAGGTTGTAAAGCCAATGTGTACGCGTAAGTAAGAAAATACGAAAGACTTTTTTTGTTACAATCTTCACAACTGCTGCTGCTGCTACTAGTTAGTAGTATGTGACATGTGGCATCATCCGAGTTTATATGCATTTTTAACGGAGATACAAAAGGAACAAGGTGATACGGAAGCTATGCTAAAACAACTTTTTCTTGGCCAAAAAATAAAAAAACCTAGGGAGCGGGGGGGGGGTTGTATTGAATTATTGAAAACAGAATATTCAACATAGTTTCCAATTTTCAAAATTTCGTTGATGAAGATGACATACTTGGATATTTGAAAACCGTCGGTTACAATTTACATTTTTGAGAATTTTTATAAACACATTTTATAAACATTTTGGTACTAATTTATAAATGGAATTATATATTTTGGAACTCATTTTGTTTTGGGAAAATATATTTTTGGAACTTTCGGATACTGGAACTTTTTCTTAGCACTTTCCGATTGGAACTTTCGGTTTGGAACTTTTGTACCCCAACCGTGATATCTTATATCTTCTTCGAACCCCTTAGTTTCGTTTTTGTTTGCGGTATATTGCAACATCAATTTTCAATTCTCTTTACAGTACTTCTTCTTTATTACATGTTCCTCTGACATTCCACACAGCCAACGTAATTATTCTTTCAATACCAAAACAGAAATCCTTTTCGCCGCCTGTTGATCCGTCCGATTACTTCCGTGATGGTCCTGTCTATTCACATTACAGAGTACAATTACAGAGAGGGTAAGATCAGACGCCTGGTGAGACTGCCTCTTAAAGGTAGATAACACCGTCTAAATACTTTTCTAACGGAAAGCATTCACTTAGTCTTTGAAGTTTGCACTTCACAACAAAACAGCGGTTTCCTCCTTGAAGATCTGCTCCTGCTACCTTCCGCGTCAAACTTATGGTTCCTACCCCTGTCGTAGATTGTTGAAGTCTTCAAAGTAAACCTGGAAAGGAGTTCTCACAGAATACTGTTATCCGGGCCGAACGAATTCTCTTTATTTTAACGAGGGGTTCGCACTTTTTCATCACTTGCGAGATGAAATCTGCGACTAGAGACAAACAATGTTGAACAATACTGCTGGCGGGCTCACTATTATTAATATCGCTGCTGTCACTGTTGTTGTTACAGTTTAACTAACCAGTATTACATTACATGTAACAGTTTACTTTGGCACGACACACATATGGGGGGGAGTAGTTCACGTACGTTTGCAAATAGGCATATATGGAATGCGTACACAGTAAAACTGGGTCGACAGCGCAAAGGAAACAAGCAACATGACGATATAATTATAGCTTAATTACATATTTTATTGAATAATGAATAAACAAGACAAAAACATGTTTTCCAGAATAATTTATTGGTCACGCAGCCGTTTTTGAAACTAATTACGCAAAACGCCGCGCGCTCGCTCGCACAAATGGTGGCTGGCTGACTACAAAGAAATGTGTTACCGTAATCGTGATCACAACAATAATCATTTATTCCAAAAGTGTGTCAGCAATTAAGAGAGATATTTCAGAGCACGGCAAAGGTGCAACTATCTACTAATTGTAAACACCGACTGTTGCTTGTGAGTCGATAAGCGACGCAAACGGTAAACAGTAAAGCGTACGGTTATTCTGTACTTTACCGAAATTCAGCTTGTGACGTAACCTTGGTCTAAATCGGGCTGTCGGAGTTGGTAGAAATTTAAATATTAATACAAAAAAATATTACGGAATAAATATTTTAAAACATTAATTAGAATATTAATAATAATTATAAAACAAAAAATTCGATCATAATCATCAGGAAACATTTTCGAGGAACTATTTAAGACACGATGCTCAGTTTAATATAAAAGACAATATTATATTCTCTGATATCTTCTGCAAGAAAAGAGAGATAATCGTGAGGAGAATAAAAAATTTTTTAAATTGTCCCCAGAATGAAAAAAGACATGATCTTTTTTCAAGAATTTGGTCTGCTCTCAATATGTGGTAAAGAAGAGACTCCGGATTTCGGTATTCGGTATACGTAGTAAAGTCGGTAATGAAACTGGAGAGGATCAAGGGGCTTAACGTGGGCCGATAATCTCTTCTACTTCCAGTAACTGATGAAAAAATGTAGTGCACAGAACAGACAAAACAAGTACATATTATTTTGTGGACTAAGAGAAGCATATGATACAGCCCATATATTATAAAGCTGTAGATCTGAATACCGATGTTCAGCTACAACGGAGACCGCAGTCAAACGTCTGTAACGTATATCTATATATGAATGTATGCCTACCTGTGGTATCTGCATCCGATTTCGTGCAAGTTTATGAGGTGTACAGTTTATCGTCGGCTGCAATAGAATATTCAGAAGGTTATTAACAGACAAAATACTAGAGTGACCAGAAAACACAAGATTATCTACACCTAACCTAAGGCGCAGAGCAGCAACTGAACTAAGCAATCGTTTTCAAATTAAATTTAGTCCTCGCATTTTAAAATTAATAATAACTACAGCCGTCAATAAAGACTGCACGATAAAGCCAGTGAACAGAGCACAAGGCTTCAGATTTTGTCATCATTCATCCATCCCTCTGCCTACTCGGATTTCACTTGTATACCCTACTCGGATCGTATAGCCGACTGGAGAGAATTTTTTATAGACTGTATGGCAGTAGTTGGGTTGTAAAGGACAGGACGCTGGCCACCGACTTGGATAAATAATCTGAAAACGTGATCTGGTCATTTGCTACTACGATCTCGCCCTTCACGTCACATTACCTATTTTTATAGCCGTGTATCCGTTTTCATTGCCAATTATCACCTGACTCAGGCCAATTGCGTCTTGCAAAATGTTGTTCACTTCAGTGTGGAGTACGTATCGCCTTTCATAAATGCGTCTACTTTGTTCTTACAGAAATCGATCATTTGACGAAGTATTTCGCCTAAATTACGCGTTTCAGTAAACCCATGTTGTTCTTCGCTGACCATTCTTACAATCAGTTTGTCGTTCCCTTTTAACTTTTAAATTATTTTATTCGTTATCCAAACGTGTTATAGTGGTTATAGTGTACTTTGGGCTACAAGCATATTAGAAGGATGGTAACTTCTTTTCATGTTAGCAAACTAAAATATTTTAAAACTGTTTACTTCCTAAAGTCTAAGCGTGTGTTTGTAAATTTAATTGATTTCCTTTTTCATATATTCATATGTATATACTTTATTATAAACTGTTCCTGTACAAGCATTTACTTATTTTCTTTACTCATGTCGATTTCCTTAAACACCTTTTTCTGGTCAACATCATCAGAATAATTTAAAAAAATTTAACATTCTTTATAATTTATAATTTTATATTTCTTTTGAATTACTCTGATGATGCTGACCAGTAAATAGATTCAACATAATGTACATCAGTAAAGGAAATAAATTCTTGCATTTTCTGCTTTTTCAGTGTTCATTTTTCAGGGTGAACAAGACTCTAAGATGTATAAGATGTATTAGTAACTGAGAATTTAATTTTCACTCGTATTACAGAGAGTACAAATCTAATTTGTTTATTCGTTCAATTGTGATTCTAGTTGGTATCCATTCACGATGTGTTCAGTTCAATCGTGTGAGTAGCTAGTTCCAACCGAGTTTGTCATTACTACATACAGTCTGTCTAAAAAGTCGTTTTGAATTTCTTTATAAACAAACATTCAGACAATTCTATTGAGATTTAATATTTTGCGTTCGTTAAGCTTGATTCAGTCATTATGTTTTAAATACAATCGATTTTTAGGCTTATACGAAAACATGATAAAAAAGTCACATTCGGTTGAAATTGTGTTAAATGATGCTACGGCATCATTTTATTTTTAATCGGTATCATTTTATTTTTAAAAGTAATTAAAAGCTTAAGTAACATTGTCGCAATTAGGTCGTTCCACCATACGATCCAAGTTCTTAGATTCTCTGTTGTCCTAAAAAGCTTTCAGGCTATATCAAATAACGTGGCACCGACGACCTTTTCGTTAGTTTACCCATTTCCGACGAACTCGCGTGTTCAAGCGCGGCCTAATGATTTCCACCGCATGAAAACAGACGACTCGTTATAAAATTCAAATTAGGGAAATGGTGTTTCTAAAATGAAATCGTGACGCTAGCGAGTAGTTAGTAATCGCGGTCTATTTGATTAGGCCTACATCCAGTCCGATTGAAACAGAGACCGGCCGAATCGGAACACTCCTAAAACGGTTCACACTGTATGTGTAACATTATTGCGTTAGTTATTTATGGCGTTGTCAAAACACAATGTTTAGTCACTTTGTAAGTGGCCACTTGGAGCGGAATAAAGCATTCGACACTTTCGGATAATCTGCTGATCTTGTAATTAGGACTAGATCTCGTAACACTCTTTTATTATTTTAATAACTCAGGTGGCATTATCTTTCAGTATTCGTTTTAAGCTGATCTCATTTCTTTAAAAAATGTCTTTACTATGTTACCATTAACTGTAAGAATTTTTATGACCACAGTGCAACACAGATTACCGTGAGAGACTGTGGGTGTTTCTTGTTAACGGAGGCGTAAAAGCATACAGAAGTCCTATTGCGCGTGTGTGTGTGTGTGTGTGTCTGTGATGTTTACTACGCAACAGTAATTATGTAATTGCGGTTTAATAAGGTTTGGTTTTCAGCTCATAAATGAAAAAACAATATCGTTAGCAATTAATAGTTGTGTACTGACTTACCAAGACTGTAAGCGCTAACGCTGATAGGCTAGTCGACCTTTGACCCACTCACAGGTAATTGTTCGGAAACGTTCGATATCGGCTTTTAGCTGTGTATCCATATACCGTGTTCCAGCCATACCATAAGAGGTAACCAACTGCTGCGTTACAGTGTCCGAGTAACATTAGCTGCCTCCCTTTCCTTCTGCCTAACATCTGTTAATATTGTCTAATATGCGGTCATATTGTTAAATCCACCTATATCTAATATTAACTAACTGGATACAGCAGAGAGTCGACAATCCGAAATAATCAGGACCAAGGGTAAATTGAATTATCGACTAGTTCGGATTTTCGATCAAAGAGTACTAGGCCTACAATAACTTTTCTTCGTTGGAAGAATTGAGGCATAATTTTGTTGGTGTATTCAGATTATTTACTCGCCCATCCTGGTAACTGCCAGTTCCCGCTTAGGCCTACTCTACCAAACCACGCATAATCTGCCTCCTTGGTCTTCCCTCCTGTTCTTCCGTCCATTTGGTTCTCTGAATCATTCCATCTAGTTATTATGATGCCTCATCGTATGCCCTACCACTTCCTCCTTCCCATGTTCACGGCTTTTCGAATTCTTCTTTCATTATTCGATAGTCTGAGAATTCCTCATCATCCAATTTATTCGTCCCTTTTTTTAATGTTCTGTCTGCATTTTCACAAGTACTCGAAGGTTTCCAACTGATTTAGCCATCTCCTACTTCAGTGTCTTAGCCTATTTAGCATGATTGCTTTCCAGTAACTAGCATTTCACTCTTTTGCTCAACACTGTTTTTATGTTCAATATAAATTTTTATTTTCATTGACTTCATTTAATTGGCCAACGGTTTTTATTAATAAAAATAAATATTGTGCTGAACGAAGTGCGTTAAATCGGCGCGTGACTTTTCGTTTGGCTCCAGCCCTTTGTCGACTGTTTGCTTTTAGTTGTGTTACTTCCTGCCCACTGGCCTCACTGTAACCTTTCATTAGTTCTACGTAGGAGAAATACTAAAACAATGCAAGTAAATATTAAATGTGTCTCGTTGGACCAGGCTACTAAAGGGCGCGCGCGCGCGCGCAGTATGTGAAGCAGGTAATGTTTTTGAGATGGACACGAAACGCAAGTCCACCCCGTCGACGTCCAACGTGATGAACCAAATACGATGTAACGCCGACATGTGTTAAGACTAGTTGTTAAATACTGACTAGTTTTCAGTGCTACATTTGTTTGTACACCGATTAAAACTTATGATAGAACATAACGACAATCGTTTATAAATAAATTACTCAATGTTTTTTTAAACAATAATAGTTTTGTCAATCCTTTATCGCTGCCAGCGAGAGCTACCGATTATCTAAACCTTCAACGAATATAATTCCTCGCTTGCTTGCAAACAAGCAGTCTTAACGTTCACATTTACATACCCCATCTCCAGAGCGCTGTGTAATGAATCTGAGTGCCAGCAACCAGTGACAGTTTCCCTATGAAATAACACGCTGCAACAACTTAGTTTCATATATTATTTATATAATAAACGTTAATCTAAATGGACTACGAGATTAATTGTCTGGCACGTTGCTATATGAGAGCGCAATAAACACAACCGATGCCTGTCATTAAGCCGTGTAAACACGCGCGCGTGTGTGCGTGAGCGAAGGATTAAGTTTCAGGGTGTGTAACGTGTGTCTGTATGACCCGCCATACGCAGACGCCTGCCACTACACCATCAAGACAATGCGCGTTCCACTAGAAATTGTTTAAACAGAATAATCTCGTAGGGACGCAGTTAATAATTTCACATGAAACGCTTATTCTACCCTCTTTGTTGTCGTAGTTTTAAACGTCTGTAAATTAAAATATTTTTCATTAAAAATTTTTTGTAATAATTGGATGCGTCAACATATCACCGTAATGTGAAATGAATATCACAGTTTGCAGTGGCGTAAGTCCTTCTGCAATATTACAGTTCCGATCGCTTCCTTCCCCTCCCTAGACAATTAAAGGGGACAAATTATAGAAAAAAGAAGCATATAAAGTAATAAAATAAATGACGTTACGGTTACAGATTAATCATTACTGTTGAGAGACCGTTGAACTGAAAAGGCAGACGCCAAAATAAAGGTATATGCAGTGAACACGACGTAGGATACCTGATAAATGCAATCGTTAGGCCTTTGCGTTAAAACACGTCCAGCAAACATTTGAAACGAATTTATTGAATTAACATTAACATGTAGAAGACCTTTTACATAATTTTATAAGTAACAAGTGTAGAACGTACAGTTTAACAACTTTGGAATATAAAAACTGTAGTTAACTTATAAACACAGAAATTCCACGTAGAGCTCTCGTCAAAAAATATCTTAAATCAACATAAACTTAAACAAAATTTTAATTAAAAGTAATTAAATATTTAATACAGATAACTTACTATTAGACCTACTTAGTACACGGTAAGATATTTTTATTTACTAAATAATAAGCTATTTTATTACAAATCAATTATTAATCAAATATCGTATATTTTAATATAATTATATTTGTATTTAATATGTTATATATATATATTATAGATATATAAGTATTATTATAAATTGTATGTTGTATTAATTATATATTGATTAACATTATATAAAATTGTATATATAAATATTACATTACTGAACAAAAAGTAGCTGTTACTCTAACAGTCGTTATGGTTAAAGACAGTCCAGGAGAATAACCAAGCGTCAAAAATCACTCATCAACAATTTTGGAATTTAAAAAATGTATGAAAATTATTACTGGAATGCAAGATTTTAAAATTAATTTTCCTGAGCTCAATCGCTGCAAGGCCGATTATTATATATAATTGTAATCTGTAGATGAAGCGATGACGTGTTCAAATTACAGTATTGCAGAATTTAGGTACCACTTTGTAAATATAGAAATCGTAAGAAGCAAAATCTTAATTAAGACTTCAAATAAAAATAATAGAGAACCGTATTATAGTTCTCGGTTACTGTGGACGTGAAACGTGTACAATGTCTAATTAACCAAGATGCGTTAAACGTTTTTGAAAGAAACATTTTGGAGAGGATCTTTGGATAAAATTATGGGAACAATAACTGGAGAAGGCGGCATAATCTAGAGCTGGATTACGGGAAATAATAAAGGGAAATGGATGGATTCCGTGACCGGCATCAACAATCGCCTCTTGCTTGCAGTGGGACCTCCTACATCTGCCATGAGCATGACGGAGCTTTGTTGTGATGTGAACCGCCTTACAGATGCATATTTGATTCGCTCTCAATAGAAGAGCTTTGAGTCTAGCCTCACCCCTATTTATTTCACTGCGTTCTTTGTAAGTATAGACTCAGCTCCCACTTGCAGCGGTATGATAGTGGGGATCCGTCGTTGGGTGAGCAGTACTATCTCGGTCTTTTCGATGGCTAGATCCTGGACTTGTTCTTTAAGCCAGACGCCCGTTCGCCTCGTTACCTGATTCAGGCTTCTTTGTGCATCCTCGGTGTATCGTGCTACAATCACTGACGCGATATCGTCTGCGTAACCTACCAGGAAAATGTCTGGCGGCATCTCTGTCAATAAAATTCCATCGTTGAATACGTTCCAATGTTCAGGGTCCAAAATTAAGCCTTGGGAAATTTTTCTCTGGTGGTAATCTTTTTCCTACGAGGTCCATTTGTCGTGTCATATATTATTAACCTGTCACTCAGATAGCCTTCCACCATCCGGCGGAGATGCTGTTGGATTCGGAAGAAGTGTTCCAGAGCTCTAAGCATGTCGCTCTAACTGGCAGAATTAAAAGCGTTCTTAATATCTAGCGTTGCCAACAAGACTATCCTTATTGAACGATTTCCCTGCTGAGCCGCATGGAAAGTTCTGACTACCTCTTCCACTACTCCAATTGTTGATCGGCCTTTCCGGAAGCCGTATTGTCGGTTAGACAAATCTCCCGCGCTTTGAATGGCTGCTAACAGACACGTGGCTTTAGTAACCTTTCCAGACAATTTCCAGCTGTATCCAGCATGCACAAAGGCCTGTATGCTGATGGCGACGAAGACGACGACGACGATGATGATGATGATAATGATAACAATAATAATAATAATAATAATAATAATAATAATACATTTAATATTAACAATAATAGTTCTGATTCTAAAATGCTGGTAATTGTATAATTTCTTAAGTTTTCAGGCAAATTTTACCATCTAAAATGCCCTGGATTTTGGCTTAGACAATCTGGTCAGTTTAGAATTATATGCTAGCCTACTATTTTGGTTTAAACTAAAAATTTTTTATATTATTATTAACGACTAGTATTTCACCCATCCTATGTTGTAGCATCCTGAGACAGCTTTACCATATTCAGTTTGCCACTGAGGATGGCACATAGTGAAACGCTTAGTATCAGTAATAATCAGTAAAACATTCGACTGAACCGGAAAAGTTATTAAAATCTTGAATGTGTAATTAATTTTTAATTCAATTATTTATCTGATAATTACCAGCGGCTCATTATTCTAAACTATAAGAAAAATAGACCTTTATAGTGTAAAAACAGCAAGTGCTTAAAACCATTATTCAAATGCCTAACAGCGTGTAATAGGGTGTACCTTAATAACACAACTAAAAGACACATTAATGGTATGCGGTCGTGTGCATACGGTCACTGAACACGAAACCCAGAGGCTGTTGTAAAAGTGAAAATTATTTTCGTTGCTGAGAAACAGACTTAATGCGCCGTATGAGTTAATGCCACGCCATTGTAATACATAAATAATACCGTGTACGTATAGATCGAATGACGAATTAATTATAACTTTAATTAATTATAATTCTAGAAACTAAACGCGCCCTACGTTTAGAACTAAATAACATTACAAGTGTGGTACCTTGTAACCCAGTTCTGTAATGACAGAGAGAAACGAATTTACCAGTTTTGAAAGAAATCTCGTACGCGTGAAACTCGGTAGTGAAAGTTATCTATGAGTTACAAAGTTTATTTGTGTACAGGACAGAAGACAATTAACAGAAATGATAAGCGTCGTAGAATGCGTGCTCACCACGAAAACTTTGTATCCTAGTTGTTGGAAATCCGAAAAAGTTATTGAAACAACCCACACAAATTGAACTTTGCAAAGTGCGCTTAAGAATTCAGTAAAGAAAACTCGATTACCCTTAAGGTAAATTGCTTTAAATCTATATTTCACGTAGGCTTCCGCGGTCTGTATCCATTATGTTTTCCTGTATGGACAGCGTCAAAAGGTCTTGTACGACAACGTTTCACACATATTACAGTTAGTATCTTCAGGTCTATGTGACGATGAGGCTAGCAAGCGAACGCAATTATATAGTGTAGAAGTGGAGGTGGGTGGTCCGGTTAACATTCGCGACAGTTTTACAATCAATTATGTCTTGAGAGTGCAGAACAACAACAACAAAAACAAATTATTTGGCTTGCTTGAAGTAAAAATTAATCCCATATTCTTTCACAACATAATCATAACACGTGTTTTGACTTTGATTTTTAACACAGCAAAATATCTGGTGCTGGGCATAAACGAATCATCCCCGGTTTGGAACATATTACTCAACACTTCCGAATTTTCCAAGAGAGACCAAAGTCAGTATCACACTTAAGATAGTATGATTTCTGCTTTAACCTCAGTTCTAAAAAATATGAGGTTTTCTACACTACTCAAATATATAAAATATGTCAATATGTATTGCACTAAATTTGAAGAAACCTCATTTGTTCCTTTCAAACCAACTTCTTCGTGGTTCACAAAAACTGCTGAATCGTCCTTTAAATTGTGGATTTATGAACTGAAATTAAAAGTTCATAAAATCGATTAAAATTGGATTTGTCAATAATAATTTTATATAAAACAATATAAAACGAATTTGGTGCTTTGATTTGTATAGTTCATGACCTGTTAGCAAACTACGCATTTCTTCACTATCAAAAACATTAATAGCCAATTATTTGATTACCATCATCGATAAGCCCTATCACGTATGGGTGCCATTGTGGATTCACTCTTTCCGACTCACTCTGTAGATGTTATGTTGTGTAGATGTAGGTGTTAATAAAACGTGTACCTTCGGATTAATAAGGTTAATATGTAATAAAAATTTGGTGTTTAATAAAAACTTTTTTGCTCTATGAGTATCTGTTTTATCCGTTGATATAATAGTTGCGTGTTTACTCCTCGTATTTATGTTAATTCTTTTTAATTTTATTTTATTTTTTATGTATGAATCTTCTTTATTGGTTAATTCTCGAATTAACTGAAGAGAATTCTTCAGTTCGTCTGCTTCAAATATTTGAATATAGCGGTTGTATCGTCCCAAAACAATTTCTCAACGACTACATTCGATTTCCAACTTAAACGTATTCTTGAGGTTAATTTCGGTTTCGTCGTTTCTGTTATTCTTACAACTCGCAGACGTCCTCTTGATCTTCGTGAGTATAGAGCGAATGATTGTACCTTACGTTCGAGAAATAAAACACATGGAAATGATATTGGTAATATTAATGGGTAATCTTTGAAAATTTATTCAGTTTAGTAAAAATGGTTATTTCGATATACACATTAGCAATGATCGATTCTTATCTCAGGGTCATGTCAAATTGAATTAAGTACATAAACGTGAATTCTTTTAGCTGCTACGCAAGGTTCCATTAATTAATGAAAAACAATAAAGGGTACATTACAATAAAAATAGCTTAATACTTATTATCTAATAAAATATTATAAATAATTATTATTGCTTGAACAATATGGCCGGTAAAATATTCATTTCGCTATGTGCGCAATGCATGCTGGTTGTTGAGTGACGTCATAATCATGGCCGATGTGTTGCCGTTGTGGTTAGAGTATATTGGTTTCCAATGTATTTTAATAAAATATTGTCACTTAGTGTTCACTATTTCTTATATTATGTTCTTGTTTTCTTTTATAAAATGTCTATCAGTTATTAATGTTGTGTGAGTTGTTGGTGTCGCTGGTCATGACTCTTATTTGGATTACAAGAATAGGTTGGTTATAATTTTGTAGAATACGTACAGTTCCTCAGTTAAATTTAATTTAGGCTTCTTTCTTATTAATCACTTTAGAATTTCTTAATTTCACTGGCAGTCGTTCCTGTTAAGTTATATGATTTGTTGTAATGACTTCATGATTGTTTCGTTTGGCAATTTATTCTTCTGAGTTTGATTTCTTGCTTTTTAAAATTTTTTAAATAATAATATTTTTTTATCTGCACTCCTCAACCGTGTTCCATTGTGGTTAACAATCAAGTGTCCAATTTCTTCTATTTTTCATAGAAGCTGACCAAACTTTCTTGGCTTCTTATTGGCCCATTATGCAAAGTTCAAATGTTACATTACCAAGACCCTTAAAATACATTACATTTATATTCTGCCTTCAAATTAACCTTTTATCATAACACAATAATATTTAATACAACTTATATGTAGTTAATTCAAATACAACTTACAACTCATTTGATACCAAACATGGCCTGGTTTGGTCATGTAAAAGGTAGTATTTTGTGGATTTTACATTTATCTCACTAAACAATTTAGAATGATGGATGACAGTTGACTATGACCCTTTGATGTAATATTATTTTAACTTGATCTGCTACTAACATGAAACTTTTATAATGTAAAACAAAACTCTTAACTATACTCCTTATCTTAACAATTATAACTTACTACATTTAAATGGTCACACACTGCTAAACAATTGTTTGTGTGTTAATTCCTAAATCACAGTTGTCAATCATGATTGATTGGACATCACTTCTTAATCTAAATAACATCACACTTTTTAACTGTAGTCTATGTGATTATTATTAGGCCACCTTTTATGTGTTTGTTTTCACTCATATCACTATAGGGTTTTGTGCCCCTTTTGTCACTTTATTTTTATAAAAAGACAGATTTTTATTGGCCTATTTAGCCATATAGGTCATACACATTTTATACTAAGAAGTGGCTGTACTCTTTATTATTTGGGATGATGTTTATTTATTTAGTGTTTGGTTACTGCTTTACTTTTTCTTGATTTACTGCCCTATCTTACTGGGTAAAAATGTCTGTTTATTATTTGTTAGTCATAGTAGGTCAATGGTTGGTGTTGTTGAGTTAATTTTGGTCCATTCATTATCTTCAATTTTGGGGTTTCTGTTTATTAGTTGGTGATCATAATGTTTGGTTCTATCCCTGACTGAGGTTTCACAGTTTATTATTTCTAATTATTCCTACAGCGGTCTGTTCCGTTACAATGTACATGAGCTGCGTCACGTTGCAGCAGATGAAGTGACGCTACTTAGCGATGAAGAAATGAAGGAGACCGCAGGTTTAATGAAAAGTGCCAAATCCCGAAGACCAGACAGTGTTCCTTCAGAATTTCTGAATCTGATTGCTCGTTCCTGACCACGGATACTCCTTAACATGTACAGTAGCTGCCTGAGGGAGGGAAACTTTCCCAACCGGTGGGTGGAGGCTGGTGTTTTTCAGCAAAGGTAAAGGTGACCCGGGCACGCCATCAGCGTACAGGCCTTTGTGCATGCTGTATACAGCTGGAAATTGTCTGGAAAAGTTACTAAAGCCACGTGTCTGTTAGCAGCCATTCAAAGCGCGGGAGATCTGTCTAACCGACAATACGGCTTCCGGAAAGGCCGATCAACAATTGGAGTAGTGGAAGAGGTAGTCAGAACTTTCCATGCGGCTCAGCAGGGAAATCGTTCAATAAGGATAGTCTTGTTGGCAACGCTAGATATTAAAAACGCTTTTAATTCTGCCAGTTAGAGCGACATGCTTAGAGCTCTGGAACAGCGACATGCTCTTCCGAATCCAACAGCATCTCCGCCGGATGGTGGAAGGCTATCTGAGTGACAGGTTAATAATATATGACACGACAAATGGACCTCGTAGGAAAAAGATTACCACCAGGGCTTAATTTTGGACCCTGAACATTGGAACCTATTCAACGATGGAATTTTACGGACAGAGATGCCGCCAGACATTTTCCTGGTAGGTTACGCAGACGATATCGCGTCAGTGATTGTAGCACGATACACCGAGGATGCACAAAGAAGCCTTAATCAGGTAATGAGGCGAGCGGGCGCTTGGCTTAAAGAACAAGTCCAGGATCTAGCAATCGAAAAGACCGAGATAGTACTGCTCACCCATCGACGGATCCCCACTATCATACCGCTGCAAGTGGGAGCTGAGTTTATACTTACAAAGAACGCAGTGAAATAACTAGGGGTGAGGCTAGACTCAAAGCTCTTCTATTGAGAGCGAATCAAATATGCAGCTGTAAGGCGGTTCACATCACAACAAAGCTCCGGCATGCTCATGGCCAATGTAGGAGGTCCCACTGCAAGCGAAGCGAGAGGCGATTGTTGATGGCGGTCACGGAATCCATCCTTCTTTATGTTTGCAAAATCTGGGTCGATGCACTAAAGACGGGGAAATTCAGTAAACGTATGCCATCGGTGCAGAAAAGAGGAGTCTCAAAGTAGCATCCTCTTACCGGACAGTGGCAGAGCCAGTAGTCGTCGTGATAGCGTGAGTGATTCCCATAGACTGGCTCCAGAGCGGAAGCATTTCTTCAAAAGGAGAGATGTAATTGGAAGGGATGTGACAAAACAGGACGAAACATGAAGCCAGGGAACTCACTCTCCGGCATTGAGAAGATTGATGAAATAGAGAGGATAGAGGAAAATGGACGGCAAGGCTCATATCGAACTTGAATGAATGAATTGACCGCCAACACGGTGAGGTTAACTACAATTTGACGCTGCAATTTTAATGCCTACCTCCACAGAATGAGAAAGGTGGACCCAGCACCCAGCACGCCGATACGGTGACTCTCCCCATGAAGATCCCTTGCGCATCTTTTTCAGGTGCTACAGAGAGAGGATGGCACTGGCGAGCTGGAGCTCGAGGAGTTCTCGCCCGAGAGCGTAGTTGAGTTTATACTTCGAGGCAAGGCGGAATGGGACCACATTCGGTCTATGTATTTATTGTCTGTGTACTAATACATAGTCTATGGGACCACAATCTATGTATTTATTCAGTGGGTCCTACTAGAAAAAATACAGGCCCAACTTGCTACTAACGGGCAGTAGAAGATAAGGGACAACTAAGTACTAGGCTAAGTGGTTCTAGGATAGATATGAATGCCTGAATTAGATGTGTCTTTTTTTTAGTGGTGAGAGTCCCACACACCAGCGGACACACGGTTTCCTCTGTCGGTGCGTAAAGCATTTTCCCCCCTCAAAAAAAATCATCATCATCTTAATATTACTTGTATTATTATTATTATCACATTCTCTGAATTAATAATTTTTTGTCCCCTCGAATACTACAATCAAAATAATATAATAAAATAGCATCATATTATTTTTTGGGTTTTTTGTTATTAGGCCTATATCAATTAAGTCTTCTAATAACAAAAGTTAATTTTAATTGTATTAAAAATTAAACTTTTAATTTTTGTATCTACCAGAAAACGTATTTTTTGCCATACAGACTTCAGAAGTGGGTCTGTATGCTTGGTATAATTCGCTTACATAAGATGGTCTCTTTTGTTATTTTTCATTATTTTTGTTATTAAAATCAACATTAATCTTGGGTTTATTACATTTTTTCTTTTTATAACACCACTACTTTCTTCCATTCAATGATCACTTTTTTGCATTTTTCATTTCTTATGTCCTCAGTTTACTAACACTTTTAATATTCGTGCAAATAAAATTCATGATGAACCCCACTGTTGTTCTTAAGTGAGATTATGTTTTGTGTGTTCAAGCACAAATGATGTTATCTTATATATTAATCAAGCAGCACGCAGATCAAAGGGCTGTGCGAGGCGAAGGGCATGTCCGTCGCCCGCTCGTGTACTACGTTCCGAGTTTCAATAGACCTCCTGCCGTAGGGACGACTGAAAGTTCTGGATTTGGGTGTGGCCTGCTACCGGCCGTGGGAGTTCAATTAATTAATTAATTGAGGGTGAGTGTTCGCCGAGGCCGGGTCCAAGATTCTCCTGGCACAGATTGGTAGCGACCGAGGGCGCTAATGAGATGGTTGCCCTGGAATCGGGCGGAGCGACGATAGAATTTACGGGACAGTGTCCGTATAGTGGCGTCCAGGGAACGGACACGCAGGGAGTCACGGATCGTTTTGTTTGATGTCAGGTAATGGGCTTTGCATGCCCAGCGCAATCCTCGGTCAAGGAGAGATTGAAGCTTTCGCTTGTGGTTCTTGGCCAAGTAGCCCCAAACGAGTATCGCGTAGGTAACCACCGGCGCCACATAAGTGGAGACGATAAGCTTCCCTAGGCGGCAGGCCATGGCGTTGCTGCATAATACGGATCTGAGTTAATAGAGACGATGGGCGGTCTTTCGGGCTACTTGTGCAGAGTGTGTCCGGTGAGACGTCGGTCGAGGTGAACCCCAAGGTACTTTACCTCTCGAGACCAGGGCAACAGTGTATCGCCTACGTAAAGTCTGTCGGGGAGCCTAAAGCGTCTGGAGAAGACTACTGCTGTGCTCTTGGCCGCGTTGATGGCAACTCTCCATTTCTCTGCCCACTCAACATATTCGTCCAATTGTTCCTGGAGCCAGATAACGGCCGTCTCAGCGCGACGATCGACGGCATACACCGCCGTGTCGTCGGTGAACATGGCCAACCTGGTGCAAGGCAACTTGGGCACGTCGTTAACGTACACAGAGAAAAGCAGGGGGCCCAAGACGCTTCCCTGAGGTACACCAGCAGTAATAGCCCTTTCCGAAGAAAGGGTGTTATCTACTCTCACGCGAAAGGTTCTGTTTCGAAGAAAGCTAGCAATCACATGAAGATAGCAATCCGGAAGCAGAATCTCCGTGAGTTTGTAAAGAAGGCCTGGATGCCAAACACGATCGAAAGCCTTCTCGACATCAAGGAAAACGGCGACGGTCTGCTCTCGCGAGCAACCGGCCTCGGCACCGGTCTCCACGAAGCGCATCAGTTGATGCGTCGAGGAGTGCCCAGCACGAACACCAAATTGTTCGGGGACCAGAATGTCGAACCGTTTAAGGTGATCCAATAGCCGCCGCTGGACTAGTCGTTCGAAGACTTTCGAAGTGGACGACAGCAGGCTGATAGGCCGGAGGTTCTCGGCGAACTTGTGATCTTTCCCCGGCTTCGGGATCAACGTGACCGTAGCCGAACGCCATTTCTTAGGAAAATAGGCGAATCGGAAGTAGGCATTGAACAAATCGACCAGGAAGCGAACGGAAGTCTCTGTAGGGCGGTGTTAGTAACGCCGTCCGGTCCAGGGCTCTTCCGGGGGCCGAAGCGCTAAAAGCCTGTCCGTTACCTCTTCCACCGAAGTGGGTTCGGGTTCGGATGTGATCGGGCTGCCGAGATATGCCTCAACTTCGGCTTCTATCTCCTCATCGGAGTCTGGGTCCCCGGGCGGGTTAGGAGCAAATTGAAGCTCCAGGTGCCCGGCCAGGAACTCAGATTCCTCGTCCGGAATCAAGCAGCAGTTCTAAACAAGACAGCCTGAGCAAAGCTAGTATTATGGCCCAAGTGACAAGTGAGAGACTCGACCTTAAACTGAATCCAAAGTTTACTTATAACATGAATAATAATAATTATTATTATTACTATTATTACTATTATTATTATTATTATTTTCAAGTGCACCAACTTTATTACGTATTTACCTTCTTCATAGATATAGTTATCAAATTCCATGCATTTAATGAAGAAATTTGTGTTAGTGGTTGAAATCACAATCAGAATGATCACTGTTGCACACCACTATATAAAAATATTTATATAAAAATTTTTATATAGTGGTGTGCAACAGTGATCATTCTGATTGAAATTCCATGCAGTCAATTTGAAAATTGGAGAGGGCTTGAGGAATATCAGCCAATGTATTAACTTCTAGCCCGTTTTTGTCGTGAGGCGATTACACGTTCATTAACGAGAATATTTCTTTCTGTTTTGGCGTTGTCAAACGGTATCGGAAATAAATAGTTACACCGTTTTAGGAGTTCAAAGTACAGTGTTATTTCCTCTCACAGTGAAAAAAAAGAAACCCACCTTCTTTTCATGACCAATTTTTTCTTTTTTTTATTCTTCACTTTTTTCATTCTTATCGCCAAAAAAACGGATATTTTACAATATTTATAAAATATGGAACAAATCAGTGTCGCCGTTGTTTTTTTCCCGGCTCAATGAGACAAGCGTTTATAATCTGGGATAAACCTTGGATTTCCAGGAAGTTTGGTTATTGTAATGCGTTCATTCCGACAACGAATGAAAAATTTAATGCTTGAGAATTTCTCTTGATCAAAAAACTACTAATTGATCGACAAACACATATTTGTCACAAAAAATGTCACACAAAAATGTTCAGCATTATTGGGAGTATTTTCGTGTTATTCCAGACCAATAGATAATTCCCATTTCAGAAAACAGTAACTTATTATTATCGTGATGTATTTCCAATGTAATACATTACCAGAAAAGTGGGAACCTGTCTACCGAAGATTACAGCTATGTGTTCATGAAGTAACTAGGTAATAATCTTTGTGTGTGGGGAGAGGTGCGCGCGTGTGTGAACCACGTGCCGGTTTGCGTGTGGCAAGCGCTGTAGTCTACAACGTCTGGACAGGATTCCTTGGTGAGCGAAACAAACCACCATTACCAGCGCGACAGTTCGTCCCGTCTAGTAATAGTAGTTCGTGTGTTGCCATTAGGTAACATAGTTCTTTAACTACGTAACTATTTTATAAACCATGTTACCGATAAAATAGCAGATATCTTATGACACGCAATACATCACCGGTTTTCGAAAAGAAACAATGTTTCGAAATGTCAGCGTGGGATTTACTTCGCCTTAAACGGACCCAACTGGTTCATTAACTTTTTGACATGTGGCTAGAAAATAGTGCAGTTTCCTAACCTATGTTCGTTACATAACCGTATCCACTAACGTGATGGCGATAAATTAGGGCCAATCTTCAGTCCCTGTATAAAACTACATTTTTTTATCGCTACGTAATTTTTTGTGTAATATTTTTTTTGTCCTACGCTGGAACCTAATCAGAATTTAACATAAGTAATTAATGATAAACCCGAAACAAGTAAACAATGGTTGTCATAATAACGCTTGTTAGTCAAATCAGACATTCGGTTGTCAGATCAAATTAACAATTGTTTTATACAATGTAGGTAGACTAAAGGTTTACGAATCAATCAATCATTGCTACACACAATAGAACTACTAGCAGCTACGAATCTTCTGCCATCTAATAGTTTTTACAAACGTCCTAAAACAGTAAACATTCTGACAACTGTACATTGTCTGTAACAAGCTACCGTTTCAGCTGTATTTTCATTCTGACTACAGCTTAAGTCGGCCAAAGATTATCGAAACCGCTTCTTCTTTTATTGGAAATGTTCCTAATCAGTGTCTCAAAAAATTGATATCAATTTATTAAATCAATATTTATTATTATACCTACTCATGTAAATTTATTAAATCAATATTTATTATTAGACCTACTCATGTAAATTGTATCTTCCGAATTAATATAATTAACAAAGGTAAGGAAGCTAAGAAATAATCCACTTTGGTAAAGTAATCTTATTCCAATAGGATATAATAGGGTTGTGAATAAAGTTTTTTATTAAGATTTGGTGGAATTTTCAATATTTCTCAAACCGTTGGTCCTTGCGTGCTTTCTTCTTTCGATAAAAATTAAAGTTCACAGACATTAATTGTGAATCTACGTCAAACGTTCGTAATTTTAAGAAAATAACACAGCATATAGTCAAAGGAGGCGCAGGTTAGGTAACCTGCTAGTTAGATAAATGTCAAGTGCCGCGCGATAAGAACAACAGATCACCGCTCACCAGTAACAATTTCAGTACATATTTACAAAAAGCAAAGCGTACCTTGTACCATAGTTACGAAACAAACGATTGTAAGAAACTGGACGAAAATTGTACTTGACGACCTACAAAACACGTTGAGACATATATGATCAGGCGCCAGTGTTATGCATGCCAGACTTTACTAAGATTTTTTCTATCCTTAAACGCTGCTGTCATAACATTTTGAATGCATAATTATTGTTAATTTGACACAAAAATCAAAACGTATTGTAAGTTCTATTCTAAGAAGGAAAAGGAAAATTAGTTGCAGTTTTAAACTGTATCCAATATATTATAACTAATTAACGAGGAAACCTTCGAAAGTAGATTTAATTAGCTGTTCGTTTACAAAAGCCATGCTCCACTTGTATAGGAGAAGGTGCAGACGATTGCTTTTGTTTGAAGTTCTTACTTCTCTCTTAGTGCCTATACAATCCTTAGTTTTGTCTGGCATTTGAGAGCAATAAACCAATGTACTCCGACGTTATATACGATTAAAACGTTTTCTCCGAGGGATGAATAAACGACTGACTCTTCAGTCTACAAATTCTTTCGTGTGAAAGTGATATCCTCAATCAAGTTCAAAATAAGTAAGTTATTAAAAAGTTTGTCACTTCTAGTGTAACGAGAAAGAACTTATATTTAAAGTCTTTTACCATACAGATAATTGTTTATGTTTTATTTTGTTCCATAAGTTGAAGAGCTGTCCAATCAGCGTATTTGTATTTGTACACAGTAATTACATTCAGTTTTGCATAATCATAATTATGTAAAAATAAAAATAAATGTTAATAAAATAAATTTAATCTTATTTCTCTTACATCTAATTCAAAACTTTTTTAAAACAATAAAAAATCCAAGAGTTTTATACGATATGCCAAAAACTGTAAATGGAAAAATATAATTTTTCATTGAAAGCTGAAAAATAGTGGACAAGAAATTAAAAAAATGTATTTAAACATGTCATTGAATTCTTTTATACAGTTCTTACTAAATTATAATGAAGTTTAATTATATCTTATTAATTTTGATTAAAAGTTTAACGTAATTTTACAATGAGTAAAAATAAATATTTGAAGTTTTTTGGTTATTCACAACAGTTATTGTGACTTTACACTTGTGGCGTAGGCTAATGGTAAAATTTGGGAGGGGACAACTGCGATATTGACCTTGGAGGAAGGGCACCACTGAGCTGAGGTATAAAACTATCGAAATTGTAGATAATATTTGTTTCATTAGCACTGGCGCAATGTGTAACACCAGCATTTGTTTTTTTTTTTTTACAAAAAAGTATAGGTATTGTTGTGTGACATTTATAGTTAAATCCGATTTATAGCTGCGATCTCTTTAGTTCTTTAAACTTTCCTGTTTCTCGTTAACCCTTCCACTTCAGGTTATGTTTGTATTCGTGCTTTCTGATTTCCTCAACTCCGAGCTTTTATCTGTTTCACTACCTTCATTCTTATCATTTAATCGTTTCATGAACATTTATTCTGGTGTGTGTGTGGGGGGGGGGCTTTTAGATTGGGGTGTGCGCGCTCGTCAATTTATTTGTAGTTGTGTCTTTAAATATAGTATTTTCAACAAATACTAGTAAATAGCAGTATAGATTCCATCAATAATTTCTAACGAGGTTCTCTTCGCTCTAAACTAAATTACAATTAAATATACATTAACGGAAACATCGTCGCTAAAAATTAATTCCGTTATAAAAATAAGAAGGTAACGATAAAGCGTCGCCTGTACAACACGCCGACCACGCGCCGCTCGTGGACAATATTTTCTGCAGCGACCCGAGTTCGCTTAATACATTATTTATAAACATACGATTGTGCCTGCCTTATCTAATTACATACTATTAATCAGGTGTGTACGTCTTTTGTATTTTAAGCAGATAAACGGCCGTGTTCTTGATTGAGTCTATCTAACAGTTTAGACAGCAATTATTTTGCAACAATATGTTCCTATTTCTTTTATACCTTGTCGTTTGTAAAGAAACCAATAAAGGACTCTTATCAAATAAACTGTACTGAAACCGGATCCCAGAGTAGAATGTTTCCATATTAGTACTTCACGCGACTCTTGTCCGCAGATTACTTCTTTCATTTTATTTCTGATAGTAAAATCTTGCGAATATATAGCCAACAAAATAAACAGAACTAAATGTATTACTTCACATTTCTGAATGAAGTGCCATTCCAATACGTATATTATTTTTACACGTACACATAATTTTGTAAGTAGGTACTGATTTTACATAATACAAAATCAGCCCACTTAAAAATTCGTAATTCATAAGGTCTATCTGTTTGTCAACAATTTTGAAGTCCTTTGTCAGGCCAAGAGCCTTTGTCCTGACACTGGTGAAGAGCCAAAAAGACTCTTCCAGTATTAACAGTTTAGTTGATACGTAAATGACAGAACTAAAGTTAACAAGAAACTGCTAAAGAAAAAATCTCAGTATTTTATCCAATTACCTTACCCTCTGCTGCTTGCAACAGAACTGGTCATTGTTGTGGATACCCAACAAGTCTTGTCAGATCTCTGACATAACGCATACACGATAATGATAAATTTATTGGAAATCATTAAATACTGACGTCAGGTATGATTTAAAATTCTAACTACGTTAATAACTTGTAATTGAAATTCCTTCTTTTTCTTCTTTTCCACGTTACCGTGGTAACATGAGTTTTTAACTACCAAAAGATTCCTTTTTTTACGAGTCAATGACTTCTTAAGATGGCAGATTAACGGCAAAATTCTTTACAGCTATTTAAAGTGGCGAGTCTCTTAGTGTGTAGAACAAAGTCTTCGTCATCTAATGTCTGGGCCAATTAATGTTCATCACCGTAATCTGGTGAAGAAAGCTATGTTTCTTCCAGTTGACTCAAAGCTACTACTACTACTACTACTACTACTACTACTACTACTACTCTACTTTGGGCGAGGACTCTGAGATCTCCAAAGGACTTCCCCTCCTTTCTGCTTCCATCTCGACAATTCTCCTCCACGAGATTCTTAGTCTTCCTCGTCTTCTTCTTACCTGAGGGTTCCAAAAGAGGTTTGTCGCTCAATTTCAAATTGGTTCTTCCGCAAGGTATGCTCAATCTACCTCCATTTTCTTCTTTTGATCTGGGTGGCAATGGGTTCCTCATTTATCCTCCTCCACAGATCTCAACTTAAAACAATGTTTGACCAGAAAATATGAAGTATTTTCCTCAGGCACCTATTGATGAAGACCTGGAGTCACTTGGTAATTTCCACTGTGACTTTCCGAGTCTCGCTCTCACACAACAAAACAGCTTCGACATTGGACTTGGAGATAAGTAGCTCTGTTGGAGTTGATATTTCTCTTAATTTCCAAACTGGATAGAGTTGTATAAAGGCCGCATTAGCTTTGTGAATTCTTGCTTAGCTAGCTGACTCAAAGCTACCTCACAAAACTTTGTGGTATCCATAAAGGATAGAAACTAGTGTACTCCCTGAACTATAGAATTTGCTTACTATTTGAATGAAGAACAATTTGAAATATAACATAAATTTCGATATTCGATAATTTTCCATTTATAGTAAAAATTACAAAAATCACGATTTCTCTACTATTTTTTACTAATATAACAATTGTAGAGCACACAATAGTACAATAGACACTAAACATTTGAAACATTCGGCTTAGGGTTACAATTCCTTTTAGTCAACACCCTGTTGGATTATCACAGTTTGTTTCAAATTTTTGGTCTCTTTCTTGAACTAAAATTTTGAAATCTTGCAGAACTTAACACTACATTTACCTATTAGTTAAAATTTTTTATTTGATACCCCACATGTTTTTTCCTATTTCATCAAACTTTTTGGCCACTTTTTATGCCTTGATTTCCAAAAATTTTGAAACTTTCAAAAATAAACATTAATTTTAGTCTGTGGTTTCAGTTCCCTTTAATCTGAAACCCCCACACAGGCTTTTGTGATTTTTCACAATATTGACCTTCCACATTTTTGCCCACCCCCCAATATTTTTGGAGCTATCAATCTGGAAAACAATAGATTTCTCGAGGTTCAAAGTACGGTTACACGAGCCACGTTTTAGGAAAATCGGTTGACGCGTTCAAAGTTATTGTGAGACACATCCGGAAAGACAGATAGATAAATGTAGACAATAGGTAGACAGATAGACAAATAAATTAATATTAGTTTCTATGTGCGTTGTCTATTTTAACTTTAATAACTATTTATAAGTAGTCCTCCACGGTTCTATTATAGAACGACATTATACGACAAAACATAATGAGCGCGCGCGCAAGACAATCTTATTTAATTCGAAAATTTAATATTTATGAATAAATTTAATAATTACGAAATAAACACTGTTTTGTATGGCTACACAATACGAAGTTCGTAATTAAGTCCTTTAATTACGCATGTTCACTAAAACACCAATTGCTTTCACTACACTAATTTACAGTTTATGATGATTTCAGTTTCCTGTGACGTTAACTACAGTCTATAGTCTGACAGTCTATACTACCTGTTCTGTTCCATCACCAAACGTTAACCAGGCTCGGGTTTCATGTCAGTGGAGCCCTAGACAATGAATTTCTTAAATTTTAATATAGATTGGGTCCAGACTTGGGTGTTATTGTTTATTCGGTTGTAATTAATATTTGTTTCATTAGCACTGGCGCAATGGGTAACACCAGTTATTTCGTTTTCCACAAAAGTGTAAGTATGGTGCAACATATATAGTTAAATCCGAGTTATAGCTGCGACCTTCTTAAAATTTATGTTCTGTAAAACATATATTCCCTACAACATAGGGGTTTTATTATTTATGTTTTATTTTAGAGAACGGGTGCTTTTCCGGATGACTAATAAAACAACATCAGTTTGTACGCAGTAAATATTTACAGAAATTGTGGTTTCTTCAGACGTTTCCAAGTACGTACCTGCTTAAAGTCATATTGTGCCAGAGTAATTCTGAGACATATCATATCTGTGATATTTATATTCATAATAGCGTCAGGATTTTTGACAAAACATAGAAACGTCTGTCGGAATGTGATTAGAGACAAATATAAAAATTGCGTATGACTGGGACTCCTTCCTTTGCGACAGAGTATGCGATAAAGTACGTGTTGGAACATGTTGGCTTCCGTAGCCAACACACACACATTTTGGCCGGCGACATGCAGCCGCCGCTACCCAACGATCGTCACGGTGTAAGGGCAACTCCTTTCGGGCGGGGGAAATTAATGTCGGTTGGCTTGCTTGTCTTTATCTTAATAAACTATTTTTTCTATCCACCTTTCACTTTAATATACTTATTTCCCTAATTAATTATGCCTGCCATCGATATTTATTAATATATTAGTCACATAGTTTGTATACATTCGTGCTCCTTGCCTTTTGCATACCTTACCGCAAACCCCCTTCGGCGCAACAACAGGCCCAATGAAGGCCCAACTTCTTATTCCAGAAGTCATTTGGTGACAACCAACTATTCACCATGAATAGAATACAGACGTGCAGATTGATTTTGGAATTTAAATGAGATGGATTAGTTGAGTACCCAACAAATACTGTATATTTAGATCCATACATCAATAATGCATTTTTATAAAAACTATGATTACACAGGAAAGAAAATGGCTATTCTTTTTGTTTACTTTCTAGGTCCTTCCAAAATAAAATTTTAAAAAGATCGAGACCTACTTTAAGTTACTAACATTTTTATGTCTTACATACAAGGCACACACAAATCGTGACATAAAAATGTAAACTATAAAGTGATAAGATAATGATGAAAATTAAACAAGATGAGCTACATCCAACAAAATGACAACAAAAATGAAGATAGAAAATTCTTAAAAAAAAGAGTGTCAGCTTTGTCGCAGCACAGATATTATTTACCGTTGAAGAGATTGACATATTGTGAGACAGATGTATAGATCTGACATACGTATGATAAATCATTGCCAAGTTATTAATTTCTATTTTTTGCGTGTAGGCCTGTAACCACAGTAAATGCGTGTTCTGATGCGTGCATTGTTGTTTTAATGTTAATAACTATTGATTTACGACTGACATATTTATTTATCTATCGCTTTTTCATGCACACGTCTTGCTCTAATAAGATGCTAAATAAACTTTGCTCTTAAAGTTTTTTTCCAACGAGTCACATTCTTAACACACGACTATTTACTAATACTGTAATTATAGTAGCAACAGACACATGTACTAGAATACATGTAGTTAGTAATAATAGCAGTTACATAAGAAACACAGTATTTTATTTGCTATTACAAATTAAATATCATATATTACATATATTACAAAATCAATATCATATATTACAAAATCAATATCATATATTACAAAATGTGTATCATATATACGGATGAAAAGAAACTGAGAGAAGAATAGTAACGTAGTAGAAGGAATATGTAGGAACTTCAAAATTCATAAGATAGAAGAAACAATTAACAATGAAGATGTGAGTTACACAAGAGCCCCATGGCTGTAACACGTACACAGGCAATATGAGAAACGCTAATTTAAAAAAGAAGACTGTAAAACAGAAGGCGCAGAGAAAGAAACAGGATGGGATGATCAAATACTTGGGGGACTTGAATGTTATGAGAGTGACGAGGTGGAATGATAAAATAAGAGCTAGGGAAAGGAAAAGAAAACAGTGGCAGTGACTCATCAGTCTCACTTGTTTTTGTGAGTCAGAAGGAGGTGCTGAGAGAATGAAAATTCGTAGGGATGATGTTTATGATTACCGAATTGTAAAGAATGACTTGTTAGCTCGTGGAATATTAGGCCTCTGGGTTTTCGTGTATAACATTCTCATGAATTCTTAATTCGGGAACAGAATTTCATTTATGGTTTACTTTTGAGTACTGGTTAGACGCTTTACATCCTTCAAACTATGACGACGAGACACTGTAATATAAGAATGACGGACAAACTAACGGTGGAATGATGTATACTTTATGCATCTGCATAGCCTATGTGTTGTTACGTAGCACGTCTTGAGTTTCTTAAAGTTGTCCTACGATAATAATACAATTTTTCTTATCCAATTAATTGCACAAATACGTCGAACTGTATTCAAATTACATGCGTCGCAGTGTCCATTTGTATGGTTGCACCGAATCAAATACCCATATTGGATTACCAGAAACAGACAGTATTAACGAATACTTGATCAGGATTCAGATCGGATATTCCTGTGATGATGCTAAGTACACTTTTACAACACTATCACATGGATGATTTCTCTATAAAATTAATTGTGATAAATTATTGTGTGTGTGTGTGTGTGTGTGTGTGTGTGTGTGTGTGTGTGTGTGTGTGTGTGTGTGTGTGTGTGTGTGTGTGTGTGTGTGTGTGTGTGTGTGTGTGTGTGTGTGTGTGTGTGTGTGTGTGTGTGTGTGTGTGTGTGTGTGTGTGTGTGTGTGTGTGTGTGTGTGTGTGTGTGTGTGTGTGTGTGTGTGTGTGTGTGACAATGGTCTAGCGAAGAACGTTTAGAAACACAACTTGTATACTGCACCGAGAAAACTGCCAGAATATCGCGAAATCACTTGTCCATACCAGAAGTACACTTCCCCGCTGAATTCAAGTCGATACCACAACATACCAAAACCTGCGTGCGGAATATAAGTTGTTACGAGCGACGCGTGTATCATCCTTAAGCAGTAGAATAAGTTAGTGATTACCATAGAAAGCGATACTTTTTTTATTAACATTTAAAAACGAAATGAACTCATTCTCGTATACAGTTGTCCAATAAGCAATATACGAAAACAATTATAAGAGCGCCAAGTTTCATAATTACAATAGTTCATGCAAATAAACAATTAATTTAATACTTAACATTTTTACTAAGTGTCGCTGATATCAACCCAAAATTTATTTAACTGAACTCTCAAACTTAAATAGCCACGACCGCTTCCTGTTGTCTTTAAATTATTCATTAAAGTACAATAATTTTGAAAAAGTTCCAGATGTCTTGAGAATAATCGGCAAGTCAAATTAACAAGACTGTTCTAAATTCCGTCATCCACCTGTATAAATACCGCCACATAAGATATACAGGTGTTGCCTTAAGAATCTGTGTAACTATACGCGTGTGTATGGGGGAAGAGGCATACAGATCATATACAAAACGTTATACAGTTGAAAATTTTGTTTTAATTTTGCCATTTTCTGAACAAACAATAAAGTTATCTTGTACAAAGCAATCGACAACAAAGCAAAACAATAAAGTTATCAATCGACAAGTAGGCCTAATAGGCGTAATATCGGAGTGGAAATTCTGACAGCTTGATTTAATTAGACAATTAAACAATTGTCTAATTAAATCAACACGACACAAGTAGATGGTAATCACAAGTACTGCTGCTGCTGGTTTTGAAAAATTTTCAAGAAAGTGTTTCACATTTTACTAAAGGAGAAATCTAAAACCAACCAACCAACACTACCATGTGCTGTATTCACCCACTGTTTTAGTGTTTCATCGACATTACTGGATTATTAAAAAAAAAACAATAATAAATACCTATAAACTGTCATGTTCACCGCCATTCTAAGTTTTACGTTATTTTAATACCATAAAGAAACAAGCAACAGTTTCTACTACCTGTGAGATACAAAAATATTCTCATATAGAAAAACTAGAACTGAAACCGAATATTAAAAGATGCGCTTACTTTTTTATATCAACTCATTCAAATGCGAATTTTCCACTTTAAACGTATGAAAATCTCGATTAATCATTAATATTTTTTTTATTTGCACTCGTTATCTTTTTTTGTGTTCGTTCCCGACTTCTGGTCTTCAAAAAGTCATTTCTGTTTCTGATTTTTGAATGTCACCCTTCAATAGCGATACTTCGGAACTTTGAGCTTATTACTTTTGATTGCGGTATTATGGGTTTCCTTTTCCCTCTGTAATGTTTTTTATCCCATAGAATAATTTTAATAGGGCAATAAGCAGTAGGTTTTCTTTTCAGGCTCTTTTCAACGATTACCATTTTATTACTATTATTCTCTTCTTTATTGTCGTTTCTTTACAGAACACTCTTTGTCAACACTCTAAATACAATACACTCTAACATAAAATAGTATTACCACCATTTCAGTAAAGAATACAAACCAACAAGCTTTGGAAACAAATAGTTTATCATAAACAATAGAATACTTTTTTTAATAAAATTGTTCAGATTGTCTAATCCGTGTGCGTAAACTTTGCAGTATTAAATGCACAAATGTGAAAGGTTGTCTACTAAAACTAGTGGTCTCCTTTTCCGCAGATTAAACAACCTGTGAGACAAAGGATAGCAGAAACGTTTCTCAACATCACTAGTGTACACATTGAGAATCATCATCAACCGTGGCTCTACAACCTTTGGTGGGTCTTGGCCTGCTCCAAGAGTCGATCCCATTCCTATCTATTGCATTCCTTGGCTTTCCAGTTTCTTATGTTCAGCTTTCCAAGGTCCTCCTTCATCTGCTCTTTTAATCTACTTCGGGGTCTTCCCCTTGTTCTACTACCCATTGGTTTCTGGTAGAAAATATGTTTCGTAGGCTGTCCTGCCTCCATTCTCTCTATGTGTCCAACCCACCTTAACCTGCGTATTTTGATTAGCCTGACAATGTCCGGCTCTTTGTAAAGATGGTATAGTTCATAATTATAGCGTCTGCGCCACATTCCATTTTCTTGTACTCCTCTAAATATTGTTCTTAGAATCCGTCTTTCACAGAAACCTAGAAGTCTTTCGCTATTTTTGTCTCTGTCCAGGCTTCTGAACCATATGTCAGCACTGGCCTGATAAGTGTTCTGTAGATTTGTACACGTTGAGAATAGTCACATTAAAAGTACGAAAACAATAATTCACCCACATGCACGCGCTCCGACTATAACAGCATTGACATATTCTTGAGACATACAATTGGAGGGAACTAGATCTTTGATAAACTGTTTTCATAGAGTATAAAGACGTTTCAAGTCGTCACAAACAGACAATGAATATTAGTCTGTTATTCCAGGAGACGGAAAATATAAGTGAGAAACATAGTAAGCTGAGAATCGTTATGAAACTGGGAGCACTTTATGTTTCTGAGTACCCTGAATAGATCCGTGTGTGTATTCAGTTATAATGATTTCTATTTGAAAGCTTATTCTTATAGAGCAGTTACTTTCTACTGGACAGAGTTTTTATAAAAAGGTTAAGACAATAAACTGTAGGCAATCCAGAAACAGTAATATGTGGCAATAAATCAGATCATTGCAAAGCTGTAAATTATCTGTGAAATAATAAAAAAGTATTCGGTTAATTTATCTGCAATGTTTATCTTACAAAACAATATGTTTAGATACAAACAGAAAATTCACTCAACCAAACAAATAAAATTGGATTCTGGAACAATGCCCTGAAAATGTCAGCTTCAGAATAGGTCCAAGTGTACGGCAGACCGAACATCTGTAACACAAGAAATAAAAGAAAATGTGAAAATACATGAATACGAGATGATCAGAGAACCATATAAATTATAATACTTTGGATTTATATTATCAGACAGTGGATGAAGAGAAGAAGAAGTCTAAAGCAGATCATTATAAACTAGAAACAACTTTAAGTAGTTTATAACCTAACATAACCTAACCTATTCGTATAGCAGTATAGGACAAGCATATTACTAGCAATGCTAAAGTTAAACTACACGATGCCACAGTATGCAACATAATGATGTGTTGAAGTTGAAAACTACGAACGAAATGGAAGAAGTAAAACAAATTTGAGACGGAAGAGGCTGTAGCGTAATATCGGAGCTACAACGTTGTGTGTGTGTGTGTGTGTGTGTGTGTGTGTGTGTGTGTGTGTGTGTGTGTGTGTGTGTGTGTGTGTGTGTGTGTGTGTGTGTGTGTGTGTGTGTGTGTGTGTGTGTGTGTGTGTGTGTGTGTGTGTGTGTGTGTGTGTGTGTGTGTGTGTGTGTGTGTGTGTGTGTGTGTGTGTGTGTGTGTGTGTGTGTGTGTGTGTGTGTGTGTGTGTGTGTGTGTGTGTGTGTGTTAACAACGGGTCACACTTAAGACGAGGAATCTAAAAGAAAAAAAGGGCAAAGAACAGGACAAAATTAATTACGTCGAATAAAAAATTTAGTTTGCATACACGGGTCAGGACAGCAAAGTCAAATAGATGGATATCAAGAGCAACGGACAGATAGGAAGTCAATATGTGGAATCTCGCAGGAAGAAGAATAGGAGATAGACCTCAGAGATGGGGGAAGGAGAACGCAACAGAATATTCGCGATGGATATTAAAATACAAAGACAGATGTAAACAGTTAATCATAAAAGGAAGTAATGATTTCTGCGTACCTAGTAGAGATTACCTATATAGAGGATGGATGTAGGTACAAAATATCAACGCAGGGAACAGACCTAAACCTAAAATGTCTCATGGTTACTGAAGACAATAGTTTTATAAGTAACGAAAACCACACCTTCCCTTTCGTATATCCACGCTTACTTTCATCGATAAATTAACATTTTTATTGGTAAATATTTTATTTGAAAAAATTACTTTTTAACGCATTTGAAAGTTGAATTAGTGGAGAGGTTCACTTCCTAAAGCCGTGATTATGAAATTGCATTCTTTGAGCTCAATTTCATTATGTCAATAAATTCTGCGAGAGCAAACTCAAAAGTTTAGCTCGTAAATAATATAAACCTGTTTAATTTCTCCCTACCACCCCTCACATGTTCTCTCGCTCTCTCTCTCTCACCCGCACACGCGCACACACACACACACACACGCGGGTACACACATACTCAGTCTATCTCTGAGAAAATTTACAGTCAAATTCGTATTTATCACTTTTTTATATTGGATTTTATGGATTGGGCCAATCATGTTCAGTGGAACCGTTGTTGCTTATGACATAACATGAACAGACTCATTGATCATATGCTAAACTGCGACTACAAAATATAAAAAGCAAAACAAAAAGTGGCACAGCAGATGGCCGAATGTTATGTAACCAATCGTATCATTCCAACACAAAAGGTAGCAACAATTAACAGCGTTATAAGCCGGTACAAGGTACAAAACTGAAATGTAAAGTAAAAGTTCTTAGTGGAAATGTATGCGTACACATCCTACACTCCGCTGCAGTTATATAGTAAAATGATTTAAATCGATTGTGTTTTATTCTACGTTTATTAGGACGTGAAGAGTTTAGCCATAGTACGCAATATTTATATTCAAGAAAACAGCAGATTAATAGACACTATTTTAAAAATTAAGAAAAAATTTTGCCAAATGATGAGCATTATGTGCGCTCACTCATATATATTCGTTTGTGTGCGTGTGCGTGTGTGTGTGTGTGTGTGTGTGTGCGTGCGTGCGTGCGTGCGTGCGTGCGTGCGTGCGTGTGTGAAAAACGTTTATCGTCTACAGCGTTTAATGGACTGAATGAATTTTCAAATTCTTTTTCCTCTTTGTTCCTCCTAAGAATTGCATCCCCTAGAACTCTGTATTCCTCAGTTGTAATCCTATTTTCACATTTTTAGTTGTTAACGAGAAATTCTCTAGGAAGTATTTAATCCACCAACAATGATCACTCGGTAAAATAACATATTGCAACTTTCCTTTTTTTTATCCTTCGTAGGTACAGCCTCATTTTTCTTTTTAAGTTTTAAAACATTCATGTTCTACATTTTAGGTTATAATATATATTTTATAAACTATATATTTTTTATAGTTGTCTCCAAGTCGCTTATATTAATATAATAGATATTTACCATATATCCGTCGTGCGACTTCGTTTTTCTCGTCTTATTTTGACGCGTTTCGGCAACGAATTGCCATCTTCAGAAATCTTAATCACTCATAGGAGATCGTTAAAAAATTAAAAACACTAAAGTCATTACACTAAAGTGCACTTTTACCGTAATGATTTTAGTGTTTTTAATTTTTTAACGATCTCCTATGAGTGATTAAGATTTCTGAAGATGGCAATTCGTTGCCGAAACGCGTCAAAATAAGACGAGAAAAACGAAGTTGCACGACGGATATATGGTAAATATCTATTATATTCATGTTCTGTATTTCTATAGTATCATAAAAAAAAATTCATGTCTTCACTTTTATGAAATATTATTATTATGTCTTCTCTTTTATAATATTTTATGAAATGTTGTTATACAGTTTTTATTTAAGTATTACAAATAATAGTTACGTTTCTAAGTAACACAAATCCATTTTCGAATAGCTGTGCAGCACGTTTGTCTATAGGATCAAGTGCTTAATGTCGGTTGTTGTCCCTAATAACGTTTTAGGTTTTTAAAGACATGATGTAATATATTGCGGTATAAATTTCGCATGAGATTGTGCTTCTTCTCCTCGAAGACATTTTGGCTCATCGTGGAAGATTCATCTGTCCTATCTTTAAGCTGCTGATTCCTTTCCGTTTTTTGTTTGTAAGAACGTTGCTTACAAGAACAGCAAGTAATAAAGACGTTACATATGGCAGAAATAAAGCGAAAACATCATCAACAACCCTTGGACAAGAAGAAGCTAACATCTATGCGGGTCTCGGTTCGAAATAACATCAATACTAACAAAATACTGAACTATAGCTAAAACAATACATATTACCACTTTTAAAAACAATCGGTCTCGTATTACAGTAGTTCCCCTAGTTACACTAAGTTCAATACGCACTAAACACGACAAGTAGTATAAAGTCATAAAGTTAAAAAATTATAGTATTTCGCAACACAAATACACAATTAAACGTTTGATACATGCAGTAATACCGCTCTCTAATAACAACATTCTTTTTTCACACTCAATAAACAACCAGTTTGCAGAAACTGTACTACTTAATTGGCACTCATGTGGTTTTCACAGTCAGCCAAGATTTTGTGTAAACCATAATGTTGATGAAAAATCCAGATTATTCCAAATTAATCAGGCAACTAAAGCATTTCCAAATCAGCTGGATTATTTCCATGTTGCTAGAAAATTGTGTCACCTTGCTAACCCAGCAGTACCTGACGTAGAGTACGCATTATATTTATAGCGCGTATAAGTGTAAATACTTTCAGTACGGTATTTATTGTGCAGCATACATTCAGTGCGCGTAATGGAAGTACTTTACAGATACCCTGTCAAATTAAATAAAAACATATTGTAAAGAAAACTATTAAAGATTAAATAATATTTGCAATAAATAATATTTATATTTTAAAGTTTTTGCATAAATAAATTATTATTTAACGAACACGTGGTCAAATGGATTTTGCTAGAACCAAGTAGACCCCTACATGTTAGGAAACTTTTCCAGTGGTGCAACACGGAAATTATTTTCTTACGGTGCAGAAAAATTTTAATTCAAAATGACCAATAGAAAGTTATTGATGTGACTAATGTAGCCAATAGAACCATTGGATGTGGCTGATATCGCGAACGAACCATCGTCAAAGAGATGCGTGGTGACGGGTCTACTTGCGTCGTTCAAACATTGCAGCTGCCATGTAACCCGTTGGAGACTTTCGATGGCGTCGTGCGTTTGCACACTGCAGATTTCTGTAACCTTCCTAAAGGCACACTGAAACATCGGTAGCAACATGGTAATGTGGTAGCAGAATTTTCCCTCACCCCACTCGCGCAACCTGACCTCAGGTGTTTACAAAGCTTCGAGCATGCGCACGCTAGGTACATGTAACGGACGAACCGTCTGCTGTCGGTTTTCCAGACGGGCACAAAGAGATTTTCTGTGCGGAGTGCGGAGCGTGTTCAGAACGGGCTCATCTTTCGCAACGGAGAGACGGCAAAATTAAATGGTCCGCGCACAAATGTTGATTCTGACAGAGGCTTACAAAATGTTTCGAGTGTTGTTGTGAAATCCGTTGGACATACATAAATCATTTTAAAAAAATGGATTCTCATACAGTCATGCAGGTGAAGGTTTTGTATTGACTGTTGATTTTCTGGGACTTCAAGTATGCCAATAATAACTCACTAGCCGCCCGATTTTTAAATAAGCCTGTGCCCCTACACTGTTGATGTTAACGCTTCTGATTTATTTATTTTTAGGTCTACTATTTTTAAATACCGTAATTACCATATGAGCACTGCACAAATCGAGCTTAGGTTTGCTCGTTGTTCATCGCTGATTAGGAAGACGAAATCGAACTGAGATGCTACGGACTTAGGTGGTTCCATAACACCCGCAGCATTGTTCCAGGGACACAAACGGGCACAAAATGTAAGGGCCAAAAAACGTTTGATACGCCACACAAAGAAAACATAAACTCTTTACTTTGAACTCAGTTCATTGAACAATTTCGAATAGACCCCAAGTGCTCAGCAACATTTCAATTTATTTAACAATTAGTTTTTATAACTTATTTATAAATAGCAATAATCATTTCAGTTATTCATTTAAATGAGTAATCAGAAAAAACGTTTTATTTCATTTTTGTTCAGAACACAATATAATTTTTGTTATATTTCAAAATAATTTAGAGAAGAATAATTGTTACTAATTTTATTCACACATAGCGAACAATTATTTTTATATACAAATGTGTACAATAAATAAAAATATTAATCACAATACTGAATTGTATGTGCTATTTATTCTATGAGGCAGCCCTCAACCTGCCTATCTCTCTCTCTCTCTCTCTCTCTCTCTCTCTCTCTCTCTCTCTCTCTCTCTCTCTCTCTCTCTCTCTCTCTCTCTCCCTCTCTCTCTCTCTCTCACACACACACACACACACACATATATATTGATATTTTTTATTATTCTTTGATTATTTTGATTAAAGTGTAATTTAGAAAGTAGAATGTCACACAAGTTATATAGGCCTATTATAAAACAGTTAAGTTGAGTATAAAGAATAGGCCTATGTTGCACGAAAGGACGTACGACACTACCCAAACAGGTGCAATAAGCAACAACCAAGTCCCTTACTTTATTTTTATAATTAGGTCCAACATGAGTAGTCGCCGTCTTCCGAATCGAGATTACCATTTGGCTCGCATGCACTTGTTAAGGATCGATAACTGGTTTCACTGAGCGGCGCTGCAGATCGTAGGTCTAATGGTAGGTTTTGTCAAATAATTAACCAAACCTCGACCGATCTGAACGACTTCCGTGCAGCCCCTGGTATCCCGGTCGTCGCCGGATTTGAAACAAGCTTCCCAACGTAACTACAGCTCATTTTAATATGTCCGCTACGAGTCAAAATGAACGTTCCGCAAACACACGACCCGCATAGCAACTCTGAATATTACGCTGGAACTGGTTTAAAGAAAATTGTTTTGTTAATGACATAAATGTGTTTGTGTGATAAGAATGTTGAAAGGTGTTTACCGAGGTAGCATGAAGCTTACTGAACCGGTCTCCATAACAGAATCTGTTCCTTATTTCAGCGTGACCCAAAATCCTAGTACACTACTACTTCTTAAGTAGTTCATAAAAGTAAAGAAAGTTGAAAATGAAACGTAAACAATGTAAGTTACACAACGCCAGCGAACATGGACAGATCTTTGATTTCAGAATATCATATATTTATTTACATTTTACGAAGACACATACACATTGCCAAAAAAGTAAGTCAAAATGTTTCAAAATGAACGTACAACCTCAATTCCGTCTTGTAACTAAAAAATTAGTAAAAATGTACACTAACAAAAGAAAAATGCTAAATAGAAAATATTATATTTGTGTGTGTGACACGCACTCTTCTTCCTTTAGCTGTAGACTCACGATCGCACAGAACAGGAAGAAAGCGATCAAGAGGCTACGCCCAAGACAGCACATATAATCACGGCCTGATAAGACATCCAGCACGTCTTCTGTGCGCGCGCGCGCGTGTATGTGTGTGTGTTTAAACAACTAATTCTTTGGTATTTTTTTCAAAACAGCTAATTAATGTTTATCTTTACACGTGCTTATGTGATGACGTGTATCGAATATTAACGTAAATTCACATTATAAGCGCGCTCGCAAGATTCTGTTCGTATTTTCTTATTTGTTTAAACTGAAACAGGAAAATATGAGGATTAAAATACATGACCTAAATGAACGCTCACGCAAAATTGTTTCACGTTTCTTTATTTTGTTGTATTCTAGCAACATCTACTTTACTTGCCCTATTTTCACCTTTCTACTAGAACTCAAAGTTTCTTTAGCTGACATTATTTGTTTTCTGAACTTGGCTTGGACGAAACTTAAAATTTTATCCCCTTTACCCCATTACTTGCAATATGTAAATAACCAAATCCAATGCACAATCTAATTTTTTAGCTTACAGATTACTTTTAACTGTGTGGTAGCAATAATCTGCTTTATGTCTGTTATGTTCGTTCTACTGTGCACACCTTAAACTATCATTTACTTTATTTTTTCCTTTTATTAACAATACTGGTACTAATAATTAATTCTGGAGTATTATTTGCAGTAGTGTTTATTATTACTAGTAGTTTACGTAACTTCTTTGACATTGCCACAATATACTGGACACAGTATCTTCGTTAGAGATTTTATATCCAGTGAACGTGTGAGTGGCGGCTCGTGACTTAAGAGGCTGGAGGGCGCGGCCTTTAGGCTTCTTATTTATACAAATTTGAACTCACTTCAAATATTGTGAGCGGTTGTAGGTAGTCAGCAGTTTTAGAAATAAACATAACCACACACATTCTTAGTCTCTTCACTGTCTCTTCAGTGTCGAAAGTGTCCACAAAAATGTCTATACTGTTCCCACAAAAAATTATTATATTATAGGCCTATTTACACTATATTATTTTTATGATACATACTCTCTAAGCAGAACATTCATTTATTGACAAAGATCATTCGCCTTCCCTTTAAATTAACTAACTTTTCTAGCACTCTATCATAAGTCCTTCATGTCTTTAACAAATTCCTTGTTGACAGATAACATTGCAAGGCATTCAGTCTCTCGTTTTTCATTGTATTTCTCAAGAAAGTCTTTTAGTCTTTTCAAAGTCAAAAAGCAGCGCTCATGGCAGTTGTCATGGTGATCGTTATGATAATTTTTATAAGATTCAACACATCTTTGAAAACTGACGTAAGATTGTTTTCTTTCATAAAGTTAAGAAATTTTATTGTGCCTATAATATTAAAATCATGCCGTCTGTATATTTTTTTAAATTCATTCCGAACTTTGTTTTCTTGTAAGAAAGGGTAATGCTGAATCACTCGCCTGCATTTTTCTTCCTGAAAGTTTGTAGAAAAAAGTGGAAATAAGTCGTCATTGGACATCAATGAAGCTGCTTCTAGGTGACCCGTGTAAGTAAACCTATCTTTTACGTGAGTTATAATGATGTCACATACTGTGCGCACACCAGTTTTGCTGCCGAGACGCCTGAGGAGGGGGGGTCTACTGAATGATAGTGTGTGCTTTGTTTGTGGGGTATTACTGGTTTTTAAATCGTTGTTCAGACGTTCAGAAAACGTATTTAGTTGTAATTTGTGTGCGTTATAAGATTGAGCGTTCGTACATTATATGTTAGCATAATTTATTGAATATTTTGTTAAAGTATATTTTCTTATTCGCTACAAGAAATACCGTGTGAGAGACAGTCAAGTCATACCGAAACTGTGTTAAACGTAGTTTAAATGTGTAATATTACAGTGATGCGTGCAGTGGAATGGCATACGTCACCACATTTCTTGCTCGGTAGAAAAGGTGCTGCTGCGACAGTACTTCTTTTGCATCTCCTATTCTAGTGCTGCATCCAACATTATTGTTCCTTCTTCTTGGTTGCTCAGGGAATCGTCGTTTATTTGTGTTTCTATTTCGTTTATTTTCTCCCTCTCTTTCTGCATCTCAGTTTCAAAAATTTCTGTGTCACTTGGCCACATTACACTGTCTTTGTTCCTACTCTTTAGTTGTTGGTACACTATGTTCATATGGGATAGAATTCTATGGGAAAAAGTTAATCAGAACATAAAATTTTGGTTCTAAAGTACCCTTCTTCATCAACTGCGAGCTTGTTTGTACACTTGTCTTCAGGAACTTCGAAACATTCTTCCAACTTATATCGGTTTTCCATATTCCAACTTATGTTGTAATTCCATCTTCTTATAGAAACTCGGGTAACCTGGCTTACATTACTTCCTCCAAAACGTCTGTTCGTAGAGATGAGTGTGAAAGAAGTCCTGGAATAGCGGACAGATTTGAGAAAAAACTCTAACTTTGTTGTTAACACTTGTTGCTTTTTCTAATAGCAAATTAAGTTGATGAGCGTAACAGTGTACAATTTATGCGAGCGGATACACTTCTCTAATTTTTGGCTGTACACCTCCAATAGAACCACACATAACATTAGCGCCATCATAAGTCTCAGGTATTAATGTATCCTGTGAAGTGTGCAGAAGAGGATTGATGTTGTCCATTATGCACTTTGCTAAGGTTTCTGCACATTTACCTTCAGGACTGAGAAATGTTTGTCACATCGGTTGTCTAATCACATTCGATTGCCACAAATTCAGAAGCTTGTATCTCCTTTTCTATTTCTTCCCTGCATACACTTGAGTAAAATGATAAAACAAAACCTAATAATTCGAAACTACAATATTTGCCTAAATTATTCGTGAAGCTATTAAAAAGATACACACACTCAAAACCTAAACCCTAAACAAGTGGCTGCACTGAATTATTCACACCATAGAAAGTCTAATTACTTAAAAGAGCAAATCTCACATTATCAGTAATCTGCGATTAGTTGTACGGAATGAATCACGTCACTTTCTGCTCAACGAGGCGCGATAGGAGACGCGCCAATTCCCAGTGGAAATAGCGCCTATAAGCTTACAGGCTCATTCAACATTGGACAGAGTGGAGGATAGAGAAATGGGCGGGACTGCCGTAGCGCCGTGATGCGTGCTGTTCTGAAAACATTCTGCTATTACCTAACACGAAAACATTTTCTCGTCCGAAGTATTAAAGAAAGATATAATGACTTTCCACGAGTAGTGATAATGGATTATTTAGTGATATGATTTAAACTGGGGGGGGGGGCTTAGCACCCTAAGAACGAGCCGCTCCTGCGTGTGACATCAAATTTCAACCTCTAATAATTAAAACCAAACAGTAAGTGTTTATTGTTTATTGGACTCAGAATAGGAATGCACAGAAGCCAATTGCATTTTCCATAATAAGAAATTATAAACGTGTACTTGAAAATATCCAATAAGGTATAGCCTACATGATTTATTATTGCTTTGATGTTGTTCCACAGAAATTAACAATTTTTCGATGAAATATTAGAGGCCGAGTATATAAGCAGTCATCGTGTTATACCGGGTAAATTCATACGCACTCTTAAAGTATCAAGATTACCATTTTCTAACAGAAATTTCAAAGAACAACAGGTGAGATATCAAATTCCATCAAAATAAATTCTATGAAAGTTTTTAATATCGAAAGAACGAAGAACAGGCTTGAAGAAAATGTTGCAAGAATTTTGAACAGACTTTGGTTTTACAGAAGAAAAACACAAAAAGAGATAATACTATACAAGAGTGCGTAAGTTTCAAAACTATAGAGAATGTTATGGTCAGACAATTGAAAGAAGAACATTTATAAAGTCTTTATCGTGTATGAGGACTGTTATAAACATTGGATAAAGAATCTACTGAAGCTTGGAAACCCATTAGTAATGAAAAGAGAACAACAAAACAAGGATTATGACAGACATGCTATTGCTGGTTCAGTCGATAGCACACTGCACCAATTTGTTTCAAAAACATGGGCAGCAGTGTGGTACTCGAAGAAAGAGATGGCATTAAAAGTGAAATTGTTAGTTAAAATCTCTACAAAAAGGCAAGATACAAAACCGTACGCCGGCTGCTTAGGGTAGGCTCACTGTTCTAATATTCCACTATGGGGTTCATTTCAACCAATCTGTGAACACGATATGTTACTCCAACTTAAACTATCTTCTATAATGACAACTGAATGAAAGGGTGTCTTCTCTTTTAAATCCACACTTATAAGAGTATCTACAATTTTTCCAGGACGATTATTAATTACACGAGTGTACAGTGTGTAGGCAGTATTCAGCAGACTTATTCCTTGCAGTTTTGACAAGTATATGTTTCTCCTTGTTTAATCGCTGACTCTACCTCAACTACTCACCGTGAATCCAAATTTTCTACTGCTAAACAGACCTCAACGAAGCACTATCAGAAAAGTACATCGAATTTTAATGTATTTTAAACCTACCGAATTAAATCTAATAAATTCTAAGAGAACCTCTAGTTATTTTTATGCTGCCTTCCGGGTTTTTATTTCTAATTTAATGTAGACCTATTTTTCATCTAGCGATTTGTTGTCTCCTTGGATATGTTTCCTATTTTCACGTTTTCCTCACTTTCTTTGCTCCAGAGATCTTTGTCATATTTTATTCAGAAGATCTATCGATATGTGTAATAAACCCATATATCTTTCAGGTTCGTTAATCTGCTACTTTAACGTCTGTTTTGCGTATGAGTAATTCTTGGAATCACGATAGATTTTAAAAACTATGGAAAATGAAAAAACTGACATTGTAATAAAAAATGTTGAATTAATCATCGAAAAAAGTTTAGCTTACTTAAACAAATGGGTTAATTTTGATTCTTCCAATTGGCTGTATTTACTAAAAAATTATAATTTGAAAGACGATATCTCTTTTGATTTATGTGACCCACTTACTGAACAGCTATCTTTGCAAGAAAAATTTAATATTCAATTTGATGAGCTTTATTCTGAAGTAAAAACAATAAATCAAATCCTTGCCGTAGCAAAAGTTTCAGATGATTTTATGAATAAAAATACAGACAAAAAGTGGCAGCATATATTTCAAAACAGTGACAGTCAACTGACAAATTCCTTAAAAATAATTTCATATCTGCTCTTTATCCCTGCCACTTCTGCATTTACTGAACGAATTTTTCAGTCATTAATGTGAAGTGGCGGGACGAGAGAAACAGAGCTAACTTGAATCTAATAAAAAATGAGTTATTAATATATTTTAATTTAGATCTTGATTGCAATGATTCTTATAATGTTTTTTTAAATGATGCCAAATTGTTAAAGGATGCAAAAAGCTCCAAAAAATATAGTTTTAAGAATAAATAGTAAAAACAATGTGTCTTTTTTCTTACTCCCGTAGAATACTATATTTTCATGCAATGTACTATATATTTTTACACATCTGTTCGTGAAATACTTTTTTTCACCTAATAGTAGTTGGCAACCATAATCTCTGCCCTCTTACACACCAGATAAGCTACCAGCGCGAGTAGTGTTGAAACCGTAAAACTGGGGGGGGGGGGGGACAAAACGCTACAAACTGCACCTATTCTGCACAGTAGTCTAAAATATCAATCACAATATTGTACAATAAATTAAAGACCCGTTTACGCAGGTAACGAAGTAAATACCTAATATGAAACGGCAATCGCTTACTTTCAAATCGCAGTTTTCCACTTCACCACATGTTTTTTATTCCTTAGCTTCAGATAAATCGAACTTAACCGTGATGTTCCTAACAATTTTGTATTCAGAACAAAACTGTGAAATTAAAAAAACTGAGCCGGTGCGAGGCTAACATAAATTACAATCATCATAAATATATGAGATGACCATTGTCGGCGCGGTGCGCGGTTCTGAATGCCGTAATCAACAGGTACTGTATGCAACGCGCCCGTTGTTTTCTTTCTCTTGTTACTGTCGCGTCGCACAACAAGTAAGAAAATGTCACACTTTCGAGTACGCCACGGGTTGCTCAACTGCTATACAAATATTGTGATTAAACCGTAACAAAGTGTGAAGCAATCCACAGGGAACGCAGCGCCCACGTCAACGTACACACTTAATTACGTAATTAGTAATTACCTATACATGTGACAGTTAATGAAAGTTGTCAAACTGTTTCACAGCATATAACATTTACACCTAACGCTAGTGTCATACACACAAACGTTCAATTCCCATATGTTAAGACCTCGTTTATTTAATTTTTTTTCACAACCTATAATAACTATACATTTTCTACAAGACTCCAGTAAATTATATTAATCAAACGACTTTAAATTGCAAATTTACGTGTAATACGTTTCCTTTTTGTATAATGTGTGTCTGTAAACTGGGATTACACACATTTTTCACTTAATCCTGTCAGTGCCAGAGCTACTGTGTGATTGGCGGATCAGTGTAAAAGTATAGATCTACAATGCTAATCGCATTCCTGCGACTATTTTTTTTTCGTTTTCAGAGCTTAGAACGTCCCTTGTTGTTGTGTGTGCAAAAACCAGTTCCAATCACGCTGGCCGACAACAGACTTGTATTATTGTTTAAATTCCTAGGTAAACCCATTATCTTAATAGCGTAGGATAATAGATATGAAGAGTGACTTGTTTAATTGACTAAAATAAAGTTATTACTTGCAAAGAATTTTTGCCGTCTAATGGCGTAGTTTAAGAAGTCAGGCAATTTGGAACGTCTAAATGATTATTTTTAAATCGAATTACGTGAGCACTGTTGCATTATTGGGTCCTTTACTATGCAATCAAACGTACGAATTTAATAACGAAGTTTGAATCCTAGAGGATGTAATAGGTACAGACACGCACAGAATATCCTTAGTGCCATCTATATACCACGACATGTTTCTAGAATAAAGCAATAAGATATAGGCGTACCCGCGGCGACAACAAATCAGAACAAGATGCGTTAAACTCATAAACGAAACCAAAAGCTACAATGCGACTGCGGTTTGACGTCTGAAGTGATACTGAAATAGATAGATTAACGTAGTGGAACTTTAATTCCAAAGAATGGTAAAAGCGCGGGTCTCTTAGCTAGCAACATAATTGTTTTTGTTAAACTATATTATTCTAATGAAAGGTAGATAAAATCAAAAATTTTGTATATCCAAAAACACACAAAACAAAGTTCATATTTGCTGCATACCAGATATTGCTTCATAATACTCACGCATACTTTCCGCAACAAATACAATGAATCAGTTTTAAATTATAGGCGATGTATTGATTCATTAATGACTGGCTCAAATTAACCACATCATTATTTACATAATTTTATGTCAATTAATAAAAATAATTTTGATGCCAGTGGTTATTAGAAAATATCCATATTTTACCCATAGTGAACAAATAACATAAATCGGATCTTATTCCATACATTTTTAAGTTATGTAAACCGCTTTAGACACTGTGGTAATTATAGCATATTATTCAAATATAAATTTTTATTATCTATTTGTACTATAAAATGTATATAAGATGATTCACAGTTAGTAAAAGTTCCCGAAATACTCAGGAGACATGCAAAAATAGGCAAAATCATGGCCAGCTGCAGCACAGGCCGGAAGGCTGAAATTTGGCAATCCTGGACAACGGCTTAACCTTCGTGAGGTTTACTGTGCGTGTGTTGTAGAGCAATTGATTTTTTGTAAAATTTACAAATTATTCGATACAGTCTCATGATTCAAGTGTCTATGTTTTATCACATAATTGTGACATAAGTTCTTTTTATAACCAAGTTGAGTTGAAACACAAATGATAAGTTTAATTTGTTGACTAACCATGTGGTTATTGAAACATAACATAGCCCACATTACAACCCCCCCCCCACCTTGTTTACAAGGATATCTAGAATAGATACTCAAATTGGCATAAATGTAAAACATTTTCGTTTTCAATTTCAGTATTTATCTTGAAAGGATGAAACAAACTTACATCTTTATTCGCCCCTACCAGTACATTAGTCCACAAATTACTTTTCTGTATGTTAGTCTACATATTACTTTTCTGTAGTCGTTTGGTTATAACATAATGTCTCAGCTTTATTTATAAGATAAAGTTTTATTATCAGAAATGTTAAGCTATCTATAATACTAGTGTTAGTTTGCTAGAAACAATGCAATTTAAATGTTTTGTTCCTGTTTATAAGATAAAATACAGATCCTAAGGTAATACTTATATTGTTTCCAAGTGATGAAACAATGAAAAGTAGGCGGTTAAGAAATATCCCTCAAAGACTGGGTTCTTACAAAAACTCTGTTGTGTATGATAACCAGGGCCGGATTAAGGTATCTTGGCGCCCTAAGCTAATTATATTTTAGCGCCCCCTCACCTCCCACAGGCTACTCTAACGTTTATTTCCAAGGACCTGAATGAAGCTTTAAACACCCTACAATATATTTATTAGTTATCAATATTTCAAATATCTTACTGTTTTTGGAAATAGTCTCAAGAATTGAAAACTAAGGCTATTTTTCAGAGATTGTTTTAGAGTTATACCTTCAATCATTTGTAGTTTGCAGGGCTTTTATAATGAAAAATTTAACTTAGTTACAGAATTATAACAGTTTTATTAAGGGTACATTTAACATCATTTACACAAAGAAGACAATCAGTTAAATATCTTGTGGATTTGTTAAGACTCATGTAAAGTTCAAGCTAGATTCTTTTTTCTCTCTTTAGATTGACCAAACGTTTTAATCACCTCACTGAAATCAAGTCCTTGCAAAAAGTCACTTTCAATGAACAAGAGGGCTACACTAATCAAAATGTTTGTTTTGAATGCGCAAATATGAGCGATACCGAACTTGTCTGGAATGAAAAGGGATAGAGGGGATGGTTAAGGGGTGGGGTAGAGGTGGGTGGAATTATCTATATAGACGTAGTCGGTAATTCCACGAAAGTCGGGCGGCGACATAGTTCTATGAGCGCCGGCCGCCGACAACTCATAACCGGAGAAAACAGTTTGGAAAGCACTTCTATTATTTATGTACATTATGTACTGCTATAAAAATGGACAACAGTACATAAAAATAAAATAGTTATTTCAGAAAAATCATAGGGATTTTAGTAATATTTTGGATAGATAGTAAAATTATAAACAAAAACTAATTAGTTATTAATGATAAACATAGAGGTAATCTAAGGTATTGGAATTGTATGATAGGCCTACAGGACATAGTGAAGAAAATATATGTTGTACTATTAATGACAATTATTATAATAAAATTAAATAAACATTAAAATAAAACCAAATGGTAATAATATTATAATATAATAGAGACAAATGAGAATGAGTAATGTAAAAAGTCAGAGAAATGTAAAAATAATAATTAGTAACATTATATATGTGTTTAAGAGGAATATTATGAAAGTATGTGACATATTTAATGATGTATCACTAAGGCCAATGTAAATTGTTATAATTGGATTGTTTTTAAATGTAAGAAAAATTTGATTTAGTCTGATTTTTATGTTAATAGAATACACAACTCAGTGAGAGTTAAAGTAACTTTTGTATAAATAATAAAAGAAAAGAATCTAATTTTATATTTAATCTCATACACATCAGAGAGAGAGATCTTGTAATATTAAAAAGAAGTCTGGTTTTTATATTAATAGAATACACATCTCAGTGAAAGTTAAAGAAACATATTGAAAATTTATTAAGAACTGTAAAAGTAAATTAAAAGGAAAAGAATTAATTTTGTAAATAATCTTGGTACAATAGGCCAAAGAAATATAACCTATTCTGAATTTGTAACGAAGTTTGTAAAATATTATAATTAAAAGAAGTATAATAAGGAATGCTATTATAGGTTCAATGTAAATTATTCACAGTACCATCATCAAAAAGGAATCTACTACTGATCGATGTTGTAATCCCAAACTGGAATAAAAATAAAATCGTTGGAAGCCTAGTCGTTCAATTCACACACATGAAGTAAAATTATTAACATAATTAAGATACGTAACACACGAAATTCTACGAAAACACAAGTAATAATAACAAGAATTAGTTAACACTTAAATACACAAAGAAGAGGATCAAAATAATATATTTTACTAGCAAACAGTGGAACAAATTATATGAACAAGATAATACTGTTCAGAGCGACTTCTATGCTGGTGACAAATTGTAAGTGAACTACAAGAGTACTAGAATTGAAACCGTTGCAGTTTGGAAGAGCGGGGATTCAAACGATTAACATTCACACGGTATATTATCTCAATATTATTTCTTAAAATTTTGTTAACTATAGTTATTTGGCACTGACTAAGGAAAATAATTAATTACTTCCAATATTAAATAACCTAAATAGAAATATTAGTTGTCTACCCTGAGATAGAGTTTTCATGATCACATGTTTAATACCAACAACACTTTAAATATTATACAAATACTAAAATAATTAGACAACGCGTACTGATCGCCCAAATACCATAGCAATTACCATAGCAGACGGAATAAACAGTACAAGTTTTACCATTATTTCTCGCAAACAGGCGCCTGTGTTCAAAATGAACTAAAATGTTTATCCATGTAATTTATTATCAACTTTACATTTAGCTGTAAAATTTTATTATTTTTTAGCTAAAATGTTGCACCCCCCAAAGTGCCGCGCCCTAGGCTACAGCCTAGTCAGCCTAATGGTTAATCCGCCCCTGATGATAACTACAATTTTTACTGTTTTGGCCTTCAATAACTTATTAATAATATGTATAACAAGCACTTTTCTGAAAAGACTTACTGCACATAACAGCAAAGACTTGTGGGAACTGCTGTTAAATGGAAAGAGAAATAAAACAATATAGACAACTTTATAAACAATGTAAACAATAAAACTTAAAGGTTAGAGAACGTGAAGTCGTTGTTGATCTTAAGGGGGAGGGGGTGCGACCTCGAAGTGTGGCAAACGTCTTCAAATTTCGTAAAATCCGTCACTGTTACGTGGATAGCGATATTTGTGTGGTGAAAACTCAATTCTTCACCAGAGTCAGCAAAACAATATTAATTCATTTGACCAGATCACGCTGAATTCAAAAATCGTCCTACACAAATACAATAAGCCGCTGTGCACTACACACAACAAATAATAACAGTCACTAAAGTCATTAAGTTTAGTAGATTGCAATTAAAAACAAATAACTCATAATATCATTTTGCATCAGTTACGTTAAAAAAAATGTTGTTCGTTTCAAAATAACTCGCTAACTAAAGTAACTCCAGTTACCTTTCCGCTTTATAGGCCATAGTGAAGGTTACCATGGTTGCAAAGAAACTCTACGGCACCTTTCAGTATGTGAATGAGCTGTTTATAGCTCACAATATCATGTTATTCCATTACACAATCAATAACACGGTCGGCATTATTGGTTGTTCCATTTCCTTTACTCGTCAACGAAATAGACATATTTTACTTCAATTTCATCAATAAAACATAAAACCAGCAAGTGTAGGAACCAGCAGTACATCAATATGTTCCAGCCAATCGAAGGAAATTATCACCCAGTAACTGTTCTGCTGACAAGAGTAAACGCAGTAGAGTTTTAATTACTGTAATACGTTCTTTTGTAATTGTCAATAAATACGCTGACTTTCACCTTCATCTTTGTCCAGTTTTGGTATGAAAAGACATTGTTTAACTTTTGAAACGTTACACTGACTATGTATAATGACAATGTAACATTTTAAAAAAAAAGTTGAATGTACACTTGCATTTATATAGTAGAAGAAAAATCTGAAAAATAAATCAGGCCTTTACAAGAGGCGTGTCATTAGTAATGAAATAAGGTTTATTTTCACCTGATAGCAGGCAACATCCGGAGTAGTTAGTATATCGTTAACGTAGATGATTACTAAAAAAAATTAAGAGTTACAAGAAACATTATCTAATGAAGCAAAAAAGCTTCAAAGTCGGTAAGAAAACGGTAAGTATGAATTTAAAATTATTGCCAATAAACACGTTCAAAGAACAAAGTTAGCTGAAAGATAATTAACCCAGTTTAATACGTTAGTGGCCTTTATATTCGAAAACATTTCAAGTATCAAGGAAGCACATGGTTTAAGACAAAATAATTGGTGCACGTGAAAGGAGTGATTTTAAAAATTAACGACTGATTTAATCGTCTGATCAAATGTTTGAATTTGTTAATTAACTACTAGGAACAGATATGCGTTACTTTCTTGTAAACAATTCCTTATCCGTTTACGTAACTTGCACTAACAAAAATATGACAATAGTATTTCACATCTCAGATGTATTATATCTCATATTTCACACCAACATCTCATATGTTTAAATAACTGACAGTTTTACAAATAATAACTCGCCTGTACAAAACTAGAATTTTAGATTTAGAATGATTTAGAATTTTCAGATTGGGAATTGGGACTGGGAAAAAAAGAACACATTACTTTCAGAATGGGGAACCACGTGAAAGAAGGCTTAGTACAATGAAGTGTATGGTTACTAATGTTATTCCTCGTTTAGCTGAACGTTGGTTGCTGAAAAAGAAAAGCAATGCATTAAACTAAAGTAATGGCATACAAACGTTTTCAGATAAAAAATAAATAACTAAATCGGGTAAAAAATATCGTGATTAATGTTAGCTTACAAGAGAATTTAAAAAAGTATTTATTGCAGTCTTTTTTGTATGTTTGAACTAAGGTAGTCATGTATTATAATATACGTACGTATGGATCAACATCTCTATGAAAAATTTGAGTTCATTGTATACTTTACTTGTATACTCGTCACCTAATGTTGTAAAATGTGTATGTTTCAGAATGTTATAGTATATATAATGTTTCATAGAAACATTTCACTTTTATAAATCACATTTCATAGAATTTAGACAATCAGAGATTTCATGAGTCCATGCATGCAAATACTACACTTCACTTTGAAACCACATGGGGGTTGTAGCACATCCAGAATGATAAAGCAAGAACACAAAAATAATAATTTGAGAATTGCTACTAACATCACAAAAAAATACATTTAACTGAAGGAAAACTCTCATAAAGCCTTTTGTGTGAAGCGTTGGTAATGAATCATATACCACTGAAGAGAGGCAAAGAAAGATTTACGACTTTTAAAACATAGTACGTAAGAAAATGCAGAGGATATGATGAAAGGGTTCGTAAGCAATAACGAAAAATTGTGGAAAGTCTCATCAAAAGTAAACGTTGATACTATAACAGTTAATTAAACACAAACAGATTATTACGGTACTAGAGTAAAAGATTTGTGGGGAAAACAACCAGATCAAGACCAAAAATGAGAACCAAAAATAAGACATACAAGATAGAAGTGCTGGAGAAATGGGTGTGAAGGGAACAGGAGTTTTAAATAGGGAGAAATGGGTGTGAACGAAACAGGAGTTTTAAACAGGGAGAAATTAACTGAAAGACCTGACGACTCGGTATGTGGCCTCCTATCAAAACTTCAGTTTAAGGTCCCAAGAAGAGAAACACTACTATAACTACTTTTTTTACACAATTATGCGTTAAAAATGTACCTGATCGTCAAAAAATAATGCCGGCATTTCAAAAATACGCAGTTTCATAAATGACGAAGAGACTTATGAATAAGTGCAGCGGTGATCCTGTCTCGTACGTGCGCCAAACCACTGCAAACAATCCTTTTAATATATTCTCAGAAGAAAGTCTACTGAGATAAGATCTGATGCTTTAGGAGACCACCTAATAATGCACCAGATCCGGAGGGATAGGCCCACCTATATCGAGCTGACCGTTCTGGAACGGGTCATACGGACAGAATATCGCGTATAAGAAGAGTGTAATGTGCTGGTGCGATCATCTTGCATAAAAGTAACCGGTCCCGTTTCTCTCTGTATCTTCAGTCTGAGGAAAAACGTAAAGTTGTAGCGTGTCTCGTTAAATGTTGCTTATAATTGTCTGCACCGCTAGAAGAAAACGGATTTAACTCAGTTGTAAACTAATCCATACCACACATTCAAGCTTGCAGAATAACGAATGTATTCTTGGAATAAATTTCGTTCTTCATTTCCTCAAATCCTACAGTTAACACACCCACTGACATAGACAGTGGCTTCATCCGTGAAGAATACCCGGCGTAAAAAAATTGCACTGTTATAGATTTCGTGTACACGTTTCGTCCACTTTGATTTCTTGCTTAAACGTGTACAGACGAAAACGCTTATATATTTTGAATTATTATCTTTAGAATTTCCAAGTGTAATCTCCGACGATCAGCTGAATTTTTGGGGGATAATCGAACATTCTTTACATACTAGTCTTATGTTTTAGTTGGTCTGGAGACCGTTGTGTGTTTCCATTTCCTCTTTCATTAAACTGTGTGAATAGCTTATCCTTACCAGACAGGTTCGACAAAAATAACGCGGAACAGAGACAACTTATTTAAACTAGGCGTATCTTCAAGACACATTGTGGTTTTTGATGCATAGTAATGGTGAATCACTTCTTATTCACATCACTTTTCCTTAGACGGTAAGAAAACGTTCAATACCTTTCACATTTTTGCGCTAAAATCAGTTTATTGTATTCGACAGTTATAGAATAGACAATTTTTTTAATCTCTACAATCTTTTTGTATGACTCTAATTTCTCTATCCCCTTTAATTACATAAGAAAAATTAATTACTTAAAGCCGTGCATTCCGCTCGTTTCTTGGATGCTGCAAAGTGCTAAGAATTAAAATTGCTGTTAAAAAACAATGATAATGCTGAACTAATCGCCTACCATCATTCTTTGTCTATTCTACGTAGGCCTGTGCATTTTACCGAATACAAAGCGCTAATTTTAGATAAAACTTTTAACGAAATTTTACCTTTGTCTAGGTAGCTTTTGCTTTTAGGTAAGCATCATTATAGACGGCTCAGAAGCACTCTAGCGGTACCTTAAAGGAAGATTACCTAGAAGCAAAAGCTACCTCAAACAAAGTTAAAATTTCATTTAAAAATTAGTGTTCAGTAGTCGTAAAAGTGTATTGCGATGTATTTGATGCACCGACACGTTATGGACACCAAAATTAAAGATTTTCCCGTTCCGTTTGTCACATAAACGTGATAAACTGCTGGAATTGACTTTACTACTCGATAGTTCGGCCTATTGGGCTAAATCTGTCACTTTGTAGTGAATGAATGAAGGTCGTATAGAGAGTCTCCATTAAGCATGCCAACTGCCAATCATACACAATCTAACATTACATAATTAACATCTACATAATCTAACACCATTCAGTTCACGTAGTCTATCAGACTTCTCTTTTCATTTTGTACCGCTAAGCAAATATACTACAATACTATTGTGTATAGTATTGTCCAGCATACAGCGTGCTTCAGCACTGTGACTAGATATATTTCTAAGGCCATCAGTCGGGCACCGAGAATAAACATAATATATCTTCAGTAACGGAACCATTTTTATTGTCACTAAAAAACTGGCTGCCTTGAAACACATACATGAGCATAAGCAGATGAACTTTATTCCACGAATGTTGTTGCTGAGCGAACTTACTTCACAAATAAATCACTAATAATTAGGCTTCTTGATTTTTTTTTCTTCTATCTTCTGGACTTAACAAATCATGCCTTACTTTATTCACTCTATATCACTAAATTATACAGTCTGCGCAGTTTTTCTGTCTAACTAACATCCTCACGCGTCTTTCCAAATGGCTGAATTGGATTTTTACGAATTGGGACATTTCGTATTTGTACTTTGGGTGGTCTGTTAGCAGACCCACGCAGCAAAACCTAGCCAATACTCAGTCTTCATGTGCTACGAACAACAATGTCTTATTGTTGACAATATTCTATATATAATCTATATTATCTATCTATAACTAATATTATTATCTATATAACTAACTTTGTGTAGCCAGCGTTAAGTCAAGAAAACATTACTTTAGAAAAACCTCACAGACAACTTATCAGAATTTCTGACTCGCAGGGCAACGCCCACCTTGAACGGGTTGTCCGCAAGCAGAAGGAAAACTGTAATTATGACACTCATATGAAAAACTATAAAAATTTATTAACGCTTAAAACTGGTACCAATCTTTTAACTTTCAGCATTTATGTCGACTTTATGGAAACTATAATGCTCAAATTATTTAAACAAGGACTTTAACAAAGACGTTACAAATCCTCCCAACACTTTTTCTCGCAACAAACTGAATAACAAGTTTGGCTTCAGTCAACAGAGTCTAGAAATTATTTCCATGTTGACGTTCTGAGTGTGTTACACTTGCGCTGAACCACGGCAGGTGGACCACACCTTCTGAGCCCTGTCTCCTTGACGGGAGCTGTAGGACTAATTGAAGTTCGGAACACAACGCAATCGCGAGCTATGAGGCTTCATCACTTTGCGCAACTCCTTTCTTGCATATGCTAGAATTAATGTATCAAAGTAAAGAGAATTTTAACTAACACCTGAATGTAGTGTTGAGTTTTGGAAATTTCAAAAATTTTGGGACCCGAGGACCAAAAACAGAGATAAAAATTTGCAAAAATTTTGAAGATCCATCAGGGCTTCAGGAAATTGTAACCCAAATGGGAATGTTTCATATTTCTAGTGTTTATTGTATGATTCTTTGCTCTACAGTTGTTATGTTATTACTATTGAAATAGTAGGGGAATCGAGATTTTTGTAATTTTTCCCATAATTAAAAAATTATATAATATCAAAATTTATGTACTTCGTTCAAAATAATGAGCGAGTTCTGCAGTACAGGCAGCTTACTAGTTAACCATTCGTACTTCTTGAGTGATCCTCGAGGAAACGATTTGTTTTCAACGTTACCCACATATTTCATTTTAGTTTTCCCTTTAGATCCTAAGAATTGATGGTTTCTTTTTAAAAGTAACGCCATATCGTGATTACGAGTATTCGTTTGTAGTTGCATAAAGCGTAGTTTTTATAAAGTTAATTACGTTTTTCTATTCTTATACGCTAGTTGACAACAAGAAAAATTCTAGCACTGAGTATAAAGCCTAGCAGGAAGCTGCAAATTTGGACTGCAGTTGATGCTGACAATCCTTTTTCCTTATAATAATCGGTTAGCAAACTTGTCGCTATAGTTCTCGTATGCTGAAAAAGTGTTAAGATCTGTTGCCGATTGCAGTCAGCTGTTCACTAGTTGCTTAACAGGAGGTCCAACCTATTGACGAAGAATTCTTTTTTTCTAACCAGAAAAAAAATCCACGCGGTATTTTTAAAATGCCAATCGAAAAACCAAATATTAGATCAAGATTTTTATGACATTCTACGTTTATAAACTACCAGAGACGAAAATACTAAAAGTTGTTTACATTTCAAAATGTTTTAATTTAACATTGTTAAAATTATTAAGATTTAATAATTTAAAATTAATATAAAATAATTTAATTTTATATCAAAATTATATTATATAATTCGCTTTCACACATACACTGCACGGCGACTTGCACGTGCTATCGCTAGTAATATGAGTATTAAATCTCTACACAAATTTCACCAACAAACTGGACTAAAACCTATTTATAGCTGTGGCTGAGAGAATAACTGGCGCCAGCGTGACCTTGCACTATTGTCAGATGTGAGAGCTGCATCCAGCACAATTCACCTATAGTATTGTGGCGGTGAATGACCCTGCAAACTACATCTGTTTACATCCGATGTCTTCCTTCGCTTCTCGAATTCCCTCTCGTGGTTCCTACGACTAATAATAATTAGTTCAAGGGCCAATATTGCTTTCTTTGACCAATAAAAAATTGTTGGTAACAATAGGTATTATGTGCATTAACTATGTAAAACCAAGGAAGGTCGGTAAGTTATGCAACTTCCATTCACTAAATTGACTAGTAGAGAAAATTTCACATAATTCATGAATGTTTAATTTCATAACTGTGACTCGACATTGAAAATGCAAAATTTGTGTAATACGAGGGTGATTCAATAATTTTATGAACAAATAACTAACTAAACTTTACTAACTACTAACTAAAAATGCCCTAAAATGGCTCTGCCATCAACATGAAGGTCCCATTGCAGCAGGCAAAAATAAGCTCATTCAGATTTGGGACAAGTGTATTAATGTTGTTGAGGATTATGTTGAAAACTAAAACGATTACCATACTGATTAAATAAACCGTTTTTCCTCTGCAGCTGTTTGTCTCTTTAATTATTGAATGTTCCTCGTAATTACATGTTTTCTAGTGACAGAAGAAAACATCTCAAAGAAAGAACCAAAAGAATCAGACTACCAAGAGCTTAAAACAGATACAGAGAAAAGAAGAAAATAAACCTAGATTTAGAGGAGCAAGAATTGTAAAGTTTGGAACTAAATAACTCAACATTCCGAATCTAGTTTTAAAATATGACTAAAATGAGATAAAAGACATAACAGAAAAAATGACCAAAGTTTTCCAAACATCATAGGCATGGAGTTTCAGGCATATGTTTATTTGCTACAAAACCAAACGTTCAGTTACTTCAGTAACTACACAGTTGTACTGCATACCTTTAATTCACATTGTTACTAACTTTTCAAATGCTTAAATCGATGTAATATAGACACACAAAATACGTAACAGATTTTAAATTATTCCACGGTGATACCGAATTGATTTGCAGTAAACATAGAATCTACATGGGCTCGCGGGAGGCGAACCGTAGTTATTGTGTAGGAGGGGAACGTTATTAACTAAAACTTTTTGTTTAATGTAGGCCTACGTTTTGGATTGCTTGCAGGAATCTAATACGATGTACAGTCTTTACAGTCTACGTTTATATACCGACAGACAGAGCACTGCCCAAGTGTAAACAGTAGAGGTGTTCGTTGGCGCGGGCGGCGTTCTAATGAGATAGAGTGGCGTACGCGGGGGGGCACTACTACCAGTGAACCCTAAGAATTTTTACTGAAGTATTAAATAATATTTTTATGAAACTTAAATAAGTACATAAACCTTTTTCATAAAAATATTATTTAATACTTAAGTTAAATTCAGCACTTTTTTGCAGATATCAGTCGATAAATAAAACGACAATTTTAATAATGTTTCTAATTTCATATCTTGAATAATGCTGATGTAATAATGAAAAAAAAATTACTTTAAAAACACTTTACATTTATACGAAATTTTCGGATAATTTTTTTTAATTTTTGGATAAGTCCCCCCATCACGAGTAATACATTTTTAATAAAGAAAATGTGTAACCTACTGAAAATAATACGCCTACTAATAAATTGTAACCATTAACTGGCATATGTACTCTGTCTTATACTATAAGTTGTAGAAGAATAGGCTAATATATGGACTGCTAAGGTGGATTTCTGTACCCCAGATTGATTTCTGTGTACGCCACTGATGAGATACTATTGTGGGCATTTCCACAGATAATCGCAACTGGTTGACAGAATAAATTCACGCCAAATACTCCTTGGAAATAATTTATTTCCGCTCTTTGTGACACAGACTTAGCTACTGTCTCACAATGAAAATAAACTAACTACTCAGTTGTATCTGACTTTGACTATACCTCTGAATCTGGCTCAGAATGTTGAGGTGTTTTTTTATACTAGTGTCAGGTATCGGAAAAATCTCTAACATTTTAATAACTGAACTAGAATATTAGTTTGTTTTATTTGCCGTCTTAAGTGCGCTTCGAGAACTTTTGGTCTGAGCAGTAAAGGCTATTTTCGGTACCTGTTTACAGTTTACAAACGCCCTGTTGTTAAGAAAACGCCGTTGTGTGTGGGGGGGGGGATGCAGAAGACTGTTGTAGAGTTATTTGCGTCTAGTCGCGAATTCCCAAACGTTTGTCGGTACGAGTATATTTATATGTAGAAGCCAGGTAGAAATTTTCGGAGTAGGTTTGTTTTTATTGACGGTACACTATTAACAAAAAAAATTAAATATTAAATATTACTTTAAAATGAAGTCAGTATCAAAGGTGTCGGTAAGTTATTTTTTCGACGCTTAGTAAACACCACATTGATACAGTTTAACGTCGATTCTTATGAGACAAACGCATTTATATTGGTTGGAGTTATGTATACATTTCAGAATGTACCCCATTGCTTGAATTAAGTAAGTGTTCTGATATTAACGCTAACGAGCTTGTATAAGTTTGCTAGCTTCTGTGAGGCGGACTAGCAAGAATGCGCGATGATTATGTTATTAACAGTTGCCAGTTAGCCAGTCAGGAACACGGTGAGCCCATAATGGATCTGATATCCATTGGATAAGTTGAAATCAAAATTGGAACATCGGTTAATTGACGATACAAGATGTTAATTTTACGCAGAGTGCCGCTGGTGTAAAACGCGGGTGTGAATCCTTACCAAATCAGTACTTGTCAATAAACGTGTGTCGGCAGAAATTTTTAAACAATCTGTTTGACAAAAACTAACGGCAAAAAGCCTGCTACCTCTGACAGATGTGCGCAGAAATGTGCGCAAATTGGCAGCCTTCGGAAATTCATCTTACTTGAGTTTTTACGCCCCTGTTCCCTCTCTTTTTAAATACTTTAATATCATTCTCTATAATATAGTGTTTTGCAGATTCAAATTCTTCTTGCTTCTATTCACTTATTGAAGTTAATTTGCATCTGTGTTTTACCAATCACGAGAAAAAGTTATATTTCCAGTACGAATAGATAAATCGTAGAAAACTAACAAAGGCTAGAATTCATTCTCTCAAAATTCAACTAATCACACAGCAAAGTTCATAATGTCCATTTATTTTATTTTGATTTATCTACTATATGGCAGATATGTGTACTAGGCAATGATATGTGTAATAGGTAGATATGTGTATGTATATGGCAATTTTTATGTAACCTGACATTACATATTTACATGGTCAAAATTATAACTTCAGATATTACCCTCAGAATATGGCGTAACGAAAATGTCTTGGTAATCGTAATATACAGAATAAATGTAACGGTTAGTTTGTTAGCTTAAGCTTACAAGTAATAACTACATTATCTATGTGATTAGCTTATTAGTATCGTAGTATTAGATTAGTATTAGAATTTTATGTGCGTAATTATTATTAGTTTATTAATAGTGTGATTTGTTCTTTTTATATTGTACAAGGCTCGTACAATTAAAAAAAAGCATTTAAATTGAAACTAAATTCAGTTTATTAAAACGATTAATTTACCGTTTCACATTTAGTAGCTTAATAATTTACAGTATTATTACAGTTGTATTCATAATTACAATGTAACTATTATGAAATTAATGAAGGAATTAATGAATAAAGTTAACTGATTTACTATTTACACACATTCGCTTAGAAAATTAATTTGAATTTGTTTACGTTTCATACTATTTTGATTGTCGTTTAATTATTAATTCCCTGCCATTCTAAATCATTTGTTCTGTGGTGAACTATCAAATATTCCATGAAACAATGGTTTTGTATAACAGTATGTTTACAGGAGGAAAACACCTGTTTAATTAAAATCTTGTATTATGAAGGAAAATTTAGTAAATTCTTTTGAAGTTGGTAACTTCTCTTGAGTAAACATTACAATATCTGTTTATAAGAGTTGCTAAAGCATTCATATTGCATGACTAGAAATGAAAACAAAATATTCCTAAGTGATAATTTTTTTTCATCTTCGTCTTCATCAAAACCATCATCTCGCTTTTCATCTTTTGCTTGCGATTCCCTGCTATCCTACACCGTACAGTTTATTTCATCTTCGTCTTCATCAAAACCATCATCTTGCTTTTCATCTTTTGCTTGCGATTCCCTGCTATCCTACACCGTACAGTTTATTTTCATCTTCGTCTTCATCAAAACCGTCATCTTGCTTTTCATCTTTTGCTTACGATTCCCTGCTACAGTTTATTTTCATCTTCGTCTTCATCAAAACCATCATCTTGCTTTTCTTCTTTTGCTTGCGATTCCCTGCTATCCTACACCGTACAGTTTATTTTCATCTTCGTCTTCATCAAAACCATCATCTTGCTTTTCATCTTTTGCTTGCGATTCCCTGCTGTCCTACACCGTACAGTTTATTTGCTTGCGATTCCCTGCTATCCTACACCGTACAGTTTATTTGCTTGCGATTCCCTGCTATCCTACACCGTACAGTTTGCTTGCGATTCCCTGCTATCCTATACCGTACAGTTGCGATTCCCTGCTATCCTACACCGTACAGTTGCGATTCGCTGCTATCCTATACCGTACAGTTTATTTTATTTCAGGCGTTCATCTACCAATACTCGATAATCCTGACAACTTCAGCGAGAATATAAGCTGCTCTCGAATGAAGATAAGAGCTCAATCAGTTGTTCTTAAGACATTCACACATTTCATTCGACAAAATGTCAACAATACAAACAAAGATAAACAATAAAAACCTGAACAATTCATGGGTACGCTTACAATTTGAAAACAACAAGTGCTTAGAAAGCAGATATAAATTACAGCCGACAGGAAAACGATTTAGTAACATTCACGGTTTAAAAGAAATGAGAATGAAATGCCACGAACCACACTTGCACAAATGTACCTTTCAGGTGTTCGTAACTTCGGGACTTAAACATCACGATTTCAATCTCAACTGACCGCGGGGCGCTAGTATGCCATGAAATGTACAGACATTCACAATATGTATGTGCCTGTCTATATGTCTGTTGTTTTGTTAAGGTACAGAAGCTAATTCGACGAATACATTTTAAAACACCCTCTCTTAAATTGTCGCTGATGACTTCATCAGAACAAATACTTTTGAACACGTGTGTGGCCCATTACGTAAACGTCGGTGTTCCTTAATAAAGAAGACGATGAAATCGTTTCATTCCTTTGTTGTACCAAATTTTAAAGATCTCTCTAGCCACAACATTTTAATATAAGTAATTTTATTATACTTTACCCGTGTACATGTCACACGAGAGTACCACGCTCCACGTTCAGTTGTCATCACGCTTATTCAACGACAACGTATTAATCAGTAGTTAAGTATTCCTTCGCCTCTCTGTTAGTATGAAATTCTTTACCATCCTCCCTGCCTTATGTTAGCCTATCTATAGGCCTACAATATTCTCGTTAGCATTGCTTCTATCCATAAATCTTCTAAATAGAATTATTTATTATTTGTTTACTAACAGTGTGATATGATTTTTTATCTTCAACAAAGCTCATAAAATTAAAAAAAATAATAAATTTCGATTAAAACTAAATTCATTTTTAAAAAAGTCTATATTAACCTTTTACATTTAATGGCAGTGTGTTATATAGCTGAATAAGTTGTACCTAATACTAGCACTATAAGCTATAATCATATTTGTAATTAGGATAACCATTATGGCATATCATACTAAGGATTATGAGCTAATGTAATAGAAAACATGAAACGGGCATGCCTTTGTGTCACCTGTTAAAACGTCTATATTGGATAAAAGTTTGTATGCTCATTAAGCTAGAAAAATTTAACCTTTCAAAGTTCCAAATAGATACGAACTTGTTGCCGGCCTTTAGATCCGTCTTTCTGTGTTTTCTTACCACATTGCTTCAGAACTATACAAACTTACTATAGCTACTGAAAACATTAATTCATTTATATTAACTCGTACGAATACAACGTTGTTGAATTTATCATTTAAAAATTTTATATTGCTTCACTTTTGAGGCAGGATTGCGAAGTTGATTAAGTGTCTGTTTATTTTTTACAAAACGAAATTTTACAATATCTTATGGAAACGTACGACTGATTCTTCTTGGCTGATACGGAAATTTTCATAAAATTGTCAGTACTGTCATTCTTTTTACTGCTGCTTTTCTTGTTACTGTGTTTAAATTATACGTGCTTGGGTCTGATTTACATAATAAAAAATATCCGTGTACGATATTATCCAAATATATTTATTTATATATTTGTTAATTTACTTAGTTAGTTATATAAGTGCGCGCGTGTGGCTGTCTGTCTATCTATCTATCTATCTTCTATCTGTCTGACTGTCTACTTGTCTACCTGTCTATCTGAGTCTGTATTTGTGTGATCACGCAGGAACAAATACAGTATGTGAGCACATTTTTGTTTATAAAATAGAAATTTGCTCTGAATGTATGGGTTACGAACGTAATTAAGATGGCTGTCCTGTTAATTCTGTTACCGACATATAACAAGGCGGACCACGGGGAGGAATCGGAAAAAGCCTCTCTCAAAATCTTGAAAAGTTATATTCATCAATCTTATTGAAGCTGATCTGGCAAGCTTATTTTACTTTTTTAAATATTCAAAACCGCTGTATATAAATAGTAAAAACATATTTTATTTTAAAGAAGAAACTGATGTCTTGATAAATACACGCGCGCGCGCGCGTGTGTGTTTTATATGATGTACTTGTTTAATGTGTAAGATTATCAAAATACATGTTTAAATTAGTTGCCCCAAAGAGAGGGTTACAGGGTTACTACTTCTCGATCGTAATTTGTATAATTTTATACTTTAATTAGTTACCTACCATACTGAAGGTTTTGTGCTGAATTAGATACATTAAAATGGTGAAGAAATCAATCAGTTATAGGTAAGTAACTGAGGAATAGTTTTTATCAGCAAACGAGTCAAATAGCAAACAGTAGAGAGTAACTGCGAATAGAAAAACTAACAGGTGTCTCATACAACCGCGTGATTACTGACACCAGAAGAGATGCGTTCACTACGAGAGCCTGTCTCAATCAGAAATGCTTCAAATACTTCAGAAATTCTCTACAACAAATAAATATTTATGCTGCTGATTACTAATATTGTTATATAGTATTATTAACATAATTAAAAAGAGCAAACTTTCCTTAAAAAAAAAAAGATGTGAGCGTTTTGAATTTAATGTTAATGTGTGACTGTTGTATACTTTAATAAGATCGAAGTAAATCATCACAGAGTGTTGTGAAGTGGACACGATAGCGCGTGGGTCCACAGTAATGTAATGTGCATCCTTTCAGAGCAGCACTGACCGAGTGAACAAGAAATCACCCGGTGAGAGGGCGGGCAAATTTAGTAGATCAACAAGAAACCTGCAAAGTAAGAGAAACAGAAAGTGTACGAGAGAGTGAGAAAGAGAGTGCGTAAGACCCAGACACACCCAAAGAGAGGGGAACCAACTGATGTAACGAGAGCAAGAGAGACACATGAGAGGGGAGAGTTCGGGGGGGCAACCCTATCTATCCTCTGATATATAAATCGCGTACTTGCACAGTTATTGGTTCAATAAAGTAGGTATAGTGTTTGTTGTGATCCTGTGTCAATACTGGACCAGTGTTGTGTTGGTGTTCAATAGGACTTGTATACAGAATGAGTGCCACTAAGGTAGGTCAAACTGCCTCTCACTCGTTTGTTCATTGTACGAAAATACAGTTTTTCGTCGCTATTGAAGGCGACTGATATAACGCAAATTCTATGTGTGCCATCGTAATATACTTTTCCGAACCGGCTGAAAAAGGGGTTCGCGTTGCTAGAAATAAAACAAGTTCACGTATGACGGCCAGGAGAACAAGGCCAACGAACACACTCTGGCGCGTAATACTACACCGCTCTTCTTCACTGGGATATTAACTGTACTGTTGTGTAACGATATTTGTATGTATTGTAATGTTAATATTACAGTGTCTCACACACACACACACACACACACACACAGAGATAAGTATGTACGTATTAAACAAAAGAACATTATAAATTTTTTAAGATATTGTTTGAACGTAAGATACGTATATTCATAATAACTTAATTAAGTAATGTCAGGTTTATGTCGCACTTTCTTTCCATTTTTATGCAGGACTTTTTTTTATTTCGTACATCCATCTTCAGTAAATGCCGCTTTCCATTTGCGTCTCTTTAGCCACGCGCGCGCGCGCAAAACGTAGCAAGCGGAATAACGTCGGTCACATGTTTTCCACATCTTAAAAATTAAGTGCAATTAATGATAATATTATCTCAGTAGTGAAGTAAGTAGTAACGTCTGCTAGCGTTAAGAGAGGTTTAATAATACTTCAATGGTTTAAAATTTGCAGACACATAATTGAAAATTTATATTAGTATATGACATCTTCCATACTCCGTGTATGTGCGTACAATATATGTTTAATTGCAACATTCGTGAATAAGTACAGATTAAGTCAAGTCGGTACCGGAAGGGGGGCAAGTACTTTAACCCTGCAGACAAAACAGTGAAAGTCGTACGGACCGAGTTAAGTTTTGAGAAAATTATGGTTAAGTAAATATATGTAGCCAACCGGTTATATAACTATGGAGTTATATAAATTCAGTTCGCAAGCTGTTTCACTTCTCAAGTACACGCCTTCGTAAATTCCCCAAAATGTTTCTTCCAGTGATACCATACACTTGAACGTTACATCTGTCGACACACGCACGAGCGTATTATTTAAAACCATGTACGTATTTAAGCCAACGTACTTTTTATATTTGAACATCTCTCATACACATTTGACAAAATTATAACACGCCTCTTGTTTAACTGTTATAACATCAACTTCTGAGCTTCTAACTCCACTCGAATGCTTTCTTTCTGTCCCTCTTTTTTATTCTTTCTCTGCTTTCATTCACTTTTCCTATAGTTCGTTCTATTGTCCTACTATCTCTTTCCCACAAGAAGCACGTACACACACGTGTAAACAACAAACACGCGCGCGCATATATTTAAAAACTTGCTTATACACAGCCTGTACAAAACAATCTGTTTTAACATGAGCTGTTTATAAGAACATACCGGCACTGTGTAAGAACTATATTTATAGAGGACGTACATATTCTGTATGCAAAAGCTATTGCTGTACTGTGTGCTTTCCGTCGCATGATATGGCCAGGTGTTGTTTACGAGCGAGCATGCAAATATTACTTTAAGCAAGAGAATTTTACATTGTAAAATAAGCAAACATACGTTTTGGAAAGGATGAGAATGAACATCTCATTTTACACACATGCGCATGAGGATCGTGCATGCGTGCGTGCGTGTGTGTGAGATAGAGAGAGAGAGAGAGAGAGAGAGAAAGAGAGAGACTGGCTGGATGTACGGTAACTCTATTATTCAATAATGCCGTGCTCTAACGTATTTTCTTATTAAAAAATTAATAATACACATACGACACGAGGTATTTCTTATAGCCTATGTCGTATTACTTACTTACTAACAAACTGAAATGAAAATTGTTGTTGTTTTCTGAATGTAGTACGTGCATAGTGCGTTTTGTACATCAGAAGTTGTCATTCGTATTGACGGTCATTTGTTCTATTTATTTTAACGGATTTTCATTTTTGTACAAAACATTAATCACTTTTCTTATGATAGAATCAGTGTCTATTTAGAAAAGTATTTAATTATTAGCCGCATTAATTGGCTAATAATTAAAAGCTTGTTAAATAATTCAAACGTTTCATTTAGATCATTTCCCTGAATTTAGTACAACTTGGAAATCATCTTTTTCATATATACCATACGTCTGTATTTAATAATTATTTTTTCTGCTTATAAAAAATGTTTAAATATTTCAAATAATTTAAATAATTTTAGGCGTCAGTGAAATTTATTATTTTAGCATGCGTTCTTCAATAATGCGTTCAGCATTCTTGTGATTCGTATAAAAATAATTACAAACAATTAGTAAAATTTCAATGCTGCATTTCACTTGTTTCAAAAGTAAACACGGTACAATTTTTTTTGTGTAAGATCACTTTGTGGTTTTGAAGAAAAAAGTGAAACTAATGACACGACCAGAGCCAACCAAATTACATCTTCGTGTTGGCAGAGCACTTGAAAAACCGGATCACCGACCAGCACAGATTATCTGTAAATGGTCGAGTTTTTGACATCATACTTTTCACTTCGGCACAGCGTTTTTCGAGTTTCACGGCTCTCTTCTGTGTGAGAGTGTTTGTGAATATATTTATTAACAAATTTTTCTCTTCATATATTGAAAATATTGATTCGTTGTTTTAAAAATAAAAAACACAGTGTTTAATTTAACTTGAACAGTAAAAGAAGTTTGTTCTTGAGCAGAGTTTTAACGTATAACTTAGATTTTTATACGGTATACGTGTTCATTGTAGGCCTACTTATCGTCAAGAAGCAATGAATCCGTGATCCAGAAATGCGGTACCATCGTCCTCGTAACATCCAGAATCGGGGGAGGGGAGATTGTAAAAGTCCGCATGTATACAATAATGTTCAATGTATTCTCACACGTATATTTCTGGATCGCACGCACGTGTGTATGTGTATGATCGCGTATTGATTAACTTACCAGTCTCATGAAGCAGGTGGCAAACATATGTTACATCGCCTATCTGAGCAATAAGTGACATGAATGTTAAAAAAAAATAATGCGTCCTTCGTTACCCTGCTTATTTAATAATTAATTGGATGAAAATTGCGTCTGTACAATTCACTGTCTTTCGTTTGCCTAATAGGGGACACGTCGGCGTCGTGTAGTGAATGAAACAATTTCTATTTAAATATAAATAATGGCTCCTATGTGTACCACCGAAGTAGCTTAGGAGTCAGGCAGGGTAGGCTGCCTTATGTGAGCCGTACGGCATACAAGAAAGGCAGTGTGGCCAGAACTACGCTTCAACTGCCTATTATTATCCCAGGTACTCATTTTCAGCAGGCTGAGTCGACCTGGGGGCTGAAAAACGCACCTTGATTTATGGTGCGGGCCCGGGAATCGAAACCGGGACCTCTAGATTAGTAGCCAGGTGCCATACCCACTGGTCTATTGAGCCGCCCATTTCTATTTAAATAATTTTGTAATTCTGAGCCCCCTGGTAAGTTCTTGGTTGGTACAACTACTCATTATCATCCAACGTTGAGTGAAGAACCTCGGACCTCCACATTCAACATCAAATTTACTATTTTATAGTGTTGACACAAAATATATTCATTACCCAGTTCCCTACGTTGGCAAAACTACATCGAGGCGAATATAGTTCAACCGTTCAAAGAAACAGATAATGTGTATTAACGCTGGACGAGAAGACAGTTAGTTTTGTAAAGTTGTGGCAGTTTCTAAGCTTTTATATTTGGGTGGTTACAAGACGTTATTTAATCAAGTTTTATGTCTTAAAAACAATTTTTATAAAGTATGTCAAGGATTATAAAGTATTCAAGTTCAACCGTGGCTCTACAACCCTTGGTGGGTCTTAGCTGGCTCCATTCCTCCCTATTGCATGCCCTGGCTTTCCAGTTTCTTATGTTCAGCTTTCCGAGATCTTCCTGTATCTGGTCTTTGAATCTACTACTCTTTTAAGGGTCTTCCCCTTTTTCTACTACCCATTGGTTTCTGGTAGAAAATATGTTTCGTAGGCTGTCCTTCCTCCATTCTCTCTATGTGTCCAACCTACCGTAGCCTGTGTATTTTGCTTAGCCTGACAATGTCCGGTTCTTTGTACAGATGGTATAGTTCATAATTATAGCGCCTGCACCACATTCTACTTTCTTGTACTCCTCTAAATATTGTTCTTAGAATCCATCTTTCACAGCAACCTAGAAGTCTCTCGCTATTTTTTGTCATTGTCCAGGTTTCTGAAGCATATGTCAGCACTGGCATGATGAGTGTTTTGTAGATTTTGCATTTCGTGCTTCGTGGATGAAGCTAGATGGTGCTTTTTTAATCCATAATATGTTTTATTTTCAAGATATAATTCTTCTTCTTATTTCAGTGTTGATGTTGTTAGTGCTGTTTATCTGGGAGCCAAGATATATCAAGGATACATATTTCATATTACAATGAAGTTGTACAGTCAGAATTATAAACAATCTGCGACTTTTATACAATCCTGATTACCGATTAAATTAGTAGCTAAATGTAGGAAACATGTTAAGGAGAAGGTTCTTAAAACAAATTATGGAATGTGCAGGCAATCGGCAGAATTGTATAGGAAAGGTCGCTGAAACAAGAGTTTTTCGATACTCTTGGGCAGGGCAAGACAGAACGACTCATAGGAATGTTGTCGTGAAAGTCTGTTGTTACTTGTGTTCCTGCCTTTTGAGTTTTATTTTACAACGTTAACAAATAATGTACTGACATCTAAAAACACTAAGAGATTCTAAAGGATACCTTGGGATATAACTGACATAATTATTTTTAGATCTGTTTATCTTGAATAATTGAAATGGGTGTTAAAAGATAACGGAGATGTTACATTAAAATTAATAATCGCCCATTTTATTGATAACTTAGTTCCGCACACAGTAAAAGTTTCAGAAAGAGAAATAGCTGCTTTAAAGTTACTTTGTTCGACTTAACAATGTCAACCAAATTAAAAAGTTTAGTTCAGAAAACGCGATAGCCTTGGATGTTTTACTGATTAAGCTTTTAAATACATATTTTTTTTTAACACAACTTTATGGAGTTATTCATAGAATGTGTATGCGAAAGATTATAACCGGTGAATCAATGTTTGTAAATAATATGACCTTACTTACTGATACGAATAACATGTACTTGAGAAAGTGAGTGAGGGAGGGCTACACATAGATAAACCGAATTGTATTAAAAATCTAAAACACAAAATTGTACCCCTAATACTCTTTGTTATGTTACACACCATCCATCGAACTAAAAGAGATAAGTATACTCGAATTATTTATTGACTGTAACCCTCTACACGTGTTGCAAATTTTATATATCCACCACTAAATATACTGAAGTGACTTGAATAACATTGAATAACTTTCGCTAATTTGGAACTGCCAGTCAAATTGGAATTAAATTGTATTAAACATGTAAAACAATACATAAATACGTTATATATAATCCAGGAACGTAAGAAACTCTAGATGCGCGTAGATAAGGATCCACAATTAATATTTAATTTGTAATATTTTAATATATTTACAGAAGTGATATTTTGTAATTCTCTTGCATCGAGAATTAAATATTCCAGTACAGACAATAAAACTTACATATTAATGTTTACATAACTGTTTAGAAACTTGTTTAGTTCCTTAATTTTCGTTCTTACAAAAAGTATTAATTATATTCTATTCCCATGGGGAAAATTATGGATAATTTTGAATGAATGCTTTTAATTGTAGGCGATTCTGGGAATAATTTCTATTCCAGTGACTAACTTTAAAAATTGAGATTGTTTTCTAATTTAAAAAGTGTTTAATACTGTAGTAACGAATTACACGTTTAGTGTATTTTATCTTCTTGATTTAAAGCAAAATTTTGCGCAATCAAGTTATAAAGTAGAGAAAGAAATGTTTTTAATGTTTTAATATTACCGTGTTTTGTTATTTATTTTAACAAACCGAGCATTAAAATAAATTGTATAATACGTATAATTTGGCGCAAACTTTCATTATACGGAACTCGTTTGTGATTAGTGACGGCCGGCTTCTGATAAACCTCGCTCACTGAGTCGCAGCTTCGATTACAATCTTGACGAATAGCTTGGCTGCAGCATGTAGGTGACCTTCATAAGGTAGCTCGCTGGTCGTTAACGCCAGCTGATTTTAATATTTATCAGACGCTTTCATCTCATCGTACTCAGGCATGTTTATTGCGCCCCGAGTCTGTTGAACTCACTCCTTCAATTCTCCGGCCTTGCTTAAATTGCTTTCATTGTAAATTCGATACTCAAAATGAAATATTTCATGAACAGACGTAATGTTACAGTAGATTATTTTATATTGGTACAAAATATTTTCGTTTTATACGTTTTACCAATAGGATTCTTATAGAATCTTATACCGAAAGCAATAGTCTACAAATTTCTGCTCTTACCGCTTTACCTTTTACATCAACCAATTTTCCAGATCATAACAAAGTGTAATGTGTAGGCTAAACTCTAGCTTAATTAGTAAGCTAAAATTGTAAACAAAGAAACATGTTTTATGAGAAACTGTAAACCTTGAAATTTAAATGTAGCAAAAATTTACTCTGAAACTGAAATTTCAATTAATTTTTGTTATTTGAATGTATTAAAAAAAAAGAAGAAAGACCAATTTCCTTGGAATGCATAGGCAAAGAAACTGACGACTTCTTGTGTTTCCAGTTCCAAGAAGAAATAAGTTAGAAACACTTGAATGAACATTGTAGGCGTTCATCGAAATGAATCTGTAAAAGAGCACGTGACTGCTGTAATTTTCTGAACAGCTCAATAAGGCTGATTCGAAAGACGCAAAATATCGCAGAGACAGTGAACACGTGCACCTTGCGTTACAATAACGTCCAATGTGAATCAGCGACGGTAATAGTGGTTCTCACCTTCAATTTCTGAGAAGAAATAAAAAATTACATGATGTCCATATTACGAGTGAACTGTAGGTACCCACAAGTTACTTATAGAATGGAGGCCAGTAGGTTTTAAAAAATATTATAGTTACATAGAGAACTGCTTAGATAAAAATACTGGCAGAAATGAGAAGGTTGTTAATTCGGTTCTGGATCAAAGGAAAGAAGTTGTATACTTTAGTTTGTAAGAGATTAGTATTTCTAGGCTATCTCGTACCTAGTACTATACCTCAGAGTCAAATGTGCAAATTCTGTCGTGTTTGTTTATTGAGTGTCTTACTAGTAGAAATCTTATTAAGAGGTTTAATGCCAAATTCGCACATGGAGACCGTACTGTATATACTGTATAATGTATCTTGGCGTATCAACAGTTTTTTATTGGGAAATATGTAAGCCTATCACACGTAATTCAATTAACAGAATAAAGCTACAAACCTCCTTTCCGCTTATCCTGCTGTTTTATATCAGCCTGTTGCGTTTCCATGATCACGAATCCAATGTTGAGTAACACCTCTAATATTCATTAACTACCTAATGCCATTCACTCCAGACCAAAACAAAACTGCCACAGAAAAGAGTTGTGATTGATATGACCTGCCATACTGCTGAGACAAATTCCATTGGCAATGCGGTAGTTCTTTTGAAATTATTAACGGTGCGTAGGCCTATGGGTGAGTCCATAATCCGTAAGCAAATGTGGTCAATGAGTGCAGAGGGATGGTACGTGGTCTTTGGCGTGGACAACTTACAAATCAATTTGATAAAAACTATTTTAAAATTTATCAGATTCTTAGTCGACCACACGTATTGTATGATGTACGATACAGACTCTTCTCTCTTGTAGAGGTAAACAGGCATCCAACACCTACACCAGAAACGAATAAGCAATATTTTTACATGTGTTTTTTCGTGTCATCTGTTAATCATTTATTTACAGAGCGAAACATGGTATGAGTTTTACCTCGACTTTTGACATTTGTAGGCTATATCTGCCTATCTGTTTAGGATTGGAGTCTCACGGCAACTTTCGAACGTATCAAACGTGGTATGAGTTTTACCTCGACTTTTGACATTTGTAGGCTATATCTGCCTATCTTTTTAGGATTGGAGTCTCACGACTACTTTCGAAAGTATCAAACGTGGTGAGTTTTACCTCGACTTTTGACATTTGTAGGCTATATCTGCCTATCTGTTTAGGATTGGAGTCTCACGACAACTTTCGAACGTATCAAACCGATTTTCGTAAAACTTTCCATATGTGTCCATGCTTTTATCCTACAGAACCATATAGTTTTTAAATTAATCCCCCAAACATAGGGAGCGAGAGGCAAAAATGTGAAGTGTTCCAAATCTTGAAAAAATTTCATGTCCGGGATCAAATTGAAGAAAATTTTAACCAAAATAAGAAATTAATGTTCGTTTTTTAAATTTTCAAATTTTTGGACATCGAGGCAAAAAGTTGGACAAAAGTTTGATAAAATCGTGTAGCCTACCAAGTTTGATGTGGCGTACCAATTAAAAGGAATTTTAATGAAAACCTGAATATAGTGTGGAGTTTTGGAAATTTCAAAATTTGTTGCTTCAAATGTGATTAAAAAATAAAAAATTGTAAAAATCCAGCCAGTTGTCAGACTAAAGGGAATTTTAACACAAATCCGGTTGTTTGCAATTTTTAACATTTTTATATGTTTGTTCTACAATAGGCCTAGTTACTTTACAAAACAAAAAATAGTAGGATAATCGGGAGTTTCGTAATTTTTCTAATAATTGAAAAATTATCTAATATAGAAATTTGTCCAATGTACTTCATTCAAAATAGTAAGCGCGCTCTGAAGTTCAGGGAGTAAAGTAGTCATGTAAGGCTGGGATAGAATATAGAAGACATGGCATACACTTCGTCTAGAACTTACACATAGCACAATATACGGTCTAAGCATGCATAATACTATGACTTATTATCTTCATAATATTCTTAGTTCCACTAAGATAATCACTAATATTAATAGGCAATAATAATAATAACAAAGAATAATAAAATTTATTATTTACTTATTTTTGTCCCAGAAGTAAATTAGAAGAGGCAAAATAGGTAGTACCAACATTATAAATTAAATGTATACTTCATACTTCATGTATTCTTTATAATAATGCTCAACATATTTAAAGTGTCCTCAAAAGAATATTTACGTACAAATTCAATTGCGGTCAAACTCTTAAAGTAATATTGAACCAACAAAATAAGTATAAATAATAATGTAAGTAGGCCTATAACCTACAATCTTGTTGTCAGTATTATCAGTATATTAAAGCCAGTTTTTAATAGTAAATGTGTGTGTGTGTGTGTGTGTGTGATCACATTTTACATAAGCTAATCTTATAAAGTGTCTGTGTGATATGAGACTGGTACGGATTTACTGTTAATACGGAGTTACATTGCCGACAGGTTTGTGTACTTCATTAAACAAAGGCTGTACAACAGCAAAATAACGACGACACGATTGTAATTGTAATACATTCTAATTGTGGCAACACAGCGGCAAAGTAGACTCAAAACGGTAATCTCGCCATACTAACGGTGCAACGTGATTGGTGCACCGAGACAATGTCGGAAATTGTTGGCGCATTAATACGTCAAAGTCTTCCAACTGTCATCCTTCTGACCGAGGCAGTATTACTAAAACACTATTGATTAGATCCCCTGCTGTATTTCTGCAAGAATTGGCTGGATAAATTGAAAGCTGGCCTGGTAACTGAAGATACGTCAGATGATAAGTCGTGAGGATACGAAACATTCGATCTTTCCTCTAGCGTAACGTGTTTATAAGTTATTAATCTCTGTGGTGTAGAATATTTTGTTAGTTTTATTTTGAAATAGACAGCTCGGTTTTTCATATCATTATTTTCATTCAGCTTCACATTTTTTTTAAATTGTTCGTCCTAGGAAGGGTTCTTTGACAAAGCTAACTAACTGTACAGTCTAAACTTAAATAGATGGCGAGTACTGTACGATATGTTGAGAAAACAAACGAAGAACCATCACATGTTAAAGTTCGTTTATCGCATTATAGCCGTAATGAGGCATTAGATATTTATACACGCTCGATTAAAACTACACCTAAACTGAAACATTATGTACCATTTACCATTAGTTTCATTATTTACCAAATTATATTTTGTAAGATACTTAACAAACAGTGTTTTTAATTCTTTTTTTTAAATTCTTTTATATCGTGATAAATGTGTGACTCAAATCGGTTATTTTCGAAAGTTATCGTTCACTGCAGATTTAAGCACTATCGAATTGTTAATTATCCACTAATCTTTAGAAAACTGACCGAATACAGAGTTTTTAGTAAGTGAAACCGAATACAGAGTTTAGTAAGCGCAAATAAAAACTGAATCAATGTCGTCAATGGTCAGTATGTTGTACGGACACGTAGAATATGCACGTGCAAGCGTAGGTAAACGGTTTCTTGTGTTTTAAAATCATAGATTAGGTAAACGTTATTAAGCTGAGTTTTTATCTAGAACTTAATTTTAATTTTATCACATAATTTTCATTTTATGAAAAGCGTGAACGTAAAACTAAGGCGTTTAACATCATAATAAGTAGGCCTACTGTACTTGATTAAAGTGAAGTTATAAGCCTTGATGTGGTGAAGTGATAACCGTGTATCCGTCAACTGTTGTTCCTAAACTATAGTCCAGATATTTATCTGGGCGTGAACACAAAACTATCCTTGCTTCACCTAGCTGTAACAATATTAGGGTAAACTAATGTTTGCAGTTGCCGGGACAGAGAGGGTAAATCGCCGGTCCCATTGTCACCTGCGCGTAACCTCTCGTGAGTAGCATAGTATAATTATACCCGTCGAGAAAATTCACCGACTACCTTGAAAATATTGCATAGGCCCATACTAGCAGAAAAATAATATCGACTTAGGGTAGAATCGACATTGTTGACCGATAATGATAGATCTGTATGATTTAGGTCACAATCGGGAACAATCGGATTAGATAAACTAAAATTCTCAGTACCTATACATGACTCATTACGTGAACAGAATGTTTTCTGTAGAAGGATTAACAATAAGCACATAAGAAACACGCTGAAGTGCGGGAAACATTTTAGATAAACGAATAAACGAATATCTAATTATACGGTAAGAAAAACTCATGTACATTTTTTAGAGTAGCAAACGCGAAAACATCAAATGTTTGTAGTGCGACAAAAAGACGTGCTAATCACGAGGCACAAAGAATAGTTCTCGATGCGTATGGATATTACCTACATTTCATCTGGTCATAAAGGCAACAAGAGGTTGAACTCTCTCGTAGGATATGTTTAAACAGAGGAAACAGAAATCATAAATACTGTTGCTTCCTGTATTCCTTGTTATTATGAACAAACTGTTTACATTTGTATACAAAAAAATTAAATTATGAAAACAAGAAATACACACGAGTCTAACCAAAAGTATGCATGTATAATGATATCAAGCAAAGAGCAAAAGAAGAAGTATTTTAGCAAATACACTTGATTTTACTGTCTAATAAATTGGTCAAATATGTTTTCTAAAATAAATCAATGTTTTCAAAATACATAATGTTATTATTTAGTTAATTACTATTATTTACTAGTTTTATAATGTTCTCATATTTGTTTTGTATGTCAAATTTTAATTTAACATCACACTTTTCGAACTCCTATCGCAGAAATAATGAGGTAATGGAGTAATAAATGTGTTCCATCTCCACAGAAACGTTTTTAAGGAGACATGCGCGCGAGCGCTTTAAACTACAACCAACAATATATGAATATATTCAGAGCAGCCGACACTAGCCAGCGTTACAAATAAAAACACTGAAAGGAATAAAGCATTTTGGTATTTCATTCATTACATTCTGTAGTGGAATTCAAACAAGTACCAACTGTTAGAATTATTAAGATTTTTACGTTTTTGCGAAAACTAGAGTTGCAATTGGATAACATGTTGGCAACATAAAGATATATTAGTAGTAACTACATTTTTTCAGCACTCTAAGGCACTTAATAAAAGTTCTTGTTTTTTCAGATATACGTGTATTAGTATAATTACAACATTCTTCTTCGTAACTAATATTCTTCGTAACATTTTATTTTAATAAGAAAGTTTATATTAATTTCCTCGGTATATTTGCCATTTGTCAGGACACTTTAGCAGCACCATAAGCATCATGTATAATCTAACCTACGTACTGAACATATCGACAAAACGATAACAATGGAATTACTTTCTTCTTGAAAACTAAATGAGAGAAAAATGTATTATCGTATGTATAAAATATGTGGTTGGAAGGGGAAACGATACGTTTTGCATGTCTAGTTTATGCAAGGCGATTTTACTCTTTTTTGAAAAACATATCAGTAAGTGCAAGATATATATCCCAACAGTATTTAAAGACATTTGGGCAGAATGTAAAGATAAACATAATATATGAAGTGCGAAATCTTGAGATTTTCCGATCAGGAGGAAATATGTTAACAAAACGTACTTGAATAAATATTTAGGAGTAACTCTTAACAAGGTGAAAAAATATTGGAGGTTGTCAGATGTCAGATAAAGTTAGAATGCTTAAAATTACATGATATATCGGATCACATATTAATTGTAGGTCATAGGCCTATATTGAAAAATGGTTGTATCATGTACTTTAAAAAAATTCAAAAATCACATCTTCTAAACCGCATGGCTTGCTAGTTTAAAAAGTCACGGTTAGAATACATCAGTGGGCCGTAACTAGTGGTTTTCTACAGGCAATAAAGATCGCATCCGGGTTTAGTAACGTTCGTGAAAAAGAAGAACTACTCCACGAGGATGACACACAGCACCATTCATCGCCAAACACTAGCGTTCAAAGTGTTACTTGAAGATCTAGCCATTATAATGTAAGTGACCATAAGTTTGGACAATGATCATGTAACGTAATTTTCACGCTGAGATTAGTTGCCTTTCGAAACGAAATATATCCGGAAGCTCGTATAAATTGTACGTGTTTTTAATCGAGGAAAAACTATTTCTTGGAGCAGATTTTTTAATAAAAATTTTGAAATGCAAATTGCTTGTCTCGTCCGTATACTTGTCCTTTGCATTAGACAGAACTGCAGCTGCAAGGTTATGTGAATAAGAAACTGAAATGTGCGAAAAACATCTTTGTGTCTGAAGACAAACCTCACGCGTTCCTTTGAGTTGATAAGACTCGGGCAAAAATTATTCGGCATTTTCGACTCCGTTGACAGGAATTTCACTACCGTCACAGCAGAGGTTTATCTTAACAGACAAACCTAATACGTCACCTGCAAATATGTATTACCTTTACTGTCACTACCCGGAACGTAAAAAAGCTGAAACTAAAGATGTTAAGAAACAAATACGTAATCCTTTCAATATCTGGCCGAACGATCTTCCTGATGAAGTAAAAGAAGAGATCATAACAATAATAGTTTTATGGGCTAATTTTAATCTGTTATGAACGTGAACTGTATGGAACTGTAGTGTAAGAAGGCGATGTCTTACGCAAGTGCAAACCACCTTACGGTACCTTATGGCGTTTTCGACAACTTTTGTATTAACAAGCATCCTATACTCTGCTACTGATCAAAAATAAGCAAAGAATTTGGTTAGACGCAAGCAGCAACATACGACTAGCTTTGGTAAGTAGTATCAGTCCAAAAATTTTATAGCTTGTGAATTAAATGCAAGCTAAAAAATCATACTGATTAATGTGTTCACAAAGTCACCGACAATTTCAGATGATTTTAGTTACCTTCTTCTTCTCCACTTTAATGATTAGGGTATATAAACCTGTTGTGGTACCCAATTCATCCTTGGGCGATCCACGTATCTTCTATCAATAGCTTTATATTTCAGCGCTGCTTTTGGCAATCGATCCTCTGTCATCCTGTGCAGACGATTCCACCACTGTCTTCTGTAAGTTGAAATAATTGCACTTATGTCTTTTACTTCTACTTCTGATCTTACATCTTCATTCCTTCTTCTATCATGCAACGTCTAATTTCGAAGAAATTGCATTTCAGCACTCTGGATCTTGCCGCATTTCTTTTTCATGACCCAAATCTCACTCGCATATGTCAATGTCGGTATTGCAATTGTCTTATAAAATTTAACTTGTGCTGTATCTTGTTTAGTTTCTAAGATTTCTATGAATCGTTCCACAAATATTCCTAAATTTATTTATCTTGACTTATATGTCAGATTCAGACTCATAGCTTACTTCAAATCCGAGATGTTTAAAACGGTTCACTCGTTTTAAAGTACTGTTTATAACTATCTTAGTGTTCACTGGATAATTTATCTTTAAAAGCCATAGTGTTAGTCTTTTTCTCTGAAACCGTCAGTGAGTACTCTCTTTCTACTTCTTATAACTTAAACATGGATCTTAGCCAATCATCTTCATTTTATTCAATAAGAACGTTTTCAACTAATCAAGAACTATTTTCTTCAATAAGGTTGAAGAAATACACCACTTCCTTATTTATTGGAATAAATAACTCCCTTAATCTTTCACCATTTCTGTTTAATTTTGGCTCTCCGTATAGCCCTATAAGTTTTCTATAAGTTCAGAAAAGGAGGATGAAGATGAATCTCCTGCGCCCAAAAACAGGGGTTCTTCCACTAAGGTATGGTATCCAAGCAGAAGAGTCTCTGGACGTCCTGGTAAGGGGTTGTGCAACAGACCAGTAACCTGTTCAAGTAAATCTATTAGATACTTAACAGTACCCAAAGTAACCTCGGAATAAAGATTCGACTTTAGTTATAACAAACGGAATTTCATTGGTTTAAACTAGTTTACTTAAATTAGTGAAATTAATTTCTTTTTATAAATAGGTATACAAATAAATTAAATTTTTCAAAAGTGGCTTAAAGTATTTGCATGTAAGGAGTTGTCCGCGCTTTTTCTGCCTTTGACTCAGCGGTGTGCAATCATTTTAGGGATGGGGAGCCCCTGCTATACGCTAATAATATAAAATAAATTAAATATGTACAACGAGAAGATTGACAACTAACAATTTGTAAGACTTAAAATTGTTTAAGCCAAAACGAGTAACAAACTGTCTTAAATTCAAACAAATATTACAAAGAAAATTTAAAGTTTCTATGACATTTAATCTACAAACAGAGCTGAAGATGAATACAACATAAACATTTGAAATGCGGCTAACTTAAATATTACTATACGTTTTGTAACAAAAATACAGTATTACAAATTAAAATTCTAAGTTTTATGATACTGTATTTAATTAAAAACAGAACTGAAGACAAACACAACATATTTAAGTTTAAAACACGTCTCTTGTAAAATATTCAATGATAAAACTTAAAATAATTAAACGTAATTAATAAACTTGTTAAATACCCTCTTTTGTTATAAATTTATTGTAAAAAATAGTTTGTCAATATTAAAACTTAAATAAGATAAAGAAAAGGAAATATTAATTTGCTATATGTAGAATTATCTCAGCAATTAACTCAGTATATAGCGGAATGCTGCCAAGTACCTCCAGAAGGTTTAATTGGACTTCAAAAACAATGACTTTTACAGACTTTCACGGATTCCAGGTAATGATGATGACAATTATTTCGATGAAGTTAGTGTGTAAAAGATAATGGTGATACCACTACCATTATAGCTGAAAAACATTTTGGTTTCGAGAAATTATCTAAAAGGAATTTAATTTCATTTTACAACATGAGAAAGTATTGCGATAATTTTGTTTAATCTTGAAAGAGACACACGTAGCACAAAGAAAAACGTGCGTAGTTTGGAAGTCAAAACCTAAAAATGCGAAAACCAAAAAATCATATAGTTTTATCTCAGATAGTTAGATGATTTGAATTTACTTAATTTATATTTCAAATTCATACGCATTCTAATATTTAAATAGATGGTCACGTTTTTTATAAATCAGGTAGGTCTACCAATACTTGGGGTTAACACAATCCTGAGTTACACAAACGTGGTGCAATGATTGTTGACTGATAAAAGCAGCCAGTTACTTATCTGATCACACATTAGTTCTCCGTATTACAGTATCCACCGTCTTGGTCACCGACATTGCTGCAATCAATACAGTACGTATGAACTGTGTATCTTCACGAACACGCTTCACATGAAAGGATCCCTACTGCCGCGTGCAGCCGAATCACTCCTGTTTTGTTCGGAATGATTCGGGTTGGCGATTCTTAGGTAGAAAACAGACCATTGGACTAATTGTAGAAAGAAGGATATCATGACCGTTTCATTTATTCATACAATTTATCTAATACTGGAAACAGTGGTAGAAATAAAAATTTATTAAAAGTCTTTCTTAATAATGTAAACACGTGTAACAAGTATTTATAACTACCCCTAACGGTCTTTTACCATGTAGAGGCTGAAGTAAAGTAGTAAAAGATATTTAAAATTAAAATTAAAGTACATGCGATTAGTGGTCTGTGACACACTTTCTTCACAAAATTTATAGGCTGTAGGGTTAGAATATAAACACATACATGTCTATGAAGTTGAAATTTATGAACAAACAAAGGTTTCTAATAATTATGAAAATAATAATTTTTATGTCTTACTTACAAACCTATTGTAAAAAAAAACTTATTTAAATATTCTTGTAGCCACATCTGTATTCAAATACAGATTCTAAATTTAAATAGGGCTACTGATTACAGAATCTAAGTCAGACTTTTCGATTTTAAGTGAATTTTCTGAAACTTAAGTTTGACGTATACCAGTTTGTTGTAATGCCGTTGAAACCACATATGTTTATACAAGGTTAGTTCAGACCCTTGTGGGAGGCTTCCAACTTGGCCTAGTAACCGCCTAGCTTTCTTGTATCCAGCTAAGGGATACAATTCCCGCCCCAGCATTTGTTGTCGGCTGCTTTTGAAACAGACGAGTATATTCACAGGCCGTGACAAATCCACCAGATTCCCTCTCTGTTGGTGGTGATTACGGATCCGATCGTTATCCGCCGTAGATTCGACGTCGGATTCCAGGGGAGTCCCTCAATGCGTTGTATCAAACTTAAGTGACAATTACCAAGATACCTTTCATACTGTGTGTGTGTGTGTGTGTGTGTGTGTGTACGCGCGCGCGTGCTGGCTTGCCCGGCTCCCAATATTGTGTGATGGGATGTAATAAAGATATAAGGTGTGCTCTTAAGAAACGGCTCTGAGTAAGTAATTATTATACGCGCGGAGCTAGTTTTTGCAAAGGGTAAAGAAACATGTCGATTTTTAAGCTACGTCTTCCGTAAAAATACGAACAATTTTAATTCACACATCATAGTGTAATTTACTTGAGAAATTATGAGTGCTGTAATTGTCAGTCCCCTCTCTTACAGTCGTCATGTCGTGGGTTCGAATTCTTCTCAGGGTAGATAGTTTGTCGCGAGTAACTGGTCTGTGGATCGTAACCTCACGGACAGTTGGTGTACTAGAGGCAGTACTAGATAATACGATTAAAATACACCTTGAACATTTACCTGATCCACATTATCTACCCTTCAAACACGTATGAGTAAATAAGTTGTAGTAAATAAAAATAAACAAATAAAAAATAACTCACAAAATTTAAGAATTTACGATAGAGTCCAGATTGGACTACTTCTACAGCGAGGACAAGTCCGTCTCAGAATAAAACCTTTTCCAGTTGGATTCAAGCCTAGCGTGTGATGTGGATTTATTCTCCTTGTAGTGTAACCAAAATTTACTTGCCAAATGTATGTAAGGCGTAAAGTTTCTTTTAACACTAGAATTCAGTTACTTGAAAACGTGTCGGGCAGAAGCCTTTGTCCATTCTGATTGGAGGACAGTGGCCTACACCTGAAAAATTGTCAATTTCGAAAGTAAAGAATAGGTTACAGAAAAATAATCTCACATTAGGCCTATTTCTAATAAGAAAAGTCTCTTGCTTGTAACCTACAAAGGAATATTAATTTTTTGTAAGAATGCGTGTGCGTGCATGCGCGCACTTTATTACTTAAAACTGGTTTTTAACTCACTTACATTAGCCACTTTATTTATTGACAGTAGAAAATGCAATTATTAAAACCCTTAATACTAATTCAATATGCCCCTTCCTTTACTTTGTAAACTTCATAAGGACAATGTTGTTTACTAGATAACTCTGTGACATTTCGCAAATTAACTGTGTGGCGTTTCCGCAAAACTGCAGCAAAACGTATAATACTAAAAAATAGAAAGATTACGAACGTTACAAAAGAAACAGTCTTACGATGCATAACACAGATTTGAAAAAACACTGTTATAGTGTATAATAACAGTATTTTCCATAACAGGTGGGTATATAATAATAACCCCACCAAACTGAAAATACGATTGATAATAACATGCTATTATTTTAACAACACAACTGAAAAGCGTACAGTTGACAAACACATTCGATGAACTTCTAAAGCAAACTAAATATGAGTTTACAGTTGTTTAGGATTCTGCAGTTACATCTAATAAGATTCTGTAGGTTGCAATGTAAAGCAGCTCATTTATTCGGATCACGACGAAGCAAACAGATCTGGTGTCGTGTGCTACAGCTTCCAGCGGCCACTACGTTACGCCAGCCAACCTCAACCTGTTACATTTACACTACCACTCGCTCATTTTGACAACCGTCGCCGTCCCCGTCGCCAGTCTCTTATTTGCGAATAATTTATTTACTTTGTCAGAACAAATCGTTCCTTTGCAAAAATTTATCGTACTGAAAAAAAAAAACTTTCCACGACTTCTTTACAACGTTCTTATTTACATTGCTTCATTTTGTAAACCGCTTACGTAAAGAAAGATATTTTACTGGCTTTTACAGTAAACGAACGTTACTACGAAAACAAACCCATCTGTGACTACTTTCTTATAAAATTTTAGTGTAGTATGTATGTGATTGCAGCAATTATATAATCAAATTAAACGGAATTAGTCTAGGGTTGCCATAATGTACCTGACAATAAGAAATTCTTTGGGGCCGCCAAAGGCAGGAGGTGTTTGGACGAAACAAGCTGTGCATGTTGAGAGAAATACTATTCGGAGATGATTTACTTCCCGCTCTGAGTATTGCACACGTACCGTCTTATTTAGATATATTAGCTAGATGATTAGAGAGCAATAAACCAACTAACTGGGCTTACCACTAACTTTTAACGGCCTCTGATATCTCCGAGGGGGGTGCGTGCGTGTGTGTGTGTGTGTGGGGGGGTGTTTATGCAGTGTCAAGGTCTTGTATGAAAACCTCGAGCTTGTTGCCTATCTACGGTATAGAAAATTTCTTGCCGTCCATGTTCGGAACAGTAACCCTTGCGGAGAAACAGTTCAACTTGCGGACACTACACACTAATCACAAAGTGGAAAGTTCCTCTTTTGAAAATAGTTTCAATAAAAGTAGTTTCATAAATTTTATTAAAACTAAAGTAAAACAAATTAAAAGTAAAGTAAAGTAAAATGCGTGGTAAAACATGGAAGAAAACAACGCAAAAAATTAACATAACGGAATTTTCTTTTTACGATGTAAAGAATGAAATTCTGTGGGGAGTAAACTCATTTTACAACAACATAGAATCATTAATTTTAGAAACAACGACAATCTATTACTTTCGATAAATTAAAAACAAACTGCTTTCCACTTAGCCTTATTTTGCACGCTTGCAAAATATTTCATATGAATACATATTTTGTAGCTGTTATAAATAGAAAATAGTTAAAAATGTCGCGCAGATTGGTATCGACTGGAATGCGCAAGAAGTTGCAAACATGCAAATACGATAATATTGGTGTCCCAATAACAAAGCGTTGCTTTGCATCGGGAAAAGCGATGATATTAAGTAATATGCATGGAGAAACAAAGCGCGATGTTAAAATGTTTTAATAGATATGATTATAGAGTTGAGACTGAAAACGGGCAAGGCTAGTTCACACTGGCAGACATTTGTGGACATATTGAACATTCTATAAAACAGATTTTAACCCCTGTTGCCGATTGTCTAGAGTGAGATAGTCATTGCTGTCTTGTAAAGAGGGACAATCCGTCACCTGTGGCAGGTGAGTTTAAACAGACTAACAGACACCACTCAACCTACGTGAAATTGTTGGCACAACCAGGAGATTGGTCATATTTGTGCTCCCACGTTTCTGACCATATCTCAACTAGGCCAAATAAATTACGCTATTTTGGGAATCAAACCTTGCTCAGTCTGCTTCTTTACTATGTGAATGTCGTGCAGTGATGAATTGCAAGACTAATATAGGAAAGGATACTGTTACATTCATCAAATTCCAAACGATATACAAAATCTATACGAGACAACAATGCACGAAAGCTAAACGCGGTGATAATTCTGCATACAGGGGACATTAAGCAACCCTATCCAACGAAGTATTCACGCTTCTAATTAACATTATATTATACATATTAATATGTAGTAACACTATTATGAATTAGAAATATTACAAATTATAAACGAACATCACAATGTCGCAAAGAGATTCAGGAGTGAATATTGACTTTTACTGTGCAAGAAAAATGTATTAGTAATGTTTAAACGGTTTATTATTGCAAATGTTTAATTGGCGTTCTTAACGGACGTTTCAGTTAAATTTAAGATTATTAATTTCTAACGCTTGCATTAAAAACCCCCTTCCATAAGAAACAAACTGCTTTGAAAATTTACTTTAAACGTATTGTAGTATTTCGTACATTCCTGAGCTTTATTTGTGATCTTCACACTTTAAACGTCTGCAGCAGTGAACTAGTCTCAAAATGCTTTCAGCCTAAGTTATATAAGTACGTGACTTACGAAACTCCTGGATTAGTATTTGCACTCAACATATTTACTATCATCGCTCCTGATGTAATAAAACACCGCTCTAAACATTTACTGCTAATGCTGCATCGTTTTTCTTCTTTATAACTCGATAAAATATTTTACTTACACTGTTGTAATTTTCTTAAAACAAATTTTAATTTTTTATTCGTTTTGTTTCTGTTATAAGTCGATAACACTTAAGCAAGTGACCACGCTTTACAATTTGCTAAGCTGTTAGTCTTATGTCTTTCGAAAATGCGAGGAGAGGTTTTTTACTTCAAACTTTGTTTTGCATAGTACTTTTTCGTGGTTGCTTCTTACATCAGTCCTCTCTGCTTCTTGAGGCTTATGATAATATTATAACTTCCTTGGTTGTGCTACCACTGTCATGCAAGGTAAGCTGTAGAGATCCCACCAAGAGATCCCACCAAGGAGCACCTCAGTGCATATGTTTTCTGTTACGGTTGTCACCTGTAGTCTCTACCAATGGAAAGCCGCCCATTCGTCGGAAACCAAATAGCGTTGCAGTTTAAAAAAATACGAGTCGAGCTAGGCATATTGAATAGTACATACTTTCTATTTGGAACATGCAAAGAAACATGCTTGAAACAAGAAAGTGGAGGTGCTTATCAGGTGTGAGCTCCAGGGGGGGGTCCAAAGAAAACTGCGTGTATGCTCAGTAAGTAAAACAGGTAAAAACGTGTGAACGTCTGTTTCGTGTGCACGCACGTGTAAGTTACTGGCCTAAATAAGCCTGTACTGTAGTAAGTTAAGTACACATTTACTGGCCTAAATAAGCCTGTACTGTAGTAAGTTAAGTACACATTTACTGGTCTAAATAAGCCTGTACTGTAGTAAGTTAAGTACACATTTACTGGCCTAAATAAGCCTGTACTGTAGTAAGTTAAGTACACATTTACTGGCATAAATAAGCCTGTACTGTAGTAAGTTAAGTACACATTTACTGGCCTAAATAAGCCTGTACTGTAGTAAGTTAAGTACACATTTACTGGCCTAAATAAGCCTGTACTGTAGTAAGTTAAGTACACATTTTATGTACTGTACTGTGCAGGTAATGAATACGAGTTGCAAATTAGTAAATCTTATAGGAATTCCAGCTTGACAAACCTGGTTTTCCTGATCTGGTTATGTAATCGGACACTTTCGAAACAGCTTGTTGTATAGGGTGTCAGGAATACGGAAGTTAACATTAAATTTATACTAACTCATAAATGTTGAGAAGTTTTTTGTAAGTAATCGTCAACGATAAAGCGTGAGTGAGCGAGCGAGCGCATGTGTGTGTGTGTGTGTGTGTGTGTGTGTGTGTGTGTGTGTGTGTGTGTGTGTGTGTGTGTGTGTGTGTGTGTGTGTGTGAGGTTGATTACACGACGGCCTGCTGAACTCTCAACAGACTGGTTGAGTTATTACATATATTTGCTACATTCACTTCCGGCTACTTGAGGAGGAAGCAGACCCGTTTCCCTACACTGCACGCTTACGCCCGAGCACACGCCCACAGCAATGCGGCCAACTTACCGCAGTTGCTGCCGATACTTTTAGATTAATTATTATCAACTAATTATTGTTGAGCCATCGAATGTTTGTCACTTCGGGCGTCTACTATGTACATGATCGTGTTACACGTTACACATTCTCTTTCATATAGTTTGCATCGTGTCGCCCTGTCACAAAAATCTCTGTCATTTTTTTAAAAAGAGATGAACCAATGCCTAGACTTGTTGCGACAAATAGGTAATCATGTTTCTCCATATGGTATCACGTTATCATTTCCAATGTTACAGAACAGTCGACCCACACATTAACGGTTCTAGAAATCAAGTACGTAAATCATACAAATGCATTAAGTTGTTCACAGACAGTTGTTGCACTGTAACTTTTTTTAATTGCAGCCACTTAAAAATATGCCTACATATAACGGGACGTACGAGATGCTGTGAAGAATACCGTTTGAGACAATTGCGTTTACAAACAGAACCCGTTACTTCCGTTATCGCTCAAAACACGTTTTGATGTTTCCATTTAAATATCTAAAGATTCTTACTACTACGCTGTGGTGAACATAACATAGAATTCTGTCGTGTTAAAGTGCAATATCCTTTATTACTGTGACAGATATCAAGTGTAATTTGTCAGTTATCCACACACCTTATAGTGAAAGTACACAAACACGTAGCACGAAGGAATTAAGTCAAATGTTGGATTCATGCAATTGTATAGTACATTTTAGAGTACGACCTTACCAAACGGAACATTTCAATCTTCTGTTCAAAGTATTGATAAATATGGTGCAGAGGTGTGGAGACTGAACGAAAAGAGTGAATCTATGCGGCTGGAATTGGATTTTCTAGGCTCAACTGAAAGGTCAGGTTTTAGTCAGAACGTAGTCTTTAGAAATATACATATCTTTAGAATTCGAATACATATGTACACCATGCGTATGATTAAAATTAAACAGTTAAAATCATTTATCACAGGATTCCTTATTGACAGAATACTGAGAAAATCTCTTTAGATGTAAGCAAAGATTTTCCGAATAAACACTTATTCGAGGGACAGCTTTGATTATAACCAATTTGCTTAATAAAAACGAATATGGTTATTAAAATCTAGAAAATAAAATTACAGCTATCTCGAAAAACAAAGTAAAGTATGTCTTTAATTGTTTAAGTATGTCTTGCTACCGCAGTGGAAGTTGATTGTAAACAATTACAGAGATATAAATGTGCAGACAGAATTCTTAAAAGACTTGAGTTTACAACGTAACATCAATTTGTCATTCCACAGAATGCTGAATTGATTACCCTAGTCGATATTTGGTAAGTTAGATGTAAATGGTAAAATCTTAAGTCTTACAGTATCAAATGTGTTTGGCAGTGAGCCCTCGGGAATATCTTATTTGTTTACTGCTCTGTTTCCTTCCGTACGTTACGAAAGGGGTGAGAATGATTTACATCCCATGTTTCTTTACTATTACTATGTAAAATAGCAGTCATAAATACTTGAATATTTTTAAAATCTGAGTCGGAATCCTTCGATGTAGGGAATGTAGTTGGAATGCTACAATGTAGGGGAAATTAGAATCAGATTTAAAATCAAAAAGATATTTTCCAACAGACAGGTGTAGCCTTGCAAAATTTTGCTATCATCAATCCGCTGTAAATTAACCTTAATGCATGTAGGCTACATCTTTCGTTTCCGTTATAGATCAGCAAGAGAAGATAATTTTATTTATTTGTAACGCTTACTCACAATTCAATCTCATATTCTGAATAACGGGAAATAGATTTGCTAATGCTCAAAGTGTATCACAAAATATAAAACAAGCTCAATCAACGCCGTTTTCTCTAAGGCATTAAACAACCTTTATAGTCTTGAAAATGTTTAATCAAACTTGTTATACCGCTCGTACCTAATAAAATTACACACAAAATACAAAAAAGTTGTCATAACCGACGTAACAATTCCACTTTGTAAAGAAGATGGCTAAATCTCGGATGACTGTCTGCCATGCAGTCAGAATGTTTGTTGGAAGCAGGCCAGGTAATTTTCTATTACATATTAAAATATTCAGTCTGGCTGTTGGAAGCGTTAATAGCTTGATGATCGGAATATTGTAATCATATAATTTTATTTAATTAATAACACGCTCCCTGATTTTGTAAACAAAATGAAGATGTCCTGAAGCAATAATACGAGTGGTCAATGAAACAAAGTACGAACATAACATTCGTCAATCGGGCCCGGTCCTTCAGTCAACGCGAATTTATTAATCACCGTCTACCGAGACGTATTAATCTGTCTTCTGTATGTCCAAAATCTCCCACAGAACGTATTAATCTGAAACACGTAAATTATAAAATACATCTACCAAATGAAATTAAAATATCTGTGTTCCCTATCGACGAGCATACATAGTTAAAAGAACATAATAAGACGCATAAAATAAACGACATAATAAAACTGTTATTAAATTTTCTAAAATATCTACTAAAAGCGAGCCGTGGTATATTTAATTTATCATCTGACGTCATTATCTTTCATATCTCCAGGTTGTGAGCGTACGTTCAACTGACTCAGGACAGTCTGCTAGTGAGGCTACATTTCTTGCACGTTCGTTCAATGTTCAACCTAAAATTCCATACACGTTTGCGGCAATTCAATCTTATCTGTACCCTCGACTTAATGTCGTACATCATTAACTATCACTACATGATAATAATTATTATTTAGTATATCTTTAACGTCCAAAAATAATTTAATTTTTGAAGTTCAGTTTTACAAAAATTCGCTTTTCTAAAGGACAACCTTTCTTAATGTAAACATAACCTGAGTTATTTATAAAGGATTTAAACTTATCCGTCTGGATACAGTTACCTGCATAACCTTTAGGCTGGCACAAAATTATGACAAATGTTAAATTCGGAATACAAAAATTACAAAGTAAACTCTTTATAGAGTATAGATATTCACTGTTCAAGAATTTACTTTCGTTAAACTCATTAGCATATGTACACACACGTTGAGATACGTCTTGTGTACGAACAGCTGTTAATTTACTATAAAAAAAAAATTATTTCAAGACTCTAAATAATATCATAGCTTTTAAAAGTTATAGTTTACTTAATCCATAGGCTTATAGGTTCATGTAGCTTCCATCCCTTGTTTCAGGTATAAGAAAATATAATATACTATAAGTTTACTTTATAACATTGCAGAATAAGTTTTATGTCTTCGTAAAACCCAAAAAGGTTTCTCAGTCTCACACGAATAAGAAAAAGCGTCAAATCGCTTTAGACGTTTGTCAGGAATAATTTATTTTAAGTCAAGCAATATAAATAGCAAATTTTAAGACAAGTCTACGCTGATATATCACACCATTCTACTCAGATTCGTTGTCATTTCGAAATTTACAGTTTTTGTGTTAGAACTGCTTTTTTAATTGTTTCAATTTATCTACCAGACAACTCTTCCCACCTTAAACTACCATTACATCAAATCCTAGGAGACAATTGTCCTAAAAGTTCAATTTTTTGGTGACACCCAGGACTGTATGAGAAGCAAGTTTAAGGCAAGTAATAGGCTGAGTGTAGTGAATAAAGAGAGAAAATTGCTTCGTACACCATACAAGTAAACCGTTTGTAATTCTATCTTTAAATACAGCAATTTCACGCAGTTATAATTATTTCACTTTAGATATTAACATAGATTGTTTCATTTTATAAAGCTATAATAATCTACCTTTGTTTACAAAGGTATACAAATGACATAAACGTTTGCCTACATTCAATTTTCTTGAACTAACTTTATTTTATGAACTAACGCTTTATACGAGCGCTATAGTTAAAAAATTACGTATTATCTACTTCGCTATTAATTGTATGATTAAATTAACAAACAAACAAAAACGTAAAAACCGTACAGAAAGTACAATAACATACAATTGTTAAATATTATATATATTTATGGATCTTTACAAGCATACATCCATATGGGCTAATAAATAAAGATAAATATGTACAACGGAAACGTACTCCTCTCAAAAAATAGAGAAAAAGTGTTATCGTCATCATAACATAAATCATCGTTGTCGTCAGCATCATCCGTGGCAAACGTACATGGATCTGGCCTTTTCAAGAGTCGATCCATTCGTCCCAGCACTATAAGACTTAGGCCTACTACCCATCATACTCTCAAAAAACGTTTACAGTTATAGAAAATGTTTAGTTACAAGAATGTCAGTATTTTTTAATACATTCTCGTCTTTTTCATACGTGACTATTCCACATGTATTTTTATTTCATAATGACAAAAAGGATAGGCGAAAGCAGTTATAAACTATTGTTCACGTTCCAACAGTAGTGTTTGTATGTGAAGCGGTACACATTTAAGAATGTCGCTTGTTTATTTATACTTTTCACTGGCATTCACGTACGCGCATTATTTTATTAATGCAACGATGCATTATTAAACGTATTTTATTAAACGTACTGCACGATGTTATTAAACGCTTTCCTTCTAAATATTAAATTACGCCTTACATATATCAGTTTAAAGTAAATTTTAAGCATAATATTTATAAAGTTGCAAATCTAAGTAAATAAACCTAATAGAAAAACTAATAGGAAAAACGGTTGTAAGAATAATTGCTTCCAAAACCAACAATCTACCTAAATCTTACCTCTTAGTTCAAACACTATAGACAACTTAAAAATTATTCTGTCACTTATTATTGAGTATTAAATTACAAAGTTTCCAATTGTGTAATGTTGTATATTATTGATCGAAAATGTTTCTCGCATTAATTATAGATGCGAACTGTTGGCCAACATAGAAGAAAAGAGTCAGTCTTAAAAACCCGTTGAAGTTTGTATGTAAAAAACAGTTGACTAATGAAAAGACAGGAGACTTACAAGAAAATGATCATAAAAAATCAGAATAATACAAAAACGTAACAAGAAATGTATGCTATTAACAGAAAGGGTACGAACAAGAAATGTTTAAAGTACATTGGAACAAACAAGTTATAGAATACTTACGGAATAGTTGTAGACAAGCAGAATAGTAACATTTCCTAACGACGCAGTAATTCTGGATCAGAATATGCCGGATAAATTAGTGAAATAGAGATAAGTTAAAGAAAAATGATAAATACTGACGAGACTAAAGTCATGACAAGCGAGAAGTGTTTAACCATTCGTTTCATAAATTAATGCTAATACTGTAGTGTATAAGCAAAGCATTAGCCTACACTGTATAGCGATTAAGTACAAAAATATTGCCCGGTGCGAGTGTTTTTAATAAATTTAACTAACGTGGAACGTAAGACTGGAAACTGCTGTATACATTGAGTTGTGTTCATGCTGCGTGAGTGTGTGTGTGTGCGAGAGAGAGATAGTTAGAGGAGAAGGAGGGAGAGGGAGGGAGAGGGAGGGAGGGAGAGAAAGAGACGCTTCCCAGATAATTCATAGAACATAACAGGAGTCATTCGTAAATTAATATTTATTAATTCTTCCCAGCCCTTCATATTTTCAGGTAAATATTCTGCATTGATTCTTAATTGTAATTTTTAAAATTCATCGTAACATCTATAAGAATAAATTAAAAATTCATTATAGAAGTATAATATTTCTCAGGTAATAACTGGACGTGTTTAAAATCCGAAACGCTGGCGGTCAGTGTGTACAAAAAAAAATTATGAAACTGGTGTGTGTGTGTGTGTGTGTGTGTGTGTGTGTGGAAAGTAAGCAATGAAATTCCAGTCTGACGCCTCGTGCAGCTGCCTGACGCTCCAGTTAGCGGGCGGCTGGATCGTGTTACTGAATTTTTGTTCACGTTACTTCCATTTTCGCATTGGTCACCACAAACAGGCAAACCGCTAGTAATTTTTCTTTCGAATCTCTCCCCTTATTATTTTAATGATATGTTGTTAAAGTATTTAGAACATTTTCTTTCTAAATGCTTTCTAACTGTCATAAACATGAAATTAGATCTTCAGAAACATTGTAAAACTATTTAAGCTTTCTCTCTAATCTACTTGGTAACAGCAGGCTTTCACAGGTTTAGGATATTTTAATCACAAGCTTCCCCCATCCGGATATAAATGAACTTTACTAGATCATATGTTCTGTTTTTTATTTACTTCTTGGAGCAAGTTTACACTTGTGAAAAGAAAAATTGCATGTGAATCTTATGTAACTGATACGTCAGTCTTTAAATGCCATTAATTATACTTTAATTATGCTTTGGACTCTCTGACCAGTTAGTCCCATTTGTTACACGCATTAAATGTAGGCGTTTATTTTAATGAGAATGGCAACGAAATTATGTATACAAAACGAAATTCTTGCGTGGAGCATTTGAAGTACCAGAGTGCACTTATACCTTATACGTATATAATACGCGGCAACGCAGATTAAAATATCACAACTACATTAAAGGATATAGTAGCAATCAAGATGAGCATGGTATTGGTATTGGTATCTTGGTATCCAAATTGAGGAGAAGATGCTTAAGAAAATGACGTGCTCGTTGGGGAATTTTGGTGATGCTTTCGGAACGAGTTGTTCTGATGCAACGCATGACGGCACCAAGACTAGTGATGGTAATAATTCTATAGAGCCTTGTTTCTGATCTAGACGAACATGTGAACAAACATGGGGGATAATAGTTGATCAAGTGACTGCATCTGTGTCGTGACCGCAAAGAATTATGATACTGGCATCTAATCAAATGGACATCCGATTTATTTATATTTATAAATTAACAAAGTTACTTATCAAAACATAAAATGTTACAAAATTGTGTTCTGGGTGAACAGTACAATTTCAGAATACAAATATGTGAATATGTTATTATTTACTAATTACTAACACGTTCGGACACAGCCATCAGCGGTGAATAGAAAACAAAAATACATGCCATTAAGAGAGGTGTGTACTTTCTTCAAATTTGAATCTCTAAAGCTGCATAATCATTTGAACAGTTAGTTATCAACAACTAGTCTATGCAGGAAATGCATTCGCCAATATCTTTTTGAACAGTATTTTTAATTACCTTTCCATAAAATACAAAGGTATAAAATTACAGGTATGCAAGTTAGATACTAGTTGTAGGAGTTTTATAATGAACTCGTGATAATAAAGCGTTCAATGGCCGTCTAAGCCACTGTACTGCCGTAAATTCCTTTCTCTATTCCGTCTTAACATTCCAAGTTTTATTTTCTTTTAAGTATAAATTATATATCTTCCTGTACAGTACCCGCTAAACAGTCTCGTACATATTCATTATGTTTTCGCTAAACGATCGAACTTCATGAGTATCTCTGAGAAAGGCACGTCGACGCCTCCGGGACCTTACCCGTATAACACAATTTAGACCCTCGTGTCCCATATTTAAATTACAAGTAAAACTTTTTAAATTAAATACAACTGAATTGTTGAAATAAAATGGTTATAATTCAGACAGTAACTTCACAGGTCTACTTTGAATGCTGTTATACGTCAATTAAATTTGGATACATTGTAGTAATGATATCTCTTGACACTATAATAATAATCTATAAAACCATCGTAGGAAGCTTTGCAGTATACGGTGCTTAATTATGAATAATTAATAAAAAATATGCCTCCAGAATACAAGCTATGAAAATGAACCGCTAGCGAAGATATTGTCAACTGACACGAACCATTAGAGCAAGAAATACAGAAATTAGAAGGCGTACGGACATCAATATTGATATACGCCTACTTGAAACCACACAGTGCACGTAGAGGACTATGACGGTACAGTCATGTACAGAGGATGCGTGATCAAAGGCCTAAACGAATAATTGAACGCTATCCACATGTGTGGATTTCACCACATAGGCAGACTAAGGAAACTTTGGAACACATAAATAAACATGGCCTTGGAAGACAGAGGGTTGGAACACGACGAATGGAAGACTACAAATGCAGGAAGGTGGCAACAGCAGTAAAGAAAACTCGAATATAAGAAACAACTTCATACTTTGCTAGAATGTAATAAATCATATACCTTCCTACATGAAGTGTCACGTCTACGCTAATTTAAACTGACTGATTAACAGTGAAACAGTTTAGCTGTAAACAGATGAACATGACTCGCCTTATTGGACGAACTCAGATTATTCTAACACATTCGATTGTTCTAACACCTATCCAGTTTCACAAATCATATCGTCTTTTACGCGGCTTCAAATGTTACATCTCCCAATTGTGATCTATCTAATATACCTAATCAAAACAAATTTTCTACACCTTCTTCTAGACCAGTATTTCTCAAACCGTGGAGGATTGCACTAAAATCCGCGGACTGGCCGTAGGAAATTAACGCTTTTTTATTTTCAATTTACTTTCAAACATCCGCCAGTTCATGACGTCATAAAAAATAATAATAAATCGTTCAATCGTGTCATGCTTAACTAAGCAGTACAATTCCGTGACAGATATGTAAAATTAAGATACTTATTAAAATTTAGAGACAAGACTGTTATTAACAACGTTCGGAGTACATTTTTAATTGGTTCAAAGTCAATAACAATTGCGTGGGGTTTAACTATTATGAAATGTAGATATTTTTACTTTATATAAGATAATAAAAGTATAGAAATGTAAAACTTTATAGTTTGAAAGGTGAACAGCTTTTTAAAATTTGTATTTTGGCTAATACACTTGTACTTTACAAAAAAAAACCTTCACGTTTACAATTTCAATCAGTAAACTATGTAGCGTTATATGTATAGTATACAGTCGCTGGCAATAAAGAAATCTTCAGCAGAACTTCTTGTTTTCTACTCTATTTTGCAAAAGAATAGTCATTAAAAAATAAAATTGTATACATACATGTTTATAGCTAGGATGCAGTTACGTATATTATTTGTTATTAGTAAGGGAAGGTTGGTGTACTTGTTCTACAATACAAATACAACTGATTTCTAACGATGAGACACTTCCGTTTCGATCTGAGCTTTCGCGGGTGGTAGTCGGCACGATTGTCAAAATTTTGGTGTTCTACCATGGGGGAAATTTTAAAAAACATTGTTCTAAACCATGGTCCTCTAACGCCCTTGTCATTACATGATCTTCTTGGCCACTCTCTCTGTCATTCCAAATGGTTTACACTCAAAAAATTTACCAGGTCATCTTTCTTCAATTCATAGGCTTTTTTGTATTTTACCGTGTTTGCTAAACATATTCGACTTACTCTAATATCACTAGTCAGTCTATTGATGCCTTTCCATCTCTTCATTGTGTTAAGAGGTCTCGTCTCCATTTAGCCTACTATATAGGCCGTTTGTTCAACTCTCATTGGTACAGATATACTCTTGTAAAACATCATTCTTTATCTGTAGGCGTTTGATTGCTTAAGTAGGCCTAGTTATTACTTCACACATATAACCACATTCACCCAATTTAATAAACACGTCCCTATCATAATCGTTTAAAGTGTCACACGCGAGATGATTAAATTGGTCCACTTGTTGATTCGTCTTGTCGTTTGTCACAATCTCCGTTTTGATTGGATCCTATCTTAATCTTAAACTTTGGAATTGAACATTGATTCCAGCTTGATTCCTACAGAGGACAGGCATAAAATGTGTTTTATACGACGCCCTAGAATTTTGCAAGTCTGGTTAATTCAACCATAAAGATATTTAATAGCCATTCTTGAAGAAGTGACCATCAGGTAGTTGGACGTCCAGAAATAATGACTGATTTTAAAAAGCTCATTACTATTCACTGGACGTGCTCAGTTTGGTACCTGGTTTCGAGTATTGCCATTATAAATGTAATACACTTTACCTATAAATCGTTGTTTACGACGTCGTAATCACCGGGTTCTATAAAAATGTGGCTCAATCGATTTATCTCGCGTTCTAATCACTCGCGGACACTCGCACACACACGAGTGATTAGTCAGTACTACACTTACTGACTCAACTAACTGCTCTTCTAAATTTTAAAAGTAAGTTTTGTCTCCATCAGTGTTAACAACAATCTCGGAAACTAATTAAGACAGAGATCGTAAAAAATAAACCATGCGCTCAAAATTTCTACGACATGGATAAATGTTGCCTTCTAGTATTGGCATTAGCCTTTAACTGTAATCACTCTCGTACATCAGTGCGTGTTACAACTTTTGTACACAATAAAATTACACCACACAACTAACGTCAACTAAAATATGTAAACCTTAATTCGAGTATATGTAATTAATTAATATTAAAATATGTATAAAATAGTGGACATATAGAAATTTCTTGAATTTTCATTTAAATACATAAGGGAAGTGACATCGAAGAAAACATAATTTTGGTGTTTATAAAGTCAAAAACAAACTTAAACACTAAAAAAAAATAATTCTTACGTTTGTTTACCGACAGAGGAAGCTCAGATAAAACTTGCAATACATGTTGTACAGCAATCTTTAAATGCTTTTTTAAAAAATATCACTTCCTTCTGTCTCTGGTAAATATTCAAAAGTACAGAAGAACTTTAGTCTTCATTTCTGGGCTCTCTTTAAAACTACCACTAATATTTTTATAATTGCTTACAGAAACTAATATTTGATAATTTTGTAAATTTGGTGAGCACTAAATTATGCTTACATTATTGAACGAGCGAAGCGAGTTCTCATTTTTAACTCGACCGTTTGGCATGTGTCTGTCTATCTATCTATCGTCTACCTGTCTATCTATCTCTCTGTCCTACCTACCTATCTACCTGTCTATTTACCTGTTTGGTTATGTCTCACGATAACTTTTGAACGCATCAAATGATTTTCAAAATGCATGTCCATACTGTTACCCTGCAAAGCCCTATTATTTTTGAGGTTGATCCCCCCCAAAAATAGACACATTAAAATTGCGAAAAAATCGCAAAAGCCCATGTAGGGTATCACAATGAAAGGAATGTTAACCACAGTTTAATATACAATGTTTATTTTAGAAAATTAAAAAATTTTTGGACGTCAGATCTTAAAAAGAGGGTGAACATTTTTTTTTTAATCGCAAAAATTCATGCGGCGTATTAATTTAAAGAGAATGTTAACTAACAGTTGGACGTAGTGTTATGTTTTGCACATTTAAAATTTTTTAAACCCCCCTGGGAAACCCAAAAAATAGTGCAAAAATTTGAAAAATTCTGAGACTCGAGCAGGGTGTTTAGACTAAAAGGAATCCGAATGTTTCAAATTTTTAGCATTTATTGTATAGATGTTATATTACTAAAGAAAAAATAGAGTAATTGGGATTTCTGTGATTTTTCCCATAATTGAACAATTTTTAATATCGAAATTGATGTAATAACAAATGTAGCCCTACATCATTCAAAATAATGAGCGAGTTCGAGCAGTCCGATTCTGTTTCAAACCGAACTTATTTCAGGTGTAAAAATAAAATATTTTTAATGATTGGTGAATATGTTTTTATGTATTTTTGTCGATTTCTTAAACGTAACCAGATTGATTTAGTGAGCCATTAACTCTAACTCCGTGCAAAAATATTGTACTTTTCTAAATAAAGATTAAACGATATATTTGAAAAAGTGTTTGCAAACGATATTAATATAATTTGTCCGATAGCGTTTCTCGGAACCCACACCTCACGCCCTTGCTTCTCGTTTCCATAAATCAATACCCACCTTCTTTCCTTACGTCCAAGTTGTTCTCACATTAGTACGTTATATATCTACTGACGTAAAAGAGAAATTAACTGAAACAAATTTTCTTTTATATCATTTTACTTTTTCCCTCGATTATCGGTAGATTGTTGATTACGCAAAATTCGATAGTTTTCAAGTTGCAAAATATTTCTCATAACCTAAATATTCACTCTAGTTTGCCCAAAACATTATTATTATTATTATTATAGTCCAAAAATACGCATTAGTTTAAAAAATACACTGAACATAGTCAGTTTACTTAATTATTTGAATTCTGGTTGGATTTGTTATTCTTATAAAAGTCTCTTATAGCTAGATCATGTCTTAAAGTCATTATTAAGATCCTAAAGTAAAGTAATTACGACAGAAAACTTTAGAATATGCAACTACATAACACACTTTTGAAATCATCGACTAATGAATGACTCGTGTAATAAATAATACTGGCAGGTTCTACTAATAACTTTGTCAAAAACAGTAAAGATTCTTATTAAACGTCGTACTGAATATGTTCCTTTGTTTGTGTTCAGTATCATATAATAGGCGTATACCTAAAGAATCCAGTATCAGTTTGCACTCTTCGACGTTCTTATATAACGTAATTTGTTTGTAACAATATGACTACACAAAAAATATTTGCTCTATTAAAAAATTGCATATTCAATATTCCTGTTCTTTTCCAAAGGTTACGATTTACAGCATGTAAAATATTATTATTCTTTAGGTAAACTTATATAGTAGTAACCCATAATACGTAATAATATGAAAGTCAATGTTTAATATAGAAATGTTATTAAACATTAATTACACAATAACACAAAACAAAACTAAATATTCGTTGGAACTTATAGGCTTAATTGGTAAATAATTAATTAATAAAATAGTTGCTGGCGTAACAATATCTACCATAACTAGTTACTTAGGTTAACTGGGAACGCCTGAATGTCGTACAACAAACCGCATTTTCAACCTACGTGTTCGTAAGTTTTCTGCTTTTCGTGAACTTTCGTACAGTGACAGAAGTACTTTCCTTTACAAACGATTTATTCATTCATCTAATTTAAAATACTCGATAAACAAAACAAGCATGACTTAATCAAATAAAGGAATTAACAATACCTTATATCCACACGTAATTGTCCCTTATCAATCTCTTCTCTAAACCCCACTGCTGGGTTCGCCAATTTATAACACTTCAGGAATTACAGGTTCTTTATGCCTCACTTTGGATGCGTCAAGTTATTACAAGACGGGTTTTAACTTAATTTATCCCTCTCTTTGTGTACATCAATTTGTAACACTTGTTAATTCTATTTCTATATAAATAAAACACGTGGAATGGTATCTGGTAATAATAATAATAATAATAATATTGTAATTTTATTCAAAAATTGATATAGTCCATTTATTGTAACTATTCATATAATTCAGAAATCTCAGGGTCGATTCTCTTCTCTTTTATATTGATATTAGTTTAAGGTTCTTTTGGCTGATATAAAGGTTCAGTAATTATAACGAAAACACAAGTACAAAAAGTACATTACATTACAAACAAGATACTAATGAAATAATATAAATTTAGTATTAATTATAATATATATATACGTTACACAATGTTTATCAGTTCAGTTCGGTTTCACACAGCCTCCTGGTCTCAGTGATGAAAAATTCCAACGTTGTTAGTTTGTTTATGTTGTCCAAATGAAGGAATCCACTTCTTTTGGTGATCAATAAATGTTTATCTTGTCAATTTCGTTGTCCGAAGCCTTCTGGTGGAATATTATGATTGAAGTCCAGTGTCCTGTTATTAAGTTAATCCAAGTGTAGTTGTTCTTTCTGGTTGCTGGATCAGTAATGTTTTAAAGGTGATTTATTTATGATGTTTCTTTATATGCTCCAATTTTATATTCTTTTATAGGTTTTTTATAGTGTTTCTTATCTTGTATTATATTATTTTTTAATAATATTCATATGTTTTCTGTATAAATATTTAGTTTCTTTTACCAAAATTCAACCCAACTCCTTCTTGGTTTATTTACCATCATAATAATAATAAAATTCTTTTTCTCTCTTTTTGTTTCCTGGATACACATAAATACTCTGGTCATATCTGTGCAAATTGAGATTTAGTTGTCATAGGATATTATTTTTATATAATACATTATTTTACCTTTTACATACAAGTTGCTTTTTTGTTATTACATCATAATACTTAATACAATTTACATATTATTTTATCTGACAAAACTATGAACAATTTTAATACCAAATATTATAGTTATTTGTAATTTGACAAATATTTTGAATAATTTATTATTTACTGAACATAATCATCTAGGCCTATGTTGACTGATTATATTTTTATATTGGAAGACTCATAATCGATCCTGCTTACACTTGTTTTATATTAATTAATTTCTTTAAATATAAACAAACTGTTAATTAACAATTATATTCTAATTACTATAATTTCCTTTAGGGCTTAACTGAATGCACACTTTTAAACCATTGTCTGTGTGATCAATATCTATTTAACTTATATAACACAAACACTAATAAAGAAAAAACTAAATGTTAATGTCAGTATCATCTGCTACTATGGATTAGTAATTCATTTCATTAAATAATTGTTTATAATTACTATCCACTCACAATTATTCTTAATTGAATACCACTGTATCTCACACCCTCTTACCAATTAATTACACTTGTCTTATATTACATTTGTATCACTTCGTAATTACATTTTACATTTACTTCTAAATTTGTATTGTACTTTATGTGCCGTAGTATTTGGTTTTTTCATTATTCATTAAATTTATTATCCTTCGTTATTTGTATATGAACTACTCCAAATCTAACTGGGTACTGTCTATATAGTATAGTAATCTGTCATAGTAATGTCTGTTGTAGGACTTTTGGTTTTTAAATAGGTTCACACTTTTATTTATTATTGTTTCTTCTTTCAAATTATTTTGACTTCGATTTGTTTAGATAACTTGTCGTTATTGCTTGCTGATGTCTTCAACAGTTGAAGTGTATTATATTATGGTATTAATATTGCTTGGTGATAAGATTGACATTTATTATACAAATTCGTCATTATTATAGGCAAATTGAAACCTACCTTTCTTATCGATACCAATTATTTTCTTCTTTATCTCTGGAGTTTATTTATTTGTATTGGTGGCTTTAACGAATTGTAATTCTTGAGTTTTCTCTTGGTTCATTGTACATTTTATTTATATATTCCATTCTTTTATTAAAATTGATTCCATACTAATGTTAAATGATTCCCTATATATTAATATGGTATTATGAATGAATATCGGCGTTGAGTGGCCCTTTTACGTCCAATTGCTCATCCGAACATACACATACCTGGTACAGTGTACTTTGGCTCCTGCCCATAAAATAATTCTAAAGTGGCGCCTTAGCTTTCTACACTCTATAAATAAAATAATTATAAATCTTATCATTATACACATCATTGGAATCTTTTATCTTCTGAATATTTTTTCTTATTCTATCTTGCCTTCCAATAACTCCATTTATTTATTATATTCAATATTACTGTTGGTATATTTCTTAAGTAGATTTCTTTCTCTTTTATATAACTTCACTTCAGAGTTCAATGATTTATTAGCCTTAATGTCATTCACCTTTGTTATTCAATACCTCTTGTAATATAGTAGTTTTAATTATCCTTATTTCTATCTGTTTTTATACTGCAACTCTTCTTCAGAAAGTTCATTTTCTAATTAGTTTATTAAATTTCTCTTAGGCCTATTGTCATTAATATTGCGCCCCATTATTATTATTATTATTATTATATTACTACATGTATTATTTATGCTCGATTTAATAAGATGTGCTTATTTCTTTTAGAATTTTGGTGTCGTTACAACCTTAACTACATTAACAAATAATCAATCAAATCGATCGGAAAAAATTAATTAAACTAAAATTTTAGTTTAAAATTATAAATTTGCAACCGTGCTTGTATTACGTTAGAAATTTAAAAGCCTTGTTAATAGTACAGTCACTTCAAATTACTGAGCGTCTGCACAGGCAATTGTAGAACAAGCACGTTGTTCGTTTTTTTTTTTTTAATTTAATTCATATTACAATCTACCCAGCAAATGAATCAGTAATACTAATTTTCGATTGAAAAATGACCTACAGAATGACCTTCCAGTGAAGCACCTCACTACAAACAAGTGTTACAGAAAACACACTGTATACATTATTACGTATTATTGTTTTGAAACAGTCACCACAACAAAATAATATGTGTCCTCTAAGTCAGTGGGTTTGAAACGTTTCAGGCTACACTGAACCTGCTTGGCGAGGTCGTTGGGATGGGTTTTCCAGCCTGTCACTGTAACTCGGGCTTCGTTACTTTTACAGAATTGTTTGTACATCGTTACACAGATTGTCGTTACAAAACCAATAGTGTTCTATTTTGGTTAAAAGAGTACCATGTATTATATTTAAAATGAGCAAGGGAAAATATATTAATTATTGTCCCTTCATTAAAACTACAGTATAAGGCGAGATGCAACTTTTCCAAGACAAACAGACTCGCATCGACTAATTTAAGCCTATTTACTTAATCATAATGCCTAGTCTTCCTTAAGGGTATAACGCGTTTTACTGATATACGGATTTAAATATTAAAGCGATGTATTTAAAAAAAGCTGTACACTGATCTGTATTTAAGATGTTACTTATTTTAGCACTCTTGAAACATTGTGTCCTATTTGAAAATATTAGTCTATTTTAAGTTACGACAACAATTGTATTCTTTAAAAGGTTAGACATTTTTTTGAGTTACTGAAAGTTTAAAATGTTTAGTGCTGAGACAGGTATAACAGATACTCATAATTACGATTTCTGACAATTTTTTAAACACCTTTCACTTGTTTACAGTATAAAATTCATAGCAAGAAATAGCCTAAGTCTTGAATCACGTAGTCTTGGTCCAGATATGTTGATTCAAAAGTAAACTGCAAATATGCAGATTGTTCCTCATACATTTCCAAAATTATGTGTTATCTTTCAAGACCAAATACCACTCCATATCATGCGTTTTATAGGCCATTTCTTACGGAAGGAATTGAAACAGATGAAAGGTTTATGACTCATAATAATCGTACTGGGCTCTCTCATATTTCCTAAAAAAACGCAATTTTATTCAGGAAAACCAAAATAAGATTTTATGAAATTTTCAAAAATCGGTAGCATTGTACGGGTTATTGATACATACACTGAACAAGAGGTTTTAAAAAACTGCATCATTTTCAAAAACTAAATTTTAAGGCCAATTTTTTGGCCGGTATATGAATGAAGGAATTTTATAATAGAACAAATAACTTAGAGAAATCTACTCTGACTCAACATTGTATATCTAGTAAAGACTACAAGACTGACATGGACTGGTCATATCAGTAGAAGAGAAGAGACCGGTTGAGATTAATTCAAATTCAACACTGAAGTCAATTATAATTGGAAAGCCGAAAGGCAGGCGTACGCTGAGAAGACCGAGACTTCAATGGGATGGGACCAAACGCAAAAGACGTGGTAAGAGTACGGTATTCAATGAACCGAGAGACACAGCAAAATACTGATAAACAAGTTGTGACTTAAATTGCGTTTAGAGAATTAAGGCTGGCTAATACTGAGAGCGAGCAGCTGAACTACTACAGTATTTCTTATTCTGTCCTAGGTTTAGTCGATTTGTTGTCAGTGTCAGCGTCCTTTAGTGATGGCCTTTAGAATGGTGCGATTGCCTTAGAATGCCTAACAACTCTGTCGCATAAACTGTTTGTCTACGAGTATATACCGTGTTCCGTGTCTTCCACTGAATTAGAGAAGCGAATTTGACTACGATGGAAGACCGCAAGAGATGAACGCATTTCATGGACGAAGGCAAAATAGACCTAAGTGGTCACACGAGTAAGACACAAACATAACATTGTTTTACTAAGTTTGAACTTTAGTATGCTAAGAAATGCGCAGGAATTTTTACAAAAACCTTGTGTAGAACATAATTGTGTTCACGCTTGAAATCTGTAAGCAAGAGACTGACATCGTTTGTAATGTGATGTTGACTCCAAATGTTTTATAGAGCTTAACTAAAAGTTAGACTAATTAAAAACTGTAGTAAGAGCAGAAATTTTAAACTGACAGAAAAGAAAAACCATTATATTTGGATACCACATGCGACATCTAATGTGTAATATGGATAGACATTTTGAGACCAAATATGGGTAACATCAGGATACGAAGGTTCTGATATAAATACAGAGTGATAACAGTATTGTGTGCCGACATATGGAATGAGTACGTATAAAGAGCAGATAAAAAGAGAGACAGATTTGTGTACAATGAAGAAACTACTTATTCACTTCCCTACGAGTTGTCCACTTCTCTTTATTTAAACTAGTTTTACGTTTGTTTAAATTTTTGTAATATAGTGTAAGGATTAAAGCAGACAAAGCCACCTTTTTGTTCTTCTTTATGACAGTCTTAAAGTCGTAGCAAATGTATATTTCTCTTAATATTTCCATGAAAGGACGCTACGTAATACAAGTGAATGTATTCTGCTCATGTGCGTGCGAGGTGTGCAAATTAGTCCGTTCAACATAACTCCACCGTAATTTCCATATTTAACAGGCACGTAGTTAGTTTCATTATTCGCTAATAGTATCCTCCTCACATAAACACCGTTTGCTTACTGCTTCGCAGTCTACAGTTTCGCTGTAACACTCATTGTATGGAAAATGTAACAGCTAAGAGGAGGATATAATTCTGGCGAAAATAACTAACTTGTCGGCAGCAGTAGTTGCCAGCCAGCGTGTTTTAAGTAGGCCAGTGTAAAGAGCTAGAAGTAGTAAATGAATTTAATGAATTTATTAACTCCACATCCACACGACACAAACACGCGCACGTGCACAAATGTTGACACTTGGATTACCATACTTTGCATGTGACACACACACGCACGTCCACAAATGTTAACACTTGGATTACCATACTTTACACGTGACACACACACACACACACACACACACACACACACACACACACACACACACACACACACACACACACACACACACACACACACACACGTGCACAAATGTTAACACTCGGATTACCATACTTTGCACGTGACACACACACACGCTCGTGCACAACTGTTGACGGTTGGATTACCATACGTTTTAGCTAAACTTTCACTTTGGAAACAGGACACTACCTCTGAAAAGAAGACTCTTAATTTTCCGTATATACCTATTAGTGTTTTAGGAAAAGAAGATTTTTCATTATCATCGATATCACCAATTCACAAAATGCACAACAACTGCTTTCTTGAAAAAGATGGTAAGTATACAGAAAAGAAAAAATCTACACTTTTAATTAACATTATTTGTCGTGTATATTTAATAACCTGCAATAACAAAAAACATTTTAATGACCAAACAATGACTAACAAATTTTTTAATGCTAATTAAATTATTTTATTATTTTATTTGTTTTATAAAATTTTTATTTAACAATAAAAATTGTATGCAATTTAACCTTTAGTAATAATGATGCCTTTAATTAGTCACCTGTACATTGCCATTTTCATTGTTTTTAACACAATTAGAGCAACTTCTTTGTTTTGCAAATTTTGTATTATTTTAATGATAAATAAGTGTAATTTTATTTCATAATATTCTGTTCATTTTCTTTAGCTTCTTTAATTAGGAACAGAAAAGTGAGTGTAACTACGTGTACATTAAAAAAAATTTTCAAAAATTCCGAATAAATGTAACCCTGACCACTTACCCTGATCGGGTCAAAATACGGGACTGCTCGGAATGAAATTGGACTATGGTAACCCTAGTTAACACTCACTGAGTTATTCGAGTAGACCTGTGTATACATGTAACAATATATCAAAATATTTTGAGGTCATTAATTTGAATCAATGTGGACGTAAACGTAATTATGTGAAGCATCCTTTAGAAAACGTGGCAACCAATGAGCAACCAAGAGATGGCGATGTTTCTCTCCAAATCTTTAGGACCTTTTGCACTCTATACGAATAAAAATATTATTAAAACACATTTTTCTTGAAATGTCTTTATCGTTTTCTATTTCTTCTACCCCATCATCATCATCACTTTAATTTTCTTCTTCTTCCTCTTCTTCTTCTACTACTACTACTACTACTACTACTACTACTACTACTACTACTACTACTACTACTACTTCTTCTTCTTCTTCTTCTTCTTCTACTACTACTACTACTACTACTACTACTACTACTACTACTACTACTTCTTCTTTTTCTTTTTCTTCTTCTACTTCTAACAGCGATACCTGTATTCTAAACTTGCATGCTGGAATTTCATACATTCTAAAACATGTAATTAAACCTAAGCAACTAATCCAACTCAACTAATTAACAACTACCATTCCTTTGTCAACAAGAGTCAGATTCCCAGAGTTGTAGTTTATGTTAACATATTCGTAAAAAAAATATTCGTGGTGTCAGTATCTACCCATTGTGTACTATAATTATTTAATGTTAGAACCCTGTGAACAGAAACACGTTTTAAAGTTTTGTCTCTACAAGAAAATAATTCCAGACTGTATTTTCCTATTTTGAACATTCTTCGCTTACGTAGTTTAACTATTATGACTGCCATATTAAAACAGCATTGTATATGTGAGGGTGTCTTGTTTGAAAGTATGTCGTTTTAATCTTGATAATCATATTAGGCCTATAATTAGGCCTATTTCGTATACCTCGAGTATTTCATGATACTAAATGGGCCAGAAATTTATCGGCAGGGACATCGTCGGAACACGAACGTAAATATTGCCGATATGAACAAACTTAACAATTTCATTTAGTTTGGCTGCCTAAAAACAAAGACTTTAATCTTGTTAACAGTAACAATAATAGCAAATTTTAAAGTCTTCTAATAAACATAAGGTTTGTTAAGTAGTCTGACAATTTCGGGCACTAACCAAATGAATACCACTAACCAATCTAATATGTATGGAAATATACAGAGAAGTGGCCAGAGAGGGCAGTTGATTCCTGGGTATGAAACGGAAACCGTCCTTAAACACACGTAACACTTTTTATCCGAAGAGCTCATATAAGAAATTACTCAGTGTGTGTACTATACTATCAACCAAACCTTCAACACACGTAAGTTAAGGTGATTCCGTTTTCTGTATTATGAAATCGTTAGCAGTAAACATCATTCAGCTAACTGACAGTAAATCGAAAAAGTTACCAGTTAATGACCGCAACGAAAACGCTTGAGTATTTATAGCCACGTTGCAAATGCCATTTCCTCATCCCGTTTTCACATGTCTAAACTGACACGTTACCAGCACACGCGCACGCACTACACAGACACAGACACCCGCGCGCGCGTCGAGTGGATACCACACACACACACACACACACACACACACACACACACACACACACACACACAACCTCCAGTGGAAGTATTATAAATCTCTGTGTATTCGTCAGTACAAATTTACTCAACTCCAAAAAGGATTTTACAGAATTTAAATTTAAATAAAAACAAGTTAAACAATTTATCCTTAATAATTTCTGTAGCATAAGAAACCCACTGGAATTATTCAGAATTAGCTATTTACCAAGAAGTTTACAGTTGATTACGAAGTAAATAAACTACCTAATTCAAAGCAAATTAATTCAATATGAAAATGTAATATGAATTATTATATATTTGTAAAACGGATTTCTACGGCCTCAGCCGACTCTCCGTCTCCAGCTTCCAAATATTTCTGTCCATGCACATATCTTTTTCCTGCCCTCTAGACATCATTGTTTCCTGCACAACGTCCCGCCAACTTCTTCAGGGTCTTCTCCATCTCCGTTTTTCTGGAGATATCCGTTCCAGTCTCTTGTTCTCTTAACCATTCTTTTATTAATCTCTATGCCCAAACCAGATTAATTTTTCCTTCTCAATTTCCTCCACTGTATTTGTGTTCGTTTTCATTCTTTGTATTATTGTTTATGTATAATAAAATAACGAATGGTTTAGGTTCTAGATTCACAATACCTTATAGTCTGTATAAGAGCAAGACTATAAAAGAAAAAATTTATAAATTACGTATTTATGTATGTATGCCTTAATTAGTATTGCCTATATACTACAGATTTGTCATTTACTCTACGCTTATTCTATCTAAATGTTGAGGAAAATTACTACTTTCATTCTATATTTATTTTTGACGAGTATATTTATAAATACAGTAAATTAAATAATAAATTTTCTACAGAGTTCAGGTCATATGATGTTCCTCACAATTTTTCAGCCACTCTTCCATCTTATTTATTCTGAATTTCAAATTTACTTTGATTTTTTTCTAATTTGTTCTTATATATGTTCGTAATCCAGCACTGTAAAAGTTAGTATATACAGTGCCTGACTAGTTTTCTAAGAATTCTCGTATATTAGTTTCTCTGTTAGTTGTAATTAATGTGAAGTTTACTCGCTTGTTTTGGGTGTCTAATAGCGTCTTACAAACCATCGTCACCAAACTTCTCCCTGCATTCTATTCTCTGTTGAAATTTAAAGTCAGTACAATTCTAATTCAGTCTTCCGATACAGTTTTAAATCAGTTGTCATTCGATAAAATACCAAGTCCATAAAACCTTTAATCTTTTAAAATGTATCCCTTTTGCTCTCTTTCCTAATGTAATATTATACTTATCCTTTCCAATACATTACGTAAACTCTCAATTTCGTCTAGTTCGTTTAATTTACTTTACTTGTAATGCAAAATTAAATTGCGTACTTTAATACGTCTTCTTTTTCTTCTTCTTCTTCTTCTTCTTCTTCTTCTTCTTCTTCTTCTTCTTCTTCTTCTTCTTCTTCTTCTTCTTGCTTGCTTGCTTGCCAGGATTAGGCACTTCTATCTGTTTCGGCTTTACCATCTTATCCTCGATCTCCCAACACTTCGCTTTCTCACAGGCTTGTAACTTATACTCCTTACGTTTTCAGAAGGCACCTAAGAGATTAGGAGAGACCCTCGTCCACCAACGCGCACTCACACACACACGCGCGCGACCACTTTGACCTGCCTCTAATGGCGCTTCGATGAGTCACCTACTAGGCATTGAACGACAAAACTATGAAAATTTGTATTCTAGATTTTACATAAATTATGATACAATTTTTGGATTCTATATTCAATTTCCTTCAAAATGGGTCCAAACACGAAATAATTACGACATTTATGAGCTTTAAAAAGACGCCAAACACTATTCTACGTGTCTAACCACGTAGAATAAATCTCATAGTATTTGTTGAGCGAATAAATCTCATTTCTGACGATGCCATCAATCTAAAGTCTACTTTCCTAGAGGCCCATGTTCTGATCCACACAACAAAGAGGGGACTGCCAAAACTTTACTGTAGTATTTCTCATCGTTTTTCTCTTCAGAATTCGTCGTATAATGCCACATAGCCTTCGATATTTGTAAGTCCTACTTAAAATATTTTTATTCTCCACATATGTTATATCATTTTAATATTTTTCATTTGCTCTTCTTTCCGAGACCATAATCACATGTCGCCGATTGTTCACCTCGCTAAGGTTGCTAAACGCAACCCATTCGTTAAGAATTATATAGTACTCAAGTAAATATTATAAAAAAGTAATATAATAGTTATTAAGAAGGAAACGTACGTATACGTTACACGTACACTTATTGCGTTTGCGCACTTGAAGCGACAAGTACGGATGGAAACGCGTTTAACTTAATGATCAATATAGGCCTAAATTTTATATCTTAAAAACCAATTAACGATAGATACTTTCAAAATGAATAAAAATTAAATCCTATCAGTTCTAATCACTTAATTTGCTTACATTGGATAGGTACCTGTCTCAACAACAAAAATGTTCCTCACAGGACTTTTCCATGTCGTAATTCAAGGAATCGTGACCAAACGTTATGTGTAACTTTTTTACAAGAACAAAAAGTACAGAAAAAATTAAATATTCTGTCACCATACTGACATAATAAGACACATATTTAAGTAAAAACGACCGATTTACTTTAATCAACATTATGTTGGTTATGTTTGTTTATTTAGTTATGTTTTAAAGTACAATATTTGTGTTTTAGTTATATTGTTGAATATACAATATATATTTTATATCTTATACAGCTTTGATATAGTCAAAATATTTTTAAAATTTGTGGAAAGATAGGGTTTAACGACTTTGACAGTACAAAAGTTTAAAAACTGTAGTTCTATTTTTTCGATTTTAGTTTTTGGGTAACTAAATTTTTAAGTCGTGCAATAAATGCTATCGAAAATCCACATACGCGACATACTTCCATATTTTCCCCGTTGTTAAAGCGACTTCTCAATGAAGTATACTTTTTATTTTACGGTTTGTCAATACCTTGCTGACAAGTGGTTGTCTTGGTACGTCCTACCGCATATTTATAAAATACCCTGTAATTACTGGTTAAGAAGAAGTGCTCATTAACCTACAGACGAATGTCAGATAACAACCCAGTATACCAGAAACAATCGTTACTGTCATAGCGCTTTTAGTGTCGGTTACTCTGACATGTAGTTGTTAACTGCAGATCTGCAGATTAGTGGCGTTACTTCACGGAGCACAGTTACAACAGCTTAATGACCGCGGTGGCAATCATCGTTAGCGATGGCCGATCAACTCCAGATAAGTGATTAAGATCGACAGATAGGCTAAGTATTTAGATCACGCCCTGCCACAATAGCAATTCTGTTTAAATAACTGTTTACTGGATATACTAAACGACGGCGTTAAAATGTACGAGTATGGTTACAACTTTCTGTTACGAAACTATGTGAAAGTGTTTACAAACACGCACTTCCAGCGAGCTAGAATATCGCACAATAATTGCATCCAGCGTGTTTTGCAAGCCCTTTTGTGTCTCCCAACAATCAATGGTAATTGTTACATGGAAACTCTATTGAGAACATTAATTGCTCTCGTATATGTGAAATACACGGCCTTGGAATTCCCGCGCACGTCGTCTTTGTACTTACCCCAACGTACTCCCTTCGCATGTTAGTTATTATTTCAGTAAGTTTTACTAACACATGACATTGCCGTTCAATAATGTCAAAATAAATATCATCGATAAATATGAGATTTATTAAAATCACATCGTCTACATTACGAAAATTACAATTACGGCAGTTCCTATTCTTTTTAACAATGTCACTGCGTCGTAACTGAGTAATTAGTTTATGTGACATTCATTTTAAAACTACACATAGCATGCTGAAATGCTATTTTAATTGTCCAGTGGCTCTCACTGAACGCCGTTAGTACTGAGCAAATTAAATCATACTTCGGCTGCTTTGCTAGCAACTGTATGTCACAACAAACGTCAAAGGTCCACAATATGGAAAAAATTCTTGAACGTACTTCCAAAAACAAGACAAAATTACGAACGGAAAAATAAAAGAATGTGCAAAAAGTATATCAAAAACAGTAATGTACTTCTTTTTGTGAGTATAATGAAAACGCTTTAAATATTAAAGCGAAACATTTAAAAATTTAACATAAGAAATTTAAGTTAGGGTAAAATTAAACAATATTAGTTTTTAGTTAAAACTCACCGCCCATATGTGTTATACTATCAATTGGGTTAACATGTTAATGAATTGGTTCACAATTTGTGGCATTTCGTTTGTCTTCATACTTTGGTATGTATCCATCTATTTATGTATAATCGCATTATAAAACTTATATAATATTTTCCATATCTATATTCTAAATTAAAAAAATATTATTCATCCAACGATCATTAAAACGCTCTAATGTGTGTGTGTGTGTGCGCGCGCGCGCGCGCGTGTGGTTAAATAAAAGATTATATATTTAGTTTCTTTATTTTTTTTCTTTTACATCGTCCAGGATTAGAAATGCTGTCTACTCCGCTTATCCTGTGATCCTACCAAGTCTCCGCCCAAAGCTAGAGTATATTATTTGCATTGCTTCTCTGCAGTATTATAGGAGGCTGTTTCTTCGAGGGATCTCCTTAATAACCAAATCTCACCGATGCTGTCTGCTCTAAATTTCCTGAGAGAGATACGGCTCCTTATTCTAGTCTCCAACACTCAACCTGTAGGTCTTCAGAGAAACTGCACCACACATCTCAACGTCGTCTGTTGTATTTCAGGTTTTTGTTACTGACTGCATGCTGTGATAACTTCTGTACTTCATGTCTTACTTCTGTACAGTAAAACTAGAACAGATACTCGGTTGTAAAGTTTTGTTTTTTTAAGTAAACTTACCTCTTAAGAATTTATAGTTTCCTAATTATTATTAAATTCAGGGATGAATACAAGTAGGTTAAATTGGTTTCTAAATAATTGAAGTTCCTCAATCGCACGAAAGTCTAGTTTGCAGCCATTCGTTTTGACCGTACACGTTTCTGTCTACTGAAAACCAATTTTAAATATACCAATTTTAAACTGTACTTCTGCAGGCTAATGTTTGATGTATTCGTGTTCCAGTTTGTCTTTTTTAATTCTGTGTTTGTAGCTAAGAATGGGAACACCAAATGAAATTTTATCATGCCTTGTAAGGAAACACAGTTGTGTCAAAGGATTGATAAAACAACGCGGTCTCGATCGACTGCGAAATTCTACAATTAATCAGCTGGTCATATAGTGTACTGTCCAACAACTTAATTTTGTAAACCCTACAGGTACAGAGATCGCTGAACTTGAGAAGGTAGTCCCTGCTCTGTAGTTCAGCGTTTTTACTACGGAAAATTATTTTGTCAAAATTAATATTATTCAGTAATATATAAAAATACAGTGTTATTAATTTAATACATAAATTAACGATTTTCATCTTTAAGTGTGGGTCTATATTTTTTGTTGACAATTTAAACCGTATTTCAATAGCTTATACTATCATGTGTGTGTGTGTGTGTGTGTGTGTGTGTGTGTGTGTGTGTGTGTGTGTGTGTGTGTGTGTGTGTGTGTGTGTGTGTGTGTGTGTGTCGGTCTGTCCGTCTATCTATCTTCTATCTCTCCATGTGGTGATTTGTTTACTTACAATTATTTTACTTAATGAGATTTAGAGTTTTTTAAATGTTACCATTTTTTTAATTTGCCCTGATAGATAAAAATATATATTCTCTGTTTCGGCTTCAATTCGCCTCTTCAGCTAAGGAAGTTGTGATAGCAGTTTTCACTGCCGACCACCACCTTAGGACAGATTGTGGAGAAGGTAGAATATTCTTGTCCTTTGGAAGACTGTTGGGAATTATTATTATTAAACGAACGGGTCTTAAATTTGATTTCCATATTTTTGGTTTCAAAAATTTTCCGTGACTATAATAAATATTTATGTACGCCAAACTAAGAAACGTTTAAAATATAGGTTTATTCAATATAAAAAATATTCTCAACACAAATAACTCAATTTCACCAACTTATTTTACGATGTCAATGCACATTTATAGAGACATCTAGTGTTCACGTAATTTATTTTCATTACTTGTCATATATTTGCTGTGCCTACATTTTCTATACTTTGTGCGTGTATAGTTTACCAAATATGTCTTAAGTAACACAGTTATCGTAGCAGTCTGAATTAGTTGTGACAGATTAATAACGGTCGGAGAAGCAGAGAATGCAGCAAAGACAAGGCTGCACGATAATTAACTAAACCAAGGTAGGTTAGGTTAGACGCTTAGGCCAAGGTTGTCGCTGCAGTCGCCAGTTTCATTCACAAGGTCTCGGAGAAAGTCAAGCCATTGACTCGCCATTGTCTTGTCTCGTATGTCAAACGTACGATCCAAGTTTATTTACTGAAATCAATTCCGTTACGAAACCCTACCCCACGCAATACAATATTCACGCTCTGTTTGCTCGCATGCTAATAACGATTTACATTTTAACCATCTCTGTGTTTATAGCGGTCAAATAATAACAGTCGGTTTACGACTTTGAAGAAATTAAACTTGCTACACGCCTCGCGACAGGCGGCGAATTGAGGTCGCTTAGCAGGGTATACGTTTTTTGCCATTCACTACTGGTTGTTGCGTTTTAACGATCAATACTAATGTCGGGTCTGGTTGTTTGCATCTATCAGAACAAAAATACAATCAAAGATCAAGGTAATGAATGGTTAAGCTGATAATATTAAAAATGCATGACAATTGGATAATCAAATGTATTTCAAAACGTCCGCATTGTTTCGTCTTCCAGGTCTTGAAGCCACGGATCATGGTCCGTTATCAGACGTGTTCTTCTACCACATCTGCCAGATGCCTGACTTAAGAACACGTCCAACGACGGACCACAGTCAAAAAAGAAAACACTCAATAAACTCCGCCGTGAGAGACGTTAAAGACGGATTATTTAACATATGCTCACTAATTTTAGACGCGTTAATTTCATATGTATTCGAAGATGAAGAGCACTGCAGCACTTCAATAAACATTTTTGTTTGTTAACGGTCTAAGTCACGTGTTTCAATTACTTATTTTCTTACCTTTGTTAGGTCCGTCTTGTGACTTTTATCTTTAGAATAAAATTAGTGTGGCGCGTTTCGGGTCATCTGACCCATCCTCAGACACTTGCTCGAAAAGAGGTCGTCATATGTTAAAATTCAATTAAAATAAATACACACATATGTAAATTCATTGTCAATAATTAAATGAACAAAAACATGAATAACACTGTTGTCGTGGATGAGTATTGATCGGTAATCGCGTGGTGCACCACGACAACAGTGTTATTCATGTTTTTGTTCATTTAATTATTGACAATGAATTTACATATGTGTGTGTTTATTTTAATTGAATTTTAACATATGACGACCTCTTTTCGAGCAAGTGTCTGAGAATGGGTCAGATGACCCGAAACGCGTCACACTAATTTTATTCTAAAGATAAAAGTCACAAGACGGACCTAACAAAGGTAAGAAAATAAGTAACTTCAAAAAAGCCACTGAAAACCCTGAGTAAAATACTAACTCAGCGAAAGGACTTTTCAAGCGTGTAGTTGTGTGTGTGGGTGTGTGTGTGTGTGTGTGTGTGTGTGTGTGTGTGTGTGTGTGTGTGTGTGTGTGTGTGTGTGTGTGTGTGTGTGTGTGTGTGTGTGTGTGAGAGAGAGAGAGAGTATCAGCAAAATTATATAGGCCTACAATATTTTTGTCTGTTGCACACATTTAATTTTATATAGTTTAACACACGTTTGATCAAATCTGTGTTGGCAACAGCAGATCCTGATTCTGTAAAGCGTGCATCAGACTATGAAAATTCATTACTTTAAAAAAATACAAGTTATTATTAAAACTGAGAGTAACAGTAGTTGTTACTCGATAGTTACAAATTAGACAACGCAAACTGACATCTCTCAGGCTTATAAGAATCTACGAACAACCGGGCCATAGTTTAATTTATTAAATTTTTTGTTTGATGCCACAAAACATATTACTTTCATAAAGTTTAATGAAGTTTCATGAAATTCACAACGTTAATGAATGTAATACTGCGTTTGTTCTCAAACCGGAACGTAAATGAGCAATAAAAAAACAGATAACGCTTGCAGTTTTGACAACAGAACGAGAGAAATGACCTGAATCCAGCTCAGGTTAAATCTGAAACCTTCAGATCGATCACGGTCAAATTCAAACTAAATCAACATTCGAAACCACATTACATTGACCTCTACAATTCAGCAATGGTCACGTTGCTTTAAAATCATGTACCGGTACTTAATAAGCACTGTATTATGAACATGCAGTGTTATCCTTTTTACAACGACACACACCGGACCTTCAAAGCTGGCAGAAAATTAAAAACATGAAATATTGCTTACCCTTCGTTTTTTTATTTTTGTAAACTAATAACAAATAAAGTATGTGTGGTTGTTAACTCCACACCGCTGCAGCTCCAACTTCTTTTGGAGCCACCTGTGTGATAAGGCCACAAGCATCTGTAAACGAGTCTTTTGTTATCTGTTTTATATGCTATATGATTTCAATGTTTTTCTCGATTTTTGAAATACGAATATGTGTTAAGAATTTTGTAATTAATATATTTTTTAAATATTACTGTTTTGAAGTAATGATTGTAAAATCGTAACACTGTTAAGTGTTTATTATTTTTGTTTCTGTAATACTCTCAAAACCATGTTAGAAATTAGTTGTGTTCCGAGTCTGATCGGATTTCTATTATCAGATTTTTATAATCAATATTCATTGTAGATTTTACAATTGTTTTTATTTCTTGCTCATGTCTGCTCCTTTTCTTAGCATTCAACATTTTCCAAGGGAAGTCAATAGTAAAAAGTAGCATCCTAACAGGTGACACAAAACTTTCACTAATTATTATTAAAAAGATAATTATTTTTTAGTAAATATCATTAAAAATTAAAATATTTACGACCGATAAAAGTTACCAGCAACTAAACGTTATTTTCAAACCCTACAAAAGATAGAGAACCCATAAATAGAAGATTGAGGTCAGACACAATACAAGGTTATGGTTTATATAAATTCTCAAAATGCCAAATTACAAGAAGAAGAAGAAGAAGAAGAAGAAGAAGAAGAAGAAGAAGAAGAAGAAGAAGAAGAAGAAGAATTTTTAGAAAAAGAGAAACATTTTTGTTTACATGTCTATTTAGTGTTTTATTTCCTTCTAAAACACTTAGGGCACTGAAAACTGAATTTATAAAAGAGTCTACAGAAATTTCCCTAGCAGAAAAAATAAAATAGACGAGTAAATTAACAAACTGCGATGTTCTACAGTCATAATTCAAGTGAAATCCCGTACAGCAAGAAAGACTTTTGCTGTGGTCGACAGTAAGGTGTGTAATGTTATCACATATATATCATCAAAATAGAAATGTATACGCTGCGCAACATAAAAAAATGTTTAATAATATTAATATAACTATTCAGCGGAAAGAAAATAATAGAAATAAATAATGACAGTTGTATCTAGCGGGCGCGAAATCAATGTGAGAATTTCCGAGAATTTTGCTACAATACTGCAAAATATTTTATTAAAAAGTATTCTTGATACAATATGCTCCTACATTGCACATATATTTTACTCACCGTCCAGAAATAGTACCACCAGCTTTATTGCCCATAGGACAGTTATCTCATGAAGCGCAAGAATTGCGTAACAAAGTCTTTAAAAAATACCGAGAGCATTATTCGTAAAAATACAGTCGTGAAAAAATATTCATGATTTTTTCGTTTTTTACTGAGTTCGGATCCAGCAATTACAAGCAATAGGATGTTACCAAAGAAAAACACTTAACCATAACTAAAATAGATTAGGCTTATTAGAGTTACCACCCGTCAAGATCCTTTATGAAGAAGACGTCGGAGAGTATGGTGATGATGAAAGATGTGTATTCACAACCTGATTACGATAAATTATGTTAAACTTTATAATCAATATACAATCAATTATAATCAAATTCAATACTTTTGTATTTAAATATTCTTGTTTAGAATTTTACACTTTTTTAAAGAAAATGAAGATTTCTTATAATATTTTTTGTAATTTTTAAATGTAATTTATGAAAAATATTTTCTTTAGGAATCCACTCGTAGTGTCTGTGATTTATTGCCAACTTTGAAGGCCCGTTGCCCCAATGTACGACGGGTGTAAAAAAGTGAACGGTGTGTAGGATAACCTTGAGCCATTGAAAATTTAAATTTTGATAGCAGTATCACGTCAAGATCTTGATTTTGATTTCAAGATTGATTCCTAGAACTCCCAGTTGATGCAAAGGGTAGTTCTCGGTGTCACTCTGCGTATTCTCACGCCCCAGAAATACTCACACCAAACTTCCCCCACTCATTTCTGTCATTTGCAAACTTTGCAACACTTTTTATCTCCTTCCACGTTTTATTACATAACATTACATCGTTTGGGATAGTTCTCCGTGCTACCCTAGGTCTTCCAACTCTTTCTTCCTGATACGTAATCAAGGGTCTGCCTTGTTGTCTCCGTGTATGGTATCCTCAAGCAACTTTCATTGCAAAAATCAATTTCGTTAGTAATCCTGATGTATATGATCCGAAGAATCGCCTGTTTAAGAAAGTTTAATTTTTGTTACTCGACTTGTTTTTAAACCACGTTCCCATTCCTTATAACAAGATAGTTGTACATTTGAACTAAACAAACACGCTTTCGTTTTCTTTAAAGTAACATCAAGATTACCATTTTCTTTCACTACTTATGCAAGATTATCTATGTTCCTCAAAAATTTCTATTTTTCTTTTCACGTTTTTGCTTCCTTGGCAGCTTCGTGAAAACTTTCAACTATATTATTAAATGTATCTTTGAATGATTGGTATGTCATAAATTAGTCTGCCACAACTTCTTTGATCTCGTATTCCTCACACAAGTACATGGGCTCTCTAAATGGATTTTGTATTTCCAACTATTTCTCTTATGGTCCCTTCTTCGTATTTTCTTGATCTCTTTTACAGCATGGGAAGAAGATTTTTTGACCTTACTAGGCAATGGCCTGAGCTATTTCATATCTTTCTGAGCATTTTACGTCATTTACAGCTGTACGATTTCTTGGCTATGGTTACAGATGAATATGACAAATAACTTCATTGAGTTCGGAGCTGTTTAAATCCACGTAATTTTTTTAAATCAGTCTAGGTTTCGAAACTATTTTTTATCATTAATAAAATGTGAGTATTTTACATTTATTGAAATTAAAATCTTATTTTGAAGAAAAAGGTTAGATATATTTACGAATAGATGTCTATTAGTATTATTACGTCTATATTAATTCAATAAACTATTTTTAAAGAATTCACTTTATTTAATTCTGCAAAGAGCTCTTTGTCAGTGCTACTACATTTTATTATACAATATTATCATTTTTATTATTATCATCATTTTTATTGTTGTTGTTGTTGTTGTTGTCGTCGTCGTCGTTATTATTATTATTATTAATACAAATTATTGACCTGGCACAATTCGTTTTATTGACGTTTTGAATACGTATTAATAATACGAACTCAAAGCATATCAGGGGAATACGTAGAATTTGGCCTTGGAAAGGCCAAAGTGTCGTATCGATATTCCTGGTCAAAGGGCCAGGTCGTGTCGACTTCATATAAAAGAAAAAACAAGTTAACACTAATCAATATTAAAATCATCAAAGTGGCTGAAAAACGAGTGATAACGTTCTGAAATCAATCCGTATAAAGTAAACGCTAATAACAAAATCAAAATATGTGTTACTGAAACATTGTTTACAACATATTTATTGACTTATTGCACTTGAAGAATGATAACTCCAGTTTAATGAAAACAAGGTAAACCAAGAAACTTTATATACAAAAAAGATACACTGTTTAAAAATGTTTTGGAGTTTAATGTCTGGTCGGCTTGATTTTTTGCCATTTCATTAAGAGCTTCTCCGGGGTCACTGAATTGATTTTTCTGTATTTCATATTTTAAAGTATATACCTACGGGAATCCTGTATAATAAACCTGTTTGTATATATATATATATATATATATATATATATATATAAACAGTTACTACTATACTAGCTTACACAGCTCAAAAGATAATAAAACAGCCTAAAAATTAAGAGATTAACAAAATTCCTCGTCAACTTTTTTCGACCCTCTAGGGGGTCCGGTCCCGTTCGCCCCCCCACCGTAAATACGCCCCTAGTTACGTTGGTACGTCTTGTCTATTAGGGACACTCTTGTTCTGTATACTCGGCCATCATCCTTGTGTGACCAATCGCTTAACTATAATTTTCTACACTAGACTATTAATTAGTCTACACTAGTCATAATAATAGAAGTATCATGTTTGTTGTAAGGAATCTGCCAGTAATAGTATCCTTTAGGAGGCGTTCGAATAAAGTATCAGATAAGTGGGCCACTAGATGAAAAGCCATTCAACTGTCCGGGATGAACGTAATCCATATGATCCGCATGTTAGCAGACGTGCCCGATTAGTTACAGGCAAACGGTGTATTTTGGATTTTTGTTAAGGAGGAAGGGAAATGCATTTACTCACGAAGTGTGGGACCAGTGGCGTAGTATTTAGACTTTGCCCTTGTGGGAGGTCTGGGGTCGGGCCAGCTTCATACAAAAGAAAAAACAAGTTAAGACTAATCAACATTATTATCTTGAAGTGGCTGAAATCTGTCCCATTAAAGTAAACGGTAATAACACAATAAAAATACGTGGTATTGAGACATTGTTTACAGCATAGGCCTACTTGTTGACTGAACTGATTTTCCTATATTACATATTTCAAACCTATATGCTAATGCTGTGTAATAAACTTGTTTGTATATTGTAAAATAGTTACTACTATATTAACGAACATGGCTGAAAAAATAATAAAACAGCCTAAAAATTAAGAGATTAACAAAATTCCTCGTCAACTTTTTCGGCCCTCAAGGGGGGTTCGGTCCCTCCCCCGTAAATACGCCCCTGAGACATATTCTCACTTACCTCAAGTGCTAATCCGTGAGCCTATATTTGGACGTAATGAAAGATTAAAAACAGCTGTAGCCAAGCAAAGATTAGCACAAAATTAGACGCCGTAACATGTCCCGCAAAAAAGTATAGGAAACACATATCACTAATTAAATATTATATGCAGATGTAATACACGGCGCGCGCCGTTTTGTACAATGTTTGTATTTTAAATAAAATATGTTCGAAGATATTGCTGGTGAAATTCTGCATAGATTCTTTCCTATATCACCGTTGTAATTTTGAGTATAAAACTTTAACATTCGAATAAATTATTTAGTATTACAAATATAAGTACTTTTTTAAAAGTAAACCTTTATCCCCATTACTCCTCCCCACATGAATCCTCCCACTGATTGGGTGTTGGTCGCACAGATAATTTATATCGATGTTAAAAACGGGCAATAAAAATGTTATTAATAAGATTTGCTTCTCTAGAGTGTCTAAACATTTTGTGAAAGATATAGAATATCGCTAAGTATAAAATATATATAAAATAATGATGGCCTAGTCTAATGTAGCATGTGTTTTGTTTGTATACAGGTGTTGGCTGTAGCAGTGTTGCTGCTGCTAGATCACTCGCACGCCTACTACGATCCCGACTACCCTCAGTACAATCGTTGTTCTGATCCTGCACATAGTGTAGCTCCTGCTGTCGGTCCGACCGTTCCCGCATACACTGCCGGCACAGGTTACTCTAGTCTGTCTGTGACTCCTGGTTACTCATCGTACTCCAGCACACCGGGAGTCAAGTACTCCTCTTATTCGCCCGGTTTCTCGACAGTTACTGTGTCTCCTCCAACTATTGGGGTCAGTAGTTACTCTGCTGGGGCCGGTCTGTCATACTCTCACGGCGCTACCGCTAGCGGATACTCTACACCGCTTTCAGCGGCTTATCTGTCAGCTCCGGCGGCTGTCAAACTTCCAGCCGTCACACCAACTATTTCTACCGTAGCGTTAGGACATTCGTTACCCGCCGTACCTGCACTCAAATACGCTTCACTGGGTTCCGGATTATCCAGCTATTCTGCCACTCCAGGATTCTCGTCGTACTCTCTCACTCCCGCCGTCAAGTATTCAGCTGTGACACCTGCCCTTTCATCTTACGCAGTACAACCAGCTGTTAAGTACTCCGCTGTAACTCCTACTGTTGCTTCAATCGCTGTCCAGCCCGCCGTGAAATATTCTGCAGCAGCCGCTATTCCAACAGTGAAATTCCCCGTTCCCGGCGTAGCAACATACGCAACGGCACCGGCTGTCTCCGCGTATGCAGCTCCGGCTCTTGCTAGTTACTCAGCCGCTCCCGCTGTCGCCACGTACGCCGCTGCACCTGCCGTCAAGTACTCTGCAGCCGCACCCGGTTATTCTACTTACAGTTCTTCTGCAGCGTTGTCTTCGTACGCTGTGCCTCCTGCTGTTAAATACGCTTCAGCCATTCCTGCTATCTCTGCCTACTCGGTATCCCCAGCCGTTTCGACTTACCACTCTGCACCTGCCGTCAAACTGGCCGTTTCCGCTCCAGCTGTAGCGACGTACTCTGCAGCACCCGCTGTTTCGACCTACCATTCGTCGCCCGTAGTAAAATACTCGTCTGTAGCTCCCGCCTACAGCGCATATTCAGCAGCACCGGCAGTAAAGGTCGCGGCTGCCGCTCCCGCTTATTCCGCTTACTCTGCAGCCCCTGCGTTAGCAGGTTACACTGCCGGTCATGCAACTGTAGCCGCTGCTCCTGTTAAATATGCTGTTACTGGACTCGGTGCAGGCTACCATGGAGGATATAGTGCCGGATATGGAGGAGCACATGGTGCAGGACTCGGTCTGGCCGCTGGATACGGTCTGACCGCTGGACACGGTGGTGCTGGATATGGATTGGCCACTGGACACGGTGGTGTTGGATATGGATTGGCCTCTGGACACGGTGGCGCTGGATACAGTCTGGCCGCTGGATACGGTCTGGCCGCTGGACACGGTGGTGCTGGATATGGATTGGCCGCTGGACACGGTGGTGCTGGATATGGATTGGCCGCTGGACACGGTGGTGCTGGATACGGTCTGGCCGCTGGACACGGTGGTGCTGGATACGGTCTGGCCGCTGGACACGGTGGTGGTGGATACGGTTTGGCTGCAGGATATGCTCCAACTGCGGGTATACGTTACGCAGCCGCAGCGCCAGCAGTCGCCACATCGTACGCCGCAGCTCCAGTTGTTGTCAAGACAGCTGCCCCAGCCGTCATCAAGCCAGTTGCTTCCAAACATCTCGAGTATTACGTAAGTAGAAACGTAGCCGTTTACGCAGTCATTAATTTTTTAATTTTCTAACAATCTCACAACTTTTACTATTTATTTCCACTTAATATTTCCACATTAACAGACATTAGGACGTGTGTGTGTGTGTGTGTGTGTGTGTGTGTGTGTGTGTGTGTGTGTGTGTGTGTGTGTGTGTGTGTGTGTGTGTGTGTGTGTGTGTGTGTGTGTGTGTGTGTGTGTGTGTGTGTGTGTGTGTGTGTGTGTGTGTGTGTGTGTGTGTGTGTGTGTGTGTGTGTGTGTGTGTGTGTGTGTGTGTGTGTGTGTGTGTGTGTGTGTGTGTGTTTAAGTACACATTGTCACATTGCTGCACCCAGAGTGGCAGTAATATGGCGGATAACTCTCCATAATCTTAATGTGCAGTAAAATGCTGAAGTGTTACTGAAACGAGTGATTATATCCCATCTCCATCTAGAAATTCAAGTAATGTTGAACAAAAAAGAAGAATGAATTTAATTTCCTGTGATGAAGCCTCTTATTAATATTTATTAATTATCGAATATTAAAGTTACAACTACATTGTGCATTCAGACTTACCCACGTTTACAGAGACTAAATGGCGAAACCTGACATTCGATCACGCCAGAAGATTAGCTAATGGCGGTGTACTATGTGGAAGCGCGTGTTCTTGCCATTTGTTGACCCTTAATTTCTATAATTTCTAATTACTTCTGCATGTAAAGTGTTATTAGAATATAGTGTTTTAAAATTTGTAAATACTTATTACCTCCTACATAAGGGTATTAATATTTTTTTCTGAAAGTTAAAATTTTATGTCTATGATTATTATTTCAGTTTCTGTAAATTTTATTTTTTAAATTATTTTAATTAACTAGTTTATGTAACACTAATTCCCGTGTTGTTACAAAATTTTGTGGTGGAAGGAGGGTCTTCCATCTTATTTGAAGATATCTGAAATCTAAATATCTTAAACAGTTTAATCTCTCCCTCACTGTGTATACCTTTTCATGACTTTTTTCTTATTTTATCATTGTAAATGCATGACTTGGGTAACTTTTATTTACATTATCGGTGAAAAGTTTTTTACAAAACACCTTATTTTTATATTCTCTTGTATATTATTATTTTTGTCTCATCAATTTATATTTTTCGTTCTGGTCAGTTTTGGCTGGTAATTACGGATTGGCCTCAGGATATGATGGTGATTGGCCTACCAGCACAACAGCAAGTATATCTCATACACCTGTTTCTTCTCACCTGGTATTTATCGTTTTTCCACCTGAAAGAAGACTTACACTTCCAGTTAGTGTATTCTCTCGATTTGTCAAAATACTCAGAACGGCGAGAATAACAGCAAACAGAAGCTTAGATCGTTGCTGTTAAAACCTGGAAAACTATTGTAACACATAAACCCTACCCACGATCACAAAATATAAACGGGAAATATTTGTATTATGTTGTACCGACAGGAAAAACATAAATATATATTTAGGTATGTCCTCATAAATTACGAAATTTTCTTCTCATTACATTTTATTTACAGAAAAACCTCAGCGCGCCACTACTAAAAACATGAAAATATTACTACTTTAATTACTTAGAAATGTAATACTTGTTACCCGAGTAAGAGATAAACGTTGAAAGTTTTCATTATTTAGAGAAACTAAAAAAGAAATGAAAAATAACTGGAATAGAACTATAAATACTATTTTAAACGAATTGCATAGAAAATTTAACACAAGTAACCTGATTGACTTATGATTCGGTAGATACTGTCCAATTTTTTTCTTTCCCGCAAGAGACTTTGTTAATGTAAGAGTCGGTCGGTAACGGCCAAGACATTGATAGATAACTAAAGATATTACCAACCGTAAATTTAACATCCACTCTTGTCAGGGCACCAACGAGTCGGTGCGTAGCCTAGTCTTCTGAAAGTACTGAGAAAATGCGACATTGCTTATGTGTGCTCATCAAGTATTATGTATTTATCGAGTCTGTGCATATGAAATTAAATTCCAATTTACGATGAATATGTGCCAAACCATGCGTATTAAGGCTTTTACTTTTCTATAAACAGTTTAATTTCTCTTCAAACTGTTAAACAGAACGTAAATATTTATGCTTATATGTAATACATGTAAAGCGAAACAGTTTTGGTGCGAGTACGTGCGTCTGTGTGTGTGTGTTCAGTCTCTTTACATGTCAGCTTTGCAGTAATTAGAATGTGTTAGTAAAGAGTACATTAATCCAGCAGGTACTGCAGTCCGGTTTTTACATAAGCTCAGAGTAAGTAAACACTAAATACTTCCCGTCCGCATCGCACGAACACTAACACGTTTATCACCTGAAGGTTTACACAAACCGTTCACCATATTAGTCGGTTTGATTTTATTACTTCTTATGTTGAATGCCCCGGCGTTACAGGATTATGTCACACGCGATTATAAGCAGTGGACTTAAATTTCTTCGCAAATATTTCTTCTTCGAGTAAACTTTAGAATGTGTTCCTGCTTGACGTGTAGCATTTGGAGACATATATCTTGTACTTTAACTTCATGTACGAAGCAAAACATTCTTTCTGAGCATTCCTGTCTAAAATATACAACAACTGATTCCTGGAAAGACATGCTTATGATCTGTAAGTCCGTAGCGCCCTGTAGAAATTCCAAACATGGCGTCACCTTCAAAAAGTATTGAATTGATTCAAGGGAGAAATCTCAACTAAATCTGCGACGGAGAATGGTTCCATTATCCACCACCTACCCGACCGTAATGACTAAATCATGTACATAAATTATATGCATATGTGTGACTAAAAGAATAAATTTATTGTCTCGTTCTACCTTAATGACGCGTATAATATGCGATACTTTCACAACAGCACGTACCGACCACCGACCATGTTCAGAGTACACGCAATTTTGGAGACGGTCAATTCCTTACGTGAAAGAACATTTGCAATAAAGGAGACTCTATAAAATTCCCTCCCCCACGCTTTGAAGCAATGGCTTCCTTATTAACGTAAGACAAAAAATTCGTCTATTGAATCATATTCATTTTATTGGCCGTGTCCGTAAGAAAATTAGACAGTTGAGTCTGTTCTATTCTATTGACGACTCTCTTATTCCCTATGCATATATTAGATGAAAATCTTATTTCTGGCACATACACGTTCTTGCATGCAATAGTTGCAACAGAACAGCTTCTGTAAATGTGTAAACTTGTTTACAATGTTAAAATGTGTCAATTATTGTCTGCATTCTAAGCGCCGTAATGTTATTTGCACTAATTTAATTCGAAATGTTATTTAATTCGTAATTTTATGTTTGTTAACAACAGTTTAGTATTGATTTTTAAGAAACACTGCTTCCTAATAACGAAACGTGAGTGCCGTAGGCCGTGCCAGTGATTCCTGCTTGGCACCCTCATCGTCATGCTTTCCTTGGAAAATAATCAGTCTGTCCGATTACAAAGGCAGGCCTGACAAGAGACGAGCGAACGCCACCCGCTAGACGACGGATAAAACTCTGTATTATAATAATGTGGTTCGCGAGTATACTGTAGGCAAAGGATTAGAACGTACGATGTAAACTTGAGTTGGAAGTGTGTTTACCAAAGAGATTTGTTGCCCTGATTGAACCGTCAGTTGTTACATTTTAAGCATACGTAATGTCTAGATTTTACTCTTTGCTTGGTTAAATCTTTATAATACGTAATTAATGGGTGTAAGGTAGAAAAGTAACTTATGATTAACACAGAAAAGAATTTTAATAGGTAATGAAACAGCAAATCAAGTTATTAACAGAAATTACCCTGAAATTATTAGCAGAAGTTACGTATATTTCCGATCTGATGATCGAAGAGACTCGAAAGCGTGGTCAGAAAATTTTTATATAGTGGTGTGCAACAGAGTAATTTCTGTTTGTTATTATAACCATTAACACAACTTTATTATTTAAAAATCAAGTTATCAGAAATTACCAAAAATAGACAAAACTGGTGAAAAGCTAAAGTATTCAGAACCATTTGAAACGTAATGTATACATTCGTTATAAAATAGAACAATTTATTTTAATGAACTTTGTTTAATCTTTGCATTATTTTTACCTATGCAGTATAGGTTTGTAAGGGTAAGTGCATTTGTAGTTTTCACCTTTCAAAAACATTTGCTTAAGCAGAATATATCAAAACAACTGTACCTTTACCTTGCTCAGCAGAGTTCCGGTGCTACAGTAAACCACTGACAGTTATGCTTTATTCGGTACAATGTACTTTTGAAATAATCTCATCCTTATCCGCACGGATCGCCTTCGCAAGCTTGTTTATTTCACTAAATACCCAAGTATTTGAGACGGCTTTAAAATCTTAAATTGCTTTAAATTTTTTTAATTGACAAACAAATAATGGAGGAGGAAAAATATTTTCATTTGACATGTTTACCATTTGACATATTTATACATTATTCTTACTTTACACAATTTATTTTATCTATTATCTAAATAGGTTTACTACATAATATGTCATCTTAAACTAAAAATACTAGTCATTATTTGGCCGTTCAACTGACTAGTCCAGTTAAGTAAACACACAGCTTTAATCTGTAGTAAAAAAAAAACATAAATTTATAAAATGGACATACGTACTGATTAGTGGTGTATTAAAAATTAAACACTGAGTGTAATCTAATAACAAACGAGAAATGTAAAACCATTAACTGAAGCTGTTGCCTCAAAACCATAGTCAAAACTTTAATATATCTGTGATAAGCCGATTATTATGTAAATCAAAGCTTGGAATTCGAAAGCGGATTGAAACAGATTTCGAACAGACGTTGAGTCAAATAAAATAGGCCATTTAATTTCCAAAATGATTCTTCTCTCCTGCATGTGTTTTATCGCTACGTAGGCTATTGTTATGTGGATTAAAACAAATCTACTTTCATTTCAATAATTTGTTTTCAATAATTTTTTTAATGTTCTACAAATCTGACAGGATGTGTGGTGCTGACATTCTATGATTTTGTACAAATTATGTAACGTACGTTTCCTAAAGTAAATTTCTCAAATTTTACTCCCCGCAAACCCTACTACTTCCAGAATAAACTGATCGAGAAAATTTATCGATACTGAATACGTTCTACACTTGAACACTTAAAAACGTTTTATTCCCAAGAAATTAAACATGATCTTAATGCTATGTTACAGGATGATCATCCGCGCTACGCGTATGAATACGGTGTCGATGACCCTCATACCGGAGACCAGAAGCACCAGTACGAAGAGAGAGACGGAGAAGTGGTCAAAGGTCAATATAGCTTGGTGGAGCCCGACGGTTCGATAAGGACAGTGGACTACCACGCCGACTGGGAAACGGGATTCCACGCCATCGTCAGTAAACACCACGACAAGGGAGTATTGGCGCCGGTCCTTACCAAACCGCATGCCTAAGTTCTGTAAACAAGCGACATCCTCTGTAACGTGTGACACTTACCTCTGTAATGTGGATGAATGCAGTCATTCTCTTGTAATAACACCAACAAAGCACACCATATTTAGAAACTCTTAATCACAATACCATTTTAAGTAGTTTACGTAATAAAAATAAGTCAACCTGTTAGCCTAATATGATTGCTTTATGTTTTAACAAGAACATATTTCTACCTTTTATTCGTGGTTTTACTAAAGTTAAAAATTCACTGGAATTAGGGACTCGTAGTCACCACAACTTCATCTAATGTCGTAGAAAATGCTGAGCATGTATGTTTATGTTTCCATTATGTGTATGCCTGCTTTGTTATGGGCGGGTGTTGTGTGCGTGTTGTAAAAGAACTTTAAACAGTGTAAATGGCTAATCATTTACCAATGCTGTCACTAAAGACGGTCCATTAATGCACACGTGTAAAACGGAAGAAAGCGTGTAGAAAGGACAAGTAGGCATATTGTCACGTAAAGCGATGGTCTAATCCACAAACACACGCATTTGAATTTATACGTAAATTGAATATAGTTTATAGCGAGGCCCCACTTACCAACGTTGTAAACTATATGCAGTTTATTATAACCTCAGTATACGCATATCGACTTAAGTAATTACACTCGCCATTTATTTAAAGTACACCTGTATGAAAAGCAGTCGGATGCTAGTCGCCAATTAAAGATGCAATCGTCTTCCTACGCCTGCGCGCACCTACATTTCCTTTTCAATAAAATAATTTAACACACCAACATTTACTACACGTCTGCACCCGTACCCGTTGTTACTCTTATGAATAAATATTACGATTTCGCAGCCTCACTTACATAGCAAAAGATCGTAAAACCAATATTTAATGACGTAATAACAGAATTTTCCTTGCAAAATAAATGCTCCACACGTTTGTTCTCTTATAAACTATGCGTAAATTTTATCCTCCGCTCATCAAACCGTGTGTTTCTTTATATGCCGAATGATGTAATCTTTCAGATAACTTTCTCATATTCCTATTTCCCAATTTGACTGCTGTAGGTCAGCACGATCACAATTGGTTTTATCGTTTATTCTTAATTGAAATGTAATTTTTTCCCTAAAATTGTAATTGCGAGAAAATAAACTTTTTCTTAACTTATAAATTTTTCAAACTTCCATTTGTCGGTATGTTTAAATACTTTACGTCTTCCATTTCTCTCGCTGTTACCCTGTCTCTTTCTCTGTTTTACTGTATATACTCGTATTATCCTGGCTATCCGTCGTTCTTCTCTTTCTCTATCTGTCCTGCTACATTCGTACTTTATATTTGCCTTGTAAAATCTTGTCCTTCTTTCGGCTAACTGTCTGTAGTCTAATTCTGGTTCTTTTCTGCTGTTGTTATCGTTGTTACGTCTAATATTCGTTCGCTCTCAAGACGGAATATAACAAACATCTTTCTCAAAACGCGGAACCAAATCCACGAACACAAAACACGTCTGGTAGAAAATTCTAGTGCGAGATCCTCGTCTTCTCTAAAACTAGTCAACTAACTTCGTACGCTTGCACACGCACACGGACACGAACACAGCGTATCAAAGTCAAGAGGTTTCAAAAGCTTTGTCGAAAGAGGAATTCCTTGCATTCATCCACAGACTTGTGTCACACGATACAGTAAAAAAAAAACAAAAAAAAACATAACGTAGATTATAAACACATGTAACACGTAACAACATTCGCACGTGGAGTAGAGCAAGCCGACATTAAGCTGAGCGAGACTGTAGCGATCTGTTTGCAGGCGTCTTCCAGGTCTCTCGGTTTATACGAGATAGGGCGACCGATCTGTAAAGTACTTCCATACCTGACGTCTTTCTGAAAATCTCACGTTTCTCGTTATTATGCTACGTGATGAAAATATCATTAAACGGAGTTCTACGAAAATTGGCTTTTTCACTTAATAATAATCAAATCATGTTACTAAAACATTACTTCGTTTTTCACAACATTAGGTGAAACATCGGCGTACATATAACAGTTAGTACCTATTTCAAACGGCACCTACTATTTACTAACGGCAACTAAAGTCTTTGTTCACTGCATCGCTACAATCGTTAATTAGAGCGTCGTTTATGGATCGGTTCCCACCCAACGACGAGTAGACGACAATACGAAACCGGAGGAAAGTCGCTACTACCGAGTAACTCTAAGTGTATGTAAACTGAAAGTATTTATAAGTTACGTTTTAGAGAATTGCCTTCTCCGCCAATGATGTCATAACTGATGGTTTATTCTCAAACGTTCAGTTCTGAAGCGTCCGTCACAGTGAAGTTCGATACTAAATATGGTGTTTCCAGCCCTACTGATCTAAATCCGATTACAAACCACATGCAAACTACGTTTCTTGATTTTATTAACTGTTTTCAGTATCTACAGTCATGGGTATATAGATTTTATATATATTTTAACATTCTCATTTACTGGTCTCATGCATGGTACATAAGTTCTAATCATGTAAATTCGAGTTTACTAAGCTTTCATTATAGGTTATACGTAATCAGAAAACTATCGCCTTTGTAAATAATTATTTTATTATTATTTTATGTAATTAGATTCTTTTGTTATTGTTTTTCTCTTTTCCCGTACTTCTTTCCTGTGTGTAAGGTATTGATCATTCTATTTGACGACTTTTTCAGTGCTTCATATACATTCACAAGTGAATCTTGTAAATGGCGTATTTATTTCTTTTCTGTTCCACTCTGGGTCTCCAAATAAGTTTTATATCTTTCTCATTTCTCTTTTATAATTTCTAATTTAATTTGTTTTGCACATGGCTCATTTCTTGTAGATCTTGCAAAAAATGTCAAAACTTTAAAAGTAAAGTAAAATTATTTATATTTATGCACTCATTAATCATATATATATTTATAAATCTACACGATATCATACATACTATTACATATATAGATGTATTTTGACATAGTGTGAAAGTGCCATACTGCATCCAGAACAGGCTAACGTAAAAATGTATTTACCTGAAAATTGTATTAACTATGTGTTAATTTATAAGGCTGTTTGCAATTGTTACCAATTCTCGTTCTATGCGTTACCAGTGTACTAGTCTTCCAAAAATTATTTTTTTAAATCTTCTCGAACCAATGTTTTGTTTGAACAGTTTGGCACGCCAACGAATCTCATTACTTTTAAGGAAAATATGTATATTTTTAAGTACAATTTCTAATGTATGTAATAATAATTGTGATATACATAATACCTTTTTGTTAAACAAAAGTAAACATTATTTTTTATGAGGGAGTTTGTATATTTGTAACAATTATAAAAATTATTCTTTTAATAAAAAATTATTTTTAAGTATGCTAGTCAGTATTATTGCACCAGTATAATACCTCTCTCCTGTAACGTAACACGTGACTTAAGTTAGTAACATTTTAATGAGCATATCAAGCGCTCCAGTTTCGCCACGTTCTGTTCTATTTACTTACTCCTCGATACTGCAACAGGAACCGACCTTCTGAGCAACAGCAGTCCTTTTCGCTCTAAAACCGCCTTCTCCATGTCGTTTTTAAGTCCTCCTTTACGTCTGCCTGCCTACCAATTCGTCCTCCCTCCCTTCCTTACTTTGTCACATTCTGTCTGTCCACAAATTTGCGAAGGTGATGCTGTCCAGAATCATGTCTACAGTGTTTCTGAAGTAGACAATTATAAAATTACTTCCTCAACGTGCAAATAAATACCGCTGATAATTCCCACCACACGGACACATGAACAACAACTGTCGCAATTGAACCCTGTATTGCCATTTCCAGTATTTCTCTTCTCTGGAATCTTTCTCATGAACATGGTCATCCTTCCGACACCATAAAATTGCACACTATATTTAGTGTTATCAAATATGAAAATATTTATGTTGAACCGTTTACGGTAATAATAATAATATGCGTCTACCACAGTTTGTAGCCTCAATCATGAAAGAAAAATTCTTTCGTTTTGAAATATTAAGGTGCAATAAGGAGGAGAAGAAAATTTTCAATATACGTTTCACTAAATAAAACATTTTTACGCGAATCTCGAGTTTGTATGAATACCGGTTTTCGAAGACCCAAGGTGCCTTCATCAATGTTTAAGTATTTTCAAATATTTACGAATTGTGTGTATACATGAGGTTCTTAATAAGGATTAAATGTTCTGTGCTTTTTTCATATGTATGTAAAACAATACTCAGTTGCGCTAAGTGAACACTTCTGTAAATTCGTTTGTGTTCAAAGAAACGTCTAACACGTTTTCTGTTACCAAAGAAGAGTTGTGTTCAGTGTCGTTACGATATCGGCAGTGGGTACTCGACTAAATCGTTTCGTTGACGTCAGTCAGTTCAGTAGTCGTTTATTCTATTAAGATCTTGTAATTCTACTTGTAACACCATCATGTTGTCTTATGGAACATTACCAACTGCTGGTAAATGCCCCTCCCCCCAAAAAAAGTGGACATGCCGGTTTTGTGCTATGAATTTCAGTTTACCTTATAATCATAACTAAACGAGACCCAATTTTTGTTTAGTGGTGAAATACAAGACTCAATATCAAATCAACGCAAAGCGTTAAAGCAATTAAAAGTGACGTCACATTCTAACTCGAATAATAAATATGGATATGGAATTTCACCGAAAAATAACAGCTTTTAAGGTGTTGTTTATTGGATCGCCCAGCTGTAATGTAACAATTAATAAAATATGAAAACAACGTTTAAAAGCTTGTTTACATTCGCTTACGTAAACACACACATTCAGATACCGGTATTTGTAACTGATTAGCATAGGAAAGTTTTACAAAACGCAGTTATTATATAACGTGTGTGTGTGTGTGTGTGTGTGTGTGTGTGTGTGTGTGTGTGTGTGTGTTAAATATACCTTTATAACCTTATCCGTTAGTTGTAACACTGCACGCGACATTTTTTATTATGTGAAACACAAATATTCAGGTCACTTGATGGTTATGAGAAATCAAAGGATTTCTTAAGATTTTCAACTGGTGTTTAGATCAGTTCGAGTTGATTAATATAGGAAATCGATTGTTAATAATAGTGGGCAAAATAAGGTGTGGTACCAAATAGCAGCCAGAAGATACCTGAACCAGTTTGTGCTGCTGTTAGGTAACGAAAACATTATATAAACCAGTCAGCTACCGCCGCCTTCCTCTTGTAATTAAAACATGCAATTTCTGTTGCGGAACTGAGATCCTCTCCTCTCTTACACTTAACAGGATCCCTTTGTTTTGTTTCCTTTATATTTTCACTTCATATTTTACAGCAATTACTGCAAGTACTTTGTTCTTTTATGTTATATACCGTGCAATTTCTGTTTTATTCTTTGTGTTGAATACTGCCTGCAAACGATTATGTGATTTTATGATCGTTCCTTTTTATTTTACTTTCCTTTTGTAACAAACTTAAAAAATCTTACTAATGTATAATCAGAATAACTGAGAAAATAATAGATATTTTGCTTTCATCGAATCATCTCCTTTACAGACGATAATATTTTTTTATTTTATATCCAGTTTGTTTTACAAAGCAGGGTTTACTTGAATGTTTACTTATTTTCAGAATAACCTTTTTTCTTAATATGCTTCAGAATTTAAAAAATAAAGTTTTTTACATCCTTTATAATTATACATTTAATGCTCTAGTTCTTATATGAATCGAGAATAGTGGTTGATGTTCCATCAATTTTTATCTAACAATTTTTATTGTGCTTTCTTCATGCTCGTTCTGTTTAAATTTCAATTCACGGTAGTCTTCTTACTGGAAATGTCTTGAGGTTTCGTTTCTCGCTAACTGATTTACCTTAACTCGTTACTGCATAATTCAAAGTTGTACGTTATAATCGTTTTTATTATTTTTTTTTTTTTACTTTACATAAGTCGATGCATTATCACGTCATTCTGGTATAATTGTTTGTTTATTTTTATCTGCTTCATTCAAAACTAACGTCTTCCTGTTTTCAATATTGATTTAGTGTATTGTTCTATCACTGAACAAGCAACGTCATATAAATACCAGTAATATAACTTCATTTAGCCTTTCTTCTTCTCCTTCTTCTTCTTCTTCTTCTTCTTCTCCTCCTCTTTCTTCAGGAGTTGGGTATAAACACTTCCACGACGAAATCGTCATCTTTATACATGTTGTGCAAAACTTTTTTGTCGTAGGATTTATAATGGATAACTGAGTTCGGTAATGGGTAATCTTTCATCTTTTAAAAATATTCTTTCCCTTTTTATCTTATTATCCCTTTTTATATGTTGCGTTCATTTAGCTTAAAATCTTATCTGACTCAACTGACTCAATCCCTTTGTTGGTCACCTCATTGCACCAAGTTTTCAGTAATTATCACAACAATAATAAGAATAAAGCAAATAACACACTAGTAATTAACACACCAGTAGCCGACATGGTGTCAAGTAACTGAATAACTAACACAGTCTTTTTTATAAATCGGTTTTGTTTTCGTTTTTACTTTCATACAACTTTATACCTTGAATCGATCAACGTGTTTGTAACATATAGTGTCTAACATATTCAGATTCTTAGTACATTATAATTAGTTTAATACATTTTAATTAATTCTGTACAGTGTAACACAAAATTAATTATAGAGGCCCGAGTTCAAACTAAAGAAGAAAAATTTAAGTTCACTTAACTTTTTGGTGCTATTATATGTAAGTGAATTGTAATATAAAACAAACGGTGTACATTATTTATATTGTTTTATCATGGACGCAGGCAGAGTGGTTTGGGGGAGGGGGGGTCAAACTCGCCGAAATTTTTCACTTACCAAAAACCCGTAATGTTGTGTCACTTTATTGACCTCTTAAGGTAAGTCTAAATATTGTTTATAATAATCAAAATAATTAACTCACTATACATACAGAAAAGTTGCAACAGAAGTTGTATACATACAAATTTGTCTCCTATACTTTTTTTTTATTCCTGCCCCCCTCAAAATAAAATTCTGCATACACCCACAATGATTAAATATCTATTTAACCCTGAAATTGTCTTCACTATGACAGATTTCACTTGATTAAACGAACACACGTTGAACAAAATTTAACTAAATAATACAAATGTATCCTTTAATGTACATGCACACCATATGTTTATAGAATATGTTACATCTGTATTCGAAATTTATAATTCTATTTAAATAAAAATTGGATTTGAACCTTTCGAGTTACGCGGCTTCAGTTAACAATACAATGATAATTATTATAAGTTGTGTAACTAATATAATAAACATATTATTTATAATGTGTGTGTGTGTGTGTGTGTGTGTGTGTGTGTGTGTGTGTGTGTGTGTGTGTGTGTGTGTGTGTGTGTGTGTGTGTGTGTGTGTGTGTGTGTGTGTGTGTGTGTGTGTGTGTGTGTGTGTGTGTGTGTGTGTGTGTGTGTGTGTGTGTGTGTGTTTTCAACTTAACGGTATTGTTTTCCTTCTGTGACTTCGCTTAACTCAATTGACTGTTTCATTTATTTGAAGATTTCATATAAACCAGAAAAAACTTTTCAGTATAGTTTCGTATAGTTTGATAATTTGATAGCGCAGATATTTCATTTCACAGCTTATATTGTAGCATGACAGATAAGCCCATAAAAATGAATGGTAAAATGATCATAAATATAAAATAATAACATTGTTAAATCCGAGAAAGCAAAATAATATAAAGAATTAATTAAGAACCACCGTGGAGTACAATCATTGATTAAAATAAAAGTTCATGTAAAATAAATGTTACAAGGAGTGATGAATCATCAAAACAAATTTAAAAACTAAATATGGAAAAAAAGGTAATACCCAGGTAGGATAGGAGTAGGTAAGGAAGAAACCCAGAAACTGTCTAAACCCACAACAAGAAAAGAAAATATGTTGTAAGAAACAAGAAGAGTAGGTGAGGAAGAAACACAAAACCTGATGACATCCACAAGAAGATGAAGGAAATAATTTTATAAGAAACAAGAAGAACAGAAGGGATCAATGAAGAAACAAGAACAAGACAGCATCCACAAGATGAAGGAGTGCTCTTATAAAAAAAACCCAAACCCCAAAATAAATATAATAATAATAAATAAAAGTATAACAAAATATGGAATGTAGAAACCACATGTAAAATAGATGTAAGCCAAAAAGTGTATAGAGTAAGAATTGAAAGTGAACCAATATGAGATAATAATATAATACCAAAAAACAAACCTTCATTATATTCTATAAATAGATTTCTTGATTTTTAACAAAACTATATAACTATTTAGAATTAAAATCAAGGAATAAAAAGAGAATCGCAAGTTTTAGTGTTATAAAAAATAAACCTTATGTTTCAATATTGATGTTCACAAACTGAGTAGATGATGAAATATTACAACTTTAAAGTGATTTAATTTGTGTTCATGAATAATGTAAATAGAGTATTATCATGACCGATAATACATGTGTTTTTTTTAGATAACTGCCACTCTTTTAAATAACATTAATTAGAATGACAAAATTAAAATAAGAGCAGGCCGTAATAAAAGTGAAGTGACAAAATATCATTACCCCAATAACAAAAAGAAACAGATAAAAACTGATATTTGAACCTAGTTTAAGAAATAGAATAAGATTATAATAATTATGTTTTGTTTATATAGAATAAGGTATTAGAAATAAGCAAATTTAAAAATGTCAGAACCACTAACATTCTTTAATTATGAAGTATTTATTATATGTATTATTTTTAATAATTAAGTATAAGATGTTAGAGTTGAATAACATTCTTTATTTATAATATATTTATTACTGTTAATCATTGAGTATAAAATGTCTGAGTTGGAAAGACAAATGTTAATTTGAATTAGGTGTTATGTATTAATAGTATGAACCATATACTAATTGTTAATTTGTTAAAATAAGAAAATGTTAATTTATGTCACAATAGCAATGACAGTCAGAGAGGGTATAAATCAATATGTATTATTTAAAAAACTTTGTATGTAAAAACTGTTAGAAATCTAGGCCAAATGTTAAAAACTAAACAGCATCAAATTTGATGAAATAAGTACAGAAATACAATTAAACTGAAGGAATTTATATAAGGTAAATCAGTAATAAAGTCATGTAATTGGAAATATAGTTAAGAAAGATTCTGTAAAATTATAGCCAGAATTATTGTTAAAAATGGAAATGTAAAAACTCAAAATTCAGAGAGGGGAGTCATATGTTACTGTATAATATTTTAAAACATAACCAATTAATCTAATTGCAAGAAATTAAGGGAAGATAAACTTTTTATTACAATCTGAGATATAATATAATCATTAATATAACTTGTAAGATGGCTTCATTTGAAAGACAAGGACAGGAAGTGATTTTAAAACTTACCATTACAAAATGAAGTAAAAAATACCATTTTAGATCAAAAACTTAATAAAACTGCATTATTTGGTATCAAATTAAGCAGAATGAACTGAAGAAGAAGATTAAGTATTTACTAGTTAATAAATTTGAAGAATAACAAAAATATAATCAGTTATATAATGTAACTTTCTCACATGCACAGGATGCAAATAAATTTGGAACAATGTATTGAATAATATTGGTTTGGCTAAGACTTTAACCGAAGACGGAAGAAGTAAGTTAGTTGATTATTAGACGTTGAATAGCACACTCGATCCGAGTAATTTGTAAACCTTAACCTAATTTCTGCTACCGTAATGGCGAATGTTTTATAAGCCTAAAGTGCAAAAACGAGAGTTTCGGTAAAAACACATTTTTAAACGGAAACCAAGTGAAATAAATACCTACAGACATTCAATTAATACTACACAGAACAGAACACCAGTGATTATAACATTCAACCGATTAAAACAGTAAAAACACTTTATCACACAAAAGTGCAAATATCGGCCTAACCGACAAAAGTGAGATTTACTTATTACTACACTATTTTTAAAAGTATAACACTAACACTGAACCAGAGACACTCCACCAACACAAGAAGGAAGAATTGCAGCCACAAGGACGAAAATTCAGAGGGAAAGCATCTTTTATTGAACTTTGAATCAGCGAGGTGAGACCGTCTTTCAACTATACACGAGCGGCAGCCATCACTGATTACCCACAATACAACTCAACACTGCCTTTACAACGGAATGGTTTGAAATCTGCTCACTTACCATTATATATTAACTATCATATCTGTATTTTAATCTTTAAGGTGATATATTTGTAATGTTATACTTTATAAACTTTGCCCTTATTTCTCTGACTTTACCTAAAATAACTGCTAAAAGAATCCTTATATAAATAATTGTACGATTTAACGATACCCTGAGAATCGATTTATATATCGATAAAGAGTCGAAATAATAAATAATTGTTAATAAAATTTCTTATATATTACATAATTGAACATTCTTTCATTTCTAAAATATAACTAACATAATAAGTAATTTTAATAGAGTTAACCACCAGAATTTCACCACCTTGAAGGAATATAACCTCCAAATAAGAAAAATACACAAATCGATTGTTCTTGGAGACAATTCTATCAAGTGGCGAGAGAATTTAAAAATACAGAAAAGTCATTAAAACAATTGAAACAATTAACAAACGATTCAGAACACCACAGAACATAATTAATTAATTGATTTTAATTAATTATAAAAAAAATTTATAAACAACAAAAAAAATTTTTTTTACACAAACAAATTTATAATTATTGATTAATAATTATCGTTACAATATTTAAAATGGCTTATTGGAATTTTCATCGTAATAGATTCAATATATTCACAGAAGTAGCTCTGAGCTATCATGTTTAAAGAACTCTCCGACGATATATTATTAGATTTAATCAATAGTACTTACAAACGATGATATTATAGTAGTTTCGTATACGCTGACCACAAAAATATAATTTAAAAAAAGCTCAAATAAAATCTGTTTCTTATATTTATATATCACAAGAACGATGTCACATTCTTGTGAATGTTCGAATGTTCGAAAAGTGCTGAATGTTCGAATTTGATATTGTTTATATGATCACTTTTTTTAAGCTTGTTCTGAAGAAATCGTTTATATAGAGATGCTGAGATAGATTTGGTACTACGCCTCCCCTTTTTTCGAGGTTCTATCGACTGTTTTATATCCTGAATGAGCCTTTATGTGGTGTACTGTACATTCTGGAGTCCTACGGTGCATCACTGACATAATCAGTACTTCACAAGTGGTGTGGGAAATCGTGGACCCAACGTGGTACGTACCAAGCGAAATTATCGCTTCTTGGATCTTGGAATAAGATCAGCATGTGAGACAATCACAACACTGAAATCTGATAAACTAAGTGCATACCCCTCCCTAACAGAAAAATCCCTGGTCCTCCAGGTTGGGGTTTGGACGGTAGGCTGGTAACCTACCCCCCGGAAAAAATACCACACCACGGAACCTTCAAGAAAGCATCGGAAATACTGAAAGTGCGTGCCTGGAGTCATTCTACCGACAGAAGAGAATGGAGGGAAAAATTGAAGGAGGCCAGGGCCCAACAAGGGACGTAGTGCCATAAGAGAGAGAGAGAAGTGCATACCCCAACGAGTTAGTGAGTTTCTAAATTGTAACGAAATCCGAAGAATTACGAGATTTAAATACCAAACAGATATGTCTAGACTTTGCTAATTGCATAATGCTACCTACTCTAGGATAAGTGGTAACGGTTTATTAGATTAAACAATATCCTACAAACCATTATTCATTATTACAACATTCATTAGTACACTATGACAGGTTGTTAAAAGCTAATAACAAAATTAATGTTGATTATTGTTAAACAGGCATTCAAGTGCGAATCGTGTAGTGTAAGTGCGGTAATTTCCATTCAGATAAACGACCGATTAGCCGTCAGAAACTTGTCATACGTTCAGGCACTGACGCGACTCAGTGTTGTTAACCTTAACAATGACCGTATACAGTATACTATACAGTATTATGAAATTCGTGATGCCCTTAAGCGAGATGTCGCGTGGAGTATCTGATCAGTTTTCATGAAACTAAAGGAAGTCAACAGACTTACCGTTACACTATCGAACAGTATTAGTTTTCTTCGTCGTAGTTATTAATTAAGCCGTACGAAATTTCTAAAATTATTTTTGGATTTTTCGTTATATTTAGTAATTGCCCCATAGCTTAGTCGTTTTTTGAGCCTGTGCGTGTGTGTGAAAAATTGTTTTCACACGTGCTAAACTTTTTATATATATAAAGTAAAGCGTTATATTGTACCGTTCCGCGAGTAATTCTCTCTTTTGTAGACCTTTACCGTATAATAATTACGTTAGTGTATACTCTGATAGTGTTATTTATTTTTAATTGGGTGTGTGAGATTCTTTAGTATTGACAAATAAACCGCGGTATTCTTTATTATGTATTATATCTTCTTACAGGTATTACTGTTCAGTTGTTTGTAAATGGGTAGGAGAGAGAGAGAGAGAGAGAGAGAGAATTCCTCTCTTTGAGTACGATTTAAACGTTTGTTTTTTCTCGCGCGTTGCATCAGCTGTTTTCAATTTGCTAACCAATTGAAAGGTTATGTTGTCCGGCGTATTTCATACGTTCTAATGTCGGAGCTAACTTTCTTACTCTTCTCTGCTATTCATCTGTTTCCTGTAACAAAGCTGCTATCGACAAGAAATAATACACAGTCAATTACCTAAAAGAAAGGTATTTATTCATTGAATTTGGTTTATTTTTCTGGAAATTATTACCTCCAAATCATCAGTTTACAAATCGATTATTTTCGAAATCACAACATTTTTCGATATACGTTTTTCATATAACACAACAGATGTATTCAATTACAGTTACTATTAAAATTAATAAATCTTGTATCTCAGGGTTATTTTGGGATTCTTTGAACTATAAGAAAGTCAGAAATGCTTAGTTATTAGTATCATCCTTTACAATAATTAATATTTGTTTTCTTAAAGTCTGATTCAACAAGTTCGTTTTTTAAACGCCAGAGCGCAGGTTACGTATTCATACAGAAAGCGAAAAAAAAAAAGATGGCTGCTGTAGAGTTCCTAATGAACACACATTTTTACTGTTTTTGGTTAAATAAAATAAAGTTTATAATGTTCACACTAAGTTTTCTTATAAATTGAAAGATGTGGTACTGTTTCTAGTGTTCGTTACTTGTTGGTGATGTGTAATTATTTTAGTTTATTAAGGTAGGCGTTCTCACCCAAGTCGTGATAGTTCAAAATTTTCAGGCCATCAGATGATGGTATGAATTTTCGATGTTCTTCGGTTTTCTTGCATTAATTATTGTGGTTCAACGGATGTCTCTGATGTAGTGGCTTGTGCTGAATCGTTTCCTTAATTTAGAATGGCGTTTTTTTCCGAATGGTAGTTACTTAATTTTTAAAATTTGCTGGACATTATTTTTTGGTCATCTACTCACTTGAAATCCAAATTAACAATTAACTATTCTTGTTGATTATGTTACTCCTAGTAACCAAGAAATTAATGAGTTTTTATTGGCTAACCTAGGTACAGTTTTAGTAAATAGGCTAGTATTCATTATTATTATTTCTTCCCTTCTTTTAGGAAAAATACTCCTTTATAATGTTTAACTATAATTACATTTAATTTATACAATGTTTTTCTTCATTTAATTACATAAACTTAGATACTTGTATTTTATAATTTAGTGGTTTTTAACTTGGTTTATTTCTGGCTTATACTTCTGTAAATGTATTATTACTCTAGGCACTATTTTTATTTTCCACAATTAGCAATTATTAATTTCTTATATAACCCTGGATCCTTCAAACATAAACAAAAATAATATTTTAATTACATTGATATTGCCTTTGTGGCCTAACAAAACAAAACTACAACAACTTATTACTACATTTATAGTTTATTACTATAGTCCAGCATCTTCACTATTTGTGATTGATGTCTTTTTCAGTTTTTAAAATTTACACATATCATACTATGTTGTACTTTGTACACAGCGCACTTTTATGATAACACTTAGTATATTGTTTTTTAATTGCTAAAGTGTTTTATGGTACAAATGTTTTCATAGCATGATACTTAATCCCTCATTTCTGACCTATGGAAGGGGTAACTACTGACTTTTTATTATAATTATTATACAAATACTTCTTTATTTCTTATCAGTACTGAGCACTGGTTATGTAATGTTACAATATATATATATATATATATATATTTTTTGCAATATGAAGTTACTGTACAAGTTTGTTTATTCTAATTACTTACGAACAATACTCTTTTGATCTTCGTCGTCAGAGTTAATATTTATTTATTATATATTGTAAAATTTTGTTTGTTCTTTAGTTAGTTATTATGTGTAGTAAACATATTACTTAATTAAAGACAGGAACTGAATACACAAACAAAATTTTACTGTACAGAATAAACGAACATTATCTACTCTGGCGATGTGAACGAAAGAGTTCAATGAAATTTACATAGACTAAGTAATTACAATACACAAAATATGTGAACGGTAATATTTGCATTATAACCTTACGCACATACAAGTACGTGTGTATTATGTACCTGTGTGTGTGTATATTACATTCATATTTTCTCTTGTGTGTGTGAGAGAGAGAGAGAGAGAGAGAGAGAGCGTGTGATCTAACTTAAAGTTACAATTCAAGCATTTGTTTATAGTAACACATACATACATGCATACACAATCACGTATGTCTATTTTTATTCATATACATTATTTATTTACATACTATATAAAAACATGCAGTTTGATATATTGTGTGTAGTAGCAGGCTATACATTACACGTATAATATTCACGTTCGCGCGCATGCATACGCTCACAACTACTTGAAAACATATACTTATTTTCATTATGGCGGTACGGTATTTACAGCGATTGTTTCTTAAACTGGTAAAGAGAGTAAGGTGACTTTCTCCATGCGATGTGGTCAGCGTTGTGGTCAAACAGAAACAAACCCGAGGTCGCGTCTTGATTACATCTTCGTGAGCCCTAATTTATTATAATACCGTTGAAAGTAATATTTACTGCAGCATCGGTAACACTTCACACCGCATCCATCAAAGATGTGTCTAAATGTTTACCAACTTGCGTTTGAATTGTGATAAATATATAACTTATTTGATAAATAAATTCTAGAGTTGAATTTTCAATATACAGTCAGTTATTTAAAAACTTCTGTTTGGATATAAAAACTCTCTTTTTTTCTATACTGTCCTTTTCTTATGGCCATGCTGCAAGCTTTTTCATCATATCGTTTTCTTCGACAATCATAAAGTTTCTCGACCTATTCCATTATTATCTACCCAACACCCACCGAGGACATCAAATACCTTCCCAACTGCTATGTTTTCTTTAAATCGTAATTTAGTTTGAGTATGATTATAGTTTAGTGATGCAAAATACGTTCTAACCAGCTAGTCTTGAATTTTTAAATTTATTGTTTTCAGTGTCTCTCTCCAATGGCGTGCCAATCTGGAGGGGGTGGTGGAAGCTCTGTACCTATCCACCCTGCCACCCTGGAATCATAAAGGAGGGAGTGTCATTTTGTATATTTACTAACTGTCCGTTTTTTCATCCAAAAAACAACATTAATTTGTACGTAGTGGTTTTCATTATTTATCATCATATGATAATTACGTGACTGCAATAATAATTTTTAAACGCTCATTAACTGATAGGCCTATATATGTATAACTTTAACATAGTACTAGGCGAAAACTTCGGCCAGCTCAAAGTATTTCTAATTTTAACGGCCTGTTTGCAAGTTTTTAATGTATCTAAGGGAGCTGAGAAAAAAGGGTTTCGCCTTCTTTTATCCCTTGGCACACCGCTGCGTCTCCTTCTCTCTAGTTCTATGTCACTCCATTTCGTGGTTACTATGGAGAAATAATTTGAAAGGTTAAGAGTAGAAAAGTCCGATAAAGCCGAAGAATTGTAGCATGTAACAACATAGAACAGATTGGAGATTCGTTAATTGATGCAGCTAAATAGGATAAACAAAAGTAGTAATGGAATCAAGCAGGTGGAAAGATGGATAGGGAAAATAAGAACAAAGTTAACTAAAGAAAAAGGCATGAAAAACTGCTTAGATAATAGAACTGATCAAAAATTGCAATGAGTTAGAACAAAAAGTAAAAGATTTGGTTTTGGAGGTAAAAAAACCATGAATAGAATTTTGAGAAATAATGAAGGGTGGTAAAGGTAATCACAAGCTGTTCTACAAAGTACTGAACCCATTAAGGAATGGTAAGACAATAAATACGTAATATAAGTATTTATAAGTATACAAATGACGAAACTCTATCGGAGCGAAAACTAGTTTAGGTCATCAGGTAAAAAATGTATCATTTTTACCAACAATAATTTGTGATCCGAGTCGGTGGTCTTATATATATATATATATATATATATATATATATATATATATATATTGCAAGGTAACAGGTTCGAGCCCAGACCAGACTTGCAGAAAATGAATGCACAATTAGTGAAAATTTAATACATTTATTGTTCTTTCTTGTACACTTAGTATTAAAATGTTCTTTACATGTTTTATATACAATTAACTTGTTGTTAAAATTTTTACTTGAAATGTCTTTTGACAAAAGCTTTCTTGCTTTAAACAAATTTATGAATTTATTTAAATGCTCAAACGTCTTCTTTTATTAAACAAATTATTTCAAAATTAATGTTCTTTAATGTGCTCTCTAAAATTTTACAATTTGAGAATGATTTAATTTTTGCTTCCCTGTTTGGTTGTCCTCTCTGTCCTCCCTGTCGACGATCTCGATCCGGCCTCCAGCGATCCGTCGTCTCGGTCCACGTTCCAGGAATCGCCTCCAGGTAGTGCCTTACTTAAGGTCTCCGTATTCCAGTCGCTACGATCAGCATACGATGCTCAGGAACGGTAGTTGAATATCTCACACCCCGTGATAGTTTCCTGCTGACAATCGCCGCTCACACGACTCTACAGACCCAAGGACGTCTGGAATTAACGTTGTCTGGAATCGCTTCCCACTGCGACCACCTTCGCTGACGAACTTTCAGAGAGACTTCAGAGAGTTATCACAGGCTTTCAGAGAGAATCGAGAAGACTGGCTACGCCTTTTATAATGCAGCCGAATGTAAAGCGCTGCGTTGCTGAGTGACGTCACCACCGCTATGCGCGTAGGCGTCGTTTCAATTACTTCAATGTATTTAGTATCGGCCACGTGTTTCCAACTACCTCTGTCTTGAATGTTCTAGAACACACCTTGTAGCATATGAATATATTTCCCTAACATTCTATTCGTTACTCACATTACACAACACTTCACTCATATGTAAAATTATATATTCATGGTTCTACATTGTCTTATTTTCTAATGTTCTTCTATTAATTCTAATTATTTTATTAATATTATTTATTTTCAAGCATTCATTTATTCATTGGGACACTTATAATAGCTGATACACATTATTCTTTATATTCATCTATATTGAGACCATTTGTCACGTTGCAATATATATATATATATATATATATATATATATATATATATATAATTAATTAATTTCATCGTCATGGACAATGAAATACAGGGCAATATGCATGGTAGAAGTAAGAAAGAAAAATTATTAACGGAGAATAAGGAGATAATGTGTAAGTGGATAGAATACTTCTAAATTTTGTTCTAAATCCTTTTCTTAATCTAACATCGAGGTCGTAATCAAGGTCTACTGTGTGTGTGATATAACACACATACATACAGAGCAGAGTAAAATACAACAGAATACGTGCAACAAAGAATAGTAATGAAGGATAAATGCCACGAATTAATTAATTCGTGCAATTAAAAGGTTACGTAGTGGGGATGCGCCGGGTTGAGACAAGATAACAGCTGAAATTATTAAAAATATAGAATAAAAAAGGACAGAGGAGCTGTTGAAAATATATACTGTAATTAGGATATGGAAGGAAGAACAAATACCAAGGATTAACGAAGGCATTTATAATACAGACATATAAGAAAGGAAACAGAGGTGACTGATATAAGAAGACTATCAGTGTTAGGTATACTGTGAAGATGTTGGAAATGATCATTGATAAACAAATAAAAACTGTTAGCCTATAGTAGATACACTTGATGAATCTCAATGTGTACTTAGAAGCGGAAGGTGCATTAAAGAGCACGAACATACTATAACACGATTCCGATGTCATAGAAATCGTTGCGAGAGAAGAGATTGGTACTTCTTGCTTTTATAGATCTTGAGAAAGCCTGTGATAGGGTTCCAAGGAAAATATGTGGGGTATATTAAGTGAAAGAAAAGGTAGTGGGAAGGTTGTACAAATCATACAAAAAGTTTATATGAGTAATGTAAATTGCATACCAAGTAACAGTAAAATGTCAAAGACTTTTACTATTAAAAGAGGGTTAAAGACTAGGTAGAGGTTTGAGTCTAACCCTATTTATAAAATTTATGGGTTCTCATAAACTAATTTAACAATGCTCAATGAATATATACACTAAGACAATGGAACCTGTGAAGTGTGAGCATTCCGAACGAGACATTTGCAGATTACGTTAGTGACGGAAGGTGGGAAAGAACTACAAAACAGTATAGGAATTTGTGAAAATCCGTGTAGAAGAGGATGGAATGAAAATCAATACAGGATAGTGTAGACATGAAGACCTATATTGGTAGAGTAAGTTAGAACAGGTGAATGTTTCCATACTTAGTCGTGGCGTCAGAAGAGAATGGCATACGTCATTCCGTATTTGAAGATACGAAAATCAAAGATATAATTGACAAAACAATAAAACTGAAGAGTTTTAAGCACAGAAAATTTATAGACAAAAAAGAGATTGAAAAACAACCAAGAGAAAAGTATGTACGGTAGACTGATTTTAACTTTCGGTTGTAAGCTTGGGTGTTGAACAAGAATTAAAATTCAAGCGTGACATATATGAGAAATATTTGAGAAGAACTGTGAGAGTCACTAAGAGAAGCAGAATACAAAAAAAATAGAGATCAGAAGAGGTTTTGAGACACAATCCACAATGGATTTAAACTGACAAAGGTAGTCGAGCTGGCAGGGACACTTGGTGGAGAATGGAAGAGATAAGACCATTAAGGAGACTATGGAAAGCAAGATTAGTAAAAAATAAAAAAGAAGCAGACCTACACAAACATGGACAAAACAATGGCTGAGATTTTAGAGCATAAGGGTTGACATGGAGCGAGACGAGGAAACTGTAAAAAAATAAAAATAAAAAAAGGTTGGAAAAGTTTGTGTATACTGAGAATGTTATGTGGAAACTTAACTTGCATTGCCTCTCGTTAATAAGCTATGATTTTGTCAATGATAGCCTTTTTACAGTGTATCGGAGAATTTTATTTTTTTTTCTGTGATGTAATTTTGCTGTTTATTAGTTAGAGGTAAATGTGTATTTGCCAGACCCTTGATGGTTTATTGGCATATGAAACTGTTAATTATGACCGTACCATGTTGTAAAATGGAAAATGTAAACAAATAATTTTGTAAACCCGACATCATTTTGGATATAAGGGAATGGATTAAATAATAAATGTCTCTTCACAACCACCAAAACTTTGAAACTTTGTTAACGCACTATCTTCTTTTTCAAAGAGTAGTTTTTGCACAGTATTTTGAACATAATAAATTTAAACCTACGTTCTTTTGTTTACTATTAAGGGATGTACTTTTCTCAGTTAGAGCACTTCCTAAGTTACTATTGAAACAATAATTACCAATATATTTTGTTACTATTTATAAATTTATGTTTGTGTAAAAAAAAATTTTTTTTGTTTATAATTTTTTTTTAATAATTAATTAAAATCAATTAATTAATTATGTTCTGTGGTGTTCCGAATCTTTTGTTAATTGTTTTAACGCCTTTTCAGTATTTTAAAATCCTCTCGCCACTTGACAGAATTGTCTCCTACTACAATCGATATGTGAACTTTTTCTTATTTGTAGGTTATCTTCCTTTGTGGTGGTGAAGTTCTGGTAGTTAACTCAATTAAAATTAATTATTACGTTAATTATCTATTAGGAATGAAAAATGTTCAATTTTGTAATATATAAGAAATTTTTATTACCAAATAGTTATTATTTCGACTCTTTATCGATTTATAAATCGATTCTCAGGGTATCGTTATTTCGTACAATTATTTATATTATGATTCTTTTAGCAGTTATTTTAGGTAAAGTCAGAGAAATAAGGGTTAAGTATGAAAAGTATAACATTACATATATATCTGCTTAAAATTTAAAATTACATATGACATTTAAAATATAATGTTAAGTAAGAAATTTGTCAGACCAATGCAGCTTCGTAGTTGGAGTCGCATTGAACTGTGGGAAGAAAATGGCCGCTCCTCGTGTACAGTTGACGACGATCACACCTCGCTGTTTCAGTTTCCAATAAAAGATGCTTTCCCTCTGAATGTTCGTCTCTGTAGCTGCAATTCTTCCTTCTCGTGTTGGTGTAGTGTTTCTGGTTCAGTGTTAGTGTTCTGCTTTGAAAAATTGTGTAGTAATAAGTCAATTTCACTTTTGTCTGTTAGGCCGATATTTGCACTTTTGTATTGTGGTGTGTTTTTACTGTTTTAATTGTTTAAATGATATATTCACTGGTGTTCTGTTCTGTGTAGTATTAATTTAATGTCTGTAGGTATTTATTTCACTGGTTTTCCGTTTAAAAGGTATTTTTAACCAAAACTCGCGTCTTTCACTTTAGGCTTATTGAAACATTCGCCATTACTGTATTAGCAATTAGGTTAAGATTTACTAAGAGCTCGCATCGAGTGTATCATTCAACGTCTAATAATCAACTAATTTACTTCCTTCGTCTTCGGCTAAAGTCTTAGCCAAACCAATATTATTCAATACATTGTTCCAAATTTATTTGCATCCTGTGCATGTGAGAAACTTACATTATATAACTGATTATATTTTTGTTATTTTTCAAATTTATTAACTAGTAAATACATAATCTTCTTCTTCAGTTCATTCTGCTTAATTTGATACCAAATAATGTAGTTTTATTAAGTTTTTGATCTAAAATGGTATTTTTACCTCATTTTGTAAAGTGTAAGTTTCAAAAATCACTTCCTGTCCTTTTATTCAAAATGATGCCATTTTACAAGTTATATTAATGATTATATTAAATCTCAGATTGTAATAAAAGGTTTATCTTCCCTTAATTTCTTGCAATTAGATTAATTGGTTATGTTTTAAAATATTATACAGTAACATATGACTCCCCTCTCTGAATTTTGAGTTTTTATTTTTCCATTTTTAACAATAATTCTGGCTATAATTTTACAGAATCTTTCTTAACTATATTTCCAATTACATGACTTTATTACTGATTTACCTTATATAAATTCCTTCAGTTTAATTGTATTTCTGTACTTATTTTCTCAGTTTTGATGATGTTTAGTTTTTAACATTTGGCCTAGATTTCTAACAGTTTTTACAATCAAAGTTTTTTAAATAATACATATTGATTTATACCCTCTCTGACTTTCATTGCTATTGTGACATAAATTAACATTTTCTTATTGTAAACAAAATAACAATTAGTATATGGTTCATACTATTAATACATAACACCTAATTCAAATTAACATTTGTCTTTCCAAAATCAGACATTTTATACTTAATGATTAACAATAATACATAATAAATATTTCATAATTAAAGAATGTTAGTGGTTCTGACATTTTTAAACTTGCTTATTTCTAATACCTTATTATATCTAAACAAAACATAATTATTATAATCTTATTCTCTATTTCTTACTAACTTCTACTTTCAGTTTTTATCTGTTTTTTTATTTATGGGGTAATGACCCTTTGTCACTTCACTTTTATTATGTATGCCCTGCTCTTGTTTTATTTTGGTCATTCTAATGAATGTTGAATGTTATAAAAAGAGTGGCAGTTATCTAAAAAACACATGTATTATCGGTCATGATAATACTTTATTTTACATTATTCATGGACACAAATTAAAGCACTTCAAAGTTGTAATATTTCACCATCTACTTAGTTTGTGAACTTCAATATTGAAACATAAGGTTTATTTTCTATAACACAAAAACTTGCACTGATTCTCTTTTTATTCCTTGATTTTATTTCTAAATACTGTAGTTATATAGTTTTGTTAAAATCAAGAAATCTATTTATAGAATATAATGAAGGTTTGTTTTTGGTATTATATTATTATCTCACATTGGTTCACTTTCAATTCTTACTTTCTACACTTTTTGGCTTACATGTGGTTTCTACATTTGATATCTTGTTATACTTTCATTTTTTATTATTATATTTATCAGTTTCTTTTGGGGTTTGGGTTTTTTATATAAGAGCACTCCTTCTTCTTTTGGATGCTGTCTTGTTCTTGTTTCTTCATTGATTCCTCCTCATCTTCTTGTTTCTTATAAATGTATTTTCTTCATCTTCTTGTGGATGTCATCAGGTTTTGGGTTTCTTCCTCACCTACTCTTCTTGTTTCTTACAACATATTTTCTCTTCTTGTTGTGGATTTAATCATTTTCTGGGTTTCTTCCTTACCTACTCCTATCCTACCTGGGTATTATCTTTTTTCATATTTAGTTTTTAAATTTATTTTGATGATTCATCACTCATTGTAACCTTAGTTTTATATGAACTTTTATTTTAATCGATGATTGTACTTCAAGGTGGTTCTTAATTAATTCTTTATTTTGCTTTCTCGGATTTAACAATGTTATTATTTTATTTTTATGATCATTTTACCATTCATTATTATGGGCATTATCTGTCATGCTACAGATTGCTCTCCTCCAGAAGTGATTATTTCAGACTTGGTTATGGATGAAATAATTGCTTATGATAAATTTATTATTTTTTATTCTTCATTTTCCTCTCCATTTCTATATCGACTTTTTCATATTTGAGCTTAATAAACGTTATAGTCACTTATTTGACTTTGATTCTTCTTGGATAGTTAGTGTTTTCTGAGATATATTATTATTATTATTATATACTTTCTTTTCTTATAAACTTCGTTTTTTATCCCTGGGATATTAATTCCCTAAAGTTCCCTAACGTGTGAGCTGGGGCAGTTCAGAGAGGCACTGTGGGCAACATACTCTGCTGGCCATACATCACTTCAAATTGAGTCCAGAGGCAATCCATCTCTGCTCAAAAACATAATGCTGCTGGAATTATCTACAGACAGTCATCGAATAAAAATTACAAAAAGTAGTCTCATTGTCGACTAATAAAAATATCTTTGGATTCTTCACTTCGTTGTTTCTCAGATTATCTCACATTTTTTATCTTAATTATTCTTCTTAATATTTATTATTCTCATTATATATATTCTTCTAACTTTTAGCTCGTCTGATATATTTATTTTAATTATGGTTGGAAACTTTTGTTAATATTTTTGTTACTAGTTATTGTGTAACTTTCCCTTCTTCATCTGAATTCTCATTATATTTTCTTCTGGTTATTTACATTGATAGCATATTTTTTTATATATATTATTTTCTCTTTGGTGCTTATTAATTATTTGAATGGTCTTATTCTATATTAGTTAATTTTTTCAATTTGTTTCTTTGTAATTGATATTCAAGTTGTTATTATGATCATATTATTTAATTATATTTTTCTTTCTTTTCTCTCAGAAAGTCATTAATCCGCTTTTGCATTCATTAAAATTAATTTATTAATATTACATTTCATGTGGTACTAATTCTATTTGCGTTTCATATATGTCTTAATATTTTTTTTTTTAAATCATCTTCTCCATATGTTTGTTATGAGTTGTTCTTTGTTTCTTCAGAACTGAGTAATATTATAATCATCTTTCTTGATTATCTGTTTCCATAATAGTTTCATTAATAGTTAGTCATAGGTCGTTCTTATTATATTATTGATTTCTTTTTTTTCGATTTTTGTAATTTTATTATAATAATAGATTCTTCTCTTTATTTTCAAATTATTGCCTTCTCTTGTATATCACACTCTTTTTTGTTTTTCTTCCCTACTCCTTCAAATGTTAGATATTCACATTTATTCTGGATTATTTTTAATTCTTTTTCTTAATTAATCACATTATTTTATCACATTATCTTATTTATCGTTAGAATTTTGTTAGTTTTATACAAAATTCATATTCTTCTTTTTATCTTATTCAAAATTCTCTTCTTTATCTTTAGTCTCAATATTTTTTTTTTCTAAATCATTTGCGTAAGTTGTTCTTACTTATATTTTTAAATTTTGTGGGTTTTTACAAAATTCTTCTTTTTTATTTATTTCCATAACATTTTGCATAAATCATTTGTAATAAGTTGATCTTACTCATATTTTTAAATTTTGTGGGTTTTCACAAAATTCTTCCCTTTTAATTAATCTCAAATGTTTTCTTTCAAAAATTAGTGGTAAGTTGTTCTTACTATATTTTAGAATTTTGATGTTTCTTCAAAATTCCTATTCTTTTCTTTAATTATTCCAAATGTTTTCTTTCAAAATTGTTTGTGTAAGTTGATCTTACTATATTTTAGAATTTCGGTGTATTTTACAAAATTCTTGTTTTTTATTTCTTTAATATTTCCAAATCATTTTCTTTCAAAATTATTGGTGTAAGCTGGTCTTACTAATATTTTAGAATTTATACGTTTTTTACAAAATTCTTCTTTTTTATTTCTTTAATATTTCCAATACATTTTCTTTCAAAATTATTGGTGTAAGCTGGTCTTACTAATATTTTAGAATTTATATGTTTATTTTTATCAAAATCCATTCTTCGTAATACTTTTTTATGGAGGCTTGGTTGTACACTCCTTTAACTCTTCCGGAAACTATTTCTTTCAGTTCGTATGTATTATTATTATTATTTTTGACAACGACATATGGTCCAGTATATAGTAACAATAGTTTTTTTGTTATCCCTTCTAAGGTGCTGGGTAGTTCTCGGTTTTTTAACAGACCTTTTTCACCCTCTTTATAAGTTATTACTCGTCCGATTGCCTTTTGATATTTGGCTTGCCGTTTTTCTTGGTCTTCGGCCACCTTGTTATAGAACTTCACCTGGTCAAACTTACGACCATCGTTCGTTGGGAACTCTATTATTTCTTCAATCTCTCGGGGGGTTGGTTTCTCATACATGGCGGAGTAAGGGGTAATTCCTATAGCTGGATGGTGGGCGAAATTTAGGAATTTCTCTGTTGCTGCTAAGTACTCTTGCCACTTTTTCTGTTGGTTGTGACAGTACGTTCGCAAGATTCTACCCACTTCTGTCAGTACCCTCTCTGCCGGATTACTACTTGGGTGGTAGACTGACGTCTTATATGTTTTAATCCCAAGTGATAATAATGTGTCCCGCCATCTTCTCCCTTTAAACTGAGTACCATGGTCGGTAATGATTGAAGATGGTTTACCTATTTCTGGCACATATAACTCCGTTATGACTCCAAGAACTTTTACTGTGGTTGCCCGATTAACCGGATATAGCTTTACGTATTTTGTAAAATGGTCCATTATTATGATTAGGTATTTGTACCTGTGTCGACCGCCACTACGGGGAAATGGTCCGCAGATGTCTAAAAACACTTTTTCCAGTTCCGCTTTCGATGTTATCGGTATCATTATACCTTCTTTCTTTTCGTTGTTAACTTTAACGCACTGGCAAATATTACATGACTTCAGGTAATTTCTTACCTTTCGGTTAATGTTTTTTATTTTACAATTCTCATCTAAAGCCTGTATCACTTTCAGCGCTCCCATATGGCCATACCTTATATGGTAATCGTTTATAATCTCTTTCTCGATGTGGTTCAGAATAATCACCTTCCATGTTTCTTTATTTAAGGCTGTTTTGACGAATAGTATGCCTTTGTTAACATGGTAGTATTTAGAAACTGTGCATCGTCGGCTGCCAATCGATTAATAATGTTTTTTAGTTTAGGGTGTGACTGTTGGTGGATGCGGATGTTTATCAATAAAGCTTCTAAATCCGATCTTGCTTTAATCAGGTTATAGATTTTGACTAAGCTCTCCTTCTCTCCCTCGAAGGTCTGGTCTTCCAAATTGATCCGTGACAACACATCGGCTACCACATTCTTTTTTCCCGGAATATACTCCCATTGTAAGTTGTATTCTTGTAGGGCGAGTACCCATCTAGCCAATCGGCCGTGACTCAACTTGCACCTACGTAGAAATGAGATGGATTTATGATCAGTGCGGACGGTAACTGGATACCCGAGAATATATGTCCGGAATTTGCTACATGCGAATACTACGCTAAGCAATTCTTTCTCGGTCACATTATAATTCTTCTCGCATTGATTCAGGGTACGACTAGCAAAGCTTATCACCAGATGGTGACCCTCCTCATCTTCCTGATATAATGTTGTTCCTAAGCTGATGTCGCTAGCATCACAATTCAAAAAGAAAGGTTTCTTAAAATCCGGGTGACGAAGTATAACACTCTCTAAGAACTTTTCTTTGATCAGTTGGAAGGTAATATCCTGTTCTTCACCCCATGTCCATTTGTTCTTTGCAGACAATTGCGGTTGAAACTTAGCTGTCAACTCGGAATATTGGTGCTGAAACTTTCTGTAATAGTTACAGAGTCCGAGGAAAGATTGTAACTGTTTCCTGTTCTTTGGTTTAGGGAACTTCTGAATTGCCTCCACTTTTTCTGCTGATGGGGTTATACCTCTATCGTCTAGGTTAAAACCTAAGAACTGTACTTCTCGAGCAATGAACTTGGATTTCTCCAATTTCAGAGTTATATTATTCTGTGCTAATTTTTCGAGTACAAGTTCTACTCGGTAACAGTGTTCCTCCCAGGTTTCCGAAGTAATGACCAAATCGTCTACATAGACTGTGGTAAATTGGAGTGCTTCCTGTCCAAGTATTTGGTCCATACAGGCCACAAAGATGGCTACTGAATTTACAAGTCCGAAGGGCAGTCTCTTGAACTGGTAATTGCGCCCTTCGAAAATGAACGCCACATACTGACGAGTTTGTGGATGCAACTCCACTTGCCAGTAACCACACACAGTGTCCCATGTACTGATGAACTTGGTGCCGTGAAATCGTTTTAAGATCTCCTCTATTTCACCGGGTGATGTTCGGTCATTAACAATAGTTTTATTTAGCTCGCGCGCATCCAAACAAAGCCGGACTTGTCCGTTTTTCTTGGGAACAGCAATGATTGGACTAGTGTATGGAGATTGACTAATCTCAATTATGTCACTGCTGATCATCTTATTAATTTCCGTTCTCACGGCCTCCTTCAGTGAATGCGCGATTGGGTATGACCTCCGGTTAAATTCCACGTTTTCCTTAAACTCAAGTTTACACTGGTAGTTCTTGACTTTACCCGGTTCATCTGAAAATACTGACTTATATTTTTCGTACACTCTTATTAAACGATTTGCTTGGTGTATGGGTATTTTCTCGTTGGTGGTTCCGCACTGGAAGTCTCGTATTTCTTGTATCTTCACTGACCATAAATCCTCTACTCCATTATTATATATTATTGGTTTATTCAGGGAGCTGTTCTCTACAAAATTTATCTTACGAAGTTGTTGGTGTATTGTATTGGGAAGTATATTCACGCCTCCTACCAAATCTGCTGTCCACGTTATTCCGTCTGGAAATAGTGATACTTTTTCTTGGTTCAGATCGATAATGGCGGAGTACCTTCTTAAAATATCGCAACCTACCAATATATTGAATGGCAATCCGGTGGCGATCAAAAATACCACATTCAAAGCTATACCACGACTAACGACATTTACGGAAACTTGTTTCCTAATAGTTTTGTTCTGGCGGCCAGTTGCACCTATTAAGACAATATTATTTACTGGTAACATAGGCAAAGTTTTACCACACTCTTTCTGGATTCTTTCCAGTTCGATTACATTTATTATAGAGATATTCGCACCGGTATCAATCATGATTTTTGCGGGGATTCCTTCTACTTCCGCTTTTATGTACAATATTTCATTGTTTTGACTATAGAGGCTAGTTTCGTTTTCCTCCAATAGTTCCGTTCTTATGTTCTTTAAGTAGTTGTTACTTATGATGGTGATGCTTTTTGATTCGGTTGCCTCTTGCAACTCATTTTTATACCCAGAAGATAGGAGCAGTAACGGGTCGTGATAGTTTATCACTGCCTTCTCCCGTTTAAATTATTGTTTTCATCGTTTGCACTCGGATTTACCGAGGCGTCGTTTTGGAAACCTTGCGTCGGTTCCTGCCGCTCTGTATCCTGTTCGAATGTTAGTTCTCTGTTTTGCTGTCGGCCAGGATCCTCCAGGCTGGTTCTTCTTTGTTCATATCTCGGACCGTCCTGTTCTTCGCTTCTTCGCCGGCGATCTCCATCGTGGAAACTATTCCTCCGTTGACGGTTTATCTTCTCGGCCCTCGATCTTCGGCTCTTATAAAATTAACTCTTGGACGGGAAACTCTGTTATTATTATTCTAGTTAGTATTGTAATTCCTATTGTTCTGGTAATACCGTTCATTATTACCGGGGTAGGGGTTTCTCTGACTATATGGATTGTTAGGGGGTTGATAATAATTATTACGGTTATTCGGGTATTGGTTGTTATTTCTATTACTATTCTGGTTGTTATTAAAGTTATTGTTATGGTTCGGCGGGTTATTGTTGCCGTTGTAACTATTTTGCTTTTTGCGGTTTCCTTGATAGTTATTACCGTTACTGGGGAACTGGTTACTCCTCACCTCTGGTCTATCATTCCTCCTCCTACTCTGACGGTAGTATTCTTCGTTTTCGTAGCTTTCCAGTAACTCGGTCATGGCCTGCACTGTTTTAATCTGGCTACCTCTCCTTGCTCTGATAATATCCTCATCGTAGTGATAAGATAGCTTGTTCACTAGACATTCTTCGGGTATTGCCGGTTCTAGGTGTTTTGCCAGGCACACCTTCCCTAGGAAATAGGCTGTCATGGTGCTTCCTAATTGGGTCCTGTATCGTCCATGGCAAATATTATCTCTTATCAGGTTCTGAGTTGTTTCTGACCAGTATTTAACCTTAAACAGGTTCCTAAACTGTTGGTAGTCCGCAATCTCGCTACGGTTCGCCATCCACCAGTTATCTGTCATCTCCCTGAATGACTCGTCCAATATCTCCCGTTTATTATTCCATCGACTCCCTCTATGCTTGGCAAAATATTCTTCTATCCGGGCTAGGAACTCCATGGGTTTCCTCTTGTACTGCCGGAAGTTCAGCCATTCCCGGTTTTCATTGATGGGTATCCCGGTAAAATTAGTGGGTCGATTTCTCAAGGCTTCCATTTCTTCTTGGCTCTGCCGTACCTGACCCGTGATATTGGTCATAGCCTCTTCCATCCCGTCACACCGTTCCGCGACTTGGCTCCGTACTCTCCCGAGTTCTTCCTGATTTTCCTTCCGTTGTTCTTCCACTTTCCTGCGACTATGCTCTTCAATATTAGTAAAATTGATGTTTACCACTTCCTTGAACTCCTGTACTTCCCTTTCGGTTTGGTTACATTTTCCGTCAATTTCCCTGATCTGTTGGTTCATTATTATGGTTTCTTCTTCCAATTTTTTATTTAGGGATTTCTTATTATCGTTGAGTTCCTTGCTCATTTCTTCTCTTAACAACTCCATCTTTTCGTCTTGAAACGTTTCGCATAACGTTACAATTCGGGAACCAGGTTAATTGGCACAGGTCAATTAAACAGGCTGCCATTATCTTTACCAAATCATAAATAACTGGAAAGTAAACAAAAGTTAAATAGGATCCCGTGAATTGAGGAATATTGACAGGGGTTTGTAGATTTATTCACTCACCTTTTTGGACCATGACATCTCTTTATTACATAAAGTTTTAAGTTCACTATTGAAAGTTCTCAAACAATATAGTTTACTATATGATTAAATATATAAATTACTACTTTACAAAGGGGCCTCAAAATATGATGTACATCCTTTTTAATTAATTCCACGGATCCGGGATCAAATATATTAAATGAATTATGGTCACCTTGCCATGTACAATATTGAAACTCTAACCATTTGAAGAATGGTTTTTTATTAATCTTCTAAAACAACAAATATTAGATTACATGTTACCTATAATGTCAGTTTTCTAAAGTCTTTAATGTTATTACATTTAAAGCATAATTTTTAAAGTCTTTAATATGATAATTTAAATTGTCTTTTGGGGTTTATAATTTTGTAACTCTTAACCATGGAAGACAAGCCTCCATGTCACCTGTGTGTTTCCTGAAGTTGCTGCAGAATTAGTTCTTCGGTCCTCCTGATGTTTCTTGAAGTTCAGTCGTTACATTATCATAATGTGGTGGTGAAGTTCTAGAAGTATGTGAAATCATTCCTGGTGTGGTACATTCATCTCAGGCGACTGTAGTTATTCTTAGTAATTCTTGTAGTTAGAACACATAGATAGAAAGTTTGTTTCACTGTTATACACGTCACATGATGATAGATTAGTTTACTATCACCTTCTTGGTTGTAATACTGTATTATTTACATAGTCCGTTATTTTATAATATAGAGAGATGTCATCACCACACAACTTTACTTATTTAACAAGTCATTGTATCAAGATTTTCACATTTTTATAAACGCGTAGCGAAATAACGCTTTACGCTGCTTCCGGCGTGAGCGCTCCATTCCAAGTGGCAGAAAATAGTTAAGGGGAGCGTAGTAATCTCAAGACAATTACTAGGCTACATAAAAGTAGTTCCGTTTTCGATTAATATTTACTCGATTATTCTCTGACATAATTAACTATATTTAATTATACTACGGTATCTCTCACTTAGTATTTTATTATTGTACACCATTATGTTTTTTATCAAGTTCCGATTTAATACAATTATTAGTCATATTCACGGGTAATTATGCGTGTTGATGCCGGTTTCGGCAGGTTAAAGCCGGGTTAATTATTAAGGGGGTGTTATCGCAATTTTATTATAGAATTCTTTTTAGTTTTAAAACTATTTATTTTGGGTATTATGGCGGGGTTACATTATCATTTTCTTTAGGGGTTTAGTTCTGTTTTAATGTGAGATTTTAAATTTCTTTTATTTCCTTTTTTTCCTTTTTAAAATCGTCACAGTCTAACTTGTCCAGATTTTCTTGGTTAACCTCCATTAATTCTTCTCTTAGTAGTTGGTTATCCTTTCTCAATTCTTCCAACTTCTCCCCCATCTTCTCCTACATTTCCCTGTTATTTTACTCCATTTTCTGATTAGTTTCATCAATTTTCTGACCAAGGATCGGTTGTCTTCTTTCATTTCCTTCCTGGTTTCCTCTATTCTATTATTGGTGTTTTCAATTTTATTACCCAACTCTTCTTTGGTTATTATGAATTCTTCCTTTAAAGACTGGTTGTCCTCCTTCAATTCTTCTTTTGTGGATTGGTTATCCTTCTTCAATTCTTCTTTTGTGGATTGGTTATCCTTCTTCAATTCTTCTTTTGTGGATTGGTTATCCTTCTTCAATTCTTCTTTTGTGGAATCCATTTTTTTACTCATTTCCTTGCTCAATTTCTTACTGTTCTCCTCCATTTTCTCCATCATTATCCTGCTTATCTCTTGTATGTTCACATTCTCCGTTCGTGTGGGCTTTTCTAATGGTTTTTCCTGGACATTGACTTCCCCTGTTTGTGTGGGCATTTCAGGTTGTTTCTCTGGTGGTGCGGGTTGTTTATGTTCCACTGGCGGTAATAACCTTTCCACATCTTCCACTGGCGTCGCCTCTTTGTTTTCCATATCGATTTCAATTTCCTTTTCGGCCTCCGCCGCCCGTTTCTGTGACGTTGCTCGTCGTTGCATTTTTCCCTTTTTCTGACTTTATAGCTGCTGCCAAGCTCCAATTAGGGATTGGGCAAATTGTAGTGGCCTGTCAATCACTAATTAAAGCCCCTCAGTTGGTCGCCAATTTCTAACAATAATTACCAACATATTTTGTTACTATTTATAAATTTATGTTTGTTTAAAAATTAAATTTTTTGTTGTTTATAATTTCTTTTTTATAATTAATTAAAATCAATTAATTAATTATGTTCTGTGGTGTTCCGAATCTTTTGTTAATTGTTTTAACGCCTTTTCAGTATTTTAAAATCCTCTCGCCACTTGATAGAATTGTCTCCTACTACAATCGATATGTGAACTTTTTCTTATTTGTAGGTTATCTTCCTTTGTGGTGGTGAAGTTCTGGTAGTTAACTCAATTAAAATTAATTATTACGTTAATTATCTATTAGGAATGAAAAATGTTCAATTTTGTAATATATAAGAAATTTTTATTACCAAATAGTTATTATTTCGACTCTTTATCGATTTATAAATCGATTCTCAGGGTATCGTTATTTCGTACAATTATTTATATTATGATTCTTTTAGCAGTTATTTTAGGTAAAGTCAGAGAAATAAGGGTTAAGTATGAAAAGTATAACATTACATATATATCTGCTTAAAATTTAAAATTACATATGACATTTAAAATATAATGTTAAGTAAGAAATTTGTCAGACCAATGCAGCTTCGTAGTTGGAGTCGCATTGAACTGTGGGAAGAAAATGGCCGCTCCTCGTGTACAGTTGACGACGATCACACCTCGCTGTTTCAGTTTCCAATAAAAGATGCTTTCCCTCTGAATGTTCGTCTCTGTAGCTGCAATTCTTCCTTCTCGTGTTGGTGTAGTGTTTCTGGTTCAGTGTTAGTGTTCTGCTTTGAAAAATTGTGTAGTAATAAGTCAATTTCACTTTTGTCTGTTAGGCCGATATTTGCACTTTTGTATTGTGGTGTGTTTTTACTGTTTTAATTGTTTAAATGATATATTCACTGGTGTTCTGTTCTGTGTAGTATTAATTTAATGTCTGTAGGTATTTATTTCACTGGTTTTCCGTTTAAAAGGTATTTTTAACCAAAACTCGCGTCTTTCACTTTAGGCTTATTGAAACATTCGCCATTACTGTATTAGCAATTAGGTTAAGATTTACTAAGAGCTCGCATCGAGTGTATCATTCAACGTCTAATAATCAACTAATTTACTTCCTTCGTCTTCGGCTAAAGTCTTAGCCAAACCAATATTATTCAATACATTGTTCCAAATTTATTTGCATCCTGTGCATGTGAGAAACTTACATTATATAACTGATTATATTTTTGTTATTTTTCAAATTTATTAACTAGTAAATACATAATCTTCTTCTTCAGTTCATTCTGCTTAATTTGATACCAAATAATGTAGTTTTATTAAGTTTTTGATCTAAAATGGTATTTTTACCTCATTTTGTAAAGTGTAAGTTTCAAAAATCACTTCCTGTCCTTTTATTCAAAATGATGCCATTTTACAAGTTATATTAATGATTATATTAAATCTCAGATTGTAATAAAAGGTTTATCTTCCCTTAATTTCTTGCAATTAGATTAATTGGTTATGTTTTAAAATATTATACAGTAACATATGACTCCCCTCTCTGAATTTTGAGTTTTTATTTTTCCATTTTTAACAATAATTCTGGCTATAATTTTACAGAATCTTTCTTAACTATATTTCCAATTACATGACTTTATTACTGATTTACCTTATATAAATTCCTTCAGTTTAATTGTATTTCTGTACTTATTTTCTCAGTTTTGATGATGTTTAGTTTTTAACATTTGGCCTAGATTTCTAACAGTTTTTACAATCAAAGTTTTTTAAATAATACATATTGATTTATACCCTCTCTGACTTTCATTGCTATTGTGACATAAATTAACATTTTCTTATTGTAAACAAAATAACAATTAGTATATGGTTCATACTATTAATACATAACACCTAATTCAAATTAACATTTGTCTTTCCAAAATCAGACATTTTATACTTAATGATTAACAATAATACATAATAAATATTTCATAATTAAAGAATGTTAGTGGTTCTGACATTTTTAAACTTGCTTATTTCTAATACCTTATTATATCTAAACAAAACATAATTATTATAATCTTATTCTCTATTTCTTACTAACTTCTACTTTCAGTTTTTATCTGTTTTTTTATTTATGAGGTAATGACCCTTTGTCACTTCACTTTTATTATGTATGCCCTGCTCTTGTTTTATTTTGGTCATTCTAATGAATGTTGAATGTTATAAAAAGAGTGACAGTTATCTAAAAAACACATGTATTATCGGTCATGATAATACTTTATTTTACATTATTCATGGACACAAATTAAAGCACTTCAAAGTTGTAATATTTCACCATCTACTTAGTTTGTGAACTTCAATATTGAAACATAAGGTTTATTTTCTATAACACAAAAACTTGCACTGATTCTCTTTTTATTCCTTGATTTTATTTCTAAATACTGTAGTTATATAGTTTTGTTAAAATCAAGAAATCTATTTATAGAATATAATGAAGGTTTGTTTTTGGTATTATATTATTATCTCACATTGGTTCACTTTCAATTCTTACTTTCTACACTTTTTGGCTTACATGTGGTTTCTACATTTGATATCTTGTTATACTTTCATTTTTTATTATTATATTTATCAGTTTCTTTTGGGGTTTGGGTTTTTTATATAAGAGCACTCCTTCTTCTTTTGGATGCTGTCTTGTTCTTGTTTCTTCATTGATTCCTCCTCATCTTCTTGTTTCTTATAAATGTATTTTCTTCATCTTCTTGTGGATGTCATCAGGTTTTGGGTTTCTTCCTCACCTACTCTTCTTGTTTCTTACAACATATTTTCTCTTCTTGTTGTGGATTTAATCATTTTCTGGGTTTCTTCCTTACCTACTCCTGTCCTACCTGGGTATTACCTTTTCTCATATTTAGTTTTTAAATTTATTTTGATGATTCATCACTCATTGTAACCTTAGTTTTATATGAACTTTTATTTTAATCGATGATTGTACTTCACGGTGGTTCTTAATTAATTCTTTATTTTGCTTTCTCGGATTTAACAATGTTATTATTTTATTTTTATGATCATTTTACCATTCATTATTATGGGCATTATCTGTCATGCTACACTATATAAGTCTGTAAATCTGTTTCCGTAAACGCGGTGTAGTGGAAATGCTATCAAAAATATTTTCTAAATCCTAATTTAAAAAATAATTCCTAAATTATACTAAAAAACTACAAGACTTGTCTTAAATGTACTAAATCTCATTACCCATTTCTAAAGGACACAAATGTGGATGAATACATATATGACTCACGTGAAATATTTCGTTCTCCCTTCCCCCGTGTTGGGACTAAATTTGGTGTCAGGCGTGTGTATCTCTAAACGCATCAAGCTCGTAATCTATGTAAACAATACGCGTTACCCGAAAATTAAAAACAAAAAAACAATCAAATTATCAGAGGAAGGAAGTTCAAAGGGCTGATGGAGTGAGGAAAAGACTACTTGTGTATAGATACATAGTATAAATGAGAGAATTAAATTTAACGAAGAAAGTGGAATGACCACTTGGAAAGAATGAACATAGAAAGACAACCACAAAAAGCAAGCAGATCTAAATGACTGGGAAGGAAAAGAGTGAGTACCGTATCGAGTATCTCTGTTGTCTACTTCTGGTAGCATAAGAGAAGAAGAAAAAGACTAAGTTCGTCATCACCTATGGTGAAGACAGAAGTAGATGTGTAGGCCTACATGATTAAATGATATTTTCCACCTACCATAACTGCACCAATTTTCAACATTTTGATTATGCGAAATCGGTATCGATATGTAGTAAATATCGGATATAATAATTGCCTGTTAAACTAACAACACCAACTTTTGCTGCTGCACTTATAATGCTCCTAGAAACGCTCCTCATTAAAATAATGACATTGAAAAACTATTACAACGGAAACAAACAATTTAATAACATAAACCAATAAAGTAACACGTTTTTTATTATTTTACTAAAATGATTGCCTGTGATATTCACTACATATCGATATCGACTATCGCATAACCAAAACATCGAAAATTAGTGCAGGTATACAGTTATCGGGAAGGTAACAAATTGTCTCTTTTGTAACTTCCGATGTAGGTAGAAAAATACGTATTTCAGATTCCACATTCAAGTTAAAAATATCAGTCATTAAGCCGTCGTTGATAAATATAGATTGTAAATTCGCAAATTTATAATTTGTAATATATAGGCCTATGTATGTTTAGTTATAATCTATAGTCTTCGTTCTATATATTCCGTTCTTTCTCTATGTACGCATTTCAGTGCACTTTAGTCATTCCAATGAAATGCATATGTATGAAAGTTTGTGTGTTGTGTATGTGTATGTGTATGTGTGTATGTGCGTACGCAACTTGAAGACCATACTTAAAGAATCATTTTTTGATTTTTGAACAAGCGAAGTGAGTCCCCAGTTTTAACTCGACCGTTTGGCAATTGTCTGTCTATCTACATACCTATGTGTATCTATCATGTGTATCTACATATCATACCATGTATGTGTCTATCTGTTTGGGGTATGTCTCACGGTAACTTTTGAATGCATTAATAACTTTGGTTAAACTTGGCATGAGTGTACATACTTTGCTCTACAGATTTTGTTGAATTGTTCTTGAAATTGATCCCTCCAAAAACTGGGGGCGGGAGGCAAAAATGTGAGGAGCTCATGTTTGTTAATAAATTGTAAAACTCTATGTTGGGTACGGTACCAAATTAAAGGAAATTTTAATCAAAATCTGAATTTAGTGTTAATTTTTGGAAATTTCTAAATTTTAAAATGCCAGGGCCCAAAAAATTTGTCAAAACTTTGATAAAATCACAAAACTCCGCTAGTGGTATCAAACTACAAGGAATTTCAGCCAAAACGTACAAATAATGTTTAGATTTTGAAATTTAAAAATTTTTGAACTCCGCGCCATTACCAGAAAATGGGTCAAAATCTCTTTAAAAAATTAGTCAAAAATCCATGTGTGGTATCAAATTGAAGAAAATCAATATAGTGTACAGGTTTGGAATGTTCAAAACTTCAGGACTCCGGTGCCCAAAAAATTGATCAAAAATTTGAAAAAATTGTAAGATTCCAAAAATGTGTCAGAATTAATAAAATTTTAACCCAAATCCGAATGTAACGTTTATTATGAAAATTGTTTAACTTTAGGGCCAAAATGGGACTCAAAATTTTGAGAAAATTGTAAAAGTTGGGGGATGAAGTTATGAGGCACTTTTATTCAAAATACAATACCGGTATCTTTAATAATTTGACAAAATTAATATCCGTCAAAACTGCTTGCAAATCTTAGATTGCCTTAAAAATGTTTGTAAGCTATGTTTACGTAAAAACTTTATATATTGTTATCAGTTATGTACCTATTATTATTATGTATCAGTTATTGTTATTGTTATATGAAAATATTAGGTCTACTATTGATATCTATGGAAACATACATAAACTTAAAAAAGCATTATGGTTATAAATTTAATTAAAAATTTACAGGCATTTCACAAATGCAATGCACAGAGAAGGGCATTAAAAATGCTTCAATAAATCTAAAAAATATATATATATATATATTTATGTTCATTCACCAATCAATGAATTCATTCTTCATTCACCAATCAATGAATTCATTCTTCATTTACAATGTACAGATTATAAGTTAAATGTAGTCGCATTCATAAGCGAAGTTTTATATGTGTACTACGTTATTGACAACAAAGAAGTAGTTTCTATGGAAACTCACCGGTTCCCATTTTCGATCACGCACCAGCGGTCGTTTTCAAATGTGCGACACGTCCTTATAAACATTTTCAATGTTAAAAATAAATGCAATAGACGCAAAATTGTTAGTGTTGTATGATTACCTGCTGTACAGTTATTGTTACTTTACTTAAAAAATATTAAGCGGGTTTCTGTAATTTTTCTGATAAATGAAAATTATCTAATTTTGACATTTACCTAAATTTCGCAACTAAAAAATGTATTTTGTTCAAAATAATGTGCGAATTCTGCAGCTCAGAGAACTTACTAGTTATTGTAGAACTTTCCATGTATTGTTTTTGTTTTAATAATTAATTCTATTGCAGTGTGTATACTACACACATTGTCGCACTGATCACCTCGGTGTCAGTATAACGAAGGTTAAAGCAACACAAGAGGTTTTTGTGGAACATCAGGCGTGTGTGCTTGTGAACGAATAAAAGAAATTAGAAACGATTGCGTATGCACGCTTGGTTGCTGAATAAACAATATTTCAAATGAAGAAAGTAATTTGCACGGCCAGCGTACACTTATATGGTCAGGCCTAGTTTGGTTAACGAATCTGGACCGGTAGGTTATACAACGACGAGTACACTACCGATGTTAGAGCTGGTCAAGTTTGTGCGTAGCTGCAAGGCGTTAAACTTCTTACTCTATACCCTAATTATAGACACTTCCTACCACACCTAATACGACTGCAAGCAGTTTCGTTAGCGTAGCCGCTTTCCGTCGTCAAGTATTTCTTATTCAAATTGACTGCATTTCGCGTGTAACTATGGAGGAACGGAACAGATATGAAATCAAACCCAGAAAACTATCAAACCTTAAATATGGCGCACTAAAATAAAAGTGAGAGAATTTAATTTGGTTTATGACAAGAGAAAAATTTGTTATTATTGGCTTAATATAATAAGTGAATAAATCGGAATAAGTGGCCGCCCAACAAATGTTAGTGTACCTAGACGCGTCAGTAGTAGCCTATATGTCTTCAATAATGCTGTTACTCCACAGTTACATCAGAGATAAAGCTAGATCTTCTTTACAAAAGTATATTGCCATATAAAAAGACAAATGAAAACAAATTATATACATTAGCAGCGAAAACAAAATTAATTTTTTATCTATTATGAAAAATTATTTTTTGATTCTACGATGGAAATTTTATTTCTGTATACACTGTTCTACCCACACTGAAGAAACAGAACAATGATTTTTCAGTTGTTAAGTGAATATATTATATACGCTGTAAGTGGTAAGGATAAATAGTTAGGAAAAGAGCTGAGTTATAACGCTGCGGAGACATCGAAAAATTAATGTTATCGTAATAAAACAGGAAAAAGACAGTGAAACTGAAGGGAAAGAATATACTGCATTACATCTTCTAGAAATTCAGATGATTTTGTAAGAATCGCGAATTAAAAAGATACGAATGGAATCTACAGAGACTAGGGAGATGCTCGGAAGCTAAAAGGTGTTCAATCGATGAGAACCGGAATAATGTTATAAGTCTTAGCTAATTAATGTTAATTCGATTAATGTTAGTGTTAATGTTGTTCGATTAATGTTAATAAGTCTGAAAATTAGTAGTTAACGTTATTAGAGCAAATTATAATCGTTAAAATTAAAAGAAATAATAATGTTGAACAGATGTGCTCTCTACGGAATGCTGTTAATGAAAACAATAGCGCATCGCTGCTACGAGAAAATTATGACAGTAGCACATTAATGAACACAAAACCCTTCGAAAAGTTTTTTTTAAGTATGAGGGCTTGGCAACTAAGGCCTTTAGTCCAACGATGCCGACCAGGAGTATTGCTCATGATCATCATTGTTTCTCGCCTACTTACAAGCTTAAAAATGAAAATGGCAATTTGTACACACATAGACGCAAAACAATCTTGTCAGAGCCGATACAGTAAAGTTGCTACTTTTAGGAAGGACAGAGTTCTGTCTATCGCTTACTACTCATTTCCCAGGTCTTCTTTCAGGTTACCTTTCACTCTGTTTTTGCCTGAGTTCTGCAAGGGCACTACAGTCTTCACTTATGTTTCACTGTAACTGCTACGCCACAAGTGCAGACGGGTCGTTCTTGTCCTTGTAGGTGGTAAGAAGATGTCAACTTAGTGTTCGCAACAATTCGCAGTCTGGTGATGCAAACTTGTTCCCGACGACTGCGACCACCTGCCATTTGCCATTTACAGACGCTTTGCTGTGCTGTGAATTTTACGTCTCCCGCACACATTAATAATTATGGTTGTGGCAGTTAACTTTACATCCTCAGGTCGACTTTTGGGCTGCCTTCAGTGTTTCTCATTGCAGCGTCAGTTTCTTCGTTACCTTCGATACATACATGACCCGGACATCAAACAAAAGTAGAAGATGAACCTTGGTGTTCTAGCGCATGGTATAGTGCCATTATCTGTTGCCATGGTGGATCCACTGTGCCCGGATTGTCCAATGCAATTACAAAACTCGATGAAGCCACACAGATAAAAATTTTCTCTCACCTCGGAGTTCACAGTGTCGAAGAGCTTGCCACATTACACACTCCCCGCCTTAAGCAGTGCAAGGACCCACCCTCGATGACAAACGCACTACCCACTCCGCTTTCCGTCTTCGAGCCATCAGTGTACACAGTGGTATGATCTTCAACGTATTCCTCCACCACTAATCTGAAAAGGAGTTCCAGTTCAGTTGGGTGGCACGATATCTTGCTTCTACTAGCAGCATCCAGCTGGCAATGTGGTCTGCAAAGCAGTCAGGACGGCATCTCGCATGCAGCGTGCGCTTGAACCATCAATTTGAACCATTGATACTCTAATGCCGGGCTATTTCGAGCGCAAGGATGCCGGCTGGCCAAGTGCAACGGCGTTTGTATGTTGCTTCCATGTTTATGTTTCGCAATCAATACATGGTTTAAGTGTCTCGGTAGCGATAAAATTTTAGCCACATATCACACATCTAACTGCTGGATCAGAAAAACGGCTGGTGGTCTATTGATCGAGAGCCTAATCGGCCAGGAAGGTTACATGAGATGGAGTTCAGCTCTGTTACCGGCGCCAGTGATGTCACCGATCCTGGTGACCTGGTAGAGCTGGGAAATCTGCGGAAGAAAAAGATACGTTGGCCAAAAGGGAAGACACGAAAGTAAGCACAGTCCATAGTATCTGATTTTTCGACATCCAGCATGGAGAATATCCTTCAGTGGAACACAAACCGTCGCATTTCGCATTATTGCAAACTAAAGATACTACTAGCCAAACATATATCGATTTGTGTATGTGCCTACAGGAAACACATCTGAGGCCAGAAGAACTCTTTAATACAAGGGGATATGAGTCCTTCCTGTCATGTAACACCAAATTTCTAAAGAAGTATCCTGAAATTTAGTTATGAGTTCAAACTCAAAGAAATTTTAAAGGGAAATTAACAAAATTTCGTTAGCACTTACAAGTATTTGGACGAAGAAAATACAAAGAGACAAGCCCCCCCCCCCCCGAGATAATTGAGTTTTTAAGAAAACAATTCAGACATTTTTGTTTTCGGAAGATCAATGAAAGTAGTTATGTAGTTTAAGTAGTTTAAGGACCTTAAAAATTCTTGAGTAGGTTTATTGTGACCTTCGGGAGGCCTTGACAGGGTTTCGTCACGCTAAGAGAGAAGGGCTCTTTTCAAGTGTTTTTAAGGGTGTCTTCAATCCCAGAAAGGTTTGCGAAACTGACATTTCAGTCCCACAAGTACCGGGGAAAGAAATAGCAGAGTACCGGAGATCACTGCAGCAGAGTTCTCGAGTACCGCAGTTAGGACTAAATACAACAGAATGCGTTCTGGCGCCCTGAGGCTATCGTTCGCGACTCACTAACACAGAGCCATCCTGCCCATTGGAACGATCGGGCCCACCGTGATACGGTGTGTTTTTTAGCAGATCACACATCCTTGTCAAAACTCAGTTACCACTGCCCTGTTAACCACCTAAAGAGTGACAGCGCTCCCCCCCCCCCCCAAGAAGTTGAAGGCGCGAGCTTAGGTTGAATTTCAGGGGGGAGGCCAGTAATTTTTTTAACAATTCAATCTTACCAACAAACTTAGAAATAGATTGTCATCTGTTTGCAGTATCTCACAATATAATAGTTTGCTAAGAGGAGTGAAAGTTACAAATGTAGAGAAAGCGAGATGGACAATAATTTTACCAAGCTGCAATGATGCTGATGATGATGACGACGACGACGACGACGATGGTTATCAAGTCTATGTTATTGCTATCGACAATATGCGGCATGCATCAGGATGAATGAATAGATAGATTGCGGAGGACGATTTTAGCAATAAACAAATTATTTTCTAAAGAAGTATCCTGAAATGTAGTTATAAATTCAAACTCAAAGAAATTTTAAAAGGGAATTAACAACATTTGGTTAGCACTTACAAGTATTTGGACGAAGAAAATACAAAGAGACAAGGCCCACCAAGATAGTTGAATTTTTAAGAAAACAATTCAGAAATTTTTGTTTTCGAAAGATCAATGAAAGTAGTTTAAAGACTTCAAAAATTCTGAAGTAGGTTTATTGTGACCTTCGGGAGGCCTTGACAGGGTTTCGTTACGAAGGAACAAAAAGAGTTTAAATCATTATGTAGAGTAAACAAACATAGTCATTGGATTCATCAGTCAAGAAAAAAATAAAAAGAAGAAAAAAAATATTTGAGTATCGGCAATATACAGCACTACAATAATACGACAATAAACAATAATACAATAATAATACAATATTTTTAAATAATATTTTATTTAAGATCAATTCATGATATTGATGGTTCAAATGAGACAACTTGGAGAAAAATGTGGCTGGAATCTGAACAGTTTAATAAACCTATCATTATTTCTGTAGTTTGATGTGTTCCTTTATACCATATCTCTAAACAGTATTGGCTTTATAGGTCTACCAGTCCTATATTATTCAGCTTATATTATCCTAATAATAACGACGCAAGTCTTCTTTCCAACGTTCCCTGGCTTCAGTCTTCTGGACATTAATATTCTTTTCCTTTAATCTTTGCCTTTCAGTCAGTAGGGAATTAATTCCTTTCCATTATTTTCGATATTCCGTTATACCATCCAGGTATCCGACTTCCTCTATTTCTTCATGTTTGTAGTTATTAGGTTACCTTCCTTGGTAATCAAATTCCTTTCACCTTTTCAATGCACGTGTACCATTCTAGTTGCCTATCTTTTTTGTTCCTTTCTGTAAGCTAAGGTATGACTTTTCCTATTACCACTGAATAATACATCATAGTGTTTTTTAAATTCAAAAAAATATAGTTTGGCTAAATTCTAAGTTAGCCCCATTACGTTTCTGTCCTTTAAATTTCAACATCATTCAATTACAATTAACTCCCCATAGCGAGAAAATTATAACCATGTATCAGTCACCATACCAAACATACCTGATTGCGTTCAGAAGTCCTACTCGTTTTGTTCCCTTGGGGGAGAGGGTGACTAGTTATAGTTTGTAAATGAAAATATAAAATATAATTATTTCACTACGACTCGGAACACAAAACTTTTTATGGGTAAAAACGTAAAAGCTTTACCTTACAACCTGAACCGGTTTTCACTTTTAAAATCTTCTTCAGAGGTTGCCGCTAGTAGTACAGTCCGTCTTGTTGTTGGCGACGAAATCAATTTTCGAAAGATCGATGTTGTGTGTGTGAGGTGTGATATGTTCGGATAATGCGTGTGATTTGAATTGCGTCTGTTCGTTTAGGATGTCGTTTTTATTTGTTTTCGTGTGTTTGTATATTTCCAATTGGTCTAGAGTGTCTAGTTTTCGGCCTTTTGTCAGAGCAGAATGTTCATGTTATTGTCGAAATTAAACCTTCCCTACAACTCGTGTGTTTGATTATGCTTGTCTTTTTTTAATGGGCTATTCAAACGTTTTATTGAAGTGTACTGACAATAAATATGATTTAAGAGATCTACATGTTTAGACATATTATGTCTAATTAATATTAATAAAGTGCTTAATTTAGAAATTCAGTATTTTGATGACCTACAAAATTAATAACATTAACAACGATTAAAATTAACAACATTTTTATACATTGGAATCGATTCCCATTAATATGTCTTTAAGTTTGTTTTATGAAAAACAACAAAACGTACCTTTACGCGTTTGCAGTAAGAAGTAAACAGAATAAAATGTTAAGTAGCCTGCATCTAGCAAACTATAATAATATCTCTAACACCTAACTTTAGAGATATAAAAAATGTAAACTAATGTTCAACAATAGGCCACGTGATTGGAATAATATTTTACATGACTGGGTGTCACGGTTGAAAGGTTAGGTTTTGCTTTACCGCGTTATTTATCTCTAGTGACAAAAAAATTATTCTTGTCGTTACAAAATTTTATACGGGAGTTCTGTCCGCGAAATTACAAGGATTTCGCTGTTAAGAAGTGAGTTGCGGTCATTGATTATTTCCAGGTTAGTTGTTATTCAGAAAGGTAAGTTAGCGCCTAGCAACCAAACAATCAATATGTTAACATAATAGTATAACATGACAGACTTTGCAGCAGTCAGTTCTCTAGCAGTAGTATTAAAAGAAAACAGGATCGCGTTTACCTTACACTGTTGACACTCTATAAATAACTTAATGTTTTGCTATTGTTCCGTTTAGTAATCGCTAATCCTACCGCAGTATATTACATCTTATATTAATGGTAACTACACTGCAGCTAGCCAAATGTTTCTACATAGTCTTCATGTAAGTATCAGCCAGTCACGTGTTATATATAATGCATGTGCACTCTGTAACTCTGTACAGATTTTATGAAACTTTATGTTTATCAAACTACTATTCATTGTTGTGATTAAAAATTGCAAAACTTGCCAGTAGCCTATTTGTTGATATTTATTATGCAATTAATAGTTACTTCAAGTGAAACTAATTACTACTAATTTTAAATTCCGTATTAGTATAGAAACATAAGTATAAGTATGATAAAACATAAACACAATATTATTTGAAAATAACGCTTAGTAGGCCTACGTTTCGCAAATTTTGTTACAATGCGTGGCGCGTGTTTCGGGCATTCCATTATGTTCAAATGTAACTTGATATAAAAGTGTAATTTAGTAATTTAATATAAAGTTAAGTGTTTCAACTTAAGTGTAACATGAGTTAATATAAAATTAATAATAGTGTACATTTCAAGTAATCAAGCGTCAATTACATTACGTTTTCCAAATCCCTGGTGAAAAATCAGTAAAAATGGATTGTTTATAAACCAAGTCAGATATTAGAAAACGGTTAATTACATTATTAATTAAAACGATCCTAAAAATCATTAATCATAGAAAAACTAAACAACTTTTTAATAGTCTGAAAAAAAATGTAATAAATATTAAATAGTAAAAATTAATTGTTTACAACTATTTCTTAAAATTCGGTTTCAAATAGTATCAAGAAACAAATATGAATGGTCTTAGGTGTTCAAGTATATGACTATTTTTATTAGTTAATATTATTCTTTGATTGTCAGGTACTGTATTCGTTTAAAAACGCAGAATTGTGTAGACGATCCAGTCTAAGATGTTAAATTCCTATTTTTTGCAAAACCTTTCAGTGACTAATCTCCAATACCTGCTTAATACACCAGCTTTATACCACCTGTAACATACATTATCTGTCATGACAAACAATTTTTAATAGGTGTATTCTAATAAGTACCAAACATTTGTAATACTGTTGAGCTCTTTGACCCTTCAGTCATGAGGTTTATGTGATCCGAAACACAAGTTAGTTTAAGTAGGCTTATAAGACTTTTGTTCGAAGAACCTGTCAGCTGCAGGGATTATCATGTGAAAACTGCAATGTCAAGGGTTTTCATGTATCACATTCATCTGATAAGACATCTAAGTATTGTCAAACATCTGATTCTAATCTATTGTATTATTTAATATTATATTATTTTAAAGTTAAATTATTGCATCTAGACCTATATATTATAAAAATATTGTATACATTAACATGTATAGGCCTATTTTAAATTATTAAACATATATATATATATATTATATATATAATATATAATATATATATATATATATATATTAATTTAGTCACTTTCTGCTACAGTCCGTTTCTTGATGTTTATAATTAAATTTACCTCAAGATGTTATTTTTCCTTATTTATTTCTTCTCATAGTGAGAAGAAAAAAAAAAAAAAAAAAAAACGAAAAGTGAGGTTATAAAACAAATGCAAAAACAAAAGTGTATAGTGACCAAATAAGGAAAAATAACATCTTGAGGTAAATTTAATTATAAATATTAAATGTATATATAATTAAATATATAAAATTACTTATTACTTGATACATATAAATAACTATATAATATGTAATATTATATTAATGTGTAAACTTTGTATACATACATGTGTGTGTGTGTGTGTGTGTGTGTGTGTGTGTGTGTGTGTGTGTGTGTGTGTGTGTGCGTGCGCGCGCGTACGCGCAAATTACTCACTTTATTCTTGTAATTACCTCCATTACAAAATGATAAATAAAACTTTTTTTAAATAAGAATTTTTTTAATTATACTGTATTTCAGCAGTTCTTAAACTGTCATTCACAGCTACTGGAATTAGTACTATTGTAATTTTAATAAACAATATTGTAAATAGACAAATGCAGTTGAAAGACAGTAAACTAAAGAATTTGTATTTATTATTTAGTTATATACATAATTTCCATGGGTTTATACACTCATCACAGTCACACACATTCGCAATCATAAATTGAAATCATGTCAATTTAAATTAATTTATTTAAAATGTATTACTAAATATTTTTATTACATATTATATATTAGTAATGTGTTCAGTAACAGACAAATGCCACCGAAGGCCTGGGGCAGCCTTTCATGTTGAGGCCCCAGTTAGTTTTTTTTTCTTTTTTTGTATAGGTACATATTTAGTAGATTTTTACTACAACATAACTAAAAATTATACTCATCATTTACAGATTTTAACAAAACAGAAAAAATAAAATGTATAACACAAGAAAAATTAAAGTATTATCCATTTAATTAAGTTACACAGAAACTAAATTATGTTCTAGAGCTTTTATTTTACTAAATTTATGTATTACGTTATCAAAATCAAAAGAAGATATAGTTTTTCTTTCAACAGACAAAATGACTACATTTTTCAGTCTTTCTAAGATAAATCTATTAATTTCAAGAAAATTTCTCAAAATAATTTTGAAAAACTTCTTTCACATACTGTAAGGCCGCATGCATACAATTCCTCTAACCACAGACATACGCTAATTCGCTGAAAGTATTTTGAGGGAGAATTCAAAATTGTTTTCTCATTACAAGTAACCCATTCTCAGCGTTGAAATAGAACAAAACTTTTTCAGTTATAGGGTGTGAAATGAAGATAAACTATTCTAGTGTTTGTTGGAACCTCCTGGTTGCCTTGGTCACACCTCCCGTTCATTCTCACTGACTGTATTATACATGTATGATGTCTGTTAACTGTGGAAAATAACAGTTTTCCAAATCAACTATTGTTTCATAATATTATCATATTACTGTTTTCACACACACACACACACACACACACACACACACACACACACACACACACACACACACACACACACACACACACAATATAATCCATCTCATAATTAACTCTTTCTGACCACTACTGTTTAAATAATGTTTCATCCCCAGTCATTTTCCAATGATGTCTCTACAGAGCAAATCTTGTTCAGTTCATGGTACCACAGTTAACTGCATCATCCCTCTACCTTGCAAAGGCTCATTGTTCTGGTCTCCTCAAGTCTCTTGGCCTCCATGACACTTGCAGCCAGCAAAAAATCCTGTCCACCTCTTTTTTATTTCCTCAACTGTGAATGATATGAATTTTTCTAACCTGACTGTGTACCATATCCATTTAATTGTTTTCCTGCCTCTCATTGATATTTTTATCACAGGACTTTCCACACATCTATTTACAGTGTGCAATTTTTTATCGTTCTGTTGTTCAGTGTCCATGCTTTTGTTATTCTTCATATTATTACTCATCTTTTCAAAGATAGTAAACCCAGATTTTATTCCATTAATAGAATTGTACCTCAATTGTTTTTATTATTTTTCCATATTTTTTACTTAATTCAGAGCTATCAGACGTAACTATCAATTCCCTCTCTTCAGCTGACACTCCCTTACTAAAAATTATGTTCATCTTTTCTATATTCATCTTCTAACCAAACTTTACACTTTTCTGGTTGAGCTCCATCTCAATTGAATTTCCATTAAACACTGCATCATATCAGATTGGAGAGATATTTTTTAATTCAAATTTCTTGAACACATGCTTCAACAGTGCTGGTAACTATTTTGATTATTAAATCTTCCTGATGTACGCCCATTGGTATCATATTTGATAATGTGTATAATTTGATTTGAACTGTTTTGTTTTTAACTACTTTGAATAGAATCTGCAAATATTCCTTTCATGTCCCATGTTCTTCTGTAAGTACTCATTACAGTTTTTGTATAGCCAAAACAAAAATGTTCTCAGAATTAACAGAATCCAAAAAAAGAGACTTTCCATGCTCATTGTCACTTTCTTCATGTTCATGTATTGCTTGTACATTAAATGATTCGCCTCTTAGCACTTACTTGATAAGACAGTTGCTGAACATCAGCTTTTTTTTTATCAACAAATTTTTATGAATATGAGAGTGGCTAACTCTGTTTGCTTAGTTCCGTATTAGTTAATTACTCATTCCCTTATCAATAATGGAAGTATTCATGAATCTCTTAATTACTTTAAACTCAATAATATAATATCTCTACTTTTTAATGTTTTAGTGTCCCTAACTTCTACCAGCTTTGTCAGTGTCATGTTATTTCTGTGCTTGATGATTTATGAAAGCAACTGTGTAGTATTAAAATTCCAGTACTGCAAAATATAAGAACTGTTTGTCTACATAGCTGAATATAGACAACTTTTGTTTCTCAAAAACACTATTCTAACTTCATCATGCATCACTTGATAATTTTTTCTATACAAGATGATAGTTTTATCAAAATCCAAATAAAAAAAGTGAACAATCAAAGGTTCTGGAGAAATCTACAAGCTTCCTAATACTCAGTGAATCTATGGTAAGAAAGAAGTATCTGGATGTCTTACGGAAAAATGTTAGATATGATATGCCGATGACCATCAGATATAAGCTTCAATAGGCAGAACTATTGATTTTTATTATTGATAATTTTGAAGCATAATGAGATCCAGTGCCTTCTAATTTATCAACATAATCTTAAGTTTACTTATCCTTAACTGGTGATCAAGTAGTTTGGACAATTCCATCTGGTCCAGGATATTGAAGATACTGAATGTCCTTACACAGGAGCTTCCAAAACATCTAGCTTTAATGTTATCAATAATATACTATGGCCTAATAGCCTGACACCATTTTCTCCACCTGACACCTACTATGAAAGTCTTCATTGTTTATTAAGTATGCTGCAGCATGCAAAATTAAAAAATCTTTCCCTTGCTACAAGACCACACTCAACAAAACAGAAGTGGGTGTGGGTTCAATAAACTAAGTTGCCTTTGAATTATTAACTATTCTGACACAACAGCATAATCAAGAATGAGTATTTTTCAACCAAACAATAAATTCATGTTCTGAATAGTATACTTAAAAGTGTATATGTGGTTAATGATTTACCATATGAACCAGGTAAAGTCAATTATCTATCTTCTCACTGCACATGGTATATGCTGTTTAGTAAATGCAAATTGTGTTACTTTATTGTATCACCTGTTACATATCATAGTGAATTTAAGTATTTAAAACTTCATAAATTTAAATTCTTTATTATATGTTAATTCTTTATTTATAAATTCTCTTAACACTAAATTCAGGGGCGTATTTACGGGAGGTGACAAACAGGACCAAACCCCTCCCAGAAGGTTGAAAAAGTTTATGAATTCTATTAGTCTCTTAATTTTTAAGCTGTTTTATTATTTTTTCAGCTCTGTAAGCTAATATAGTAGTAACTCTTTTTTAAATGTACAAACAAGTTTATTACAGAATTAGAATATATAACAAAATCAATTCAGTCAATATGTACCTTGTAAACAAAGTTACAATAATGTGTATTTTCATTGTGTTGTTACCATTTACTTTAATGGGACTCATTTCAGCCTCTTTAAACATAGTAATGTTGATATGTCTCAACTTGTTTTTTCTTTTTTATAAAGTTGACCTGACCCCAGACCCTCCCAAGTCAAATTCTAGATACCCCACTGACTAAATTTGATAGAATATTTTATTTTAGTAATAAAAGTTTTACATACATAGAATTAATATATTTCTGGAAGTAATATTATGAAGTCTTTTTCTCTTTCTCTTTTCAAATTTATAATTTGCAGTGCCAGATCAAACATTATTATTATTAGAAGCAGCAGTAGTAGTAGAAGTAGTAGTTTTAATTGTAATGTTAGTAGTTAATAACATCATACAACATTATCATTATCACCTTTGCCTATACACATACTTCATTTAATGCAAATAATAACAATGCTGTCTGGCTATAAAAAGCATAAAAGATTAACTACCAGTAACTGAACCGTGAAGTACAAAACTTGAATGAACAACTTTTTTAATTTCAAGTGTATTGTGTCAAGGGCAATGCATCGTCATTAATCACTCTATCAGACTCAGTGATAGGAGGATGTCTACAACAACAACATGTTAGCAGTAATACTTGAACATAGATTGTGTTTGTAAACAGCCTAGATTGGTTCTGTTAAGTACTGTCAAACACATCTCTTTAACACACAATTGCTTTGTTTCTGTTTCTTAAATGGACTTTTCTATTTCTGTCAAAGACAATGCATTGTACTATAAAAAAGAGACAAATATCCAATGATTATGGACAAATAAAAATTGTACAAATATGTATCAACAAATATAAAGAATAAAGAATATTTTATCCATCTATTTAGCTTATATACTAAATACGGATAAGCAAAATTTTCACCTCCGTCTGTTACTTCAGAACAGTTAACTTTTTCAGGATAGGAAAAACATAAAATTATTAATACTACAGTATAAGCTAGGAGTATGAAGGCTGTTAAGTTTGATATCTCAACAACAGACAGTAGAAAGAAAAAGAGAGAGAGAGAGAGAGAGAGAGAGAGAGAGAGAGAGAGAGAGAGAGAGAGAGAGAGAGAGGGGGAAGAAAGAGACGTGTTTATAAAACATTTTTGTATGTAACAGAAGTAAATTGGATGTGTGCATTATTTTAATTACAGTTACTGATTTAACTATTGCTTGTTCATAAATGTAAAAATAATAAATTTCCTGCTTATATTTATTTTGTTTAAATGTAATGTTTACAGTTAAATAAAATAAATAACATTTCCTTAGATCTTCATACTTTCAAATGGAACTCTTGTTGTCTTTATGATACCACACTCATATTATCTTTGTATTTATTATTACCTTTGTATTTATCTTATGCTTTTAACTATTATTATTATTTCAATTATTATTCTATTTAGTTATTATTTTAATTTTAATAATATTTCTTCTTATTTATTTTGTCTGAAATAGTAATTATATCATTCGTTCAGCTAACTGTGTGAGTACATCATGAGAGAGAGAGAGAGAGAGAGAGAGAGAGAGAGAGAGAGAGAGAGAGAGAGAGAGAGAGAGAGAGAGAGAGAGAGAGAGAGAGAGATTTTACAACAACAAAAACTCAAAAATATGCGAGTTTTATTTACTATGAGATGTCTATATATAGGTTGACTACACTGAACCTTCGACAGATTCATATCTCACAGCAACTCCCGCCACATCAGCATTCCCCTCTGTCTGTACACGCCTTGTACTCTGTCCCACTGATGCCTTTAGTTTTCAGTTTTATTATACTAACGTGTATGCATGGATATGTGTAGTTTATAAAATGTTAATGAAATAAACTAAACCAGTCCTGTAACATTAAGTCAACATCCAGAGCTGCCCTTAGCAGTTACAGGCTGGATGTGAACATAACCACCACCACCTCTCCACATGTCACTCTAAAAACAAACAATGGCTTTCTCAAGCCACTGATTCACATTCTACATAATACTATCTTACAGTTATAGAGAACTGTACCCCCATAAAAGTGTACATAAATTCACAAAGTTAGCTTGTTATTAGAGTCCTTAAAGTGCAATTAATTAATAACGATAACATTTCTGTATTTAACGTTACTTACCACAAGATATGTTGAACAAAAAATTGAAATCATCTTCTGCTTTTCCTTTTTCTTATATTTATGAAACTTATATCAATCTCTATACATTTCTAACACACACACACACACACACACACACACACACACATACATAACACATGTCATCTTCATCTTTGACCACTGCTACTTGGCCATTGGCAAAATACAACATACAGTATACAGTATACAATAACCATCTGATACACCCATAGTTCAACAAGTATATTTCTAATTTCTTAAAGGTATATTCAAGTATATTTTGAGCAATATACAATATAAACAGTATACTGTTGGAACAATACTTGCCACCAACAATATTACATTCTTGGATTTTGTTGGCTATGATGTGTCCATGTGTTATCAAGAACCAAAATATACAATTACAATGCGGAACAAAATTATTTTAGATACACATTTTTTAAAATTTTTTACCTTTTGCCTGAACCAGTTTTTCTCATTGTGAGCTTCAATGAAATCTCTGGTGAAGCTCACTATAAGTAAAAATTGGTTTAGACAATAAAATTAAAATGATTATCTAAAATAATTGAGATCTGCATTGTAACTGTATATTTTGGTTATTAAAAATATTATTGTTGTTCATCCTTTGAATAACTGTGTTTTTTTGGCACAAGCTTTTAGAAAGTCCTCCTCAAACGGGCATTTACCTATCTTTACACAGCTGATGATATTTGAACAGATAGCACCTGAACAGTTTTCTCGCCAACACTATTCTGTTCCATAGAATAGAAGACTATAACTTCATGAGAGTGGCATTCATATGTTTCCTTTAAATCTTTTTAAAGACAACTTAATCTCTGTGCCTCTGGTGGGTCTGGCCAGTCTTTTTACCACATTTGCTTTAAACAAGAGATGTCAATACATATCCTACCTAAACAAAGGTCACTTTGTTATTCGACATTATGGATCTGACTCTGTTGGCAATTTTATAATTTTTCCATAAATAGAGTTAGTGACACTTAAATCTGTGTAGTTATCATACAACTTTATATGATTTTCTTATGGATGTTAGAAACGTACATTGTTTTCAATTCACGTGGAAGCTGATCACCTCTTAAATAACAGTTGAATATATTACATAAGCAGTTTAATAATGGAGTAAGTTCCATAGACAATGAGCTTTATAGACTTGAACTAGGTGCTCACCAACTTTTCAAGCCTTGCAAAATTCTTTAAAATCTATTGTTTTATCTTCTTCTGCAAAAGAATTACTCGAGAAACTATTCCAGTTATCAGTTACTAAAAGGAATTTGTCTTGACTCTCTGTGAAGAAATCTTGATGATATTTCCATCTTTTAAGGATGTCATGCTGATGGTCACTCTTTTCTATTTACTCTCAATTACTTAAGCAGTGAAATATTTCCCATGCTTCTGTGGCCTCTGCTGCAGCATGTGTATCAATCAATCCAATTGCTCATATCTATCATCACTTCTCTGTTTGCAGTCAAGAATAAAGAACACACAATGTGAACTGAAACAAACACAAAAATAAAGATGACTATTGAGTGTTGAGTAGAGACACAACTTAGATACCCAGTTAACAAATATTGAAATCGTGTATGAGAAGAAGAGTTGCAAATTTTTAACATTTTTAAATAGATACCTGGACTGATTATTAGTATTTAATAATAATAATTAGTCAATCAAGTACAGTTAGTTTTCATTCATTAAAGATGACATATTGCTAGGAGATGCAAAAGTATACAGTTATAAATTCAGTCAAATATAAATGCTCTCATACTAACAGAAAATACAAATGAATTAAGAGTCAAGATACATTTTAAAAATATCCTTCTTCTTCAGCGGTGCAACAACCCATTACTGAGTCAAGGCCTCCTTTAACAGCCTCCGCCAGTTGTCCCGGTCAAGTGCAGCTGCTCTCCAGTTCTGGGTCCCAAGGATATGGCGCGCATCGTAGTTCACACCGTCTTCCCAACGTAGTTTGGGTCTACCAGCTCTCCTGATGCCATAGATCTGTTCTGTGGTGTGCCTTTCTTGGTATTTCATTCTCCCTCATTCTGATCACGTGTCCAGCCCACCTGAGTCTACCAAGTTTTATAATTTTCACAATATCTGGTTCATTCAGAAGAATGTTCAGTTCTTGCTGATTCTTTTCCTCCATTCACCTCCTACACATATTGGACCAAATATACTGCGGAGGATTTTGTATTCATGAACCAGCAGGGTTGACTCAGAATTTCTAGAAATGGTCCAGGTCTCAGAACCATAGGTGAGAACTGGGCGGATCAGTGTTTTATACAAAAGCAGCTTGATGCTCCTGGCAATTATTCTGCTCTGGAACAGGGGTCTGAGAGCAAAGAAGCACCTATTAGCTGAGGTGATTCTTCGCTTTATTTCTTCTGTTGTTTCCTCATTGGAGTTAACTTGGCATCCTAAATAAACAATGTTGTTGACTTTTTCGAAGGAATAGATGCCAATTTGGATGTGCTCTCTTTCTCTAGCCTCCTGTCCTGTGGCCATGTATTTTGTCTTGCTTTCATTTATTATGAGACCCAGCCTCCTTGTGGGGGTGGTGTAACAGGGCCCACTGACGTGTAGGTGAGAGTGGAGTTGGGGTGGAGAGAGTGGTGCATTTCTCTTCTATGAAAGCATATGTTTGCATCACACCCCCTTTGGACCCCACTTTAAAAATATATAATGCATAAATATTCTTATTATAATTCACTACTTTTTCAGCTTTTTTTTCCAATCTATTCGTTACCTCCTTTTCAGATATAGACACCTCTTTTTCTATTGCTTATAGTTAGTTTTACTCATTTTATTCTCTCCATTATTTGCTTTACTTCGCTGACTCTGAATTTCTTGTATTTCTGATATGTTATAAACATCAGATTTTGTGACAAAAAGCCTATTTGGTGAAGGTTTTGTTTTTGTAGCTCTTTATTGAAAAACTGTAAAGGAGTAATTGATTAGATTTCATCAACATACATTTTTATAGAGATATACACAGAATTTTTCTTTATTTTACTTATTTATTTTAAATTCAAATATTTTTTAATTTGATTTCAAGAAAAATGTGTGATTTCTAAGAATAATTAATGAATATTTGTTTCCAAATAAAAAATGTTATTTTAATCATAGTATATAAATATCAGAAATTTGGATAGGAAAAGGGAGTAAGTAACTGGTAAAATATTCATGTGATTCAAGTCAAATTTAAATTTCAGTCAAGATGATGGACACAAAGAGTCGCTTTAATTCATTCTATACACGCCCATCATTTGTAATCAAAACAAGTGCAGAAATAATAAGTGAAGCACGAGCTGCAATGGAAGCTAAAGCCAGAGAAATTGCAAGTTCTAGGAACCCTCAAGCTGTCAGACTGGTGCATACAAAACGGCCTTTCACACCACGTGAACCTCACAGAACTCTTTTTGGAAAAAATGTGTCAGGTCGTCCACCTAGTGCTATAAGGTAATTAGTCTGTGTTAAGTTTCATATACGTACTTAAATCACAATACTCTGTATCATCAGAGACTGAATTAACAAATAATAGACTTGTAATTTAAATTGACGTGTTATTCAGAAACAGATTGTTCACCAATTCAGTCTCTGATAATTCAGATTTAAATTTGTGAAAAACACATTAGGCAAAACAAATTAATTATTCAAGACTTTTAAAAAGTTACACCTAAATGGCATAATTATAGATGTACATGTATCTTTGTACATATATATTTTGCATATACGTTTTTTGTGTATTATATTGATATATGATAGTACATACAACTTTCTATACTCAAACACAATGAACACACTCATACACTGACTCATTTCTCTGGAAAAATTTGTATTTTTATACAAATACTAAACATTTTTGTTTTATTTAAGTATTCGGCAAGTGAAATTTCAAGATTTAGACTCTAACTTACCACAGCTTCAAATAACACCTGTAAATCCTCAACAGAGACCTGTGTTACCTAAATCAGGAAGATGGCGCCTTCCTGCCATCGACACTTGCAAGAAGAACATGCGATTAACCAGTTCTCTGGATAACTGTGAGTACATAATAAACCTGTTATACTCATAATTTTCTAAATATAACATAACTATACCCCCAAGCCAAACGATCGCATATAATGCAGTTACATTATTATTGCAATCAGCAATTAAAAAAATTATATGTAATGGTAATATAATATTTGTTAAACAAGGTATAACATGTTATTTCATATAGGTGTATTTGTATTTTTGACGTTTTTAATGAATATTGCTTCCTTCATACACTTTTAACCTTCAAGTTTAAGAAACCTAACTTGTTTAAGGATTATTAGGTTTGATTTTTAGAAATGTCAGTTTTCCTCATAGACACATGAAAGGGATATCCAAATCTGTTAGTTTTCTATGTAACTATCGAAATATCTGAAAAATTAAACATTAATATTACTCTAAATTATAATTAAGCATTATTATTTTTATCTTAGTATTGTGTTGATTTAATGTTCTTAAACTTATTTTAAATGATTTTAGCTTGATATTTTTATATAATTTTTTATTCATCAGAACATTAATATTTTTCTTAATTTAATGATTCCTTTTTCATTTATTTACCGGTCTTTTCATTATACGTATTCTTAATTTCATTTTAGACTATCTGTGTATGTCATTTTAGTACTTGTGACTACATTTTTTTAAGAATTGATTTTTTTATCTTCACTATATGTTAACTTACTTATTGTTTGACCACTTGTATATTTCAACTTATTAACTGCATAAATAACCTAGGGTTAGGGGAAGTTTTAATTTAGTTATCAGTACAGTCCAAGATTTTAAAACAAAAACATTTGAATATTATATTTAAAAATGTCTTTAGTGCCAGAAGAATTAGAGACAGACAGCCAAGATGAGGTTGTACAGTCGTCAGCACAGTTACAAAAACCACATAGCAGCCCAAAGGAAAGAACAATGCTTAGTCACCATGCTAGTGACTTTCTGCTACCTACTCCTGTTGGAAAAACGTGGATTCCTTCTAAATATTCCAACCTAAGCAATGAAACAAAATTTGGTGATCTGAAATCTAAAAAGCATGATGTATTCCGTAATGAGCAGTACAGTCCTCTAAAGACAAAAGCTTTCCTTGAAAACAGCTTCCATAGTACTTCCATAACTGAAGAGACTGGATTAGAAGCAGATGATTCTGAAGCAAAAGACACAGTTAAACACAAAGAGCAGGCGAAAATTAATGTAAGTATTCAATACTAAGTATCAAAACTGTTAATAGGTATAACTGGTTGACTATAACGGTATACTGTCATGCTGCTTGCACATCACATGTACAAAATCACACATGACACATCATAATGTTTGTTTAATCTATATAAATAAATGTGCACACTCTGCACATTATTTTTGTCACCTGCCTATTCAGTTTTAGGCAATGTTATCTTATTCCTCAATTTACAATACACATTTAATACAATTTTAATGCATTTTGATAATCATAAAACAAGAGTAGCAATAATAGTATGAGAATAACAACTTGTAGTTGTTTATAAGCAGCATGGGGAAATATTCATAAAACTCTTCACTGTCCTATACGTAAATTGAATGTAAAAAGCAAGTAATTAAAATTAACTACCCTACAAATATCTGAGCTAATAACAGTCTTCATCTAAAAGTTGGTACCCGGTATCTCAATGACTAGCAATTTTTGTTTTGACTGATTTACTCAAGCTGACTTGGCTGCAATGTCTCTTTTTATCTGTATAATTTTTTATATTATTTAATGAAGAACTTCTATTTGCTGGTACATCCACAGCCTACTATACTGTAACTATTTGCTATCTAAATATTCAGTAATATTTTCCCACATTTGCACTCATATATTAATAAAACCTCTTTACATGTTCAAATAAACTGTGATGGTCTTTTTTAACTTTCATTTAAGACAATACAAAAAAGTTTCGTTTAACAGAAAAACAAGAAACACACACACACACACACAAAATCATGCGCTTTGGGAATGCACTGTGCGCGTGTGTGTGTGTGTGTGTGTGTGTGTGTGTGTGTGTGTGTGTGTGTATGTGTGTGTGTGTGTGTGTGTGTGTGTGTGTGTGTTAATAGTAATAAACGTACAAAGATATGCTCACTTTTGAAACATATTTTCGATGCTAGTTTGTGCAACCACCATCATTCACAGTTTACTGTCATCTGGTAAAGTAAGTAGTTGGTTGAAATTTCATTCATATAGTGACAAAAGAGTGGAATGCTGTAAGCTGGTTGTAGAATTGTAAACTGCTTTGGTGTGATGTATATTTTTGTACTTCAATTGCTTCGAATGTCTAGTCCTTAAAAAGTGTGTCACATTTTCTATTCATTTGCATTTAATAATATATATAATACTTTCACTTATGAACTTACTATAGTAAGTTCATAAGTGAAAGTATTATATATATTATTAAATTAATAAGTGAACGAAGAGGATGCAACAACAAGATAATTTCATTTGCATTGTTCAAATATTAATTGGTTTTGTATTTATTATTTGTACTTTGTACACATTATGTAAGTCTGCCCAAATGTTTGTAATAATAGATTTGTGTAATATATATTTTATTAAGTCATATTATTAACATCTGGGATTCATGTGCAATATTCATGGTGTGCTTTGCTATATCAGATTGTGAATATTTGATTAGTTAAATGTTTTTAAGTGCTCAAAGGATTCACTATAATGTCAACCCTGGTTATATTTGGACTATTCAATTGTTATATTTTTTGTTTGTTAATACTTGTCAGTTTCCTGTCTTGTCTGTGAATAATGATATTATGATTTCCTTCTATATAAAATAATTGGAATTATTAGAAAAGTACATGAAACTGTTGCATCCACTGACCAAATTCCAAATTTGTGGTTATTTTATAACTTGCATAATACTACTGATTGGCTTATCCACTGAGTTATTTATCCATGTTAATTCTTCAAAATTCCAAATTTAAAAATCACAAGCAGTAGTTCTTAATAGATAAAAAAATGACTGTGTTATGTAACATTTAACAATTTTTGCAAGAAACATTGTTATTGCTCTCTTATACAGGTGTACAAGAAGACACTTTTGAAAAAACTTTAGCCAAAACCCTATGATATCATAATGACTGACAGCTTTTCTTAGAAAATAATTTTTTTAACTAGTACTATTTTTCTAGTTTCAAGAAGGAACTGCAACAGATGTTAAACCGCAACTATCAGAGGTCAAGAAACTGTTTAACAAAGTTGAAAGAGATACAAAACCTCATACTCCCAAGAGTTCTACAAAACCTGCAGTAGAAAAATTGACTGAAACAGATGTAACACATGACAACCGGATAAATGAAGCAAGAGCAGTTGCCATCAAGCCATCGAATGAAACAATTCAGACTCTTAGTGCAGAGCTACATAGACTGGCTGCTACTGGTATGAACAATAATAATTATTAGAACTGTTCACTTATATGCATACATCCACATTTGATGTGTGTGTGTTTTTAGTGTGTGTCCTCAAATGTAACCATTTGAAAAAGTAGATATGTGTTACAAAATTTAATATACTAATTCTTTAAAGTACTCTATACTTTAAAATGAAGTTCAGATTCTCAGTTTAAAATGATTACATGACCTCAAGCTTATAAACAAAGATTGAAATGGAAGCAGGTTCCTAATACAGGTTATGTTCAAGGAGAAATAATCTTTTTTAATGCCATGTTCCAAATTCTGTATTGACTATAATAAATGTTTTATTAAGATGAACACAAATTTGTAATTTTTCTAATATTCTTTTGTTTTCTTAATTTTTAAATATTTATTTTAAAATTGTTTAAATAATTTGTAATTTAATTAAATTTGTTTAATATTGTAATTAATATTTTTTATATGAAGGCAATTTTAATTTCCTTTAATAAACTGCTGTGAACAACTTTAAAGTTCTAAGATTCTTGTTGATAAAAACTCAGTTCTTTGGGTTTTCGTAACATTTTATAATTCCTATATAGTATTTTCTATTTGTCACTGTGCTACATACTTTTTAACTTTTCTAAAATAAATATATTTTTTAATTCTTGTATTTCTCAATTCACAAAAATGATTTTCACTATGCAAGATATAAAATATTAAAATTATCTGACTATCAGGATTTCTTATTATTGTCCAGAATTGATCTTGCAGTTGTCTCTCTGGATAACTGGCGTTCTGCTGTAGAAAATTACATTCTGTTCACCAAAATTAACAGATAGTATGTTAATAGATAAAGTAAGACATTAGTGATTAATATGATATTATAAAATTGAACTAATTACAGTGATCTCTTACTTATAATTTGTTTTCCACAGCATTTACTGTCACCACATAACATGTCAGAATCCATTTGCTGCCATATTACTTTTAGGCAATGGGCCTAAAATACCCATTTTAGTGAGCTGAGTAATAGTATTATTGTCAGTGATGGATCCATGTGTGAAAAACTAAAGAAAACTCCATTAAAAGAAGCAACACAGAATACTTTCAGAAGAGCAGGAAATTTTTGAAGCACATTCATAAATACTTTATACTAAACAACTAAACTAGAGTTGAAAATCAGAATATAGAATGTCAGATCTTTTCCATCACCACATTCATATAGAAGTTGAATTTTTTTAGTGTAAGAAAGAAATGAAATACCAATTAATATATTCTATAATTTATTTCTAAAGAGATATAATATCTCTAAGAGTTCTATAAAACGTGCAGTGGATTAATTGACTGAAACTGTGAAACAAACATTACATGTGATTTTAACAGTTATTATCAACCCAAGTACTGGAACAGTTCATTGTACAAGTGAAAAGCAATCAATTATTCATTTCTTGAAGTAATAATTTCATGTTTCAACAAATTTTAATAAATTTGTATATTTTTAATTTGTAACATTCTTTGGCAGACTGGAAAGACAACAATGTAATACCAGTGATGGAGAAACTCTATTTAGCTCTTGAACAAATAATGTCATCGTCATCATCATCAAAGCATAACAAAGTCAAATCTCAAGTGCTTAAAGCAGTTTACAATTTTGTGGAATCAGCTGGTGAATTACTGCTGCTTCATATAGCCCGTGTAGTTTTAATGGTAAGTGAAATCTGATTATAACACTGGTGAATTGTATCTAAAAGTATTTATATTCAGGTATTCAAGTATTTGCATTCACCCATCCATCATTGCACGTCTTCTGCAGCTACATCAGTCTCTCACATCCTGCACACCAGAGGCTTCTGTTGTACCAATCTGTTTCACCATCTCCTTAAGTATATATGGTTTCCATAATCCATCCTGTTTCTGTTATCTAGGCAGAACCTAGTCTAGCACCTTTTTTTGACCAACAATCACCAGACATCCATGCCATGTAACCACACAATACAAGGTGCTTTGTATTTTTAGTCTACAAAATTGTCTCTATCAACATGAAGTAGCCTTCTGATACCTCTATGAACTGTATTGTTTGGTTCACTGTACCCAAAGTATACTATAACAGAAATGTATTTCTTTAACTTGAGTCATGGTAGACAAATACATTGCTGTATTTGAAACAAAATTAGTTTTATTACAACAGTACAGTCTCTTGTAACTGAAAAGTAAGATATAGGCAACAAGATAGTGTATATTTATAGTTTTTGAAAAAACAGTTTTATTAAAACAGCATCTGTTACAGTGTAAATGAAAAATAAAATGTGAAAACAAAATATATACATATGCATTGGATTTACACCTCAATTATTGAAATAGTCTGTTATGTGCTGCTGTTTACTGCACATTGTTCTGATAAATAATTTTTATACATCCATTTCAGGAGTCTCTGCTTTTTCCACACTTGATTCCACAGTATTGATAGATTCTAAAAATCTTTTAATAACCTTAACACCTACTAAATCCTCTTTCAATATTGGAACATTTTCTTCATTCTTGTCTTTGTCATCTTCACTCTTGATTTCATCCTTGCTGGAGCCATTTTTCACAGTCCCAATGATTATTTTTTATCTGATGGTATCTCACTTGTTATAACATCAGTATCCACATTCATAAAATTTTCAATTTGCATGGATTTGGCTTGATACGCAGCAGCAGATCATTCAGTGGCAGATTGTCTTCTTCATCAAATGAAACATCCCCTCCCATATACCCTGCAGCCAAGCCAGCATGTCCTGAAACAGTTCTACATTGTGATAGTTGTTACACCCCTCTACGGATTTTCAGAAGAACACATAGCATTGAGAATGTTTATTGGTGATTTTTGCTCTGTTCTAAGACTTGGATTTTATGAATTACTTTCTTTCCATAATAATTCTTGAAGCTGCAAGTCATGCCTTGGTCTATTGGCTGTAGGACTGATGTGCTGTTGGCTGGCAGGAACACAAGCATGATGTTGCTGAGTTTTTGAACATGAGAAAGAACTGGGCATTTATTTACTAGAAGCAAAGTCACGTTTTCCTTTCACTCTCAGTTCTCTGTCCCAATGATGAAGTTCTTCTTCAAAAATGTATAATACCATCCAGGCTTTACTATTGAACTGATAGTTCACCATGACTCACTTGACATTTTTTAATCACCTAGGGTTCTTAAACTTCCTAATCAGCAGCAGTTGTTGGTGAAGATTTCTACACACTTCTCTTATTATATGTTTACTACCAATACATTTTTTCCCTATAAATTTAAGTGTTTCGTCCAGTGTTAATTCATAAAATAGTTCTGCCTCATCCACAATTAAAAATGGCATTGGCCAAATAAATATTGAAAGTTTTTGGTCACTGTGAACTCAACCAATCCAACATCATTTCTTGGTCCGTAGACTGCTTCCCTGCTTATCTTCCCAACCTTAATGGTGTGCCTCTTATTCCACATGTCAGCCACCCCTCCAAACAAACAAAATCTTGATTCATACCAAGCAACTTTGCTAGCTGCTCAGTTTTTGTTTTGAGCACATGCTCATTCATACTGTCAATTAAACACTTTTGGATGGACAGTGAACCACTTAAGCAACGCTTGGTCAACATCATCTGAATCAGTCATATTAAGTTCCTTTGTTTGATGCTTGTTTATATTCAAGGCACTCAAACTTTTGTCCTTATTTTCATTATTTTGCACATGGTTGATTTACTTAAACCATATTCACTTTGCACTTATTTATTCACTTTGGTGTTCACTATTCAAAAAGTCCACCGAACTGAGCAGCACTCAGTGGATAGGTAGGGAGCAGTCACCATCTGCACTCGCCCTCACATACTGACAAAATGAAGTGGCTGTCAGCACTTGACCTTATAATTTTTTCCCAGTCTTCCTCTCCTTTTTACAATCTGTTCTCAGTTGATACTTTTAGTACGAATAAGTGCAAACAAAGCAATGCAATAAACTATGTGAACCCTTTACTTTCATTTTTGTTTCTTTACTGGAATCAATCACTCAAGTAGGCGTTGCAATCCATTAAATATTGGCGTTTGTTTTTGGAATTTTGAGTTTTTAGGTTCACAGTAACTGAAGTTGAGGTTCATTATACATAAATTATTTTGTGTATGTATGTAATGTCTGTGACACTAATGATTTAGGTTCAATATAGCCAAGTATTCACTACAACCAAGTTTACTAAATCCAGAGTTACCTGTATTTTCACTTCTAATGCATTGGGGCCTAAACATCCCACAAGACTTCTTCAGAATTCCATTTCCTCTGTTTGGAACTTCAGGTATCTCTCTGATTTATTTCTCTAGTTTCAGTGCCATAGGTGATTACACTTTCTAAGATAGTAGAGTAAATCATCAGTTTAGTTCTGTGGGTTATTTTCTACTCCAAAGCACAGATTTCAACTGTCCTATCACCACTTTTGCTTGTTCTAGTTTGCAGTTGATATCTTCATCCCTTCTCCCATCTTTTGATAATGTTTCTCCCACACAAAAAAAAAAGCAATATTCCTTATACTGTGTGAATCCACTACTATATTAGCTCCTTTACCTCCTATAACCAGCTGTTTATGTTTTCCAAAATTTATGTTGAGGGCTCAAGGTCTGTATTCTCCATGGAGTTCTTGGATCCTATAATTGTAGTCATATTCATCCAGTGCTATCATAACTTTATCATCCACAAACAGAAGCATGTAGAAATAGTCATCATTTATTCAAATACCCATTTCATGATAGTGTCTTCCCCACCTGCTTAATTCTGCATTAACATAAAGTTTGAATAAACTAGGTGCTATGGAATACCATTGCCTTAAAAAGTTTGCTACTGCAAAGTACTGAGACACATTATTTCCAACTTTAACAGCACCGGCATACTCCTCATAAAAGTTACATACTGTAGAAATACAGCCAAGGTTTAAAATTTGACAGCATATAATTGGAGTTAAGGCACAAATATAAGTATACTGGAGACCAAACTGGTAATAGACATAATAGATTTCAAGAGAATTTCTTAATGAAGCTATGTGACTGAAGACATTAACCATCTGAAAGTTTAACTTTATGTAACCACTCTAAACTCTCTCTCCTCCCTCTCTCTCTTTTATTCTCTCACTCACTCACTCACTCACTCTTCCTAGGAAATATAATATACTATGAGTCCTATGACTACTATACTATGAGGGTGAAATTCTAATTGAAATATAAACATAAATATGCTGTTACAAGTTACTAAATGTAATGTGTTAGCGTGAGTAAATATTCTATATTCTATTAGTATTTTGTACTATATGTTTAATTAATATACCTTTTCAGTTACGTGTGACGGGTCAAAATCTATCGGCTATCTGCAAATTGATTTTCAAAATTTCAAGAAGTGACAAAAATGATAAGCTATTTCAAGAAGACAATATTTTAGGTAAGGTTAAAAAAAATTTGTTCTTTTTTTTTTTTTTAAATTATTTCAAGTGAAAATATTTTTAGTTCTTATGTCTCTTAACCATACTCTATCAGAATTAATGCAGTTAAAAAAATTTACAATTAATAATCCCAAAATATCATTCATGAGATATCACATCAAAATAGCTGAAGATTTCACTTTAAAATTAGTTGCAAGTAAGCCATTAAATGGAAAAGTGTTATGGAGTCCAAACACATTGTAAAGTTTTATAAAATGAAGATATTAAATTAATAAAGTAATATGAATTAAATGTAATTTTTTAAGAAGCCTATCATTAATACCTTCCTTGAGTTTCACAGACACATTTTCTTATTTTTACAGTGTTTAGACTATATAACGTTCAACCTAAAGTGTATCTCTTATGACTAACAACCTATTCATAGAAGATCTGGGCATATAAATTGGTTCTACCATAAAAAGCCTGACACAATATGTTCTATATATTTTTAATATTATTATATGATTTTCGTTTCATTGCAGTGAATTTTTTTAGTGAATTATGCTCCAAGACCTGACAACAACATTGTTTGGCCCTTTTGAATATGCCTCATTATTATTCTAGGAATGCTATACAATAACAGAAATTACAGTGTTAATAAAAAAAATATGGAAGCTCCTGTGACTTTTATCTTCTCACAGTTTTTCTGTAACATCCCAATTCTCAGCAAGGGTTGAGGTATTGAGAAATTTCGTATTTTAATTACATTTTCAATTTAATCATGAGACTTTTGCACAAAGCTATACCTTTGTACTAAACTAGACTTACTATGGAGTCTAAAGGAAGATTGCAAGAAATGATTTGGGGATTCGTCGATTTATACTGTGTCAAAAATTGTGTATACTGTGAAAATATTTTGTACAATATTCTCAATAAAACTTAATCAATGAGCATTTAAAATGTTTCTGGTAAATATTCAGTTGCACATGTTTGAAGAGAAAATGTATATATATATTAATATTTACAAAACTGAAAACTAAGTTTAAAATAAACTAAAAAAATAAGCTGAGTGGACAAACATTCAATTCAATATCTTGTGTTCTAACATACACATCAGGGGTGGATCTGTCAGAGAATAAATGGTGAAATTCCCCTTCCCAATCTTGAAAAACGTTCTCTATAAATCTGTTGAGAGTAATTTTTTGTCAAACATTGATTCATTTTCAGCTTGGCAAACTGAAAATATTGCTTTTAAACTATTCAGAAGCCTGTATAGAAATAGTCAATAAATGTATTTCAAATTCTGGTAGAAGTAATTTGATTGTTTCATAATTATCTCACAGAATTTTATTGTACTGAGAATCAGACTCCAATTTTGTGATTATGTTCTCTTTCTGAATATCCTGGCTCAGTGTTTATGTATGGAGTAAACAAAAATTGTATAAATAACTCTAGCATTCAGTCAGTAGACACTGAGCATTATGACATGTATTGTTTTTGTATCACACAAATATAGTATTTTCATAATGACTGTAATATCATAATCTATATATATAAAAGAGAAATACCACTGACTCACTGATTCATCACGAAATCTCCGAAACTATAACACCTAGAAACTTGAAATTTGGCATGTAGGTTCCTTATATGATGTAGGTATCCGCTAAGAAGGGATTTTTGGAAATTCGACCTTTAAAGGGGGAAAAAGGGGGGAGTTTGCCTGACTGACTGACATAGAATCAACGTAGAGCAAAAACTACTGAATGGAATCAATGAAACTTTGAAACTTCATCATAGGTCTTAGGTGCTCACTAAGAAACGGTTTTAAAAACTTTCACTCCTAAGGGGCAAACCCCCCCCCCCATTGTATGTATGTATCTATGTATGTATGTTCCACATCTCCTCCTAAACCACTGGGCCGATTTCAACCAAACTTGGCACAAATATTTTACGCAACGGGAGAACCAACATAGGACAGGTGTTTTTTTCGATACGATCCTCTGGGGGGTCCTTTGGGGTCTTCCACATCTCCTCCTAAACCACTGGACCGATTTCAACCAAACTTGGCACAAATATTTTACGCAACGGGAGAACCAACATAGGACAAGTGTTTTTTCGATACAATCCTTTGAGGGGTCCCTTGGGTCTTAAAAACTATTAGATCTGGTTACTATGGCAACCCAATAGAATAGATTCTGGTTACCATAGCATCGGTGGAAGTCTCCCGCATAGGAAATAGCACGGGAGTCGTCCGACGGGCCTTCCCCGGAGTTCATCCACGGAACCCGGGGAGTCTTAGGTCGGATCCCGTGAAAAACGGCAGGGCCAGAGTCCACGGTTCTTATAAATAAAGATATAGGTTATGATATCAAAGGTGGTGTATGCATCTTAAGAAACTTCTTAATAGTGTGTGAATTCAGAGTTGTTTCAGTTTGAATTTAAAAGTGGATAAGTTAAGATCGAAGTAAGTTATAAGCGAGTATAAAAAACAAAGTTTTGATAGCGAATGTATTCAGATCATAGTGTTCAGACAATATAAATGCACTTGCTTCAGTTTGAATTTAAAAATTGATAAGCTGAAATCTATAGAGGTATTGTATTGTTAGAATAAGTTTAGGAGACACTAATTTAACAAATGCCTTATTTCAACATTAACACATCATTATAAAATGACAGTTAAATACGCAGCGCGTGCAAGTACTGTAACATTTTATTGAAAACTAATTTAGCTGTTCGCCCTCTCCCAGAGTTAGAAATCGAGCAGGAGCATCACGCGCAACATAATTCTTCTCCAGATATAAGAATACAGGTTATGACATGTTCTTAAACAGGTGCGCTACAGAGTATTCCTCCAGTGAGAATGCGAACGTAACAATATAAGGAAGATTATACAATATACAAGTAATATAACGTTAGAACAAGAATAGGGGCCTATGAGCCTATGAATAAATTATGAACCCGAGCAACGCTGGGTAAATCGGCTAGATATAGATATCTATATAAGCCAAATACCACTGACTGACTCACTGATCACGATATCTCTGAAACCACTGAATGGATATCAATGAAACTTTGAACATAGCTTCATCATAGGTCTTAGGTGCTCACTAAGAAACGGTTTTAAAAACTTTCACTCCTAAGGGGCAAAAAACCAAATACTGAAATTTATCGCGGGAATTGCATACTTTGTAAATGAAGTGGTTGACATCTCAGTTTACTGGAAACCCCGAATACATTTAGTCCTGAGTTTTTAATCATTGTTTTAAATTGAAAAAACTTCGTTGTTTGCAGGTTCTTATAGTCAAGAAAATTTCGAAGTTCAATTAATTAATGTCCTTTTTTTCTCGGAAATGGCTCTAACGATTTTCTCAAAATAAATAATAAATAGCTGTTGCTATGAATGTAAATAAACAAATTGAGAATTGATTGAGAATTTGTACAATCTATCTAATCCTATACTATTAAGCGAGCAATAATTGTACAATTATGTACAATGTGAAACTCCGTAGCGAAGCACGGGTATTTTGCTAGGGACATTATATAGTACTTTCACATGCTAGTATTATTCACATTGTTATGCCCATTTATAAGTTAGATCATTTACATTGTACAATTAAAACAGTGCCTGAATTGTGACATAAGATATATTGAAAAATGCAACACAATTTATTACGGCATACATCACTTTCAGTATTAAAATATGCTCTGTGCATTAGTGATCTGTGTTATAAGGCTAAAATTTTAGGATGACATATGAGAGACTAAGTCAAAAAGAAATTAGTAGGGCAGGACTAAGTTACTATTATCAAGAATAAATTAGCAAAATAAATTGCTAATTTCATTTTTGGATTTTGTTGTCCATGTTGTCTGAGTTATAACTAAGAATTTATAAACACTATTCTGATGCAGAACACTAGTATCCAAGATGAAAATTTGTACCTTAATGCCTGTGCTAGCTTTCGCTCATTTCAAGCTTCGTTAGAGGCTGCCATTAAGAGCACTGTCAATTCTGTTTTTGGAGGTGGCACTGTTGTTTACAAACTAAACTGCTTAGAACGTAACAAATTCTACATAGGCTAGATAGGACTATGTACAAAGGTACATTGAACACATAAAAACATTACACTCCACCTATGTAAATCATCTTTATTGAAGCAGACCACACATGCAGAAACATCAGCAACAACGTGGAAATTCTACATGTGTACACATAAAATAGCAAACACTAGACCCACTCAAACTACTGAAAATATACCAACACACAAATAAAGTTAATTAAGTATTATGCAAATAATAAATAATTATCTTGTTGATTCATCCTCTTCGTTCAGTTTATTAAATTTATTAATATATATAAACTTTCACGTATGAACTTACTATTCGTTGTCACTTCCCCAAACGTTTCGAGGTGATGTTCCTCTTCCTCAGTGGGAGTAATACTGAATGTCGATTATATATGGACTATTATAGTCCATAACGGTTATTCTGTAATCGACATTCAGTATTACTCCCACTGAGGAAGAGGAACATCACCTCAAAACGTTTGGGGAAGTGACAACGAATAGTAAGTTCATACGTGAAAGTTTATATATATTAATAAATAATAAATAATTATAACAATATTCAATATAAAGTCCACAATAATATGCAATAGAGTTTACATAAATAATCCTGTCACAGCATCTGCATAATTTTCAGAATTGTTTGTGGAAGCACTTGGTAGAGCTAGTCCGTTAGAAGATGCAGAAGCATGTATCTATGGCTACGGAGCATTAAAGTTTTTGACCATGAATAATGAACTGCTAAAAAGTGCACTCAAACTTGGTGCCTTGGAGCTGATGGTGCTACATATCAAGATAGTTAACAATGCAGTAAGTTTCATTCTATGAACTACTCAAAATTCATTAATACACCAAATTGTTTTTATTTTAAGATAAAACATTTATATATTGAGAAGTAATTAATACAATATGGCCAAATTTCAGAGGATGGAATTAATAAGCATTCCAGAACAGACAAGTCATGCATTATTCCAACTGACAGGAGCTCTGCGAAATGTTGCCAGTGAAGAACCAGCTTTTTTGAAGTTTGTGAACACAGGAGCAGTTACTGAATTATGCAGGGCTATGGAACTCTTCTCTGCTGACCTTGATCTCATCAGCAACATGTCACGTACTCTGAGGTAAATTTGAAAACATATTACCAAATTCTATACAGATTATAAGTTCCACTGTTACACAGATTATGTTATTCTACAAAACGGTGTATAGGATTTTTGTCTAAAATCTATCTTAACAGCTACAGTATGTCTAAAGTGATTCATAGTTTAAACATTATCTAATTAAAATAACTCTATTTTTACTTCCATGTTCCATAAGGAAATGGAAGTATGGACATGGCGAAAAAACTGTGTTCGAGATAATGGCAGATTCTGATAGTACTTACCCTCAAAACATGAAAATATCGGTATGGAGAACCATACATGACTTCCATATTCTCAGATTTATATTTAAAATCATTTACGAACTGAAATGTTTCCATAGAAACTACTTCTTTCCACTTATTGCTTCAGCTTTAACCACAGTACTGTGGTCACTAATGTATACCACCACATGTTATCGCACTCGATTTTCACAGACGATGGCAGTCGATGGCACTGCCGAAACGTCTGGTTTTGCAGAAAACATTGGACTACGGCCAAATGGCCCGGGAAGGAATTTTAACAACAAACTACTACTTTGTTGCAGATAATGTAGTACACGTATAAAAATTATCCCCTCCCCCTTCAACTATAATTTTCATTTATAGAAAATTACCCCCAGCCCGTTCAACTAGCCTCTTCATTTATAGATATTTCATCTACGTTTCTACAATGGATTATTAAGATCTTCTTATCAGGATACTTTATTTATCAAAATTAATTACTTTACTCTTGTTACAACAAAAAATGTTTCTGGTAAACTGCCCTTTCCCCGTAACCGATCTTCACCAAAATCAATAGTCTTCTACAACTCAGGCACATATGTAAAAAATTATTTGATTCTGTTTGAATTTACGGCAGTTATCATTCATCATGAAAAAATTTCTCTTGTTACAACATAAAATGTTGCAGGTCAACTACCCCTTTCCCTTAACCGATCTTCACCAAAATCAACAGGCATTGAGTTCTCTACAATTTAGGGACGTATGCAAAAACTTATTTGATTCTGTTTGAATTTACGGCAGTTATCGTTCGTCATAGAAAAAATTACCCTTGTTAAAACAAAATGTTGCAGGTAAACTACCCCTTTCCCTTAACCGATCTTCACCAAAATCAATAGGCCTTCAGTCCTCTACAATTAAGGAATGCATGCAAAACATTATTTGATTCTGTTTGAATGTGCGGCAGTTATCATTCGTCATAGAAAAAATTACCCTTGTTAAAACATAAAATGTGGTTGGTAAACTACCCCTTTCCCTTAACCGATCTTTACCAAAAAAATAGGTCTTGAGAACTCTACAATTCAGGGCTGTATACGAAACATTATTTGATTCTGTTTGAAGTTGCGGCTGTTATCGTTTGCCATAGAAACAAATTACCCTTGTTAAAACATAAAACGTTGCAGGTAAACTACCCCTATCCCTTAACCGATCTTCACAAAAAAAATAGGTCTTGAGTACTCTACAATTCAGGGCTGTATGCAAAAATTTATTTGATTCTGTTTGAATTTGTGGCTGTTATCATTTGCCATAAAAAAAATCTAGACAGACACACAGACACACACACACAGACACTTTAAAAAAAAAATGACTTTTTTTCATGTTTTGAGGGTAGTACAATCAGAATCTGCAATAATCTCGACCACAATTTTTTTTGCCATCACCATACTTCCATTTCCTTATGGTGTGTGTGTGTGTGTGTGTGTGTGTGTGTGTGTGTGTGTGTGTGTGTGTGTGTGTGTGTGTGTGTGTGTGTGTGTGTGTGTGTGTGGAATTTTTCTATGTCAAACGATAACTGCCACAAATTCAAACAGAATCAATTAATTTTTGGCATACAGTTCTGAATTGTAGAGGACTCGAGGCCTACTGATTTTGGTGAAGATCGGTTAAGGGGAAGGGGTAGTTTACCTGCAGCATTTTACGTTTTAACAAGAGTAAAGTGCTTAATTTTGATAAATAAAGTATCCTTAAAAGAATGTCATAATAATCCACTGTAGAAAGGTAGATGAAATATCTATAAATGAAAAGGGTAGTTGAAGGGGAAGGGGGTAATTTTCTATAAATTAAAATGGTAGTTGATGATGAAGAAAGTAAATTTTATAAGTTTTACTTCCATATTCCTTAAGGAAATGGAAGTATGGTGATGGCAAAAAAAATCGTGTTCGAGATTATTGCAGATTCTGATTGTACTACACTCAAAACATGAAAAAAAGTCGTTTTCCGAAAAGTGCCTGTGTGTGTGTGTGTGTCTGTCTGTCTGTCTGTCTGTGTCTGTCTGTAGATTTTTTCTATGGCAAACGATAACAGCCGCAAATTCAAACAGAATCAAATAATTTTTTGCATACAGCCCTGATTTGTAGAGTACTCACGACCTATTGTTTTTGGTGAAGATCGGTTGAGGGAAAGGGATAGTTTACCTGCAACGGTTTTTTGAAAGGGATAGTTTACCTGCAACGGTTTTTTTTATCAAGGGAAATTTTTTTTTTTTGGCAAATGATAACAGCCGCAAATTCAAGCAGAATCAAATAATGTTTCACATACAGCCCTGAATTGTAGAGTTCTCAAGACCTATTGTTTTTGGTGAAGATCGGTTAAGGTAAAGGGGTAGTTTACCAGCAACGTTTTATGTTTTAACAAGGGTATTTTCTATGGCAAACAATAACAGCCGCAAATTCAAACAGAATCAAAAGATTATTTGCATACAGCCCTAAATTGTAGAGTTCTCAAGACCTATTGTTTTTGGTGAAGATCGGTTAAGGGGAAGGAGTAGTTTACCTGCAACATTTTTTTAACAAGGGTATTTTATATGACAAACGATAACAGCCGCAAATTCAAACAGAATCAAATAATTTTTTGCATACAGCCCTGACTTGTAGAGTTCTCAAGACCTATTGTTTTTGGTGAAGATCGGTTAAGGGGAAGGAGTAGTCTACCTGCAACATTTTTTTATCAAGGGTATTTTCTATGGCAAACGATAACAGCCGCAAATTCAAACAGAATAAAATAATTTTTTGCATACGTCCCTGAATTGTAGAGATCTTAAGGACTTTCGATTTTGGTGAAGATCGGTTAAGGGGAAGGGGTAGTTTACCAGCAACCTTTTACGTTTTAACAACAGTAAAGTACTTGAAAATTCATTTAAACTTTTTCAAGCAATGGTAATTGTTAAAAATATAATAATTTTGTTGCCAGGCAATAAAATTATAATTTTTTCATTTTAATGTAAATTATGTATGAGTTAATATACATGTATAAAATAATATATCGTTCGTGGCAGGTAAGCATATCTCAGTTATGTAATGTTTACGTTTCCATTTTATTATTATGACTACAGCAATAAAAAGGCAGGGAAGACACACACACACAATTTGCGTTATTTCTGGCCTCACTCATGTTTATTTTCTTACATTTGCACACTTTTTAAATGGAAAGTGCCGAAACCCACACCAACATAACGCGTGCAAGCCGAAAAAATGGACATCAATTTGCTTCCTGTGGATCGCTGGGCAGTGTAACTGCACGTGTTTATAGAGTAACGATTCACAGACAGACTTTTCGTCTTTAGGGAATGAACCCTCTGCAAGATGCTGAGGGTCCATGAGTGACTTCGCAGCGTTCCTTCTTTTTCGCGTGTTTGTTCTGTGAAACATACACTGTAGATTCGCAACTTTACTCTTAGCAACGCTCAATAGGAAATGTTGAAAATTTTTGTCCACGGTGTACCCTCATTCACACTAAACCTGCTCTGATGTTTAATTACGGACATCATAATACTAAAACTTTGGAAACTTGAGCACTACTTAATGGAGATCAATCATTAACTTATACAAGCCATTAATTTTATGCATATTTTTTATATATATTGCGACAGTACAAATAAGTGATGTACTGAGCATTGAATATAAAAATTTAAATTTACCTAATAAACTGTAAATAATTAATAATATATTAGAAATAAGCATGTCAGGGATTGCAAGCTTGGCTCAGACAAAATATGAACAGGTGTTTCGACCTGAATCGACGTGCACACACATACACAAATGTAACTGAAAGTGTGTACACCAGTATTTTGCTAGTGTGTGTGAACGCAGGTCTATGCAGGCGAGTTTACCACCCCAAGATGAATAATTGCACAATTACTGTTTTTCCGTAATTATTCATAAACTATAATTAAGAATTAAAATCCAAAACCACAATAAAATGTAATAAAATTTACTAAATACTGTGTACGAAAACCACGCGAAAGTGCCACACCGTACGAGTGTAATAGTGAAATAACTGTGTACAAATCGAAAGGGTTAAGTTGCAATGTCCAAAATTACAATGAACATGTGTTATAAAAATAGTTATAAGATAAGTATAAGAGTATACTTACAGGACTCTGCAATTCGCAGAAATATAAGAAATAGCGAATTTGACAAAGAGTGGGGGAACTGAATCCAGAGACAGTTTCTGACATGTCGATTTCGTACCACTGCAGGATGTCGACCAAGACATGGGTATAAATAGGACACACACGCTACAGTGGTTCTCTTTCTTAAATCATTCACGGTGCAGCGGGAGCTTATGCCCGTCCGCACGGCGTATTTATTTTTTTATGTAAATAGTTTAAATTTTCCAGTTACATACAACTATGTAACTAAGTTGTAAAGACAATCATTTTTAAATAATAACAGCAGTACATAAGAAGAATTACATAAGAAGATCCACTGACGTCAGAAACAGCACGAGGAGAGTTCCAGAGAGTGATACGACGCTGGACAAGAGGAAGTGATACGATGCTGGACAAGAGGAGAGTTCCAGAGAGTGATTCGACGCTGGACAAGAAGAAGTGATACGACGCTGGACAAGAGGAGAAGAGAGACAGCCGACGCTGGACAAGAGGAGAAGAGAGACAGCCGACGCTGGACTGCGAGACGAGGACAACTACAGATGGATCAAAATGATCGAGTATGATTGACGACAATAAGGTGATAAACAACTTATTTATATCTTAATCATACAATGAACTCAAAGACAATTAAAGACATTTCTATTTATTTTAAAAGTAAGAGCCAATGTTTCTTGTAAAGTAGAATTAAAATCATAGATGTTTAGAAATACGATTAACGTAACAAGAGCTCAAATTAATATGAAATGAAATGAATACAAAGCAGTTAAAGGAAAACAATTAGTATTTGAGAAAAGAATACTGAGAAACAAAAGATAAATTCAATAACCAGTAATATTTTGAGTACATTACAATATATAAAAAGAGATTTAAATATTGTTGATATTTTGAAACACATTAATTGACTGAGTAGTCTGAAAATGAGATTTTTCTTTAATACAATAATTAGTAGAATAGAATATTTAGTCAGTAAGGATGTATATAGCATAAGCCTTATGGCATAATAACAAATAATAACGAATGTTTTAAATCGAAGTCAGTGCCATGTGCACAATTTTTAATAATATCAAATAAATTTGAAATACCGTTACAAGTTACATAGAGTTCTTACTGCAGATACACCTGAAACCCAATTTAAATGTTATATTGTTACATAATTTGTCAATCTTGAACGTGAGACCGGTCACGCTAAATTTGTGTATATGTATATGTGTTTATGTATATGTATTGTTGCATATTTGGCTCCCAAAGAACGTGGGGCTATACAAATTAAAGTACATATAAAAATTCACACACATAAATACGTTGCAATATGTGTACAACGTTATTGGCAACAAAGAAGTAGTTTTTGTTAAAATTCCTTACCGGGATATTTGGCCGTAGTCCAATGTTTTCTATAAAACCAGACGTTTCGGCAATGCCATCAACTTCCATCATCAGTGAAAATCGAGTGCGATAACGTGAGGTGGTATACGTTAGTGACCACAGTACTGCTGAAGCAGTAAGTAGAAAGAAGTAGTTTCTATGGTAATATTTCATTTCGAAAATGATTTTAAATATAAATCTTAGAATATGGAAGTCATGTATGGTTCTCCATACCGATATTTATATGTGTAATACGTTATTGACAACAAAGAAGTAGTTTCTATGGAAACATTTTATTTTACTTTAACAAAATTTTATATTTTTTCATTTTAATTTAAATCATGTATGAGAGAAAATATATCGTTCGTGGCAGGCAAGCATATCTCAATTATCTAATGTTTACGTTTCCATTTTATTATTACGATTACCGCAATAGAAAGGCAGGCAACACACACACACACACACACACACACACAATTCACATTATTTCTGGCCTCACTCATGTTTATTTTCTTACATTTGCACGCTTTTGTTATCGATTTGCTTCCTGTGGATCACTGGGCAGTGTAACATCATCATCATAATCATCCTCGGCGCTACAGCCCAGTCCGGGCCCTGGCCTCCAAAAGAAATCTTCCCCACTGGTCTCTACTCCCGGCCAATGTCCACCAGTTTGCTGCACCCAGCCTCACTGCCTCCTTACCAACCTGGTCCAGCCATCTTGTACACGGTCTTCCCTTCCTTCTCCTTCCCATCGGCAAATAATTCATCACTCTTTTTGGGATTCTATCCTCCGCCATTCTCTGCACGTGACCAGCCCAACGCAATCTGTTAATTTGTATGAGTTGCACGATCGGAAGATCTTTAAACCTTTCGTACAACTCTCGATTATGCAATCGCCTCCAAATGTCGTTTTCCCTCACAGGGCCATAGATTCTCCTCAGTACCCTCCTCTCAAAAACGGATAGTTTCTGCTCATCTAGTTTTTTTACCACCCAGCATTCCAAGCCATACATCAGGACTGCTCTAATCAAGGTCTTGTATAGGGTGGCTTTTGTATCTTTACTTATTAATTTAGACTTAAAATGTTTCACAAGTCCGTAGTAACAACTATCAGCAGATAATATCCGTCTTTCAATATCTCTAGAGGAGTCATTTCCAGAGTCCACATATGACCCGAGATATGGAAAACCCTGAACCTTTTCAAATTCATAATCGTTAATGCGCAGGGACAGGGCATGAGTGTTGGCACCTACAACCATATATTTGGTTTTGCTTTGGTTTATAACCAAGCCCATAGCCTTAGCGGACAACTCCAGTTCCCGAAAGGCTTCCTTTAAGCCAAAATTCAGACCTACTTATGACGTCAATGTCATCGGCATAGGCCAGAAGCTGTACCTCCTTGTGAAATATGTGTCCGCTAGTTTGAATTCCTGAATCCCTGATGACCTTTTCTAGAGCTATGTTGAACAACAGACACGCTAAGGCATCTCCTTGTTTCAACCCATTCAATGTTTTTAAGGAGTTAGATAGATTTGATTGTATTCTTATTTGGCACTTAGAATTGGACATAACTACTCCAACCATATGCACCAACTTAGATGGTATATTCAACTCCTTCATAGCTCTATATAGCATTTTCCGGTTGATTGAATCATATGCCGACTGGAAATCCACAAAGAGATGGTGAGTGGCCACTCCATATTCCAACGTTTTTTCTAGGATTTGCCTTAGTGTAAATATTTGGTCTGTTGTTGACCTATTCCTAGTGAATCCACATTGATATTCTTTTATGTTTGCCTCAGCGTAGGGAAGCAGCCTAGAAAATATGATGTTGGACAATACCTTATACGCTGTATTAAGTAAAGAGATGCCCCTATAATTTTTACATATGAGCGGATCACCCTTTTTATGTATTAAACACATCACCCCATTGTTCCACTCATCAGGCATTACCTCCTCCAGCCATATTCGCTCTATGAGATGGGCAAATTCCTTTATGAAATCCCCTCCTGCGCTCTTTAATAGTTCCCCTGGTAAACCATCGGAACCTGCTGCCTTGTTATTTTTAAGCTTTTCTAGAGCTTCATACACCTCGTCATAGGATGGCACCAACTCCTCTCTATCATCCTCGAATTCTCCTGCTTCCTCTTCATTCTCAGATGCCTCCATCGAAGCCTCCCCAACTGAGCCTAGCAACTCTTTGAAGTGTTCTGTCCATCTCCTGATTACGCCAGCATTATCACTCACAAGGCCACCATTATTATCCCTACAGGCATTTGTTCTAGGCTGAAATTCCTGTCTCATATCATTCACCTTCCTGTACATATCTCGGCTCAGCCTTTTACTCTTATATTCCTCTATCTTTTTCATCTGTCGCATCATATACTCCCTCTTTTTTCCTCTATGAATCTTCTTTTCCATCCGCCTGGCCTTCCTGTATTCCTCTTGAACAGGAAATATTATTATACAAAACACGACAGAAAAATAAAACACCTGATACCAATCAACACAAATATAATTCCCTCACACAAATTCTACCCACGTACAGTAAACCTCACGAACGTCACACTCACTAAAAATGAACAAACACTCCTTGATAAAGGCCTAAAACATAACATACATTACAAACATAACAACCAAACACTAACAAAGCTCATAGTTGACACTGAAACAAATATACAAAACACAGCACCAGAACATCAAGACACACTAAGACACACTAAGACATAATATAAACAATATAATAGGAGCACATAAAACACCAGACAACAACAAACACAACTCAGAAATACACACAGCCATCAAACTGAGGGAAAAGGCACACAAACACAACATCACATTTGTAAAAGCAGACAAAAACAACACGACTGTAATCATCCCCACAGACAACCTACACAAAAAGGTACAAAACTTCATGGAACAGAACAACATCACAGAACTAAAACATGACCCCACTGACAGATACCAAAACATAGTAAAACAACTAGTCAACAAAGCCAAACACATAATGACACATAAACAAAAGCCCTACATGAAACAAATCCGACCATCAGCCCCTACCCTCCAAGCGCTTCGCAAAATCCATAAAGTAGACATTCCGATCCGCCCCATTATCAACTACCGTAATGCCCCTGCACACAAACTCGCAAAATATCTAGACAAAATTATCAGACAACACACACAACTAGACAACAACATTGCAGTAAAAAACAACACAGACATAGTAAGAAAAATAAAAGACATACACATCCCCCATAATGCCACATTAGCCTCCTTTGACATTAAAAACCTGTACACAAACATCCCCATCTCTGAAACAATCACCATCCTACAAAACAAACTCAAACAGAACAACACACCAGACGAACTTATAATAACAGAAACTCTGAACATTATCACAAAACAAAACTACTTTACTTATAACAATAAATACTACACACAGAACGATGGCTTACCCATGGGCTCCCCCATATCCAGCATTCTAGCAGAAGTCTTCCTCCAACACTTAGAAAAAACAAAAATACTCACAAACAATGACAGACACTCACATAAAATACTATATTGGCACAGATACATTGATGACATTCTAATACTATACAGGGGAAACAAAAGACAATGTGAACAGTTACTAATGCACATAAACAAAATACATAAAAACATAACCTTTACTGCCGAATACAAACACAACAATACCACAAACTTCTTAGACCTTTCCATCATAAAACTAGAACACAGGCACAAATTCAGTATATACAGAAAACCAACTACAACCAACACACTAATACACAACACCTCCAATCACCCAATACAACACAAACTAGCTGCCTTCAGAACCATGATACATAGACTTAACAAGATTCCCTTAGATAGAAAAGACTACAAAGACAAACTAAACACGATAAAATATCTAGCAGAATCTAACAGATATGACAGAACAATAGTCAGTAAACTCCTACACAAAACAAACAACAGACAAAGACAGAAAACAACAGATGCTTAACACTAACATACATCAACAAACAAACTGAAAAAATAGCCCACAAATTCAAAAAAGCAGGATACAGAATCGCTTACAAAACTACTAACAAATCAGAACACACACTACCAAAACACACACACAAAGCACAAAAAAAATTCGATCTACCCGGTGTTTACAAGCTAAATTGCTCAAATTGCAGTAAATTCTACATAGTCCAGATGGGACGTAGCTTCAAACAGAGATACATTGAACACACAAAGGCACTCCACTCCACTACAGAATCCACCTTTGCAAACCACCTCATTGAAGCAAACCACACATATAAAAACATCGACAATAACATGAACATTCTACACGTACACACAAAAGGCTGAAAACTAGACACTCTAGAACAATTGGAAATATACAAACACACAAAAACAAATAAAAACGACATCCTAAACGAACAGACACAATTCAAATCCACGCATTATTCGAACATATCTCACCAACACACACAGCATCGATCTTTCGAAATTCGATTTCGTCACCCACAACAAGACGGACAGCGCTACCTGCGGCAGCCTCTGAAGAAGCCTTTTAAAGGTGAAAACCGGTTAAGGCTGTAAGGTAAAACTTTTTGCTTTTACTTATAAAAAACCTAGTGTTCCGAGTTGTTAAAGTAATAGTGATATTTAGTATACTTTATATTTTTCTACAACACTACCCTATGTGAAGGTATAAGTCTATTTTGGGGTACTTATGCTGTTAGGAAGCTGTACTAACAATACAAACATGTATAATATTGTACAATAGTACACGATTGTAATGAACAATAATATAACACCTATAAAGTACGAGTAACATTTTGTAGTATAAGTTTAAGTTGTATAATAATGGTGTTAGGCATGTTCTATGGCCATCATGGTTTCTTGGTGTTCTCTTCTTAGGCCACAGCTAGTGTGTATGATTTTTGTCATGTTGTAATTGTTTATGTATAGTACAAATTATTCTTGACCACAAATTATATACTCCTGGTAAGTACTTATTACTTAATCAATACCAGTATTTATAATATTCTATATGATGCGACTTTTACATGGTGCCATTTGTGCATGGCAGTATTTAATATTTAAACGTGGCAATATTACTAACCTATCTGTTGAACACTCCAGATACATTAATTAAGTATATTTTTAGTACTTTAAATTCTTTGTTAATGACACCATTAGTACTGGAGTCTTGTAAGTTTTGAACACAATGACTACTCCGACTCAACACTATCCGCACTCAAAAAACACTGAATTAATTTACTCTTTCTATCCTACATGAAAGCCAGTACAGAGAGATAATCATTATTTGAGATGTATGTGTTTGTCAGTGACTAAATTGAAAAGTTATTCAGTACTATCATTGCTACAACCTCACCTCTTTCTCCCACCTTCATTCACAAACACATTCTGATCACATTTCTTTTCACAAAACAATAACTTACCTCCCCCCCCCACACTAAACTATTTGCAAAGTTGCAAGTTAAAAATTTATATTACTTTAAGCATTTGCTGTAAACAAATAAGTCATAAATTTTAATGTTACAAATAAAGTAATAAAAGATCGTTGTTTAATCAAAATGCTTAAAACAGGAACTATGTACTGAGATATTAACATTTAAAACAAACTTTAATTTTGTTCTTGGATTTCGTTGTCCATGACGTGTCCGTTACTTCACTATAATATTGACGACTCGGAACACAAAGTTTTTTATAAGCAAAAACGTAAAGTTTTACCTTACAGCCTAAACCGGCTTTCACCTATAGAAGGCTTAGGCTGTAAGGTAAAACTTTACGTTTTTGCTTATAAAAAACTTTGTGTTCCGAGTCGTCAATATTATAGTGAAGTAACGGACACGTCATGGACAACGAAATCCAAGAATTTAACTCAGCAAGACGAGCCAACGTCCAAGCGTACAAGTTCACAACTTTGAAGGTTAGAAAGATTGTAGCTCACATAAATTTCAACAAAACATGCATAAACAATTCACTAACACCTAAATATGCCCAAATCAAAATTAAACATAACAACCAGGCCGCCCGAATAACACAAAACATCGCACAAAGAACATACATAAAAGAATCAATTAAACAACTATATAAGAAAAAAGACGCTCTTAACCGCAAAGCATTAACACTACACCTACATATCGCCAACACATACGGACACGAACAGACACAATTCAAATCGCACGCATTATTCGAACACATCTCACCACACACACACACAGCTTCAATCTTTCGAAACACTTTCTCGTCGCCAACAACAAGACGAGCAGCGCTACTAACGACAGCCTCTGATGAAGCCTTCTATAGGTGAAAGCCGGTTTAGGCTGTAAGGTAAAACTTTACGTTTTTGCTTATAAAAAACTTTGTGTTCCGAGTCGTCAATATTATAGTTAATTTTGTTGTTACAATCAGCTAAAGTCTTTGTTAGCTAAATTTACCATAAAATTGAATGCAAGTAGTTTATAACTTTTAAATGTCAAGGCATCTGTTAAAATACTCCTGTATTGAAGTACAACCATGTAATATTATCGAAAGAATAAATGAAGAGCTTTTTAACAAAATGTGACATATCCAAAAAAATTCAAATTTATCTTTTTTATCAGAAATAATTCTTCTGTAAGGGGTCTATACATATATATGTAATCATTTCTCAGCACCCATTCAGAAAACCACATTGAATAATGTGTAAAATATCATTTTTTTAATGATTACTTTACATGTCTGTTAAATTTTGTTATTTAATCTTAGTCATTTTTATTATTATTGTTGTTGTTGGTGGTGGTGGTGTTATTATTATTATTATTATTATTTAATTACTAATACCAAGTATTTCAGACAACTTACTAAAAAATAAATTATTGTTACAGTTGTAAATTAAATAGTTTAAATAATTTTGAGAAAATTCATTTTAAATACAAAGAAAATGCATGAGAATTTCTTATAAAATGGCACTAAATGAATCTGATTTGTTAACTTAGACACTCGTTTTCTTTCAGCATACTTTCTACAGATGATGCATGCTGTCAGAATATTGTAAACTATGAAACCAGCTTCCGTACATTCATCAAGTTGTTAGCCAAATTTCCTGGAAGGCAAGATATAATTGTGAGGCTTGGTTATGTATTGGGCAATCTTATGGCTAAATGTAATCCAGCACGCCTTAAGGTGTGTTCATCTTACAACTCATATCTTCAATTACTATTTTATTCATTGATTTGTTTGTTACCATATATTTTCAATGCATAACATTTTGTATACGTTTCCTTAATGCTTTTATGCTTTCTCTTTGTTTTAAATAAGTTATGTTTCAAGGATTATTATCTGGAGACTATATATATATTAAGTTATACACATAGTCTGCATACACATTTCAATGCTAGTAAACTACATTGTACAACTTTCCCTTTTATTATTTGTAAAATAAACTTTTCCTTGTTCAAACTGTTTTCTAACAAAAGCAAAGTTTTGAATAAACATGGTTTTGCAGATTTAAATAATTTATGTACTGCTCAGCAAAAGCATTTTAAGTTACAAACTCAAGTCCATTGTTTTCTGAAGTTAAAGGTTTTTGGAAAACAGTGAGTTGATACTGATTTCTACACTGGAAATGAGATCAGTAGGCACAATAAACAGGTCAGCAAGAGTAGAGAACTACTCAGATGGATAAATGATGCAAGTACTTAGCTAATCAGGAACTTCCATTCAGGTGTTATGATGAATCATCAAGGTCTTTAAAAAAGGTTATTGCTTGGAATTTCTAAATGCTTTGAAAAATTATGATTCACGTTTAGAGAGCCACCTAAAATCATCCACAGTTTTTAGAGGCACATCTGCAACCATACAAAATGAAGTTATAAAAGCTGTCTCTGATATTGTTAAAAACAAAATAAGAGGAGAAATTAATTTGGCTGCATTTGTTTTAATAATGCTTAGTGGAACATCTGATATTCAATTCAAATCCCAACTATCTACAGTTCTGCGCTACATACATAAAGCAAAATATGTCAAAGATTTTTAGGGTTTACAGATTTTATTACTGATAGAACTTCTGATGGTTTATTTTCTCATGTACAACATGTAATTAATGACTTCAGAATTGGAGATAAATTAGTAGGACAAACGTATGATGGGGCCTCAGTAATGAGGAGTCATGTGAGCAGCTTACAGACCAAAGTTCTTGTGTCATATCCTAAAGCTGTCTTTACACACTGTTATACTAATGCTTGAAATCTTGTTGTGCAATAGAGTTTATGTACAATCAGAAAGTGAATTTTTTTCTAACCCTGAATGTGTTAGAAAATTCTAAACCTCTTTGCCTATTTTTCTAAATCTTCTAAAAGAGCATATGCCTTGCAAGAATTTGTGCAGAAGAAACTACCGACAGTTGCACCAACCAGATGGAATTTTACATCTAGACTTTTGCATACTGTTTACATATGTCAGCTTTGGGAGGTCTTTATAAATGTTATAGAATGTCCATAAAACTGGGGTAGCAATGCAATAATAAAACCCAATGGCTTTCTGCCATTTCTTAATGAATTTGAGATATTCTTTTTGTTGGAATTATTTTCAAAGCTGTTAAGTTACACTTACGTCTTGTACAATTTTTAGAAAAAAAGGATTCTGACATATTATACTGTAGCAAGAAAGTAATGGATGTTAGCTACCAATTACAGTTTGATAGAGAACACTCATTCCATAAATATGAGCTAATGTTTTAGCACAGAATTATCAAGCCTGTAAAAAATCTAAATGACACGTTCCCATTGAGAATGAATAATTTATTGCATAAATTATCAGCTGATTGTAGGTGTTGGCAGTTAGAAAAACTGGAATATTTTCAATTATTGTATAATCACAAATTTGAAGAATTTAAGACAAAATTTCCAGACTCACTTCTGAACAAGTTTTTAGCTTTCTACGGACATCTTTTTGATAACACTGGGTTAAAAAATGAATTATTTGTTTTCTACTCTGGAAAACATGAGAGTTTTATGGAAAACATGTTTATGAACTCTGTTTTATGAGGGAAAATTATCCCTCTTCTGGACTCAGTGAAGTGCACAAACTTGCTAAGCACATATTGACTGCCCTTTGTGCTACATGCTCTGTTGAACATTCTTTTTCTGCCCTGAGAAGGATCAACACTTTCCTCCAAAGCTCGCAGATACAAGAGAAACTGAATGACTGAAGTTTGTTGTCAATTGAAAATGAAGCGTTATTCAAATTAAAAGTCAAACCATCATTTTATAGAATATCCATAAAACTGGGATAGCAATACAATGATAAAATCTCATGACTTTCTGGCATTTCTTAATAAATTTGAGATATAATTTTTGTTGGAATTAATTTTCAGAGCTGTTAAGTTACACTTATGTCTTGTACAATTTTCTGCAAAAAAAAAAGATGCTGACATATTATACTGTAGCAAGAAAGTAAGGGATGTTAGCTACAAATTACATTTTATGATACTGTCATTGAGAATTTCATGATCCAGAAAACAAGGATCAACCTGATGTTCAAGTAAAATTAGGTAAATTGAATATAACTGTTATTTAAGGTATGAGGTGTTCAAAAGTCACAGTGAGTTGGCTAAATATGAAGAAGTGGCATCCACTACCTAACTTTGTGCTCCTTGTTAGGCGATGCATTGTGACTTTTCGAATTCAAGTATAACACTCTACATAATTAATCATTACTTCTTGTTTTATCAAGGTAAATTGATTTTATTATACTATAGTGTATCTATATTTCCTGTAAGGAACATAGAGCTATAAAACAATATTATTGTGTTCGATTATAGATCAAAGCTCACAAATTACTTTTATAGAGTGATTTAGCCATGGCCTGCTGGACTTTACAGGACAGCACACCTTCAATTACATTCAGCAGATATCACTGCTATACATTTTATCATCACTGTACATTATCACTGCTATGATATTTTAAATCATCTTTTAACAGCACTTTCTACATTTACTAGCACAATAGTATTAATGTTATTTTTTATGTCCAGTTGTTCAATGAACCTGGAGCTGTGAGCATTATTGTTAGTCTACTTGAAAGTTACTTGGAAAAGGATTTAGAGATGTCATATAATCTGCAGAACCCAGAATCTAATACGAATAATTCAAATGTGGAAAGCGGGTCAGATGGATCTATCGAAGATGTCATTATTAAGGTACGTAAACCACAATCTTGGTTAGACTGGTATTTCATATCCATGATTATCACTACATTTGTAGTTTCAAAAATTGCTATTTTAATTTATATCAATTTGTTACAAAATAAAAATTTGTTCAAAGACACTTAATGAATTTTTACATGCATCTAATAATAGATTTGCTGTTATCTTACCTTATTTTGATTAAATCTCTTTATTATTTAAGAACACTATTCCCTTTCTTCAGCACTTTGAAGTAGTTATGGCTTCCATTCCCCTCTCTCTCCCTTGCAAATATTATTTGTGCATAAGTTCATATTACTTGCTAACACATTAACATCATATGCTATACATTGCCTGTGTATTCCATAGAAAACCTAACAGTTTAGCTAATAAGAAAACATACTTGTTAATTTTTATTCTTGTTCCAAAATCCAGCATTAATATGCAAGGCAAATGTGTTCTTTCATAGAAAAGTTTTAATTTGATAGAAAAACTGTAGTTGATCTAGATATTGAACAGAATTGTACTTATATGAAAACAATTCCTGATGCATGGAGTTGAACACAATTTTTCGTTACCAAAGTGGTTGGTTGAAGTCCAGTTCATTCTAAAATATAAAAACATTTTTCTTATATGTAAAAAAAAATACAAATGTCTTTCAAAATTTCATAAAATATTAATTATAAACTTTTAAATAAAACTAATTTCATTTTTAATAAGTGCAATTATGCATTACATTTATTAATAAAAATTGTATGTGTCAAATTTAATTTTCTGAATAGAAAAATAATTTTTGTTATAAAAATTGTTTTGTCTTTTTTATTGAAAAATTATTATTTTCACAGTCTCTATATGTTACAGTTGTATACTATTTACTTAAAAGAAAATATAATTTATATAAATAACTAATTAATTCTTATTTTGAAAGATATTCTTTTCAATTTCATTAAATATAGCTTTCACAAATTAAAATGTCTTGCTTTCTAAAAAAATTTTCTTTCTTTTTCTGTTAAAAGTATTTTTGTCACTTAAGCTGTTCATTAATGAAAGCTTACTCTCAAAAGCACTTCTTTGGAAAACGATTTTTTTTTTCAGAATTTAGGCCCTATGTTAATGCCACAAATGTTAATAAACACTTCAGTAGTTTCAGAACATTAAAAAATTTTCTAGTTTTCATAGTAACTATTTACAAACAACTGGAATTAAAAAAAATGGTCCTAATCTAAAAATTCATACAGAAATCAAAAAGGTACATTATGTTACGACACCAAAAGCAGCCCCAACACCAGAGAAGAACTATAAGGAATTAACAATGTTAAATCAAGGAATATAAAATGACTATGACGAGACAAATGACAATGACCCAACCCAAGTGATTGGCCCGATAAAGACAATAAATTAAGAAAGGGTAAACTAATGATAAAAAGCACAAATAAGTAAAATAAATTTAGTAACGAGCATTAAATAAAATAATACAAAAGGAAGCACACTAACCATAATAAATAAGTGAAACAATTATTAATAGATAATGTGTGTTATTAATAGCCTTATTATGATAAGAAAATAAAACATAAAATGTTGAAAGACTAACTATAAATTTGTGTTTAAAATCCAATAAAAACCAAGAGTGAGAGATAGGTAGGAAGTGATAGTGATAAAAAGATGAAAGTGTTAGAAGTGAAAAGAATAAGTTAATGTAAACAATTCATAATTTTAAGAAAAGAAATAGACAAAGGTAATAAACCAAAACAACAAGCAAAAGGTTGATAAACAACTAATGTCATAGTGTTAGATAGTAAAAAACATAAGTTGTGAGTGCAATGATAATGAAACATCTTACTAAATATCACTATAGTATTGACGACTCGGAACACTAAGTTTTTTATAAGTAAAAACGTAAAGTTTTACCTTACAGCCTAAACCGGCTTTCACCTTTAGAAGGCTTCATCAGAGGCTGCCATAGGTAGCGCTGTCCGCTATGGCAGCCTCTGATGAAGCCTTCTAAAGGTGAAAGCCGGTTTAGGCTGTAAGGTAAAACTTTACGTTTTTACTTATAAAAAACTTAGTGTTCCGAGTCGTCAATACTATAGTGATATTTAGTTAAGTAACGGACACGTCATGGACAACGAAATCCAAGAAACATCTTACATTAATAAAATAATCAAAGGGATGAGTATCACGATAGCATAGATGGTGTCAAAATACTATTCACCAAAGTTGTTGTTTGTATAATTAAAAGAGTTGTGTTTATAAGAAGGAATATGGCTGGAAAATGAACAGACCATATATTTTTGTGTTATGTTTTTATAGTAGTATTAAGTGCTAAAAAAGTGTGTAAGAAATAGTAATAGATATAAATAAGGAGATAAATTTTACAAACATAATATTAATCGTCAGAGTAAAGACAGAAAAAAAAACATTAGCAATTTTGTCAAAACATTAAAACATGACCAAGCCCAGCTTTGTGGGATATCAAAATAATCTTTGAAAGAAAATAGAGACATCTATGGTAATATCTAATGCATTGATAATAAGACAAAGGAATAATAGCAATTATAAAATATTCATTCGTTTTGAACCAAAACCCAGGATTTATAACAATAGATACAAATGTATTAAACCAATAAGAGTGTAGATGGTTGCCATAACAACAAAACGTTGTTATGTTTAAAAACCATTATTAAACGGGAGTCCATTATTAACGATCAAGGGAGAAAGATGCCAAACCATAGTCGACTCAATTAATAGTTAAAATAGGAAGAAATACTATTAAAATTAATAAGATATGAATTCAAAAAGTTGAACAAAGACCCATTAAAACACGGAGAGCAAATAAACCAGATTTTAATAATTAAAGATAAAAAAAATTCTAATTAATTGAAATAGAAGCCATAAGAAGCAGAAAAACCAAATGATGGAAAATTAATGAATATATCAACCCAAAAAAGAAGAAATACCTGTGGCTCATCACAAGAATCGACAAGGTTTTGTTAAATATATTTGAATTACCAGAATTTGCGAACTAAATTAATTAACTTTTCTCACAACACAATAACTCTCACTCCGAACTTGGTAACTTTATTTCTTTCAAGGATTGATTGATAATATTATTTTATTAAACTTGTATGTAAATATAGATTAACCTATATACGGAGTATAAAAGATTAGCACACACTTTTTAACACTAAGAAACAAATTGTATTTAAACCTTCATAGTATCTAAGTACCATTGATGTAAGGTGGTGTACTTTAATAACATCTTGTTTAAATTTTTTTGTAATCCAAAGAACTCATTGACTGAAGGAATTGTATAAAATAAATAAGATCGGCAGACATGATGGCTGTGTGAAAACGTTCAGTCAACATAGCCAATCCCTGAGATATAATTTGTTTATAGCCGGAGCAATATTGTTTTATAATAATATATTTTGTATCAGAATGATAAATAATTAACTATTTTGAACACTAATAAACTAGTACTGATTATTAATAACCGTCCTTTATTTTATTTGAATTATATTATAACATTTGTGCACTTTAGCGGTGAATAAAATTATTTACCAGATTTGGACGTTGGTAACACGACAAACGACACTTGAGATTCGAATTCCCGCCAGTATGCGTGGGTAATTCGAATTTGTTATCACCACACAGAAGACAACCTAGTTTGAAACTTTTAATTGTTTTAATAAAACAATTTGGTACCTATCAGGAAATAAATATACTCATCTAAGGACAAGTAAGGATTACAATCGTGAAGATTTCAGTACTGGTTATTCGTGCGTTTGCGACAGATGTTGTCAGTGAGAGATACATTAAAAAAACGGATATTACAAAATTGATTACTACAATGTGTGGCATAATACACGCAAGGAATTTATCGTTACAATATTTATCTTTTACTGAATTGATTCTTAGTTTAGGATCCCTGTTATATTATTTGATTTGAATTTCTTATGTTATACAGATAACAATAATTATTACCTAAATTCAAACAACAATAATTATTCAACTACCGGTACATAATAATTATCTAAATACAGATAATTCTTATTGCTATACAGATAACAACACAGAAAATGATGGTTTATTGCTGAGGGTTAAAGAATGGATTTAGTATATTTCCTATGGTTTTCTATCAGTTAGTTTCCCTAGACAATTCTAAATATAATTTTATCAACATAATGACAGCTTTATACTTCTTATTCTTTCATAAACTAAAAACTAAAACTGATCTGAAATCGAAAACAATTTTTTAAAGCCTCAAAGTAAAATAAGTAATTGTGACATTAGTCTCAATATGATTCAGAAAAATAATAAACTGCAAATAAAATGCTCATTTGCAAAATTAAAATTCTTCTTCCTTTTTCTTTATTGATGGTTTCTGTGAACTTGGTCTGAGAAAAATATAGAGAATGATTTATCCTAATGTCATAATTGATTTTTGTTGTATATAACAAATATTAATAATTTATCGTTAAAACAAATAACTAACAATAATAACTACTGTTCCAGCTACAAACGTTAAACATGTTTTTAATATGTGTATTTCTTTGTGAAGATGGTACGCATTATTGCAAATATGAGTATGCATCCAACAGTTGGAATGGGACTGACATATCACCTAGGCAATAATAATGACCAATCAACATACAGTGCAGAAGATCATCATCCTCAAGTTAGTATAGTATAATAGCATTAGTATATGTACTTGTGTGTTACAGCATAGTCTGTATACCCAGAAACTAAAGTTTTTAATAAAATACTAGACGGTCTTACTAAACTCTGTTCAAAGAGAGGAGAGGGTTGACTTCAGAATTTTAAAACTTTCATAATATCTGAGATTAAGGTATTGGTATGGAGAACCATAAATGACTTTCATGTTTTAAGATTTATATGTAAAATCATTTACTTGAATTTAGTTTGATAATTTCTAAAAAAATATTCACCACCCTCAAACTATTTTCACTATTTATAGATATTTTTGTAATTACGAGGTAGTCGTTTAATATAATGATATTTTCAAGTCATTTTATCTATAAAAATTAGGTACTTTATTTGTATAAAGAAGCTGAACTTCACCGATAATCATCCTTCCTCCTCAACCGATCCCCACCATTAATGATATTTACACTTACATAGAGTAATAGTTTTATCATATGTAACTGCTAAGATATCTTATCCTTTAAAATTAAACACCAGTACTTTACTTGATATCAGCAAAGAAATTTTCAAAAAATCACCCCCTCCCCTTTCAACTACCCTCTTCATTTATAGATACATCATTTACCATTTTACAGTGGATTAATATGACTTCATTTTTGGGCTCTTATTTATCAAAATTAAGTAGTTTACTCTTATTAAAACTAATTAAATAAAATTAAATTACAATTTATTATTATTAAAATTAAAGCTTATTAAAATGTATTAATCCACGTCATAAGTGTTATCACAACCAAGATAATGTAAACATTATGGATCTTCTACATTCATAATAGCCAACACAATCTTAGTTCACAAGGAATATTTGCCCACAAAAGCAACAATTCTTGTCTTCTACACAGAAATTTTTACATTGTAATTTGAACAGACTTGTTGTAACTGGCACATCAATCTGTGGAGCTTGCATTAATTGTTTTGGATTGTTACTTGATCAACTGCAAACAACATTATATTAAAATATGTTCTATTGTTTATTTATTTTCCTGAGTCCACTCTTAATTTTTACTCTCTATTCATCAGTATAGATATTAAACAAAGTTGGAGACATGCTACAGCCTTGGCACACTCCCTGATTAATGTAAATCTCTTCCAGGGGCGTATATTCTAGGCTAGCTGCGAAGCCCAAAGATTAAAGCACAAAAAAATCTATTAGGAATTTGCATAAAATTGTTCATTTTATCGAAGTCAGACATGTTTCGCTCATGTGTTTACTTCTGTTTCGTAGTAGCGTAATTACTAATTACAGACAATACCACTTCGCATATAACGGCGCCTGAATCGCTGCAACTTGCTTTAATCAGGCTTCGCAAGTAACTTGCGAAGCCTTTCCTCATCACGATTCAATGGGGTTGCTATGACAATGGTGAGGGACTTGGTGGGGGCAATGACGTTTATCGTAGGCTAGGCTTCGCTCCTTGGAGAGCTAGCCAACAGTGTGAGACAGTAGGCCACGTGGCACGCAAAGCAGTGGTTCATTTTAAAATTAGTTATAATTTTGTGAATGATATTTTGTGCTGTGCGGTTTGAATAATAAATTAAGATGAGTGATATAGTTAATAAACTATTGACAAAGACACAATTTGCTCAGCTTCCGTATGAGGATAAGCTTCAAATTGTAAAGATAGGTAGGCCTCAGCCATTCCTTCTAGAACTTAAAAGTGAACATAAAGAAAAGAACAGAGTGTATACTAGATGTTTTAGTGAGGCCAACTACAAAAAATACCCTTGGTTAACTGGATTGAGTACAACTAATAAATTGTACTGCTGGGCGTGTTTGCTTTTTTGCACCGATACAAGTCCTTGGAATAAAACAGGATTTAATAATTTAAATTATTTGGTAATGGCTTGTGATAAACATCAAAAATCACTTAGTCATATACGAGCATTCAATATGTTACAGACATTCGGTTTTCAAAGAATCGATCATTCCCTTAATTTACAGAAGAAGATTGCTGACAGTCTACATAATGAAAAAGTAAAGGAAAATAGAATTTTTTTAAGAAGACTGATTGACGCAGTAACATTCCTAGGGAAGCAAGAATGTCCATTCAGGGGCCACAATGAGTCTAGCGATTCAACAAATAAAGGCATGTACATAGAACTTTTGGAATTTTTATCAATGTATGAGCAAACAATAGCGAACCATTTAAAAACCGCAACAATTTTTAGAGGAACATCACCGGTAATACAAAATGATTTAATTGACGCAGTAGGTAGCGTAATTACAGACAAAATCAAATCAGAAATATCTAATGCAACATTCGTTGCAATATTACTTGATGAGACAACTGACGTAACCAATAAAAGTCAATTATCAACAGTTTTACGATTTGTCAATAATGAAGGAAACTGTCAGGAAAATTTTTGCACTTCACTGACGTCAGTTTAGACCGAACTGCACAAGGATTGTTCCAACATGTCACCAAGGTTGTGGATGATTTAGAATGTTCAAAAAAACTTATAGCCCAAACTTTCGATGGAGCAGTTGTTATGGCCGGTCATGTGTCTGGACTTCAAACCTTGGTGAAAAATAAGTACCCATCAGCAACTTTTATTCATTGCTGTAGTCACAGGCTGAATTTGGTTTTGTCAAAGTCTACAAATTTTGTAGCAGAATGTAAATGGTTTTTCATCACTTTATCAGGAATACCTAGCTTTTTTCACATTCTACAGTCTGCACAACTGCTCTAAAAAACTTTATGGAGAAGAAACTACCGAGAGTGGCACCAACAAGGTGGAATTTCTCATCAAGGCTTGTAAATACTGTCAAAGAATATAGAAGGCCTCTTATCATGTTCTTTTCATCAATAGAAGATGAATCCGGTGACTGGACAGGTGAAGAAGTGAATACTGCTTCAGGCTTTGTTTGTTTTTTATGTAAATTCGACACTAGATTTCTTCTTCTTAGTTTCAGCAAAATATTTGCAATTTCTGATGTTCTGTTTGACATAATGCAAAAAAAAATGTTTGGACATTTCTTACTGCATGAACAAAGTCAATGAATTCTATGATACTCTGCAGAAAATTAGAGATGAGGATTTTGATCTTGTATGGACAGAAGCTACAATTCTGAATATGAAGATAAAGAATATGAACCAAGACACAAAAGACAGAGAAATGATGACCGTTCCAAATGGCAGCATATTTTTAACGAAATTCTGGACACAGTGATGTCTCAGATAAAATTCAGGTTTGAGTCCCAAAAGGATTTTAAATTCGTGTCTTTATTGTATTTAAACAATTTTGATACATTTTTTAAAAGTTTCCCACAAAATCTGATGACAGAACTTAAAGAACCATATAGTTCATACTTTGATATTGTTCGCCTCAAAAATGAACTAAATGTGCTTTATACTCTAGATGAGTATAAGAAAAAAATCAGTGAATGAAATTACTATTTATATGAAACTCAATAATTTGGACATAATGTTTAGTGAAGTGTACAAACTAGTAGAATTAACATTGACATTTCCATCTACAACTGCAACTGTTGAAAGAAGTTTCTCCGCTCTAAAGAGGATTAAGACTTACCTCAGAGCCACACAAGGACAAGTCCGGTTAAGCAACTTGGCTGTTATGTCTATTGAGAAAAACATTCTTCTTAATATGAAAAAGTGGTCAGAAGAAACATTTTATGAAAGTGTAATCCTGAAATTCACACAAAAGGAGAGAAGAATGGAGTTCTTGTTCAAATAAGTCTACACAGAGCCATCGTCGAAGTAAGTCAAACTTTCTTCAGATAATTATATATTATTTCCTCATGATGTAATGATATAGTTCTTGCTTTTTGTAATCTTTTATTTGTTTCACTACCGCCATCCAGCCCTAGTGGCTTCTGCGGAACAAATGTATGCTATAAATAAATAAAGTATTGAAGTTCTTTGCTTGCTTTTGTCTTTCTAATGATGCCATTTCATAATTATTGTTGAAGTATCAGTCATTATTATATAAGTTAGAATGCATTGGCATGGTGTCACAAAATCACATCACTTCAAAAAGCTTGAAATGTGAATGAGGGGGGGCCCCCTCCAGTGCATTTTCTTCAATTCTAAGGTGAGCTAGCCCAGGTCTCGAACTCAGCATACGCCATTGATCTCTTCTGTCAAATCCTCTCATATAGACAATACTATCTTTGTACGATAAGCTCTTTATAACATCTATAAGATGTTTAGGGTATCCTCTCTTACACATAATGTCCTGTAGAATGGATCTGTTAACTCTATCAAATGCTTTCTCATAGTCAACAAAGGCAATATGTGTTTCCAAATTAAATTCCCATTTTGTCCCAATCAATATTTTCAAAGAGAATATACCATCTTTGCAAGATTGGTCCTTACAAAATCTTGTATGTTCATCAAGAAGTAAAACATCCAAGACAGAACAACGTCTTTCATTAATACTTTTGCCATATAGCTTGTAAGTTGTATTTATCAAGCTTATACCTATATAATATGATGGCACAGTTCTATCGCCTTTCTTAAAAAGCAAAAATAACTATGGCAGTTCATCATTCATCTGGAATCATGTACTTCATCTACCACATATTCAGCAAAGTAGCAGCATAAACTTGAATAATGTACTAGAGTATTTCAGCAGTTCTGATGTACTAGATGGTTCTGAGTTCATCCCATCCAAACCAGCTGTTTTCTGATTCCTCATGAATGGAAATGCTCCTTCTGGTTCCTCATATGTTATTGAATCTACACCTGTGTCCCATGTTATGTCTTCTGCAGCTTCCTGAAGAACATTAGGATCACACCATAGTTCTTTGTAATGCTCAATCCTTTAAAATTTGCAATCACATTCAGACACACTGTCTCCCTCTCTTCTTGGTTGAGATGCTTCATTAATTTGTATGCCACCATTTGGGATGTCATTAGTGTATACCAGTGACATGTATATGTCATTCTCTATATTACCAATAAATCTATTCCATGATTTGCCATGCACTTGTCAGATTATGTATTTCACATCATACCATTTCTGGTTTCATATATATTGTAACGTTACATAATCCATGCCCAAATATGATAACACAATCACCCCACTCTAAAGGTCAGAAATGGGTATTATGTACCTAGCTATAGAATACTTTGTACTACAGAACACTGTAAACAATAACAAAGTGAGATATAGTGTACATAGTGAGAGGGGAAACTTTTTAAAAAAGAGCATCTCACAGATTTATACTGTAGATGGAAAAACAATCAATTGTAGCAGTGGACTATATTGCTGCTGACAAATTTTGTATTTTGTATAATTTGTATTGTGTAGGCCACAAAGGTCTTGTACCTAGGTATAATTTTATGTTTAATATAATAATTGTGTTTAAATATAAGATAACCCAGGTTTAGGTATAAAATAATAATAATATAAAATAATACTATGTGAGCAAGATGGCAGAGGAAAATAGTTTAGAGTAAGGATACTTTAAGCAAATAATAAATAAATAAAATTGAAGGAAATTAAAATATTAAAGACCTCTTAAGAGAAAATAGAAAGAAAAACCTTAGATAAATTAAATTGGATTATAAACAAAATTTAAAAAGGATTATTTTTCTATAAAGAAGAAATAAATTTATAATAATTAATAATAGCCTATATACTCAAAAGTATGTAGATCACCAATAAAAAACCATAAAAAAATCTTGGTTACTATGAGTAACCAACTAACAAGATTGAATTTAATTGTTAAAACGATTGGGAAGTGAACGTTTGAAAAAAAGTGTAATGCCTATTTAAAATTTGAAAATTAATGAATACTTTTGGAATAACTAGTGCGAAATTTAATAAAAATTGACGAGTGATGTCCACCTTATGTTAGAACTCCTTCAAGTAGCACCATCCAGGCCCTTTATTTGACGAAACTTGGAAAAAATTTAACGACTAGATCCAGGCCTAGTCTCCAGCACTTCGAGATTTTGGTGAGATCGTATCCAAATAAATTTAACTAAATTACATCTCAACTATAACTTCATAACACTAGAAACAGCACCATATCTTTAAACACTTCAGGAAAAGAGGTGAAAACAAACTTTATTATTTTCGTTAACCAAAAAATCATCATAACGAATCTCTGGGAGTTTCTAGTCGCCATTAAATAATTTTGTGTATAGTGAAGGAACGTAACCTGCGATCTGGCAGATAAACCCGGAACTACATACTAAAGAAAAAAAATATAATCTATTTTTTAATGTAAAGCGTGGTATCAAATTAATCATTTCTGACCGTCTCATAGTACAAAGAACTTACAAATAACCCTGGGAAATTAATAAATTAATTCTTTATTGTTTTATATTTTATAAAGGATAAAAATATTTGTTATACTTTCTATGTTTACCAAATAAGATCGAACTAATGTTGTGTTGACAGGGAGAATCGATTATAACTTTCTGTATTGGGAGAAGATAAAAAACATTGTATTTATTAAATAAATACAATGAATACTTTGTTATTTGAATAAAATGTGTATTATTTTTAGTAGAGGGTAGTTGTTTACAGATTATCAGGAGACAAAGAAGAGGACGGACAACCAGAAAATATTACATACCATTGGTGTTAATTTAACCTCCAATTTGTTTGTAAACGTCAAAATCAGCTGGTTTCATGAGCGGAGAAATTTAAATTAAGTAATTGTATGCCAAGAGGATAATACTTTTTGCACTCTCTCTCCTAACTACGGTCAAACAACTTCATTGAATTCTCCCAAATCAAAGCTAAGGAAAAAATCAGCATAATCACACACACTCGATTTCCTTCTTTTGGAAAATTTAAACATAAATTATAACGAATTCTGTGACTCTCATTAAAGCAAGATTTTCGAAGGGCAAATAAAACTTAGATTTAATTAACGATAGTACATAAGAAGCTCTGAGAGATTAACAGCGAGACGTTACAAGATGGCGAACCCAACATTGGGGTTTTTGAACATTCGCAAATATAATTAATAAGTAACAGCAAGACGTTACAAGATGGCGCTCAACTTAAAAGGGCTTTAATTAGGAAAGAAATTTTGAGATATACGAAAGATAATATCACAAAAAACCTAATTTTCGTCGGCAACTATGAGAAAACAAGAAATGCATAATACCAGAGGCAGATCGAAGAAGAGGGCAGAAGACAAGGGGAAGGAAGAAGGTGGACAGGAACGAGAGATAGAAGTAGTCACAAACAGTGAAATGGAACAACCAACGGGTGATAAAGAAGAAACCGAAGTAGTCACAAACACGGAAAAAGAAAGAGTTGAAGAGGATGCCCAAGGGGACCAACCAGATAAAGCGGTAGCCAGAGAAGAACCAAATTGGCAAGACATGATGAAATTTATAGCCAAAAAATTTAATAAAATAGATGAAAATTTTAGTAAACAGGAGGAAACTTCAAAGAAACAAAACGAAACTTTGAAGGAACAAAACAAGCAAACCAATGATAAAATAGATGAAAATTTTAGGAAACAGGAGGAAAACTCAAAGCAAACAAATGAGGAAAACAAGGAGAACTTTAGGAAACAGGAGGAACAAACAGACAAACCAATGAGAAAATAGATAGTATTCAGGAAAGTTTAGTAAAACAACTCAATGAAAAAATTGAGACCATTCATGGAGATATCAAAGAAACCATGAATGAGCAAAACCGTAAAATGGAGAATTTCAACAAGGAGTTAAGGGAAAATCTCGAGAGTAAAATTGAAAATGTTAACAAAACACTTAGCCAAAGAGTAGATACCTATAAGGAAGAGGCAGAAAAGAAATTAATAGAAACCAATCAAAGATTGGATAAAACAGAAGAAAAGATGGAACAAATTAAAACAGGAATAGATGCCTGAATGGAACGTGAGGAACAAAGTAATCAAGTTCGTATAATGGCCATACGCCAGGAAAATAATGATCAGTTGGACGGTATAAAAAGCAACCTAAACAGTAAATTCACAGATCTTAACGAAACCATAGAAAATGTCAAGAATCGGTTCCATAGCCAAGTAGAAAAATTAGACAATTTACAACTACAAACAAACCTACAAGGGGAGGTAGATAGAATGGGTTCCAGATCTACATGCAACACTCAATATACTATCCAAGATAGTAGGGAGAGTGTAAACTTTCGAAATTATCGAAGAAACCCACTCGAATTTTTAGGGACAGTAGATGAAATATTAAATAAGTCGAAGGAGAACCGATGGAACATGATTAAAGGAATACTAGATGAATCTTTCAAAAACATTAACGATAATTGGTGGACTGTAATCCGGAACGAGGTGTGTAATTATGGGAATTTTAAGATGATGTTCAAGCTTAAGTACTGGTCTGAGTCAGTGCAAAACATTATTAGAGACGATATCTGTCATGGTAGGTATGACCGCAATATAGGACAGACACCTACTGCTTATTCTTTGGGGAAGGTGTGTGTGGCAAAATATTTAGACCCAAAGATCCCTGAAGAGTGTTTGGTGACCAAAATCGCGTATCACTTCGAGGAAAAGATTATCAGTGCTCGATTAAGCGGACAAATAAAAACCATTGGAGGTATGGAAACGCTACTAGAGAATTATGAGCAAGAATCATATTACAGGAGGAGTAGATGGAGGTCAGGGAATACAGACGAGCGGAAAAACGAACCACCTAGAGATAATCGACCAAGAGTAAATTATGTCTGTGCCAACAATAATTATTATAATAACAGGTATTGAGGAAGAGGGCAAAATTATAACAATCGAAATTATAGAAATGATTCCTATCAGAGAGAAGAAGGTCCACAAAGAAGTAGGAGTGAAGAACAACCTACATTCAGAACTAGTGAGGAAGAAAGAAGGCCATTAAACAATACTCAACATAGTGAGTGTTGAACCAAATAATAATAATGACGGAAATCGGGGAAACGGGTACCAGCAGTGAGAAGATGTGACTGCCCGTCACTGCTAGAAACAACCGGGCACAGAATTTACCACAGACCTAATAATAATAGTAAATTAACAAAACCAATAACAATTATCAGAAATAATTATTTAAAGGATATACAGGCGGAGTTAATGGAAGAAAGAGCAATTAAAGAGTCATCACCAAACCATGATATAGTTTATATACGAATCAAATTAAATGGAGTGTTAGCAGAAGCCATGATTGATACAGGAGCAAATGTTTCAATTATTGATCAATTAGAACTTGACCGAATTACTGAACTAACTACTGAGAGAATACCTACTTTACCAAATAATAATTTAACAATTATTGGTGCCACCGGGAAGCAAAATAAAACAATCAGAAAACAAGTGTCTTTGAATGTTACTAACAGTGGGATAGGAATACCTATGGGATTTTTAGTAGCTAAAGGGCTACCTTTTAGGGTGTTAATAGGGTGTGATATGCTACGGCGACACACTGCAGTTATAAATCTGGCCAGTGGTATAGTAACACTGAGCGCAGAAGAAGGTGAGTTAGCGGCTGAGATAATTGGTAGCCAAAGTGCCCCTCAGTGTCCGAGCTCATTCTATATTAGGGAGAATAATAGGTTAACCCTAGGTAAAAATACAGAAGTAACAGAATCAAAGATTTGGCAAGAGAAGATAGAAGAAACCATAGAGTTTCAAGATAGGCAGGCCCAGGAAATAATTAGTGTAGAACAAAAACAACAACTTATAAAAATTTATAATAAATATAAATCAGTATTCTCAGATTCACCTGGAAAAGCAAAAAACTTCCTGTGTGAATTAAAGTTCAAAGAAAATGTCAATTTTAATAAACGGTCATATCCCATTGCTCAAGCTTTGAAAGAAGCAGCAAGAAAGGAAATTCAAAGAATGATATTGGAAGATATAATTGAAAGAAGCAGTTCCCGTATACCAGCCCATTGGTAGCTACACCAAAGAAATAAAGAAAGATGGTCAAGTAAGACTATGCCTCGATGCTCGTGAGCTGAATAAAATGCTCATTAACGACCACACGTCTCCAGGTGAGATTGAAGAAATAATGAAAAAGTTCTATGGATGTAAGTACATGAGTACTTGGGATACAGTCTGTGGATATTGGCAAATAGAGTTGCACCCTAACAGCAGACAATATGTTGCTTTCATATTTGAAGGACGAAATTATCATTTTAAACGTTTGCCTTTCGGATTGGAAAATTCTGTGGCCGTGTTCATCCAGTGCATGGATCAAATTTTGGGTAAAGAAGTTTCTACTATATATGTTGATGACATATTAATTACTTCTTGTACATGGGAGGAGCATTGTAATAGAGTGGAAACAGTGTTAAATAAGCTGTTACAATATAATATAACTTTGAAACTAGATAAATCTAAATTTATCACACATGAATTACCATTTTTAGGATTCATTCTGTCAGCTACTGGAATTAAACCATCTCCTGAGAAAGTAAAGGCTATCCAAGATTTCCCTAATCCAAAAAACTTAAAACAATTACAATCCTTTTTGGGGATATGCAACTATTATAGGAAATTTCAACAGGGTTATTCAGAAGTAACCGCCAAATTCCAATATTTACTTTCGAAGAAAAACAAGTGGAAATGGGTAGAAAATGAAGACAATAATTTTAAGATAATAAAAAATAAATTTCTGGATAGCATAATGCTACACCACCCAAATTTCGATAAATGTTTTTTCATAAATTGAGATGCCAGCAACATTAGTCTTGGAAGTGAACTATATCAGGAAGATGAGGAAGGAAATCATTGGGTCATCGGTTTTGCAAGCAGAGTACTGAGTAGTTGTGAGCGGAATTATACAGTAACTGAAAAGGAACTGCTGAGTGTTGTGTTCTCATGTATAAAATTCCGAACATTTATATTGGGATACCCAGTAACCATAAGGACCGACCATAGGTCAATCTCATTTTTAAAAAACTGTAAACTTAACCACGGTAGACTCACAAGATGGGTGTTAATACTTCAAGAGTATAATTTAGATTGGGAATATATCCCAGGGAAGAAGAATATAATAGCAGACCGACTGTCACGGATTAACCTAGAAAAAGGAATTTTTGAAGTAGAACCGGAGAGTATTGGGAAGATATATTACATTATCAAATTGAAAAAGGAGTTACAGGATATAATTAGTAAAATAAAAATAGATCAGGAAATGGACACCAAATTAATAAAAATTAAAGACAGGATGTTACAAAAGGATCCTATAATAACAAAATTTTTCTGTGTTTATGAAGAAATCCTTTTTATCTGTCCAACCATTGAGGATCATGTGTGGAAAATGTATGTACCAGAAGCAACGGAAGTAGCCCTAATAAAGGACTACCATGAAAGATATGGTCACATGGGACCACTCAAAGTTATTAAAGCTTTGTCTGAACACTGTTATATAAAAGCAATAAATAAGAGAGTAAGATTAATAGTGAAAAACTGCAACATATGCCAGTTAGTAAAAATAAATAATGAGAAGAGAACTGGAGCTATGATTACAATAAAATCTAACGGTAAACTTGAGAAGACCTTCTTAGATATATGTGGACCTTTTCCCAGAAGTGGAGGGAGACATAAATTTAAATATATAATAATTATATTTGACCATTATACCAAATATACAAAACTCTACGCAATCAGTAGAGCCACTACAAATAAAATTTTAGAGGTAATTATTCAAAAATACTTACCTGAAGTGGGAAGACCTGAAACCATAATAACGGATCATGGGACGCAGTTTAGAGGTAAAAAGTGGAAAGAAGAATTGAGGAAATGGCAAATAAGGACATATAAAACGTCAGTATACCACCCTAGTAGTAATCCTGCCGAACGCGTCTTAAGGGAAGTTGGTAGAATTTTGCATACCTACTGTCACCAAGAACATAGAAAATGGAGCCAGTACCTTGAACCAGCAGAAACCTTCCTTAATTGGTCATACCATGACATTATCAGAACCAGCCCTTATCAAGTAATGTTTGACAGACCACCACCAAGAGAAATCACATCATTAATAAATTTTCCTCCAGGAGAGAGAGTGGAATTCAATAAGATCAAAATGCACAACAGGTTGTTGCATAAAGCTGAACTTCAAAATAAAAAGGAAACGGAGAAGAAGAAAAGAATAGATCCATACAAAGTAGGAGATAAGGTGTTGATAAAAAATAGACAATTACCCAGTTCTGTAGAGGGTATTGCTAGAAAATTACTTTTACTTTATACCGGACCATACATCGTAACCCAGGTGAAAGGGAATAATACATATGAAATCAAATCTGTTAACAATAACAAAGTAAAAGGAGTATATAACCAATCAGAAATAAAAAGATATCATGAAGAATAAGGCAAGAATACGAAGAATGAAGAGTTCAACAATTTATTTTAAAACAGTAAACAAAAATAAATCTGTTCTAGTGGGGGGGGGGGGCTTTATGTAACGTTACATAACCCATGCCCAAATATGATAACACAATCACCCCACTCTAAAGGTCAGAAATGGGTATTATGTACCTAGCTATAGAATACTTTGTACTACAGAACACTGTAAACAATAACAAAGTGAGATATAGTGTACATAGTGAGAGGGGAAACTTTTTAAAAAAGAGCATCTCACAGATTTATACTGTAGATGGAAAAACAATCAATTGTAGCAGTGGACTATATTGCTGCTGACAAATTTTGTATTTTGTATAATTTGTATTGTGTAGGCCACAAAGGTCTTGTACCTAGGTATAATTTTATGTTTAATATAATAATTGTGTTTAAATATAAGATAACCCAGGTTTAGGTATAAAATAATAATAATATAAAATAATACTATGTGAGCAAGATGGCAGAGGAAAATAGTTTAGAGTAAGGATACTTTAAGCAAATAATAAATAAATAAAATTGAAGGAAATTAAAATATTAAAGACCTCTTAAGAGAAAATAGAAAGAAAAACCTTAGATAAATTAAATTGGATTATAAACAAAATTTAAAAAGGATTATTTTTCTATAAAGAAGAAATAAATTTATAATAATTAATAATAGCCTATATACTCAAAAGTATGTAGATCACCAATAAAAAACCATAAAAAAATCTTGGTTACTATGAGTAACCAACTAACAAGATTGAATTTAATTGTTAAAACGATTGGGAAGTGAACGTTTGAAAAAAAGTGTAATGCCTATTTAAAATTTGAAAATTAATGAATACTTTTGGAATAACTAGTGCGAAATTTAATAAAAATTGACGAGTGATGTCCACCTTATGTTAGAACTCCTTCAAGTAGCACCATCCAGGCCCTTTATTTGACGAAACTTGGAAAAAATTTAACGACTAGATCCAGGCCTAGTCTCCAGCACTTCGAGATTTTGGTGAGATCGTATCCAAATAAATTTAACTAAATTACATCTCAACTATAACTTCATAACACTAGAAACAGCACCATATCTTTAAACACTTCAGGAAAAGAGGTGAAAACAAACTTTATTATTTTCGTTAACCAAAAAATCATCATAACGAATCTCTGGGAGTTTCTAGTCGCCATTAAATAATTTTGTGTATAGTGAAGGAACGTAACCTGCGATCTGGCGGATAAACCCGGAACTACATACTAAAGAAAAAAAATATAATCTATTTTTTAATGTAAAGCGTGGTATCAAATTAATCATTTCTGACCGTCTCATAGTACAAAGAACTTACAAATAACCCTGGGAAATTAATAAATTAATTCTTTATTGTTTTATATTTTATAAAGGATAAAAATATTTGTTATACTTTCTATGTTTACCAAATAAGATCGAACTAATGTTGTGTTGACAGGGAGAATCGATTATAACTTTCTGTATTGGGAGAAGATAAAAAACATTGTATTTATTAAATAAATACAATGAATACTTTGTTATTTGAATAAAATGTGTATTATTTTTAGTAGAGGGTAGTTGTTTACAGATTATCAGGAGACAAAGAAGAGGACGGACAACCAGAAAATATTACATACCATTGGTGTTAATTTAACCTCCAATTTGTTTGTAAACGTCAAAATCAGCTGGTTTCATGAGCGGAGAAATTTAAATTAAGTAATTGTATGCCAAGAGGATAATACTTTTTGCACTCTCTCTCCTAACTACGGTCAAACAACTTCATTGAATTCTCCCAAATCAAAGCTAAGGAAAAAATCAGCATAATCACACACACTCGATTTCCTTCTTTTGGAAAATTTAAACATAAATTATAACGAATTCTGTGACTCTCATTAAAGCAAGATTTTCGAAGGGCAAATAAAACTTAGATTTAATTAACGATAGTACATAAGAAGCTCTGAGAGATTAACAGCGAGACGTTACAAGATGGCGAACCCAACATTGGGGCTTTTGAACATTCGCAAATATAATTAATAAGTAACAGCGAGACGTTACAATATCTAGATTGTCACTACTTCTTATCTGAATATATTTTTGGTAAGCCAATTGCTTTTCTCGTATCACTTATTCTGTTTCTTCGTTCCACATTTTCAAACCTCTTTTCCTAGTATTTATTAATTTCTTTCAAAGCACTTCATTACCCACTTTCTCCAAAAGGTTCCATATATTACTCCATTCTTCTTCTACGTTATTACTACTAGGGACCAATTGTGCATACTCGACACAATCAACTCATGGAGCAGACACACCTTAAAAGCTCTTTTTCTATGTGACACAGAAATACTCCTAACTTTCCTCCATCTTGCTCAAATCTCAATTTTAAAGATCATCAATGATCAGTGTTCATATCTGGACCTCTAAAAACATGCGTATCCCTGACTTGTAAAGCTGTCGTTTGCTTAATGATTATATAATCGATCGAAGTTCTCTGGCTGACCAATGATATATGATAATGTCCTCTTTTCTAAAAAATGTATTTGTTACTTTAAGTTTACTTGTGTTAGCAAATTTTTGCAATGTTACCATATTTCCATTATTATGTGACTCTCGAAAAATGTCCAAAAACATTTTCAATAGCTTGGTTACCATATCTAGCATTAAGGTCGCCAGCTATAACCATATAATCTGTGTTGTACATATCTAATTGCTTCTCCAACTCATCATAAAATAAATCTTATTCTTCTTTCTTTCCATTCCCTGGGGTATATACACCAGTGACACAAAGGTGTCCCCTATGAATTTTGAATCTAACCACTATAATTATATCATTAACAAGAATATATGATTTAATGATATATAATAATTTCTCCATTTTTGGCCTACCAATATAGCTACTCCAGAACAAGTTCTGGGAAACTCCACTATATAGCAACATATAATCATCTATGTACTCCGAACTTTTGAGCCTTTTCTTGGTTTTGGTAATACTATATAACTGCAATATGATTCTGTAGCTTTACGAGCATGGCCCCTCACATTCCAAGTTGCCAAAGTTAATATGTCTACCATACCAATTTCTTTACCTATAATCATTCCCTGTCTGTAACCATTATCTCCATCCAATGTGTTCCTTTGTGACTTTTGAGTAAGATAAATGTCCTCTAAGGACCTGACCAGCATCCTGTAGAGTAAGACCAGTGATAGCAGTGCTACTATCACTTGAGCCTCTGGCCCTGCTCTCAGTTTCATTCGGAGACCCACTTCCTAGGTTCTTCCGCCCCTAGTACTATTGACACCTTTAACCCTGGCCAGAGCTGGTAAGAAGTGTTAAATACAGTAATACAGTATTATTGATTTCAACAAGTGCTTTATTTTATCCATACTCATACAGCCACATAATTCAAATAAAAATTATGACAATAAAGTCTCCAGATTAATTTTTATTCAATTATTTATTAAAACTTTATAAATACTAAATTATTTTTACATTCACTTGAAGTAACGATGTTTACCATAACATGGTTTGTGTAACCCAGGAAGGAGCACGGTTTCTTGAAGTTCTTTTGTCAATACTAAGACGGAAATCTGTAAACGAGAGCGAAGAACTAATTTTATCAACTCTCAGCACATTGAATAATCTGTCATTCTATTCAGATCCAGAAGTTGTGCAAGATGATCCATTTGCTCATCGACAAATTGAGATTGTACAAGGTACGTATTCTGAATCAGTTGACTATGCTGCATCTTATAAATATAATGTACTAAGTAAATGTTTGATTCTGGAGGTAAAACCATTTTTATTCTATAAGAGTTTTAAATAACATCAAAATCTAAATAGCTTCGCAAATGAAAAAATTTGTACATAGATTTCATTCAGCACAGAAAAGTCTTGTCAGATTTATAATGTATCTTTAATGATTGTGTAATTGCATGTACTCTGAAAGTGAATCTAGAACTGTCTTTAGAATCTGTATTTAACAGACTTTTCGTGGAAACACTAAGAGAAATGCATGTTTAGGAGTTTGCAAAACCAACAAAATGTATATAAAAATAAAGTTTATAGAAAAAGGATCCAAGGGACTAAAATGTGTGTGTTTGAAATTCAGGTTGTGCAAAGCCCCACTCTCATTAGGAGCTAATCCTGTGTGCACCATTACTGTCTACAAAGTTGCCCTTCAGTAACTTTTATTACAGATTCAGTAAATTCTGTAAATCATCAGTAAATAATTCAGTCATTCTGTAATTTTCTATTCAGTATTTTTAAATGCCTCCTTTTAGGTACCATTATTGATACACCCAAAAGGAGATAAACGATTTCTCTGACACACTCATGGTGTGAATGTTTATAGATCTCTTAGGTATATGGAACCAAAAGTTTTAACAGTAACTTGAAATTGCTAAGCAGAGAAATATTACTACGCATGAATGCGACTTGGTAATTTGCCAACACTTGGTGAGGGACTTTAAAATTATGTTCCTATTATTTCGTGTTTGCATTTATTCTGTATCTGCAGATATTTTCTTCTTCTTATCTGGCATTACAGCCTTTGGTGGGCTTTAGCCTCGTCAACAATACTCCTCCATGCTTCCCTGTTCTCTGCCCTTCCTCTACACCCACTGATTTCCATGCTAGCAAGATCTTCTTGTACAATTACTTTCTTCTATGCAAATAATAAATTATTTACCTGGACATAAACACTTGAGACCGTCCGCTCCATTCGGACGCCATCTTATTTTGCTGTCAACCATAAATGAAAGATGTTACTCACCAGGGTTCTTATAAGCGAACAAGAGAACAGAATTGGTTATTCAAGAAAGTACAACTGTATTACCATCATACTATGGTTATACTTTTATTTAATTACATTTTTTATACAACAAAAGAAAACATAAAAAAAACCATTTAACATCATTTCAATCTTTACGTAAACAAAATATTCCCCTCCCTTTCTTCTTTCTGCCACGACTTTTTATATAGACAATAATAACATTTAATATGCATGATTTTTTCTTCCTTAGAATAGAAATAAAGATATTTAAAACATAAAATCAATTTTATAGAACGCAAACCAGCGCTTCATGGTTTTAATATATAATTAAGCCAGACACACACACACACTCTTACATACAACATATTTTAGATTTTCCCCTTGAGCTCATATTTTATTTTATTTTTCCCCATCTGTTACTTATCTGAATTGTCCAGGAGACATCAGGCCATTTTGATGTGCACTTTCGATTTTTTCCTGCACACTACATCGATTACTCCGTATTTTATTCACTGATTCTACTTGTTTCTCCTTGAAAAAAATTTAACTGTTAATATGTTCTAATGCTCCATTTTGTTGATTTACATTTTACACTTTTGTTTGTTCTGGGCACGCCCGAAAGTTTGTCCGCGGACTAATACGGCTGTACAGTACAAGTTGTTATTGCAGACTGGGGCGAAATTTACTGTCTCAATTTCCAAAGTAGCGAGGGAATCACGTGATGTTAAACTTTTGTTCTTTCGAGTTTTGAAGTCGATTTTGACGGGATCATTATTTTGGATTTACATTCCAGCGACGACATGAAGCTGGGTTTGGCTCTGACGCCATATGGTATGACTTGTGATTTCATAGTTTACAGGTCATGTAGCTAAAAATAACTGTTCCCCTTGCGTTCTGGAGTTCACCTTGACACAAATTCATTCACACTGCATATTACGTTTCTTGTTCCCAAATAAAATTTACTATTATTATTTCTTTTTATGTTTCTCCAAAACATTCTTAGGCAGGCTTATATGTCCTGTTACAATACCCCCTCAATGAGAAGTTTTATGCCGAAGCATAAAAACTCTCATTGACACTCTCACACTTCCTAAAGGGATCAGCCAGGATATGTCGTCACAGTCGCCACAACCCCCTTACGTTTTATTAAAAATCATGGTTAACTTACCCCCTGGTCCAGTGACTGTGGCTGCACCTGAATGACCTTAGTGGACTTCTCTCTCGAGATCCCAACACCGCAAGGTCAGACAGGCACTTGACGCCCCTGTTCTGACACGCAGGCCAGCACAGGACAGCCACCACAGCATCACCAGACACTGAAACATCAAATCAAAATATCAAATAGTGGCCTTGTATAATAACATACCCCTAACTGATCTGGTTCCCCTTAGCTGTGCTGGTTTGCGTTAAGAAGCACAGGTTTTTTCCTCTTAACCTCTAACATATACATGGATACATATTGTTACAACACCAAAAGCAGCCCCAATACCAGAGAAGAACTATAATGAATTAACTATATTAAATTAAGGAAAATAAAATGACTATGACGAGACAAATGACCAACACCCAACCCAAGTGATTGATCCAATAAAGAAAATAAAATGAGAAGGTAAAAAACTAAACCAATGATAAAAAAGCACAAACAAATAACAAATATCTAGTAACGAGCATTCAATAAAATAATCCTAGTTAAAGTACACTAACCAGAATAAGTAAGTGAACCAATTACTAATAGATAATTTATATTGTTAATAAACCTTATGATGATAAGAAAACCAAAACATAAAAATGTTGACAGACTAACTATAAATTGTGTATAAAATAATAAAAACCCAAGAGTGAGAGATAGGTAGGAAGTGAAAGTGATAAACAGTGTAAGTGTTAGAAGTGAGAGAATAAACAATTCACAGTAGTAAGAAAAAGGAAACAAAGATAATAAAACAGATTGTAAACGATGGATAGACAACTAATATAATAGTGTTAAATAATAATAAACTAGTACTAGGAGTGCAAGGAAAATAAGACATCCTATGTTAATAAAAATATTTAAAGGGATGATTATCAAGATAGAATAAATGGTGTTATAATATTATTCACCAAAATTGTTATTTGTTCAACTAAAAGAGTTGAGTTTGTAAGAAGGAATATGGCTGAAAGGTAAACAGACCATAAACCTAATTTTTGTGTTATGTTTTATAGTAATATTAAGTGATAAACAAGTTGTAAGAAATGGCAAATAGATATAAGAAAGGAGATAAATTTTACAAACATAATATTAATCAACAGAGTAAGGACAGAAAAAAAAAATAAGAGAATAACAGACAAGCAATGATTTTGTAAATTAATAAGAACATTCAATTATTGTAAAACAGCCCAAATTAATTAAAAAGGTAAATAAGTCATAAGTGACAGCAAGCAAAATATATGTAAATGAAAAATAATCTTTAATTTGTGTAAAATAAGAAGATATAGACAATTACTACTTAGGCCTATAAAATGCCTAACTGTATAAATTCAAAATAAACAAGTTGTAAGAAATTAACTACTGTATTAGAAAATTAATGGCAAGTAACTCATTAATTACAATTAGTGAACCATAATAAGATGTCAGAATTAGATTGAAAACATAAAATAAGAAAGAAATGTAATAATGTAATATTAGCATTTTGTCAAAACTTTAATACATGAACAAACCCAGCCTTGTGGGATGTCAAAATAATCTTTGAAAGAAAATAGAAACAGTCATGTTAATATCTAATACATTGATAAGAAGAATAATATTCATCAGAAAATATTTATTCATTTTGAATTAAAATTCAAATATTATAACAATAGACATAAATGTATTCAACCAATGAGAGTATGGGAGGTTGCCATAACAACGGAACGTTATTATATTTAATTCCGTTATAAAACATTAGTCCATTATTGACGATCAAGAGAGACGGAAGCCAAACCATATTCGACTCAATTATTAATTACAATAGTAATAAATATTGCTAAATTTAACGAGAGGTGGATTCAAGAAGTCGAACAAGGAATTATTTAACCCAAGAGAGCTAATAAAACAGATTTTAATATTGAAAAATAATAAAAAATACAAATTAATTGAAAAAGAAGCCAGATGGAATCAAAAGTACAAATGATGGAAGATTAATGACCGTATCAACCCAACCTAACTAATAACAAAGTGACTCATCACCAGAAATCAACAAGATTTTGTTAAGTATATCTGAATTACCCGAATTTACGAACTAAATTAATTAACTTTTCTCACAACACAAAAATCTCTCACTCCCAACTTGGTAACTAAATTTTTTTCAATTATTGATTGATAATAAATATTAAACTTGTATGTAAACATAATTTTAACCTGTGTACGAAGTATGAATTTTTAACATACACTTTTTAACACTCAAAAAACGAATTGTATTTAACTTTAATAGTATATAAGTACCACTGATGTAAGGTAGTGTACTTTATTAACATCTTGTTTCTATTTTGTCGTAATCAAAAGAACTCATTGGCAGAATAGTTTGTATAAAATAAACATATTAGCGGCCACCATGGTCTGAACAACTGCTGTCACCTTAGCCAACCTTGAGATATAGTCTGTTCATTGGCGGAGCAACATTATTTTATAACATTATATTTTTGTATTTAACTGATTAATTATTAACTATTTCACATTAATAAACTAGTACTGATTAGTAATAACCATCCTTTATTTCATATAAATTGTATTAGAAAGTTTAGGCATTTTAGCAATGAGTGAACTTGTCTGCCAGATTTAGACGTTGGCAATACGACGAACTGCAAGTGAGATTCGAATGCCCGCCAGTTTGCGAGGGTAATTCAAATTGGTTATCACCGCACTGAACGACAACTCAGCTTGAACTGTTTAATTGTTTTCATAAACAATTTGGCGCCTATCGGGAAATAAATATACTCATTGAAGGACAGGTAAGGATTACATTCATGAAGATTCGTGCGTTCGAGACGGACACCGTCAGCGTAAGAAATTCGAAAAAGCACGACCTTTAGATACATACAAAGTAACGACTGCGACATGTGGGGCTAACACACGCATACAGGATTTATCGTTACAATATTTAACATGACATAAAACATTTAAACTTCAATACTAACATTCTGTATACCCTTCTCTTGTTAATTCTTATTCCAAAACTCAAAATGTTTCCTAGAATCCCATCAGAATTTAAATAAACATTCCCCATTACAACATTACAAATACCTTCTCTTATATAATTCACATTTCAAAATAATTAAATTCATTAATAAAATTCTCATATAGAATAAAACACATTTAAATCAACTACATCAGAACAAATTATTTACTTAACAATCGTTAAGCATCTTCATAATAGTCCTCAAATCAATACAAAAGCATTTTGTTACATCATCAGCTCAACTACATCTTCTACATCATCAACATAATTCATTTTTATATTCAACAACTCGTTACTAACAATTTAGTAACCTCCTTCTCCATCATTATCTAATATCCCCCCTTTACCCAGTTACAATTAGGTAAATCACATCACAGGTAAACCGTGTAAGGCATTTACCTTGTTGCATAAATACTCTATTATTTATGCCCCTGGCTTGTAACGGCCAGCTCCTTTCCACACACACTATTGCTTAACGATGTTGGACTGTAGCGCCCATTTGCCTCCACAAGAACTGAATTTTATTAGGGTGCAAACGCTGCTTACACCGTTCTTGCTTCAGCGTTATATAAAAATTCGGCATTACTGATGTCCGAGGAGTAATCCTACTATAATGATTCATACGCCCTTCATACAGTACTATCACCCCATTCGGTGGTAGTCACTGTTCCATAGTTATGTGGATTCCCCTGCTTTACCCCCCATTAATTTCTAAATGCACCAATTTCAAAGGCAACCAACCATGGTCAGGTTACAATAAGTCTGCCCACAGCTGATTGTCATCCAAAACCACGGTCTGGGCTGGTAAGGCCGGGACCGCCCGAAACTGGGGAATCTATTTTAACACATGTTATACATTTAAAATTTACATTATCACTACAATTCACAACAGATAAAAGAAATCATTTTTTGTTACAACAAATTTCACAAACATTATTATTTAAATATCACTGTCCATTGATCAGTTCTATATTATCACCGTAGCTTTACTATGTCCTTGGAACTACTTCACTTCCATTAGAGATTACACTCAACATTTGATCTATTCACATATTACATCATTTTCCTTTTAACTACCACCAATCTGCTATTTTTTATTTTTGCTATTTAAGCTACTATCTACCATGGAGTTAAACTAGGTACACATGCAAACATTCTAACTTATTTTCTAACAATAGTCTCTAACAAGTGCAACAAGTATACTATAATGCTAATTGGTCACCTTAACCCTTCCAAATTTAAATCTAAATTACAACTACTTCCTTTACTCCTTCATAAGTTTGACCGCCATTTAAAATTATTTGTTTGTATTTCATTCCCTAACAGCATAGTTATTCATTGCTGACTATTCTGTTAGGAAATGAAACAACTCCTAACGAGTCGCACTTGTTATTTACATCAAATTTTTGATGTTTTATTTAAAATAAAACCGTTATTTGTTCGTGGATAATCGCCAATTGATTTTTTTTTCATCCACGAACTTTAGGGGTCCCCCTCCCCGTTCAACAACAAAATTAAATTTCTACTTGCACCAAGTGGAGTAGGACCATCGTTGCTTTCACCCCCTAGTTGAGGTTACCTCCAACCATGGTCTGCCTCCAAACAGACAAAATCCACGGTCAGGGATGGTGAAGCCGTGACCGCCCGAAAATGGGGGAGAGTCCCTTCTGAAAACAAATAAAATAGATTAAAATTCATTTACTAACTGTGACCAATATAACTTGAAATTCGTCGCGTTCTGTGTACCTACTATCTCCTGCGTTGCTTGGTTTCGCAACACGTATGCATTGTTCATCTTTACCTCTGTAATTTCATAGGGTCCCTCGTATAACAGAAAAAACTTTTCTCTTTATCTTGTGTGCTAGACAAATCGTGTCTTCTTACCAATATTAACTGTCCTACCTCATATTTACTCCACTTACCTTTAGCATCATGCCTCTGCTTTCTCCTTTTCCCTTTGGTTAATAGGCTTTCATCTGCTAGTTGGATTTTCACATTCATGTCTATGGTGTGATTTTCTGGCGGATACTCAAAAAGTTGTTCCAATATTCTAGGTGGCCTTGTTCCCTTGATTAATTCATATGGTGTAAACCCAGTGGATTCACGAGTAGTACTGTTCAACCATTCTTCTACCTTCTTCACGTATAACGGCCATTCACTGTGCTTGGCGTGACAATATGCTCGAAATATCCTACCAATCTCTCTCATCACCCGCTCTGCTTGGTTGGACTGTGGATGGTATACTGCCGTGTGCTTGGGTATGATGCCTTCCCATCCAAGAGTCTGTCTCCACCTACCGCTGATGAATTGGAGTCCGTGATCTGATAAAATTATCTTTGGTTTCCCTATCTTTACCATGTAGTCCCTCGTTATCTTTTCGCTCAGCACCCTGCTCATCGCTCTCTTCACACTATATAACTTAACAAACTTAGAAAAAGTGTCCAAAACAACAAAAACATACATTACTCCACCCCTGCCCTTGGGCAATGGCCCATATAAGTCTACAGCAACGAAATCAAACGGTCTCTCCACCTTAATATAATTCAACTTCCCTTCTACCATATAATTCACTACCTTAGACCTCTGACACAAATCACATACCCGTAACAACCTTCGTACTCGCCTCTCCATATTCTTAAAAACACATGACTCTTTTTAAACATTTGTACACTTTTTCGCCCCAAAATGCCCATACCTTATATGGCAATCCCAAATAATTCTATCTATCAACCCTTCTGGTACAACCAATCTCCAATCACGCTCACCCCCTTCTACCTTTTTGAACAAAATTCCCTGATATATTTGAAAATGTGTATTATATTCAGACCCATCTACATCTGCTTCTAAACTAGCAATTATTTTACCCGATTTATCATCTGGTCTCTGCATATTCTTAATGTCCCTTAATTCCTCACCAAAAATTCTATCTTCCCTTGTTAAACGAAAAATTTCTATCTCCTTAAGATCCCTCCCTGTTTTGTTTTCTGTAACATCTACCCTGGAAAGAGTGTCTGGTATTTTATTGTCTGTCCCTTTAATATACTCCCATGAGAAATTATACTCTTGTAATGTTAGTACCCACCTGGTTAGATGGCTATGGGTTAATCTACAGGTATTCAGAAACGACAGCGCTTTGTGGTCCGTCCTGATTCCTAAGACGTATGTGCGGAACTTTCCCACAGCGAACACGATACTCAGTAACTCCTTTTCTGTAGTTGTATAATTTCTCTCAGCTGCCAAAAGGGATCTGCTGGTGAAAGCTATTGTGTGATGTTCCTTGTCGCTATCCTCCTGGTATAATTCTGCTCCTAGGGCGACGTTCCTGGCGTCAGTCTGTAAATAAAAAGTTTTCAAGAAATCAGGGTGATTCATCATTATCATGTTCGAAAATTTTCGCTTTATCTCCTCGAATGCATCCCTTTCCTTCTCTCCCCATTTCCACTGTTTATTCTTTTGTAAAACGGCACTTAACCTTGATGTCGTCTGTGCGTAGTTTTTCTGAAATTTTCTATAGAAGTTGCACAGACCCAAAAAACTCTGTAATTGTTTAATATTCTTCGGTTCTGGGAAACGCATTATAGCTTCTACTTTATCAGGGTTGGCTAGAATTCCCTCTGGAGTAATAATAAAACCTAAAAAGTGTATTTCAGTTTGCAGAAACTTAGACTTCTCCCAATTAACCGTTAGACCCCCATTCTGTAATTTATTCAACACATACTCAAGATGTTCTAAATGTTCTTGACGCTATTAATATGTCATCAACGTATACTGTTAGAAAATCTAAGTCCTTAGGTTGCAATATCATATCTAAACATTTTATGAAACTTGCTACACTAGTGTTAAGTCCAAATGGCAAATGCTTAAACTGATAGTTCTTACCATTGAAGAGAAATGCAGTATACCTTCGACTCTCGGCTGCTAGCGGAACTTGCCAGTATCTTCCTGTTAAATCTAAAGATGTCATGTATTTGACTCCGCTGAACTTCTGAAAAATCTCATTTATTGGTTCCGGTGACTCCCAGTCAGGTATTATAATTTGATTTATTTTCCTAGCATCTAAACATAATCTTACCCTTCCATCTTTCCTTATGACCACTACCAATGGATTCGAGTACGACGATATCGATCTCTCTATAATGTCTCCCTCCATCATCGTATCCAACTCCTCTTGCACTGCTCTCCTCTTTGAAAACAGTACTGGATAACTCCTCTGCATGTAGGGTGTGTGTTCCCACACCTTCAACTCGCATACATAGTTCCTGGCTTTTCCAGGCAACTCCGCAAACACCTCTCTAAAACGTTCCACAACTGCCCACAACTCCTGTCGTTGGGGACTCCCTACAATTCCACCCTCATTAAAAAATTTATCAGCCCTATTTTCCCATATTCTCTCATCACTCACATGCATCTCTCCCTCTTCACACTCCACAATCTCTCTCTCTCTCTCTCTCTCTCTCGACATATATTCACTCTTGTTTCTATGTCTCCATCGCCTACCCACTTCTGTATCATTTTTACTCCTGTAACTCTAATCTCATCTAACACCCGCTTAAAATTAACCCTGACTGGTTCACTCCCACTATTAAATTCTACTATTTGTTTATTAAAATCTATTATGGCCCTATTTCTCTTGAAAAAATCATTTCCTAAGATTACATCTAAGCTTAGTCCCTTAACTACTAGAAAGGTATTTTCAAACTCAGTTTCATTAATGAATATATTTAATTGTACTTGTTTAGTAACCCTTTTACTCCGTACTCCTGTTACCCCCACTACTCTTACGCCTGCAACTGGTAATGATGGAATATTTTTATTTATTTCTTTTAATTCTCCCATTACATTTTCTGAAATTACTGATATCTCACTTCCTGTATCTATTAATGTCTTAAAACTCTTACCTTCTATTGTGACGATTACCTCCGTCAATCCGGTTTTTGTCTCTATAATTTCCATGTCATCTTCCTCCAACAACTCCTTCGTCATATCCGTTTGTATTACATTACTATGATATTCGTCTGTTTCCTGGACCCTGTTGTTCTCTGTGGACAATGGTGGGGTCCTTGCTTCCATTGTCGGCCTCAGTTTTCCGTTCTGGCGGTGGTACTGCTCTGCCTATACCCCCTCTCGTTCTGGTTATTATTTCCATTGCTCCTTGATGCTCCCCCGCGGTCATCTCCTGCCCACTGTTGTATATTGTTCTGCGATGACATAGTTCCGCTCCACTGATTTGCCTTGGTTTCCTGCATCTGAAACAAAAATTCGTGACGGCGTAATTCTCTCCCGAGCATCCCGTACATTTCCACCTCCCCGTCTCGACTATGATTGTCTCGTTTACTGTACGCATGTCCCTGTTGTGACCCCCTCTGTGGCGTATAATTCCCGCTATTATTCGTACTTGGTTGGTTGGGACGCCTACCTATTTCACGGTCCCTAATGTTTTGAAATACGTCTAATATATTCTCCAATTCATTTATTTGCACTACCTCTCTCGTCATTAACATAATTTGTACCTCCCTGGGCAGGTGTTTACTGACATGCCTGACGAACGACCTAAACAGCAATGGCGGTTCTAAGTATTTCGCCTCATTAAATATCCTCATTATGTACATTGTTATGTTGTTGTTGTGTCCCCCAAAGTTCCCTGTTCCCGTGATTCTACTGAGTAATATTTCCTGGTCTTCTTCAGACCAATATTTATTTTGGAACGCTGCCTCGAAATCTTCATAACTACCCCACTCTGTTCTGTGTACTTCAGCCCATATTTCAGAACTACCCTTAAAACATTTTAAAATCTTTAATAATTGCACCTCCCAACTACTGTTATTAAACCGGTTAAATTCCCTTACTCTATTCAGGAACTGCATCAGGTGTACCCTCCGGTTATCACAACAAAACGGTTCAAGTTCAATATCATCTTTTGCATCGCGAGTATATAATATTCGTTCCGCAACATTATTTAAATTTTGGCTCACTGCCACACGTAATTCATCTTTAATTTCTATTATATCTTGTTCAATTACTCTAAATTTGTTATCATATTTATTTTTGTATTGAAGGTTATGTTTATTCATAACCCCCACACTCTCTTGTATTGATTGTTTACATAATTTTCTAACTCCATTATTTTATTCTTAATGTCATCATTACTTTCTTTAATCTTACTTGTACATTTACTTTCTATCTCTACACACTGTTCTTCAACTTGTATTTTAATTTGATCTGTCATATGTTCATTTACATTGTTTATCTTACTGTCTAGATTTTCTGTTATTTCACTGATTTGTTCATCAAACTTATGGTTTACTGATTCTAATATTTTTTCTTTAATACTGTCACAACGTGTATTAATTTCATTAATATGCTTATTAAAATCAAAATTCTGTTGTTTAATTTCGTCTCTAATCTCGTTCAACTTTTCATTAAAATTATTCTTCATTTCATTATTTTGCTCTTTCAACTTTTCATTTAGATTACTATTTATATTTTCAGACATTTTTCTCATTAGGTTAAACATATCATCCATCGACAACTCTCTTATTCTCGTTGTCGTTGGATGGACTCTGCTTCTACATTACTCATTTCTACCAATTCAGTAAAACTGCTTTCGTTATGTGCCATTTTAATCAATTAATACTTAATCATTACTTATAATATAAATATGAACAATTAATAACCTCCTCAGCACTTTACATTACTACTACATCATTCATATATTTATTTGTATTTTATTCTGTTACCTTAAATAACCATTCTGTTCTCCCAAGTAGGCCTATATTTACACAACTTTAATTATGTAAACGTCCCTGTTCGGGCGCCAATTGTACAATTACTTTCTTCTATGTAAATAATAAATTATTTACCTGGACATAAACACTTGAGACCGTCCGCTCCATTCGGACGCCATCTTACTTTGCTGTCAACCATAAATGAAAGATGTTACTCACCAGGGTTCTTATAAGCGAACAGGAGAACAGAATTGGTTATTCAAGAAAGTACAACTGTATTACCATCATACTATGGTTATACTTTTATTTAATTAAATTTTTTATACAACAAAAGAAAACATAAAAAAACCATTTAACATCATTTCAATCTTTATGTAAACAAAATATTCCCCCTCCATTTCTTCTTTCTGCTACGACTTTTTATATAGACAATAATAACATTTAATATGCATGATTTTTTTCTTCCTTAGAATAGAAATAAAGATATTTAAAACATAAAATCAATTTTATAGAACGCAAACCAGCGCTTCATGGTTTTAATACATAATTAAGCCAGACACACACACACACTCTTACATACAACATATTTTAGATTTTCCCCTTGAGCTCATATTTTATTTTAATTTTCCCCATCTGTTACTTATCTGAATTGTCCAGGAGACGTCAGGCCATTTTGATGTGCACTTTCAATTTTTTCCCGCACACTACATCGATTACTCCGTATTTTATTCACTGATTCTACTTGTTTTTCCTTGAAAAAAATTTAACTGTTAACATGTTCTAATGTTCCATTTTGTTGATTTACATTTTACACTTTTGTTTGTTCTGGGTGAGCCCGAAATTTTGTTCGCGGACTAATACGGCCGTACAGTACGAGTTGTTATTGCAGACTGGGGCAAAATTTACTGTCTCAATTTCCCAAGTAGCGAGGGAATCACGTGATGTTACACTTTTGTTCTTTCGAGTTTTGAAGTCGATTTTGACGGGATCATTATTTTGGATCTACATTCCAGCGACGACATGAAGCTGGGTTTGGCTCTGACGTCATATGGTATGACTTGTGATTTCATAGTTTACAGGTCATGTAGCTAAAAATAACTGTTCCCCTTGCGTTCTGGAGTTGACCTTGACACAAATTCATTCACACTGCATATTACGTTTCTTGTTCCCAAATAAAATTTACTATTATTATTTCTTTTTATGTTTCCCCAAAATATTCTTAGGCGGGCTTATATGTCCCGTTATATTCTGTTATGCCACCCAACAATCTCATCCTTGGTATTCCACTACATCTAGTAGTAATATAATCTTCCCTTCACATATTTTCCTCAGACATTCTTTTCACATGTCCCAGCCAACGCAACCTCTGTGATTATCATGTTTTTTCACAGACCTCACTATGTCTTTTCCATGCATGAGAGCCTGTAGTTCATTGTTATTGTGCATTCTCCAACTGCCTTCTTCTCTTACTGGGCCATAAATTTTACACAATATTTTGTGCTCAAATGATTTTAAAGCAGTTTTGTCATTCTCTGTTAAACCCACACCTCAGATCCATATGTAACAACTGGTCGTACAAGAGCATAATGTACTTTAAGTTTTATACCTCTTGTAGCAAGATTATCTGCAAATATCCCAACATTAAAATATATCATTACTATTTATTTTCTTACAACAGTTACCTGTAACATGAAATAAAGTTTAAAGTATCAGTAAAAATGATCAGTGGATTTTGATCAGTTCTATGGGATGCACTGGGAAGATATCTTGTAAGCATTGTTTTGAGATTTTGTAACTTAAGTTGTACAAACTTATACCAATGATAAATGAAATACATTTAAAAGTTACAAAAATTTACTATTATAAACATATTTAAGTTACATTACTTCTATCTCAAATGCATCCTTCAGTATAACTGTAAAATTATCTCTATATAGTGAATTATTTTCATTTGATTCTACTGTTTATTCAATACTATGAATGTCCAAATTCAGAAACTCAAAATTGTACTGGTGTACAACTAATATTATTAATTGAAAATTAATGTTATTACAGCTTTAAGTGGTTTACTAATATTGGAGAATGAAGACTGTTTAATTGAAACTACACGAGTATTTGGAAACCTAACAAGATGTAAAGAATCTAGAGACTACTTGCTTGAAACTGGAGGTGAGTTACTGCGTTTTATGTTTGGAATATGTTTATTTATTAACATCTCAACATTTTAAAATTTCTATTATATTTTATAAACCATTAAGCTAATGTGAATGGGTCAGTCTAATGGCTCATTGAAACTTATTTTTCTAACGATTAAAAAATGCTACTGTAATAATTTTTAAAGTAATGATAAAAACTACAGGAGGTCCTTGACTTTCAAACATAATGCATTCCTGAAAATATGTTTGAAACTCGAATTGTTCAAAAGTCGAGTACATCATCATCATCATTGGTTCAACAGCCCTTTGTGGCCCCTGGCCTTCTTCAGAAGATTTTGCAATTCTTCTCTATTCATAGCCATATTCTTCCAGTTTCTAATTCCAAGAGTACTGATGTCCTGACTCACCCCATCCCTCCACTCAGTTTTTGCCTTCCACCTTTCCTTTTACCTTCTGGCTTTGCATTAAATGAAAGTCAGAGTACTGTACAGTACATATATGTAGTTTGTATTTACTGTAGTCATACTGTGATGTTAAGTTAGTAGGATTGGTTCTTTGAACTGTAATACAGTAACAAAATCTGCTATTATTTTCACTTAAATTTACATCATATGACCACTCTTACTACTAAAAATACATAATACAGTAACATGCTAAATTATTTTTTGTACATAAGTAAAGTTTATAAGTAGTGGAACAGACTACAGCACTGTCTTAGTACATAACAAATTAATCACTTTAACTCTTTGTATTCTTTAAATTAATAGACTAACAATAATTATAAAAACTATAGTAGCAAGAATAATAGCAAAAAGTTCAAAGCTGTAGTTAAAACTTGAATTAAGGGTAATAGTTTTAAATGTCCAAAAGAGAGAAATTTGTGAAAGTCGAATATCCAAAAGTAGAGGATCTCGTGTACTATTAAGGCATACATTATCAGTAATTTGGTCACTTTTTTCGATAAAGAAACTATGAAAAATAATCAAGCTACATAGATATATATGCCAAACACAAAGTGCTCTCTTCTTGAACAACACGTAAACAATTATTTATTAACTAGGCAAATGTTAACAGCCACTAGATGTTTAACTTTGAATTTTTAAGCATTCATAAATTAATTATCTTTTGAGTTTCTTTTAAAATATCTATTTTATTTCTAATTAAAAAATCACTCGTTTTTTTCTGCAATGATATAGTTCTGTTATTTCAAATCTTAATCTAATTTCTACTGAACGGACATTATGTTCCATTTTTCAATTACAATTTTGTTGTAATTATTAGTAGGATAAATTCAGTCCAAGGCCATTAACAGGAGATCAGCTCTTCCATCTATTATAGTTATCTCTTCAAAATAAATCTGCCAGTGAAGTGTACAATCTGTTCTGTCAGTTGACAAATTTATTCACCCCATCTCACAGTACCACTTCAGCTCATCTAGTCAACTATGAGGTATAAAGTCGTGTTAGGTGGAGTATGCAATAACAGCAAGGGTTAAAAAGACATGTAATGTGACTGCAACTTGAATCAAACACATATACCAATATACACAAAGTAAACAATATTTTTAAAACTATCATATTTTAATAATATTTCTTTTACCTGTCTACACAGGAGACAATTTTAAGCCTTCTACTGATTCACCTCATATAACTCTGCTTTTTACTGTATTGTTTATCTTTTATACTTCATTTTTGTACATTTTATGTTAAGAAATTGCTCATTTCAATCTTGTTGTATTTTTAATATTGAATAGTAAAGCATTCTTTTTACAAGAACATATTTTTATTCGAATTATATTACTACAGTGTTTCAATAATTATTAGTTAACTGTCATCTTTTTCTTATTATTTTATTAATCATATTTTATTTTAGATGACAATAAAAAAACTTTCAAAACACTGCAATGATATAATTTAAATATCAAATACTTTTATAAAAAGAACTATTTATTTTTCAATGCCTATATTATAATGGTGTCTTATGGTTTATGTTTCTTACAAAGGTTAACTATTCTGTGTAAATGTTATGAGAACTTCAGCTTGGCATGCTGTAAGGCCGTGGTCCAAGGATGTTTGGTGCAAACAATTTTGCCATGCCTTCTATGGCCATCTTCAGTGTAGAAGGCTGCAAAACATTGACAAAGTCAGTGACCACTGAACTGTGGTTAAGCCTAGTGGCTGTGAGTAGAACACATTTAATATGACATACACACACATTACAACATATTTCAGTCACAACTTATCTGCTGATGTTGCATCTGAAATTAAGTTGTGTCCTCACGAGGCCACTGGGGTCTGGTGGATGGCCTAACTACCAGCGCCTTTGAGGCCGTTCGCGAGAGTGTCAGAGCCCGACACAAATGTAAATAATGGAGAGTCTGTCCTGAAGAAAACACTTGACAAGAACAACACATCCTGGACATGGACAGAATGGTCATCAACATCTCCGACTGGCAGCTGAGTGACATCAAAACAACTGTTTTACCGAGAAGGAAGAAGTTTGCAGTGGCCCCCAAGAGAATACCAGTGGAGGACACCATTGCCAATGTGGAAGTGGGCATGAGACTAGAACAAGCTGATGAAATCAGAATAGGGGCTTCTAGAATCCTCGTAAGGGCCAAACTGCCTCAATGCAATCTTCCATTGGCTGAATTATGGGCACTGAAAGACTTCAAGAGGGATGAGTTGATTGTCTTCCTACCAGCAGACAAAGGGAGTTCAACTGTGGTAATGAACACCATGGACTATCAGAGGAAGATCAAAGAGCTCTTGGAACCGAGAACATATAAGAAACTGTGGAAAGATCCAACAGCAGTGGTTCTGAAAAGGACCGATTTTCTGGTTAAGTGGTCTTCACTAGCGCCTGAAGTGAAGGCGGCTGTCTGGTTTGGAAGCTCTATCTCTCAGGTTGTACGGACTCCCTAAAATACACAAACCTGATGTTCCATTGCATCCCATTGTTAGCCCTAATACAACTTGGCAAAACATCTTACTGATCTACTCCGTCCGTAAATCGGGCAGACGGAGATGTTTGTGTGGGATTCCTCGCATTTCTTGGAAAAGATCGGCGGATTAGTACTGCAGCCTAGCGATCTAATGGTGAGCTTCAACGTCGTCTTGTTGTTCACAATGGTGCCTGTAAAGGAGGTACTTAGGTACATTGCAGACATATTCCTGGTGGACATGACACCTGTATTCCAGCAAGTTCTCATGACAACGTACTTCCAGTACAACAGTTATTTCTATGAAATGATCAATGGTGTTGCCATGAGTAGCCCACTCAATCGTCAACTGGCCAATTATTACATGGAGAAGTTTGAGCGGCGGGCCATTTCATCTGTTCCATTGAACCCGAGATGTTGGTTCCGCTACGTTGATGTGCGTACCACAGAGTTCCACGTTGGTTCCGCTATGTTTGTCACCTGGAACCATGGAGAGGAGGAACTCGACTGGTTTCTAGCACATCTCAATAGTGTTCACCCGTGGATCCAGTTCACTATGAAAGAGAAGTGGACAATTAGTTGGCTTTCCTTGATGTCTTGGTCCTTAGAAAGGCCGATGGCAGCCTGGGTCACAAAGTATACAGGATACCAACACACCAACAGATACCTCCACAAGCTGTCCAATGACCATCCGAGTCAGAAACGGGCAGCTTTGAAGACCTTGGTGGACCGGGCGAAGAGGATCTGTGAACCGCGGTATCTCAACGAGGAGCTGTGGTATCTCAAGCAAGCGCTGCAGGCCAATGGATATTCTGTCAGGTAGGTAAGACGTAGTCTGGCTGAAAAGAACAGCCAGGCCAGAGGAGTCGGTGTCTCAGAAGAATGTTGGCTTCACTGTGTTGCCCTATGTCCATGGGGTGACTGATCGTATTGGCAGGTTGCTGAGCCGGCACGGCGTGAGACCAATCTTCAAGCCGACCAAAACAATCCAGCAGTTTCCGAGACCCGTGAAGGACGTCAGAGACCCGCTCTTGCTGTGCGGAGTGTTTGGAGTTCCTTGCTCATGCGGCCAGTTGTATATCGGAACTATGAAACGCAGTGTCCATGCCTGTGTTGATGAACACAGCCGCTACTGTCGTTTGAGGCAGCCGGAAAAGTCTGCTATAGCAGAGCACGCACTTGCCAATGCTGACCATTGCATACTATGAAGCAACAAGGCTTCTGTTGTCGGTGAGTGCGTATTTCCCTCACCTGCACATGGGATCTGTCCAGATTCAGAAACATGCATCTATTGCAATGAATCGGCAGTGTGAGTCCCTCTCGTGAGTGCTCTTTGGACGCGAGTTGTGGTGAACCAATAAGAATTTGCCTTTTTTCTGGTTGGCTGGTGGTGTCAGACAACTACTTCCTGTGGACACCAAAAGTTTATAAATATGGGTGTCCTACTCACAGCCACTAGCCTTAACCACAGTTCAGTGGTCACTGACTACGAAACGTTTGCCAGCGTTTTGTAGCCTTCTGCATCGAAAGCACTGCCAAAACATTTGCACCAAACATTCTTCTTGGACCACGGCCTTACAGCCCGGCAAGCCAAAGTTCTTATAACGTTGAAGCCGGCCGTGAAAGCCTCAGACAGAATTCTGTGTAAAGTTTTGTAGTGGGATGTTATTTGGGGTTCTTATTGATTGCAAGACTAGGTTTTCTCTGGAAAGTTAATTTTTTTGTTATCTCACTCTGGTGTCTGGGAAACAAAACCCTTGAAACCTTAAAAATATCAAGACTTATTTTCCCAGAATTCAGAATTTTTATACTTCTTGCATTCTAAAACAAGAGCACAATTGTCTTGGTGGGAGCTGACAAATGGGTGTAAAGATAGGCAAAGTCAATGTTTGCTATATACAGTGTACATATTACATGCTTATTAGTAAAAAATCAATTTACTAACCTACTCATTACTTTGCAGTACTAATCTTCTTTGCTACACCTTTGGTGTTTGTGAAACTCAACTACTTTATCACTCCGTGTTAGGTTTTTATGCTTTTTTTATGAAAGTTAGTCAATTTATTTTACATTTTCAGTAAAAGAATATTAAGATTACCTTCAAGGTAATCCCTGTATGTAACACGTATTTGTACAATACCAACAACAAATGAAGACGACAAATAGCTTCCTGTGGACACAGTAGAAGAATGAAACCAGAAAGGGTAGCAAACATGATTCTCACTTTCCAGGAGAATAGAAAAACATAAGTACCATGGGTGAAAGAATTCCACCAGGATCTAGAAAAAGTTGTAATCAAGAAAGATGTAGAAAACAAAGAAGTAAACAGAGAGAAAACTGTGCAGACAATGGCTCTGTCTAAAGAAAAATCAAAGAGAACCAAGAGGATTGATTACAGTGTATGTTCTTTACTTAACCAAGAGGATATTATTGGAACAAGAATAAGCAAGAGTGAGCAGACAACTGCTGAACCAGTTAACCAATTTAGTTAACTGGTGAAGGAGGAAAGAACTTGAGAAAGTAAATGAAGTTGTGTTACTGTAGTCCATGTATGGCTGAAATGGAAAAGTAAGGAATGAAACAAATTAGAAACATCATTGGTTTCTGGTAATACCAAAGATAATCATACAAACCTACTAAAGTTATCAAGTTGTGTTTCAGCAGTAACAACTAAGCAGTAGATCTTCAGGTAAACATACTCTATTCAAATTATTATAGCCAGAGAGGTACCACTAGGGTATGCTACCCTGTGCTTTTGGCAGTCTCGTACTCATTCTGTAAAAAAAAAAATGAGGAAAAGAAAGGAAATTAGTGCATGATAGAGATGAGTGAGAAAAGGAGCAAATTTTGTATTTTTCAATTATTCTTATTTTGTTTCTGAAATTCCTTCCTGTTTATTTTTTCAGTATAGGTTGCTGAATTTATATTTTTGCTTATATACTGACAGTAAACTACAACGTTATGATATCAAAACATAAATATTGAAGCCATACCTTCCAACAAGGATTTATGTAAATTAGAGATTAAACAATTAGTGCAGCTGGGGAGTGCAAAGTGTGAAACTAGTGATTTTATTCTGTTTGGCATGATTTGAAAGACGACAATAAATAACCGAGACTTGTTTACATTACTGACAACTCCAATGACAACTTGTAACAGTACAGAAGGCTATTTAAAAAGCATGCCAAAATGTATCCTGGGGAAAATTCAGCTCAAAATACTTTAAAGGCTTGCAGTAAATGTTTTGCTTGATGTATATATGAGAAAGAAATCGCCAATGTGTATATAATTATTTTGGCAAAATATCAGGGGAGAACAGTAAAAGTAAAGTTTTATATGAACACCACTGATACAGAAGGCAGGCACTGAGATTGAGTTACATGATCTCATACTGTTTCTGCCCTAGTCAACTGCTTATTATTGAATGATATACATCTGCAGCCAATGGTGCTGGAGATGAAGTAGTTTTAAGCATGTAAAGGATCAAAATTGTATTTTGTGTACGTGTGTGTGATAAAGAAAAATGTTTTATGAAACAAATCTGATGAAAATATCATGGCAAAAGAGAATCAGCTGTTGAAAAAGTATGTACAGGGTGGCGCAGGGAAACGGGAAAATTTGAAGTTGATGTTGGCAGCCCTGTAGATGTAGCAGAAGTGAAACTGTCTGTCTAGCAGTAACGGAGATTTAGTTACCATGGAGCAGTGCAGAGTGTGCGGTCGCCATAAGGGCGTTTTACCGACATGGTGACAGTTTGACAGCTGCACAACGAGTGTTTCGGCACCACTATCAGATCCCGCCCCGTGGTCAAGTTCCTTCGTTACACGCAATCGAAACGTGAGTTCGTAATTTCAAAGAGACTGGTTCAGCTTTGAAGAAAAGGCCTAGTGGGGGTGTACGTACCCCAGAAAACATTGATGCCGTGCGAGCTGCCATCTTAAGGAGTCCTCGTCGTTCGGTGCGAAAAATTGCCTCGTCATTGCAGCTCGGACGTCGGAGTGTTCAAAGAATACTCCATGAACTTCAATTTCATCTGTACAAACTTCAGATTGTGCAACAACTGAATCCTAATGATTGAATTGCGCCTGCAAATTTGTGTATAATTGTTGGCTAAAATCAATGAGGACGCTAACTTCATTCAAAATCTTCGGATGGCCGATGAAGCCCATTTTCACTTCAGTGGATACGTGAATAAGCAGAACTTCCGTTACTGGGCTCAAGGAAACCCTGCTCAGCTTCACCAGCATCCATTACACAGTACCAAAGTTACCGTATGGTGTGCAGTGTCGTGTCATGGGGTGATAAGCCCTTACTTTTTTGAAGATGAACGAGGCACTCCTGTCACTGAGACGTCTGAACATTATGTCAACATGCTAGAGACATTTTTGGCTCCAAGACTCCATACTTTTCCAAATCGTGACATTCAGCACACCTGGTTTCAACAGGATGGAGCCACCTCACACACTGCCAGACAGTCTATGGCAGCAGTGAAATGTTTGTTTGGGGATCGCATATTTTCAAGGAATGCTAACATCGCTTGGCCGCCCCGATCTCCAGACCTTTCAGTCTGTGACTTCTTTTTATGGGGACATCTGAAGAGCATCGTGTACCAGACTAGACCAAGAACCCTTGCTCAGCTCAAGACACAGATTGAAGAGGAAATCGCCAAAATCCCAGGTGACACATTGCGCCGCGCTATGCAAAACCTACAGAAACGACTTACTGAATGTGTACGGCAAAATGGGCAGCATTTAACTGATGTAATTTTTAAAAAGTGATGCCTAATGTAATTTCAAGTCTTGTAGAACATATTTTGAGCCTCAAATAAAGTTTTGTAACGTTCCTTCATTTTTTCTAATTATTTCAAATTTTCCCATTTCCCTGCGCCACCCTGTATGTAAGTAGAGGCTGGCCATGTTTTGTACTATACAGTTGATTGCACGTACGTATTTCTGAATTCGGTACTATGAAACTTTTTATATTGGAAACTTTCCAATTCTTGTGACTGAATAAATAATTTCAGCAATAGAAAAGAAATTCTGTTAAAATATTTGGTGACAATAAATTTAATTTGGACCTGTTTTATATTAATGAAATAGTGACACATTGCTAGTGTTCTCAGTGCTGACCGTTTCAGAGTGCTCAAACCAAAAATAACATTTCAAAACATTAAATAAAAATTATTCAAAAAAAAAACATTTTTTTGGAAGGGAATATATGCTGATCTTTAAAACATAGTTGTGAAATCCACTCTGCAACCAAGGTCATCACATCACGCCATCTGTCGTCACTCATGATGTTAGCTGCTGAGGAATTTCAATGAGTTACATGGTAATAGTGGAAGTATGAAGGATCAGCTGAGTTAACAGCAGAGAGGGTGCCTCAACAACGTAACCAACAAAAATAGGTATTCTCACCAAACAAGTTAGGTAAGGAACTGTGCAACCAAATTTATACATATGAGTACAGGTACTATGCACATAATAAACAAAACATGGCATAAATAAAAATTTGTACAGAGCAAGATTGTGTGTGTGTATGTGGTTATTATCACAAAAGAATACAAGCTTAAGCAGTTGTAAAAAGAGAAAAAAGTGCTAGCATTATAAGACTTAATTTCATTGAATGAAATTCTAATTATGAGATTTAATTAAATTCTAATTAGATGATTCAATTGGCTGCAGTAAATAATGAATCTCATAAACGTTTTCAATCATTGTTTAAAATATTGTGTTATTTTTTATAAACAATACATTTGTCATCAATAAGTTGTTTTTGAATGTGGATATACGAACATGGATAAGAATAACATTAAAACTAAAGATTGTTAAAATGATTATGTGTTAAAAGTTTTTTTATTTGTCACCTCACCCTGGTCTAACCTATGCTTGTCAGACTCGCTTAAACGTTTCTGGATTAGTAAACTTCTGTAAAGGCTTTGTGTTGATATCTAGTATCTCAGTTGTTGTTTTTTGCAGGGACAGTGCAGCAGTTTATCAAGTATTGCCTTTAAAAATCTGAGTAGCGACTATGGCTTTTTTCTTGCATTACAAGCTTCAGCTCTAACACTAATTATATATGATTATCTTATTAACTTTTATATTCTTTTTACTGTTTTATCTTAAATGATATATTATGCTGATAAAAAGTGGAAAAAGATCAATATACAGTTACATAACATACGGTATTATTTACTTATGTTACAATAATATGTAAATTTGTAACACACTATTAAAATGCAATAAGTTCGAAATAAGTTTCTTTCCAAGAATAACTTTCTTACCAAATCTGTATATAACCAGTCAATACTGGCTTTATCAAAACCTTATATCTGTAATTACAGTAATGAATAGCTTTTTGCCTGTGCCACATATTCGAATTTGTATTAGCACAAACTACTGTCAGTAGTCATCTTGTTATTCTTTATTCACAACACCTCTATGTCAGTAAGCTTGGTGTTTGTAAAGTGTGTGTGTGCGTGTTTTAGGATGTACATTGAGATAAAACAATTTTGTATGTATGGGTCTCAACTTAAAAAAGGACAAACAAAACAACTACCTTAAAAAAGGAAGTCAATAAATAAATAATAACATGAACATCATATAATGAATAAACTTAGAAATTAACTTAGTAATGAAGAATTATACAATTGCATACTAACTTGGTGAATTTATACCAACAGTCAATTTGATAGAGATACATTTCTGGTAGAACATAAGAAAGTAACCTAGAATATTAGGAGTGGGTTGAGGAGGCTGTTGTTTAGTTTTGGGAGATAATGGGGGTTACAGGGGTCCCACAGCTAAGTTTACAATCAGACTCCATAGATTCTATGAGTGGATCCGATTTTCAGCCTGAAAAGGGTTAAGCATTCCTGTTCTAAACCAGTAATATTAATGACTGCTCCATATGACAGAATGTATACAAAAGCAAATTGAACTTTATATTGTTTATCAATTTATCCCCTTTTCTTGAAGTTATGCAATGTGGTCAGTATATTAGTGTACATAATAACACATTATATTAGTACTACTTGTGAAAAGTCACTCTTCCTATATTATCTTTTGCTTCTAGGTATATGTCAGCTGGTCAGGTGTTTAGAGAGAGACAATAAAGAACTCCTATCAACTATTACAGGAGTTCTAGTAAATCTTATGGCAGACTGGGACAAGAGACTTGCATTTAAAGAAGACAATGGTATAGCCAGGTATCTTTATATTTATATTCCTATTTAGTTTAACTGGAAAACGTTAATTAAAAAAAAAGTATGCCAATATAATCAGCACAGACAGCTGGAAAGCTATTTTTGCTACCTTCATACAAAATTCACTTGAATTAAATGAACATTAACTTAATGATCTGTGGTTATTTCATGTTTTAATAGTATATATACTACACAATGTCCTAGTATATTAAATTAAAGTAAGACATACTCAAATTTTTAATTTGATTCTTCCAACTTAACATAAAAAATCAGACTTAACATCTTCAAATCCTAAAATCTGCTGAACTAAGATCACACTACTGTAGTTGTTAGACTGTATCACACAGTGGATCACACTATCCCTTGGAAAAGTGTTTCATAAAATATACAATATTTTCATATTTTTATACACTTTCACAGGGAATAAAATTAATCTACCACATTATTTTTGTTATACTAGGAACATACATTATAGCAATAGCAATTCATTAACAATAATGTTTTTACAAACTTACCCTTTCTTGTAAAATTAATTTTAACATTGTATGCAAAAATAATAATTAGCTCATTGGTTTACCTTATTTCTTTAATTGTCGATATTTGTGTTGCATGTGAAACAAATGTAACCAGAATTAGCAAAGAAGACAGAAAATTTATGTACTATATATAAATTATCACAACATGAATTTGCATAACAATTTCTGTTTGAATATTTCACAGTATACACATGAAATACATTGACTTAAAATTTTGTAATTTCGTTAGTAAATTTTTGTAATATGTCTTTTGAATCATAAGCACATACTCAAGTTTTCATATGAAACTGATAAAATCTGTTAATGTAAGAAGTACCGACTTAGTTATTTCCAACTATGTGACTTTCACTAATGATAAGAGATGAGAACACCTCATCTTCTTCAGTTATTGAAGAGAGACACATTACACCTGGTAACATCACAAACTAGTTAACGTTGTAATTAAAAGTAAATGTAATATATTATTTAATGATCATATCAAGCAACATCAAATTCTAATAAGTTTAAAGGAAGTAAATATTCATAATATTATACTCCATTTTTCTGGACTCAATAATTATATGAGTACAATATGTATAAGTTAAATAGTCACACACACACACACACACCACCACTTAAAATATGGATTTGAAATTATTAAAATTAACAGAAACAATATTTACATATTTGTGTAAGTATACATAAATAAAGGTGAATTTTACAGTTTTGCTTTCTACGAAACTTTTCATAAAAATATGATTTTATGCGCGTCATTTAGGTTAATAAATGTATTGGGAAAATATGGTGAAAGTGACTGGAAGTTAGCAAACTTAATATGCCAAGCCCTGTGGAATTTCTGCATAGATTCAACACATCTGTATGCAGCATTTGGAATTCAACCCACAAATCAGTTAGTAACAATCCTTATTGACTTGCTAGGTAAGAATAACTTTACACCTAATTCCATTATTATTGTTAATTTTAATATTATTACGTTTTATTCATAACTACTAATACACAAATATTAACAAGAATACTTTAAAAACATATTCCCAAAATAAAAACAACAACAAAGTAACAAATTACTACATTGTTTTAAAATATCTTTAGCGGGAAAATAATGGACATGACAATGTAAATAAATATTAATAGAACACTGCATAAGGATATGTTCTGGATATGATGAAGTAATATAGCTAACATAACTACATAGAAGAAAGCACATACAACATAATATGCCATAATTTTAAAGTATTGAGAGAGCAATAATAAAATTTTAAAATTGAGTTTTTATGAAAGTATTTAAATTGGTATCAGTAGTGAAGCGTCCGGTCATTGGAAGATTCGGCAATACTCAGCAAATGAAAAGAAAGAGTAAATATATAGCATGTTTATCCTTTGAAAGCAAAGCATTTTGGAAAAATTTTCATGGATTGGGTGAGATAAGCGATTCACACAATGAAACAGTAACACACAAAAACTAAGCAATTTCCTAAAATCAGCGCTATTCTCTGAATATATATCAGTTCTCCCTGTGCCCAACATGTCCACCAGTGTAACACACACACCGAAAAAATATATGAGTCAGGTCACTGCTGGTTTAAATGACCTGAAGTTCTCCACTCCAGCTGGTTCTCCAGGAAGTTCAGTCATTCTCATTCTCTTTCACAGCAGACAATCTTTGAGTTGGAATATTTATAGATATTGTTTGTTATGCGTTACATTTTATAAAACAATTATTGTTTGAAGTTAACTAACAAATGTTTTAAGTGTTTTCAAGTACTTAATATAATTTGTGCTCCTAGTACTGGATTAAGCATTTCTTTATTACTCCGCATATTATATACTGTCTGTAATTTAAGTAAATCAAATCAGACTCAACTGAATATTACACATCATGATTTTAATATAAATCCTCTCAATAAAAAATATAGTGAATAAAAAACGTATTTCCTGTGATAAAAGACCTAACTGAATAACATAAAATCTAACTATGCACATTTAATTTCATGCAATCATGCTTTTACTAACTTCACATTTAATTTAAAACCCTCACATATTTGCAATAAAGGCCAATACATACACGCTTTGGAGGACTTTGAAATTTACAAAGCTTACAATAACATAACAGTCAGGATTTCATATTTAATGATCATTTGAACTTTGAATCAAACCCGCTGTATGATACAAGCTTGTACTTGCACAAACATTCATAGATAACTTCAGTATCTGATCGGCCTTCAAAGAGTGCACAACCATAAGAACGTGTATGAATATAATAGGTTTGTGATGTGATTTTAACAATTAATGACCTTGACTGAGCGATTTATATCTGAAGATGGAACATATGTTCTGAAACGCATAATTTTAATGCAAAAACGAAGTCACACAACGTCTCTCAGGCGACTCTATTAATTTATAAATAAAAAATGACTTGGATACCAATAACAATGTGTATGTTTTATTTTCCATAGATGAAGAACGGTTGTTTGGAATACCTGAAGGAGAAGATGTGGACGAAGTCACAGCTAACCGTCCAGAATACCAACAATGGGAACAGTTTGCTGAAGTGGCTACAAATCTACTTGAAAAAATAGAAAAATACCTAGAGACTTTGCAAGCATTTGGAGTGGAAGTTTAAATTTGCATTCTACAACGGGAGTTTCAAATAGCTCGCTCTTACTTGCAATGTGAAGAAATAACAAATATATAAGGATACCAGTATTCTTATCAAAATAAAATCAATTATGCACTATAAATCAAACCTCTTCTATATAAGGTACTCAGCTTCACTATCACAAAACAATTAGCTCTGTCCCTTGTAATGTTAGCATTTATACTGTACCAGGTTCTAGGTATCTAGCCATTTTCTTATGTAAATGTATAACAACACTGACCAGATATTTGCTTAAAAAGCACTAATAATAGAAACATTATGTTCAAACGTAACAGTCACTAACCATTTTACAAGTTTCATGTATACATTACATTACTGCTACTAAAATAATTTAGGTGATCTTCTGTATTCTCAATTTTAAAATTCTTATATAGATTTGTTATATTAAAAAGATATTTAAGTTTTTTGTTCAAAACAAATAACTTGATAATTGTACGGCAATAACTGTAAACAGTTTTAGAAACTATGAATATACCTTAATTATTATAGTTTATATTTCAATCACTCTTTATTATACTTTTGTTGTATAAGTATCTGAAAATAATAACACAAATATTTATTTCATATTAAATAATATACAACCAATTACTTATGTTTCTATTATAGGACAGAAATGTGTAAAGTTTTTCAAACATTTGTTGTAATGAAAACTCTACCCTAAACCACATCACAGTTTATTTGTAGTTTCTTGTTTATATGAAAATATTTAAATAAATACTTTTTTGAAGTATAGTATATGTAATTCTTGAATCTTTGTGTCAAAATTCTGACACATATTAGAACCATCTCAGCTTTGGGCCCAGAAAAGTACTGCTACTGATATTTAGAGGAAGGGCGATATGATACAAACTTTAAAATACACTTTAAAAAACTACGCTTATTACTTGATTGTATGTTAAATTTATACTAAACACTATTTGATTATATATATAATATATATATAATCAAACACTTTATATATATATACAGTAAAACCCCGCTAGTCCGAACTAATTGGGACCGGGGCCGGTTCGGATTGGCAAAAATTCGGATTATCTGAAATAATTATCATTAAATAATTATAATTATTTATTTGATTTAAATATGGTCTTTAACTTATATGTAACTCATATATGCCCGTTTTTTATTCAATGAATGCATTTTACGGTTTATAAGAGTTGAATATTTCATAAAATATTATGTAGTACAGTACTGTAATACAGTACAGATAAGGTGAACAGTATTGACACTGACATTCGGTGGCTTTCTAGTGCGGTATTGTTGTTTACTATCACGGGCGCGCCAGGGCATCAATGACTCATGCCAGTTTCTTAGTAATCCCACTTCCCCCACTCTTGTTTGTTTCTTCTCGTGGCCTTGCTTTCAGTAGTGAGACACCTGTCAGTCTGAGACATTGTGTGTGCATTCCAACTTACATACGTTTTCAGTGTTGTTTTTTAAGTGCGTATTGTATAAAAATGGTTGGTAAGCGGAAACATAGTTCATGTGCACTAAAAGATAAACCTGAAGTGTTGAAACGTTTGGACAAGGGTGAAAGTGGAACGAAATTAGCAGTCGAATTTGGTGTGGGTAAAGCAACAATAAGTGACTGGAAGAAAAACCGGTCCAAGATTGAACAGTTTTGTGCGACAACATCCGAGAAGACTCTCGAGGAGCGTCATACATCAAAAGTGTCACAATTTGACAAAATTGATGAAGCCCTTTTCATATGGTTTTCACAAGAAAGGCAGAGAGGTACTCCACTGAGTGGTCCCCTAATCCAAGAAAAAGCAGTTCACCTCAATAAGCTGATGAATGGCGATCCTAAATTCATTGCGAGTAACGGCTGGCTGGACCGGTGGAAAAGACACGGAATACGACAGTTATCCATTACCGGTGAATCACTATCAGCGAATCACCAGGTTGCACAAGAGTACATCGCTGAATTTGCAGACATAGTTTCATCGCAAAATTACTCGCCTCAAGAAATATACAATTGCGATGAAACTGGGTTAAATTTTAAGGCATTGCCAAACAAAAGCCTCGCCGCCAAACAAGAACTTAATGCACCTGGTTTCAAAATGTGCAAGGAACGTGTGACTGTTTTAGCATGCAGTAATGCAGCTGGGACTAATAAGTTGCCACTAATGGTTATTGGCGAATCAAAAAACCCAAGAGCATTTAAGAACATCAATGTGAACTCGCTTCCTGTATTCTACAGGCATCAAAAAAAGGCATGGATGACCAGTGCTTTATTTAAGGAATGGTTTCATGTCCAGTTTATTCCTTCAGTAAAAAAGTTCAGTGAAAAAAATGGTCTGCCACCCCAAGCGTTACTTGTCATTGACAACGCTCCATCACATGCTTCGACAGAAGAACTTGTTAATGGAGATATAAAAGCTATTTTTCTCGCTCCGAATGTAACACCTTTGTTACAACCCATGGACCAAGAGGTGCTACAAAACATGAAATGTGTGTATAAAAAAATTCTTCTAAGGTCCCTTCTTGAAAATGAAGACAGTTCACAAACCATTCTCCAAAGTCTTAAGAAAATCAACATCAAAAATGTTATCTATTGGTTAGGTGAAGCATGGGACAATCTCAAAGAACAGCTGCTGAGAAAGTCGAGGAAAAAATTATGGCCAAGTCTCTCTTACATCGATAGTCCGGAACAAGCTGATGACAGGACTGAAGTTTTACAGCTCATACATCAAATTCCAGGCTGTGAAGAAGCAGACGAAACAGATGTGAACGAGTGGGTGGCAGATGACACGGAAGACCACCAAGTTTTGACAGATACGGAATTCGTTTCCCTGATCAGACACGACTTCGATGAAGATTCTGATGTGATGGATGAAGCCGATGATTCAGAACATCTCATTTCACATTCAGAAGCAGCAAAGGCGCTGGAAATATCCCTGCAGTATGTGGAGCAGCATGCCAACGCTACAGCGGTGGACATCATGTTCATGAGACGCTGGTGGAATATTGCGTCGTCTGCTAGATTCACGTCTTTACGCCAGCAGAGAATAACTGATTTTGTGCAACCAGTGAATAAGTGAAGTATTAATATTGAAGTGTTTATTTGGAAATTCTGTTAATAAAGTATAGAAACTGTAATATAAGTACTGTACAGTACAATAATTGAATTCTGTTTTTGTAGTTTGTAGTTTTTGTAGTTTTGTTTAAGAATATTATTCCAGTAATTGTAGGCCTACTGATTAATACGTATTACAGTGGTTAGTATTATTTTCTACTGATTTTGCAAAATGTAACCATTTTATTAGAAACGTAATGAAATCATTTGTCACTTCATGAAATCTGCAGTTGTTTTTATAGCTTTCATTGCCTATTTGGTTCCTGGAGGTGGTTCGGTTATCCGGAATTTCCGACTAGCGGGGTTCAGACTATCGGGGTTCTACTGTATATATATTCAATCATTTTCTGCTACAGTTCGTTTCTTGATATATATAAAGTATTTCAAATTTATATTTATATTACCTCAAGATGTTATTTTTCCTTATTTGGAACATGTTTCGAGAGCTCCCGTGCTCTCATCCTCAGCCTTCGCGATCTTGCGTCTGGTGAAATATTTGTGTGTTGGCTGGATGCTATTAAGGTTTCTTGTTGGTCTCTGGTATTTTAAAGTTGTATTATTGTGTGTGATTGTGGTGTATGTGTTAATATTTTGTGTATTTTCGATGTTGAGTGCTTTGAAAATTGTGTCATGTTTTGTATTGATTTGTATTTGTTCAGGTATTAGTTTGTTTTGTGTTTTATGTTTGTATATTTGTAAATTTTCCCAAATGTTCATTATGGTGCCTTTGTGTGGTATATGTTTTATTAGTGTCACATTTGTTATGTCTGGGAATTCATGTCCTGTGTTTATTGCATGTGTGGCTAAATTGGATTTATATATTTCTGGTTTTTTGTATGCGTTTAGGTGTTCAAAATAACGTTTTTTCAGCTGTTTTTTTGTTTGTCCTATGTAACATTTATTGCAATCTTGGCATTCAATTTTGTATATACCGTTAATTGTTGTATTATCTTTGTTGTGTGGGCTATTTAATTTTTGTAAATTATTTTTATTAGTTTTGTATGCTATTTTTATATCTGTGTTTTTAAATAGTTTTGTTAGCTTTGTCATTTTATTATTTATGTATGTGAATGTGGCCCATTTGTTGTTGTTATTATTTATGTGTTGTTCATTTTGATTAATTCTTAATTGTTCAGTTTTTATTTTATATTTGATTTTATTTTCTATTTTGTTTACAGTATTTTTATTGTATCCATTTTCATAACCAATTTGGTATATTATATTTCTTTCTTTGTCAGTTTCTTGTTTGTTTAGGGGAATTTTGTACATTCTGTTAAATAGCGAATAGAATGCTGCCATTTTATGTTGTGGTGGGTGGTCAGAATGGTTAGGTATAATGATGTTGGTAGAAGTTGGTTTTCTGTATATTGCATATTGTAGGTGGTTATTGTATCTTGTGATGGTTATGTCTAAATAGTTGATTTTGTTATGATTTTCTTTTTCTTCTGTGAATTGTATTTTTGGATGTATGTTATTGAGTTGTTTTAATATGTTATCTGCATTTGTGTTTTTGTTACTTGATACATATAGCCCATCATCTACATATCTTATCCATATGCCATTTGGATCAAATGATTTTATTTTATAATATTTTGTATTTTGGTGTCTATGTGTTGTAGGAATATTTCTGCTATTATGCTTGATAATGGTGATCCATTGCTAACCCTAGCTGTTGATAAATTTTGCTATTAAATTCAAAGTAATTTTGTTTTAGTTGGAGGCTATTTTTTATTTCTGTTATATATTGTTTGTCTTCATTTTGTTCTTTAAGTTTGTTTATTATTATGTCTATTGTTTCTTCTACTGGGATGTTGTTGTACATGTTTGTGATATTATATGATGTGAAAAATGTATTTTCATTTATATTTATTATTTTTAGTTTGTCTATTAATTCGTATGTTTTTTTTTATGTTATGATGGTTATTTGTTAGATGGTTACTTTTTAGTTTTTGTGCTATTATTTTTGCTATTTTGTATGTAGGAGCTTTTTTGAAGTTGATTAATGGACGTATTGGGTTGTTTAATTTGTGTATTTTTACTAGGCTATTCATTTTAGGTGGTTCTGGATTATTATTTATATATATATTTTTGTGTTTTTATTGTTGGATACAATAAAAATAGTATAAACAAAATAGAAAATAAAATCAAATATAAAATAAAAACTGAACAATTACGAATTAATCAAAATGTACAACACATAAATAATATCGTTGTTTAAGACCTGAAGATGTCAGTAATGACGAAAAGCTTAGTCGAACAATAAAAAATTATAGCAGTTAGCAAATTCATAAAAGAAACATAAATAATAACAACAAAAAATGGGCCACATTCACATACATAAATAATAAAATGACAAAGCTAACAAAACTATTTAAAAACACAGATATAAAAATAGCATACAAAACTAATAAAAATAATTTACAAAAACTAAATAGCCCACACAACAAAGATAATACAACAATTAACGGTATATACAAAATTGAATGCCAAGATTGCAATAAATGTTACATAGGACAAACAAAAAAACAGCTGAAAAAACGTTATTTTGAACACCTAAACGCATACAAAAAAACAGAAATATATAAATCCAATTTAGTCACACATGCAATAAACACAGGACATGAATTCCCAGACATAACCAATGTGACACTAATAAAACATATACCACACAAAGGCACCATAATGAACATTTGGGAAAATTTACAAATATACAAACATAAAACACAAAACAAACTAATACCTGAACAAATACAAATCAATACAAAACATGACACAATATTCAAAGCACTCAACATCAAAAATACACAAAATACTAACACATACACCACAATCACACACAATAATACAACTTTAAAATACCAGAGACCAACAAGAAATCTTAACAGCATCCAGCCAACACACAAATATTTCACCAGACGCAAGATCGCGAAGGCTGAGGATGAGAGCACGGGAGCTCTCGAAACATGTTCCAAATAAGGAAAAATAACATCTTGAGGTAATATAAATATGAATTTTAAATACTTTATATATATCAAGAAACGAACTGTAGCAGAAAGTGATTGAATTAATAAAACCATACAAGGTAAATAAGCCTACAGGGGAAAAAACGAAAAGTGAGGTTATCAAACAAATTCAAAAACAAAAGTGTATTGTGAAAAAATGGTGAAGTGAACATCAATATTAAGTGAAATCAACAATCAAATAACGGAAAATAAATATATAACAAATTATCCCACGTAAATATACATTAACATGTACACAAACAACATAACCACAACTCCATATAACCACATTACTAAATTATTAAATAAATTTCAGACACGAAAAAACAACTAATGAACACAAACATGAATATTATATTATAACGGGTATTACGGTTGCGGGTTTATCGTTATTTCAGCCCCAACGTTGTTGGCGTCAATTTATATTATAACTGTTATCTCCCTAATCACTATCTTCTAAAGCCCCACTGTTGGGTTCGTCAATTTATCACTTAACAGGTGTCTCTTCGTTAAACTTCTCTGTTGTGAGTGCCAATTTATAATGTATCTTATTTTAATACGTGTTATATTAATGTTTAATTATATCTCAGTTCCTCTCTATTTAATATAATTGTGTTATGTTGGGTGAAAATTACGTGTATAGTGTGTAATTCAAATTTTTCGCTCAAGCCTATTCTGCGTTGAAGAGAAGAGAATGAATTTTTATTATATTCTCTTTCTCTTTAATACCCAAGCAGTCCGCGAGTAGCGCTGTAGTTCCCAGACAACGGAAATTTGTAGGTTAGCCCACCGCGTATGGTAATTCTCAGTTATGCTCTCTACTTATCTTATATCTTGTTCACACTACACTAAATCTTATATAAATGAGAAGGTATCTGAATTCTGAAAGGATTCTTTATTAATATTTTAATATTTCTTGTCCAACAAAGTTGTTTCTTTTACGTAGATACAAAAGGCAAGATGTTAAGAGTAATCGATTATCAATTGGATTCAAGGTTTTATATTATTTGTAATTATGATTTTATATTTCTTTAAATACAGGGCGTGAAGGTTCTTTCAACTGTTAGTAAGATCAGAAAATGCATAAATAGGAATACAAGGTATTACAATATAGAGTTAAGTTTTTATTAAATAATATTTAAAATAATTGTAGTTTTACCGTCCGCTCGGCATCGTGACTCGATAAGGCAGTGTACAAATAACCTCTTCGTCTGGTTTGGTCAAGAACAGCATGCAGATGAATTTGTTCTCGTCAGTCTTCGCTCCAAGTTGAAATAAAGTTTAATTCTTGGTCCTGGGATGATGCAGAAATACCGCTTCTTTTGTTCGCCAATGTCTGAGTTTTGTGGTTACGTGCTTCGACGAATTTCGAGTCCAATTATGTTTTTTCTATTGAATTGTAGAAACTGAAGTTCCGATATAATTTGGTGTTTATTTTCGTTCCTTTTACGTTAAAGGATTATATCACTTTATGCAGGTAGTTATTTCTCTGGTTTTGTTAGTTAATTAAGTTAACATCTGTTCATTTTATTGAATTTTGCAATCAGAGTTCTTCCTTTATATTTTTCGGTACTTTCATGTATAAGTTTTAGATTGTCCAGTTATATAATACGGTTAAATGATAGTGGATCATACTATTGTGATTTATTATTCATTTTGCTTAAATTTGTGTTGACTTTGTATTTAAATTAAATCAAATCTTTTCTGAGCGTCTTTTAACTAAACCGTCTTCGTTCATGTAAATTTATTCAATAATCAAATCAACAAATTCTATCTCTTTCGTCGTCCCTGGCAACCATCTTTTTATTCTTATTGGATATTATGTTATATTATAATCATTTCATACAATGTTCTTCCACTCATCAAAATAATCCCTTTCTAAATTTCCATTATATCCTATTATAATTTTACCTATTGCTTGTTACTAATTTTTATATATTTTGCTGTCGTTTCTTCTTAGTCTATTTATTTTAACAAATATTATTTTTCTGTTACAAAACATTATCTATCGGTATCATTGCACTATGGCATTATAAGAATTTATTTAATTTGAGTTTATTTATTTGTCATTATCAATTATTATTAACTTCTCCTAAGTCATTAGATTTTATTTAGTATTTGTTACCAATTTCTTTACCAAACCTTTCTGATCTGACTTACTATATAATGTTACTAGTTGTTAGGCCTATCATTATACCTTGATCTACTTCTGAATTTAACTTGTTACTATCTGCAATATTATAAAATCCTTTATCTATTTATGACATGGTTATACTAAACTCTTTTGTATCTCGTTAACAATTATAGCCTTTTTGGCCAAGTTTATAATTATAATCATCTTACTATCTAATTACATGTATACAAATAATTATCTCTATAAAGTCTAACAAAAGCTTTATCGTGACCTATGGATAACACATAAAATGAAATTAATTAGTAATCAATTACTGAGTTTAACAACAACTCTATAATGGTAAATTGATAACACATAATATTTAATTACCTGTTATTCTATTAACAGAATAACTTCACTTGCTAACGCAAAAATACAACATCACTATCATGATAACAATATAACATGATACAATTAATAACAAGTACATTTGAGTAACTTAAGTCATACAATATTTACTCATTCTCATCTACTTTACAACATCAATTATTATGAAACAGTCAAAATTAGTTTTTACATTATTTGTCAATGTCTGTTGTTTACCTCTCACTGAACCTTGAGGTTTATTTTTATTAACATTATCAGTTTCTTATCTTTCTACCTTGTATTCTTATTTTATTTAATCAATCATGGGTTGGGTTTCTGACCTTTTACAAGTGTGGATAATTAATAAATTTTTTCTCTATTTTAAATCTTATAAGTTGATTTATGTAACGTCGGGACCGTATTTTCGTTACATTACAATATATACTTCAATAGACAATGCCAAAAACATAAATTAACACCTAAATACATTAACATAAACACAAAAAAAAAAAAATGACTGCACAAAAAACAATAATACAAGCACAAAGATTATGGATACAAAACGAAATTAATCAATTATACAGTAAGAAAAATAACATAACACTAGACATATACAAACTACACTTAGAGCTAACAAGTTTATTACATCGAATCACTTGGAATAATAAATACAATAACATAGATAATAAAATAAGATTAGAAAAAAAAACAAAAAGACTATTACACTCAACAAAAAACTCAACACATTAAAACAACAAAACGAAAATCAAGAACAAAAAAAAAATAAATAAATAAACACACATTTTACCCTTGAACCATTAACCTTAGCAATACAGAATTTAACAAAAAAGAAACAGAAAATTTAAACAATATGTCAAAAACTAACCTAACTCAAAACACAAACAAAAATCTAGACAATTAAAAAATAGAAACAGAATTTGCCATTAACCTAATAAAAGACAATATACAAGAAGAAAAAAGAACAGAAGCAACACACATAATTAAAAAAATAATCACTAGTGAAATGAAAAATAAAGTAAAGAACAATAATTTAATATTAACTAAAGCAGACAAAAGTCAAGCAACAGTAATCATTGAAAAAGCAGACTACATAAAAAAAACCGAACACTTCATCAACAATAATAAATGCATACAACTAAATAAAGACCCAACAGAAAAATATCTTAAACAAACAATAAAACTAATACAAACAACTAAAACCATTTTCAACAATAAAAACACAAACATATATATAAATAATAAGCCAGAACAACCTAAAATGAATAGCCTAATAAAAATACACAAATTAAACAACCCAATACGTCCATTAATCAACTTCAAAAAAGCTCCTACATACAAAATAGCAAAAATAATAGCACAAAAACTAAAAAGTAACCATCTAACAAATAACCATCATAACATAAAAAATACATACGAATTAATAGACAAACTAAAAATAATAAATATAAATGAAAATACATTTTTCACATCATATGATATCACAAACATGTACACCAACATCCCAGTAGAAGAAACAATAGACATAATAATAAACAAACTTAAAGAACAAAATGAAGACAAACAATATATAACAGAAATAAAAAATAGCCTCCAACTAATACTAAAACAAAATTACTTTGAATTTAATAGCAAAATTTATCAACAGCTAGGGTTAGCAATGGATCACCATTATCAAGCATAATAGCAGAAATATTCCTACAACACATAGACACCAAAATACAAAATATTATAAAATAAAATCATTTGATCCAAATGGCATATGGATAAGATATGTAGATGATGGGCTATATGTATCAAGTAACAAAAACACAAATGCAGATAACATATTAAAACAACTCAATAACATACATCCAAAAATACAATTCACAGAAGAAAAAGAAAATCATAACAAAATCAACTATTTAGACATAACCATCACAAGATACAATAACCACCTACAATATGCAATATACAGAAAACCAACTTCTACCAACATCATTATACCTAACCATTCTGACCACCCACCACAACATAAAATGGCAGCATTCTATTCGCTATTTAACAGAATGTACAAAATTCTCCTAAACAAACAAGAAACTGACAAAGAAAGAAACATAATATACCAAATTGGTTATGAAAATGGATACAATAAAAATACTGTAAACAAAATAGAAAATAAAATCAAATATAAAATAAAAACTGAACAATTAAGAATTAATCAAAATGAACAACACATAAATAATAACAACAAAAAATGGGCCACATTCACATACATAAATAATAAAATGACAAAGCTAACAAAACTATTTAAAAACACAGATATAAAAATAGCATACAAAACTAATAAAAATAATTTACAAAAATTAAATAGCCCACACAACAAAGATAATACAACAATTAACGGTATATACAAAATTGAATGCCAAGATTGCAATAAATGTTACATAGGACAAACAAAAAAACAGCTGAAAAAACGTTATTTTGAACACCTAAACGCATACAAAAAACCAGAAATATATAAATCCAATTTAGCCACACATGCAATAAACACAGGACATGAATTCCCAGACATAACCAATGTGACACTAATAAAACATATACCACACAAAGGCACCATAATGAACATTTGGGAAAATTTACAAATATACAAACATAAAACACAAAACAAACTAATACCTGAACAAATACAAATCAATACAAAACATACACAATATTCAAAGCACTCAACATCGAAAATACACAAAATACTAACACATACACCACAATCACACACAATAATACAACTTTAAAATACCAGAAACCCAACAAGAAACCTTAATAGCATCCAGCCAACACACAAATATTTCACCAGACACAAGATCGCGAAGGCTGAGGATGAGAGCACGGGAGCTCTCGAAACATGTTCCAAATAAGGAAAAATAACATCTTGAGGTAATATAAATATAAATTTTAAATACTATATATATATATATATAATTTTAATACTTTGTTTTAATTTCATTTATATTTTACTTTATAATAAAAACTGTTACAGACACAAATGCAATGATTTTTAATTGTTTTTATTTATGCAAATAAGTAACATAAGAAAATTAATAGATTGCCACCCATGTATCTGTGCGTCTAAAATATCTTCTACAAATTAAAAGCTAAAAGAGATTACTGAATCTCTTTACAATTGTATGAGAGGTCATCTAGAAATATATAAAAAATCAGCGGGGGCTGTGTCGGAGCCACGGCTGCAAATCTTCAGAGCGTAGAATACGTCTGTGTGCTTTAGGGTTGCTAATGTGTTATGAATAAAATGAACAAACACATATTTAGTTTTACAAAGTACAAAATTTTATTTGCAAAATCATCACACAAGTTAATTAGTTGGTTCAAGCAAGACTTTATTTATAATGGCCCTATGATAGGAGAAGTAGCTGATATAAGGTAAGATATCAACGCTGATGTTTCTGGTGAAAGTCAAATCAATGGTGGTGTTACCCAGCATAGTCGGTGTCATCATCAGAAATACGTATAAACATACATTTTATAATCGCTCAAGACAATTACAAAATACGTATATAGACATATCTGTATAAAAAATTACAAAATATATCAATACAATCACATAGTAAAAACATTAAAAACTGCAGGAATGGATAAAGGTATAGTTCCGATGCCGCTAAATATCATTTGTTTATTTACTTGTTACTATGGTAATTAATTCTGGTCTCCATGGTGTTGACTCGACTTCAGTATTTCTTTCCTTGTCTTTTAAGCGTTGTCAGTAAATCCTCTGACGTTCGGCATTGGTCATTTTGGTTTTTTGAATTCCCCATGATTTTCTCTACTCTCCTGTATGCGTTTACGATACTTTTGAGCACGTTTAGCATCCATATACTGCAACATTTTGTCCGAACACACATTTTTACAACTTGAATTACAATTATTCAAACCTCTTAATAATATCACCGCTATTACGGTACACTATGTAGATAGTACTCGATGAGACAATTTTAATGACACCTTCTTAATCAACATTCAATTGCATCGGAAACCGGAGAAATACTAATTTTAGTGCGCGCCGAGCAGCGCAAAACATTTCTATTTCTCCCCCCTGCACTGGATGATGCAATAGCCCGCTTATATTGTGCTATTTATTATCTTTGTTCCTTTATCTGTCGAATGGTACCTCATATAAGCCTGAATCTTTTGTCGTTTACATAATATTTCAATTTCAAACGTGATGTGAAAACGTAACGCTCGATTTTCTGGATGGGGGTGCCTATTGCTGGCCTGAAAGGTAAGACGTATTCTTCGTCAAAAACTGTGCACCAGCTTGAACTGCACACACACTAAAAAGAGTATTTTAAGATTAGCACAAGTTAAGAACACAGCCCCACTGCCCCACTCATAACCAAATTACATCTTATGATATTTATTACCATTTTATACATTCAAACTGAATAAGTATCTTTGCTCCTCACCTCGCTCAAATGATTAATAAGCTCCCCAGTTGCACAACTCGCTCGGTATTTTAACAAAATATATTTATTATTAGATAAAATAAAATAAAATTTATCTAGCTTTTAATTTTTTTAAATTGTAAGTAAAGTTGTTCGTTTACATGATTCTTAGCATGAACCAAGAAGTACCATAAGGAGGTGAACATACATCGTTCTCATACTTTTTTAAAATTTTTTACTTTTAATGTGTTTTCTCAATACATATACAAATGAAGAGGTTACAAAAAAATTGTTCACACAGCTATACGGCAGGAACGGAATATTATCAGTGTACTCGACAGGATTGCCCAGTATCAAGTGAATTGGTGGGAACATCTTTGCTGAATGGATAACTGCTGCATCCCCAAACAACTATGGAACTCTAAGGCGAAGGAACAGAGAGGCGTGGTACATCCGAAGAAGCGCTGGACTGATCAGCTCTAGACTCTTTGACTGTTGAGACCACAACAAACCATCCTTGGTTTACTCCTTGAAGATGATGATGACAAATAAATTGCTTAATATCAGAATTAATTATTCCATATTGCGACAAACATATATTAGGCATAGTATATTCGAAATAATATAGTCTGTTATCTGGAGTAAGGTTGTATATTTTAAACAAATTTAAATATGGTCTGTAATTTTACAAATACTTTATTTTAATTGAATAATGTCTATGAATTTATCTGAACTGTTTTGTTTTAAAATGTCTATTGTTACTTGTTGATGATATCCTTTTTACGGTCGCTTCGTAATACTGCTGCTGTCCAGTGGTCCGTTGAATCTGCACCCTCGCCATTCTCAGCAACACTGACGATCTGTTGGACACTCCTCTCCCACGCATGCACGCCGACACACCGATAGTGATTATTTCTTTAACTCAGGGTTCGGAACTGGGCTGTACTTTATATTTATTTTAATATGGTGTATTGAGCGTACACCTTCCCGCGTCTTAAGGTGTCCTCGTGTTAACACAGGCGTATCCCGGTGGATAAACCTCCCATAAACGGATATCTTGCCTCTCGCGATACTAGCACTGTTTTGATAATTATTTTATATTGTGTTAAATTGAGTTCGTACACAAATATAAGATATTAAGCAAACGGGTAACTCGTAGCTAAGATTCCCTTAATAACCCCTACATATGAACATCTTCTGCACGAAAAACTCGCACAGAGAGCACGTCTGTAATAGTCGAGCTGGTAGATGAAACTGCCTGAAACATCTCAGACGGAGACCCAATCTTAATGAAAATTGGGGCCGCTGATTGGTCGAAACCCTTGACACGTGATCGATGGGTAGAACTGATAGAATAACTATTACCAGAGTTATTCTATAAATACGAATAACACGCGCACCCGTGCACTCGCACATTAACTTTGCACATGACATGATAGTAAATAAAATTATGGGCATTTTGAATATAATAGTTTTTTACCCAATTCTTAATTCAAAACTTATCTCTACTTAACACAATTTAACAAAAATCGAATTTAACATGTCTACAACGTATAAAATGATATAGAAGCACGTAGTCCTGGCTACAGATTCCCTTACTGCAATGTTCTATTGCAATATACAAAATAAAAACTGTAGTGTTATAAGGACTTGCAGTCATCTTTCCTCCATGACCCTAATATAAAGCAGTTTAACAGCTCAAGTCGCTCAAAGTTAAAAATCTTTGGTAAAAGCATGTATAGAAGCCAACAACATAACTGCGCACATTTTTAATAAAAGTTATAATAATTTTATCTCCCACATACATTTGCACTCTTTCAAAATGTTGATTTCTATTTTGACCTATAGTACCCTAAAACAAACAATTTTCAGACTAAACACTATACTCAGATATGAGTTAAATTCCTTTTAGTCTCAAGGAAAGGATTTTTACCCCTTTGGTCCCTTTAGGATGGATTCGTAAAATTTTTGCAAAACTTGATCCACTTTTTTGTGCCCTGGTATGCCAAAATGTTTAGATTTCCAAAACGGAACATTATATTCAGATTTTTGTTAACATTCTCTGTAATTTGATATCCTGCATGGATTTCTGTGATATTTTTTTCAAAATTTTGGCCCCCCATTTTTGCCTCCTGCTCCTATTTGCCTATTTGAGGGGGGGGTGATCAACCTTCAAACAATAGGGATGTTTTGGGTAAAAGTATGGACATGTACAATAAGTTTTACAAAAATCAGTAAATGTATTCAAAAGTTATCATGAGACACTCTCTAACAGATAGACAATTTATGAACTACCGTATTGGCCCGAATATAAGACGATGATTTTTTCCATAAAATGCCCTTCCGAGAACCATACTCATCTTATATGCGCAACCTAACATTTAAAAATTTCGTGTCAAGTGCCTAGCGTATTTTGTAATGCACAGGCTTGCCACCATGTGCGTAGTGTGAATCAACACGCACGTTTTATATTAAGCTCAAGGTGAAAATCCCAAGCACACTTTCACCACTGCGTGGCTGAAGTACCGTATTGTGTCACAGACGTTAAAAGTTGTTCACTTTAAGGGCCCTTTTATGCATCCGATTCAAATCATACGATAAGTTTTGGATCCGAGTTGACTCCGATTTTTATCATGCGTCTCTATCAGTGTTGCCGTCATCAGTACTGAAAATGAATCCGTGGTGTTGTATGCCGCTTAACGGTTCATTTTTATAAGCTTCGGAAGCGGGATCCCATAGTGCTCTTCTGTTCTGGATTTCGTTAGTGAGCCTTTCTGTATTAATGTCTTCCGTATTTAGAAAACAAATTAATAAAATCACACCACGATGTGAATACACTGATTACTTAGCATAACTGGCCTCACTGACTCTAGGCAGGAAGTTTGGCAGCACTGATGTCTGAAGGTCATACGATAAAAATCTCGCACGAGTGCATAAACGAAACCATTACGACCCATGTATCTAAACAACTCGCCCGATATTTTATCGGATGCGTTTCCTAGGACACCGCAATATGTTTTTGAGTACGGAACGATAAATTTATCGTACGACAGTGCACATAACGGCCCATTTGTTTCTGTTGTTCTACATGACGTACTTGGGCTGGTGTAAATGTATGATGCGGTGTCCAGGTCTGTGTTTACGATGTCGGACTACACTTATGCAACGCCTACCTGCAGATTATACTAACAAATTGATCGCTTATCAGCGATATATTATAAAACTGAGGAAAGCCCACAATTACCTGCTTGGCCAAATGGCAAATGCTGACCAAACACCAGTATTTTTCGATATGCCATCAAATGTTACTCTGGACAGAAAGGGTGCAAAATCAGTTATAATTAAATCTATAGGCAATGAAAAGTCACGCAATACTGTGATGCTAGGAGTTACTGCCGACAGAAGTCACACAATACTGTGATGCTAGGAGTTACTGCCAACAGAAGAAAACTTCTGCCATACTCTATGTTATTTTGAAGAGAAAAATGCTTCCGAAGGAACAGTTACCAGCTGGGATTGTTTTTAGAGCACAGGAAACGGGGTGGATGACTGAAGAACTTATGGCAGATTGGCTTAAGGTTGTTTGGGGACATCGACCAGGTGCTTTACTAGGGCAGAGAGGTAGTTCTTTCATGGTCATACAAGTGAGAAAATAAAGAAGCTGGTTGCAGAAATGAACATTGATCTTGTTATAATCTCTGGGGAAATGACTTCTCAGCTTCAAGTTTTAGATGTGGTTGTTAATAAACCATTTAAGGACTACTTACGGAAGAACTATAGTGACTGGTTAATTAATGGAAACCATTCATCGACTCCAACAGACAAGTTTAAGAAACCAAGCATACAGTTACTGGCTCAGTGGATAATCACAGCCTGGGGAAAAATCAAAAGTGAATCCATTGTAAAGGGGTTTAAAAAATGTTGTGTTTCTAATAACATGGATGGGAGTGACGATGACATTTTGTGGAAAGACTACTCCAGTTATGAATCTGATTCCAGTACCAATTCTGAATATGAACTTGGAGAAGAAGAAAAAACGAGGATGATGACTGGAACTAAAAACAGTAAGGTACTTTAACACTTATGATTTCACCTTTAATGTAAAAATAGCCGTATTTACTTGTGTAACTTCAAGGTATGATATTTAGACCGTTTAATTGTCTTTCTCGTACAACACTTCAAAACATTCAGTGTCGTCTTATATGCAGGCCATTTTTTTCCTGTAAAACCTTCAAAAATCTAGGGTCGTCTTATACTGGGGCCAAACCGGTAATTGTATGTTAAAGCCTAATTCTCTCATTCATGAAAATGGCAAAATATATCAAAGCATGAACCCTTCAAATACTATTTTATTCTGCACAACACAGCCAATTTGGTAATACACAGATTTGCTTGAGACCAGTTTCTACAATATAAAATAGAGGTAAATAATAATATTTTTCATATATGTTTCACGTTTTTCTATACATTTCATTTGACAAAACATTTATGATGAAAACAGAAGAATCAAAATGTAATACAAAATAAACTTAGTTTTAGTAAAGCACAGTTTCTACAATGAAAATGTCTTACTGTATATAAACATTTACGCTATAAGAACTTAAAATTAATTAATGTATTCACTTTTTAATATCCTTCTTCTCAGTCTTTGACAACCTTAAATCTTCCAATTGTTTTAACACTAGATCCACTTGTTCTTGTGTTACAGTAGGCTGAACACCACATTCATTTTCTTCCTTCATAATCCATTGTAATGTTTCTGCTTTCTTTATTAGAAATCCTTCTTTCTGTGCATCCAAATTTGCCTTGTATTCTTGTAATGCCTTTCTTCGATGTTCTTGACAGTGTAAATCTGTAAGTTTTCGCAACGATTTTTTTCTTTCAATTCGTTCACCTGCACTACTCAAAAACAAAAACAAATTTACTATTACTAATAAAGAAACAACATATACAAATCACCATTACCTGAACATGATTTACTCCATTATTTATAGTGAATCAAAACATTGCACATAAAACAAATCACACAAACACATTGCACAATTTATCATCAGAACTTTGGCTTGCCAGGCTGTAAGGCCATGGTCCAAGGTTCTCAGTTATGTACTAATGATATTATCTAATACTACTTCTATTATTACTAGCTAAAGCTGGTGTCATTTACAACTTATAATAAATAAAAGCAGTAGTCTTTTCTCTGACAGCCATTAACAACACTGCTCCCATCATATCCCACTTATAGGGATACCCTCTGCTGCTATGCATAAATGTAAGCTGAAAAGCATTAACATTATGACACACACACACACACACACACAACGGACAAAAAATAAGTTTTGATAAAACTAAGAATACGGTAAAAACAAGAGAGGATGTACACAATTTGGAACTGATAGGTGGACAAGAAGTTAAAGGGGCAGGGAAATTGAGTACAGTAGAGCGTTGATAATCCGGACCTTGTCCACAGAAAAACTGATTCGTCGGCAGCGGTATCAAAAAAGAGATTCCAATAGATCGGAAATGTTTAGTGCAAGCTTGTTCAAGTTACTGAATGTCTTTGAGCCTAACCTCTATGCAGTATTATAGTAGACGAATGGAATGTGAGAGAGGTGGGGATGACAACAACAACCCCACTCCTGACTCGATCGACGCAACACATCATGCCTAACAACAGTACTATTCAGTTTGTTTGGGTGAACGGAATTGTTGTGTGCTGTGCTTGTTCATAGTTTATTTGTGCTTGTGATTTCTTATTTGAGAAACGAATTGGCACCTGACATTTACCGAAACGAATTGGCATCTACAGGATCTCGTAAGAGAAAATATATTTCCTTAAGTATTGAAACAAAATTATAAATTTTAAACAAACTTTCCAAAGGTGAAAGTGGCACAGCTTTTGCAAAAATGTATGGCATGGGAACATCTACAATAAGTAATAAAAAAATGAAAAAAGACAGCATACTGCAGTACGCTTCCAAGCTGGACTCTGAAGATGGATTGAAAAGAAGGAAAACATTACGAGTGGCCAATAATACCGCTTTAGAAGATGTAATGTTTATTTGGTTTACACAAACAAGGAGCTTAGGTCCACTGGTTTGCGAAAAGCCTTAGAATTCAATGACAAATTAGGTGGACCATTGGATTTTAAGGCTAGCTCCAGATGGCTTCAGAATTTCAAGTCAAGGCATGGCATAAGGGAGCTATAAATTCAAGGAGAGATTTTACTAGATGTTAACTCTGCACAGAAATTTAAAAATATGTTTTTGAGTATGGTTAATTAACAGGGATACTTTAGGAATGATGTCTACAATGCTGATGAAACTGGTGTCAACTGGTTCTCTACCTTGAAAGTCTCTAGCTTCACATCGAGAAAGTTTTGCTCCAGGCATTAAAGTTAGTAAGGACAGAATAACCATTATGGTGTGTGGGAATGCGAGTGGCTCGCATTCCTTGCGATTAATGGTGTAATCGGAAAAAGCAAACAACCTCATTGCTTCAAAAATGTACACTGGCTGCCTGTCTCTTACAAGTTGCAAAGAAATTCCTGGGTGACTGCCGAAATTTTCGCAGACTGGTATATCAATCAATTCATACCAAGTGTTAAAAAACATCAACAAAGGGAAGGGAAAACAGGAAAAGTGCTCCTTATAATCGATAATGCTCCAACACATCCTTCTCTTGACAAAATAAATAATATTGATGAAGATTTTAAGGTACAATTCTTACCTCCGAATGTGACAGTGCTACTCCAACCCATGGATCAGGGTATCATCGAAAAAATGAAGAAAATGTATAGAAAACAGGTGTTGTGTTATCTGCTGCTTGCTGAACAAGATGAAGACAGTGTTGTCGCTTTTGCTAAAAAGTAGAATCTGAAGGACTGAAGTTAACATGTTAGCAGATGCTTGGATAACCTTACAAAAGACAATTTACAAAATGGATGGAAAAAGCTATGGCCTATTGAAGATCAGACAGAAGAAAATCCAGCTGAAAACGAAAGGATGGAAGAAAATTATTTAAATGAAGTTACGTCATTATTAAAGTTAATGCCACGTTTCAAAGACTGCGATGAAAACGATGCAAGCGAGTGGTTATAAAGTGATAAACATGACTATGGATATCAAATTTTAAATGATGAAGAAATAACTAACACTATAGCTGAGGTCGAGCCCCCAGACGATAACGAAAACAACGAAAGTGAAAACATTGCTGATGAGGCATCAACCGGACCTTTACATGCCGATGCATTCAACGCATTGGAAACTGCAATGTCTTGGTTGGAAAAGCAGCCCGAATGCTCTACTACCCAACTTTTGTTACTAAAGAGACTCAGAGCCCTGGCCTCCAATAAACGCACCTCAAGCCTTGTTCAAAAAAAAATTGGTGACTTTTTTTGTAGTTCTGATCTGTGTAATTAAATTTCTTCAGAATTTGCGATTTAAAAATTTTTTTATACAATATTTGTGTAGGTGTTTGGAATAAATATAGAGAAAATGATGTTTCTAACCTACTGCTGAGTTTTCGTTAAGTACCCCGTCTACCCTTATGCTTTAAGTAGTGATTTTTTTAGTATATGTTCGAAAATCCAGACAAATTGATAATCCGGACTGGGTTGAATACCAATTAGTCCGAATTATCGAAGCTCTACTGAAACCTCCCCCTATTTTGTATAAGTTTTTTTTTTTTTTTTTTTTTGAGGGAAGTAACTTAATATTTAAGACCAGGAGGCACTCAACCTAGAGGAAGCATAAAATGTGCCGGAACCCAAGCTACCAACTGAAACATGTCTACTGGCGATGGTGACAGGACTTGCAGAATGAAATACTCATGTAACAATAACAAGTTTCTTATTTATTTATTTATTGGTGTCTGTTTCTTTTATACATTTATAAAAATTATAAATTTGAGATGGTATAACAATTATACTCTTTAAAGCTGTTATTAGTTCCTTCAGTTGCAACACATACAGATAGTTATTACATGCAATCCATTGAATGTTAAATTTAAAATATTAAATCTCATGAATACCTAACAATTGCTGATAGTAAAATGGCTTAAATTTTTCTCTTATATACACAAATCTGCATACAGCAATGTATATCTATACAGCAATTGAGTACACTTGAATTTGATTGTTGAATACTCTGAGGTTGCAACTCATACAGACATTTAAGTTGACTGACATGCTTAGAGATATGCAAATATAATATGACACCAATTATAATAAGATATTAGAGAATTATCTCATTGAGATCTCTTAAGTACCAATGCATTGGATCAGCCAGCTCATTTCAGTTCACACATGTGCTACTATACAGTTATACATTCTTAACCCCCCTTGAGAAAAATATACACATACATACATATACCACCACACATTAACATACACATAATACCCACAATTAATTCCAGTAATAATCTTGGGTGAAACCCCCTTGCTGGTAACACCACATCAGTATATCCCCAAAGTGTAACATCAATTCATCAAAAAAAAATAACCCAATGCCCCCTTGTAAGGTGTGATAACAGTAATTCATAATGAACTAAGCTCCAGTGTCGGTATGCTCATGAAGAAATCATCAAACAGAATTAAGAATACATTAAACTCGTTTTAGGATTCATATTCCCCAAAATGTGTGGGTTACTCATCTATCCCACTAGATCATGTAAAATTGAAAATTTGCATAAGGGGACACGTATCACCCACACATACCCAGCTATATTTAAACAGAGTTCAAGTGACTTGGAATTTAAGTTACTCTCTCAGATAAATATATTGTAATGTGACATAATGGGAGCCCCAAATAATCAACCAAAATAGTCAAAATGATAATAAAAAAGTCAGAATAACTGAACTCTAATATTTAATAATGCAAAATAAAGTACAACACATAAAGTGTGATAAATAAGAAATCAAGTACTATAGATAATAAGACAAAACTTGTGAAAAGTGCATAAGTGCAAAGGTGAAAAGTGGGAAAAGTGGAAAACAAGGGTGATCATTAATCACACAGATAAGACTGTAAAGATCAATGATCCCTCTAAATTATGTTAAGTGTAAATAAATCAAATAGGTCAATACAAGAGACACAACTCTTAAAAGCATTATAAAGTGACAGACATACTAAATGTTAGAGTGTAAACAAACAATTGTAGTAATGTAGCTTTATTTATTGAAAGGTTTTATATTTATTTATCCCATGTTGTTGGTTGTTAAAGTAGAAAGCATTAGCAGTGCTTAACCATGTTTATTTTTCTTTTATTTAGGCCAATGCCAATAATTGTTATTATTAATAAATCATATATAATGGATTATAAGGAGTGTATTAAGGCTATAAGCAGAATAGAAAGTATATGCTACAACATAATACCCAAAAATACTTAAATAGAGGTCTCATATAAACAATATTAATGGTCCATTAGTAGAGCTTAATAGTATGGAAATGTAATGGGTATTATAGTAAACTAAATATTTTATGTTATCATTTGTCAAAAAATGAATGTAATCTTGGCCATGAAGGCAAGATTTTAGTTAGTATGTTAAGGAATTTTGTGTTAATTAATAAATATTGTTAGAATATGTTAAGGGAAAAAATCATGTAATAATCTTTAAATAAATGTAATCAGGCAAAAGGGTTCAAAACAAAAAACCATTTAATAATTAATGTGAAATAGAAAATGATAATGAAGTCAAATCTTAGGCCTAGGCCGAACATGAAATATAAAATAAGGTAGTGTCAGAAATGATTAAATTACAAAATCAATATAATACAATAATAACAAAATAGGACTAAAAGTTAATAAGGGACAAGTTTTAGAATAATAGGGAATCAGATTAAATTAATCTAACAAAAATTAAGTATTGTATAGTAAAGGCAGGGCAATATTACAGTCCAGATTTATAATTTTTGTAAAGGTGAAAGGACACCTAATATAAAGTTAACACATAAAATTATATATCAAAATGTAGACCTTTACAAAAGGAACAAAACTATGTATACTAATTTTAATTTAAGCAAAAATTAATAAGGGAGTATTTTTTGACTGGAAAGGCAAGGATATAATTTTCAGTACTATATGCCGCTTGACCTCAAGTTCATGCAAACTGACCAATCAAAAACGGAGTTTACTGGTCAAAAAACCGTTACTAAGACGAGAAGAAGGCAGGATTGTATTGTTAAACGCCAAGCAGTAAAGATCAAAAGTCGAATAGCTGATGCTTTGAGTGAAGATAAAACAATCAAAATTATACTCAATTAATGTTCCAAATGAAACCATAGAAGCAGTAAACACACCAGAAAACTTAAAGAGAAGATTAAAGAAATACTACTAACCGATGGAAGCTTAATTCTACACAAACACCAAAAAAGCATAGCGAGGGGGCTGATTGCAGTATACAAGGAACGTAAATATAACTCCGAAGTATTTCCATAACAACACTACACATAGATCAACTTCACTACACTAAATAAACTATCTACAGTGATAATTGGAATAACCACTGCACATTAATACGGTGGTTACCGATAATAACATTTTATTTAAACAAAAACACATAAGAGGAACATGAAGCTTGGTTAATTGACCAGCGCGGCCGTCTTGTTTTCTCAATTCATTCGCCAATGTAGACAAAGTTCGTTGACGTAGTTGGTTAAAAACATTATGTTCATAGTTGTAAACACTAATAATTAAGATTTATTATTTTATATGTAATTGTAATGTGTTGTACTCCTTTTTAAAACATTTCTGACTTCTTAACTGGCCCAAAGAACCCTAGCCCTGAGATATTTAAATTATATTATAATTATTTGCAAATCATTGAAGATCGGATTCAAAATACAAATCGATACTAAACTGTCAAGGTCGATCCAAGACCGAACCATTTATGTTGTTTAACCAATAAGCTGAGAAAAAATAAAACAAATCAATGATTACCAAATACCAGAGTTGTCATTTCATGCGTGCAAGTAGAATAAGAGTTTGTTCACAGGTATTAGTGGGAGTTTAGCAGATACGCAAGGCGAATATAGCCTTGCCGGCGACGAAAGATAAACTAACCTACAACTGCCAACATACAGTTAAAGCCGATCGCCGTGTCAACCAGAAGTGCGGGAAAATGCAAAAGCACTAGCCCACAAATACAAACACTTTCTCTCATAACAACATTACACGTTTAGTTATAGAGTTGGCGTCCAACCAGCGAGGCTGAAGTTAGAAAAAATTACGGACTGTAGTATCACTATTTAAAAAATTAAAAAATACAGTCAACCTAATTTTAGCAGGCGGCCGTTATAAGTTTAGAGATGAGATCCAAGGTAATATGTCCGGCAGGATGACAACAATGAGTGACGAAGTGGACAAAGTGAAGAGTCAGGTAAATAGTAACAAAGAAAAAATAGAAAGTATACAACACATTCAACTAAACATACAGGAAGAAGTGGATCGACTGAACATCAGACCGACATGCAGTACTTACCACACCACACTAGAGAACAGGGACAGCGTGAATTTCAGAGATTACAGAAAAAACCCCATTGAATTTCTGGAACGCATAAATGAAAGACTAAGTCGAATGAAGGAAAACAGATGGAGCGTAACTAAGACCTTATTGGACGACGGTTTCAAAGGAATAACTGACAATTGGTGGTCAGCAGTGAGAAATGAGGTAAACACCTATGAAGAATTTAAAAGAGCTTTTCAGTCCAAATACTGGTCTGAATCCATACAAAATATAGTGAGAGATAATCTCAGTAACGGAAAATATAATCCCAATCTAGGCCAGTCACCAACAGCCTATTTCTTGGGTAAAGAGTGTGTAGCTCGCAAATTGGAACCACACATTTCAGAAGAATGTCTGGTATATAAAATGGCCTATCATTTTGATGAAGGAATTATCCAAGCGAGACTTTGTGGTCAGATCAAGACCATATCAGCAATGGAAGCACTGCTAGGTGATTATGAACAGCAGGATTATTACAGGAGGTCGAGAAGACAATATGAAAGAACGACGTTTCACAGGGAAGAACAAAATCGTGATCAGCACCAAAGGAGAAACTATGCAAACAGGAATGACCACGATCAACGTAATAACAATAATAATAATAATACCTATCACAACCGTAGCTATCATAATAACAATAATAATGATAATTACAACCAAAATGGTAATAATAATAATAGGTATAGGGAAGGTAGAAGGAATTTCGACAACGGTAGAGGATACCAAGATGACAGGAATTAGAGGAATAGTAATAGGTACAATGAAGAGAGGAGGTACCCAGAACGGAGCCGGAGTAGCGAAGACCACTCCAGAAATCAACAAGAGAACGAACGGGGAACCAACCAAGCCCAAGTAAATTATATTATGGCCGAGGAGAGAGAAAACGGAGATAACCATAATCCTAACAATCAACCCGAAGTACACTTTACACGAGGGAGCACTCGAACAACCAGGGGTGGCGCTACCCAAGACCACTATCAACGAACAAAACAATATTAACGCCCAGAGCGATAACCAGAGAAGGGACACACCATCCGGAAGTAACCAACCAGAAGACGAAAATTATGACTGGATACCTTTCAGCGACAATCCTGTGGAGAATTTCAGAATAGCGTACAATAAACGTAACCCACCAGAACTCTGGATTCCTTCAAGAAACAATGAAAACGCACCCAACACACCTCAGGGAGGGAGACAAGAAATAGATGAAGAAGAAGAAACGGCCGACAGGTGGAACGCATAAAAATCATAAAAAGATAAAGAAGTACTGAAAAAAAATAAATGAAATAATGAACTTGAAAAAAAAGAAAAAGGAATTGCTGTTTGTAAATGAACAAAGTGATAATAACTATAGTTGCAACTGCTAAAAAAGGGATATTGAAACAGAAGATGAATAACATAGTGGCTAATGAATCAATTAACAACGAAATAAAATTAAATGGAAAAGAAGAAGTATACAAAAGATTTTTACCAAAATTGAAAAAAGTTATATGAAAGTAAGGGGAACTGCTGGGATGCAATTTATAATAATGAGAAGAAGTAAGAAGACAACACGATTCTGAGGGGGTATTTAAAGTAACGCAAGAGTTACCATTTTTGTAAGAGTGTAGAAAACTACGGCGCCACTCAATAATTATTATGATGGGCAGGGGCCAACGAGCACTGTACCATGCATGGGGTGAATGGTCGGGTGAGGAATAGGTCAGAATAGTGCCACTCACAGCCGATATGCGTTCACCGTGCCATTTCGAGTTAGGCAGGAATAGATAACCCCAAACAAGGAATCCATAGGAACAGGAGAAACCCCAGAGGAAAGGAACAATCAGTTGGTAACTAAATAGCCTATATGAAGAAGATGAAGAAAAATAATATATTTTCATAGATTCGCCAAAGAAGTTATGTGTACATTATGAGAAAATAATCAACTTAAAAAATTCATCACAACCCAATCCCTGAAACCATAAGAAAAAATATAGTAAAGAAGGAAAAGTTTTACAAATAAACAAACGGATAAAAAGTAACAGCTTATTTTTCCCTAAATCCCGGTCTCGAAAAAATAACAATGTCTTGGGGGGGGGGGAGCAATTATATAATGTGACATAATGGGAGCCCCAAATAATCAACCAAAATAGTCAAAATGATAATAAAAAAGTCAGAATAACTGAACTCTAATATTTAATAATGCAAAATAAAGTACAACACATAAAGTGTGATAAATAAGAAATCATGTACTATAGATAATAAGACAAAACTTGTGAAAAATGCATAAGTGCAAAGGTGAAAAGTGGGAAAAGTGGAAAACAAGGGTGATCATTAATCACACAGATAAGACTGTAAAGATCAATGATCCCTCTAAATTATGTTAAGTGTAAAAAAATCAAATAGGTCAATACAAGAGACACAACTCTTAAAAGCATTATAAAGTGACAGACATACTAAATGTTAGAGTGTAAACAAACAATTGTAGTAATGTAGCATTATTTACTGAAAGGTTTTATATTTATTTATCCCATGTTGTTGGTTGTTAAAATAGAAGGCATTAGCAGTGCTTAACCATGTTTATTTTTCTTTTATTTAGGTCAATGCCAATAATTGTTATTATTAATAAATCATATATAATGGATTATAAGAAGTGTATTAAGCCTATAGGCAGAATAGAAAGTATATGTTACAACATAATACCCAAAAATACTTAAATAGAGGTCTCATATAAACAATATTAATGGTCCATTAGTAGAGCTTAATAGTATGGAAATGTAATGGGTATTATAGTAAACTAAATATTTTATGTTATCATTTGTCAAAAAATGAATGTAATCTTGGCCATGAAGGCAAGATTTTAGTATGTTAAGGAATTTTTTGTTAATTAATAAATATTGTTAGAATATGTTAAGGGAAAAAAATCATGTAATAATCTTTAAATAAATGTAATCAGGCAAAAGGGTTCAAAACAAAAAACCATTTAATAATTAATGTGAATTAGAAAATGATAATGAAGTCAAATCTTAGGCCTAGACCGAACATGAAATATAAAATAAGGTAGTGTCAGAAATGATTAAATTACAAAATCAATATAATACAATAATAACAAAATAGGACTAAAATTTAACAAGGGACAAGTTTTAGAATAATAGGGAATCAGATTAAATTAATCTAACAAAAATTAAGTATTGTATAGTAAAAGAAGGGCAATATTATAGTCCAGATTTATAATTTTTGTAAAGGTGAAAGGACACCTAATATAAAGTTAACACATAAAATTATATATCAAAATGTAGACCTTTACAAAAGGAACAAAACTATGTAAACTAATTTTAATTTAAGCAAAAATTAACAAGGGAGTATTTTTTGACTGGAAAGGCAAGGATATAATTTTCAGTACTATATGCCGCTTGACCTCAAGTTCATGCAAACTGACCAATCAAAAACGGAGTTTACTGGTCAAAAAACCGTTACTAAGACAAGAAGAAGGCAGGATTGTATTGTTAAACGCCAAGCAGTAAAGATCAAAAGTCGAATAGCTGATGCTTTGAGTGAAGATAAAACAATCAAAATTATACTCAATTAATGTTCCAAATGAAACCATAGAAGCAGTAAACACACCAGAAAACTTAAAGAGAAGATTAAAGAAATACTACTATCCGATGGAAGCTTAATTCTACACAAACACCGAAAAATCATAGCGAGGGGGCTGATTGCAGTATACAAGGAACGTAAATATAACTCCGAAGTATTTCCATAACAACACTACATATAGATCAACTTCACTAGACTAAATAAACTATCTACAGTGATAATTGGAATTACCACTGCACATTAATATGGTGGTTACCAATAATAACTTTTTATTTAAACAAAAACACATAAGAGGAACATTAAGCTTGGTTAACTGACCAGTGCGGCCATCTTGTTTTCTCAATTCGTTCGCCAATGTAGACAAAGTTCGTTGACGTAGTTGGTTAAAAACATTACGTTCATAGTTGTAAACACTAATAATTAAGATTTATTATTTTATATGTAATTGTAATGTGTTGTACTCGTTTTTAAAACATTTCTGACTTCTTAACTGGCCCAAAGAACCCTAGCCCTGAGATATTTAAATTATATTATAATTATTTGCAGATCATTGAAGATTGGATTCAAAATACGAATCGATACTAAACTGTCAAGGTCGATCCAAGACCGAACCATTTATGTTGTTTAACCAATAAGCTGAGAAAAAATAAAACAAATCAACGATTGCCAATACCAGAGTTGTCATTTCATGCGTACAAGTAGAATAAGAGTTTGTTCACAGGTATTAGTGGGAGTTTAGCAGGTACGCAAGGCGAATATAGCCTTGCCGGTGACGAAAGATAAACTAACCTACAACTGCCAACATACGGTTAGAGCCGATCGCCGTGTCAACCAGAAGTGTGGGAAAATTCAAAAGCACTACCACACAAATACAAACACTTTCTCTCATAATAACATTACACGTTTAGTTATAATATATGTGTAAATATTCCTTCTTTACATGAGTAATATAAATAATTAGAATAATATAAAATCACAATTAATTCAGTATGGAATCCTATCTTACAAAAGCATCCTACAGTTTCACACATGCCTGATGCATGTTGTAAAGTTACATAACCCGGTCCCAATAAATTAACTCATGATAATATAAAGGTCAGAAATGGGTAACCTGTAACTAGCTCTAAATTAAAGTATATCATTAAAAATGATAAACAGTTCGAGTGATATACGGTGCAAAGTGAGTTATAGTGTGCCCATTGAGGTAAAAAATAAAAGTGAAGGTAACTTATTACAGAACTGTGCTGTAGGTTTGGAAATTATAAAACTATGAGAGTAGGCTATAATACTACTAACTGATTTTGTATTTCTATTTATTTATTGTAATATTTATATTGTATGGACAACCAATTGTTATACATAAGTTAATGTTATATTTTTTTAAATATTTGTGTTATAATATAGGATAACCCAGGGTTAGTTTTAAAAAACATAAAAACTTTTAAATATCAAAGGATAATAACAAATTAAAATAATACTATGAGGGAGATGCAGCAGGAAGTAGTGCAGTGTAGGAATACTATGAGAGACTAATAAATAATATATATAAATTTATTTAAAGATAATAAAATTATCAAATATTTATATACAAGGTCATAAGAAAATGAATAAAAACTTATTATGTAAAACAAATTAATAAAGAAACCGGAATGGAAAAGAATTATTTTTCGGTAAATAAAATATAAATTTATAATAATTACAAACTGCCTGTATAATAAAAATACTATGTGTTACTAAGAGTGACGGAAATAACAAGTATTGTTAATAATAAAATTTGGAAAAAAACCATAGAGTTGAAGAAATGATGCTACTACAATTATAATAAAAATAACCTTTTTGGAACTTTGGAGGAGTGAAAATTAATACTAAATTAACAAGGAACATGACCACTATATAATCATCCATGATTTATCAAAATTAAATGGTTATACTCCTTACTAAACAGTGAAAGAAAACCTTCTGATGATTCAACCTGGTTTCGCCATAGTTCTAGTTGACGATCGAAAAATGCGCCAGACGGTAAGGAAATTATAACGCAAGACGGACCTCACCAGAGAAAAAGCTTCATTCCAGTAAGAACCATATGGAGCGAGGTAATATAAACATTTCGTTTAATAGTTCCAGAAGAAAACGCATTCCGAACGTTGATATAGAACACAAAATAGTCATTTAATCACATGTTTTTTTAAAGTAAACAAAGGCACGCTGCTCTCTTATGGACATTCCTGGAACTACATACTACATGAAAAAATAAACAAATTTATTTAATATTTTTTCGGTATTTGTAAAGCTTAGTAATTATCCATTTCTGACACTCTCGTAACAAAAAGAACTTACCCTGAACCCTGGGGAATTATTAAGAATTATATATTAATTGATGTTTTTTTTAAATAGTGTAAAATTTGGTAAATAAAACCATATATGTTTTTCTCTTTAGATAATTCCATGTTTGCTCTGTGAAGTCGAGATTATGTGTTATTTAAGGAAAGATCAATTGTGATACTTGTATTTTGGTGGCAGGAAACAAAAACCAATAATATAAATAAATAATATTATTGAAAAATAATCTTGAATAATAAAGTGTGTTATAATTTTTGTAGTGGGTAGTTGTAATAGGTTTCAGCACAAAAACAGAAGAAATCAACACATCGGATCAGATTTTGCTATAGTGTAGGCTGGTTGAACTAAGCGTAGAAACTTATCTCACCATCAGCTGATTTAAATCACAGCGAACAATTTGAAAAAAAACTCCGGAATCGTCTAAACCAAGTGTAAATAATTGGTACTTACTCTCTCTCTTCTTCATAAGGCTGAACAACTTCCCTCTTTGACCCCAAATCACACACTCTCGATTTCTGTTTAGATTGAGTAACACATTAGAAAAATCCTTTATTTATTTTTTTTAGAAAAACATCAGTTATTATAATTCATAAGTGGCGACTGCGGAGAGGCGGAAACTCTACTATACCTCACTGGGTTACGTTACAGATTTGGCGCATAACAACACTGGGAGCTTAATTAAATAAGACGAACACCCAATAAGCCACATACAAAGTTTTCGCTATTACCTCTACGTAAACCGCGACGTTACAAGTTTGGCGAACCCAACAGTGGGGCTGAATTAACGAAACCCGTAATTGCGAACACCTCGTAAACTGCGACGTTACAATGTTCACACCAAACTTTACAGGTTAATGTTTCATGATTTTACAATTTATCAGTCTGTTTTTCACATGGTTTCTGCAGATTAAACTGGAGGAAAGTTGTAGATGTCAGAAGACATGATATATACAGAAAGATCCCACCTGAGTTTTCCAACTTTAGTTTTATCCGGGCATATGGTTCAGATACACAGGTGATGACAGTAGGGTTACTTCCTGGAGCTGCATCCTCATCTGTGGGCTGTTCGTGACTGTTGGCGTCGAGGAGCTTAGGTAGTTTTCTCTGCACTAGAGGATGACAGATGGACAGTTATCCTCCCGACACCCCTTCATCGGCTGGTCCGAGTACCCTGGGACACTTTATAACTACGCTTCCATGCTAGAAGAAGTAATGAATACAGTAAAATCAGGCCGCCAGTCCCAAACAATTAAGCCAAGAGTTAGATGGTGAATGAGACCGAATTAACTGCACAGTCTAACCACCAAATGTAAAACCTGCCAGTCATTGTGAGACCAAAAAAATCAGCTGGACAGGGACTGATTTCATCGTCGCACCTGACAAATAGTCTGACTCACTCACTTTACGATGACGCGCGATCACTAAGCAGTGGCAGTCGCGCGAGTTTTAAATGCGGTAGAGAACGCGCAAATTTTAAAAGCTGAACACAGTTCAGCACACCCTCACCCCAAAAGGGCAACCTGGTTACCCCAAGGAAAACTAATCTCAGAATTGGCAACCATAGACCATGACACTCACCGTCCTCTGGACTCTTACTCACTCATAATTCTTTGGGTCTCCTGGGAAACTCAGACACTTATTCGCACTTAGGAAGACAGAGGCTCAGAGCGAAAACGAAAGAAGAAGAAAGAAGAAGTGTAGTGTGTATGCATGTGTGCATGGGAGTGTATCTATGCAAGTGTGTGGGTACTGCATGCTGACTTGATCAGGGTCAGCATACAGTGAGCAGAGATAGAAGGAGAAAAGAAGAAAGACAGGTTTTGGGATCCCTCTGACTTCTGACCTCCTAAGGCCTCGAAACCCACAATTGAGACCCAAGGACCAATACCTAATCAGGACAACAACTTCTTTCCCCCCCTCCAGGACTGAAAAATCTCAACACCACTGCGAGCCCTCCCCGCCATGCCAACCCCCACGGGACCGCCCCAACACGTCACCCTCTCTGGTGACCACCACCTACCTCTCCTGCTGGCACTCACATACGCGTCCGAAGACCAAACAAGGTGTCACTAACCTTGATATGTGAGTGACCATACTACTACTCTCGTCCACCTCACGGACCGACCAGCCATATGCCGCAAAACAAGGCATTAACAATCCTTGCCATATGACTGGCCCGCATCCCTACACTGGGTGGACGGACCCGATTAGCAAGGCAGAGAAGACCTCATCGAGGGCACGCGAACATCAATCCCATCTCTTATTTAACAGTTCGATTACACACCGCAACTAGAAAGGGGGGTTACTTCTCTACTGAACAGTCTATACAACACTCACCCTTAACCATCAATCCCATCTCTTATTTAACAGTTTGATTACACACCGCAACTAGAAAGGGGGGTTACTTCTCTACTGAACAGTCTATACAACACTCACCCTTAACCAAACGAAACACCCAAGGAATTCAACCAAGAATGCGGCATGGTCATTTAACAACAAAATTCACTCTCAATAAAATTCGCTCTCAGGAACTAAACAAACTACCCTAAGTTTCAAGGGTCACTTTGCAAGGATCATTGAAGGTCAAGAGCGTGGACTAAGGTAAGGACATGGTTCCCTCCGAGAATAAGGATGAGTGGAGAAAACCAAGGCTCGCGTAGGCAGGGGCGCATCCCTGAAGTAGACGAACACCACTGGGTGTGTGGGGAACATCTACCCGCTTCTTCTCACTTCTCCATGACAGACCTTATGTACTCGTTCCTTCCGGACATCACTCACTGAGAAATTATCTCGTGTTGAGCTGTACTGATTTGTTTCTTCTGAATCAGAAACAAGGCAACTTACATCACCACTTTCACTCCGATTTGTATTATCCTCATCATCTAAATCCTCTGTTTCTGCCTCTCCTGCTTCTCTTTCTTCCAACATGGCTTTTTCCCTTCCACTTGAAAGACTAATAACTGGAAGATCTGATCCATCTTCCCCAGCATCTTCACCAACTTCTTCACCTAGCTCCTCACCAATTTCTTCACCACCCTTGTCACCAGCTCCTTCACAAACTTCTTGACCAACCTCTTCACCAATCTCATTTTCATCAACACATTCATCATCAACATCATCGCCATCACGTCCACTACCACCATCATAATACTGTACATCCTCATCATCCTCTTCTACAATTTCCCCTTCTTCGTCCCCATAATCCAACTCACCATCACGACACTGCACATCCTCACCATCTTCCAGTTGCTCATCTGGTCCATACAAAACCTCTTTCCGTTCGTCAGAACTCTCAGCATCACATACAGAAGCCGTCCGCAAATCTGCACACACTACATCATTCTCACTCGCACACTCCACAACGCTGCCACCAAATTCATCCTCAACTTCTACCTCATCTCCTTCAACCACACTTGCAGCATGGACAACCCCGTGTCCATCCGCAACCTCAGAAACTTCAGTCTCCCTAACACCTATAACTATACTTCCCTGTGCAGCATCTGCAGACCGCCCTTCTGCCTCTTCTTCCGATTCCTCTCCTTCACCACTTTCAGCAACTATAGCGTCATCGACATTTCCCACCATGGAATCCAGCTGTCCAGGTCTATGTGCAATGTCCAAATTAAATTCTACTTGCGATGGTAAAGCTACATTATCAAGTGACTTCTCATATCCATGCGTAGGCGATGATGATATTACAGGATCGGGATCCATCATGAACCGAGATGGAGATACCGGAACAAATTCTGCGGCATCTGGATTCAACTGTGACATCATATCTGAGTCCTGTAATTCAGTGTTAACCGACGTGTTCTTATTGTTTTGTGTTGATCCATAGAAGTTATTCTGCTCTTCTTCTTCCTCTTCGCCTTCTTCATACACCACTCTATTAGGCACTTGTAATTCATCTGGAACGTTTAAAGTTCCTTTTCTCTCCAAATAGGAATAAGGTCTTGCTACAGGATCCCTACTGGCCGATGTTGGTTCACTAATATAACTTCTTCTTCCCCTGTTAATTTCATAATTATTTGTTTTCTCATCTGTAACTGTTGTTACCGTCTTTTCACTTGCCACCCCCTTGTGGCTTTCATTACTTCTAAAATATTCAGTTTTTCTTAGTTTCTTGTGTTCTCCACCAACCCCCATATTTATACTTTTTAGCTCTTCCTAATAAACTACTTGAGTCTTGGACATCTTTAGCAGCTCTTCTCCGGGACTCGTCATTCGCCTGGACCCTTCTGGCAAACCCACACAACCGGTCCAGGTCCGCAAAACAACGTGGACGGTCTGCGAACACCAAATGGGATCTCTCTTGGGGAGTCAGCCCTTCTAGTATTACCTGTATTATCTCCCTCTCAGGCAACATCAACCTTAATACCCGGGCAATTTTGCGTATGCTCTGTACAAAGTCCGTCAGCGCCTCTTCGTTGGCCTGTAGACGATAGAATAACTTAAATTTCAACTGGTCACGTCGTCGACGGGGTATGAAGAAGTCCAACACCTCCCCATGGAGAGCGTCGACACTGCCGCCACGACGTAGAGTGTTGGTGACCAGCCCAGCCAATGAACCCTGGCAATACGGGTATATAAGGGACAAAAGGTCCCCATCGGACACCCCCGGGAAGTCCGCCAACTGCAGGACAAGGTCCAATAAAACCAACAACTTGTCCTCATCTACTCCATCCACCATCGGAAGTTTCTGGAGAATGCCGGAAATGGGGTTCGGCAATCTCTGATAACATACCACCACCAGAATTACACAATTCACAATACACAACAATAAAACATAAATCTCAATGCAATACCTAACACAAACATAACTTACAAAACAGAAAAAACTCGAGTACTACTCTTCCTTCAAGTCGACCTCCGAGTTCCCTAGCGCTGCGGAGACCTGACACACTCCTGAACTAGCTCTCGTTCACACCACAAAAGAAGAGAAACATCTTTTGACACAAACATAATACATGAAATCCATAACACCCAACACCTATCTCGACATATCACATTCCACAAAGACATGCTTAATAACCATCAAAAGCCAACATTAAATTTCCACAAAAACTTCAAACAATGAATTCTGTCGGTACGACCTACCATACCGACTTCCGATCGGGCCATACCGCATCCCGCCAACTCACGCGCAATTACTTCAATATCTATCAATAATACAGGCTACTCCCATCGCAATGCCCCAGATCTCCAGTAATTCAACGTCTAAAAAAAAAAAATTCCAACCAAAAATGCATGCCTCGTGGTTGCACCAAGTTTACAAGTGCAGAACAGGCTGACGATCATACATCAACATAATATATAAATAATAAAAACATTGAACCTAACACACCATAAGCATATATGTTAATCTCTTTTAAATTTTTCGAAGTTCCAATTTGCCCAAACTGTTTCCGAGTTTGCAAGCCCCGTCACACAAAAGGACCCAAGGGTTCACCCTAGATAGAACCACGCTCTGCTACCATTTGAAACCTCCCCCTATTTTGTATAAGGGAGCTATAAATTCAAGGAGAGATTTTACTAGATGTTAACTCTGCACAGAAATTTAAAAATATGTTTCTGAGTATGGTTAATTAACAGGGATACTTTAGGAATGATGTCTACAATGCTGATGAAACTGGTGTCAACTGGTTCTCTACCTTGAAAGTCTCTAGCTTCACATCGAGAAAGTTTTGCTCCAGGCATTAAAGTTAGTAAGGACAGAGTAACCATTATGGTGTGTGGAAATGCGAGTGGCTCACATTCCTTGCGATTAATGGTGTAATCAGAAAAAGCAAACAACCTCATTGCTTCAAAAATGTACACTGGCTGCCTGTCTCTTACAAGTTGCAAAGAAATTCCTGGGTGACTGCCGAAATTTTCACAGACTGGTATATCAATCAATTCATACCAAGTGTTAAAAAACATCAACAAAGGGAAGGGAAAACAGGAAAAGTGCTCCTTATAATCGATAATGCCCCAACACATCCTTCTCTTGACAAAATAAATAATATTGATGAAGATTTTAAGGTACAATTCTTACCTCCGAATGTGACAGTGCTACTCCTCCAACCCATGGATCAGGGTATCATCGAAAAAATGAAGAAAATGTATAGAAAACAGGTGTTGTGTTATCTGCTGCTTGCTGAACGAGATGAAGAAAGTGTTGTTGCTTTTGCTAAAAAGTAGAATCTGAAGGACTGAAGTTAACATGTTAGCAGATGCTTGGATAACCTTACAAAAGACAATTTACAAAATGGATGGAAAAAGCTATGGCCTATTGAAGAAGATCAGATAGAAGAAAATCCAGCCGAAAACGAAAGGATGGAAGAAAATTATTTAGATGAAGTTACGTCATTATTAAAGTTAATGCCAGGTTTCAAAGACTGCGATGAAAACGATGCAAGCGAGTGGTTATAAAGTGATAAACATGACTATGGATATCAAATTTTAAATGATGAAGAAATAACTAACACTATAGCTGAGGTCGAGCCCCCAGACGATAACGAAAACAACGAAAGTGAAGACATTGCTGATGAGGCATCAACCGGACCTTTACATGCCGATGCATTCAACGCATTGGAAACTGCAATGTCTTGGTTGGAAAAGCAGCCCGCCTCCAATAAACGCACCTCAAGCCTTGTTCAAAAAAAAATTGGTGACTTTTCGTAGTTCTGATCTGTGTAATTAAATTTCTTCAGAATTTGCGATTTAAAAATTTTTTTATACAATATTTGTAATCGGTGACTTATCACATGATGGGCCCGATACAAATTGCAAATATTTTATGCAAGTCATGATGGATAGCTTAAACCAGTCAAGGCCAGTTGACTTATACATAATAGTATTGAGTGTAAAATGAATAGACAAAAATTATTACAAAATTATACATGTAAAAACATAGATTTAGCATAGCGCTGTAATATAATAATTAAATGGTGCATGCTATACCTGACAGTTGCAGGAATGCACAATAAATTGTCATGTGAACAGATTATACATTGTTGAATGATTGCAAGTAAATAAGTGTAATGACATGTATGTCATAATTGAAAGCATGAATAATACTTGTGCAATACGTGATCGCAAAATACAAATACAAAATATAAAAATATGTGCGTGGCGCATGGTTATAGACAGTAGATGCGGGTAAAACAATGTGTTTTACATAGATACAAAGTTATACATAATAAATACAATAGAAATCGGTTTGGATAATTACACATACATGAATACAAGACACAATAGCATAAGTGACAAGTACAGCAAATGTGTTTATACAAAATGTAATGCATGTGTTGAACAATTGCGAGTAACATATAAATTCATAGAGTAATAAAATGGCATACATATTAACAAAAAATGTGCAAGAAAGATGCATACATGGTTTGTATAGCTGCAACCCATGTGAACATTATATAACAAAATTATGACTTAAGAACAATACCACCAATGACATGACACATAACCCATTACCAATATCAAATATAAGTATGCAAAGGACATAGTATGTCTCACAAAATTGTTAATATATAAATACAAGAATAGTAAAGTATACCACCATAACAATATAATAAGTATACATATAATAACATAGTGCATGGTTGTACAATTACAAGTCACATGCGAATTTAGTGTATGAAATACGCAATAATGCGATATTAACATAAAATTGTTTGTGATAATACATATCACCAATTGAAGTCGAACAAATTGTCAGACAATAAAGTAATGAAAGCCAGTGGTCAGGTGAAATATAGCATTGTGCTAAGTAATTATATTGACCTTGTGTCTAAGCCTCGTCCCGCGCTGGCAACAAACATAACTTGTGAACTGGTCTGCGATAGGTGCCAGTAGGCGTGTGAACGTCAACTACTCTAATTAAGTTGTCTGGGCCAGGAAATGTGGCGGTGATTACCCCAAATTTCCATGCCAATGGAGGCAAGTTATCCTCGATCAGCAAAACCAGGTCACCAATGGAAACGTTTTCCTTTGCGAATTTCCATTTGTGACGTTGTTGTAATTGGTGCAAGTAGTCGCGAGACCAAGATTTCCAAACGACTTGGACAAACTTCTGGAGAAGTTGCCAACGTCCAAGACGAGAGATGGGAACGTGAGATAAGTCAGGATCAGGTATTGCCGTTAATGGTGCGCAAATTAAAAAATGGCCAGGGGTAAGTGGCACTGGATCGTCGTTTACATCTGATGAAACGGCAAATAATGGACGGGAGTTTAGACAGGCCTCTACCTGAGACAAAACCGTAGTAAACTCCTCAAAAGTAAGTATGGACTTGCCGACCACGCGGCGCAAATGATACTTTAAACTCTTTATGCCGCTCTCCCAAAGACCACCAAAATGAGGTGACGAGGGCGGAATAAATGACCATTTAATACCATGAGAGGTCGTAAAGGAATGGATTGATGAGGTGGCATCCTTATTATGCCAAAGATTGTAAAGGTCATGCAAAACGTTGCGGGCCTTCCTAAAGTTCGTGCCACTATCAGAATATAACTGGCTGGGTATGCCCCTACGGGCTATGAAACGACGTAAGGCAGCTATAAACGCATTGGCCGTAAGGTCAGAAACCAATTCCAAATGAATGGCCCTGGTGGCTAAGCAAATGAACAAAGACACGTAGGATTTTGACAGAGTCCTAGATCTCTGCCCGCCATGACGAATCATGAAGGGACCACCATAATCAACTGCGCAGAATAGAAATGACCACGAAGGAGTGACCCTAGGAGATGGCAAAATACCAAGCCTTTGAACCTGATGTTTGGTGCTAAATCTGAGACACTTGACGCATCTACGAATGATGGAACGAATGACTATCTTGGCGTTAATGATCCACCAGCGTTGACGAAGTGAATGATGGACAAGTTGAGCACCAGCGTGGAGTAGACGAATATGCTCGCACTCGATTATAAGGCGAGTGATGTGAGCCGATGGATGCAAGACAATAGGATGCTTATTGTCATAGGGTAGCTGCGACTTCTGTAAGCGTCCGCCGACACGTATAACGCCAAACTCATCAAGAAACGGGTCCAGAGAAGACAACTTACTCCTGATAGAGACAGAAGACCCATTACGAAGGCAATTAAGCTCAGCAGCGAAGTGGATGGACTGGGATTGTTTTATGAAGAAATTAAGAGTAGAATGAATTTCGGCGGGGGTAAGAACACCCGAGATTTTCTCAGCCCTAGAGGGTCTAGTATTTTTGATGAATCGAAAGCAATAAGCGTATACGCGAGTCAGACGGTGCAATGAAGAAAAGTCCTTTGAAAGATCAATAGATAGGGTAGAAATTAGAGAAAGTTTGGGGGTTTGTTTCTCCTCCGCAGAGCATTCAGAGATGACAGATTAGAAGGTAAGAAAGGTGAAAAAAGATTGGGCTCGGAAGATTGAGACAGACAAGCGGGACAATGCCACCAAAGCGAACAATCGCGCAAAACGTCGGGGTGACATCCCCTAGAAATAATGTCAGCAGGATTATGTTGCGAATTGATATGATGCCATGTGTAGGTTTCAGTGAGATGCTGAATCTCGGCAACACGATTAGCGACGTAGGTCTTCCACCTAGAAGACTGGGCATGAATCCAGTAAAGGGATACCATGGAGTCAGAGTACAGGTGAACGCTACTAATAAAAGAATGAAGAGCAGGGGTGACCTTGAATAAAAGTCACGATAACAACAAGCAAGCACAGAGTTCAATGCGGGGTAATGACACCTGTCGTAGTGGAGCCACGTGAGATTTAGAACACAAAAGGTGACAAGAGGCCGATGAATCTTGATAAATGACTCTACCGTAAACACAACACCCATAGCCCTTTTCAGAAGCATCCGCAAACCCATGTAATTCAACTATCTTTGCCTTGGACTTGCTGCGAATAGAGCGTGGGACAATAATTTTACCAATTAGATATAACTTATCGCATAATGAACGCCAATGCAAATATAATTGCTCAGAAATTGGATCATCCCAACCAAGATTGCACAGCCACAGTTGCTGCATAAACTGTTTATAAAGAAAAACAACTGGACCAACGAGTCCATGTGGGTCGTAGATACCCGCGATAATCGACAGGATTTTCCTCTTAGGGATGCTTGACTCAACTGGAAATGACTTGATGTCAAACAAAAATGAATCTGTAGAGTTATTCCAAAGAATGCCCAACGTACGCACATTGCCTTGTTTGTTTAATGGGAGTGATAAATTATTATGATCTGCGACCACATTGGGTTCATTTGATGCCCGTTTATGCAGCGTAAGGCCATATTGACTCAACAACGTACCCAAGTCAGATTTCAACTTGGTCAGATTAGAAATGGTGTCTGCACCGGTTAACAAATCATCGACATAGAAATCATTAATTATAGCTGAAGCAGCCTGACGCTTCAGGCTGAAAAGAAGCTTCATGATCCTTACCAATCTGAATAAGGCAACGAGTGGCCAAAAACGAGGCACTAGCAGTACCGTATGTTACAGTTCGCAGTACAAAATGTTTAAACTGTTCAAGGGGAGAATTACGTCACAGAATACGTTGATAATGACAATCCTTATCAGACACTAGAATTTGTCGATACATCTTCTCGATGTCGGCGATCAGAACATAGTTGTGCATGCGAAATCGCAAGAGAATAGAAAACAATCTTGTTGGACATTTGGCCCTACCAACAAAATATCACTGAGAGAAAGACCATTGGTAGTTTTGGCTGAGCCATCAAAAAACGACGCGAAGGTTTGTCATGGAACTAGAATGTTTAAAAACGGCATGGTGAGGCAAATAGTAGGTATTTGAAACCCTGGAATTGACAGAACAATCGTCGACAAGCGCCATGTGGCCAAGATCCCTATATTCTTGAATAAAGTTTGCGTATTCACACGCAAGCTCAGAATCACGCATGAACCGGCGTTCTAAACTTAAGAATCTCGCTTCAGTGGTAGCATACGACTCACCCAACTGGGGATTGTCAGACTCGAATGGTAACGAGACAACAAACCTACCCTCATCATTGCGATGAGTGGACTTAACAAAATGTTCCTCACAAACTGAATCGTTACTAATGGGTGCATTATCAGGGATGGTTTCGGTCTCCCAAAATTTCTCAAGAGACGCTAAAATTTGACTGTCGTTGTTCCTTGCCAAGAACGAAACAGCAGGACCCTTAGAACGGCAATGTTTGGGCAGATTGCCTGCTAGAATGTAGCCTAACTTTGTTTCTTGTATAATAGGAAAGTTAGGACCACGTACATATTTGTTAGCTAAAATCAAATCTAAATAAAATTGCGCTCCTAAAAGTATATCTATGTCAGCTGATATGTTGAAATGTGGGTCAGCGAGGAAAACGTTATCTGGGATAATTAAAATGATTTATGTCAAAAGATTGTGCTGGCAGTTTATGAGTCAATGCAGATAAGACTGCACACGTAGCGTCAAAGCTGAACCTTTGATAGCGAGAAATAATACAAATAGATGCCAAATTAGTGGCACAACATGCTGTATTATTAATACCTGTAATCGGTATATTAGATTTAGTCAAGTTAAGTTGCAATTTTTTAGCAAATGATTCCGTACAAAAGTTCACTTGTGACCCGGCATCTAATAAAATTCTTGCAAGCTGTCTGTTACCAGCCCGGTCGATGACGAACACGAGTGCTGTCGACAAAAGAACATTGTTTGCAGACTGGAGCATAAATGAACAATAATTGCTACTGCTGGCAGAACCTTGTTTTGACACATTATTTATGTGCAGCAATGTATGGTGTCGTTTTGAACAGATCTTACATGATTGTTAGACAATTGTTACAATTAGATGAAAAATGATATGGTCTTAAACAATTAGTACAGCGTTTATGATTTAATATAAATTGCCCTCGTTCTGATATGCTTAATTCACGAAATTTGTCACACATGTAAATTGGGTGACTAGCCTTGCAGCATGGGCATAAATAATTATTTGAAGTTGAGTGATAACTCTTAAATGCAGTGCTGCCAGCAGAGTTTCGTAATTTATGTTTTTCAGACTTATTATTAAACCTTAAAGTTGGCTTGTGAGCTGCTGTCCAGCATCTATCAGTAATGTATTTTCTAATAATTGTCTACGTGCGTTTAAAAACTGGGTAAAGCTTTGAAAGTTAGGAAGATTATCGGGATCTATAGACTCCTTCCATAATTTAAACGTGGAATGGTCAAGTTTTGCTGACAATAGCTGTACAGTAATGAGTTCAAATGAATCCACTGACAGTTGCATAGCTGCCAGCGAATTGACTGAAGACGTTATTGTATTTATGAATTCTGCCAAGCTTTGTACAGAGTCTATGATTGTCGATTTTACTTCTAGCAAATTTTGAATATAATATTTCTCCAATATGAATTTGTTATCATATCTAGCGGACAGCAAACTCAACGCTATTGACTAGTTCTCATTACAAATAGGTAAGGCCTTAATTAGATCTAATGGTTCATTTTTGAGCTATGAATACAAATAATGTAGTTTTTGCACTGAAGTTAGATCAGATCTGGCATGTACCAAGTCCAGAAATATTGAATAAAAGTGCTGCCATTCTAAAATGTTGCCTGTGAAGCAGGGCAAACTTATACGTTTTAATTGCATATTACTTGTTAATACTTGAGATTCAGTCTGAACGTTGAAAGTTTCTATTAATTGCAAGATGTTAGCTTCGGTTGAATATAAAAGTTCTTCAACCTCAATTCTGTCTTCTTGAGCAGCGTTTATGTCCTTAGAAATTAGTTAAATTTCAGACTGTACCTCATCATATTTTGTTGCTAAACTCTTTAGACTTTCCAATCTAACCGTTAAAAAATGTTTAGTGTTACTGCTTTAATCAAAATTAATTATAGCAGAATTGATTCGCACTATGGCAGACTTTAAGCCGCCTCTCTTTCTGACCAACACTTTGAGGCCTTCTTCTGCCATTCTACGCACCTGTTAGTGATGTCGTTGACGTCGTACCTTATGTGAGATGTCCTGGAGCGTTGATGCCGTGGAACAGATGGCAGATACACACGGAGTGGATAGATGACTGCTCAATCTGGTGTGTAGACATTAACACATGGATGGTCTTGTAGTGGTGTTGTCATGAGGCTCAATGGCGACGAAAGAAATGCTGACTAACTCCCGACACGGTCGGATCAGCGAACATGCTGAATCGCCCGTGATGGCCAGAAATTGAGGTGGAAAAAATGATGAAAGCCGCTCTGGTATAAGTTGAAGGAAAGTAAAATGATGAATCCAGGCACGGAGCGACCAAAAAATGTTAGGGAGATTAATGTTTTAAAATGTAATTGCCAGGATGCTGATAATAATGATGAGCGTGGACTGTATTTTAATACATTTATTAATGTTTCATTACTATTTAATTTGAAGATTAAGGTTGGCTACGTCTGAAAGACATTTGCATTTTGAAAACCCAAGTCAGGTAAAATGTTACATGATGAATTGAGGCGCGAGTACGCGGCACTCCAAGCTACAGTAATGAGTACTGTAGGGCCTAAGGCCTACATAAATTTGTCTCGACGACTAGAAAAATGAAAAAATTACAGAACGAGGCAGCAAACGCGATTACGTCCGCTGCTCGCCGACGCACGTTGCACTGTGTTTTAGCCTGATCGCGATAAGCGTGATGCAGGCGTACAGATTAGCCAACCTTTAAATATAAAAATTACCACATTAGTGTCCAATTTGTGTAGGTGTTTGGAATAAATATAGAGAAAATGATGTTTCCAACCTACTGCTGAGTTTTCATTAAGTACCCCATCTACCCTTATGCTTTAAGTAGTGATTGTTTTAGTATATATTTGAAAATCCGGACAAATTGATAATCCGGACTGGGTTGAATACCAATTAGTCCGAATTATCGAAGCTCTACTGAAACCTCCCCTATTTTGTATAAGTTTTTTTTTTTTTTTTTTGAGGGAAGTAACTTAATATTTAAGACTAGCCACTCAACCTACAGGAAGCATAAAATGTGCCGGAACCCAAGCTACCAATTGAAACATGTCTACTGGCGATGGTGACAGGACTTGCAGAATGAAATACTCATGTAACAATAACAAGTTTCTTATTTATTGGTGTCTGTTTCTTTTATACATTTATAAAAATTATAAATTTGAGATGGTATAACAATTATACTCTTTAAAGCTGTTATTAGTTCCTTCAGTTGCAACACATACAGATAGTTAATCCATTGAATGTTAAATTTAAAATATTAAATCTCATGAATACCTAACAATTGCTGATAGTAAAATGGCTTAAATTTTTCTCTTACATACACAAATCTGCATACAGCAATGTATATCTATACAGTAATTGAGTACACTTGAATCTGATTGTTGAATACTCTGAGGTTGCAACTCATACAGACATTTAAGTTGACTGACATGCTTACAGATATGCAAATATAATATGACACCAATTATTTATAAGATATTATTTTTCATACACCAATTATAATAAGATATTAGAGAATTATCTCATTGAGATCTCTTAAGTACCAATGCATTGGATCAGCCAGCTCATTTCAGTTCACACATGTGCTACTATACAGTTATACATTCTTAACCCCCCTTGAGAAAAATATACACATACATACATATACCACCACACATTAACATACACATAATACCCACAATTAATTCCAGTAATAATCTTGGGTGAAACCCCCTTGCTGGTAACACCACATCAGTATATCCCCAAAGTGTAACATCAATTCATCCAAAAAAATAACCCAATGCCCCCTTGTAAGGTGTGATAACAGTAATTCATAATGAACTAAGCTCCAGTGTCGGTATGCTCATGAAGAAATCATCAAACAGAATTAAGAATACATTAAACTCATTTTAGGATTCATAATCCCCAAATTGTGTGGGTTACTCATCTATCCCACTAGATCGTGTAAAATTGAAAATTTGCATAAGGGGACACGTATCACCCACACATACCCCAGCTATATTTAAACAGAGTTCAAGTGACTTGGAATTTAAGTTACTCTCTCAGAGATGTGTGTGTGTGTGTGTGTGTGTGTGTGTGTGTGTGTGTGTGTGTGTGTGTGTGTAAATATTCCTCCTTCACATGAGTAATATAAATATTAGAATAATATAAAATCACAATTAATTCAGTATGGGATCCTATCTTACAAAAGTAGCCTACAGTTTCACACATGCCTGATGCATGTTCACACCAAACTTTACAGGTTAATGTTTCATGATTTTACAATTTATCAGTCTGTTTTTCACATGGTTTCTGCAGATTACACTGGATGAAAGTTGTAGATGTCAGAAGAAATGATATATACAGAAAGATCCCACCTGAGTTTTCCAACTTTAGTTTTATCCGGGCATGTGGTTCAGATACACAGGTGATGACAGTAGGGTTACTTCCTGGAGCTGCATCCTCATCTGTGGGCTGTTCGTGACTGGCGGCGTCGAGGAGCTTAGGTATTTTTCTCTGCACTAGAGGATAACAGATGGACGGTCATCCTCCCGACACCCCTTCATCGGCTGGTCTGAGTACCCTGGGACACTTTATACCTACGCTTCCATGGTAGAAGAAGTAATGAATACAGGAAAATCAGGCCGCCAGTCCCAAACGATTAAGCCAAGAGTTAGATGGTGAATGAGACCGAATTAACTGCGCAGTCTAACCACCAAATGTAAAACCTGCCAGTCATTGTGAGACCAAAAAAATCAGCTGGACAGGAACGGACTGATTTCGTCGTCGCACCTGACAATAGTCTGACTCACTCACTTTACGACGATGTGCGATCACTAAGCAGTGGCAGTCGCGCGAGTTTTAAATGTGGTAGAGAACGCGCCAATTTTAAAAGCTGAACACAGTTCAGCACACTACTGTACTTAGGGTTAATACTAATAAGGCACGGGGCAAAAAAAAAGAAGAAGTCAACAACAGATTAAAACAAACAAGGACATACATTAAGCACTCTGGTAAGAACATTTCATGACTTACCACAGCAATGATATTCAGTATTGTGCTGTGTATCATAATGATATACAGAGCAGAAAACTGGGTCAAAAACTGAAAGGATAAAGGGAAAATAATAGCAACGGAAATGGACTACTGGAAACATAGCTATATACTCTCAAGAACAGACAGGATCATCTATGAAACAGGAGGGATAATGAAGTTGGAAAAGATGTGCTTAGTTATATACTGAAGAGAAAGGACTGATGTGGTATGAGCATGTATGAAGAGCTGCAGATGACAGATGGATAGGAAGCGATACAGACTGGAATCCTTTACGAAGAAGTAAAGAGAGGCTTCAAAGGTCCTGGATAATTTTTGTGAATAAAGTACTGAGATTGTAGAAACAGAGACTGGAAAATAAGTGGCAACTGGATTGCAGATAAGAGGAGGAAACCAACACTACAGGTTGGGGTCAGTACTGAAGAAATTGTAAATGCTCTTAGGATGAGTGATTAATACCTTTATTAGTACTTCCAAATTGTATATACACGAAAAAATGATTAACTGTTCTTTTCTTAATCTTAAAATAAATTGAGTCCTACGACAATTTTCACTGTTTTTTTTTTTTAAAAGTCATAGCTATATTGTAACGGTACATTTAAGCCCACCTAATATTTTGGGGGAAACAACATAAATTTTATTCATAATTTATAACAACGTAGGAAGCAAGCGAGTGAATTTGTGTCAAGGTCACATCCAAGACGCATGACGAACAGTTATTTTTAGATACATGACCTGTAACCGATGAGATCATCGATCAGACCATATTACGTCAGAGACAAACCCAGCTTTGGAATGTAGGCGTGTCGGCGCCGGCAGTCTGTCAACGCTTAGCTTATGCAGGCAGTCGTCATCCGACTGCACGTCAATGCACGGCCCACATCCGGCCTAACGGCGGCGGATGTGGGCCGTGTGCTCGCCCGTAAAATTCGGACAATAAACCCAGTCTGTAATAATAACTTGTACTGAACGGCCGTATAGTTCCGGAACAAAATCGCGGGTGCACCCAAACAAAAATGTGAAAGTATCAACAAAAATCGGATCGGAATTGCAAAAAATCAATTAACAGTTATGATGTAAAAGTACATTATTTCAGCAAAGTGCGGGATACCAAGAAATAGTCGAAAGTGCACAGTAAGATGGACTCACCTGTTGTAACCAGATAAGTAAGCAGAAAAGACGACCAGAATTATACAAATTTTCTTTCAAAATTTAAAACTAAAAAATTAAAATTAAAATGAGCTCATAAGGAAAATAAGATATGGTATGTGTGCACGTGTGTGTGTGGGTATGGTAATTATAAGAAAACCACTAAGTGCTGGTTTGTGTTGGTTCTAAAAAAAATCATTTTTTAATATGTTTCTGTCCCAATAAATTTTATTTCTTTTGAATCAGTAATTACTTAATTAATGTGACTAGCGAATTGCTAAAGTTTGTATCAGGGAAATTGAAGGGAATGTACAAGTTTGTGATCAAAAGGGAAAGATGCATTTGATAAATGATTTAATAAAATGATGTTGGAATAGTTCTTTTAAAACGAGTTGGTTATTTTTCAACAACCATTTACTCTCCAAAATACGCTTTCACGAACTAGGTAAGTATTTGGTTTTAGAGACTGGCAGCAACGCAAGATGGCGTCCGGTATGCAAGCAAATAAAGTAAAGTGAATGTTAATTTATTTATTTAATCAAAAAATAAAACTTAACAATATAATATATGAATCAATGTTCAAAGGTCTTCAGTATAATTAAGTTGATTAAAAAATTAAATAAAATTATGATTAAAATTCCTTACAAAATACTGCTGAAAACATTTTACATAATGAAAAACATTAGCTTCACTGTATTTACAAGAAGTAATATGCAATTTTATTAAATCTAGAGTTCTCTAATAATGTTCATAAATTCATATTAGTGTCTTTATGATTAATTAAAATGTCTTGAAGTCTATGAAGTTTTTTAAAGTGATGTGTTACGAATACTCATGAAAGTTATTAGTTTTCCTCTTCCCTGGAGTCAAAGACTCAGAATGGTGTACAATGAAGCTGGATCTGCCGTCTAATGATTTCAAATACTCTTGTGTTCCTGCTGCTCCCCTGGGATGTTACTGGAATGTGCTCTGTCACTCTATCCTGTGTGTTAGGTCAAGTAGGCAGCTAACAATGTTCCTATGAACTTCTTTATGCCTAGGTTTGCTGATACAATGCCTCACTTATGAGTCAGATAAATTCTAATACTTTATTATTTGCTAATACTTTGCTGGAACACAGTTTAGGATTTTCAGTAAAATCTAAACAAACTTACAAATATTTAGAATTAATATTAGGCAATTACCTGTATTAACTTCCGTCTTGTGACTTCTTTAGTTTTTTCCTTAAAACAACGCGTTTCGAGAATAAATTCTCATCATCAGGTTTAAAAAACTATAAAAACATCAAATTCACCCAAAAGGGGTCGTCAACTATTTAAAATACACAAACACAAAAACACCACACATAACTAAACACCGACACAGTCATGGCACAGCCCGATGCGCATCGCCCCGCCGCCAACGACCAACTGTTGCACTTTGTCTTATACGACCGTTATCATTGCCCGCTGACCCATCGATATCGATGGCCGTGTTGTACAGCAGATTCGATCGGAACGAAACTTTGTCATTAAGTAGCTGGTCCGTTTGTAACTTAGAAGCTCTATATATCTCATATTCCTCCACAGCGTTCATGTATGCACCCTTTTTACAATTATGAAGCAGTTTAAAGTTTGTGTGGAAGTCTGAGTACTTATGATTATACAGCATTAAATGCTGAGCGTAACTGGATCTAGTTTTCGAGATATCACTTTTGGGCAGGTGTTCTTTAAAACGTTCGGCTGAATTTACTCTCGAAATGCGTTGTTTTAAGGAAAAAACTAAAGAAGTCACAAGACGGAAGTTAATACAGGTAATTGCCTAATATTAATTCTAAATATTAGTAACGTGACTTGGAGACAATTAAAACAAAATGAAACTTACAAATATTTGCTACATTCAAAGAATGAGACTGACTGGCCATGATTACAAGAATTGGTCTCTAGGAACGAATAATGATGATGACTATAAAATGAGCACTACTTTGTGTTAGTAGTATTCATTTCTTATATTATACAAATCCACTAATACTGACAAAGACAAACTAATATTGACTAATACTAATAGCAGAGGATTTTATTAACGTCCTCCAATGTTACAAGTATTTCATCAAACATATTATGAAAGAAACCAGATTTATTACAGGACAAAACATGATCGTTTGAAAAAAATATTGTGAATGATTAAGAACTGATAGTAAGTTAAGAGATTAGGTTTAACATAGTATTAAGGCATAAACCATAGTGTTGTGTTTATGAAAAAGTGTGTCAGTAAAATGGTAAATTCATTCACACATTTCGGTAAAAACACATGTTCGAGAATAGTAACAATCTATTCTACCAATTAACACTATTGTTATGATGGTCTAGTTGTTACTTCTATTGTTACCATGAATTCTAGTTAGAACCTCCTTAAGGTTTTCCTAATGGTGTTTGAAAGTCTTCCCAATGACTATGACATCGTCTAAGTAAACAAGGCAAGTTTTCCATGTCAGGCCTCGGAGGACCAGATCCATCAATCTTTCAAATGTTGCCGGTGCACTACAGAGTCCAAATGCCATGATTTTAATTTTGAATATGCCACTTGGAGTTGAGAAAGTGGTCTTTTCCTTGTCTTCTTAATGAAGACCCAGTTGCCAATATCCACTCTTCAGGTCCAATGTAGAAAACCACTGTGCTCCAGACAGCATGTCGAGTGTATCGTCAACGCGAGGTAATGGATACAATCTTTCTTTGTCACGTCATCCAACCTCTGGTAGTCTACGCAGAAACGTAATCCACCATCCTTCTTCGCTACCAGCACTACCGGAGAAGACCAAGCACTTGACGAAGGGTCGAGTATTCCCTCTGTCAACATGTCCTGTACTAAGCGAGACATTTCCTCTTGCTTAGCTAATGGAGGCATTCAAGGAGGTTGGTGTATCGGTGTTGTGTCTCCGGTATTGACGCAATGTTGTTACAGGTCGTTAGATGATCTGTTCAACAATTCCTGAAGGCCCTCTGGTAATTCGGAAGTGTCCGTACTACTGGATTTTCTTTGTATCATTCCAGCTACCCAGACCACAGTAGTCATTTTACCTAGGAGCGTATTGCTTTGTAAAGTGACACCTTTATCCAAAATATTCACCTCTGTAAAAGGTACATTTCCGGTTTCATCAGGTTTTACTAAACTTCTGGCAATTAGTATGCCCAGTGTGCTGACTACCTGGGGTTCGAATATAGAGCACTGGTTGCCCGTAGTATCTACCTCAGTTCTAACCATTATGATCTTTTTGGGTTTGGCGAGACAGTTATGGCCACTTGATTTATCACATCCACCGATTTTTCTTATGTATTCGTTATGGAGAGCATTACCTCTTCTTTTCCGATTCTCAAGACATTGTTTTTGAGATTCACTATAAATCCATATGTGTTCATAATGTCCACACCAAGAACTGCTTCATCCACAATGTCTGCAACAAGTACTTGATGATCAAACTCAAGTCGACAGAGGCGTAAGTGTATCTCCACTTTTCCAAACACTTTTACAGGCTGTCCAGTAGATATTCACAAGCGGCAAGAACACAAGATTGGCTTGAGATCTTTCACCACAATGGGCAGCACAATGGACACTGTTGTGCCTGTGTCAACTGTAATGAAAGTTGGCCTTGAATGAATCCAGTAGCCACCAAGCTCCTGCTATTTTTCTGAAGTGTAGAAATTGGACCTTCACCCTCCAGTTAGTCAGCACACAGTTGTACCGACTACTGCTTGTTTCCCTGGTGCTGAATTCTAACCCAACAAGCTCGTTGTAGATGTTAAGGTTTCCCATATCGATAACTCATCGGTCTTCTAGCCTTCTTACTTTATTCTATGGCACCACTCGTTGAGTCTCTGTTCCTTGCTCTTCTTCTCCATCGTCTGTGCCGCTGCGATTTTTAGCACATCTTTATGACTTGCCGAACCAGACACTGACTGCGCGGCCTCAAATTGCAAAGCATGTACCAGGGCATCTGCACTATTCTGGTGTCTTGCCATTCGAAACACTTGCTGAAGTTCATTATCTCAGACACCAGCAGTAAATGTCTGCATCGCAAACCTCGTTTGAAAATCTTCTGGCACTTCAGGATAAGCCAGTCTAACTAGTCTGTTGATACTTGTTTCAAACTCTTAAAGACTCTCCCCGGAATGCTGTTGCCTTGCTCTCAACTGAGTGCAGTACACATCTCGCAAATGTTTATCACCATACAGTAATTCTAGAGCTTTTATCAATTCGGTACAGGTGTTCTGGCTGTCAGGTGGCACTTTCTGTAGTAGTTCTCCGGCAGGTCCTTTTAAAGTGAGAACAAGTGAAACAGCATTGTCTTTCTCTGTCCAATTATTTGTGCTAGCAGCGGCTTCAAATTGCCGAAGATATGTCACCCATTGTGTGCTTCCATCAAATGTTGGGGCCTTGACATGAACTGCCCCAGCTGCAGGCGAAGTGACTTTCTCTGTTGTCTTATTTTCCATGTCTTTTTCTGTCTTTACACATGGGTGTATTTTCATTAACTGCTCTACTTCATTCTTAATCTGCTCTTTTATGTTTGCAATTGAATCTTCTACTGCAGATATTTTTGTAGACATTGTTTGTTCTATACTTGATACAGATTTTTTGACTATAGACAATCTTACCTCTTGACCATTCAGATCAGTGCGTAATTCACCCAAGTCACCACGTAGGAGACTCAACTCTGTGGTAGGGTGTTCTTGCAACTGTTTTTGTATAGCTTCAAAAAGAGCTTCCGTTATATCTGCTTCCTGCTTATGTTCTTCTTTCTGTCAATCTTCCGGCTTGAGCAACAGTGCTTTCTGCCGTTCTTCAGCCTCTCCTCTTTCCTGCCTGCGTTTTTCATCCTGTCAATTTTGTGCTTCTTCCACCTCCTGTCTGTGTTTCTCATCCTGTCGTTTCTCAGTCTGCAACAGTAATGCCTGGAAATTTTCCAGCATCTGACTTGCATCCGTTCTTTACTGATTAATTGCAAATTACGCTAGTCTTGTACAAGGTGTTCACTGTTTCCACTGTTACTGTTAATGGTTCTGTTGCACTTTTGACCCACTGTAACGATGGTCTCACCGATCGTCATATGGTACAGTGGAAAACAAAATATAGAGACCAATAAGTCACTAATTACCATCTTTAATTAATCACACATAACAGTTTATAATCAACAAGTTATTCAACAAGATTATAATCGTACAATAATTCCACAATAATCACTTTTCACTAATAACCACTTGAATGCACTCAGTAATCACCCGATGTAAACTGAACTGACCTTTGCTGGATGCTTATATTTATACCCCGCTGAGATGCCAGAATAATCTGTCACTTTTTGGACGTGTTAAACAAGTGCCTCTTACGGGCACTCTCGAATCCACTAGAAACAGTGTCGTGTCTGCCCTTGAACACAGTGTGGTCTGGAACAGCCTCAATTGTTGACACATAATAAATGTCACATAATTGTCTTTCTTCACAAATTAGCAATATGTTCGCTCACAAACATTACAGCTGGGCTCTCCTGGGATAGCTGAGAAATACGTAGAATGACACACTTCATTGTTCGAGAATCTTCCGTTGTGTAACACTATTAAGTCATTTTTAATGAGCAGAATGGCAAGGCAATATAGACAAATTATTTGCGCTTTAATAAAACAAAATATTATAAATCCTAATTATGATTCAAATGGATATAATCTGTAACTGAAGCCATATGGTACTGAATGTTCTTAGTTGCCACAAGTTACACATTTTTAACATGTGGCCTAATGGTTAAGAAGAATTACACAAAATTTTGGTTTGAGATTACAGATGTCTTATACAAGCTAAATGAGACTGCATGATTCAGTTTTCTGCAATACACCATGACATCAGTACACTATACAGGATCATGCTTAATTAGACGTCATGTTCAGTTTTAATTTAGACACTGATCAAGTAAGTCATGAAAATGCAAGAGATAACCTCATTAAGTTCACCAGATTAATGTACTAAAGTTTGAGGATCTACAATCGCACAGGAATTGTATAAGATCACTCAAAATTGTTGGTACATAACTAAGTTAGGACAGAGGCTGGAGCAACAGAGAGAATTCCTGCACGATAATGGGAGAAGATGCATATGAGATTATTGGGCAACTGAACCCAGAATCATCATGCTTCACCCAGTCTTCAACACCACATAAGTGTGAAACTATTTATTCCATTAATATTTTACAAAAGAACATTATAAAATAATGTTTAAAACTGTTAAAACCATATTTACTAATTATATGTACTCCTATTGATAAACAGTATTTTAAAAACTTTATTGATTACCGCATATGTTTTCTAAATATGGTAAAGGATTGTTTTTTAATTTTCTTAAATGTTTTCAACAAAATGTTGTAAAGAAAGTCAATTTATTTAAATAACCTAAAAGAAAATTGAGTTAATTATACTAAAGAACTTTGGACATTACACGACTATAAAGAGCTGTTTACTTTTAAATTCAACTTAAACCATAGAAAACAGAAGTTATTTAAAGTATATGAAAATAACAAATAACCAAATTATTTTTATAAATGTTTGTTTTTTTGTTGTTTATTAAATGTATTAATCACTCTTCATAAGATCTTCTGCAACTTCTATACAGATCCTAAACTGTAGTGTTGCACTATATCTTCTCCACTCTCTGGTCCTTTAAATACAATACACATAAAATTACACCTTACATGTAATTCAAAAATTAGACCTTACATGTAATTCAAAAATTACACCTTACATCACTAAAATTCAATATAGGCCTACTCATTAAATTTTCAATATACTCACGGTGGTCTTGGTTTGTAAACAATATCCAGATTTTCCAATACCCATTCAAAACATTTATAGTCTGCTTTTCGTAGCTCCTTCAACTTCTTTGTTCGTTTATCTATCAATTCTTTCAAAGTAACTCTATTCCTTCTATCATATGGATGTGTTTCTATATGCTGCTGAAGTTTACGAATAGCCATAGTGTAACGGCCAACTAGATTGCACACAACACAACATTTCACTCACATTTAGCATAAATTATTATTCATACATAGCACAACATAGATATCATGCAAACAGAACCAGCTGCACAAACATACACTAATAGGTCTTTTAAACTGGCATTTAGCAAGTGGTCTTAAATGAAAATATCTTAATAACACATACCTTGTCCGCACATCCCTTAAATAAATAATACATGGAAGTGCTAATTTTTAAAAATCAATATTGGAAACACAGTATCTGAGGACTTCATAGAGTCATTTTGCAACGAAAACCACTTGTAAAATCCTCAATAGTATGGCCTTCAAGTCTACACACTTTACAGTTTATAAACTAATTTTTGAATCTGCATTGTTAAATATTATAGCCAAATCATACGTCACACAATCATTAACATCTTTAATATTACATTTAAATGTATTTTTTCAAAAATTATGTAAAAAACATAATTTTAACAATGATTAGGAGTAACCAGGCGTGGTAAAACGTGACAATCTAAACAATATATCTTGTTTTAATTTCTTTTATTACTACATTTTCTGAGTGAATAAATAGAAATTATGATAAACAATTTATTTTTACTTATGTTTATGTTAAATATAAACTTTACAGAATTAAAATGAAGTACAGTACAAACAATTCAGTGAAAATTATTTATGCTCATCCTGACATTTAGTATCCTTTCTTTTTAACACTATTTTTAGTAGGTATATCTGTAAGTTATAGATAAAATCATATTACTGAATATTTCATCTTACACTACTTTCAATAATTTTATTCAAATTTTACTAACTTTAAAGTGGATAGTCACACCTAAATCAACCATCAAGATTCTTAATATCTTTACATTTAGGCAAAGATGTTTTGACTAATCTCCTTTAAGTCAAATTTACATTCAACTTCTGCATCACACTTTCAGATAAAATAAAAAAACCAGACACATCTGTTAATTGCATTGAATTCATTTTTAACATGTGATAAATGAACTTTTGAAGTCACAGAGTGATTGACAATTAATTCTGATGGAAATTACTTCATCACACAACGCTAACAAACATTTGTTACATTCTATACACAACACCTGACACAACAAAAATTATGTACACCGACTGATCATAATATTTAGAATTAAAATTTATTTACTAAAGTTTGTTATCCAAATTATAAAATATCTACACAGGTCTTTTAGTTAAAATTACATATAACATAAGGTTGCTTGAACACAAACACACATAAGTAAACAAGAAAAAAACTCTATTTCAGAAAGATTAAAACTGTGTCTTTGCTAACACAGAAATCTTGTTTAAGTAATCATCGATTATATTAATATTACAGCAGGTCTGAAACTCTCACAGTATTATTTTGGATTTAATCAGTAACATTCATTTCATTTTCAAGTATGTTTTAAGAGCAACTGTTTTTTTAATTATAAAATATCTTTCAATTACTATATAGTAGATGAAACAACTTAAATGGGTTAACAATTCGAGTTCTCAAAGCTAAACATAATCAAGGGTAATGTTTCTAATGAAATGGTGCACTGTGTGATTGGAATTTATATCTAATTCCATTATTTGTCAATGTTAAAATAAAGTTACACTTCAATATTATGAACCTTTTAACATACAAAACATGAACACACGAAAAAACTTTAAATGTGAATTTTTAAATAATGGATCTAGTGTTTCTTTTTCCTATCCACTATAAAAAAGTTAATTATACATTACACTGATTATAGGGAAATACTATAAATGTATAATGTGTAGGTTTAAGAATAAAAAGGTTACCTGAATAAGATTGCAATTACAAAAACTTTTAATATTTACACATTTTAATTATAATTTATTTCAATTTATTTATAAATTATATTCACAAATATAATTACATTTACATATTTTAATAATAATGCTCAATATTGTCCCAGACATGCATTCCACATGTTTGTCAATTATTCTACCAACATTTCGTTTGTGCAATGCGTACCAAAGTCAGAATTCACAGTTTTGAGAGCGCTCCAGTGCCTGTAACTATGCACTTATTTCTCGATGCATATCCAGAAAGTGAGATTTTTCTTGAACCTCAACGTGGCATAAATATAAGACCCAGCAGTCAGCCAACTTCAGTTTTGGGGTCAGCGATATTACAGTGCATTTTGGAGTGACTGTTATTGTGACTTGCGGTTTAGTGAAAAGTGATTAGTTAATACAAAACTGTTAAAAAGGGGACATTTATTATTTGGAGTTTGAAGGGCTGTATATGAGTGTCTTTGTTATTTTTACCTGTAATTAAAGCTGAAATTAGCAACACATCTGCTATCAGTTATTCTGTTTCCACTGTACAACACAATGATCAGTGCAACTGCGTAACACGATGTCAGAAGTGGGAGAGGATCTTTAACACTAAAAACAGAGGACACTTCATAAAGGAGTAGTGGGTGGTAATTTATTTAACAAATAGATACCAGTCAGATGATGGAAAATTTGAAAGAGAACAAATTAAAAGTGAAGTCGAGCAGTTAAAGCAAATACAGCCATATGTTTCAAAAAACCAATTGCTAAAGAAATAGTGCCAATGATAAAAAGAGAAAATGGCTTTGATTGCAGTTGGGCCAGTTCATGTCAAGACCCCACCATTTGATGGAAACACTCACTGTGCGACATGTCTTTGGCAATCTGAAGCTGCTTCTTGTGTAAATTATTGGATAGAGAAAGAGAAAGCAATTTCACTTGTTCTCGCTTTAAAAGGACCTGCAGTAGAGCTACTACACGCCACTTGATAGCCAGAACACCTATGACGAATTGATAAAAGCTCTAGAATTACTGTAAGGTCATAAAAACTTGCATGATATGTGATATGCTCAGTTGAAAGCAAAGTGACACCATTCTGGGGAAAGCCTCCAGGAATTTGAAGTAAATGTCAACTGACTGAAAAGACTGGCTTATCCTGAAGCACTGGAAGACTTTGGGACATGGACTGTTCTCCTTTAAGTTTACTGATAGTGTCACAGATTGTGAACAAGATAAACAATTCAAAAGGTCAAGAGCACAACAGCGATTTGAATGATGGGAAAGGAACAGAAGACTGAAGTGTTACAAATGTTGAAGGCGTGGACATTTTCAGCCAGATTGTTGGAAGAATAAAATGCAGAGAGGAGGGTGTGAAAACACAAATCAAAGAAATAAAGCTCCAGAGCACCACACAGTTTCCACGCTTCATAAGACCAGTGGAAACTTGATTGTTAATGGATTTGTTGAAGGGAAACCACAGCATTTAAAGCTGACATGGATGCTACAGTGTCCATTGTGCACCCTGATTTAGTCAGCACAACAAGCCTGAACTGGGCTCTTGTACTATACAGGTTGTGACAGGAAGCTCAATCAAAATGTTAGGAAAGGTAGGCGACACCTGAGCCTCTCGAGTTTAGCCACCAGATGCACACATTGTCAGCGAAGTGATTCTTGGCATGGATATTATGAATGCTATGGGTTGATTGTGGACTTAAGAGAGTATGTCCTGAGAGTTGGCAAAGAGAAAACAAAGTTTTGCATCACTAAAATAATAAGATCAGCCCACCATTTGATCAAGCATGTGACGGTAGCCAAAGAAGGAGTCAACAGGTGCAGAGAAGAGAAACTCTTGGTGTTGGATGCTGAAACAGATGACAGACTGGCAGATGAAGTACCAATTTGTATGACAACAGGACAGGTGATTGGAAAACCAACTATCATCATCACAGAAAGGCTCCTGTTTGTTCCTGAGTCAAAGGAAGCACCCGTGGGAGAAGCCACTGGAGGGAATGAACTGGTTGCAAATACACAAAATGTGGGAATGGGAAGAAAAAACTTAATGGACTAACAAGGTGCAGGCAAGTTCAGAGATGGGTTAATGCTTGTTACAGGATCAGAAAAAAGTTGAAGAGGACGTTACACAACAGGTTAGAAGAGACTGGGAAAGCAAAATGGAATTAAAGAAGAGATGTTTGCGAGTGAAGGAGAGAATGCTCTGGAAATGGAAAGAGTACTTTCAAGAGTCAAACGTAAAACAATGAACACAAGAGGACTTGCCAGTTTGGGACAAACAGACTTAAAGAGGAGGCAGTACTATGTTGAGATGAAAGATATCGAACGTAGCTACATAACATGTCAACTGCACACCCTTCTGGAGGACAATCATCGACACACATCAGGATAGAGTGAGCAACAGCATCAGGTGACAATGAACTAAGTTATTTAAGAAAACAGTATATGAAAGAGGCTGTAATGGTAGAAAAAAGCATATTAAAAAATATACAAATCTGTAAATACTTTGTACAAATTGTAAATAGTAAAACTAATATGACATTTTTATTCAAGAATACAATACAAATTAAGAAATATGATACGATGATTTAATTTGAGCATGCTAACCATTTAAATTCTTTGGTGATATTAGAATGCTGTTTTTAAAAAAATATTTATTATCAGAATTTTAAATTGTTAGTTAAATTGTTGTTTGTTAATTGTCAGTAATATCTTGATGTCTGTTAGCACCCAAAGTAAAATTGATTTTATTTTTATGGTACCGTACACCAATACGATGTTTAATATTATTATTATATACTATGATTATAATACATGCATGCTTAAGAGAAAGGGCATATATTTTTTTAATTTTTAGTTTTGGTTTTTAAATAAATCACATTTAATCTTTTTAAAATTCACCTTAATTATTTTATCTTACAATACTGTCTCTACAAAAATAATCTTTATATGTGCATAGTGTTTGAACATACCTCAAATAAGTTCAAATCCCATGGTCTGGTTGGCATGTATAGTTAAAGTATGGAAATGCACGAAACACTTATGTTTGGATGGGAATAGCAATGTGGAGAGAGTCACTCTGAGATGTCAGAAGCGAGTTATTGTCAGTATCAGTGCAGCAGACATATGAGTATAATTTCTAATAGTAACCAAAACTCGCATACTGTTACGGTTTGTTTGTGAAATGTGTCACCACAAAAGGCATAGGTATTTCTGCATATGCCTTTAACTTTCAATACTACTATAATACTTTCAATAATACTATCAAATGCATTATTGATATGCTGAACACTCAAACAAGCACACGCCAGATCATAACATAGCAATATTTAGTTTTCTACCAACGTTTGTCACATATATAAATAAACAGATAAATATTACCAGATATAAAATACATTTTCATGTTTAAAACTACTCAAACTGAAATTGTCATACCTTGTTTAAATTATACATTGATCTTCTATTGTAGTGTATTCATAGTTCATAGCCTAAAGATACCATATAGATTGTAATGTGATATAATGATCATATCCCAATAATTGTATAAACCCCATATAATATCACAGAAACTAAACTACATACCTAATCTTGCTAAATGAATGAGAAAGGTACAAAACCGAAATAAGCAAAAAAGAAGTACAATATAAACTAAGGTACAACAAACTGTACTCTAAACCATAAAAAGTGACTGTTCGTAGTAATAATGACTAATTGTAACAAGAAAAGTAATCACAACCAGAACAATAAGTGATTAAGTGTAAAAGTCAATGTAAGATGTTGATTACCAACTATACAGACAGGACTGTTAATATTAGTGGTAACTCATAGTTAATGAAACATAATCACAACTAGAAACAATGGGTGAACATATAATAATAATATTTAATGTGTAAAATAACTTGTATCCAATATACCTGAGTATTAACCATTTGTTTAAAGACTTCAACATCTAAAGGACCAAAGGGTGATTTAAGTTGTTAGTTTAATTCATTTTTAATGTTAACTGAATACCCTTGATTGTATAAAATAGTCCCATATTTTATTGTTAATGTTAACTAAAGGGAATAATGCAATCATTTGTGTTATAGGAATTAATGTGCTAAAACTTGTTTAAAGTAATAAGAATTATATTGTTTTAATTGACCAAGAGTCAATAATACTTAATAATAGGTCATAATAGATTGACCAACTCTACTATTGTAACGGTATAAACCTTTTTACCATTACAGAATAATAAAACTCAACTGTTGCCAGACTATTACTTACCTTCATAATACGTTAAACTGCCCAGGTCCCCAACATATTTTATAGATCAATATGTAAACTTAAACACTCTTGCCCTTATAAAAACTTAAATAATAAATAATCACTGTTCCATTGTATTTCCAAATACTTTTTTGGTAGGCCTATTTTAATAATTTCGGCCTACCAAAAGAAACTCGCCCGAGGCTACGGTTAGATTTACGTCTGTTCGATGTTAAGGTATATTGCCGACTGCTATTCAACTCACTCAAGGTGTTGGGCGTTGGTCCGGCTGCGCGCCAGCATATGTAAGTTTTATTGCGCCTTCTCTGATTGGCTGGAATGTCCAGACGCTCAGCCAGGGCATTCTTATAATTTTTACCGCCTGGTGAAATTGGCGTTTTCCGTGATTCACAGACAGCACAAGCTGTAGGTGATTGCGTAACACGTCTAGCCAGACTGACGCCAGACACCAACACAGACTGATGTTTCATAATAACATGGTATTCACTTTGGTTAAAAACGAGGTTCCCCAAAGGGTGAACACTGGTTGAGTTAACACTTCTTTCAATTGTTAAAAATGATTTACTCTTCTCTGACTGTCCCGTTACAATACCCCCCCAATGAGAGGTTTTATGCCGAAGCATAAAAACTCTCATTGCCTAACCCTAAGAGGATCAGCAAGGATATGGCGCCATGACCCCCCTTAAATCCTTATTACAATCATGGGTAACTTACCACCCTAGTCCGTTGGCTGTGGCTGCGCCTATCCGACTTTACTGGACTTCCCTCTCGAGATCCCAACACTGCAAAGCCAGACAGACACTAGGCGTCTCTGAACTGACACACCGGCCAGAACAGGTATGCCCCCACAGTATCACCCGACTCTAAAACATTCAATCAAAATATCAATAAATGGCCTTCTACTATTCCATATCCTCCATCGATTTGTTTCCTCTTAACTGTACTGGTTTGTATTTTGCAAAGTACTGGTTTCTTATCTAATTCTAACACATAAATACATTGGTTCTACATTTATCCTTAACCGAAACATGCTACTGCATTTGAAATTTTTATGTTATAAACAACAAGCTAATTAACATTTAAATTCCAAAAACAATTCGAATTTACATACAGATTCCAGTTCAAACTTCATTTTGATTTCATTTAACAATGTAGATTACTATTACCATCTACACAATGTCATTATACCCAAATAAACACTTTATTTTCCCCAAATATTTCAGCTCAAAGTAAACATTACTACCATTACATAAAAACAAACATTTAACATCTGAATTTGCATAAAATTTACAAACATTACAACTTTAATTTCAATTTTCAATTTAAATCTTCCAATTGTTATATCTTCATTTCATCTCTGCATTTCCATTCAACATTTTAATCATCTACCATTGAGTATTCAATTCAAATCTCAACCAAAAATTTAAATTCATTATCCAAAATTCAACCTTTACAACATTACAAATTAACTAAATCATCACAAATTGATTTATTTCCATCTTTTCAAATAATTTAAAGTAATTACCTCAAATTAATTTAATTACTTTATTTGCAACAATTTAAATTATTTCAATTGCATTATAAAATCTCAATAATGTCAATTATTTCTTCAAAATAAACTATGATTGTTGTTATCAACTCACTCACAACTGTAAACACTGCTTACACAAACTGCCATGTATGCACACCACACTGTAATTACTTTGATCGCAATATCTTTACCCTTTATTATAACATTCAATTCAATATAAATTTCTCAAATTAATTACCCAAAGTTTCCATCTTTTAGATTCATTAACCCTTCTCAAATTAATTTAATTCCATCATTTTTCAAAACACTGTTCCTTACTTCAATTAGATTATTTAAAACAATTTCAATTCATTTAATTTCATCTTGCATTTATTTTACTTTCATAATAAAATTCATTTATAATTTTTATAACCTTCAAATCAAAAACTTTCAAATTGACTACCAAATTCCTATCTTTCAAATATTTTAAATTAATTTAAATTTCACTATAAAGATTCATGACTACATACTGTTAATTTATTTAATTCAAACAAAATATTATTACTGACATGACCTCGAACTAACCTGTAAATTGACTACATTAAATACAATATACATAACCTTAACAAAATTCATTTAACATCAATATAAATTTATCTACAAATTATCGTCATATCATTTCATTATTTACCATACCTCATTACATAAGTAAGCCACCATTAACTCAAATAATTAAATGTTCATTCACTATATCTCTAACCACCATCGTCGAAAATTAATCTTATTTTAATATAACAATTTTCCTTTTTATTTACATACATTATATTCTTGTTTTTAATATAATGCCCCGTTAAATCTGTGTTATTCATTATTCCATAAAAATCTATAGGATTATTCCTTATTATTATCTCATAAAACCTGTCTACATTAGGTATGTTACAGTCTCCGTTAGTAATTTTTGTCACACTTAAATAGTTTACCATTTTATCATTATAGCCATCATCTGCTATCAGTATACCCATTTTATACCCAGGTAAGTAATTATTATCAATACCCTCAAAATAATCATCATCTGCTACTGTGCTATTTACTTCATAAGGTAAGTCTTTATTATTAACAATATAACTATCCATTATTACAGTATTTATTCTCTCTACCAACCCTTCATAACCTCTATTTAACTTGACCATCTCTACTTCTCTCTCTCTCTCTCTCAAAATACCTCTCATCATAACACCGCTTCACTTTCTCTCTATCATTCCACACAAAGGGCAACACAACATTATTTAAACACCATCTGGCCTTACCAGATACACTAAAAACCAAGGGACATCTGAAGACCTTTTGTCTTCTACAAAAACTATCGAGGAACTCTTGTCCTCCAACGACACTTGTGAAGTCTCTACTTCACCAACATCATGGGAAAAATTTGCCTTCTGTTCCCACTCTACATTTAAACTCTCCTCATACTCCCTTTCTAACTCAATAACACTGACTAACACTCCTCTAACCTCAACTCTCATTAAAATTTCATCATCACCACTACTATTCAATGTTATCTTACTGTTATTAAATGTATCATTCTTAGATACCCCGTTTTTATCTATATCACTATTACTCTCATTCAACATAATTTCACCATCATTATAATCATTACTTATTTTAACACCACCACTTACCTTGTAATTCATCACCTGATTATTATTTGTAATTATTTCCACATTATAATTATAGTTGTCACTATTATTTCCACTTACCTTATCAATTATAACCTTGTTTGCACTTAAACTAAAATCTTCCTGATTTATCACTTGTATTAACCTCACCTACCTCGTCGTTTTTTGTCTCCACTGTACTTAAACTAACACTATTGTTTGTAAAAGTATCATCATTACTACCTCCACTATCATTATTCAATGTACCCCTCTCTATCACCACATTTTCAATTATGTCACCATTATCACTTGTGATATCGTGATTATTATCACTTTTACTTATCTTATCATCCACTATCTGATTATTTTTATTCTCCTTGCACTCACCTGTAACTATTTTCCTTTCCACTTCCTCAATAGTCTTCTCCAAATATTGCAAATTTTTTCTGTCCCGCTCACTTAGATTCCCCCTTTTAAGCTTTTCCCTTAAGTTATCTCTAAGTCGTTTCCGTTCTTCATTTCTTCTCCGCGGCTCTAGTAATTTAACCCTCTCTCCTTCCTGTTTTTCCCTCTCATTACGCATGTTATCCCAATATTCTTTCCATTCTTTATCTTGTTGCTTCCACTTTTCTTTTAATCGCTCTATCTCTCTACCATTTCCAGCCGCCACTACACTATCATTATTATAATTATCACTGTTACTTACCACGTCTACTGTCACCAGATTTGCTCTTAAAATAACACTATTGTTTACAAAAGTATCGTGATCACTATTATCTCCACTCTCAGAACCACTAACCTGGTTTAGTTCACTTTCTTTATTTTCTTTTAATTTATCTGTCTCTAGTTTCCACCTTTCATCTTGTTCCTCCATTTTCTTAATCATTCTATTTTGTTGCTCTAAAATCAGCTTCATCATATTCATTATCTCTTTATTATGACTATCATTTATATTCTCATCCCTTACCTTATTATTTGTTACCTGAACGTCTTTATTCTCGTTTAATTGACCTATCTCTCTACCATTTTCTACCGCCCCTACACTGTCATCATTATCATTATTCACTGTCTTATTCTCTACCACTACCACTTCAACTATTTTACCATTATTATTTGTTGTATCGCTATGCTTTTCTATTTCAGCAAATATTCCCTCTTCTTGTTCTTCCATTCGTCTCAAATTATCATCCAGTTTACACCACTCATCATCCGTCATTTTATTCACAATACTTCTGAACTCGTCCTCCCATTCCTCCCAAGCGAAATCCATTTCGTCCTCAGCAATGTTAAACAAAATTTTTTTATTATAATACCCTTTATATAACACCCACTATAACCCTTCTAACACACACTAATTATTCAATTTAACTGAAAATACCCCACACATAAAATCGTTAGCAATACATAAAAGTAAACACACAATAACACTACCAAAACATAACCTTATCACACATACTCAACGTAAATCTATACGATAATTCAAAATTTTACAAATATGCCATTACCAAATCCTACCTTCTGTGCCTCAAAACAGGTCTAATTCATATAATATTTATACAAATATCCTGGCAGGGTCGCCACTTGTAATGGTATAAACCTTTTTACCATTACAGAATAATAAAACTCACTGCTGCCAGAATATTACTTACCTTCATAATATGTTAAACTGCCCAGGTCGCCAACATATTTTATAGATCAATATGTAAACTTAAACACTCTTGCCCTTATAAAAACTTAAATTATTTCGCTATCTGACTACCCTTATTTCAGAAAATTCCTCGGAACGTTAGTCGAGTTTTATTGGCACAGAAAACTAGGAAATGGTTATGGCGTAATAACTACAACTAACACGTATTTACACTATAACCCCTCTTATTTATTTTAGTCAAAAATTAATTGCTTTCTGTTTCTTACTTCCTTACTTAATGATATCAAATATTACAAAATATAAAATTCCATAAGTATATGTTTAAATTGATAAACCAGTACTTCGGTTTTTTCTCTTGTTATACTCACACACACTCTCTCTTTTTACATGTATTTCTAACCCCCGTTTACTGAGCTCATGATCTTTAATTAATGTTTACTCATAAACTTTAAAGATTTACTTTGTCTCTATACTTAGCTACACGCGTTTCCAACTATTGTGCACTAGGTTGTTTAACTCTTTTTACTCAACTGTCTAAACTTCACATTTAAAAACAATCACTACTTTTGAATCACTGTTCCATTGTATTTCCAAATACTTTTTTGGTAGGCCTATTTTAATAATTTCGGCCTACCAAAAGAAACTCGCCCAAGGCTACAGTTAGATTTATGTCTGTTCGATGTTAAGGTATATTGCCGACTGCTATTCAACTCACTCAAAGTGTTGGGCATTGGTCTGGCTGCACGCCAGCGTATGTAGGTTTTATTGCGCCTTCTCTGATTGGCTGGAATGTCCACACGCTCAGCCAGGGCATTCTTATAATTTTTACCGCCTGGTGAAATTGGCGTTTTCCGTGATTCACAGACGGCACAAGCTGTAGGTGATTGCATAACGCATCTAGCCAGACTGACGCCAGACACCAACACAGACTGATGTTTCATAATAACATGGTATTCACTTTGGTTAAAAACGAGGTTCCCCAAAGGGTGAACACTGGTTGAGTTAACATTTCTTTCAATTGTTAAAAATGATTTACTTCCCTGATCTGTCCCGTTACACTATTATATGTTGAGAAGTTATTAAAAGATAGTTTTATTGTTTAAAGTTGGTTTGAGTTTGACCATAATGGCCTAACATTGTGGTAATATGTTTGTTTTATGTCAATGTTGTTCTTCACTTTATCAGAATCAATTCAAGGAATAATAATAACATAATGGATAATTTAATGCATGTAATAATAATAGTGTATCAAGCCACAAGGTCATACAGTAATTGTAAATTGAAACTTTGTACTATAAAGAAATACCAAGTAATAGGCCAATATCAAAATAGAAATTATTGTAAATCAAACTATTAAACCATCACAGCACTGTAAAATAGTAAAAGATGGTATAAATACTAAGATAGGCTTTATTTAAGTGTTAAAAGCAACATTTTAATCAATCAATGGAACTTTAATGTGATTTGAAATGTCAAAAGCTACATATAATGGCTTATGAGACAGAATTTTATAAAATGTTAAATAAATTATTAGGACACACACCTATGCCATGTGAGGTATCAAAATGTTTGTCTTGTTATAAGGAATATTGTACTGTAAAGTAATTTGGGATTTATTATGTATTATACAGGGAGCAACTGTAGTTAGAAAATGTAAAATTTTGTATCTGAAATAATTAAGGTCATGTGACCTCCTAACCCGACGATTTTTACCAATGAGAAATTTTGTAATTTTGGTCAAGCCTATTGAATGTACAAGGAAATTACTTCACTTAATTGTTAGACTAAAAGGCATAAAGAACAAATCTCTGCAGCTCTGTGTCAAAAAGTATATGAAAGAGTAAAATCTAGGTCGGAAGAAACATGATAAATATAGTACTAAAGCAAGAAGAACGAAGAAAATAATATATCTAAAAGTAAATAATAGTTATCTACAAAAGTGGTGAGACCCAACCTTGTATAATAACACTAGTAATAATTACACGACACCAGAACTAAACCACATAACACTTATTCATCAGAACCAAAGTAAAAAGACTAATTCAACACCAGTGAACAATTTATTTGACATATTTTATTATAAAAAACTTGTTTTAAATAGTTGGGAGTTAATTTAACTCTTTATTCGCTTAGCATCAGTCCGCCATCTTGTCACTGCCCACTGAAGCCATTACTGAATCGACACTAACTATTGTGTTCGCGCATCAAACCAAACAACTATTTGATTGTATTTTCTTAATTTTAATTTTATTGTTATTAGTAAGTACGAGTTATTTTAATTGTAATGTGTTGTACTTCTTTGTGTGCATATCGTACTTTTTAATAACAGTCAAAAGAATCCCAGAGTGTACATAACTATCGAAAGTGTAACTCTGAATCAAACTGAGATAAAGAATCAAGTCGGGCATTATACAAAATAAACGTTAGAACAACGAAGGAAGTAATTTATGAAAATAAACAATAATATTTTTCCCCAATTGATGCGAGTTGTCTTTTATTAAAAATTAAAATAGAAATAAAGAATTTTATTTAAGAACAAGAAGATAGAACCCGACCACGACGGCGTAAGTAATTCCGTCAAGGGTAATAAACTACAGTAAGTGAATCTGGTAACCTCAATCTTGACAACTCAACACAAAAACCAAAACCCGTCCCCAACAAACAGTAATTCACGTTAAATATAATTAAAGTTAAATAAAATATAATAAAAAATAAACAATTTAAAACTAGCGCTTACAACAAGAGGCGTTAAATAAAACAAAATTTTATCGTTAAAAAATAAGCACAACAGGGTGAGCCCTAGTTCAAGAAACCAAGTAAGTAATTAATAATTTTTAACGAAACAAAATAATAATTTAAAAAAAAATACAGAAAAATAAAAAGAAGACATTTTTAACATACATTATAATATGTATATACCATATGCTATTTTTAGTCTACGAACAATGAATACACTATAATAGAAGATTGAGATTATAGGTACTACTGTATTAGTAAACAATAACTGTGTGTATATTATAATAAATCATATTATCATTAGTTATACATTGATATTTATAATTAATTCTTTAAGAATATAAAATACTCACTTTTTGCTTCCAGTGAGTCAACATCTAGCTTATGTTTTTTGACAGCACTAGTATAGGTGTCCAGAATAATTTTATTAGTTTCAGTTACTGGCCAAAACTTCAATGTAAACAGCCGCTTTACGTCATCATTTGCACTAAAAGATAAAACTGAAGCACTTCATACTTGAAAATCTATCACATATAAACTTCATTTATAAACAAATACAGTCATAACTCCAATATCATAAGGTTTGCATGTGTTAGCACCGTGTTTAAATTAATTCTTGCCAAAATTTTGACTTTTATAGAAAAAGAAAATAGTTATTCATAAATTTAAAAAGCACAAGCATTACTAAGAAAATTTTATTTTACAATAACTATTTGACCTAACAATAAGAAACCTTAATGTTTTGTGTTACAACAAAAGACGTTTTTGTAATCCTCTTTCTTTTTACTGGTTAACTAAGCACTTAGAAAATCCTGAGTATACTAACATTTAGGACCCAAAAATCCAATCAGAGGCAGAATTTAATTACTTTTGTGTTGTTACCTGATGCTTGTTCTGCTCTTGGTGCCAGTGTTGGGATGCTGAGTCTTACCCTCACACATCTCTAGCCCACTACCAGCACCAGAGTGCTGACGATGTTACCAGGAGGGGAGACATCAGAACCAGTTTCACACTGATGATGTGATGAATGTGATAAAACATACGTGTATACATTAAAAAGTACACACATGTTTCCACTTGTCAAGGTAATATAATAGTGATACATACTGATTATTTATGACACCTGGGGTTTATGTTCTAAAACTGCAAACTGAAATTGATTAAAGTTATTACAAAATTGAGTGTTTACAGAACAGCATAACTAGAATCCATACTTTAGTTTTTTCATCCATTTTGTCTGTTTACTTATCCACAGTGTTTGATTTCTAAAATTAAAGATGCTGGAACACATCAATTAAAAAGTTGTACAGACACAAATATACTTATATTTAGTTAAGTAACGGACACGTCATGGACAATGAAATCCAAGAACTTATATTTTATATTAGCGTATAAGTTTACATCAGGTTATTACAAAGGAAGTCAACATTTTTAAAGCTTTTTAAAATATATAACATATGAGTAAACTTGTATCTAAAAACGTAATAAAGTTTACTGATATTCCTAAAGAGCTTCATCATCAGGTTACCTGGACGACAATCGAAAACACAGCACTCACACTGGCGTCATCCCAGAGCCTCAATCAAACTCTTAAGTGATGGTTTTGGTGGTTCGGTCGTTTTAAAAAAGTTTCAATAGTTTCGTCACTGTGTCGTTATATTGTTTGTTTCTTGACATTTTGTTACCCTTTGTGTCCAATGCTGTATGATGGCCAGAAATCAGCCCTCTTGCATTCACTTGAAGTTATTGCTATTGATTCAAAAGTATATTTCAAGGTAGAAAGACTCTCTGAAAAAACTCTGGAATGCACATATCCTCGAAAGCTCCCAATCAGTTGCCTTTCATGTAGATTTAATTTTGAAGCAAGTATTTTTGTTTCATTTTCTCCATGGGTTATTGGGACATTTTTTGAACTATAGTAGTTAAGATAAAGATAAGTGGTGGGGTTTGATTTTGACAAATGTTTAGTTTTGTAATGGGGCTGATGAGGGGCACAATTTAAAAAGTAATAGAAAATTTTTGTAATAATTAGGTTTTTCATTTCATATATTTTTTTTTGATAATTTTAATTTGGATCCAAGAGGTTCTGGAACGCCGTTCCGGCGCATTCCCCCTGAAATCAAGCCCTGCTTATCCAGTAGTAAAATCTGAATGAAATGCCTTTAGTCTGTGCATTTCTTGAGCCAAAAGATTATCATGATGCTGCATTTTAATTCTAAATAAATTAGCTTTCTAAATTTTAAGAGTTTATAAAGGTTTTATATTCAGTTTACGTCGCATTTTAATAACGTAAAATTTGTACATCATGCTTGCTTTTCTGCAAATCTACTGTAGACAAGCAATGACTATTCCACTCTCTGATGGTTTGCCACAGAACCACAACAATTTAGGATTATGGATCTGTCTAGGTTTACCCACATTATAAAGATGACACATCCAACACAGTTCAACTACTATACTGACATACAAGTGTACAGAGTGCAGTGTGTCTATTAAAATGTGTCTATTGACTGTTTTTGACAGAAAACTGCTGATTTCTTATTCTACTATGAGCATTAGTCTTTTAGGCTACATCAACTGCAATGAGCATGTGCACCATTATTAACACTAATAATTAAGAACAAAGCATGTGATGAAACTTTGCTGAAAACCTGGCACAGACTTTACAGAGATATTTCCATCCCACTCCAAAGTTTTCATTGACATTTGGACTGCCAGATTTCAGCACAACTCTTTTTAATTGTCATCAACAAATTTTGTAGTGATATGACATGATTTTTGTAGTGATATGACATATCCTAAACTTTTTAATCATAACTTGATGGTAAGATCTATCTTTGGACCTTCACCAAATTACATTTTGCCTTCTTTAAAATGTTCCATGTGTAGCAATATTTTCAGCTCATCCTCACTTGAGCCTGGTTAAGCAAATGAAATGCCTCTGTAAAGTTCTTATTAAGTTTTCAATAAAATTTTACATGTGTTGTTCTTCAAGATCATTTTACTATGCTCCCAGAGCAATACACAGACTAGAGTGTATGCTAAAAGACTACTGAATACTCATAATCATGAAACATGATGACAAAATTGTAGATTGTAACTCTAACACTGGCATAACAGAAATACTTTATAAAATATCGGTATGGAGAACCATACATGACTTCCATATTCTAAGATTTATATTTAAAATCATTTTCGAAATGAAATATTACCTAAATATTCCCTAAAGACGAAAAGTCTGTCTATGAATCGTTCCTCTGTAAACACGTGCAGTTACACTGCCCAGCGATCCACAGGAAGGAAATCGCTATCCACGCTGGACACTTTTTCGGCTTGCATGCGTTATGTTGGTATGGGTTCGGCACTTTCCATTTAAAAACCGTGCAAATGTAAGAAAATAAACATGAATGAGGCCAAAAATAACGCGAACTGTGTGTGTGTGTGTGTGTGTGTGTGTGTGTGTGTGTGCGTGTGCGTGTGTGTGTGTGTGTGTGTGTGTGTGTGTGTGTGTGTGTGTGTGTGTGTCTTCCCTGCCTTTTCATTGCGGTAGTCATAATAATAAAATGGAAACGTAAACAGTACATAACTGAGAAAAAATACATAAATGAAAAAACTATAATTTTATTGCCTGGCAACAAAATTATTTTATTTTTAACAATTACCATTGTTTGAAAAAGTTTAAATGAATTTTCAAGTACTTTACTCTTGTTAAAACGTAAAAGGTTGCAGGTAAACTACCCCTTCCCCTTAACCGATCTTCACCAAAATCAAAATTCCTAGAGTCCTCTAGAATTCACTGACGTATGCAAAAAATTATTTGATTATGTTTGAATTTGCGGCTGTTATCGTTTGCCATAGAAAATACGCTTGATAAAAAAACGTTGCAGGTAAACTACCCCTTCCCCTCAACCGATCTTCACCAAAAACAATAGGTCTTGAGTACTCTACAAATCAGGGCTGTATGCGAAACATTATTTGATTCTGTTTGAATTTGCGGCTGTTATCGTTTGCCAAAAAAAAAATTTCCCTTGATAAAAAAAAACCGTTGCAGGTAAACTACCCCTTTCCCTCAACCGATCTTCACCAAAAACAATAGGTCGTGAGTACTCTACAAATCAGGGCTGTATGCAAAAAATTATTTGATTCTGTTTGAATTTGCGGCAGTTATCGTTTGCCATAGAAAAAAAATGCACGCACGCACACACACACACACACACACACACACATTTCGGAAAACGACTTTTTTTCATGTTTTGAGTGTAGTAGAATCAGAATCTGCAATAATCTCGAACACGATTTTTTTTGCCATCACCATACTTCCATTCCTTAAGGAATATGGAAGTAAAAAAGTTGCTGGTAAACTACCCCTTTCCCTTAACCGATCTTCACCAAAAACAATAGGTGTGAGTACTCTATAAATCAGGGCTGTATGCAAAAAATTATTTGATTCTGTTTGAATTTGCGGCTGTTATCGTTTGCCATACAAAATACCCTTGATAAAACAAAAAACGTGGCAGGTAAACTACCCCTTTCCCTTAACCGATCTTCACCAACACCAGTAGGTATTGAGAACTCTACAATAAAGGGCTGTATGCAAAACATCATTTGATTCTGTTTGGATTTTCGGCTGTTATCGTTTACCATAGAAAAAAATTACCCTTGATAAAAACCGTTGCAGGTAAACTACCCCTTTCCCTTAACCGATCTTCACCAAAAACGACAGGTCTTGAGAACTCTACAATTCAGGGCTGTATGCGAAATATTATATGATTCTGTTTGAATTTACGGCTGTTATCGTTTGCCATACAAAATACCCTTGATAAAACAAAAAACGTGGCAGGTAAACTACCCCTTTCCCTTAACCGATCTTCACCAAAAACAATAGGTCTTTAGTACTCAACAAATCAGGGCTGTATGCAAAAACGTATTTGATTCTGTTTGAATTTGCGGCTCTTATCGTTTGCCATAGAAAATACCCTTTTAAAACATAAAACGTTGCAGGTAAACTACCCCTTTCCCTTAACCGATCTTCACAAACACCAATAGGTATTAAGAACTCTACAATACAGGGCTGTATGCAAAACATCATTTGATTCTGTTTGTATTTGCGGCTGTTATCTTTTACCATAGAAAAAAATTACCCTTGATAAAAACCGTTGCAGATAAACTACCCCTTTCCCTTAACTGATCTTCACCAAAACGACAGGTCTTGAGAACTCTACATTTCAGGGCTGTATGCAAAATATTATATGATTCTGTTTTAATTTACGGCTGTTATCGTTTGCCATACAAAATACCCTTGATAAAACAAAAAACGTGGCTGGTAAACTACCCCTTTCCCTTAACCGATCTTCACCAAAAACAAGAGGTCTTTAGTATTCAACGAATCAGGGCTGTATGCAAAAACGTATTTGATTCTGTTTGAATTTGCGGTTCTTATCGTTTGCCATAGAAAATACCCTTTTAAAACATAAAACGTTGCAGGTAAACTACCCCTTTCCCTTAACCGATCTTCACAAACACCAACAGGTATTGAGAACTCTACAATACAGGGCTGTATGCAAAACATCATTTGATTCTGTTTGAATTTGCGGCTGTTATCGTTTGCCAAACAAACAAAATTACCCTTGATAAAAAAAAACCGTTGCAGGTAAACTACCCCTTTCCCTCAACCGATCTTCACCAAAAACAATAGGTCGCGAGTACTCTACAAATCAGGGCTGCATGCAAAAAATTATTTGATTCTGTTTGAATTTGCGGCAGTTATCGTTTGCCATAGAAAAAAAATCTAAGACAGACAGACACACAGACAGACAGACAGACAGACAGACAGACAGACAGACACACAGACACTTTTCGGAAAACGACTTTTTTTCATGTTTTGAGTGTAGTAGAATCAGAATCTGCAATAATCTCGAACACGATTTTTTTTGCCATCACCATACTTCCATTCCTTAAGGAATATGGAAGTAAAACGACTTTTTTTCTATGTTTTGAGTGTAGTACAATCAGAATCTGCAATAATCTCGAACACGATTTTTTTTGCCATCACCATACTTCCATTTCCTTAAGGAACATGGAAGTAAATAAATAAATTTTCAAGTACTTTACTCTTGTTAAAACGTAAAAGGTTGCAAGTAAACTACCCCTTCCCCTTAACTGATCTTCACCAAAATCGAAAGTCATTGAGACCTCTACAATTCAGGGACGTATGCAAAAAATTATTTGATTCTGTTTGAATTTGCGGCTGTTATCGTTTGCCATAAAAAATACGCTTGAAAAAAAACGTTGCAGGTAAACTACCCCTTCCCCTTAACCGATCTTCACCAAAAACAATAGGTCTTGAGTACTCTACAAATCAGGGCTGTATGCAAAACATTATTTGATTCTGTTTGAATTTGCGGCTGTCATCGTTTGTCATAGAAAATACCCTTGTTAAAAAAACGTTGCAGGTAAACTACCCCTTTCCCTCAACCGAACTTCACCAAAAACAATAGGTCTTGAGAACTCTACAATTTAGGGCTGTATGCAAATAATCTTTTGATTCTGTTTGAATTTGCGGCTGTTATCGTTTGCCATAGGAAATACCCTTGTTAAAACATAAAACGTTACAGGTAAACTACCCCTTTCCCTTAACCGATCTTCACCAAAAACAATAGGTCTTGAGTACTCTACAAATCAGGGCTGTATGCAAAACATTATTTGATTCTGTTTGAATTTGCGGCTGTCATCGTTTGCCATAGAAAATACCCTTGTTAAAAAAACGTTGCAGGTAAACTACTCCTTTCCCTCAACCGAACTTCACCAAAAACAATAGGTCTTGAGAACTCTACAATTTAGGGCTGTATGCAAATAATCTTTTGATTCTGTTTGAATTTGCGGCTGTTATCGTTTGCCATAGGAAATACCCTTGTTAAAACATAAAACGTTACAGGTAAACTACCCCTTTCCCTTAACCGATCTTCACCAAAAACAATAGGTCTTGAGTACTCTACAAATCAGGGCTGTATGCAAAACATTATTTGATTCTGTTTGAATTTGCGGCTGTCATCGTTTGCCATAGAAAATACCCTTGTTAAAAAAACGTTGCAGGTAAACTACTCCTTTCCCTCAACCGAACTTCACCAAAAACAAAAGGTCTTGAGAACTCTACAATTTAGGGCTGTATGCAAATAATCTTTTGATTCTGTTTGAATTTGCGGCTGTTATCGTTTGCCATAGGAAATACCCTTGTTAAAACATAAAACGTTACAGGTAAACTACCCCTTTCCCTTAACCGATCTTCACCAAAATCAACAGATCTTGAGAACTCTACAATTCAGGGCTGTATGCGAAACAATATTCGATTCTGTTTGAATTTGCGGCTGTTATCGTTTGCCAAACAAACAAAATTACCCTTGCTAAAAAAAAACTGTTGCAGGTAAACTACCCCTTTCCCTCAACCGATCTTCACCAAAAACAATAGGTCGCGAGTACTCTGCAAATCAGGGCGGCATGCAAAAAATTATTTGATTCTGTTTGAATTTGCGGCAGTTATCGTTTGCCATAGAAAAAAAATCTACAGACAGACAGACAGACAGACAGACACACAGACAGACAGACAGACACACACACAGACACTTTTCGGAAAACGATTTTTTTCATGTTTTGAGTGTAGTAGAATCAGAATCTGCAATAATCTCGAACACGATTTTTTTTGCCATCACCATACTTCCATTCCTTAAGGAATATGGAAGTAAAAGAAAAGGCACAAAACGATATAGATAATAATGTATAAATTGTTATTGGAAGACAAATCAAACAAGTCAACTGATAGACATGCAGTGAAATTAAATGTGTACATTCTAAAACATATTTATCATTATGCAAAGATGTTTTATACGTTAATGATTAGTATTTAATGTTGTTTAAAATTAACAATAGATTTATATCTTTTATCCAATACACTAAATAAATATTTAGTTTCCAAGACAGCCTGGAATGAGGTTGCTGTTGCCACCAGTAAGAAGTGTTTTACAAAACATAGCATTCAAATTTGCGATGCTGATCTGTAGGCGCAACCACTACATGAAATTTGGTAAGAACTTCAGACACTTCCTATAGTTGTTGGACTGCCATGTGATGAAAATTGAGAGCCTACAATGCTGTGACGATCTCGAGGACAATTGGAAGGAAGTTTATAAACATAGGTCAGAAATATTTCTGTGTTTATAATGAGAACTTATTGAAATGGTCAATTAAAATCTGTACTACTCCGGGGTATACACTTTCAAAAATATTAATTTTTCTGCTTTTTGCAGAAATGGATGGTGATGACATACAGAGTGAAGAAGAAGAAGAAATTAAAGAACTGCCAATAGTTTAACAGAAGTGATCTCTTAGGTGGATCAAAGATAGTTGTGTTACTCTCGATAAAGTGTGGGGAGAATGCTATGAAATGGGGTAGTAAACTTTACTGTTTCATAAAAAATTATGCAATTTAAAACAATGTCATCACCAAAAAAACAACATTAAAAGAATATTTTTTTAAAGTATAATTTCTTTACCACGTGTTGTAATAGGCTATAAGTAATTTCATTTTAAACATACTGTAAATAAGAATACAACTGCAACTATATAATAAACTGATGTAGCTGATCATTCGAACCAGTATTTAATATACAGTATTGTTACTACTCCCCCCCAACCCATTATTAAACGGCCACCTTTCTAAGCAGCCACACTTTACCTCCATACAAGGGTGGCAACTTAAGACAAAAGATCAATGTTGTGTGTGTATGTGTGTGTGTCTCGATCTTTTGAACAATGGCGCTGTCACCAAAAACAGGACAGACAGTGCTCCTAGCGGCAGCCTCTGACGAAGCTCCAACAGAGCGAAAACTGGTTTAGGCTACCAGGTAAACGTTTATCATTTTTACCAATAAAAAATTAATGATCCGAGTCAGAGTGATATATGTATAATTAATTAATCAACAGACACGTCATGGACAACAAAATCCAGGAAAGAAAATTATATTTTCATAAAATAGTGAGCACCGGTGTTATTTTTAATATTATTAGGGTATACTGTTGTTAAATTAGGGTGTATTGCTTTCAATATAATGTAAATATATTCATAGTTATGCTTTAGAAAAATATTAAGCAGACACATCTACACAGGTCACTAGTTTCATTTTCATTTAAACAGTAGGCGGGCCTGTGTACTTGTCCATTGTGTACAATAATATGTGTATATTTACTGCCTAGCTGCTGTGCTTATCAACTATACTGCAAAGAGCAAGTTGTACAGTATTCTTTATACAAACACTTGTACTTAATCTTCAGAAACATAATTAATATCTGTAATTCTGAATTTTGACCATAGGCACACTTCCAAACAACAAACATGGAAAACAAAATAAAATCATATGGCCTCTTTTGTCCTTTGCCAAAAATAAATATCTCAAAAGTTTTTTCTCATATTAAAAACACACAACAGGAATCAATACAACCCAAGTTTCAATAAAATCAATACTATACAATTACCTGGAATTATTCTAATTTTAGAACCCCAAAACAACTGACAACATATATATTTTCAGTTTTAAACTACAGCAAAACATTATAGTGGAAATGGTTTAAAAATGATCAAGGGTGTCTGTTTTAATAAAACGCAACTAACTACAGGACTATTACAGTAACATTACAAACTGTGTACAATAATTAAGCTCACACACTGCCATTGGGAAAATATGAAATGTAGGGTTGCATTTGTCATGCTTTCAAATGTTTACAATGAGCTCTGCTATTCACTGATAAAGTTTCAAATCGCCAGTATATCACCTGTCTAAATGCCATGTATGAATTTTTACATGCACATCACTACTCAAACACTAACATAGTTTCCACTGTGTCATTACTGACACTTTTTAACTGCTTAATGTTTTTATTATGTTTTATGTTTTTATTTATTATATTTTGATTATTTTATTACATAATTTTATTGTTTGGACTGGTGGTTTTGCAACTTTGCAACCATAACACCAGCTGCCACTGACAACAAGTACTGAGCTTTCCTTTATAAAATTATAAAATTCAGTTTACAACAATACAATTAAGTTCATAATAATAAGAAATTCATTTCTTGTGTAGTTACAATTTTTAAATAAACAAATAAGAAATTTATCTACCCAATATTGTTAATACATAACTTATTTTGTTCTAAGGCTTTCACGCCCAGTGTCAGTGAATTTTTTGTTTAATTTTTACCTTATTGGCTTAATCAGTTTACACTCAGCCTTCAAGACAGTACTGTGGGCCTGACGTATGACACCCCGCGTTAGGTTGACTCAAATATCCACTGAAGATGGCAGCCAGTGGTGCTGCGGAAATGTTTGATTTGAATGTAAGCCTTGGACCATGGCCAAACAGTCCAGTAGATATTTCAAATACAACATAACTTATTTATTTGTGTGCTACAAGAATGTAACAGAATCATACAAACAATAATAATGATTAATATTTATTAGATGTTAGACAATTAGTGAATTAGTACATGAAACTACAATAAATTTTCAGAAAAAATATGGCCTCCAGTAATTAGTCATACAACTGTCCTGTCTAACTGTTATATTAGTATCCTGTACCCTATATGCTACCAGTATAATTAACTTTATAGTAGTATGATAGTAGTAGTAGTATTGTGTCTGTAATAGACTTCTAATACAGTAGAAGCCCGATATAGCGTGGTCCGATATACCGCGGATTCGGATATAATGCGGTGAAGAGTATGTCGCCCGTTATTAGCGAAAATTCTTACTTGTAGAGAGTGAGTAAATTATGAATTGTTTATCGTGACTTCCGTAGCCACATTGGAATGCGTTGCGTTTATTGTAAACAAAGGCTTGTTGTTGGAAACGGCGTTGTAAACAACAGCCAGAATTGCCAGTTCAAGTGTAACTGTAGACATAAACAATCGCCCCGTATTTACAGTCTCTACGTTTCTAAGAATTCATGCCAAGGCAAGCAGCCAACTAAATCCCTTCTCTCCCTCATACTCTTATATTATAAGATCATACTCTGATATTATCTTATCAAAGTGTATAGTCTTTGTCATAAATTCGCATAATGTAGAGTTTTGTGATGTCACAGAAAAGAAAAGCATATTCTGTGAGTGATAAACTCAAAATAATTGATCGTGTGAAGAACGGAGAGTCAAAGGCAAGTTTATCAAGTGAGTGTGGCATCCCAGAAGGAACAATTAGAGGGTGGATGAAGGAAGAAGATAAACTTAAAAGTTTTATGAACACAGTTGAAAGTGAAAAAAGACTAAAGTAGGTAAAGGGGTTGCAAAGAAAAAAGACTAAAGTAGGTAAGGATAGTGAACTAGATGAGTGTCTGTACAGGTGGTTTTTAATAAAACGAAGTGAAGGTGTGCCACTGTCAGGATGTAACTATACGTTTATTGCTGACAATAAATATACGATATACGATATAGGTTAAACGTATAGACACAGTTTTCAAAAGTCGGGCGCCATCTTGATTACACATGTTTGTCATTTTACTTACCATTGCTAAACACTATAGGGCAGGAATCCGTTACGCGAACTTTTGAGAAACGGAAATTATTTGAAATAATAAGACCGGGTTAAAATTGTTACCAATGATATACCCTGTTTATTATACCAGAAGTACATCGTACATAATGCTGCATTCAGCGAACTTCAAACCCTCCAAAATCATGAGATATGTGATATAAAAATGTGTAATTATGTAACATTAACTAACAGGTTATTAAATATAGAGATCATAGGTTATTAAATAGATATACATAGTTTCTCGCACAACCCAGCACTTAGAACTTATAAGTCACTCTCTCTCTCTCACGCTGGTACAATTTATTATTTTAATTTTAATTTAATGAGCTCATTTGTTAAGATTTTGTTTAAATTGGTCATTTGAATTTTGATTGTACAATAATGTTTGGAACGTTCTCACCAAATTGTTGCGGTTGTTTGTTCGGTAAAACTACGCACACCGCGAGTTTACCGTTTACGTTACCGGTCACATCTTGTAGTTGTAGATTTACAGCACTGGTTTTAATATAGTTAATTAACCACTTTTAGTGGTTTAAAAGTAAAATTCACTCTTCGTGAACGGGTTGCCGGCCGGCTGCGATCACGTTCCCTGATGAAATGACACAGATCCTTTGTCACAAATTTCTGAGGTGGGGTGAAGCTACGTCACCCGGCTATTGTTTGGTTGTTTACAGTTTCAACAACACATTCCTCATCGCTGGCGTAATCAAGGATCGTCGCTTTTATCTCAATAAACGACATACGGTTTTTTGCTGGGCTTCACGTTTTTTGCTATGAAATCGTCAGAATCTTGTCAATTCGATTTTGCATTATAAAATATTTATATAGTTCACTCACGGTAGATTTACTAAGATTGTTCAATGTTTATTTAATTTTTACCAAATTACTACAAATGAAGGAATACAATATTTATGGTTTTTTATACCATATTTAGGTTGATTAAAAATTGTACCATAATTGTACCATTACAAAAACCCCTCAATGAAAGATTTTGTGCCGAAGCATAAAAACTTTCATTGACCCTTTCATTCTTCCTAAAGGGATCAGCCAGGAGAGGTCGCCACAACCCCCTTACAATTTATATAAAAGAAAACAATAACTCACCCGTGGTCTGATGATGATGACAGTACCTACATGACCTTACTGGACTTCTCCTTCGAGATCCCAACACCATAAGGCCACTTAGGCGCGTAACGCCCCTGCTCTGACGCGCTGGCCAGCTCAGGACCGCTGTCATATCACCAAACACTGAAACAATAAATGAAAAATATTAAAATAGTGGCTTGGTAAATTACTCTATCCTTAACTGATCTGGTTCCCCTTAGCTAGGTGCTGGTTTGTGATGATAAGCACTGGGTTTGCTTGAAATAATACTAAAATATAATTACAAAAATGTAACGCACAAGAATTATATAGAATTTCCCTTCTCAATATGGACTACCCTGAATTAATAAATTGTTTCGATTCCCATCGATAATATTTAACTCTTTCCATTTTATAATTATTATAATTACAAAAGAAACATATTGATATAAAAAGGATTATATTACTGAAAATATGAAAATTCCCATATAAATCTCCCAAACATGGAGAAAAACAAACTATAGACAAAAATAACTAATAAATCTTTATGGTATTATTTATTCATAAATCTTATTGATGTTAAATTAAAATTATTATTATTATTATTATTAACAGGTAATACTTGGTGCTGTTAACAATATATATCCCTCATTCTCCTCCACACACACTATTTCCATAAATCATGTTAAAATTTCATAACATAATACATAATACATGATAATACATTGTTACATTAATACACATGATCATTATATTAATACATTTAAAATTCATATTTAATCTTGATTAAGATTTGCATTTAAATTATAAAAATTGCAATTAATTAATTAATTAGACATCAATTATTTATTATAATTATAAAATTCATTTCAAATTTATTATTAATATTCATATTATTATTATTATTTCATTATTCATTTTTCATTACCTCTCTATTCTGAACTGTCTATCTCACTAACTACCTAACCTTTCACCTTTTTATTATTGTTTAGTCTGGGTGACTCCTATATTCACTATACCTTTTACTTATTTTTGTTTTACTCACCTTCTTCTAACTGACCACCAAATTTACCTATCATGACACCAATATCTCAATTATAAACACCTTTACTAATTTCATTTAATTTCCTATAGCGCTGCTCGTCTTTGTACAGAGATGGGTGTTCCCTAACTGGCTATATACATCCATAATATTTTGCCCTTCCAAAAAATTCGGCAAACACTCCCTTAAACTACGCTAATACCTGCCACAACACTATAAGTTGGCTACTCCTTATCACCTCACCCCCACTACAAAATATCATCAACAACAATTATATGTTTAACCAATTTCTTTACTCACCTCTACAAATAATCACCAACTACTGTGTCCCTAAATATCTAATACTTTCTTTGTATTATTTTCTTCAAAAATTCTTAACTATCTAACTCCACTTACTTCAATTAAATAACTCACCTGCATTTTATCTATACCCAGGCTCTATCCCTGTTTAAACATTCCACCTTACTGTAATCATTGATAATTGTCTTATAAAACTTATCTCTCACCTACTCATAACAGTACATCTCACTTTTCAAATATATATTCTTACTTAATCATTTATTTAATTATTCACTAGGAATTACCTTCATTACAAATGAATTAATAATTTAACTTCATCAATAGAAACTTTTATGACAATTAATAATTTACTGCTGTTACAAAGATAGTACAACTTTCTTTTGTACTATTTTAATTCAGTAATTGACCTTTAAATATTATTCATTTGTTTCAAAATTTTGATTTGTTTAATTAAACAAAACATGTTAATTATTAGAATACATACTAACTAGTGTACACAAAATATACCTGTAATACCACATCAAAAATACACAAATACATGGATATAAAAACATATGAAACAATGAAAAATATACACTCCAAACACATTAATTTGTTATTTATCAAACTCAGTCCATAGCAGTCCAATTCAATACCACTTTTCACATATATTTAATGTTCATTTCACAATACAACAGTCTATCCTCCATCGTTGAATAACAACCGAATCTTAGGTCTATTTAATTTATTTTCTAATGAAGAAATTTTATGATTAGAAACATTATAATCATATATCAGACAATTATCAAATAAATGTATCAAGTCACGATCGAGTAGGGTTCTGTCTATCTCAGTAATATCATATGTTATAATTTGGTTATACATCTTGTAATTATCATCATAATTTTCTACCACAGGTAAGTATTTAATACCATTATTCTCATCATTTATTGTTATTTCCATTTCATTGTTACTATAAGGTAAGTATTCATTATTTTCATCCACCTTATCTATGCCTAACCTTTCTACCAATTCTCTGTACTTTCTATTTGCTTTAAATATTTCTATTACTCTCTTATTCTCACCATATCTCTCTACACTTTCTCTCTTAATACATTTCTCTCCATAACACCAAATTACACTCTCTCCCTCCAAATATGCAGGGGTCCCTATCTTAAAATTATTGCACCACTTATTAGGTACACAAAAACACCAAGAAACTTTATTTGTAGACCTATCGTCTCCCAAATATAAATCGAAGGAACTCTTGTCCTTATAAAAAATACGTGAAGACTTTTCTTCACCCCCTAACACAACATAAAAATAAAATTCCACCCCCTGCATCCCTTGTACAAAAATACTTTCTCCAAACTCTCTTTCTGACTCAATACACTCAAACACTTCATTATCACTCATAATACTTTCATTATCATTTTCTAACACCACATTCTTACTACCTATCATATTCTTACTATCTGTAAATTCATTATTCAGATTATCATTGTTGTTTACTTTATTAATCAGTACTTCGTTTTTCGCACTGTTTTCCCTACTACCTTCTGGGTTTCTAATTGACTTAAATTCTCGTCTAATTTTGTGATGACCTTGTCAAACTGCTTAATGAGCTTATCGTGACCTATTTTAATTTCATGTTTTAGTTCATTGAACTTGATATCAAAACTATCAAATTTGCCACTTTGTTTATCAAATTTGTCATTCAAATTTGTAAATTTTTCATCAAATTTGTTTAATAAGAGCTGCATCATAGCAGCAGTACTATCTGATTTAATTTCTGAACTAACGGACATGGATGTTGAAGGAACTGTGTTTAACTCAGTGACTCTAGTTTCACTGATCTGACTAATTTGGGTTAATTCAACGTCCATCTCACTCATAACTGTTTCGTCAGTTAGGCTGACTTTGGTATTATTATCTTCATTAGTATTCATTTTGCTTATTTATAATACACGCATGCATACAATAGTATAACCTAACTTCGTAAAATTGAGTTATGTTTACGTATTAAAATTTTTGCGTTTATTACCTCAAATAACTTTTCCGCTCTCTTTATAGGCGTACTCACATAAAATTTTATATCAGGTCCCTGTTATTACGGGCGACATCTGTAACTATACGTTTATTGCTGACAATAAATATACGATATACGATATAGGTTAAACGTATAGACACTGTTTTCAAAAGTCGGGCGCCAACTTGATTACATATATTTGTCCTTTTACTTACCATTGCTAAACACTATAGGGCAGGAATCCGTTACGCGAACTTTTGAGAAATGGAAATTATTTGAAATAATAAGACCGGGTTAAAATTGTTACCAATGATATACCCTGTTTATTATACCAGAAGTACATCGTACATAATGCTGCATTCAGCGAACTTCAAACCCTCCAAAATCATGAGATATGTGATATAAAAATGTGTAATTATGTAACATTAACTAACAGGTTATTAAATATAGATATCATAGGTTATTAAATAGATATTGTAACGTTACCAAATATGGCAGTTACATAATATAAGCTAATAACGTCAAGTAAGAGAAAAAACATGGAAGTATGTCTAGATAAATAAACTTAAGTGTATAAAAGTGTGTATCTACAAATATATTAATATAAAAAAATCCAACGATGAAGAAGATAATATTAACCTAGCAACATCAAATAACAAAATGAAGAAAGAAAATGCCACGAGCCAAAACAAAATATCAGTAAACAGACCCAATAGGATCCAACAGTGAGGGGAACCAACAAAATAAGGACTAACAAACTCCAACAGCGAGGGAAACAAATAAAAATGGTGACTACAACGAAAATATTGAAGAAGAGGAAGAAAGAAGAAGGACCAGGAAGAGTACCATGAAGAGAGAAGAAGATGGACAGACCATGCAAGGACTCAACATAAACCACGTGTACCAAAGACTATATGTGACCAAAAGAAGTGATGATTATCAATTATGAGAAGAAAACCAGTGTGTAACATTTAAGGAACCACAAACAATTACAGTGTGTACTTAATATAGATGTGAAACATGTGGATAGTTAACTAATTTCAACTGAATAAACCACACAAACAATCACAGTGATGAAGTTTACAGTATGAGAAAATAGGTTAATTTCATAATGAAACAGCAAGAATTAGAATAGTCAAATAAACACAGACAATGAGTGTGACTAATTTAATAAAGTTGTGATCAATACAGATAATCATAAGACCACCAGAATAGAACAAAATAAAACAATTATGTTATTGTTCATAGAGAACTGACAACAAATAGAAAACCTTTGTTATGTATTAAACAAAATGGCATGAATTGAATTCAACCAATGACCAGAAAAATATTGTAAATAATACAAAAAGATTTGTGTTAGTGTTTAAGAAGGAGTTGTATAAACATGTGTAACAAAATAATTAAAATATTATAGTAAGATACCATACTGAAGTCATGTAAGTAGTAGAAAAATACTGCATTAAAACAGATGGTACATTGTTACACAACCCATAGGGAAGACGCCTATTAAACAGAAAATGATACATATTAATGTAAATAAATTATCATCAACTATGATATCAATCAAGAATTTGTTATAAATAATAATAAATCTTAAGAGACGATGTATTATATTGCAAAACAATGCAACTAGAACAAGTCAAACATAATGGCACAGAGATAGCAGAGATGGAACAAGTATGCCAATTTAGTTAGGCAAAGTACAATGTCAAAACCAATACCAATGTTAATAAAAGTATCACCAGTAGTGAGATAAATATATGGTGCTACTTTGAGAACAGATTCTGAACATAATAAGAACAATATTGTAACTAAAATATTGTAAACTAACTAACTATGTACATATGACCAGAAGTAAGCTGAACCATTGTATAGCTAATTAGTTAAGAAAAATACTGTATCAAAGATTGAACACAGATTGTTAAAATTGTTACCAGTAGTAAGAGGTAATCCCAATGCTACTTTGAGAACAGACTATGACCATAAAAACAGTCATTTTATATACAAACAATTAAAAACCAAATGACTATAATGTAGTAACCCAGATGTAAACAAACCATGAGGAGCAAGTTATTTATGAAAAATATAACTTGTAAACTTGTTTAAAAGTAAATGAAAACATTATCAAGAGATAGAATAATGTCTAATGCTACTTTGGAAATCCAAACCAAGTATAACAATAACAATTTAGTTATTGTATTAACAAAAATAAATGACTACTATGATATGACACAACATAAACAGGCCCATTACTGAAAAATTGAAGGGTTCTGAACTAATTAAAAGCTAACCACTATATCTAACAAATTAGGTACAATGTGTGTACACTAATTACAATCATTACATGATATAATTTATATAGAGAAAAACCAAAAATAAGGAAAAAATTGTATAAGAAAGATAGGAGAGGACTGAAACTATGTAAATAGTAGATTAACCACAGTCATATACAAATATTCTAGTGTAAAATTGTGTAAATAAACTTTACTAGTATTATTAGATTGTAATATTACTGTTTTTAATAAGAAAAATTAGTTTTAAGCACATTTATGGAAAATCAAACATGGACGCCTAATGACGCCATAGCGAGATATTGTTTAGGGAACAATTATTCTCAAACTTTGAATCAAACCGATTGAGATATGGACTCAAAGTGTTTATTTAAAAAGTGCTTTAATGTAAATAAGTAAAATTTGGTGTAATAGACTTATAATTATAAGATACACCAGAAATAATTAATAAAATAGTTATAGTGATAGAGGTGATGGACGGAAAATAACCATTCTTAGACTTAAATTAAAGAGTAGGATGTCCGCAATTCACTGACATCAACCATTTAACGATAGGACATAAATTAAAAAAGTTATTGTAATTTTAAACTTTTCGATTAAATTTTGTACCAGTGCTTACGTCACAAAGCCTCAACCTCAAAACCGAATTTGTTAAAAAATTAAATATTTTAAGAAAACAAAGGCCTTTGGTTTGAGAGTATAGTGTTTTCAACCAATAGAATGAATGAATCTTAGTCAGACTAGCAGGAGACGGTTGGAAGAAGCGTTACAGTTCACGACCAGTCTTTCGACGGAGAGGCCACGCCGCTCGACAACATGAAAAAGTTTTTATTTTGAATTTGTGCGCGTCAGTGACATTAAGTAATCAACATACATAACCTTAACACGACATCAATATATACGAGTGAAAAGTGCGGAGTTATTTATTTATACAAGTACGATTAGTGTATAATGTCAATCGTACTTGCGAGTGTTGTGATAGATAAAAAACAGGGAGTACAATTTTATTTAAATAATACTAAACAGAAATAATAATTTCGTAAACAATAAAATTTTTGATACTACGCAAGTCAGAAAAGGCGAAGTATTAAAAACTATGATTGAATTATCAGAATTAAAGAAAAATTTAGTTCACAATTATTCAAATATTGAAAAAATATTTTAATCATTTATCATAATTTAAAACATTATGTTTGAAACATTTATCACTAAATACGAGAGTTAACATTAGTCACTCATTTGACTAAAATTGTTTTTATTTTGATTTTTCGATGTTTTGAAGTAAACGTTATTAACTTTCATACGAAAGTATAAATGTAATCCTGATAATAACATATCAAAATATTACGAATAATGTGTTTATAAATATAGATTAAGAAATAATAACTATTAAGAAATAATTAACCATTGTAACAATACCCGTTATAACTAACCTTAGAATCGTAACGGTAACTTGACAATTTAACTGTTACCGATCTGTTCTCAAATAAAATCCAAACCAAATAGAAATACTAACAAGAGTTTTTTGATAAATTTTTCTCTTGCAAATAGATAATTCTTAAACGAATTATTAAAATAAAGTGATACATTTTTAAGTACTGTACAAGCCATCGAGCTTGGTGATTGTTAACGAGTACTATAATTTGCATGCGCATTCCCGCGTACGATAGTACCATAAATATAAGATATATGGTATTAATTGTTGATTTTTATATTTGTTCACTTATTATTAATTATTGTTCATTTTATATCGTCATTAATATTACATCTTGTGCCTGGTATCATGTTACCTAAAAGAACCTTACGAATATGGTAATTCACCAATACGAGAGAACATAACCTCTTGAAATTAAATTATTGTACAAATAACAGGTTTACCAGCCTTGAGGCTGAATAGTGTCTTATTTTTGAATTTTTTAATTGTAATTATTATCTAAAAGGTTGTTAGCCATTGATTATTCATTGTTCAAAGATTTTATAATATTGAATTGTTAATAAACCTCCACTTTCATTACCAGTGAAAAAGAGTATCATTTCAATTCTAAATTAGTTCATTTATTTTTTAATCAGTTCTACCAAAGGTGGCGGAAGAGTTTGAATAGATCTAATAATAATTCAGAATATCATTTAGATACTATGTAACGGGTCGAATTTTGGGTGTTTTTATTTTTATCGTATGTGGCATATGTATTTTTATGTATTTCATTTTGGGCGGATTGTCATTGTGCAACGTATGTGTCAGTATAACAGTCAGTGTAACAGAACAGTGAAACAACGCTAGAAGACGCAGTTGTTGTTGAGGAATGCGGCAGAGCATTTGCACCTCCACCAAAATTCTAAGAACTTTGCAAGTGTGTCGGCGCACAGGCGCGAATACCCAAGCAAGCGCGCTCAAAAGGACGCTCTCGATAAAAAACAAGATGGCTAGAGCGAAAAAATTATTCATCGTCCCTTTGGCATCACTCAAACGTCCGGTCCACTTAAATGACGTCAGCCAATGCCTACAGAAGATCATATGCGGCATTGACTTAAAGAAGCTACATGCATGGCATGGGCTGGAGCTTCGGCGACGACGCCCAAGGCATTGATGTCCGTCGTCTTGACTAAAATGCTCCCGGAGTGGGGAACTGAGAGACGCCAGCAGTTCGTTGTCGACTCCCGCCTGCGCAGGCTGCCCGACAACCAGGGCTCAGAAACAAATTTTTGTAATTAATGTAACAACTAATATAACAGTGTAAAACAGTATAAATTTATATGACCGCGGTCGTGTTTAGAAAAAACATCATCAAGAATAACGTTGGAATAACTTAAAATCACCAATTCTCGGGAGAAGATGCGCGTGTGCGGTGACCGCGTGGCCGGCATTTGGGGTTTGGAATCTGTAATTTAAAATGTTCAGGGTTTAATAATTTACCGTGTGATAGAGTGTGTGGCAAAGCTGGGCGGCTTTCTGTGTGTATTTGTGTTTGCCTTTTATGTTTGTGTACTAGAAAAAATAAGGTAAGCCGTAGATTGTAAGTCAGATTATAACAGAGTCACGTGTTGCACAACACCTGAACATGTATTTACTAAATGTATGTTCTTAATTTCACTAAAGTAACAGTAAAACATTAAATGGAAATTGTCTTCATATAAATGTGTTGTGCAAATTATTCTCACAACCTTAAGAAATTACGTCTGCATCCCAAACATACGTATGACGCAACCTTGAAGCCACGCAATGGTAAGTAGGAGTGTGTTAACATTAATTTTAAATTATTACGATATCATTTTTTTTTAATCTAGAAAGTTTCATTGGCGCCCGAACAGGGACGAATTTAAAAAATAAATTCCATACCTATAAATGGGATGCAATCGTAATTTGGAAGTTGTGTGAGAATACGCAAAAGGTACTTATGTAAAGTTAAGTTACGCTAAGTAAGTAAAGAATATTTAAAATATAAATATATATTTAAAATATATATTATTTATATTGTAAACAGAATAAATACCTAAAAATAATAATAATAATGGAAAATACAACAGAGAACGGAGTCGATTTATCCGACTCGACTGTGACAAGTGAAACAGCTGAAGTTGAATCAGCTGTGATGAGTAGTCCTGAAATACATTCAACACCGAATGTAGGTCAAGACGATAAAAATATGAATGTAAATAACACAAATGAAAAAGATAATACAGAGGATTCAGGGATTCAAGTAACCCCGACCTCAACAAAATACAATAAGGTGAATGACGATCCAATGAGTATTGTACTTAATTTATTAGAAAAAATGAATAATAAATTTGATAGTCGTTTTGACAGTAATGACATAAAATTAGATAGACAAAGCAGGGAGATTAATGAGTTGAAATATGACATTCAAGAAATTAATAGACGTTGTGAAAATACCAAAGTAGAATGTACGGATAAAATTAACCAAGTAGAAACCAAATTAGATGATTCAATACAAAAGCTAGATGTTAAATTTACTGAAATAGATAGTCAGATAGATAGAGTTGAGAAGCAGATAACTGAGAATAATGAAATATTAATAAATACGATGAATGAGCATAACAATGACATAGAATCTAAAATTAATAAATGTAGTATTGAAACTGAATGTAAGTTGAGTAGCGTAGTAACGACAGTTGAAAAAATTAGTCAGAACTTTGATGAACACCAAAATAAGGTAGACTATAAAATAAATGAAATTGAAAATAATTATAAGACAGAAATACAAGCAGTAAATGAATCTATCGATGTGATAGCAAAGAATAACGTACAGTCCGAGTATAGTAATGACAAAAAATTATATTCACTCGAACAGAATATTAATAATATGAGAGATGAATTAAGTGTAGTAAAAAATCAAAATGTAACCAATGTCACTGAACGTATATTTATGACACGTGACACAAACAATGAAATAGAATTAGAAACTTTTAGTAATGAAAATAGGAGAGTGCATCCAATGCAATTTTTAAATCGAGTACGGGAGTTTGACAGATTTAATGGTAGTAGCTGGGAGGTTAAACTTATAAAAATTTTGAAATGTTTTAAAGGTGATTCAGAGATATGGGCGGAGACGCATCGAAACGAATGGGAGAGTTATGGAGATTTTGAAAGAGCATTTCGGAACAAATACTGGTCGGAGGAGGAGCAGGAGATACTGCGAAGCCAAATAATGGGAACTGGGAGTTTTGGAAGAAACAACCGTAGTATCACAGTATATACGATGAAGCTGTACAACGAAGCGAAGTATTTGGAACCACCGTTGCCATTCCAGTCGTTTGTACGCCACGTTAGCAAGCACCTACCAAGGGAGGTGCAGATCACATTGATGACCAGAGAGGTAAGCGACATAAATGAATTAGAAAAAATATTAGACGTTTTTCAGAATATTAAGGACCAGGAAGACAGCAGACGCATACAACAACATAATATACAAAATGGAGGTAATTATGTACCAAGAGGAGGACCAAACGGAGGAACCACACACAATGGTCGAGAACGGGACAGACGATACCCAATGTGGAAATGTGACGGGTGTCTGGTGGAAAATTATGCTGATCGTAATTTCTGTTATAGATGTAGAAGGGCGAGGCCCGGACAGCAGCCGAGAACGTCACCGAGGTTCAACAACCCACAGCAGAGGAACGGTGAACGACGAGTAGAGAATCTAAGAAATGAAGGAGGAAATCAGCAGATGGGCAGAGTGTATACGCCCCGTAACGCAGACGAAAGAATGGGAAACTAAGGAGGACAATGGATGAGGAGGCCCGGCCATTGTCGATTAATAATCACGGGGTCCACGAAAATAAATACAGGAATAACACGATTCACACGGACTTGGCCACAGAATTGTTGGAAGAAGAGGAGACGGAAACGAGGAGACAAGAGGCGTGGTTGACGGAGGTAAAACTGGAGATAGAAGGTAAGTCAATCTTGACACTTATAGATACAGGTAGCGAAATATCTGTAATAGCAGAACATGTACTCAATAAATTGAAAGAAACTAACAAACATATTCCGTCTTTGCCAGTAGCAGGGGTAGCAATTGTAGGTATTACGGGTGTTAGAAGTAAACGGGTTACAACACAAGTCCAGTTGAACATGTTAATAAATGGGGAAAACTATGAGAATACATTTTTAGTTGTAAGAGGTTTAAATTTAGAAGTGATTTTGGGTAATGATTTTTTAATAAGAAATAATGCGGTCATTAACTTTCGAAAAAGAATTTTAGAATTGAGTAATGAAAATAAACAAATAACAGTTAATTTTGAACGGGTTCTAGACACAGTAAAGATTTCGGGTATAAGGGTTATACCAGATAAAACCATAAATAGGGATATGGAATTTAGTATACATGCGTGTAGAGAGAGTGTGAGTGAAGAGAGGGGAGATAGAATATGGGCCGAAAGAGAGGTTAAATTTTGTGGGGAAGGTGATGAAATGGGGAGTTCTCAGCGTAAAGCGCTGTGGCGGGTAGTTGAGGATTATCGGGGAGTGTTTGCCGGGGAACCAGGAAGGGCAAAAGGTTATGAATGTGAATTAAAGGTGAGGGAGCATGCGCCATATGTCCAACGTAGTTATCCGGTACCATATTCGAAAAGGGAGGCTGTACAGTCAGAATTAGATAGGATGTTAGCGGGGGATATTATAGAAAGGTCGGTATCAACTTATTCCAACCCTTTAGTAGTAGTAATCAAAAAAGATGGGAGAGTGAGATTATGTCTAGATGCCCGCAAAATCAATCAAATAATCATTCCAGACCGGGAGTCACCAGAAGCGATAGAAGAGATTTTTCAGAAATTCAGTGGTGTGAAATATATGACTTCTTTAGACCTGACCGCCGGATATTGGCAAGTCCCGTTGGCAGTAAATAGTAGAAAATATACAGCGTTTTTGTTCAACGGAAAAAACTATCAATTTACGCGTTTGCCGTTTGGTTTGAACACCAGTGTAGCTAGTTTTATTAAGTGTCTCGACGAAGTTTTGCAACCACATAACTTAGATTTTCTAACCATATACGTAGACGACATACTAATAGCTTCTAGAACCTTTGAAGAGCATGTAGGGCATTTGGAATATGTATTGGAGAAATTATATCAAGGAGGTTTAACGGTGAATTGGGACAAATCAAAATTTTTGCAAACCGAAATACATTTTTTAGGTTTCATAATAACACCTACAGGAATACGTGCTAACCCGGATAAAGTAGAATCCATCTTGACATTCCCGGAGCCAAAAAATATAAAGCAGTTGCAAAGTTTTCTTGGTCTTTGTAATTTTTACAGGAAGTTCCAGCGGAACTACGCCCAGACGACGGCCCGACTAAGCGCAGTGCTGCAAAAGAATAAGCAATGGAGATGGGGCGATAACGAAAGAGCGGCGTTTAATGACATCAAAATTAAGTTCACAGACATGATACTAATGAATCATCCCAATTTTAATGACAAATTTTATTTACAGACAGATGCTAGTAATATAGCATTGGGAGCAGAACTCTACCAAGAGGACGAGGAGAAAGAGCATAAAACCATCGCCTTCGCCAGCCGGACATTGCTAGCCGCTGAGCGCAACTACATTACCACAGAAAAGGAGCTCCTCAGTATAGTGTTCGCCGTGAGGAAGTTCCGAACGTATCTGCTGGGTAACAGGACCATCATCAGGACGGACCATAAAGCGCTATCGTTCCTCAATACTTGTAAACTCACACACAGCCGGATTACCAGGTGGGTGTTAGCTCTTCAAGAGTATAATTTTTCTTGGGAATATGTCAAGGGTGTAGAGAACAGGGTGCCAGACACACTATCACGAATAGACACAGACAGAAATAGAACAGGTAGAGATATTAAAGAGATAGAAATTTATAGACTATCCCGGGAAGATAAACTTTTTGGGGAGGAATTAAAAGATATAAATGTAATGCAAAGAGCTGATAATAAATTAAATAAAATAATTACTAGTATAGAATCAGATATAGACGAATTAGGGTATAAGCAATATTTTCAAGTGTTCAAAGGGAGTTTGTTTAAAAAAGTAGAGGGGAGAGAGAGAGATTGGAGGTTAGTCATACCTGAAGGGTTGATAGAGAAAATAGTGTGGGACTGTCACTTTAGATACGGGCATTTTGGGGCACGGAAGTGTGTAAATGTATTAAAGGAATCTTGTTTATTTAAGAACATGGAGAAACGAGTCCGAAGAATACTTAGAGTTTGTGAGTTATGTCAGAAATCAAAAGTTGTAAATTATAGGTTAGAGGGAGAACTAAATTATATTAAGGTAGAAAAACCATTCGATTTAGTAGCTGTAGATTTGTACGGCCCATTGCCGAAAGGTAGGGGTGGAGTGATGCATATTTTTTTTGTACTTGACACTTTTTCCAAATATGTCAGACTATATAGCGTGAAGCGAGCAACGAGCAAGGTGCTGAGCGAGAAGATCACACGCGACTACATGATCAACGTGGGAAAGCCGAAGGTGATATTATCCGACCATGGGCCGCAGTTCATCAGCGGAAGATGGCGCCAGACTCTTGGATGGGAAGGTATTATCCCAAAGCACACTGCCGTATATCATCCACAGTCGAATCAAGCTGAGAGAGTCATGAGGGAGTTGGGCAGAATTTTTCGAACATACTGCCATGCCAAACATAGCGAGTGGCCACTCTATGTGCAGAAGATTGAAAACTGGCTAAACTGCACCACCCACGAGTCGACGGGGTTCACGCCTTATGAGCTAATAAGAGGAAAGCGTCCACAGAGGATTCTGGAACAACTAATTGAATATCCACCGGAAACCGACACTATCGGTAACGATGTTAAGCTGAGACTAGCCAATGAAAGTCTGTTGACAAAAGGGGAGAGGAGAAAACGGAAACATGACATGAAAGGTAAGTGGACGCAGTATGAGATTGGACAGCTGGTATTGGTACGACGACACGAGTTATCAAGTGCACAAGATAAGGAGATCAAGAAGTTTTTCTTATTGTACGAGGGGCCGTACGAGGTAGTGGAAATAAAAATGAAAAATTCATATGTGTTACAGAATAGAGAAACCAGGGAGATAGTGGGTACGCACAACGCTACAAATTTGAAATTATTTTGGTCAGCATAAGTATTTTGTTAATTTGTAAAGGTATGAATGTTATTTAATTATTCTTTTATGTTTTTAGAAGGGCTCCTCCCCCATTTTTGGGCGGCCACGATCTTACCAGTCCTGGCCGTGGAATTCGGAACTCGGAGGCGGGCCATGGTTGGCGGATCTTCCTTCGGGCAGTGAAAACAACGATGGTCCGGCTCCACCAAAATTGGTACAAAATAGAAATTTAACCACATATATTTGAACGGGGAGGGGGACCCCAACAGGTACGTGACTCGACTTAAAATTTTTTAATACACTCCCGGTGCAGCGGTTTTGGTGTGCCTGTCACGTGCCTGCACTGCCTTAGAGTGTTTGTATATAATGGAGGCTGCATTAAATAAAAGGCAGTGCATTCAAATTAAATTTTTTGGTGTCAAGGGCAAAATTAAAATGGAGCCTTTGACAATATCTTCTGATTGGCCTGAAACGACGAGTTTTGGGGCAAGACGTTTTGGAGCACGGTAGAAAGCGGGGTAGAAGAAATGGTAGGAGAGGGGGAGTAGTGTGTTTTAGAGAGGGGACGTGAATTCACGTAGTATATCTACCGGGTTCCGATGCATTTTGCAGCAAGACCCGACTTTTCAGGTGATTACTGCCTTACTACCACTTATCATAAGAATGTTAGTCAGCCTCCAGTGTAAATAGATTTTTGAAGAAAAAAAAAAAAAAAAAAAAAAAAAAAAAAATATACCAAAACAATTTTGGATGTGTATAATTTTAAATTTAAGATATAATTTTTTTCTTCTAAATTTTTTAGCATTAGGTGACCAAATATAATTGTTAGATTTTAGTAGTAGTGAGTATAGGAACGTTTTGAAGAAATGTGTAGTAATATAAGAACTTGTTATCAATACAAGATGTGGGGATAATATTGGGGGGTAGTTTGGTGCTCAATGAAGTGACATAACAGTGTAGTGTGGAACTGCTATGGGGGAAGGTTGTAGATTTTGTATTAATTATTTTATGTTAATAATGGTTAAGCTTACATATAAAGTGGGTTAAAACCCCATCTAAATTAATATTGTCATTTAAATGTAAATTCGTAAATTTAATATTACGAAAGATATTTTACTTGTGATTCCCCAAATTTTCGGGCGGTCACGGCCTCACCGAACCCTGACCGTGGAATTGGTTTAGCTTTAACAGCTATGGTTGGGGCACATTACGATTACGCGCTGACCATAACTGGCCATAGCTGTTATCGTTGTAAAGGTGTATTTTGAAATTGATGGGGGGTAATAAAAAGGGGAATCACCAAACTATGGAACAGCGGCTGCCACTCTGTTCGAGAAGGAACAGCAGAGCCAGGTGGTAGATCCGTTTAAGGGTGCATGATTTTATAACGAGAACATGATGATGTTCACCAATTTTAACTTAACAGCGGAAGCAGAGACACGGAGAGGTAAAAACCTGCTCCAAAATATACCGTCTCTGTGGAAGCGAAAGGGCGAGACAGTCCTCCATAATCTGAAATAGTGTGTGTGGCTGGGAGGTGACGTAAAGGAGTCACGAATTTAAAATTTTATGACGTAAAAGTTTTGCTTATTCAAAGTTTAATCCAATCAAAAATGCTTGTGCTCTGTCCACATAATTATATGCTCAGACTCGTAAATCAAGGTGTTCATACTATAATTTTAAAGGTATCATTTTATTGTTGTGTGTTAGATATAGTTGTTGATAAAATGTATTTTCATTATGTGTGTAATTTTTTTCTAAGCCAATCATTAGACGCCTGGCAGGCAATCAACATAATAGAAGTAAGTGTTGATAATGTATTACATGTAACTGTTCAATTTTGAAAGGTATCCATGGTGTTTTAATTATGTTAGGATATCAGCTGATCAACAATACCATGTCACTGGTATATTGGTTTATAAATGTTACCAGTAATTAATGTTTAGTGTACTACAGATATTTTGAAGTAAAGATAAAAAGAATATGCAAATTAATAAAAGATAATTCATGGGTGATAAGTGTTTTATGGGACATGTAGACCTGTCCAAGTTGAATTAAAAGTTGAATGTGAAATGATGGAGATGAATATAATGTAATGCTGTTTTTGAGTTGATGTGATATAACAGGATTTTGTGAAATATAGATGTTGACACAGTGGTAATGGAGACTTTATGTAGATTTTGAATGATATATGGTTGTTTTTATAGTTAATGAGGTTATTTTGTGTATTTGTAGTAATGAAATGAGATTGAGAATTTTGGGGATGGCAATTTTGTATTAGGGGGTAGTGTATTTGGGGAGTCCGCAACAAGGGTTGGGACGGGATAGGGACCGATTGGCGCCGGAAAGGGTTACCTAGGGGGAGTCCAGGGACCAACATAAGGGAATGAGTTTTGGGAAGGAAACACGTATCCTATGTACAAAGGGTTAGAGAGTATTTTTTTTATATATGTAGAGAAGGCGGCGAATTGTGTTAAATGATAAGTTGGTGTTTAGAATGTCCTGATTAGTAGATATTTTTGATAGAGTTGGGTGTCTTGGGAGTTGCAGTTGATAAATATTAGAGTCAGGGGGAGAAAGTTTATATATGTATAGAAATCTCATACAGAAAAACGAGAATAAATAAATTACATCACCCACAGTATATTAAAGTAAGATGGTTGAAAAGAAAGAGAGATTCATGATAAAGAATATGCAATTGTTTATTTTTTAAACCAGTGACAGAATTTTGATAAAATTTGAAAATAATGTAAAGTCACGAAGTGTTTATTTTAAATAATTTAAATGTCAAGTTGATGATTGATTATATTAATATTTTGTTTATTATAAATATTTTATGTTACTATGTTTTGTATTTCAAGGTAGGATATTACAGATATTTAAAGTGTTTTCAGAAATCATACATAACATATGTAGGTCAAGGGTTTTGGACTTGACCTAGTTATGATCAGCTGATGAGTTCATACACCTACTAAGCTTGTGTATAGTAGGAAGCCAATTGTGATTTGTTTGTTTAATTAATTCAAACCAATATTTGAATAATTTTAATAAATGTTATTTAATAAATAAATTTAATAAATATTTAATGAATAAATTTAAATTTTTTTTTGAATTTTAAAATTTTGAAAATTTTAAATTTTTTTGAAAAAAAAAAAAAAAATTTTTTTTTGATTTTTCGCCTGCCAGCGAGTGAATATGTTGAGTAATGATTATTTTATTGTGTATGTATTAATGATGTTTCTTTTATTGTATTGCTTTATATTGGTAGGCTATAAATTGTTCTCATGCTAGAGTAAGGATGTGTTTATATTATTAGAAATGTTTAGGCTAAGTCAATTGAAACAAAAATTAGAAAAAAGAGGAAGAGAATTTTTTGATAAACGATTATTTTTTGAATTTTGAATTTTTTAAATTTTTGAAAAATTTTAAAAGAAAGTTTTATTCTTATGTGTTATGGTAATATGTAATGTTAGAGTGTGTGAGCCCAGTATTTGCCAAAGGCAGCCCAGCTTGCAAAAAGGGGATCCATATCGACGGAGGAGCTGGAATAATTTTAGCCAGGGATTGAGGGTTTTTGGGGGTAGCATGTTAGAAGGCAAGGTGGGCTATGGTGCGAATCTGATCGATTTCTCGGTGTTGGGATCTCTTACGGAGAAGTCCAGTGATCTCGTTCAGATGAGTCCATGGTCGCTGAGCCAGGGGGGTCGTGTACCCATGCAGAGTAAGAACCAGGGGGTTGTTGGCACCAGTTCCTCACCGGTCCTCTTCGGGGTTTATCGATGAGATTTCTTCTGTTGTGAACAGCAGAATTCTCATCGAGGGGGTATTGTAACGGGTCGAATTTTGGGTGTTTTTATTTTTATCGTATGTGGCATATGTATTTTTATGTATTTCATTTTGGGCGGATTGTCATTGTGCAACGTATGTGTCAGTATAACAGTCAGTGTAACAGAACAGTGAAACAACGCTAGAAGACGCAGTTGTTGTTGAGGAATGCGGCAGAGCATTTGCACCTCCACCAAAATTCTAAGAACTTTGCAAGTGTGTCGGCGCACAGGCGCGAATACCCAAGCAAGCGCGCTCAAAAGGACGCTCTCGATAAAAAACAAGATGGCTAGAGCGAAAAAATTATTCATCGTCCCTTTGGCATCACTCAAACGTCCGGTCCACTTAAATGACGTCAGCCAATGCCTACAGAAGATCATATGCGGCATTGACTTAAAGAAGCTACATGCATGGCATGGGCTGGAGCTTCGGCGACGACGCCCAAGGCATTGATGTCCGTCGTCTTGACTAAAATGCTCCCGGAGTGGGGAACTGAGAGACGCCAGCAGTTCGTTGTCGACTCCCGCCTGCGCAGGCTGCCCGACAACCAGGGCTCAGAAACAAATTTTTGTAATTAATGTAACAACTAATATAACAGTGTAAAACAGTATAAATTTATATGACCGCGGTCGTGTTTAGAAAAAACATCATCAAGAATAACGTTGGAATAACTTAAAATCACCAATTCTTGGGAGAAGATGCGCGTGTGCGGTGACCGCGTGGCCGGCATTTGGGGTTTGGAATCTGTAATTTAAAATGTTCAGGGTTTAATAATTTACCGTGTGATAGAGTGTGTGGCAAAGCTGGGCGGCTTTCTGTGTGTATTTGTGTTTGCCTTTTATGTTTGTGTACTAGAAAAAATAAGGTAAGCCGTAGATTGTAAGTCAGATTATAACAGAGTCACGTGTTGCACAACACCTGAACATGTATTTACTAAATGTATGTTCTTAATTTCACTAAAGTAACAGTAAAACATTAAATGGAAATTCTCTTCATATAAATGTGTTGTGCAAATTATTCTCACAACCTTAAGAAATTACGTCTGCATCCCAAACATACGTATGACGAAACCTTGAAGCCACGCAATGGTAAGTAGGAGTGTGTTAACATTAATTTTAAATTATTACGATATCATTTTTTTTTAATCTAGAAAGTTTCAACTATTTCATTTATTTTGTGTGTGATAACTATATTGAATATTCGATCTGAATATTTACTTGTGTATAAAGTGTATGTATTTCAGCGGAACCATCACTGAACAGGACTGAAATATCCACGTGTGGTAAATGAGGGAGGTATATAACAGAGTGCGCGAACATTTTAAATCAAAGAAGTGGATTATTAATACGCACCCATTAAAAACAATACAATAACACTAATAACCTTAATAGTTACAATTACGACATTTTTATAAAAAACAACATCATCGTAGATACCGGTGCGTATCGGCACTCACATAATTACACTACTTACCCTAAATATATCTGCACTTGTGCATAACATATACGTGTACCCTTACAAGTTGGCTAGCCCAACACTGGGGCTTGAAGGAGAGCATTTTGTGCACTAAAATATACCTGTGTACCATTATAGATTGGCGCCCAACGTCTGAGCACGAATTAGGGAAAATATACCATAACCAGTAACCTAATCACCCCAATCCGTGAAAAGACAGCAGGTACATTACCAGCATATCAAGATGTACACCGACAGATTAAAATCGAGATCAAAATCGAGATCAACGTCGAGAAAGAGGGCAACAGAAGCGGAGAAGGAGACCAGAAGGGAAGAAAAGGAGGCTATGTCGACGGAAGACGTGGAAGAAATTGTAGTGGAAATAAAGGACAAACCAATTGAACCAGCGGAGGGGGTTCAGCAGCCTATGGAGGAACCGGAAGTGATGATTCAAGAAGCTCCACCGGAACCAAGACAGCCTGAAAAAACAACGTCACTAGGAGAACCAGCATTTCAAGAGTGGATGAAAAGAATGATGGAATCATTGAAGGAAGACAATAGATCTAATAAGGAGGAGTTAAGTAAGAAGATGGACGAATCAATAGAGTCACTGAAGGCGGACGTAAACAGTAAAATAGAAGAAGCCAGTCGATCCACCAAAGAGGAATTGAACAGTAAGATCGAAGAAGCCAGCCGATCCACAAACCAAAAAATAGAAGAAGGCCAGAGGGAGAACCAGAAACATATGGAGTTATTAAAGGAAGAATTTAATAACCAGATAAACGAGACTAATAGGAGAATGGAAGATGGGCAGAAGAAAACCGAAGAATTATTAGAGAAGAAAATGGCCATGATGAAAGAAGATTTATCGGCAGAGTTGGGAGTAAAGATTGATCAGACCAACCAAAAGATTGATGAAATTAACGCTAAATTCAATCGAGATGTCGAGACCATACAAACTGACCACGAAAGAATATGGCAACAGATAAATATCAACAATGACAAGATGGAAGAAACCGCTAAGGATACGGTGGAAATGATTGAAAGAAGATTGGGAGTAAATGTTGAGGAAATCAGGAAACAAATGGCCATATTAACAACAGAAATTAATGTCGAGATGTCTGAGGTACGAAAAGAGGGCGAAAATACCAGCCTGAAACTCGTACAGACAGAAAGGGACATCAACCAGCGTATTAGTGATGTGGAGAAAACCCACGGTACACAACTAGGTGTGATAACGCAAGAGCAAACCAAAATGAAGGCAGTACAATCGACGTTAAAAGAAAAGTGCGAAGAAGTCTCTGGAAGGGTAGACGCTATCAAGCAGCAAGTGCATGATGACAAAACACAATTAACAGAACGTCAACGGAGAGAATTGGATGACCTCCGAGACGAGATGCATCGTCTGCAAACAATACCAAACTTCCTACCCGGTTTGAGTCACCTAGACAACAGGGACCAGATTGAGTTCCGAACCTATTCAAAAAATCCACTAGAATTTTTAGAGAGGATAGAAGAAATAATACAAAGAAACCGAGAAAGCAGATGGCCTATCATTAAGGGTATGTTGGATGAGTCTTTTAAAAATACATTCGACAACTGGTGGACAGCAACCCGTCACGAAGTGGGGAGCTATGACATTTTTAAAACAGCATTTAAACAAAAGTATTGGTCGGAAGCCCCACAAAACATCATAAGGGACGACATTACAAATGGAAAATTCGATGTGAATGGAAGGCAATCGATGACAACCTATTTCTTAGGAAAAATTTGCCTGGCAAGGAATCTGGAGCCTGCAATCCCAGAAGAATGCCTGGTTACAAAACTGGCCTACAATTTTAATCAGGGTATCTCGCAGGGGAGATTGAATTCACAAATAAAAACAATCCAAGGGATGTGCGACCTGCTCGAAAGCCATGAAAGAGAAAGATATTATCAACGAAATCGACAAGTACTTAGCCAAGCATACGATCGAGGAGGACCTGGAAACAATAATCCCACCATTCACAATGACAGGAATAACCCAGGAAGAAATTTTAACAACCCACCAAGATTCCAAAATCAACCAATACCACGCCAAGATGGAGGTGGCAACAACGTAAATAGAGGAAATTATAGTAACCGTCGTCCAGGCGGATACCAGAGAGACACGCATTACCAAAGAGGTAATAATTATTACAGGCCATATCAAAACCAATCTCCTAATCATCAACCACGACAAGGCAACGGTAATCAGAATAACAATAATTTTCGCAGGGTACACTACACCCATGCCAGTCGAGGTGGGAACCGTAGAAACTATTATCAAGGACAAAGGAGTTTCCCAAACCAACACAGTCACTCCAGTAATAGTGATAGAGAAGAAAGAGAATCCGGCTATCGATCAAACGGAAGCGACAGCAGTGGAGGTCATCGAACAGTAACGCAGACTACAGAAGTATATCACAATGGACATGGGCCTGGAAGTCAGGAACCCATAGCTTCAACGTCACAAGACAGGCACGAAAATGGTGACCTGACTTTAAACACCAACCGGCAGTGAAAAGCCCAAGAACACCCTCACTGAACCGGACTATTGGGTCTGATATTTTGGCGAAACATTCGAATCAGCGCAAAATATACAACAACAATTACCTAAAAAACATAAGAAAGGATTTGATGGAAGAGAAAGAAAGTGTTATTGGCGATGCGAGCAATAGTGAAATCGCGTATATATCTGTGAAAGTCAACAACACAAATGCCACAGCAATGATAGACACCGGGGCCAACGTATCATTAATTGACAAGATGGAATTGGACAGAATCCAATCGGAAAATAAAGCTACCATACCCACATTACCAATTAGCAACATAATACTCATCGGAGCTACAGGACGTCAGAATAAGACTATCCGACAACAGGTACAACTAGACGTATCAAACAATGGGAAGACAATACAGATGGTATTCCTAGTAGCCAGTGGGTTACCATTCACCATACTCATTGGTTGTGATATATTGCGAAAATACACAGCAATAATTAATATGGATACAAATACGGTGATAATGAAGACAGAAGAAGTTGAGTGGACCGCCAATTTAACAGATTGTAGGAAGGCACCCTCGGAACATGTAATATATTACATCAGGGAAGGCCGTGAACATCAGGAAGGCGCCATCAACCAAGGACTTCACCACAGTCCAGAGGAAGCTCTATGGTTGGAGAAAATTAATGAAATCCGAGAATTTAAAACCAGCCAGAATAGCCATGAGTTGACTTGGGAACAACGAGACCAGCTGATAAATATATACTACCAATATCGTCACATATTTTCTGATACGCCCGGGAAAATAAAGAATTTCCAATGTGAAATAAAATTCAAGGACCAGACAGAGTTCAAGCGGAAATCTTACCCTATCGCCTTTTCACTGAAAGAAGCTGTAAGAGAGGAAATCCAACGTTTAATAGAAAATGATATAATTGAAGTAAGCAATTCACCATACACCAACCCTATTGTCGCTGTACCAAAGAAAAATGGTGCAGTACGAATTTGTTTAGATGCTCGTGAACTCAACAAGACCATAATTAATGACAGGACATCGCCTTGATAAATCGATGAAATACTAAAGAAATTTTATGGTACAAAATTTTACAGTATATGGGATACGGTATGCGGATATTGGCAGGTCGAACTGCATCCGAATAGTAAAAAGTACACTGCTTTTATCTTTGAAGGCCGAAATTACCATTTTAAGAGATTGCCATTCGGCTTAGTGAACTCAGTGGCAATATTCGTCAAATGTATGGACGAGATACTGGGCCACAGCACATTCCAGTTTACGACAGTTTATGTCGACGACCTCTTGATCGCCTCTAACAATTGGGAAGAGCACTGTGACCGGGTGGCACAGGTATTACAAAAATTGGAAGACAACCACATTACATTAAAGTTAGACAAATCGCAATTAATCGCAAAGGAAGTGCAATTCTTGGGGTTTAACTTGTCAGAATACGGAATTACACCATCCCAGGAAAAGATGGAGGCAATTCAGCGTTTCCCCGTCCAGAAGAACAAAAAGCAACTACAGTCGTTCCTCGGAATATGCAACTATTATCGAAAATTCCAAAATAATTATTCTGAACTGACAGCTCGATTTTCAGCACAGCTATCATCGAAGGAAAAATGGAAGTGGGGATCAGATCAGGATTCTACATTTGAATTAATTAAAGAAAAGTTTCTTGAAACTGTTATGCTGCATCACCCTAATTTTGAGAAGCAGTTTTTCATGAACTGCGACGCTAGCGACCTAAGCCTTGGTTCTGTACTCTACCAAGAAGACCAAGACGGGACTCATCAAGTGATCAGTTTCGCAAGCCGTACTTTGAACAAATGCGAACGTAACTACCATACAACGGAAAAAGAATTATTGAGTATAGTGTTTGCGTGCGAAAAATTTAGGACTTTTATTTTGGGATATACAGTAACAGTGAGGACAGACCACAAATCGATTTCATTCCTTAAGAACTGCAAGTTAAAACACGGCAGATTGACGAGATGGACTCTTACACTTCAAGAATACAACATACAGTGGGAGTACATACCCGGAAAAAGCAACACAGCTGCAGACGTGTTGTCCAGGATAAACATCGACGCCCAAACATTTGAAGGAGAGAGGGAAACCATTGCGAAAGTCTACCACCTGCTAAGAAGTAAATCTGAACTCACTAACATATTATCCGATATAACCATTCATCAACAACAAGATCCCAAAATATCATTGATTATACAAAAACTAGCCAACAATGATGCAAACATAAAACATTACTACTGTACTCATAATCAATTGTTATTCACCAAGAACAATAAAGATAATGAAGATGGAAGGTAGTTATCCCAAAAGCCCTAGAAAAAGAATTGACCATCGACTACCACATACGCTATGGTCACATGGGCGCAGTAAAGGTCGTAAAGGCATTGCAGGAGCATGTACATTTCAAGGACATGAGTAGAAAGGTCAGAAAATATATCCAGAGTTGTAATATTTGCCAACTGGTAAAATGCGGAAATGAGAAACGAGAAGGAGTTATGATACCAATTACATCAACGGCAAGGTTAGAAAAAACTTTCTTGGACATTTGTGGACCATTTCCATGGAGTGGTGGAAGACACCAATATAAGTATATCATCATCATTTTTGATCACTACACCAAATATACTAAGCTGTACCCACTTAATCGAGCCATGACAAGTAAAATATTGGAAATAGTCATAAACAAATATATACCCGAAGTGGGTAAACCATCAACGATAATTACAGACCACGGAACGCAATTCCGAGGACGAAGGTGGCGGGAAACACTGATCCATCTGGGAATAAAAACATACAAGACATCGGTGTACCACCCCAACAGCAACCCTGCTGAGAGAGTGTTGAGGGAAGTAGGAAGGATTTTAAGAACCTACTGTCACAGCCAGCAGAGGAAGTGGGAGGAGTATCTATCCCCAGCTGAAGACTTCCTAAATCTAGCCTACCATCAATCGACTGACGAAACACCCTACATGGCTATGTACGAGAAAAGACCACCCCGGGAGATCACAGAGATCATTAATTTTCCAATCAGTGCAGAGGTCAAATTTAACAATACCAGATTCTATAATAATGCAGTTGAAAGAGCTAATAAACTGAGGCTCAAGTACAAAAAGTTGCAACCCAAAATTATCAAATATGAAGTGGGAGACCGAGTGCTTATCAAAAATCGAGAACTCCCAAGTACTATCGAGGGCATTGCAAAGAAACTGCTACTACTATATACCGGACCATATACTGTGACTAAGAACAATCTAAACAACACTTATGAATTGCAGAACCCTATTACAAAAAAGATAAAGGGTACCTATAATCAAACTTCAATGAAAAAATATATTGACAATTAAAATATGGGACTAAAAGTGAAAAGATAACGATAAGAATTGTTTTATTATGGATATTATGTAAAGGATGAAAATATTTGTTATGAAAAATGAAGGTATAATTATGTATAACTATTGACTATATCAAGATGAAAAATGGAATGTGGCCATGAAGATTATTGTTATTTAAAAAATGAAAAATGAAAAGATGATTATAAAAATAGATGTTGACTAAAGAAAAAGGATGTATTATTGTTATGAAAATTAATATGTGTTTGTATTAAATGAGAAATAACTGTATAACTATGTATTAAACATTGAATTTATTGTAATTTTATAATGTGAGAAAACATGCTCCCAGAGAATTAATGTAAAGGATTCAGAACATTGTATTTATTAATAATAGCGTACTACAAAGATGAAAATACGAGACTGACGCATTACATCCCTGGCACATAATCAATTCCAAGAGCCACGTCAACCAGTAATTTAACATCTTACCCGTACTAGAAGGAGAAATTTACGAGAACGACACCCTACATCCTAGGCACATATTAATTCCAAGAGCCACGTCAACCAGTAAAAACTTAACATCTAACCCGTACTACAAAGATGAAAATACGAGACTGACAACCTACATCCTAGGCACATATTAATTCCAAGAGCCTAGTCAACCAGTAATAATTTAACATCTTACCCGTACTATGAAGAAGGAGCAAATGAGAAGTTGGAAAGATAAAACCAAAGAAATATATTAATGTAGCCAAACCACCACACACAAACACGTTGTTACTAGAGGAAAAGCCAATACAACATGGAATATAAATACCAAATAAAACCATGAAAAAAAAAAAGAAAAAAATAAATGTACTTATGAATTATATCTAGAAGATTGAAACCTGAAATGAAGAATATGACGAGACGACGTTCAAAGTGATACAAGAAGAAGAGATTAATCAATGATGAAGAAGAATGAAAAATAATATACTAACGAAGATAATCATGAGAGTATACCAGTGATGAAATGTAAAACAAACTATCCCTATAATATGTGAAGAATATAGTTAAGTTGAATCAAGAAAAGAGAGTATAATAATGTATAAACCGCAGATGCGTGAATTAATCCCAAGGATATTTATTATTTGTTGGAAGAACGACCACCATTATTATTTTTGATGATTTGAGATGAATTGACTGAGGAATAATGCCAGCAATCATTTATTATTATTGAAGGAGATGATTTGCCTCCATATTTATTGAAGTTAGTATGGCCAGTAGAGTTGAATAGCCAAAGTGAGCCGCTCTAAACTGCCCCAGCTAAGCTTATGGTAGGGAATTAGGGAACTAAATAAACAAGGGAGATGATTACATAGAGAAGAAATAAATATGATTCAAGTAGAAGAAAGTGAAGGGATATATGGAAAAAACATGTGAATCGACATGGAATGTACAACAATTGATAAATTCTTCAATGAAAAATATAGTATAATAATAATTCAGAATTAATCAATTCTTATAGGAAGGCATATGTAACGTTACCAAATATGGCAGTTACATAATATAAGCTAATAACGTCAAGTAAGAGAAAAAACATGGAAGTATGTCTAGATAAATAAACTTAAGTGTATAAAAGTGTGTATCTACAAATATATTAATATAAAAAAATCCAACGATGAAGAAGATAATATTAACCTAGCAACATCAAATAACAAAATGAAGAAAGAAAATGCCACGAGCCAAAACAAAATATCAGTAAACAGACCCAATAGGATCCAACAGTGAGGGGAACCAACAAAATAAGGACTAACAAACTCCAACAGCGAGGGAAACAAATAAAAATGGTGACTACAACGAAAATATTGAAGAAGAGGAAGAAAGAAGAAGGACCAGGAAGAGTACCATGAAGAGAGAAGAAGATGGACAGACCATGCAAGGACTCAACATAAACCACGTGTACCAAAGACTATATAAGTGACCAAAAGAAGTGATGATTATCAATTATGAGAAGAAAACCAGTGTGTAACATTTAAGGAACCACAAACAATTACAGTGTGTACTTAATATAGATGTGAAACATGTGGATAGTTAACTAATTTCAACTGAATAAACCACACAAACAATCACAGTGATGAAGTTTACAGTATGAGAAAATAGGTTAATTTCATAATGAAACAGCAAGAATTAGAATAGTCAAATAAACACAGACAATGAGTGTGACTAATTTAATAAAGTTGTGATCAATACAGATAATCATAAGACCACCAGAATAGAACAAAATAGAACAATTATGTTATTGTTCATAGAGAACTGACAACAAATAGAAAACCTTTGTTATGTATTAAACAAAATGGCATGAATTGAATTCAACCAATGACCAGAAAAATATTGTAAATAATACAAAAAGATTTGTGTTAGTGTTTAAGAAGGAGTTGTATAAACATGTGTAACAAAATAATTAAAATATTATAGTAAGATACCATACTGAAGTCATGTAAGTAGTAGAAAAATACTGCATTAAAACAGATGGTACATTGTTACACAACCCATAGGGAAGACGCCTATTAAACAGAAAATGATACATATTAATGTAAATAAATTATCATCAACTATGATATCAATCAAGAATTTGTTATAAATAATAATAAATCTTAAGAGACGATGTATTATATTGCAAAACAATGCAACTAGAACAAGTCAAACATAATGGCACAGAGATAGCAGAGATGGAACAAGTATGCCAATTTAGTTAGGCAAAGTACAATGTCAAAACCAATACCAATGTTAATAAAAGTATCACCAGTAGTGAGATAAATATATGGTGCTACTTTGAGAACAGATTCTGAACATAATAAGAACAATATTGTAACTAAAATATTGTAAACTAACTAACTATGTACATATGACCAGAAGTAAGCTGAACCATTGTATAGCTAATTAGTTAAGAAAAATACTGTATCAAAGATTGAACACAGATTGTTAAAATTGTTACCAGTAGTAAGAGGTAATCCCAATGCTACTTTGAGAACAGACTATGACCATAAAAACAGTCATTTTATATACAAACAATTAAAAACCAAATGACTATAATGTAGTAACCCAGATGTAAACAAACCATGAGGAGCAAGTTATTTATGAAAAATATAACTTGTAAACTTGTTTAAAAGTAAATGAAAACATTATCAAGAGATAGAATAATGTCTAATGCTACTTTGGAAATCCAAACCAAGTATAACAATAACAATTTAGTTATTGTATTAACAAAAATAAATGACTACTATGATATAACACAACATAAACAGGCCCATTACTGAAAAATTGAAGGGTTCTGAACTAATTAAAAGCTAACCACTATATCTAATGAATTAGGTACAATGTGTGTACACTAATTACAATCATTACATGATATAATTTATATAGAGAAAAACCAAAAATAAGGAAAAAATTGTATAAGAAAGATAGGAGAGGACTGAAACTATGTAAATAGTAGATTAACCACAGTCATATACAAATATTCTAGTGTAAAATTGTGTAAATAAACTTTACTAGTATTATTAGATTGTAATATTACTGTTTTTAATAAGAAAAATTAGTTTTAAGCACATTTATGGAAAATCAAACATGGACGCCTAATGACGCCATAGCGAGATATTGTTTAGGGAACAATTATTCTCAAACTTTGAATCAAACCGATTGAGATATGGACTCAAAGTGTTTATTTAAAAAGTGCTTTAATGTAAATAAGTAAAATTTGGTGTAATAGACTTATAATTATAAGATACACCAGAAATAATTAAGAAAATAGTTATAGTGATAGAGGTGATGGACGGAAAATAACCATTCTTAGACTTAAATTAAAGAGTAGGATGTCCGCAATTCACTGACATCAACCATTTAACGATAGGACATAAATTAAAAAAGTTATTGTAATTTTAAACTTTTCGATTAAATTTTGTACCAGTGCTTACGTCACAAAGCCTCAACCTCAAAACTGAATTTGTTAAAAAATTAAATATTTTAAGAAAACAAAGGCCTTTGGGTTTGAGAGTATAGTGTTTTCAACCAATAGATTGAATGAATCTTAGTCAGACTAGCAGGAGACGCTTGGAAGAAGCGTTACAGTTCACGACCAGTCTTTCGACGGAGAGGCCACGCCGCTCGACAACATGAAAAAGTTTTTATTTTGAATTTGTGCGCGTCAGTGACATTAAGTAATCAACATACATAACCTTAACACGACATCAATATATACGAGTGAAAAGTGCGGAGTTACTTATTTATACAAGTACGATTAGTGTATAATGTCAATCGTACTTGCGAGTGTTGTGATAGATAAAAAACAGGGAGTACAATTTTATTTAAATAATACTAAACAGAAATAATAATTTCGTAAACAATAAAATTTTTGATACTACGCAAGTCAGAAAAGGCGAAGTATTAAAAACTATGATTGAATTATCAGAATTAAAGAAAAATTTAGTTCACAATTATTCAAATATTGAAAAAATATTTTAATCATTTATCATAATTTAAAACATTATGTTTGAAACATTTATCACTAAATACGAGAGTTAACATTAGTCACTCATTTGACTAAAATTGTTTTTATTTTGATTTTTCGATGTTTTGAAGTAAACGTTATTAACTTTCATACGAAAGTATAAATGTAATCCTGATAATAACATATCAAAATATTACGAATAATGTGTTTATAAATATAGATTAAGAAATAATAACTATTAAGAAATAATTAACCATTGTAACAATACCTGTTATAACTAACCTTAGAATCGTAACGGTAACTTGACAATTTAACTGTTACCGATCTGTTCTCAAATAAAATCCAAACCAAATAGAAATACTAACAAGAGTTTTTTGATAAATTTTTCTCTTGCAAATAGATAATTCTTAAACGAATTATTAAAATAAAGTGATACATTTTTAACTACTGTACAAGCCATCGAGCTTGGTGATTGTTAACGAGTACTATAATTTGCATGCGCATTCCCGCGTACGATAGTACCATAAATATAAGATATATGGTATTAATTGTTGATTTTTATATTTGTTCACTTATTATTAATTATTGTTCATTTTATATCGTCATTAATATTACATCTTGTGCCTGGTATCATGTTACCTAAAAGAACCTTACGAATATGGTAATTCACCAATACGAGAGAACATAACCTCTTGAAATTAAATTATTGTACAAATAACAGGTTTACCAGCCTTGAGGCTGAATAGAGTCTTATTTTTGAATTTTTTAATTGTAATTATTATCTAAAAGGTTGTTAGTCATTGATTATTCATTGTTCAAAGATTTTATAATATTGAATTGTTAATAAACCTCCACTTTCATTACCAGTGAAAAAGAGTATCATTTCAATTCTAAATTAGTTCATTTATTTTTTAATCAGTTCTACCAAAGGTGGCGGAAGAGTTTGAATAGATCTAATAATAATTCAGAATATCATTTAGATACTATTTCATTTATTTTGTGTGTGATAACTATATTGAATATTCGATCTGAATATTTACTTGTGTATAAAGTGTATGTATTTCAGCGGAACCATCACTGAACAGGACTGAAATATCAACGTGCGGTAAGTGAGGGAGGTATATAACAGAGTGCGCGAACATTTTAAATCAAAGAAGTGGATTATTAATACGCACCCATTAAAAACAATACAATAACACTAATAACCTTAATAGTTACAATTACGACATTTTTATAAAAAACAACATCATCGTAGATACCGGAGCGTATCTGCACTCACACGACTACACCACACCAAAATATATCTACATCTATAAATGGTATATTATAATATACATAGTTTCTCGCACAACCCAGCACTTAGAACTTATAAGTCACTCTCTCTCTCTCTCACGCTGGTACAATTTATTATTTTAATTTTAATTTAATGAGCTCATTTGTTAAGATTTTGTTTAAATTGGTCATTTGAATTTTGATTGTACAATAATGTTTGGAACGTTCTCACCAAATTGTTGCGGTTGTTTGTTCGGTAAAACTACGCACACCGCGAGTTTACCGTTTACGTTACCGGTCACATCTTGTAGTTGTAGATTTACAGCACTGGTTTTAATATAGTTAATTAACCACTTTTAGTGGTTTAAAAGTAAAATTCACTCTTCGTGAACGGGTTGCCGGCCGGCTGCGATCACGTTCCCTGATGAAATGACACAGATCCTTTGTCACAAATTTCTGAGGTGGGGTGAAGCTACATCACCCGGCTATTGTTTGGTTGTTTACAGTTTCAACAACACATTCCTCGTCGCTGGCGTAATCAAGGATCGTCGCTTTTATCTCAATAAACGACATACGGTTTTTTGCTGGGCTTCACGTTTTTTGCTATGAAATCGTCAGAATCTTGTCAATTCGATTTTGCATTATAAAATATTTGTATAGTTCACTCACGGTAGATTTACTAAGATTGTTCAATGTTTATTTAATTTTGACCAAATTACTACAAATGAAGGAATACAATATTTATGGTTTTTTATACCATATTTAGGTTGATTAAAAATTGTACCATAATTGTACCATTACAAGGACCAGTTATTAGAGCTCAAGCTGTGAAATTCCATAGTGATTTACATGGCAACAGTGACTTTAATGCATCTGATGGGTGGTTTTCGCGATGGAAATCTCGTCATGGTATAAGCCAGATAAGCATTGAAGGGGAAGCACGATCATGTGACAGTGAAGCTGCAGCACTTTTTCCTCAGGCATTAAACAAAGTAATGATCAATAACGATTTAAATGACCATCAAGTGTATAACTGTGATGAAACTGCTCTGTATTTTCTAATGCTTCCTACCAGAACTCTGGATGTGAATAATTCAATAAATAAATCTGGATTAAAAATAAATAATGATAGAGTAACCCACCTGTTTGCCACAAATAAATAAGGCAGCCACAAAGTTAAACCTCTCTGTATAGGGAAAAGCCGAAATCCTAGATGCTTTCAACATGTTAACATGACGTCATTACCCATCACATATCGTAATACAAAAAAATGTTTGGATGACAAGTGATATTTTCGGTAAATGGTTCCATGAAGAATTTGTTCCATCTGTGAGAAGCCACCTGCGGTCACTCAACCTCGAAGAAAAAGCTGTACTGACCCTTGACCACTGTCCAGCACATCCACCTGCTGATATGCTACAGTCAAGAGATGGGAAAATCGGAGTCATGTTCTTGCCGAAAAACACTACAGCACTGATCGAGCCATTAGATCAAGGCATCATAAAAGCATTTAAAGCGCATTACCGCCGTGAACTTCTGAGTGCTATAGTGAATTCTGATGAGGAAATGGAAATTTACCTTAAGTCAATAAACCTGAAAACAGTTGCGTATTCAATAGGTCTTGCATGGGAAAGTTTTAGTACGGCTACGATTCAGAATTGCTGGAAGAAATGTTCCTTTGAACAAAACATCGCCGATGGAAATTGCTCTGTTGCCGGATTCACTAATAGTGATGTACAGTCTGCGAGTAGTGCTCTGCATTGCAACTTCACTCTAGATGACTTGAATGACTGGGCAGAAGCAGACAACGGTGAGCCTGTTACAGAATGTATAGGAGATAAAGATATCATCGATGCAGTCCGAAATGCAAATTGCAAAGAAAAAGAAGACGATGACGATGATGGAAATGAAAATGGGGTGGAAGTGAAAGAAGTTATTCCAAATGTTAGTGAAGTGATAATACACATAAACAAAGTAATTTCGTGGATGGAGAGGCAAAGTGAATCTAATAATGTTCATCTGCTGCACCTCGCGTTTATAAAACAATACGCGGAAAAGAAACGCTGTGCATTATCCCGTCAAACAACAATTACGGACTTTTTTAAGACCAACAATTAGGCCTACAGTAGGTCGAGTGAGCAATGTATAAATAGTGTATTTTATATTCCATTGGATTAAAATAGATTAAAATATTGGATTAAAATACAGTTTTCTTATTTTTTATTTCTACATTTGGTGACGTCATTTACGTACAGTATATAGTAGTGCATTATGCTGTAGCCTTTTTCCCGGTCCTCCCTCCCCATCATTTGTCACTGTACAGGTCACCTTCCGATATACCGCGGTTACGCCTATAACGCGGGGGAAAGTATGTCACCCGACAACCGCGCTATATCGGGCTTCTACTGTACTCTCACTGACAATCAACCCATCCCACTTAGCTTTTTACTTCCATGTTCCATAAGGAAATGGAAGATGGCGAAGTATGGTGATGGCGAAAAAAATCATGTTCAAGATAACGACTGATTCTGATTGTACTACTCTCAAAACATGAAGAAAAGTCATTTTCCGAAAAGTGTCTGTGTACAATTTTTTCTATGGCAAACGATAACTGCCACAAATTCAAACTGAATCAAATAATTTTTGTATATGTTCCCAAGTTGCAGAGGACTCAAGACCTACTGATTTTAGTGAAGATCGGTTAAGGGGAAGGGGTAGTTTACCTGCAACGTTTTATAGAGTAATTTTTTCTATGGCGAACGATAACTGCTGCAAATTCAAACAGAATCAAATAATTTTTTGTATATGTGCCTGAATTGTAGAGAACTCAAGGCCTATTGATTTTTGTGAAGATTGGTTAAGGGGAAGGGGTAGTTTACCTGCAATGTTTTGTTTTAACAAGAGTGAAGTACTTAATTTTGATAAATAAAGTATCCTGAAAAGAAGGTCATAATAATCTACTCTAGAAAGGTAGATGAAATATCTATAAATGAAAAGGGTAGTTGAAGGGGGAGGGGGTAATTTTCTATACATGAAAATGATAGTTGAAGGGCGAGGGGATAATTTTTTATATGTGTACTACATTATCGGCAACAAAGAAATTGTTTGTTGTTAAAATTCCTTCCGTTTGTTGTTTGGCAGTGGTTCAATGTTTTATGTAAAACCAGACATTTTGGGAGTGCTATCGACTGCCATCATCAGTGAAAATCGAGTGCACTAACATGAGGTGGTATACGTTAGTGACCAAAGTACTGTGGGTAAGGCTGAAGAAAGAAATAATTTCTACGGAAATATTTCATTTTGAAAATGCTTTTAAATATAAATCTTAAAACATGGAAGTCATGTATGGTTCTCCATACCAATATTTTAAGAAAGGGGTAGGCTAAATTCAACTGCTGTGGCTTGACTTCTTCAGCAGCAAAGCATCAAAGAAAGTGGGAGAAATGTTACTTCCCCTAATCAGTAAGATTTGTAAAATATTTCAACAAACAAATCAACATTTGTTTCAGTTAACAAAACATAACATTACAATTTTAATACAGATGACTGATACTACAATTATTAAATACAACTATTCTGAACCTCTGAAGAAGCTTTTAAAAAGTGGAAACTGGTTCAAGTTGTAAGGTAAAACTTTATGTTTTTACTCATAAAAAACTTTGTGTTCCGAGTCGTTAGTGAAATAGTTGTATTTAGTTAAGTAACGGACACGCCATGGACAACGAAATCCAAGAATATAATTATTAATTATGTTCATTAACAGAGAAGCAGTGGTGGTTCAAATGTCTATGTATAGCATATAGTTGCTGAAGATGTGACAGCCACTACACTTCCCATGTATTGTGACTTTGGTAGCTACAATGTTGCAGATACAGTACGTGAAATGAGTGGTAAGGGAAAAATACACTAGATTTCAGAATAGGCCTAATTCCTAACATTGTATGCCATTCGTATCTGACAGCTCACTTGCTTAGTGTTCTGTTTTCTTGTAATGGGTACAGGAAACATTTTTTGACTTTATACACTCTCTGAATGTATTTCTAATATATTAACAGAATATGCTTATAGAAAGAAATCATACATGAAGAAAAAAAATATACTATTATGATGTGAAAAACAAATATTTTATATATTTTTTTTTTATATTTTTACCTTATTGCCTTAATCAGTTTACACTCATCGTAAGCTTCATCAACAGAGGCTGCCAATAGGAATGCTGTCTGTGGTGTTTTTGGTGATGGTGCTGTTGTTTCTCTCGTTTCAAGCTCATTCTGTGTGTGTGTGTGTGTGTGTGTGTGTGTGTGTGTGCACGTGCGTGCGTGCGTAATGTATTCAAACAGTGAGTACGATTTAAATTACGTCTATCCATTTAGGGTGTTGTTTCTATGCATTTTCGTGTTTTTATATTTTGAGTTGGTAGAATGTGTCTCTTTTTGGCATTTCATGTATTATATACAGGGTGATTCACGAAGATAAGCAGAAACTTTAGGAGCTCATTCTACATGTAAAAATAAAGAAAAAAGGGATCTTTTCGGTTAAGTGGCAGCATGCAGTGAGCAATTACTCTACGTAGCAATCGCCAGTAACAACGCATTTCCCCCTCCAACGCACTTTGCAACTATTCCATGGTGACAGCTTGCCCTGCGACTCTGTATGCCGCAATCACAAGTATAGTAGTATCGTTGCGTATCATGAATTTCCTTCAGTTAACAGCACAGATTCCCAACAAAGATTCAGCGATACAGTTTCTAAGAGACAAAAATATTGTACATAACCCAAGAATTTGTACGAACGGCGATCAAATGAAACTGTATACGACAGGTAAAGACCGTTGGGTATGTTCTACAAAGGACTGTCGGGAATCCAAACAAGTTCGACAGGATACATTACTAAATAATTCTCGATTAGATTTCCGCACAATCGTATACTTCATTTACTGTTGGAGTAAGGCGTACACATCCGGGCAATACTGTCAAGATGAGTAGGAAATGAATCACTTCACATGCATGGATTGGGATTCATACATGCATCGAGAAGTGTGTGAGCACCATTTTATATAAATATAAAAATACAATATAAAAATAAATATAAAAACATATGTCAAAATAAAAATACAAACTGTCCCTGGTTATCGCTACGTGTGGAGGGGGAAATACGTTGCTACTGGCGATTGCTACGTAGAGTAATTGCTCACTCCATGCTGCCACTTAACCGAAAAGATCCGAAAAAAGTTCATATAAATATAGGTCCGCAAACGCTTCATTAGCGAGTTATGGCTAGCCAAATATTTAACCCTGATTTCAGCTCCTCTGGTCATATTAGGCCATACTGAAGTTCTAGGAACCCAAATTAAGGGACAAACTTGATGGTTTCATATAGTTTTTGACCTGAAAAATTGAATAAAATAAGTCCCAGAACTGTAACTTCAATAGTTTTGGGGAAAACAGGTGAAAAACGCAAAAAATCGTAGTCGAAAAACACTTTTGTTTGACGTAAAAACTGGTGTAAATAAAGTAAACAGAAAGTGAATAAAAGTTAAATAAAATGGACTTTTATTTAGAACAATACAAATCAAAATGTAACTGAAAAAATTTTTAAACGAAAACCGATGTATTTTTCATACCAGGGAAAATGACAAAACAACCAAAATTGCTATTAAAAATAAATAAAAGAAGTTCCAAAATAAATTATACAATACAGTATGATCCTAGCAATGTATTTAAGTTCTGTTAAAATATGACATTATTTGTTTAATTTGAATTAAAAATGTTAAGAATAAAACTCAGGCACAAAACAGTGGTAAAGGGAGATTTGTTTTTTTATTATTATTAAATAATTACATAGATTATAAAAATACAATATTAAGAACGTTAGAAAGAAATGCTTGCTGTGCGTATCAGAGCAAGAACAAGACTGGCTCACAAGAGCTATCTCTCGACGTTGAGAAAGAGAAGTGCGCGAAGCGACATCTCACTCCAATTATGAAAAAGAATTGGCATAACAGAAATTTTTTTTTAAAGAAGGTTTTATGCAGAATTTTTACACCAGTTTTCTCAGAATTAAATTTCCTACAAGTTTTATTTGTTTATTGGCAATTTAACAAAGTCATTGTACGTCATACGTAAAAAAAGTGTTTTTCAAATACGATTTTTTGTGTTTTTCACCAGTTTTCCCCAAAACTATTAAAGTTACAGTTCTGGGACTTATTTTACTCAAATTTTCAGGTCAAAAACTATATGAACCCATCAAGTTTGTCCCTTAATTTGGGTTCCTAGAACTTCAGTACGGCCTAATATGACCAGAGGAGCTGAAATCAGGGTTAAATATTTGGCTAGCCATAACTCGCTAACGAAGCATTTGCGGACCTATATTTATATGACCTTTTTTCTTTATTTTTACATGTAGAATGAGCTCCTAAAGTCTCTGCATGTCTTCGTGAATCACCCTGTATGTAGAGTTTCCATGTTGTATTTAATGTTTGTGCATGTGTGGTCTGGATCAATGATATGCTTTCCAAAGATGGATTTTGTGGTGGAATATAATGCTTTCATGTGTTTAATGTATCTTGTCTAATCTGTGTTTAACGAAAGTGCATCTTGTCTGATCTGTGTAGAATTTGTTACATTCTGAGCAATTTCATTTGTAAATGACACGTAAATCACATTATTTAGCTGTTTGTGTGTTTCTGACAGTGTACGTTCCATTTTCTTCATGGTTCTGTATGCAGCGCTTGTTATTGTGCTTTTTTAAATTTGGAGGGTGTTTTTTCATATATGTGAGTGTTATGAATTTGTTATTTTCTGTCTTGTCTATAGTTTGTTTTGGTTTTTGCATAGGAGTTTGTTAATTATTGTTCTATTATATCCATTAGCTTCTGCTATATATTAACTGTTCAGGTAATAAGATAAATTTACACAAAACACTTACGTTCTATGTCATAATAGTATATTTTAGTTCCTGGTAACACTTGGACATGTTATCAACAACAAAACCCAAGAAATCATACATATGACAATGCAGTTGTCACAGAAGGGAAGATCATGGTCTTCAATCTCAGGTATGCAAACAATGCTCCTAAGCGATTTTTACACTGCTATGCTCATAAATTTGGTTCTGTCATATTTTATTAGTTGTATTATGTTACTATAATTTTTTTTATTATGGAATTTTTGTTACTTTTTTCAAATCAATCATAACAGTGGAGGCATAGGATACATAAATCAGAAAGCAGTTTGCAGTTTGGACCTTGCCAGAATAATCTGTTACAGGAAACTGTTAGAAATATTCTATGAAGACAAAAATTATATCACTAATTTACTGACATCCATGACAGAAAACTGATAACTGGGATACTGAAAACACAATTACTGCTTCTGAATTGGTTTACGTGTTATCATATTTTGATTTAAATTATTTTCTTGTTGCGTTCTTTTCAATTTTCACTCATAATGATGTTTATTTCAGACTCTTCAAAAAGACCATGTGATGTCAGATTTAGTATAAATAAAATTAAAGGGCTTTCAACTAACTTAAACACCTTAGAAATTATTTTAATTGGCTGTGGAGTAAAACTTAGTAAAATAAATCTCAATTTGAATTTCTGTTTCTGCTGCCTTGGAAAAGAATGCAAATATGCATTTTTCCTGTAAAAGTAGGAAATCTTCAAGCAGAAGATCGTTTTTTGGAATATATAATTTTACTGAAACAAACAGAATCCACAAATTCACTGACATTGCCAAATTAAAATGTCTCTGTCTTTTCAGTTCAAAGAAATTTTAAGATATTTAAAATAAACTCGCAGAAGAGACTTGCAAATCTCAAAGCATTAGAAGAATATTTTTAACTTTCTTAAACTGAGGAAAGAGCTTTTAGTTTATATAGTGGTAAATCATTACACAAAGAATCAATTGTCAACTTTACAGGATATAATTTAATCCGATCTTATCCAAGATCTTCTGGAAGTGAAGACTAGCCCAAGTGATAATGACCATCCTAGTATCCCATGTCTAGGCTGAGAGCTCATTCTCTCTCAGCATATGCTGCCATTTCTCAGCATACGTTTTAAACCATACAAAAACATATCTATGCAACACTGAAGATTACAAGAATCTGCACACTCACAGAACTGCAACAGGAACAATACGACGACAGAACTGCAATTCTTTATACGACAAAGTACACTCAAATGGAATCATCTATGCCGTTAGCCTAGCCTTGGATGCACATTAGATCGTACCATCGGAATTGAGGAGTCTGCATTTTCCTTGGATATGTAAACATAAAATTTTTTGGTAATGAACGCAGATATATCCGTTTATTTATGGTTATTTACAAAGAATGGAAGGTGTCAACAGTGAAACCAATATTTACATAAACAAACCTTACATACAATTAATACTCACGTCTTCAATTCTTTTGAGTTTTGAAAAATTGTAGGCCGTTCTGTTTTATCCACTTCTATTAAAGGTTTTAAATCTCCACTCTTTCTAGGGTCCCAGCAAAAAATTTTTGTCGGTCTAATCCATTTTATATTTAATTCGGATTTCAAACCTCGAATACTGTTTTTATACGCATTTAGGCACCTGACATTGCCAAATACCAATAACCCTCTATGAGAAAGAACCACTGGTAATGCCATGTTTCTTTAACAAAATTAACTTAACCTACAAACACTAACCAAACTAACGCTTCACACTTCACACAGCTGTCTGTCTTTGCCTTAGTTACAGCCAGAAGCCCACAGCTGAGTTAATCTCAATCCAATTACGGTTTTTCTTGTCGTAATTAACCTATATTTTTGTTGTCAAAAACGTATATGGTAAGGTCGTTATTGCACACAGAATGTTTACATTAAGCTTTAAGCAGGCTCTTTAAACAGCTTTCCAGATGATTATTTTAAATGAATATAAGTAATTGGATTTTGTATCAATAACTTGTCCGTTGATTAACTAATTATAAGACTACCTACTCGGAACACAAAGTTTTATATTGGTAATATAGCCTGAACCAGCTTTAGCTTATTATAAGCTTCGTCAGAGTCGGTAGCGTTATACTTATAATTAGAATATAAGTAACTTCACACAACATAATTCGTTTGCCATTTTTGTGACTTAATTTAAAACGTTATGTTTATTCTGTGTAAATTTTAGATTAATTTAATATTTATTGGTTTAGGAAATATATATAAATATTTTTCAAGAAATCTTGAATACTGTATCACTTATTAAATTGCGTATTCTTTTATAGAGTTCATAATTCAGTTTAATGTTATTTAAATAGGAATTAAACCTATTAACGCTTCTCTTAATATGTTGCTTATAACCGAAGCCAAATTTTAACGTTCGCATATCATAACGGAAATATGCGAAGGAACGGAAGTTAGAGATGGCAACTACGTCAGCGCAGTGTACCATTTTTCTAGTACCGTTGTTGCTACGTGTAAGGAATTCTTGTTATAATTTCTCTTCCAGTTGTTTAGTGTCGGATGGTTGGACGTGCGTTCACTTTAGGTAACATCTGACACTCAAGTGTTGAAACAAATAACCGTGGACTGATAAATTGTAATTTTTATAGGCCTTCACAATGGGCAGTGAGTATTTTTATTTAATAATTTTAAATTGTAGGCTACGTACAGAAACTAACTTTTGGAAGCATCGTGAAAAGGTTTTAAATCACGATAATTAATTTTTCTGATAAAAAGAAGACAATTAATTATAAGAGTTAGTAATACCTAAATTTATAACACTGGATAGTATTTATGACATTATACGAAAATGTTAATCGGTAGTTGCTGTTTGTGTGTAGATAAACCACTCTATAGATGTAACGGTAGGTTTGTTATAAATCAGGTTATTAAAGTGAAGAAAGTCTCAAGTAAGAAAATGTTCTTACACCGTATTACAAAAAATAATAATATTAAAAAATAACATTATTTGGTGTTCATTTCGTTAGTTAAGGTTAAATAAGTAAAATATATGTTCATATTATCGAGTACTCTAGAAACATCCCAGTCAGGTTGTGTGAATCGTTATCGTATGTAGTTAATAATTAAATTTTTATATTCTGAAAGTATTACAAGTTTAAAGTTTTATTCGTTTAAATTAGGATATTCGTCTAAAATATTTGTATTTAGTTATATACATTTTCAGCTGTGCACTGTTAATAATTTGTTTATGAATCCTCAAAGATAGTGGCATATGTTTAAAACAAGAAATAATTTACATTGATAAGGAATTTACCGGAATTTTTTATACAAGCTTATAGTTTGGGAAATTTATAGTCGGTAACAAAAGTAAAAACTTTTTAAAAACATTTAAAATTGTAATATTGTGACATAGTTATTGGTATTAAATAGGTTTGTTGTATTTTACAAAAAAGTCACATGCTAGTGTAGTATTAAATTGTTGTAGACAGCTGTGTTTAACCATAAAATTTATTTTGTAATGACAAATTAATAATTTACAAAAATAATTGTCAAATTTGTTTATTTTTTCCCTTTTTCAGTAAAATTCCTGGAAGTAATAAAACCATTTTGTAGCATCTTACCTGAGATCGCAAAACCAGAAAGAAAGGTGAAGTATAATACGTGGTTGGGCTGTATGTCCTTTTATTTAATATATCTTAATATAGGCCTGCCTATTTTATATAATAGTTCTGCATGGTACCTAGTAATATCTTTTACTTGTAGGTTAAAAAAAATTTTGTGTGGGTACGCGTGTGTGTGCACTTAATTTTTTGTAATTACAGCGTATAAACATTCTCAATTGAGACTAGATTTTAAACAGTCTCTTAAATTGCTTGTCCGTAGCCTAATCATGGATTAGAAATGAAAAAATATAAGCAGTACGATAAGAATTGCAAGTGCTAGTAGAATACTATGTAATAAACTAGTAGAATGCTACAATTTTGTTATTGCATCATTTTCTTCCCAGCTAGTCTTTTATCTGTGTTGTGATCTTCAGCAGTTACTCTTCAATTGCAGATTGAAAACATTACACAAACATACTATCTTTATGTAACCTTAGAATGTATGTAAACAAGAAACCATTCAGTTCCATATTACCAACTTTTAGAAATAATGTGTGTTACAGAATAATTAGCAATATTGAAACAATTTAAATGACAATATAAACAAAGTATTATATAAAATTAAAGTTTAAAACCTAAAGAAATTTGAATTGTGAATTTAAAATACTGTGATACAATAAATCCCATTTGAAACATGTATTTGTCACTTCTTTGTGTGAAAAACTTGTATGACAATGTTTTTGTGTATATTCGTACAGATTGTACACATCATTAAGATCCCCCCCCCCACACAGACGCAATACTCAAAGTCAGTATAGTACTCTGTAAGATTATCCGATCTGCTTACCGAGAGGACTGCCTACACTAGCGTGATATTCGGTGCATTCAGTAAGTCCGAAACACAGCTGGCCGTGGACTCAGACGTGCCATATACCATCCCAACCGAATCACGTCTAGACTCAGTTCCCAAGTACTCTTTGCAATATCTTCTGAGTATTTTTAATATTTCAGAAAATACAAAATTTCGTATGAATCTTCCGAATTTTTTCCTATAGGCTATCATTTACAGTGCTGTCACATTTCTAGAATCTTGTTTTTGCGTATGACATCAAATCTGGTGTTTCTTTGTCACCATGGTTATCACTGCTTTCAATAGGACCATCCACCAACACACAATGACATTGGGCATTTTTTAATAATCAGTTATTTTATTTTATTTTGCTGTCAAACCTGATGATATCAGTTTTGTATTTACCCCATTCATCCCATTAGTAATTACCCCATTTGTATTTACCCCATGGTAGTGAGAGGGTATTTTTTTCTATAAACAGTACGAAAACTAAAATAAGAAATAGAGTGAGCACCCAAATGATCTCTGAACTTCTGCATTCCTAAAGAAATAAGTTTATAAGTTTGGTGAACAACAGTATCTTACATTACTGACAGAGAAGAAAGACTTAGAAAAGACAACGTTGGTAGGTGAACATTTTTTTCCCCATAATTATACCGTATATTAACTTACTTACTCATTTAAGCTTGTTACTTTTTTTTTTAATCAGAACAACTTCCGAAATTTTAAGTATCTCCCAAAATTTTTACGTCCAATATTCCGGAAAAATTCTTTAGGCCTGGCAACACTCTAAGAGAAACAGTGTAGTGAATCAACGTGAGTCAATTGAATAGACTTTGTAAAATCTTCATTTCCTTAAAAATATTTATTAAATTTTAAAATTTGTTATTCTATCAAAAAGAAAAGATATACAAAATTAGTCTAAGTTACTTAACGGGTAATATTGTCTTACTTAACAAAATATTGTCATGGGTTCATTTCCTTTTTTGTCAAGAGTGTTGTAAATAACTTCTTCATAAAAAGACGAATCATGCTACCTACCGCGCGGTGTACCGAGCAGTCTACCGACCTCGCTTGGTAGACTGAAATACTGAGGCAATATACCGAGTAAAAAAATATCACACTCCTCGGTATCCCACAAGTGTGGTGGCCTTCATTTACCACAATGTAATAAGATATCATTCTGACTTGCGTATCGCCTCTGTGTGGGGGAGCCTTTGTACATGTTTATATGATTTATATGTATTGTTATAAGAAAAGCGTTCCTGAAAAATATGTTAATTGTATCATTATGTTGTGTTCAGCTCACATTCTTAATTCAACGTTCTTCACTTTTTGTTGCTGTCAGAAGTTTTTTTCAATTGTTGACGTTAACATTTATTTTCTCAAGAGTTTATATACTTCTAATTTTTTATTCATTCATTTTTATCCTTCCAACAGCTTATATTCATCCTTAGTAAATCTGATCATTTCATCTGCACAGCTTAAATGCCAATATTATTATTACTTATCCAATTCTGAGCTTTATATTGGTCATTTCCCTTTTTGCTTCTCTTATTGCTTCATCCGGTACAAACAAAAATATAATGACTCAAAATACATCTGTGCAACTCTGTAGTTCATAATTTTTCCGAGTTTTATGATTTATTCTTATATAGCTATCTGTATTATCATAAAATCTGTATAGCCCTCAAATCAGTTTCTGTTATTCATATTGCTATTAACATTTACAGGAGGCATTCCTGTAAGTTATATTAAATAAGAAAGCATAAGTTTTGTAAAGCAGAAGTCATAAGCCACTTCCTTGATGGAGAGATTAAAGTAAAATTGTAGAATTTAGTACTACAAGTTTTGTGTAGCCATATGAAAGGTCTCGCCTATTTTACATTATTGATGTTCAAAAAATATTTAAAATTCTTTGACAGTTAACATCTTTCTTATTTTAATCATCCTACTTGTTCTGTTCATATTTTATTTATTTGTGTGGGTCCCTCAAGTATTGTTCTTGAAATTATTGCCAGGAGTATAGTTACAAAAAGTTCTTTCTGGAAGGTATCAACTCAGTTTACTATTATTAATGTTTATTCGGTGTTTCTCTTATAAATGAATTCATCCATATAGGCCAGATTCAGACATTTGAATTTTTTGTCCTCTCTATCTCCATAAAAAGTGAAGAGACCTCCAGCATTTATTCTGTCAGGTGATCAGTCATCCATATATTTCACTGTACCACTGACTTTGTATTCATGCTTGTGACAGTTTATATAGAAAGCTGTGATGCTATAACCACATGACAGTACTGCCAGTGTAAATCTGAACCATGGACCATTTGGAAAAGAAACAAGGAAAAATTATAAACATTCAGACAAGGTCCTAGAGGAGAATCCAGGGGTGTCACAGTAGATTGAGCCATGTTGAAATGTTTAAGAAAGCATGAGAAAAAAGATTGTAAGAAAGGCTCATCAGAGTAAATACTAATGACTGAGGAATTTAATTAGGCATGGTAGTTGTATGACTTTGGAAAAGGAAAAGGGTAATGAGAGAAAGTCTAAAGGAGGCCAACGAGTTTTAAAATAATGTAAGGTTTTCTGTGCACTCAGTATCTACAGTTCTGTAAGGATTAATGAATCCGTTCAGCTTGAAATGTATGTCCCCATTGTAGTAAGCTTATTTGTTTCGGTTCTCATTACCAAACAGAAAGATTAAAAAATCAGTGCATATAAATGTGTGTGTTCTTATAGTTAGACAGGTAACATTATATTCAAAAAACTAAATATTATTCTTAACTTTTGAGTTCTCTATATTTTGAAACACAATGCATGTTTGTGTGTTGAATGTATCTCTAATAAATTGACCTACCCAACAAAGACATGTGATTTGAGTTTACTTGAGTTATGTTCAAACACTACATCAAGATTAAGTCACTATGTAAAGATTAATTTTGCAGAGAGGAGAGAGTATTGTGAAATGAAATAAGTAAGGTGAATTTGAAAAAGATTAAAATTGTGTTGTAATTAAAACAAAACTTTAAATATACGAGTTGTGATAAAAAAGTATCATGTTTGATACTGGCAGTCCAAAAAAGCAACACATACGTTTACTTTACAGTATACTAATTACTTGTATAAGTTTTATAACAACAGCTGATCTGGTTTGTTTACAAACGCCCATTGTTGTGTTGTGTGATAATCTCATTTACCGTGTCAGAAAAAATTGATAAGAGAATATGTATCGGATTTTGGCAAAAATTTGTGAAACATGTAAAGATACATTTGAAAAGTTACAAAAAGTTTATGGGGGAGATTGTATAAGTCGTTCGCAGGTTTATGACTGGTTTAAGTGTTTTAAAGATGGCGTGAAAGTGTTGAGAGTGACAAGCGTTTAGGAAGCCCTTTAACCAGTAAGACTGACCACAACGTTGAACTTGTGTATGCTGCTGTGTGAGAAAACCACCGAATCACCATTCGTGATCTAGCAAATGATTTAAATATTAGTTTCAGATCAGTTCAGTCCATTTTTTCTTATGTGTTGGGAATGAGATGTGTTTAAGCAAAGTTTGTACCAAAAGTGCTTACTGCTGACCAAAAAGAATTCCCGGTTGTCAGTCGCTCAAGACCTGTTTGAATGTGCTAAAAATTATGAGAACTTCGTTAAATCGATCATAACGGGTGATGAATGGATACGTTCCAGAAACTAAGGCCCAGTCTTCAATGTGGAAGACGCCAAATTCTCCAAGACCAAAAAAAGGCAAAACAGCCGAAGCAAAGTCAAGACCATGATCACAGTTTTCTTTGATCACAAGGGGATCATCATGATGAATTTGCTCCACCAGACCAAACAGTAAACCAGGATTACTACATTTCTGTTTTGAGGGATGCAATTCGATGAAAAAGGTCACAGTTGGATCAGAGTGGTGAATGGTGGCTTCAACACAACGATGCACCCAACCACAAGATCATGCTGTTCAGCATTTTCTTGCTAAACACAATATTCCACAGCTTCAGCATCCTCCATATTTGCCAGATATGGCTCCCTGTGACTTTTTTCCCTTTCCGAAGATAAAAAATCAGTTGAAAGGAAGATCATTTCAAGACACAGAAGAGATAAAAGAAAATGCGACGAGAGAACTTAAAGCTCTTACAGAAGATGACTTTAAGACATACTTCAAACAGTTGGGAAAGCGCTGGAAGAAATGTGTGGCTGCGGAAGGGGACTATTTTGAAAAAGACACGTTTACAAATCCGTAACTCTTGTATATTTATGTAAATAAAATCAATCCTGATACTTTTTTATCACTCCTCGTAAATTACCCTTCTCATAAGTGTCCATGTATTATAATCATAGTATGTATTATAATTTTAATAACTTACATTTTAAATTATAAATCTCGTATTGATATACCATAAAAATAAAATTATTCTACTTTGGGTGCCTGACAGACATTAAGGAATCGCTGATAATTAACAGTTAGCAATTTAACTAACAGTTTGAAATAAATATTTCTTAAAGAACATCATTCCAATAGCAACAATGTGCACCCAAAGAATTTACGAATTTACATGCTTAGCGGGCTAAGTTACATCTTCATATCAAGACTCTTACTTTGTATCCTAAAATAAAATGTTGTATACATTGTACTATTTCTAATTTATACAAACTATTTAGAGATTTATTTTTTTTTAATTTTAACATTATTGTCTCTGTTTTATGCTGTCTTTTTTATATTTAAGTAATTAGTTTGTTGTCACCTGATGCATTTGATCACTCTCTTGTTGTGTGCGTGTGCTCCAGCCTGATTATATGTATCAACAAAACACGCTCCTGAGCCATGAAACGTACAACATTCACTTATGATGATCTTATTTCAAAAAGAGAGAGAACATGGTTTACCAAACTTGGGTAGCAGTCCTAGCATCACATACCTCTCAAAGATTTATCAAACAGTCCTGGGACTGCCAAAGATTGTTACACAGACTTGGCATCATTTTCACAGTATGAAAAATTAGTTACTTATGTTGGCAATTTTCATCGCCTGTAGAACACTCTTAGCAAATACAATAATTGCTCTTAATTTGTGACACTTTGCATTTGTCAGAGTTTTTTTTCGTTACTCTGTAGTTATTTGATTAACAGAGTAATGAACAAGTAATTACCCTGTCACTTCATACTCACACGATTTGCATGGGCACATAACATTCTCCACAGTTTCCATGTGGAATAAATCTGTTTCCACAATTTTGGAAAGTGAATAGTTTTGCGTGCATCTAGTTTTCAGGTCTGTACTGGCTTCATGCACACTTCTGACTTACAGTCTTTAACAATGCACACAGAAGTCTCAGTCCTTCTGATGTTACATCAGTTGACATACTTGTCTGACATTGTTAGTTTTAAAACCGATCAGTAATTAAAAACAAACCAAGTTTTAATACAGGGTGTTCAGTAAGTTTTTCTCTATTTTATGTTTTATAATTTATATATGCACCATAGTACATTATTCGTACAAGTTATACTGTTTGCAATATGTATTGTTTCTGTTGGTTAAAAAAAAATTAAATTTTTGTATGAGTATAATAGAAGGGTAACAACAGAACAGAATTATTGACAAAAAAATGAAATATGAAAAGCATTTTGCAGCACTACACATGTTATTAGGCAAGCAATTGATAAGTTAGTATTTAGTAGTATTGCCAGCATACTGTAAGTTAGATACCAGATTGTGTAAAAAATATGCAAATTCTTTTTATAGATCCAGTTCAGAGAAAAGGTATTATGGACTGCAATAACACTCTTCATCTTCCTTGTCTGTTGTCAGGTAACTAAACTTCATTCATTAACTGTCACTATCACTTGACCTTTAAATTTGTGAAGTATAAAAACTTTAAATCTTTTCTTACTTGGTTGTATATATAGGTAGGCTATACATTTAGCGTGAAATGCAAGAACATTTCTGTATTATCAAATGAAGCTAAACTATAGTAGGTGGATTTTTTTTTTTTTTTTTTCATAAATGTATTTTTAAAATATGGCATTTGTGAACTGTTTTTCTATAAGCTTTTCCTTTGAATTGTCATAAAACCTGTATAAAATTTATCTAAATAGTATTTATACTGTCAACTGGAGAATGAATAGTAATTCTTAACAAACTGGTATACACTGTTAATAAAAAGTAAGTACATACCGGTACATGGTGAATAACATTTACTAATAAACAAAATGTCATTAGTTGGCTAAGCAACTTTACACTTTTACAGATACGCCTATACTGAACAGGAGCATTTGTACCATAGGAACTTTTTATAATAACAGATTATGTTACATTTTTGTAATTGTATTTTGTGCACTTTAGAAACCTATCATGTGCTGGCATATAATATCACATTAAAAATTTAAACCTGTGTATGTTTTTAAATTTCAAATTGTTTTTGGTATTGTTGTTATTATTATTATTATTTTTGTTGTTATTTGTAGATTCCATTATTTGGAATTATGAGTTCAGATTCAGCTGATCCTTTCTATTGGATCCGTGTTATCCTTGCATCAAACAGAGGAACGTTAATGGAACTTGGAATTTCACCTATTGTTACTTCAGGTCTTATCATGCAGCTGCTGGCTGGTGCTAAAATAATAGAAGTTGGCGATACACCAAAAGATAGAGCCCTTTTTAACGGTGCTCAGAAATGTAAGTGCTCAGTATATCAGTATGTAAGTATGTTGACAGCATTTTGTTACAGGTAGATTAAAGAACTTTATTGTTGAAGTTTAAATTATTGCAATTTCATGTCACCTGAAGAGTGAAATAGAGAGTAATATACACCTGCAAGCCTACAAATCATCCCAAATACACATACTAGTCTGAGGGGCTTACTGTGTGCGTGTGGGGGAGGAATACAATTTCCTGAGGCCATTTTTATCATATTGGGCTCGTAAAGTGTAAGACAGATAAGGAAAGTGAACAGAAATTTTTATCTTCACATGATTTGTCTAAACTTTCTTCAATCTGAAATACAAGTGAAGTTTTATATTTGAAAGGTAAACATTAATAAGCTGTAGCTCTTTGTGCCAATTTTAAATCAGACCAGATTTGAAAAAGTTGTGATAAAAGTTATTTGTAGAACGATCAGAATAGAAAAACAGAAGTATAGAGACATTTGTCTATTTGATTTTGTGTACTTATGATGCATTTGTTTAGATGGACATATTGATTTATTGTGAATACGTTAATACTTTGAATCATAAATATGACAAAAGAAATTTTCTACTAAAAATTAGTCTAACTTGCATCTCATATGCCTTCTCGAAAAGAAGATGAATATGTGACAGAAGTAATGTTCATCAAATTTTTGCATTACTGAATGAGAGAAAATGTGAGTAACTGAATGTATAAATGTTTGTGTGCTTGCATTATATACTACATGATTATTGATATTGCATAAATACACTTTCTAAATGATTTTCATGTGCTTTCAGTGTTTGGTATGGTGATTACTGTTGGCCAAGCAATAGTCTATGTAATGACTGGCATGTATGGTGACCCATCAGAGATTGGTGCTGGAGTTTGCTTACTAATTATTATTCAGTTGTTTGTTGCTGGTTTGATTGTCTTACTGCTTGATGAATTGCTGCAGAAAGGATATGGTCTTGGATCTGGTATTTCATTATTTATTGCTACAAACATCTGTGAAACTATTGTCTGGAAAGCATTCAGTCCTGCCACAGTTAATACAGGTAAAGTCAGTAAATCTTATTTTTATATATCCTTTTATGTTGATATGCAAGAGGTCATTGACCTCATTGTACCTCAAAAGTATTATAGTCGAAAAAAGCAAACTAAACAAATTCATAGTTTTTTATAGTAAATTAAAAAACTTGTTAGAAATATTTTAGTGTCACTTAATGTGTTGACACAGAAGGCATGTATGAGGAATGTAAACATAAAATTCATGTTACAAAAGAATGTTACAATATGAATATTTTACATGTTATATAATTACTCAAACATATTGGAACACCAGTTATAACAGCACTAACTGCAGCTGGATGCTTCACTGGCGAGAACTTTAATAGTAAAACACTACCGGTATCATATATTTTATGTGAATAAAATAAACGTGATATGCCAAACCATTTCATGGCTAACAGTCTTCTCACAAAGCTCTTTCAAGCAAATACATTATCAATACAAGATTTTGCATGGAAACCACTTTGTTCTTGGGCATCATGTATCATAGCTGCTATTCGATTTTTTAGAATTTGTCCAGAAATTCTGATTTATACAAAAATATATAAAGTATTTTTGTTATACACTCACAAATGTACTCAATTTATATTGCTATATTTAATTTTATTTAAAAGTCCGTGCTGAGTTCCTTTCTAAACTGCCTATGCCCGCTCTGAATGTTGTAGTTTTATAATCAGAGTGAGGTCGCTTGACTCTGTAGGCAGCAGTTTCCGTGCTACCTCACGCAAAGTATTAAGGAATCTGAGAGGGTTGAGGGGTATGTTGCAGCTAGGCATAAGTGAGTGGGTGAGCAGAAAAAGTGAGGCAGGCTTAGGCAGCATACCTAAGCTACCTGCATGCTGCCAACATTGTAGCGTGGTTTCGTTTGTCAGTGGTCGGTTAAAGTTTGTTTGAATATCCCTTGCGTGTAGTGTTACGCAAAGTCAGTTATTAGGGACTTGAGCATTTGTTTGTTTATTTGAATAAAGAAATGTTTATTTGAATTATATATTTACAGTTAATCAGCCCTAATAATATTTTAATAGAAACCTAAAGTTGTTCTTGCTTGAGGCTTATAATTATTTATGCACCACCAGATTTTTTGGTCACGAACCACCACTGCCAAGTAATTGTCCAACAGAACCCGTTACACAAAGCTCACAATAATACTCACACTTTTGCCACTTGCCCTTTTATATAGAGATGTTATGTTGGTTTTTTCCATTTGTACAGGATTTCTTCACCCATAAGACTCTGTTATGTGTTGCATATAAAGTAACCATAGTCATTCGTAAATTATTTTTTAGCTTCATCTATAGAGTTGTGTTGTTGACATGATTCTGTATGTCACTTTTTACAAATGCTGATACCAGCAATATGATAATAATGTCATGAATATAATTTAGGTAATATTAGCTTCATTGAAGGTAATGTGAAGTTTATGAATACTTATTGTAGCAGCATGACATCCATGTGGACAGAATGTGGTGAAATCATTTTACTAATTGGACGGTCTTATCGGTTAAGAGAGACAGTGCCATAGTTTTAAAAACATTGTAAGTCTCATAACTTATAAGATTTATTTATATTGTACCGTTAGTAAAGCAGAAGAAAATGAATACCAGTATTCATTGGTATATTGGGTGAAGTAACATTTAATTTGAATAATAGTATAATCTAAAAGTTTTTGAACTTTTCCTTATTATGAATTGAAGACTTTAGTAGTTGCTGAGCACAGTATTCTCAGCCATTTTGATTTATACCCAAACTAAATGAATGTGAAGCATTACAATTTATCATTAATTCACATGTAAATGTATATTAATTACATTGGTTCAAAACGTAAATGATGGGGAAGATGGATATGGATAAAATGATAAAAGTATTTTGTGTGCATGTTTTTTTTTTCATTTTGTGTACTGCAATCTTGAAAATTGATTTCTTAAAAAATTTAAATTGTATAATTGACAATTTTTAGAATTAATACCAAAAATTGCCTATTTGAATTGATGGTGTAATGCCAAAATAATGCAATCCACTGTGATGAGTTCCTGTGGTGCTTATTCCATCTTGTGGCTATGAATCACAAAACATTGGTTACAACTACAGGCCATGACCAGAAATGAAAGATTCATTGTATTCAGATGATGATGGAATTTTTGCATGGAAGGCAAACTGCCATCATTATTAGTCAATGCCAATTCCTTACCTTAAGTCAGTGGTCCCTACAGTTGAGTCTGCGAACACTTTTAAGAAAAAATAGGATATATCGTAATTTTCTCCGATTTTTTTATGCTCTAAAATGTAAATTTTAGAATCTTAAAACAATTAGTAGAAGATTCCAGTATTTTTTTTTGTTCAAACTAATTATAATACTTGTAAAAGTAATTTCAAACTAATGTCTTTAAATCGTGTCGTGTAGCAGATCTGTTTTCAGCCAAACTGACTAGAGCACTCCATCAATGCAGAACTGATCACGAACGTGTTTTAGTCCACGTATAAGCAGTGTCTTTCCCATATAAGCACTATATCTAAGCAAAACGTTTTTCCATGTAGCTGGTTTTACACCTAAGTAGCTGGATTTCAACATGTGTGGCTGGAAAGATGGAGCTGAGGCTAGCAGCGCTGGTACACAAACTACTGACATTGTGAATAACGGAAATTTAATTGCTTTCATCCACTATGATTATGAGAATAAATTATATGAGGATTTTCTTTTTTTTAAACATCTACCATCACATACAACTCAGCAGAATTATTTACGATTGTGAATAAGTTCGTGGTTGACATCGGAATTAATTGGAATAAATGTGTGCATGTTAGCAGTGACGGACCAAGATCGATGTATGGAAGAAATAGTGGGCTGATTACAATGATAAAAACTCTACCACCATGTAACGGGACAGATCAAATAATTTTAACCAGTTTTAATTCATACAATGTTCAACCTCTGGGGAACCTCTTTTAATAAAAATGCATACAATTTTATTATGAAACACCCGTCTGTATTGTGTCTGGCGCCGTTACGGCTAGACAAGTTACGTAATCACCTACAGCAGGATGTCTGTGAATCACGGAAAACACGCCAATTTCATCAGGCAGCAAAAAGTTGGAGAATTTGTTGGTCTAGAACATTTTGAAACCAGCCAATCAGAGAAGGCATTATAAATTCCGAACGCTTCACGGCCAACACCCGACGCCTTGTGCATATGCAGCCTGCGGGAAATAATGGAGAGAATAGCTTTCAGTCGACACCCAGCTCCTGGACCGCGTGGTTCGGAAAATAGTGTGCGGTCCAGTAAATCAGTGCTTGTGAGCGAGTTACGTCGGCCGACTAAAAAGAATTGTACTTAAATTGTTTTAAAATCAGTACAAGAGTGTGATGTGAACCGACATTCAACAACGTCAGTTTTAAACAGTTCAGAACATATTTCGGAGTGTCTTGTGAAACTAATGAATCTGCAGCGGTGGGGAAATAATTGGACAATGGCAACAGCAAGGATGAGTACCATTTAAAACATTTAAACCTTTAAACACATAAATAAATTAAACAACAGCCTAGTAAAACATTTGCAAAACTAAAAGAGCTCAGTAAACGGGGTTAGGCATATGTAAAAGAAAATGAGAGTATGTCTAAGTACTGGCCTGCCTTGTTAACATGTAACCTAATTGGATAAGTAATTTTTTGTTTCTGATAATTGTTTAGTTAACAGCTAAAAAGACAGAGTAAGAGAAAGAAAAGTAAAGGAGAACTAGAATTTTGAAAGAGTAATAAATGAGGTGATTATTTAATGAAAACCATGTGTTAGCATAATTATTTCGCCACTCAAACCTAAATAATCACTCTGTAACAGTTTCGTCTATAGAATCCTGGGAGAGACCTGAAGGTAAGAAGAGAAACGTAATTTTGAGTATTTATGTAAAAATATATTAACGATTAGAAAGTAATTGCTACAACCACTTGTTGAGTGCGTTCATTGTTGTATCCACAGAGAAGTGTTAGCAACAAAGATGTCACCAGAACTGAAGAGTTCCTTTGATGAGGTAGTTCGGACTGTGAATTATATTAAATCGCGCCATTTGAATTCTCGATTATATGTTATAATATGTGAAGAAATGGGGAGTGGCCACAAGCAATTGTTGATCCTCAGTGAAGTACTATGGCTTTCGCGTGGAAGGGTATTGAACAGATTATTTGAACCGAAGGATTAAGTAAAGCTCTTTTTATTTGATTCCAAATTCTGTAACTGGATTTTGAAGCTATCATACCTTCAGTCATCTGAATGGACTCACTTTAAGCCTGCATGATGAAGCTAGCGTCACTAGCATCCAGGTTTGAGATAAAACCGAGGGGATGATAAAACAAATTGAAGCTGTGGATTCAGAGATTAGACTCTGAAATTTTCTAACAATTCTCTTCCATGGCAGATTTCCTCCAGATGTCAGGAGAAAATGTTCTAAAGGAGATCCTCAGTGTTATTAAGTCTCATTTGGAGCAACTGCACTTGCAGCTAAGGGAATATTTTCCAGTGACGGGTGATAGTGACATGTGGATAAGGAATCCATTTGCTGATGGGCTGTCAGTTAACCCGCCTCTTACATTACAAGAAGAAGATTCATTGGCAGAACTTTAAACTGACAGTTCATTAAAATTACAGTTTTCGCAATTACAGCTAGCTGACTTCTGGTTATATGTAACGACTGGCTATCCTGAACTTGCAAAAAAAGCTTTGAAGTGTTTAACCGTGTTTCCCTCTACTTATTTGTGTGAAACCACATTCTCCAAGATCACGTACTTGTGTTAAGAAATAAACCTGATGTCGACAGTGAATTATTATTGAAATTATCAGACATTAAACCCAGTATTGCAGAACTAATTGTTCAAAATCAGCTTCATTGTTCACATTAAACTATGTTTTATATCATTAATATTAGAATTTTGATTTTAATACATTTTAGTTACAATATAAGTGTTTGTATCATATTTACTGTTTGTTTTATTTCAGAACTCAGATGGGGTCCGTGAAATTTTTAATTTTTTTGGGGGTCCATGGACTGAAAATGTTGAGAACCACTGCCTTAAGTAAATGGATTGAATTTTCTTTATTACACGTGTTCATGTCCCACATGTTGAAAATGGCAGCGTCGAGCCAAACTAATGCCAGTCATGAAAAACTGTTATATGGTTTTTAAACACAAAAATAAATACCTGGTGGAAATTTTTAGCCAAATCAAAGCTGTTTATGATGCCATTATAACCTGTCAGAATGTCTCAGTGGTATAAATACTCAGAAGGAAGGACTGATGTTCACAAAAAATAAAGGAGGATGGCTATTTTCGATGTGTGATGACCTCCAAAAAATTGAGGAAGTTTTGTGTAACTCTTCACGGTGATGTATTCCATTCTTCACAATTTTTACCCAAGCACCAGGAATGTGTACGATTTCCATTCTTAGTTCAATTCTGATGTAAACAAATCCATGTGGCAAATCTGGAACGCTCTTGGTCAGTGGCGTTGACACTGTTCACACAGTGATGTATTGCATGCATGTGCAGAATGTCTGTATAGTCATGTGAGAGTTATATTGTACTGGTAACCTTCAAATAATCCTTTCTGCAGCAGTTTCGTCTGTACGACCCTGGAGTAAAACCCCGAAGGTAAGAATTAATTATTAATAAGAATGAATTGAGAAGTTACAATCTTGCCATTTAAATCGGGGCACATCATTTTAAGACTTCCTCCTTGTCACTGTATTCTGAATCCTGTTGAATTAATATGAAGCCAGTTCAAAGAATATCTTGCCCGTCACAAAAAATATAAGCTGTCTGATGTAAAACAGTTGATAGAGAAAGAGCTAAATGAAAAATGGAGGGCATGTCATTGTATTGAGTATATAATCAAGGAAGAAGATAAGCTCTGGAAACGCCCATATTACCGAAGTCGTGGGCAATCTTATAAATAATAACGCTGACTCAAGTGATGATACAAATTCTGACACAGATATCGAATGGAAGGGATTGAATTACTTTCTGACAGCAACTGATAATATACAGTATACTGGTAATTATCGCATCTTCTATTTTCATTTTAAATAAACACAACTTTTTCAGCTGGCGAAGGAAAAAGCTAAAAGAGCGGAGAGAAGAAAAACCAGTAGGACCAGAGCCATCTAAGAAAGCCGTTCCATGTACATTCAGTCTTTTTTGCGTATGGTACACATGTAATTACCCTCCTGTTCTCTGGTAGCTTTGCCACTTCATCCAGGAGTGCTTATTCAGGTCTCCATGTGCTCACAGCTAAATGAATAAAATGTATTCATTTGCGATCTCCCACCTGCAACCTGCCCAGTCTCTGAGGTTCACCCTGGGGGTTGAAGAATTATAAATAAATATTTTAAACAATTTTAAGGCCTTTCTGTCTTCACTTGCCAGGCACATCTGACAATGATGGTGAGCTTCATTTGTAGATTGAAGTGCTCATCAGAGTGGTTTTGATTATTAATGGATGTCACACATACCATCATTTCAGGCAATTGTAGAAAGCAGCCACAAACACTTCAAAAACATTATAGACATAGAAAAATTACATAACTCATCATGTGCTTGTAACGTCTCGCGGTTAAAGTCTCTGAGTCTAATAGACGTTTCCTAAAAAAAAAATTTCTTCTAGTCTATTTATTCTCCTCGAAAATCTCGCTGTAATGAGAGTCACTGTTAATCCTTTATTGATTGTATTTGCAAATGTTCAATGTCCGTTATAATTTATGTTTAACTTAAATAAAACCAAAAAAAAAAGAAATCGAGAGTGTGTGATTTGGGAGAATTCAACGAAGTTGTTAGGAGAGAGAGTGCAAAAAGTATTATCCTCTTGGCATACAATTACTTAGTTTAAATTTCTCCGCTCATAAGACCAGCTGATTTTGACATTTACAACAAATTGGAGGTTAAATTAACACCAATTGTCTGTAATGTTTCTGGTTGTTCGTCCTCTTCTGTGTCTCCTGACAATCTGTAAACAACTACCCTCTACTGAAAATAATACACATTTTATTATTTATAACAAAGTATTCATGGTATTTATTTAATAAATACACTGTTTTTTATCTTCTCCCAATACAGAAAGTTATAATCGATTCTCCCTGTCAACACAGCTTTAGTTCGATCTTATTTGGTAAACATAGAAAGTATAACAAATATTTTTATCCTTTATGAATATATAAAACAATAAAGAATTAATTTTTTTTTAAATTCCCAGGGTTATTTGTAAGTTCTTTGTGCTATGAGACGGTCAGAAATGAATAATTTAATACCAAGCTTTACAAAAGAAAGATAGATTATATTTTGTTTTTCTTTAGTCTATAGTTCCGGGTTTATCCGCCAGAGTACAGGTTATGTTCCTCGCTACAAATACAGAATTATTTAATGGCGGCTGAAAACTCACAGAGATCTGTTATAAAGATTTTTTGGTTAACAAAAATTAATAAAGTTTGTTTCACCTCTTTTCCTGAAGTGTTTACTTGGATGGTGCTGTTTCTAGTGTTAGAAGTTATAGTTGAGTTGTAATTTAGTTAATTTTTACTAGGATACAGTCTCACCAAAATCTCGAAGTGCTAGATACTAGGCCTGGAACCAGTCATTAAGTTTCTCAAAATTTCGTCAAATAAAGGCTTGGATGGTGCTACTTGCAGAAGTTCGAATAGAAGGTGTACATCTCGTAAATTTTTATTAAATTTCACACTGTTTATTCCGAAAGTATTCATAAATTTTCAAATTTTTAATAGGCATTACACTTTTTTCAAATGTTCACTTCTCAATCGTTTTAACATCAAAATTCATATCTTGTTAGTTGGTTACTGTTAGTAACCAAGAATTTTTTATGGTTTTTTATTGGTGAATCTATATACTTTTTAGTATATAGGTTATTATTAATTATTATAAATTTATTTCTTCTTTATAGAAAAATAATCCTTTTTTAATTTTGTTTATAATCCAATTTAATTTATATAAGGTTTTTCTTTCTGTTTTCTCTTAAGCTTATACATAGGTCTTTAATATTTTAATTTCCTTCAATTGTTTTATTTATTATTTGCTTAAAGTATCCTTACTCTAAACTATTTTCCTATGCCATCTTACTTACATAGTATTATTTTATATTATTATTATTTTATATCTAACCCTGGGTTATCTTATATTTAAACACAATTATTATATTAAACATAAAATTATACCTAGGTACAAAACCTTTGTGGCTTACCCAATACAAATTATACAAAATACAAACAAAATACAAAATTTATCAGCAGCAATATAGTCCACTACTACAATTGATTGTTTTTCCATCTACATTTTAAAAGATGCTCCTTTTTAACAATTTACCCTCTCACTATGTACACTATATCTCACTTTGTACACTATATGTCACTTTGTTATTGTTTATAGTGTTCTGTAGTACAAAGTATTCTATAGCTAGGTACATAATACCCATTTCTGACCTTTAGAGTGGGATGATTGTGTTATCATATTTGGGCATGGGTTATGTAACGTTACATAAAGCTATATAAAATACTATTAACTCTTTATAGAAAACAAAACCAAAAATTATTAAGGAAAGTTTATGTCTGTTATAATTGCATGGGTTATAATTATATTTCTAGTTACACGGACATTTAGTGGACAAGAGTCCGTAGTATTCACAAATTACATGGTAATTTTTGTTTCAGTGTAAGTTTTTTTGTTCTGGATCAGAAATCTGGAGTGAAGTTTGTCATATGTAGCTTGTTTGTCAAGAATAAAATTTGAGATAAGTAGTTTAAGAAGTGTACATATTGATTGGAATGTGGATATTGACTACTACAAAACTAATTATAATAATAGTGGTTATTGATGTAGTGTAGTGTACAAAATTCTTTCACAAAATATAACAACTGATAGTAAAGATCATTACAACTTATAACTGACATAGATATAATTGATACAGTATTTCTATTTTTTATTTTTTTAGGGCGTGGCACAGAGTTTGAAGGTGCTGTTATTGCTCTCTTCCATTTATTAGCAACAAGACAAGATAAAGTACGTGCATTGAGAGAAGCTTTCTACAGACAGAATCTACCTAACCTTATGAATCTTCTTGCTACAGTTCTTGTTTTTGCTATAGTCATATATTTTCAGGTAAATCTGCAACAGTATTTTTTGCATACATAGTGTGCTTAACTCTTTGCATAAATCATACTATTTACATGAGTTTGTAGTATTTGATGTTTATACATGAGGAGGTGTTAATTTAGAGAATGTTGAGGATTTGATAACTTTTATAATCAGATTAATATTATATTTGCAGGGTTTCAGAGTGGACCTTCCTATAAAGTCAGCACGATATCGTGGACAGTACAGTAGTTACCCCATTAAGTTATTCTATACTTCAAACATTCCAATTATTCTTCAGTCAGCCCTTGTTTCCAATTTGTATGTAATATCTCAGGTAAGCTGTAGTAAGTGATATTAAAAAAATGTTATGATTTGTAATTATATTTTTCTTAATTGATAAAATATCAGAGTTTTTAAAAATTACATCACAATTACAACACTACTAGTCTATCAGTTTCAGCTCAGAGAATGTTCTTTTCAATATTGATTATACAGTAGAACTTGGCTAATTCGAATGTGCATAATTCGAATTCGTGGATAATTCGAACTTTTACCGTGGTCCCTTGAATATCCTATGTAAAACCGTGCAAAAACATCGTCTGTAAGTCGAACTTTTTTTGGTTAATTCGAAATAAAAATTTTGCTCAACCTACAAACAATCGCCTGCAATATAACAATAGAGAGACGACTGGAAACAGACAAGCAGGCATCGCCCTTTGTGAACAGACGCTTGTCCTTCGTGTCAAATTCGTGGAATTGGCGCCAGTATCTCGCGATGACACGTGACTGGCTCGTGTAATGGTACCGTCCGCCGTGTCCCTTGTTCCACGCCTCATCAGTCAGCCACTCTCACTGTTGCTTTCAGTTCAGTCTGCCTGCATTCATGGAAGGGTTAAGTCTTTTTGAGTTTCTACTGTGCGAGCTGTGTCCTGTAGTGAGAGACCGTTCCTTTCTTTATACAGTACTGTATATACAGACTGCTTATTGTGCAGTTTTATTGTGTTGTGTGTTCGTCATGGGCCTTTCAAAACCAATACGGACCTAATACAAATCATTGACATTTGCCGAAAAAGTTGCCGTTATTCAGGAAGTGGAAAAGGGACAAAAAAGAAATCTGAAATTGCTAAGGAATTCAGGATACTGCCAAGTACACTGTCAACGTATCTAAAAAATAAATAGAAGATTTTGAATAGTGTGTGTAAAGCCAGCGACAAAGATAAGAAAAGAGCGCGAGGACCAGAAAATCCTGATGTGGATGAATGTGTAGTGATGTGGTTTAAGCAAGCAAGGGACAAAAAAATTCCAGTCAGTGGGCCCCTCGTCAGAGCCAAAGCTGAGGAATTCGCATCTAGCTGAGGGAAAAATGATTTTAAGGCCAGCACTGGTTGGCTCAATGGTTTTAAAGAAAGGAATGGCATGTCTTTCAAAACTGTTTGTGGGGAAAGTGGATCTGTTGACGTTGAAGCTCCAAATTTATGGAAAGACGATTTGTTGCAAATGATTTCTGATAGAGACGCTAAAGACATTTTTAACGTAGGCGAGACGGGCTTATTCTTCAAATGCACCCCCGACAAAACACTTGCTTTTAAAGGAGAAAGTTGTATTGGCGGCAAACACAGCAAGGAGTGCATAACACTTTTAGTTGGAGCAAACATGGATGGCTCGGAAAAACTGCCTCTGCTAATGATAGGGAAGACAGCCAACCCACGTTGTTTCAAAAATGAAAAAACAAAACCAGTTGAATATGAATCAAACAAGAAAGATGGTTTTTGAAAATCAACAGGAAATTTCGGAATCAAAACAGAAGAATCGTCTTGTTTATTGACAACTGTACAGCGCACAACACTATTCCTGTGATGGAAAATGTAAAGGTTGTGTATTTCCCCCCAAACATGACTTCAGTAGTTCAACCTATGGACCATGGTGTAATAGAAAATTTTAAGCATTTTTACAGACGGATTGTGGTCCAAAAAATTCTGTCAGGTGCTTATTTAGATGAGCACGAAAATACTATCAAGATTAACATTCTTCAAGCTGCCCGCATGTGCAACAGTGCTTGGGACCAAGTTACGCAAAAAACAATTGCTAATTGCTTTCGTAAAGGTGGTTTCTGCCACATTGAAGGTGAAGAGGAGAATAAAGATGCTAGAGAAGTCGTACCCACTGCGGATAACTGGGAAGATGTTGGACATGACGCAGGCATTTGTTACGTTGAGTTTGTAAACATGGATGAAGACTTGGCGGTGTGCGGTGAACAGACAGATGCGGAGATCATGGCTGATGTGAACAAAAATTATGTGCATCTTCAGATGAAGAAGGGGACCAGGTACAACTTCCAGAGATACCGATTCCAACGGCTTCACAGGCATCAAATTACATTCAAGACTTGAGACGGTTTGTTGAAGGACAGCAGAACGTAACTGACGCTATTTTCCAACCACTTAAAAAACTTGAAGAGTTTATTACAACTCGGTGTATTAACTGCAAAATGCAATCAAAAGTTTCTATCTTTTTTAAAAAACTGTAAATGCTATATTTTGTACTGAAACGTGTTTATACGTTTGTAATACATATGTATAAGGAAATTGTTTAATAAAATAACATATTACTTTACTGAATTTCGGTTTTTGATTTGATGTTTCTACCCTTATTAAAACTTTCCTAATTCGAATTTTTGGATAATTTGAATTTTTTACTAGTCCCTCCGAATTAACCAAGTTTTACTGAAGTTAACTATTATAATTCAAATGTAATATTACTTCCAATTATAATTTTTTTACTCATGTTTTATTATAAAAATTAAGCATGGAATGCATGCAGAAACAGCAAGACCAAATTAATTGACAATGACATTTTGTTGTTTCACTATAAACAACTGTACTTGTCATAATGTCAATACAGTACTATATTTATGGGTGTGCACATGTCGCACGCACATAATTTCAAGTCTGCTTATTCTTTTTTATATTCAGCAGTTTATTATTTCATTTTGAACATCTAAATTATGAGGGTCTTTTGGAAGTATGGTCCAATTACATACAACTGTGTAACAGTTACAGTCTCAACAAGTTGTAACAGTTGGGAATTTAAGAAAGGCCCTGAAAACCCTACCATACAAAGTCCTCATAAAATCAAAACCCCAGAGTTGCCATCCACATTTGACAGTGGTGTGCAGAATTGAAACCCCCCCCCCTCAGTGAACCCACTGAACACAGAATAAAATATGGTAGGGTGACATCTGAAATACTTGTAATTACCTATCACGCATTTTAGTATTAATTAAGTGTTTAGATTTCTTTGACGTTACTATATTAATGACTCCCTAGAAATACTTAAATGACAACAAAAATAAAACATCAAAATACATTGCCATAGTAAGCATTATAATCTCAGCAGTTATGGTGTACAACTTGATATATGACTAACACCAATTAAATTCATAAAGTATTACCAGTTCAATTACTTTAAAAATACATTTATTGTTTCTGTTAATAAAACAAAAGCATTTATTGTCCCGTCAGACTTTGTAACCTTAGCAGTTTTTAACATGCAATTGTAATACGATTAACATTGCTTATCATCAATTAAACAAAACGTATACACTGATCATTTTTGTGTACACATCCTATCATCCTATTTGACTAAACTAACCACCATTTATTACAAGGTAGAATATGGTAGAACTGTACCATTTATTATGGTAGAATAATTACATAACTAATACATGAATCACTATGTGATGCGTGCAGTATACCCATAACACAAGTAACCCCAACTTTGTTTTTACCAGTAGCTGTATATAAAGTCATAATATTAGAAATTATACAAATATATTATCTACCTGGGCTGGCCTATATGTGGGTAGTCGCCGGCCCAGACACCAACTTAGTGTATACAGATAATAATAGCTTGTTACAAAATCAATATAAAGTATATTGTTGCGTCTTAGAAGCTCTCGATGTACTCTTGAGTTGTTCTTAGGAACGCTAATTGGAGTGAGCTGGTCAGAAATTAAATAATTAAGTGGACTGTATGCTTTGTATATAAATAATTGTTTATTGAAAATTAGTAGATACGATTGCTGGCACGTGTAGAATTACCGCGGCATGATGCCCGATAATTGAAGTAGAAATTAAATATTGAATGACATAATAGTGTGCAGTAAGGCTGAAATCGCCCAAGTAAACTTAGTGCATGCTGACCATGCTAATAACTTAAAATAATGAAAATCATGTAGCCGCGGCTGGATATTGAGACGAGAGGCCTGCTCGGAGTCTTGAGTAGAACTAACATAATTTTTACTGCAGTCAGCCTTGCTCAAGACCGGCTGCGGATAACAGAGAAAACGTGACGTCATCTACACGTGCCGCAATGCGGTATTTAGAATACAAAGTTTACAAGGTTCAAAGTTTGACCATATATATTAAGAGAATTCAGAGTCTTTTTTTATTCTCTCTGTCTCTCCCTTCCCCTTTTCTTTTATATCATCCCACATTATCACTTTACACCTGGTGTATTTTACACACAGGTTATCTTTTACAGCACTCATTTGATGTTTGTTCACACTTTATTTTATACTTATCTGTTCTGTGCTTATTTGATTCTTGTGCCTTGTTGAATGGCATTACATGCTGCATTAGCTACCAGGAGCTTACGCCAGTGTCTGTACTGTGAGCCAGTGAAATATGCAACTGCTTTGTGTTCCAATTTTTAGTGTCCAACATCTTGGACCTCACAGTGACTGGTTTTTACTTCCATGTTCCATAAGGAAATGGAAGTATGGTGGTGGCAAAAAAAATCGTGTTCGAGATAATTATGTCTAGATTTTTTTTCTATGGCGAACGATAGCCGCAAATTCAAAAGGAATCAAATAATTTTTTGCATACAGCCCTGAATTGTAGAGTACTCAAGACCTATTGTTTTCGGTGAAGATCGGTTAAGGGAAAGGGGTAGTTTATCTACGTTTTTTTTATCAAGGGTAATTTTTTTTCTATGGCATACGATAACAGCCGCAAATTCAAACAGAATAAAATAATGTTTCCCATACAGTCCTGAATTGTAGAGTTCTCAAGACCTATTGTTTTTGGTGAAGATCGGTTAAGGGAAAGGGGTAGTTTACCTGCAACGTTTTAAGTTTTAACAAGGGTAATTTTTTTCTATGGCAAACGATAACTGCCATAAATTCAAACAGAATCAAATACTTTTTTGCACACCTTCCTGAATTATAGAGTACTCAAGGTCTGTTGATTTTGGTGAAGATCAGTTAAGAGAAAGGGTAGTTGACCTACAATGTTTTATGTTTTAAAAGGGTAATTTTATTTTTATGACGAATGATAACTGCCGCATATTCAAAGAGAATCAAATAATTTTTTGCATACATTCCTGAAGTTTTAAGTACTCAAGGCCTATTAATTTTGGTGAAGATCGGTTAAGGGAAATGGGTAGTTTACCTGCCACCTTTAATGTTTTAACAAGAGTAATTGTTTCTATGACGAACGATAACTGCCGCACATTCAAACAGAATCAAATAATGTTTTGCATACATCCCTAAATTGTAGAGAACTCAAGGCCTGTTGATTTTGGTGAAGATCGGTTAAGGGAAAGGGGTAGTTTACCTGCAACATTTTATGTTGTAACAAGAGAAATTTTTTCATGACGAACGATAACTGGCGTAAATTCAAACAGAATCAAATAATTTTTTACATATGTGCCTGAGTTGTAGAAGACTCAATGCCTATTGATTTTGGTGAAGATCGGTTATGGGGAAAGGGCAGTGTACCTGAAACATTTTTTGTTGTAACAAGAGTAAAGTACTTAATTTTGATAAATAAAGTATCCTGATGAGAAAATCATAATAATCCACTGTAGAAACGTAGATGAAGTACTATAAATGATGAGGCTAGTTGAACGGGGTGAGGTTAATTTTCTATAAATGAAAATTATAGTTGAAGGGGGAGGGGATAATTTGTATATGTGTACTATGTTATCGGCAACACAGTAGTTCAGTTAGTTAGTTATTTAGTTCTGTTAGTAGTAGTTTGTTGTTAAAATTCCTTCCCGGGCTGTTTGGCCGTAGTCCAATGTTTTCTGCAAAACCAGACGTTTCCGCAGTGCCGTCGACTGCCATCATCAGTGAAAATCGAGTGCGATAACGTGTGATGGTATATGTTAGTGACCACAGTACTGTGGTTAAGGCTGAAGCAGTAAGTGGAAAGAAGTACTTTCTGTGGAAACATTTCATTTTGTAAATGATTTTAAATATAAATCTTAGAACATGGAAGTCATGTATGGTTCTCTATGCCGATATTTTCACAGTTTATGGTGTGAGAAGCTTGAACATCTGTGGATCCAATTCATCTGACTCAGCACTACCAAGCTTGCAAATTTATATGTTGGGCATATACACATATTAGGCAACTTACATTTTCCCATGCTTCAGTCACATACAAAAATAACATATTCAAGCACGTGAGATTAAGTGTCCCATTAAAAAGTGATGTGATGAATTTGGCTATGTCCAGTGAGTTAGTTTGGTTCAGTTAGTTTGCCTAGTAAATGCAAATTTATTATTGTTTTTGTTATTATTTATTTAGTAACAATATTATGTTAAGTATGTTATTATGTTATGTATTTAAGTATTTATGTTATTATTTACTATTATGTTAAGTATTTATTATTGTTATTGTTCCTTTGTGTACACAGACAATAAGATTTGAAAAGTGTATTCTGTATTTGAAGTTTTTCTGATATGGACCACATTGAAACTGTCTTGTAAGACATTTCACCCATACTACAGAGGGTATCCTCAGGTCTGTGAAACCCAGAAAAGGCTTCAAATACAGAATTGACACCAACCACAGAAGCCTACATTAGAGTATAATCTCATCGAAAATCTCCCAAGTATGAAGTCTATGCTGTGATGTAATTTTTGTATATGAAAAAATTAAGTGCAGTAGAAGTTCTTTGCCAAATTACTGAGGGTTTTAGTGAAAATGTAATGAGTGGTAGTAAAGTTCATAAATGATGTTGAATTTCCTCTGATAGGCGTGTAAACATTCATGATGAAACACTAGTGTCCAACCTTCACGATTACTGACAATTTGTATAATGTGTCATTGATAAAGTTCATGTAAACAGACACTTCATAACAAGCAAGAAAAGCTTCAGTACCACAAACTCTGTGCCAGTTGGGTGGCAAAATATGCAACAAAAGCCCATGAATATCAGAGAATGGTAACAGCTATGATAAATTCCTCACATATATTGTCACAGGGGATGAGGAAATGTTACGATTGGATCTCATTAGTGAACCCGGAAAGTAAACAATAATTGATGCATTGTAAGCATAACACATCCACCAAAACAAAAGAAATTTAAGCAAGAATTTGCTGGCGTGAAGATTGTGACTACTGTTTCTAGACCCATAAAGGCATCTTTTTTGTGGAATGTCATAAAACAATAATTTCTACAGTGTATTGTCAAATGCTAGAAAATCTGATGAAGATGGTACAGAATCCACCAGCATGGCATATTGTCTTATGGTGTCACCGTGCTTCAGGATATGCATGGCCACATAGGGCTGCAGCAACATGTATAACACTTCAGAAACACAGGTCGAATATTTTTATCATCCTCTTACAGTCCTGACTTGGCACCAAGTGAATTTCATTTTTTATGCACTTGAAAAATTGTTGGCTTCATATAAGTTGTTAAACAGTGATGAACTCAAAAGTCTATGGAGGGGTGCACAGCACTGAGCAAGGTGAGAAAAACAGACACCAGACTTCTATTAGAATGGGATTAAAAAAAAACTCATTCCATGCTATAACAAATGCTTATATAATTTTGGCAACTATGTAGAAAAATGCATTATTGTTAAACATCGGATATTTTAGTAACCTACCAGACCTTATTTTCTGAATGGCCCTCGTTTTTTCTAGTTTTTTTTTTTAATAAATGGCCGTGTCTGTCATTAGCTTACATTAAACAAACATTAGTAAGTTAATCAAAATACTTAAATCCCTTTAACTCAGAATTCCCCTGATACATGGATAATCACCCAAATGTTAAGCACACACACACACACACATCTGACAAGACCAAAGAAATTTTGCAACTGACAGGTGTCCTGTACTGTTTTTAAGTTGTTTTGCAAGTTCCTTGGTACTGCATTCAGACAGTCATGTACACACAACTATTAAATTCATATAAATGGGTACACTAATTAATTAATTGTACTACTAAAAAAACGCAACAGTGGTTCGAAATACTTAATTTTCACAATTGATTCATCAGTCGCAGAGAAATACACATAACACAAAGAAGAAACAAAGCAGGACAGGGTACATTATACATTAATTGTACTACAATTATAATGTATGAATTTTTCAAGTATATGTCTACATTTTCTTTGTGCATATTTTTAGACAACTCAATTGCATTTATGGAAATTGTAATTTTTCAGATGTTGGCCGTTAAATTCCATGGCAATGTTTTTATAAATTTATTGGGCGTATGGGCAGATGTGGGAGGTGGTGGTCCTGCAAGAGCGTATCCTGTAGGGGGGCTTTGTTACTACTTGTCACCGCCAGAAAATCTAGGTCATATACTAGAAGATCCTGTACATGCTGTACTGTATATCATATTTATGCTTGGATCATGTGCATTTTTCTCCAAGACATGGATTGATGTATCAGGTTCTTCTGCTAAAGACGTAAGAATTTTATTTTTTTATTATAGTTAATGTATATTGATTCAGAATGTATAATACTAAAATAGTGTTAATGTGTAGATTGTGTATGACCTAATATTAAGTTAGGGCATCATAACTGCCACTCGGCAACATATTTATTGATCATGACAGCTCCACTAATATGCCACAGTAGTGAATTTTTTAAATAGTTAAAACTTAGAATTATTTATATTCCTAGTGCAGCCTCATTCGGACACTTTATATTAATCAGATGACAAGACTTGGAAATCGTATTTGAGAGATTTTTGTTCTTAACATACAAGATGATACATAACAGTAAGTCTGACTTATTCTGTTTTTGCAAAGAAACGAGCTTTAGTTGCTCGTGTTTTGTATTTTTTTAGAGTATCCAGTATTATTCTAAACCACCAGCTATTTTGATGTATTATATTTTGAAATGAAAGTTTTGACACAGTTATACCGATATCCATCAGTTTAAAAATAATCATTTACATCAGATTTCACTGCTCTTCTATTTTTATGTAATATTCTCCTTCAACCCAATATTTTTGTAATGCTAATTGAATTTCTGACTTTTTTATAATTCAGTAATGGCATTCTGAATATATTATCATTTTTCATAATTATAATTATATTGTCGTTTGTCCAAGCAATTTAACTACAGTGTTTTGTAATTTTTCCAACCTTTTTAAATTTTGTAGTGAACTCTAAATGCTACCATTGAAAATTCACTGGTCAGCAGAATAAGTGTAGAATTGAGGAATATTGGATTAACTTAAACATATACATTAAATGATAATATTCTCAGATAAAATTGAATTATGTATAGACAGTTGACAATACTATATCAAGTTTACATCAGATCAACCACTTATAATATGATAATATAGAAATCCTGATTTCACATTCAAGTATAAAATTTTTGTTCCTTTACTGATATACAAAAGGATAAGAAATGAAGTAAACACAAATAATAGTGTTTTTTCATTAATTCAGTTTTGCAGAATCGTTAGTTTTATATATACTTCCAATATATAACAAATGCTCGTAACAGCAGTAATAAAATTTCATAGTAAGAAAACATTTAGACCATTGTGTGATAATAGTGATAGGACATTTGTTCAAGATATGTGAAAATAAAATCATAAACCTTTTGTTAATAAAAAAATATTCGTATGGTATTCATCACATACTGTAATAGTAGTAAATCTTGTTATAATTTCCTCGCTGTAGTTATCCAAATACATACAGCAGTGTATAATATTGTGGTATGTGTACAGATTGAATGTTAATTGAGAATATGCATTGTATGTATTGCAGGTTGCTAAACAATTAAAGGAACAACAGATGGTAATGAGAGGTCACAGAGATAACTCAATGATTCATGAACTAAATCGATACATTCCAACAGCTGCTGCATTTGGAGGACTTTGTATAGGTGCATTATCAGTTCTTGCAGATTTTATGGGTGCCATTGGATCAGGAACTGGAATCCTTCTTGCAGTTACAATCATTTATCAGTACTTCGAAATATTCGTTAAAGAACAGAGTGAAATGGGAGGCATGAGTACATTACTTTTCTAAATCCCCCCCTCCCATAAAAACTGTTTTATACCTGCATTTTTTTATAATTGTTAAATAAATAAAATTATTTATTTCAGTGTTTTTATTAATAAAGAGACCTGTTCCTAAATCATGGAGATTCTAGACTTGCCTGTTTACTTCGGGGCAAAATGTTTTGTTGCTTGGAGCACAAACATTTCTTGAAAAGTTGTGTGACATGTTGAACTGTGCACAAAGAAATGTTAATTTCAGCCTGTGTCATTGTGAAATTCAACAGTGCCTAAGTGTGTTATATTTATGTCACATGTAAATAAAGAGAGAAAAATATTAAAGTGAAATGGGTATTATGACAGAGCTTTAGTAAAGACTGTGTGATTTAGCATGGTGTACATTCAAGTAAAAAAGTACACTATTCTTTTATATTTTAACATATAATCATTACTATTTTGATAAACCTGTTAAGGCAATAATAAATGTCTTTAAACAATTCAATTTTATTAAAAAAAAAAAAGAAAAATTATATTGTGAAAATTAGAATTGTTTTCAGGTGAAATGTAAAATAAAAATGTAGAAGACATTGTACAATGACTTAAATCATAATGTGTTACTCGAAATATTTTTTATTTTACATATTCAGTAGCTTTATCAATAATACAACTGTTATTTTGTAACTTTAATCTATTTTCATTTTAATTATGTAATGTATGCATTGTGTGCTGACATATGCGAGGCGTGTGATTCCAAAATATCAGGAAGAGACTGATGTACCATTCTTTAGTGAGTTTTGATTAAAATTTATCTATAATAAATGTTCTCGGTAAAGTATCCATAATGACTAAAGCTTGTTTTGTAATGTATAAAAATTGTATATATATACATTATATATATAAAGAGTGTCTAATAAAATTCAGTAGCATTTGTATAAGATACGGATGCAACGATAAGTACAGAGTATTTACATATTGGGGTTGCTGGTAATATACTGTATATAAAAAGGTATTGGTACACCAGTCCATTCCTCTGATTGTTGTAGATAAATTTCTGTAATACTTAATTGTACATGTAACTTGTTAATGGTTAGTGAATCAAACAATGTTTCCTTATTCTGTAATTTTATCTGTAAAATTAATTATACATTTGCTGATAATTTAAAATATGTGTGTAGTTATCATTTACTTTATATTCTTGTAATTTATTTATTGCAATATGCTTTCAGTCTCAAACTTTGTTAATACTATGTATTAACATAAATAAAAATAATATAGTTATATTTAGAATATATAGTTAATACTGTACATGAATTGTGTTACATTATTGTATATTTAAATATTTGTTTTTGTTCTTTAAGGAGTCGGTGATGGGGTGAATGTAAATCAGTCATCATGTGTTTCTCTCATTCATTGATAGCCAATCAAGATATGTTATATTGTTTTTTACTGTAAAACTCTTATTTAATAATAAAATTGTATGTTTTGGCGTAGTTTATTGTTATATTTTGCCTTTCCTGTTCCATGAACTTCTTGTGTGATCTTATTAAAATGTATCTGAAGGTTTTTGCTCAGGCAGCAGAATGAGATGCACATAATCAACAAAATAACATTTTACTCATAGATAACTTAAAATACAAGCTAGTATGAATCCTGTAGTTTAGATATAAGTTACATGAATATAAGTTAAGATTTGAATATCCCGATCTATATCCAATTAAATGCCTAAATTATGAAATATTCAATTTAATATTAATTGCAACAATTTGTTTTAATTCATGAAATGATTGAGTAAAATAACACATAACGTCAAGAGGCTTTGCAATATTATGCACTGAATTACTTGGTGAAATTCATATCTATTTAATGACAGAATGATCCAAATAAATTTTTTGAGTGTGACCTATTTAATATTTTGGAAACCCAGTCTTATAATATACGAATAAAATATATTGCTTCTTTTATACAGATCCCTTTTTTCTACACAACAAAATGCGATGAAAGTTGTTATTAATTATATTTCATAAAAACGTCTTTTTATTTAATAATGTTAAAAATTGAAAATTAAATATGTGGGTAAGCATTCAGAAGAAACGTTTTGTTAGATTGTGAATCTGATTTACTTTTGCCATCACAGAAAAAATATAAATGCGACATTTTGGCCACCCAAATAATTGACAGCTTTCTTCAGGCTAATAATAAACTAATACATGGAAACTAACAAATACTGTATCAACGACTGATGAGAGTGTCAACAAAGTAATAATTACAAAAGTTCACATACCTGATCAATAGACTAAATAATACAAACAAACATTGCTAGGAAAGAATACACAAGCACAGTGCACATCAATACACTAGCACATTCTTCAACAAAACTGTTTTAAGGTTTTGTAATAATTAATAATTTTCATAACATGGCTGAAGTGAAAAGCACAACCTAAACTCTGAGGACTATCTTCCTAGTTTTTTCAGACACATCACACACATAGTTCATAAGGAATGGCTATACTGCCTCTCACCTCCACCTCCTGCTTATTAGAGTTTCTAATGTCACTAATGCAACTTTTAATGAATTTTTTTGAGTAGTCATTAGCCTGGAAGTAATTGAAAATGACATTAATTTCAGCATCGAAATGCTAGTTGCTCGAGCATGTAAAGAACAGATCATTGCACTTTACATGATTAGGGTAGTTAGAAAGCCTATGAATATATTGTCCAGTGTGAGTTGGTTTCCTGAATACTGTCGTGTCAATATAACTATCCTCACAACTAACCAATCAAGGAATGGTGTTTGTTTTAATCTTTTTCTAAGTCTGTTATGAATTTAATGGATTCTTCATCATTATTTAGCTGCTCCAAAAAAATCCAAAAGTTCCTACCATGTGGCCAAACAAAAGTACCATCAATATACTTCAGTCATAATTTAGGTTTGTTAATGTATTTATTAAATATTCTGTTTTCAAACCATTCCATGTAAATGTTAACCAAAACATGGGACAGAGATGAACCCACCGGTAAGACCTTTCTGGGTGTAGAAACAGCCTTTATCCTGAAAATGTGCAGTCTGACGCAAACAGACAAAAACTCTTAAAATCCCACTAACCAAAAGCGTAGTTCTAGCTATGTGATCTTCCAAGAGTGCTCTTACAATATTCAAAGTTTTATCCCGGAACACTTGGAAAACGATTAACCACATCAGAGCTTACCATCAATTCTGAATCATTTAATTTCAGTCTTAGCCATTATAACAAAGCGAACAGAATTTTTAGCAAAAATGTCTGAATTCCTATATAGAGGACTCATTATAGGTAACAAGTATTTGGAAAAAAATCACAAACGGCCTCCTCTAGAGCTCATAATAGGCCTAAGGGGTACATCTATTTTATGAACATTTGTTAACCCAGATGTGTTAAATATATGATTATTAGTTCATTTAATCATACACATACACCTCAGTGCAGAAGATGGCTGTCGAAGGCATGACCAAAGTTTGCACCCAACAACCTTGGAACACAGCCGGAAAGCTGAAGTTCTGATAACTGTTTCATCTTACCTTATTATAAAGGTAAAGAATATAAAAATATCTAAAACAGTATCAGGTTTTTATAATGTAAAGTTTCAATGAGCTTTTACTCTTTCTTCCAGCTAGCTAAAAATAATTGCATTCAAATTCTTGGATTTCGTTGTCCATGACGTGTCTGTTACTTAACTAAATATCACTATAGTATTGACGACTCGGAACACTAAGAGTCTTCTTATTATATCTTAGTGTTCCGAGTAGTCAATACTATAGTGATATTTAATTACATTCAGTTAGCTGGACATAGCTCAGTGAAGAAAATTGTAATGGACACTTGCAAGATAATAATAGAAAAATCTCATGACCGAAATGCTGAGATGATTGAATCCTTTACTAAAGATGTTTATGCACTTTGAAATTTTTCTAACTGATCAGGAGCCCTCGATGATAAATATATTACCATCCAAGCTCCCACAAATTGTCAGTCACTGTTTTTGAAGTGAGAATTTTTGACGATGGTGCCCAGATCATTTCTGTACACCTTGTGCTCCTAGAGCAGTAACAAATTTAACACAAAATAGTTGAAATGAAAAAGCAGAGATCAGTCAATCTTTTCTCCACACAGCTACTAAAAATTTCCTCACTGCCTTAAATATGTGTGCTTTTTTAAAATCCTCTTCTTGTACTTAGTTCATTATTAGCCTAATATACTTACACAACTTTCCAATTGTTTAAACCGTTAAATTTTTATTTAATCAGTGGCCTATTTTTTTATTAAAATATTTATAGTATCTTCAATGAGAATGTTTTGGTTTAAGGAAATGGAAGTATGGTCATGGCGAAAAAAATCGTGTTCGAGATAATGGCAGATTCTGATTGTACTACCCTCAAAACATGAAAAAAGTAATTTTTCGGAAAGTGTCTGTGTATGTGTCTGTCTTATAAATATTTTCTATGGCAAACAATAACTGCCGCAAATTCACACAGAATAAAATAATTTTTTGCATACAGCTCTGAAGACCTATTGATTTTGGTGAAGATCGGTTAAGGGGAAGGGCTAGTTTACCTGCAACCTTTTACGTTTTAACAAGAGTAAAGTGCTTAATTTTGATAAATAAAGTATCCTTAAAAGAAGGTCATAATAATCTACTGTAGAAAGGTAGATGAAATATCTATAAATGAAAAGGGTAGTTGAAGGGGAAGGGGGTAATTTTCTATAAATTAAAATGGTAGTTGATGAGGGAGGAGATAATTTTTTATAAGTTTTATAGTATGTGTACTACGTTATTGACAACAAAAAAGGAGTTTCTATGGAAACATTTTATTTCACTTTGACAAAATTCTATATTTTTTTAGGAATTATCGAACCGAATTCAAGTAAATGATTGGAACTGTATGAGTACCTGCAATACATTTCGATGTTTTTAATATGTGATTGTATCGATATATTACGGTGTGGAGATAAGAAGTGTACTAATTGTAAATTGCCCTATTTCTTAATGTAAAGCAAAAATACGTGTTGTTTTCATTTGATAGGTAATAATGGTTTTGGGTTTTTAGTGTACTGCTAAAATAAATAAAAGCTGTGGTTGAGAAAACATACCATTAAACGTGTAATTCAATGCTTATAACAGAGTAACACTTAAAATAAAGAACCTAACGTTTTTAAGTTTACAAAATGGAAACAACAACAGCAAATACAAAATGAAAAATACAAATATTTATGGTTAATGAAAAAACAAAAAACACTGTATTAAGGAATGACAACATATGCTCTACAAATTGGACATAATGGATGTTTGTTTTTTGTTAGTCACAAAACAAGTACTTGTCAGAAAACAAATTTTACCAAAAAAACGAGTTCTGCCACAAAAAAGTGACATGTAGGCCTATAATAATAGGCAAGGGGTTGACCCTTGGGCCACTCCCGCCTTACTTCGAGTTGGTTTTTCGTTGTTTTAGACAAAAAATATTTTTACATTACACACGTATTGGTTTCCATGTATAATTTCAGTTTTCATGTTAACCTAACATAATCAAATTTTTGGTGTCACAGCCACGACCCGGTGATAAATTACTACTACAGTCATTTACCATTAAAAAATGACAAACGAAAACAATTGCAATCACCAGCCAACTATTTTGCAACATACAAAATTAAAATTTGTATAATTCGTTCACTACATAAAATTATGTGCGATATTCACTACATATCTAAGCCCAAAAATAGCATTATCGAAATAACTGCGGGTACACATAAAGGCAGTACCAAATGATTTTATATATTTTAATCTGAGAACATGGAAGTCATGTAAGGTTCTCCATACCGATTTTTTTAGTTGATCAGCAAGCTCTTCAGCATTGTGGTTTTATATTGTATTTTGGCTGTAAGTTTTTTATGTTTCAAAATTTGATTTATTACATTAATATTTTACAATTTTTAAAAAATTGAATTATTATGTTCTGCATTTCACACTCTACTTTTCAACTAAATATTGCCTAAATCATATTGTTACATTAACAAAATTATTTTCATAATACATTTCTGAAAACACTATATTTACTTGTCTGTTTAGCACACAGAAAATTGCTTTTTTTTATGCGCCCGCACTGGAAAATTTTGCCCTGCCTCAACTTCCAACTCTAAAATGTTACTTAATTTAGTTGAAAATAATTATAATATTTAATAAAGTAGAATAAACTCATCTAATATTGCACTATGTTACATTCGGAATTATGAAAATTTCAAATTTCAGCCTAATATTTTATAATTATTTATTATTTATTTTCTGGCTTTACCTGTATTAATATATTGAAGCCGCCTTTTTTCAGTCATAATAAAATATGCTACTGAAAGTTCCTTAGCAACGCTAAACGTGTGTTGTGACTGTTTTACTTCCATGTTCCATAAGGAAATGGAAGTGTGGTGATGGCAAAAAAATCGCGTTCGAGATAATTGCAGATTCTGATTGTACTACCCTCAAAACATGAAAAAATATCGGTATGGAGAACCATACATGACTTCATGTTCTAAGATTTATATTTAAAATCATATTCGAAATGAAATATTTCCATAGAAACTACTTATTGCTTCAGCCTTAACCACAGTACTGTGGTCACTAACGTATACCACCTCACGTTTTCGCACTCAATTTTCACTGATGATGGCAGTCGATGGCACTGCCGAAAAGTCTGGTTTTGCAGAAAGCATTGAACTAAAGCTAAACAACCCGGGAAGGAATTTTAACAAAGAACTACTTCTTTGTTGCCGATAACGTAGTACACAAAAAATTCTCCCCTCCCTCTTCAACTATAATTTTCATTAATAGAAAATTACCCCCACCCCACTCACCAAACCTCCTCATTTATTTTCATCTACATTTCTGCAGTGGATTATTATGAGCTTCTTAACAGGATACTTTATTTATCAAACTTAAGTACTTTACTCATGTTAAAACATAAAACGTTGCAGGTAAACTACCCCTTTCTCTGAACCGATCTTCACCAAAATCAATAGGCCTTCAGTCCTCTACAATTTAGGGATCCATGCAAAAAAATATTTAATTCTGTTTGAATGTGCGGCAGTTGTCGTTTGCCATAGAAAAACAATTACCCTTGATAAAAAAACGTTGCAGGTAAACTACCCTTTTCCCTTAACCGATTTTCACCAAAATCAACAAGCCTTGATTTCTCTACAATTCAGGAATGTATGCAAAAAATTATTTGATTCTCTTTTAATTTAAGGCAGTAATCTTTTGTCATAAAAAATTACCCTTGTTAAAACATAAAATGTTGCTAGTAAACTACCACTTTCCCTTAACCGATCAACAAAATCAACACACCTTGAGTTCTCTATAATTCAAAAGTATGCTAAAACGTAGTTGATTCTGTTTAAATTTACGGCAGTTATCGTTTGTCATATAAAAATATCGGTATGGAAAACCATACATGACTTCCATATTCTAAGATTTATATTTAAAATCATTTTCAGCCAAACAGCCAGGCTGTGTCTTACTTGCCTTTTTATTGCTGTATTAAATGAAAAATATTATATTACATTCAAATGAAAAAATTATAATTTTATTGCCTGGCAACAAAATTATTTTATTTTTAACAATTACCATTGTTTCAAAAAGTATAATAAATTTTCAAGTACTTTACTCTTGTTAAAACGTAAAAGGTTGCAGGTAAACTACCCCTTCCCCTTAACCGATCTTCACCAAAATCGAAAGTCATTGAGACCTCTACAATTCAGGGACGTATGCAAAAAATTGTTTTATTCTGTTTGAATTTGCGGCTGTTATCGTTTTCCATAGAAAATACGCTTGATAAAAAAACGTTGCAGGTAAACTACCCCTTCCCCTTAACCGATCTTCACCAAAAACAATAGGTCTTGAGTACTCTACAAATCAGAGCTGTATGCAAAACATTATTTGATTCTGTTTGAATTTGCGGCTGTTATCGTTTGCCATAGAAAATAACCTTGTTAAAAAAACGTTGCAGGTAAACTACCCCTTCCCCTCAACCGATCTTCACCAAAAACAATAGGTTTTGAGAACTCTACAATTTAGGGCTGTATGCAAATAATCTTTTGATTCTGTTTGAATTTGCCGCTGTTATCGTTTGCCATAGGAAATACCCTTGTTAAAACATAAAACGTTACAGGTAAACTACCCCTTTCCCTTAACCGATCTTCACCAAAATCAAAAGATCTTGAGAACTCTACAATTCAGGGCTGTATGCGAAACATTATTTGATTCTGTTTGAATTTGCGGCTGTTATCGTTTGCCAAACAAACAAAATTACCCTTGCTAAAAAAAAACCGTTGCAGGTAAACTACCCCTTTCCCTCAACCGATCTTCACCAAAAACAATAGGTCGCGAGTACTCTGCAAATCAGGGCTGCATGCAAAAAATTATTTGATTCTGTTTGAATTTGCGGCAGTTATCGTTTGCCATAGAAAAAAAATCTACAGACAGACACACAGACAGACAGACAGACACACACACAGACACTTTTCGGAAAACGACTTTTTTTCATGTTTTGAGTGTAGTAGAATCAGAATCTGCAATAATCTTGAACACGATTTTTTTTGCCATCACCATACTTCCATTCCTTTAAGGAATATGGAAGTAAAATTGCCCTTGTTAAAACAAAATGTAGCAGGTAAACTACCCCTTTCCCTTAACCGATCTTCACCAAAATCAACAGACATTGAGACCCCTACAATTGAGGGCTGTATGCAAATAATTATTTGATTCTGTTTGAATATGCGGCTGTTATCGTTTGCCATAGATAATACACTTGTTAAAACAAAAAATCGTTGCCAGTAAACTACCCCTTTCCCTTAACCGATCTTCACCAAAAATAATAGGTCTTGAGAACTCTACAGTTCAGGGCTGTATGCAAATAATTATTTGATTATGTTTGAATTTGCGGCTGTTATCGTTTGTCATAGAGACAAATTACCCTTGATTTAAAAAAAACGTTGCAGGCAAACTACCCTTTCCCTTAACCGATCTTCACCAAAAATAATAGGTCTTCAGAACTCTACAAATCAGAGCTATATGCAAAAAAGTATTTGATTCTGTTTGAATTTGCGGCTGTTATCGTTTGCCATAGAAAAAAATCTACAGATAGACACATACATCACCATACTTCCATTTTCTTAAGGAACATGGAAGTAAAAGTAATTTTTCGAAAAATGTGTGTCTGCTGTCTGTAGTTTTTTTTTAATGGCAAACGATAAGAACCGCAAATTCAAACATTATCAAATAAAGTTTTGCATACAGCCCTGAATTGTAGAGTTCTCAAGACCTATTGTTTTTGGTGAAGATCGGTTAAGGGAAAGGGGTGGTTTACCTGCAACGTTTTATGTTTTAACAAGGGTAATTTTTTCTATGACGAACGATAACTGCCGTAAATTCAAACATAATCACATAAGTTATTGCACACATCCCTAAATTGTAGAGAACTCTAGGTCTGTTGATTTTGGTGAAGATCTGTTAAGGGAAAGGGGTAGTGGGTAGTTTACCTGCAACATTTTATGTTGTAACAAGAGAAATATTTTCATGACGAACGATAACTGCCGTAAATTCAAACAGAATCAAATAATGTTTACATATGTGCCTGAGTTGTAGAAGACTCAAGGCCTATTGATTTTGGTGAAGATCGGTTACGGGGAAAGGGCAGTTTACCTGAAACATTTTTTGTTGTAACAAGAGTAAAGTACTTAATTTTGATAAATAAAGTATCCTGATAAGAAGATCATAATAATCCACTGTAAAAACGTAGATGAAATATCTATAAATGAAGAGGCTAGTTGAACGGGGTGGGGGTAATTTTCTATAAATGAAAATTATAGTTAAAGGGGGAGGGGATATTCCTTCCATGTTCCATAAGGAAATGGAAGTGTGGTGATGCAAAAAAAAACCTTGGTAGAGATTATTGCAGATTCTGATTGTACTACCCGTCTAAACATGAAAAAAGTCATTTTTTGAAATGTGTGTGTGTGTGTGTGTGTGTGTGTGTGTGTGTGTGTAGATTACTTTTATGGCAAACGATAACAGCCGCAAATTCAAACAGATCAAATAATTTTTGCGTACAGTCCTGAATTGTAGAGTACTCAAGACCTATTGTTTTTGGTGAAAATCGGTTAAGGGAAAGGGGTAGTTTACCAGCAACGTTTTTTTTATAAAAGTAATTTTTTTCTATGGTAAACGATAACAGCCGCAAATTCAAACAGAATCAAATACTGTTTCGCATACAGGCCTGAATTGTAGAGTTCTCAAGACCTATTGTTTTTGGTGAAGATCGTTTAAGGGAAAGGAGTAGTTTACCTGGAACGTTTTATGTTTTAAAAAGGGTAATTTTTTATGCCGAACGATAACAGCCAAAACTTCAAACAGAATCAAATAATGTTTCGCATACAGCACTGAACTGTAGAGTTCTTAAGACCTATTGTTTCGGTGAAGATCGGTTAAGCGAAAGGGGTGCGATAACGTGAGGTGGTATACATTAGTGACCACGGTACTGTGGTTAAGGCTAAAGCAGTAAGTAAAAAAAAGTAGTTCTATGGAAATATTTCATTTCGAAAATGATTTTAAATATAAATCTTAGAACATGGAAGTCATGTATGGTTGTCCATACCGATATTTCGAAATGTGTGTGTGTGTGTCAGTCTGTGTGTAGAATTTTTTCTATGGTAAACAATAACAGCCGCAAATTCAAGCAGAATAAAATAATTTTTTGCATACAGCTCTGAAGGCCTACTGTTTTTGGTGAAGATCGGTTATTGGGAAGGGGTAGTTTACCTGCAACGTTTTACGTTTTAACAAGAGTAATGTGCTTAATTTTGATAAATAATGTATCCTGAAAAGAAGGTCATAATAATCCACTGTAGAAAGGTAGATGAATTATCTATAAATGAAAAGGTTAGTTGAAGAGGGGAGGGGTAATTTTATATGTGTACTACGTTATTGACAACCAAGGAGTAGTTTCTATGGAAACATTTCATTTCACTTTAACAAAATTCTATATTTTTACTTCCATGTTCCTTAAGGAAATGGAAATATGGTGATGGCAAAAAAAATCGTGTTCGAGATTATTGCAGATTCTGATTGTACTACACTCAAAACATGAAAAAAGTCGTTTTTCGAAAAGTGTCTGTGCGTGTGGCTGTGTGTCTGTAGATTTTTTTCTATGGCAAACGATAACAGCCGCAAATTCAAACAGAATCAAATAATTGTTTGCATACAGGCCTGAATTGTAGAGTACTGAAGACCTATCGTTTTTTGGTGAAGATCGGTTAAGGGAAAGGGGTAGTTTACCAGCAACGGTTTTTTATCAAGGGTAATTTTACTTCCATGTTCCTTAAGGAAATGGAAGTATGGTGATGGCAAAAAAAATCGAAAAGTCGTTTTTCGAAAAGTGTCTGTGTATCTGTAGATTTTTTTTTTATGGCAAACGATAACAGCCGCAAATTCAAACAGAATCAAATAATGTTTCGCATACAGCTTTGAATTGTAGAGTTCTCAAAATCTATTGTTTTTGGTAAAGATCGGTTAAGGGAAAGGGGTAGTTTACCGGCATCGTTTTATGTTTTAACAAGGGTATTTTATATGGCAAACGATAACAGCCGCAAATTCAAAAATAATCATATATAATTTGTTGCATACTGCCCTGAATTGTAGAGTTCTCAAGCTCTGTTGTTTTTGGTGAAGATCGTTTAAGGGAAAGGGGTTGTTTACCAGCAACGTTTTATGTTTTAAAAGGGTATTTTAGATAGCAAACGATAAGAGCCGCAAATTCAAACAGAATCAAATAAGTTTTTGCATACAGCCCTGAATTGTTTAGTACTAAAGACCTTTTCTTTTTTGTGAAGATCGGTTAAGGGAAAGGGGTAGTTTACCGGCCACGTTTTTTGTTTTATCAAGGGTATTTTCTATGGCAAACGATAACAGCCGCAAATTCAAAAATAATCATATATAATTTGTTGCATACTGCCCTGAATTGTAGAGTTCTCAAGCTCTGTTGTTTTTGGTGAAGATCGTTTAAGGGAAAGGGGTTGTTTACCAGCAACGTTTTATGTTTTAAAAGGGTATTTTAGATAGCAAACGATAAGAGCCGCAAATTCAAACAGAATCAAATAAGTTTTTGCATACAGCCCTGAATTGTTTAGTACTAAAGACCTTTTCTTTTTTGTGAAGATCGGTTAAGGGAAAGGGGTAGTTTACCGGCCACGTTTTTTGTTTTATCAAGGGTATTTTCTATGGCAAACGATAACAGCCGCAAATTCAAACAGAATCATATAATATTTTGCATACAGCCCTGAATTGTAGAGATCTCAAGACCTGTTGGTTTTGGTGAAGATCGGTTAAAGGAATAGGGTAGTTTACCAGCAACATTTTATGTTTTAACAAGGGTAATTTTTTTTTATGACGAACGATAACTGCCGTACTGAAATCAACTACTCTTCTGCATACCTTTTTGAATTATACAGAACTCTAGGTCTGTTTGTTTTGTTGAAGATCGGTTAAGGGACAGGGGTAGTTTACCTGCAACGTTTTATGTTTTAACAAGGGTAATTTTTTCTATGAGGAACTATAACTGCCGTAAATTCAAAGAGAATCAAATAATGTTTTGCATACAGCCCTGAATTGTAGAGTTCTCAGGATCTATTGTTTTTGGTGAAGATCGGTTAATGGAATAGGGTAGTTTACCAGCAACGATTTATGTTTTATCAAGGGTGTTTTCTACGGCAAACGATAAGAGCGGCAAATTCAAACAGAATCAAAAACTGTTTCGCATACAGCCCTGAATTGTAGAGTTCTCCAGATCTGTTGATTTTGGTAAAGATCGGTTAAGGGAAAGGGGTAGTTTACCAGCAACATTTTATGTTTTAACAAGGGTTTTTTATATGGCAAACGATAACAGCCGCAAATTCAAACAATCAATTAATTTTTTGCATACTGCCCTGAATTGTAGAGTCCTCAAGACCTGTTGTTTTTGGTGAAGATCGGTTAAAGGAAAGGGGTAGTTTACCAGCAACGTTTTATGTTTTAAAAGGGTATTTTCTATGGCAAACGATAAGAGTCGCAAATTCAAACAGAATGAAATAAATCTTTGCATACAGCCCTGATTTGTTTTGTACTAAAGACATATTGTTTTTGGTGAAGATCGGTTAAGGGAAAGGGGTAGTTTACCAGCCACGTTTTTTGTTTTATCAAGGGTATTTTCTATGGCAAACGATAACAGCCGCAAATTCAAACAGAATCATATAATATTTTGCATACAGCCATGAATTGTAGAGATCTCAAGACCTGTTGGCTTTGGTGAAGATCGGTTAAGTGAATAGGGTAGTTTACCTGTAACATTTTATGTTTTAACAAGGGTAATTTTTTTTTATGACGAACGATAACTGCCGTACATTAAATGGAATCAACTACTCTTCTGCATACCTTTTTGAATTATACAGAACTCAAGGTCTGTTTATTTTGTTGAAGATCGGTTAATGGACAGGGGTAGTTTACCAGCAACGTTTTATGTTTTAAAAGGGTATTTTAGATAGCAAACGATAAGAGCCGCAAATTCAAACAGAATCAAATAAGTTTTTGCATACAGCCCTGAATTGTTTAGTACTAAAGACCTTTTCTTTTTTGTGAAGATCGGTTAAGGGAAAGGGGTAGTTTACCGGCCACGTTTTTTGTTTTATCAAGGGTATTTTCTATGGCAAACGATAACAGCCGCAAATTCAAAAATAATCATATATAATTTGTTGCATACTGCCCTGAATTGTAGAGTTCTCAAGCTCTGTTGTTTTTGGTGAAGATCGTTTAAGGGAAAGGGGTTGTTTACCAGCAACGTTTTATGTTTTAAAAGGGTATTTTAGATAGCAAACGATAAGAGCCGCAAATTCAAACAGAATCAAATAAGTTTTTGCATACAGCCCTGAATTGTTTAGTACTAAAGACCTTTTCTTTTTTGTGAAGATCGGTTAAGGGAAAGGGGTAGTTTACCGGCCACGTTTTTTGTTTTATCAAGGGTATTTTCTATGGCAAACGATAACAGCCGCAAATTCAAACAGAATCATATAATATTTTGCATACAGCCCTGAATTGTAGAGATCTCAAGACCTGTTGGTTTTGGTGAAGATCGGTTAAAGGAATAGGGTAGTTTACCAGCAACATTTTATGTTTTAACAAGGGTAATTTTTTTTTATGACGAACGATAACTGCCGTACTGGAATCAACTACTCTTCTGCATACCTTTTTGAATTATACAGAACTCTAGGTCTGTTTGTTTTGTTGAAGATCGGTTAAGGGACAGGGGTAGTTTACCTGCAACGTTTTATGTTTTAACAAGGGTAATTTTTTCTATGAGGAACTATAACTGCCGTAAATTCAAAGAGAATCAAATAATGTTTTGCATACAGCCCTGAATTGTAGAGTTCTCAGGATCTATTGTTTTTGGTGAAGATCGGTTAATGGAATAGGGTAGTTTACCAGCAACGATTTATGTTTTATCAAGGGTGTTTTCTACGGCAAACGATAAGAGCGGCAAATTCAAACAGAATCAAAAACTGTTTCGCATACAGCCCTGAATTGTAGAGTTCTCCAGATCTGTTGATTTTGGTAAAGATCGGTTAAGGGAAAGGGGTAGTTTACCAGCAACATTTTATGTTTTAACAAGGGTTTTTTATATGGCAAACGATAACAGCCGCAAATTCAAACAATCAATTAATTTTTTGCATACTGCCCTGAATTGTAGAGTCCTCAAGACCTGTTGTTTTTGGTGAAGATCGGTTAAAGGAAAGGGGTAGTTTACCAGCAACGTTTTATGTTTTAAAAGGGTATTTTCTATGGCAAACGATAAGAGTCGCAAATTCAAACAGAATGAAATAAATCTTTGCATACAGCCCTGATTTGTTTTGTACTAAAGACATATTGTTTTTGGTGAAGATCGGTTAAGGGAAAGGGGTAGTTTACCAGCCACGTTTTTTGTTTTATCAAGGGTATTTTCTATGGCAAACGATAACAGCCGCAAATTCAAACAGAATCATATAATATTTTGCATACAGCCATGAATTGTAGAGATCTCAAGACCTGTTGGCTTTGGTGAAGATCGGTTAAGTGAATAGGGTAGTTTACCTGTAACATTTTATGTTTTAACAAGGGTAATTTTTTTTTATGACGAACGATAACTGCCGTACATTAAATGGAATCAACTACTCTTCTGCATACCTTTTTGAATTATACAGAACTCAAGGTCTGTTTATTTTGTTGAAGATCGGTTAATGGACAGGGGTAGTTTACCAGCAACGTTTTATGTTTTATCAAGGGTGTTTTCTATGGCAAAGGATAAGAGCCGCAAATTCAAACAGAATCAAATACTGTACTTGTTTGCATACAGGCATGAATTGTAGAGTACTCAATACCTATCGTTTTTGGTGAAGATCGGTTATGGGAAAGGGGTAGTTTACCTGCAACGGTTTTTTATCAAGGGTAATTTTTTCTTTGGTAAACGATAACAGCTGCAAATTCAAACAGAATCAAATTATGTTTTGCATACAGCCCTGTATTGTAGAGTTCTCAAAACCTATTGGTGTCGGTGAAGATCGGTTAAGGGAAAGGTGTAGTTTACCTGCAACATTTTATGTTTTAACAAGGGTAATTTTTAATATGACGAACGATAACTGCTGTAAATTCAAACACAATCAACTATGTTTTTGCATACCTTTTTGAACTAAAGAGAACTCAAGGTCTGTTGATTTTGTTGAAGATCGGTTAAGGGAAAGGGGTATTTTATCGGCAACGTTTTATGTTTTAAAAAGGGTAATTTTTTATGAGGAACTATAACTGCTGCTCATTCAAACAGAATCAAATATTTTTTTCATGCATCCCTGAATTGTAGACGACTGAAAGTCTATTGATTTTGGAGAAGATCGGTTAAGAGAAAGGGGTAGTCTACCTGAAACATTTTATGATTTAACAAGAGTAAAGTACGTAATTTTTATAAATAATGTATCCTGATAAGAAGCTCATAATAATCCACTGTAAAAACGTAGATGAAATATCTATAAATGAAGAATTAAGTGAACAGAGTGGTGGTAGTTTCCTATTATTAAAATTTGTAGTTGAAGTTGGAGGGGAGATTTTTGTATATGTGTACTACGTTATCGGCAACAAAGGAGTAGTTCTTTGTTAAAATTCCTTCCCGGGCTGTTTAGCTTTAGTCCAATGTTTTCTGAAAAACCAGACTTTAAGCAGTGCCATCGACTGCCATCATCAGTGAAAATCGAGTGCGACAACGTGAGGTGGTATACGTTAGTGACCACAGTACTGTGGTTAAGGATGAAGCAATAAGTAGAAAGAAGTTGTTTCTAAGGAAATATTTCATTTCGAATATGATTTTAAATATAAATCTTAGAACATGGAAGTCATTTATGGTTCTCCATACCGATATTTCATTTTAATTTAAATCACGTATGAGTGAAAATATATCGTTCCTGGCAGGAAGCATATCTCAATTATGTAATGTTTACTTTTTCAAAGTTTTAGTATTGTGATTACTGCAATAAAGAGGCCGGCAGGACACACACACACACACACACACACACACACACACACACACACACACACACACACACACACACACACACACACACACACACAAAATTCTCGTTATTTCTGGCCTCACTCATGTTTATTTTCTTATGTTTGCACGCTTTTGAATGGAAAGTGCCGAAACCCACAACAACACAACGCGTGCAAGCCGAAAAGTTGGACATCGATTTGCTTCCTGTGGATCGCTGGGCAGTGTTGTTGTATCAAAGCTATTAATACAAACTGTGTACTTATTTCTATTATGATATGAGAATTATAAACTCATATGTGCATGTGTGTATGTATGAAAAATATATAAATATTTTTCACCTTTGGAAAATTGTTTGCCCCTCCTTGAAAATATTTTGACCTCCCTGATGGCTAGTTATTTACTGGGCTGTGTAGAATATAGCGTTATGACATGGATCAGAATGGTGGGTGTTAAAAAGGGATACACAAACGTATTAAAGAAGAAATGTTTTGCTGAGAAATTTATAATTATACGGGTGAACAGAATAGTCGTTCAGGAAATCATAAGACAAATGGAAAGAAAGAAAAAAAGACTCGATTTTAAAAAAGAAAAATGACTAGTATAGTATTGACAGGAAAGACTTTGATAACACTATAGACATCCTTCGGCCCCTTGCAACGAGAGTCCAATTTCATTACAGGAATCAGATCGCAGCTACCTTCGTTCGACCTACAGACATTTTATCCAAAAGTACAGTCCTTCCTCACGAAGGTTGACGATAGACTTAATCCACCTGACATGGTGGTACCATTTTAGCTGATACGTAATTTCTTCAGAACTCAAGTTTCATGTAAACTAGCTGTTTTGTTCAAAAAAATCGTTTTCGAGATTATTGCAGATTCTGATTGTACTACACTCAAAACATGAAAAAAGTCATTTTTCGAGAAGTGTCTGTGAGTGTGTCTGTCTGTCTATCTGTCTGTCTGTCTGTCTATCTATATATTTTTTCATATGGCAAACGATAACAGCCGCAAATTACAACAGAATCAATAAAGTTTTTGCATACAGAGCTTATTTGTAGATTACTCAAGACCTATTGTTTTTGGTGAAGATCGGTTAAGGGAAAGGGGTAGTTTACCAGTAACGCTTTTTTATCAAGGGTAATTTTTTTATGGCAAACGATAACAGCCGCAACTTCAAACAGAATAAAATAATATTTTGCATACAGATCTGAATTGTATAGTTATTAAGAATTGTTGGTTTTGGTGAAGATCGGTTAAGTGAATAGGGTAGTTACCTGCAACATTTTATGTTTTCACAAGGGTAATGTTTTATATGACGAACGATAACTGCCGTAAATTCAAACAGAATCAACTACTCTTTTGCATACCTTTTTGAATTATACAGATCCCAAGGTCTGATGATTTTGTTGAAGATCGGTTAAGGGAAAGGGGTAGTTTACCGGCAACGTTTTATATTTTAACAAGGTTATTTTCTATGGCAAACGATAAGAGCTGCAAATTCAAAGAGAATCAAATAATGTTTTGCATACAGCCCTGTATTGTAGAGTTCTCAAGACCTGTTGGTGTTGGTGAAGATCGGTTAAGCGAAAAAGGTAGATTACCTGTAACTTTATGTTTGAACAAGGGTAATTTTTTGTATGACTAACGATAACTGCCGTAAATTCAAACAGAATCAACTACGTTTTTGCATACCTTTTTGAATTATAGAGCACTCAAGGTATGTTGATTTTGTTGAAGATCGGTTAAGGGAAAGGGGTAGCTTACCAGCAACGTTTTATGTTTTAACAAGGGTAATTTTTTTATGACGAAAGATAACTGCCGTAAATTCAAAGAGAATCAAATAATTTTTTTGCACGCATCCCTGAATTGTAGAGGACTGAAGGTCTGTTGATTTTGGAAAAGATCGGTTAAGAGAAAGGGTTAATTTACCTGCAACGTTTTATGTTTTAACAAGAGTAAAGTACTTAATTTTGATAAATAATGTATCCTGATAAGAAGCTCATAATAATCCACTGTAGAAACGTAGATGAAATATCTATAAATGATGAGGTTATGTGAACGGGTGGGGGTAATTTTCTATTAATTAAAATTATAGTTGTTATAGGAGGGGAGAATTTTTTATATGTGTACAACGATATCGGCAACAAAGAAGTATTTCTTTGTTAAAATTCCTTCCCGGGCTGTTTAGCCGTAGTCTAATGTTTTCTGCAAAACCAGACTATTCGGCAGTCCATTGACTGCCATCATCAGTGAAAATCGAGTGCGAAAACGTGAGGTGGTATACGTTAGTGACTACAGTACTGTGGTTAAGGCTTAAGCAATAAGAAGTAGTCTCTATGGAAATATTTCATTTCGAATATGATTTTAAATATAAATCGTAGAACATGGAAGTCATGTATGGTTCTCCATACCGATATTTTCGAAAATTGTGTGTGTGTGTGTCTACCTGTAGATTTTTTTTAATGGCAAACCATAACAGCCGCAAATTCAAACACACTCAACAAATTTTATCCATACAGACCTTATTTGTAGAGTATTCAAGACCTATCGTTTTTTGTGAATATCGGTTAAGGGAAAGGGGTAGTTAACCGGCAACGGTTTTTTTTTAAACAAGGGTAATTTTTAATTCTGGCAAACGTAACAGCCGCAAATTCAAACAGAATCAAATAATGTTTTGCATACAGCCCTGATTTGTAGAGTTCTCAAAACCTCTTGTTTTTGGTGAAGATCGATTAAGGGAAAGGGGTAGTTTACCGGCAACGTTTTATGTTTTAAGAAGGGTATTTTCTATGACCAACGATAACAGCCGTAAATTCATACAGAATCAAATGATTATTTGCATACAGCCCTGTTTTGTAGAGTACTTAAGACCTATTGTTTTTGGTGAAGATCGGTTAAGGGAAAGGGGTAGTTTACTAGAAACGCTTTTTTATCAAGGGTAATTTTTTTATGGCAAACGATAACAGCCGCAAATTCAAACAGAATCAAATAATGTTTTGCATACAGACCTGAATTGTAGAGCTCTCAAGAAGTGTTTTGTTTTGGTGAAGATCAGTTAATGGAAACGGGTAGTTTACCGGCAACGTTTTTTTTCAAGGGTAATTTTTTTCTATGGCAAACGATAACAGCCGCAAATTCAAACAGAATCAAATAATGTTTTGCATACAGCCCTGCATTGTAGAGTTCTCAAGACCTATTGGTGTTGGTGAAGATCGTTTAAGGGAAAAAGGTAGATTACCAGCAGCATTGTATGTTTTAACAAAGGTAATTTTTTATATGACGAACGATAACTGCCGTAAAATCAAACAGAATCAACTACGTTTTTTCATACCTTTTGGAACTTTAGAGAACTCAAGGTCTGTTGATTTTGTTGAAGATCGGTTAAAGGAAAAGGGTAGCTTACCAGCAACATTTTATGTTTTAACAAGGGTAATTTTTTTAATGACGAAAGATAACTGCCGTAAATTCAAAGATAATCAAATAATTTTTTGCATACATTCCTGATTTGTAGAGAACTCAAGGCGTGTTCATTCTGGTGAAGATCGTTTAAGGAAAAAGGAGTAGTTTACCGGCAACATTTTATGTTGTAACAAGAGAAATGTTTCCATGACGACCGTTAACTGCCGCACATTCAAACAGAATCAAATATTTTTTTGCATGCATCCCTGAATTGTAGAGGACTGAAGGACTATTGATTTTGGTGAAGATCGGTTAAGAGAAATGGGTACTTTACCGGCAACGTTTTATTTTTTAACAAGAGTAATGTACTTAATTTTGATAAATAAAGTATCCTGATAAGAAGCTCATAATAATCCACTGTAGAAAAGTAGATGAAATATCTATAAATGAAGAGGTTAGGTGAACGGGGTGGGGGTAATTTTCTTTTAATTAAAATTATAGTTGTAGGGGGAGGGGAGAATTTTTTATATGTGTACAACGTTATCGGCAACAAAGAAGTAGTTCTTTGTTAAAATTCCTTCCCGGGCTGTTTAGCCGTAGTCCAATGTTGTCTGCAAAACCAGACTTTTCGGCACTCCATCGACTGCCATCATCAGTGAAAATCGAGTGCGAAAACGTGAGGTGGTATACGTTAGTGACCACAGTACTGTGGTTAAGGCTGAAGCAATAACTAGAAAGAAGTAGTTTCTATGGAAATATTTCATTTCGATTATGATTTTAAATATAAATCTTAGAACATGGAAGTCATGTATGGTTCTCCATACCGATATTTTACTTCTATGTTCCATAAGGAAATGGAAGTATGGTGATGGCAAAAAAAATCGTGTTCGAGATAATTGCAGATTCTGATTGTACTACCTACAAAACATGAAAAAAGTCATTTTTCGAAAAGTGTGTGTGTGTGTGTGTGTGTGTGTGTGTGTGTGTGTGTGTCTGTCTGTCTGTATGTGTGTCTATCGATTTTTTATATGGCAAACGATAACAGCCGCAAATTCAAACAGAATCAAAACATTTTTTGCATACAGTCCTGATCTGCAGAGTTCTCAATACCTATTGGTTTTGTTGAAGATCGGTTAAGGGGAAGGGGATGTTTACCAGCAACATTTTATGTTTTAACATGGGTATATTATATGGCAAACGATAACAACCGCAAATTCGAAAAGAATCAAATAATTTTTTGCATACAGCCCTGGATTGTAGAATCCTCAAGGCCTTTCGTTTTTGGTGAAGATCGGCTAAGGGAAGGGGGTAGTTTACCAGCAACGTTTTATGTTTTAACAAGGGTATTTTCTATGGCACACGATAACAGCCGCAAATTCAAACATAATCAAATAATTCTTTTCATTCAACTCTGAATAGTAGAGTTCTCAAGTCTTTTGTTTTTGGTGAAGATCGGTTATGGGAAAGGGGTAGGTTACCTGCAACGTTTTTTGTTTTAACATGGGTATTTTCTATGGCAAACAATAACATGTTTAAAACGAATAATTCCAAACTAAGCCACGTGTTGTTCAATCAAATATATTGCAACTTACCGTCTGCGGCTTCCAGAAACAACGTGAAGACGTTTCTGGAAGCCGCAGACGGTAAGTTGCAAAATATTTGATTAAACAGTAACAGCCGAAAATTCAATCAGAATCAAATAATATTTGCACACAGCCCTGAATTGTAGAGTTCTCATGGCCTCTTGTTTTTGGTGAAGATCGGTTAAGGGTAAGGGGTAGTTTACCTGTAACGTTTTATGTTTTGACAAGGGTATTTTCTATGGCAAACGATAACAGCGGCAAATTCAAACAGAATCAAATAATATTTTGCACACAGCCCTGAATAGTAGAGTTCTCAAGGCCTATTGTTTTTGGTGAAGATCGGGTATGGGAAAGGGGTAGTTTACGAGCAACGTTTTATGTTTTAAAAGGGTAATTTTATTATTATGACGAATGATAACTGCCGCATGTTCAAAGAAAATCAGATAATTTTTTGCATACCTCCCTGAAGTTGTAAATGCTCAAGGTCTGTTGATTTTCGTAAAGATCGGTGATGGGGAAGGGGTAGTTTACCAGCAACATTTATGTTTTAACAAGGGTAATTTTTTACTTCCATATTTCCTTAAGGAATGGAAGTATGGTGATGGCAAAAAAAATCGTGTTCGAGATTATTGCAGATTCTGATTCTACTACACTCAAAACATGAAAAAAAGTCGTTTTCCGAAAAGTGTGTGTGTGTGTCTGTGTGTCTGTGTGTCTGTAGATTTTTTTTCTATGGCAAACGATAACTGCCGCAAATTCAAACAGAATCAAATAATTTTTTGCATACAGCCCTGATTTGTAGAGGACTCGCGACCTATTGTTTTTGGTGAAGATCGGTTGAAGGAAAGGGGGTAGTTTACCTGCAACGGTTTTTTTTATCAAGGGAAATTTTTTTTTTTGGCAAACGATAACAGCCGCAAATTCAAACATAATCAAATAATGTTTTGTATACAGCCCTGAATTGTAGAGTTCTCAAGACCTTTTGTTTTTGGTGAAGATCGGTTAAGGGAAAGGGGTAGTTTACTAGTAACGTTTTATGTTTTAACAAGGGTATTTCTTATGGCAAACGATAACAGCCGCAAATTCAAACAGAATCAAAAGATTATTTGCATACAGCCCTATATTGTAGAGTACTCGAGACTTATTGTTTTTGGTGAAGATCGGTTAAGGGAAAGGGGTAGTTTACCTACAACGTTTTTTTAACAAGGGTATTTTCTATGGCAAACGATAACAGCCGCAAATTCAAACAGAATAAAATAATTTTCTGCATACAGCCCTGATTTGTGGAGTACTCAAGACCTGTTGTTTTTGGTGAAGATCGGTTGAGGGGAAGGGGTAGGTTACCTGCAACGTTTTTTATCAAGCGTATTTTCTATGGCAAACGATAACTGCCGCAAATTCAAACAGAATCAAATAATTTTTTGCATACAGCCCTGATTTGTAGAGTACTCGCGACCTATTGTTTTTGGTGAAGATGGGTTGAGGGGAAGGGGTAGTTTACCTGCAACGGTTTTTTTTATCAAGGGAAAATTTTTTTTTTGGCCAACGATAACAGCCGCAAATTCAAACAGACTTAAATAATGTTTCGTATACAGCCCTGAATTGTAGAGTTCTCAAGATCTATTGGTTTTGGTAAAGATCGGTTAAGGGAAAGGGGTAGTTTACCGGCATAGTTTTATGTTTTAACAAGGGTATTTTCTATGGCAAACGATAACAGCCGCAAATTCAAACATAATCAAATATAATTTGTTGCATACTGCCCTGAATTGTAGAGTTCTCAAGATCTGTTGTTTTTGGTGAAGATCGTTTAAGGGAAAGGGGTTGTTTACCAGCAACGTTTTATGTTTTAAAAGGGTATTTCCTATGGCAAACGATAACAGCCGCAAATTCAAACAGAATCAAACGATTATTTGCATACAGCCCTAAATTGTAGATTTCTCAAGACCTATTGTTTTTGGTGAAGATCGGTTGAGGAAAAGGGGTAGTTTACCTGTAACGTTTTATGTTTTAACAAGGGTATTTCCTATGGCAAACGATAACAGCCGCAAATTCAAACAGAATCAAATAATGTTTTGCATACAGCCCTGATTTGTAGAGTACTCAAGACCTTTTGGTTTTGGTGAAGATCGGTTAAGGGGAAGGGGTAGTTTACCTGCTCCGTTTTTTTATCAAGCGTATTTTCTATTGCAAACGATAACAGCCGCAAATTCAAACAGAATCAAATAATTTTTTGCATACATCCCTGAATTGTAGAGGTCTCAAGGTCTTTCGATTTTGGTGAAGATCGGTTAAGGGGAAGGGGTAGTTTACCTGCAACCTTTTACGTTTTAACAAGAGTAAAGTACTTGCAAATTTATTTAAACTTTTTGAAACAATGGTAATTGTTAAAAATAAAATAATTTTGTTGCCAGGCAATAAAATTAAAATTTTTTAATTTTAATGTAATATAATATTTTTCATTTAATACGGCAATAAAAAGGTAGGTAAGACACAAACACACAATTCACGTTATTTCTGGCCTCACTCATGTTTATTTTCTTACGTTTGCACGCTTTTTAAATGGAAAGTGCCGAAACCCACACCAACATAACGCGTGCAAGCCGAAAAAATGGACATCAATTTGCTTACTGGCGAAGCTAGTAGTTAATGAATGGGTAGGCCAAAATCTTATCTTAAATTTTTTTTAAGGAATCACTAAAAGGACGGTGGGTCAAATCGGACGCTGAGGTAGAGTTTGCTGTAACCGAATGGTTCCACAAACAGCCGTAAGAATTTTACTAGCAGGGAATCTACAGGTTAGCGCAACAGTGGAACTCATGTCTTAATGTTATTGGAGACTTCTTTTAAAATCGTTGAATAAAAAATGCTTTACAGCTCTATACGTGTGTCTATTGAACAATCCTTGTATTAGTCATACACAATAATACAACTGATTGAACTTCAAATTTTTAAACTTGGTTAATTTCTATATATATGTTTAATGTTACAAATAATTCAAATAACAATCTTGATCATCTGTTAGTTCAGCGGAATAACAGTGACACTTTTAATAACCGCATAAAATAAACACTTAGAAACAACACAGGCGCTTTAACTTCACTGTTTGGACCACAGAAGTGAGGCATGCCTCAACGCTCTATGTGTACAGCGCGGGACAATCCCCCCTCCCTACACTTCCCTATTACACCACTACATTGCTTACATACTATGTATACAAAAAACGCTGAGGCAAGTTCAGGTTGCCTCATTCGCTTTAAACGAACTATGCCGAATCTCACCTGTCACAATCTAGCGGTCGCTCAATAAAGCACGTTTCGGTTTAATAAATTTGACAGTCACAGTAACAATGTATAATCTTTACGTTATGTAGTTCATACGTATTTATAATTTTTATTCTACAGAATTTGTTAGGGTAGGCATTGCCTCAATTGCCTCCATGTAACTTCGCCACTGATATATATGTGTACAACGTTATCGGCAACAAAGAAGTAGTTTTTGTTAAAATTCCTTCCCGGGATATTTGGCCGTAGTCCAATGTTTTCTACAAAACCAGACATTTCGGCAATGCCATCGACTTCCATCATCAGTGAAAATCGAGTGCGATAACGTGAGGTGGTATACGTTAGTGACCACAGTACTGTGGTTAAGGCTGAAGCAGTAAGTAGAAAGAAGTAGTTTCTATGGTAATATTTCATTTCGAAAATGATTTTAAATATAAATCTTAGAATATGGAAGTCATGTATGGTTCTCCATACCGATATTTCTATGACGAACGATAACTGCCGCACATTCAAACAGAATCAAATAACGTTGTGCACACCTTCCTTAATTATAGAGTACTCAAGGCCTGTTGATTTTGGTGTAGATCGGTTACGGGAAAAAGGGGTAGTTTACCTGCAACGTTTTATGTTATAAAATGGTAATTTTATTATTTCCGTGTTCCATAAGGAAATGGAATATATTGATGGCAAAAAAAATCGTGGTGAGATTATTGCAGATTCTGATTGTACTACCCTCAAAACATGAAAAATAGTAATTTTTCGAAAAGTGTGTGTGTGTGTGTGTGTGTGTGTGTGTGTGTGTGTGTCTTTGTTTCTATCTGTGTGTCAGTAGATTTTTTTTTCTATGGCAAACGATAACGGCCGTAAATTAAAACATTTCTCAAGACCTGTTGTTTTTGGTGAAGATAGGTTAATGTAAAGGGGTAGTTTTCCGGCAATGTTTTATGTTTTAACAAGGGTATTTTCTATGGAAAACGGTAACAGCCACAAATTCAAACAGAATCAAATAATGTTTTGCATACAGCCCTGAATAGTAGAGTTCTCAAGGTCTATTGTTTTTAGTGAAGATCGGTTAAGGGAAAGAGGTAATTTACCAGCAAAGTTTTTTGTTTTAACAATGGTATTTTCTATGGCAAACGATAACAGCCGCAAATTCAAACAGAATCAAATAATGTTTTGCATACAGCCCTGAATTGTAGAGTTCTAAAGACCTATTGTTTTTGTGGAAGATCGATTTAGGGAAACGGGTATTATAGCGGCAACGTTTTATGTTTTAACATTGCTAACTTTTTCTATGACGAATGATAACTGCCGTAAATTCAATCAGAATCAAATAATGTTTCGCATACCTTCCGGCGCTTTTCTATGACGAATGATAACTGCCGTAAATTCAATCAGACTCAAATAATGTTTCACATAACTTCCTGCGCTACATAGAACTCGATGTTTGTTGTTTTTGGTGAAGATCAGTTAAGGGAAAGGGGTAGTTTACCAGCAACAATTTATGTTTTAACAAAGGTAATTTTTTTATGACGAACGATAACTGCCGCACATTCAAACAGAATCAAATAATGTTTCACATATATCCCTGAATTGTAGAGTACTCAAGATCTGTTGATTTTGTTGAAGATCAGATAAGAGAAAGGGGTAGTTTACCAGCAACGTTTTATGTTATAATAAGGTTAATTTTTTCTATGACGAACGATAACTGCCGTATATCTTCCTGAGCTATAGAGAACTCAATGTCTGTTGGTTTTGGTGAAGATCGGTTAATGGAAAGGGGTAGTTTACCTGCAAACTTTTATGTTTTAACCATGGTAATATTTTCTATGACGAACGATAACAGCCGCACGTTTAAACACAATCAAATAATTTTGTGCATACCTCCCTCAATTGTAGATAACGCAAGGTCTGTTAATTTTGTTGAAGATCGGTTAAGGGAAAGGGGTAGTTTACAAGCAACATTTTATGTTGTAACAAGAGAACTTATTTCATGAAGAACGATAACTGCCGTAAATTCAAACAGAATCAAATAATTTTTTACATATGTGCCTGAGTTTTAGAGGACACAAGGCCTATTTATGTTGGTGAAGATCGTTTCAGGGAAAGGGGTAGTTTACCCACCACTGTTCATGTTTTGACAATAGTAATTGTGTCTATGACGAACGATAACTGCCGCACGTTCAAACAGAATCCAATAAAGTTTTGCAGGCATCCCTGAATTGTAGAGTTCTCAAAACCTATTGATTTTGGTGAAGATCAGTTATGGGGAAAGGGTAGTTTACCAGAAACAATTTTTGTTGTAACAAGAGTAATGAACATAATTTTGATAAATATAGTATCCTGATAAGAATATCTTAATAATCCTCTGTAGAAACGTAGATGAAATATCTATAAATTAAGAGGCTAGTTGAACGGGGTGGGGGTAATTTTCTATAAATAAAAATTATATTTGAAAGGGGAGGGGATAATTTTTTATATATGTTCTGCGCTATCAGCAACAAAGAATAGTTTGTTGCTAAAATTCCTTCCCGTCCTGTTTGGCCGTAGACCAAAGTTTTCTGCAAAACCAGACGTTTCGGCTGTGCCGTCGACTGCCATAATCAGTGAAAATCGAGTGCGATAACGTGTGGTGGTATACGTTAGTGGCCACAGTACTTTGGTAAGACTGAAGCAATAAGTGGAAAGCAGTAGTTTCTATGGAAACATTTCATTTCGTAATAGATTTAAAATACAAATCTTAGAACATGGAAATCCTGTATTGTTGTCCATTCCGATATTTTACTTCCATGTTCCGTAAGGAAATGTAAGTATGGTGATCGGAAAAAAATTTCTTTTTCGAGATAATTGCAGAATCTGATTTTACTACCCTCAAAACATGAAAAAAATCATTTTTCGAAAAGCGTCTGCGTGTCTATCTGTCTGTCCGTGTCTGTAGATTTTTTTTATGGCAAACGATAACAGCCGCAAATTCAAACAGAATCAAATAAATTTTTGCAGACAGCCCTGATTTGTAGAGTTCTCAACACACTTTGTTTTTGGCGAAGATCGGTTAAGGGAAATTGGTAGTTTACCAGCAACAATTTTTTTTAAATCAAGGGTAATTTTTACTTATGGCAAAGGATAACAGCCGGAAATTCAAACAGAATCAAATAATGTTTTGCATACAGCTCTGAATTGTAGAGTTCTCAATACCTATAGTTTTTGGTGAAGATGGACACTTGCAAGTTAATAATAGAAATATCTCATGACCGAAATGCTGAGATGATTGAATTCTTTACTAAAGATGTTTATGCACTTTGAAATTTTTCTAACTGATCAGGAGCCCTCGATGATGAATATATTACCATCCAAGCTCCCACAAATTTTCAGTCACTGTTTTTGAAGTGAGAATTTTTGACACGATGGTGCCCAGATCATTTCTGTACACCTTGTGCTCCTAGAGCAGTAACAAATTTAACACAAAATAGTTGAAATGAAAAAGCAGAGATCAGTCAATCTTTTCTCCACACAGCTACTAAAAATTTCCTCACTGCCTTAAATATGTGTGCTTTTTTAAAATCCTCTTCTTGTACTTAGTTCATTATTAGCCTAATATACTTACACAACTTTCCAATTGTTTAAACCGTTAAATTTTTATTTAATCAGTGGCCTATTTTTTTATTAAAATATTTATAGTATCTTCAATGAGAATGTTTTGGTTTAAGGAAATGGAAGTATGGTCATGGCGAAAAAAATCGTGTTCGAGATAATGGCAGATTCTGATTGTACTACCCTCAAAACATGAAAAAAGTAATTTTTCGAAAAGTGTCTGTGTATGTGTCTGTCTTATAAATATTTTCTATGGCAAACGATAACTGCCGCAAATTCACACAGAATAAAATAATTTTTTGCATACAGCTCTGAAGACCTATTGATTTTGGTGAAGATCGGTTAAGGGGAAGGGCTAGTTTACCTGCAATCTTTTACGTCTTAACAAGAGTAAAGTGCTTAATTTTGATAAATAAAGTATCCTTAAAAGAAGGTCATAATAATCTACTGTAGAAAGGTAGATGAAATATCTATAAATGAAAAGGGTAGTTGAAGGGGAAGGGGGTAATTTTCTATAAATTAAAATGGTAGTTGATGAGGGAGGAGATAATTTTTTATAAGTTTTATAGTATGTGTACTACGTTATTGACAACAAAAAAGGAGTTTCTATGGAAACATTTTATTTCACTTTGACAAAATTCTATATTCTTTTAGGAATTATCGAACCGAATTCAAGTAAATGATTGGAACTGTGTGAGTACCTGCAATACATTTCGATGTTTTTAATATGTGATTGTATCGATATATTACGGTGTGGAGATAAGAAGTGTACTAATTGTAAATTGCCCTATTTCTTAATGTAAAGCAAAAATACGTGTTGTTTTCATTTGATAGGTAATAATGGTTTTGGGTTTTTAGTGTACTGCTAAAATAAATAAAAGCTGTGGTTGAGAAAACATACCATTAAACGTGTAATTCAATGCTTATAACAGAGTAACACTTAAAATAAAGAACCTAACGTTTTTAAGTTTACAAAATGGAAAAAACAACAGCAAATACAAAATGAAAAATACAAATATTTATGATTAATGAAAAAACAAAAAACACTGTATTAAGGAATGACAACATATGCTCTACAAATTGGACATAATGGATGTTTGTTTTTTGTTAGTCACAAAACAAGTACTTGTCGGAAAACAAATTTTACCAAAAAAACGAGTTCTGCCACAAAAAAGTGACATGTAGGCCTATAATAATAGGCAAGGGGTTGACCCTTGGGCCACTCCCGCCTTACTTCGAGTTGGTTTTTCGTTGTTTTAGACAAAAAATATTTTTACATTACACACGTATTGGTTTCCATGTATAATTTCAGTTTTCATGTTAACCTAACATAATCAAATTTTTGGTGTCACAGCCACGACCCGGTGATAAATTACTACTACAGTCATTTACCATTAAAAAATGACAAACGAAAACAATTGCAATCACCAGCCAACTATTTTGCAACATACAAAATTAAAATTTGTATAATTCGTTCACTACATAAAATTATGTGCGATATTCACTACATATCTAAGCCCAAAAATAGCATTATCGAAATAACTGCGGGTACACATAAAGGCAGTACCAAATGATTTTATATATTATAATCTGAGAACATGGAAGTCATGTATGGTTCTCCATACCGATTTTTTTAGTTGATCAGCAAGCTCTTCAGCATTCTGGATTTATATTGTATTTTGGCTGTAAGTTTTTTATGTTTCAAAATTTGATTTATTACATTAATATTTTACAATTTTTAAAAAATTGAATTATTATGTTCTGCATTTCACACTCTACTTTTCAACTAAATATTGTCTAAATCATATTGTTACATTAACAAAATTATTTTCATAATACATTTCTGAAAACACTATATTTACTTGTCTGTTTAGCACACAGAAAATTGCTTTTTTTTATGCGCCCGCACTGGAAAATTTTGCCCTGCCTCAACTTCCAACTCTAAAATGTTACTTAATTTAGTTGAAAATAATTATAAAATTTAATAAAGTAGAATAAACTCATCTAATATTGCTCTATGTTACATTCGGAATTATGAAAGTTTTAAATTTCAGCCTAATATTTTATAATTATTTATTATTTATTTTCTGGCTTTACCTGTATTAATATATTGAAGCCGCCTTTTTTCAGTCATAATAAAATATGCTACTGAAAGTGCCTTAGCAACGCTAAACGTGTGTTGTGACTGTTTTACTTCCATGTTCCATAAGGAAATGGAAGTATGGTGATGGCAAAAAAAATCGCGTTCGAGATAATTGCAGATTCTGATTGTACTACCCTCAAAACATGAAAAAATATTGGTATGGAGAACCATACATGACTTCATGTTCTAAGATTTATATTTAAAATCATATTCGAAATGAAATATTTCCATAGAAACTACTTATTGCTTCAGCCTTAACCACAGTACTGTGGTCACTAACGTATACCACCTCACGTTTTCGCACTCAATTTTCACTGATGATGGCAGTCGATGGCACTGCCGAAATGTCTGGTTTTGCAGAAAACATTGAACTAAAGCTAAACAACCCGGGAAGGAATTTTAACAAAGAACTACTTCTCTGTTGACGATAACGTAGTACACAAAAAATTCTCCCCTCCCTCTTCAACTATAATTTTCATTAATAGAAAATTACCCCCACCCCATCACCAAACCTCCTCATTTATTTTCATCTACGTTTCTACAGTGGATTATTATGAGCTTCTTAACAGGATACTTTATTTATCAAACTTAAGTACTTTACTCATGTTAAAACATAAAACGTTGCAGGTAAACTACCCCTTTCTCTGAACCGATCTTCACCAAAATCAACAGGCCTTCAGTCCTCTACAATTTAGGGATCCATGCAAAAAATTATTTAATTCTGTTTGAATGTGCGGCAGTTGTCGTTTGCCATGGGAAAACAATTACCCTTGATAAAAAAACGTTGCAGGTAAACTACCCTTTTCCCTTAACCGATTTTCACAAAAATCAACAAGCCCTGATTTCTCTACAATTCAGGTACGTATGCAAAAAATTATTTGATTCTCTTTGAATTTAAGGCAGTAATCTTTTGTCATAAAAAATTACCCTTGTTAAAACATAAAATGTTGCTAGTAACTACCACTTTCCTTTAACCGATCTTCTACAAAATCAACAGACCTTGAGTTCTCTATAATTCAAAAAGTATGCTAAAACGTAGTTGATTCTGTTTAAATTTACGGCAGCTATCGTTCGTCATATAAAAAATTGCCCTTGTTAAAACAAAAAGTAGCAGGTAAACTACCCCTTTCCCTTAACCGATCTTCACCAAAATCAACAGACAGTGAGACTCCTACAATTGAGGGCTGTATGTAAATAATTATTTGATTCTGTTTGAATATGCGGCTGTTATCGTTTGCCATAGATAATACACTTGCTAAAACAAAAAATCGTTGCCAGTAAACTACCCCTTTCCCTTAACCGATCTTCACCAAAAATAATAGGTCTTGAGAACTCTACAGTTCAGGGCTGTATGCAAATAATTATTTGATTATGTTTGAATTTGCGGCTGTTATCGTTTGCCATAGAGACAAATTACCCTTGATGTAAAAAAAAACGTTGCAGGCAAACTACCCTTTCCCTTAACCGATCTTCACCAAAAACAATAGGTCTTCAGAACTCTACAAATCAGAGCTATATGCAAAAAAGTATTTGATTCTGTTTGAATTTGCGGCTGTTATCGTTTGCCATAGAAAAAAATCTACAGATAGACACATACTTCATCACCATACTTCCATTATCTTAAGGAACATGGAAGTAAAAGTAATTGTTCGAAAAATGTGTGTCTGCTGTCTGTAGTTTTTTTATAATGGCAAACGATAAGAGCCGCAAATTCAAACATAATCAAATAAAGTTTTGCATACAGCCCTGAATTGTAGAGTTCTCAAGACCTATTGTTTTTGGTGAAGATCGGTTAAGGGAAAGGGGTGGTTTACCTGAAACATTTTTTGTTGTAACAAGAGTAATGTACTTAATTTTGATAAATAAAGTATCCTGATAAGAAGATCATAATAATCCACTGTAAAAACATAGATGAAATATCTATAAATGAAGAGGCTAGTTGAGCGGGGTGGGGGTAACTTTCTTTAAATGAAAATTATTGTTAAAGGGGGAGGGGATATTACTTCCATGTTCCATAAGGAAATGGAAGTATGGTGATGCAAAAAAAAACCTTGGTAGAGATTATTGCACATTCTGATTGTACTACCCGTCTAAACATGAAAAAAGTCATTTTCCGAAAAGTGTGTGTGTGTGTGTGTGTGTGTGTGTGTGTGTGTGTGTGTGTGTGTGTGTGTGTGTGTGTGTGTGTGTGTGTGTGTGTGTGTGTGTGTGTGTGTGTGTGTGTGTGTGTGTGTGTGTGTGTGTGTGTGTGTGTGTGTGTGTGTGTGTGTGTGTGTGTGTGTGTGTATTACTTTTATGCGAAAGGATAACAGCCGCAAATTCAAACAGATCAAATAATTTTTGCGTACAGTCCTGAATTGTAGAGTACTCAAGACCTATTGTTTTTGGTGAAAATCGGTTAAGGGAAAGGGGTAGTTTACCAGCAACGTTTTTTTTATAAAAGTAATTTTTTTCTATGGTAAACGATAACAGCCGCAAATTCAAACAGAATCAAATACTGTTTCGCATACAGGCCTGAATTGTAGAGTTCTCAAGACCTATTGTTTTTGGTGAAGATCGTTTAAGGGAAAGGAGTAGTTTACCTGCAACGTTTTATGTTTTAAAAAGGGTAATTTTTTATGCCGAACGATAACAGCCAAAACTTCAAACAGAATCAAATAATGTTTCGCATACAGCACTGAACTGTAGAGTTCTTAAGACCTATTGTTTCGGTGAAGATCGGTTAAGGGAAAGGGGTGCGATAACGTGAGGTGGTATACATTAGTGACCACGGTACTGTGGTTAAGGCTAAAGCAGTAAGTAAAAAAAAGTAGTTCTATGGAAATATTTCATTTCGAAAATGATTTTAAATATAAATCTTAGAACATGGAAGTCATGTATGGTTGTCCATACCGATATTTCGAAATGTGTGTGTGTGTGTGTGTGTGTGTGTGTGTGTGTGTGTGTGTGTGTGTGTGTGTGTGTCAGTCTGTGTGTAGAATTTTTTCTATGGTAAACAATAACAGCCGCAAATTCAAACAGAATAAAATAATTTTTTGCATACAGCTCTGAAGGCCTACTGTTTTTGGTGAAGATCGGTTAAGGGGAAGGGGTAGTTTACCTGCAACGTTTTACGTTTTAACAAGAGTAATGTGCTTAATTTTGATAAATAATGTATCCTGAAAAGAAGGTCATAATAATCCACTGTAGAAAGGTAGATGAATTATCTATAAATGAAAAGGTTAGTTGAAGAGGGGAGGGGTAATTTTATATGTGTACTACGTTATTGACAACCAAGGAGTAGTTTCTATGGAAACATTTCATTTCACTTTAACAAAATTCTATATTTTTACTTCCATGTTCCTTAAGGAAATGGAAATATGGTTAAGGGAAAAAAAATCGTGTTCGAGATTATTGCAGATTCTGATTGTACTACACTCAAAACATGAAAAAAGTCGTTTTTCGAAAAGTGTCTGTGCGTGTGTCTGTGTGTCTGTAGATTTTTTTCTATGGCAAACGATAACAGACGCAAATTCAAACAGAATCAAATAATTGTTTGCATACAGGCCTGAATTGTAAAGTACTGAAGACCTATCGTGGTTTGGTGAAAATCGGTTAAGGGAAAGGGGTAGTTTACCAGCAACGGTTTTTTATCAACGGTAATTTTACTTCCATGTTCCTTAAGAAAATGGAAGTATGGTGATGGCAAAAAAAATCGTGTTCTAGATTATTGCAGATTTTGATTGTACTACACCCAAAACATGAAAAAAGTCGTTTTTCGAAAAGTGTCTGTGTGTCTGTAGATTTTTTTTCTATGGCAAACGATAACAGCCGCAAATTCAAACAGAATCAAATAATGTTTCGCATACAGCTTTGAATTGTAGAGTTCTCAAGATCTATTGGTTTTGGTAAAGATCGGTTAAGGGAAAGGGGTAGTTTACCGGCATAGTTTTATGTTTTAACAAGGGTATTTTCTATGGCAAACGATAACAGCCGCAAATTCAAACATAATCAAATATAATTTGTTGCATACTGCCCTGAATTGTAGAGTTCTCAAGATCTGTTGTTTTTGGTGAAGATCGTTTAAGGGAAAGGGGTTGTTTACCAGCAACGTTTTATGTTTTAAAAGGGTATTTTAGATAGCAAACGATAAGAGCCGCAAATTCAAACAGAAACAAATAAGTTTTTGCATACAGCCCTGATTTGTTTAGTACTAAAGACCTTTTCTTTTTTGTGAAGATCGGTTAAGGGAAAGGGGTAGTTTACCGGCCACGTTTTTTGTTTTATCAAGGGTATTTTATATGGCAAGCGATAACAGCCGCAAATTCAAACAGAATCATATAATATTTTGCATACAGCCCTGAATTGTAGAGGTCTCAAGACCTGTCGGTTTTTGTGAAGATCGGTTAAGGGAATAGGGTAGTTTACCAGCAACATTTTATGTTTTAACAAGGGTAATTTTTTTTTTATGACGAACGATAACTGCCGTACATTAAATGGAATCAACTACTCTTCTGCATACCTTTTTGAATTATACAGAACTCTAGGTCTGTTTGTTTTGTTGAAGATCGGTTAAGGGACAGGGGTAGTTTACCTGCAACGTTTTATGTTTTAACAAGGGTAATTTTTTCTATGAGGAACTATAACTGCCGTAAATTCAAAGAGAATCAAATAATGTTTTGCATACAGCCCTGAATTGTAGAGTTCTCATGATCTATTGTTTTTGGTGAAGATCGGTTAATGGAATAGGGTAGTTTACCAGCAACGATTTATGTTTTATCAAGGGTGTTTTCTACGGCAAACGATAAGAGCGGCAATTCAAACAGAATCAAATACTGTAATTGTTTGCATACAGGCATGAATTGTAGAGTACTCAATACCTATTGTTTTTGGTGAAGATCGATTGAGGGAAAGGGGTAGTTTGGCTTTTTTTTATCAAGGGTAATTTTTTTGGTTTGGCAAACGATAACAGCCACAAATTCAAACAGAATCAAAAACTGTTTCGCATACAGGCCTGAATTGTAGAGTTCTCAAGATCTGTTAATTTTGGTAAAGATCGGTTAAGGGGAAGGGGTAGTTTACCAGCAACATTTTATGTTTTAACAAGGGTATTTTATATGGCAAACGATAACAGCCGCAAATTCAAACATAATCAATTAATTTTTTGCATACTGCCCTGAATTGTAGAGTCCTCAAGACCTGTTGTTTTTGGTGAAGATCGGTTAAGGGAAAGGGGTAGTTTACCAGCAACATTTTATGTTTTAACAAGGGTAATTTTTTTTATGACGAACGATAACTGCCGTACATTAAATGGAATCAACTACTCTTCTGCATACCTTTTTGAATTATACAGAAATCAAGGTCTGTTTATTTTGTTGAAGATCGGTTAAGGGACAGGGGTAGGTTACGAGCAACGTTTTATGTTTTATCAAGGGTGTTTTCTATGGCAAAGGATAAGAGCCGCAAATTCAAACAGAATCAAATACTGTACTTGTTTGCATACAGGCATGAATTGTAGAGTACTCAATACCTATCGTTTTTGGTGAAGTTCGGTTATGGGAAAGGGGTAGTTTACCTGCAACGGTTTTTTATCAAGGGTAATTTTTTTCTATGGTAAACGATAACAGCCGCAAATTCAAACAGAATCAAATGATGTTTTGCATACAGCCCTGTATTGTAGAGTTCTCAAACCTATTGGTGTCGGTGAAGATCGGTTAAGGGAAAGGTGTAGTTTACCTGCAACATTTTTTGTTTTAACAAGGGTAATTTTTAATATGACAAACGATAACTGCTGTAAATTCAAACAGAATCAACTATGTTTTTGCATACCTTTTTGAACTAAAGAGAACTCAAGGTCTGTTGATTTTGTTGAAGATCGGTTAAGGGAAAGGGGTAGTTTATCGGCAACGTTTTATGTTTTAAAAAGGGTAATTTTTTATGAGGAACTATAACTGCCGCACATTCAAACAGAATCATATAATATTTTGCATACAGCCCTGAATTGTAGAGGTCTCAAGACCTGTCGGTTTTTGTGAAGATCGGTTAAGGGAATAGGGTAGTTTACCAGCAACATTTTATGTTTTAACAAGGGTAATTTTTTTTTTATGACGAACGATAACTGCCGTACATTAAATGGAATCAACTACTCTTCTGCATACCTTTTTGAATTATACAGAACTCTAGGTCTGTTTGTTTTGTTGAAGATCGGTTAAGGGACAGGGGTAGTTTACCTGCAACGTTTTATGTTTTAACAAGGGTAATTTTTTCTATGAGGAACTATAACTGCCGTAAATTCAAAGAGAATCAAATAATGTTTTGCATACAGCCCTGAATTGTAGAGTTCTCATGATCTATTGTTTTTGGTGAAGATCGGTTAATGGAATAGGGTAGTTTACCAGCAACGATTTATGTTTTATCAAGGGTGTTTTCTACGGCAAACGATAAGAGCGGCAATTCAAACAGAATCAAATACTGTAATTGTTTGCATACAGGCATGAATTGTAGAGTACTCAATACCTATTGTTTTTGGTGAAGATCGATTGAGGGAAAGGGGTAGTTTGGCTTTTTTTTATCAAGGGTAATTTTTTTGGTTTGGCAAACGATAACAGCCACAAATTCAAACAGAATCAAAAACTGTTTCGCATACAGGCCTGAATTGTAGAGTTCTCAAGATCTGTTAATTTTGGTAAAGATCGGTTAAGGGGAAGGGGTAGTTTACCAGCAACATTTTATGTTTTAACAAGGGTATTTTATATGGCAAACGATAACAGCCGCAAATTCAAACATAATCAATTAATTTTTTGCATACTGCCCTGAATTGTAGAGTCCTCAAGACCTGTTGTTTTTGGTGAAGATCGGTTAAGGGAAAGGGGTAGTTTACCAGCAACATTTTATGTTTTAACAAGGGTAATTTTTTTTATGACGAACGATAACTGCCGTACATTAAATGGAATCAACTACTCTTCTGCATACCTTTTTGAATTATACAGAAATCAAGGTCTGTTTATTTTGTTGAAGATCGGTTAAGGGACAGGGGTAGGTTACGAGCAACGTTTTATGTTTTATCAAGGGTGTTTTCTATGGCAAAGGATAAGAGCCGCAAATTCAAACAGAATCAAATACTGTACTTGTTTGCATACAGGCATGAATTGTAGAGTACTCAATACCTATCGTTTTTGGTGAAGTTCGGTTATGGGAAAGGGGTAGTTTACCTGCAACGGTTTTTTATCAAGGGTAATTTTTTTCTATGGTAAACGATAACAGCCGCAAATTCAAACAGAATCAAATGATGTTTTGCATACAGCCCTGTATTGTAGAGTTCTCAAACCTATTGGTGTCGGTGAAGATCGGTTAAGGGAAAGGTGTAGTTTACCTGCAACATTTTTTGTTTTAACAAGGGTAATTTTTAATATGACAAACGATAACTGCTGTAAATTCAAACAGAATCAACTATGTTTTTGCATACCTTTTTGAACTAAAGAGAACTCAAGGTCTGTTGATTTTGTTGAAGATCGGTTAAGGGAAAGGGGTAGTTTATCGGCAACGTTTTATGTTTTAAAAAGGGTAATTTTTTATGAGGAACTATAACTGCCGCACATTCAAACAGAATCAAATATTTTTTTGCATGCATCCCTGAATTGTAGACGACTGAAAGTCTATTGATTTTGGAGAAGATCGGTTAAGAGAAAGGGGTAGTCTACCTGAAACATTTTATGATTTAACAAGAGTAAAGTACGTAATTTTTATAAATAATGTATCCTGATAAGAAGCTCATAATAATCCACTGTAGAAACGTAGATGAAATATCTATAAATGAAGAATTAAGTGAACGGAGTGGGGGTAGTTTCCTATTATTAAAATTTGTAGTTGAAGTTGGAGGGGAGATTTTTGTATATGTGTACTACGTTATCGGCAACAAAGAAGTAGTTCTTTGTTAAAATTCCTTCCCGGGCTGTTTAGCTTTAGTCCAATGTTTTCTGAAAAACCAGACTGTAAGCACTGCCATCGACTGCCATCATCAGTGAAAATCGAGTGCGACAACGTGAGGTGGTATACGTTAGTGACCACAGTACTGTGGGTAAGGATGAAGCAATAAGTAGAAAGAAGTAGTTTCTATGGAAATATTTCATTTCGAATATGATTTTAAATATAAATCTTAGAACATGGAAGTCATGTATGGTTCTCCATACCGATATTTCATTTTAATTTAAATCACGTATGAGTGAAAATATATCGTTCCTGGCAGGAAGCATATCTCAATTATGTAATGTTTACTTTTTCAAAGTTTTAGTATTGTGATTACTGCAATAAAGAGGCCGGCTGGACACACACACACACACACACACACACACAAAATTCTCGTTATTTCTGGCCTCACTCATGTTTATTTTCTTATGTTTGCACGCTTTTAAATGGAAAGTGCCGAAACCCACAACAACACAACGCGTGCAAGCCGAAAAGTTGGACATCGATTTGCTTCCTGTGGATCGCTGGGCAGTGTTGTTGTATCAAAGCTATTAATACAAACTGTGTACTTATTTCTATTATGATATGAGAATTATAAACTCATATGTGCATGTGTGTATGTATGAAAAATATATAAATATTTTTCACCTTTGGAAAATTGTTTGCCCCTCCTTGAAAATATTTTGACCTCCCTGATGGCTAGTTATTTACTGGCCTGTGTAGAATATAGCGTTATGACATGGATCAGAATGGTGGGTGTTAAAAAGGGAGACACAAACGTATTAAAGAAGAAATGTTTTGCTGAGAAATTTATAATTATACGGGTGAACAGAATAGTCGTTCAGGAAATCATAAGACAAATGGAAAGAAAGAAAAAAAGACTCGATTTTAAAAAACAAAAATGACTAGTATGGTATTGACAGGAAAGACTTTGATAACACTATAGACATCCCTCGGCCCCTTGCAACGAGAGTCCAATTTCATTACAGGAATCAGATCGCAGCTACCTTCGTTCGACCTACAGACATTTTATCCAAAAGTACAGTCCTTCCTCACGAAGGTTGACGATAGACTTAATCCACCTGACATGGTGGTACCATTTTAGCTGATACGTAATTTCTTCAGAACTCAAGCATCCACTTAGTTAATTATTATTTAAATGATTTTAAATATAAATTTTAGGACATGGAAGTCATGTATGGTTACGTTCTCCATACCGATTTTACTTCCATGTTCCTTAAGGAAATGGAAGTATGATGATGACAAAAACAATCGTGTTAGAGATTATTGCAGATTCTGATCGTACTACACTCAAAACATGAAAAAAAGTCATTTTACTTCCATGTTCCTTAAGGAAATGGAAGTATTGTGATTTCAAAAAAATCGTTTTCGAGATTATTGCAGATTCTCATTGTACTACACTCAAAACATGAAAAAAGTCATTTTTCGAGAAGTGTCTGTGAGTGTGTCTGTCTGTCTATCTGTCTGTCTGTCTGTCTATCTATAGATTTTTTTCTTATGGCAAACGATAACAGCCGCAAATTCAAACAGAATCAATAAACTTTTTGCATACAGAGCTTATTTGTAGAGTACTCAAGACGTATTGTTTTTGGTGAAGATCGGTTAAGGGAAAGGGGTAGTTTACCAGTAACGCTTTTTTATCAAGGGTAATTTTACTTCCATATTCCTTAAGGAATGGAAGTATGGTGATGGCAAAAAAAATCGTGTTCGAGATTATTGCAGATTCTGATTCTACTACACTCAAAACATGAAAAAAAGTCGTTTTCCGAAAAGTGTCTGTGTGTGTGTCTGTCTGTCGTGTCTCTGTCTGTGTGTCTGTCTGTCTGTCTGTCTGTCTGTAGATTTTTTTTCTATGGCAAACGATAACTGCCGCAAATTAAAACAGAATCAAATAATTTTTTGCATGCAGCTCTGATTTGCAGAGTACTCGCGACCTATTGTTTTTGGTGAAGATCGGTTGAGGGAAAGGGGTAGTTTACCTGCAACGGGTTTTTTTTAGCAAGGGTAATTTTGTTTGTTTGGCAAACGATAACAGCCGCAAATTCAAACAGAATCAAATAATGTTTCGCATACAGCCCTGAATTGTAGAGTTCTCAAGATCTGTTGATTTTGGTGAAGATCGGTTAAGGGAAAGGGGTAGAAATACCCTTTTAAAACATAAAACGTTGCTGGTAAACTACCCCTTTCCCTTAACAGATCTTCAACAAAATCAACAGACCTTGAGTTCTCTTTAGTTCAAAAAGGTATGCAAAAACATAGTTGATTCTGTTTGAATTTACAACAGTTATCGTTTGTCATATTAAAAATTACCCTTGTTAAAACATAAAATGTTGCAGGTAAACTACCCCTTTCCCTTAACCGATCTTTACCAAAATCAACAGACAGTGAGACCCCTACAATTGAGGGCTGTATGTAAATAATTATTTGATTCTGTTTGAATATGCGGCTGTTATCGTTTGCCATAGATAATACACTTGCTAAAACAAAAAATCGTTGCCAGTAAACTACCCCTTTCCCTTAACCGATCTTCACCAAAAATAATAGGTCTTGAGAACTCTACAGTTTAGGGCTGTATGCAAATAATTATTTGATTATGTTTGAATTTGCGGCTGTTATCGTTTGCTATAGAGACAAATTACCCTTGATTTAAAAAAAAACGTTGCAGGCAAACTACCCTTTCCCTTAACCGATCTTCACCAAAAACAATAGGTCTTCAGAACTCTACAAATCAGAGCTATATGCAAAAAAGTATTTGATTCTGTTTGAATTTGCGGCTGTTATCGTTTGCCATAGAAAAAAATCTACAGATAGACACATACTTCATCACCATACTTCCATTATCTTAAGGAACATGGAAGTAAAAGTAATTGTTCGAAAAATGTGTGTCTGCTGTCTGTAGTTTTTTTATAATGGCAAACGATAAGAGCCGCAAATTCAAACATAATCAAATAAAGTTTTGCATACAGCCCTGAATTGTAGAGTTCTCAAGACCTATTGTTTTTGGTGAAGATCGGTTAAGGGAAAGGGGTGGTTTACCTGAAACATTTTTTGTTGTAACAAGAGTAATGTACTTAATTTTGATAAATAAAGTATCCTGATAAGAAGATCATAATAATCCACTGTAAAAACATAGATGAAATATCTATAAATGAAGAGGCTAGTTGAACGGGGTGGGGGTAATTTTCTTTAAATGAAAATTATTGTTAAAGGGTGAGGGGATATTACTTCCATGTTCCATAAGGAAATGGAAGTATGGTGATGCAAAAAAAAACCTTGGTAGAGATTATTGCACATTCTGATTGTACTACCCGTCTAAACATGAAAAAAGTCATTTTCCGAAAAGTGTGTGTGTGTGTGTGTGTGTGCGCGTGTGTGTGTGTGCGCGCGTGCGTGTGTGTGTGTGTGTGTGTGTGTGTGTGTGTGTGTGTGTGTGTGTGTGTGTGTGTGTGTGTGTGTGTGTGTGTGTGTGTGTGTGTGTGTGTGTGTGTGTGTGTGTGTGTGTGTGTGTGTGTGTGTGTGTGTGTGTGTGTGTGGATTACATTTATGCGAAAGGATAACAGCCGCAAATTCAAACAGATCAAATAATTTTTGCGTACAGTCCTGAATTGTAGAGTACTCAAGACCTATTGTTTTTGGTGAAAATCGGTTAAGGGAAAGGGGTAGTTTACCAGCAACGTTTTTTTTATAAAAGTAATTTTTTTCTATGGTAAACGATAACAGCCGCAAATTCAAACAGAATCAAATACTGTTTCGCATACAGGCCTGAATTGTAGAGTTCTCAAGACCTATTGTTTTTGGTGAAGATCGTTTAAGGGAAAGGAGTAGTTTACCTGCAACGTTTTATGTTTTAAAAAGGGTAATTTTTTATGCCGAACGATAACAGCCAAAACTTCAAACAGAATCAAATAATGTTTCGCATACAGCACTGAACTGTAGAGTTCTTAAGACCTATTGTTTCGGTGAAGATCGGTTAAGGGAAAGGGGTGCGATAACGTGAGGTGGTATACATTAGTGACCACGGTACTGTGGTTAAGGCTAAAGCAGTAAGTAAAAAAAAGTAGTTCTATGGAAATATTTCATTTCGAAAATGATTTTAAATATAAATCTTAGAACATGGAAGTCATGTATGGTTGTCCATACCGATATTTCGAAATGTGTGTGTGTGTGTGTGTGTGTGTGTGTGTGTGTGTGTGTGTGTGTGTGTGTGTGTGTGTGTGTGTGTGTGTGTGTGTGTGTGTGTCAGTCTGTGTGTAGAATTTTTTCTATGGTAAACAATAACAGCCGCAAATTCAAACAGAATAAAATAATTTTTTGCATACAGCTCTGAAGGCCTACTGTTTTTGGTGAAGATCGGTTAAGGGGAAGGGGTAGTTTACCTGCAACGTTTTACGTTTTAACAAGAGTAATGTGCTTAATTTTGATAAATAATGTATCCTGAAAAGAAGGTCATAATAATCCACTGTAGAAAGGTAGATGAATTATCTATAAATGAAAAGGTTAGTTGAAGAGGGGAGGGGTAATTTTATATGTGTACTACGTTATTGACAACCAAGGAGTAGTTTCTATGGAAACATTTCATTTCACTTTAACAAAATTCTATATTTTTACTTCCATGTTCCTTAAGGAAATGGAAGTATGATGATGACAAAAACAATCGTGTTAGAGATTATTGCAGATTCTGATCGTACTACACTCAAAACATGAAAAAAAGTCATTTTACTTCCATGTTCCTTAAGGAAATGGAAGTATTGTGATTTCAAAAAAATCGTTTTCGAGATTATTGCAGATTCTCATTGTACTACACTCAAAACATGAAAAAAGTCATTTTTCGAGAAGTGTCTGTGAGTGTGTCTGTCTGTCTATCTGTCTGTCTGTCTGTCTATCTATAGATTTTTTTCTTATGGCAAACGATAACAGCCGCAAATTCAAACAGAATCAATAAACTTTTTGCATACAGAGCTTATTTGTAGAGTACTCAAGACGTATTGTTTTTGGTGAAGATCGGTTAAGGGAAAGGGGTAGTTTACCAGTAACGCTTTTTTATCAAGGGTAATTTTACTTCCATATTCCTTAAGGAATGGAAGTATGGTGATGGCAAAAAAAATCGTGTTCGAGATTATTGCAGATTCTGATTCTACTACACTCAAAACATGAAAAAAAGTCGTTTTCCGAAAAGTGTCTGTGTGTGTGCCTGTCTGTCGGTGTCTCTGTCTGTGTGTCTGTCTGTCTGTCTGTCTGTAGATTTTTTTTCTATGGCAAACGATAACTGCCGCAAATTAAAACAGAATCAAATAATTTTTTGCATGCAGCTCTGAGTTGCAGAGTACTCGCGACCTATTGTATTTGGTGAAGATCGGTTGAGGGAAAGGGGTAGTTTACCTGCAACGGTTTTTTTTTAGCAAGGGTAATTTTGTTTGTTTGGCAAACGATAACAGCCGCAAATTCAAACAGAATCAAATAATGTTTCGCATACAGCCCTGAATTGTAGAGTTCTCAAGATCTGTTGATTTTGGTGAAGATCGGTTAAGGGAAAGGGGTAGAAATACCCTTTTAAAACATAAAACGTTGCTGGTAAACTACCCCTTTCCCTTAACAGATCTTCAACAAAATCAACAGACCTTGAGTTCTCTTTAGTTCAAAAAGGTATGCAAAAACATAGTTGATTCTGTTTGAATTTACAACAGTTATCGTTTGTCATATTAAAAATTACCCTTGTTAAAACATAAAATGTTTCAGGTAAACTACCCCTTTCCCTTAACCGATCTTCACCAAAATCAACAGACAGTGAGACCCCTACAATTGAGGGCTGTATGTAAATAATTATTTGATTCTGTTTGAATATGCGGCTGTTATCGTTTGCCATAGATAATACACTTGCTAAAACAAAAAATCGTTGCCAGTAAACTACCCCTTTCCCTTAACCGATCTTCACCAAAAATAATAGGTCTTGAGAACTCTACAGTTCAGGGCTGTATGCAAATAATTATTTGATTATGTTTGAATTTGCGGCTGTTATCGTTTGCCATAGAGACAAATTACCCTTGATTTAAAAAAAAAACGTTGCAGGCAAACTACCCTTTCCCTTAACCGATCTTCACCAAAAACAATAGGTCTTCAGAACTCTACAAATCAGAGCTATATGCAAAAAAGTATTTGATTCTGTTTGAATTTGCGGCTGTTATCGTTTGCCATAGAAAAAAATCTACAGATAGACACATACTTCATCACCATACTTCCATTATCTTAAGGAACATGGAAGTAAAAGTAATTGTTCGAAAAATGTGTGTCTGCTGTCTGTAGTTTTTTTATAATGGCAAACGATAAGAGCCGCAAATTCAAACATAATCAAATAAAGTTTTGCATACAGCCCTGAATTGTAGAGTTCTCAAGACCTATTGTTTTTGGTGAAGATCGGTTAAGGGAAAGGAGTGGTTTACCTGAAACATTTTTTGTTGTAACAAGAGTAATGTACTTAATTTTGATAAATAAAGTATCCTGATAAGAAGATCATAATAATCCACTGTAAAAACATAGATGAAATATCTATAAATGAAGAGGCTAGTTGAACGGGGTGGGGGTAATTTTCTTTAAATGAAAATTATTGTTAAAGGGTGAGGGGATATTACTTCCATGTTCCATAAGGAAATGGAAGTATGGTGATGCAAAAAAAAACCTTGGTAGAGATTATTGCACATTCTGAT